>OZ012561.1:11040126-16040126 GCA_963935595.1 Schoenobius gigantellus
GTTTGAATGCCAAAACATTTCAAGTATCATTCAAATTGACGCATAAAATACACTTTATTATATATAATATAATATCGTTAAACTTTATAAAGAACAAAATGCTCATTCCAGATTGGGGATAAAAGCACCTATTCTGAAACAATAAGTATCCTCTGCATAACTACAGCATTCAAAATAAAGCAAACCATTATTTGAATTAATCGATATTATTTAATTTTTAGTATACTAAATATTTAATAATATCAATTTAATCAATATAATTAATGGCATGATTATTAATGGCAAATAGCTCTGCTTTAAAAAATTTAAATACAAAAACGCTTAAAGAATTCGTAAAGATATAGTGAGTGACTTTAAATTAAATTCAAGACAAATATTTGAATCCCGTCCGATATTAATTTCTTATCATCATCATCTCGGCCACATTATGCCCACTGTTGGGCATGGGTCTCCCATCTCTCTCTCACATGCAACCACGCTAGTCGAGTGATAGTGGATAAGAAAAAAGGCCAATAATAATTGAGTTTTTTTCTCTCCCAGAAGTAATTTAATTAATAACGCTTCCAATTAGTTCAACCCTGAAATAGGGAATTAAAATTGTTATTATCATTCAATACATTCGTCAAACTCTACCAATTTAAAATGGCGTGATAATGCTAAAACTATTGTTATCTATGTCAATTCTGAGTGGGCTATGTTCTATTTGTAATAATAATGCCAACTTTAACACAATGGAATATATTCTCACATTATCACCGGTATAACTTTGCCGGTAGTGGCAACCCTACATCACGGTGGGTCTGCGTGTGACGGCCTAACCGCTTGACTGACACACCTGATGAGAGTCCCAGGACGTCGGGGTGAACATACTTGGCAAATGGTACGAAAGATATTTAGCATAATTCTATGTTCCACCTTGATTTCAGTAGTTATAATAAAATACGTCACCTTTTTTCTTTGTATTTATTTAATTATAATAGGATAGTTAATATAAATGTGCAGTTCTTCTTATCTCATCACATGTTAAGCGACTGGAAGGTTCGATTGACGTGAGATTGACCAGTCCACAGATAAGCTCACTATCTTATTGAGATAGGATGTGTTGGAAAAAAAATTCATTACACTCAGACAGAAAATAACTAAAAGAAAATTTCGGGTTTGACAGATTTCTATAAAAAATATGTCGTCATATTGTTATATTTATATCCCTTGCGGTAACAGATTAAGAAAACATATGTAGCCGCTCCGTTTTTACTCGTGGATGTCTTAGAGTCACTATGGGAGTTTACCAATCACACCTTTTCAAAAATATGGAACTTGTGGTAACTCGGTCTGCGGTGAGTACCTACCTATGTTTTGCCGCTTAAGTGTCGCCCTGCCGATAAAAGGTAAGAAACACCAAGGTCGAGAGAATTCAAAAATAGGTATTTGTAAAATGTATTGCTGTCGCGCTGTGTGTCTGAACTCTGAACAACTGAACTGAGCGCGATTGGGACAACTGCGGCTGGGACCGAAAATACCCATGAAAAGTACACACAGCAACACGCTAGGCTTTACATGTTGACCTTGAGACCGCCCTTATGTCGCTCGTAATAGCGGCGGCTTTCGTAATGCAAATGTAAAGCCTGACGTGTTGCTGACTGTACACAAAATATACGTTTCGTAGTCCCCTGTTTTGTCCGCGAATAATTGACCGATTTGCGTTAAAAATTAAAGCAAGGCTTTTTCTGTGTTTCTATGTTTTGCTTTTTTCATATTATCTTCTTCAGTTTGTTTGATGGACGTTTAAATACAGCAGAAAATTAGGTCGATTTTTTAGGTTTTTAAGGTTTAAAATTCTTTTGATAATTAAGTTAATAAAAAATGGTAAACATAGGAACATGCTTATATAGTGACCATTAAACCAAAAAAATTGAGCAACTAACAAGTGATATTATCCAGGAAGGAAACAGTCTATGTTTGTATGAAAAAACGGACTGTACAGTTTCTTCTTAAGTAAATTTAAAAAGCGGCGTAGTTGAAAAATTAATTTTGAGTAAAATCTTTTTAATCCATATTTTTTATTAATGGAATTGATTCTTCTCTCGATTGTGAACAAACTATATTAATGTTTTGCGCAATTTGACCAACACGTTGTATAGTAAGTATAAAGTAGGGCCTATATTAAACTAAAACATCTGTCCAGTATTATCGTAGACCAATTCCTCTTCGGCTAAAGAAAGATCTGCTTCCACGAGTAATTGATGAGGATGTCATGAACTTAACGTTAAACAGTTTTTAAACAGCTTTCTAACAAAATCTATTAGAGAAATTTTACAGTTTTGCATAGCCTGACGTGCAGTTGACTGTACCTCGAATGAAGTGTAACTGACGACTGAAAAATAATTTCGAAAATTAAAAAAAAACTGAAAGTAACAATCAAATATAAATACTACTTAGAATTTTATCACATTCATTATTTTCTAGAGTTTTACCGGTTATTGTCCCAAAAAGAATCATATTTTACTGTTACCCACACCAAGGAGTTAGGGGTGGTCCTACATACAAAGTGCGTGTTTGCTTTTGACAGACAGACCACAATCTCTTGTCTCGAACGAGGGTGCCTTGGCTAGATGGGAAATAAATTGAAATAATCCAAAGAAAAGTACCTTTTACAAAGGAATAATGGACTAGTCGATTTCATTATTTATTACTACATGTATCTGGCATGCATTTTTATATTTACATCGATTTTTTAGACCTGAGACCCTCACGGATGTAAAAAGTTAAAAGACAAGCAAAAGAAAAACAATAAGCCAAATTTCATGAAAATGGGAGTTCATCCCGAATAAACGACGTGACGAGAGATTTTTATATATAAAGATGAAAAGTGTTTGATGTTGTAATAACATTTAAAGGGTTCGTTTAAACTACCAAAATAAATAACATTTAGCATGGGATCGACTCTGGAACGGGACAAAATGTTATCGTGTACAAAGGTTTAAAATTTACTCGACTCGAAAAAATGAACAGCTTTATACATTTTATGAAGCTGTTCATTTTTTTTATAGATGCTGATATTTTTATGTTATACTTCGTTGCGTCTTCTCTTATGTAATTTTTTAAATAAAGGTAAAATTAATTTTCATAATATTCGATCAAAAGTGGATTTAAAGTGGAAAGTGGAGTTATAAAATGAGAAAGTAACAACAAATCACCTTGAAATTTACGACAAAATAATCGAGGCATTCATTAACTGTGAAGCAAGCTACAAGTTCCAAATTCAAATCAACAAAACAGTGTTACTTTCTTAATTCGACGGTATGCACATTTAAAGAATACAGCCCGAGTGCTCGGAAACGAAAACAAAAGAGTTCCTAATCTATCACTGCACGCGGACTTTTTAATCGTTCCTTTTTTGAATTTCCACCGCCACCGCTGGGCGGCGCAGTCATTACGGCGGGCCCGATTCTGTCATTGCGCATAACGACCGGTAATAATATTCCGCCCACCAATTCCACCTATTCGAAGATACGCATCGGTGGCCGGTAGAAACGCCCACGGCTGAACAAATGGGCCGGTGCCTGTGCACGCGACTATGCTCGGTCGCTATCGCTATTCTTGAAGCAGTAGAGTGTGTTGACGTTCTGATGGTAATCGATTTTGAAATTTATCGAAAAATCAATAATATTAGGATTCATTGTGTGTTTCCATTCACAATAATATTTTAAATAAAACTATACTTTTCTTTAGCCCGACTTTTCGAACGCTTTACAGCATTCGTGGTCACGGGGTGACTGAAGCTGGTGGGTGTCATAGAGTAACATCAGATTTGTTATTGTACTTCCGTCAGCTCATATATTTATGTGATCCGTTTCACGCAAACAGAACTCACGGTATCTATTGTTTTAGTAGTCTGTGGACTGTGGCTTGAGTTTGATTATTTTCATGATAGAGTCCAAACAGTTGAATTGATATTTTTCCCAAATGTGAGAGTTTTGGAAGAAGGACGAATGATATCTTACCTGCTTCTAAAAATTAGGTAAGAAATGTCCAATTCTTCGATTGAGACAGGCTGGTCATAAGCAGAAGTGGAATTTCACATTCATCAATCGATTGTAAATATACAGTATATGTCCCAAAAAATAGTGTCAAGCGAAAGTCCAGAGTTAGAGCACCTCTTGGAGTACCCGAATCACCCCCATGTATGTTCCGCGATTATTCGTAGTTTTAGAGTAATAATTTTTTTTCTGACTTTTTGAAAATTTCGATCTAAAGAAGTTAAAATTTTTAATAAAAAAAAGTTGGACATATTTTAATGTTTTTCTTTATGACACTGAATTATCTTTAGTGCTTCTTTTATGTCTAAAATAATCAGCTTCGTAACTTTAGTGGAAATTTAGAAAACAGTAGTGTAAAGTCAAAATTTGAATGTTAGTGAATAATTACTTAAAAATTCATCTTAAAATTAAAAATCTAAACAGGCGAATTCATGGTTTCTAAGTATGTGTAAAAACTTCTCTAGACTCTCTGCTTTCATAATCATTTAAAAAAAAAAGTACTTAATAGGGCTACTTTGGCTTAAATCGGCCATCAAAGACAGCGAGGTGAAAAACATTAAAATATGTTCTACTTTTTTTTATTTAAAATTTTTAAGTTCTTTGGATCAAAATTTTCAAAAAGTCAGAAAAAAAATTATTACTCGAAAACTACGAATAATCGCGGAACATACATGGGGGTGATTCGGGTACTCCAAGAGGTGCTCTAACTCTGGACTTACGCTTGACACTATTTTTTGGGACACCTGTATACATTTCCTTAACTTAGTCAAATAAGTACCTTTTCAGACGTAACGAATTCCCAACATTACGCCTTGCGTATATCTGTTGATAGGAGCAATACATTTATCTATATTTATCTACTACATAATTTAATCCAATGTTTGTAATTGCATTGGGTGAGTCATACTTACTAGGTAATAGAGTCAAAAAATAATAGAGAAGCGAATACAAATTTACAATTACAGTCATAGATATGTACTAAGTATATGTTCTATTTTTATTTTTTTAAGATTAGTACCTACTATATGATCTTTTTTTATTTCTTACAGTATAGTATTCTATCGATGTCTGCATAACACACACAAAGGTAATGTTACTGTAACATCGTTAAAAATGACCATAATATTTTCATGGAGTACACTCCGTTATTAACTTTTATGACACAAATAAACTTAAGACCACGTGGTTAATCATTGGGACAATGCATCAAATTCATCTGTTTTCTTCCATATCTCTTACTTTCCACCTGTATAACTGACCGTTCGTCGCTTATTTCTGTGGTTCCACTGAAGTGATAGAACGAAAAAACGTACAAACGTAAAAATATGATTTGGCTCTACAATATTCTCAAATGCTTCACTGGTTAAAATTTAATTTAAAACATTTAAATTATTCACGCCTTTAAAGCAATTTTAAAGAAAATGTGAATTCACAAAAATATTTGTAAGTTTGCTTTATTCTTATGCAATCTTCTCGATGTCTGTAAAGATTCAAAGAATTCATATTTTTTTAATGTACGATATGTATGTAGTTATTTAAAAATGTTGAAAACCTGTTTTTACTTTATTTTAACCGACGACGTGAATTTTTGTCACGCCGTCTACGACGTGCGGTCTGAGACATAACTGTATTATTTTGTTGAAAAATAATAATGTATCAGATATTAGTAAACTTCCACTCGTGTATTATAAAACTCTAGCATCCGGGACCCATTATTGGGAATGTTTGGGGCTTATCTAGATTAACGAGTCCCGACTGTTACAATCTTTAATCAAAAGTTACAATATTGTTAATAAGGTGTTGAGATTAATGGAAGTTTAAATTTCTTTGCTCGGGTTGGATAAGTGCTCGGAGTCCTAGTAGTGATGACGTCAGTACGGATCCTGCCTCGTGTGAATTTTTCTTGTATCTATTATTTTAATACTGTTAAAAATTTATATAGCAGTTTTAAATAAAATACAAAAGAACAAATAAAAATATTACTTAAAAATGTAATATAAATACATTTTTAAGTAATATTTTTAATTCCCAAGTCTCAAGACGTTGTTCCCTCGCATCGCTACTCAACATATACTCCTCAACAATGGATCATCTGAAAACTTTGAGGCCGTATTTACAAACAGTTTTGTGAACATCAACGATTCGCACGATTGTGATGTCTTCACAGTACTTCCCACTGCAGACCTTTAAAACACCGAGAAAAGACTGCCGTACATTATTTACAATATGGTTGCATCACACAGAACTGCTGTCATGGTGGCTCTATTGCTTCTGAACCATAAAACTAACGGGCAAGGCATAAGAGAGCGCACAATCAAGAGGAATGAGGAGATGTGTAAGAAATTAGCTGTGGAGCCGTTCTTCGAGATAGATCTGGTTGTGGGCAAACCATGGCGCATTTACTATACATGGAACATGAAGCTGGAGTCGAAATGTTTGGATATAGTATTCAGAAAGGCAACACCAAAGGTTATCTGAGTTACGTGTATTAATCTCTTCTCATCTAGAATTCTAGAAGAAGACAAGAAGTACTTTAACTGTCTCCGTGGTCTTGTAGTTTAAACCATCCGGTATGGACCTGAAGGTCCGGGGTTTGATTCCCCATGGGGTCAGAAGTTTCTGCTTGGTTTGGTTGGTGGTAGGGCTTCTGAAGCCGCCTAGTTAGCTACCACCGTCTTACCTAAGTTTGTCGGCATAATAACAACGCTTATAACATTGATGTGCTTCGACGATTTGAGGTGAGATGCAAAGTCCTCAGTTGTTGAAGAGTCCAGGTGAAGGTCGCTTCCAACTTCGGCCTTATCGTCACTTACCATCAGGTGAGATGAAGGCCAAGCTTCCCTCGTGTGCATAAAAAAGTACCATACCTCAATCAAAGACCCTTCTACGAAAATTGGTCATGATGAAGTGATTTGTTAAACCAAAGTTGGAATATTGAATAAATGTAACCGAGGGACCAGCATGGCTTCATTACAGCTTTAAAAAGAGTATGTGAGGAGATGCCTTCACTGTGTGTGGGTGACACTAATTTTTTTTATAGAAGGCCAAGCAAATGACCCCATTCCACCTGGTGGTAAGTGGAAGAAGTGTCCAAATGCAAAGATAACTAATGCGGGAGAGAGGTTAAACGCCGCACTAGCCACCCTCACCTTGCTGACCTGCTAGGCGCTTCTTCACGCCTATATTAAAGGACCCGGGATTATAGGAAGGAGGAAACACACGCGCTGGCAGAGAGTTCCATTTAATTATTTTAATCGTGCGACAAATTTCTTGATACGCCTTTGAATGGTAGTCACAGTTAGACGGTGACAACGCAAGCCAGCGCGTGTAGTTCTTAAATGGAAAGGAGAAGGGAGGATTAGATGTTCTGTTAAAATAATGAATCAATCCGCAGGAAATAAATGGGTTGTGGAAATGAAAGTGAATGTTAATGATACTGGAAAAACAGTGTACCTATTGACAGTTTATTTTAGTAGGTAAATGCCGTGCCGCTTCATGTTATCTTTATTTTACAGTAAATGCTGTTTTCTGTAGATCGCTTAAGGAAAATCTTGCGTAAGACTTTTGTCTAGGGGGTGGAAACTGACACTTCTTTTGACCACAGACAATCAATAACAAATTTTAAAAATAATAACCATATGTTGCCGTATTTGTCGTAGATAATTCAGAGGGTTTCAAATGACATGTACGAATACATGGCGGAGCAGCCGCAGTGGGACGCCGCAAGCCTGCACGTCACCATGGGGAAACCGCACCACGAGCTCTTGCTGTTCGCAGACCAGGGCGCAGCGGGCAGGTTCCTGGCAGTGCCGAACGTAGTCCGTGATGGCAGTGAGTTTTCCAATTTGTAAATCACACTATCCTATTCCTGCTCTGAAAATCTCATATTCCCGCCCTTAAGAGGAAATCATACGGGCCGTTATTGCATACAAAGTGACTGGAGACTAAGCAGAAAAACTTCTACCCCCATAGGGGATCGAACCCACGACCTCCCGATCATCACCCAGTGGTCCTAACCATTAGACCACGGAGACGATTAAACTAAGCGGCTAAAATAAATTGCTCGTTACAGATACACCACAAGAAAAATCAGCAGTACCGCTGCTCAAGTTTCAGTTGAAGCTACTCCGCGAAGGTCGGTTCTTGGTGATGATGGACTGTCATATCGGCGTGGCTTCGCTCGCAGCAAGGCCGGACAGGCCGCCGTACCAGGCCGAGATCCTGTCCGCTGTAGCACCCCTGGCCCTCGGCGACGGGTACCCTGCTTGCGTTGGTGATAGAAATTTGGATGAACAGATGCTGACGAAATAAATGCATTTGTGAATTTATTTCTTTTATTTATCGCTCTTTCATTAGCTACACACTTTTTGCTTGGTGATGGCACAAATCCTCCTTATACCAGAGGGGGATGAAAATCGTCTGCTTGGGTATCTCTATCTTACTTTGTGCCGCCAAGAACCAGTGCTAGCATTGCTAAGATCAGAGGCCCAATTCAGCTAATAAGCTACAGCCGAATCGAAACTGAACCGTTGCGATCGACCAATCAGAACGCCACATTATCACGTCATCGAGCAGTTGAAAGGCAATATAAGCGCTCCGATTGGTCGACCGCAACGGTTCAGTTTCGATTCGGCTGTAGCTTATTAGCTGAATTGGGCCTCAGGACACAGTTACGCTGAACGCACAATGTCCGCGCCGCACGCGTCGACGGCGCCGCATTTTTTGGATTCGTTGTATGAAATTATATGAAATTATATGATTAAGTTTGTCGGCATAATAACAACGCTTATAACATTGATGTGCTTCGACGATTTGAGGTGAGATGCAAAGTCCTCAGTTGTTGAAGAGTCCAGGTGAAGGTCGCTTCCAACTTCGGCCTTATCGTCACTTACCATCAGGTGAGATGAAGGCCAAGCTTCCCTCGTGTGCATAAAAAAGTACCATACCTCAATCAAAGACCCTTCTACGAAAATTGGTCATGATGAAGTGATTTGTTAAACCAAAGTTGGAATATTGAATAAATGTAACCGAGGGACCAGCATGGCTTCATTACAGCTTTAAAAAGAGTATGTGAGGAGATGCCTTCACTGTGTGTGGGTGACACTAATTTTTTTTATAGAAGGCCAAGCAAATGACCCCATTCCACCTGGTGGTAAGTGGAAGAAGTGTCCAAATGCAAAGATAACTAATGCGGGAGAGAGGTTAAACGCCGCACTAGCCACCCTCACCTTGCTGACCTGCTAGGCGCTTCTTCACGCCTATATTAAAGGACCCGGGATTATAGGAAGGAGGAAACACACGCGCTGGCAGAGAGTTCCATTTAATTATTTTAATCGTGCGACAAATTTCTTGATACGCCTTTGAATGGTAGTCACAGTTAGACGGTGACAACGCAAGCCAGCGCGTGTAGTTCTTAAATGGAAAGGAGAAGGGAGGATTAGATGTTCTGTTAAAATAATGAATCAATCCGCAGGAAATAAATGGGTTGTGGAAATGAAAGTGAATGTTAATGATACTGGAAAAACAGTGTACCTATTGACAGTTTATTTTAGTAGGTAAATGCCGTGCCGCTTCATGTTATCTTTATTTTACAGTAAATGCTGTTTTCTGTAGATCGCTTAAGGAAAATCTTGCGTAAGACTTTTGTCTAGGGGGTGGAAACTGACACTTCTTTTGACCACAGACAATCAATAACAAATTTTAAAAATAATAACCATATGTTGCCGTATTTGTCGTAGATAATTCAGAGGGTTTCAAATGACATGTACGAATACATGGCGGAGCAGCCGCAGTGGGACGCCGCAAGCCTGCACGTCACCATGGGGAAACCGCACCACGAGCTCTTGCTGTTCGCAGACCAGGGCGCAGCGGGCAGGTTCCTGGCAGTGCCGAACGTAGTCCGTGATGGCAGTGAGTTTTCCAATTTGTAAATCACACTATCCTATTCCTGCTCTGAAAATCTCATATTCCCGCCCTTAAGAGGAAATCATACGGGCCGTTATTGCATACAAAGTGACTGGAGACTAAGCAGAAAAACTTCTACCCCCATAGGGGATCGAACCCACGACCTCCCGATCATCACCCAGTGGTCCTAACCATTAGACCACGGAGACGATTAAACTAAGCGGCTAAAATAAATTGCTCGTTACAGATACACCACAAGAAAAATCAGCAGTACCGCTGCTCAAGTTTCAGTTGAAGCTACTCCGCGAAGGTCGGTTCTTGGTGATGATGGACTGTCATATCGGCGTGGCTTCGCTCGCAGCAAGGCCGGACAGGCCGCCGTACCAGGCCGAGATCCTGTCCGCTGTAGCACCCCTGGCCCTCGGCGACGGGTACCCTGCTTGCGTTGGTGATAGAAATTTGGATGAACAGATGCTGACGAAATAAATGCATTTGTGAATTTATTTCTTTTATTTATCGCTCTTTCATTAGCTACACACTTTTTGCTTGGTGATGGCACAAATCCTCCTTATACCAGAGGGGGATGAAAATCGTCTGCTTGGGTATCTCTATCTTACTTTGTGCCGCCAAGAACCAGTGCTAGCATTGCTAAGATCAGAGGCCCAATTCAGCTAATAAGCTACAGCCGAATCGAAACTGAACCGTTGCGATCGACCAATCAGAACGCCACATTATCACGTCATCGAGCAGTTGAAAGGCAATATAAGCGCTCCGATTGGTCGACCGCAACGGTTCAGTTTCGATTCGGCTGTAGCTTATTAGCTGAATTGGGCCTCAGGACACAGTTACGCTGAACGCACAATGTCCGCGCCGCACGCGTCGACGGCGCCGCATTTTTTGGATTCGTTGTATGAAATTATATGAAACTTCGCACATTTGGCCGCACTGTACGCGCTAAATTTCAAAAATGCGGGATGTGTTCGGGTATAGAAAAACGCATGCTGATGTCGTCATATAATGCGGCGCGTACGGCGCGTGCGGATGTACGATCAGCTTATTTTTTATTATTATTTAGGAGTGTGGGCAATACTAAAGATTTGCTTGCGGCGCGTACGGCGCGTGCGGCGTGACATATGTGCGTTCAGCTTTAGACTGTATAATTACAGTGGCTGTATAATTACTGGGCACTGTGACTTGACATCTTACGTCACAAGTCGGCATCGTACATTAGCGTCCTTGTAGGGGTTGTAGATTTGCAAGTCTTGCAGGAAACACATTTACAGTCGGATAAACAATTGGTTTACCAACCTAAGGCTAAAATTCAGTTTCATGTCATAAAACAACACAGTCGACTTTTCTTTGCAATAACATACTGACAGCTGCCAAGGTAACCTTAATGATACTTTGTTGATACGCAAAGTTTTGTTACAACTGGTACACTACTTTTTTGGCCGACAGTACAGTAAGCTCCTTATCAAGCTATAGTGTTTGACATTTGGACCGTTCTTATTTCGCTCGTAATAGTGATGGTGGTAGCGCCTAAAGTAGACGCCACCACGTCGGCGTTTCGCCGATTAATGTTTAGGTTGATTGCTGATGTCGACTAATGAAGTGTCCTTACCTTGACTCCGTTCGGTCTCCGTATGTAGCCGGTGGACTTCTTGAGCTAGCTCGAAGGAAGTTGCGGCTCCTGAAGGGCTGCTGTCAATCCACCGATGGAGACCACGGATAACTACATAGGCCTATTAGGCCACCATCACTCACTTCACCAGCGGATAATAAAAACTTGGCACACTCCTATAAGCGGACGTTCGCAACCAACATTATTTGGTGCGCCGCGCAAAACTAGTTCAATTATATATTTCTCGAAAACGCGCCGCCCGGTAACCTATTTCAATGTCATGACATTCGACTCGACTGACATGTCACATGCGGCCGGCCGCCACAGGCTCTCACATGCACAGACTATAATGCAGTGTTGCCACTCGCTCTTCCTCGAGCGTAAACAGATGGTTTTAGAAGTGTAAATGTATAGTTTGAATGGGAACTTACTGTACTATAGGCGACTGTAGCTGATTGCTACAAAGTACGAACGCTTGTCAGCATTCGTGGTCACGGGATGACATCACGAATCAACGGTCACGAATGCGAAAAAGCGATCGAAGCATCGGGCCATTAGAAACATTTTAATAGAAATTAGAACGTTTAAAACCAAATATACGCGAGTAAATCCGGAAAGTGAAGTTTTATTTCAATGATGTATAGGAGTTGTAAATCTGAAGTTGGTTTGGAAAAATTTCAATATGTTTCTAAGGTGAATGGTTCCGAATGAATTCGGAACTTCACTGGTCGTCCGATGCATCCGCCTCCTGGGCCTGGATGTGGCCCTGGACAACACGAGGCGCACTTTAAGTACCTCGGCCTGGTTCTGGACACCCGATTAAGTTTCGAGGAGCATTTCAGGCTCCTCGCACCACGGCTGTGCGCCGCTGCAGCCGCACTCGTACGGGTCCTCCCTAACCTTGGGAGGACCAGGATTGGCGTGCCGTCAACTCTATCACGGGGTGATACGGTCGATGGCACTCTACGGAGCCCCGGTATGGGCGGAGTACCTCTCCCCCGAGCGGTGGCCCTCTTGCGTCGTCCGCAGAAGGTCATTGCAACCCGGGCCGTGCGAGCTCATCGCACGGCCTGCGTTCTTGCGGGCCAAACGCCGTGGCATGTCGATGCACGCGTCCTCGCGAATATGTATCTACATAGGGTCGCTACCCGTGAACGGGGAGGACGATCCGCTCCACAGGAGGTGGAGCGGATCAGTACTCTGGCGCAGAAGGAGGCTCTGCGTCAGTTGGGGTAAGGCTCTCGCCTCCCCAGCTGCCGGCCACCGGACGATCGACGCGATTCGTCCGATGTTGGAGGAGTGGATTGGGCGCCGGCAGGGCAGCCTCACGTTCCGCATGGTGCAGGTACTGACCCGGCATGGCTACTTCGGTTGCTTCCTACCCCGGGTCGCCCGTCGGGAGGAAACGCCGCGGTGTCACCACTGCGACGCTCCCGACGACACTGCCGAACACACCCTGTCTGTCGGTGTGCCCGGCCTGGCGACCCCAGCGCAGCGTTAAAGCTCGCTGCGCTGGGAGGCGGAGACCTCTCGCTGCCGAGTATGGTCGTGGCCATGTTCCGGGGCGAGGCGGAATGGGAGGGCTGTCGGCTGTCCTGTCGTGGAGGAAGATTCCCAAGCCCCCTCCGTCGCAGACGGATAGGCAGGCGAAGACGGGCATTCGCACTCTAGAGATCTCTATCAACGCGAGCGAAACTGCGGATAAAAGCTAGTGTTCAATAAATCTCAGGCAGCATTGAAATCAATAACATCGAAATCGAGAAAAAAATTAACTCTGGCCATTGGTCTAATAAGGTAAAAAGAGATCAATGTAGTAAAAATATTGCTCGGGTTAAATAAGTTTTCGATGACCCAAGTGGCCTCATTCGAAATTGGAACTAACTTTTCAAACTGAACTTTACTTAAATTTCGAACTGACTTTATTTAAATTTCGAACTGGTACGACAAAAAGAGTGTGCAACTACACGAATTAAAAAAAAAGTTAAAAAAAAATTACAATATTTGGGTGCGGTAAGTTAACTATTTTCATTGATTTAATTTACACGCATGTTTTGAGAAGTATTGTGGGCAGTGCTAGCCTTGTTTATATTCATAACATACAATAATGTTTTTGTCAATAAACTTTTTGTTTATTTACACATATCCAAGCTTTGATAAACAAAGACATTACACAATATCAAAGAGCAATAAGACACAAAACAGTTACAGTCAGAGTCTCCACTTCTTCAAACGTAATAAAAAATAATCATCATTACTATAATAAAATATAATTTAATTACAATTAACGCATTAAAATGAAACAAGTTATACTATTGTCTACTGCGATTGTTTGTATGCATGCTTGGAACCACCCTTCGGTTGACGATGTGCTAAGCATGTATAACGTTACTAACTCAAATTGGACTACCTGCGACGCATTCGTGGCGAATTCCTCATTCGACCCAAATTCCGTACTGGACGTCGACTGGAAAATATTCTACTTCTGGAACTTTGACTATGAGGAGAGCTACATCCTTCGCTTCAGCAAGCCAACCCCTACGGTAGGTATAAAATTCAAACATGTTTATTGATTTTTTTTGCTTTGTTTAGACGACAATAAGTGCCTGTAAAAGGCATTTATAGGCACTTATTGACGTCAAAACAAAGCAAAAGAAAATTTAATTTAAAGGAAGGAACATAATATTTAACTTTGTATGTGCTTACATCCTAAATAAAATCAAAAATTTAATTCTACGAATTCAAGTAGGAAAGAAAAAACAAAAAATTGACTCTACACCTGTTCGGAAATTGGGAGTTCGGAATATTGCTTTTATTACATAGTCGTATGGTGATAATTTTTGCCAAATAAATAATACTGTTTAAAAATAATTATATCACTATCATAATAATAGTCCTTTTATTGGCCTTTTGCGTTTTTAACCGACTTCAAAAAAGGAGAAGGGTTTTCAATTCGATGCGTATGTTTTTTTTGTGTATGTTACGCGATTACGCCGCCAATTGAAGACCGATTTTGAGAATTATTTTTGTATTCTATAGAGTATACTTCTAAGGTGGTCCCATGGTCACCAAAGTTAGGATCTGATGATGGAATCCCATAAAAGTCGAAAAAGCCCTTAAATTTTTATGTGTGTCCAACGTGTTTTGTGTGTACTCGTATGTTACGCGATTACTCCGCCAATTGTGAACCGATTTTCAAAATTCTTTTTGTATTCGATAGAGTAAATACTGCTAGGGTGGTCCCAAGGTCACCAAAGTCAGGATCTGATGATGGGATCCCATGAAAATCGAGGGAAACACTAAAAAGATGTCATTCTCTTTCACTAAAAAGTTGTCATTCTCTAAACAGTTAAAAAATAAAAAATATTTTCCAAAAAATAAAACCGACTTCAAAAACACTGAAAAGTTAAAAATAATATAAGAATAGGTACAGACAACATCACACTTCTATATTGAAGTCGGTGACAAATTTTAACTCTTTCTAGATCATCGTTTGGCACCGACTTCAATAAGTGTGATGTTGTCTGTACCTATATTCTTATATTATTTTTAACTTTTCAGTGTTTTTGAAGTCGGTTTTTATTTTATGTACAATATTTTTTATTTTTTTTACAATTGTGTTTGATGTAAGTACCTGTAAAGTTTTACGTTGAATAATAATTTTTAGAGGTGTTTTTTTTTTCATTTTGATATTTGGTAACTAGCATGACATATTCGTATTGACCTTGTTTCCGTATTCAAGTGCAAAAAGAAAACTTCACGTGCCATTGACTGTATTTTTCAAGAATTAGCGCTTTATGGTCTAATATTCTTACTTAGCTTGTTAAAAAAGAAACTGTTGTCTTTTTCAGCTAGTAGATAGATTCATGGCCATCGTAGACAAAGATGTTAACCAGACAATCAATTGGAACGACACTGAACTCTTTGTAGAGACTTCGGTTGATTTAAGCGGCATTTTCGTGAAAACGGAAACTCCTGGAAAGTTCAGGTTTATACCGGCTCCATTCTTTGAATGTAATTATGCTCGATTGTTTTATAAATAATTAGGTATCTTGCCTTACAAAATTTTAAGTTAAGCAATCATGAAATATGGCGAAAAATTTTTAACTGGCAAATATTAACTAGCATTTCTCTCGCGGCTTCACCCGCGTTGACGTTCGATTTTAAAAGTTTGCTCTTCTTTTCTGTTCACCTTATAACATGTCAGAAATTTCCAGGTAAAATACCTATTACTTAACTTAATCGGCGCTACATTTTCATAGTTCTCAATATAGAAATGACTAATTTTACATACATTTCTGAATGACTTTTTCACAGTATGGAGTTTAAAAAATACTATCAAATTTTATTTTTCCGGGTATCGGAAATCCTTATTACCAACTTTCACATAAACAAATCCAAAAATAATGATTTAATACAATCTGTTATCCTTATTTTTAAAGGAATGTAACTCTGAAAACTTCGAAATAGATTTTCGTCCCAAAAAATCTACCACCATATCTTTCAACTCCATTCTAATACTAAAATAATACCACTCTTTATCTTTGTAAGCAACGGAGATCCAATCACCATTACTATTTTCATCCCTAAAATGGATATAATACCAAGAATATTTAAAAGGAATATTTTTAAATGTTATCAATAATTTAAATACAAATTTTCATACTTATACTCGTAAGTTCAAAAATGTGAAAATTCCACCCCCTATTTTTCTTACTTAGTTTCACAAAAAAAAATCCCTTTGGCAATTGGAGCTTAAAAATCCTAGTCGTTATCTCCTGCTCATAATCCAGCTTATTCTTAGATGTAGAAATGTTTAAGATTTCGAGATTTCGTAGAAATGTTTAAGATGGATGAAAACAAAATATAAAATTGAATTAGTTAGTCGAAAGATTTGTCTTTTTTTGTATTTTTATGGGATATTTAATTATACTTAAGTTGTTCCCAAAAATCTTTCACGAACTGTTAGTCTTATGGGCGTCAACTACTCGAAAAACAAAAATGTTCTATATACTTAAGTACCCACTTAAAAATGTAAAATAATCAACAGTTATATAAACGAAATTAACCTATTTCATTTGTGGCTCAATACACAATTTATTTCCAGTTCAGACGACCCCGAATCTACTGTTTGCGCTTAAATTGGTGGATGGATATTTGGGAATAATGAACTGTCAGAGACAAATTGCTTACGCGTTAGCGCCTGTGGAACGCATGCCGGGGACAGATCAGGTCAGCATGAATATTTTATGGACAATAGAACTTGAGTTACGGCTTTAAAATAGCACTTGTAGTTTGCTCTTTCAAAGCCGTCGCTATAACAGACATTCGATAAGACATTAAAGGTAACAAAAATAAAAATAAAGTTTTCTTAATATAGTATGAAGTCCACAATTTCTTCAAAACATCATCATCAACATTATATGGACTAAATCAAGTTTCAAGATTCAAAACATTTTATTTAAGTTGGATTTTACAATCATTTTGCACGTCAAAGAAGCTACGCCAATGGTTCATAAGTCTACGGGCGGGAGACCAAGGTCTCCTTGGTTACAAGGTTACTTGAAAGAACCAACAAGAAAACCAGCAAGGGCTATTTTCTTTTCCCTGTATTGTTACAGAGTGGTCAATTGGAAACTGACCTCAAAGCAAGACTTTGAGCTCAACTTCCATTATAATAAATATATTATGATATCTATAAATAAATCGATATAGATATAAAGACGATATATAGTTTAAAATTAACACCAGTGTCATCATCACCATAAGCTTGATAAAGATGTTAGTAAGTTGACAAACTCTTCAAACTCCTCAAAATATATTATCTTTATATACCTATACCGGGTGTAAGTGAACGTCGAAATAATAATCATATAGGGATAAGAATCATATAACCTACGAATAATTGTTGATTGCGTTATTTCAATTTATAATATAATAGAAGACAGTCGAAGAATTACCTTTCGAAGAAAAAATAGATCACAGGTATATTTTTTGTTTTATTTTTATTCTCTCAACAGTTAGAAGAAGCAGTATCCAAAATAAACTTTTGGAATCCATTGGGGCGGTCGTATTTGGTAAAGATGAACAGCACCATTGCTGGGAACATTAAATTCTCTCAACGTGATGAGCTCGATGATGCTGACGTTGTTCAAATGGAGATAGAGAAAGAAAACGAATTGTTTCAAATATTTTAGTGTAACAAAGGTAAATTGTACTTTAAGTTAGGACTCGTTCTTTGTACATATTTATTATTTATTTGCTACATTTATGAACTTCTAATATTGTCTAAGTTGGAGGTCACCTATGTCATAAAAGTTAGTATTTCTCTTTGAGCATATTTAGTTAACAATCACACGAGTAAAACAACAACTTCTTCAACAGTCTTTGCTTGAATCCCTTTAATTTGGGAAGTATTTAGTACGTTATTAGTAGGTTATATACACTTTTCCTAGAATAATACTATGGGGGAAATATCAATGGACCATACAGCCCGGACTGAAACTGTTACTAATCATAAAATACTACTATAATTCATTTTAGGCAAGGTTTCGAACTACTAAGGTTTAATGTGAAGTGCAAGAGAACTTTATTTAGTGGACATTTTCTCAGTGTACCTAAATTGCATTGTTGCTACAAAGAAAACTCAATGTTTAGTGTGATTGGAGCAAGTTGAAAGTCGACACTGTTTAGACTAAACCATCTGAATCAACCATTGTTATAGGAAGCATAATGTCAACACCTGTTACACCACTAATTTCAGGAGTTATCAACGTTTTTTACAGATGAACCAAGTGTAACTAAACGTAATTTTATTGAATATTGTATGACGATTAATTGATTTATTCGAGGAAGTTGTAACTTACACTCAATGATTCGTATTAACTAGATAATTGTTGAATGAAATAAATGGACGGCGGAATGTAAAAAAGTGTAACATTGTTTTGTGTTACACTAATCTGACAGATGTTTAGTCTTATTAAAAAACTACTTTGTAGAAATATGCAAGTATTAAATAATTTGAGTTTTCGCTTGCTTATATTTTTGTCACTTAAGTAATTTTCGTGTTAATTGTAAGTTCCATAATTATTCAATAAATTCATTAGAAATATTGAATATAACGTTTAGAATCTCTGCTGTCATATCAATCGCACATTATAAACGAGAAAAGTACATTTTCCATGCGAATAATGTTATTGGCGCTGGTGTTTTTCATATCAGTCTACGCTGTGCTTTGTTTACCACAACTGCCTCAGTCACTATATGACAACAAGCAAGATACGAAACCGGTGCCTTTTGGACATATATTCAAAGATGGTATTGACGACTTAGAAGCAGGTTTCAAAGTACCATATGACTTATTAGAACTAGATATGAGGCTACCTAAGACAAGGCAAGAAGAACACAGACTGTTGAAGAAAACTCCAAAAGAGAGAGTTATTAAAATTAATTATCCTGATGAGCCGAATACATTTAAGGGCACTAAATTCGTTAACATGGAAGAAATCATTAGAGTAGAAAATAATAAAACAGCTATAGACGATATGCCTAAATGGTTCAATTTCGAAGAGATACAAATGCGTAATATTATGACTCCACGTCCGAAAAGTGCTATAAATACAAGAGCTACAGCGGATAGCATAGCTTTGAAACCAGTGAGCTTCTTTAAGCCCAATAGTAAAAATTCTAGATTCTTTTCAAGCCATTCCTTTGATTTGTTGACTGACACTGGTGATGGCAGATTGAACTGGACCACATGCGATGAATTTGTAAAGGGAATTGGTCCTAAACATGTGTTGCATCCAAAGGACATCGTGAACATAGATTGGGAGCCGTTTTACGTTTGGGCCCAAAGAAAGCGAGTGTTCGCTATTGTTCACAGATTTTCTTACCCAACAAAAAAGGTTCATTTTAACTTTTTTATTTATTGATTTCGATATCAGATTCTTAATAATCGTAATTACTTGATATTTTTAAAGGTTGTTAAAGAATATAAGGAGGCATATGGACAATTTTTGAATAAATCTATAGATTGGGAGCAACCTAAGTTGATTCTGAAAGAAGAAATAGAGATGCTTTTGATAGCAGGAGACAGACGGGGACTTTTCCATGCGATTCCAAGACATTCAATTCCGCTTTCAATCAGACGTTTGTATATTTTTTATTCGTGTTTCTTTCCATTTCAAACAAATTTATATTAATACCCAGTTTACTTGACTATATGCACTTGACCTAGAATATAATAATGTTCATGTTCTGTTCTAGTTTCTACTATCAATTACCTAATTATATTATATTTTTCTTTATTATCATATTCTCAGATTTTTTATCCATCCCACAGATATTTATTCATGTAATCTATTTTCAGACAAAAACATTTCGTTTCCTGTCATGGATGTACGATTGAAAATCGAGGATCCATACTTAGCGATGATGTATTGTGATGACTTTTACGCTACAATAATGGCCTCTCCCGGCAGCGTGCCAGAATCTGCAAAGGAGAAAGTGGAAGAAGCATCGATACTCAAGTTTAAGGGAGAAGGATACCCTGTAAGGAGGAATAAATACTTGGAAAGTTTGAAAAAAGTAACGCCAAAGAGTGAAGATACTGAAATTGAAAAACAAAAATTGTCGTTCATAAGAGGCGTAGACTACTGATCATAAAAGTAAATGCTATACAATTTTGCTTACATGGAAATTGTGTTCACTTTCAAATATCCTACTTGAGATATTGTTTTGCCACGCATTAGATAAAAAATCGACATTCTTTTTGCTTAAAATTGACAATATAGTATCGTAGATTAGCATGAAGTGTGAACATAGAACTCTTTAACTAATTAATGTTAGCTAGATATTATATACAATAATAAATACTTCACAAAAATTAGCTCTATCCATATTTATCCATTATTTAGATATTATATACAAAATAAATACTTCACAAAAACAAGCTCTATCGATATTTTCAAACAACAAATTGTTTATTTCTATTAAATCAATGGTTTATTTTTTAGTTCTGAAATACGATTTCTGCCGCCATGGGAACTGTATATAATAGTAATACATTTAATAATAAAAATCAACGGATTTAGCCATCAACCCAAGGCCTTGCTCCTCCAAACCAAGCTCATTCGCTCTGCAATATTTCTTTTGTAGGAATGCAGCAACTTCCTTTCGTACAATCAACAAACATTCTGAAAAAATGTGTAAATATAAACTATGTTGCCTGTGAGAAGACATAAATACAAACGGACATAGTAGTTAGAAAGTAGTATCGTCATCACTTTATCGATGATTTCATCTGTTTATTTTTATAGAATATTTTGTACATTAAGGCCTTAAGGCAATCAATATTAAATTCCAAAACAGCAAAATTGATAAAAGTGCAAGTAATTTAAATTTAGTAATTTACTTTTTTCGCTTTCAAAGTAGAAAGTGCTAAATGTTTTTTGAAAGAATAGAGAGCTATTGCAAAGTGATAGCAGCTGCTGTGCTCATAACTTCAATAGCTTATAACCACGTCGACGGTGTGATGTACCCAGACAGATTGACCAACTCCACGACGTGCGATGAATTCAGTCAGTTCGCAAGGTTCAACCCATACTCCGTGTTGGATGAGCGCTGGTTTGTTTTTTATTACTGGGGTCCCGAGATGCCGATAACCGAATACGTTTTTGAATATCCCAGTCCAAAGGTAAGTGTATGTTTTAGTATCAGGTGTATGAATCTTCTAAGTATTTGCATGTTGGTGTGGTACTTGTTAGTGATATTCCTTTGTCGCCTGCGATTGAGGGAGGGCGGGCGGTGCACCATTGACCTGCGTAGTTAGTATCAACTATCGACTTTTTTGTCGGATATTTGCTATATACCTACTCATTATCAAAATTAGTATGAAATAGTAAATTTAAAATTTGTGGACAAACTTGGGACTATTTTCTTGGCAATCGGTAGTAAGACGGACTTGGGAGTATTATAGTGATTCTACGCAGTCAGGATTTAGCAATAGTCTTTATTTGAAATATTTATGTACTAGTCCTACTCGTAGCGTAGATATGAAGTAACGTCCCGAGAATTGTCAAATTATGTTTTGTTATGTACCTATATAAATATTTAGTTATTGATAATGATTCCAACAGGAAGTGGTAGCAAAGGTTTTAATAAAAACTGCTTTTACTTTTAAATCGCAAAATATGACCTTTTTAAGGCCAGAATATCTATTACTACGCTTGGATATACTGTAGGACTTTTACCCACCAGTAGTTCAATATCTTTCTATTTCTTATATTTGTATTCAATTTACTGATGTAAGTTATTGCAATAAAAGTTACAAAATTAATACAAGAACTTACAAGAATAAATAAAAGTGCTCGCTGGCCCGATTGGTCAAGTCAAGACGTCAGCAAGCTATGTTGATGACGTGAGTTCAAATCCTACCCGTAAAAAAAATTGAAATGAACGTTTTCACACACTGCAATGTAGATTTATAGTGAAGTCCTCTAAATATGTCATACCCGATATCTGTCTGCAGAAGAAGTCTTTCATCCACTACATCCTAGACGAGCATGTGTCCGTACCCATCAACTGGACGGCGAGGTTTGTCGTGATGACCAACGTTGTTAACAACTTCTCCTCATTGCTGGTCGAAGCCGGAGATAGAGGACAGTTCTTGCAGTACCCATTCCTGAAAGGTAAGGTTTAGACGTTAGATATGCATGACTTTTGATATATTTTTTTTTATACAAGAATGTTCGCAGATAAGCGGGCTGCCCACCTGATGGTAAGTCGCTACAGTCGCCTATAGTACTCGTACATGTGGTTCGTGTGAGGCTTGTAAATCTACCCCTTTTTTTACGTTGGGAAATGCGTTATGCATACCTCGCGTTTGGGACAGCGCGAGGTTATGTCGGACTCTTCGCGGCCACTGGGGGCAGAGTGCCATTAGGAGACCGCGGCCTACCGACTAAAACCCAACGATACCCATCACATAAGCCCTCCCCACTAACAGATGAGGAGGACAAGCCGGGGAGGGACGTGTCGCTACCAGACAAGGCCATGGGAACCCTTTCGGACACTTCCATGACCTCGTCAGCAACTGCTCGCCTATGGGAGATGAGTGATCTCCCCTAAATGGAGAGACCGACGCTCCTGGGCATTTGGAGCGTCGACGACTGACAGTGTCCTGTGCAATGCAAGACTCGAGCTTTCATGCCTCTTATTATGTTTCAGTGGCGAAAAAGGGGGATAAAATCACACCATTAGACGTACGCTTCAAACAGACCGGGAACAACAAGTATCTTGGCTACATGATGTGCAAGGTATTTACCTAATACTAGCTATCGCCCGCGACTTCGTCCGCCTGGAATTCATTTATATGGCGAATTATGTTATATCACGCATAGGGAACTCATTAAAATTCGGGATAAATAGTAGCTTATGTTCTTCCTCAGGGCTTAACTGTCTCTAATATAATTAAAATTCCTTCAGTGGGTTAAGCGTTATAGCGTAACAGGCAGACAGAGTTACTTTCGCATTTTTATATATTAAGTAGGGATTCTTCTGTGCATTTCAGAATAAAGGCTTTTGGATTAAAAAATCTCGGACTGATTCAGAAATGCACGCGGAAGATGTTGGAATAAGTAAAGTTCTAATAAGAAAAGCTGTAATTAGTACCCATACGCTTATTTCACATAAATAGTTAATTATATATACTGAAACAGTATACCAAAGACTTAAAATACAATACAATAAATCGCTTAATTGATAAGACTATCCCATTTTAATAATAATGTAAAATCTTAATAGAAATTGCGAAAACTTTTTAATTGAAAATATGATCAAAAAGTTATCTGAATGTTATCATTTTGATATTGCAGGAGGACAAAGTTCTCGTAATGGCCAAGAAGTCTCAGATACCGAGGAAGAAGTACATTCAGGAGGAGGCTTCCCGAATCGGTTACCGGGGTCGGAACCCCAAGTCCTACCTGTACCAGGGCCACAGCTGGATGCCGATCCCAGAAGATGACGAGGAAACTTACTGGATGACCTCCGAGGCACAGCAGAGGGAGAAGGACGCTCTGGATAAAATGTTAGAGGAAAACCAGGGGGCATAAGCGGTGGATTTTGATTGAGGAATTACAAATTAATAAATACTTTGTCAAAACCCAAAGTCCTAGTCTAGGTGGTCCAGGGACCGAGAACTCATAGAACGGATATACGGCAAGAGGGGTGGACGGAAATATAAGCACATAAGTGTTACAAAACAAATTTCTCATCACAGCTCATATACGTCCCCACCGAACGGCTCGAGCCTACCCTATGTTAGGGTGATTAGGCCTTAGTCAACCACGCTGGCCCAGTGCGGATTAGTCGACTTCACATACACCATTGAATTTCTTCGCAGATGTATACAGGTTGCCTTACGATGTTTTCCTTCACTATGGTGAAGGAATTTGGGTCATACTAAAAGGGAAAAAATAGAGCTTAAAAATAAAAAAAATCAGCTATAATACGCTAGGTGTAGGCAGTCTCAAAGAAAGGGATGTTGAGACATACGCAAGCCCAGTGCGTGTTATTGGGGAGTTCAGAGTCTCGTCCGTTGATGAGTAGAGTGGTGCAATCTGCTGACCGAGGGAGTAAACGTAGTAATAATGACCTGGGCTTAGGTCACGTCAAATTTTATTTTATTTATACAGGGTTAATTTTGGGGTACCGGCAACCTCGCAGGATTAGATAGCTAACATCATTGACTACAACATTTGTTCTACAAGTTTTAAGATAACTTAATACATTGAACAAAAATCAATTTTCAAGTTTTTATTGCACTGTCGTGACATTGATAAGTCTATGTTTTATTTATAAACGACGACGGAAGGCAACGCTACGCTCGCGCGCTGTGCGCGTAGAGTTACAAACATTCTAGAGGTATATTAAATGAATATTTATTTTTGTATGAAAGTAAAATCTAAATTATCAAAAGTCGTAGAACAAACATTGTAGTTAATATTAATTGATACTTGCTATCTAATACTGCGAGGTTGCCGGTACCTTCATCTCGCCCGGTGGTAGTGACGACAAAGATTAAAGCGAGCTTTTTTATAGTTTATGAGTAAGCATATGACTATAATCTTCTTCATCATCACAGCCCATATACGTCCCTACCGAGGGGCTCGAGCCTACCCTATATTAGGGTGATTAGGCCTTAGTCAACCACGCTGGCCCAGTGCGGATTGGTCGACTTCACATACATCATGGTGTAATCTATAATCTTCTTGGTGTAGATTATTTTTAGTAACTACACAGGAGTGGAAGTGTACTAGTACTGCACAGGAATTGAACTCTCTGCCGCGTTCCTTGTTTCCTGAGAGCTTTAATCTTGGGGGTTTTCAAGGCTAGAGTGAATAAATATTATCTAAATCTACTGCCTGTGTTCACGCTCGAGGAAGAGCGAGTGGCAACACAGCATTTTAGTCTGTGCAGTGAGAGCCTTTTTGGCGGCCGGCCGCATGTGACATGTCAGTTGAGTTGAGTCGAAATGTCACGACATTGAATTAGGTTAGGATGATGTCCGGGCATCCATAAAATATAATACACAGTATATAACTAGCAAATTGTGTTTTGCGCGGCGCACCTAATATCGGGGTGCGAAAGCCCGCTTTGTGTTGTGCAACGGTGTCAAAATCGCGTGTGTGAGCCGTGGTGGCCTAATAGGCATTTGTAGTGCTCCGGTCTCCACCGGTGGATCCACTGCAGAACTTCAGGAGCCGCGACTTCCTTCGAGCTAGCTCAGGAAGTCCACCGGCTACGGAGGAGACGGACGGAGACAATTGGAATCGGGGTAAGCCACAATGCTTTCTATGAGCTGGTAGTAGGGTACAAAATTCAGCAATACAAGTCGGCGAAACGCCGACGTGGTGGTGTCTACCTTGGGCACCACCATCTCTTGGTAGCAGAGCGTGGTTTTTAGATTTGAGTGGTTGATTAGTATTGTACAATTAATATTGTAATCTTGTTGGTTGTCCAAACGGGCAATACATATTAATTGTTTTTTGATTGCTGATTTTAAACCGACTACCAGCTCATTTGTGGACCGATCTCCTTAACTAATTGTCATTGTATATGAAAAATTGAGGTTAAATGTCTTTTGTTGTTCTAGTTAAGTTCTAGCATTTACCTACATTTGATTTTGGTTTGTTTTTTCATATCTTTGTTTTGCCCTTGACTATTTTGTTTGTTAAGTTGTAAACTTATACTTGAATTTGATTTGTTTAAAAAATTTTTTGCTGCTAAATGACTTTGCTGTTGTTGTAATACACTATATTGCTGTGTTAAGTTTTAGTATTTCCATTTGATTTTGTTTTGTTTGCCTCTGAATATTATGTTTGTTAAGTTATTGACTTAATACTTGATTTTAATTTGTTTGAAAAATCCTGTTGTTAAATGCCTTTGTTGTTCTAGTTAAGTTCTAGCATTTACACTTGATTTTGGTTTGTTTATATATTTTGTTCTGCCTTTGAAGTTCCTCCCGATCTGTTTTATTGTCTGCGGTTGTCGGTCTGTTTGTCCGTGTATTATTATAGTGTTTATTAATTTTGGTGCAAAATGGTCCCGCCAGTCAGCCCGCTTAGTGGTGCCCGCGCGGGTGCACAAAAGATTTTGAGATGGTTTGCTAGTGCCGTCGCTTTGGTAGACCGACCAGACCGAGAACAGGCCTTGTTAATTCGGCATGAGGGAGTACCTGCTCGCTTGAAGGAATTGGAGCAGCTTTTTGTTGTTCATCAACAATATTTGCTCGACCACCCAGCCGAGGGTGCCGCTGAGTTGCGGGCAGTCGACCAATTTAATGCCGATTATGATCAGTGTTTTGAACAGGCGGATGTGATCATAAACAAGGCTCAGGCTATCCTATTCGCCCGGAGGGGTGAGTCGTGCACGCCCGGGGAGGTCAAGCCTACCCCGGCCGGCTTGCTGGGCAGACTGCCCACTTTAGACATCCCAACCTTTGATGGGAACCTGGCTTCTTGGATGGGGTTCATTAACCTCTTTGATAGCCTGGTTCACTCGAGGGACGACCTGTTCCCTAGCCAGAAATTGGCCTATTTGCTCTCTGCCTTACGTGGAGAGGCTGGTGTGCTTGTCCAGCATCTACCTGTCAACGATGACAGTTATGATATTGCAAGGGCGTTGTTGACCGCCCGGTATCAGAATGTTCGCTTGCTAGCGGACACACATGTGGCTGCCATTTTAGGGCTGCCACGAGTATCGCGGGTCTCCTCATTGAGGAAGGAGATTTTGAACCCGCTGCTAAGCGCTATTAACGCGCTCAAACGACTTGATCTACCGGTGGACCAGTGGTCCTTTATTTTGCTCCACCTCATCCTCGATAAGCTTCCCATGGAGATGAAGGGGCGCTTTGAACAAAGGTATGGGGGCAATAGTGCCTCGTACCTCCCCCCCTTCTCGGATCTCCTCAGATTTTTGGAGGATGAGTGTCGGATGACCGACCACTTGGATCTGGCTCCTATACCGGGACCGAGTACAGGCCGCTATGAGGCGACCCGGGCAGCGCCACGAAGAGAGCGCCGCCCGTACAAGCAGTATACTGCAGTGCGGCAGAGCTCTCCACACGGGGAGAGGCCGAGGCCTTGCAAGTGTTGCAAGCGGGATGGCCATCGTTTGCCGGCCTGTCCCAAATTTGTTGGCCTACGCACCGAGGGGCGTAGAAATATGGCCAAGCAGCGGAATTGGTGCTACCGCTGCCTGGGGGCTCATATGGCATCGGCTTGCCCCCACCCACGAGATTGCCACTGTTGTGGAGGGGCCCATCACCCCCTTTTGTGCTTCAACAATAGAGACACTCGTGGGGTGGTGAGAGAGAGGGACTCGCACACGGGCGGGGGCCCTCGTAGGTCACCCACATCTCCGAGGAGATCGGAGGGGCGTGCCACCCCTCCGCGGAGATTGGACAGGCGCCCCCCCTCCAGTGAGAGGATTGGGCGCCCCACCCCCCCTACGGGCGGGGGGGATCGACGCGCCGCTTATGAGGCGCCACCGCGGGATTGGGCCGCGGTTATTACGGAGCCACGCCGGGAGCCGATACGCTTCTCTCCCCCTGGATCACTAGGAACCGTCTGAGTGCTCTGACGTGTTTTATTACGCTCCGTACTGCTAAATCAAATTCAATAGTTAAACGAGTCTTTTGTTAAAAGAATCTTACATCAGTTTTTTCTACAAACAATTTCCTGTGTTTTGGTGTATAAATCAATGCTGTTTGAATAGAGATTATAAAGAAATCAGCGATTTTTGTGAACTAAGTGACGGTGAACAGTGAAATTTCGCATCGGATAGTTAACCTTGAATCAATTGCCCAATACTTTCACTTTTTAGACGCCTAACTTGCGTGCAGACATAACAGCTATTTTGTCTCTCGGTACGGTGTAGTCGGTGGTGTCGCGGTGATAGTTACGGCTACCGTTCGGGCGTGTCGTGGTTCGATACTACCAAGAGGCAATTTTTTTTCTCATATTTTTTTTTTTTTTTCTCCATTGCTTTATTAGGTACTCTTTTTTTTTCTAACTTATTTTGGACATTATGGCTTCAAAATATTGCGCCGGCTGTTTACAAGTTATTAAAAATAGACAATTTTTATGTTGTTGCGTGTGTGCTAGTCAATATGACCTGCTATGCGCAAATGTGTCCGAGCAGCGGTTCCGTAATACATTAACCGGCGAGCATAGACTTAATTGGAAATGCGCTGCGTGTATAAGTCGGGAACCAAAAGTCGATAACAGCGACACGCCGGTTCGCGGGCATGACGACAAGGTCACGCGGCATCGCGGTGCCTCGGCTCCGAGCCCGGCCGAGTGCAGCAGTCCCGAGACTCCCGAGGCGGCTCCTGAACCTTCCGGCTGCACCTTGACAGCACTCGCTGGGCGACTCGAGGTGCTCGTGCAGGAAATCCGCGTCTTCCGTCAAGAAATGGCCGAGACGCGTCACCAGGTGCGGGCGTTTGATGGGAAGCTGTCTGGTCTGGTTACACAGGTGGAGACGTGCGTGAGTGAAGTGAAGGAGCTCAAGTCTCGGGTTGAGAAATTGGAGAGCCGCGCGGAAGCGGGCAGTCAGGCCGACGGCACTCGCATTACCCTGGAGGACACAATCGAATCCCTCAAAGCCGAGCTCAATGAGCGCGACCAGGATCTCCTCCTGAATGACGTGGAGATCACCTGCATCCCGGAGCGGAAAGGGGAGGGTTTGCAGCACATCATTATGACCCTGGCGACTAAAGTCGGGGTGAAGCTGGGGCCGGAGGACGTGGTGTGTGCTACGCGCGTGGGCCGCCCCCCAGAGGTGGGCGAGGGCGGCGTAGTGGAAAAGCCGCGCCCTATCGTAGTGCGGTTGGTGCGGCGCGCGGTGCGCGACGACCTGCTGCAGGCCGCCCGCGTGCGTCGCACCGTCACCACCGATGGTGTAGACCTGCCCGGGCCGCCTTGCCGTTTTTATGTGAACGAGCGGCTGACCCGCGCCAATCGCGCACTTTTTCGGCAGGCGCGCGAGTCGGGTAGGCGGCTGGGCTGGCGCTTCGTCTGGACCAAAGATGGCAGGATCTTCGCACGGCAGCACCCCGGACAAGACGCTCCGCGACATCGTCTGCGGACGCAAGCCGACTTGGACAGAGTTTTTGGGCCAAGTGACGTTGGCTCGCCTGCAATCGCTTCGGCCTTATAAAGAAGAATTGGATGAAAATGTTTTTAAAATCGTGTGTTTTTGTTTTCTTTTTATGTTGCTAGCATATGGATTGTGTAGGTTTTTGTTTTTGCTTTTTGCCTTTGTAAACTATAAATGTATACAACCAAAATCACTATTATTGCCAGTTTGTACAAATTTCAATATTATAGCTGTGCTTTTCCGCTTCAGTGTGGATGCTTTGCTTTTTAGATATTTGTTATGTATCCATGTCAGCTACAGTAACTTGGTTCAGAGACTAATTCAGATTAATTATGGTATTACTTATAAAAATGTCAAAATTTATTATGTTGAAACTAACCCGTTTGGTAAACTTTTTTGTTCTTATTATTTTATAATTATCTATACCTGTAAGTCTCCTCGTCAGTGTACTGTGCAAGACCGCTTTGACAGGGATACGGAACGAGTGGCTTATTATAAATCAAAAATTAATTTCTATTACATATTAGCTTACACTACCACATTATTCCACTATTTACATTATTTACAATTTATCGGACTAGTGCATGTTAGTTGTATCGTTTGTTTAACTCTTAAACCAGCAAAATTGGGATACATTTATTTTCTGTTTTCCTAAGCTGTTTTGCTTACTTGCCGTTCCAACCTGGGTAAGACAACTCATCTTACAGTTAGTCTCTTTAATGCTGGTTCTTTAGGCACTAAGCACGATGAGTTTTTGGTGGCAGTAGATCGCTTGTCCCCTGATATTTTCGCTATAAACGAAACATGGCTAGCGGATGGTGAGGAGGGTCGCGCGCCAGTGCCTCCTGGGTATAGATTGCGACATATACCTAGGCCCACCAGCTGCGGGAAAGTCTGCGGCGGTGGCGTGGGATTCTATATCAAGAAAGGAATTACTGTGCGTACCTGTCCTCATCCGGTTCCTTCAACCCACGTCGACCAGATGTGGATATCGTTACGTACAAGTTGCACTAGTGTTGTCATTGGAACAGCATACCGCCCACCCTGGTTTAATGTTGAAACCTTTTTTGATGCCATTACTGAGTCGTTAGCTTCATTTGCCAATTTTGACCGTGTAATCTTGCTCGGGGACTTCAACATTGACCAAGGCGAGCATACGACCAGTAACTGTAAGCAGCTTCAGAGTTTTCTGCAGTGCTTCGGCCTTACCAATTACGTTACTAAACCTACTCATTTCACATCTCACAGTGAAACAATTATAGACTTGGTCTGTACGGACGCCACAGTATTGGATATTAATGTGGAGTATATAAAAGATCTTGGTGCTCATGCTATAGTCACGACTCGTTTTAAAATTAAGAGAAATAAAATCCCTTTAAAAACAGTTTCGTATAGACCCCTGAAAGATATTAACATGCAAAAATTTAATGAAGACCTCTCACTGCTTAAATTGACGGAAATCATCACACTCGACGGAGTGGATAGCATGGTAGACACGTTGACGAATCGAGTGACATCCCTACTAGATTTGCACGCGCCTTTAAGAACCATTACTATCCGAGATCGCCAGACACCCTGGATCACCAGCAATGTTCGGTACATTATGAGATTGCGCGACAAAGCAAAGGAGAGACACCGATTGACAGGATTGGAAGGTGACAAGGCCTACTATAAGGAGTTAAAGAAAGCTGCTGCTATTAGTCTTTTCGCTGAGCGTTCGGCATTTTTCGATCAGCACATAAATAATAATATTAATAAGCCCAAAACACTCTGGAGTAATCTTAAAAATACTGTGTTACCGGATCCTAAGAAGTGTGTAGAACTTCCACAACATTTTTCGGATCCCGAGGCAATTAACGCACATTTCTTGGATGTTCCGGGGGATAATTGTGTATCGATCTCTGATTTAATGTACTTTGAGTGGCACAAGAGGATTTCGTCGGGTTTTCAACTGGAAACTGTCTCGGAGCACTTGGTTGGGAAAATTATTCTCAGTATCAAATCAAATGCCCAGGGAATAGACAGATTAAGCAGAGATATGATTATATTGACTCTTCCCCACACTCTACCAATAATAACAGCACTTATAAATGAGTCCATAGTCTCATGCAAGTTTCCTGCAAGTTGGAAGACTGCGGTGGTTCGCCCGATACCCAAGACTAATAACCCTAGCGACATTAAAGACCTTAGGCCTATTAGCCTTCTTCCGTATCTTTCCAAGATTCTGGAGAGGGTGGTGTATAATCAGGTTTTAAAATTTTGCGAAATGAGAGGTGTATTACCAGACTTGCAATCAGGTTTCAGAAAGGGACGTAGCACTTGTACAGCTTTACTTGACGTAACTGATAGGGTACTTTCCAATCAAGACAATGGCAATGGTACTATTCTTGTACTCCTTGACTACTCACGTGCCTTTGACTCCATAAACATAACTCTGTTATTATCCAAAATGGCCCATTATGGTTTTCACGTATCCACTATAAGATGGTTTGAGTCCTACCTCACTGGCCGCTCCCAGAGAGTCGAGTTTAGTACTATAAATGGCTCGACTCTGGCTTCCCGAGAAATGGCAGTGAGCAGAGGTGTACCACAGGGCTCTATACTGGGTCCACTCCTGTTCATTCTGTATACTGCTGATCTGGCCGAGACTATCGAGTTCTGTGACTACCACATCTATGCAGACGACCTGCAAATAAGTGTCCCAGTTGGGGGGTCGGATTTCAACAATGCTGTTAATCGGTTAAATCATGACCTAGACCGCATTGCATTATGGTCTGCAAGAAATTGTTTAGTGCTGAACCCAACTAAAACTAAAGGGGATTGTCCATTTTGTATGAGACTTTGGCTAATGATGAACATTCATTTACAATTAATTTTTTACAATAATTAATTAGTAAGTAGCCTCATATAAATAAATTTGAGCAAGAATTAGTATCAAAGTCTTTAAATTTATTTTTCTAGCGCTTACCAATTTTGTAAAATGTATAACAAACAACCTTCCATTTGGTGTCCTTAGCTGAGCAAGAGTCGGAATGAGAGAGAGAATCGATGTCCGTGGGATGGCGAAGGAAAGAGAATTATCGAGGTCCATTATAAATTAACAAAGTCGGCGTTGCATAAATCACGAAAATAACACTAACGATGTAGAAAAACAAAGCGAATGACAATTGACATGACATTATATATTTTTTTCTTGTTTTCGTATTAGTGTTGCCATATGTCAAAAATATTAAAATCATAGTCAGAAACAGTTCCTATTTATTTTAATTCATAATTTATTATTGTATTACTGATTTAAACTGAAAAATATTATAACTTTATTTATTTTCACTTAACAGAGCGCAGGATTTTAATCTCTCGCACAGTAGCAATTATTATTGGATAGAATACCGTGCGCTACACCGGAAGATGTCATGCTATTGATCGCATAAATAAAATAAATACTGAAAAAATATATATTCACAAAAGTGTTGTTTGATACAAATCTGTTTAAGTATAAGTTTGCTAAAATAATAAGATAATTAATTTGCAAATCATTTTCCTTGTGGCATTGTGTTCACTGGTAGCCAAAAATGGACATTGCCCTTTCTTGTCTTAGGTTCTGACAAGCAAATCACGAATATCATAAGTCGTGATCCCAAATTAAGTATATTAGGAACAAATATACAGCGGGTTGATGAGGCTCGAAACTTGGGTATTCTGATGGATGGGAGTTTGCGTTTTGAAAGGCACGTGCAGGAAAAAATACGTGATTGCTTTTACCGTCTAAAAGTGCTTTATAGGATTTGTGATTTTATTAGTACGGCTCTCCGTATCGCCCTTTGCGATGCACTGGTTCTATCTAGGCTAAATTACGGAATCACTGTATACGGTCCGTGTCTCTTGAGTAAAACTCAAAAATTGGTTCAACGAGTTCAAAATGCCTGTGCAAGATACTGCTTCCAAATTCCGCCTCGTGCGCATGTAACACCTTTTTTGCAATCCTCGAAAATTTTAAAAATGAGCGAGAGGCTTAAACTTCACACAGCAACTTTACTATTTGGCGTTGTGAACAACAAATATCCGGAGTATTTGTACAAAAAGCTCGCCTGGAGATCACCCCGCAATAGTGTCGCCGCTGTCAGGAGCTGCGTGCCACCCTTACAAATCCCACATCATAAAACTGCCGCGTTTCGTCGGAGTTTCAAGTATAACGCTACAAAGATTTGGAACGACATTCCGCCGCCCATAAGAAAAATAAAATCCCGCAACAGTTTTAAAACTCAATTGAAAGTTTATTTACTAAATATGTCATATTAAATTAAGCGTTTTTAACTACCTATCTTATTTACTATTATTACCACGCATTATACACGTCACTATCACTACCTTTCCAAAAAATGTATTACTCTTATACACTACAATCACTTCTCCATTACCCTTAATTTAATTTAATTTTACCCTTACTTTAATTTAATTTAAAAAATCTTCCTAAGTACTATTAAATTGACCTATCAATTCAGTAAGTCTATGTATACCTACATTATAAACTTAAACTACTTATATTATAATTATAACATACTACCCAATTCAAAAGAAATCCCATGCATTTACTAAACAAAAAAACTTTCTTTAAAAAACACTCAGAGTAGATCCTTTCATCGACTTATTCCCGGTTCTGGCAGAATAATCAGCGCCACAGCTTGCTGCGGCAATATGCTGAGTCAGATCCGTTTCGCTTGCACAGTGCACTACAAGCAGTCACTAATACGTTTTTTTCTGTATTCTTAGTTTTTACGAGGTGTATGTCAAAAGCCTTGTATCTGTACTGTGTAAATGAATAAATGATTTATCTATCTATCTATCCCCTCTGATGGAGAGACCCCGTTTGTCACGGGCTCCCCCAACTTTCGCCCATCATGGGCACCGTCCGGCCCCCCGATGCCGCTTTGATCGGGGCCAGTACGTGCCGGATTGGGACCCGCTCGAGCGCCTTGAGCGCCCTATTCCTCCGCCGCGCACGCATTTTTCTTCGGACCCCCCTTCCCCCCCGTTGCGGGGAATGCGGGAGGATTTTCACTAAACCAACTGTCGGCTGCAACCCCCCCACAGGAGCAGGTGCTGTTACTAACAGCCTCCGTACAGGTGTGGGGCCCGAGGGGCACCTTTGTTTTAGTTCGCGCCCTTTTGGATACGGGAGCTCAGGGTTGCATTGCCTCCAGCTGGCTGGTCCGGCAGTTGAGTTTGAACACATCTCCATACCTTGAATCGGTACGAGGAATCGGAGACCTGCGGATCCCGGATCCGATCGGTCAGGTTTTGTTCTCCTTCTCCCCCCACTTCTCTTCAGCGCCCAAAATTGGCGCTACCGCGATTGTTTATGAGAAGGTTGTTGGTCAGCTTCCGCAACAGCACGTTTCGCGCGCTGTCGTTGATGCGACATCAGGATTGACCTTGGCTGACCCTTCCTTCCACCGAACCGGTCCGATTCACTTATTGCTCGGTGCCGATGTTCTAGGCCGCGTGTATTGTGGGAAGAGGAGAGAGTTACAGAAGGGTGGGCTGGTAGCCTTATCCACATCGCTTGGGTTTGTAGTGATGGGACCAGTTAGGCATAACCCACCATCTCCATCGGTGGACAGTTACATAACTGTTAGCTCCACCTTATCGGATGTCCTTCAACGGTTTTGGGAGGTGGAAGAGCCACCTACCGTGAAGCGAGTGAACCCCTTGGACGAGGAGTGTGAGTTGTTCTACCAGAACAATACAGGTCGCCTTCACTCGGGATGGCTGATCACTCGTTTGCCCTTTTTGTCAGTTCGCCCCTCACTTGGCAGCTCCCGGCCGTTGGCCGAGAAGCGGCTGCTGTCCATGGAGCGTCGTATGAGTAGGAACTCCGACCTCAAACAGAAGTATGTCGACTTCATGCGAGAATATGAGCACCTGGGGCACATGTCGGTCTCGCGACTGGACTGGCGAAACGAGGAACATAATTTTCTTCCTCACCACGCGGTTTTGAAACCTTCCACTGGGAAGATACGCGTTGTTTTTGATGGGTCAGCTCCTACGTCTACCGGAGTTTCGCTGAATCAATGTCTGCATGCTGGACCGAAGTTGCACCACGAGGTGGGCGATGTATTGACCAACTTCCATCGCCATGCCGTCGTCTTTGTGACCGATATCCGGATGATGTTTCGGCAGACTGTGATTCACCCGGACGATAGACGATATCAGCTCATATTATGGAGAGAGGATCCCAGGGATCCCATGCTGGTCTACGAGCTGAACACCAATACATACGGTTTGCGTTCGAGCCCCTTTGTGGCAATTCGCTCACTTGTGGAACTCGCTGAACGTGAGCGGTTACGATACCCTCGCGCATCCTTGGTTCTCAAGGAGGATGCATTTGTGGATGATATTTGTACGGGCTCCTCTAGTGTCGAGGAAGCCTTGATTTTGCGAGATGAACTAATTGCTCTTCTCGGGGCTGGTGGTTATGAACTGAGGAAGTGGATGTCCAACTCACCTCAGCTTTTGTGTGACTTGCCAGACGACCACCAGCAGGAGCCTCATATTTTTGAGAATGCCAACACTCCAGATTTACTCTGTTTAGTCTGTTTTGGGAGTGCAATACAGACCTGTCCAGGACACGTTCACCTATCGATTGGAGCTGCCAAGCCCCAAGGTCTGGACGAAACGGTTAGTTTTGTCTACAGTAACTCGTACCTTTGACCCAAATGGCTGGATTAGTCCCGTAGTGTTTTGGATGAAGTGCTTCCTACAGGAACTTTGGTCAGCCGAAGTGTCGTGGGATGAGCCCCTCTCGGGCCGTTTGCTGCGAGATTGGGAGTCCTTCATGTCGTCTCTCCCCGACATTAACGGTGTTAGTATCCCTAGACATATACTGCCTAAGGGACGGTTTACGGCCAGCCTTCATGGCTTTTGTGACGCGTCTGAGAGTGGATACGCAGCCGTCGTATATATCCGGACGGTCGATGATAGAGGAGCTGTTAAGCTCCACTTGCTAATTGCTAAGAGTAAGGTTGCTCCACTTCGGACTCGATTAACGATTCCGAAGTTAGAATTGTCTGGAGCTACTCTTCTGGTTCGGTTGATGAACCACGTTGTTGACACCCTGGGACGTAGTGTGGACTTTGAGTCGCTCTTTGCTTGGTCCGACAGTCAGGTTGTCCTGTGTTGGATTAAGAACTCCGTCCACTCCCTGGAAGTATTTGTGGCCAATCGGGTATCCCAAATACAGGCCTCGAAGGCCACGTTGATTTGGCGCCACGTGCCAGGTGAAATAAACCCTGCTGACTGTGCATCACGTGGCAGCGAAGCCCCTCAGCTTATTGACCACACTCTGTGGTGGGGTCCCGAATGGTTGTTACAGCCGTCCTGGCCTTCCACACCAGCTGTGGTGAAGGTACCAAATCCGGGCTTGCGTGTTCACGCTGTCGAGACTATGGCGGCTCCAGAGCGGGAATTTTTATTAGACCGCTACAGTTCTCTGGACTAGTTGCTCGGCGTGACCGCTTGGATAAGAAGATTTATACGAAATTGTCGCCGGCCTCAGGACAAAGATTTGTGTCCGGTCCTCTCTCCGCAGGAGCGCCAAGATGCTCTTTTGCATTGGGTGCGTATGACCCAGTCTAGAGCGTTTGAACCGGAACTTAAGATTTTCCGTACCGGGACGTCCAAATTGAAGGGACCCTTGGTGCGTTTGACTCCCTTTCTGGATGATAAGGGATTGTTGCGTGTAGGAGGCCGATTAAGGCACGCTAACTTGCCTTATAGATCACGTCACCCCCTGTTGCTCCCCAAGGACGGACCATTGGTGCGATTGTTGATCATTGATCGCCATGTGAAGAATGCTCATGCCGGATGTAATGCATTGACCGCGCTCCTCCAACGGGAGTTTTGGATTTTGTCAGCGCGAAGAATAATCCGATCTGTTATCTTTCGATGTCTGCCCTGCTATCGTTTACGCCCCGAGACGATGCAGCCCCAAATGGGTGATTTGCCTGCTGATCGTGTGAATGAATCGATGACCTTCTTAGGAGTTGGAACTGATTTCGCGGGACCGTTCACTATAAAAACGTCGCGACTCCGTAATGCTAAGACTGAAAAGGCTTACTTGTGTGTGTTTGTTTGTTTGGCCACTAAAGCCGTTCATTTGGAGGTGGTGAGTGCGCTCACCATGGACGCTTTCTTAGCAGCGTTAGGCAGATTTGTCTCCCGCCGGGGACTGCCTTCTCTAATTCGGTCCGATTGTGGGACGAACTTCAAGGGCACTGATAGACATATAAGAGAAGTTTGTGAATTTTTAGATAAAAATAATATTGAGATCGGATCCACACTCTCCCGTAGGGGGGTAACATGGCGATACTCCCCGCCGTCTTGCCCTCACTGGGGAGGGATTTTTGAATCTGTTGTAAAGGCCGCCAAGACTCACCTTCGCCGCGTTATTGGGGAGACTATTCTCACGTTCGAGGAACTCGCGACGGTGTTTCATAAGATTGAGGCGGTTCTCAACTCGCGTCCGTTATGTCCGTTGTCTACCGACGCGAACGATTTCCAGGCCCTCACGCCGGGCCATTTCTTGATAGGCAGACCACTTAACGCCCTGCCCGAGTATCCTTATAGAGATATCAATCCAGGACGCCTTTCGCGGTTTGAGTTGCTCCAGCAGCTTACCCAGAGTTTTTGGCGCCGCTGGCACCTTGAATATTTACACATTTTGCAACAGCGCGTTAAGTGGTCAGATAAGACAAACCCACCGAGGGTTGGAGACCTCGTGTTAGTGAAGGACCCAAACCTGCCACCCTTACGTTGGCGTCGCGGACGCATTGTCCAACTTACTCTAGGGTCTGATGGTGTGCCCAGGTTTGCCGAGGTCCTAGTTGGGGATTCTGTTTTGAAGCGCGCGGTCGCTACTCTTTCTCGCCTCCCCTTCGACTGATTTGGCGGACAGTCCGGGACTGTCCGGAGCGGGGGGATGTTCACGCTCGAGGAAGAGCGAGTGGCAACACAGCATTTTAGTCTGTGCAGTGAGAGCCTTTTTGGCGGCCGGCCGCATGTGACATGTCAGTTGAGTTGAGTCGAAATGTCACGACATTGAATTAGGTTAGGATGATGTCCGGGCATCCATAAAATATAATACACAGTATATAACTAGCAAATTGTGTTTTGCGCGGCGCACCTAATATCGGGGTGCGAAAGCCCGCTTTGTGTTGTGCAACGGTGTCAAAATCGCGTGTGTGAGCCGTGGTGGCCTAATAGGCATTTGTAGTGCTCCGGTCTCCACCGGTGGATCCACTGCAGAACTTCAGGAGCCGCGACTTCCTTCGAGCTAGCTCAGGAAGTCCACCGGCTACGGAGGAGACGGACGGAGACAATTGGAATCGGGGTAAGCCACAATGCTTTCTATGAGCTGGTAGTAGGGTACAAAATTCAGCATTACAAGTCGGCGAAACGCCGACGTGGTGGTGTCTACCTTGGGCACCACCAGCCTGGTTCCCCGGAAATAGCATTTGCTGACGGAACAAATTGTTGAAGCACTAAAAAGATAAAAATATTTTCTTTACAAATAATAAAAACCGATCTATATTGATGACGGTGGCAAACACGATAGGTATAATAATCTCCTAAAATTCTTAAAACTTGGAACCGATTTCAATATAGAAATGTGATGTAATCTGTAGTCTGTACCTATTCCTATACTATTTTTAACTTTTCAGTATTTTTGAAGTCGGTTTTAATTTTTGGTAATATTTTTTATACTTATCATTGTTTTATAGCAACAAACTTGGGTAACGTAGCTAGCCATGCGGGCTCAGAAATCAAAAGACCTACTAACAAGCAAATTAAACAGAAAACTTTTGTCCTTGTGGGGAATCGAACCTTAGACCGTCAGGTCAGCACCAGGTGGTCTCAGCCACTAGACCACGGAAGCAATGGTGATGGAGGAGCAGACTCTCCAGTCTATAAATTATAATCGACATCGATTAGCGTTTGTCAATGTTGCGTGTGTTGTAAACCTAGGCAAGGTTAAATTCATTCAAAAAATGCGTTAGATTGTATGCCATGAGAAACACAATTTTTTTTTACAAAAAATAGAACCGACTTCAAAAACACTGAAAACTTTAAAATAATCTTCTTCTATATTGAAGTCGGCGTCAAACGATGATCTCCTAGAAAGTGTTAAAATTTGTCACCGACTTCAATATAGAAGAAGATTATTTTTAAGTTTTCAGGTGTTTTTGAAGTCGGTTCTATTTTTTGTAAAAAAAAAATATTTGTAACTTTTTAGTGAATGAAATCTTTTTCGTGAAAGAAACCCTAATTCCTGTGTTTAGTGTTTTCCTCGATTTTCTATGGGATCCCATCATCCGATCCTGACTTGGTGACCATGGGACCACCTCAAATACAAAAAGAATTTTGGAAATCGGTTTAAAAATGACGGAGTTATGAGGTAACAAACATTAAAAAAAATAAAAAAAATACAGCCGAATTGATAACCTACTCCTTTTTTGAAGTCGGTAAAAAAATTTCGTAGCTTGTAATATTCCCAAACATTTCGTTTCTGATTGTTAATGAGCAAATCTTCTGACTAAGATGTCAGTTGAAGTATTATATCTTCTTGATGTTGTCGCATTCAGTGCGCTTCAACTGAAGCACAGCAAAAGTGACATTTTGAAGGCGCCAGCCACCTAAAGTAGCGAAATATGTCGAATAGTTATCCCCCTCTGATAGTTCGTCGAACAAATTAAAACATTATCTTTTTCTTTATTTAAATACATAATATTTTGATTTTGTCAGAAGTTTTGTTACTATAGTATATACATACATACCTACTCATTAACTGGAATATTGGATTATGGAAAGCAGAGGGCTATACTCGGGGTTTCTCTACGCGATCATATCAGAAATGTTGAGATCCGTAGAACAACTACAGTTACCGACATAACAGTGGACACATCGCTCGAAGGACTAACGGCCGTTGGGGCGGAAAGGTCCTCGAGTGGCGGCCGCGTACCGGGAGACGCAGCGTTGGTAGGCCCCCCACAAGGTGGATCGACGATCTAGTGAAGGTCGCAGGAAGCCGCTGGATGCGGGAGGCGTAGGACCGATCGGTTTGGAGATCCCTGGGAGAGGTCTATGTCCAACAGTGGGCAAATGATATGAGTTAGGCGACCAGGATCCCCTAGCCCGATCCCCTAGGGGATCCACGTGAACTCGTGAGTTCATCAGAATCCCCAAACCAATGATGATGAATGAACTGTCGAAAATAACGCCAGATACAATTATAATTATTTCGGTTCTGTATTCGTTTCATTGTCCGTGCGGTGATGGGCTTAGAATGGGCATGTGTCACCTATTCTATTCTTCCGTTAAATGTCGTAAGACCCGTCTTAGTGTATTCACGAGGAAGAGATGGAAAAGTCCCAACATACCTGCGTCAACTCGTCCGGTCAGCGGGATGCAGTAGGAGAATTGCTCATTTCTAGCTTATACACGGTGTTTCAAAATAACCAATAAATAATTAATTCTTTATCGAAATCTCAGTGTTAAAATGTGTTTACACGTAATGTCATTCTAGATGATACTATGATTTACATGAAAATTTTGGCTAGAATGACATTACGTGTAAACACATTTTAACACTGAGATTTCGATAAAGAATTTGTCTATGATTTACATGAAAATTTTGGGTTGAATGACATTACGTGTAAACACATTTTAATACTGAGATTTCAATAAAGAATTGATTATTTATTGGTTATTTTGAAACACCGTGTATAGAGACCTATGCCCGGCAGTAAGAACAATACCTATGGGTTAAAGTGATGATGATGATTCGCTTCATCATAATATATCATAAAGTCACTCAGTGGGCTCTTTTTTAACTTCACAAAAGGTGTGACAAGTGCTCAATTCGTGTGGTTTTACGTTTTTTAGGGTTCCGTACATCAAAAGGAAAAAACAGAACCCTTATAGTTTCACTTTCTTGTCTGTGTGTCAAGATATTTATCTCGGGAACGCGTGGAGGAATCGAATTGAATTTAAAACTATTATACTCAACCAACTACAGTCCCTTGAAGCGGTGAAGAAATCAAACTTTTAAGTTTAAAAAAAGACGCGGCCTTATAAGCCGCAAAAAAGTATATTTCGACACTTTCGAGGGAACCAAAATTTGTAGGGTACTTCCTGTTGACCTAGAATCATGAAATTTGGCTAGAAGCAAGGTCTTATAATATGAAAACCGGAAAGATGTATAGTTCCCCCTATACATTGAAGTTTGTACGAAAATTTTGTGCGAGAATTCAATTCCCATTTGGCAGGTTTTTCTTCATTTGTTACATCACAATCATTTATTAACAATACATCTCCGACATTTATTAACCGATTTGGAAAACTATTTTTTGTTTCGTATTTTACTCACTTTATCCCATTGTCACCAAGTCAGGATCCGGTGATGGGATCCCAGAAAAATCGAGGGAAATCCTCAAATTTCATAGGCACGTCCAATGTGTTTAAGCTTTTAAATACAATAAGCACGTATTGATCCATTGCTGTGTTCTATCAAGGGTGAGATGGTATAAAATTTACTAAAAATATTAAAATGTGAAAAATATTATATACAAAAAATAAAAAGTGTCTTCAAAACACAAAAGGTCAAAAATAATATAACAATAAACGCAGCATCACATTTTTTTATTTTGAAGTCAGTGCCAAATTTTAACTCGTCGGTCAATCATAGTACAAAAGCGTGCGTTCTTATTATTTATATGTTTTTTTATTTTTTGTGTTTTTGAAGTCGGTTTTGTTTTTAGTAATATATATTTCATCGATTATTACAAGAGCCCATACTCAATTGCTCATCATTATAAAATAACATAGGTTTTCAAAAAGAATTTCTTTAAACAATTATTACAGATGTCTTCAAAGGCGCGTTAAGTAATCGACAATTAAGCAGCTATTAGAAGCATACATATTTAATACTATTGTTAAGGATCGCTGTAGGGTACAACGAGAAATTATTCACACAGTGCAGCTAAGAGCCGTAATTGTGTTTATTTCACCAACAGGAACGCAAAACTAGAATAACTATACCGTGGATAAATTTATACTCTACATTTATTCTCGGATAACCCATTTTACGTTTCACCACATTTGGTTTAACTATTCTTCCAAATAGAGTTTTATTTTATCTATGTGAACGAATGAATGATAATGCTGCGAAATTAAATAGTACGTTCTCACCGTAAATCACATAGCCAATTAGTTGTTTTTTAAACTAGTAGGATTATACGTTAGTTAGGACTACTGTCACTTTAGACAGTTTGCCAATCAGCTGTTCATTAGACGCCATCTTTCTTATTTATCCTAGTATTAAATCTGTTATACCGTCAAATTCGACGGTTTATAACCTATTCTCGGATAACGGCTTTATTCTAAGTACAAGTATTTGGTGACATTAAAATTGACCTATCTGAGAATAACTCATGACTTTATCCTTGGTATAAAACTTATCTGACTTTGGTGAAATCAGAGATATAAACTTTGACACACAAGTCTGTATACCACTAACGCAACGTTTATCTATACCGGGTTATTTTTCCATCAGAAGCCAAATTTTGTATGCTTGTTTTGACAAACAAAATGAACAACTTTTACTATGGGACCAATCTCGAAATCGCGAAAAAAAACAGCTGTCCCATACAAATGTTCAACATCCACTGAACCTAAATGTATGGAACAGCTGATTTTTTTTCGCGATTTCGAGATTGGTCCCATAGTAAAAGTTGTTCATTTTGTTTGTCTAAACAAGCATACAAAATTTGGCTCATGATGGAAAAATAACCCGGTATAAAAACTCGCTGTACCCGGGAACCAGGGTTCGCCGTAATAATTGTCCAAAACAAATCTGGAGAGGACCTTATCATTATCACATAGCTAGGGGTATAAAAATAGCCCACGACCTATTCTGAGGCATAAATACTTAAATATTCGCAAATATACACAAAAAAACATAAAAATCGGTCAATCCGTTTCGGAAGAGTTCGATAACAAACACTGTGACACGAGAATTTTAAATATTAAATGAATCACCATTCGTTGGTTTTGCTAAAACTGAAAAACAGTTTGACCGATTTGAATATACACTCAGGGACAAATTTAGAGGAACGAAAAAATTCACTTCTTGTTTTGATAACGCTGTGTATTTCAGCATACGAAACTATATTTAGTTTTACCAGCTTTCTAGCCATCGGATTTGCTACAAAAAAAAACATTCACCGCGGAAACCAGTTGTACGATTGTGATAAAAAAGACCACCATTAAAAGTTACCGTTCTTCTCCAGGTCACAAATAGGGAAATTTTGTCATTATCCGTTATGGCCTTGGTCATGAATCCTGGATAACAATCAAACAAACGCATTAAAGGTCAATCACACATCGATATGATGTTGTAAAAGTAGCTTGAATCTATGTAAAAAGTGTAGTGTTTTGTTTTATTCATATTAGTGGTATAACAAGAAAAAATGGGGAATATCTTTAAGAATAGCTAAAAATAATATAATGTTATAATGGCACACTTCTTGATTGTTTATTTAGATCTCTCACAGTACAAAATAAAAATACAAATTCTCATATTGTTTCTGATTTTATTTCGTACTATCTTTCCGCTCGCAGCTTCGCCCGCGTTATTTTCGTTTTTCCCGTGGGAATTCCTTTTTTCTCGTAGGAAAATATACTATAACATACAAAAATATAAAAATACAAATATTTCCTCTTTATAATATTAGTATAGATTTTGTAAATTTGTTATACACCTACTGGTACGTAGAAAATTGATAATTTTGCGATAATTAATAGTATCACTAACGATTTCCGCCGCGTGGTAAGTAATCTTTAGATAATTTCAGTAACTTCCGCCACGTGTTTGGTTAAACTGCTTTACGTTGCTTCCGGTTCAGCCTATCGCCTATAACCTTCTGAGACTGACATAATCATTAAACTCAACGCTGTTATTGTGTTATGCATGTTTGTTTTTTCGTTACTTTTATCTATTGCATTATATTATTTTTAATTTATAACAATAGCTACGGTCAGAATTGTTTTTATAGATAAAGGTTAATTATTTTCCTATTAAATTTTTTTCAAAGCAATTTTTTAACAACTAAATCGGCCTTTAAAAAAAACTTCCCACCAGATGATAAATGGGTAATCGTTGTGGTCCCTACAGATATCACACATATTGTTCAGTAATTTCACTGCCTTTAAATATTTAGTATGTTACTTTCATCATCATCATCATCACAGCTCATATACGTCCCCACCGAGGGGCACGAGCCTACCCTAACTAGTTATGTTACGGCGATTAGGTCTCAGTCAAACCACGCTGGCCCAGTGCGGATCGGTTGACTTCACATACACATTTGAATATTAGGTACTTCGCAGGTGTATGCAGGTTTCCTCACGATGTTTTCCTTCACCGTAGGAGGGTCAGATAAATGTACGTAATTGATATTCGTGAAATGAAAAACACATTGGTACATGACAGGATCGATCGCGGGCCTCCCGATTCGACTCGGGGCACAGGCCACAGCGACACCGATGTTACTTTGACTTGTCGAATGTGTGTATATGTATACGTATTTATACATATACACATGTACAGGAGACTAAAATTGCGTCTATGTTAATTTACTTTACAAACATAAAGCATATTTTCAACTGCTCTAGCACAGTTATAAATTTATCAACCGAGTCCGTTACATTTTTGTTCAACGTTAAATCTAACCCCACTATGACAAAATTTGCAAAGGAATCTTAACTTGCAACTTGTGAATCTCTGCTTACTAATATTATAAAGAGGAAAGATTTGATTGTTTGTGTGTTTGTATTGAATAGGCTTCGAAACTACTGAACCGATTTTGATGAAAGGTGGTATAGGGATAGTTCAAGACCAGGGGAAGGACACAGGGTAATTTTCCTACGGGAAAAATTTGACGGGAAAAGCTTTGCTACGGGAAATTTAGTTATAATGCAAACAAAGTTGCATACGGTCAGCTAGTATTTAATAAAGTTTTGTTTAAGATGATACCTATATATTTTTTTAAATTAAATTTCCACCAAACTATTTTTTAAAGGAATGCTTGCAATTAGCATTTCAACTAATACTTTATATTCGCTCTACTGATTCTGCGCAAAATCAATGTACAATCGCCAACACATAAAAAAATATCAAATGACTTTAAGCCCATACTTATACGATTTACAGAAATCAAAGTGCTCTGTTTAATGTTTCCTTTAAAAAGGATTAAAATCTCATTGCACTCGAAACTCTAGAATGCAAATAGCCGGAGTTGCCATACAAAAATTAAAATAACCCCAAGCTGGACCCTCAGAAAGCGATTAAGCGCTTAAAACCGGGTCATTTAGTCAGTTTACTATGACATTTACTATCTAGACTACGTTAATGTTAGGAAGCGGCGCAAGCAAAGAAAGGCTGCGCCGTAAGTATACACGTGTACGCGTTAAATGTCCGAGGTAGGAATAAATTATGTAATTTATGGGCTATTTTTTGTGGTGGCAATGTTAGGCTCAACTCCGACCACTACCATGATTACGTTTTCGTGATTTTGTCTTGGTTATGTGAAGATGTTTACAGTTTTCATTGTGAATATCTGATACAAAAAGTCTTGTTTTTTTTTACTTATTTTGCTTTTTACTCATTTACAGCTTAGTGATCAGTGCCAAAATTGTATTTATATATTTATGTATTTATCAAAAAGGCAAATAATATCTATGTTTATAGGGAGTTTAATGTGACTTTAAAGTCTCAAATTAATACTTTAAATGAGAAGATTTAGATTAATTTATTACATTAATATACTTGCTGAATACAATTTAGGTATAGAATTATCGTAATATAAACGTAGTTTAAGGCTAATAAAGAGCGAAATATATTGTATGTCATGAGTTCGAAAAACTGAGTAGAGGTGTCGTCTGCGGCGTTGCCACCAAGGTTTGGTTCTCATACGTCGCTTTGTATAGTTAATAAGTGCCGGCGGTATTTTTGGCGTATTGCTTAATTTGTAAGGCACGTGGAGATAAATTACTTCTCTAACGGAGATAAGGAAAGAATAAAAACAAGGAGTTTAGAATTATTTGAACGGAAAGACAATACTGTTGTCAAGTTGATTCTTTGCAACCACTTTGCATCTTTTTTTATTTAACATTAAACTATTAATAACTAATTCTCTTATAGCATCATTGAGATTCTCTTATAGTAAGAAAATACAACTCTTATAGCATCATTTCGAGTATGTTTGTCTCTCTGTCAAGACATTTAGTCAAGTCACTTACTGCATATAAATATTAAATATATTGGTTGCAACATTCCATGATATCATAGTCATCATGCGATGAGTGCTATTTATTTTTTATTTTATTTAATTCTTATTTTATTTAAGACTAGCTGTGCCCGCGAACTGCGTTTCGCCATCAAAATACTTAACACAGTGTTTAGTTTTTTCCTCCATTTTATTCCATAATGATTCAACTTTATTCTGCCTTTCTTGAGCATCGGCCATTTCGAAATTAGGAAAATTTTCGTAGGTTCGTAATGCTCTTTTTCTAACAGTCCACAAAATTAAATACATTACATATTACTATAAACACTAAGTATAATTATTGTTTAAGAGACATTATTAATATTAATAAATTCTTCTTCAGTAGAAAGAACTACACAGTTGCAAGAATAATCTTTATCGTATTCATGTTTCGAATTAAAATAAACAATTGTTAATAAATAAGAACTGTATACGAATAAAGTTTAGATTGTATAATGGGTGTTGGTAACACCAACAAAATATATTTTTTGGATATGACAACTTGGTCAATTTTGACTGGTCGTACAGTAAGCTCCTTGTCAAGCTATACTGTTTGACCTTTGAACCGTTCTTATGTCGCTCTTAATACTGGCGATTTACGTAGAGTTAATGTATAGCATGAATGGGGGGGTTACTGTACAAATACGTTTTCCGTATTCGATATCCGATCACGGAATACAGACACGGAGTTTCGTGAACGTAGCGCAGACGTTCGTTTCTTCTCATTCGGGATTTCTACCATTCTACCTAAACGTACGTACAGAACGTGTTCCGTTCGTAATAAAAACGAACGTGTGCGGCAGTCAATGAGTATTTTGTATAGATTTGATGCATTCAGATACCCGCATTCAGAAAACGAATGCGAAAAAACGTATTTATGCGGTTAGCCTTAAAATGTATTGAGACTTCCGTTTTTGTAACGTGTACTGTGCGATATAGTGTTGCTGGCATAGTTCGGTTAGCAAACTCGCCGTGATGACTAACATCCAACACACAAACTTGGAGTTATCGTTAGTTAGTTCACGATCGTTGCATTATCACGGTCTCGAAGGACACTAAACACAGGTAACATCTAACATCGAACATCCAATAGGCCCCGAAGCGGTTCTCAAACTTTTTTGGTGACGGAACCCTTTTGGAAAGCGAAATACTTGACGGAACCCTAAAATAAAACAATAGTTTTTAAAAGTGTATTTTTATTAATAAGTATAATAAAAGTACGACCAGAGAGGGTGTTTTGATTTTTCTAAATTATTGCGGAACCCTTGTAGGGGTATTGTGGAGCCCTAGGGTTCCGCGGAACACACTTAGAGCATGGCTGCTCTAGGTACCCTTCAGGGCCTACTTTCATTTAATACCCCTATTGCTGGGTTTGAAAAGCAACTGTTATCCGTCTTTTTTGAGCGGCGGCCATGTTGAATTTACGTCAATGTTGCTACGTTCATAGTGCTCTACTGATCAAGGCCTTTCATTTGATACCCATATTGCTGGGCTTAGAAATGAACTTTTAACAGTTTTTTTTGAGCAGCGGCCATTATTCAATTTTGTGCTATTTTCCTAGGTTCATAGTACTCTAACTCTTCAAGGCCTTTCATTTGATACCTATATTGCTAGGTTTGGAAACGAACTTTTATCCACCTTTTTTGAGCGGTGGTCATGTCGAATTTACGTCAATATTGCTAGGTCCATAGTGCTCTACTCTTGAAGACCTTTCATTTGATACCTATATTGCTAGATTAAAAAACGAACTTTTATCCACCTTTATTGAGCGGCGGCCATGTTGAATTTATTTCTGTGTTACTAGGTTCATAGTGCTCTACTCATCAAGGCCTTTCATTTGAGACCCATATTGCAGGGTTTGGAAACGAACTATTATCCATTTTTTGAGCGGCGGCCATGTTGAATTTAGGTCGATTTTGCTAGGTTCCTAATGCTCTACTCTTCAAGGCCTTTCATTTGATACCCATATTGCTAGGTTTGGAAACGAACTTTTATCTATCTTTTTTGAGCGGCGGCCATGTTGAATTTATGTCAATGTTGCTAGGTTCATAGTGCTCTACTTATCAAAGCCTTTTATTTGATACCCATATTGCTGGGTTTGAAAACGAACTTTTATCCATTTTTTGAGCGGCGGTCATGTTTATTTAGAGCAATTTTCCTTAGTTCATAATGCTCTACTCTTTTAGGCCTTTCTGTTGATACCCATATTGCTAGGTTTGGAAACGAACTATTATTCTTCTTTTTAGAGCGGCGGCTATGTTGAATTTATGTCAGTGTTGCTAGGTTCATAGTGCTCTACTCATCAGGGCCTTTCATTTGATACCCATATTGCTGGGTTTGAAAACGAACTTTTATCCTTTTTTTTTGAGCGGCGGCCATGTTGAATTTAGGTCGATTTTCCTAGGTACCTAATGCTCTACTCTTCAAGGCCTTTCATTTGATACCCATATTGCTAGGCTTGGAAACCAACTTTTATCCACCTTTTTTGAGCGGCGGCCATGTTAAATTTATGTCAATGTTGCTAGGTTCATAGTGCTCTACTCATCAATGCCTTTTATTTGATACCCATATTGCTAGGTTTGGAAACTAACTTTTATCCACCTTTTTTGAGCGGCGGCCATGTTGAATTTATGTCAATGTTGCTAGGTTCATAGTGCTCTACTCATCAATGCCTTTCATTTGATACCCATATTGCTGGGTTTGGAAACGAATTTTTATCCGTTTTATTTGAGCGGCGGCCATGTTGAATTTAGGGCCATTTTCCTATGTTCATAGTGCTCTACTCATCAAGGCCTTTCATTTGATATGCATATCGCTGGGTTTGGAAACGAACTTTATCGGCAGTCATGTCAAATTAAGTCAACGTGGCTAGGTTCAATGTGTTCTACTCTTTAGGTTCTTCGTTCGATATCCATGTTCCTTGGGTGGATCCAAAAAAATGTGATCCGTCATTTTAGACATTAGGATCAAGAGTCCCGTCCCGTCCCTCTACGCGTAACCCAGAACATTGCAGTCAGATATTTTTTTTAATTATCAATATTAATCTATTACTTTTAATAGTTTTAAATGGATGAAAGAGTTTGATTCCTTAGTCCTAATGTAAAAACTATAGCATCTTTCAAAATACCTTGAAAAGAGTATCTTCATTTTTCAACATTTCAAATATTTCAAAAATTGTAACGATTTTGTGAAAATTAGTCAAGAATTAAACCAATCTACAAATTTTATGGTCACTCGATAAGTATTATCATAAAAAATGCGTTATACATTGGTTGTATGGCTTGATCTTTTTGCCTTACCACCACGGTACGACATAAGAAAAAGACAATTTGGTTGGCGAAATCCAGTTGGGCACAGCCATTAACAGAAAATATTAAATTTTATTTGTACTATGTGAAACACTTCATTCCTGCCTTTCAATTTTCGAAATCCAATTACTTAAGATCAGGCTGTATGGCGTAGTTCCATTGCGTTTCCTTCGTGGAAGAAAATACCTTCTCTCTGTACTATGTGACAGACTTGTCAAAATAATTTCACGTGCGCCATGTTGTTTTTCTACCAAAGCCAATTCGAAAATTGTATATGGTATTTTTTCACTAAAAATAAAAAGTGAATTTAAACAAACGAAATTATGCCTAAATGTTCTTCCGGAAAATTCTAAGCATTGTGGTGTAAGCCATATCAAATTCTGTCCAGTAGTTTCGGAGATCTTTCCGGACAAACAGACAAACAAACAAACAAACAAACAAACAAACAAACAAACCAACAAACAAACAATTTTTTTAAAAACTATTCTATCGTGTTCTGCTAATGATTTTAAGGCGACCTGTGTATTTTTTTTCTTAATATTTCGCAATTACAGATTTTTGAACCCCTACGATTTTATTATATATAGAGATATAGAGATATAGAGATCATTAAGCAAATCAAAGAATTATTCAGAATTAAAAATAGTTATGAAAAAACTGCTTTAAAAGAGAGGCTAATAAAGGTATAGCCATTTCATCATCACATCACCACAGCTCATATATGTTAGAGGCTCGAGCCTACCCTAAGTTGGGTGTTTATGTTTAGGCCTTAGTCAACCACGCTGGCCCAGTGCGGATTAGTTGGCTTCACATACACCTTTGAATTTCTTCGCAGATACGTATGCAGGTTGTCTCACGATGTTTTCCTTCACCGTATAGTAGAAGTGTCGGCAAAAACGAAAAACACATTGGTGCATGACGAAATCGAGCCCCGGACCTCCCGATTAAAAGGCCAACGCCGAGTCCACAGCATAGTAGGTATAGCGATTTGGTAGTATCAATATTGAAATAGGTGATTATAGGCGACTGCTGCTGGTTACCATGGGCTGTTTCACTAGTCCCTAAATATACCAACATAATCCTCTGGTGGGTAAGAATGGAGCAGCCTGCCCCCGTATCATGACCACCAAAACACGATATGGTATAAAGCGCTTTATCTTTGTGAACTGTCAAAATACAATACACGGGTTGCTTGTTTGCCAACTTAGTTGTATAAAAAAGCGAAGTTGCGGGCAGCAGGTGGTCAATATAGTGTATCAAGGAAGTGTCGCTCAACTTGAAGTTATTACCGCTTTTCTCTATGACACCTTCTAGTTTATACTGTGATAATCATCAGGCCGAGAGCAATCCATCATAGCGACGAGCGTGTGTGATTGATGCGGCCGTCACACGACCCGACACTGCCATTATTTTTTATAGCCCGGGGAACAATCGCCGTGACCCTGTCAGCATGAATCGATCATTTATTTCATTTCTATTGCGAGACGCTAGTTTGGAAATTGACTATTAATAGATCTGCCCCCGTGTGGACTACACAACTTTGATAGTTTCGAATTTTCAATCCGCATTCTACCCTCCCCTAGGGTAGAGTAGGATAGTAGTCCCTAAAACTCTCTATAGCGTAGTTACGTTTCATATTTAGAATTTTTCTCCGAGACAAATTTCACCCTTACAGGTCCAAACGGTTTTGATATAGAAATTAAACTAGGGTATAACCCTGTATATAAGACTGCGCGGGTGTGTATGTGTGTGTGTGTCATGGAGAGAATCAGAATCAGAACATTTACGAGTATTTGCACAATATGGTGTACAATACATTCGGGTGTTGCGACCATATGTTTCTTAAGACTAGTTTCAACAATATTCTGCCTTGTGTCTGTAGGCATGCAAATGTAGATAATTCTATTTTAATTCAAAATAAAAATAATGTCAATATATTTTTTACATATTTTAAATGTCAACAATACAAAATTATCAATATTGTCGAATTCAATCTAAATGTCATGTTTTACATATTCCTTGATTGAGAGAGTGTACGTGTGAGTTGTTAATTTGTTTTTATTTTACTTCTGCAAACTAACTTCGCAAATCTCATTTTCTCGCAAACGCTTCAGCCAAAAGTTCAACTTTAAAAAATTACTTAGTGTCTACCCCATAAAAAAACCAAAATGACTTATACCTAACTAGACGACTGCCATCTCAGCACTCAATAAAACTATCAAAAGGTGTGCAGTCACATTAAAAAGAAGTAAGCGGCCCGATCTTATCTGAGATCGTGTTAACATCGCTTTTACAAGCGACAAAAAAAAAACGCACGCGACATTATTGTCACATCGAGTACGAAGCGTTATTCATTAGTCGTTAAGGCCCCGATTATCATAAAACTCTAGTAGAAAATAATCTCGGAGCCTCGCAACGTGAATAAATATGCCATGGGGAAATTTAGTGCCGCGAGCCGAGGGTTGGCCCCCGCTGGGCCCAGAGCCCTGGCGCTACGGCCCACCATTTTTTATGCCGTCACCCGAAAAAAATATATACACATATTTTTCGACTGTCATCGGGAACTAATTTCGTGAGGCTTTTTGTGGTTTTTCTGTTAATAATTAGTTTGTAATGCCGCCTCGCCTCCGTTTGATAGTGCCGATTTGAAAGCGTTGTATTGACGTGTGCTATTTTTGTAATACACACTACCTATAATGGTGCAGTCACTATAGTGTACTTACTTCAGTAAGGATATTCTTTAAAGGGGTGAGGTGAGTATCCTACTAATACCATAATCCAATTTAATATTTAATCTAATATATAAAATTCTCGTGTCACAGTGTTTGTTACCGAACTCCTCCGAAACGGCTTGATCAATCTTTATGAATTTTTTTGCGTACATTCGATAGGTCTGAGAATAGGTCGTAAACTATTTTTTATTACGGCGAAACGTAAGTTCGCCGTTGTTATAGCGAAAAGTAGTTCGTCGGCACAGCTAGTCTAATATATAAAATTCTCGTGTCACAGTGTTTGTTACCGAACTCCTCCGAAACGGCTTGACCGATCTTTATGAAATTTTTTGTGTATATTCAGTAGGTCTGAGAATAGGTCGTAAACTATTTTCTATTACGGTGTTCGCCGTTATTATGGCGAAACGTAGTTCGCCGGCACAGCTAGTATTACATAAAATACAACATGACATAATTACGCTTGTCAAACAATTAATAGTAAAGCTTCCAGTGAACAAAGTGTACAACACTTCAGTTAAGGGTCGTAGCGTAGACGCAGTGCCCGAGGCTGTAGGAAGTTGAAAATCAGCGATCTGCTCATGCAAAAGCAAAATTGACGCTGATCTATGGCCTTTTTGTCACACAATAGTGGTATTAGCAGACGCCCTGTCTGCTTATGCGATATTACTGTTAAGTAATAATTATTAATATTTTTTTCGCATATGCTTCCTTGTTTTTTTATAATACATTTTTGTGTGTATATGTGTGTGTGCCTGAAGCCCAAATAAATTTTCTATTTATCTATCTTTTGTACTGCTAGTGTAAATCATGTTTTGTTGTTGCAATAAAACATCGCGACAACTATGGCTATGAAAGTTGCGGCCGTGTTGTGATAATGCGTCTATAGAATGTTCGTCATTTATGGCGATAATGTGGCCACAGTACATGAAACTATGTTTGCGCAGTAATAGTGTTTACTTACACAGACTGTGTAATATCTCTCGCACATTTCGTTTGTCCATATTGAGATTGGCTGCGTGACTGTGTGTTATACACAAATAGATAGATGACTGTGCGTTATATAATAATAGAGAATCGTCGGTGGCGCTGTGGACTCGGCACTTGCCTCCCAACCGGGAGGTCCAGGGTTCGAGACCGCCATGTACCAATATGTTTTTCGTTTTTCGAATTTCATATGTACATTTGTCTGACGCTCCTACAGTGAAGGAAAACATCGTGAGGCAACTTGCATACATCTGCGACGAAATTTAAAGGTGTACGTGAAGTCGACCAATCCGCACTGGGCCAGCGTTGTTGACTAAGGCCTAAACACCCTAACTTAGAGTAGGATCGAGCCCCTCGGTGGAAACGTATATGAGCTGTTATGATGATGATATAATAATAGAAAATGTTACGAATGTCTATAATACCATTTTTTAATAAAACATCAATAGCAAAGGAATTTCAATATATCGTGGAAACTTCACGTAAATAACCATTACCTTATGAATCAAGTAATTAAATGATTGAATATGAGCATTTTTTGTTTGTAAGTCGATTGTTTTGTAGTTAAGCAGTAGAAGTACCCCATATCCATAGCATTAGTACCAAAATACATGTAATTACAATAGTTATGGGAAAACTGTGTAACAAGGAACACGCGACCAACACGCCCCAAAGATATTTTAGCCAATTCTGCACACCCACAGAAGATCTTGTTTATCTATGCTATGCTTATAAACTCCTTAATTTAGCTGAATTTGCCGCAAAAGAAAATGAGCCTAAATGTCATCGACATAGATCTCGTTTTATCTTCAACTGAATATTGTCAAAGTTTTCATACTTATTTAGAATCCGATCCCTCTGTTTAAGATATAATGCGCGACAAAGTAAGCCCTATTGCGTAGCATTAAGGAGTGATTTGGCTAAGCGAAGTTGAGCAGCCGTATTCATAGTTAATGTCAAACCTCTCCGTGTCTAAATAAGTCGCGTGGCAATTTATATGGGAAGCCTTTCTTTGGCTATCGCTGCACGAAATTGGTTAACTGCTCTTTGATTAGCCCAGTGAGAAATGCTTTTTGTGACCTTGTAAATATGAATCCGGACCAATCGTTTTCGTTTAATGGTGCATTCACACAGCAATTACTTATTGTTAATATTATGATGGAAGTGGGTATAGGCACTGAAACAAAACCAAGTAGTACTCGTCAAAAGTAACGTTTATTCCGTTCCTAGAGCGGTTACCACACGGATGCGATGTGGCCCTCTCGCAGATTGTTAAGACACAGCAAAGTCAGTTTTGCTCTAACACTTGTTCACTGCACTGTCTTCTACTTTTCTCTTCACTGCACATTGCGCTTTTCTTCCTTTTTTCTTGTTCTTCTTTTCTTGAACTGAACTCACGGTGATTGGTCGGCTCATCGTCTCGTCATAAGTCGGCAATGAATGCAAATTTCGAACCTGAAAGTTCTATCGGGTTCGAACCACGAACCTCTGACTGTAGCCCGTTGAGTAAATGACTATTATTATAAAGAAATTTACTTTTTAATTCACCTTTACACAGTGCTCTACCTTAGTTATGCTATGTAAATGATTTAATTTTCGTTTTTGTATATATCTTATATTTTATTTTCACCTTTTTATCAGGCACATAAATATTCTTAATTAATTTATTAACTGTGTTTAAAAGAAATGTACCAGGCGATCAAAAGCTTTAAGGAGGTCAATCACTGGTAGATAGTCAGAGTGGTGGTGACTGACAATAAACGTAGGTATGAACTCAATTTGCTCGAGATCGCCCGGCATGTTCGGCATGTGCATCACCATTGCAAGCACTTCTGCGTGGATCGCGTAAATGTGTATCGTTGTTAGCAAAAGTGTAAAGCGTTTTTTTATAATTGCAGAAATAGGTAAAATAAAGTGGCAGTAAGGCATGAATAGTTTAGAATACAATCAATAAGAGAAATTACAAACTCTTAATCCGTTTTCGATTGCATAAAAATTCAAATCAACTAACAGGAATAATTGTTTGTCGCAGATTGAATATACTTAAGAATAAGGTAATTTATGTAGACGAGGACGGTATTTGCTTATTTTATTTATTAATAAATTATTTTTTGTTTTTTCTACGTTGGTTAGAAATATATTACTTAAATATGTCATCACTCCACCGATTATTGACAAAAATAATAGTGTGGTTCAGTTTACAGTTGTGGCTCCAAACACCAACGTGATTTGCAAATCTTTTTGCTCTGAAATATATCGAGTAAAAAATATATGTTGCAAAAACTTTTGTCGCAAAGTGTACTGTGGTTCAACCCTAAGTAAGGGCGCGACCCTACCAGAGAAGTGTCAGAAAAACGGCACGTCCGCAATGAATAGCAAAAATTTAAATTTCACGCAGCCAAACAACTGGTGACGATTTGCCGTGGGACAAGTGATGAGTCGTTGGCGTTTTAATTCGGTAAAATAAAAAAGCTTTGGAAGATTCTTAAATAAGTGTTCGTTCAAAAACTCAGAAGTCGTACTTCAATTAAAAGTTGACAAAATAAGATAGAGTTTCAGCAAGGCTATGTACGACAGGATAGAACAGCTACGCCAACACTTTTGGCAGCGTTGGTCAAAGTAATACGTGTCCGAGCTGCAACGTCGTGTGAAATGGAAGAGCGAAGGAAAAGACATAACATACAACAGTTTGGTGTTAATCAAAGACGACAATCGGCCGCCAATGAGGTGGAAGATGGGCAGAATTATCTGTACATTTCCTAGGCAGGATGGCGTCTCCAGGGTTGCTGAAATCCGAACATCATCAGGTGTAATTTGTAGGGCATGGTCTAAGATCTGCCCTCTTCCCGTCGATCCCGAGAATGCCATGGCAAATAATTAGTTGGAAGAAGGTTCTCCCAAGGTGGCCGGTATGTTTGAGCGCACACGACATCTGGCGGCGATCGGAAGAAAGTACCTGTACGAAACCAACGTCATACAGAAGGAAAAACGTCAACTTCACAGTAGTAAAATTTTAAATTAAACTGTATTCGTAGTCATCTTCATTCGTTAAATATATCTTAAACGTATAACAAGTTTGTAAACTTTAATAAACGCTTATTCGAAATTCATAAAATAACACTGTCATTGAAGAGCAGCCTTCGTCCCCAACAAGTTTGGTCTATGGTAGCATCTGCGTACCGCCTTGTGACTTCAGTACCAAACGAGATAGCTACGCCTAGCCTACGATTTTAATTTTGTATCTTTATTACAATTTATGTTAGTTTAACGAATAATGTCTAGCACATTAGTTGTTTGAATCTTTTGACGTTAGCTCAGCCTGTCTAATAACACGTGTCGCTGCTGCCTCTTTTCCTGTGAAAGTCGTGAAACAAAATTAAACCACAGATAATATAATACTGCAGTAACTAAATTCAACCTGTCTGGGCAGCGTGCTCTAGTATGCCGATTCATCCACATCTTATAGAATACCAATACCGAGAATTGAAACGCTTAAGTTGAAATAAATAATACTTATTGTAAAATTGTTCTAATGAAATAGGTTTTTACGATTCTGGATCGTTCCCATTGTGAAAAAGACCTAGGTAAGCTCTGTATTCCGCAGAGCAGGTCTAACTTAATACGCTTGTCAGCTAGAATTTTAAACATACATACGAGTATATGTATATTTAGATTCATTCAAAATAAAAAATATTCCAAATCGCCTTCTGTCTTAAAAATCTCTCACCGCTCATGAATTACGCTTCGGAAAGGTTCAAGGTAACGCTCCGTACTGGCGAAATTTCACGATGGGTCGAATCGACGCGGCTCCATACAAGTTAATTGGCTGATCCCATTTAAAAAGTTTGGCTTTCCGACTTGCTACTATGCATTGGTTTGTTCCGCAATACTATATTGGCAAAGGGTTCTTTCGTGGCAGATAACTAAGTTCGATTTTATTAGTAAAAGTATTTGGCCGTTCCCAAAGATATTTAGGACAAAGGGCAAAAATGTAAGGCAAACACGACATAAATCAATAAAAATTACAAACTAATTAGATTCAATTTCTTAAAAGAAAAACTATGTTTTATATCAATACGAGATCAAAGTAGTAAATTATAGTATTGTATGTCATCGTTATAGCTTAAGCGTATATAAAGCTGCAAGAAATATTAAAATGACATTAAGTATATTACACCATATTACTCATATTATGATCTGTACAATAGCCAAATCTAATATGGGTTATTAAATTACGATCTATCTTCTTGTTCGGACTTGAGCCACGCGTGGATCACGTGACTTGCGCAAGAGCAACCGATCTGTGACAAATCCGTGAGAAATGACGCTGTGCGAGATTTTTATTGTACTAAGATTTAGTGCCTACGGTAAAAATCTCGCACAGTTTAGTTATTAAGCCATTTAAGGGGTGGAACGGGGTCCAAATTATGTCTCACGGGCCTTAGGTCAATCTCACCGGAAGTTAGTGTACCTTACTGATTAGTAAGGATCAGATGAAGCTTTGAGCTGCATTCCCCACCATACCCCCTAGGTCAGTGCAGCAGCTGGTGTTCTCAGGCAATCCCCCCTCGGCGATAGCCCGACCAGTGGTCGGGCTTGCCCTGGCGCGCTGGTAGTGGTAGTCGCAGTGTGGACCTTACCATGCGCGCCCACAAGGGCAGGGAGAACACCGGGGGGTTTTAGTGGGTCGGCCTGGAACATCGCCGGGCCTGCCGTCTAGCCAACGGCGGGTACGCATTTCCCCCCGACAAAAAAAAAAGGTCAGTGTAGCAAGAGCGGGCGATAGTCAAAAGTCCGGCCTTCTTGGGTGTTAACTATGCCCGGAATAGAGCGTATTATGATTTAAAATGACAATGATGCTGATTTGATTTTTTTAATTTTGTGACATACCTACTTGAACCCTACAATCGTGCCTATTACGTGGTATACCTAGATAAGTGTTTCGTATATACAAAATTAAAAAAGAAACTCGTTCTCCGAACGCATTTATTCTATTATTAAATAACGAAGTAATGTGTATTATAAATTATATTGCATGTAATGCAATGTTTTTTATGATAATATAAATATAGTATTCAAATGATTTAAATACATTATGTTATTACATCGGTGATTATGCAACTTACGAATATTATTAATAACAATTGGACTTACCCTTTTATGTAAGCTACATGATTTTTTTTCTCGTGATTAGAAAAATAAGCGTTATTTACGGGTTGTGCTAGTAATAACATGTGTACAATAGAATTTATTATAATTTTGTTAAAATTCCCATTAATTTATAAGTTTCTTTTCAATTGGATATCATTTCACGTGTAGGCTCTTAAGTAGTTATTAAGTATCAATGAAATCTTTTTTTCAATGCGTTTAAACTTAAATAAATAATATTAATCCAGATAAGTGTCGACGCGTACTGGTTACTGTGAGAGAATCGCAAATCCCATCATTATGGGGGCGACTATCCTTTCTGCAAACACTAAAGGCGTTAGCGTATGATACTTTTTTCAGTGTGTGAAATATATTAAACAGCTACTTTTATTGCAAACACGAAATTGGATTGGAATTCATTGAGATTAGAGGTTAAGTCCTCTTCTCACATAAATTATGCTATTAAAGTAAATACAATTTTCATTACTCATACTCTGAAAGTAGGTCTGAAGTTGCCTGAGGAGCGGGTTGAAAGTAATACTTTTCAGCCCTAGGGAGAATCACTTTCAACTGACAGCTGCTGTCAATTATTAAAAGAGAAGCTAGTTCTTTTTTGACATTTTTATTGAACCATGTTCCGACTTTCTATACAGCCGCTTAATTACAGCGTTAAATTACAATTACACTTAATTACGATGTTAAATTGAAATAACATAATGTTAAGTATATAAAGAATATATATTTTTAAATGACTTAATTATAATTTATTTTCAACTATTTCTTTAAAATAACATAGATTTGGGCAAAATATTTACCATTTTATAAATTATGAAAATGAAAAATAATGGCTGAATAATTGGCCGGTCACAGAAAAAAAAAACAAAATAAGCGGGAAAGCGGCAATGCGATCTTCATTTCTTTTTTCCATTTATAGAGTTTTGTTAATACTACCGTATAGCAGAGATTTGTATTAATTGTAAATTATATTTGTATAACATTGTGTTAATAATTAACACAATGAGTTCATCTGATTCAGGTATGGAGTTAACGCCTGATTTTATAAGAGAAAGCGGGGTAAAGCAGAAGTTGCTGAGTTTTAGCTAATTCATTGTTTTATTTTAACTTTCCTTGTATTCGTAATGAAAAGCACAGTGTTTACCTCGGGTTAAAGACTTATTTAGTCCCTCGAACTATTGGTGCCCTCGCTACGCTCGGGCGCCAAACACCGTCTCGGGACTAAATAAGTTACTTTCAGCCCTAGGGTAACAATGTACTATTATCTACCTACTCACATTTTGATGATTGGCAATTTGAAAAGTAAAGTTTTATTGTTCACGACAAAAAAATACAATAACAAATATAAATCATTACACTACAAATAAATTTAAAATAACTAGTCTAAACTAAACAAAGAATAAATAATACCAAATTAACATAATTTACTCAATTTAAATGAAAATACGTCTTCAAATGCCAAATTTTAACTTCTAAGTTATATTTTTTTAACATTTTCCATGTAATTATTGCTTGGTACCGGATTCAACACAAAAAATGTGATTGTATGTATTTTTTGCTTTCTCTTTTTGGTGTTTTTGAAGTCGGTTTTCATTTTTGATAATATTTCCACTTCAATCTTTTTGATTAATTTAATGCACACGTATTAGAGAGCGTAAGTGGCGCTGTGGACTCGGCACTTGCCTTCCAATCGGGAGGCCGGGGTTCGAGACCCGCCATGTACCAATGTGTTTTTCGTTTAGAATTTCATATGTACATTTGTCTGACGCTCCTACGGTGAAAGAAAACATCGTGAGGCAACCTGCATACATCTACGAAGAAATTCAATGGTGTATGTGAAGTCGACCAATCCGCACTGAGCCAGCGTGGTTGACTAAGGCCTGATCACCCTGACATAGGGTAGGCTCGAGCCCCTCGGTGGGGACGTATATGAGCTGTGATGATGATGATGATGACGACACGTATTAGAATTTGACATAAGGCTAACCTAACGCTAACTTGAAATAGACTTCTTTCGCTCTAAATAGTATTGAAAGGTTAGTTCTGAACTCCTAACAACCTCAATGTTAAGGAGTTATACTTTCCACTATCACCTCACCTAAATCACTTGAAAGAATAGAACTGCGCGTCAATAAGTTCCCATTTTATTAAAAGAACTAACCCTTAACCTCGAACCCAGTGGAAACCTTCCTTTATCATATTACAACCACGGACCTGAAAAAAATATTGTCTTTATATATCTATGATGTGTATATGTGTATATATAAAAAAAAAATTAAGCTAATTTGATTGAGTTGCGCAACTCACCTTCAAATAAGAGTGAAAAGTAGTCGTAAGTCTTAATATAACTTAATATTATATAAAATGGATCAAAAAGAAACCTAAAAATGAAAAAGGCACGGACCACGAGTCTGTGGAGAGTTAACTATGTATAATAATAATAAAAAAAACATGATATTATGATGACCACCAGATGCAAATACCTGAATATCTTCAGAAAAATACTTGAAACACTTTGGACGTGTCTATGAAATTAAAAGGTTTCCTTAAATTTTCCTAAGATTCCATTATTAGATGACTTGGTGATAATATACTCATATATTGTTATTATTATATACCTACTTATATTATACTCTTGACGTGGTCAATTTTAAAAATCGGTCCACAAATGACGCAGTAATCGGTGAACATACATAAAAAAAAAATAGAACCGACTTCAAAAACACTGAAAACTTAAAAATAATCTTCTTCTATATTGAAGTCGGCGCCAAACAATGATCTCCTAGAAAGTGGTAAAATTTGTCACCGACTTCAATATAGAAGAAGATTATTTTTAAGTTTTCAGTGTTTTTGAAGTCGGTTCTATTTTTTGTAAAAAAAAAAATATTTTTAACTTTTTAGTGAGCTGGTATTAAATTAGCGTTTTCCTCGATTTTCTATGGGATCCCATCATCCGATCCTGATTTTGGTGATCATGGGCCCACCCTTGCAGTACACTCTATCAAATACAAAAAGAATTTTGGAAATCGGTTTAAAAATGACAGAGTTATGAGGTAACAAACATAAAAAAAAAAACATACAACCGAATTGACAACCTCCTCCTTCTTTGAAGTCGGGTAAAAATCTCAGACTAAGGAAAAAAGAATAGACATGAAATACCTACGAAAAAAACGTGCATACCTAAATGTGAATCTGGCACAAAGATGGCGGCTTGCTTGCTCATGCGGCAGCCTAACACACTGCACTTACCCATAATAAATGCAGTATTATGCAAGTTCAACACTTTAAACAAGCACAATTTTCGCCTAATAACAAAATTTTCTTCAAAACACTGAAACAAACAAGTCGCGATGACAACTGATGTACTTGTTGTTCATTGTGAGTACTGTGACAAAACATGGCGACCGGCCGCAGTGAGGTATTCTGTGACGTCGCCAAGATAATGTTGCCATTTTTGGTAATGATAAAACTACTGTTGTCCTTTTTTACTTATGATTATCCTCATAAGTTAAAAAGAGATGCCAATATGTCAGAAACTATGCCGTCGAAATACATCACATTCCTATAACTACGTTCGTTATGCCGAGTCCTCTTTTTTTCTATAGTCTGAGGTAAAAATAGATACAGTCGAACATAACCCCCCCCCCCCTCTTTCTTGATGTCGGTTAAAAAGACGTTCAAAAGTAGGTAAATTTCACCTAAAAATAGAGTCTGTGGCATTGCAACGCAGATGAAATACTATGACTATATACTAGTTATTATACAGATATTTATACTCGTATATGTCATAGTCAAAGGTCGATATAAATTCCAATTTCGGCCTTTGATTAAAGTATTTTTAGTCAAACCTAGAAGTTCCTAACTTTTCAGTCAAGCGTCGAAAGTAGAATTATCTGTTTCGGGCTTTGCCTAGTCGATCCTAGAAGCGACTGGCAGACTCGGTCAAACGTCGACTGTACTTATAAGACATTTAAACAAGTTTATACTTGCGGTGTTGATGCAAGCAAGTATATGCTTTCTCTGTAATTTTTTTTTTATCATTTCATGTTTCGACATTAAGCGTGCGGGTGTGTAAGATTAAAGATGAGTGAATCAAACAGTGGCGTTACTGAAAAAGTGGATGAAGAAGGTTTGAAAGTGAAGTTTACGGAGAAAATTAATAATTTGAATAAAGATGTGTTCATTTCATATAAAAAATAAACAGATGTACGAGTAAATTATCTGTGAGGTAAAATCAGCTAAGGTAGAGAAAAAGAAAACGTCTCTACAGTATCGCCGTCTCAAACGCTACGATGTTGTGTGTTTTGGGGACGAAAAAAAAATGATAACCCATTTTTAAAATAACAAAAAATATACAATACTACGTTACAGACGACGAGTTAAAATAAAAAAAATCGTTTTATTACACCTAATTTAACAAACTGACTTTCTAATACCTTTTTACTGTCTACTCGTCAAGTTCATATTTTTGCATACTCGTCAAAACTGCTTATTGGTCAAACTTTTAGATTCGTCAGATAATAGGTGAACTTCTTTTGCTTTAAATTCGCCGAGTTTTAGATAGCTTTTTCTTATGCAAAATGGACAATAGTAATAAAGTGTAATTTGTTAAAAGAGTATATTTTTCTTTTTTTTTTATCATTAAAAAAATGGTAATAATATAATAATATTCTGCCCAAATCTAAGTTATTTTAGAGAAATAGTTGAAAGTAAATTATAATAGTCATTTAAAAAATATATTCTTTTAATACTTAACATAATGGTTATTTCAATTTTACACCGTGCTGTAATTGAGTGGCTGTATAGATCGTCGGAACATGGTTTAATAGAAATGTGAAAATAGAACTATGTAGTTTCTTTTTTAAAATTTGACAGCAGCTGTCGGTTGAAAATGATTCTCCCTAGGGCTGAAAAGTATTACTTTCAACCCGCTCCTCAACCAATTTAGGACCTACTTTCAGAGTATGAGTAATTCAAATTCAAATTCAATATCTTTTATTCAAATTGGATTGTTACAATCTCTTTTCAACGTCAAAGCAGCTACGCCATTGGTTCAAAAGTCTACGGCGGGAGACCTTGTACTGGAAAGAACCAGCAAGAAAACCAGCAAGGGCTATTTTTTCTCCCTGTATTGTTACAGAGTCGTCAATCGGAAGCTGACCTCACAGCAGAAATTTGAGCTTAACTTCCATTACAAGATAATCAAAAGATATCTTATTGTATATATGGACCAACATGGACCTGCAAAAGTGATTGTATAATGGCTACAGATTTAAATTAAATATTAAAAATAAACGAGGTACTACAAACTGGAGAAGTGTTAGACGTGATTTGTGTAACGGATCCGTAACTTTGAATATTGATAAAAATTCTGCTCTCCGAAGTACCGATCATCAGTGTGATCCCAATTTAAGTTATAATGAAACCCTCGTTAATATGGACAAATGTAAAGACAGAGTGTTTTAGGAATGTTTCGTTTAAGTAAGAAATTTTGTTTTGTTTTAATACACACAATATGCTAATATTATAGTTATATTTCTTGAAAAATTTTAACTATATTCGACGATTCTAAAAGTTGCAATATGCAATTTTGACGAGTATGCAGAAATATGAACTTGACGAGTAGACAGTAAATACAAGGGTTTTCCATTGCTTGACCAATATGCAGTTTTGACGAGTGTGTCGTACATCAATTGAAGTTTGACTGGTCAAACCCCGATTTCATTAAATTGAGTTTTGAAGTTTGCCTGACCAAATTAGTTTCTCCTAGGTTTGACGAAAATTCTTTAGTCAGAGACCGAAAAACTTCATTTGTTTGGGTTTTGACTAAGACTTCAAGTCACACCTGAGGATTGACTCGATAAACCTAGGAGCGCCGGAGCTTCGAAGATTGACTATAACATATATATATGCCAAGCAAATTATCAAGTGAAAGTCTTAAAAAATATAAGAACAATTAATATAGCTAAGATTTGGCACCAACTTCAATAAGGCTGTGATGTTGTATGCAGTGTTATCTATTTTTATTTATGACTTTTTGGTGTTTTTGAAGTCGGTTTTATTTTTTTGTATTTTTTTGTTCAGTCTATTTAGCATTTTTAAAGAAAATGCTAAGTTCTATATAACATTTAAACCTAATTGTATTTGCTGAATTTGTGACCATCTCGAGTTTCTTCGCGCTTCGGAAGGCACCGTTGGTCCTGGAGGGTTATTGTCTAAGTAAAAATCTATGGCGATCGCTTACAATTTCACAGTTGCAGTCCATCCATTACTCCTTAATAAAAGGAAGTCGGCACAGATTCTTATGTTCACGGCGCAATGGCTGTCAAATTATAATATCGATCGTGATAGATTTTTTCATAGACAATAACCCACCTGGTTGCTACTTCACCCGTTTCTATCCACCAATCCGCATTGGACTAGCGTACTCCTCACACGTTTCTTCCATTTACGAGCCCTATGCCCACTAGTGAGACGTATATATGCTGTGATGATGATGATGATTAAACAGAGCCTATATATATTTGTTAGGTACTATTTTTATCCGACATCACCAAATATATTATCTCAGCGGCAGCCGATCATAAAGTTTTAGTTTTGGTACCAGATCAAATGATAATTATGATGTTTGGCGTGATATTTCTTCGCATTATTCCCTCGACTCGTGAACATGTCATCCCATATCATTCTGACGTTGGGATGCTTTGCTTATTATACTTTTGTTTCGCCTCGTTTTACCGAAAGGTTGGGAGGTCGAGACCGTTTTGCAAATGTCATTTTTTATGTGAGCTATCTAATTTTAGCTCGAAAAGGTATCTTCGCTCGTCTTAACTGACGTTGTTGGAAATAGGTGTTATGTGTAGTTCTATTCTTAAGTCCAGCCAAAAGCGAGTTCGACTCACGCACTGCGGGTTCCGCTCCTTTCATTATCTATGTTATATAAAAGGAGAAGTTCCCATCTATAGACGCATGCACAGCCGTAACTGCTAATGGTAGAAACGTGAAATTTGGACAGTTGTTTTAATTCAAAATGACGACGCACACTAAGAAGGGATTTTAAAAATTTAAGCCTGAAGGGATAATTTTTTTAAATTAGCACCGTTTTTGATAAAACTTGAGATTCATGCTCTTAAAAACATTTCATTGAATACGTATTTCATGGTTTATTTGAATTCACCCCCTTAGGGTGCAAAATAGGGGTTGAAAGTTTCTATGGAAAATATTTAAAATCTACTCCAATTTCTATGAAATTTATTATCCGCGCTCCTAAATATAAATAACAGTCTTCTATATAACAGGCTACAAAATTATTTTTCCTACGGGAAAATATAAAACTCCCACGGGAAAACAACAATAACGCGGGCGAAGCCGCGAGCGGAAAGCTATATATATGTAGTTCTAGATAAACGGGAAGTACAAGTACAACAATCATAAGTTACACCAAGGCACCCGTGCAGAAGTCTCATTTTCTAATTGGCTAGATGACTAAAAAAAATTTTTTGCTTTAATAGAAGCTCATTCATATCATAAACAGAAAGAAAAAATCGGTTTTCGAATAACTATAAAAACAACCAAGATTTAAGGTATTAAAGATTTTTCTCCATCTCTTTCTAGCAAAACGGTAATTTACAAGGAGTCAATATGGCCGTACTCAACAATGACGTCACAGTTGATGTCGGATCTCTCTGTCTAATCGCTTTCAAATTAACAACTTAAAATGCTTGTATCTAAGGTATTTCTAAGCCGATTTTAATTCTGATTTCACAGGACTGCATCTTTTTCCACGGTATTTTAATATTTAATGACGAGACGTAAAAATTAGAATTCAGTCATCATCCCAATTCTGAACGAGATAGAATGAAATTATGATTTTGTTGATTTGAAATCTTGACGTTCGCAATAAGGTCTATATTTTAACGGTGCCGGCACTCGTATTCAATCGGCTTTAGGTTGCTTTCCTCTGCGCAGCCGAATTTTGCCAATGCTACTTATAAAAGTGGTCGTACTGTATATACGTTTGATTGATTGAACACTTTATTGCATACGAAACATAATATATAAACAGGACATAACAATATAAGAGACGCAGCAACAATAGGCGGCTTTATTGCTAAGGTAGCAATTTCTACCAGGCAACCTTGGACTTAAGGAAAGTTCTTGGTAAGGTTAATAACGGAAATAGTGCTATGTAGAGTTCTAAGAAATTACATCGATAGAGTTTTATATAAGTTTGTCCCAATAAGTTTGATTCCCTTGTGAAATCGCAAAATATGCAACATAAACGGTCACATCTTTTGATCACATTGACTTATTAGTAGAGATGCAACGAATAGTGATTTGGTCGAATACCGAATACCTAATATTCGACGACGCTCTTTGCCGAATAGCCGAATATTCGGCGGTCGAATATTCGGCTGTGGCCAAGCGGCAGATTCGTGTATAGATAGATCGCAAGAGGCCTTCCTCCATGTTACGACCTGTCTCGATCTTCTGTAGAGTCTGGAATCTGATTTCATTAATTTAGTTTTGCAACAGTGAATAAGGCACGATCAAAGCTGCAGCCAAAAAAGCTTAAGCATAAAAAATGTAGTGTACCAAATATAGGCCAAGTAGTACCAGTTTAGAGTACCAGAATAGTACTGATTAATGATCGATTCCGAACCGGCTTGACATTTTCACCCCCTGCCTCCGATTACGCCGGCCGATTAAATCGTTCGCACGTAAAATCGCTCGCCATCGATTACGATGTTTCGAACACGTGCACCAGCCGTTTCGAATTCGAATTAGCGTTTTTAACGAATACATCATTTATTGTATAAGTTTGAGCGAAAATTACGGTCTGAATGATTCTGTTGTGTAAGTATTTTTTTATTATTTTGAAAACTAGTAATATGTATATTTTTCGATAGGGATATCATATTATTAAGTACTAATAGAAGCTTTACTTACCATTTTCCCCTGTGTCAATTATTGTAAATTCAGTATCATATTATTAAGTGTAACTGTTTTAAAAATTATTGTACTGTATCACTGTTTGTTGACCTGAATAAAGTAAAAAAAAACTTTAACCTTTAGGTACCATATCAATTACTTAATGCAATTAAACTATAAAAATGTTGGATTTTACGCAAATCTAAAATATTTTCATGCAGATGCTTCGGTATGTTGCTGGGTTCCGATCTTCCAGTAATAATAGCGATCAACTTGTTTGCCATAAACTGTTTTATCATCATCATCATTCCAGCCAAGAGACGCCCACTGTTGAACATAGGCCTGCCCTAGAAATCTCCAAACCGATCGGTCCTGCCCATCAGATCGTCGGTTCACCTTGTCCCTACAAGGTCTACCAACGCTGCGTCTCCCGATACGTGGCCGCCACCCTAGAACCTGTCCGTCCCAACGGCCGTCAGTCCTGTGAGCGATGTTATCTGCTCCCTGCCACATTAGTTTTGCAATTCTTTGGGCTGTGTTGGTAACTTTGGTTCTTCAACAGATCTCATCATTTCTGATGTGATCTTAGAGCAGGGTTTCCGAACCAGTGAGGCGCGCTCCACTTGGGGGGCGTAGAGTGAACCAAGGGGGGGCGCAGCGAAGCCACCAGAATTAAACTGTATAAAGAATATTTATTAAAACTGGTTCATATAAACTCGCGCGACGCAGACGGTGCCACCTATGCGAAATCAGCGACACGTTGCAACCATCTCTTGAATAAAACTAAACACGCCAATATTTTCATCGTTTGCTTAATATTATTGACTCCCCATTTCGGCCTCTACCTCTAGCCCAGTATTTTAGCATAATATTGGGTGAGGCACATAGGGTGAAAGGTTGGGAACCACTGGCCTAGAGAAACTCCCGAGCATAGCCCTCTCCATTGCATAAACTATTTACAAGAAATAAAAAGAAAGAATTTCAAATTCTAATTTCAAATTGCACAACCAATCGATCGGTAGCACAGATCGGACGCATTAGAAACCGGCCGTTCCCACCTAACCGCACTCGGCCTTTCCCACCGTCCGCCAGCGAGGAAACTGCGTTCATTTCGCGCTATCCATATCCAATTTTATCCAATTTTTAATCAAGCTACCGCTGGAGCGGCGGGCAATATCACAAATTATAGTGTTCGCAGATTACTCCGAGCTACGTGACTGGGCCGTGTTTGCTGGCTGCGGCGATGACGATGAAGAATTCTAGGTTCTAGTGCGAATTACATACTAGCTGGCCCGGCGTACTTTGTATCGCCATGTTTTTTAACTAAATTACTGAAATTTATCTTTAAATTATTGTAATTTTTATATTACACAAACCTTGTCCTAACAATAACGAATACATGAAACCAAGAATCATCCAATTTGGTGCAGTCGTTCCAAAGTTATGAGTGTACAATACATTTCGAAGATCCATTTTTATTTATATCATCAATATATACGAGATAGAAATACATTTCACTAGAACAACTTTTCTATTCAAACTCAAAAATCTTTATTCAATAAAGACAGGCACTTATTGACTACAAACAAAACACACAAATTTAATTAAAAACGTAGGAAACTAAGATAATTGCATTTTTTTTACATACGACAGGGAAACTATCGGCCAAAGGTGGAAGCGAGGTTTGCCTGGATTCCTCAACAACTGAGGAACTGACTATCTTACCTGTAATGATTGTTGGAACACAACAATGCTATAAACATTGTTATTATGGCGACAATCTTATATAGGTAAGACGGTGGTGTCTAGCCAGGCTAGCTCAGAAGCCCTAGCTTAGAAGCGAAGCTTATTTAAACCTTGTATTACATACACCCCAATCATAATTAAGATGTACCTATGCACACACAATTCAAATTTTAAAAAAAGTTGACTATACTCCTGTTTGGAGAGCCTTAAAATCTTTTCTAACTAGGAAAATATGGGATAAAAGGGACAAAAAGGGATGAAACAAAGACATCGCTATTGCTGCGTATATATTGCCAACTCGCTCTAACGACGATTTTAATACTGTTTTAAGTTTAGAGCATTTTAGGTTATCATATGGAATTGTTTTAAGCTTAGAGCATTTTAAAGGATCATATGGTTTAAGGAGAGGTTTTCCTGGAAATCTACGCGTGCACGGCGATTCCTTTATTGCGAGGTAATATAGTTGATAATCGTATAGCTTCTAATGTCGCTTACGCGCCCGTGACCGAACGAAAACGTTACTTTTTACATGTTTTATTCGATTTTTGGAAAACTGGAGTACAAAATAAAAAATGTATTTTTGCAATTTTCTAGACAATAAAAATGCACATCTATTGGTAATACTTTTATGCCATTTATTATTTTATTTTCTGATTCACAGCTGTTTTAAAATATTGAACAGAGTAATCTTTGGATTTTTTTTCTATCGAGTGAAATATTATTAATCATGTTTCTGTCTTTAAGAATGTTTAGATAAAATGTTCAACAATATAATATATGAATTTGAGAACTGCATGTTTTATATTCCTGGCGGTACAGTTAATCGAAAATGTATAAAACGGGAAAGTAGCGCCTTAAGTGGCAGGTCAATTTTCGGCGTCAACATTGGCGGCTGCAAGGCTCAACTCACACTGAAGCAGAGTCGAAACTATGCAACGCGTCATGTTTTAACACTTTAAAAATGTATTCATCTTTATTTTTACTAACTAACGTACCCGGACTCTTAATTAAGTGAAGGCGCGAGGCTCCGCGCGTATTTACATTTTCCATAATACAGTATGTTCATAATCACAGCTCATATACGTCCGTCCCCACCGAGCCTAACCTATGTTATGGTGTTTAGGCCATAGTCAACCTGGTCCAGTGCGGATTGGTCGACTTTCACACACCTTTGAGCTTCTTCACAGATGTATGCAGGTTGCCTCACGATGTTTGCCTTTACTATAGAAGCGTCTGAGAAATGTACATTATCAAATTTCAAAAACGAGAATCACATTGGTAAATGGCAGAATCGAACCCTGGACCACCCGATTAGAAGGCCAGTGCCGAGTCCACAGCGCCACCCATGCTCATAAATAATAATTGTATGTCACTTAATGGAAATAGAGATGAATATACTTTAAAGTTAGTTAACATGACGCGTCGCTTCGATTCGATTTTACGGAGCCTAGCTGACTCAATGTAAATCTACATACAGTAGATTCACAAATTACAAAAGAATTAACGCTAAAAACAAGTTATTTGGTTGCTAAATGTTTATATTCCTGTATTTTAATCGCCCGAAAACTTATTTAGAACTAGCTTTTGCCTGCGACTTCGTCTGCGTTTCCTAGGGAACTCTTTAAAATTCGAGATAAAAAGTAGCCTATGTCCTTTCCAGAGACTCAAACTATATCTGTACCGAATTTCATCTAAATTGGTCCAGCGTGAAGAGGTAACAGAGGGGCTGACAGACACACTTTCGCATTTATAATATTAGTATGGATTATTTTTGTATCTCTAACACTGATTTCATTGTGCGATGAAACGTTGTAATTCCGTAAGGTGCAGCGATCCCCAGCACCGACCATTTCTAATAACCCTATTTAGACACTCTATGGAACACAATGACGACTGATCTACCTTGAAATTTAAAATGGACGAAAGCTGTTTGTTTGCTGCTAATAGTCTCTTCATTTTTATTTCGCCGTGAAATAATTCACGTCAAAATTAAGTTAGGCTTAAGTAGCGCTGTAACACTAACGGTAAAAGTCTCAGGTGAGACCACCAAGCCTAAGTGAGTTCTTTTTTTTTCTAGTTTAAAGCATCGTAGAACCACTGGTATAAACTACTTTAAAATATTCTTTATATGAATGAGCATTCGTTTCGCAATGATAACGTAATATAAATTTGTGTATAACACACACCACAAAATATTTTCTTACAATATAAATTTAATGTCCTTGCTTTACATTGGCAAGCACGGTAATTTTTCGTAAATAGGTACTCGTATGTTTTAAAAGCGTTTACCATCAAATCAGCGCCTTTATAGTAATTTCTAGATGGTACTCCTCACAAACTAATTGCAATAGGCAGTCATAGCTATACAAGCATTATACACAATATTTCTATTGGGATAAACCCCATTCCTGGGAGGAGGGCCTTCCAGGAATGGGGTTTATCCCATTAGAAATAGCAAAGAGAAAGAAATAGTAAACACGATTAATGAAGGTACTTAATTGGGTAACAGACAATTTATCTAAGCACATTTTTATTGATAATTTCCTTGCAACTTCTAAACAAATCTGCCCTGCGAGCATGAACTTGTCGCTCGACATATATCGATCGACAAAAGCATCTGTCCTTTTCATTCCTTAGGAATATCTGTCAAATTTATCGATTTTGTCGAGTATGTCGATCTTAGCTGTCAAATTTTGTTTATCGAGAGTTCCATGCTCGGAGGGCTGTATTGAAATAAAAGATTAACGTTAAATAATTTAAACCTTTTTCTCTGAAATCAATTCCTTCGAATCTTTCAAATCTTATCGTCGGATAAGATTTGAAAGATATTCTTTTTATTTTGTTTTTTTTTCTATTACTTCTAATTTATTTAAGTAATCTATTCCTTTTAATTTATTTTTATTTAATTTATTTTTTTGTGGGAATCTTAATTCTATATTGACATATTTTATACGTTGATTTTTCAATGGGGTGTGTCCGGACCCCAAGCCCCTCCGTTACCTACGCTAATAATTATCCATATCCAGCATAACTCCTGCTCCGAATCAGTCGCCGCGAGCTAGTCTTGCGCACGGAGGTTAATGTCGCATGCAACTCGTGTCCAATATGACATGGCCACGTGCTCGCTGCAAGTGTTTTTTATTTATATTACACTCATCCAGCTGGTTGCACTAAAGTGTGTTTAAGTTTCCACATGGAATTCACTTTACGATATATTTCTTACTAGCTGTGCCCGCGAACTACGTTTCGCCATATATTTTTCTCCGCGTTTTGCAACATTTTTCATTGATGCTCAGCTCCTATTAGTCGTAGCGTAATATTATATAGCCTATAACCTTCCTCTATAAATGGACTATACAACACAAAAATAATTTTTTAATTCTAACCTCGAAGAGATTAGCAAGTTCAAACAAACAAACAAACTCTTCAGCTTTATAATATTAGTAAGTAAGTAAGTAAGTAAGTATTAGTAAGTATAGAATAGTATAGATAAGTACTATAGCTGACCCGGCCACGCGTTGCACTGCAGGGTTAGTGTAGTTTACATACTCGTAATACGTTGAATCAATGTTATTATATACTAAACTTCCTAATGAAGTCAAATTAATATTCAGTAACAAAGATAAAACTTTTTTTATATGTCACTTCTCATTCTCTTTAAAATGCTAAATAAATTGCAAATATGATGAATAAATCAATAAAGAAAAAATTTCGCCTCGGCCAGGATTTGAGCCTGCATTTCCAACATACCGTTTTGACGCCTTGACTACTTCGGCCACCGGGCTCTTACCCCACCTATCAAATATACATTAAAAAAATGTTAAATTCGGTCAAGCCGTTTCGAAGGAGTTCGATAACAAACATTGTGACACGAGATCCTTATACTATATTAGATAGATATGGAAACATGGGTAAAACCACAGAATATAATGATCTGATCTTTTAATCCATGGACAAAACTTATTGGAACAATAAGTAATAAACTAGTGGCATTAGTTTATTATATTAAATTTTTTTGAAAATTATTCATTAATCAGAACCATAAGTTGGAAATGGCAACATTTAATTTAAATGCATATTGTTACAATACAACTTTCATAATTATTTTCGCATAATAAGCATTTCTATAGATTTACAAAAATCATGTTTAGATATCATAAATCATAATATTGTAATATTGGTACTTACCTACATTGAATGTTGTAAGGCTGGAGCTTGATGATTAAAAAGATGATATTATGGCGCATAACACATTGCACCGGACACCGCTCCGGTGTGCGGTGCTGCGGTTTTTGACTGACGAATCTTAATTTGTATACAACAACCGCAGGGTATAACACACTCGCACCGCATGCCTGTGCGGTTGTGCGGTGCGCGCGACGGCACCGCACTCCCGGACGGTGATGCGGTGCGCTCCACGGGGTATGCCACACTGCGCCGCAGTATCGTCCGGATTTTTGCGTAGAAAGGAGTAGGACGTGCATACGCGTAATAGATCTCGACATAGATAATGCGGTGATGCGGTGCGTCGTGCATCGCAGCTCCGGACGGAGATGCGGAGCAAACCGTACGGTGGCACGGTTCCGTGTCCCCGCAGCCGCATGCGGATTTCGTCCCTCCGTACACCGCAGCGGGATGCGGCGGCAATGTGTTAAGCGCCTAAACCTAGACCTTCCGAGTTTCTTGCCTGTTCTTGTCGAGAACTGAGAAGGCTCTCCCAGTTTCCGAATAGGAGTAGAGTCAACTTTTTATTTACATACATTTCAATTGCGGGTGAGGTATATGTATCTACAAACAAGGATTTGATAACAAAAATACACGCGTGTATTTTTTATTTGCAATATTGTAATTCATTGTTGATATTCACACCTACTTGCACGTCGTTAACGAAGAAATTAACAAGCCGATTGAAGATAACCTTTCACAGTCGTGTAAAATGCATTAATAAGTATTAAAAGGTGTAGAACCGAACTGAGTCCTCGTCGGATAAAAAAGTTGGTTATTTAATGATGTGAGCCGCTATTTTCGCTACGAACGCTGCGCGCGCGCCGCCCACCGAGGTCCACGGACTTCCGGTAGATGATAATAATCGATTAAATTGCTCATATTATGTTATTACACGCACGGTGCCGTGTTATTTTGGGAATGAGATACGTAAATTTGAGTTTCAAATTAAAAATCATAGTTGAATACTTATTATTTTCGCACCCAGGTATACAGAATAGGTACCACCTATTAATAAATTATTCTTTAAAGTAATTCGATATGTTACTAAAATAAATATTAACTTTTTAAGCGACTTCGAAAAAGGAGGATATTATCAGTTCGGTTGTATTTTTTTTTAATGTTTGTTACCTCATAACTCCGACATTTGTGGGCCGATTTTCAAAATTCTTTTTGTATTCGAAAGAGTATACATAGACTATGTCATGATGGAATCCTAAGCAAATCGAGGGAAACACTTAAATTTCAAAGGCACATCCAACGTGTTTCGTGTTTTTTCTTAAGATATTCAGGTATTTGCGTCTGGTAGTCACTATGTTATGTGACTGAGCTGATGATGGAAGATTTCTGGTAGATTGGGAGTTCGCGAATAATTCTTTCAAAACTGTTTAAAGCGAGATACGTTTTATTTTAAGTTATTCAGATTCTAATACGCATGTATAAACTTAACCAAAAAGAGTGAAAAAAAAAATATTAACAAAAAAATAAAACCGACTTCAAAAACACCAAAAAGTCATAAACAATAGTAATATTACACTACATACAACATCACAGTTTTATACTGAAGTCGGTGCCAAGCAATAATCACCTTGAGTCTTAAAAAATAAAACAACAATTAATATAGTTACTTACTTAAAATTTGGCAGCAACTTCAATATAACATTCATCTTGTATGTAGTGTTATATTATTATTATTTATGACTTTTTGTGTTTTTGAAGTCGGCTTTATCCAGCACGAAAGGGGACTTGCAGCAAAATTTTGATACAATTTCGCAGTGAGTTAAAGTGACTTACTCGTCGAGAAAATCTTTCTAAAACCTTTTTTCTATTATCTCATTTGTTATCTGACCTACAATGTTGTTTTTAAAAGTTATGTTTCACACGAGATCAAAATAACTTTAATTGTGTACTCACTGTGCTAAGAAGTCAATACAAGAATCAATCGCTACTCACTTGATTCAATTCTAGACTACCTTCTTAGTCCGAGATTTACGAATAAGTCAGTAATGGCAGCAAAATATGAGTTTGCTCTCTTATTCAATAAATAACTATTTTTAACTATCAGTCTAGTCACGTGTTTCCTTCATCCTACAACATGGGTTCCTTCAAAAGAGGTGTGAAAAAGCATCTTTTAGGCCGGCAAGGGGCGGGCAGGTAGGATAGTGGATGTCGTCCCTACTCTATCTGTCAACTCATTTGGGCCTCTTTCACCGCTTAACATCAGGCGGGAGGAGGTCATTTGCCGGTCCTTACATAAAAAAAAAAAAATCTATCACAAACTAGTGATTTGCCCGAGCTTGCTATATATTTTATTTATTTATTTATTTATTCCTCATGTACAATGTGTACAAAGGCGAACTTAATGCCACAGGCATTCTCTACCAGCCAACCTTAGGGTGATGCAGAGAGCAGGTTTGGTAGATGTACCGAAAAGTATGTACTACACAAATTCTGAGTATAGAATTCTATAAATACAAAAGGAATATATCCAATATATAAAATTCTCGTGTCACAGTGTTTGTTACCAAACTCCTCCGAAACGGCTTGACCGATCTTTGTGAAATTATTTGTGTATATTCAGTAGGTCTGAGAATAGGTCGTAAACTATTTTTTATTACGGCGAAACGTAGTTCGCCGGCACAGCTAGTATAAAATAAAATCCTAATACACAAATACCATATTTGAATAAACTAATATAATATATTCGTTTATATTAGTTAGTTTATGTTATATGAACAATAAATAAGTGAATAATAGTCACTGCAATGCCTATGACATCAACCAGACGACTGTTCAAGTTGATGTTGAACAAATTTACGAGCTCGGTTTTTGAAGCTCAGCCTGCCAGTAGAACTTTTAACTTTAAGAGGGAGAGCATTCCAGAGAAGTATGCGATATATATACGGGTGCGATTTACTAATAGAAAAAAAAACAAACAACGAAGTATAAAACATTGAATCTTAAAAAAACATTCGATAACAGAACCAAGAATATCAATATTATTTTATGTTACTACTTAACTAACTAACCTTGACCGCATCCGTGGTCTAGTGGCTGCGACCACCGGGTGTTGATCGGGAGGTCCAGGGTTCAATTCCCCATTAGGGCAGAAATTTTTCTGCTCTGTTTGGTTGGTAGTAGGGCTTCTGAGCCCGCCTGGCTAGCTACCACCGTCTTACCTAAGTTGGTCGCCATAATAACAAGGTAAGATAGCCAGTTTCCTCAGTTATTGAGGAGTCCAGGTGAAGCTGGCTTCCACCTTCGGCCTTATTGTCACTTACCATCAGGTGAGGTGAAGGTCGAGAGCTTCCCTGTCGTATGTTAAAGGTTCCGTACAAAATTATAAAAAATATTTTTATTATAATATGATGTAAGAAAAAATTACGGTTTTCGCAATTTTTCCTCAATCTGTCTGTACTATAAGACGTTACTTCGTACCAAATTTCAAGATTCTGAGTTCACGGGAAGTACCCTGTAGGTTTTGATTCCCTTGCGAGTGTCGAAAATTTGCGGCATAAACGGCTGTATCCTTTAATTGCGTTGGCTTAAAAGTTTGATTTTTTTACAGCTCCAAGGGACAATAGACCTGAGTATTTGATATTAATTTCAGCTTGATACCTCCACGCGTTCCTGAGAAAAAGGGTATTGACAGATAGACAGACAGACAGACAGACAGACGGACGGACGGACGGACGGACGGACAACAAAGTAATCCTTTAAGGGTTCCGTTTTTTCCTTTCGAGGTACGGAAGCCTAAAAAATAAATGATATCCAATTTTCCAACATTCCCAGGCAATAGGTATAAAAATATTGCACAGGAACATTAAAACGAAATGAAAAAAAATATTCATATAAGTATGTCGACTTATGTTAAATTATAAATATGAACCTTTTGAAATTGTACCTATCGACTGTACACTTTGAAATTTCAACCCAAAATGAGAAACGTCCTCGTAAGCGGAGAGAACCCTTCAACTGTTGCCATATGCACGGCTCCATTTACCCCGATGGGGGGTCCATTGTGCCCCGACAACTACACGTAATAGCACCCTGTGGCTCTCAAAATTTGTCAAAATGTTGCAAAATTGAATGCCCTTCCAGCCCTCTTGGCAATTCTGATTTTATAATGAGTGAGGCTATGGAGAGATTGTGAAAGGGTAGGCACTGAGCTGTTTATGGTTCTATTTTTTGCGTAACCACTTGCAATGTTAATAAAACAAATTAAAATTTTATTGTCGTTGAGGAACTGTCACGGTTTGGTTTTAAAATTATATGTCAGTGAAATTGAGAAATACACACCTAATTGTTTTTCTTTTAAACGACTTCAAAAAAGAGGAGGTTCTCAATTCGATGCGGATGTTTTTTTGTGTGTATTTTACGCGATTACGCCGCCAATTGTAGACCGATTTTCAAAATTCTCTTTGTATTCGATTGAATATACTCTTGGGGTAGTCTCAAGGTCACTAAAGTCAGGATCTGATGATGGGATCCGATAAAAATCGAGGGAAACCCTTAAATTTTTAGGTTTGTCCAACGTGTTTTGTGTGTATGTTACGCGATTACTCCGCCAATTGTAAATCGATTTTCAAAATTCTTTTCGTATTCGATAGAATATACTCCTGAGGTGATCACAAGGTCGTCACTGTCAGTATCTAATGATAGGATCCCATACAAATCGAAGGAAACCCTAAAGGATTAAGAGGAACGGATAAAGAGGAGCTTCGGCGAGCTTCACAATTCACAAAACGAAATTCACTAAAAAGATTTCATTCACTAAAAAGAAAAAATAAAAATATTTTACAAAAAATAAAAACCGACTTCAAAAACACTGAACAGTTAAAAATAATATAAGAATAGGCACACACAACATCGCACTTCTAGATTGAAGTCGGTGCCAAATTTTAAAGACTTTCTAGGAGATCATCGTTTGGCACCGACTACAAAATAAAAGTGTAATGTTGTCTGTGCCTATTCTTATATTATTTTTAACTTTTCAGTGTTTTGAAGTCGGTTTTTATTTTTTGAAAAATATTTTTATTGGTGCTTCAATTGGCTTCTCTGTTTAAATGTCATTATTGGTAAACGAAGTAACCTACACAAAATGTCCCGACGAGATGTTTTAAAGATATGTCTGAGAACTTATTGCTCCCAAACAATAGAAAAAAAATATTTCGTGGAGGAACTGCATCTTGATCATATCGTGTTGACGCCATGATAATATACGCGTAAACTTATCCGATCCGAGCGAAATTTCAACTTTATTGATATCTTTTTAGCTTGTTAAGCATAAATAGACCTCATTCGCTGTTAAAACAATCTATCCAACATCCATTTGAGACAACTTTAAGGATATAATAAAAATTGGTGAAGATCAAAACAAACTTACAAATGTAAATTTATGTATTTCATAGAAAAAATGTTAAATAAACTTGAAACAACATCAAAATCAATACAACATCACTTCACCTCTATAGCAGGAGGATTTCGAACATGCGTTTTCAGCATACCGCGAACTAGGGCAGAGCAAAATTTCAGCTGTATTGATGCCTTTTAACTTGTTGAGCTAAAGCAGACCTTATTCAACGTTAATAACCACGTCACAGATTAGTTAATAATTACTACACCATGTATCAACGTCCAATTTCGACATCTTTACAGGTACGCTCGGTGGCGTATATTGCTTTGAACGCTTTGCTTTCGATAAAGAAAACAAAGCAACCTTCGCCATAATTGGACCCTGAATGGGTGACCAAAACTTTGTGATCTCTAGTTCCTCCGTGCTTCTGAAGGCACGTGACTTGTTGGTCCCGGTTGTTATGTAACCGTTTCTATCCACCAATCTGCATTGGACCAGCGAGGTGGTGTTATGGCTCACACTCCTCACGCGTTTCTCCTATGACGGATGGCCTATGAATGACCAATAGTGAGACATATAGGCTGTGATGATGAGAGATACGTGGATTTGAATCATGACTGAGGAGTTTATCTTGAATTGTTTTATAGCGTTGATTGAAATTTATTTAGTTAATGAGAATATTAAGACACAGAAATAAAACTTAATCATTAGAATAATATACGATATTATTTTATATATCGTACCGAAAACCTCTAATTAAGTCTTTTGCACAAGATGATAAATTTGTCGAAATTGTAGTTACGGGTACCTATACAGAACTGTTTAATTTTCTTTGTAATACCTACCTAATCATAAGTGAAGTAAGCATATATATATTTGCGGCTGTTAAAAAAATAACTTCTTAAATTTTTTTTTCGGACATTATAATGCATGTTCATCGTTGATTGCCGAGAAGGCGTCGGAACATATATGGTTTGCTACAGAGTATAGGCGTCCGAGAAACGGGCATACGTAATTTTGCGGTCGGCAGTTTTTCCCTTGGTAATATTGTCTCGCATCGACACCTAATTCAGTGCAAAAAGAGCGATGTTGCCAGACCGCGCGCCGACCGCAACATTTGTAATCGGAATTGCTTTACATATGCCGCCGTCGCGGGGTCTCTTCGACCCGGTCTCGAAACCACCTCGTTTTATTTCTCCCTTTCGCCACGATAAAAATGGAAGACAAAATAACGAGTGAAGTGTTACGATTGATAAGCTTTATGACAAAGAAAAAGAAAGTGTTGAAGAAGTTAACTACTTAGAATTTCTCCTTATAGAAGTGTCTACTGCAGGCACTGAGCGGCTTAATAGAAAACTGCCGTCACACATCGTCATACTCAACTACGGAATCTACGTGGTGAAAAAAATACAGGTAGGTATACTAATACTATTCATTGCAATATAATTTATTTTCTGATTCTGTTGAAAATAATATATTCACCATTAAAAATATTGTTTAACGCGTCTTTCGCATCATCATCATCATCACATCACGTGTCTTTGCAGTCTATTATTTCATAACAATTTATTTTTGAAACTTATCAATAACGAGCGCATTTTTCTCTTGCTATTACTTTTAACACGTTGACGAATACGTCAAATTTTGGTAGATGTGATAAAGCAACGTATTAGGTATAACGTTTAGCTAATAAGTGATGTGTTGAGCACAACGTAATAGCACGGCGCCTGTTCACACTAATCTCTATTAGTTCGTATGCTGTACGACAACGCATCAAACTCACAAAATTGTTGTGCTACACTGCTTCAAAAATTTTGCCTTTTTCTTTGCAGACTCCATGCACTGACAGTTATTGCCCCCTTGTAGACCCCCCCCCCACAACGCCCCCGCACAACGTGACTATACGTCGTTGAGCACAGGTCGCGTCCTATTTATATAGTCGACCTGCAGTCGTAACACAGACCGTGGAAAAAACGAGACAAGAGACAAATATCATGTTTCTTCTCGCTCTCTTATATAACAATGAAGTGCGACGGGACGAGGACTAGTCACTTTCTCTTCTATAGTTCACGCGCCGGGCTAGGTCTGCTGTGCGAGCCGCGGGGGAAAAGCGTCCCGCGTCCTAGGACGTCAGTGCTTTATAACAGAACTACTGCCACGTGCTCTTAACAGACCGTCTCTGGGCGTCAATCCCATTTGTATGAAAAATACGAGTATGTGCAGCATGACACCGAGCTCAGATATTAGCATGTTCACGTGAACGTGATAACAATTATTTTAAAAAAAATGCTACTGATCTCTAAATTCCCAATAACATCTCAAAGAGAAACGCAACGTTCTATCGTCGAATCAAACCGAAATTAATTCGGAAACGGCTCATTTAGCAAAACTACGAACATCATTTAAGGGTTGTACTCATTTCGAAACGGCACTAAATAGTTTGTTTCGCTCCGTATTAGGCAAGCGTCAGACTCGGTGTACCTACGCGATCGGTTCGACAAACCGCCGTAGGGGCCGTGGCTGCGGGTGCTCGCTCAACCCTGAAATGAGTTCGGCGTAAACGCTGGGTCGCAGTGACAGCGAGGAAGCTTCATCGCCGCAATAGGCTAGATGACTGAAAAATTTTTTTGCTTTAATAGAAGCTCATTCATATAATAAACAGAAAGAAAAATTCGGTTTTCGAATAACTATAAAAACAACCAAGATTTAAGGTATTAAAGATTTTTCTCCATCTCTTTCTAGCAAAACGGCAATTTACAAGGAGTTTATATGGCCGTACTCAACAATGACGTCACGGTTGATGTCGGATCTCTCTGTCTAATCGCCTTCAAATTAACAACTTAAAATGCTTGTATCTAATGTATTTCTAACCCGATTTTAATTCTGATTTCACGGGACTGCATCTTTTCCCGCGGTATTTTAATATTTAATGACGAGACGTAAAAATTAGAATTCAGTCATCATCCCCATTGAACACAGACTAGACAAAGCGACAATTCAAAAACGATAACGAAGTTCGATAAGAACAAAATGTATGGGATTGACATATGTCATAGCTAAATAACATGGCGAATCGATCAAAGTCATCGATATGTAAGTTGGTAGACAAAGTGATTCGCAACGAATCGATGTAGTAGCGAATTGTTTTTTCGTAACTTTAACATAGGTACTACTCAAAACAACTAATTTTTCATTGAAATGAAATGAAAATTAATTTTAATCATATATTTTATTGTTTCTTTTCCATTTCTCAGTTTGGAATACTTAGATTACCAATATGTTGTTTTCTTTCAGAAAGAACAATTCGACAAAGCGATCGCTAATTCTTAGGTTGACTAGGAATTTGTTTTCGTTATCTTTGCTATGAAACGATTACTACTCGTCTAACCCCCCAGTACCGGTTATTTAGTGACAGAATATTGTCATATTCAGAGCAAAAAAAAAACAATGGTGTCGCAATATATTGACTATGGCGCGAATAAATTTGCGTTCAGTACGCCATTACAAAGCAGCAGCATGTTGTGCTAAAATATCAGTCAGTGCGCGTTGTTTGTGAGTGCATTTTACAGTTCTATGTTTTTCATAGATTTTTTTAATAAATTCTAACTGGATATACTTCTTAACACAGAGACAGTGGAACAAGGGTATGATGAAATAATCTGTAACTAAAGTTCCATACTCTCTCACCTTCTCGAATTTGGAGATATATTTAGTATATTACCAGCTTCCCGCGCATGGGGACTGACTCTCGGACAATTCCTAAAGAAGCTTGGATTCGAGTTTCTTCTCGAGACATAATCACAGTTCAGCCAATAGAGCACAGGAGATGTCGAGCTCCGCCATATTTTTCTGGAAAGTCGCTTGTAGTCGCTCGGCTGAGCTACCGTTCGAGAAAAAAACGAATTAGGGCATTTTTCGAATCCGTGTGAATCAGTCCCCTGGCTGTTGCTTCCGCCGAAGTGATGGAGATGCTCGAGCCCAACAGCTTGGTGCGCGACAATGACAAGAGGCCAGAGAGGTTGTCTCTCATCTTTAGGGCATGTTCCGGACGCAGCTACAGCTGATATCAGAAAATGGCACAAATATGCTAGTTTAGGTGCAAATAACAGATAAACACTGTTTAATTTGCATTTTCTTGAGCTTAAAAAGTATGTGAAAAAGACTCTTATAAGAATAGGTTATTACAAGGTCAACGATTATTTAAATGATACCAATGCTTGGTGTTAATCTGAATTACGTTAAAGTAAATTACAATGTAAACTAATTTCCTTGTGCATAGTAACGACAAATAAGTTTGTTTAATGCGCTCATAGTCTTCATATCAGCTAAAACACATCCCTTTACTATGATCGCTCAAAACAGTATTATAACAGTGAGAGCTAGTAGGCGCTATATAGGTAAGCTGTTTCAATGTTGTTATATTTGAATAAAGATTATTATGATTCCGTTTGATTCTGATAAAAGTGGTGGGGGACTGGTTTCCTGTAATACACCTAGTATAGGCATCAATCTCACACAAACAATTGACATTCTCCAATATTTTTTTGCGTGTCTTATTGTATGTTCGTTTGTGATATGAAATAAAGATATAAGGTATATTATTATAATAAGATTCACATTCATTCATAGAGCGACTATAAATAAGATTCATTGTATCTCGGTTATTTAAAAATAATCACCATATTTAGAATTTTACATAATCTATTATCATATTTAAAAATAAGCTGTTGGTTAGGTTCTGTAACTGGTGCCACACCTTATCGCTACTGTGGCCCAAGCCCCTGGGACGTAAACAGCCCTGTTTAAATTAGAGTAGGCTTTGACGTGTCTTTGGAGAGATCCGTACATACATCTCCAGTTAACTACGCGAGGTGTTGGAGATATTAGAGCCGAGCCCACGTATATACCTTCCCCATGATTGCGACTTCACGATCATTATATCTATGGATTTGCTCAGATAAACGACCGGCTTTTGTTTTCTCTAAATCTTTAGATAGTATAAAACAAAGTTGCTCCCGCTGACTGTTCGGTTCGATCATTTAAACTACGCAACGGATTTACTAACATAGCCTATTAAGCACTACATGTATACTGTACATGTGTGTACATGTGTAATTTGGTGAGTATACAAATACATGGTATGTATAGTTAGTTTATAAGGTATGTATCTATGGGCCTAAGTTGCCAGAGCACAAATAAATAAAAAAAATGTAGTTTCTAGCAATAGATAGAGTGATTCAAGAGGATGGTTTGTATGTATAATACATGCATATTTAGGGAAAGGCCGAGAAATTCAAAAGAGTAAATATTATATAAAGGTATCCTTTAATGATGACTAATCATGATATTTTTAATCACTCCATACTACCCTAAGCGTCGATTGCGTATAGTGCGTAAGGCCGTCGCCTTCCTTTGGAACTTTCATCAGTACCAGTTTTTATATTAGGACTTATTAAATTTAATTACCTACTTACGTCATCTGTAAAAGTTTATTCGACAAACTTTGTTATTGGCTGTATATGTTTTTAATTTTGAGATTGTAAGCCAAATGAACCGATATGCTGTTAAGTTTGCATAATAAAGTAAATAAATAAATAAATATTTCTGTGCTTACCCGTGGTACTACCGTTGGTACTACTGGTAGTACCACGGGTAATTTTTTTTGCCGTGTCCGGTAGTACTACGGGTGATTAATTTTACCCGTGGCTTTAAGTGCAAGATTAGAAGTATGGAGAAAGTCATAAAGTTAGATTGGTCATTGACTGGGAAAGCAATGTTTTAGCACAGTCTTTATAATCAAATTACTGTGATATAACTCGTTCTGCAAACTGGTTTTGTTATAGATCAATAGAAAAACAAAACTACCATCATTGTGGCCATAATAAATAATTGCTGAAATTGTCCGAAAAAGCTCCGTTTAACATACACCTGTGAGGGTCACTTAGGCAACGATCGTAATAATAGGGTGACCAACCAACAATTTTTTGTCTGACCAATTTCATAAATTGTTATGTTTATAGTTAATAGTGAATAATCATTGATCTCGGGTTAGCCATCGCTAGCAACGGTATTAGAGCTAAAATTGCCCGTTGTGTGTGTGTTATAAAAAGTTGTTTTGCGATAACGGTTTCATTATTTCAGTGCTACTGCTTTTGTCTTCGTTGCTTATGTGATAGAAACCAGTAATGCTGGACATTGAGTTTTTCTATCATAATGTATCTACAGGTAAAACCATTTTATACAGCGGTATATGTTCAAAATACCTTTATAGATAGACCCAACGGTTTTTTGTATTAGAGATTATGTCACACTCACATGCCTACACTTCAATCGAAAAAGTATTCGTGATACAGCTTCAGCGATAGCTCATAAACGCAGTTATTTGTCTATTATCCACGACTATATTTAAATAAAACTGCACTTTTTGGATTTACTCCATTGATGTCAATGATTTACTCGCGTATATTTGGTTTTTTAAACATTTTAATTATTTAGCGCGACCAAAGTTTCGGACGCTTTTCAGCATAGTGGCCACGGGATGACTAAAGCTGGTGTCACCGTGGTGGGTGACCGACATCTCATATTATGTTTCACGCAAACGGAGGTCACGGTATCTATTGTTTTGGCAGTCTGTGGACGGACTTTGGATTTTATTATTTTCATGGGCAATGGTCACTCAAAGGGCAATGGAGAGGGCTGTGCTCGGGATTTCTCTACGTGATTACATCAGAAATGATGAGATCCGTAGAAGAACTAGAGTTACCGACATAGCCCAAAGAATTGCAAACCTTAAGTGGCAGTGGGCAGGACACATCGCTCGTAGGACTGACGGCCGTTGGGTTGGGGCGAATGGTCTTCGAAAGAGTTTTCTTTGGACAATTATTATGGCGAAACGTAGTTCGCGGGCACGCTAGTTACTAAAATAATTATATTTGCAAATGAATTTTGATTATCTTAATAATAAAAATAGTTCTATATAGTTTTATATGACATGTTGATACGTCAATAAAAAACAATAATATTGAGCTTTTGACAGAACAAAGACAGTCGGGATAGCTAGTATATAAATTATTTCTATTGCCGAATGTTATTTGGCTAATAATAATTATTGTAGGGAGAACTGCGAAATATTGATAGAATTAACTCATTATTGTCGTTCTGATGACGCCTAAAGTCGACGCAACCAATTCGGCGTTTCGCCGATTGGTTTTGGTTGATTTTGTGAACAACTACAATCTCCTAGAATACAATATTTTATTGCTTACCCCTGAACCGGTCCGGTCTCCGTATGTAGCCGGTGGACTTCCTGAGCTAGCTCGAAGGAAGTCGCGGCTCCTGAAGGGCTGCTGTCAATCCACCGAGCCACGACCGGACCACTACATATGTGTTTTTACCTCTCCAGCACGAAAAGGGTGCTTTTGGTGCGTCAAATTTGCAGCAAAATCGCTTTTTGCTGCGAGCGAGAGGCAAAGTGATTTGAATTTCGAACACCACCTTTTGGAATTTACTCGGCGCTGAAAAAAATAAACTAGGTGAGGTTCGTTCAGAAACTCAATTTGGCCAAGCGATTCAACTCATTAATATTTGTTATTAATAATTATTTATTGAAATTTAAGTTAATAAATTATACTGTTACCTTTTTAAAGACGTAATATTTAAAATAAATACCAGTGAACATTATATCGCTTAAAAATCATGTTTGGTTTTTATAAAAATGTCAAGCAGTGCAATATACGAATGCAACTTCTAAAAAAAATTTGAAAACGAAATGGTGGAATTGGCGGCAAATTATTAAAAGTCCTCCAGTTTGAAAGTCCTCCAGTTTCACTAGGCTCTTCTGCAAACCCTCCGCAATGCACAAATGTAGAGACGGAAATATTACATAATACGCAAGTAAATAATGCGACAATCACAGTTCCGAACAAAATTTATATTTAACTTGCATAATTGCAGTAATTTTACTTTTAATTTTTAATAATTATTGTAATTTTTTGTGAGGGTTTTTAGTTTTAATAAAAAAAAATTAAATATTGTCTTAGTGGTTTTCTTACCTATACTTTTCTCGCTGGTAGAGGTGAAAAGTTGTATGTTCAACACGAGAGTAAATTTTTTATATGTCGCGTGCCCTTCAAATCACTCACTGTACTCAGTAGTCTATATTTGAATCACTCGCTACGCTCGTGATTCAATTCTAGACTACTTCGCTAGTTCGTGATTTAAACTTAGCACTCGCAACAAAAAATAACTTTGCTCACTTGTTGTACAAATAACTATTCCCTAACAAACCACCAACACCTTCGCCGACAATCAACACTCACCAATAAACGGACACTAGCGACAACAACAATTTCACTCGAGATAGCGCGCCGCGTGGTAAGTTAATTCAATGACAAACAAATTCGACTCGACTGTCATGTCACAGCGGCCGGCCGCCACCAGCACATGCACAGACTACTAGCAGTGTTGCCACTCGCTCTTCCTCGAGCGTATACACGTTCAGTTGTCCATTTGTTTTTCATAAATATTATTTCATTAGCTATGTAGTCGTAAAGGGAAAATTTTCATAATTTTAATGATATATAGGTGTATCGCGCAGCTAGTTTTTTACAGAAATGATGACCACGATTAGGTCACAATAAAATGTTTCCTCTAACCGCCGCCGAAAAGCATCTGCCAAAGGCTGTCTATTTTATCGATTATTATTTTACCGGTTTTTATCGGTTGTCGATTATTTTAATCGGTACGGCCGGGCACGGGTGTTCGGCGGAGGGTAATAGTCGTAATCGGCCGCTAATCGGCCCACAATTTACGAAATTGTCGATCCATGTCGGCGACTGCGCCGGTCGCCGAGCGATCCAGTGATGGGAAGTTCTATCGATTTTATTGATTCGATTCGACGTTCAAATGATTTTTATTTTGAAACTTTATAAATTGATGTTCGTTTCTATTTATAAAGTTTCAAAATAAAAATCGTTTGAACGTCGACACATAATATTCAGTCAAAACATGCAAGCCTAAGTACTTTTTAACATCCCATTGAGCTGAAATGTTTCATACTCATTTTATTCTGGTGAAAAATTACAATACAATGTGTAATGCTCAATATAAGTTATTACTAGCTATAAAATGGTTACCACTTTAATATGCTTTATTTCTTTTCAACCCTCTTTTATTTAAATACCTAAGTAATATTGCTGATATTACTTAGGTATTTAAATAAAAACCTGTTTTCTTGAAAGTGTTTTAGTTCTCGTGATCATTGAAACTAAAAGCATTAACTGAAACAGAATTTACCGCAAAAGTACAACTTAATTTCTAATGTTTTTAAAGACAATGGTACAGTAAGCTCCTTATCAAGCTATACTGTTTGACCTTTGGACCGTTCTTATGTCGCTCGTAATAGTGGCGGTTTTCGTAGTGTAAATGTATAGCTTGAATGGGAGCTTACTGTACCTGGTCTACAAAGGCCCGTATAGAATTCCAATAGTAAACTGTTACCCTAGGGGTGAAAGTAACTCATTTAGTCCCGAGACTGGCGAGGACGCCAATAGTTCGAGAGATTAAATACCCCCCAGCAGCTTCTCCGTCCGCCACGAGACAGGAGGAAGGGGACAACAGTGAGGCCTGTGTCCGTGGATGATCCGATGTCGGACTCGCGATACGCGTATGAAGGCGCGTGGCTCTGCTGCTTTATCAGCGGCCCTGATGGTGTGCACCGCTCTTCATCCCGATATCCCGGCATCAGGTGACTTCTCCTCCCGCTGTCGCCTCCTCCTGGATAATGGGGGCCCCGACGATGTCTTCAGTGACCTCGATTTCCGCCTCTGCTCTTGAGGATTCGGGCTGGCACCTTGGCGCGGTCCTCTTCCTCCTCCTATTAATGGGCGTCCTGGGGGCAGAGCAAGGTTTTACCCCAAAGGCGGTGCTCCGCGGGCTTCCCAGCTGCCATGCACAAGGGGCATTTCGGTTCCGACGAACATGTCGAAGCCCTGTGCCCTGCCTCTCCACATCGGTAGCATAGGGCGCTCCGATCTACCTCCGCCTTGCAATCTACTCTTAGGTGCCCCGTTTCGAGGCACCTAAAACACCGCATCTCGCGGGGCTGGAGCAGCTTCACCTTTACGGAGGACAAGCCCACTAGTAGCCTCTTGGCTGAGACTATCTTTTTGGCGGCCTCCGCAGGGCAACATACCCGTTTCATACCCACGCCGTGCCCATGGTGTAGCGGCCCTGGCGGATCTCGCCTACCCGGACCTCCTCCGTGTTGATGCAAATCTCTGCTATACGGAAGTAAGACTAATAAATTTCTACAACTCGAAAAACAAATGAAGATCGGGCTGCCGCTATTCCCGCCTATTTTGTTTTTTTTTCTGTTGCCGGCCAGCTATTCAGCTATTATTTTTCTTTTTCATCATTGAAAAAATGGTAAATATTTTGCCTAAATCTATGTTATTTTAAAGAAATAGTTGAAAGTCAATTGTTAAGTCATTTAAATAATATATTCTTTGATTAATACTTAACTTTATTATTTCAATTTTACATCGCGCTGTATTTGAGTGGCTGTACTGTATAGTAAGTTGGAACATGGTTCAATCTCTAAGGGTTCAATAGATATGTGAAAATAGAACTAGTTTTTTTAATAATTTGACAGCTGTCAGTTGAAAGCGATTCTCCTTATGGCTGAAAAGTATTACTTTCAACCCGCTCCTCAGGCCACTTTAAACCTACTTTCCGAGTGTGAGTAATGAAGAAACATAAACAAGCATCGCTCCATTAAATCCAGCATTTTTTTCCAAAAATCAACAACGGTAATAAAATTAACAGTATTGTAGTGTTTTGACAGTTCCATTGAGGATGAGAAATTGAGACATCTATATGAGTTCGCTTTCATGTGGGGTCACCCGTCACCACAAGTTGAAATAAAGGTCAGGAGTTTCTTTATCGTAAATATAAAAAGTTCATTTATTGATCCAAAAACAAAACCTTGTTTATGCGATACAAATGTTAATTTCCAATAAACATTTCCGCCGCCATCTGCGAAATAGACTTATCGATAATCGCATCACGACCGCATTGTTTGTAACAAATTATATGAAAAAAGATGTAAAATTTGCAGCGAACCGCCGTCTAACCCCCGTATTGATCACAATAATCGATCGTGTGCCGCGTAATTGCATCGGATCGACCCATTATGTCATTATAGTCGCCAGAGCGAAACAATAGAATATTCGAAACAACATCGAAAGCAACTCTGTTCTTTTACGCTTAAGTTTGACATTCGCGAAAAGTTTACAGCTCACTTGTGACATTCCAATTTCGAAGTGTCTAAGGTAATCGTTTACAAATTTAGAATTTTAAAATAAAACACAATAGAGTTGAGGTTAAGTCGGTACAGGCGCGGGCAGTAAGTGTTCCAATTTCAAAATTGGCGGTGATCGGCTGTCGGCGCCCGCGCATGACGTCACAATGTGACAGATGACAGCAGCGCTTACGGAAGAAATTAAAATAACCAATAGGTATGTTCGACGCTTAATATCTTATTTATGAACTATGAAGATGAGATGATTAACATAATTTCAGTGTTTTTGTATTGTTTAAGAGTTAGTGTCTTTCGACTTTGATTTTATTCTTGAAAAAAAAATATCAGTGGAATCTATTACCTTTCATATCTATTTATATTGACTTAAGTACGCTTCCCGTACAGCGTATTTCTAGGTACAGCTGCCGGCCACTGGACGATTGATGCGGTTCATGCGGTGTTGAGAGGAGTGTGTTGGGCACCCCGGCATGGTAGCCTCTCATACCGTATGGTGTCGGTTAGAGGTGGCGATAATGGTTGAAAAACAAATTGTTAAAAATTGATAGTTGAATAAAAATATCAGTTAATATTTTTATTCAAATACAATTATATTGATATTTTTATTAGCACCGTGACGGTCAATATTTTTATTAGTTCGGTCTGTAATTAAAATTATTCATTATGATAATATTATCAGTTCGTTACAATTATCTATACGAATTAATGAATAAGTATTTTTATTCAATATGGTTGAAAATATTTATCGAATATTAGTGTTAATTTTTTATTTGTTAAATTTACCAGTTAATAAATATATATTCAACAACACTAGTGTGGGTATAGATTGAACACTACCTGCTCAAGATCGCTCGTTGGAAGGAAACGCCTCAGTGGGACGCTCCCGACTGTCAGTAAGAGGCTGGCTGGTGGTCGTCGTCTCCTTCTGCGAGGATGCCTTCAAGCCGCACCTTCGACGCAGACAGATGGGCGGGCCTACGCATCCCGCCTTCTACTCGTATGACCGCCCTTGGTGTGGCCTTCGAACTAAAGTGGCCACTGATGGCACATATTTTTTAGTAGAAGCCTTAAACATTTCAAAGACCACGTGAGTCACAATCATTTTGAAGATACAGTAGTCTGTGCGATAAAAGATCTAGAATGCATGTGTCGCCGCTTCCTTTCTTACTGTAACTAATGTTGTAAGAGCTGACTAAGCCTGAGCTAGGCTAAAACTCAAAACAAAACCCTACACTAGGGACGGCAAACCGATGGCACACACAAGCACAGATTAGATACTAGTACAAAGCACACGACGAATATTGCAGGCACAGGATCAATTATTGAGCACTTTAGTTACATCAACGAACGTGAGAATCTGACTTGTGAATAATTCTTTCTTCCTTTCTTCTAATATTATAAACGCGAAAGTTTGTGAGTATGGATGAGTGTAGGGATGTTTGTTACTCTTTCACTCAAAAATTACTGAATTGATTCGGATGAAACTTTGTAAGTAGACGGATTACGACAGGGATTAACGTATAGGTTACTTATTATCCCGGAAAAGTAAGTAGTTCCCGCGGGAAAGTAAATTTACAGTATTTTCTTTGAACTTCTAAGGCGAAACATTGTTCGCGGGCACAGCTGAGTTTATTTTCTTCTAGTCACTAGAAGCACAGAATAAATAACAGTGCTTGCTAGAAGGTTATATGTAGGCGAATTTTACCAAGGTTCGCCATCCCTGCTCTACACCAACATTTCTTGTTTCTTTTTTTTTATGGACCTATACGCTGTTGGCCGCAGATTGCCTTTCAGCTTCACCTTGATTACTTTAAAGAAGGCAAGAACTTTGGTGGATGCGCAAGCTTTGCTGGCGAACCGTACCTGCTGGAGCAACCCGTCTGGCGAGCGTGACGTGTAAGTTAACTCCTTTCGTCTAAAGAAAGTCCAGCAGTGGAAAACTTCATGTATTTGTGGCTAGAGGTTGGGATATCGAAATTTATCACGACAAGACTGCTATGCGGTTGTGGATGATGACGAACATATAACTTTATATCATTGCCGCAAATAGTGTGATTATTCTTGGAAAATCTGATTTAGAAAACCACGCATATCAAGTCACGTGAAAAGGTAAGTACTTATTTCTCTACTTAAATAAAAAAAGAGTTCAACCTTTACTTTCCAAATATATTTCCGTTTTTGTGTACGTTTTTCAAGCCTCGTCGAGCCTCATAGCGCAACAAAGGCTTGCGGTTTGTAGCCACATGAGTGAGCCCGACTTCGCAGGTTTGAACATCATAAAATGAAACTAAAACATCCGCGGCAAACAACACAATAACCTACATACAATCACTCTTTTATTGAGATTTAAAAAAAAACATATAATTTGGATGAGAGTGCGAGAGGGATTTTTATAATAACATCAGGAAAGGTCTTAATCCCACTTGATGGTAATGTCGATAACACTAAAGATGGAAGTTAGCTAGATCGCATAGATCACAAACTAATAAATGTAATTTTTTTGTACACATGTATCATAATATAACAGTACCTAATTGCGATACCTAGTAGTGTACATACTAAAATCTGGTCCCAGTACTGCTGGTAAATTCAAGAAGATGCAAAACTATAATTAGTAGGTACGTCAAGAAGATGATGGGGTTTTTTATACAACTAAGTAATCAAAGAAGCATACTGCCCACCTGATGGTAAGTGGTAACAGTCACCTATAGTACATGTGGCCCCTGTGAGATTCGCAGTAAATCTGCATTCCCCACAAGAACCACAGTGTACGTTGCCAACTTGTGACATAAGATATACCCCCAGTTTCTGAAAGGCTGATCAAAATATTGTTCAACTAACATCCATGTTATCTTAACAGCAGTGTCAAATCAATTTGAGTTTCCGAAACGTTGGTTAGCCAAAATTTACTTATCTTTAATAATTAGATTTCTTGTGAGAAATATTTTTAGACACGGTCACATTGCTGATATCATATATTTTGTTTTATTCATATGTATTTTGAAAATCTAAAATGGGTCTTTCCGTAATAATTTTGAAAAAAAATTGACAGCTGTGTCAACTAACACAGTGATAAGTTGATTTAGCTTTTAGCAACTCAATGCATAGTTAGCATTAGATTGACAGCTTGTTAGTTAATTTTATCGCTGAAAAGCCTTTCAGAAACTGGGTGATAATGTCGTGGTATCCGTAATTTCACTGCCCTTCAAACCAGAACACAGCAATGAAAGCACTGCTGCTTTGCGGCAGAAATAGGTAAGACGGAGGTACCCAAGCAGACGACCCTAGCACAGAAACTCCTACCGGTACAAGTATTGCTGCTTTGCGACAGAAATAGGTAAGACATTTATTAGTTTGTGATCTATGCGATCTAGCTAACTTCCGGAGGTTCCCAAGCAGCCGACCTTCATCAGAGTCGTCTTTCGGTAAAATGATATACTTATTATGATTAAACTGTAATGCATGCCAATGTCGCACCGCCCGCCCTCACTCAATCGTATGCGACAAAGGAATATCACTATATTAGTATGACATTACATCATCACAGGCAGCTCATATACGTCCCCACCGAAGGGCACGTGTCTACCCTAACTAGTTATGTTAGAGCGATTAGGCCTTAGTCAAACCACGCTGGCCCAGTGCGGATTGGTTGACTTCACATACACCTTTGAATTACTTCGCAGGTGTGTGCAGGTTTAGATTCGACGCGTTTCGCCACTCCACGTGGCATCTTCAGGATGTTGTCTCCTGTTTTGCCCTCAAATGACTAAGCACCATGTACACAGGCATGTAGGTTAGTTACTTGGGATCACAATGGAATCATAAGTCAGAGGCAACATTAAAAGGTTATTAGATTTTTTAAATAACTAATGTGCAATTCGACGCCGGTATCTGAAGAAAATAAACTCTTCTCCATACACAGCGATCACAGCAATTCCTTAAGAGATAGCGACAATATCGGGACTAAAATTTAGGATGAACATTTAAACCCATGTGTACATGTTCATCAGCATAGTATGGTATTAATTTGTATCTGATAAATATTGGTAGACCATTGAAGTATAGTGAATAAAACAACATTAGAGAAACATATTCTAAGTTCCATGACATCAATTTTATTGACAAGGAAAACTGTTCCTATTCCTAAAAAGCTCTTTAGTCCATAGCTCGTATGTTAGTTTCTCCAAACAATTTAAATTTTCGAACTAGATCAACAAGCTTGTTTTTAAATAGATTCTCTGAGCTCATTACAATAAATCTCTACAAAGTATATTTTTTAATTCAACACGAAGTTGTGCTAATAGATCACATTAAAGTAGGTACGCAAAAAATCTTAGCCGCACAAGTTAAATTGACCGGTTTTGAGATCTCATCATACCCAATATCATTACTCACAACATTAAGAACTATCGTTTTTTAAATCACTTTCACCGTTTCCCGCCACTCGTCTAGATTTAAAATCACAGACACACTTCAGTCCATCACAAAAAACTATACATCGATTAATCCCGGCTAAAACTAATCAAGCCTATTCAAAAATAAAACAACCGAACTCTTTTCCCAAGTGGACTTAAAAAAAAACAAAAAAAAAACAAATGAATGAAGGCGGTGCGCTCCTTCTGCACATAAATCATAAGACCGAGATCGAGCCAAGATTTTAATAAACATGAGAGAGGCTATCTCGAGAATATTCATTCATGATTTTTTTATCATTTTAATTACGGATAGGTCGTGTGAAGGCGCTTTGTTCGGTGGTCAGTATAAACAGTCTGTTATGAGCTAATTTGGAGATCGGTACCTTGACGATTTTTATTCGCTTTAAGAGTTCAGCTACTTTCAAAATGTTCACTGAATAATTTTAAAAATTCTATAATATATATTTCCACTGTAAAGTAGAATATATCCGACTTACGTAACTTTTCGTACATCATTTATAGCTTTTGCGATTAGATTATTATAGATTTTGCGAAAAGAGATGAGAAATTTAAACGCATAAATAACTTATTTGTGTTTTTTTTGTTAAATATAAAAATTTGTCACAATTAACTCTAGCAAAACTTGTAACATTTCTTTGATAATAATATGTTTGTTTAACTGAAAATGATTTTACAGAATATGACTGTACTAATAATATTAGAATTAGGTACCTGTAGCAGAGATAAATATGAAAAAATTACAACAGCTTAATTTAAATACTTATTTTGAATAGCTAATCTACGGTTATTGAATGTGATAGGTAAGTCTACCTTCACACTACATGAACATATTATATTCGACTTTTAATCATAGATTTACTTACTGTTCGGTACTTATGCTGAGGCTAATCGTACACCTGGGCGCGGAGGCGGATCGGCAGCACGGGTTTAATTATATGGCTTCTTGGTGCTTTGGGAGTTTGACTAGATCAGTGCGTGGAATTTTTTTTGATCTGAATAATGAGCCAAAAAACTAAATTCAACAAGGACGAATTAAAAAGCGCAAGCGGAAGCTGACCGATACTCAATCTACGGCTGAGTTACCAGTGGCTTCCGACATTAGCATCAAGACGATATTGGTCCATTTGTGTCAAAGTAATGAGTAGTCACGCTGCACCTTAGTCCCCACCTTTGCTTACCATCAGGCAAGATGAGGACAAGTTTCTAACCATAATCTATAAAAAAAATTCGTAAGGTGAAAGACACACGAGCTACGATCGCCAGCGTGAACGCGTCGAGGTATGATTTGCGTTGTTCAACAGATTTACTAACGAGGAGCGTTTGAACCGCATTTTTACCTGCGATGAAAAATGAATTCTTATACAGGGTTACTTTTTTATTACCCCGGAAAATTTAAGGACATTTTCATTTCGCTCAAGAGACGCCCACTGTTGGACATAGGCCTCCCCCAGGGATCTCCAAAGTGATCGGTCCTGCACCTCCCGCATCCAGCGGCTTCCCGCGACCTTCACCAGATCGTCGGTCCACCTTGTGGGGGGCCTACCAACGCTGCGTCTCCCGGTACGCGGCCGCCACTCGAGGACCTTTCCGCCCCAACGGCTGTCAAGCCTGTGAGATATGTGTCCTGCCCACTGCCACTTTTAGGGTTTGCTTTGGACTATGTCGGTGACTCTAGTTCTTGTACGGATCTCATCATTTCTGATGCGATCACGCAGAGAAACCCCGAGCATAGTCCTCTCCATTGCCCCTTTGAGTGACCCTGAGCCTTCTTATGAGACCTATTGGAAGCGGCCACGTCTCAGTTTCTTACATCATCACTGGCAACATGCACAAATTGAAGACTTTCGTCTTGAGACACAGCAGTAGATTGGCCGAGAATATGCTGCGTAACCTCACGAACGCTGCAAAGCCGAGTTGGATTCATCGATTTACCTCTTTTTGGAAGTTGGATTTACCGAGCTGGACTATTTGCCCTTTTTTTTTTTCTCGGGTGGAAATGCGTAACCGCACCGTACCCGCCGTTGGCTAGACGGCGAGCGTTGCCCTAGGTAAACACACAATGACACATCCATCCTTTATACAGAGTTACTTTTTAAGCAGGAGCAAAATTTTGTATACTTTTGCAGACAAAACCTGCTCAATACATACCTGATTGATGTGAAATATTAGTATACCTATTATTTTTTACAATCGTAAGCGATCTCCATGTGGTTACACCCTGCTCAGCACCTAGGCAACGCACCAAACGATGCTCGTAGAAATGTGATGATCACTGTTTGGTGGTCTTGTGCCGGTCGGTGTAATTAAGTAGCTTGCTACTAAATGGCACGAGCACTACTGCGGATGTGTACTATAAGGAACTAAACACAATGATGGAGAAAGGCGCAATAGGGACGTCGACATGGAATCGTAAATATACAAAAAGTTATGTCTATACCATAGAAGTGAATATAAGAATTCTTAAAATCATATTTGCAAGTGAAAATACGCGTAATAAATTAATTTAAAATAATCATAATCGCTTAAAATACTTAATGCCCAGCATCACGTGACTGCAAATGCAAATTAGAGGGCGTTACGTGACGGTGTGAGAAAACCCCGAGACAACAGGCGCGTTCCACTTAAGCACGGATTTGCGACATTTTTAGCATCAACGTATTATAATAGATATAAGCACAAACAAGTGATGATGGTTAGCTGGAACTATGAAACGCACTTAAGTTGTCAAATTGTTATGTTGGACTAGCTGTGCCCGCGACTTCGTCCGCGTAGAATAGTAACTCTTGGCAAAATGTAGCCTATGTTATACGTTAAATAATTAGCTATCTATTAGTGAAAGTCCCGTCAAAATCGGTCCAGCCGTTCCGGAGATTAGCGGGAACAAACAGACAGACAGACAGACAATTTTTTTTTAAATTGTGTTTTTGTTATTGGTACCCAGGTAAAAACTTGTAATTTGATATTACAAACAGACACTTCAATTTTATTTATTTGTATAGATCTACGTCTTTAACTGACAGTATGTTTATTTATTAGGTGCATTGTGACGTCACCATGATCGGCGTTCAGGCGCGAAATTAAAAGAATAACTAATTAAATCAGATTTTTTTTAGAAATTAATGAATAAATTTTTGAAATATATTTTAACGTAATAATTACGTGTTTATCTATTAAATAAAAATAGTTCCGAAAATTCGTCAACATCCTTATTCTCCGATCAGCCTTGGTTAATCTCACTCTCACTCTTCGGCCTTCCCTGCTCCCTCACACAACTCTCGCATGACGGTCTACAAAAAATAGGGTTGGAAGTTTTGCATCATCCATCGTACTCACCTGACCTTACGCCAATAGAATTCTACTGTTGGCAAAATTTAGACAACTTCTTGCCAGGAAATAACTTCAATACCCGAGAGGCAGTACAAAAGGCCTTTGAAGAGTTTGTTGCCTCCTGTACACCTGATTTCATGAAAAATTACCACCACATTAGCAGAGATGTAGAAAGCGTGGGTGCATACTTAAACAGAAATAAAAAATGTGCAAAAAATGACCATTCGGTAACGGTATACTAAATGGCAATTTCATAGGTAAAGACTTAATATTTTTTTTTATTTATTGATAGAGCTCTAGAGAAATTCCAGGAAATTCTCAATAAATCTTACCAGCATCCAGTAGACGTCATTCGCTTATAAAAGTTATAATTGGCACATAGATAAAAATATGTTAACATCAATACAAATTTTACGCCCCTTTGTTAAGGGCGTTCTAAATCAACCTAGCCGGTATAAGGGCATAGAGGGCGTTACCGAGGTAGCGCTCCCATGAAATTATAGCTCGCCAGATGCCAATATCTTGTTTATGATTTTTGATATTCCTCATAAAACAAAAACCGTTTACGGTCGATGAAAACGCTTCACTATTGACAGCTTATTTATTAGACTATTTGTTCCGGATTCATCGAATTCCTGATTTGTGGTAACCCGTACAGTCGCACAGATTAACTCCACCAATTCTACAAAAACACTATTAACTTTTTTCCAGAAAACTAAGTTGGCAAACGAACGAGCATACAGTGCCCACCTGATGGTAAGTGGTAACAGTCACCTATATATAGTACGAATAGTTCCTGTGAAATTAGCAGCAAATCTGCAACCCCAATAAAAACCACAGTGTACGTTGCCAACTTGTGACATAAGATGCAATGTCACAGTACCCAGGGGACGCATTTTTGAAACAATGGAATTCGAATTCGCATTCGAAATCGTAAAATTCGCATACGAATTTCCAAATTCACTATTTTTGAATATTCATTCCGTGAATTCTGCAACGAGTGGTCCTACCCACTCGTTTTTGATTTCTACTAGTAGAATATACTCAACTTATATATGTTCCGTTTTACATGCAATTCATCATTGGTTTGTAAACTTAATGACTTATTGCCATGTTATTACGTACCGAAATTGATTTTTTGTGCGTGTAACGGTTTTATATATAGAATTTATTATTATTGACAGTAATTCACAGTACTGAATTCGAGTGATTCAAAAATCCCTAAAATTGGGAACAGTAGAAAATAAATTCGCACGTGATTTGTATTCGTGTTCGAATTCAAGATTCATTTCTAATGATTCAAAAATGCGTCTCCAGTAATTTCACTGCCATATCATATCCTTCAAACCGGAGCACAGCAATGCAAGCACTGCTATTTTGCGGCAGAAGTAGGTAAGGAGATATCCAAGCTAGCGACTCTGGTATAACTTAATTTGTATTTGGCTTTTTTTATTTTGAATATGCATCATATTGATTAATAAAATGGCATAGGCTGTATTAGAATATATCTGGGGCACGATGAGTCCAGAATACGGTGAATCCGGAACGATTTAGTCGACAGACTGTGTTCTATAACTACAAAAACTATTATCTCGTTATGGAAAAAAAAATATTTTCTCCAAAAGCTTAAACCTCGCTTAAACAGAAGTGTAAGCTGAACATTTGTGACAGACTCTGACACAAACGACGACTCTGTCTATTATTCGACAGACTCTGTGTTCTATGACTACAAAAACTGTTATCTCGTTATGGAAAAAATAATAATAAAATTATTTTCTCCAAAAGCTTCAACAGAAGTGTCAGCTGACCATTTGTGAATGAAGATTATATATAACTAGCTGTGCTCGCGAACTACGTTTCGCCATAATAATTTTTAAAAAACACCCTTATCACTTAGGGGTATAAAAAATAGTTTACCTACCGAATATACACAAAAATTTCATAAGAATCGCTCAAGCCACTTCGGAGGAGTTTGGTTACAAACACTGTGACACGAGTATTTTATATATTAAAAATATATAACGTCATTTATTTACCCTATATGTGACTTATATTGGAATCTGGTGGTTAACAAAAAAGCCAGTCAAATCAAAATTAGGAGGCGGCGGCGCTCAGTCATCATATAAGGCTATTTACACAAAACGTTGCGTTGTCTATTCATTAATTAAGCAGCATCAGGCGAGAACTTGTAAGCATTCCACTTACTGCTAAAAGCTTGATATACTATTAAAATTACCCAGTTTCATGTAAAAACACGTTATAACTGCTATCTAACACGTTATATACCAGCGCTATCGTATCGGTTCTCATGCATTCCCAACACCGACACACCCAAGAGAGCAAAATAAAAAATGTCTGTACAGCAGATGCAGGAAGCCGCCTCAATAATTACAGCCTTACTGGCGGTCCGCCCATACTGCTAGATATACGATTAACTGCACCGGTCTTGGCCAGCGAAATAGGTAGATGCAGTCACGACAATAAATGCGGGCTTAGGACTCTCGTGAAAGAACAAGTCTGGTTATTTTTCTACAATTTAGACTTGGCTAGTCTTGTCTTAACCCTTTAAAAACTTAAAAAATGGCCAAATGCTGTATTCAAACATTCAGCAAACAAATTTTATGAGATTGTGTGAAAAAAGCAAAACACAGTCAAAGAATTTCTTAGTGGTCCAACAGGGTTCTGACTGGAAACGACTGTAATTAATGGTATCAGGCATTATTTTATTTAATAAATTTTTAGTTAAAATTTCTACTAACAAGTGACATTCCTTTGTGGCATACGATTGAGGGAAGGCGGGCGGTGCACCATTGGCCTGCGTAGTTAGTACCAACTATTGACTTTTTGACTCAAACTTTTGCTTTGAGGTCAGCTAAAGTCAGGAAGTCGGTTAAAAATTGCTGTTGCTGGTTCTTTCCAGTACAAAGTCTTCCGCCGTCGACTTGTGAACCATTGGCATAGACGTGCAAAAGTGATTATGTAATAATCCAATTTTAATAACCTATATTGAATTTCAATTTTGAAAAAAAAACAACATTTGTCTTTTCGATTGAGTGATTTTCAATCCGCACAAGCAAGTTCACAGGAAAAGCATAGTTAGGAATGAAGTTAACGTGTCCATTGGGAACTTGTAGCTGACCACAAGCAGGAGCCGCTACCCCGTAATTAGAGTGGAAACTGCGCCGCCCACGAACCAAGGTATCCCATACGATCCTCAGGTTTTTTCTTCCTTTTTATATTCGGATTAGTATCGGTGTACCTATCTCCGAGGAAATGGGCTGAAGTGAACATTTGTTTCTTAAGTTTACGCATATCATACTTTTGGTTTTATTACAAAAAAAAATAACTTCATCCTTGGACACTTTCCAATCATGATCCATGGAGTAAAATTTGTTATTACCAATTATATAATTTCTTTATTATTAGTTTGTCTTCTGCTGCATATATTAAAATACCTAGAAATTATGGACGAAAAGTGTACTAAGGAAGACACAATGCTTTTAGCATGCTTTAGACACAACGCTTTTAGCATGCTTTAGACACAATGCATTCTCTGCCGGCTGACATTAGATTTTTGTAGCTGTTGCATTGATTTACTACCAAACGTAGATAGAGCGCTTCATACAAAAACGCGCTTGAAATCTGTCACCTAATCGAGTATACATTTGTACTCGCTGATATATAGTTGAATATGCCCGTCCGAATTAAAATTACCATAAAGAAAGTTCCGTATTTACCGAATTCAACCTTATTCTACATTATTATCATTACCGCAACTTTTGAATGAGCACTTCGGCATGTTGACGTGCCGACAGCTATGGAAAAGAACTGCACGAATCGCTATTGGGCAGTTCTTCACCGGCCCACTTTTCGAACGTTCATGCTTTATCTACGTTTGGTAGTAAATCAATGAGCTGTTGGCTGGTTGGCTGCTATGTATGTGATTGTCCCTCCTTTTTTTCTCATAGGTGTAGAATAATTTTCCTACACTTTCACAATTAATATATAGATTTAGTTGGGTTGTTATAAAATTATCTTTATCATACTAACTTTCAAATTGTTAACACGGATATTTAAATAATGATTTTTTTACTGTATTTTTTTGCGAACAAAAATTGTCATCCGAAAAGAACTCATCAGCATCTAAATTAAATGTTACGTCTACAAAGCCTTAATTTCACACAACAACCAAAGTGAGTTGGGACAAACATAATGAAGTGAGATCATCGAAATTTTATCAATTTTCAACTTCGAAAGCGAGTAATGAGAGAAAAAGAGAGACTGACAAATCGGTTTGTATGGCGCGGACAGAAGTCGCAACACACAACAGCAATTGCTATTAACAAATACATTAAAATCCCCGCCTATCGGAACAGTAGATTAAACTGTGATTAAATTTTATTCCTCACAAAAAGTTAAATGAAAGCTGAGAACACAGTAAAAAGTGAATCAGTAACGTTAGGATGAGATTTTTAACCGACTTCAAAAGGGAGGAGGTTCTCAATTCGGTCGGTATGTTTTTTTATGTATGTACACCGATTACGCCGAGATTTCTGAACTGATTTACGTGATTCTTTTTTTGTCCGATGCGGAATAGTTGCCATTTGGTTCCATAAAAATTTAATTTAGTTTGGCCAAGTTGTTTTTATTTTATGAGCATTTTTGTTAACATGGATGATGTAATTTTCACGACACTTTGTTTATCAAAATTAAAAATAAAAAATATTTTCCAAAAAATAAAAACCGACTTCAAAAACACTGAAAAGTTAAAAATAATAAAAGAATAGGTACAGACAACATCACACTTCTATCTTGAAGTCGGTGACAAATTTTAACACTTTCTAGGAGATCATCGTTTGGCACCGACTTCAATATAGAAGCGTGATGTTGTCTGTACCTATTCTTTTATTATTTTTAACTTTTCATTGTTTTTGAAGTCAGTTTTTATTTTTTGTAACATATTTTTTAAAGTAAGCCGTAGACATGTACCGTCTTTCTTATTACAAACCATGGCCTAAGTTTAGTCTTGGTTTAGACCTGACGCTGTCTCCAACTATGTGTATTAATACAAGTGAGAGCGTAAAAAACTTATAAATAACGTAAAATTATTGCACTCTTGCAAATAAATGTGAAAATTCATTACTGTGATTCTTTGACTGTTCGCCGCGCATATGATGACCAAGCGTTTCTTTTGAGGCGGGAACTGTGGGAAAGAAAGGCAGGTCAAAAAGGAAGAAAACGAACATGTAGGTGGCCTCTCGTAAATAGTAGTTTGTATTATGTACTTTAATAACTTTGGAAGGTGGGAGCTAGGTAAATACTTTTTAAAAGAAATGATTTAGGTACATGAAAGTGTACTTCATAGCTTTAGAAGACTTTTTGCTACAAATAGCTTTTCGATGAACCTTTAAGATACTCTACTTTGCAAATAGTATTCGGACCCTTGGTGCCGACGACTTACGTGACGACTCGCACCGTTAGTCAATATGGAAGACAAGTTCAAGTTGGTATCAAAAAAACTTGGTGTGCTTAATAGAGCAAGGCGGTACTTTTCACTGGGTTAAAGATCTGTTACTTTACAAGTCGCAAGTCAGACCCCACATGGAGTTTTGCTGTCATCTATGGGCGGGGGAACCTGAATACCAGCTCGCATCTTTTGATGCGGTATAAAAACGAGCTATGAGACTTGTAGTCAACCTCACAAACGATATTTGAGTATCTTAGTTTCGATGTGTATTCTACCGCTTGTTTAATGGGGCTTGATTCGAGGAACAGCAGGCGTAGCACGGGCCGTGGATAAGAGACAAATAACATGTTTCTTCTAGCTCTCTAATATAACAATGAAGCGAGACAAGAGGTGGGTCAATTGGTGTAGGTAAGAGAGTGGCTTGGAGTCCGGATATCCCCATTGGAAAATCAACGTACACTTCTTATGAGAATGAAGTTCTTCTCCACTTCCGGCCACATTCGTAACCAAAGTTTCAAAACCAGTTGCAAAAATGTTTTTTTTTCACAATTTCGTAACCAGCTATCAAGCAATATGTTATATTTCCATTTCCAATTAAAAATTAGTAAAAGTTTAAAATAGAAGTAAGAACCTACATAACATACCGAATACATAAGCACATTAAATGGAATTGATTTCAAAGAGAAAAAGGTTTTATTTGTTTAATTCTTTTATATATTTATACCGATTTAGTTAGAAGTTGCAAAGAACTTGCCAATAATTTAGATGTCCTTAGTCAAGTTGTTAACAAACTTGGGTAACTTCATTAATCGTGTTTTACTATTTTTAATAGGAAAAGCCCACTTCCTAGGTTCTGTGTAAGTCAGTATACACTAGGCAAATTCATGTCTTCAATCTGGACATGCCCATCGAAATGTTATACCTACACCAATGACGAGGGTTAGTCACCTTACCCAAGACACCTTCTATCATCGTACTGGTCGCCATCAACAGGAAATTTAACTCCACACCTGTAGGTGTAGGTACCTACACTGGCTTTCCGCTCACCTTTTGTTTTGAACTTCCTGCTGGCAAAGTTTTCTCAGGAGACTACAGCATGGGAGTCATCATGGAGGGTACGGAATAAAAAGATTTTTAAGGTCCACAACACGTAAGCCTGGTTATATGTGAGTGTACTGCATAGCTTGAGAAGAATATAATATTGCTACAAACGTGAATGTTGCATGTGTCCATAGACTAATGAGATTTAAATTACTGAATAGTACTTAATGTCTTGAGTGTCGCTCAAAGATCTCGCCTTTTTATTTATTACAAGCTTTTACTTACTTTTACCTGTCCCGCATCCCGGTGTCTGTAATGAAATCTTGAGAGTTAAATTTAATCCACTTCCCGGTTTCTGGTTAAGCTGAAGAGATTTTTTAATAATTTATCTTTTTAAGATGCAAACGCGCGGAATTTTATCGCAGATCATAAAATACTTTGCATAGTTTACAACTATAAACTGTATTAAACATAGGTGCTTACCATTAATAAATAATACACATCAAAACTGTTTAAATTACCTTCTGGACGGATATAACAAATTTCCACACCTGTTTGCGGAATTTTGCGATTTGCTTAAAAGAATTATGCTAAAACTGAATTATACCTAGGTATGTACGTATGGCAGCAGATGGCGGGGCCCCACTGCCCGCGGCCATCGAAGGCGATGTTTAACTGGTAGCACCCGAGCTACGGCTCCATAATTTATTCAGCTCCGTTCATTTTTCAGTATAAGCACGGTAATTTTCTGTGTGATAAACTACCATATTATTTGTCATAAGAGTAAGTAATTGTTAATATTTTGCCTGCGTAACTAGACATTAACTACCATGCTTAGATCCAATTTCACCAATATTTAATCAGGTGGTTAGTTAACTAACAAACAAGTTTTTGACATTTCACTCATACAATAAGTGTCAAAAACGGTTGTTTGTTAACTATAACCGCCTGTTAAATGTTGGTGAAATTCGACCTTAGACAGCAAAATATAATCAGACAGAGTGGAGACGATTATGTGACAGTAGAATAATAAAGCTACTGTTTGAAATGTCAACGAAGTTTTTTTTTTGTTTTAATTTGCACCGGAATTCCCGATAGATTCAAATGGTATCTTTGTATAAAAATCTGAATAAAGATAATAGTACTACGTGCTGTTATTTTTTATAAGCAAATGATACTCAAACTTAAACTCAAAAATCTTTATCTTCTTCTTCTTATATGGTTGGGGAAAAAGTCTTTTCGCATTATAGTATGTATAAACTTGTAATAAAATCTCTTTGGCTATACTATTTGTATCTGGCTGGTTTTGGTATCATTGAAAGTTTAAATTTTAAAGAACATAATTCCAAATTCAAATTAGGAAAATGTGTGATTTTCATTTGTTTTTCGTACCGCCAAGATGAGTGAATCTAATGAAGAAATTCGATACATTTTAAAATTTTACTACAAAAAAGGTAATAATGCAACGCAAGCCGCGAAAAAAATTTGCGATGTTTATGGACCTAGTGCAGTGTCTGTGAGAGTAGCACAAATTTGGTTTAAGCGTTTTCAATCCGGAAATTTTGATGTCAAAGATGCACGTCGCTCTGGTCGCCCTATTACAGATAAAATGGATGCCATTTTTGAAAAAGTGGAGCAAGATCGGCATGTCAGTAGTTACGACGTAGCTGAAGAACTGGGCATTGACCACAAAACAGTTTTGGCGCATTTGAAAAAAACTGGGTACACAAAAAAGCTCGACATTTGGGTACCTCACGAGCTCACTGAAAGAAACCTAATGAACCGTGTACTCATTTGTGATTCTTTATTACGACGTAATGAAACCGAACCATTTTTGAAGAAGCTGATAACTGGTGATGAAAAGTGGATCATGTACGACAAGAACGTGCGAAAAAGGTCGTGGTCAAAGGCCGGTCAGGCTTCACAGACTGTGGCGAAACCCGGGTTAACTCGCAACAAGGTGATGCTGTGTGTGTGGTGGGATTGGAAGGGCATTATTCATTATGAGCTGTTACCACCAGGCAGGACCATCGATTCTGAACTCTACTGCGAACAACTGATGAGATTAAAGCAAGAAGTTGAGAGAAAGCGGCCGGAATTAATCAACAGAAGGGGTGTGGTTTTTCATCATGATAACGCTAGACCTCACACATCTCTAGCCACTCAGCAAAAATTAAGAGAGTTTGGCTGGGAGGTGTTAATGCATCCGCCGTATAGTCCTGACTTTGCACCTTCAGATTTCCACCTGTTCAGAATTCTTTAGGCAGTGTCAGGTTAACATCACGAGAGGACTGCCAAAACCACTTGTCGCGGTATTTTGACCAGAAGTCCCAAAATTTCTATAGCAATGGGATCATGTCCCTACCTACAAGATGGCAAAAAGTTATCGAACAAAATGGTACCTACATACTTTAGTTAAATGTAAATAAACTATATTAAAAAATGTTTTGAATTTTCTTAAAAAATGCGAAGAAACTTTTTCCCCAACCTATTATATAAAAATGAAACGCTGTGTGTTTGTCTCGCAAAAACTTTGAAACGGCTCGACAGATTCTTAAGAAATTTTTGGTGTGTATTTGAATAGGTCCAAGGAAGGTTTAAACGTACAGTTGGACTCGGTAGGTGGCGTTGTAATCGGGCGGGACAACGTCCGCCGGGCTCACTAGTTAAATATAGACCTTTACAGGCACTTAATGACGTTAAACAAAAAATTAAATATCTTCAAAAAAGAATCCAATTACCTAATTATTTAATCCTTGTATGTACTATATACCCCAACCATGATTAAGATATATTCAAATACAAGTAAAAGTAAATTAAAAAAAGAAGTTGACTACACCAAATATCAATCCGAACAAATATCAATCCGGGGTGAATCCTTAGTTTGTGAATAATCTTCTTCTCTAATCTAATATATAAAATTCTCGTGTCACAGTGTTTGTTACCGAACTCCTCCGAAACGGCTTGACCGATCTTTATAATTTTTTCGTGTATATTCAGTGGGTCTGAGAATAGGTCGTAAACTATTTTTTATTATGGCGAAACGTAGTTCGCCGGCGCAGCTAGTCTTATCTATAAGATAAAAGAAATAAGCGATTTTTTTTCAGTGTTCACACTAAGTTAAAGCCTATGAATAAAATGCAAACTTCATTATTTTGTCATGAAATTAATACACTTCACAATAAATAACATTCCGCCGAATCTTTTTAAAACAAAAAAGACCCCATTAACTTAAGAGGCGAAGGCGTAAACACGAACAGCCCGAGGCTAAACCATCCTTGCATTATATGGGAGCACAGACGCCCACCCCCGCTAGCGCTCGCTACCTAACACGACAAACGTTTCATTTATTTTAATAGACGATTCTTTTTTATTATAATTAACTTTTTAAAAAGCTGTTGTTGATAACGTATTATTATAGTTCATAATTCGACTTTAAGATAAAAGTAACTGTTTTAAGTTTCATGAAAAGTGATTTTTTACAGACTACAGGGAAGCTCTCTACCTTCATGTCGCATGATGGTAAGTGATGATAAAGTGAGCTTTATCTGAAGTGCTCAACAACTGAGAATCTGGCTCTCTTGCATTTAATTGTCGAAACATAACGATGTTATTATAGCGACAAACTGAGGTAAGATGGTGATAGCTAGTCAGGCGGGTTCAGGAACTCAACCACTAACTAAACTAAGCACGAAACCTTTCGCCTCTACGGGGAATCGAACTCCGGGCCTACAGATCAATAGCGAATGGTCACACACCACAAGAGAATGAAAAAAAAAAACAAATATTCACATTATGAATCTGTTGCAAAGTTTTTGGATGATCATTGATTATGCAGCCGATTTGGATGATATTTAATTAAGTAAATACCCAATATTCTACTCACAAAAAAATATTTTACAAAAATAAAAACCGACTTCAAAAACACAGAAATGTTAAAAATAATATAAGAATAGGTACAGACAACATCACACTTCTATATTGAAGTCGGTGCCAAACGATGATCTCCTAGAAAGTCTTAAAATTTGTCAGGGTTTCCCTCGATTTTCATGAGATCCCATTATCAGATCCTGACTTTGGTGACCTTGGCACCACCCCAGGAGTATACTCTATCGAATACAAAAAGAAGTAACATACACATAAAACACGTTGGACACGCCTATAAATTTAAGGGTTTCCCTCGATTTTTATGGGATTCCATCATCAGATCCTAACTTTGGTAACCTTGAAACTACCCGTGGAGTGTACTCTATCTAATACAAACATAATATTTAAAATCGGTCCACAATTGGCGGCGTAATCGCGTAACATACACACAAAAAAAACGTACGTATCGAATTTGAAACCTCTTCCTTTTTTGAAGTTAAAAAACGTAGTTTTATTTCCCAACTATAATCATTACTGTCGTCGTCGATAGGACTAACACTGATTTTGTAAGCACTGTTTACATAAGAACACTACCAATTGTCTGCTCCAATTCAGAGCTGAAGGGACGGAAAGAAAAATACTCTTGATAATGATCGTGTAGAATGCGTGTAGGTAGACAATCAGAAACACCATTACATGTTATAAACACCTAAGATGCTTATCAACAAAAGCAGCGCCGTCCTATTTACATATCTTGTTTACGACTTGTCCGTTCGTATATGTTAATGACACAAACGAATATATCCGTGCCCTGATGACGTCCCTGCATTGTTTTGAAGAGAAAACCGTTTTATGTAGAGCCTTCCCAGATATAACCTTCAGGAGGTTACGCGGCTCAAAACATTTTGGTGCGGGAATATTTATCCCTTTTTCATTATAAATTGGACTCAGTTTTAGTTTTTATTTTGATATAATTTCGCGAATACGCCGCGGACGAAGTGGCAATATGAATATTGGGTTGTTTTTTGTTATAAACAGATGCGCGTCTCCAATGAACACATTTTATCTAAGGATAAATCATGTAAAACATGTAACTGTTCAAAATAAATAATATCTATTTATGATATTTTTTATATAATCTGTACTTTAAAAGATCTAATAATATTAATTTTTTTTTTGTTTATCTAGAGATTTTTTTCTAGGGTGTAAATAACAGTTGCGATGTTACACACTTTGATGACGATTATTCTGTAAGTGTCTACTCTATCTAAGTATATTACGAAGCTATTTAGTAGAGTTATTGATATTTGATATCAATATCGATATTCCGACGAATGCTCCGCATTACATGGCCCAAGAGACGCATTTTTGAATCATTAGAACACATTCACACACATTTTGAATCATTAGATTTTCGAATCACTCGACTCTAATGTTATTATTAACAACAAATTCTAAGTATATAAGATTCCGTTTCACGCAAGATTTAAAAAAGCAGCGATGAATCGATGAGCATGTAAATCGGAACGTATATAAGTTGCGTATACTCTACAGTAGAAATTAAAAACCGGCCAAGTTTGAGTCGGACTCGCTCACGAAGGACCATTGACTAGGTAAACAACAGTAGGTACACAAATTTCATATTTATTATTAAAGTAAATATACAATTAAGTATTTTGTGAATATTTCAAGTGCCTACCTGTTACCATTTATTGATATCGAGCAAAAACGGACGAAAAATCGCGTTTGTTGTATGGGAGCTCCCCTTAAATATTTATTTTATTTTGTTTTTAGTATTTAATTTTGTTGTTATAGCGGCAACAGAAATACATTATTTGTGGAAATTCTTGAGATACAGCCTGGCGACAGACAGAAGGACGGACAGACGGACGGACAGACAGCGAAGTCTTAGTAATAGGGTCGTTTTTACCCTTTGGGTACGGAACGCTAAAAACGAGTGGGTACGACCACTCGTCGCAGAATTCACAAATTTGCAAATTCGTTCTGTCCGAATCACATTTACGTAGAGATGAAGATAAAATGAGTGTGTGTGTGTGTGTATGTATGATAATAGCAGGTAAAGGTTACAAATTATTAAAAACAATAAAATACGAAGACTTCAATTTTGAAGTTTGAAAATATGAAGCAATAAGACATGAAAGTTTAGTCTTCCATGTTACCAGGGATACCATGGTTCTGGAATGCCGCCTTTCATGCAGTAGGTATTTATAATTTATTTGGCAAAAACTAAGTAAATTATTCAAAAGTTTAAGCAGCCTCACAGCTAAAACAATGAACACAGGTATCAATAACGGCGCGGAGCTGTCAGCTGACGTGACCTCAATTATGACCCGGAACGTATTTTGAGAACGTTCGCCTGGCGTCGAGCGTCGTCGAATGCGCTCGATTTCTACCGATATTCGTTTCGTTTTCGACGAAAATCAACATAATTCCACAATGAATATTGAAATCCTCATGAAAATGAGTAAAATTCGAGACTTATGCGTTTATTTTCGATGAAAATCAATATAACATTGCGACGAAAATCAACATCATTTCGATTTTCGACGAAAATGAAAAGAAAATCCATAGAAATCGCAGAAAAAGCTCGAAGAGCGCTCGATGATAGGCGAATGATTTAAATTTAGCCGTAATTTCCTAATCAATGATTGGTAATTGTTGCGATATTTTCTCAAGTTTTCATTTTAAGTCACTTTTGATTCTTTGTAGGTAGGCTTAAAAAATTGTAAAAACAATTTTTGTATTTTTATATTGCATTTTTTCACCAAATTTACTTAAAATTTAATTGAGGTAGGCACTAGATTCATTTTTTTTATTCCTAAAAATCTGAAAAATATTTTCAGAAAAGTATAAACATGATGTAATTAATTAAGTATATATTTATTTGTTCCCAAAAATTATCAGTTTTCTTCAGGAAAATTCTTCGCAACTATTAATTTATTGGCTGTGCCCGCGAACTACGTTTCACCTAGAGGTATAAAAAATAGTTTACGACCTATTCTCAGACCCACCGAATATACACGAAAAATTTCATAAAAATCGGTCGAGTCGTTTCGGAGGTGTTCGGTTACAAACACTGTGATACGAGAATTTTACATATTAGAAGATATCTATATCGCTTAAGTTCTTACTGAATCTATACTAATATTATAAAGCTGAAGAGTTTGTTTGTTTGTTTGTTTGCTTGAACGCGCTAATCTCAGGAACTACTGATTCAAATTGAAAAATTCTTTTTGTGTTGGATAGTCCATTTATCGAGGAAGGCTTTAGGCTATATAAGATCGCAATACGACTAATAGGAGCTGAGCATCAATGACAAATGTTGCAAAAACGGGTAAAAAATATACGGCGAAACGTAGTTCGCTGGCACAGCTTGTCATTGTATAAACAAAATGATGGGCCGTTCCGATCTTATTCATAACAAAACCGAGTGAAGCTAATACTACCTTACACAGTGTTTTGTCTCTGTCACTCGTATGAAAAGTGATAAAGATAAAAGACATTATAATAGCGTAATACCTATTGAAGGTTTATTTAACGTTTATAAATATCACCGTAAGACTTTACCCGCAGTCTTAATATATCATTCCAATATTAAAAGCAGATCAGACGACACGCTAGCTTAAAATCTAATGTATATTTTTTACCACGGACAAGTCTGGACAGTGAAAAATGCAAATTTGGGCCGCGGGCGTGGCCCTCGGCATTGCGGTGTCGGCTCGGCAAAAAATATTACTCGCTCGCATTTTCAAAATAACTGCCACGTTAAGGCGAGGTTTCCCAGGAAATCTACTCGTACACTGCGACTGCTGTATTGCAATGTAGTATAATTGATAATTGCACAGCTTCTAATGTCGCTTACGCGTTGTGACCGAACAAAAATGTTCCTTTTTACACGTTTTAATTGATTTTTGAAAAACTGAGGTACAAAATAAAAAATGTATTTTTGCAATTTTCTAGACAATAAAAATGCACGTCTATTGGTAAATCGTTTATGTCATTTATTGTTGTATTTTTTGATTCAAAGCTGTTTTAAAATATTGAACAGAGTGATATTTGGATTTTTTTCTATATGGAGTGAAATATTATTAATGACGTTTCTGTCTTTAAGAATGTTAGGTAAAATGTTTAACAATATCATATATGAATTTTAGAACTACACGTTTTATATATTTGTAGCGGTACATTAAATTTAAAATTGTGCGGAAACGAAAAGGTAGCGCCTTAAAAGTGTTTACTCGTCAACTTAGCCGCGAACACTGTGACGCAGGCAATAACCAATAATATTTTACGTCGAAATTGTCATTTTGAAGCAGCCCTGGCCAATCATGGAGTTGAGGGTGATAATAATACCATTTTATTATGAGAACGGCGAAATTTTCAATGTCGATTTTGGCTTATAATAACATTAAGTGCAATTTACGTTTGTGCAAAATTTCAGCAAGACACATTTCCTTTAAAGCAGTGTGTATTAACATTCAAATTATTTCTTGGCTGCGTCGTTCATTAAACATGTACTGTAAGAAATAAGACTGTTATATTAACACAAAGCAGTTAACATTTTCCTTGCTAAATTACACAATCAGACAAAATCATACACAAGGGAAGTTTCCACTCAATTATTAATACACAAATTAAGTAGATCGCAATCTTACAATTATGCATGAGAAACTATAAAATCCTGAATTTAAACAAGGAAATAATTTGTATATACTCGTATAAATTTTTCATACCTCATCGAAATATCACGAATGCAATTCTTAAACATATTTATAGATTGTCCAAAGAGTTCAACCGATACTTTATTACCTTTTAGCTTTCCGCTCGCAGCTTTGCTCGCGTTATTTTTGTTTTCCCGTGGGAATTTTATATTTTCCCGTAGGAAATATAATTGTGTAGCCTATATTAGTCGGGGATATTGTAGAATTCTAATGGTGAAAGAATTTTTCAAGTCGATCCAGTAGTTTCGGAGCCTACATAATACATAATATAAAAATACAAATCTTTCCTCTTTATAATATTATGAAGTAAGTAAGTATAGATTATAAGAAACAATATTTCTTTGAATAGTTTGTTTTCCTAAATGGCAGAGTAAACAATGACGCCATATTCCTAGTGTACGATCGGGGGCGTCTGAGCGACACATTTCTTAATAAACATGGAGAATCTAAATAATTAATAAACATATAACGACTTAACCTCTGGCTAAATGTACGAGTCTTAAAATCATTTTTACGCGCTTATCGCTTCAAATAGCAATGAAGTTGAAATCACTGCATCGACTGTAGCAAATCTTTTATCATTAAGACAAACACGTAGTCCAGGTACAGTATAGATAATTTATTCCGATTTCCATAGGATCGTGTCGTACCGTTATCGCAGTTCATATACGTCCCCACCAAGGGGCTTGAACCTTCCCCAAGCTACGGTGTTTAGGCCTTAGTCAACCACGCTGGCCCAGTGCGGATTAGTCGACTACACACACACACCTTTGAATTTCTTCACAAATGTATGCATCTTGTGCCTCACGATGTTTTCCTTCACCATATAGGAGCGTCGGACAAATGTATATAAGAAATTCGAAAACGAAAAACACACAAAAACACGAACTTTGCGATTCTCCCGAAGCTTCCTGCCTCGCACAGTCAAACTTTGGGACGAATTGTCGCCTGCGGTATTTCCGGACCGACACGACCTTTAAACTTTCAAAAAAGAGCGTATTCCTTCCTCAAAGGCCGGCACCGCACTTGTAACTCCTCTGGGGTTGCGGGTGTACATGGGCGAAGGTAATCACTTACCATCAGGTGATATGTCTGCTCGTTTGCTCCCTATACCTTAAAAAACATTGGTGTACGGCTTAAAAGACCAGAGCCACAGTAATAATTTACTATTAGCTTGAGGAGAAGGATGAAGAGCTTGATGGCGCATTGGCGCGTGCGTTCAGCGAACGATTGCTAAGGTTAAGCAACGTTCGCTGTGGTCAGTCCTAGGATGGGTGACCAAAATAAGAAACATTTCAAGCTCCTCCGTGCTTCAGAAGGCACGTTAAACAATCCTGTGGTCCTGCGCCTGATCTCGCCCCGGTCGTGTCATCCGTCCCATGGGACTCCCATCGGACTAGGCGAGTGAAGGAACAGAGAGTGCACTTGCGTTTGCGCAGTCATCACTTGTGCACTATAATATCTCCTGCGCAGATGGCTATGGGGATTGGCCGCCGTGACCGAATATCGGTTAGGAGGACATTATACTATTACCGTGTCAGTGCAAAGTCCACAGCGCCACCGACGCTCCTACCGTAACATATAATATTGTTATAGCGTCTCATATTATGTTATAGCCAGTTATAGGTCTATAGCATTGTTTTCTGCATTGGCGCGATCCGACAAAACGAGAATCAGTGGCCGGTTTGGTCATTAAAAATGTTTTTCCTAAGAAATGTATTAATCATACACAGCCACGCCCCCGAGCGGCTAAACACCAAATAATTTCTGCTGCAGCGTTCCTGAGGGGCCACGAGAAAAAAAACGATAATTAATTTTACTCTGTGGCATTTTTCGGGGCGGAATCGACTGTTCTTGGACAGGTGAAACTAGGTACGCGTATTATTTTATGAAATATAGGAGTCATTATTAATGCTCGGGTTTGTTTGTGATGCTATTAATTATGTGTAGTGTTGATGCCTTCCTTAACTCGAGCTTCGCGTTGTCAAGAATTTAAAGCGAAATAATTAGTTGTATAGTTGAAGGGTTTTGTATATCAGGTAAACTGGAAATTTCGGTTGAATTATTATAGTAGATTTTATTATTATAAGAATGCATAAGTATATCAAAATTGGCACAAGGTTAAACATTTTAAAAAATAGATACCTACTTACTATTTTTTTAGCGTCGGTGCCGCTGTGGGCTCGGCTCTTGCCTTCCAATCAGGAGGTCCGAGGTTCGAGACCGAAATATACCAATGCGTTTTTAGTTTTTCGAATTTCATATGTTACATTTATCTCATGCTCGTACGGTGAAGGAAAACATCATGAGGCAATCTGCATACATCTGCGAATAAATTCAAAGGTGTGTGTGAAGTGGGCCAAGTATCACGCCCTTGGATAACTAAGTATGCCATGAAAAAATTGTGACACGTTAATGTTATGCTATTCGATGATCGTGCCAAACATGGCCAACAAAACAAGATCACCCTCAAATGGGTAGGTACCGGGTTATTCTAGAATCATCGGCAAAGAAAACGCCAATGAGCTAGCGAGGGCTCAAGGACTACACTTTGGTCCAGAGCCTTTCTGTGTAATCTTAAAGAACCAGGCTATGTAATACTTAAAAACCCACCTCCTCCAAGAGGCAAAAGCGCACTGGCAAAGAACGCTTGGGTTAACACACTCGAAAGCACTAATCGAATTACACTCCTGCAAACGCACTGACGAGCTACTGAAGCTCGACAGGGGCAATTTGAGCGTGATGATTAGGGCTCTGACTGGCCATTGCAAGCTGAAAAGACATCTCTACAACATGAAACTAAAAGAAACTGATGCTTGCAGATTCTGTGAACAGGAGCGTGAAACACCAATGCACCTCCTGTGCTTTTGTGAACCTTTCATTCTCAAAAGAGATCGACAACTGGGGAGACACATTTTCGACCCAGACGATATCAAAACAATCCAAGCTGGGAACATCTTATCATTCTTAGACATTGCCCAGCTAAAGGAGCACATGTAAGGCCTGGTAAGTATTACTTGGAGGTTAGTCACAATAAATCTTTGTAGGTTGTAGTGAGATAAATAGTCTCGAAATAATGAATAATGGGGTATCGAACGCCGCTTAACCTCTAGATCACTACCGGATGGTCAACCATTAGACCATGGAGGCGGTTACAAAAAAAAATAAACGTATGACTCAAAACATGGATTCAGTGTAGTTCCTAGTGCTGAAACGTGCACTGTACATCTGAGCACATGACTACCCTTCACAATCGGTGATTTAAGTAAGCGCATCGCATCGCCCGAGCCGCACGGCGGAGATCACACGCACTGACCAATGGGGCGCGCGCACGCAAATGTCAAACCACGCACGTGTTACTGCGCGGCCGGAGCTGATAATACCACCAATACTTTTTGGAGAATCTTTTATAGAAAATGGTTATTTTTCCAAATTTCTTCAGATTACAACATGAAATGAAATGAAAAAAAAATTAATAATACTTTTTTTTTTAAAACATTTGCTCAAAAAGTTGGTTTTTCCATGTCTGCTTAGCGTGCGGAATGTTATTCTTTTCCACCTTATGCTTTTTGTTTTACTTCTGCATATAAACTCCAAATGCATGAAGGAGTAAAATCAGCTTTGCTAAGAGTAGCTCAGCTTCTCAAACCAATTTACTACCAGCTGCTCTTCAAACTAGATTTTGGGAGTAGCTAAGCAACTCAAGCGAGGTGCGATTTTGTAACTCGTCGATTAATCGTAACCGAACCCGAAGACTTGATAAAAAGAAATGAAATTCGGTAACTTCTCGATTTGATTTGATCGTTATCGCAATAAATAAATGAAATAATATCGAAATGATAAAGGATTCAGATAATATTTAGTTCATTTTTTATATTTTTAAGCTCTTCTTTGTGTGAGAATACACTAAAACCTGTGTTATATTATAAAGCATCCGCACACGCACCCAGCAATATCCTAGTGCTTGGCATGCTCTCTCTTGTCGGCGAACATGCCGAGACCGTTCGGATGACGCTACAAAATACTAAACAAATTCGATTATCGGTTTCAATTGAACAAAATTGTCAAACTAATGCGATGCCAATGAGTTACAAAATCGCATCTCTGTTATTGGAAGTCTCGCGTCAACGGCTGCGCCTGCGCAGCGTGCCTTTAGAGTTGTTTCCGCGTGTCTCCGCGCATTATATATGTAGACACGGCATTACCCTAGACGTTACATGCTGATCGTGAAATCGCCCTTATGTCGCTCCTAATAGCGGCGCTTTTCGTATTGCAAATGTAAGCTTGATGTATAGTCAACTGTACTACGCGTTCCTCTTATGCTAGCTAGGGTTCATTCGGTGAATTAATCCGGATCCCGAGCGTGCCCTCCATAGGGGGCGAAAAGGTTCCGTAGGCAGGTTTAACCCGGTATCGGTAAGCCAGTATAATGTATTTAATCTTTCCTATTACTTCATTTCTTTAACTCCGCCTACTTATCACTCCTGAATTAGGCAAAAATCTTTACGATAGTGAACTGATGTAGTGATGAGATACTCGTAGGTACTCATCTTGATATATTCTAGTGCGATAAATATGTGAAGAACTCAGTTGCAAAAACCACAATATGCTACAAGCTACAAGTGTACTAGGTAAATTAAGTCTATTACCAAATGAAGTTAAAAACGTTCCAAAGTACCTATAAAAATAAACACTAAAAGGACCTTTGAGTGTTTATATTTTAGTTTTTCTTGGAACTAAACAAGTTAGTACAAGTTAGTTTTCCATCAGTTGAGTGATTTTTTAAATGTTACTATCCCAAAATAAGTCAGCTTAATCAATTGATAACTTACTTGATGTTTACTTGGAAATATTACTAATCAAAGACCAAACGACACTACCGACTACAACCATAATTCATACGTAAGCTTATATCAAACACTAATATTGCATACATTAGCACAATTAATCGGCTTCAAACACACAACAATTAAGTACTTTTATCAACTGTCATCAACCACTACCTGCATTAATTTTACGACGTCCTATCATTTTTACAGAATATTAATAAGTTTTATAGCTAACGACAGCGCCATCTTATCTGATCCGACATTCCTGGCGAATGGCGGTGTTGCATGCTCTATATACATAACGGTGCTCGTCCGTAGTTTCCCTCGGCCAATAACAATTGTACTAATTAATGGTCAGTTACGTGAGGCACTCGTATTTATTTGTTATTTCGACGGGAACCTTTGTAGTTTGTCGGACGATATTGTTTGTTGATGTGTGCGATTATTGATCAAACAGTGGTCGTGAATGCGAATGTACAGTGGAGAACTCCAGGCAAATAACTAGAAGGACTCTATACCAGAGTCGTCTCTGTCGGCCTTATTAATAAAAATTTTACTCCTTGGATCATCCTCGGATTAAATACTCCTTGTTTCCGCGGCTGGCAGCGGCATATCGGCTGTCTATGTCAAAATAAGACAAAACACGGAATAGTTAAATCGAAGATGATCCAAGGAGTAAAATTTTTATTATTAGATCCGTATGGGTACTACTATCTTATCTTTTTCTGCCGCCAAGCAGTAGTGCTTGCATTGCTGTGTTCCGGTTTGAAAGGTAAGACAGCCAGTGAAATTACTGGGTACTGTGACTTGACATATCATGTCACAAGCTGGCAACGTACATGGGGTCCTTGCGCGGTTTGTATGATTGCGAATGTCCCAATCAAGCTTTACATTTGCACTACGAAACCACCACTATTACGAGCGACATAAGAACGATCCAAAGGTCAAACAGTATAGCTTGACTGGCAGCTTACTGTACTATAGGCAACTATAGTTACCCACCATCAGATGGAGCCTGCTAGTTTGCCAACTTAGACGTATAAAAAAGGCAATGGTGTACTAATTTAAGGCTCTCCCACACGGGTTATTTATCGGATTTATACGTTTTAAAACAAAATGTGTATAATAAACATAATGTAATATTTATAAACTCATATCGGAATATCGTGGAACGGAGGTATCCAAGTGTTCATGCTGTTTTTGCGCCGTTATCATCAAAGCAGTGTATAATTTCGTAGTCGTACTAATTCAAAACATACTGACATCATAATATCACTCATGATATTAATGACCGATAATATCGCGCCTGTCTGTGTGTGAGAACCTTTATTTTGAAGACGAGAAGAGTTCGCGCTGCACTGAGATGAGTTGATATAGATAAGCACAAAATAATTTCTATTTTGTTTCAAGGAAAAAAATCTACGCTCACCTATGTACCTGTATTTATCATAGCAGCTCATATACGTCCCAACCGAGGGGCTCGAGCCTACCCTATGTTAGGGTGTTTAGGCCTTAGTCAACCACGTTGGTCCAGTGCGGATTGGTCGACTTCACATACACCTTTGAATTTCTTCGCAGATGTATGCAGGTTCCTCACAATGTTTTCTTTCACCGTAGGAGCGTCAGACGAATGTACATATGAAATTCGAAAAACAAAAAACACATTGGTACACGGCGGTCATTGGAAGGCAAGTGCCGAGACCACAGCGCCACCGACGCTCTGTACCTGTATCATGAGTCCGAAATTAACATTGATGTTTTCTGGTCTAAGAGCCTGCGTAAATCTCGCGAAGAATTTTTCTAGACTTTAAACTCGAAATTAGTTAAGTATAGAATTGTGTTCTATAATGTGTTGTTTTTGATTGTGCTCATGTTTCCTCATCCTCAGCGAAAGTAATCTTTACATAAGCATAGGTATCTTTTTATAACCGTTTTACACCTGACCTACGTACCTGCCTATGTTTCGATATACGACCACGGAACAGGAAAAACGATGGAAAGGAGATACTACAATTACGAGTATATGGGGACCGCTGTCATCAAAATCATTTCTTCCATTTCTTATTTTATTTTGATAACATTAAGAAAGAATATACTTTAATTCGCTGAAGAATATACAAGTCAAAAATGTGAAGACACGCATATTTGTAGCAAGCGGATCCCCCAAATGCCACTTCAACTGTTTTTTTCGATTCTATATACTCGAGAGGCGTAGAAAATGTCTTGAGAAACGTACCGTTCTAAGGTGTGAGGATAGGTTTCCTGCCGATGGCGAACATTAGGGACCCTCTCCTTACAAAGTGCAGAGTATACCAACCCACTAAATACGTCGACGTCTATCTTATTCACGGTCGGGGCGTTTTTGAATCGAGGAAAATGGCCAGCTGCGTGCCGACCCTTAGACTGTATCGCACATATCAGGAGCACGCAGACCACATCTATGGCTGTCATGGAACGATTAACGACCTTCTTACCAGTACGTCTAGTATGAGTTTTGATAGTTTCTGATTCGAACGATCGAATAGTTTTGTTTCCATACATTTCACACCAGCGCCTCTATCGGAAACTATAATGAACTAGAATTGACAGTATGAGTTACAAAGTAATAAACTACTCGATCAATAAGTACGTATTCGAATTGTGTGGCAGTATGAGTTACATGTTTGACATTTGTTTCACAGTTTACTCGAAAACAATTGTAGTTTAGGTTCTCACCTTACATTTTTATGTGAGTTTGGTACTTAGATACGTTTTTTTGTATTTCTAAACACTAAAATTATGTCAGCACGGTGGTACTTAGCATGGAGAGCCATGCAAGACGAAATAGCGCATGAAGAGAGCTGTGACAATCATTTTTAAGCCGTATCTCCGATACACACTTTACTCAGCGCTATACCGCTTTAGATCACCATTCCTTAAAAAAGTGTTAACAAATACACATAATTTAACCGAGATCTTTAATTTTATTTTCATTCCTAAAGTGTTTAACACAATTTATTATCATTAAAATAAATTACGACTGACTTGTCCGCGACATTATAAAATATTATAATTTACAACACAACAAATAAAAACTTTAATGTTTTTCTTTCATCCAACTCGCTTTAAAAATAATAAAATGTTTTTCTTTCATCCAACTCGCTTTAAAAAACGGCTAAGAAAACGTCACAGTGGCAGAATCGCGTGTCTCTTTCCATTCATATGTGTGTGAGAGAGATATAAATATATAATGTGAAGTTCGTCTAATCGAGTAAAACTAACTCGCTATCGTTTAAACGTGAATTCGAAACGAGCAACTCATACTACCGTTTACATCGTAAACTGACAGTTTGGCGAGCTAACGAAAACTATTGTAGTTTACTCGATTTAAAAACTCGTACTAGACGTACAGGTATCATACCGTTGCGCACCGTCTCTACCGATGGCTATACTGACTCGTCGTCAGTATAGCATATATGTGGGACTGCCTTTTCAGGGTCGGATTTTTCGATCGTTAGTAATAGCAAAGTATTAGTAATAGGAAAGTTAAACAGACCCTAATCTGTGAGCCATAAAGGTCCTTTATGTGTTTACCTACTAATACTTTGCTATTACTAACGATCGAAAAAACAACTTTTAGTAGGGTAAACTTAGCCAACCTCGATATCCTTAATGTTCATAGTCAAGTTAGAATAGTTCGGGGATCAAGAGATATCCATTCCCGGAGTCACCTTTCTTTTCACTCCTTAACAGCGCAGCGATTGTAATGAAAACTAGACCAAAGACCAAAGGTAAGTTGTTATTGATGTTTATAAATATCCAAAGTTTTATGAGAAATACAAAGAGCAAAGAAAGCTCGGAGCTTACATAGGAAGTGACCTAAAAAAATAAGCAACATTTTGAATTGTTACCATCACTTTGTTATCTACTTAATTAAAAGCGTTCCGGAAATGTAAAGGACTTAGAGGTATAACAAAGTTTTACGTGTAATTTTTTTTTCACTTTTGTATTGAAAATAAATAGATTTTTAAGACAATAAACCCTCAGGGTACAAGCGTTCCTAGCATTCGCTTGTGTCGGCTTTGCGTTCAATAAATGTATTCAAAAATGTCGACCCATCCAAGTGTAGTCAATAAATGTATTCGAAAATGTCGATCCATCCAAGTGTATAGAGTGCCTAAGTACGTTCATCTAGTAAGACCGTAAAACCTATATTCTCGTAGATATTTAATAGCGATTCCAATAATTATCCTCCCTAGCGTGAGAGAGCCCAGATGTGCACCCTTCACAACCCTTGGTTGCTCGGCTTGCGGTCGGCGGAGCTGTTGTGGGGACTTGACTTCGGATATATTCCGTGCTATAGTTTATTTAGAGCTCCATCTTTGTGTACCAAATAGATATATTTTTTAAATAGTTTAAGCTTTGTGTTCTTGATGGAACTCCATGGTGTCTTGTTACTAAAACACTAATTTCATTAGTTCTTCTTGATTCTTGACCGGTTTCGAGACAACATCGTAGGCAATGAAGTCTCAAAACTTCTTAGAACTGTTCTTAGAATTGTTTAGCACTATTCCCGTCACTTACCTTAGCAAGAGCTTTCCTTGACCCCAAGTTTGCCTGGTAGAAATTGCTACCTTAGCAATAAGGCCGCCTATTGTTACTGTGTCTCTTGTATTGTTGTGTCCTGTTTATGTATGTTTCGTGTGCAATAAAGTGTTCAATCAATCAACCAATCCATCAAAACCGGTCGCAATAAGTTAAATATAATAAAGAATCTAGTGGAATTAGTGTTTTAGCAACAAGAGATATTTTTTAAATTTTACAGAACTTTTTATTTTTTTAATGTGTATCTATGATGCGAAACAACACTTGACAAACAAGTAGGCTGTCCATTGGTGACTATAGCCACCTATAGCACATACGAGTATGGTTCCTGTAATATTTGCAAATCTACAAGCCCTACCCCCAGTAAATACGTACACTGCCCCCCTCCCCCTAGAGTCCTGTAATATTTCTAATCTACAACCCCTACCCCCAGTAAGTACGTACTCTGCCCCCCTCCCCCCAGAGTTGCCAACTAGTGACTTAAGATGTATTACACTGCAATGCGAGCAGTACGTCTAGTACGAGTTTTTAAATCGAGTAAACTACAATAGTTTTCGTTAGCTCGCCAAACTGTCAGTTTACGATGTAAGCGGTAGTATGAGTTGCTCGTTTCGAATTCACGTTTAAACGATAGCGAGTTAGTTTTACTCGATTAGACGAACTTCACATTATATATTTATATCTCTCTTACACACATATGAATGGAAAGAGACACGCAATTCTGTCACTGTGACGTTTTCTTAGCCGTTTTTATTACTTTTAAAGCGAGTTGAATGAAAGAAAAACATTAAAGTTTTTATTTGTTGTAAATTATATTATTTTATAATGTCGCGGACAAGTCAGTCGCAATTTATTTTAATGATAATAAATTGTGTTAAACACTTTAGGAATGAAAATAGAATTTAAAATCTCGATTAAATTATGTGTATTTATTAACACTTTTTTAAGGAATGGTGATTTAAGGCGGTAGCTCTGAGTAAAGTGTGTATCGGAGATACGGCTTAAAAATGATTGTCACAGCTCTATTCATGCGCTATTTCGTCTTATATGGCCCTCCATGCAAAGTACCACCGTGCAGACATAATTTTAGTGTTTAGAAACACAAAAAAAAAACGTATTTATGTACCAAACTCACATAAAAATGTAAGGTAAATGTAAGAAACTATCAAAACTCATACTAGACGTACTGCACTGCTGTTGTCGGTAAAATAGGTGAGAGAGAGGTAGCCATGCAGACGAATCAGGTACAGAGTCTGCCTTTAGTACTAATATATTCTTAGTAAGAAAGTATAAAATGTTGATGAATTAAATGAAACTTAACAGACAAACAGAGTAATAGACTGATAGAGACTGTTGCTCGAATTTTATTTGACAGAAGTTATTAAATTTGTATTTGTATTTTTGTAATTGACATTGAAATTAATTTATAAATGGTGTGTAATAATATGGTAATGTGAATATAATGGTCACAAAATGTTGCATGCTGTAGAACAGTAATTATGTGTAGAACTTAAAACTTAATGAACCACCTATTTGTAACCATATTTTGTGCATTAAAGTTATGATTATGCTTTTGCATTTATAATATTAAGAAGAAGGTCATGTAGAGCCAAGCTTCTAATTCCACAAGCCTTAACTTCACAAACTCTTCAAAATATGTGGCTTGGCCGTTTTGTTACTACAAGAACTATTGTATAACAGCAAAGAAATGAATAAAAACCGGCCAAGTGCGAGCCGAGTCGAGGAGCGTCGGTGGCGCTGTGGACTCGGCACTTGCCTTCCAATCGGGAGGTCGGGGTTCGAGACCCGCCATGTACCAATGTGTTTTTCGTTTCGAATTTCGTATGTACATTTGTCTGACGCTCCTACGGTGAAGGAAAACATCGTGAGGCAACCTGCATACATCTGCGAAGAAATTCAATGTTGTATGTGAAGTCGACCAATCCGCACTGGGCCAGCGTGGTTGACTAAGGCCTAATCACCCTAATATAGGGTAGGCTCGAACCCCTCGGTGGGGACGTATATGAGCTGTGTGTGATGTGTGTGTGTGAAGTGCGAGTCGGACTCGCGCACGAAGGGTTCTGTACCATTGACTAGGTAAACAACAGTAGGTACACAAATTTCATATTTATTATTAAATATACAATTAAGTATTTTGTGAATATTTCAAGTGCCTACCTGTTACCATTTATTGATATCGAGCAAGAAAGGGCAAAAAATCGCGTTTGTTTTATGGGAACCCCTTTATTATTTATTTTATTTTGTTTTTAGTATTTGTTATTATAGCGGCAACAGAAATACATAATTTGTAAAATTTTCAACTGTCTAGCTATCGCGGTTCTTGAGATTTAGCCTGGTGACGGACGGACGGAAGGACGGATGGACAGACAGCGAAGTTTTAGTAATAGGGTCCCGTTTTTACCCTTTGGGTATGAAACCCTAAAAATGAATAATTTTTTTGACGCTTCTTACGCCCATCTAACGGTAGCGACATAAATTTTTCACCTTACGCCCATGTGACTAAGGTTCGAGTTTGTGAAGGTTCTAAGGTTCGGGCTAAGCTTGACTACATGAGATCTGAAAACTCTGATAGTGCGAGCCATTTATGGTCTTGTCTTGGCAACATTTTACATGAAAATATTTTTGGTGGGATTTCACTCCTTTTTGTAAGTTGCTTATGACAATTTTTATTTCTTTGTTCATTTTTTATTTCTTTTTTATCGACTTTTTGTAAATAATATTGACTTTGGGCGTAATGGGCAACAAAAATTTCTGTTCGGACGGCAATCTCGCGCCGCGCTGTATTTGCTTCATCATCAACCACAGCGGGTACACATTAGGCGTTTTGCACGCGCTTAGTTCCATTTCCTAATTTAAAGGGTGGGGGGGTGATTTACGAAAAAAAATCCTGAAATATGTATTTTGATATATAATAAAGAGTTCCTTTATTAATTTTCAAACCTCTAGCATGAAAATTTGCCTAAGTCTCATACAAACTGCCATCCCCTAGTTCAAGTATTTTGATGACGACCAGTGAATCGGTGACGAAATTCACTATTCATTGGTTTTTTTAGATATCAATAAAATCTAAAGTATTACAGCTATGCAATTTAAACTTTATCGGCCTTACCACAAAGAGTTTTTAAACACTGTCTTAAGTTAAACACTGTTTAAACATGATGCTGTTTCATTTGTTTTAAAAGGATAGATAGAGACAGCATCATGTTTAAACAGTGTTTAACTTCAGACAGTGTTTAAAAATTTTTTGTGGTAAGGCCACATTTAATAATGTCTAATAAGTCCATGTTTAATAAGTCTACTATCGACATAATATCCCGAGATTTTTTTTTATCTGGTATAATTCAAACCCGAGTTATGAGAGTTAAAAAACGACGAAGCGCTTCGAGAAATGGTAGGTAGTGCCCTTGCGCTTCTCTTGGCTCGTCCGAAATAGAAATTATAGTTACTCTTAATTAGTGAAGTATTATACTCTGAATAGATTCTTTTATCAAAGAATCGATAAGATAGGAAGGTTATCTAATATCTATCTATAATATATAGAGCTGTGATTAATCGAGTGACTCCATCATCGTCTAGCCTAGCGATAGACAAATAAAGCTAGTAAACATATTAAATGTGGACTAATTTTTACATGAAATATTATAGGGGGGGTTCACATTTTTATATGACGCCCAATGAAGCCTTGTAGTTTTTGAAGCTAGAAACATGAAACTTTATTATTATGCTATACGAAATGGTGAAGGGTGAACGGTGAAGGAAAACATCGTGAGGAAACCTGCATACACCTGCGAAGTAATTCAAAGGTGTATGTGAAGTCAACCAATCCCCACTGGGCCAGCGTGTTTTGACTAAGGTCTAATCGCCCGAACATAAATGTTAGGGTAGGCTCGTGCCCCTCGGTGGGGACGTATATTATGAGCTTTCATGATGATGATGATACCAAATGATTACATATGGCTTTTAGCGTTTTCGAGAAACCCTCCCTTAAAGGGATCAATTAAGGATTGAAAGTTTTTATTGTATCACACTAAAATTATTTAACGTATTTTAACGGGAGTTTTACTGAAAGTCTGCTTCATAGTTTGGATTTTCTACGAATTATACAGGACTTCTACCGGAAAAAGGGAAAAAGCCAAGTGCGGGTGAAAAAAAGTAACATAATCGCATTGAATGAATATATTCAAAAAGAAAAAAAGGCAAAGTTTTCGAATAGATTTTATTCTTACAGACAATTCCATTATACTTTTTATATGCTAGAGACAACAGTATGTACCGTGATATTACACTTATACTATAGTACACACATTAATAAGTCCTGTTTCAAACAACTCCATTATTTTTGGAGTCACGATACAAGTTAATGAATTACAATGTTTCTGATCACTAATTTGGATTACCCATGTTTTTTAAAAAACAAAATAGTCACAAATTTTTCATGAGATTTTTAAACTCCTTAAATTATATAATGACCTGATTGATAACACTTAGAAGAAGTTTAGGTTTTAGAAAAACTCAATACGATAAAAATCAATTATGTTATCAATCATTATTTATGCAAATTTTTGTTAATAGTTTTAATTGTAAAAAAAAAATAATGATTGAAAAGACCAAACGCTGTCAAATAAATTTAATATACATTGAAAGCTTCTCGAAAAATAACGAAATCCATGCGTATCCTATTTATTTATAAGTATATATTAAAACATTTAATCATGGAACCCATAAAAATAAGTTATTTACAAAACAATGAACTTACAGTAACATTCAATACGATTCATGTGCCTGACTGAATTTCTTTTTCAGACACTATGGCTCTGTTATAATGATATAGGCTGAATAACAAATTATTTAAGTGTACACCTTTAGGTTCGAGGGTAATACAGGTGAATAAATTTAGTTTTTGGGTTATCTTGTAATGCATTTTCTACACTGTATAATACCTCGTTTAATAATAACAACATTAGGAGGGATGAATTAAAAAAAAACAATTACATTGTAATATGCAAAATAAATGCTACAAATAATGCAAACATATATCACATACTTCACAAACTATATTTCAGATCAGCTAAAACGTAAAGAAACTTACAAAAATAACTCAAGAGTATCGAATGATTTTAATTACCCACCCAGTGCAATAAAAGTACTCACACGTTACATTGTCACTTGTAATGTGTGCACACTTTTATTGCCGCGGGTAGTTTAACATTTTTCAATTTATTTTAACAGTGTCGTGGTTAGCCCATATTAGTTTTACGCGGTTGTGCCGACTCCGTGAGTCTAAAAATAATAGAATGTGTGTTTATTAGTTTAAAACGTGCTGTTACCCTATTTTATGGGAAAGGTTAAGTACAGTGACCATTATTTACATCTTTTGCAAACACTACAAATTTTCCTAAGGTTTCTGTAGATCGATTTCTATACCCTTTGTCCATAGAAGACATATGAAATAGAGCATTAAATTTTATTAACGACTTATACACTACAAAAGTATATAATTGAATAAGTACTCAGAATTATTTAAATATACAATTTTATTGATTCATTCTGTATTTATTTACAAATCTATGTACACAACGATAGTTTGCCCGTATAATACGCTAACCTACATCATTGTACTTATGTAATAATATTGTATTTATAATTATGTAAAAATCATTAATAAATATACAAAAAAATGCGACGCCATAGCACGAAACTATCTTAATATAGGAACCAAAATTATTTTACTATGCGAAACATACCCACTGTATAATAAATATTCTCAACTTAATAAATTACCGAAATATTATATAACTCTATTATGTACACATATATCTAACTATACAAGGTTTCTTAATTATATTCACAAGGATTTGCATAGAAATCGAATTGATAAGTGCGATTGGTGTAACATCAATATGGTTCAACTATTACCAGCAAAAAAATCATAATGTGTAATTCAACACGAATTACATTCAAAGAAAGAATCTTCTATAGCACCAGAACACGAAGGTACCTAGTTCAATGCAAAAAAAAAAACAAAACACAATTCAGAACCACAATTCTCCATTCGAACTTTTTCAAATGTCAGTTTAAAAAAACAAAAGAACACCGTCCACTCACAATGACGTCACGCAGTTCACTAGCAGAGTTCGGGTCACGTCACACTGTCCACTGAACAGTTTCAAAGTCAATCCACTGGGTAGCCTGTCGAGCCGCATCAGTCGTGGAAGTCGCGCGGCTCCGGCTTCAGCTACCAGACCAGACCCTCGGGGTGCAGGGGCGGCGGGGCGTCGCCGAAGGTGAACTCGGGGGACGAGGGCCGCGGCAGCACGAGGTGCTCTGGCGGCGGGAACTGTTCGGGGAACTCGCCGCCAGGCAGCGACTCCATTCCGCCTGCGAAACGACCTGCTCCAGTTATTAAATTGCCCTATGGTATACATATACATGGTAAAAATACCCATAACGAAGTCTGCGTCTACGCATTGAGATCATTAAAATTAACATACTAATATATAAAAAAATATTGATGGGAAACGAAATTTATTTTTAGGTGTTAAAAAACAACTGCAAAAAGTACTACGTAATGTAATGCGCGCTCGCGCTACGGACATTGTCTCTGCGAGATTCAGCGGCTCGTAGCAACAAGACAGCGTCCATTGTAAATAATAAAAAATATTTCTTAATAAATACTGATTTTTTTCTTTGATGTTTCTTCGGACGAAATTTGACCAATAATGTCCCAAACAGTTTGGTATAAAAATCCTGGAGAAATAATTGTCACCTAAACTGAAATATCTCGGTAACTATTTTTCCCAGGTTTGGTCTAGTCTATAGAAGATAAAAATGATATTGACAATGGGTTCAATACGTGGGTTTCTGTAAGGGAGGAGGGCTTGGTGTCCGGACACCTACCATTGCAAATCAACTTATACTAGATAGAATGAAGTTTTCCTCCAAATAAACGTATTGTATACACTAGTATAGACTAGGCAAATTGAAATCTTAAACTGGTTAAACTGGACCCTCCCCCCCATCTAAAAGTTATACCTACGCCTATAACCCTGTATACTAGTGAATAATAGGTAAAATTCAGTGTTTTGTTTTAAATTTGTAAGTTATTCAACAATGTTGGACCATGTACAAACAGACCTCCTTTACTCGTCTATAAATCTACGAGTTAACAATATAATTCCTCATAAATTATCAAATCAGCAAATCCTCAGACACCCCAATTTATATCTGTTAACAATGAATTTTATAAATTATTAATAGAAATAAATTAAGCCGATTATTTACGAAGATATATTTTTTGGTTTTGTTGCTTATTGCAATTTTAACTCTATGGTCGCGCCCCTGTGTATACGATTTTGCCGCTTAGCGAAAAGAGATAAAGACGGCGAAGACTTAAGTAAATTTTAAATGCGGCGTGGTTGAATTTTTTCTTTGAATACAATCTGATCCATATTCATTACACGATACCAAGAAGTGTAGTAAGCAATTTCCATATAAGTAATGACTACGAATACAATGTGTTATGCAAAAATTGTATTTCTTACTATAATATGCAATGTATTACAAAAATACCCTAAGAAAAGAAAGTAATTTAAAAATAGCCAAATATGACATTCAACCCTAGTGAACTGTCATCTTAGTCAATCTAAAAGGGCATGGACTTTATTATTCTAACACAAGATTTAAAAAAGGGTTGTCCTTCAATAATATTTGTTTTATTTCCTTTTAGGGGTATTTTTGTAACACATTTGAATAACAACATAACACATATTTTAGTCACCGAATTTTTGTGAAAAATACAGTGGTCTACATAAAGTTTATATTCATAATTAATAAGGTACTGATAAAACAGGCCTCAGAATCGAATATACATAGGTATTAATATTTATACTCATTATCTCTGAAAATAAAAGCATCATCTAAAGTTCATACATCTGTCATTCATTAAAAACTTAACAAATCACGCATGAATTCTACCAACCTGGCTGGTTGAACGGCATCGCCGGCGGCGGGTGGAAGAACGGCGCGTCATGGTGGAACGGCGGGCCATAGCCAAACTCGAACTTGCCATCGGCCGTCGCGAAGTACGGAAACCCCGGGGGGCCCTCCTCCAGCCCGCCCGGCGAGAGGTTCATCGGGAACCCCCTCATCTTGCGCGAGGACCCGAAAAACGGACCGCGGCCCATCGACGTCAGCTGCTTCAAGCGCCGCTCCTTCGACCGCTTATTTTGGAACCACACCTGCAATAGAGGAGTGTGATTAGAACAAAATGTTTCCTTCTTTTTAACGCTTAACTGATTGTTCGATTGGAGCGTAATTTTGTTAGTGTTGTGTCGATACTTCTAATAGGTAGTATGCAACGTATTACAAAAATACCTTTAGCATTTTAATAATAATAATTCTTGAAGTACAACCCTATTTTGAACAAACAACACGGAATTTGAAATTAGTATTTGTTTGTTTGACTTTTTAGTCTCCCACTAACATAACGCAAGTTGCATCTATGCAATGGCGTTTGACGAAATCCCTATTTGAGACAAGTCCACCTTTACCATGATTTTATATATTTTTGTGTCCCCGAATTTATTATGAAATACAGAATACTGTGTTACCGTTGAAATAAAGTTGAATATAAAAGCCCTCCTTTAAAATTAAAGACGTTTACGTAAGCAAAGGAAAAAAAACTTGAAGTTTGCGCCCAACCGCAGAATGAAATAAGTTTCATGTCACGCAGTCACACGAGGCGAAAGTAAAAATGCAAATATCTCGCACTCGCGTTTTGTCGGTGCTTGCTGGTTTAATGTTTATAGGTCTGTGGCGGCGACGCGACGCTGCGGTCTCGACTCTATTTGTTATTTACAAAAAGGAAAACTCTACATATCATTTTTCTTCACACTTATGCAACGTTGTGGTATAGGAAGGCATGAACTGAGCCGTCGTCGTTATCTAATATATTTTTAACGGACTTCGAAAAAGGAAGGAGGTTCTATGTTCGACTGTATCTACTTTTTTCAAGTATGTTCACCGATTACTCCGCCATTTGTGGGCAGATTTTCAAAATTATTTTTGTAATTAAATAGTATACTCCCTTGGTGGTCTCATTGTCACCACGCCATGATCTGATGATGGGATCCCGTGAAAATCGAGGGAAATCCTTAAAATTTCACGAGCACGACTAAAGATTCATGTTTTTGCTGAAGATATTGGCAACGTACACAAGAACCTCAGTGTACGTTGCCAACTTGTGACATAAGATGTAAAGTCACGGTACCCAGTAATTTCAATACCATATCTTACCGTTCAAACCGGAACACAGCAATGCAAGCACTGCTGCTTTGCGGCAGAAATAGTTTTTTTTTATTGCAGAAAGTTGGCAAATAAGCAAACTGCCCACCTGATAGTAAGTGGTAACAGTTACCTATAGTACATGTGGCTCTTGTGAGATCCGCAGCAAAACTGCAACCCCCACAAGAACCACAGTGTACGTTGCCAACTTGTGACTTAAGATGTAAAGTCACGGTACCCAGTAATTTCAGTGCCATATCTTACCCTTCAAACCGGAACACGGCAATGCAAGCACTGCTGCTTTGCGGCAGAAATAGGTAAGACGGAGGTACCCAAGCACACGACCCTGGTACAGAGTCTTCCTCCGGTGAAGGTGAGGTAAGACGGAGGTACCCATACACACGACCCTGGTACAGTTTCCCTCCGGCATTTAAAGTTATTCTGATGTTTGCCTTGTATTGCAATATGTAATAACTAAAAAGATTGAATAAAAAATTACAAAAAAATAAAACCGACTTCAAAAACACTAAAAAGTCATAAATAATATAAGAATATATTATTTTGTGGTAGTCTGTTGTGCTGTTGACTGTACTATCTGTTATTCCAGTTAGGTGTTAAACTGTTTGACAATCAACTGCAAAATTACCCCAGCTAGTTTTATTTTTATGAATAACACTGTAATGTTATAAAGATACGTCTTAATAGGTTATAAAGTCGTATCTTTATAACATTACCGTGTTATTCATAAAAATGAAACTTTATAAACCATTGTTATATAATGTTTTGTCTTCTATTTTCAAACGCAAAATATAATTCGAAAGAATGTGACAAAGACTTCTAAAAATAGGTTTATTACGCGTTACATGTTTTTTTATGAATAATACGATTATTCTTCGTCGTTTGCAAATCGATCATTGAGTGATCACTGCGATTAATTGCGTCGCGTGCCAGTCGCGCGACCAATCACAACTTGACAGGGTTGTCGGCTAACTTAAATTAAGATCCACCAGGCTTAGGGATAACAAAGCTATCCATGTATGTATATTATTTTTTCGAAACGATGTTTGTTATAAGGTTTATTTAGTTACTGGCGATATGACTAGCTTATTTAAAAGTAATGTGAAAAAAAAATACAATATATCATATGGTGGACCTAATTCATCATTTTTATATAAAAAATAGAAGGTATGAAAAGAAACTATCATATAAGCTGTGCCCGCGAACTACATTTCGCCTTAATTTATTTTTTCCCGACATCTTCAACAAATATCTTTAATGTACACAGAAATAAATACAAAAACTTAACAAATTATATACTAAAACCTTCCTCGAGAATCACGCTATCGAGTGGTGAAAACTGCTTGAAAATCGGTGCAGTAGGTTTTGAGTTTATCGCGAACAGACAGAAGGATTTTGGCAAGCCGAATTAAATAGTATCTTACAAAGACAACAATAGTAGAAGGTTTTTTTTACTTTTGCCAGCCCTAAGAAATAGCTTCATCTAACTTCACGAAATCTCGTGTGTACTAACCATTATGGATACGGTTATTTATGTAAGTACCGCCATTTTTTATAGTCTAACATTGACAATGACCTACCTGCTTTAAAGTCGACCTAGACCCATGATTTGATCGACCTTGAATGTGTCGGATTTTAGGACTACAGATCTTTGACGACACGGTTAGCGCAGAGGTCGAGTGATCGCCTTCGATTTCCATACGGGACAAATGTTTTGTATGGCCTACAGGAATTTGTTCCGGTCTGGGCGTACGTGCATGTAATTTTCTATGTTTGTAACTACACGCACGCCACAGGAGAAAATCCTAGTGCGGGGCGACGTTTTTCTTTTTTAAAATGATTACAAACTATTGTAATTGGGGTGGAAAAATAGTTTATATGAAATCTTTGTTATAATAATATATATACTGTATGAAAATTCCAATTTAGCTATTGGTAGTAGGAACATCTGAATCAATATTAAAATGTCAGTTTCGAAATCAGTTAATTCCTACTGCTATATCTTAGGGACTAACTGAATTATCTTTCCCAGTATTCTCTAATATTATGTGGGTTCAAATAAAGATTAATATTTAATGCTTGATATTACTCGTATAAGCTTCATCGCCAAAGAATCATAAAAATTCTGAAGATATTCTGAAAATGTTGAAATACTGCTTTACCAAATATATGTATATCTTTTGGGTAGGTACCTAAACAAAATAATTAATGATGACACGCATTTTATACTCTCGTTACTAAGAGTAGGTATTGCGTAATCTTAAAAAATTATGAGAAGTAGGTAATTACGAACAGAAAAAACCGTAAACAATTTAAAACAAAATAAACAATTTAAAGCAAAAAATGCGAGACAAATTGATGCAAACAAAAAAACTATATCAAGGACAGTGACATCCAAAACTACGCATCCTTTCATTTTCATCACAGCAATCATACGGCACTCAAAGCTAATTAAATTTTACCCAAAACAAACCCTATCGCATTTGTGTTGAAGCTCGTTTTCTTATAAAAGGTTCATTTACAATCCACGGCATCATCAACAACCATCTAATCTGTTTGTTACACCGAATCAAATGTTTTGCTTAAATTGTGAGTTTCTTAATTAATCGAGTGTTACAAAAGCCAGATCATTAGTAAAAAGATACGGATTTAATGCCTTGATTTACGCAGGTACAGCCTTCAAATATTGTCTCCATAGTCTTATGCTTTATTTTTATAGAACAACTAACAGGTATCGATTTATTGATCTTGTACTATTGAAACCATCGCATGTTTTTAAGCTATCGATAGCAATAAATATATTAAAGCTTCGACTACCCAGTACATTGTATTTTAAACGAAAATTAAGATATCTTGGTTAAATCATTTCACAAGAGTAATGTCCACAACTATGTCTAGGATATCTTACCCGATACTTCTGCCAGTAAAATTAAAAATTAGTATTTAAAAATATATTTTGCTCCCTACTGAATACTTTTTCCATATTTCATACAATTAATAAATAACGTATTGTATACATGCAGAAAACAAGGCCACCCTAGCTGTTACGCTTTGATTTCACCGCTGAATGCGCCCACGCATCTTTTCGCGCACCGAATGCATTTACATAGTGTACCTGCTTGGATTGGAACTGGATCTCATTCTCGGCTTTTGATTAATGTATGATTTTGATTGAACGCTTGTTCTAACTCGTTTTGTGTTTTTGATATTTCCATACTGCGTTTCAAACTGATATGTTAAACGAAATCTTAGGTTTGTTGTAAGGGTATTAGATACAATAGTTTGATCTATTTCGTGTTTAGTTTTAGGTAATAATTTAGCACACCAAGTATCTTATTTGTAATGTGAGTAATCGCTTAAACAAGAATTATCAAAGCGTCACGAAAAAACTAAATAGATTATGTAAATGATATAAAGATTGAATCGTTGTCTCGAAATATAATAATACAATATTCATTTATACTATTTTTTTCTAATTTTATGAATAAATACAAAAATAACCGGCGGAGTCGACTGGGGTGTTTTTTCCTTGTATTTTTGTCATAGAAATCACACCAGATACAGTTAATGCTTGTGTTTCATCACGTTAAGGTTTATTTGTGTCTAAATTAATTCACACCGTCTCGCATAGTACAGAAAAACAAGCGACAACCCAAGATTGTGAACTTTTGACATTTGATTCCGTTCAGCAATAGATAATTTTATTCAATTACAAATTAGATGACCTTGCGGCACCAAAGATTATGGTTGTATGATTGAACTGCTTTTAAATCTGGATAAACATTATATTACTTACAAATTATCTTATGAATGAGTTGGATTGGAACTGGATACATCCTGGACACACACACCTGATTATATTGTAAGTAATACATGAACATAATCAAACAAACAGATATTACACAAAATGTTATAAATATTTAAGTAGATGATTTTAGTAATTTGTTTAGTATTGTTTTGCCAATATACACGGTTATTTTTTTATCACCCTGGAAAATTTAAGGGACGCTTCACGACATGGCATTAGAATGATTTAAATATAAATAAAAAAAATAACCCCCCTCCTTAATTTTATATTAATTTTTTAAAAAATACAAAAAATGCTGCACTAGTTGAGAGCAGCATTTTTAGAGATTTTTTTAATTTTTTTTTTATTTTTTTTTAATTTTTTATTTCATTTTTTTTTATTTAATTTATATAATATTGGATGTGTCCTGAAGCGTCCCTAAAATTTTCCAGGGTGATAAAAAAATAACCGTGTATAGTTAGAAATAATAGTTTTCCGCTCGCGACTTCGCCCGCGTTATTTTTGTTTTTCTCTGGGATTTTTTTTCCCGTAGGAAAATTACCCAATGCCCTTCCCCTGGTCTCGAACTATCCCTATACCAACATTCATCAAAATCGGTTCAGTAGTTTCGAAGCCTATTCAATACAAACAAACAAACAAACAATCAAATCTTTCCTCTTTATAATATTAATACAGATGTCAATCAACCTTTAATTTTACTCTTACTTTACTATCTCCTAAGTATGTACTTTACTCTTACGGCCTTATTAATAAAAATTTTACTCCTGGAATTAGTTACTCCGTGTTTTGTCTTGTTTTGACATATGACAGCCGACATGTGCGGAAACAAGACAAAACACAGAGTAACTAATCAGAGGACTATCCAAGGAGTAATTTTTTTATTAATAAGGCCTTTAATGACTTACCTACCTACTTTTTGAGGAACATTATAAAGCCACAAGTCTTAAACTAACCTAACCAAATTGTGTGATGAAGGTATTAACATTATAATAACTAACTTGACAACTGTTGCATTATACATGACTATTATTGTAAAGGATATATGTCCTTCTGAAAATCTACCCTGAACCATACACGTTTTTGTTTATTCACAACTGTATTGCAGCAGCTTCGATGTCTACAAATACGCAATAATATTAACGGTTGTAGATAAATACAATTTAGACAATATAAAAACCAGTAACTCATATTGAGTGCTATTTATAAGGGCCATAACCGAAGGTAGGGTGACGACGCGGCGCGCGGGACAGTCTCGCCGCGGGGCGCCGCCGAACACGCCGCGCGGTGTTAAATACAATATTTCATGTGTCCACACTGCAGGGGCGATTCTTGCCGTGACGCCGACGCCTCGGAATCGTAAAACTGCATTATAAGTACTCGCTAACTCTCTGACATTAACATACCTACATTGACATCGCATGGTGTTTTAGGACATTTTGAATATTCATCAAAAGATTCATTGGTTTTCACCAAAAAAAAAACAGACTGAATTGCATAAAAATATTTAATCACAATGAAATATGTCATCATAACTGAAATATACAGTCATACATTCCAACCGTTTTGATGTGATTACTTTATTTTTAATTACTTTGTTCGATTATAAGTAACACTTTGTTCAGAAAATTTTACATACCTACTCTAAATATTACACTCTCGAGTAAACTCCGTTAATTTGGCTTCCGATTGCAATTCAATGTTGTGTTTTTAATTTTCAATGTAAAATATAATAGTTTTATTAGAAATGCTTTTCCATTTAAAAAATATAAACGCAAGCTGAAAGCTTCGAGCAAATAGCATTAAATAACGATTGGCATTTAAAGCATTCTCTACTATAGATTATACTCTCAGGTAGGTAGTTACCTGGGACTTCTTTTAAATAATGACCCACATCGTACAGAGGGCAACTGTCTTATGTTAATTACAAAAGATTTCAAATAGTTTTCAACTACAACTTTCAAGCTATAAAATGGAGCAATCAGCATATTTGAGTTTATAGAAACCGTAGTATGCCTACGGAGTGGCGCCTCTTGAGTGGATATAGCATTGTTTTATTACAGTTATTAAACTGTAAGTTATTAATAATTAACGATGAAGTTTAACGTTGCCTGTCGACGTCTTTACGACTGTTTGTGGGATATTACGATGGTCTTGCGCACTTCTTACTGAGGCAAAAAACGTCTATCCACTGCTTCGTCGTACATATCTTAGATAGCTTTTATAATTAATAATTTCTGCGTATTTCTAGAGCTAAAAACGACGAACATTATAACATTGTTTTCAAAATTACTTGTTACCAATAATACCTACACAGTTATTCCTTATTATTTTATATGACATAGTTATAAATTGATTAATGCCATCAAAATGCCTTTTGATGCTGACAGAATTATTTATATGGGATGTGAAAAAGAAAAAAATACAATTAGCAACAGCATTGTGTCTGGGCAGAATCACCCAAGCGCAAGAGGTTAGAAGAAAAGGATGATTGATATAAAAGTTATGCGTGGACATTGTTCCTTGTGTAGCGAGCTTAACTGCCGACTACCTGCGCCATAGGCGCCCGGCCGCTAATGAGCGTGCATTATGAGGTCATGCGTATCATGCTTAAATTCGCATATGATGTTATAATCTGGAATGTTTTCAACTAGAGAAGCTGAGACAAGAGCAATGGAATACCTCAATATATTACTTGGTTACCATACTTTTCTTGAATATATGTCAAATAGTGTCAGTCTTATTTGTGAAACATATTGGACGATATTCGAAGAGGCGGAGTAGATAGTTATTAATGTATGTAAAATGTATGGAAAAAAAACGTAGGAATACACGAGAGATATATAGAGGAACGCAACAGAGTAATAAGTATTATTATGGATCAACGGAAACGTAAGTAGAATAGAATTCATTTAAGCAATAGTTAAGAATCATGGTTTTTGACGGAATCCCGATTTTCTTAAATTCCATGTGTACGTCTTAGATATATTATTTCTTAATTACATCAATGCGATCTCGTACACATATAGAACTAATAATAAAATGAATTAATACTTGTTTCGCATAATCTTCATTATTAAAAATAACGAAAAAGCAACACAGGTAAATCATCGCGGCACCCTTTTATTTTCCACCGCCAACAAATCCGCTTCTAAATTCCAACAAATCCAGGATTAACTAAGACTTTACGACACCTAAATACCTAGAAACTTTATGTTACAACCGACAAAACAAAGGTGCACTAGTAATTTGGGCTTAGAGCGTTGAGAGCGCGCAGCGGGCGGTCGACTCCCTGTAGGGATCTGTACGGTTCGCCTCCAACGAGAGCCGATGCACAAAAATGACCCTTACACCACAATCTAAAAGTATATTTAGGTATGAGCAAAAATCGCGCTATATCCGCAAAGTTTATAACAGTTGTGCACGATTTTGTCGATCGTCTTTTTTCATCCATTTTTCGTTGTAAACTTTATTGTGTCATGCACCATATGGGACTCGGACACGAATTTTGGGCACCCTTGCGGCGCAACGCTGAATATTTATGATCCACCCGCCATAATGAGCTGTGATGGCATTACCGCAATAGGACCGCGATGAATTCGAGTATGTAAACACCCAACTAGATTAAAACGAGATTAACTTTAATAGGAACAAGTGCATTAACTAAAAGACATTTGAAATTTTTGCTTAGAATAAACTTTAAAAACAAACGTATTACCTCACCGGTAATACGTTTGATTTTAATATTAGGAGGGGTTTTATGCTAGGAATAAAAGTGGTTGTCTAGGTGATGTTTTAGCAAACAGTAGGTATTCTATACATTAAAGTAAAATTTTAAATAATAATACAGCACAAACTTATTAGTTAAACTTTGACGGATGAGAAAATCCATACGTTTAATACAAGATAACTACTAACCCCACAAACATTTATTGATAAGTGTACATTTATAATTTACAAACCAGAAAAAATATGCGTAAACAAGAGCACAGGTTACATAATACTAGTACAAGAGTATCCTATAGTTGTAATGTATGACACAACCTTTCCAATTTTCAGGGTTCCGGGTCTCAAAAGGAAAAAGTGGAACCCTTATTAGGACCCACTCACTTCGTTGTCAGTCTGTTCGACTGTAAGTCTGTGAAGACTGTTTTTGTCAGGAATGCGTAGAGATATAAAACTGAAATTTATATCAAATACTCAGTTCTACGTTTTCCTTCAGCCATGGAAGATATGACCGTTTATGTTGCATGTTTTTGTATATTTCGATTTCACAAGGAATCAAAACCTATGAGGTACCTCCAGTTGACCTAGAATCATGAAATTTGGTAAGCAGCAATGTTATACAGTTCATAGTAAGGAAAGCAACGTAAATATTATGTAGTTATTAGAAACTTGTATACTTAAATAGGTTTGTACGGAAAAAAACCCTCAGTTCGCGAGTGCAACTCGTACTAGAGCGGTTTTTTATTTCAAAAACATTACTTGTGCGCAGTCACCGAAAAGAATGAAAAGCGACTATTCACTTATTCTTGCATAATTATTCGCAGGACAAATAATAATTACCATGATAATTATAAACAGATTGTAAAGCATGCATGCACGCACCGTCTAAACGACACGAGTTTAAAATGTAACAAAAACACAACAGACGTTGAAATGTCAAAAAAGGAACATTGCGCAGTGGCATCGCTGATGACGCGACCACACTGAAACGCGCTGCGCCATCTACGCCCAATTGGCGTAGCGCGAGAGAGGAAATCGTTATTTCACCTTGCGAATACGCAACAAGAAAGATACTTATTTGAAATGGATCAAATAAACATGAGCTGACAATGTTTTTAAATAAAAAACTGAATTAGACCAACCTTATGTTGCATATTTTGCAATTGCCGCGGATGAGAGAAAAAGATGAAGGAGTTAACTAGCGTCGAGATCGAATTTTTTTTTATGAAATCTCACCTATGTATTTCTGTGGAATTGATTCTACTTATAATTCTCAAGAAATTATTTTCAGGTTTTGTAATAGGTAATTTCGTTGAAGGTGTCAATGTTGAAAAATTCTCCAAACCTATATGATCTATGAAAATCTATGTAGAATTCAATTTACCATAATCATTAAATTATTATTTACATAATTAAGAAAACTAGTTAGGCCTAGTATGTATTGTTATTTATTTAAATTTTGTAAAGTTACTTTTACGAATAATATATTGTGTGACATTTCCATACTCCAAAAATAGGATAGATAGTGTTTTAGGAAAGGAAGAGGGAGAAGACGAGCGTTTATGTAGATTAAGTAAAATAGAAGGTGAACGTCATAGCTGAGAATAAAGAAAAATGGCGTATACTCGACTGACCAGGGCTATGCCCTTAAGAGGCTGGCTGACAACTCTGAACTGAGCTCATCGAGCCCCACTTAAAACTTTTTTTAGCAAATCCTGTTTATTATATCGTAGTAAAAATATATGTTACTCTACGAAGTACTGTTACGACTGTACGACGGACGAAGGAAGACTCTGTACCAGGGTCAAAATCAAAAAATCAAAAATCTTGGCGGACAACTAGTAAAACTACTGAACCGTTTGCGATGGAACTTTTTAACTCGACGTTTCCGCGGAATTGATCTGTAAAGCCACGTGCAGCAGCCACCTAGTAATAAACAAAAGACGCGCGTTCACAGACTTTGAAAGTCGCCATAGTAAAATTATTCGGTCAATTCCATCGGAGACGTTGATAGATTTTTTAAAACAAAAAACCATTCTACCCAGTTTTTCTATTCCACGTAAACTGAGATCAAGTGTAGCTGTCCAAAAAAAATGAGAAGTGACACTAATCAGTAATCGTCTGTTCCACCGTCTTACTTAAAACAAATGTTTTTCTTTCAATTTTCCTGTGATTATTGAGCGGCGACGAAAAACGCAGGGAGCACAGCACGGCCGCTCCGTGAAATTCCCAAAAAGCTGAAATTATTAAGTGAATTAACCCACTTAGACGTTTTCACGGTGGATAAGAGCGAAAAATTTCTGTTTTCGTTTCGATTATTACAAAATCGTGAATAAGGCCGATTTCGAAGCTAAATATTGGACAGATAGAACACGACCGCTTACGTTTTTGTTTGAACAAAACAAATAAAAGTGAAATCAAACTACTTTGCCTTCAAAACAATGAAGATTAGTCACTGAAATCCTGAAATCAATTGATTAACTCCTCTCTTATGCTATTAACTGCCGTGTTTTTTACTAAATAATGAAATATTTATAGATAAATAATGAAATATTTATAGATAAAACTTATGTTAAATCGATTTCGTAAGATGCCCAGAAGGTTGGCGGCATTCCCTTCTAAGATAACTAAGCATTGGCTGAAGAGCACCATCAGCTCACCAGCTACCAGGGGCTCTATTATTGAATCATTCCCCCGGCATCGAGCGCTTTTCAAGCGTCATCTGTGCTAGATTCCTATTGAATTATGTTTCTCTTGCGATGAAAATCAATAGAACATTACGACGAAGATCAATATTGTTTTCATTTTCGTCGAAAACAAAACGAAAATAAGTAGAAATCGAACATTGACGAGCGCTCGATGCCGGAAGAATGATTCAAAAATAGGGCCCCTGATACAGTAATCATACCAAACGGATGTTTTAACTATTTCTCATTTTAAAACAGTTAAAACATCTCATTTTAAAACAGTTTAAAACACAAAAAAATAGTTAAAACATCGTTGTCCTATTGAAAAATAAAATTTTTGTCAAAAAATCATTGAAAAATAAAATTTTTCAATAGGATTAAAATTGCGGTGTTATTGAAATTAAAATATATTTACGTAATTTAGTCTAAAACATCTCTGTACTAATCTTTTGTCTTGTTTATTGATATCAATTACGCTTTTTATAAGAACTTTATTGTAACTATTTTAGCTTATTTTATTTTACATGACTAAATTGTTTACTAATATCGTATTATTATCATGTAGTGTATTATTTAAAAGATAGAGTTCCGAAACGAAAAATATCTTACTTTATAAAAATTGTCATTACCAGATTGTAACTTTTATTTTAAAAAGTATAATATATAACAAGTTAATACTCTTATAGAATAAATGCAGATAACTATTGATAAAACTAAATACAATTGATATTTAAAAACTACACTAATTTAATATAACATGATTTTTTTATGTAAGCTCATCTAGTTGTTTATAACAGTTGTTTGTAGTTAAAAAGAAATGTATTTCACAAACGTCTGTCAATGTTTGAAGCCAACTCGTTTGTGCCGGCAGATATGTCTTAATTTAAAAAAAGTTAATAATATGATTCTTGATGCGTTCGCTGCTAAATTTACCGTGGTGCTGTGTGTTTCAGTGATTTCAATTTGGGCTTGTTTTATTTTTACGCTAGCGGTGATGATACGTCGCGTGTTCGCTCTATATTTAGTTATGTCATATTCCAATTATAGGAGCCAAATTAAATTTTTAACCGACTTCGAAAAAGGAAGAGGTTCTATGTTCGACTGTATCTATTTTTTTATGTATAACGCCGATTACTCCGCCATTTGTGGACTGATTTTCGAAATTCTTTTTGTAACAGAAAGAGTATGCTCTTGAGATGGTACCATTGTCACCAAGTCATGATCTGATGATGGGATCTCAGAAAATTTGAGGAAACCCTAAAATTTCAGAGGCATTTTTTGTACATATTATAGGGTATTTGCATCTGGTAGTCATTATATCATGCTACTGAGCTGATGATAATGGAGGATGGAAGGTCCTGGTAGGTTAGGAATTCGGGAATAATTCTTTCAATACTGTTTAGAGCGAAAGACGTTTTATTTTAAGTTATCCTAGTATTTGCCTTGGCTCAAATTCAAATACTATATAATTTTAATTTACAAAAAGATTGAAATAGTTTTTTGTACAAAAATTTGGTATCAACTTTAATATAAAAATGCCACGTTGCATGTATTTTAAATTATTTATAACTTTTTGGTGATTTTGAAGTCGGCTTTATTTTTTATGTGATTGAATTATGTGATTCTGTAAAACATTATTAATTAATTATTAATTAATTAATAATGTTCACTCCACTATTCCATTGACCCCACTATCTGTTTTACCAGTTGAACGAATTGGACACTTTTCTGGCAATTATTTCAACAAATTAAATAAGTCGGTAGGTGCCAGATTAGCAGCATCGAAGAAGAGGCTTTTCACTCTAGATTCACAAAGAATGTGATCACGAGCCGCGATAGCTAGGGAAAACCTCTTCGTGGTTTATGCATTCCTGGTCCTAGTACTTGGTAAAAAAAGTATTATTATCGCAAATAATTATTGACCAGTGTATAGACTGGTCAATTATAATTGTACCAGTCTATAGTCTAATGGTATACCATTAGTCATAAAAGTTATTCAAGATATTTGTTCAACAAGAGAATAAATAAGGTTTTTTAAATTTTTTCTATTGCATAAAAAGTGTGACAAATAGATGCACATAGTACCTTACAAAGGTTTTGCAATCAATTTAGAAGAGGAATATTAGTTTTTTTAACCTCTGAATTGTGGAACCCATAGTAACAAAAACTTGACTACAACGACAGATTATAGAAAATTCTGATTTAAAAAATCACAATCTCAGTAGTAAATATGTCGATAAAAATTTACAACATCGATATCGCAGAAAAACAAAGACTACGTAAATCGTGCCCCATTTGCTCCGCTAACAAGATTCAACATTTAATTTCTGATAACGTTATTTATGCTGCGCGACCGAGCATCCAGCCAATCAACGGGCAGCATTCGTAAATAGAACTGTTATCAGTTGGCTGATAGCGCGCCGAAAGACCATTGGTCACGCTTTTCAAAATGGCAGACTTTTAAGCTCAAGTTTATTTTATTCGATATTGACGATTTTATACATTTTACGAAAAGGCCTGATCGACCAACATCAAAAGTAATATTCTTTTTGATTCTTTGTTATTTGCTTGTTATTTATTGTAAGTGGATTTATGTTATCATTATTAAATCTGTAAATCAATTTGCAATAATACCTAACCCTCGTTACCAAAAGCTGGAGAGTTTGCAAAATGTGACCTTTAGAATTAGAAATTTATGTTCCTTACTATCGCTTTCAACTCAAATGGCACCGAATTCAACAGCGTAGAGACTTTCCTCCTTTATAATGTTTTGTTCCATTCAATATCTCCACTTTATCTTAAGTCTCACTTCTCTTTTCGGTCCATTTCTTAGAGTCGTACTTTGCGATCTTATCTAATTATATTTTGTCCCTAGACATCCAGCCTTGCTCGATTCAGTTTCTAACTTACTCGTTTCCTTCTTAAACCGGCTTCGGAGTTCTTTTCCTGGGAGTGTTACGAGAACGCGTACGCTAAATTCTTTAAAATCCCTAATTCGTAGTCACTAAATTCCTACAAATAACAAACTCTTAGCCGCTATACTGCTATTTAATACTCTTCCCTACCACACAAGCACCATTTATTCCTATTTCTGCACCATTCCTATTGTCTCTTACTCATTTCCCTGTCTTATGGTTGCCTAGAAGATATTGGTTTATAGCAATGTGGCGGCCTACTTGTACATATCTTCTTTTTTTACCATCTTTCCTTCTTCATTATGTGTTGTTTGTGCAATAAATAATCATTTATTTTTTATTCTTTTTTAAAGTCAGGAACCACCGGTCTAGCTCTGTCTTCCACCTCCAAGTTGCAAGACGTCTCGCGGAAATCGTCCAGGAAGTGACCAAAGGTCGTGGTCTGCCGTCGTCATGACGCGGAAGAGCAACGCAGCCGGCCTCGGCGCTCGACCGCGACGGCTTGACACCGCCACACTTTCACAGCTCCGCATCGCCAAACCATTCATAGGAACTGACTCCAGGCAGCGGAGACTAATGTTGCCGAGCGTTACGAACTTTTTTCACGACACCTGTCTCTTTTACTCTTTTTATTTTATGACTACACCTGCTGCCCGCGACTTCATCTGCGTAGAATTTAGTTACATCGTGATATAACTAACTAAATTCAAAAAAAATTATTTTCGTTTCTTACATTTTTTATTTTTAGAGCGTCGGTCGCGCTGTGGACTCGGCACTTGTCTTCCAATCAGAAGGTTCGGGTTCGAGACCGCCATGTACCAATGTGTTTTTGTCGTTTTTCGAATTTCATATATACATTTGTCTGACGCTCCTACTGTGAAGGAAAACATCATGAGGCAACCTGGATGTATGTGAAGTCCAGCAATCCGCACTGGGCCAGCGTGGTTGCCTAAGGCCTAATTACCCTAAAATAGGGTAGGCTGGTGCCCCTCGATGGGGACGTATATGATGATGATGATGACAATTTTTATACCGTCTTTACTTTCTCCGCTTGACCTAATAGTATATACCTCCTTTTAGCAACATTTAAAAAAAATGTTGGAAATAATGCAAAAGTATTTAAACAGGAAAAATCTTCTACACTGTAAACAATTTGATTTCAGGAGGGGTCGCTCAACGACCGATGCTGGTGTTGAGTTAGTACAACATATATATGAGCCTGGGAGGACTCACATGATGCGCTGGGCGTTTTTGTGGCTTGTCTAAGGCGTTTGATTGCGTTCATCATGAAACTTTGATCAGGTAATTACACTACTATGGATTTCACGACACTGTTCTGGATTTACTCGTCTCTTATCTGAGTGAGAGGATTCAGAAAGTAGATGTCAATAGAAAGAGATATGGGAGTTCCGCAGGGTTCGCTTCTTGGTCCTTTTCTATTTTTTATATATATTGATGACTTGTCTAATCATGTTCAATACAGGCATGAGACAGTATTATTTGCAGATGCTACTTCACTTTTATTTAAAATTAAAAGAGGATTGCAAATTCATGACGATGTAAATAATTTTATCTCAAGAATGGTTCACTGGTTTAATAATTATGACTAATTTGTCCCTCAATGAAGGGAAAACTAAATGTATAAAATTTGTCTTACCCAATGTTAAAGAGGTGTTAAGACCATTATAAACATAAGGAATAAAAATGTGGGCCTTGTGGACACCGTAGTATTAATTAGATTCTAAGCTTCAGTGGGGCCCCCATATTGATAAATTGTCGAAGAAATTTAGTTCTGCAGCCTACGGTGTATGGAAAATACGTCCGCTGACTGATGTTGATACAGCGAGACTTATATACTTTGCTTATTTTCATAGTATAATTTTGTATGGCATTTTGCTGTGGAGAAATGCTGCCGACATTCAAATTATTATTGTGCTTCAGAAAAGGGCTATTCGAGCAATTTATAATCTTAAAGTAATATACTCTTTGAGAGAAAAAATTTAAGAAATTGGTATTATGACCGTTATGTCACGAAAATATTTACGAGAAAATAATATATGTGCATAAAAATATCCTACATTTATTTTGTAAAAACAGTGAAATTCATTCAGTAAATACTAGGCAAAAGAATATGTTAGCATTACCTAACACAGGGCCTAAAAAATTAATAACTGTTTTAGAGGCTTCTGCATACGTTTCTACAACAAACTCCCTACCAATATTAAAGAACTTAGCTTAAATAAATTTAAGATTGCAATCAGGAAAGTAGAATGAGCGTCGGTGGCGCTGTGGACTCGGCACTTGCCTTCCAATCGGGGGGTCGGGGTTCGAGACCCGCCATGTACCAATGTGTTTTTCGTTTTGAATTTCATATGTACATTTGTCTGACGCTCCTACGGTGAAGGAAAACATCGTGAGGCAACCTGCATACATCTGCGAAGAAATTCAATGATGTATGTGAAGTCGACCAATCCGCACTGGGCCAGCGTGGTTGACTAAGGCCTAATCACCCTAACATAGGGTAGGCTCGAACCCCTCGGTGGGGACGGATATGAGCTGTGACGATAAATCAGGAAAGTACTTATGAAAAAAGCATATTATAAAGTGTCTGACTATACTTATGACAGATAAAAATGCTTGGGATTGATGAAAAGTGTGACAATTTAAAGTTCATTAAGTACACTTTGTGATTGTTGGATGCATGTATTTGAGTAACTGTTCCTATCACTCCAACATGCATTTCTATATATATTAAGAAAACCAAAGTTATATTTGTGAAATAATAATATTACTGTAAAGTTGGCAATTTATAAGAGGAGACAAAAAAAATCGACCTTCCGATTTTCTTGCCTGTTCTTCTCGATAAGGCTCTCCCAATTTCCGAACACGTGTAGAGTCAACATTTTTTTTCATTACTTGTATTTACATACGTCTTAATTATGGTTGGGTGGGGTGTATGTGCATACAAGATTTAAATAATTCACATCTTATCTTGACTTGTTGCAAATTTTAATTAATTTTTTGGTTAATTAGATTCTTGTAATTTGTTTGACATCATTAAGTGCCTGTATAGGTCTATATTGAATAAAGATTTTTGAATTTGAGTTTGAACGATTGTGATACAAAGATCATCATTCCTTTTTCTACAAAAGAGGAGTCTAGATTGACTTATGAGGAATGCTCCTTAAGTTAAATAAATGTAAGGATATTGCATTTGTCATTCCATTAAATAACTACACGACATGACACGCTTTGGGGAGAGTCCTACACACATCTGTTGACAAGCCATGGAACAAACGAACAAGAAAAAGGAACGGTGCACAATTCCTCATAATAAGGAATTCTGGATATGTATAGACCCGTCTATACTAAACGGTTTAACGTCAATATGTCAACAAACAGAACAGTGGCCAAGTCTCACCAGTGACAGATTTTACAAGTAGGAAAGCCGTGAAAAAACTGATCAAAAGCATCTCGGCTCCCGTCACCCAAGCAACGCGTAAAAAGACTAAACAATTTCTCGGCGCAAAAACCAACACAGCCGACAGAGGGTCAATTCCACTGCTAAGCCACAGCCGAAACGAAATTGAACCGTTTACTGACAAATTACAGTACACTTGAAGGACAGTCTCTGCGCTGCGATTGGCCGAACGCAAAGGTTTGGTTTGGGTCCGGCCTCAGTTTATTGGTGAAATCGGCCCTCAGTAGAGCGCACTGCCGATATTGTCACGTCGCGGAGGCAGACCGTGAATCGCTGTTACGTGCCTAGCTTTATGAAATGCCTTGCAAATAGGGGTCGATGAACTTTGTAAAATTATTACAAAAAGTCGTGGAGATGTGATGAAAGGTATTAGTCCTCTGACTGTTTTCGATGACGACGGTCAATCTCGGAGGCTAACTATCTGCATGGCAAAGTAAAAGTGTAAGCGCAAACAAAGTTCCATTCTCGGTTCCCTTAGGAGCGGCTTCAATATCCTATACTTAATGGTGTCAGACGTTATTTTTCGGAAGTCCATACAGGAAAACTTCCGGCAAAAAATGTCGGCACCATTGGCCTGCGTAGTTAGGACCAACTACCGACATTTTTTGTCAGAAGTTTTGCTGTATACCTACTCCTTAGCAATTCAATATCCTATCTTTTTCTAGGTTTGTTCGCTGGAGATAGAATTTTGACGAACCGTTTAATACTTTTATTTACCGACTAGCTGTGCTCGCGAACTAAGTACGTTTCGACCTAAAAGACTTCAACACGGTCTTAGTTTCGTATCTATCTCCTATATTTTTCCAGTTTTAGCAACATTTTTCATGAATTCTCCTCTCTTATTGGTCGTAACGTGATATTACTTAGTCTTAAGCCTTCCTCGGTAAATGGACTATACATAACAAAAATATTTTTTCAATTTGGACTAGTAGTTCTAGCGATTAGCGCGTTTAACCAAACAGACAAACAAACTCTTCAGCTTAATAATATTACTTATAGATTTACCGATTAGAGTTTTCACCATGGCCAAGGTCGCTTAATTATGACAATCATAACATCGAGAGTAGATGATGATACTGCGTAATCGAGTTCATCAATAATAAAGTACGATAAAAATAGGTTCATCAGAATCAAAAGATGAATGTTTTGTGGTAAACTCTTAGGCGCGCGTCGTATTAATTGGATATCGGTTGTGCAACCTAATGAAAATGATCGTGGTATGACCCCACACATTGAGATCGCGCGTTAATTACTGGGTACCGTGTCATTACATTTTTGACACAAGTTGGCAACGAACACTGTGGTACTTGTTGCAGATTTGCTGTGAATCTCACAGGAGCCACAGGTACTATAGGTGAGTGTTACCACTTACCTTCAGATGGGCACTGTGCTTTTTTGCAAACTTAGTTGTATAAAAAAGTTATATTAAGAGTAAAAGTTAATCAAAATATATTTTCTACGAGTATAAAAATTTAATTCATGTAGGTACATACTTTAGATTTCGCCGATTATTACTTGTACATATATCTTTTTACTACTAAGTATATAATATAGGGACTTTTTAGTTGCAAAACTTACGTACCATGCCGTTATTAAGAACAATAATGGATTTGTATTTAGAGTTATTTGACAAACAATTATTATTTAGGAATAACTAAATTTGATACACAAGAAAATGTTTATCCTATAACAGCATAATTGACAATTCATGCTTGATATATGAGCAAGTCTCAGTCAAAATAAACTTAAGGTTAATCATAATCAATAACTCTATAAAGTCAGTGACACACTGTAAACTGAAGTAGGTACTCGTAATATGTATATCACCAGTTGATCGGTAGCCATGATCTATTGCTTGCACTTTCAATCTTTCCGCAGGGTTGATCCCTAAATAGAGCATTGGAATTATTATAAAACAACATGACGACAATAGGGTACTTGACTCATATCAAAATTTATTAAAATATTGTTTATTTCTAACAGTATTTGGCATAAGATTCCACAATATACCGATTTTAATAAATAACAATGAAGGATTACTGTAAAATTTTAATTTGAAAATGCTAGAAATAATCTTTTTTATCTCACGGCGTAAACGCTTTGATATCCTGTGGTCAGGGCCGTGACGTCACTCATATAGTAAACAAAGAAGTGTCAAATTTGATTCAACAACTCGTCGATTTGCTCTATTCTTTCCTAAAACTGGCAAAAAATCGTCCAAATCTCCATTATTATACGTGTAAATATCGTAAATTATTTGTATTAATAGCAAAGTCAACCATTGATGTTGGATTTGTGAGAGCAGATAGTACAAATCTTCCGAAAATCGACAGATTGATGGTCAGGAGATTCTTTGTGTAGCACTCTAAACAATATAAGTACAGTTTCAATACTGTTATAATGAAGAACAGGTTACAAGTGTACTTTTCAAGATTGTCACGCGGCAGAAGAGAGTTGCAAATATGCATTTTTGGTGTGGTTGCACCATCACAGTGAGGAGCTATTTTGTACAGCAGTTGAATGCTATTGGATAGAATCCTATCTCTCAAAAGTCAAATAAACACTAAAAGTATTTTCTTCAAGAGAAATGTTCAAAAGAAAACATCAGGATCATGTGTCAAATACCAGTGTAGTACTGCAAGAATTTGTAAATGAACATAAAAAGAAAAAGATTGGCAGTTGTTCATTTGTCAAGCATGAAGAAAATTACTGGGAGGAAAAATATATATACATTCACAGACACAGATTGTGACATATTTCTTTAAAAAATTAAAGACCTCTTCAATGAAGAAAGAATAAAGTGCATAGAAAACTAAACCAGGAATCATCAATACAGAAGTGCTCTTTAGTTTGAGCTTCGTTATGAAGAATAACAGCTTCCATGTGCTATGAAGTCAGCCAGTGCATAACACATGATGGTTCTTTCGATGAGAAGATTTTTGGTGGGAAATCTTGCAGACACCTATAATGAAATGTGGATAAAAGTTGAAAGATGAAGATTTGGGTTGAAATTTGCAAAATGTGACCTCTTCATTTCTGATTAATACCCTGTAATAGTCAGTTCAACAAACGGTATCCATAAATAAATTGTCATGCTCTTTTACTGAAGAAAATGCTAATTATCAAAGATGGAAAACTGTGAACAGTATGCTTAACTCAAGTATAGATGCAGATGTTTTGTGCTAAAGCAAAACTTATATAAGTACTTTTGTGTTGCTAGCAGTCATTTTGAAAACACTCAAAAGGTGACAATATTAGCTATAATAGGTATTTGTTCTAACAATCTGTATGTCAAAAAACTTATTGATCAAATAGTGCCATTTTGGAAACTAAACTACATTTTTCCTAAATTATATGAAAGTATTACTTCATAATAAATCACTTTACTATTATTTTGACTTTTATTACCTGCGACCTTAAGGCAATCTATACAAATTAATAAATGTGATCTAACTCTATTCAACCTATTTGTACTTATGGAACATATATATTTGAGTAACAATGATAAATATGAACAACAAACCTATAAAATATTATAAATCTTTTAAGGTGTAACGGAAAAATAATACACATGTATTTCAAATTAAAATATTTTGATTCAACTTAAACCTTTACAAGTCATTATTGTCAAATAAACATAGAATATTTTTTTTGTGAAGAACAATGTCTAATGTAGTACAAAAATTTATTATGTCATCTTTAGATGTTAGTTATGTATAAAGTAAAGAAAAAAATTTTCTTTATATTATTTATTTAATAAGAAGGGTCTTGTAAATTAGGAAGAGCACAGGCTGACAACACAGCAATCACGTTTAATATATTTGTATACGGCTTTAAAATGGATAACTTGCATATTCTTGCGTAAGCTGTTCTGAAATTTACTTTCTTCTAGTAAGTTATTATCACTATGTATATATTAAGCAGACTTAACCATCAGGTAGTCACGCTAATAAATATTCAATAGTATTTGCTTTTTTATACTCAGGCCAAGTTAGTGCTTGTTAAATGACTTCATACGGTTTTTGAACTTCATTTCTTCGCAATCTATGATTACCCTTTTATACTTATGGTGAAACACTAGAAGTAACTTTTTTTATTGTGCTTTTGGTTAAAAGGTGAAAGTTCACTGACTTTCTTCCTTCTTTTCTTCATAAATTTTCTCAAGAGCTTTATTTCTTTAGAAATAATATATCAACTCTTAAATAAAGTTCTTTAGGTATCCCTATGTATATTCTTGGTTTGTGCCTTATCATACATAAAAGTACTGTCCAGATTAATTTTTTGGTTATTGTGATTTTTCCTTTCTATATGTCTTTAGTTGTCCGACTTGATAGCTTGATGAAGAAGACTCAAGTAATGATCCAACTAGTGAAGGTATATGAAATGTCATTATCATAATTTTCCTCACTTGGAAATAATAATTTTTAATAATGTTTGGCCAGATATAGTTGGTTTGCAGCACTTTACTTCAGACAATTTATTGGGAGATGTTGCAGTTGATTGGTGGTGGGCAGCAGGTTTAATCAGTGACGATATAACATCTTTCGGTTTTACCAAACTGGACCTATTTACTTCTATGCTGCTTTGGTATATGAATACTTGAGTTATTTTATTGACATAATGTTGTTCTAGTTGACCGGCCACATTTTGATGTTGTGGCTGAGCATGCACTGCTTTGTATTATGTTGCACAACTTACTGCCTTATCAATCTCCTTGTCAAGGGGAGAACAGGGTAGTACACAAATAGTTCTCATTAAGTAACCTCTGAAAGCAACAAATTTTTAATTAGGTACTCAGTAAATTCAAGTAAAAGTTGTTTAGATAAATATATTCATTATTATGAAACTGGGATAGTTTGTATTACAAGTCAGTTTTCATTCTAACTGAAAGATAAAAATTAAATAATGATTTTACATACAACGTAAAAACTTCTATTTTGTTTAAGTTGAAACTAAAGTACCTACACAAATTGAGTTATTCATTTATAGTACTTACATTAATGTGATTTTCGCAAAAATACATTCGAGTTTCAGTAGACAGTTACAGGATTTCTTTAAACGAGTGTTAACCAAATATTTTGCATGTCTATATCACTGGGTACGTCTAATCCACAGCTTTCCTGGAGTCTTTGAAGAGGTAATTCTACATATATTCCTCTTCTATTGTCCCGTTTCATATACAGTTTTACTATATTTTGTAATATTTAATAAAAAGCATTGTTTTTGTGAGGTTATTTCGCCGCGGTGCTTTGTTTACTATAAGACTGACGTCATTTGACGTATGCCACAGATAATCAACAGACTATCATGGCTGACCGTGTTTTTGGTCCAAAATTAAAAATCTTAATTTAAAATAGATTTTTTGCACTTTTTAGCCATCAAAAAAAATTATATTCATGTGCTATGGTCTAATACAACAATTATGAACATTTTAAGCCCTACTTTAAAAAAGGGTCAACTAGCCTATTGCGATACTTTAATATATGCGTGATATAGTTAAAACAATGTAATCAAAAAGACGACAAATCCTAATCCTATTATTGTGGCTATTTCATATTGCTAAATGTATTTAACTATGTAGATAGGTATCTAATTTATAATATCACAAAGGATTTTCGTCATGTTAAAATTATAATAACAAAAACAAATTACTTTTTATAATTTACGTATCTCAAACATACGGCCATAAAATATATTTGTAATAAAATGCAGTTGAATCACTATTTGACGGTGACAACCCTGACATACAAAATTGAGAAGTAGGTATTGAATATTTTCAAACAAGCGGCCGGCACGAAAAGTCCGGAATAATTAATCACACATCAATTTATGAATATCTTTTGATACTGTAAATTTGCCGTTCAGATATAACGAAAGCTTTTGATTGGTCGCAAAATTAATCGAATACTAAACAATCGAATGTAAATTAGAAATAGCGGGGTCCTATTACCAGTGAAAGCCCACCGGCATTTTCAAATATTGACTCGATTATGAAGGCCATAGTTTACGGCGTGCAAGAGAGACAGATAACTTGTAAATATTAACAATAATTTGAAATTTAATTGACATAAAAATTATTGTAGAAAACATTGTAATTCATTGGAACTATGACCCTTTATACTGAGTTGCATTAAGTAGTGTAATCAATAGGTGAGGAATTTCAACTCATACTATTAGAATGGAAGCAGCTGGTGCTATGTAGCGTCAACTAGCTTCATCAGACGCTGCAAAACGATCAACTGTTTAAACAAATATAAGATATATAAATTAAAAAAAGGACACAAGTTAAGCCTAAAACTTAGGGCTCGGGTACTCTGTAGCAGCTAAAAGAGGAATAAATTAATGTAAATGGTGCGACAAAATCAGTTTATAAATAGATAATTCGTTTAGTACCTATATACCTACTCGAATATTTAAGACTTCACTCAATCATATAAAAGTCCGGCTTTTATATGATTGAGTGAAGTATACCTACATTTTATCGTGCAACCAATTGGCACGTCCTTATTTTTATCATATATTTTTTGTATAAATCTTTCATTTATTTCTAAATGTCTAAGTATTTGCTCTACTTAAAATGTTCTTTACGCATTGTTTCAGTGGAGAACCACTGACGCTTGGCCTTTGAAAAATGCTTCGCGATTTCCAAGTAGTGTTTTTGTCACAAATTAATTTTAGCTATTATTACAAATAAAAATATCTAACGTTCCAAATATTCCTTTGAATTTCGTATGTACATTTGTTTAACGCCTGAATACATCTGCAAAGAAATTCAAAGGTGTATGTGATGTAGTCGACCAATCGGCGTGGTTGACTAAGGCCTAAACACCCTAACTTAGGATGGGATGATATGAGTTTTTTGTTATTTCCCCTAACATAGGTAAGCTGTAAGACGCTGCCTTTGCCAAATCTCATGATTCTTGATCAACAGGATGTGCCCTATGATAGGTTTTATTTCTCCCGTCATATAAACGGTTATACCTTTTGATTGCGTTGACTTACAAATTTTATTTTTTTCACAGCTGAAAGAGACTATAGATCCGAGTAGGTTAGGTACACATTTGACGTAAATTCAGTTTGATATTAATGCGCGCTCCTGAGTAAAGGGTTCTTGATAGACAGATAGAAAAGGAACGGAGTTTCGTTTTTCCTTCCGAGGCACGGAATCTTAAAAAACTTTGATATCACCAAAGATCGATAATTCGTCACAGGCGAAACAAAGAATCGATACAATTACCACAAACCCCAAACTTTCCCAATCGAACTCTTAGAGACAGGTAGAATTTAAGACAGCAGCCGAACTGACTGATGGCGAGCCCGGGGCGATCGTAACATTAAGCCCTACGCAATATTAATGCACCACATTCTCACCCGGGGCAATAAAATAAATGATGTCATTTTTTGTTCGGCTCTTGTCCCTTCGATGTGTCGGCGAGTCGTACCGCTTTGTACCGCCGCGCCGTGTCCGCGGGACGCCGGGGGACAAAAGCAGGCGCCGCTTTACCTTTTTACCTCACTTTTCGCAAACCGGTGACGTAGCTTTTTGTCATAATTAATAATTTATCGCTCTCCAGAGTCGCGACGCACCTGCATGCTTGCAAGGTGCTTCTGTCTATTCGATAAATCATAACGCTACTCTTCGCAATGAAAGATACGTACGGAGTTAGTGAAAAAAAAAGCTATTCACTTCATCTGTCACTTGAAAATAAACAAAGCTTTGTAGTAGGATCGCCTAGCAATGTTACATTTTTATGAAAAGATATTATTATGCATACAAAGAAATAAAAGAACTTTACACGTACCTTGTATTTTTTCATAATTTGGATAAATTAAAATTATGAAAAATTACATACTTAGTACATATTTATTAAAATTTTCAAAACATGCTCATTCTAAAATGACGTAATTTCAACCGTATGAGTTTTGTAGGCCAATGCCGTTTACCAATGCAACATATTAAAAAAGAAATGTCAATTTTAACATTACCTCCTAGAAAGAGATTTAATTTGAAAGAGAGGAAGGCAGAGACTTCACTGTCATGAATCCTACACTATTCAGCATAACAAAACTCCCAAATGGTTTAGTAATTTTCATGTAGTATAATTCTTGAAATCTAATCAATTTCGATTCGACTTGTTGCCGGCTCTCAGTCTGTCGTCACTTATTTTAGAAGTGTCTGAAGAGCTCAGGACACAGTGTCACCTCACCGCACCCTATCTTCCTGTGGATGTAGTAAGAGTCCACTGATGAAGGTTACCGTATTACGCCTCCGCGAAATGATGAAAAACTTAACACGACACCCTTTTTTAAGGCAGGGGTATCTGTTACTATGCAAAGTTGACAAGGCAGCTCAGATGGGTATGCAGCAGGACTCCTGTCCACGAGCGGCCATTCCACCGGTGTTATCACACCCGGTTAAACCACCGGAAACCCTACACCAACTCTTTTCCCCAGCGTGATGTATAGTAGCATCCCCCTCGTTGAGGAGAGGACCGCGCCCAACAGTTGGATGTATGGGTTGAAGGGTTGAAGCATCAATGGGTTGAAGGAATAATGATATTCTTCTGAAATACGGGAATAGCTTATATTTTCTCTTCATGCTGTATTTATTGCATGTTTCACTATTAAGTTACATCATTATATGTTAATATCTAGGTTCTGTATCGGACGAGTAATGTTTAATTATTTAACTCTAATTAAGTGGTACCTACGAGTAGTTAGGTATTTATTTTTTGGTTATTTACTTTTGAAATACAAGTAAATCATTACTATATTTATTATAAGCTATAATGAATGTATTGTGTGGATAACATGTTAAACCACCGAACTTAGAAACGTCTGGCCTTGGCTTAGTGATTTTGACGCGCATTGCCAAATATCACCCTTTGCCCAGTTTAAAAAAAATCACATAATACGCCAAGAATACTAAGCAAAATAACGCAATCGAAGCCGCAGTCACAAGCTAGCGCAAATAATTGCTTGAACATCTCACTAATTACTTTATAAACATGCGTACGCAGAAACAATTATGCAGAGCGACTTTTTCTGTGGCTCTATTAAAGCCTGTCATTAACCAATCAATATGCCCTACAGAATAAAAACAGCCCTCTAAGTCCACCGCACATCGGCGCAATAAAATGTTGAATTTACCAATATTTATAGTTAATTCCGTAAAAAGTGAGTGGGACAGGCCATTTTGCGGCCCAATCGTCCATAACACCGCAGCCGCAGATGGGGGCAAGACATTTCATGGGGTTTTATACCCAATGAGCGCACTAAACGTCGTTCTCCGCCGCGAATCCCGCTACGCCATTTTTACGAGAAACACGAGAATTGACACGAATCTCGCTGTAAACATACTGTTTTATTATTCGCCGGCCGCGAGCTGCGCCGTTGTTTTAATGCTGCCGATTAAAATTACGAATTTATTGCAATAAGCGCTGCGTTTTCTGACGATAAACGGCCGGCCGAGTCGAGAGCTTTCCAGAGTTCGCTTTATCCCGGCGTTCGCTCGCCGGGTGCTAACTATCGAGATGTCGCGATCGGCGATTATCCGATGTTCCGATGTATCGATAAAGCGCAAATGCTATGGCCGACTTCACGGCCGGACCGCAGAATACATAAAATTTTCACGTTCTGACAACATCGGCAAGAGCTGTGAGAATAAATGTTCACTGTATGAAAAATATGATCTGTTATTTTTTATAAGACTGACGTCATTATTTTGGCGATATATATGACGACCTTACTATTAAAGAATATGCGTACCTATGTCAAATAATGCACAACATTTGTTATCAATTTTTATATTATAACATTTATACTTATTGGTGTGACTTCTTGATGGAACTGAATGTTCATATTGAATAAAACCATGGTTTTCTTGCACTTTTTTTATTTGCTATTTTGTACGACCGGTTTTGATTACTTCATCTTCAGGTATATCTATACCTGAAGATGAAGTAAATGAAACCGGTCGTACAAAATAGCAAATTCAAACAGTAAAATAAATAGTGGAAAAAAGTGCAAGAAAACCATGGTTTTATTCAATATGAACATTCAGTTCCATCAAGAAGTCACGCCAATAAGTATAAATGTTATAATATAAAAATTGAATTCAATATGAAGAATTCAATATGAATTTTTATATTACTAATAAATCTTAATTTCTTAATTTTTAATATTTTTTACTAATATTTTAAATTAATATATTTTTGAACAATAAGAGGAAAACTAATATGTTCTATTCCTATACCAGTATTCTTTGACTACCTTCTTAATTAAATCTACTTAGGTCTTTGTATTCATTCTATACGATAAGGTCTTAGTTAATAATAGGATTTCATAAAAAAAAGTCCGACGAATTTACAATTTTGTTTCTTTTTTGCGGATGAATACTGCATACGTGTAGACAATTTAAAATTTATATGTATAGACTAGCTTTATCGTACATATTAGTGAATACGTCAAAACTGAAATAACTAAAAAATATATTATTTTTACCCCCTATTTTCAGAAAGTTATATGTTGAAATGGTTATGCTTACAAATGGATCTTTTTAAAATAAATTATATTTATTCATGTATTTTTTAAAGATAGGCATATAAGACAAGTACCATTCAAAGACCCGCCATCCTCACACTATAACATTCTTTAAACCAGAGATAGTGAACTAACACTATCTCTGACAGGTGCAACAATTGGCAAGATCTATGACATTTGTTTTTTTTATTGCTACTAAGTTGGCAAACAAGCAAACTGCCCACCTGATGGTAAGTGGTAACAGTCACCTATAACACATGTGGCTCCTGTGACATTCGCAGTAAAACTACAAACCCCACTAGGGCCACAGTGTACGTTGCCAACTTGTGACTTAGGATGTAAAGTCACGGTACCCAGAAATTTCAGTACCATATCTTACCCTTCAAACCGGAACACAGCAATGCAAGCACTGCTGCTTTGCGGCAGAAATAGGTAAGACGGAGGTACCCAAGCACACGACCCTGGTACAGAGTCTCCCTCCGGTCATATAAGTATTTTGACAATTCTCCCACCTCTGTACGCTAACGCCAGTGGTTCTCAACCAGTGGTGAGCGGACCACCCGTGGTCCATGGAAGGATACACCGAATTCAAACTAACTTCCCGGTCGTTATTGCTAATACATAGAACAAACTTCGAATCGACTGAGAGCATATGATTATTTGCTGGTTACAATAATATTAGTCCTACGAACTTGTGTAGAAGATGAATATCATGACACTATTATGTTATTTAGAATAATAAACTTTCAAAATTGATTAAGCTTTTGTATATAACGGTCCCGGCTCATGACAAAGAAATGTAAATGGTCCACCACTGCTGTACTCACATCATCATAACCATCAAATAGCACAAAGCAATATTTGACTTAAAAAAGTTTGTAATCGCGCGATACTCTCCATTCGGAACACGCGTATTAAAACTATATTACAATCCGTAAACAAAAGAAGCCGCAATGAATTAGACAACTCGAACAATTTGTCATAAAAGCAGGAACGGGCATAAGGGCGCTCTCACACGGGCCGGGTTTACCTCGAAAGTCGTAACTTACGAAAGTTATAGGTATATGCGGCGCGGCTCAAAGTGGCCGCAGACATTAAATTATGAGATACGGCCGTGCGACCGGCCAAGAACCGCTCATTCAACTAATTCAACTTTGATTTCGGCGCACGCTCGCTCCTTCACATTTTTGGGTGTACCTACTCCCGTTAATTGACAGCTCAGCTTTATGGCCCGACCAGTTCTGGGTGCCTCGTCTAATCTGGGATTAAACGTGTGCTAATAACCCACCTGTTTGAACGATTTAAGTTGTGAAATGATTCAGAGTTACGGAAAACAGTGACTCCCCAAAACCTATACACAATCAGACACAAAGTACAAAGCATATGTATTCATGCATTAAAACATAAATTACTTTGTTATTATGGCGACAAACTTAAGTAAGACGATGGAAGCTAGCCAGCGGAGCTCATAAGCCCTACTATCAACTAAACCAAGAACCGAACCTTTGAATCGGAACCAGGCGGCCTCAGCCACTAGACCACGGAGCGGCGATCATGAGTAGCCCCCCATAAGAAAGGCGCATTAATCAGACGTCAGTTCAGTGGTCTGCGATGACATAATAGCATGTTCGCGGGCTGACACACAGTTTTTATCGCAGCTCTATCAATCAAGCCGCGACAACGGCTTCCGTGTGGGAGCCGCTTTCGGTGCTCGTACGAAATTGGACAACTTGACCATTAATACACTTAATTTTTGTACACGCTCAAGAATACGAGGTTAATCAAATAATAAAAAAATATTAAACAAGGTTTTTTTTTTGCTTCATCGAAATAAAGCAAAACACTACCAAGATAAAGCAGCTTAAAGTTAGTTAGGTTCAGATTGATTTTTGGTGATACGATAGACATATAAAAAGTTTATGAGAAAACGAGAGTTCTTACCACTTTTTGATATTATATCTATAAGGTGCAATTAAGGCTTGTGATCCTAATAGACATATAAGCACATCACGATTATTGTTTCTCTTGTTTTCGCGATGATAAGCAATCGAAATAAAAGCATTTACAGAAAGAAATAATCTACTACATCAATTGTGTTTTTTCGCTAAAAGATCGATACCGAACATCTGTTGTGCGAGCATGGACTTGTCGATCGACATATACCTATCGATCGACAAAAGCGTCTGTTCTTTTCACTCCTTAAGAATATCTGTCAAATTTATCGATTTTTGTAGAGTACCTATGTCGATCTTAGCTGACTAATTAGCGCGAGCTAAGCCGCGAACAGACAGACAGACAAAACCTGAGACGGACATGACAAAACCTGAAGGGTTCCATGTTGACTACGGAACTCTAAAAACTGCTTAGACAGACAAATAGTCTGTGCACTCGTCCTGTTTAGATCTACGCAAATAAACTAGAGAAAAAAAGTGGACTGAACACCTGTTAGAAAATTAAAAATATGACATTAACGTAGGTATGCGAAGATGATTATTTCCAACCTTTTTCTTGGAATACTATCTGTACTAGTGTATTCCAGAAGAAAATTATAATAACGACGATTTCATTTCAGATAATGTTCACAACGTAATCGCTTTGAACCGATATTATAATTTTTAAATCAATAGTTATTATGAATAGAATCTTGAGAATACGAAGTTCTGTGGAAATAATCGAGTTACCAGTTATTATATATTTAAGACACTATTAAATTAACAGATTTTCGTGAAAACGTTAGTTCTGACCGCAGGGGGGCTATGTTTATTGGACAATCATAGACAATTTGGATTGTATTTATTCTGTGATTGCATACAAAAGTATGAGAACGTGATTATTTAGTGAGAGATTCGAGATTTTGATTATAGTTAAAGAATTTTACGAGTTTGTTATTATAGTAATCAGACACTATCCATTAAATACCAACATTTATCAAAGACTGTATTATAATTAATTTGACATTGGTCAGATTATTTATTATTTAAACCTACTCTATATCGACAAAGTAAGAGAATAAAGAAACAAACAGTTATAAAAAATAAACTCATAAAATGGATATACGGTTTAGTTTAGGTGATAATATAAAAAAATCTAAATAACAAAAATTGGTTTGTGTCAAGATATTAGAATACAATATTAACCGCAATAATAAAATGATTTAAAAAATTCCAACCGGATAAAACACATTAATACGATTGAAGTTCAATCGACAAACGTAAACCTATTAAGGCGCATAGTGCTCCCAATGACCTTGCGTCGATCGTCCCGCACTAATTACATAGGAGTGAGTGAGTGAGAGCGAGGGGAATATTTAAGCAAACCTTTACGCGTAAGATGAATTATTTCAATAAAAAATTTATAAAGGCGAATATGTAAAATCTAAAAAGACCATCCCCTAGAATATTGTTCACTTTATTTATTGAAATCGAAAGTATATGATTTAACCTAATATTTACGAAGCGATTAGGTTTACAGTTTTAAAATCGAGGCATGTTTGGGTCACATTTTAACCAAGTTTTAATTAATTTATCAAAAAATTAAGAAGACCATCCTCTAAAGAATGCGTTGAATATTAACATATCTTTTTTAAAGATTTTTTTATTCAATATTTATGAAGAGAATCGGTTTTTTCTGCAGTGATTTTTTATGATTGACGTTACCATGCGCCTTAAGAAGACTACAGCAACATTCAAATAACACAACATAAATTTCACATTCCCCTGATTGGTCATTGTCGTTGCTAATTACGAATGATTAATGTGTTTTAGTTACAAATGCTAATACAAAGCACAGGAGGTGAATATTTTTTCCCTGTAATAAGGCAATTTATAAAACGCAACAACGCGCCGATGACACCCGACGATGTAGGAAAGTAATCGTTGTAAAGTTAATTTATTCGAAGAATTAACCCTTTAAGAGCGCATGCACGTTGCGCCGGGAACAAAGAATAGTAATTAATTGCTCGTCACGGAAATTGTCCGCGGTATTTCATAATACCTAATAATTCTGTCAATATCTGTGAATATGCATGGAGCTTATTGAATTGATGTCCCTAGTAAGTAGCTTGAGGTTTTTTAATGCAGCATGGGTGGCAAAGCTCACTTACTGTAAAGTAGTTACCGTATCTTAACCCTTACAAATATGGTGACGTATTTCGAAACATGTGCCTGGCTTCAAGCCTCGTCTATGCTTGATTTCTTTTGATACCTGTTTTGTTTTCGCCAAATTCAAACATTTTATTGATTTTCGACATAAAACGAAAGGAAAATCAAAAGAAATTCACACAGACGACCAGCGACGAGCGCTCGATGCCACACGATGGATTCAAAAATAGAACCCCAGCCCCTTTATCATGATTGATTAAAACAGTCGCAAAACCACAGTAAGAGCGAGATGGAGCTATACGCTGCAATAGCGGTGTCTCTGTCTCAAAATTACTTTAACCTTGCTCTCAATGATCATGGTAAGCTCCCTGTAGTCGCTATGCAATCATTCGTCTGGCGTCGATTTCTATTGATTTTCTTCCGACAGCATAGAAATTGTCTATTTTCCATGAACCGACTGCAACGAGAGATCTCAATCTTTAATTAATAACTCCATACTCACTCTCTCTCACACACTACTCTCTCTACTAACTATCTCAACTACTTACTAACTCTCCCTCGCCTAGCGAGTGTTGAGGTCGAGAGAAATACGCCCGTGAGTCGCGTAGCGTAGCCGATCTCAAAAATAGGGCCGTCACTCACGCGCAGGCGGGAATACACTATGACGACACTTTTGGCTATTTTGTAAGGTGGACTACTCGTTAGAGCGTAAAGCACTGTAGATACCACAAGTAGGTACAAAAATATAAATTAAATTCTTCATTTGACTTTTTCAATTTTAAATAGCAGCAACATTCACAACTATGTATAAAAATCCAAAACCAATCATTCAAAATCAACGCTTTAAAACCCGATCTGAATTTATTAATAACATCTTCATACCACTGTCAGCCCTGGGACAGTAACAACGCGGACTGTCAAAATAAAATATGAGCCAATAAGGGCGCGAGGCGACAGGGCCGTCACGCCGGAGTTATTGCGCGATATATGAACTTATTAAAATGTTCCCATTCCGTTTTTGTTTCTTGTTTCCCGCTCGGGTGACACTGTTGACGGGATAGATTATTCTCTACTTCCTCACGTGTCGTCCATTGACGTGCTGCTAATAGAATTTAATTATAGACACGGAAAAAAGAAGAGTAATGAATAGACAATGTTTGCATCAGTACGGTGTCAAATGAGGGCACAAAGCAACGAACTACGACACTTAAAAGTATACTTACTAATTTTATTCTAGAATAATATATTATCATTGTTCGAGCATATTACATTTTGGGGAGAACACCGCAATGGATGCTGTTTAATGATGGTTTTTTTTTATTTTTAACATCTTATTTGTGCTAGTCGGTATAAGTTTTTAGCAATTATATAAATTACTTATTTGTATTTAGTTTTGAAATTTGTGTCTAATAATTTCAATTATACTTTTAATTTAATGGGGAGCTTCTTTTCTTAAAAATCTTTAAATGATAAAAGTTTATTTAATAGTACATTGTTACCCCAGGGGTGAAAGTAAACCCTCGAACTATTGGTGCCCTCGCTACGCTCGGGCGCCAAACACCGTCTCGGGACTAAATAAGTCTTTTACCCGAGGTAAACACTGTGCTTTTCATTACGAATACAAGGAAAGTAAAATTAAAACAATGAATTAGCTAAAGAAAAAACGTGTAAATTTTATTTTACTTACATAAATTAACAACTTCTGCTTTATCTTATAAAATCAGGCGTTAACTCTCTAACTGAATCAAATGAACTCATTGTGTTAACTATTAACACAATGTTATACAAATATAATTAAAACAGTTAATACAAATCTCTGCTATACGGAAGTATTAACAAAACCCTACAAATGGAAAAAACAAATGAAGATCGCATTGCCGCTTTCCCGCTAATTTGTTTTTTTTTTCTGTGGCCAGCCAGCTATTCGACCATTATTTTTCATTTTCATAATTAAAAAAATGGTTAATATTTTGCCCAAATCTATGTTATTTTAAAGAAATAGTCGAAAATAAATTAAATTGTCATTTAAAAATATATTCTTTAAGTTTAAATACTTAATATTATGTTATTTCAATTTTACACCGCGCTGTAATTGAGTAGCTGTATAGAATGTCGGAACACGGTTCAATAAAAATGTGAAAAAGGAACTAGTTTCTTTTTAAAATTTGACAGCAGCTGTCAGTTGAAAGTGATTCTCCCTAGGGCTGAAAAGTATTACTTTCAACCCGCTCCTCAGGCAACTTCAGACCTACTTTCAGAGTATGAGTAATGAAAAAATAAATTACTTTTATCATTTGAAGATTTTTAACAAAACAGTCTCTTTTAAATTAAAAGTATAAAAAATTCTCAACTAGGAAAGCCCAACTAGTACTAATGAGTAAATCTATACTTACTTACTAATATTATAAAGCTGAACTGTTTGTTTGATTGTTTGTTTGGTTGAACGTGCTAATTTCAGTAACTAATAATTCTAATTAAAAAACTCTTTTTGTGTTGGATAGTCCATTCATCAAGGCTATATATAACATCACGCTACGACTAATAGGAGCTGAGCATCATTAAAAAATGTTGCAAAAAAGGAAAAAATATAAATAAACATCAACATTCTATCGTTATTTTTATCATAAAAAATAAATTCCTGACAACTGAAAATCTACCACTGGAAGTTTCGGCATCTCAACTAACACAACTTGGCATCTCATGCATGCACATCTCACTAATTAGCGTTAAAATACGCAAGAAAATCGGTTCCCACCTCAAAGGGACCGATAATCGGGAAGATCAAACGTATACGAACCGGTGATAACTAGTTAAACCCACAATATTGGCGCAAAAACCGTTTCACAGCAGCTCTTGGCGACCATATGTGGCAAACATTTGACACGCGCGGCGTGACAAGTATCCATGGAAAAAAATGTTTACGACCCCACTTAGCATATTTGACAATGTTTTTCAACAACAATAAAAATATTGTCACTGTGAAGTGTTAAGTGAAGATAATTTATGATCCTTATTCCTGCGCTGCTTTTATGATGCCTGTATGAATTTCTTAAGCGAAACAGTTTTAAAAATAAATTGCTTGCTTGTACGCGCATACAAAAATATATCTGCACGAGTAATGACTATGTTAGTACTGTCAGAATAAAAGAGCCGTTTAATTTCTCACCGGTACAGTTTTTACTAGATAACGGCTACTGCTTAAGCATAATTAAAATTTAAGCGGCCACAGAGATTTTTTGCGATTGTAGGTATCCAGTAGATAATCACAGTCTCCTCACAATAATTATGCGATACTTTTTTTCTGAACTGTCAAAATTTTTAATTACATCGTTACCTCACCTAGGCGAGGCGGTGATGAAACTTATGTTAACAAATATTCCGCTAGGTGGCGGAAAAAACGCCGGAATTTTTTGTTCGGAAACATGGTGCAACAAAAACTGAAACAAAGAGGAAGGAAGGCAAAAAGCGTGACGGACTGACGGACGGCTCCACAGACATCTGTTGCTGAGGCGGTGTGGAGAATCGCATAATTCCATGTGTTAGATTGGGTTAGATTTTTGGGAACTGAACAGTCACCGTGCGCGTTACCTTGGCAAAGGCATTGGAAATGGCATAGGGCCATGAGTAATGCTATTGGAAATATTTCGAACTGTATATCCAAATTTTAGTTTCGTTAAAAGCTATATTCTTTTACAACTATGAGGGCAAGCAGGCTACTCACTTGATGGGTAAGTACCTACTCTCGCTTAAAGTGCAAATGGTTCCAGTAAGACTTGCAAATTTACAACCTCTACAAGAACACCTATAGATAGGCGTTCTTGTAGAGATTGTAAATTTGCAAGTCTGTACTACATTGCAAACTTGTGACAAGAGATGTCTAGTCATAGTACCCAGTAATTCACCGGTGCTTACCCGTGGTACTACCGTTGGTACTTCCCCCTCAAACAGGAACACAGAAATGCAAACACCACATGCACAAAGACGACTTTGGTACAGAGTCAGATATTCAAAACACTTTCAGAACACATAACCTACCTAGAAAGTTACAGTGTTGGAATATTAATTGTTTCACGATGGAAGTTAGTTTTCAAATATGATTTCAAAAATGGAATTGAATCTCCAACTATTCCTTGTCAATGACCGACGATCCCCGAAGAATTCCATTGTTAATTAGCATATTTGTCAGGTTGGCACCGCTCACCGTTCCCGAACGCGCGATATTCAATTTGCGAACGCCGCCATGATGAAGCATGCGCCATTTGTAACGGTTACCGGAGGTGCGTGTGATGAATAGAGGTTTTGTTCAAATCAATTTTATGGTATAATTATGAGTACCTACGCTGGTTAGCGCGGACGTATAATTTTTGTCCGTGTGCGATGCGTATCGTCGTTACGGCGTTTAAGTTTTAATAGTGGATGGAGCCGGTATAATCATCCTCTTACGGCTTGATAATCCTAAATTGTTCGTGTAACATGCCTATTCTATATTTTAAAAATTTAATATTAATATTTTTTACAGTATTTGGATGTATTTTGTCAGTATTGACTAGTTGAAGTTATTCTATCAATCAAGAAATAGTAGTTAAACATGCGTACGTTTTATAAATAAGCTCGCAATTGATGATATATTAAATTACTAAAACTTTAACGGGATTAAAACGCGTTTTGTATCTTATTTGGCTACGACGCTTCGGCCAGATTTAGGTAATAAGGTACAAAACGCGTTTTAACCCCGTAAAAGTTTTAGTAATTTAAGATGCAACGCGAAAGTTCAAAAGTGTATAATGATATATTAAATTGAAAAATAAGAATCCGTTTAAGAATTTTTTATAAGTACCTACCTAATATTTCCAGTGACGAAATACACAATTCGATATGAATGACAATTCGTATTAGACCGTCTCTTATTAACCGTAAAATCACAATTTTCCTTGGATACAAATCATAATCGCCAGATTTTGTTAGCAAACCAATTTTATTATATAATTGTTTTATTTCAATACCAATACTCTAACAATCTCGCCAAAAATCTCACCTTTGCTGTACGAAAGATACAAGATATTGATGTTTATAACACCAATCCATCAGTTGGTAAAATCAGACAATGTTCTAAAGAAAATGTGAAAGCATATTTCGATAATTGAACGATTAGGTATATTATACACACTATTCTTTCCATTTTTTTTCTGGTAGACAGAGCTCCCAGTTTCCCACTTTCTACAATTTGAGCATTATCTAGATTACTTACTTAAATTAATATTTATTCACACTAGCAAGAATTTTCAGGTGAACCTGCACCTCGCCTGCACTATTTAATAAGCGGGAACTGCATGTTCATTTTCTAACCTCCCATCAAGGAAATTTGACATACCTACCTTAAAATCTAACCTTTTCAGTATACCTAAAAATATTAACAATTATGAATAAGGTATCAATGAATTGTTCGCATAAAATCAAAATTAATTATGAAAAGTTTAGTCACCAACAAATTCATTTCACTTATCAACTTGTAGTGTGGTAACAATAATTGGAATGTTGTCTATGGCTTATGGCATCATAATTAGTTCCATGAACAATGACGAATAATCCATAGTCCTTCTTATTGCTCTTGAAACAGTTATTCACTGTTATTTAGGGTTTTGTCATAATAACGCTTCTATTTTTGAATCGCTATGTGAAATAGTATTTTCTTGGTGATGATTACGATTTTAACCAGCTGTACAACTCTATAATATTATAAGATCCAAATCAAATATTATATTGCCACACACAACTCTCTGCTGTAGTTGAGGTGAAAAACACTATAATGTGCTTTGTAAGTTATTTTTAAGTTCATTCAAGTATATCCTTATTAACCGACTTCTATTTTCTTTTGTGTTTGGTGGCGATGCCCATGTAGATTTTGCCAAGCTCGAGTTTTTTGTTCAGATTCTGTTTTTTGCTATTATGGTTACAGATAGACATTTTAATATAATTAGACGCTTAATCGCACATCATAAACATCAAGTTTGAGATACAATAATACCTTTCCAAATTCATTCTTCAGATTATCCCCCAAATGAAAATTCCTTGCTAAGCTGTGGAATGTTCACACAAGACATTATAATACGCATAGTACTCGTTTAACAATTACCTTGAATTCTTTCTTATGCTAGGAGGATTCAACGTTGATTTCTAGATCTATAGTATTGCTACTACCCACTCATGTCATACACAATAATCGTTAGCAGTCCTTGATCTATCCTCACCTGTATAACTCTCATTGGAAGACCAGTTTCCTTGGCGAGCTGCTCGCGTATGTGCCTCGTCGGTTTCGGCGTCTGGGAGAACGCCGATTTCAGTATCTCCAGCTGCTTCGCTTTGATGGTGGTCCGGGGCCCCCTTCGTTTGGAGCCGCCGTTTCCGTCGTCAGGGGACTTGTTCTCCGCTTGCGAGTCCCTGGTCTCCGGGTCGCCGTCCAGCGAGCCCTGGGAGGGGAAGAGAAACAACTGAATGCGACTATGTGGACACGCCTCGCTGCCGGCGAGAGGAAATTGTGGATATAATCATCATCAGCGTAGCTTTAATACTGTACATTGGAGACGTGGACGTTGTTGATGTGTATATTTATTAGATATGTGTAGTTTATGTTTTCTATTATCAAAGTATATATTTAAGTTAAATCTACACTATTATTATTCTCGCAAAGAGGAAAGATTTGTATCTTTATATACAACGAATAAACTCAAAAACTGGAGCGATTTCAAAAATTCTTTCATCATTAGAATGCTATATTATCATTATGCTATATGAAAACAAAAACAACGCGGGTGAAACTGCGTAAAGTTAAGCTAGTATTTAATAATTTTGTGAAATAGTTTTCAGTTATATATTATTATCTTACCCGTAATTATTTTCTACAATTTAAGCTTTCATTTACTCATCCGTTGCCTGGTAGAATGCTGCTTTGGCAAAGTATTCATTTATTCATATTTAGTCGCTTGATGTGTGCAGAATATGTATTTGTGTAGATGACAAGGATATTAATGATTTCAATTTCGATTAACTAATTTCAATACCTTTGTTTTACTGTAGTCAAGTATCATTCTTAAGACTTGCAACACGTTACGAATCATAAAAGACCACTTAAAGACATCGTAACGTATTATGTACTTAAGTAGTCTTGAAAATTTAAAGTATTTCATAACTTTGAAATGAATTGTAAATTTTTTGAATTTATCAAATAAGACTGACAAATAGAATTTCGACTAATAAGATGATACACGAATCTACCTTCACAGCTATAAGACGATTTCATCAATCGATATAATTTTATTTTCAAGGCACGACGTCTCATAGAGTATTCACAAAAATCACGTTAGTATAAAATATTGTTTCACGAATGACGATTGTTAGAAGCTAGAATCTCTAACCAACAATTATCGCTGTTGACACACAGTAGAATTATCACACGTACTAAAATATACACGTACTATTTTTTTTTATTGCTACAAAGTTGGCAAACGAGCAAACTGCCCACCTGATGATAAGTGGTAACAGTCACCTATAATACATGTGGTTCCTGTGAGATTCGCAGCAAAACTGCAACCCCCACAAGAACCGCAGTGTACGTTGCCAACTTGTGACATCAGAAGTCACGGTACCCAGTAATATCAGTGCCATATCTGACCCTTCAAACCGGAACACAGCAATGCAAGCACTGCTGCTTTGCGGCAGAAGTAGGTAAGACGGAGGTACCCATACCCTTCAAACCGGAACACAGCAATGCAAGCACTGCTGCTTTGCGGCAGAAATAGGTAAGACGGAGGTACCCATACCCTTCAAACCGGAACACAGCAATGCAAGCACTGCTGCTTTGCGGCAGAAATAGGTAAGACGGGGGTACCCATGCACACGCAGGCGAAGGCGGGCATTCGCTCAAGCGATGCCCGTCTAATGACCCTGCCGCGGAGGCGTGCACGGTTGGCCCCGTGCACGCCACCGTACGGCCCTCCGTCTGGGGATTGCCCTGGTGTTCTCGGGCAATCCCCCCTTGGCGATAGCCCGGGGCGCGTAGGTAGTGAAGTCGCAGTGTGGACCTTACCTAGCGCGCCCTTAAGGGCAGGGAGAACACCGGGGGTTTTAGTGGGTAGGCCTGGCACTCTGCCGAAAGAGCCCCACACACGCTCGCTGTTTAGCCAACGGCGGGTACGGTGCGGTTACGCATTTCCCCCCGAGAAGAAAAAAAAGGTACCCATGCACACGACCCTGGTACAGAGTCTCCCTCCGGTAAAATGACAATATCAGTAAAACATTCCATTATACCCACCTGGTCTTCGGAGTCCTCGTGCGGCTTCGTGTCCCCGTTGTGGGAGAGCTCGGAGTGGAGCGCAGGGTGCGGCGCGTGCGCAGGACTGCTCGAGTTGTTGGCTGCCCTCGTCTCGTCCTCATCTTCCTCGTCCGACCCAGACCCGAGCAGGGAGTCCGCTGTGAACAATCGAGAAACGTAAGGTTTCCGAAAACATCAACAATCCATGTTGTATCTTCTATCTATACATACAAATAAATAAAATTGAAGTGTCTGTTTGTAATGTCAAAATAACAAGTTTTTACTAAATGGGTATGAATGTATATCGGGTACCAATAATAAAAACACAATTTAAAAATTTTTGTCTGTCTGTTTGTTCCCGCTTATCTGCGGAACGGCTAGACCGATTTTGATGGGACTTTCACTAATAGATAGCTAATTATATAAGGTATAACATAGGCTTTTTATCAAGATCGGTCCAGCCGTTACTATTCCATGCGGACGAAGTCGCGGGCACAGCTAGTGGTAGATAAAGTTAGTTTTATTTACTGTGGGATGCAGTTTAGTATTTATTGTTTTTAACCGACTTCAAAAAAAAAGCAGGTCTTATGTTCGAATGTATCTATTTTTTATGTATGTTCATCGATTACCTACTCCGCTATTTTGTGTGCCGATTTTCAAAATTCTTTTTGTCCCATTGTCACCGTGTCATGATCTGATTATGGAATCCCAGGAAAATCGAGGGAAACCCTTAAATTTTATAGGCTCGTCCAACGTGTTTCATATTTTTTCTGAAGATATTCAGGTACCTATTTGTATCTGGTAGTATACTGAGCTGTTGATGGAAGGATTCTGGTAGGTTAGGAGTTAGGGGATAGTTCTTTCAATACTTATAATGGGAACTTATTGACGCGTAGTTCCATTCTTTTAGTGATTCAGGTCAGCTGATAGTGGAAAGTATAACTCCTATATAATTAGGTTATTAGGAATTCGGGAATAATTCTTTTTAACGCTGTTTAGAGCAAAAGACGTTTTATTTTGAGTTTTTCTGGTGTTTGCCTTGGGTCAAATTCTAATAGGTACGTATGTATTAAATTTACTAAAAAGATGAAATATTTTTTACGAAAATAAAACCGACCTCAAAAACACAAAAAGTCATTAATATTATAATAACTTCACATTTTTAGATTGAAGTCGGTGCCATACAATGATCACCTGGAAATTCATAAAAAATATAAAAACAATGAATGTAGTTAGTTAAAATTTGGCACCAACTTCAATATTAAATGACTTTTCGGTGTTTTTGAAGTCACTTTTATTTTTAGTCACAAAATTATCATTCGACTAACGGCCGGTTTTTTACATTATTTTATGTTTTTCTAGATTTTTATTGACTAACATTAACACTGTATGAAGTTTTTATTCAATGTTGATATCAAAGTTTACTTGGTTGCAAAATTACCATAATGAAATATTTTACAAAAAGGCATGTCTTTTATGCTAATGAAAACTATTTTACTCTTTTTATTCATATCTTCTAGCCCTATTGGTAAACAAGTTAAAAAGAAGTTGAAAATATATCACAAAGAAAGGAAATCGAATAAATACGACATCATCACGCATAACAACATAAACTTGTACCAATAACCCCTTAAACTGCTCGAAATTGACTTATCAAAAAGCAATCGCTCAGCCCCACGGTTGGTTTAACCAAATAAAAATGCAATTCCGGGGACGTCCCTCGAAGAGCAGAGGAAGAATTAGCCGCAAAACAATTACTTGTGCTGAAGGGAGCGAAGCAAGGACATTATGCGGAGGACCCCTACTATGCTATTTCGATCCAAATCGGCATTATGATAAGGTAGTTTATAAAACTTGTGTTTGTAAAAAAATATAGTCATAGAGCATGACTGTTTTGTAAAGAAAACAAGTCAGCATAGTATTTTATGATTTTAGATAATTTGACAATTTGATGAAATACCTGAGATACAATGTTTAAAAATTATAATCCAGATATCACTGAGTATTTTTATGCAACAAATATATGTGTTTTTTACAGAAAAAATACGGCGACGTCAGATACTTACTCGGAGTTTATTCAATAGTTTTTTAAGCATTCAATACATAAGTATATGTTCAAATTAAATTTATACGCAATAAATATTATAAAGAGGAAAGATTTAATTGTTTGTTTGTATACTGTACCGATTTTGATGAAAGATGGTATATGGATAGTTCGAGACCAGCAGGCCAATTATGGATCTTTCATCGCATGACATGGTATAAATTTGAGAAAAAGAAGTTATGAAATGCTGCATTTCGTATTACCGATCTCCAATGATATCATCACTATGGCATCATCATCATAGTCCTGCAGGGGAAGAACATATGGTAATTTTCCTACGGGAAAAAGATTCCCACAGGAAAACAAAAATAACGCGGGCGAAGTCGCGAGAGGAAAGCTAGTACGCAATAAAGATAAAGAGTAAAAGAAATGCACATTGACATTTAATGTTCAATGTCATATTGCTATCAGGTTGTCTATTAAAGTTATACGTTAGTATGCTAGGCAATATAAATAAGCAGTACCATTGTACAACTTCTCGAATGTCGGTAGTTAATTTCTTTGTTTGTAAAATGGTAAATTCAATAAATAAAAAATTTGCTCTCGCAAATCGATTGCTATGGCGCAGTCGACATGGCACCAATAGTAGGGGCCATAAAACCGTTTAAGTTTGGCAAACACGGGGTGCTGTTATAAAATATTTGAGGGTCGAAGTGACCGTAGAGTGCTCTCGACCACTCGAGATAAGTGTTTGCGTTGATACAGACTATGAACTGATGAGAGATTACGTAGAACAATCACAAGATGTTGTTATTGAAATATGTATATGAACATTTAATATCTGTTTTTTAAATATTTTTTAAGCCCTTCGTAATTTGCATTTTTAACATTATTTGGTACTATGATGCACATAAAGAGACGATCTTTTGTTTTGTCGCTGATATGTCTGTTTTAAAATTTTGTGGTGAAGTCATACCTATGAAAGATCAGTTTATCAATCAATCAACATAAATAAATATATGAAATCATTTATACCTACCTAGTTGATATAAGTTGTGTAAGTGTAAGACATAAATAAGTAATTTCATTATCATCAAACCAAACAAAATAGTGAGTTCTTTATACTGTCAACAGAGTGTTTGTATTGACAATATAACAGTGCTTAATACAACATACAATATCCTTTTTTAGAGTCCCTATCTAGTAGAGATTTATTAACTTGTCAAAATGTGACATCATTGGAATTGCATGCACACCAATAATTAATTTAACACACAAAACAATACACATTAAAATGAATAATAAAGTAATCGAAAAGATACACGAAAAATCTCTCTTGAGCAAGCTTTTATTTTAGAAATATTTTTAAAAGACACGACTCAATGGGGTTGTGTTGTTTTATTGCGGAGTTCCTATGGCCAGCTTCCAGCTCCAGCATCAGATAAGCTCCACGTAATCATCATATTGCATTGTTACGCGATATACATATGCATACAAAATTTCAGCTCAATCGGAAACCGGGAAGTAGGTGAAATTTAACTTGCAAGATTTCATTACAGACACCGAGACAGGTGAAAGTAAATAGAAGCTTGGAAAAAAAACTCATCTCAAAATATTTTAATAGTTTAGCTCGTGTGAGCATACTGCAGATGAGTACTGCATATGAATCCCTATCTATCTAATTATTTATATCATCATCATCATAATGCATATTATTAACATAGTGTAAACAATATGCATATATGACACAATTTTAAGGCGTTTTATTTATCTCAAACATATGACAATTTCACTTTGATGTCGGTAAAAACAATCCTTAGTTTATGTAAATACCTACTTTATATCTTAAATGCTTTAGTTGTGATCGCTGTATGATAGTGTTTCTTGCATATTTTTAAATTTTTAACCAACTTCGCAAAAAGGAAAGGGTTCTCAATTCGAATGTACTTACGTTTTTTATGTTTGTTACACATAACTTCGTCATTTATTAACCGATTTAGAAAATTATTTTTTTTTTGTATGAAAGGGGAATGCTTTTCGATTGGACCCACTGCCACCAAGTCAGGATTTGGTGATGGAATCCCAAGAAAATCGAGGGAAACCCTTATTTAAGGGTTTACAGCACGTCAACGTACTTTTCTAATACGCCTTTATTCCTGAAATGCGTATCTTGCGTTTACTCTTCATTGAAATGTTTAACCTGCAAGTCTTGTACCTTTGATCAATAAAATGTTATTCATATTACCTCATACGCTCATTTGTTTTTCAAATCAAGTCGCAAATGTTGCAACTGTTACAGAGAATCGCTCGTTGTTTTGTTGGGTAAATGCTTAAGTCTACACTCACCCTAAGGTAACTTCTAAACCATCGTAGACGATAACATAAGCCTGTCTACATACTCATATGTACGCAACTTATAACCATGTCTATGATTCTATGATCCCCGCGTTAAGAAATTGTAGAGCCCGAGGCTCTATCTAAACGCTGACTTTAACGTCGGCACAAACGACTAGGCCTCCATAAATAACTCTATGTAGAGCTATGTTAGAGTTAGAATAATGCCGTCTGCGGCGGAGCGATTGAGATGTAAACATGATATATTAGCTTTTGCGAACTGCGTTCACATAAGAAAGATCAAGGAGACATATCAAATGATATATGTTATATTGTGTTTTTTTTAAATTTTGCAGAGATTTATTTATAGAGTTCGATGAACTCAATAATATTATATGTACCTATTGTAATGTTTTTTTTATTGTAGCTTTATATGAGACTAGCTGTGTCCGCGAACTACGTTTCGCCATATATTTTTTCCCGTTTTTGCAACATTTTTCATTGATGCTCAACTTCTATTAGTCGTAGCGTGATGTTATATAGCCTAAAACCTTCCTCGATAAATGGACTATCGGACAAAAATATTTTTTTAATTTGAATCTGTAGTTCCTGAGATTAGCGCGTAGTAACAGTAGGTATATACTATAATATTATAAAGCTGAAGAGTTTGTATAGATAACTAAGATAGACTTTTTTCATAAATTTCTATAACAAACCTTAAAATTTATTGTAATTACCTTAGTTAAGTACCTATAAGTTTAATAAACTGGAATAATTGGCACCTGTCCGTCATAAAAAGTATGCAGCATTAGATACAAAAAAAAATAAACGTGTTGAAGTAAATTAGGTATCAGAAATAATTAGACCGAATAAAAGCCGATTGCATTGGCTTGACTTATATTAATAGTTTGTTCTGGCGATGACTTGTAACTTGTAACTCCTGCAAGTCACTGAGGGGCGCTCGGGCGAATATGTGCCAAGGGTACGTGGTACGGGTCATCCTTCGAGTTATTCACTAATTATTGGTACTCTAGACACCTTATACGTAGTCGGTTTTTTTAACTTCGACAATTTCAGTACAACTTATTTATTATTAAAACATGGGGGTTGGTGGTAGAAGGGTCCGGAAACCGAAGCTTTAGTCGATTTTTAGCCAAAATATAAAATTGTTAATATTAAGTACTTTTCCTCACAAGTGTGTTGAAAAAATGAAAAATGTACAATATACGTGCGTGTATTGCTTATACACACTATTAGGCTCTTTTGCTCTGAAATTTTGCCTTGTGAGTTATTAATATAGTCAATTCAATTTAAGGCTCTGTTTTTATGTTGTATATAGTTTTTAAAATATTTTAATTAAGGAAACTATGAGTCTACAACTTAAAATACTATGTTTGTAGTAACAACAAATTTTATGTCACTGTTTGTTTCTAATATATAAAAAAAATAAAAGGTTATTAGGCGACAAACTAAGGTAAGGTGGAGGTACAAGGCGAGCAGACTCAGAAATTTTATTTATCACCGAAAGAATTGAATAAGACATCCAGATCTTAACCACATGGTAACGAGACAGTCTTCATCTCTTCGCGGAAGTGGAATTGCGTGGACTCCCAATCGGTTCTTAGACTTAGGTGGGAAGAAATTGGAGACACACGTATTCTAAATGCATCACCGAACAAAAAATATATATTTTTTCATTTATTTACCATTTACCATACATTTAAATCATCTGTATAAGACACATTCTGAAACCACTGAGGTTTGTATGGTGTGATTTGAGTCAATTTACATTTTAGGTCTTAAGTTATCTACTTAACACAATGAATAATAAACATTAATAAAATTTTCAAAAATGCAAATAAAAATACATATTCTGTGGGATTGAGTACATGCGCTTCTAGTTGTTAGATAAATAAATTAATTTATAGTCTTAGTAAAGTAGCTTTGCCCGCGAACTAGGTTTCGCCAGTAAAAATACTAATATCGCTATTAAAAAATGGAGGTTGGTGGTAGAAGGGCAAAAATTTAGGTTTATAAGTTTTTTAATGCCAAATCATAAAAAAAAATTGTCAAAAAATTTTTTGGTGATAAGGGCCACTATCACCTAGGGTATAAAAATAGCCTACACAAAAAATTCATTAAAATCAGTCAAGCCGTTTCGGTTACAAACACTATATGACACGAGATTTTTATATATTACACGAATAAACGTAAGTTTGAATGAGTTGCGTTCTAATCAATGTTTTCGTTTACATTATCACTTAGATCATTAAAGAGAAATTCGTGTGGAGCTTCCGTTAAAATTTCCCACAAGCAGAGTATCATCGAAAGCTCTCGAACGATCAAAGGCCGCGCGCAAACACTTGAGAACGCCCTAGAGTTGAACCCTCCCTGTCTTACAACGGGAAGGCAAACACTCCACTCTTTACAAGTTTTTTATTGTATGCGAATTTAATTGAAAAATAAATTGTTATTTTATTGAATTTGGACTCGCAGATGTCAACGTTAACATTTCAAAATAGAGCTTAACACACACTTATCTAAAACTAGCTTTACGCAGCTTCACCCGCGTTGTTTTTATTTTCCCGTGGGAATTTTATGTTTTCCCGTAGGAAAAATAATTTTGTAGCCTATGTTAATCAGGGATAATGTAGCATTCTAATGGTGAAAGAATTTTTTAAATCGTTCCAGTAGTTTTTAGGTTTATTCGTTACATACATACATACAAATCGTTCCTCTTTATAATGATAGTGTAGACTACTCGTAGCTGTGAGTGAGAACTAACTTCGCTTTAAAAAAGGTCAACACTGTAGTTTTCTTATTTTTTGGATGAGAATTTCTTAGCTTCCTGTGGGAATTTTGAAAAATCCTTCCTTAGTGGACGCCTACATAATCTGTTCCGAATTTCAAGCTTCTAGCTATATGAGTTTGGACTTTACTTCGCTACCTCAGTCAGTCACCAAAGATTTTTTATAAATACAGAAGATATATGACACTATTAAGCCTGGTATATGCCATTAAGCACACATTCCAAACAATACCGGGTGGAGACTCTATACCAGGATCCCCTTTTTGGGTACCTCCATCTTACATATTTTTGCGGCAAAGCACAGTGCTTGCATTGCTGTATTCCTGTTTGAAGGGTAAGATATGGCAGTGAAATTACTTGGTACCGTAACTTTACATCTTATATCACAAGTTGGCAACGTGCACCGTGATCCTTGTGATGGGGATTGCAGATTTGCTGATAATCTCACAAGGGCCACCCACATGTACTATAGGTGACTGTTACCACTTACCATCAGGTGGATAGTTTGCTTGTTTACCAGCTTAGTTGTACAAAAAAACAATCCGGTATTTGAACTTTTCGAAAATTATTTTTAGAATCTACTAAGAAGGTTGTTTTATGCGGAACCTGTAAAATTACCAAAGTACATACACTTATTTTTGTAATAAATAACTGTACTTGAAACTGTACTTTACTTTTGTACTGTACTTGAAACTGTATTTGAAAATGAAGAAATAGGGTTCCACCTTCGTAAAGGTCAATGTTAACGCCTGCGTCGTAATACGCCTTATTGAATGCGTTAAAAATAACTGCTTAACGTGGTGGCCACATCTGCGGAGTTTGATACAAAATCTATTAACGTCCAACACCACTAAAAATGCCGCATAGAAATTAACGCTGGCCACATCTCTGTAGTGTCAAAATTATCCCGTATGATAACGCGCAAGGACGCGGGCGAAGCCGTAGCATAAAGTTTGGCCTGTTAACCAAAAGTATGAAAATTAATTAACCTAAATTCTGGGTAGTGTAGTACGCATATCTTTTGTTTTTTCTACAACATCCAATATGATTATACAACATTCAGTATGTATACGAGTAGTTCTAGACATAGCTGTTCTAAAACACTTCGACATTAAATTTAAATTTTGACAGGTTTCATTACCTACTTTTCAACTATCGTTACGTACCCTCTTTCTAAATCAATATAAAAACTACCCCTCGAATAAACCTTTGTTGCTATAAAGTTTCCCGCCTAATCAAATTCTACAGGAAAACGCTCTTTGTCGTGAAATTTAAACTCAGAATTCCCACTTTGATGTGGAGAAAATCGAATTTCTGTGGCTTCTGTGGAGGTAATATTTGATTGAACATACGAATTTTGAATTAAAAATTTCACAAAATAATTACAGACAAATTCTTTCCGTTTCATTTGTATGTAACCATATAAAAATAGGTTTATTTTCCGTAAAATCGAAGTATGTTTTTTAATCTTATATATTTTGAATCGTTGTTAATTATTAATTAATAAGTATAATTGGATTAAGAAATGTTTATTTTCTTAATAATAAATTCATGTTTTTGTGGCATAAGTAGGTTTCATAGATACTGGTATGCTTTTTTAACTTCTTATTTTTTAAATATTGAGCCGACATTGGATTAAGTATATCCGAGTTATATTTTTGACAAGGCATCGTTATTAAATAAGGAGTTTATCTAAGTTCTTCTTCACAGCAATTGACAATTACCACCGTTAAACAATTTAATCGCGACCACATAAGAAATTCACATGAAAATTGTTCCGTTATCTCCAAATCTATAACAAGCTATTAACGCTACAAAAATCACAGATTATTTCGTATTATGGCGCATTAAACTCTGTTATAGCGTGTTTATGGAGCCGACAGCCGACCGTTAATTCGGGCTCACCTAACGTCTCGAATGTAAAATAAGAATCGGCGAGATAAGAATCTAAAAACATAAAAGATATGGGAACTCTTTTGTGGCCGGTAGCGTAATGCTGAGGTTATATACTCTGTGGTCTCGCTCGCGCCCGTGGCGTCCCCGCATACGTGAGACGCAAGGTCGCACGCACGCACGCAAACAACCGCGCAGCGTGATTGGCGCGAACGGACGACAGAACCACACCCTCTTTTATCGACGCTGCGCAGGGAGCGTGCGTGCGAAACTCGAAGCGTATAGCTTTGTGAACTGTCATCTCCATTTGGCACCCTGAATTCTGTGGAAAAACGATTGTATTACTCCTCACCGGTGGAACCATTGTGTTTGAGATGGCGCTAGTAGATTGAGTAATTATTTTTTAACGGCGTCGATTTGCTTAATAATATTTTGATTTCGACTGTCCAAAATCTCCTATTTGCGAATCTGGTATTTTGAGAATCTGGTATTTTGAGAATCTGGTATTCTGCGAATAAAGCGTCGATTTATCCGTGTGCAATTTTTACCATTATAGTAAAAAATGGAAATTATCTGTTATTTTATATATTCTTTTTTAATCTTACATTTGATAATTTGGGCAGAAAAAAACTCAAACTGTATCAATATTCGCTATTTTTAATCAATATCAAGTATATCAACATCGAACTACTTCAGACCTATGCAGTTAGTGCACATAAACATTAACTGCTCTCAAATGCAACGACCATCAAGCTATACGAGAGTACCTAATAAGGTATATCTACCGAAAATCCGGTATCAACCAGTTCCGTAGAGCCCCGACTTGGCCGGTCGTAAAGCAATGCCTGTTATCTGCGAGGGGTTGCGAGGTTCCTCCCACGTTGGTCGACCAAGTCAAAGAAGTCGTGACTTCCCCAGGTAGCGGTGGGAGGGTGTACGGCGAACACAATTAAAAAGCTTACGATAGCATGAGTTGAGTTTTTACCGGGCTTTGATTCGCGGCGCCTCGACGGCGGCGGACACACGAGATGACTAATGAGTTTTATAGTTATTTTTTTCCGAATCACATATCCACGACGAAAAGAAATTACGCTCGTTGGCGGCAAAAAGTCAAGTGGGTAGTTACTTGCCATTAATTCATGTGCCTGTACTCTGGAATAGGTTGATAAAAATTAAAATGTCGGTGCTGGCTGACTTTACTACTAGCTGACACACGGTAGTGATTCTATTAAAAGGCTTAATGATTACGTAAGTTTATCGCTGTCTGTATATTTACGTTTTGTCGAATTAGCAGCTGACCAGATGTTAGCGAAATTTGGTGAAACTTGGAGAAGGGTCTAATATAAAAGATGTTGTCCCTCCGTGGAAGTCGTAAGAGCTAACTCAACTCAAATCCCTACACCAACCTGTGGGCCCAATGTTATCATCATCATCATCATCATCACAGCTCTTATACGTCCCCACCGAGGGGTTCGAGCCTACCCAATGTTAGGGTGATTAGGCCTTAGTCAACCACGCTGGCCCAGTGCGGATTGGTCGACTTCACATACATCATTGAATTTCTTCGCAGATGTATGCAGGTTGCCTCACGATGTTTTCCTTCACCGTAGGAGCGTCAGACAAATGTACATATGAAATTCGAAACGAAAAACACATTGGTACATGGCGGGTCTCGAACCCCGACCCCCCGATTGGAAGGCAAGTGCCGAAACCACAGCGCCACCGACGCCCAATGCTATATAGAAGGCTAATTCCTCCTCGTCTACTAACGGCTGATCTCAATCTCAATATTTAATTTATCTGTGAGACCCGTCCGAGCCGACTGTATATTTACGTTTTGTCGAATTAGCAGCTGACCAGATGTTAGCGAAATTTGATGAAACTTGGAGAAGGGTCTAATATAAAAGATGTTGTCCCTCCGTGAAAGTCGTAAGAGCTAGCTCAACTCAAATCCCTACACCTGCCTGTGGGCCCAATGTGATATAGAAGGCTAATTCCTCTTCGTCTACTAACAGCTGGTCTCAATCTCAATATTTAATTTATCTGTGAGACCCGAGCCGAGTCGACCGTATGGACGTCAGCTGAAGTGATGACGATGTGTGATATAGATAGAGGTTGAAATTTTGACTAACGTGGGTTTTATTTTTTGGGTTAAACAACTTCACATGTAACAGAAAAACTGTTTCAGTGTTTCCCAAGATCTAAGAATTAAATACCTACCTACAAGTACTTATAGGAAGAAACAAAATGGAGCTAGTTGCAATACAAATAAGGGTTCCGTTTTTTGCCATTTGGCTACGGAACCCTAAAAAACCGGCCAAGTGCGAGATGCACGCAATATGGTTCCGTACAAACTTATCTCATATATAAATAAATAACATATTATATGTTACTATTTACTCGTACATATTACAGTTTTCAGTTTTTTTCCTTAATGTTGCTTTTTGTCAAATTTCATGATCCCAGATCAACGGGAAGAATCCTATAAGATTTGATTCCATTGTGAAATCGCAAAATATGCTACGTAAACGGTCATATTTTTGATCGTGTCGAATTATGTTCTATTTTTTCACAGCTGAAAGAGACCATAGACCCGAGTATTTGATATAAATTTCAGTTTGATATCTCTAGGCGTTCTTGAGAAAAAGGGTAATGACAGACAGACAGACTAACCGACGGACAGGTAGACAAACAAACAACGAAGTGGTAATAAGGGTTCCACTTTTTCCATTTGAGGTACGGCACCATAAAATCTACTTTTCTTACATTAATCGTAATCAAATTCTATTTTATCAGAACACACAAACACTGATTAGTAGTAAACATGATAAAGAAGCAAAGGTTAGGTCCGAAGACCTGGACCTCGTAAAGCTTCCACAGCCACCCACTGAAGAGAGAAAGCAATAAATAACACTTATACATTCGTAAAAGCAATATGTCAGCGTCTAAAGGCGCCATTAGAGCCGCCATGTTTGATCTAACACAATAGCCTGCGCGTACGTCGCTGAACAAATTAGGCGCCCATTCGTCCGATAGCCGTGAAAAATTGGTGTTAAATTATTTTTTTATGCGCCCGAAGTAAATTCTTTGACCCCGTAACGAGTTGAATCTCGTATACTTCGCGTATAATTTTTCAATTTCTCAGTTTATTTACGGTTGGTTTTCTAGTATTAGATGTAACGGCTTCTTGTGCATATAGCTAGTTTTGATTTCGGTATTGAAAATGGGTCTTAAGGTTCGAGAGAATATTACAATGATAGCCTGTCAGCGTGTAATTTTAATACTTACTTCTCTTGGTTGGTAGAGTTTTGCATTATAATTTGAAAATAATAAAAAGATTCCCGGTAATGTTTTATGTTTGTTATCAAATTTATCAAATAACATATTATTATGGCATAGTTAAAACATCATTAGGTATATAAAGTACATTAACCTGTAAACACAATTAATTTCCAAGACTACAATCTCTACATAGAAATAAATGTACTGTGAAGTTATACGACATGTCGCTATACGCTTACAATTATATTTATGGTCTTGTCTTGGAGTAAATATAAACAATTTAAACAGGCTATAAGCGTCATCATATTAGGCTGTAAATTCTGCGTGAGTATTTATCTACAGCTTGTTGAGAAATTCTCCTTGGCCAGAGTAGAAAGAGTAGGTAAAAGTGATTAATCTCGTTTAGTATTATATTATATTAGAGTATATTACGTATGAATAAAAAATGTATATTACTGCACATAAAAGACTACACATATTTGCAAACAACATTCTATGGAGTTAACTTTTTTTAATTTGTGTAATATTTAAATATTTGAGACGACATAGTCTAGTATTAGGGATTTTTTTATTTTGACGTCAATTACCACCCTGTAAAGATCTATGTTTAATGAAGGCTTAACCTTATAGTCGCGATAATAGCAGGAAAGTTCAATAAATTTATATGAGTCTGGGATTTATAATGCTTAATGACAATTTACTAATGTCTCTCTCTTCTAATCGTTAATATGAAACTCGTAGCATCCACCAATAAAATAACTTGAATGTGCATTTTTTTAATAAACCAAAGTTCAAGTAAAATTTGGTCTTCACAAAGCTAACGGCTCTCATACATTAAATCATAGCTTGTGAAGTTTTATGACCTATTGAAGGGATTCACGGTTATAATTATGAGAGTATAAGAAGTATGAGTAAAATGTAAGATATAAATTAAATGCCCTCTGTAGAGGGCGTTTGAATTATATCTCAACATTTTATATAGATAGATAGTACATGAAATTGTTATTTAAAGGCATTGTGATTATAAAGAACATTTTATTTAGAACTAGCTGTGCCTGCGACTTCGTCCGCGTCGAATAGTAATAGTTTTAAGATATTGATAAAAAGCAATAGCCTATGTTATACCTTATATAATTCGCTATCTATTAGTGAAAGTCCCGTCAAAATCGGTCCAGCCGTTCCGGAGATTAGAGGGAACAAACAGACAGACAGACAATTTTTTTTTAATTGTGTTTTCTTATTGGTGCCCGATATACATTCATACCCATTTAGTAAAAACTTGTTATTTTGACATTACAAACGGACACTTCAATTTTATTTATTTGTATAGATCGACGTACGTGGGTAAAGCTGCGCGTAAAAATTGAAATCACTTGTATAAATGCACTCGGTGGCCACAATGCACTCGAAGTGACGCACTTCGAGTGCATTGTGCACTTCAGAACTACCAAAAATGTTAAACAACTCAGATTCATTGTATAGGCACGTTATGTAGTGGGTATCCAATCATAAATTAATCATCCCATCAAACCGCATAAGTAAAAGCAGAGAAACTGCGCATGTGTATGCGCATACGCTTGCGCTCTAGGTATCCACGCGCAAGGTTTGCTGCCATAATTGGCCGAAAAATCAATTTTCGGAGGTCTTCATATTTTGATAGCAAATACTACTTAGTAAGTGTAAGTACTATAACGTTCTGAGAAGTGTTGGTGTGAGGGAAGAGAGAGAGCACCAGTGTTTGAGCGGGCATGGACTATAACATCTCCTGCGCAGATCTATAGCTAGTCTATCTTGAGATTAGCAGCCGTGAACAAAAACCGTGAAAAAATAGGACTTTATTTTATATTTTTAACTTTGCATTTTCCTTAAAAATTTTAAATATTTATTAAAAAATAAATAAATCAATAACAAAAAAAATCACCTTTGGCAGGATTCATCAAGGAGGGCGAAGGCCACCGAGGACTTTACAGATGCGAGCGAAATTTCAAACGTTTTATTTCTTTTTGCTTTGTTAGGTTAGGTTAGGACTTTCCTCGCTGTTAATAGCTACGTATGAATATCCAACTAAAATATATTTACAGATTTCCTCGTTGATTTACTTTATTTTAATAGCAAATAGTGTTTAGTAAAGTAAACGAATATCCTACGGCGGGTTAGAGTCCTACGCTACAATACAGTCGACATGTGCACGTTGGGAGCGGGCGCGGCGTGACCGCAGATCGTGACCGCGCTGATTGCGCCCGCGCAGTGCCGCTCGTGCGTGCGCAGTGGCCACTTTTATTTATATCCCAGCCTAAGATCTATGTATCTATTGACGTTGGGACGCACATAAAGAGTTGTTGTATCTGTTTCTGTTCACAACTTTATCCTCTTGGATTTTAGAATTGGGTAAATCTACAATTTCTAATACCTAGTTATAACTGAAGCTGAAAATAACACTGATAATCTGTTAAATTTTCACGCATGTGTTGCCGAATCGTTTTTAACGGACTAACCAATACTAATTTCATTTTAATCTCTATAGCTGCGAACTTGAAAAAAGGACAGGATTCTTTTGCTTTCTAATTAAAAGAGTGAAATAAAAGTATAAGATCTATAATATGGAGTAGAATTCACTTTTGAACCTATCAATTACTTTTTTTTCAATTTTTCGTATAAGTATAACACTATACATTCTTTATAATCTAACGCGCATTTTAGCATTTTTTGCCATTCTTAACATTATATGTATAATAATATGGATTGTTGGTTATTTACATTTAGCATTTTAGATGTTATTGTTACACAGAACCACTGGTTATGAGTGGGTGCGGAATCCATACAACTGTGACAGTTTAGTTCTGTCACAGTTTTATGTGGTTCTGGTTTATATGGTCACCGATTGACAGTAACTTTCTATGGATACCAAATATCAAACTTGAACACTCATCATAAAATATGTAGTATGTCACTTTATGTCAAATTCTTCAGCTCGCTTTTTCTGAATTTAAAGATGCGTACCAAATTTAAAACGACATCGTTAAAATGCAATACACAAAACAAATGAAACTTAAAAACAAAACAGCATTCCATCATTCCATCTTAGAAATTGACTGTGACTAATTTGCGCAAAGACTGAAGAAAAATGTAAAAAAAATGCAACGAGTCAGAGAAACAAGTTGTCACATAGGCTTGAATTAATGGCCATGCATACTGTAGTGTGGTCAAGTATGTCAGCGTTATACATACATTACTTTTTGTATTTGATATTTGAGTTAAATACAAAGTAATAAATAATAAGTATAATAAAATTGCACAACCATTTTTTTTCCTGTTACATTTCATTGAAATGTTGCACATAGAGATACATAAATTACGTCCTGAGCAAGGATATGGCGAGAATTTATAATTCGTTAAAAAATAGCATAATTAATTGTACAGTCAGCAATACTTCAATCAAGGTACATTTTAAGTCTGGTGTGTTGCTATGAGAACATCCACCTACTGTATCACGTTGTATCCCAACAAGCAATTTTAGGTTAAGGAACCCGAGTAGGCCTTGTCTTCATTATCCTTATCATCACTAACTATCAGGTGAGATGAGCGCCAAAAGCTTCTCCATTGCACATAAAAAGCGCGCACTGTTAAAAAGCCCGTGACAGATGAAGAGATAAAACTCACCAAATCTCATTTCGTCATGTTTCGTTGGCTATACTTTCGATTAAGTGCTCAACGGATTACATTTTTAAATTTTAAAGTAAATAACGAGTAACTAGGTATGATTAAGCCTTGAAATAATACGTTATTTGTATTTTGTCGTACTGCCATTTTTACACTGTGTCGGTAAGCGTGCAAAATTATACAAAGGCGCGAGCTGCGCGTACGCAAACGGATCGTACGCATACGGAGGACATGTCAGGGTGGATTGTTTGATGCAACAAGATAACGTATTGTTTGATAACTAGTAACGAAACGGTGAAAAAAAAATCGTAACTTTTTCCAAAGCTTAGGTTACGAATTTGGTCAAAGGGGGAAACAAGCGTATACGGTATTTGAAAGTGGTTTCCGTAGCCAATTGACTACTAGTCCACACCCCACTCCGCTACCGCCCCCACAAGAATACTGACAGTGCCCTCCTTATCGAATTCCCTCACGACCAGAAACAACGTCAGATTAACACGCTAGCATGCCTCGCATGAAGAACTTCGCTCGAGGGGTAAAGCGCGAAGGCTGCACGAGTGCTGACCATCCACAATCTCGCGCTCGGATACCTCGTCTTGCAGAAAGTGTGGATCCCGCATTACGTTATTTGGCTGCGATCTTCAGCAAGGTACTTCTCCAGTCAGGTTGCTCACCTGTATTGTTGTAGACCTTTGATTTGCTGAAAAGGGGTTTATGAAACTGGCAGTAGCTAGAAGCAAGGCTTTAACTTCTTAATTCCATAAAAACGTAAACGTAACGTTGCTCATATCGCTGCTAAAGATTTTTTGTAATCATTGAATATCAAAAAGATTAATAAGATACTTAGTAATGTATTTTTAACCGACTTCAAAAAAGGAGGAGGTTATCAATTCGGTTGTTTTTTTATGTTTGTTACCTCATAACTCCGTCATTTTTAAACCGATTTCCAAAATTCTTTTTGTATTTGATAGAGTATACTGCAAGGGTGGTCCCATGGTCACCAAAGTCAGGATCGGATGATGGGATCTCATAGAAAATCGAGGAAAACACTAATTTAATACCAGCTCACCTTCGGTGAAGAAATTTAAATTGGGTTTCTTTCACTAAAAAGATTTCATTCACTAAAAAGTTAAAAATAAAAATATTTTTACAAAAAATAGAATCGACTTCAAAAACACTGAAAACTTAAAAATAATCTTCTTCTATATTGAAGTCGGTGACAAATTTTAACACTTTCTAGGAGATCATCGTTTGGCGCCTGGCGTTTAAATAGCTTGTCTACTACTAAACATGACCAAACTTTTGAAGCAATCATAGTCTTGTAACGTCCAGAAAACTTAAAGAGACTACTGTTGGTCTCCAAGCTTAATGCAGGACTACATATCAAACAACACTTACTGAACAGTAGACACAATACACAAAGGCATTCAACTGAATGCGCTGTAATTAAAAGGGCCGAGCCAAACACGATCAATCTCAACTCCATCTCCTCACATAAAGTCAAAATAATAGATGGCCACTCTAATGTCACTTTTTTCTCAGCGCCGCCGGCTAGCGTACACGACGAAATTGACAGGTCATCAGCTACGGCGCAGCCGCAGTGACGAGGCTCTTTCTTTTAACCCCGCAACAAACGCCACAAGTCAACCCCGCACTACGCAAATTCAATCCTTACTCGGTAGCCACAAGGGACTATAATACCGTGAAACAACCGCGCCTTAAAATCATTGTTCTCGAACAACACCGCCTCCCGTTCGGTTCTTTTTTCGAGAGATAATCTTCGGCGGCCAAGGCGTGAAGGCCGACTGCCACACAACATGGCGTCGACAGGTTTCTTCCCGCTTTTTTACTTCTTTGTTCCTTTCCATTATTGTCTATGGGCCTTTCTTTCCCGCCGTTCGATTTTTGAATAAAGACTTTTTTGTTTTTATTTTGCATTATTAATATTGCCGCGGTGTTTTATTGTTGTTTCTATTTATTTACATGCATTGTAAAAAGAGCGAGATAACATTTCGAGATCACGACAAGGTGGGAACGATGATGGAGCATTATAGACGGTTGTTAATTTTTACTAGGAATAAGTATTAAATTGAAACGAATTTATTGAACATGACCGTTCTAAGAATCGGATGACTTATAGCGGCTATAAAATCCGGAAAACAATAAAGTTTAGGTCCGTATTAGAATCGGTGGGAAGGTTATCAGAAACGTTTAGGAAGAGACAAACAATATTCTGAATGAGAAAACTGAACATATCCTTAATAAATGTTATATGATTTGACGAGTATTCACAACTGACTACGATTACACATATCAAATCAAACCCTTTAAGGCAGGGATATCTCTTATTTGATACGAACCAAAAAGTACTACAGTATTACTGTAAAGTAGATAATTTAATTTGAGCCACACTTGAAACTCCTCGGTTTATATTAAACGCATTCGCCGAAGAACAGGCCTCTCTGTGGGAAGCGCATAGCACTTTTTATAAGGAAAACTATACGCTCTGTTTGATGTCGCTGACAAACACAGTTTTGAACTGTTGCCGATATTCGATCAGCGCCACGGAAGTGATGGCAACTTATAGAGATTTTCGTCACTTAAAACTTTAATTACAGACTTAGAGAGTAGCAGTTCAGATATAGTTATCTTACCTCTAATTGTTAGAACGCAACAATGTTATTAGCATTATTATTATAGCGAAAAACTTAGGCAAGAGGGTGGTAGCTAGCCAGGTGGGCTCAGAACCAACCAAACCAAACGAAAATCTTCTGCTCCCACGGGGAATCGAACACCAGACACCAGGTCAGAACCAGGTGGTCTCAAGCATTCGACGACGGAGGCGGTCATATTACGAAGTATTGATTGGGGTATTTTATTTATTGACATATTTATTAGCAAACTGGAGGGAGACTAGTCTGTACCAGAGTCGTCTGCTTAGGTATCTCCGTCTTACCTATTTCTGCCGCAAAGCAGCAGTGCTTGCATTGCTGTGTTCCGGTTTGAAGGGTGAGATATTATGGCAGTAAAATTACTGTGGGTACCGTGACTTAACATCTGATGTCACAAGTTGGCAACGTACACTGTGGTTCTCGTGGGTGCTGCGAATCTCACAAGAACAACATATATTATAAGTGACTGTTACCACTTATCATCAGGTGGGCAGTTTGCTTACTAGTATTTGCCAACTTAGTTGTAATAAAAAAACTGTCAGTATCAACAGTTAACTTACTACTGCAGAAGCTGTTGAGACATTCATGTACAGAGTTGATGCCACATAAAATTTCTTGGCTACTGTACAGCACAGAACGCTAATCGATTACTTCTCGCAACAGTCAATCATAGCTTCGTCACTCTTGACTTAGGTTACCGAAAGAACGGAAAAATCAAGAATTTGCATAGAATAAGACCACGCTTTAACCTCAATCCTACTGCTCAAGATTAAAGGTCAATTTCGAACGCCAACATTGACTCGCTTAAGCCTTTAATGCAATAATAACTCCAATTAAGCGTTGCTTGTATAAACATTGTGTTTTCAATCTTGCCATTATTCTAATAAGGTGGTTTTCACACAGCCGCTGGGTGGTAAGGAAGCGAGGTGAAATGAGGCGTTGCGGCTTCGATTCCCGATTCAGGCTATTAAAGTGTTAAGGTTAAAGAGCACGGTTGGTTTGTTCGCATATGGTCGTATGAATGGGCTGTTTGACGGGCGCGAGTATCGGATGACAACCGCTGTTGTTATGCTTCCGAGAAATTAACTTTTTCTTGTTTATATCTACAACGAAAAATGTATCCCACTGATTCGGATTCATAAGCCAAAATAATGTCTTCTTAAAAGCAACCAGCTGCCTTTGGGACAATCTTTCATTATGAGTGAATATAAGAGCAACAATGTGTTCACTGTTTTTGTTTGCTGTGCACAAAAAATGTGAATATTCTCCTCAATTTAACGTAGAGAAGCTTTAAAGAAGATTATTACTTAATTTTAACTGATATTAAAGAAATAATCGAACCGTCCATAAATACAACAACAACACAGCACGAACTCCTTAATTTCAAGGCTAGTGATAATTTTACTTAAAACACTACTTCTTTCTTACATCGACAGCATTTTATCAAAACCTTTTCGACAAAATTTGGTGTAAGATTTTGATACGAGTTCACCATCTTTTTACGTGGAGATATAACTCCAGGATGTGCTTGCGACATTCACGGGTTGAAAGAGAGCGGCGACAAATGTATTCTCAACCCGTAAACGCAGGGACGACCATTTTGGTACACTCGAGTACAAAAAGATCGATAGGGTTACAAGGATATAGAGTTACTTTTTTATCATTCAGAAAAAATTAAGGGACGCTTCAGGACACGGTAGTAGAATGATTTAAATATTAAGAAAAAAAATAACTCGCCTATTTAATTTTATATTAATTTTCAAAAATATCCAAAAAATACTGCACTAGTTTAGTGCAGAATTTTTAAGGATTTATTATTTTTTAAATAATGTTTATTATTTATTTTTTAATATAATAATGGATGTGTCCTGAAGCGTCCCATAAATTTTCCGGGGTGACAAAAAAGTAACCCTTTAAATACATATTTTGTAACTTTGACCGTATCGATAATTTTGTACTGGAGTGTACCACCGTGCGGCTTAAACTAATGGAATCGTACATTGGCAATACGTTTATTATGGCAAAGTTCTATATGCATCGTACTATCATATACTAAGGATCGCAACCAAATTAATAAGAAATTCATTTCACGCGATCTCCGATAAATCACCGTCATCGTTAGCGTTCGACAAGAGATAAACTTTTTTATCTGTTAATAAACTTAAAAATGGGTATTACCGGTCTAATCCTTAAAAATCGCCGTAACGCCTTTAAAGTCCGCTCATTACAACCAGCAATAACAAACGATTGACCAATAAATAACGTGCATGGGCCCTTTAACGCGAGGGACGCAGGGGGCCCAATTATACTAAGGCCCCCTGTCGAGAGAAGCCTTTGCCGCCCGCCTTGGGACAAACCTGCGCTTCCTACACGGAACACACACTAGACCAGGGAGGGATGCACAAATTTGAGCTGCTGGCGATCTACCTTAATATTGTGTTAGACTCCGATCGATCGACTCTGAGAGGCTGCAAGTATGTGTGATGCAGGGTTGTCGTCTAGGTAGATAGGATTTATCGTGGTGCAGGTAAAAGTATATAGAGACGTTGCAAATTGTCATAACCATGAAGCCACGAAGAATTAGAAGATACGACAAGAATTAGTTTTCCGCAATATGTAAGGTGTAGATCAATAGATAGATGATTTATAAGCGTACCGAAAGACGTCTTTGACAAGTAGGTAGGTACGGCACATTCCTTGTTATAGCGATCTTGTACCCACTGGACCTTCAAGATTCGACCCAAAAGCAAAAAGTGCTTATTGGACCTCATTTACATGGCCCATTCAACCTTCCAAAAAATATTATATTCAATGAATTTGAATTCGACTTGTACCCACTGGACCTTCAAGATTAGACCCTATTGCAACTGTACCCATTGGACCTTATTTGTATGCCCCGTTATAGCTTTCGTTAGCCGCATGTAGGTGGTTACTACTATAGAAGTGACGAGAGAGCTATTCTCGGCTAGTTGAGGACCAACTAAAACAAAAACTGAAAAGATCTACGAGTATATCGGGATTTTTTTCGAGATCGACTCAAAAAGCACTCGCGATCGACTATTTGAGCACCCCTGCACTAGACAACATTTTTCGGTGTATCTATAATATATAAAGCTGATCTCAAGCGTGATTCATAGTTCTTTTTATACAACTTAGTTGCCAAATAAGCATACTGCCCACCTGATGGTAAGAGGTAACAGTCACCCATATAACACATGTGGTTCTTGTGAGATTCACAGCAAATCTGCAACCCCCACAAGAACCACAGTCGTTGCCAACTTGTGACATAAGATGTAGAGTCACGGTACCCAGTAATTTCACTGCCACATCTTATCCTTCAAACCGGAATAGGTAAGACGGATCATAATAGGTAAGACGGAGGTTCCCATCCCAAGCAGGCGACCCTGGTGCCGAGTCTTCCTCCGGTGAGATCCACCGGTCTCCTAATGCATGGAAACTGTGCTCCGCTGTGGACTCGGCACTGGCCTTCTAATGGGAAGGTCCGGGGTTCGATCCTGTCACTCACGTGTCCATGTATTTTTTGTTTTTCGAATTTCATTCAGTAAATTTGTCCGACGCTCCCACGGTGAAGGAAAACATCGTGAGGCAACCTGCACACATCTGCAAAGAAATTCAAAGGTGTATGTGAAGTCGACCAATCCGCACTGGCCCAGCTTGGTTGACTAAGGCCTAAACACCCGAACTTAGGGTAGTCTCGAGCCCTTCAGTGGGGACGGACACGGTTAAAATAACAAAAATGCGGATTCAACGTCCTAAGGGTAAGCGATAAAAAATAGTTGCGGAATTCCGCAAGTCTGTAAACAATACCATTTAACTTGAGTCCACGGACTGTGTTGACTTACAAGTTTGATTTTGTCACAGCTGAAAGAGACCATAGACCTAAATGTTTAGGTATTGGTACAATAAGCTCCCATTCAAGCTATACATTTGCACTACGAAAACCACCACTATTACAAGCGACATAAGAACTGTCCAAAGATCAAACAGTATAGCTTGATAAGAAGCTTACTGTACTTTCTTTCCGCTCGCATGTTTTCGTTTTTCCTGTGGGAATTCTAAATTTTTCCGTTGGATGATATTCTATCGCCTAAGTTCAACAGGGATAATGTAGAATTCTAAATGTGAAAGAATTTTTCAAATCGGTCCAGTAGTTTCGGAGCCTATTCAATATAAATACAAACAAACAATCAAATCTTTCCTCTTTATAATATTACTCGTAGTATAATAAATTTCAGCTTGATATCTTTACGCGTTCCCGAGAAAAAGGGTCAGATGGACAGACAGACTGACGGACAACGGAGTGATCCTAAAAGGGTTGCAATTTTTCCTTTTGAGGTACAGAACCTTAAAAAAATATATATGTGCAATATTTTTTGGGCTTCCAGACAAACATTAAGAAACTATCCGCTTCCTTATTGTGCATTATTATCAGTATCCATAAATGCAATGTTAATAGTCTCTCATTTTTAATGAATTATAAATAAAAAAAAACTTGGCTAGATGGCTAACCGGCAAGGCCGTTAAACTTATATTCAAATAAAAGTATCCACAAAACATCACAAACATTTTACCAACCGATGAAAACTCAGGTGCAGTGCTGCCAACTGAAAAATAATTTCGCAGTTCCATTCCATCTTTGTAAACATTTCTGAAATTGTCATCTTGCCTGTAGGAAATGACCTTTGAACTCGCCGCCCTGGGCGTTGAGGGAGGGACGACTTGCCGGGGGTGATAAGGAAATAATATTTCGTCTTCCCCGCACTGACTGTCTCTAAACCTTTCGATATTTATGTATAACGTTCACTCGGTAGGTACAAAATAAACTTGCGATTTAGTTAAATAAAAAGTGTAATATAGTTTCGTAGATTGGCAATATTAATATATTGTATTTACTTATTTTTACATACCTTTATACAAAGAGGTAACATTCAAATAAATATAAAATACATGCTATAAGTATTTAACTTATTTTGCAATCCTACAGTAAAGCTGTGAGGTCAAAGAGGTTTATGTCTTAACTAACTGTAGTATTATATTATCTGTGCTAACGCTATTATATTTTATTCAGCTTAATTTTTAAATTATTTTATGGATTAAAAAAAGAGATGCAACTTTTAGCTGAGGTGTAAATAAAAAGTGAAGTTCCTCTATAAATACCCGAGTTATTTTAATTTAAATATGTTAAAATGTTATTCTCGGCTTTTTTTTCAATTAACTACACTGTCAACTGCCCAATAATTTATAGTCATACTTGTAAGTAGACGGAGCTTTGCGCTTCATTTAAATGGTCATATCGTATTCGAAGCAGAAACGTTCCGCAAACACCGGCCACACATCAATTTCACGCCATTTACCCGTGCACAATGCGCACGCGCAAGACATTTTTTTTATTCTAACTTTCCACAACATTATTTTGCCATTTTACGAGAGATCTCGTTGCAAGAGCCCTTGCACTGCATTACCAGGAACTTGAAATATTTAATTCACTATTTATCTCATCTTTACCCTATCCACATACAATCACACTAGATATAACTACACAATTTTCCCTCAATTTTCATGTTCACAGCGAGTGCCGACAGGAAACATTACTCCTTATAGTCATAAACACAATTACCTTCGTGGTTTGACAACTAATAATTACCAATGAGCCCTTCAAAAAGCTTAACCGACCAAATTACGCTAAACGCCGAACTTAACCCTCGAAACGTCACCGACAATTACAGTTAATAAATAATAATTTCAATAATAAGCGTCCACAAAAAGTTTTACTGCTCACCAGTTTTTGTTGAGCTGCGACTCGTGGAGCCGGCTGCTATAATCGCTCGGGTGATGTAAAGAATGATGGGTCAAACACTGTGGTTAAGTTTTAAAACGCAGCGCACGTCCCGTAATGGCGAGCGGCAACAATCGCGCGGCTAGCGATTATGACGATTACTGTCGATAGCTTGTATCGACACCGGCTATTTGGTTAGCCGGTCGATTATCGATAATTTGCCTTCGGGGTACGCTCCTGACGCTGTAAATCGATGACCGATTAGTTTTTTTATTGTCTTCATTTGTTGGTACGTGGACGGTGGATATTTTTTCGTGTTTACATCTGTCTCAATATATGGATCCATTATGCAATGTTTGTCCAAACAATTGTCTCCTATGGTTAATTTATTTCATGGCGACTATACACAAGGTATAGTGGTAATATTTACTTTTAAGTCTGTAATCATACGAACTAATACGTTATACAACTAATAATACTTATTTTATCTAAATTATCAGACTTGATGACGAAACTACCAATAAAGAATCTAGGACGTCGTATTCTAATAACTGTAAAATTTTATTAGGACTACGTTGTTCTATTCAGAAAATATGTGATGATAATTCATTCACCAAGTGTAAAACCTAATAATTTTAAACAGGGAGACATTAGTATAATACTTGCGAAGCTTATACAGCCTTCGCACCTAAGGAAGGTTACAGAACAGTCGTAATTCTCACGCGGATATTATCGTACGTCTGAAATGCGAACCGTTATGGTACATCTCAGCATGTTTTACTACCTATAATTCTATTCCACGAGTCCATATAAAATAGAAACTTGGGACTCGCGAGCTTTCAAAAACGCAACATTAAAACATCATAAAACTCAAACATAAACGTTTACGGCGGTCGTTTTACGAGCACGCTACCTATCGATCGCTTTTAACGATAAATAAAAATTAATGGACAGACATAGGACGGAATCGCAGTGGCTTCGAAGGTGAGAAGCAATAACTAGGAAAAAAGACCCCGTGAGTATTGCAAGGGTTAGCTCTGTTTGCGCGAGCGGTTCAGAGTAGAATTATTTCCTTTTATTACGAGCGCAATGAAAAATATTTATGTGCAGTGTTGTCCGAGTTGTAAAAATAACTACGCGTTTTATGAGTATTTTTGCAAATACTAAAAAAATTTTTTTTTTTGTAGTTAACATATACAATATTATTAAAATATAACCTAGGGATAAATGATTATTTTATAATATCAATATAACGTTTGAATCACTCTTCATAACGAAAAATTAACTGCCCAAAGTCACCAAACTCAAAAGTCTTCAAAAATAGTTTAATACTCGTACATTGATTACGAGATCATTTTAAGAAGTTAAATCAGTTGAGGTTGAAGCTTGCAGCGTTGGGAATCAAACATTTTCTGAATAATTTCGCTCTGTCTGTCATAGCTATTAGCCCGATCATCCCGTCGGCTGCAGAGCCGTAATGGTTACACCCCCAGCCACCGAAGTGGGGGGGGGAGAGACACGAAATGGAATTCTATCCATCTCCTCCATTCCACGCCATTCGTCCTACGTGACTATATACCTACTTTCACTCGCGCCCGAAAGCCCTAAAGCCGTCGCAATACAGTTCAAATTGGAATCGTCAGAGCCGACGAGTTTTGTTTACGTCTGAAAATTCCTCGCTTCTTTTTTGCATGGCGCTCGTGTAGTTTGGAGTTCGCGGAAACTTTTACTTACTGAATTGTAATAATCGTGTTGCCTAATATAAGTTATTTTGACGACAACAACATTGATTGATTGTGCGAAAATTAAAGAAGCGTGATTCGTTTGAGTGCTTTTGTTAAACTTATCAAGAGAATATAAAATGCAGTGACTAACAGAACGAACATCAAGAACAGTATCTTATCAAGAACAGTGACGTCATTATTTACTGAACACGTCATACTATCCATGACATTAATTTCTTTCCTAGCGATATTTTATTCAAATTTACTTGTAAATTATTGTTTTATATCAACTTTAATCGATCAAATACTGATTTAAGTGGTAAATATGATGCAAATCATTTGTCTCGCTATTTTTATTACTGCAAAATAAATGAATCATAATGATGAGAGAATACTCTATTAAATTAAATGAACATTATATCTATTGATCGAGTTTCCACTGAAACACCGCTATTTTGTAACAGAGATAATACCTGTATCGTATGAAAGACACAGCGTGTCCATAATAGAAGTTAATACTTATATTATTTTTTTGAATATTTAATTATCTACATTTATATTTGTTTAAAGAGTAGTAGAATTTAAAATACAAAAGAAAAATATTATTCCTGAAACGTATGAGGCTACCAGGCGCCCATGAGATCGGAGGCGGCAGAGCGTGCCCCCAACAACAACAGATGAGCTCTATCAGTAGCGGTAAATAGCCCGAAGTGCGAAGGGCGCAACCCATAGAGGGATGAAGTAGGGTTATTAATAGAACATTAAAATGAAATTGGATGTTTCGAGAACGTTTGATCGAATACTGGAATTGATGTACGTCAAGTACAATATTTCCCGTTACGAGATAATACAATGTTGCAAGATAATGAGAGATCTTTTTGAATTTATATTGTAATGTATGAATCCAATTATCCGCCTCTGTAGTATAAAACCACCTGCATCCCTATTCGCTAACTTTGGCTACCAACTCGAACTGTCATTTCGAATCACACTATTCTTATCTATTAATAGTTAAGTTTTAGTAGGTACAATTTTATAGTGGAGGCATTTATTATACCAACAATGGGGGCTGATGTATTCCCATCTCGAATGCGGACAGATTTTTATGAAAGGTTCTGCATATGTTCACTTAGCTACTCGTAGCTATCACTAACTTAAGTTTAATACCCAAACAATATGAAGAAAATCTCTTCATATTGGTTCAAGTTGGAGGAAAATTCACTCGTAAATTTTCCACCGTCTTGAAAGCCATCGGCATCCGACTTAAAAACCATCGGCATCGGCACTATTTTTATCGCAATAGGCATTTAAAATAATTTAGAGACGTGAATTAGTGCTGCCACAACATTTGCTATTATAAACTGTATTAGCATAGTTTTTGTACTATTATTGGTACAATACATCATTGTAATTTAACCGAACACGTAATGCTTCGTTTCACATCTAAAAAGTGCGAATTCATCTGGGTGACTCAACCCTATGCGTGGCGCGTGCGTTTGATTGATAAGCGTTATCGGTACGAGGGTCTGCCAGACCCTTCGTGTCAAGCCAGCTGTATTGAGCAAAACAACGTCCTGGAAATAGACGCGTAAACTGAACTAGCAGAATAACTCGAGCGAAATATTACATAAATTTAAGTCTCACGTTAAGCAAACATTACTTAATGAAGAAGGCGTATTATAAAGTTCAGGAATATTTAGATGATAGAAGTGTGTGGGCTAATTCGAATATGCTCGATTCTTCATTTTAAATATGAGATATTAATATGTGTATATAATAAATTAATAACATTGTAAAGGAAGACGTCATAAAACACATTTTTTATTACTATAAATGAGTAAGTAGTCTTTTATTTTATTATAATAAATTATTAAAGTGAAACTTAAACTTGTGGATGGTCCAAACATATGAAAAATGTAAAGGGAGGATACAACTTGCTGAGTTTCTTGACGGAAAAAGGCCTCCTGGTAGACTTTTGAACTGATGGCATCAAAATTGACGTTCATAAGTGTACAAATTGTACCTAAATGAATAAAAAAGTTTTGACTTTGACTTTATTATATTGGTTTACGTTTAAAGTATAACTTACAGTTGACGACTTTTACATTTCGGGAAGCGAAATGTGAATATTGAACTGTTATTTTTACAAAGTTGTCTTCTTAACATGAACACATTACCTAGCTACAATATTACTCAGAACAACAGCACATTCAGATCTCAGTCAATTTATTTGTTTGATATAATTAAATATATTACGAGTATTATTACAGGAAAATATGAAGTATAAATGTATTTTACCCTATTAGATAAAGATGAAAAAAGGCACATTATTTTTCATTTCTTCCGAATCTATATCGATGTAATTTATAGGCTGGAAGATAAAATATCTCATTGCAGTAGTTGCACAATCTCGTATTAGCAGCGTAAGCTTCTTAACCCTCGCGCGGCGGGGTCTAATCTACCCACGCAGGCTTAGCGCAGCTAGTGGAAACAATAACTTGTTTGGAGTATCTATATCATTTCACTTGCTGATCTTTAGGGGGAGATATATATCCTTTTAGTACTGATAAGGAAATATGAGTTACTTAGTGTAAGAAATGATACTTTTGTGCATTGAATTGCCAAGTCTTGACATTTGTACGCAATGTAGGTAACATTTCTTTGCCTAAAATCACAAATAAAAAAGTTAGAATTTGTTATAAGAATTTGTCGATCACTTTTACCATTTATTTGAGCAGTACTGCACTCTAACAATATCGAAACACAATTACAACGTATAAACACTAAAGTCGTAGCCGCGGGCGTGCACATGTTGCGTACAGACCTAACCCTAAAGTTCGTTTGTTATTCTATTTCCTCCACATTGGGTCTCCCACACCCCATGTACTCGTACGGCCTTTGCAAAACAACATTTGCAAAGGGAATTAAGGAAATAAATTATGAAAAGTGTTGATAGAATCGATCCGCTGATCCTTTTTCATGTAAAAATTAATCCAATTTCAATGCGTCCGCCATAATCTGCTACTATTGCGGTGTAGAATACACAAGGTGAGAATATTAATTTTTCGAACTTTACACTTACTTGCATATTTAAAAGTACAATGCTGGAGCAATAAAAAAATAATGTAGGTATATACGTTTCTCAGTCATGTGGCCGCAATTGGTGGATGTTAAGCTGTTTATCTGTTAATGATATTCAAAGCCGTAAAGATACAGTAGCAGGCGAATACATTAACATTGGGCACCAGTCAACAGAACTAGTAATACCGGAACTTAACACAGATGTATTTTTGTACTGAACTCACATGTCCGACTGTCATGTTGTCATGTTTTTATCGTAATTCAAAACTTTATTGGTTCCTTAATTGTTGGTAATTAATATAATCTTACAACGATTTCGGTGAAGATGACATTTGTTTCCCATTTTATGTATTTTTTTTCTAGGCGAAATCGGAACTTGTATTAGCTTATAGATTCATAGTTCGACAAACAAATTCATTATTATAGACATACTAACTGTGCCCGCAAACTACGTTTCGTCAATAAATGTACAATTGTAAGTTTCGCTATTAAAATGGGGCTTGGTGATAGAAGGGTGAAATTTAGGGCTATGAGAATTTTTGATGCCAAATCATAAAAAAAATCTGGAGACGGCCACCCTAATCACCTAAGGGAATAAAAATAGCCTACAACCTATTCTCAGACCTACCGAGTAAACACAAATAATTTATAAAGATCGGTCAAGCCGTTTCGGAGGAGCTTGGTAACAAACACTGTGACACGAGAATTTAATATATTAGATGGTATCCAAAAATACTGCTGCATTGCATCTTTTAATTGATAACATCTATAAATGATGGTATTGAACCCGCAAACAGCGGGTGGAGTCCGTTCTTTATCTTAAATGGAAAACCTCCTGGCTTTGTTATGTGATGATAAGGAATAGGTAGGGAAGTAAACCTTACGGCAATGCTGTTAACATTATTATAATCAACACTGTTAGGTTAGGTAAGATTGTGGTCACATATAATCTGGCCGACGTAAAACAAGTTTAAACTTATCAACGCCCCCATATAATGAAGGGCGTGTAGAATATTTTCACTGAACTAGATTTAAAGATGAAAAAGAGGCCATGCTAACCTCCCGCAGTAAACTACTAACTTGACGTGAATCCTTGTTCAGTTTTTGATACGAACTGTATTTTTTTAAAACAAAGGTTTTACTAACAAAATGTTGGTTGTGTTTCTAAAAATTGTTAACATCCATCTATAAACAGTTATGATCTATATGTCTCCATCCATTTAAATTCATTTCCTTTGAACCGCACGCCTCGAAAAGAGGCGGTTCACCTTACTCGTAGCAGGGTGATAGTGAATGGTTGCGTCCCCTAATCAAAATATTTGTACTATCACAATGTATCTAGGCCCCCGTTGCTCACGACTCTTCGCGTCTTGCTTACGATCTGTCACTTTTTTTTTATATTCCACGTCAAGGTGCCTACTACAAGTCGTGGAGTAAAAAGGTAAAAAAGTCCGTCTACACCACTACCGCGTGGAGACGTGGCCAATGTGTAATGCGGTTGGCTTTTTGTCCGGCTCCTTGGTCTTTTATAATTTTTTATACGGATTCTGTTACGGTTCGTATTGATCGAAAAATCGGATTTCAAAATGGGCGCTCGGAGTTTTATTGTTGGCGCGATACGTTCTTAAACAATAAAAAACGCATTTTGAACTGAGAATGCAATTCTCACATGTCACGTTCGGAAATTGAAGGCGACGCGGTCGTGTTTTAGAAAAGTAATTATTCGGCTTCGATCGGCACCGGCCGAGGTGAGGGCTATAAAAGATCTCATTATTATTTTTTCTTGCGGCAACACCGCATTGTGTACGTGATGTCGTATGTCGGTGTCTGATTGAACTTACGTAAATAATGTTCGCGAATAAGAATAGGGTAATTTCGATGTAATCTATTAAAGACTGATTCCTTTTGTACGATACGCCATTGACCTAATAACGGACATGTCTAATTTAGAACTCCCTTTCTAAATACATTATTTAAAATCGGTAATACCATTGAACGTGAAGGTAAAAAAAACCTTATTAAGACAAAACGGAATCCACAAGAATAGAAAATTTTCACGTGAACACGTCAATTTTTACCATTAACCTACAAACGAATGGACGTTGGGTCGAATACAAATTTCAATAAAAATGTGTCCAAAAAAATCCGAAACGTTATAAACAATTTAATTTAAGTCGTATTCACATTTCTATAGTGTTCAATTTCGCTTGCACCAATTCTTCGCCATATGACGAATTAAAGAGCGATTGGATCTAAATCATAGGTAGGTAAGTACTGAATTTAAATTTTGGATCAGCAGGCCTATTCGCTAACTACGGTTGGTAACTAGGACTGTCATTTTTGAAAGACACTATATCCATTACTGGTTTAGTGATCTTATGTGTTACGGCAGCGCTCATGATAGCAGAAATGGATGTTTAGTTCCTTTTAAAAATGACAGTTCTAGTTAGCAACCGAAGTTACAGAATAGGCCTGCTGGTGGGGATTTTCTTGGGGCACTTTTGCAGCGCGGAAGCGAAGTCCATTTGTTTGTAGGTCAATGAAATTTACCTTGCCCTGCGAAAACTACTAACATATAACTCACGATGAAAGGATTAAAACTGACCTGCTATCATATGTACTTGTACGATGATTGTGAAGCTGTAAATTTTCATACAAAAAGCGATAACGCTTTTATCCCTCTTTACATAGTCCAATTTTCATAATTTTCGGAAATTTTGTAGATATAATGAAGATCTAGGTTTGTTTTGACGTTTTGATTTTGGTGCATTATTGCTCAGAATATAAATTATAAGCATCTAAATATCCATATTTTAGACTTAAAAACTACCTCGAGCATTTTTATCTTTTTTGACTAAATTATACTGAATTATAAAAAAGCAAAACGTACAAACACAGATTAAGGTGTACTGAATCTAATGAGACGAAAAGTGTCTAATTTCGTAAAGGTTTAGGGGGGTAAAACAGTTATGGCTGGAAACATTATTTCAATAAGAAATGTAGGCACTTGCCTCGGACTTTCAACTCTAAGCGGTGTGAAAGTGCATACTCGAGCCATGAATTGGCACTTCACAGTCCTCTTAATAAAATCACTCACGGTGCGTCGTCGGCGCCTTCCCCGCTAAGTAATCCTCCTTGCATATGAACTTGTTGTCGTCCAGCACATACAGCTCCTCGCCCGTTGACAGCTGCTTGCGGCAGACGAGGCACGTGAAGCAGTTCAGGTGGAACACCTTCTCTCTCGCCTTCCGAACCAGGTCCGATGGTGAGATGCCGTGGCCGCAGCCAGAGCATTTTGTTCCGTACCGCCTGGAAATAAACGTCGGTTTAGTATGACCGTCAAATGCGGGGATCCAGCTAAACAGTGCCCCAGAACACAATATCAAATGTTGGCTTGGAAACTTCAACGGTGAACTTCTTGCAAGGTCCGTATACAAGACAGGTTTTAGGCATGACATGTTATTTCTTATACCACAATATCATCTCGTGCTATACAAGGTTACTTTTGAAGTAGGACCCAAATTTTGGGTGCTAGTTGAGACGAGTAAACTGAGCAATTGTTAGTATGGGACCAATTTGGTATCGCAAAAAAAATCAGCTATTCCATACAAATTCTCAACATCCACCCAACGTAGATGTATGGAACAGCTGATTTTTGTCATGATTTCAAGATTGATCCTATAGTAAAAGTCCTATAGACAAGCACACAAAAGGAGATATTTCAATAACAGATATTTCAATAATAATAATACTTTGGGTTCACCGTTACACGAATGATTTATGCAACAAAAAATTCCTCTAATTCGAGTGAAATATAAATAAAAATTAGTATTTACTGCAGTGGCCAAATGAAGAAAATGGTCATTTATAACAAAATGTCAATGACAATTTCCTTCGCTATCGTATTAATCGTATTGTCCTATAGACAAGCACACAAAAGGAGATATTTCAATAAGAGATATTTCAATAATAATAATACTTTGGGTTCACCGTTACACGAATGATTTATGCAACAAAAAATTCATCTAATTCGAGTGAAATATAAATAAAAATTAGTATTTACTGCAGTGGCCAAATGAAGAAAATGGTCATTTATAACAAAATGTCAATGACAATTTCCTTCGCTATCGTATTAATTGTGCGTTCAGTAGATGCGGTTTTTGTTTGATTTTCTGATAGTTTTTTTTCCAACGACCTCTGCTCATAGTTGGACTTTGAAGAAACCACTGCTCGACATTGGACAAAGTACCCTCTTAACTTGATCGATGTTTACTTGAATACTGGATATCTAATTTTTGTATCTGTTTTACTAGAAGAGTTTATTTCTGAGTATCAATAATCATATTCGGTCATTGCTGAAAATTGTGAAAATTGGGTGAATGAATCTAATAATAAGTTGTCATTATAGACCAAATTTCATCCTTGTAACACCAGGCCCAGGTTTGTATGGAAAATAGGAATGTCCTTTGACTCCTGCTTAAAAAATAACTTTGTATACTACTAAGTGAGCTGGGCATTAATCTAATCATAGAGAGTTTGGGCCAGGCTCAGTACGACTTGGTGGGAACGTCAGAACCTTGGGCTTTGATCGGACCTCCCCGCGAGCAAATGGGCTTGGCTTTCACCACAGCTCATATAGGTACATCCCCACCGAGGGACTCGAGCCTACCCTATGTTGGAGTGATTAGGCCTTAGTCAACCACGCTGGCCCAGTGCGGATTAGTCGACTTCACATACACCAGAATTTCTTCGCAGATATATGCAGGTTGCCTCGATGTTTTTCTTCACCGGAGGAGCGTCAGAAAAATGTACATATGAAATTCGAAAAACGAAAAACACATGGTACGTGGTGCTCGCGAACCCCGGACCGTCCGATTGGAAGGCGAGTGCCGAGTCCACAGCGCCACCGACGCTCCTTCACTTTCACGGGCTTGGCTTGGGTCATCATCATCATTTCAGCCAAGAGGCGCCCACTGCTGGACATAAGCCTCCCCCAGGGATCTCCAAACCGATCGGTCCTGCGCCTCCCGCATCCAGTGGCTACCCTTCACCAGATCGTCGGTCCACCTTGTGGACCGACGCTGCGTCTCCCAGTACGCGGCCGCCACTCAAGGACCTTTCCGCCCCAACGGCCGTCAGTCCTGCGAGCTATGTGTCCTGCCCACTGCCACTTAAGGTTTGCAATTCTTTGGGCTATGTCGGTGACTTTAGTTCTTCTACGGATCTCTTCATTTCTGATGCGATCTAACAATTGGGTGTTAAGGTATTTTTGGACTCCGCAACTCGTTACACTACCGATTAAAACCAGATCATCAAATTAATCAAGTAGGTTACAGTAAGAATATACAAAAATGCACACTTTATTGTTACGCTTTCAGGAGAAGAAAAGACGTATTAATTAAAATAACAAAAAAAGATTCTTGGTTCTCAATTGCCAAAAAAGACCAAAAAATATTCTAATGCAAAAAGACTCAACCTAATTTAACCAAAACTAAGCATTAAACTAAAAATTTAATCTGTCACTTACGCACTTAAGTCAAGCACTCACCACTGTGAGCGGGCAACGTTTTTAAGGACATTAAAATAATCAATCTAAGCGACATAAAACCACATAAAAGAACATCGAATCAATTAAATAAAAATGTCTAGTAACTGTCATATATCATCAAAATTAAGTTTTAACGAATAATCCGAATAACTTTACGATTAATCCGTTTGTGAACGTAGTGAAAAAGACCGATTCCGATGCCCTTAAATTTTGGTTAAAAACAAAATCATAACAATTCAAACATTTATCATTATTAACATAGATCGTTCAACGGCGCATAGATTAAAGCTATTGGGTCTTGGCAAATGGCGGCTTACTACATACGAAACATATGCAAATGGCAACCCACAAATACTTATATGTTCTATAGCTATGGAGTTGTGTAAAACAGAATGGTTCTGTACCCTCATGTCTGTGTGTTTGTACAATTTTAATGTTTAATTAACAAAAAATATTTGATTATAAATGCGACAAATTAAATTTATCATTATCTTATGAAATTTGGCCAAAAGTTCCTTTAATAACGAGAACGTATAACGTTTTTTGTATAACGGGGTGTGTTCTGAAGAACTGTTCGATATGATGCCAACGCCACGTTTTACCATCGCACCGCTCCACACCTTAGAACCAAAATGGTCGCGTACGGTACGGTTCACGAGACATTTTCTCCCGCGTACGCTCAGGTTGTGGAATGAGCTCCTTTCTGGGGCTCTCAGTAAGGATTACAGCATGAAGTTCTTCAGAAAAGGCGTGAAGAGGTATTTATATTTAAGTTTTGCAACGCGCGAGTAATACCACTGGTGTTGCAAGCGTCCTTAAGCGGTGGTGATCACTTACCATCTGATGACCCACATGCTTGTTTACCACCTTTGTGGTATAAAAAACATACAGTAAGAAAGGACTTTTTTGAAAATCCAACCACTAAGGGGATAAAACATTGGTTGAAAGTTTGTACGGAATTTCGTTGTTTTTTTAAGGTTTTTCCATGAAACTTGAGCGTCGGTGGCGCGGTGGACTCAGCACTGGCCTTCTAATCGGGATCGATGCTAAGCTGCCATGAACCAATGTGTTTTTCGTTTTTTGAATTTCATATGTGTATTTATCCGACGTTCCTATGGTGAAGGAAAACATAATGAGGCAACCTGCATACATTTGCGAAAAAATTCAAAAGTGGATGTGAAGTCGACCAATCCGCACTGGGCCAGCGTGGTTGACTAAGGCCTAAACACCCTAACATAGGGTAGACTCGAGCCCCTCGGTGGTGACGTATATGAGCTGTGATGATGAACATAAAACTTGGCTAGTAAATAATGAAAAAAAAACCACTTGTTTTAGCACTTTGAAAATTCCAACCTTAAACGTGTGAAACAGGAATTGACTTTGGGTATTTTTTGGGTACGTGTATTACAATAAACTACTTGACATGTTTTATTACGACTTCTACGAGAAATTACAAGAAAATAATATAGAGCTATCACAAAAAAGGAATAAAACGCCGCTAAAACTGCGAACGGAAAGCGTGATACTAATATTATAAAGCTGAAGAGTTTGTTTGTTTGTTTGTTTGCTTAAACGCGCTAATCTCAGGAACTACTGATTCAAATTGAAAAAATATTTTTGTGTTAGATAGTCCATTTATCGAGGAAGGCTTTAGGCTATATAACATCACGCTACGACTAATAGGAGCTGAGCATCAATGACAAATGTTGCAAAAACGGGTTAAAAATATACGGCGAAACGTAGTTCGCTGGCACAGCTAGTAAATAATACCTAGCATGACTCCAGTATTACAAATACTTGCGAGATCACCAGACAAATATTTGCCCTGAAATTTATTCAAACCCTTTAACCTCAGGTTCCCTCACGAATCAAAAGACCCAAAAATATGATTTGTCATAGCCCACAAGTAACCCTAAGTAGTAGCCAGCGGTACAAGTAGTGGCAGTTGGTATAATGAATGCAAATGATGATCTCCATCATCAACGTGGAATTCTAAACGTAACTCGTTTTGATGTATAAGCCGACATGTTTTAAGTAGGTCAAGTATACTTAAGGCCGCTTCTGGACTAGAGATGTAAATAAATAGGTAGATCTATTAATGGGGCTATATATGAATAGTTAACATTAAGTTGAAAATAGTTTAGCTTAAATTTGTTTTATTACTAATACATTAACGCAAGATACCTTATCTATATCTATTTATAGATGCATGAGATCGTTAATCCCCAAACCGCCTCCATGGTTTAATGGTTGAGTGAGACCACCGGGTGTTGATCGGGAGGTCTGGGGTTCGATTCCCAATGGTGGCAGACGATTTCCGCTATTGGTTGGGGGTAGGGCTTTTGAGCCAACCTAGCTAGCTAACCGTCTTCCTAAGTTTGTTGCCATAGTAACAATGTTAATAGCATTGTTGTGTTCCGACGATCGGAGGTGAGATAGCCAACTCCTCAATTGTTGAGGAGCCTACTCCTGAACCGATACCACATGATTGATTTTGAGTGAACAATATTCAGAGCTATTTGATTTTGTCGAGATACGGATCTAATTTGTAGCTAATGCTGCTAAATAAACGTACAAAAATTACAATCTCAAAGTCAATCGATCGGAATTGTTTCAAGGGTAAGCCTACAGGTGAAGCTCGCTTCCCACTTCGGCTTCATTGTCACTTACCATCAACAGGCGTAGCACGGGCTGTCAAGACTGGACTCGAGTCACGCATTATTTCACAATTTCAGTGACATAATCTCTATGCCTTAAAGAGTAGCACGGTGGCGGTAACTTCAATGCCATATCTGACCCTTCAAACCGGAACACAGCAATGCAAAGCAGCAGGCTTTGCGGCAGAAATAGGTAAGGCGGAGGTACCCATGCACACGACCCTGGTACAGAGTCTCCCTCTGGTAAAGGTTGTTTTAACCTTGTTCAAAGGGGCTATAGTCAGGCCCTTCCTTTATCCTATTTATTTGAAGTAGGCCCTGTTCATTTTCCATAATGAACAACCTTGAGCTATGTTGGCGCCAAATTTTGCTTCATTCAGGTCTTTTTCAACAACAAACTAAGAATATACTGGCGCAAAGTTTATCGTTAACCAAGTGACAGTATAGGCTATCCGTGGATAAAAGTTTCTTTTTATGTTTTTCGTCAATTTAGAGCAATCCGGTCGCTGGATATTTCCAAACTATCGGAGACGAATCTCCCGGACTTGAATTAACTACTCTATCTAAACCAATTTGCAAATATATTAAGGAGCTGTTAACAATTAATTATGACAACTAAATATCTTATTTTAACATAAATTAGCAGTTTCATGAAGCTTATTCGGTTTACTTATTTACAACAACACCCATTGCTTGTTGAATTAAGTTAAATAAACTATGCAGATTGAATTCTAACACTACACGCGTCTTGATTGTCGGCATTATTTATTCTAAATGAAATCTGATGAAGAGATCGCTGACGTACATTACTGGTTAAGTCTTGAGATTAAAACAGAAAATTACATTTTGAATCAGATGGGTTTTGCTAAATGTGCATTGCGATGGAATATCGGCATACATTGCAAGTTGTCTTAAGATTTTATAGAAATTTACAACGGGAATCGGTATAGTTATTGACTAATTTTAGGGACTTCAATATCCAACATTAAATTTAAACAAAACAGTTACTGTTAAAATGTAACAGTTACTATTAAATGTAACAGTTACTGTTAAATGTAACAGTTACTGTTAAAATGTAACAGTTACTGTTAAATGTAACAGTTACTGTTAAAATGTAACAGCTACTGTTAAAATGTAACAGTTACAATTATAATGTAACAGTAACTGTTAAAATGTAACAGTTACTATTACAATATAACAGTTACATACTGGCACAGTATAACAGTAACAAAGGAATTTACCGGAGACTGGTCAAAGATGTGGATGGAGCACTCGAAACAAAACCTTAAAATGACTTGTTTATCTTAGGTAAACAAGTCATTTTGACCAGGTATATCTGAGGGAGGAGCGACCCGTGCCCAACATTGGGATGCATGCTTATTTTTTGAAGTAATACCGATAAATAGGACTGTTTTTATTAAACATCCGTGAGAAATTAATGTAGCTTGTGAGAAATTAAACTAAAGCGCTTCAATAAATGCCACTAATACCCTAAAGATACCCTAAAGGGTATTAAAATCGTATTTTTAATCTTAACTTGAATCTTTTTCTTCTGAAAAGAAAATTATAAATAAAAAACTAATTAATAAAAGAACAAAAAGTAATTAAAAAACAGATTAAAAAAACAGATTAATAAAATAAACAAAAGGCAATAAGAAATAAACTAATAAAAACCACAATAAAAAGTGCTCTACGCCAGGATCGAACCACTGCCACGTTGATTTTAAAGACAACAGTCTAACTAACGCATAGACTACTTAATCCTGACTCATAATTTAAAAGTCAACAGTCTAACTAACGCATAGACTACTTAATCCTGACTCATAATTTAAAAGTCAACAGTCTAACTAACGCATAGACTACTTAATCCTGACTCATAATTTAAAAGTCAACAGTCTAACTAACGCATAGACCACTTAATCCTGACTCATAATTTGAAGTAGTGAAATTAAAGATCTCATGTTTTTGTGTAACGCGACATGCGATAGATGGACGAAAAAATTTGAGGCGACGTAAAAAAGTTTCAATTTAAAAGAATAATAGAAATCTAAGGCTAAACTCAACTTTTGTTTATTCGCCTACTTCGTCCCACACTTTTATGAAGATCCCACATTCATTTATCGTATTATATCCATCTAAGTATCTACATCTCTCTATACAGGTAGTAACGGAACACCAAAATAATATTTAAGGGCATGTATCCATCAGAAGTGGTGATACTGTAGGAAAAATATTGGGGCTGGGGCTTATCAAGCTTCTTTTCCATACAAACGAAATAAACCATTTTTTGGTCCTCGGTGTCGACAGCCCTACATCAGCATACCTTATTTCCTCATCAGTGTTTACATTTCTTTTGTGTTAATTCCATAGTTAGCTGGAGTATGGTTGTCGCATGTTGGTAAGTTTTTGCTTCCAGTTTAAAGTCGATAAGCTGGGAAAGTATTAGGTTCCCAGATCTAAGACTGGGCCTAGGGTTCATCTAATATCCAACTCTCTTTCCTGATTTCCTTCCTTTCCCCTGCTTTAAAGCTTCCTTGTTGGGTATTATGATATATAAAAGGAGATGTTCCCATCTATAGACGCACGCACAGCCGTAACCGCTAATGGTAGAAACGTGAAATTTGGACAGTTGTTTTAATTCAAAATGCGGACGCACACTAAGACAGGATTTAAAAAAAAATTAACCCTGAAGGGATGAAATAGGGGTTGCAAGTTTGTATGGAAAAATCTTAAAATTAGCAACGATTTTGATAAAACTTGAGATGAATCAGAAAAAAATTAAATTAGCAACGAGTTTGATAAAACTTGAGATTCATACTCTTAAAAATATTTCATTGAACACGTGTTTCATGGTTTATTGGAATTCACCCCCTTAGGGTGCAAAATAGGGTTGAAAGTTTCTATTCCGGGCTTAAATATGCTACAAAATATAAAATTCCCACGGGAAGGCTAGTAAAAAATATCATGACACTTTGCTAGGGTCGTCTAAGAAAGCCCGCGAGAGTTTCTAGTCCAAAATATTCAGCCGGGTCAACTCCTCAGATTTTGATCATATATTATTTTCTTATTACTTTTACCACCACGTCTGTTTCCCTTTTGGAGGCATTAAACACTAGACAGCAATTTAAAATATGAAATGATTAACATCGAATACATTATAAATAAATTCTCCGAGCCTCCGGTCAAAAAGAGCTAAACCGTCTTTTGTCTTTGCATTTTTTATTATGAGCATTACCGTTGCAGTGAATTACGATTTTATTTGCATAAATGTCGTGAGCTGAGCCACATGAATAATTATTCGATATATTCAACAATTCGCCCAACCGTCTGCGTCGGACGTTTACCTACATAAAATAGTAAATAAAAAATCTGTAGGCAATTAAAAAAGAAACTACGCCTTTTTATATTCAAATTTGATAACTACATGTATAATTATCATAACTTTTTAATGTCCAACCATTAATCAAAACTGAGAGCCTCTTTTATCACGAATAGTATGAAATTGTGAAGAGAAAATCTAAGGCGTTATTTATTCATTTAATTTCGTAGGGAAAATTAATCTTAGATACATGTTATATGCCTCAATTAGTTATTTTTATAGTGCCGGTACATTAAAGGTTGATATTAAAATAATACCTGATATTAATAATATATTTTTAATAAATAGTAAACCGACAAACGTCAACACGTCATTTCTTCTAGAAACATTCATTTATCTCCTAATAGTAGGCAACTACATACTTATTATATATAAAAAAAAGTTTTAGTTTTCGGTACGCGGACTAAATGCACCACAGATTTTTTATCAATAGGAACCTATGAACTAACGGCCTTATTAATAAAAATCTTACTCCTTGGATCATCCTTGGATCATCCTCGGATTAGTTATACTCCAGTTATTAGTATTACTCCGTGTTTTGTCTTATTTTGACATATGACAGCCGACATGTGCGGAAACAAGACAAAATACGCAGTAACTAGTCCGAAGATGATCCAAGGAGTAAAATTTTTATTAATAAGGCCGTATAGTAAGCTCCTTGTCAAGCTATACTGTTTGACCTTTGGACCGTTCTTATGTCACTCGTAATAGTAGTGATTTTGGTAATGCTTGAATGAGAGCTTACTGTTCCTACCATAGTAAGTCTGCCGAATGTAAAAAAGGAAAAAAATAAAATTGTAAAGCAATCAATTGAATGGATCAAAAATGAAGTCGTATAAACGTTCTCCTTTCTTTTTCTCTTTAATTGCATTACATCTCCCTGAATGTTTTACGAGCCCGGATCGGGGTTTGCTCGCCTCGAGCTCTCAGTCGTTCGCCTAATTAAAACCAGAAAACGAAGACGAAAATGGGTGATGCAAAAATGCCAACGTTGTCTTCGACGAATATTTTTATCTGCTTTCGACATGTTGACACTTTCCTACCTATGAAAACAGTTTATCTTCAATATTAAAAGAGACTATTCTGGTACGAAATAATTATTTTTGTATCGGTGAAATCGGAATTATATCATTGTACTCATAACATGTACAAAACCTATAAGTATCATACATCAGAAACTTTCGATCAAAGATTTTCGAAATAACATGAATAATAGAACAGTGTTGAAAATAACTGTGTGTCACATGTGTGTCACGTCGTTTTTGCACAACTGCTGTTAGTGCATTAAATGTCGTTCATTTAAGCACTTACATTGATGAAAAGGTGGTAAAACACTGATTACTAATTTGAAAGTGATTTGATAATTTTTCTAAAATAATTATATAATACTAGCGACCCGCCCCGCCCCGGCTTCGCACGGGTATACTAATAGTACATTGTTACCCTAGGGGTGAAAGTAACTTATTTAGTCCCGAGACGAGGGACTAAATAAGTCTTTAACCCGAGGTAAACACTGTGCTTTTCATTACGAATACAAGGAAAGTAAAATAAAAACATAAATCAGCTAAGAACATAAATGAGTGAATTTTATTTTAATAAATCAACAACTTCTGCTTTTTCCTCTTCTCTTGTGTATGAAATCTCTGCTATTCGGAAGAATAAACAAAACTCGAAAAACAAATAAAGATCGGATTGCCGCTTTCCCGCTTATTTTGTTTTTTTTTTCTGTGGCCAGCCAGCTATTCAGGCATTATTTTTCATTTTCATCATTGAAAAAATGGTAAATATTTTGCCCAAGTCATGTTATTTCAAAGAAATAGTTGAAAGTAAATTATATTAGTCATATAAAAAATATATTCTTTTAACACTTAACATTATGTTATTTAAATTTTACGCTGTAATGGAGTGCCTGTAATAGAACGTCAGAAACATGGTTTAATAGAAATGTAAAAATAGAACTAGTTTCTTTTTTGAAAATTGACAGCAGCTGTCAGTTGAAAGTGATTCTCCCTAGGGCTGAAAAGTATTTCTTTCAACCCGCTCCTCAGGCAACTTCAGACCTACTTTCAGAGTATGAGTAATGAAAAACCTTTTAACAATATAAAACAATGTAAGAAACCATAGATTTGGAATAACCTGAGGCTGAATGTCAATCTGGCAATTTCGTCACTTTTTAAATGAAAATATTTATATTCATGATTTTTACTTTCTTGGGTATATTTTTTAAACATTTTCTTTTATACAAACCTTATCCTAACAATATCTAACACAACAAAATAAGAATTAACCGATTTGGTGCAGTCATTTTGAAGTTTTGCGCGTACATTCATTTCGACGATTCATTTTTATTTATATATAATAATAGAAGATTATGAAAATGTAAGTACCTCCTGTTCTCTTTTAGTATGTTTTTTGTTTTTTCCATAATAAGTAATAAATTGCTAATTTAAACAGGGTGGACAACTTTTAAGCATTATTTATTATGTATAATTGAATTGGTGAAAAATGTTTTCTTTTTACTAATAATAATTGTCAAAAAAAAATTTGTGCTGCCCACAAAGTTGTCCCACAAAATGTTAGGACAAATGTCAACAACACGCCTTCACACAATCAACGTTATTATTAAAAACATTCCCCTTGACTTTTGGAGAATATGAAGACATCAAAAAGGGCAAACGCATCATCAAAACAGTCGAAACAACGAACCATCCAAGTAAACACAATAACGACCGACCGACGAACGGAAATGATGTCACTTATTTCAAATGTCACAATGACAAAGTCATCGGATCGCTTCACGAGGCTACTGGGGCGAGCTACCTTCAAATGCCGTAACACGGGACAAGATTGTAGTCTACTTTTAACTTCACAGTCAGCATGGTATAAAGTGAAAAATGCTAAGTTTGGGAATGGATCTAAAGCTAAAAACAAACATGAGTGGTGAACGGGTTACCGCGGCCTAGACGTTTGTGATCATTGTTACTTATGTTTGTCGATCCCTGTCAGCCACCAACCGGTCGAATGCGACCGGTGTGGCTTTACGCTATGTAATAGTGAAAAATACCCTCACAAAAGTATATTTATAAATTAATACATTTCTTTTTAAAAAATTAAAAATATACTTTGGTTCAGAAATATATTTTTTTTGTGAAAAAAAAATTTACTGGGGGTATTAAAAAAAAACATAGCGTGACGTCACACCGGTCGCATGAGACCGCCTAGAGAGGAGAGGTTAAATTTGAAGCCAATGCGAAAAAATAAGAGTACGAAAAATCACAATCTCAATGCCGATAGGTCGGAATTGGTTCAAGCGTAAGCTTACTGATAGGTTTTCAAATTATGAATCATTGCACTTTGCCAACAACAGTAGCTGAAAAATTAAGTAGCGGGACTAGGGTTGCCAGATGTCCCGATTTGAGCGGGACGTCCCGATTGTGAGGGGTATATGGACACGGCCCGATTTAAATATAATCGGGATGTTAAAGTTCCAATTTTTTATCAGATTACAAAAAATAATAATCCGCAAATCGAAAAATAATAGCCGATCTCGTCTAGCACAGTTCGCTTTCAGCGTTCATTCCTGTCACGTATGTATAGGCTCTGAAATGAACTCCCAGCTGCGGTGTTTCCTGGAGCGCTACGATATGTCCTACTTCGAACGAGGCTTAAAAAGAGCATTTCTCTCTAGGTAGGCAGTGACTGAACTGTGCCCCAGACATTGCAGATGTCTATAAGCGGTGTTTACCACTTACCATTAGGTGGGCCACTTGCTCGTCTGCCACCGTTAGCAATTAAAAAAATGTTCCATAATAAAGCAGTGACTTGATACTGACTGAATTATCTTGGTACATTTATCCCTAAAATATATGAAATGAATACATATTACACTAGGCTGTATGTATGGGCTCCGTCCTCTTTTCCTTTCTACACGGAAGAAGAAAACAAGAAGAAAACATACGCCGTTTTGATCATTGGCGAATCAAAGTTAAAATCTACATTGCTGTCTAGTAAAACTAAAAAACTATCTAGTAAAATAAGCCCTGCGCCAGCACCTAACCTATTAAATGGATTCCCCCAGCAAGTTAAACTATAACTTCTATAAAAATTTGGTCGCTGAGTGCAATGTATTAAGAACCCTTACCAAGGTAAACATTTTAAACCCAGTTTTCAATATTTATGATAAAATTTCGATGGGAAATTATACATGCATGCAAAGTAGTTCGTCAGTTTATGAATTTTTTCCGCCCGATACCGCCTATGAAAGCAATATCGATTCACTACCAGTGGATATACAATAATGAATTTTCAAAAATTGCTGCCTTTGCGGCGTATCTAACAAAATACAAACGAGACAGAAGATACTCGACTAAGTTCTTTGTCTGCTATATTTCATCCATTTATCAAACAAAGTGTAAACTCCATTATTTAAATCAAATTTAGTTTTTTACGTCATATTAATGAGTATCTCCCTGATTAACGTTCATTAACATCGAGTAGCTATAACAAATCAAGTATAGTCGTATTTCAAATGAGAAAATTCAAATCCATTTCCCAAATCACTATTTAAACTTCGTGAACTTTTTGAGGAACCCCAAAATCATACTGAATTAAACCATCAAGACAGCGGAAGTCGTAAGTGAACCGCTTTCCGCCCGAACTTGACCTGCGACAAAATTGTTTAATTTTTTTGTTTTTGGCGCCATGCAATTTAACAATAACATTATGAGCACTTTTGTGTTATGCGTAGAGAAAATTATGGGTAATAATGGGTATCAAAACTTTTTTATGACCACAAAACGACAGCTTCGAAAACAATTTAGGACATTTAACTACTTTAAATTTGACTTACATTTTAAACCTGTAGATATTGCTTCGATCGTGGGATTTTAGATAGGTAGACTACTAACTATTGTAAAACCTTTTGATGCAGTAGAACAATTCTGGGTACTAATACAATATTGATTTATTCTTAAGAACATTTGTGTCCAAGGCATGACAAGGTCCTAGAGCATTTAGCCTGACACGGTGGACTTAATTCCATGGGCATCATTTGCCAGTTGACTTTAGGATGATTGATTCACTAGGTAGATGTAAAAAAATGACACTTCTTTAGAGTACCTACATAAAAGCATTTACAGATTAATCGTTTAATTATCCATTTTTTGCTTGCATGCATATACATATAAGACAGTTTGTCTTTTGATAACATTCACAATTTTTTAAATGACAAATTAAACTAATGTGTTGCTCTGTAAAACAAAGGTTTTAATGTTGAACTGTCACATTTAGATAAACAAGTTACACTGTCTTATCGTTACAAAATTTACCTGTAAAACAAATAAACGACATTTAAGGTTTATTTGTCGATCTTTTCCCAATAAACTAATAAATATACCTATTTAGAATTTGCAATCACCGAAATTTGAGATTTAACAAAAAATTATACCCAATCTTCGGTAGCTAGAGCCATCTATCGAGTTCATCCATAAGCTGGCTGACATTGAAAACCGCGCTATAATTTAAAATAAGATGAGGGGATGTTTATTGTTGTCACAGGCATATAGAGGGGAGGGGGAGGGTAGGAGCGTGCCCATCCCAGGATGTTAAGCTACGGATTCAAAATTATATGATGGCAACAAAATACTGATAGCTTCACACAAAAATCATAGGCCATGGGCCAGGCCCCCCTGAAAAAAAAACTTTAGATACGCCAACAGCAACCTTCCGTGTCTTTATGCAGATTAAAAACGTACTCTTTTGGAGTGTCAAAAACCGTGAACAGTGCTTATTAGGTAAATGAACAACTAAAGCTAGGCTAACATTTCTCATGTAGCTTCCGAAAGCCTTTCTGTCTTTGGCACAGTCGACTCTAAGATGACTTTCCATTGGTTGTCCTATTCCTAACACAAATTATTTCACTTCGTTCATCGAGATCTGCAATGAAAGTCGGCTATGGGAGAGATTTGAGGTCTAAAAGCATATTAAGTTCATTGACTATGAACATAGTGGCTTGCGTCAAGTCAAAATCGGCACGAACCTATTGTTTAACCTAAGCAACAACAGACGATATGCAATTATTGGTTGTATTTATGTTGAAATGTATATCTAGTTTGCAACAATGAAGCAGATGAGAGCCCAAGCTTCAGCTTTACTGGTTACTAGGTATTGCAAGTGAATATTACCGCGCTTAAATTGTTTTATGATTTACACAGTAAAGATAATCACACGGACGAACACTGTTTATGAGATAGACATAAGTTATGATATTGGTCTCAACACCAAATTCAGAACTAAAGAAGTCGTTCCTGCAGTACAGCTTGTTGTCCCTGGAGTAGCACTTGTGTACCAGCGACGCGCGGAGTGAGACATTAGGTCTTAAGTCCAAGTACAGACCTAAAGAAATCGTTTCTGCAGAACAGCTTGTTGCCCCTAGAGTAGTACTTATCGACAAGCGGTGCACGGCATGCCCTAGTAAGACATAGGTCCTCAAGACAGACAGAAATAGTTAAAATAGTCAAATACAGACAGAAATAGTTCCTGCAGAACAGCTTGTTGTCCCTGGACTTGTCGACGAGCGGCGCGCGGCATGCCCTAGTGAAACATAGGTTTCAATCAAGTTCAAAAGTCCAAGTAGAGAGCTAAAGAAATCGTTTCTACAGTACAGCATGTTGTCCCTGGAGTAGTACTTGTCGATGAGCGGCGCGCGGCATGCCCTAGTGAGATATAGGTCTATTAAGTCCAAATACAGACCTAAAGTAGTCGTTCCTGCAGAACAGCTTGTTGTCCCTGGAGTAGCACTTGTCCACGAGTGGCGCGCGGCATTCCCTAGTGAGACAAAGGTCTTAAGTCCAAATACATACCTAAAAAAGTCGTTCCTGCAGAACAGCTTGTTGTCCCTGGAGTAGCACTTGTCCACGAGTGGCGCGCGGCAGTCGGCGCAGCGCACGCACGCCGCGTGCCACGTGCGCTCGAGCACGTGCAGCAGGAACTTGTCCAGGATCGGCTTCTCGCAGCCGGCGCACGCCATAGCGCCGCCTGCTTCGCCACGTCCTGGGCAACAAACGTCATCTTATTGCAACGTTACGCGAGGAAGCACAGTACGTGTGATCTCGGCGGCGCCGCCGGTGCCACAGCTAAGGCGCTCGTACACAGTGCAAGTAAATTGCATGTGCAGGTTAAATTCGTCTTGTAAAGGAGTGTTGAATTGTGCAGGTTTTTATCTTATAAAGGAGTGTGTCGTGCGATTCGTGCGGTGACAGATTTGGAATACTCGTAGATATCGCAAAAACCGTCCAAGGGAGTTTATACTGGTAGCAATAACAAACTTTACGAAAAGATGGGAAACTAGAAACAACACCCTCTACACCAACAGGACAGCGTGGTGTAATAGACTTATTCCTCCACGTCTGAAAGATGCATGCGCATTTGTAAGACTAGGATATGTATTCTATTATCTATTCTGTGATGTTAGTTGAAGTTAAGTGAGAAAAGATGGCGGGTACAGCGAATTGAACAGGTACTAAAGCGAGCCACCCGCACAAAGATTCGCTCCTTTATACGAGTACAATATAAATGGTATGGTTCTTCTTGGTGTGCACATATTAAAAAAAAAAAGGAAAATATGCTTTATTTTGTAGATGAAATATGTACCTATTAAAAGTAAAAAAAAAACATTTTTTACTGGCTTTCTAAACCATTAGACAATAAATACCATGTAGTAAGTCAACATAATAAAAAAGCTAGATAAAGACGGCGTTTTGTTGAGATATTTTACAATTTGTGTAGAAATAGACGAAAAAGGAAACAGATTTTTTGTAAAAGAAATCCCAGAAGTACATACATCCAACTATTATTCGTTGTCGTAATAGATCGTTTAGTTTCAAAGTTACACCGTTTTGTTTACACGGGGGTCATGGTAGGGAACTTAAATTTGAGAAAAAGTTCCTCGTCGACAAAGCATAGTTTCTCTTATGTATTTTGATATGTGCACATCATGCGGACTCCCACTGTATAGCCTACGTGAGTGAATGCCACATCATGCGCGCAGTCTACTTGCACAAGCACCTTTAAGTTGTCAACGATCACTGTACTCATACTCGTATCTATAGTCAAGTCAAAGTAATTACTTGAGTAAAAGTCTTTACTATAAGTTGTGATTTTTTATTTAACCCCCGACGCAAAAAGAGGGGTGTTATAAGTTTGACGTGTCTGTCTGTCTGTGTGTCACGTCGGCGGACGTGAGTAATTCAATAAATAGATATATTAATTGCGGTCCCCCGACGGGACGACCAAAGGGCCAACCAACACATTTTATTTTTTACTTTTCGGAGGTTTTTTGTCGGGGATTTTAAAATATTTAATTTAATTGTTATACAATATAATTTAATTTTTATACAATAAGTACTGTGACAATAAAAAAAATGTATTATTATTGCGTTCGGTGGCGCAGTAGTTCGCGCATCCGACCTGTGATAATGGCGTATACGCTTTCGCAATGGTCCGTCACGAGATGTGAAGAACTTATCGTATCTCGAGCTCCTTCATTTTTCAAAAGGCTAGTTAAGCCGTTGCTCCCAGGTGTATTTCCAATCGTTAAAATGCACCAACCTGCACTAGGTGATAAGCACAACTTTCTTCACTTCATTCAAATTCTCTTTTATTGTTTAAAAATCGCGACTTAAGTAGCGACTTTTACTCAAGTAATTACTTTGACTTGACTATAGATACGAGTGTAAGAATCCCGCCGGCCTATTCTGTGTCTGCCACTGACATCATTTGCACTTCTCCTATCAACTTTTTTTTATACACAACAGGGAAACTCTTGACCTTCCCATCGCCTGGTGGTAAATGAGGATAAGGCCGATTCCTCACCAACTGAGGATCAAAGTATAAAATGTAATGATATACTTCCAAAATAGCGAAGAAATGCGAAATGCAATGACGATCAGTGTAAAGGACGTCGCTTTTGGGTCTAAAATCATTGAAAAGTTAACAGAGCTAAATTTACTGACGAAGAATTAAGGTTGTACGTAAGTCGCCTAAGTTAATCATAGTTAAAACACAATGCTTTCTCTATTTACCTTAACAAACACAAAACTAATAAACAAAATTTTCAAATAGGTTAAATGTTAAATTTGCTCAACTTATGAAGCAATCGGATCCAAAATGAATTTGTTTTAGTCGAAGGGTAGAGGTACTATTCAGAGACATTCTTTTTAGTCAAGGGGTAGACAGCAAGAGGCAATGGCATATTTTTTTAAAAGCTTCATAATAAGTGGTACAAACAGATTTATTTTCAATAAATAAAACAAAATGACTCAATAAAACATACAAAAGGGGTATACAAGCAGCTAGTTTCAACTATAGCTAGTTTCAAATGTAAGTAATTAACTGATTAGTGTTGATTATATTCTGATATTAGTATTGCCCGCGGCTTTGCTCATGTTAAATTTGGAGTAAAACAGATCTACATTTCATGATCCTATAGTATTAAAATCAAAAATCAACCCAATCTAATTCATACAAACTTTGAAACCCCGTTTCACCCCTTGAGGGGAGGAATTTCAGAAAACTTTAAAACAAATGTAGGTACTTATCTTTATCTCAAATTGTGAGCCTAAAAACAAAGTTTCATGTTTCTGTCGACTTTCAAATTGGCAGATTTCCATACAAATTTTCAACCACTTTTTTACCCTCTAAGGGTTGAATTTCGAAAAGAAGAAGAAGCGTCGGTGGAGCTGTGGACTCAGCACTTGCCTTCCAATCGGAAGGTCGGTGTTCGAGACCCGCCATGTACCAATGTGTTTTTCGTTTCGAATTTCATATGTACATTTATCTGATGCTTCTACGGTGAAGGAAAACATCGTGAGGCAACCTGCATACATCTGCGAAGAGATGCAATGGTGTATGTGAAGTTGACCAATCCGCACTGGGCCAGCGTGGTTGACTAAGGCTTAATCACTCGGTGGGGACTTGCATGAGCTGTGATGAATGAATGAAAAATGAAAGGGTTGAATTTCGAAAAATCCTTTCTCATTCCTCATCTAAGTATTCCTCATCTGTGGATAAAAAAAAAAACAGATTTCTAGGTCCGAGAGCTTATGATGTGCGTTGTTTAGTCAGAGATTCAGGCCTTCTCTTTTTTTATCTACAAAAATCTGACATCACAATGTTTGTCCGGGAATTGATGAAAAGCTTAAGTATGTAATTTCGTCCAACTCAAAGATAGGATAGTTTTTTGTCTCGATTATATACCCTTAATATTTATTATAGCGAATATTTTTTTTTGTTAGCTCCTAAGTGTTTTTATCTTTATAAGTGACTAGCTTTCGGGGCCTATTCAATACAAACATACAAATCTTTCCTCTTTATAATATTAGTATAGATATATTTTGAATACATTAGGAAGAAGACGCAGGAGAAAATCCTAGTGTGGGGCGACGTTTTTGGTAAGTAGATGTATTCTGTGAACCGCATTAAGATTTTCACACAAAAATAGAAAAAAGCAATAAATTTTGGGGGTTACCCATACATAAAACTGAAACTCAATTTTTTTTTCATCAAACCCATACGTGTAGGGTATCTATGGATAGGTCTTCAAAAATCATATTGAGGTTCCTAATACCATTTTTTTCTAAACTGAATAGTTTGCGCGAGAGACACGTCCAAAGTGGTAAAATCTAGTAAGTAGTTTTTTTAATACGTCTTAAATCCTACGAAACCCTTCATGAGCCAGTCCGACTCACGCTTGGCTGGTTTTCTGTACATTAATTTGTCCTACGCTCCTACGGTGACGAAGAACATCGTTGTGAGGCAATCTGCGAAGTAATTCAAAGGGGTATGTGAAGTCGACCAATCCACATTTGAACAGTGTGGTTGACTTATAGACTTACGATAGACTCGTGTCCCTCGGTGGGGTGATGCTTCCAAGTCATCATCATCAGATGATGATTAGGAAGCTAAGTATAACATTGATCCAACGCACTATTACTACTCAGCTAATGCAACGTTATACAGAAATATCTCAACAACTAAACTGTAGAAGATCTATCTCTTACTAGCAATACGTCATTGAAACTGGCCGTTAGTAAATACTGCCTGTCTGGTTTTATGTACGGACGGATTTTGCTTTAATACTTTTAACTTAATCTTAGACTAAACAACCTATTCTTCCAACTGCAGTTGACATTTGAATAGAAATGAAACTGGAAACACCTAGAACTTTACATTATGTGCTCTGTTATACTTCACAATACTTCATCATAAAGCTGGTACCGATGAACAGCTACCAACATAATGGGATTGCGTTTTACGATCGATAAAGCTTAGCTTGAATAAAATTTTATTAGCATAGCCTATGTTATTACTGCGAATGCTATTTGTAGCTACATATACCTAAAGGCAGGTTACAGCAACGACTCCCTCTTAAAAAAATACAAAAAGCAAATATTAGAAAAAAAATTGCATGTAGTAGGATTTATTGTCAATTTCTTATTACTTGACAAAAAAAATAATAGAACGGTAGGCAGTGCTCCTTTTTTTACTGTCTACTAAGAGATTCAATCTTGTCTGATGATGAGCGACAATACCTATGGTTTAGGATGGAACACCCTATTCCAGAAAGTGCTTATTCTAAAAAGATCACAAATTGTATTTTTGTGAAAATTAAGATTCGGCCATAGTCTAAGAGACGATGCAAGATTTATCAATTCAAGCCATTTTAATTATCGAAGTGGACGTCTTAAAAATTACGCCAGCAACTGAGTCAAATAAAATATAACTACAGATTTATTCGGAAATTTTCACTGGGCAAAAATTTTGACAGCATACCAGTCCTTAGTAGAGATTTATTCGTCAATTTCTCACTGGCCGAGAAATTTTGACAGCTTGCTAGCGTGTGCGCATGCCAAAAAATCCGTATGTCAACTGAACTCTTTTCAACAATCGGCGTTGTCTTTTTTCTCCTTTTTTGTCGTCGTGCACTTTTTGAGCTTGTGACATTTATTGGTTGAATTTATGAAGGTCGCCTCGGCGGTTAGTTTAATATTCCATATTCAAATCAGAATGTCCGATTGGACGCGCGCCATTTCAACCGGTCCGTTCAGAAATCGGTCTGTGACGGCGATTCACTGCGGTTATGGGCATGCACTGGTGCGTGTGATTTTTTTAGTTTGCCACTGTCACGGTGTTTACAGCTGTGGATTATTCGGGGTAAAATAATGAGATGATAGAGGTGTCTTTTAAGTCGGATAATGTGAAAGTTGTAGGGTATACAAATGGTAAGAAACTGACTGATCTATCTAAGCTTAGTGAATGTCTCCAAACCTAAAATTAACTGTCGATATTTGTTGGTCTACTAGGGTAAAGGTGTCAAAGTACCACATTGAAGACGAGTGAAACATGGATTCAAATTTTTCCAAATTAAAAAAAACATTATACCTATTCAACGTTAATAAAATACGTTGTTCATTTTATATTATACGTATGTGTATACGTACGTATGTTGTATTTTGTATTTGTTTATATTGTGGTATGATTATTATTTTAGGGTAAGTACTAACATAGCATAAGTAATATTGTAACTAACAAATATGAGTCTGTGTCACTTGAAAAATAAATTATTATTATTATTATTAAAAAGCAACAAATAACCATTTTCACCGTTAACGCATTGTTCACTACATTTATAAAAAGGTATATTTTATTAAGTAGTTTAGATACTAATTTTATTACTTATACTAAATTACGGGTATTGATAATAATATATATAACTGATGGAAAGTACGTAGGTAATTCTTAAAAGTTCAATAGCTTCCTTGAGACAGCGTACCTACGGAAGAGACCAATATAAGGCACAAATTACATGATTATGTCTTTTGTGAAAAATCTTGAACTTCTTGAGACACAGCAGTGAGATTTATTGGTCTAAAAATCCTTGTTCAACTGTTTAATCCTCCAATATACTTATAACAAAAGAAAATAACATTAATGGTCAACTTAGTGAACGTCAAATTTGAAATCCTCACAATTAATCGATTAAATTGTAAATCAGACATTGTATGCAAACAAAGGTTTGATTTTCACTCAAGTTCATTGTTACTTTACCCGACAACAACATAATTTCACTAATATCAAGGTTTCCAGCTTTAATTACTAACTTCCACGTTCGAAACGCTAAATATCCTTCAACAATAAAGGAAAAGATTCCTACATTAAAATCATAAAGTTATCAAATAGAGTCGTATAGATATGTTAAACGATTCTTCAAACATGGTTTTTGAATAAATTCGACATAACCTCTCTAAAATCTAGTGCAAAAGTTAAATATGGAATCAAATTTTTATGGAACCTAAAAAGTACCTAATAACGTACCTAAAAAAATTGTTCTGTCACAGAAAGAATATCTAAATAATAATCATAAAAATTATGAAATAGATTCGTAGATACATTAAACAATACAACATTAATGGTCTTAAACCGAATTCAAAATACGCTTCTAAACTATCTTCTCTTTAGCTTAGCTTGTCAATAGCTAAAAATCAAGAAATTGTAAATATTGGATTAAATAATATATAAAAGAAGGTTAATTTAATATTTACAGGACAATCTCAATATCAATAATAAGCAACAAATTTAATTATTTATTTGCGAAGTGAGTAATTTAATAGAACCCGTAGATATGAGCTAATCTCGTTGATAGAAAATACGCCGACATACAGAAAAACATTTAACACAGATAAGATAATTACTCCGCAATAATAACGCACAAAGTTATGCTGTTAGACTTTTTCAGGATGTTAATGGACATTTTTTAAATGTATGTTATTCAAAAATATCGCAATTGGATATTATTATAACAAATAAAAACCGTTTAATAGATGTCTACATACTTAATTTAATTTTGCTTTTTAAAATTTAACACTTAAAAAATAAGAGACATTTTCGCATTGTGGTTTTCGTCTATTCTTTCTGTAATTATTATAAGAGCAGTTCCACAGTATTGGCCCTAACACTAAATATTTTTAGGAAGCAAGCTATTTCCTTAAAATATTTTAAGGGGTAGGTATAATCCCAACAAAATAATAAGTATTTTAATTGTTATCGTTGCCATTCGTTCATTACGTTATAAAAAAATATAAAATTGTTTCCCCATAGTGTCCCTAAAATTTTACAACGTGTCTACATTGAAATCATTTAAGTAATATTTTTATTTCTACAAGTTAAACTGTCATGAGAACTGAAATCACTTCTGAATTTAAAAAATGTGTAACTTTTGGGTGGAACTACTCATTAAGTTTGATATGTAGGAAAATGATTTTAATTACAATGTTTTTAATTTCATCATGATTGATTTTAATGTGTACTTTTTTACAGCAAATAAAATTGCTTTTATTAATGCGCGTCCACTAGCATGCAGTTGAATTCAATTCTGCTTTTAACTTTATAAAAAAAAATTATAATTTTTTTAATTTCTATTAATACTCGTACAATGTATTTGGTTTACTTACTGATATTTGGCTTGAAAAAAATATTCAAAATGTTAAAAATCCTATAATACAATGTGTGTATTTGACTACTTACTTAATTGTTCTCGTTTATTAATAACTAGCTGTGCCAGCGAACTACGTTTCGCCGTATATTTTTTACCCGTTTTTGCAACATTTGTCATTGATGCTCAGCTCCTATTAGTCGTAGCGTGATGTTATATAGCCTAAAGCCTTCCTCGATAAATGGACTATCCAACACGAAAATAATTTTTCAATTTGAATCAGTAGTTCTTGAGATTAGCGCGTTCAAACAAACAAACAAACAAACAAACTTAGTTTAACCTCACAATCGGTGATAAAATTTTTAGAAGTCTTCATTAACACCCCCAATAAAAATGGAAAACGCTAAATTTTAAAATAGAAAATTATTAGTATAAGTTGTTTAATTTACATCAGTGTGTAACTATTTAGCACAGCGACTTGTAGTAATACTTCGCAAATATATATAAATAAAAAGTACCTATATAGGCTTTTGGGCAAAGAATAAGCTTTGCCATACAACGTGGCAATGCTGCCAGCATTTTGGGAACGTTACCCATTGGCAACGGTCTTTTAGATTAATTTTGTACATAAAATATATTTATTAGGGTAGTTTACTGTTTTTTATTACTTGTGTTTTAAATTAATATTTATACACGGTGTTTCATAATAACCAATAAATAATCAATATGCGTTAGATAAAACTAATTATTAAATTGTGTTTACCCGTAATGTCATTCAACCCAAAATGTTCATGTATATCATAGTATCATCATCATGTCTATGATTTACATGAAAATTTTGGGTTGAATGACATTACGGGTAAACACAATTTAATAATTAGTTTTATCTAACGCATTGAATATTTATTGGTTATTATGAAACACCGTGTATAGTCACTGATTTTAGCAATAAATTTCATGTAATTATAACTAAAAAAAATATTATATTGCATGTCAATAAAGTTCCTCAAATATTTACCTGGCAAAAAAAGATATTCAGGATATTGAAATAACTCGGAAAACTGTTTTTGATACAACATGCCGACGACTTTGTTAATACTGTCTCGGTTGCACCGAAAGAATAGGTAAGCTTTGAGGTGTGATACTCGCACCACACAATGAGACTTTAATCCTTCCTTTAACTTTAAATCATCCTTACTTAATCCATATTGAGTTTGAAAAGTCAATCCTATTTCTAGTTTACATTTTGACAGTTCTGTTGAAAAGACGGCTCGGCTCATTCGGGATTTTGAGGTAGTTTGTAAAGTGCATCAATTAATACTGATATTTTTCTAGTACGCTATCTGAAAGATAGATATAGGTAGATAACATTTTTAATTTTAGTTACTATTTTACTAAATTTAATAATGTCAATAATATGTGAATACTTGCTTTTATATTGCTGGAACAAAAGTATTAGATGAAAATTTCCGGCTTTATTAATTTAGGTACAGTAAGCTACTCATCAAGCTATACTGATTGCCGTTTGGACCGTTCTTATGTCGCTCGTAATAGCGGCGGTTTTCGTAGTGTACATGTAAAGCTTGAATGGGAGCCTACTGTACCTAGATTCCAAACGAAAAATGTTGCTTGTCAAAAATAAGCCAAAAGGACAGTAAATTTTGTTACGCCTTCTATAATAAATATAGATTTATTATTTCAATTAGCAAAACTGCTTGAGCAATAAACTGAAAAAGCTCCTTGCTTGGTGCTTGTGTCCTGACAATTCACTGGTGTATTTGTTTTGGAAACTGCTGTTAATCGAGGAAATAAAAATAACCCTAATAACAATTCATAAAAGAATTACAATCAATGAAAACATGAAATTGGGATCAAAATAGGTAAACATACGGACTTAGGGTTTATTGTCTTAGAAGAAATATAAAATGAACACTTCTAATTTGAAAGGGTTTCAGTGCAGTGTCAATACAAGACTCGCCTGTGCTTATAATAACCTACCTTTTATAAAACATTAATAATGCACTGTAAAACTTAAAGGAATCGTGATCTCATTATAGCAAAGAGTAGTATAGTAGGGCGTTAGGGTTTCATATTCACGGGGAGGATTGTTAAGTTCTAATTTTTTTTCCTCTATTTATTTGACCCATACAAACACTGAAGGGCGACTCTGTAGGTACCAGGGTCACCTGCTTGGGTACCTCCGTCTTACCTATTTTTGCCGCTAAACAGTAGTGCTTGCGTAGCTGCATGTGTTCCGGTTTGAAGGGTAAAATACGACAGTGAAATTACTGGGTTGGGTACCATGATTACACATCTTATGTCACAAGTTGACAACGTACACTATGATTCTTGTGGGGGTTGCGGATTTGCTACGAATCTCACAAGAACCCATGTATTCTAAGGCTCGTATTAATAAAGGCGTCTCAAAGTTGAGAGCGATCTTAAGTTGCAGTTTTGACGTTAAATGTATGGAACATCTGTCAAAAACAGTATCTTAAGATCGAACTCATACTTGAGATGCAATTATTAATACCAGCTTAAGTGTCTGTTACCACTTACCATCAGGTGAGCAGTATGCTTGTTTGCCAACTAGAATGTTGTATATAAAAAAAACAACAATATAAAAAGGTTTGGTTGGAAACACTTCCTAACAGAACTAATTACCAACTTCCCAACGGAATATCAGTACAAAATGTGTCATTATTAACGTTACCTACACTATATTTGAAGTATACTCTAAGATATAGGTAGGTACTTCAATTCTCTCATAGGACTTATTACATTTTCGCTACCAAAGAGAAAATAGGTTTTTGATGAAAATATGTACTCCGTCATTAGAGTCTTGTGGGTGGGATTTCGAAAAATATACAATCTTCTATTTATGTATATTGAGCTAAAAATAACATGACTCTGGTGATGAAATAGGTATCTGTGTTTAGGGGGGTCTGGGTAAAGCTTTCCCCTTTATTTTAATTAATTGAATTATGACTGTATTATTACTGTAGTACTCGCGAGTTTCTATAGTACTTATCTTTCAAAAACATGTCACATTTTTCCTAAGTAGAATTCTACCTATTCCTATTTAGTTTAACTTACTATTTTGTATAAATTATCATTTTTAAAAGCACACTGTCTCGGATAAGTTACTCGTAGTTGTGGTAGTTGTGAGATTTGAGGATTATGACTCCATGCCGTTAGAACAAAAAAGAAACGCCAGTAATAATAGCTTTATAAATTTGTTCTGCAAATCTCAAGAGTTTTCAAAGATTTTTTTGTTGGGATTCCATTCCATCTCGAGGGCTTCCCGCACGCGCCCTAAGCTTTTTTAAGCTTCCATTGTTTTATTATAACTGTTCTTTGATATTTGATAAACAAAAAGTGACAAACGATTGTGTTCTCCTTAAAGATTTTTAATCTTCAATTCTTTTAAGCTATTTTGGTGATTTAGTTCCTCGTTACTTTCATCTTTGTGAAATCTGAATTTCTTTGTTACAAAAAAATGTTTCTTGTAGCTCATAGGTAGTTAAGATTGGATCAGACTTTCTACTTACGTGGTTATAATACAACTATATTTAAATAATGTTAGAGAGTAATTTTTATTAAGAAACTCATTTAAATGTGTACTACTTTCTTTATTCTTTGCACGCAGACGTAGTTTTTTATAAAATTTAAAGTATCAGGTGCAGTCAAGAAGGCTTAGTAGGTAAAACTTCTTCGATTTACACGCTTAAGGTCGGTTGTCATATTTATTATAGGTATCAGAAAATTCTCGATTTATTTATTTCACCTGATGTAACAATAAAATTGGAGTTGAGCTTCGTTTCGACTTATTAACCAAAAGGACTTCATTATAATATGTAGTATTAAGATCTTGACCAAGCTTTGTATATAGATAAATCACTCCGAATTTTAACTCATTACAAACTTTGTAATTTATTTTATCGTCAACTTCAATCTTAACATTATTTGTATCAGCTATAAACGTAATGTATTCAAAGTTGTGAACTCCTCATTTTGGCCTTAGAATATTTTTAGAACATTTTCAATTCATCCTTTTATGAAAGCTTTGCACTGTTGCTATCTTCATGACCATTAAAATTAATTCATTCGAATTGAAGATTTTTTATGAAAACTGTAATAGAAAAGTGTACCGCAAGTAGGTATTCTATTTCCGCAACTGTTATTTTTGATCACTACTTACTCGTACTTAATTTCACTTTCTTCTACTTCAATATGAACGGAACATATTTAATGATAACTTTCGTTTAGTTTCAATGCCTGATCTTAAATAAAATCGAATTGTTAAGTTTTATATGTACATAATGTTGTTTTTTCATATCTATCGAGATCGGCCGGCATCTAAAATTAGGCCTATCCAGTATAGATGTTCTAACAAATCTTGTGCATAAAGAGTCATCTCAGAAATTATCAAATCATGTTTATAGCATTAAATAGCGTTATTCTTTTGTTTATAATTTTACTATTTAGGTACCTACTTATCAAAGTAATCATTTCATAGGCTTGTGATAATCTATTGCAACTTTTAGATTAGAATTTTATGCAGTGAAATGATATCTTCTACAAGATATCCATTATCATATTTTGCAATAATAGAACATAAGATGCAGATATACCTTGATATACTATAATTATGATAATATTGAAACAACTGAGTGGGTAGGTGTAATAACAAATCTCTTTAGAACTGTATTCTATTATATGTATTAATCGCTGTAAAAATACTATGCCCGGTCATTATAGTCACGTTACGCTTTCTAAACAAAAAATAGATGTAAAAAACATAAACAAACAAAACAACAAAATATAACCTCCACAGGTCCGCATCGTCAAGCACATTCATTCACAGTTCCGAGTTACTAAGGGTAGTCTATCACGGGACACTAACTTTTACCAATGTGGTGCTGGTGGAAGGGGGCATGGGCCCCCCGACCTGCGGCAAGGAAACCCGCCACTTCGGCACCTCTACACGGCACTACACTTGACACAACGCGGTCCGCGGGCGCGACACCACCGACACGCGCGATAACCAAACGCTTACTGCTCAAAAAGCTGCGCTTTCCACACGGCAGCACCCGAGCGACGGAGACGGCGATACGGAATGTTTCTTGGCGCGATAGAGACGGCAATAGTAGCTCTCGGACAGGCGTGGCCCCGGTAAGCAGCCACTAGCGTACGAGGGGTGGCGCCCGCGGTACACTTTTTTCACTTGATTTTTTTTCGTGCGTGTTTCTGTGCGGTAGTGGGATTTCATTTTGTGGGACACGTGCGCTGTTCGCAGTAAATTTAAATTGGCTTGCCGGTAGATCGGGTGGTAGGTAGCCGAACATAATTATAGAGCCTGGATTTTTCGGTTGCGTCTCTAGGCTGGGCGCCTTATTTTATGGTGCTCGGCCGAGAAGATGTTTTGACTGGGGGCGTGCGCGCTGTTTATGTAGAGTCGCCCGCCTTCGTAGTACGTTATTCGCTTTCTTTATAGTCGCGATAAGGCTGCTAGCTAGAATTCGCGTTTGTGGGTAGATAATTAGTTTTATGAGTGCGGTCGGAGGCGCACTTGTAACGGTTTCTTAGAATCCTTATTAAACAGAAGCTGTTTGATTTGATATTGCGTGTTATAGGCACTGAAATCATGATTATTGGTAGGCATTTATTCAACATTTCTTAAAATATAGTCCATTTGATTTAAAAAAATAATCACAAGTACCTAATAGGTACCTACTTTAAAAAATCTAGAGCCTCGAAGTTCTTGTTGTTATCTATTATTGTAAGACAGTGTATTTGCGTCAGGATCAGAATAATTAACTGAAAATCTCCGTAATAATATTATAACTGTCATTATACAAAATAATGTAAGAAATAAAAAATAATATCTTGATAGGTAGTCGTTATTTTTCTTAATCATTATTAATACCTACGTCTTCTCTCTTTTTCATAAAAATGTGCCTGTAAAATTTTTATTTGTTTTGAAATGAAATTTTTTTCGGCAATAGTACCTATAGGTAAGCCATTTGCTAAGCCTCCATAAGTTTGATAATTTGATATGGTGATAAAACATTCAAACTTTTACGCCAAAAAAACGTCATCAATCAAGATTTTCGTCATACACACTTACACGTATCCCAATCCTTGAAAACATAGTTATTATAACAAATATTTTAAAAATTTAAAATTTGTCGAACAATTTGTTTATTTACAGGACGCTTTAGACCTGAACAATATTATAATTTAGTCCTTTCTTCACCATCAATAATAATGAATTCAGCGCCGACATCAATATGATTGAAGTCGGTGCTGAATTTTAAACCTTTCAAGGAGATCATCGTTTAGCACCTACCTCAATAGGTAGAAATGTAATGTTGTCTGTATTGTTGTATTTTTTCTAACTTTCAAGTGTTTTTGAAGTCGGTTTTTACTGTTTGTTTTTTTTACCGTTTTAGTGAAATAATTTAATACCTGCCAGCTCATCGAAGTAACTGGAATACGACAAAAGGTCTGGTCAATACGTGCCTATTGTATTTAAAAAACTAACCTCTAACTCCTAGAGGTAAAGGATCCTACCATCTTCAGCTCGGTTCACTGACTTCCAGACGCAAATACCTGAATAGCCTCGGAAAATAACATGAAACACGTTGAATGTAGGGACAGTTCAGGGTACAATGAAACGTAAAAAGCTTTTTCAATTTAAAAAAAAAACTGTGCTTTATATTTTGATAATATTTGTTTAGAACGATCAACAACGGTTCATAATCTACCTATTAAGAACAAAAATAAGTTAAAAAATCAACTTTAGCCTATAAAAAATGCATTTTTGCTCAGCGCCTGTGGTCCAATGTACAATGAAACGGTGTATGGGGTACATTCGAACAAGGATATAATAAAGATAAAAAAATGGAAAATTCTATATTCACTTCTGCGTCTCTATCTCCTGCTACTTTTGTTTTTTGAACATAATCGATCCAATTTTATTGAACTTGGCATTTTTATGTCAGAAGCAGTTCGCAAACTCGTATACCACATGCTACAAGTTCAACAGCTGCTCGCACATTGTTTTACTATGCAGCTCTTATCTATCTGTTTCTTAATATTTCTCAACATTATTACTTCAAAATCTGTAACAAAAATTTAGAATCTATAGTCATATAATAACGATCCACAATGAACACTGTCCCATAGTACACCGTTCCATTTTGCCCCATAAAGTATCTGAATGTTTTAAAATATCTTAAAAAAATGTGGGTTATGTTTTCCACTCCATATGTAACTGCATTTAATGCGTATATTTATTAAGGTTTATGCAAGAAAATATTACATACCTGTTATTGATACTTTTCTTGTGAAATCGAAAATTCTTCGTAACGAAATTTCAGCTTTGGAGCCCTCAAAACAATTTTTTCACATTGAAACTTTTTTGTCAAAGACTGGTCATATTGCACTGCGCTATCATGTGCCGCATGAGACGCTCTTATCGATCGAAGCAAAAGTGCGCGAATAATTATCGTCTTTGTTTTATTGTATCCCGTGTTTTAATGCACCCCAACTGTTGCTACCTAAAAAGTTTAAGAGTTTTCCTCGATTTTCCTGGAATTTCATCATCAGATCCTGATTTTAGTGAAAATGAGGACACCGTAGGAGTACACTCTATCAAATACAAAAAGAATTTTGAAAATTGGTCCACAATTGGTGGAGTAATCGCGAAACATAATACCTACCTAACCACAAAATGATAACATAACATGAAATAACATACGTATATGTAGAATTGATAATCTCCTCCTATTTTAGAGTCGATTTAAAATAAAAACCGACTTCAAAAGCACTCAAAAGTTAAAAATACACAACATTACATATTAAATTGACTTCAAAAAAAAAGAGGACTTGTAAGAAGGAAAGAACATCTATTTTTTATGTACTCGTATGTTCACCGATTACTCCGCCGTTTGTGGACCGATTTTTAACCGACTTCAAAAAAGGAGGAGGTTCTCAATTCGATGCGTATGTTTTTTTTTGTGTATATTACGCGATTACGCCGCTAGTTGTAGACAGATTTTCAAAATTCTTTTTGAATTCGATAGAGTATACTCCAAGGGTGGTCCCATGGTTACCAAAGTCAGGATCTGATGATGGGATCCTATGAAAATCGAGGAAAACCCTTAAATTTTAAGGTGTCTCCAACGTGTTTTGTGTGTATGTTACGCGATTACTCCACCAATTGTGGACCGATTTTCAAAATTCTTTTTGTATTCGATAGAGTATACTCCTAGGGCGGTCACAAGGTCACCGAAGTCAGGATCTGATGATGGGATCCCGTGAAAATTGAAGGAAACACTAATTAAATACCAGCTCCAGCAAAAATAATCACACTTCTATATTGAAGTCGGTGCCAAACGATGATCTTCTAGAAAGTCTTAAAATTTGGCACCGACTTCAATATAGAAGTGTGATGCTGTCTGTACCTATTCTTATATTATTTTTAACTTTTCAGTGTTTTTGAAGTCGGTTTTTATTTTTTGTTATTTTTTTTTTTTGTAATGGAACGAGTATACTCCCGAGGTGGTCCCATTGTTACTGTTTTGATCTGATGATGGGATCCCATGAAAATCGAGGGAAACCAATGAATTTCATAGGCACGTCACCGTATGTTCACCGATTACTCCGCCATTTGTGGATCGATTTTCAAAATTCTTTTTGTAATCGTAAGAGTATACTCCCGAGCAGGGGGGTTCCACTCCGTAGTTTAGGTACATTTGGCCGGCGCGCCGGGCCGGTGTATGGCTGAGGGTTGCCGCTCGGCTCGCACGCTGGCCGTGCCGCACGTAATAATTTCGATTTTTCTCGGGAATTTCTGTAACGATAACTGCATATCGGTGAGTGGGTACCCTGCGCTCTTATCGCTCAATCGGTATCGGGTCAGTTTCTGGTACGTTAGGAGTTCGGGAATAATTTTTTCAGTACTGTTTAGAGCGAAAGACGTTTTATTTTAAGTTATTTCTTACACTGCCTAATCTGGGGCCTTAACACAATATATGCGAAGGTTTTGATAAAAGCCTAATACAAGAAAAAAAATTCGCGAACGTGGGTTCGAGTCCCGCCCGAGGCGAGATTTTTTCTTGTATTTCATTTATTTTCATCATGTTTTCAAATTATTTATCAATTTTGATTAAAATGCAATGTCACAAATATAAAAGAAAACCAAATCGCTACCGTCACGTTACCGTTTTCATATGGTTTGATATCTGACAGTTGTCAAGGTTAATGGTGTCCGTAGATGGTTTGATATCTGATAGTTATCGGTGTCTATAGGCGTATATAGAGGTTGGAGGGGGGGCAACGTACACTGTGGTTCTTGTGGGGGTTGCAGTTTTGCAGTTTACTTGTTTGCCAACTTATCGCAATAAAAAAACGAGTACCTTCGCTGCGAGGAGTGTGTGTATATATGTGTGTATGTGTGTGTGTGTGTGGTTATGTAACTTTATTTTTTTACATATTTAACAACCTATGACAGTAGTTTTAAAGTTAGTTTTTCTTCAGTTAGTTTTTAATGTGTTTCTTGTACCGCCTCGAAATTCTCTACTATACCTTCGCGTTTGACTGGCAGAGAATGCGTTAAGGCATTAAGTCCGCCAATTGTAGTGTTTTTTGTGCAACAAAGTGTAAAATAAATGAAATAGGTGGAAACTCGAAACAAAACGCTGCGTACGAACTCGACTGTGAAGTGTGCTGCAGTAGACTAATTAGACCTCGTTTGAGAGAGACCCGTGCCCTGTAGTGGAACGTAGGATAGGAACGACTGCGAAAGGAAGAACCTCGTGTCTTTGCTTTGTTTAGCTAGTAATTGTACTTTTTGCATACAATAACATAGTGGCAAACAGGCTGATTGCGTTCAATTCCCCATTGGGGCAGAAATTTGTCTACTTGGTTTGGTTGGTGACAGGGCTTCTGAGCCCTACTGGCTAGCTACCACCGTCTTACCTTAACTTGTCGCAATAATAACAATGTTTATGGCATTGTTGTGTTCCAACAATTAGAGACAAGATAGCCAGTTCCTCAGTTGTTGAGGGGTCCGAGCGAAGCTCGCTTCCACCTCCGAGCTGCGTCGTTACTTACCTTCAGGTGAGACGAAGCTCAAGAGCGAACCTGTTGTAGGTATTTAAAAAAAATATTTTACAAAAACTAAAAACCGACTTCAAAAACACTAAAAAGTTAAAAATAATATAAGAATAGGTACAGACAACATCACACTTCTATATTAAAGTCGGTGACAAATTTTAAGACTTTCTAGGAGATCATTGTTTAACTACAAAGTTAGGATCTGATGATGGGATCCCATGAAAATCGAGGGAACGATGATCTCTTCTAAAGTCTTAAAATTTGGCACCGACTTCAATATAGAAGTGTGATGTTGTCTGTACCTATTCTTATATTATTTTTAACTTTTCAGTGTTTTTGAAATCGGTTTTTTGAAGTCGGCTACGTTCACCTGACTTGAAAGTTAAGTTAATCCTTTCCTCAACTAAAACTCCTTACAAAAATAATGTTATACTTTTTTAATTTGGAGCGAAAATTAACTTTTAGCAACAAAAACTAACGCGACTTGTTATCTTTGAAAATTGAGTGAGTGAGTGTCGTGTGTTAATTAAATACCATTTTTTGTGTGGATAAACCATTGAGCAAACCGTAGACATATTGAAAATGTATGATGGGGATTCTACACCTTCTCATGGCGTAATACAAAAATAGTAACCAGAATAACTTGGGGTCTTACCATCAATAGTGATTATTAGAGTATGCAGTAGGCTAGATGTTCAAGTTACCATAGTGAGTTAGGGTAATAAGCCTCGCAAGCTATCTGGCTGCGTATTAACAGAACCGGCTTCTATCTTTTCTATCCGTGATAATTTCTATTTAGGTACTATTTTTCAGCTTGTATAGTACCCCCTGACTATGACTTCACCATCCGCTTGTGTACTGGCTTCTTGTGGTCAAGGAAGTTAGTTTATTTTTTATGAATGCAGTTTTAGTACCTACGTACGAGTACACGGAACTGTTGTCACCCCAATAGTTATCATCATCATCACAACAGCCCATATATATGTCCCCACGGAGGGGCTCGAGCCTAAGTAAGGGTGTTTAGGCCTTAGTCAACCACGCTGGCCCAGTGCGGATTGGTCGACTTCACATACACCTTTGAATTTCTTCGCAGATGTATGCAAGCTGCATCACGATGTTTTCATTCACCGTAGGAGCGTCAGACAATGGTACTGGCATTTAATTATCTGTTATCATGTAAACAGCACTAGCATGTTCCAAGTCAAAACAGCAAGCCAGGACAGCATACTACAGTATCTAGCTTGCTATCCCAGTTTGAAGACCTCGCGTGTATCTCAGGCATAAGACAGTATTTTCTAATAAAAATACATAAGGTACTTAAGCTGCCAGGAAAGTTCTCAATATACCGAGATCACGATATATATAACATATATGTTATTAAAAACCAAACATCTCCGCATCATTATACGAATGAAGTAAGAAGGCAATATCAAGCTAAATGAAAATAAATTACCTCAGCCCTCCTTTTTTACTTTAGAGGGCAAATGTGAAGTCCGAAGACATTAATCTTCGGCAGGCTGTTAGATGTCAAAGAAGACAATTCGTCTTGGGATAATCAGTTCTGCATTATTAGCCTGCGACGGACGTGCGTCATATTGATTCATAGTGTTCTCTGGTCCAATTTTGGGGTTCGTTTCATGATGAATATTTAACTGTACATGTAAGGTTGCTACAAATATAAATATTATATCAAGATTTGTACACATTTATAAATTAATAAAAGCGACTTCAACGAAACTCCAAAAAACTTTTGTAATGAAACGACATATCATTCACTGACTGATAGCTCCAAAGCTACCTTAGATCCTTAAACAGACACGGAAGTATTCTAGATCATGAGAAGATTAGTTGAGAAGAGCTAATAGGAGAATTTCTAGAAACTCCGCTCTAAAGGTGTTTGTATGGACCTATATGAGTTCTCCATAATGTGCGATAAAATGGGCGGAAAAGTGGTTTAAAATTAGATCAAAATCAAACAATCATCAATGTTCTAGGCACTATAAGTAAGTAGTCAAAATCGGTGCTAAAACAAAGGCTTGTTCGTCACCGACTTATATATGTCGTTTTTTTGACGAAGGGAATGCAGTTTAGAGCCGTCCACAGTGCTTAGACTGAGATGATTTATTTCTCATATTTGTGTTATTTTTTTTCAAATATAAAATAAATTGATTTTTTCCGATTTCCGAGTCGATATTTTATTTTGTATCGATTTATTCATAATTTCAGGTTTTTTTCATTTAAAAAAATCTTTTCTTCCTGCTCTCATATACTTATCTCTTCTATACTCTCGGAATATAGTACTCATCTGCTGCCTAGGAGTATAAGCTGTCCAGGGATAGACCGCGATATACTTAGGTTTTTCCCACCCTGAATCGCTGAATTATAAGTACTTATAAATAAATATATTACAATATATCTCTACAAGTAAAAATTAGCAAGTTATTAATATTGGTAACGTGTATAAAACCAATAGCGCAAATGACTCGAGTTTGTTCAATCAACAAAAACAATCACAACTTCTCTAATAATAAGTTCGAAAGTAACTCTGTCTGTGTATTACGCTTTCATGACTAAACCACTGAACCAATTAAATGGTTTTTTTACATACGACAGGGAAACAAGGGCCGAAGGCAAAGGCGAGCTTCACCCGGTCAGAACACAACGATCAAATGCTTCAACATTGTAATTATGGCGACAAAATTAGGTAGGACGGTGGTAGCTAGCCAGGGCCTGAGTAGCCCTACCACCAACTAAACCGAACAGAAAAACTACTGCTGCCCTGGGGAATCGAACCCCGGACCTCCCGATCAACATTTGGTGGTCTCAACCACTACGTATAATACCACAGAGGCGTTGAAAGTTACAAAAACCACGAAGAAAAGACTACGAAGTTACTCGTGTATAGGTAAATACTTGAACCGAAAAAGCTGAAGGGACTGATGGTACACTTTAGAACTTCAACGGCTACAACTTCATAACCTATATATAAATTAATAGTAAAAAAAAATTCAAACAAGCTTTTATTATTGCATTGTCAAGCGATATAAGTACCTACATATGCATACAAAATTCAAATTAAGCCTTAATTCAAAAGGGTCAAATTTAGCTTGCAAGATTTCATTACAGACACGGGACAGGTGAAAGTAAATAGAAGCTTGTAACAAGTAAAATAATTTAAACAAACTTACAAGCTTTCAGTACTCGTCAATGCGAATCAAACGAGCCCAAGCTCGATGGAGTTGTGACATTTTATTGCGGAGTTCCTATGGCCACCTTCCAGCTCCAGCATTAGATCAGCTCCATATCATTATAATAGTGCATTGTCACGCAATATGTTAGCATAGAAAATGTTATGTATGTAGCATAGAAATGAAATGTAGTTATGCATAGAAAATTTCAGCTCAATCGGAAACCGAAAAGTGGGTGAAATTTAGCTCGCAAGATTGCATTACAGACACCGGACAGGTGAAAGTTAATAAAAGCTTGCAACAAGTAAAAATATTAAAAAAAAACTTTTAAATACAAGCTTTTATATCACCATAATATTGCATTGTCACGCGATATACATAAGTACGCATACAAAATTTCAGCTCAATCGGAGACCGGAAGGAAAGTGGGTCAAATTTAACTTGCAAGGTTTTATTACAAACACCGGACAGGTAAAAGTAAATAAAAGCTTGTAAAAAGCATTCCTTCTGATCGGGAGGATTAGACAAATGGCAATCGTTTTATAGCAAAACGAGAACTAAATTCGTAATCGGCTCTGAGATAAAGAAAACAAATTCTTAGCCAACGTAAGGATTAGCGATCACTGTGTCTTTCTTTAGGAAAACAACATACTACTTATCTAAGTACTCAAAACTGAGAAATGGAAAAGAATAGGTAAAATAATTGACTAAATTAATATTTTCATTTCATTTTAATAAAAAAAAATGAGTTATTTTGTGTAGTAGGTATATGAAAGTGACGAAAAACCAATTCGCTACTTTATCGATTCATTGCGAATCAATTTCTCTACCAACTTACATATCGATGACTTTGATCGATTCGCCACGTTATTTAGCGATGGCATATTATTATGTCAATCCCATACATTATTTTCTTATCGAGTATCGTTATCATTTTTGAATTGTCACTTTGTCTAGGTTCCCAGGTGAGATTGGCTTGGATCACATCGGAGCAGTGCCGGATTTATATTTTTATGAGTGTAGGTCACTTTAGGTCCGCCGCCCCTAATTTTTCCATTTATAGTAAAAAGGCATAAATCTAGCTGCCGCCCCTAGGACGCTGCCGCCGCTAGGCCGCGCCCTACGGCCTATTGACAAATCCAGGCCGCGTCGGAGGTTATTTCGTAAACCCATACACGTACAGTCGAGGAATTAAAATATTTAACAGGTTGACGATCTAGTATTTGTATTTAGTTGTATAATACAAATACACGAACTAACGATATTTTGGCAATCTGTTGTGTTGCTAGCGCGTATTTTTTTATAATACCACAAAATCAAAAAACCTTTAAGGCGCATAGTAACGTCAATCATAAAAAATCACTGCAGAAAAAACCGATTCTCTTCATAAATATTGAATAAAAAAATCTTAAAAAAAGATATGTTATTATTCAACGCATTCTTTAGAGGATGGTCTTCTTAATTTTTTGATAAATTAATTAAAACTTGGTTCAATTTGTGACCCAAACATGCCTCGATTTTAAAACTGTAAACCTAATCGCTTCGTAAATATTAGGTTAAATCATATACTTTCGATTTCAATAAATAAAGTGAACAATATTCTAGGGGATGGTCTTTTTGGATTTTTCTTATTCGCCTTTATTAATTTTTTATTGAAATAATTCATCTTACGCGTAAAGGTTTGCTTAAATATTCCCCTCGCTCTCACTCACTCACTCCTATGTAATCAGTGCGGGACGATCGTCGCAAGGTCATTGGGAGCACTATGCGCCTTAACCTGGTAAACATTCAAATTCCGTGACTATCTTACCTCTCTACCAATCAGTGGGACTTGAGAGACATTTCAGGACTAGATATTATCCGGTGGGATCCGAGCTTAAGATTTTCGGGAACTTTGGCAATCACAACAATTTCTGGAATCCACTATGAATTCAAACTTGTAATTTCTACATCAACCCATATATGTCCCGATAATGTTGGCACAGATCTCTTCCGAACGAGAAATTGGCCTTCTGCACAATCAATGCTGGACAGACGGGTTGGGTTTTGTTTCTAATTTTGGGTCATTTCCTACAGGTACGAGTATAACTGCGGTAAGCTTTTCACGCCTCCGTTATTAACCACCTATGTGGCCTTTTTTAAACGACTTCATAAAGGAGGAGCCTCTCAATTAGATACGTATGCTTTTTTTTGTGTGTATGTTACGCGATTACGCCGCCAATATTGTGGACCGATTTTCAAAATTCTTTTTGTATTCGATAGAGTATACTCCAAGGATGGTCCCAAGCTCACCAAAGTTAGGATCTGATGATAGGATTCCATAAAAATCGAGGGAAACCCTTTTTAGGTGTGTCCAATGTGTTTTGTGTGTATGTTATACGCGAGTACTCCGCCAATTTTGGACCGATTTTCAAAATTATTTTTGTATTCGATAGAGTATACTCCTGGGGTGGTCTCAAGGTCAGGATCTGATGATGGGATCCCATAAAAATCGATGGAAACCCTAATTTAAGAGGATTGTGAAGCTGTAAATTTTCATACAAAAAGCGGTAACGCTTTTCTCCCTCTTTACATAGTCCAATTTTCATAATTTTTGGAAATGTAGATATAATGAAGACCTTGGTTTGTACGTTTTGATTTTGAAGTAATATTGCTCAGAATATAAATTATTAGCATCTAAATATCCATATTTTAGACTTAAAAACTACCTCAAACATTTTTATCTTTTTTGGCTAAATTATACTGAATTACAAAAAAAGCAAAACGTACAAACATAGATTAAGGTATACTGAATCTAATGAGAAAAGTGTCTAATTTCGTAAAGGTTTCGGGGGGTAAAACAGTTATTACCCGAAACATTATTTCAATAAGAAATGTCTAGGCACTTGCCTCGGACTTTCAACTCTAAGCGGTGTGCAACAAACTGCATTTTTGAAAGTGCATACTCGAGCCATGAATTGGCACTTCACATACCAGCTCACCGTAGGTATTAAATTAGGGTTTCTTTCACTAAAAAGTTAAAAATAAAAAATATTTTACAAAACAAATACATTATTATTTTACAAAGACACTGAAAAGTTAAAAATAATATAAGAACCTAACAGACAACATCACACTTCTATATTGAAGTCGGTGACAAATTTTAAGACTTTCTAGGAGATCACCGTTTGGCACCGACTTTAATTATAATATAGAATACTAGCTGTGCCGCGTGAACTTCGTTTCGCCATAACAAAAAATAGTTTACGACCTATTCTCAAACCTACTGAACATACACAAAAAATTTCATAAAGATTGGTCAAGCCGCTTCGGAGGAATTCGGTAACAAACACTGTGACACGAGAATTTTATATATTAGACTAGCTGTGCCGGCGAACTACGTTTCGCCATAATAAAAAATAGTTTACGACCTATTTTCAGACCTACCGAATATACACAAAAAATTTCATAAAGATCGGTCAAGCCGTTTCGGAGGAGTTCGGTAACAAACACTGTGACACGAGAATTTTATATATTAGACTAGCTGTGCCGGCGAACTACGTTGCGCCATAATAACGGCGAACTTACCTTTCGCCGTAATAAAAAATAGTTTACAACCTATTCTCAGACCTACTGAATATACACAAAAAATTTCATAAAGATCGGTCAAGCCGTTTCGGAGGAGTTCGGTAACAAACACTGACACGAGAATTTTATATATTAGTTGTTGGTTCCGACAATAAAAGTAAGGTAGCCAGTTCCTAAGTGGTTGAGGAGTCCAGGTGAAGCTCGCTTCTACCTTCGGCCTTATCGTCACTTACCCAATCGTCAAGGCCGAGAGGTTCCCCCCTATCGTGCGTAAAAAAGCTCCCCAAGTCGACTCTTATGTCATTCATGGAAAGAATAGGAGTGACAAAACGACACATGTATCCTGATTTATCCTGAATCAGTCGCCGCACTAAAGCAAAAATTGCGACCATCCGTGGGGTTCGGTGACTGATTTAATGACTAGCTAATGTCTTTGACTAGCGCCATCTACAGAAATTTTGCGTAACTACGGCACGATGAATCTTGTTATGTTACTTTTTTATCGCGCGGGAGGCGGGAACAAAATGTATCCCCTTATCTCTACAGCCGAATACACAACACAGAGCTGCGTTCAGAACCTACGCTCGAGTGCACTCCGAGTGCACTCTGACAGCAACCGACCCGTTCAGAGCCTCGGGGTAAAAAACGCTCTGACAGGCGGTTAGTACACTCTGTGCCCGTTCAGAAGCTTCGAGTGATGCAACCAAACAACCAACTTGAGCGTAGGGTGAAAAACACTCTGACAGCTTTTATGTCAAAGTCGATGTCAAAAATACGCTAATTACTTATTATTTTATTAAATAACACTACTTTGAACTCTTTTAAGCCTAATACAAGGGAATTATAGAGATTTTTATGTGTTGTAATTATTTTTAAGCAGAAAAATGGATATTGACTGTTAATTTCATAGTAAGGTTTAGTATATTTTGCCCTTTGCTTGATCTTGATCGGCAAACTACAAACTAAAAAAAAGATAGCAACCGAGCCGTTCTGAACCTCGGAGCGAGTGTGAAAAACACTCTCGGTTGCATTACTCTGACCCTCGGAACGCAACTCTGATGCATTGCTTGTTTTAGAAAGACAAAACTTTTAACACAAAACATTTAACTTTTTTATGCGTTCGTTCATAAGGAAGATCAATGTAGGTATTTGCTTTGTTATTGTTTACTGTTTATTGTTTGTAGTTGCTAGTTGCGCCGCATGTGGCAAACTTTAGCAGTGCAATGCCTCTTACTAAAGCCGCTACCCTAGTACATTCTGAAAATCATAGAGGGCGTTATATAAGTTTTTTTATTACACATAAATTGATTTGAATCTGTGATTTATCAACTAAAGTTTATAGAATACCGCGTACTTTTTTAGTTCAATTTCGACGGGATCCACGATTCATGAGCTTTTAGGGATCTCGCGTAATAGGCGGCCACGACCACCACGACCAGAGGTGATTCCTAGGAGTGGGCGATACAAATCGTATACAGATACAATATCTATGTACCTATGTACCGGCACAATATCTAATATCTATATATGGCTCGGCGCACAAACTATGTATTGGATATCGCACGACTTCACCGACCGGCCATAACCAAGTAATAAACGATACGCATATACCCAAAAAATGAGCGTATCGTTTTAGTTTGAACGTTATTGGCAACAAAATAAGGTTTAATCTGAAGTTAATTATTTGCAAAAAAGTATGGTATTACTTTGACTCAAGTGTTCTGAAACTATTAATTACCTATAATCTTTCAATGAATATCAAATTATTTTAGACCTTATGTTTTGCAACGTAAAATCTCAGTGTCGACAGTCGAATTTCATAGATATCATTCAAAACGACATACTACATTTATTCACAAAACCGAAATATTTAAAAATATGTGTACGATGTGACATTGTGTGGTATATCTAGGTTTCAGAGTACCATAGATTCTAACCAATATATAGATATTGAAATATATAGTTTCAATATCTGATATTCAAAACCGATATATAGATACGATACAATACAGCGAAAATCCGATATTACCCATGCCTAGTGATTCCTAATAAGCCACCGCTGAACTCAAGCTAAACCGCTGCGTTCAACCAATCATAGCGCAACATTATCACGTCATCCAACTACTTAAGTAGATCATTTAACCTATTTAACCTATGTATAAATGCTCTAAGTCCAACTATCGTAAATCAATGTATGCGCTTCGATTTAATTTCGATTCGGCTTTAATTTTTTAGCAGAATAAACACATTAAAATAAACACATAAAGGGTTAACTATAGAACCATGTAAACAATTGCGCATTTGGTCGCAGCGACCAACAGCCACAAACAATTTACCGGAAGTTTTGCTATATACCTTACTCACTAACAGCAGCCAAAGCCTTTCTTTAAAAGGAAATCGTACAGGCCGTTTTTCCATACGGACGTAGTCCCCTGTTTCCTTCCTAGATAATGGCACTAGTTGCTCTATTTTTTCCAGGAAAATCAATGGCCACTATAAGCATGTTCCTATGTTTTCCTTTTTAAGTTAATTATAAAGAGAGATTTTAAACCATCAAAAAATTAAAAAATCGACCTAATTTTCTGCTGTATTCATTCATACGTCCAGCAAACAAATTGAACAAGATTATATGAAAAAAAGCAAAACAGAAACACAGAATAAGCCTTGCTTTAATTTTTAACACAAAAAGTCATTTAATCGGTCAATTTTTCGCTGAGAAAACAGGGGACTACGAAACGTATATTTTGTAAGCTTTTCATAGGTATTTTCGGTCACAGCTGCAGTTCGGTTGTTCGGGGGCACAGCGCGACAGCAACCTAAATTTTTTTTTTTTTTTTTAAAAAACGTCGCCCCACACTAGGATTTTCTCCTGTGTCGTGGGTGCAGTTACAAACATAGAATATCACATGCACATACGCCCAGACCGGAACAAATTTCTGTAGGCCATACAAAACATTTGTCCCGTACGGGAATCGAACCTGCGACCCGTTGCGCAGTAGGTGATCACTCGACCTCTGCGCTAAACGTGTCGACAATTTTACAAATACCTACTTTTGAATTCTCTCGACCTTGGTGTTTCCTCTTAATTTCTAATGCAAAAAGTAATTAAATCGGTCTAATTTTGGCGAATAAAATAGGGGAAATCGTAAACGTATATTTTGTGTACTTTTCATACGTATTTTCGGTTCGAGTCAAGGCTGCAGTTGTCTCTATCGCGCTCAGTTCGGTTGTTCGGGGGCAGAGCGCGACAGCAATACCTACATTTTACAAATACCTATTTTTGAATTCTCTCGACCTTGTGTTTGGACTCCTTGGCTATCTTACTTCTAACTGTCGGAATAAAACAATGCTATTAACATTGTTATTATGGCGACAAACTTAGGTAATTGAGAGGTAGCTAGCCAGGCGGGCTCAGAAACCCTCCTACCACCCACCGAGCAGAAGAAAAATGTCTGCCCCAACGAATTATCGAACGCCGGACCTCCAGATCAAGAGCCAGTGGCCTCGACCACTAGACCACGGAGAAGGTTTAAAAACCCTGCACCTCGCGCACTATAATAATATCTGCCTCGCAGGTTAGTCTTAACCTCACTTAATAACATTAGACGATAGAGATCGAGAGTCAAAAGCTTACCTGTTGTAAAGTCCCTGTTGAGTTTGGTCGCTGTGAGTGTCGCGATCGAAAATCGGTTAAAGTTTGATCCGAATAGATATCATTTGCCCGATCCAATCACCACATCCGAATCACCGTATTAGACATGCTTATCTTGGTAGCGTATCCACTATCTACATCGCGTGTCACGAATGCGGATCACCACTTGTTCACAAATGCGATAATCCCTACGAGCATGGACATGTCGATCGATATATATCGATCGACAAAAGCATCTGTCCTTTTTACTCCTTAGGAATGTCTGTCAAATTTATCGATTTTTGTCGAGTATGTCGATTTTAAGTGTCAAATTTTGTTTATCGAGTTCCATGCTCGCGCCTCAGATACGGTGATCGGATCAGACAAATGTTACGTATCAAACCGGTCTTAATATGTTTATGTACTCTCGGTGCACAATGTCACGTTCGCAGAATGTCACACTATGTTTCATATGAGCAGGAACGTCACGTTCGCAGAATGTCACGTTCGCAAAATGTCACGTTCTTATTAAAATGTGTTTCTTAATTGGTCAGATTTTCTAGTACGTTTCGTGCAGGCATTTCAGCAGCCAAAAATATTTATTTTACTAAAATAATTAATCTGAGTAATTAAGTGTCTGTGGAATTCGAACCCACAACCTTTTGATCAATAGAATAAAAATGCTCCTACCACTACACCCAAAGGAAGCTGTGGCAGTCGTCATGTAGATATTACTCATATTTCTCAATGAAGTTCTCTTTTGAAGTGTTCGATAATCCTCTGACCACTTCAATTTGATGTTATTTACAAAGTCAATGTACTGTCAGTTATTAAAATTCATATTTCTGATCTCTGTATATTATTCTCATTTAGTCAATATTCGTACCTATTAGTACGGTACTATGTATTAATTGTTCAACAGTGGTATAAATCTACGGTACTTATAGTACTAATAGCACGAATAAGCTGTACTAGTACCTTATTCGTACTGTACGATTACGGTTCAAAGCCAATAATGTACGAATAAGGACAAGACTAATCGAGTTCTGAATGTTCTGCCTCTATTTTCGCAGGCAAAAGTCTAGGCAGACTAAATTCTGTCGTCTGCGTTAGGGTGTTACCAGCTTGTAGCTCTTAGCTTTCATGGTCGCGACTAACCAATTGATCGACGTTGATCGAGTGACCATATCGTCCGGTTATAGGTATTTCATCAATTTCTTTCGAAAAAACGTATTCAGCAAAAGGACGCGTTATTATCGGCCAGGGGCCGAACAGCGGATGACAATAGGGAGAGGTCGACTCGCGGCGGAATGGGGCGGGTTCTCGCAATATGAAATAGCTCGATCGATGTCGACTAGTCCATTCTACCATCGATCGACGATCGACTGGTCGATGGTCCATCGATCGGTTTGATAGAAATTATCGATCGACGTCGACTAATCGATTCTACCATCGATCAACTACCCTTTAGTCTTCAGTGTTATTCTACGAACGTGACATTATGCGAATGTGATATTCTGCGAACGTGACATTCTGCGCCGAGAGGGTTTATGTATTATCTACATTACCTATAGTAGATACCCACAGAATATTCTTAGGGATCTCGCACACTATTAGGCAGCCACGACCACGACCAGTAGCTGTTTACGATCGGTTAACCATATGAATGATCGCGCACTCGGTCACAGCGACCCGGCCACAAACAATGGGCCCTCACTATTGGTCGTGATCGTATAGTGTTCGAGGTCCCTTAAGCCCTTAATTACAATTAAATTCGCTCAGCAGATTAGCCGAGCTATTTTTAATCTCATTTCAAACAAGATTCTTTGGTCAAATAACAAAAAAACCCTTACAGAAAATAGCACTTTATTACACAGTCACACAAAATAAGGCACACAAGAATTCTCTTACAAACAATCTAGAGAAATATTACAAATGTTCACTTTCCTTATATCTAAAAGTAGTAAGAGATTCTGAAAATAGTCGCTCTGGTTATATCTCAATGTGTTTGTGAGTATTAAAAATACTATATTATTATTATGCATAAATACAATGAATGTTTACATCTGTAGCAAACCTTCACACCCAACTAATTTTGGGTCACCCGCAAGTAGCAAAATACGTATTTCGTCAATCGAAGCCAGAAACTCGACTCGTCAGTTATCGAGCAACCGAACACATTGTTCAATAGACATGCAATTCCTCGAGTATACGTAACAAAGATTCACATCCACGCAAATCGATATAAATGAAACATTGGTATCAATTCGGACACACAACTTAATTTAACTAAACTAATTTGACAGGATTTAAAACTATCGCCATCTTTCTTTTTCTCTAAAGGATTAAAAGTGACGGCTTCATTTATTAGTCGACACAATTATGCGACTTTATTTAACTGACTGACGGATAGAGTTTATTCGGGTAGCCTGTTTGGCGAGCAGAAGCGATTTTTAATTTCACAAATATCAAACCAACATAAAGCCTTAAATCAACCACATGTGAAATTATACAAAAGTACAATCAATAGCATTAAGTAACCCATTTTACCTTGATAAATGTGTAAATATCATTAGTTTATAATATGTGGCTAATGGCTTCCAAAAATCATAATTATTTTACACATCCCTCTAACATAAATAAATGTATACTAAAATTAATACATGAAAATTCTTATTCCTGAAAACTTGACTCCATTGCGGTCTTTGTGAGCAAAGATGTGAACCATTTTTCATTTACCAACACTAATATCAATTTAATATCGTTTTTATGAGTAGTATAACAGTCAGTTGTTAATGAATAGTACTTTGCTACTATGTTAGTTATCTATATACGGAATTGAAACTTGTAAAATTTAATGATGCATACTTATAAAAATAGATTCCTAATTCTTTGGAATTCAACTATAACAGGAAAATATCAAACATCTTCCGTTCGCAGTCTAAGCACAGACTAAAACAGATACTTCATACAATGAAAAAAATGAGTAGGTACTCAGTTCATTAATCTCGAGAGGCTCGAGGGTTTCGAAAAGAAATCATTAAATATCACAAGGACGGCGGGGGGTGAGGGGAGAGGGGGGGGAGAATAGTGAGATATCACGTGTAGGTATTGTTTTTGTTGACAGAACGGTTTCTAAATCGTAAAACGGCGCTTGGCCTTCGCTATTGCCAGGCAACGGTCAGCGCCACGACAAGTGTCCATTAAATATACTGATAATTATGGCAATATAAATATATCTATTGAAATAACATTCTGAAGATAGTTTTATAACTCTCAAACTTACGAATCAAAAAGTTGCTAAAACATCACGCGATTATTGGACACCTCCTGACATCCGTAAAAGGTAGGTTCGAGAGTGGATATTGTCGTCTTTCGTCATCATATCGGTCGGTAGGCGTCTTTGCTGTTAAAGGTAACGCAAGGACTGTTTATGTTAAGAATTTTATTACGATAGGTGCGTTCCAGGTAATCATCACCACTTTTTCGCGCTTAAATCTAATGTTAACCACAGTTTAACATTTTTAGCCACGCTTCTCGTCACAAATGAAATAGATAATATAAATAAATTTTCGTGCTGAATTTTGACATATCATCTACATAGTCCATGTAACTAAAAATTAGAAATAGTACAAGTCAGAACCGTCTAAAACTATACAACGTGTTAATTAAATTACGCAAAACCTGTATATGGTTTTTTTTTCTTCAAAATCGAATGTAGAATCAGATTTTATCCAAAATTAAATTTTCAACTACGCCGCTTTTCAAATTTACCCAACTCTGTCGTCTTTACCTCCTATCGGCGGCGACAGCTAAGCGGTAACATCGTATTCGCAGGCGCGCGACAGTGGAGTTTCAAACAGAAAGATGGACATATTATCTTAAATAATCTGCGAGAATTCAATTTATATATAATTTTTTCATAATAAAAATATGTTGGGTCGTTTTGGATTGCTTAATTAATACGTTGTATATATATATTTCAATTCATTTTACAAATCCTCTGAAATGCGATTTGAAAACGAAAAAAGTTGTCAAATATCAAATTTGAAATCTGTTAAAAAGTGGTATTAGAGGACCCATCTGATAGCCTTTTTTTTCGGGGGGAAATGCGTAATCGCACCGTACCCGCCGTTGGCTGGACGGCGAGCGTGTGTGGGGCTCTCCCGGCAGAGTGCCAGGCCGACCCACTAAAACCCCCCGGTGTTCTCCGTGCCCTTATGAGCGCGCATGGTAAGGTCCACACTGCGACTACCACTACCAGCGCGCCCGGGCAAGCCCGACCAGGGGTCGGGCTATCGCCAAGGGGGGACCCATTTGATAGCCTGCGAGTTTGATACCAACTTTTCGTGGCAAAAATGTTTAAGTGGAACACACGAAACCAGCACGAATGAATGAATGAAACGCATAGATGCTAAAAATGATGTAAATGCGTGCTTATCTGGAGCACACCCCGGACACTCCATACAACGTTCGCAAATCAATCACCTATTACTACTACTTAAGCAAATGACGTTTGTACACGCGCAAATGTGTGCGTGGAATCTAGTAGGGCTGAGTGCGCGTGGTTATCAATCGAAATGGTAACGACACGACACGGTAATAGTATATACAGTAAGTGAACTCAGCCCCTTTTTGAAATTTTATACCTACGGCCGCTAGGCATCGCTTGGTGCGTGGCCCGCGATAGGGCTGCTCGCTTACCGACCGTGCGCTCCGTTTGACTCGTGCGTATGCCCTGCGGCGAACTGCATTCGTAACAGCCCTTGTAGCTATGCGATCCAGATCGAGGTGCGTACGCATAGCGCGTGTTTCGACCGTTTTCTATGAAGTCATTCTACTGTATATACTATTACCGTGACAACGAATTGCGGGGTGGGATGAGGTATTGGAAATGAGTGCGGGGAGGTGAGTGACCGTTCTGTATGGAGTACTATTATACCGGGTGTAACTGAACACCCCAATAATATTTAAGGGTATATAAGTTAGATACTAAATGAACCTTCGGTGCTTGTCTCAGACCTGGAACCCCAATACTTTCGGAGTTATTTGATTTTAAACTGAAAGCAAAAACTTTCAAGTGACAACCATAATCAGCTCGTAACACAAAAGAAATTTAAACACAAAATGACACGTGACAGACGTGAGCGTAGTATTCCTAGTACGCTTACGTAGGGCTGCCGGCACTTAATACCAAAAAAATAATTTATTTAGTTTGTATGACGTGAGCGTAATATTCATCGTACGCTTACGTAGGGCTGTCGGCACTTAATACCAAAAAATATTTTATTTAGTTTGTATGGGAACAAAAGTAGGTTTGTTAGCCCTAATATTTTTCCTACAGAATCTCTACTTCTGACGGATACATACCCTTCAATGTTATCGGGGTGTTCAGTTACACCCTGTATATTCTGTGGTCTAGGTCCACGCGTGTGCGCTGCCCGCGCGCTGCGTGCGCGCTATCTCCCGCCGCAGGTCGCGCTCGTGCGCGCACGCCTCCCGCAGCGCCGCCTCGCGGTCCCTCGCCGCCTCCATATGCTGCTGTTGGACGCGCAGGCTGTTCAGCTGCGATTGCAGCGCGCTCATTGTGGAGTACGTCGTGTTTTTCAGCTGCAAACATGTAGTACTCCGATGTAAGAGCGCGTTCGAGGGCGATTTATTATTATAATTAATGGTGTCAGGCGTTATTTTTCGGAAGTCCATTACTAATTGTTAAGGAGTAGGTATATAGCAAAACTTCCGACAAGAAATATCAGTAGTTGGTACTAACTACGCAGGCCAATGGTGCACCACCCGCCCTCCCTCAATCGCATGCGACAAAGGAATATCACTAATTAGTACCACACCAACATGCAAATACTTAGATTTATTTTTTTAATTTTAGAAATCCAGTGTACGTAAGAAAAAAATAGTTAATAAAAAATCATTGTGTTGGTTTTGTGAAACCACGATGCAAGTGAAACTATTCTTCGGATCGTAGGCATTCAACTGAAAACTTTCGAAAAATTATTCGATTTAGGGTATTTAAAACGTGTTTTTGATTTTCAATTAAATCTTTTTCTTCTGAAAGGACAAATAAACAAAAAAGCTATTGATAAAACTAAATAATAGAAATACAAAAAACTTGTGCTCTACACCAGGATCAAACCACTGCCACGCTAATTTAAAGTCGCAGATCTAACGCATAGACCAATCTCGACTTATATGAAGTAGTGAAATTAAAGATCTACCATTTTTGTGTAATGCGACATGCGATAGTTGAACGAAAAAATTTGAAGCGATATAAAAAGTTTCACTTTAAAGATAAAAAACCGACTTCAAAAACATTTTGGCACAGCTTCGCTATAAGAGAGCTATCCGGTCAATTTGCATACACGCTCAGGATTCAGTTGGTGCTGCAAACCCACCCTAGTAGCGAGGCGCAACACTTCTTTCGCCACACTACTACGTGAAAGCCGTCCACGCTCCACGATTTCACATGAAGAGATAAAAAACTCGAAATAAAATCCTGCACCAACCCGTCTAATCCGCGTTGTGGGCAATTCCAAATCGTCCAAGGCGCTGCGCAAGCGTGTGCTGTGTGGGATACAAGCTACCAATAATAATCAATATAAAATTTTCGTACGCAGCCGTTTGCTGCGCAGAAGTACGTAGAGACTTATTGTGTCCAATTGCTTCCACTTAACACATAACCCATAAAAAAGTGTTCGGTATAGGTAACTGGAGTATCCAGAACTAACGAAATCATTGACAATGACGTGGTCAATTTGCCTGTAAATATTGACGGCGACGTCTACGTTGACGTATAATCAACTCAACAAGCAAAATTAATATTTCTTCGTCAACTTCCATCGTGAAACTGACGGACAAAAAGCGACGAATTGTTGCCAGTTACCAGAAATAGCAACGGGCGTCTGTGTCCGATTGCCGCTACCAGACACAGGAACTAAGGTAAATCGAGCGAAACCCTTAAATTTCCGAAAAAGGAATATATTAATCCGAATCTATCGAAAATAACGAATAGGAGATTTGGATTAAACTTCACAATAATATTTCTTCCTTCTATTACTCGATTTTATACTATTGTAAACGATGTAGCCCCGATATAAAACCATACTACTAATTCTAGTCCGCTACTTAAATTTACTACACTATAGGTAAAGCAAATACCATCAATTTGGTGTCATTAAAGCCTGTGTACATACCTGCGTTTCTCTCTCCCTTGACCTGACCTCCTGGTGGAAGCTGTCCATTTGTTCGAGAATTTTCTCTCGCTCCAGCACGTTGGCCCTCTGCTGCGTTTGGTTCAGTTCAATCTTCTCGGTCACCTGCCGCTTTAGCGAGGCCAGCACTTCGTTCATCAGAATCGACCGCGCCTCGCGTTCCTTTGCCCAAATCTGTAATTATATCATCATCATCTCAACTACAGACGACAGATACTTACTATAAAATTAAGATTTGTGTTTATGTAGCGCGGTTTAAAGTTCAAACTGTAACAAATATGTACCTATTATTTTTTTAATAAAAAAAGTTTAGAATTCGCGCTCGTAATCCTTTACAACTTACACCCCGCATACAACAACTTCATACAGATATAAATATGTTTTCAAAATAATTATTTTGATCACTGTCATTTTAATATAAAACCATTTATTATTGTGCATCAAAATATGAAAAATGGTTGTGTATAAAAACTACCTAAACGTTGCAAAGTTCAATAAGTAGTAAGTACTTAGATTAATAAATTGCCACAATAACGTTGTACTAGTTCGATGAGCCAGGCTAACAAGCATTTTTTTAGTATTAAACAATTTATATCTTTGTTTCGTCTTTATTTGATGTAAATATGTCGAATCCTCCAGGTTTACAAGTTTTTTGAATAATTTCTTATACCACATTAATAATTATATAAATAAATACAGTATTACCTTATCCTGCTTTTCGTTGATTTGTCTCGCTTCGCCGTCGTACATGGCGTCGATGTTTTTCTGTCTCTGTCTATCTTTCTCTCGGTACTCTTCTAATTCGCTAAGTGCTGTCTCGACTACCCTTTTGTAGCAAGCCACTTTCTCTTGTTCATTTTCAAAGTCCTTTAAATGAAATAATGATAAATTGGTGTTTAAATATAAAAAAGTAGGTACTGGCAAAATTGAATTTAATTAAAATGATAGATATACTATTAGAACTCACATTCAAAACAGCCTTCTGGATTTTCTTCATCATCTCCAAGTCCAACTCTATCTCCTTTATAACAGATAACACCCTTCTCTTCAACTTATACTTGTGGAGGCCCATGTTCACGATAGTTGCGTCTCTTTCTGCCCTAAGCCGCGCGTGTTCCTTTTCTCTCTCGCTCGATATAAATTGCAGTTCATCTAGTATCAGTCGTTCCCTTTCTTCCATTTTCCTAAGCTTCTTCACATAAGTTTCCTTTTCACTCAATTCAGCTATTTGACCTTCTAGACTTTCCCGGAGCTCCTGCGTATAAGACAAAGCATAACAATTGTTTCTCTCATGACCTTCATCTCACCTGCTGGTAAGTGACGATAAGGCCGAAATAGAAGCGAGCCTCACCTAGACATCTCAACAAATGAGGAACTGGCAATCTTACCTCTAAATAGGCTAGATGAATGAAAAAAAAATATTGCTTTAATAGAAGCTCATTCATATAAACAGAAATAAAATCGGTTTTCGAATAACTATAAAAACAACCAAGATATAAATATAAGGTGTTAAAGATTTTTCTCCATCTCTTTCTAGCAAAACGGCAATTTACATGGAGTTTATATGGCCGTACTCAACAATGACGTCACGATTCATGTCGGATCTCTCTGTCTAATCGCTTCCAAATTAACAGCTTAAAATGTATTTCTAAGCCGATTTTAATTCAAATTTCACATGATTGCATCTTTTTCTACGGTATTTTAATATTTTATGAAGAGACGTGAAAATTAGAATTTAGTCATCATCCCAATTGTAGGAAAAAACATTGTTATTCTTTTTTTAAATGATGTGAAGTAAGTATAAACATGCTCTTCAGAGAAGATTCTTGATGGTTAGTGGCAACAGTCACCTATAATAACACACGTGGATCCTGTAAGATTCGCAAATTCACTCTAACAAGGATCACAGTGTATGCTGCCAATTTGTGACATAAGATAACAAGTCACAGTAACCAGTAATTTCGCTGCCCATCTCACCCTTCAAGCTGGAACACAGCAATGTAAGCACCGCTGTTTTAAGGCACAAATAGTCAATCAATCAAATCAAATCATTTATTTGCTATAAATAGGGTTACATTGTGTTCTTAGTTATATAATGAGTTCTAACCTATTTAGCAGATAACAATATCAGCATGCAAATGTAGGACATTTTATTAAATTAATCAGTGACCCATCGATTATAAAGAATCGCAATTAGCTCTAACAATTTACTTATAATTTCTGTTTCATGTAGGTACCTTAATTTAGCTTGTCTTATCAAATTAAATTAAGTCCGTATAAATTGAATAACTTGTTTAGCTCAATCTAGCCTAGTCTCTCTAGTTAGATTAGGATTTATATAACTAAAAAATCGAATTTGTTTCATTAATTTATTTAAAATCTAACCAATGTTATTTTCATTATTTTATTTTAATTCAATTGTATTTATTTTATTTCAAATTTATTTAATTCTAGCCTAATCTCTCTAGTTAGATTAAGATTTATATAAGTAATTTAATTTATTTAATATTAATTAATTTAAAATTTAACCAATGTCATTTCAATAATTTTATTTAAATTCGATTTATTTATTTTATTTCAAATTTATTTGATTCACTTCAATTCATATTCTATTTGTGTGCTAAGAATTCCTCAACAGAATAAAATGTTTTCTGTAAGAGCCATTTACGTAAATGTCTGGCAAACATAATAAACGGTTGTTGCTTTAAGTTTTCAGGTATTTTATTAAAAATTTTAATACCCATTGCGTAGCTGTTTTTAAGAAAACGTTTGGTTTTTGGAACTGTGTCAAGTACAAGTTTGTTTGGGTTTCTCAAATTTCTATTAGTAACATTATTTCATTTCGTAAATAAGCCTATGTTTTGTTTGACAAACTTGCTTATCTCAAGTATATAAAGACACGGTAGTGGTAATATATTTAATGTCCTAAAGAAGGGTTTGCATGACACATCTGAGGCAATGTGGACTATAGCCCTGATACACCTTTTTTGAGCAACAAATGCATTATGAATATTTGTGCCATTCCCCCAAATTATTAGGCCATATCTAAGCACTGATTCAACGTATGCAAAGTAGGCAGTAATAGCGGTATTTTTATTTGCTACCTTTGTCAATTTATATAGTCCAAACGAGAATCTATTTATCTTGTCACAAACTGTTTCTATATGTTCTTTCCAAATAAGTTTTGAGTTTATGTCTATACCTAGAAATCTTACTTTTTCTGCATCATTTAAGATATGTCCATCGTAATTTACACTTGTTATATTATTTAAGAAATTATTGAAATTCATTATTTGTGTTTTATTTAGATTTATTTTAAGATTATTTTGATCTAGCCATTTAATTATTTGTCCCAAAGTATGTGCTAAGTCATTATTATGTTGTTCTATATTTTGTTGCTGATCTGAAGTGACAATGACTGAAACGTCATCTGCAAACAAAGTCATCTTATGCTTTGTAACATTTGGAAGATCATTTATAACTATTAGAAATAGTACTGGCGCGAGGATACTTCCTTGGGGAACACCAAAACCATTTATTTTTAGTTCTGACTTATAATTTTTTATTATGCCTTTTTTATCAAATTGTGTTATCTCGACATATTGTTTTCTATTGTCTAGAAAGGATTTTAGCCACTCTAGTGCAGGTCCTCGGATTCCATAATGTTCCAGTTTGGTAAGTAATTGTTCATGTGAGACTAAGTCGAACGCCTTGGTCATATCCAGAAACATTACTGTGGTATAATAATTGTTGTTTACGTTTTGTAAGATATCATTTACTAGACTGAAAGTTGCATGTGCGGTCGATTTATTTTTCTGGAATCCATATTGGTTACGTTTTATGATGTCATGCTTTTCAAAAAAGGAAAGCAGTTGGCCGTGCATTGCTTTTTCGAATATTTTGGAGAATATCGAAATCAGTGTTATCGGTCTATAATTATTTAAGTCATATTTATCTCCTTTTTTATAAAGCGGCTTAATAATTGATGTTTTTAATTTATTTGGGAATGTACCCGATGTCAATGATAAATTTATAAGATAAGTCAATACTTTACATATTTCTTCCTTGCAACTCTTAATTATTTGCGTACTTATGTTGTCATAGCCTTCAGATTTTGTATTTTTTAAATGTCCTATAATTTTCTTAACGTCAGATTCGTCAATCGGTTTTATAAAGATGCGTTTGATAGATAATTTTTAGTAGTCATTTCTAAATTGTCATTTTTTTTTATTTTTGTTATTTATAAAGTAATTATTAAATGTCGTATCATGTAGTAGCAATTTCTGTAGGTTTGATTATTTCTTTGCCCTCGTTTATTATTTTGTGTAAGTTAGTTATATAGGAAGCTTTACCCGTTTCTTGCTTTATAACATTCCAAGTTGCTCTGCATTTGTTTTTACTATTTGCTACATATTTTTGATTTGTTACACTTTTTGCATTTAATATACATTTTTTAAGCAATTTATTGTAGTGTAGATATTTAAGTCTATCAGATTTGCTTTTAGTACGATAATATTTAAAGCGCAGTGTTTTTTTACTTCTAGAACTCTTTTTTAAACCTCTTGTTATCCATGAAGATTTAATGAACTGATTTATTCATTTTCCCAGGACCATGCCTATTATAACCTAGAGCAGCGTTTCCGAAATAATTGGTCCTAAATGGCTTCATGGTACGAAAATAAAATACCGAGTCAAGCTATTGTCTCATGTTTTATTCCTTTACGTACTTTACTTAGTTAATGTGGAGAAGGAAACATATATTTTTTATTTCCACTATATGCACTAAAAGAAAGAGTTAGGACAATGGTTATCCTACTAATGACTTCCTCGCTGAAACTAACCTTCATCTGTTGCTCCTTCTCTTTCAGTCTCTCCTCTTCTATCTTGATTTGGCGGCGGAGCATCTCGTCTCTCTCTTGAAGAGTTTTACGCGTTTCCTCCTCGACTTTTTTCTTCAGCATCTCTTTCTCTACTATTTGCTCCATCCTTGAAATTATAAGCAACTAGGTATGTTAAGTTATCAATGGCTAATTTTCATTGATCGATGGAGGATGGATCATATTTATTTTATTTATATCGTATTTGTAAAATAAAATATAACTTAAATAAAACGATGCATTCTACAACGAAAGAACTATAAAAAATGCTACAAAATCGTTAAAATCAATTACAAACACGGAAACTCACAAAAATACAAATCTTATCTTATTACTAGCTGTGTCCACGAACTACGTTTCGCCATAATAATTATCCAAAAAAAATTAGTTTGGACCTATTCTCAGACCGGAGGGAGACTCTGTCCCAGGGTCGTGTGCATGGGTACCTCCGTCTTACCTATTTCTGCCGCAAAGCAGCAGTGCTTGCATTGCTGTGTTCCGGTTTGAAGGATAAGATATGGCACTGAAATTACTGGGTACCGTGACTTTACATCTGATGTCACAAGTTGGCAACGTACGTACGAACGTATAATATATTATATTTAAAAAAATGGATTTTATGTTCCTCCCATACAAAACGCCAATTTCATATCATCATCATCATCACAGCCCATATACGTCCCCACCGAGGGGCTCGAGCCTACCCTATATTAGGGTGATTAGGCCTTAGTCAACCACGCTGGCCCAGTGCGGATTGGTCGACTTCACATACATCATTGAATTTCTTCGCAGATGTATGCAGGTTGCCTCACGATGTTTTCCTTCACCGTAGGAGCGTCAGACAAATGTACATATGAAATTCGAAACGAAAAACACATTGGTACATGGCGGGTCTCGAACCCCGACCCCCCGATTGGAAGGCAAGTGCCGAGTCCACTGCGCCACCGACGCACCAATTTCATATGTAAGGATCTAATATTAAGATAAAGTACTCTTACCATGCAGACTTGCATTTTCCATTGGCTACGTAAGAGCTAGCCGCGCGAAGTTCCGGCTGTCTCAGCCGCCATGCGTGGTGCAACCTCAGCTCGGCTTCGTGTCGCCTGAGCTGCTCCTCTTTCTCCACTATACCCTGGTTGATCTCTTGAAGGGTTGATGTTGATACTTTGTTGAGATACGACCTGAAATCGAAATGTTTTAATTGAAACTGGGAACATTGTGGTGATAGACAGACTTTGAAATGCCTTAATGCGACTGCTACATTTCATTTTGTGGATATCACAAAAGGAACTTATTTGAGAAAGATGTTTCAAAACCAAAACATGTATGTTGTAGCGTGTCCTTTTATAAAATCTCTGGCCCTATTTCGCTAGTGGCATGGCCCCAGGCCTAGGTCTTAGGATGCTAGTATCAGCATTTCCATACTGAGCATCAAAAATCCAGTTCAACAAGTGTTGGTACAAACCATATATTGAATTTGGAACCTAAAAAAGATCCAAAGTGCACTAAACCTAAACTATACTCTGTCCATTCATTTATTTTCTTTTTGACAGCTCACGCCTATGAATTACCGTTTTTTTTTTTCGTAATAATGTACTACGGTAATGTCGTACTTTATTGACGGGTAACGCCCACTTAGTGAAGTGCCTTATGCATAACAAACAACCACAGACTATAAAACAGATAAGATAAATCGATGATATGAAAATCAATCGGACTTCATGTAAGTATTATTTCTGTAAATTTACAAAAACAAGAAAATAAAAATAGTATCTATGAATGCATGATTAATTATTTGCAAGGACTATTGTTTATTTTGAATATTACCATTTAAAAATAGCAACAGTAAAATTTTCAAGCATAAATTTCAATAAATAAAAATCAGTAGGTAGTTCCTGAGATTAGCGCGTTCAACCAAACAAACAAACAATCGAACAAACTCTTCAGCTTTATAATATTAGTACAGATTTATATGTATAAATATTTTAATATATATGATTTATTATTTATATGTATAGTTACTTATCTATATATACCGGGTGTAACAGGATACCGCAATAATATTTAAGGTTGTTGATTAACAAAAAATATGTTTTATGACTCTTCTTTGTATTTTTATTATATGCCTACTTTCGATTTAATACGCTTAACTGTTAAGCTTATTAAATCGAAAGTAGGCATATAATAAAAATACAAAGAATAGTCATAATACATTTTTTTTTTATCAACAACCTTAAATATTATTGCGGTATCCTGTTACACCCGGTATATATAAATAAAAATGGATCTTCAAAATCTATGTACGCCCATAACTTTCGAACTCTGCAACAAATTCGATTATTCTTGGTTTTATGTATTCGTTATTGTTAGAACAAGGTTTGTGTAATATAAAAATTACAATAATTTAAACAAACATTTCGGTAATTTAGATAAAAAAGGCGATACAAAGTACGACGGGTCAGCTAGTTTCAAATATAATTTAAAAAACTAACAATTAATATTTAAACTAAAAATATTTTTATGCATTAAATCAAGTAGTTTACTTAGTTAATATTAAATTTAATTCTTCCATTCTGGTTCTAGCATCGAACAGACATAGTCGTAAGCCTAATTGTAATTTCTTTTATTAAATCTTATAAAGTAATTTTGTTTTTTTGGGACCTCCGTCTGTGATTTCCATAATTATTGTAAGTTCTTCTTAAATAAAATCGATTACTGTTTGAAATCGAATCGGTAACGTGCGAGGGCGTCACTAATTTCAAATTGTCACAAACTGTCAAAAAGAAAATAAACAAATGGACAGAGTATAATGATCACGCCCTATCATCTAGTGAAGACCTGAAGTTTCCAGGCATTGATTTACTACCAAACGTAGATAACGCATGAACGTTCGAAAAGTGGGCCGGTGAAGAACTGCCCAATCGGGCCTCGTGCAGTTCTTTTCCATGCGTTGGATAAGCAATTTTGAGCATTATGTTAGAGAGTATAAAGTTGATATTTTCTTGTAGCAATTACTAAAATGTCAAATTTAATGTAGCTAGGTATGAAATGATGTAACTGCACACGGTTGTACTTCAAATAGTTGCCGTAATAATAAAGAATAAGGTTGAATTCGATAAATACGGTACTTTCTTTATGGTAATTTTAATTCGGGTGTGCATATTCAACTACCTATTTAACAGCGTACAAATGTGTAGTCGATTAGGTGACAGATTTCAAGCGCGTTTTTGTATGAAGTGCTCTATCTACGTTTGGTAGTAAATCAATGTTTCCAGGTGACACAAGGGACCGAGCGCGTGTGAAGTGGTGTCGCATTGTTTGTGGATCCTTCCACGCGCGCCCATAAGGGAGAACACAGGGCGTTTAGTGTGTAGGCTCGGCACTGTCCCGAGAAACCCCACACACGCTCGTCGTCTTGCCAACGGCGAGTACGGTGCGGTTACAATCCCGTCAAAAAAAGGTGGCCTGGATGGAACGTCTGGTCCGAAACCAGATAGCAAAGCGTTAACCTTTTTATGACTCTTTTGAAACCTTAGGACAATTTTTACAACCGAGATCTGAACAAAATGTTATTTGGGATTGTCACTTCGCCTAGTTCACGAACATTTACTACTACTTGATACATATTAAATGACTTTTGGTATCCTATCAGGATTCTTACAGTAATTGTGGTGAATCAATTACAAAATTTTCAACTTGAAAGTTTATTTATAAGGTGATATAATTTTTTTTATAAAGTCCTTTCAATAAAACTATTCAGTATTGTGTTTTGTTTTCTTTCTTTCTTAGTCTAGTGATTTTTGTGTAACAGAACTCTACATAATTTCTTCACACTGGGAAGCTTAAACATCAATCTCTTCATCAGATTGTGAACTGGCTTGCCTCCTAATATGATTACTTAAAATAATATTAACTGCAGTAAGAGCGAGACTAAGCTATACGCTTCAATAATGGTAACTCTGTTTCAATATTAATAATAATAATAATAATTCTTTATTGTTCGTTCGTTTCTTATGTCTAGGCAAATACAGCTCCAGCTAGAACAGTGATATTTATATATTATTGTTCCCAGCCCCCCATCAACCGAACTAAGAAAATCTTGTATCTCGAGTAGATAGAGAGCATGGAGATGCTTACAAAGACATCAAGTATTTTATGTTCTTAAATATCAGTGAAATAATCTAGCTTACAAACTTTACAACCCAAACAAAAACAAACTACAGTAACATAAACACTGACAGTGTCTACGGAGATTCCCAAACAAGAGCACGTCTGTTTTTTGGGAATTTAAGCAATAAAGAAGTAATTAACATAGTAACAATGAAATAAGACAACTTACGTACAACGCTCTATTGCTTAGATTTTTTTATTGTTCACCGCCGTTTATATTAAATTTAATGAATATATTTAGTGATCAAGCTATTTTTAAAAGGTTCAAGTAGGTATTTACTTTTTTACTTTAAGAATCAAGTAGGTATTAAAGTAAACGAATGTGAATGTGAATAATTTGCGTGTGTGCGTGTGAATGTGTGTGAGTGTGTGTGAAGTGTTTGGATAGATTGCAATAAATCATAGTCTCGATATAAAATTATATTGATTTCGGTAATAGTTCTTCTGTTTTTGAATATGTCATAGTCATTAACCACTGCGAAACTTTGTTTTTTACTACACTTTTAGGGCAGGGGTATATTTTAAGAATGCTGTTGAATTTATTATAGAGAATGCAACTGAGAATATTAAAGTGTCGCTTAGCGAGGACTGTCCTATGCTGAGGCGTATTATTTTAACCTCGCTCTAAGTGATAATGGCAAGGCCCTTTACTGTGCCCCTGGCCTTAATATTGCGAATCTTAGTTATTCTTACAGTTAGAAATTTCCTTGACTGACCCATTTCTGTAGTATTTTGGTTGAGCTGCTAGCTTTTTGAGTTCTTGTTGATACTGCATATTTTCTTGAAACAGCATTAGCTCCAGTTTCTTTCGGCGCTCCTCCAACTGTCTAAAAAGGAAATAAATACAACACACCAAAATAATCTATTATACTAAAAGTCCACATGTATTAATAAAAACATGTAAAAGATTAAAATCCATATCCATCATGGCCAACATCATATTCTGTTCCTGCATAAGGCTTTCACCATATTAGCTAGGCTCAAGTATCACTATTAATGAGTGTGTTCTGGTAATAGTGTCGCTATAAAAAGAAAGGAAAAAATCAATGGGGTTACTTACGCTGCTCGTATCTTTCTTTCGCTCAGTAGTATAGCTTCTTTGTTGGCTTTCTCATAATATCCTTCAGTAGTCCACTGTTCATGATGCCTGGATTTATTTGTATTAGCTTCAAAATACTTCGCAACCTGAAATGTAATTACATAAAATATGTAAAAGATCAATACAAAAATAACATAGTATTATTCAATTTAAAATATATAAATTATTATTAAGTATGTGATTATATATTATTATAGTTATGGCGACATTGAAAATTCAAAATAGTAAAATTTTCTGATTCCTCATACATTTTTAATAACAGACTCAACTGACAGACCTATTCAAAATAAATTTCATTTCACAATTCTGGATTTTGAATACCCACCATAACTTTTTACAACTATGTTAGCATGGATAGGTTGCGGCTTGATAGGGTATAAAACACATTGTATAACTATTTACTTTGACCCACATAAGACCTACAGCTAAACATGGATCTCTTGTTACACAAGGAGACATTGGCCAATTTCATCATGCTGGCCAGACAGCTTTGTGTAAGGTTTTGTTCCAATTTTCCCATTCCTTCGCAGAGGTGCAATTGCGGTAAGCTCCATCAATTAGCTCTCACAATATCTACAGTAAAAATAGGAGCAGCACATGTATTCTTAATCTGTCACCTAACAGACACTCGTACTTTCTGAGTATGAATGCTCACTAACATACTATAACTTGCTTGGTAACGAAATAGAAAAATATGCAGTTATCAGCAATCTTATGAAAATATTGTCATTGAAAAACTTCACTAATATACTTAGATGTAATAGTCATATCAAGTAGTCAATAATGTCCATACTTTTTGAAGTTCCTCAGCACGCCGAAGCTCATTATCACGACGTTGTGCAGCTAGAGCTTGAAGCTGCCACTGGGGTCGAGGACGAGACATAGTTATGTGCAGCTACAAAAATTGATTGAATATGAAAACACTATAATTAGAGCAAAACGTTATAAAATGAGATTTTGCTATTTAACTGTAATGAAAATATTAAACATTTTGTGGACTTACTGTAAACTTCTAACAATTAGATGAATATAGGCAGGTTTAAATAAGCCTATAAAATAAATATTTTCTCTCTTACCTTTCTTGGTATATTTACAAGACGAGTGCACCATATAAATGAAATGAATCACTTGTGAGATCAATATATTCAGACAACGCTGTTTCTACACTTTAATTGAGCATACTGTTCGAGATACATGGAACGTGTCCGTACGTACGTAGGTAGCATTATTTCTCATTGAGATCTACGAGGTCAAATCTATTACAGCTTGTTCAATTTACTTCCTATTATAATGTCCTGTACTCTCTCAACCAACACACAATTTTTAAATCAATCCACCGTACGTTTAGTGCGAAAAATAAACTTATCTTTGCTCTGTCTCTGTCAAGCCGATGATTATCTGACTGACAGTGACAGTTGCTACGTTGCTAGGCAACCTTTATAGTTTAGTAGCGCCATCTGTTGCTCTGCTAAGGTAGTTCATTTCTATGCTATTTTGTCAGGACCTCGACGAGTAAAAGCTACATGCTTTGGTGGTTAGATGGCATTGTTCCTTGATTAAGCACGGAATCACGGAATACATAAAGCGGGGGCACAGATTACTTATTAAATAACTAATTATTGTTCTGAGGGTACAATAACCATGATTGTCAAGTTGACTTTGATAGGGCACATGGATTCGATACTTAGGTACTTAAGTAAAATGTTATTAATAATTTTATAGGATTCATTTAAATTATAAAAAAAAACCGACCAAGCGCGAGTAGGACTCGCCCTTGAAGGGTTCCGTAGGATTTATGACGTATTAAAAAACTACTTACTAGATCTCGTTCAAACCAATTTTCGGTGGAAGTTTGCATGGTAATGTACCTACATACATCATATATTTTTTCTTTCTATTTTTGTGTGAAAATCTTAATGCGGTTCACAGAATACATCTACTTACCAAGTTTCAACAGTGTAGTCTTATAGTTTCGGAGAAAAGTGGCTGTGACATACGGACGGACAGACAGACATGACGAATCTATAAGGGTTCCGTTTTTTGCCATTTGGCTACGGAACCTTAAAAATGGATATTGTTAAATCCAAATACAACAATAATAAGCACAACACAAGTAAGCATGTTTTGCTCATTTTGCGTGTCGTGCACATTTTGCTTATTGTACATTATGCTCCGAAGGGTAAAGAAAGACCTACCAAAAAGTAGGCTAAACTAAACTTAAGTAGGTATCTAAGTAATAAAAACCAGCTAAATGCGAGATGGACTCGCGCACCGAGGGTTCCATAGATACAAACATACATAAGTTCTTAACTACATGTTAACGTTCTTGAGATTTTTTAATAAAAATATGCCGTAAGACATTGCTTCTTGCCAAATTTCATGATTCGATCAACATGAAGTAACATAGGTTTTAAATCCTTTGTGAAATCGCAATATGCTAAAATATACAATGTAACGGTCATGTCTTTATGTCGCGTTGACTTACAAGTTTGATTTTTTATAGCTGAAAGAGACCGCAGAACAACAAAACACAGAAAGAGGTTATGGTCGAATTTCACCAACATTTAACAGGCCCTTATAGTTAACAAACAACCGTTTTTGACACTTATTGTATGAGTGAAATGTCAAAAACTTGTTTGTTAGTCAACTAACCACCTGTTTAAATATTGGTGAAATTGGACCTAAGCCTTTTGGCGGGCCTATAATTGCGCGCATCAAGGGCCACCTTAGCGCACATGTCACACTTAGGGCGGTCATGGAAAGCGGACTGCATAGGAAATTTACAACCCCCACAAGGGCCATTGTACGTTGCCAACTTGTGATATACGATGTCAAGTCACAGTACCCAGTAATTTTCCTACCTTTTGTGGTATTAAAGATTTTGTGATATTTTGTGATAATAAAGTCTTTATCTTATATAATGTGAACTGACACATCTAATCTTGTAATGGAAGTTGAGCTCAATCTTTTGCTTTGAGGTCAGCTTCCTGAGAAAAAAATAACCCTTGCAGGTTTTCTTGCTAGTTCTTTCTAGTACAAGGTCTCCCGCCGTAGACTTTGAACCAATGGTGTAGCTGCTTTGACGTGCAAAAGTGATTGTTACAATCCTATTTGAATAAAAGATATTGAATTTGAATTTGTATCTAATCCTACTCGTATACCAATAGCACCGCTGCTTGGCAGCAAAAATTAGAAAAATAGATATACTTACCCGCGAAGACAACCTTTGGTAAATGTAACCACATTCACCACAACATGTTGAATATGCTTTTGAATATTTACAACTATTTACAAATAGAGCGTGGGTTGCGCTGTGATTCGGTACTGGCCGGTTCGGGGAGGTCCGGAGTTCGATCTTACAATGTATCGATGTGTTTTTCGTTTTCGAATTTCATATGTGTATAGTGTTATAATTTATGTTATTCAAATTAAAATTCAAAAATGTTAATTCAACATCATCTTTACAGGCAATTAGGACGTCAAAAAATGACTCTACTCCTCCCAATTTCTGATTTGACTGAATTTGTGGAATTCAGTCAATTCAGAAATTGGGAGGAGTAGCTGGTATACCTGTTAGCGACATGTAGGGACGCGATGGACAATATTTAAGAGATAGTAACAGGTATAGCTATAAAAGTTATAGATAGTTATCTACGTAATGTTAATGTGTTGCACCATAAAAAGTAAGTAAGTAAGGATACGCCATTAGAGAGAAGTGTATCTCTAAATGTGTGCTATATGGTTATAGTAAAAATTATTATTATCTAAGTTCACGCACTTCTCTCAGAGATAGCTTATATAATGTGAATTAACACATCTATTCTTGTAATGGAAGTTGAGCTCAAACTTTTGCTTTGAGGTCAGCTTCCAATTGACGACTCTGTAACAAACCAAAATTGTAAATGGCGATATAAAAGAGGAGATAAAAAATTTAGACCTTTCGAGTTTCTTGCCTGTTCTTCTCGAGAAGGTTCTCCCAATTTCCGAACAGGTGTAGAATCAACTTTTTTTTTTTTTTCATTCCTACTTGTATTTGCAGACATCTTGAGTATATTTAGGATGTATGCACATACAAGGTTAATATAATTTCTTTAAATTAGATTGTTTTGCTTTGTTTTGACGTCAATAAGTGCCTGTAAAGGCCTATGTTGAATAAAGATTTTTGAATTTGAATTTGAATTTGAATTATATTTTTTACGATATTTTTTTATTGTAGTTCTGTACAAAGTGTTGATATAATTATAACAAACTTAGTGTCATCTTTTAAATAAAAACATGTATTAGCAGAGACACGCTCTTTCAATCAAGAGATGAGACTCTATCGATCGATAATAAAAAAAGAGCATGATTTAGTTAGACAATTAAACATGTTATTTTATATGTAAAGTCAACATTTATCACATAATAATGTATTAGTATAAAAGAAAGTCGTCATCAGCAGTGCAGCGAGCTTCGGAGCTTTCATTGAGAGCTTCACTAGCCGTACTCTACGGCCTTCGACGTGATAGCTGGTCGCATTCCGACCGAGGGAGCGAGATGCAAGACCATCTGTCTTTGTCGGGCGTATAATACTGGAAGTGATGTTGCCATACGCCTAATTTAACTGCCGCCATAGTAGAGTAAAATGTGTTCAAAATCATGTGGTCGAAATTTGGTATTCATCAGTGTAGATGGTGTTTTCGTGAACAATTGGAAAAAAATAATATAAGATTGCTATCATTGGTAAAAATGAAAAGAGGACCGAAGATATGTGGTGAACTTACATTTTTTTTATTAAGACGAGGTTTCCCAGAAAATCTATTCGTGAACAGCGATTACTTTATTGCAAGGTAATAAAGTTGATAATTGACCGAACTAAAACGTTACTTTTTACACGTTTTTATCGGTTTTTGGAAAACTGGCGTACAAAATAAAAATTGTACTTTTGCAAATTTCTAGATAATAAAAATGCACTTCTATTAGTATAACTTTCATGTCATTTATAATTGTATTTACTGAATCACAGCAGTTTTAAAATATTGAACAGAGTGATCTTTGGATTTTATTTCTATCGAGTGAAATATTATTAATCATGTTTCTGTCTTTAAGAATGTTTAGCTGAGATTTTTAAAAAGGTCACATATGAATTTTAGAACTGTATGTTTAATATTTGTGGCGTTACAGTCAATCGAAATTGTTCGAGAACGGGAAGTAGTGCCTCAATCATAATTATTAAAGTTATGTTAGTAAGACAAATGTTCTTTTTAGATTAGAATGTAAAAAAATAGTTCTAATTTCAATCAAATTTCAGGTCCCCAAAAATTATAGAATCTAACTTAAGTGTTCAATAATAAAAAATATCTAAGAAAACTCATGGTTCTACTATTCTATTTATGTTGCATTAAACCATTTTTAACCTTTAAAAATGTTGATGTATAAGAATATTAAAAAATACTTAGGGGAAAGTTTGCACACAATAAAACTATGAAGAGCGCGTTGATGTCTTTTACTTGAAATCTCAGAACGAAGTTTATTAGCCGATACGAGTGAGATCATACGATTGCAACTCTTGTAACTATTGATGACTTTGTATTGATATTTTGATTGCAAATAAAGAAAAAAAAATAATGCGAATTGACAATTATTTTAACTGTCTTGAAGAAGAGACATTTATTTGTAAAATAGTAACTGATTTAATATAATATCTAAGCTAACAAACATCTGCTTAAGTAATTTCGAATTTACAAGTAATATATCATAATTTCCCCGCAATTTTTTTAAAAGTTTAAGTTATAATTTTTGTAATCATAAGAATGTTTGGTAAAATTGAAAATCATTGTAGGTTGCGCTGGCAATACACAGCGCGTCAGCCTGGCATCACCGGTAGCCGGCAGTCAGTGTCGGGCGGCGTACACGCTTACAGCCCGAGCGTCTCTATATATTCAGTGGTTGTTCACTAACATGATGTCAAGTCTCTACATTTTGAAGCTAATCGTGTCTTTTGCCAGTTGACGTTTGAGGGAACATTAAAATTAGTTGTGCAAGGAAATTTTCGTGTTTTGTGCTTTTAAAGTGGCGTGCGGCTGGCATTTTTTGTCTGTCCACCAGTGTAATAACCGTGCTCTGAAGAAATGGCTTTATAATTGGCGTAAATCAAAACTGGCGATGGTAAGTTATGTCGAAAGTAAAACATTAATCATATCAGTATAACAAAATCCATGAGTGATTGCACTAACTCATAACTAATAAAAACTAGACTTGTCTTTTTTGTGGTATGAAATCTGTGTGGTCGACAGTACCACAATATATGTTATGTTATAGCTACCTTGCACCTATCCAGTGAAATGCTTTGAGAGGCAACTCAATTCTTTATGCGCATTTTACGATCACTGAATCTGAAATCGATCTTAATTTACAGCACTTGGTTGGAAATGTAACTTTCCCGCCAATCCCAATTCCCACTAATTCATTGCCAATGAAATAGTTTTCGTTGCTCGTACGATGCTATAAGTAGATTTTTACTCCTAGCCTATCCTAATCTTATAGGGTTTCTAATAATACCTAATCATTTTGCGTAATTTATCCCTTTTAGTAAACTGCGAAACTAACAAAATGAAAACACTTTTAAAAGCTCTACATTTTACTCTACATTCTGTCACAAAACTTAAAAATAGTATTTACTAGACATATTTATATAATTTTTATGTACAGTGCATAAAAATACATTATTAATAGATGTTTAGTTTTTTTTAATAGATCTAAAGTCATGCCTAAGCTAAAACAAGTCAGGAATTGCTTCATAAAAAGGGCGATAGACTTCCATAACCATCCTTTTTAATACACATTTTTCAAGCAGTACGTTTAGGGTTTCGATCTTTCAAAGTTAAAACGGAAACCTTATTTGATTACTTGGTTGTCCATCTGACCGTCCTGAAACTAATATTAAATAAACATGGTTCTACAGTCTATCTCACCTGGGGAAAAATCAAAGATTTAAGTCGACGACGGGTCAAAAGATATGACCACTAGAATTACTAATTTGGGCAAAAAGCAATGCTTAGCAAATATTAACGAAAAATGTTATTATTAACATTTTAAAAAATACATTTTTTTAAATATTTAATTTGAAAATCTGTAAATATGTATAGGTGTACCAGAATCTAATAACAAATGTAGAGCTGAATTTACTATTATAAAAACCAAGTTATTTTCTTTAATAATATATAACTACATCAGACCACTAATCATTTATAGACTAACAATCGTGGCTTAAAGATTTTTTAAAATAACCACCCTAATAATTTTTATGAAAGAAATTTCAGCTCTACATTTGCCATCAGATTCTGGTACATTTATAGTTGGACCGAATCTAAAGTAAAATTTTTTACAGAACCCTGGGTGTGCGTGTCTAACTTGCACTGGCCAGTTTTTGTAGTGTCAGTACAAAATTATGAAGGCTTTTACAGTAGAACTGAGTTCATGTGATAGCTTTGAGTCTGAAAATGATAACAACTAGTTATTTCTATAACATAACTATCACCTGACTGGGAGCAGTCTCAATAAGAAAAAAATAAAGGTGCATTTCGAAAACACTATTTTCACCTATCAAAAACCCGTACTTACCAGCAGCTGTTAAAGTGCAGCGAAATTATTACGTAAGGAATAAATCACTGCGTTCACAACCTAACTGTGTGTACTTAAGGCGCATAGTGCTCCCAATGACCTTGCGTCGATCGTCCCGCACTGATTACATAGGAGTGAGTGAGTGAGAGTGAGGGGAATATTCAAACAAACCTTTACGCGTAAGATGAATTATTTCAATAAAAAATTAATAAAGGCGAATAAGAAAAATCTAAAAAGACCATCCCCTAGAATATTGTTCACTTTATTTATTGAAATCAAAAGTATGTGATTTAACCTAATATTTACGAAGCGATTAGGTTTATAGTTTTAAAATCGAGGCATGTTTGGGTCACATTTTAACCAAGTTTTAATTAATTTATCAAAAAATTAAAAAGACCATCCTCTAAAGAATGCGTTGAATAATAACATATCTTTTTTAAAGATTTTTTTATTCCATATTTATGAAGAGAACCAGTTTTTTCTGCATTGATTTTTTATGATTAACGTTACTATGCGCCTTAAACATAACTTCTACCTGAGCCGCTTTCGGGCCGCTCGTCGATCATCCGTTCCATAATCGCTTACGCTATCGCTAACCGTGAAATGGATGTTTTCATAACCGCATTCTATGAACCGTGCCGCGTGCTATTTTTCAAATCCACTTTGGAAACTATATGTATCACCTAAACATAATTGTTAGAATGAATTAGCGCTTCTCAAGGATAAAAGGATACAACTTATAGAAATTGAACACAAACAATTTTTTCTTATAAAGCCTGTATTACTAGGCTACATGAAGGTACATAGAAGATTTGCAAAAGGATTCCGGTAGCAAGACTATAGGAGATACGAGATGAAACGAACGTTAACTTTGGAGTTTTATTATTTACTAGCTGTGCCAGCGAACTACGTTTCGCCGTATATTTTTTTACCCGTTTTTGCAACATTTGTCATTGATGCTCAGCTCCTATTAGTCGTAGCGTGATGTTATATAGCCTTAAAGCCTCGCCGTCGATAAATGGACTATCCAACACAAAAAGAATTTTTCAATTTGAATAAGTAGTTCCTGAGATTAGCGCTTTCAAGCAAACAAACAAACAAACAAACTCTTCAGCATATAATATTAGTATAGATTAGAAACTGTAGATAGACGTTTCGAAATCCGTTAATTATCTTTAAGGTATTCAGAGGTAATATTCTAGTAGCAGTACACCATATTTTAAGAAAAGTAACTCTATTTGTGAGACAGGCAGTAAAATTACTGGGTAATGTGACTTAATATCTTACGTGACTTAGGTTATGTCACAAACTGGCAATGTACATATTGGCGTCCTTATAGGAATTGTCGATTTGCATGAGCGTCAGTGGCGCTGTGGCCTCGGCACTGTAGGGTTACTCTTAAACCATTTCCGATGGTTTGTCCCTATAAGTCAAGCATTGCGACGCGGCAGAGTGCGAAAGCAGGCTCCGCGCGCATCTCCCGCTGTTTCGGCCCGTATAACCAGGATTGGTTGAGTAGGGCCATGGGTGGTTGGTGGGGTTTGGATCGTCATTGGGATTGTAATTTTTCATACGCTTGAGTAACAACACTAGCGCCAAATTGGATCCGTATTTTGGGAAAATTTAATAATACTGAGTTTGGTTCACCCAAAATCCGCACAATACGGGGTCAATTTGGAGCCAATACGCAAAAATAAGCGTACGAAAAATCACAATCTCAAGGCCGATCGATCGGATTCGGTTCAAGAGTAACCCTACTGGACTGTGCTCCGAGTAAAATCGGGAGACCCGCGATCGAACCTGCCATGTACCAATGTGTTTTTCGTTTCACGAATTTCATATGTACCTACATTTATCTGACACTCCTACGGCGAAGGAAAACATCGTGAGGAAACCTGCATACACCTGCGAAGAAATTCAAAGGTGTATTATGTGAAGTCAACCAATCGCACTGGGCCAGCCTGGTTTAACTAAGGCCTAATCGCCCTACCATAACTGGTTAACCCTAACGTGGCTCGTGCCCCTCGGTGGGGACGTATATGAGCTGTGGTGATGATGATGATGATGTATTACCACGCTGATGATGATGATGATGTATTGGCGCTGCGAACTCGGCACTGACCTTCTAATCAGGAAGTCCAGGGTTCGATCCTGCTGCTATACCAATGTGTTTTTCGTTGTTCGAATTCCAAATTACATTTGTCCGAGAAGCAGCATTATCGTTATGGCGCAAAAGTGATCACTGGCAAAATATCTCTAATTATTATACTAGCTGCTGCCTTCATCTGCGTCCCCAGGGAACTCATGAGAATTCAGAATGAAAAGTAGCCTATGTCCTTCCAAAGGGCTTAAGCTATCGCTATACCAAATATCATTAAAACTAGTTCAGTGGTTTTGGCACGAAAGCGTTACAAACAAATTTACTTTCGCATTGATAATATTGGTTAGTTTAGATTAATCTTTTCCACGCATCAGTATACAGATATCGGTTTGTGAGTACGCGGTCTGCGCGAGAAAGTTATCTTGGAGGAGGTTTACTCTGTTGCCGGCGCATTCTACTTATCGCATAAATTGAATTTGTTTTTTCCCTATACCAAGAGAAAAGTGAACTCAGTTGCGACGCATTATGAGTATATAATTTGCCGATTCGCATGAAGAAAACACTGGAAGTTGGCTACTATAATTCGTTTCACCTACAAACCAAGAATGAAAGAAAGAACTTTATTGGTCGTTGGCATAAGGTACCAATACTATCTTCCATGGTGTAGTCTCTAGTGGTTTAGATCACTGGGTGTTGATCAGGAGTTACGTGGTTCGATTTCCCGTTGCGGCAGATGTTTTCTGCTCGGTTTGGTTAGCGATAGGGCTTATAAGCCCTGCTGTCTTACTTGGCTGTATACCGGCGGCGACAAACTTAGCTAGCTACGACCATCTTAAGATGGTAGCTAGCCAGGCGGGCTCTGACCTGTTAGTCAAAAGCAATACGCTATTTTTTCCGCAGTCAATCCGCAGAAAAAATGTATGGAAATGACATTAGCTTGTGACAACCTCACGCTATTTTTCCGCAGCTAAATGTCATCTCCATACATTTTTTGAGCGGAACTACTGCGGAAAAATTAGCGTGTGGCTTTTGTCTAACTAAGAGAACAGGAAGCCATAATACCTACCAAACCGAGCAGAAAAATACTGTACTTATTGAAAATCGAGCCCCGGACCTCCAGATCAATATCGGGTGGTCTTAAGCACTAGACCACGGAGGCGGTTAAATCTAATTTATAATTAAAATTCTCATGTCACAGTGTTTGTTACTGACCACCTCGGAAAAGGCTTGACCAATTTTTATGACATTTTTGTGTATGTTCGGTAGGTCTTCTGAGAATAGGTCGTAATAGTAGATTGTATTATAAGGGAGCAAAATAATATTTTTACGGCGAGGGCGCTTTTTTGAATCCAGAGCGAAGTGAGGGATTCTAGAGTAGAATCCCGAGCGTAGCGAGGGATTCTTTAGTAGAATCCTGAACGTAGCGAGGGATTCAAAGTACGTCGCCCGAGCCAAAGATATATTTGCGCCCGAGTGATACACTCTACTTTTCATCACTCCCTATGAGAAAATAAAAGGCGCCTCATATTTTATTTATTGTTTAATAAAATATAGAGTAACAATTAAATTGAAATTAAATAGTATCTAATAATAAAACAACTTATATTTACATTTGAGACATTTTCGTAATTATGAAAAATTATTCACTGTCACTTGAGGAAATCATTTCTCAAAACAAAACCATGAAGTTCTAACAATCCGTGAAAATTGACGAAAACGCGGGCTGTAGTTCGCGCGTTTTTAATTTAATTTCTTTTTTTTTTATTCAGCCGGCGGCGGGACTATGGGCCGTCGTACCAGCCAGTGTTTGTTCAAACAATATTTGCGTTCGATTTCTTTGGCGCTGAACACTAAGATGTTCCAAGTTCAAAAAGTGCGCGGCAAAGATAATTGCGGCGCACTTATAAAGAGGATTAAAAACTCATTACTGCCCGCTAAAAGTTTCTTATAGAAAACACCACCTTTGGGCGCACTTAAAGGCGAACCAAGTCGTCCTTTTCGAATAGATGGGATGAAAACAATTTTGTATACCCCTAGGTGATTATTATGGCAAAACGTAGTTCGCGGACACGGCTAGTATTGTATATTATTCAAAATATAAAAAAATCAGAAATAAAAATAAACGTTATTTATTAATGCCATACTAAAACATCTCTATCTTTGGCAAAAATAGAGAGAGCGAATACTGTAAGTATGTAAGAATAAAGTACTTATGTTAAGCGATACAGAATACTTTTATTGATTACAGAAGTGGTAGAAACAGATAAAGTTGCTTATAAATACTTAATTGCTTATATTATCGATTAGAACGTTAAATTACATTAATATCTTTATTAGAACGCTCTTAAATGATTCCTTAACAGTTATTTCATGATAATTATGTTTTACCGAAAATTGGTTGAATTTTTGGTTCAAGGCTTATTCATTAGTATTTAATGCTATATTTAAATTCTTAAACACCTTCGAAATTCTTACAGTGGGGAGTGAAGAGTAAAAATCGCTTCACTGGTAAAAAAAATCGTAAGTGAACTCTCTTTGTTTCGACTTATAATGTTACTACGCAAAAAAATAACAATCGGAGGTTTTGGTGTATTACAATATAATATAAACAAATTGCAGAAAAGTAGAATTTCATAGCATATCTCTATAACGACTATCTATAGTATAGCAAAACTTAAACAACTGATCATAGTATTGAACCCTTAAGTTTATGGAGAGACTTTGCCTCATTGTGCTTATTTTGCCGTCTGTACAACGGGGTGTGTTCTAAAGAACTGTTCGATATGATGCCAACGGCCACTTTTTACCATCGCACCGCTCGCCATCGGGGGGAGTTTTGGGCTATCGCATACAAACATGGTTTCATTACAAAGTGATCAATGGTTCAAAAACGCATAAGAGTAGGCTTTAAAAACATTTTTCTTAAATACTATAAAATAAGTCGCGGTGTTATTTCATGGTAAACCTACTGGATTCTGTCGTTTATCTTGTGTTTACTGCATTAAAGTACATCAAGTACAATAGGTACTTCCGCGCTTACGTAAAACGCATTAACTGTCTTTTAAGTCTGCACTAACTATAGATGAAGATATTAATTGACATCTAAGTTAAATACGTTTATAAAAACTGAAATAGCGGGTTTTTATAAATAGTACATTGTTACCCTAGGGGTGAAAGTTACTTATTTAGTCCCGAGACGGGAGTTGGCGCACGAGCAAAGCGAGGGCGCCGATAGCTCGAGGGACTAAATAAATCTTTAACCCGAGGTAAACACTGTGCTTTTCATTAAGAATGCAAGTAAAGTAATAATAAAAGAATGAATTAGCTAAAGAAAAAACTTGTAAATTTTATTTTACATAAATCAACAACTTCTGCTTTAGCCCGCTTTCTCTTATAAAATCAGGCGTTAACTCCATACCTGAATCAGATGAACTCATTGTGTTAATTATTAATACAATGTTATACAAATATAATTTACAGTTAATACGGAAGTATTAACAAAACTCTACAAATGGAAAAAACAAACGAAGATCGCATTGCCGCTTTCCCGCTTATTTTGTTTTTTTTTTGTGGCCGGCCAGCTATGTTTCATTTACATAATTTAAAAAATAGTAAATATTTTGCCCAAATCTATGTTATTTTAAAGTAATAGTTGAAAATAAATTATAATAAAGTCATTAAAAATATATTCTTTAAATACTTAACATTATTTTATTTTAATTTTACACCGCGCTGTAATTGAGTGGCTGTATAGAAAGTGTTTCAATAAAAATGTGAAAAAAGAACTAGTTTCCTTTTTAAAATTTGACAGCAGCTGTCAGTTGAAAGTGGTTCTCCCTAGGGCTGAAAAGTATTACTTTCAACCTGCTCCTCAGGCAATTTCAGACCTACTTTCAGAGTATGAGTAATGAAATAGTACATCGTTACCCTAGGGGTGAAAGTAATTTATTTAGTCCCAGTTATAGTTAGTATAGAGGGCGCCAATAGTATGCGGAACTAATTAAGTCTTTAACTCGAGGTAAACACTGTGCTTTTCATTACAATACAAGGAAAGTGAAAATAAAAACATGAATTAGCTAAAGAAAAAATTTGTGAATTGTGAATTTGATAAGTGGCTGTGAAATCCAAATGAGGGGTCAAATTCTTATCTAAATCAGATGAACCAACTCTATGTGATATAAAAAAAATAGTCGAAAATAAATGTTATTAGTTATTTAAAAAAATATATTCTTCAATTAATACTTAACTTTATGTTATTTCAATTTTACATCGCGCTGTAATTTAGTTGCTGTATAGAAAGTTGGAACATGGTTCAATAGAATAATGTGAAAATAGAACTTGTTTATTTTACAATTTGACAGCTGTCAGTTGAAAACGATTCTTCCTAGGGCTGAAAAGTATTACTTTCAACCCTATACATCTACCCTACCCTACCCCGAGTATGAGTAATGCAAAATAGTTTACGACCTATTCTCACATCTACCGAAGATACACAAGAAATTTAATAAAAATCGGTCAGCGGATTCGGATGAGTTTCACTCTGTGACACGAGAATTTTATATTATTAAGATATACTCAGACTGAGTAAGTCTTCTGTTTCAGCTGTGAAAAATCATAAGTACCTACTTGTAAGTCTATCTAAGTAAGTCGTTCTTCGTCGTCTTGTAAGTCGTGTAACGTTGTGCGTACATAATTATATAAGTAGTAATTTATGAATAGTATAATTACTTTTTACACTATAGACTACACTTACAAGACAAGACTCTTATCCACCAGCGGCAATTCCGCTAATGTACCCATACCCGGCTAAACCACCCTCCGGAACCTTCCACTCCTTATGTTATCGATTAGGTTAAATAAGTGAACAATACTTGTCTTTGTCATCAAAATTCTAAGAGTGTGACTGTAAAGTATAAAATTCTTGATTATCACACTGGTGTGACTTTGAGGAAAAAATTCTTCCGTGTCATACTGGTGTGACTGTGAGGAAAAAAATTCGGCTGTGTCACACTGGTGTGACAGAGAGTAATCCACTCTTATAGTGGGTACGTTCGGGGTCAGTAAGGCCACATAGAGGTATTGATATTTGTGCCATGTATTCTGCGGCCTTTTATTGGCCGATGCATTGTCCTATTGGTTGCAGCTAGTATTTTTTTTTCCTGTGGCTCTATCGATAGAAGGGTTCTAATAGTAAGATTATGCCGATATTTGAGGTGAAGAATTAAATAATATGCCTTAGGGAGAAATACTGTTTTTACCAAATAAAAATCGGCCAAAAAATATTATTCATAAATATATAAAATATTACAAAGACTTAAAAAATACACATTATCATCATCATCATCATATCAGCCAATAGACGCACACTGTTGGACATAGGCCTCCCCAAAGGATCTCCATACCGATCGGTCCTGCGCCTCCCGCATCCGGTGGCTTCCCCCGACCTTTACCAGATCGTCGGTCCACCTTGTGGAGGGCCTACCAACGTTGCGTCTTCCGGTACGCGGCCGCCACTCGAGGACCTTTCCGCCCCAACGGCCGCCAGTCCTACGAGCGATAAAAAATACACATGGACAATATTAAAGGTATATAGGCCAGCTTACCAACACTATTCGTCTTATTATAAAACATGGTCTATTAGTTCACGCAACTGAATGAGCAAATGAGCATCAGGCTTCTATACCAAGACTAAGTTTAGACGACGTTTCGGAGCAAGACCGATGTTTGAGTTTTATTCAGAATCCGTTGTAAATCCCAATTAAATTACAGAACGTATAAATAAACAATTTTTCAAACCCCAACTGCCCTCGAATTGGGTTTGAAAAATGCTCATTCACAGTTCAGTAGCGTCATTCCCTGTCGCTTTGTAATGCATGTACAACGCTCGGCCCTGGCCCCCGGCATCGCGCCGCCTCACGCAACGACCTGCGAGCTGCGTAAACTCCAGCCGTGTAATTACATGTCAATTTAGAAAAAAACGGTTTGATTAAGCACGTGCCTCCTTATTCAACGTTAAGTGAAGTATCTTTTTTTACATACAATAGAGGGAAGCTCTTGGCCCTCATTTCACCTGATGGAAGGTGACAATAAAGCCGGAAGAATCAAGCTTCACCTGGAGTGAACTAACTATCTTACCTCTAAATCTCTCTATGCATTAATATTACATAGAAAAATTAATCTTTTTACCTTACCTAAGCACAATAATTACCTATATAAAATTTAATAAATAGTAGAATAAAATCACTTGGACTAAGTACCATTTTTATAAGTGAAAACTGTTTAAGGCATGTTAGTTTTACATTTATATGTATATTTTACCGTTAATTGTATGCTGTTTGTTTTCCATGAAAATAAAACAAAAATAAAATAAATAAATCACAATAAATAGCCGGAGGGAGACGATATAGCAGAGTCGCCTGCTTGGGTACTTCTGCCCTACCTATTTCTGCCGCAAATCAGCAGTGCTTGCATTGCTGTGTTCCGGTTTGAAGGGTAAGATTTGGCAGTGAAATTACTGGGTACCGTACATCTTTTGTCACAAGTTGGCAACGTACACTGTGGTTCTTGTGGGGGTTGCAGATTTGCTGCGAATCTCACAGGAGCCACATGTACTATAGGTGACTGTTAGCCACTTACTCGTACCATCAGGTGGGCAGTGTGCTTGTTTTCCACCTTAGTTGTATAATAAAATAGCGACAAAGTTAAGATGGTGGTAGCTAGTAAGGCGAACTTGGAAGTCAAACTAAACAGGGAAACTTCTGCCCAGATGAATGTCCCTCAGAACAACGCTGGGTGGTCTCAAACACTAGACCACGGAGGCGGCTAAGAGGAAATCACACTTGCTGTTTTTCTATACACACATAGTCCCCTTTTTCCCTCCTCTTCTCCTTCCTTGTCCTAGATAGTGACATAAATTTCTCTATTTTTTCCAAAAAGTATTTCACCAACATTAACGCAAAACTGGAATAACTATACCATGGATAAATTTATACTCTACCATTTATTCTCGGATAAGATTATCTTTTCTGTGTCTGTGAACACGCTACGTACTGGTAGATCTGAACAAAATCAAAACTATTGTCTTTGAGTGTCTGCCACGTTACGTATTGGATGCGCTACATGCTACGTGCTGTGCTGGTAGATGCAAATGAAGCTTAAAACGGCCTTTATAGCTGTAAAAAACCTGTACCGCGTGTATTTTCATTGAGGATGAGGTGACCAATCAACATCTGGGCTCTCGTGCCCTTGGAAATAGAGCTAAATTTGGGCTGGTGTGAGTTAGACATAGCGAACTCGGCAGATCAGAGGAGGCCATACTCTTCTTTGTAGCAACCGACAAATGACAATCTCCGCTTTGGTTTTGTGAAACACACAGTGGCTCTATATTTAAATCATTTTGTCTGAGCTCGATTTGAATTGATTTTCGTTTTATTTGCTATGAAAATCAATAGAAGATTACGACGAAAAACAAAATTATTTTGATTTTCGTAGAAAACAAAACGAAAATGAGTAAAAAAATATTTTACAAAAAATAAAAACCGACTTCAGAAACAATAAAAAGTTAAAAATAATATAAGAATAGGTACAGACAATATCACACTTTTATATTGAAGTCGGTGCCAAACAATGATTTCCTAGAAAGTCTTAAAATGTGTCACCGTCTTCAATATAGATGGGTGATGTTGTCTTTTCTCTTTTCTTATATTATTTTTAACTTTTCAGTGTTTCTGAAGTCGGTTTTTATTTTTGTTAAAATATTTTTTTATTATTATACTCTTTATTGTACACAAAAAACATATATAGATTTACATCATAGTCAGTAACAATACATACAAGTATACAAAGGTGGACTTATCCCAATATGAGATCTCTTCCAGCCTACCTATAGTGGTGTATAACACGTTTCTCGTGAGTAGTAGACTAAGTTATAAAAATATAAACATGCATCTAAAATATATAAATAAATATATAGATTCACACACACACATATATATATATATATATACATACATAAATAACCAGTACATAGTATGAAAGACTGTCATGATGATACTTTAGTTTTGAAGTGTTTGACAAGGTTTCTTTTAAACGAGTCAATTGTTAAGCTACTATGTACCTCGCTAGGAAGTTTATTCCATAGCTGTGCAGCTCGAAACGTGAAAGATTTTACTGCAAATTGTGTATTCCCTTGCGGTAACTCTAACATGTTAGTGACACAAGATCTTTTAGAGTGTGACCAAGACAGAAACTGAAATCGTGATCTTAGATATGAAGGAAAATTTTTGTTATGCAGGATTTTATATAAAACAGTTAAGATATGCATTTGACGACGATATTTAATTGGTAGCCAATGCAACTGCGCCCTATACTCCGAGACATGGTCAAATTTTCGCAAACCAAACACAAATCGTATAGCAAGGTTTTGAAGCCTTTCTAGTTTTTTAACCTGTTCCTCGGTAATGTCTAAATAACAAGTATCGGCGTAATCCAGTATAGGAAGTAAGAGTGATTGGGCAAGCATGATTTTAGTTCTAAAAGGAAGGAAAAATTGGAGCCGCTTAAGGTTGTGAACTGAGAAATGCATTTTTTTGCTCACTTCGGCTATTTGAGCCGACCATGACAAATCACTGTCCATAATCAATCCTAGGTTTTTTACAGTCTTAGAATACTTCAAAGGCGTATTGTTGCAAATTATCTTGGGAATTGATTTAAAGTTCAAATTTTTCCTTAACCTACAGCTACCAACAATCATTGCTTGCGATTTTGAAGGATTCACAACCAAACCAAATGCACCAGCCCACCTATTATTTACTCTTCAGTGAATGAAATCTTTTTAGTGAAAGATTTTAGCGTTTTCTTCGTTTTTCATGGAATCCCATCATCAAATCCTGACTTTGGTGAGCTTGGGACCACCCCAGGATTATACTCTATCGAATACAAAAAGAATTTTGAAAATCGGTCCACAATTGGCGGCGTAATCGCGTAACATACACACAATAAAAAAAACATACGCATCGAATTGAGAACTAACCTCCTCCTTTTTTGAAGTCGGTTAAAAATAAGGCCGCTCTTGTTTTTTTTTGTTTTTTTCTATATTATTATTTCCTATGCAATAAAGTGTTGTGTATGTGTATGTATGTATGTATGTATAGATAGCACTCGACGAGCACTCAACGCCTGACGAATAGTTAAAAATTAGAGCCGCAGAGCAGTTGGTGTAAAAGCATTCCTCAATCCTCAATGACGTAAAAGTAACATGTCCATGGAATTTCAAAGATTCATCACCGTCATTCGTATGTAATTTGATCTAATTCGTCAACCGCGCACTAGTCATTACGGAACAGGTGTACAGACAAATTTAGAGGTAGATGACAAAAACGAAGTGTAAGAGGGATTTAATAAGCACTTTTGAGATTAGGACACCACACGCACGTACAGTCGGGTTTATCGGCGTATCTAATGATAATATATTTTTTTGTTATTTTATATCAAATTCATTTTCGTACAACTTGAAAAGCGTATGGCCCAACCGCAGGCTTAGGTGAAATCAAACTAGACTTTATGCAATTCTGACTTGATGACGGACGGGACGTCTGTTAGCTGTTAAGAAGTATGAACGTAAGAAACTTATGAGCTTTGTCAAAAGTACTGACATTTCCAATAATATTATGTTACGTATCGTATCCATACACATTGATTTACTACCAAACGTTTGGTAGTAAATCAATGTCCATACACAATAACATCAGTTCACATTATAACTAGATTATAACTATATTATCGACTTTGTAATAACCTTTTCACATTAGAATCTTTTTCACATGCACTAAGCTTATGAAATGTCAAATCAGCAACACTATACGGAATTTTGTTTCCCCACAGGTAGAGCCTCTAGTTGGACGTTGTAAGGTTTTTTTATTTATTATGCTTAAAGGTTGAATGTTTTAAGGTGTTTATTAGGAACCATATAAACCCATACGAAGTTTTCGCTGGGGCGATGTTTTTTTATGTAGGTACATTATTGTTACCTATTTATTTTGAATAAAGAATTTAAAAAAAAGAAAAGGAACCTATTCTTGAAACATTGATAATAATGTGACATTCCGTACTGTTGAGTTGCAATATGGTTGTAATATGCATCTCATTTGACGTTGACATAGCGCATGCTTCATAATCCGAGCTTGGTGCAATATAAACACGTCATGATCATTATTTCCCACCGCAGTAACTGATTGCACTTCAAAAAGACAAAGACTAGAACATAATTGCCAAGGCTGTATTCAATATTGCGCGGATCTTGACTTGAATTAATAACACTGAGAATGGTCCGCCTAAGATCTAAGACTGGAAGTCGACCAATCCGCACTGGGCCAGCGTGGTTGACTAAAGCCTAAACACCCTAACATAGGGTAGGCTCGAGCCCCTCGGTGGGGAGTGGGGACATGTACGAGCTGTGATGATACTTATAAGTTATCAGAAGATATTACCGAGCTTATAAGAGGTCACGCTGTAAGTACTCCGTTATACTGGCAGCGTGAAGGTTTTTGCTATGTGACAAGCAACTCTGGCCCATCGGCCAAATCGTGTAAATCATGCATGAAAACAGTTAAGACATCAGCATCCTTCATCGCACATAAATGTACATTTCAGTGCGTACATTCTCGAGTCTGAGTGTACGCAAACAAACCACCTGATGCTGATGACGCCGGTCACGCCACCTGACGTGCGCATAATCATATCGAACGTACGAGGTTAGAATCCGAAACTTCGCCCGATTGCACCTTGGCTACTGTTCAAAAACGGCCGGGGGCCTATTTTTATTCCTCGCACAATCGACACGATGAACTCCAAGCGAGTTTTAACTTAACGTCCTAGTGATAGAGTTGAAAATAAATAGTTAATTTTAACAGTTTAGGGTAAGCTGACTGTGTTGATCATACAGCAACAAAAAATACACGCGGTAATATCCCGAGGTTACCCGTGGCAATGATGGACGTCTTACTCATTTATAATACCTAATGACTTTAGAATATTTTTGTTGGTTACCTTAAACAGCTTTTCAAGCCTTGACTGAAGTCGTGGTTTCCTTTTTTAGTTAGTAGACAGAGCTCTGAGGGTTAGTTGAATGCAATATGTTTCATATTATTTTCCATTTTCAAAATCAAAAGTAAATATTGTCAAATTATTACAAAACTTTTTCTTACATATTCTTTTGTGTTTTCACTATAATACAATTTTTCCAACATGATAAAGCATATTAATTTTTATGAAATATATTAATTTATATGAACCAGAATGGTTTCATTCTAATGTCATGGCGCAGTAGAGAATGTATATATTGAAGACGCAGGTTCGAATCCTGACTGAGGCGATATTTTTTCTTGTATTGGTTTATTCATTGACGAGTATGCAGAAATATAAACTTGACGAGTAGACAGTAAAAATAAGCATCGCTTGACCAATATGCAGTTTTGACGAATGTGTCGTACATCGGTCTGTCATTGTTTGGTATTAATAAAAATGAGTTGAGGCTTGAAACTTTTAACTTAAAAGGGAATTGAATAGATTTTCCTTAGACAATAATTAATGATTCCCATTTAACAAAACGGCTATTTAATATAATACTAAAACGTATTTTTAATATATGTCTTTTCTTGCAGGTCCGTTTCAAATGAAGAAAATGTCGCAACGAGACTTTTCGGAAGTATGTATTGTTTTGCTATCTATTAGGATATAGATATTATAAACTACATCGCGTGGTTTACAGAAATATCAACTAAAGCTTTAATTCCTTTATAACCCGTTAAAGGATGATTTCTGCGATAAAAATTATCCTATGTCCTTTACCGGGACTCAAACTGTTTCTGTTTCTTATTCTATGATGTCCGGCAATGCTGCACATGCGGGCCGCGGCAGTAATTTACTATATTTAAAAAGAGCACCTCCCGAGTTTCTGGCTCGCTCTTCTCGCGGGAAGGATTGGCTTTTGAAAGATTAGATTCGTGATATACTCGGTGATTCGGCTCGATAGCGGTAGATTCAAATAAAATTTGAATCTACCGCTATCGAGCCGCATAGTGCATTGATATAAATTTTAAATTAATACATTGAAATATTTATTTCTATGCATGTCCGTTACTGTCCCGACACAAATGTAGTTTTGTTTCACTTCATTTTACTCCATTTCACTTCATTTAACTTCATTTTACTCCATTTCACTACATTTCACTTCAATTCACTTCATTTTACTTTACTTCATTTCAAAGAAACATCGGCATAATAGGTAGAAAGTTAAAATTGTCACTGTGTGTCTTTGCCGCTCTAACCAAGATGGCAATTTCGAAATGACCATTATGAAAATTTAAAAAAAGATTACACTGGTTTTGTTCGGCGTCTTATAATCTTACAGGGTGGTACTAGGTAACCGTTCATATGCGAGTTCAACTTGAGTTTTCACATCTAATGGTAACTTACACCGCTGATCTTGTCGCGTAGTATAGTATGTATTGGTAAACATTTGCCGTTTGGATATAGGTTTTCCAGCACTTTAGACAATCGGTAATATTTACAAGCGGATGAGATTTCTTTGTCATCACACGATACAATCATTTCATCGTAACGCCAATTGTACGCACCGTTCGCTCCTACACCGCCGCCGCCGTCGCCGACGTGTGAACCCGGGCATTCGTGACTAGCAGTTTTCTGGGCCATGGTCTAAGTGGGCAGACGACCTAGCCGAATGAATTAATTTTTTCATTCATCTTGTTATTCTATTATTGAGATCTTGGCGATAAGTTTTGTATAGGAGAATAATATTGACATTTATCGAAATAGCGAATCAGTTTGAGTCGCTTTCAATCGCGATTTTAATTAAATTTTATACGTGCTGGCCTCTGCACGCGTCTTCGTCTGTGTGAACAAAATATCTAGTAAGATACTTTGATATTTTGACCCATACAATGTGCTAACTAAATTGCGCAAAACCTGAATGTAGTTTGTTTAGAATCGAGAGAAATCAAATTCACAAAAAAATACGATTCAAATTTTATCCAAAATGGAATTTTCAACTACGCCGCTTGTTAAATTCACTTGCTAACCGGCAATATCGTATTCGCAGGCGCGTGGCCATAGAGTTCAAAATATGCAAGATATATGCAATATAGAGTTCCATAGAGTTTCAAATATGGAAAATATGTAACATAGAGTTCCATAGAGTTCCAAATATGCAAAATATGCAACATAGAGTTCCAAATATGCTAAATATGCAACATAGAGTTCCATAGAGTTCCAAATATGCAAGATATGCAACATAGAATTCCATAGGGTTCCAAATATGCAAGATATGCATATTTGGAACAAAACAGAAAAAGATGGACATATCTTCGTAAATTACCCGCGAGAATTTAATTTATATAATTCTTTTATAATAAACATATGTTTTATAAATTTATATCGCAAAACCTCATGTTTTGCGTTATTAAATTTACACGTTGTAAGAGCGTCGGTGGCGCTGTGGACTCGGCACTTGCCTTCCAATCGGGAGGTCCGGAGTTCAAAACCGCCATGTTCCAATTTGTTTTTCGTTTTCGGATTTCATATGTACATTTGTTTGACGCTGCTACGGTGAAGAAAAACAGTTTGAGGCAACCTGCATACACCTGCAAAGAAATTCAAAGGTGTATATGAAGTCGACCATTCATCACTTTGCCAGCGTGGTTAACTAAGGCCTAAACACTCTAACTCAGGGTAGGCTCGAGACCCTCGGTGGAGACGTATATGAGCTGTTATGATGATAAGTACACGTAGCTACAGTCTATGTAAATTGATCGAGATGTTACCACACATTGAGCTGGAAATAATGTCAAAACTTGTACTTGGGCCCATAAATAGATTTACATAACATTAGCGCCACATTATATAAATAGTCACAATTAATAATAAATTCCCTTACAAATAATGCTGTGAAATGAGCGTGGAATCTTCACATAATAGCATGGTGCTATTTAATGTTAATTTTATGATTTCATCCACTCATGGTAAACCGAAATATTTGTATAATAATTTACATTATTGTAGTAATATGAACGTTTCACAGTTTTCACTAAGTAATTGTCCATTCAAAAAAATCAAATTCGAAGTATTTATTACAATTAATATTTTATCTATCACTCAATACTACCAAGGACTACCTTTTTGTCTAAAATGAAAAAAGTAATTCTTAATCAAAATTTAAAGGTAAAATTGGGCCATACATAATGGAGCGCCGAGTCACACAAGGCTAAGAAGATGAATATAATTCGAGCCGCTAGGTGCAGACGTGAAGGATGCAGTGGGCGGGGGTGTTATTATGTATCTGGTTATTGTAATAAGCTCAGTCTGAATAAAGCAACGACTCAAAATATATGAGAGTTAAAACGGTCAAAAGTACAATAACTACAACTTCGAGAATATATCTGGTAATTTTTAAGCCATTTTGAATTCTTAAATATTCATGGATGTCTTATATAACATAATCATGTGCTATAGTAAAACAATTCCAAAATAAATAGAAAGTTGAAATATATATTCATTATAGGCACTTAAAAAAACATCAGACTGCCCACCTAAGAGAAGGTTACGGGTAGTCGTTAGATTCAAGCTCCACAGGACCGATACGTGTGGAGATCCTTAGTGACATATACCAATAGTGGGCAACAAATGATAAGCATTGTATGCGCATGTATCCTAATCATCTTATCTTATACTGCTATTGCTACACTTCAACACCCGAGGATCTTCCCAATCATAATCAAAATCTTAGCAAACGATAGTAGCAGAAAAAAGTTGACTCTACTTCTGTTAGAAAAGGAGTAGGCTTTTATGAGAACAATGAACAAAGAAACGTTAATTTAACATAGTTGTTCAGTTCTGTATAATAACTGGACTACGAGTAGTACTTTTTCAAAATTTCTGAAGTATACTTTGATACTCTTATAAGTTTCGCTTTATTAATTCTTATGATCTCAATAAACCTATTGGCGGACAAGCAATTCTAATTAAGATTATTTTCTTACGACGAATACGATTCGAGATCCAGAGCGTAGTGTGGTCTGTAATAAAAGTTTAACGATTATAAACGGAAGACGAATTAATTTTTAACTCTGGAAAGATGGCTCGTTGATTGATACTTGAGAAATAATAGTACAGTGTGGTAATAACAAGTTGTTTTAATACATATAACGAAAATATAGCGGCCGTTGCATGTGTACAGTCAGCTACATTTCATATTTTGCATTTACATTTGGAAAGCCGTTGCTATTGCTTTCGACATAAGAGTGGTCTAAGATCAACAAGTAAAGACTGGCGTGTCGCTATGTGTACTTTAAGTCATTTAGTAAATTGAATTAAAATCTGTTTTTAATTTTATACTGGAAGACTATAAACAGGAAAATGTGATTCTATCATTAGTTTAAGTATTTTATTATTAATTATTACCCACCTTCGTGAACTAATAGTTGAGACAACTGGTATAATCTGGAGTTTAATTCTCTATGGTGTTCTCTATGGATTTGATTGGAGAGACTCTGAGGCTGCCTAATTAACTACCACTAATTCACATTTTCTTAGGCGGGGGAATCTGACACGATGCCAAGGGAATGAGTTAACTGAGCCACCCACTTTGGTATGGACGTATGACTCTGGGTCTCCAGCGGCTATTCCGCTAATATCCCCATACCCAGCTGAACCAACCAACCTTTCCACTCCTGATACATTCGGGATAGGAAGGCTAATTCACCGAACGTACCCCCTGGAGACAGTTCCAGCAATAAAATCTTGTCTTACCTTACTGTTGCTATAACAACAACCCTAATATCGTTAATGTGTTCCCACGATTAGAAGGTTTGCACATTTTTTTTCGGGACATCTACCACATTGTTTCTCTGCATCACTTAAAGATTTAATAGCAGAAAATTCCTTAGGCATTAAGTCTGCCTCTGTACAACAATATTTGTACATAAAGATAGTATTATCTCTTCTCTATTATATAATAAAATCGTAGGGGTACAAAAATCTGTAATTGCGAAATATTAAGAAAAAAAATACACAGGTCGCCTTAAAATCATTAGCAGAACACGATAGAATAGTTTTAAAAAAAATTGTTTGTTTGTTTGTTTGTCTGTTTGTCCGGAAAGATCTCCGAAACTACTGGACAGAATTTGATATGGCTTACACCACAATGCTTAGAATTTTCCGGAAGAACATTTAGGCATAATTTCGCTTGTTTAAATTCACTTTTTATTTTTAGTGAAAAAATACCATATAAAATTTTCGAATTGGCTTTAGGTAGAAAAAACAACATGGCGCACGTGAAATTATTTTGACAAGTCTGTCACATAGTACAGAGAGAAGGTATTTTCTTCCACGAAGGAAAGGCAATGGAACTACGCCATACAGCCTGATCTTAAGTAATTGGATTTCGAAAATTAAGGCAGGAATGAAGTGTTTCACATAGTACAAATAAAATTTAATATTTTCTGTTAATGGCTGTGCCTAACTGTATTTCGCCAACCAAATTGTATTTTTCTAATGTCGTACCGTGGTGGTAAGGCAAAAAGATCAAGCCATACAACCAATGTATAAAGCATTTTTTATAATAATACTTATCGAGTGACCATAAAATTTGTAGATTGGTTTAATTCTTGACTAATTTTCACAAAATCGGTACAATTTTTGAAATATTTGAAATGTTGAAAAATGAAGATACTCTTTTCAAGGTATTTTGAAAGGTGTTATATGTTTTTACATTAGGACTAAGGAATCAAACTCTTTCATCCATTTAAAACTATTAAAAGTAATAGATTAATGTTAATAATTAAAACACCTATCTGACTGCAATCTTCTGGGTTACGCGTAGAGGGACGGGACGGGACTCTTGATCCTAATGTCTAAAATGACGGATCACATTTTTTTGGATCCACCCAAGGAACATGGATATCGAACGAAGAACCTAAAGAGTAGAACACATTGAACCTAGCCACGTTGACTAAATTTGACATGACTGCCGATAAAGTTCGTTTCCAAACCCTGCGATATGCATATCAAATGAAAGGCCTTGATGAGTAGAGCACTATGAACATAGGAAAATCGCCCTAAATTCAACATGGCCGCCGATCAAATAAAACGGATAAAAGTTCGTTTCCAAACCCAGCAATATGGGTATCAAATGAAAGGCATTGATGAGTAGAGCACTATGAACCTAGCAACATTGACATAAATTCAACATGGCCGCCGCTCAAAAAAGGTGGATAAAAGTTAGTTTCCAAACCTAGCAATATGGGTATCAAATGAAAGGCCTTGAAGAGTAGAGCACTATGAACCTAGCAATATTGACATAAATTCAACATGGCCGCCGCTCAAAAAAAAAGGATAAAAGTTCGTTTTCAAGCTCAGCAATATGGGTATCAACTGAAAGGCCTAAAAGAGTAGAGCATTATGAACTAAGGAAAATTGCCCTAAATTAAACATGGCCGCCGCTCAAAAAATGGATAAAAGTTCATTTCAAAAACCAGCAATATGGGTATCAAATAAAAGGCTTTGATAAGTAGAGCACTATGAACCTAGCAACATTGACATAAATTCAACATGGCCGCCGCTCAAAAAAGATAGATAAAAGTTCGTTTCCAAACCTAGCAATATGGGTATCAAATGAAAGGCCTTGAAGAGTAGAGCATTAGGAACCTGGCAAAATCGACCTAAATTCAACATGGCCGCCGCTCAAAAAAAAAGGATAAAAGTTCGTTTCCAAACCTAGCAATATGGGCATCAAATGAAAAGCCTAAAAGAGTAGAGCATTATGAACTTAGGAAAATTGCTATAAATTCAACATGGCCGCCGCTCAAAAAATGGAAAATAGTTCGTTTCCAAACCCAGCAATATGGGTCTCAAATGAAAGGCCTTGATGAGTAGAGCACTATGAACCTAGCAACATTTACATAAATTCAACATGGCCGCCACTCAAAAAAGGTGGATAAAAGTTAGTTTGCAAACCTAGCAATATCAAATGAAAGGCCTTGAAGAGTAGAGCATTAGGTACCTACGAAAATCTACCTAAATTCAACATGGCCGCCGCTCAAAAAAAGGATAAATGTTCGTTTTCAAACCGAGCAATGTGGGTACCAAATGAAAGGCCTTGCTGAGTAGAGCACTATGAACCTAGCAACACAAATAAATTCAACATGGCCGCCGCTCAATAAAGGTGGATAAAAGTTCGTTTTCTAATCTAGCAATATAGGTATCAAATGAAAGGTCTTCAAGAGTAGAGCACTATGAACCTAGCAATATTGACGTAAATTCGACATGGCCACCGCTCAAAAAAGGTGGATAAAAGTTCGTTTCCAAACCTAGCAATATAGGTATCAAATGAAAGGCCTTGAAGAGTAGAGCACTATGAACCTAGGAAAATAGCACATGATTCAATATGGCCGCTGCTCAAAAAAAAACTGACAAAAGTTCGTTTCTAAGCCCAGCAATATGGGTATCATATGAAAGGCCTTGATCAGTAGAGCACTATGAACGTAGCAACATTGACGTAAATTCAACATGGCCACCGCTCAAAAAAGACGGATAACAGTTGCTTTTCAAACCCAGCAATAGGGGTATTAAATGAAAGTAGGCCCTGAAGGGTACCTAGAGCAGCCATGCTCTAAGTGTGTTCCGCGGAACCCTAGGGCACCACACTACCCCTATAAGGGGTTCCGCAATAATTTAGAAAAATCAAAACACCCTCTCTGGTCGTACTTTCATTATGCTTATTAATAAAGAATACACTTTTAAAAACTATTGTTTTATTTTAGGGTTCCGTCAAGTATTTCGCTTTCCAAAAGGGTTCCGTCACAAAAAAGTTTGAGAACCGCTTCGGGGCCTATTGGATGTTCGATGTTAGATGTTACCTGTGTTTAGTGTCCTTCGAGACCTTGATAATGCAACGATCGTGAACTAACTAACGATAACTCCAAGTTTGTGTGTTGGATGATAGTCATCACGGCGAGTTTGCTAACCGAACTATGCCAGCAACACTATATCGCACAGTACACGTTACAAAAACGGAAGTCTCAATACATTTTAAGGCTAACCGCATAAATACGTTTTTTCGCATTCGTTTTCTGAATGCGGGCATCCGAATGCATCAAATCTATACAAAATACTCATTGACTGCCGCACACGTTCGTTTTTATTACGAACGGAGCACGTTCTGTACGTACGTTTAGGTAGAATGGTAGAAATCCCGAATGAGAAGAAACGAACGTCTGCGCTACGTTGACGAAACTCCGTGTCTGTATTCCGTGATCGGATATCGAATACGGAAAACGTATTTGTACAGTAACCCCCCCATTCATGCTATACATTAACTCTACGAAAAACGCCAGTATTACGAGATAAGAACGGTTCAAAGGTCTAAACTTCATTCGTATACAGTTCTAATTTATTAAGAATTGTTTATTTTAATTCGAAACATGAATACGATAAAGATTATTCTTGCAACTGTGTAGTTCTTTCTACTGAAGAAGAATTTATTAATACCAATAATGTCTCTAAAACAATAATAATACTTAGTGTTTATAGTAATATGTAATGTATTTAATTTTGTGGACTGTTAGAAAAAGAGCATTACGAACCTACGAAAATTGTCCTAATTTCGAAATGGCCGATGCTCAAGAAAGGCAGAATAAAGTTGAATCATTATGGAATAAAATGGAGGAAAAACTAAACACTGTTGATGAAGCGTGTAAATAGCTTATCATGTGTAATATTAAAGGGGGAATTTCGCCAACTTCTGATGAAATGGCGAACTTAATGTTTCACAAATAACTATGGACTGAACATCAACAATCTAGGCAAATAGGTCAGATAAACGTAATCTACGACTCACCCGATGCTTCACCGATCATCAGCCTTCAGGCCTAAAGATGTAGGCACAGCCGCTGCACGCACCAGTCCTGCGATTCTAGATAATCAGCCCAACAGTTGCACCAAACACAATATGTAAAGTCTACAATAGTTTCTCACTTCAAATATATTATGATAAGATGAGATCACGGCGAATAATTTTCAAAATGTTATTTGCGGATATTAATATATAACCGTTGCGGGGCAGCGAGAATAACAGAAACAAACACGGGAACTTCTCTTTCTTGTCTATCCCAAAAGTGGTGGCACGGCGTAGCGCCTTTTGGCCATCACTCCGAATCACAGAGTCCACACCAGGCGGCATCGCCGAGTACGTCTACCAAACCAGTATGCCAGTATTGTTGATGTGAAAATAGTAAAATATATATATGAAAAAGATGCGTCACCATGCTCCCCGCCTTGGAAGTTCTTGGAACTTTCAAAACAACAAATTAAGAAATCTAAATTTAACTAAATTAAAAAACGACACGATATGAGAAGCTACTAAAGTTACTGGTTAGGCAAAGGGTATAATTTTACAACTGGACGCCTTAAAAACCCTGTTCGTGTCTTTACCAGAGCAACCCGCACTATACCATCGGGTCCAGGAAAGACCTCCGTGATTATTCCTAAAGCCCAACACAAAGGAGGACTATCTTCCTGACCGATAAGGACTACGGTTCCTATTTCAACAGGATGTTCAGGAGTCGCCCATTTTTGCCTAACTTGCAACGTATGCAAATATTCTTGGTGCCATTTTTTCCAGTACGAACGGACCATAGAATCTAATAATTTTTTGCGGTTGTTTAAATTAACACTACCACTTGGAACGTCTGACGCGGGTAAATATTGTAATGGCGTAGACATTAAGAAATGAGCGGGAGTGATTACGTCAGGATACGGATCCGAAGATAAAACGCTTAGTGGACGCGAATTCATAACGCATCCAATCTGAGTGAGTACAGTTTGCAGTTCCTCATATGTTAGTAGCTGAGATCCAACCACTCTGTATAAATGAGTTTTCAAACTTTTTATGTTGGACTCCCATATACCACCAAAATGAGGAGCCCTGGGTGGAATCATTTTCCACTCGATCCGCCGACTAGCGAGTTCACTCTTTATAACGGCATTATATTCCGCTCGCAATGTGAACTGATATAGTTCGTTGAGGTGAGACTTGGCCCCGACAAAGTTTGTCCCATTGTCGGAATATAAACACGTTACAGGACCACGAAGGGATATAAAACGTTTGAATGCCAACAAAAATTTATCAGATGTCAGATCAGACACCAGTTCGATATGCACTGCCTTTGTGACAAGACACACGAACAGGCATATGTATGCCTTTTGGGCTCTCTGTCCACGTCTGCGACAGAGCGTAATGCGTATGGGGCCTGCGTAGTCTACGCCAGTGTGCACGAAAGCTTTAGCCTCAGTAATGCGGTACGCTGGTAGATCTGCCATCATGGGGGTAGGATGCTTGGGGTTTACCCGAAAGCAGGAATTGCATTTGCGGATTAAATTTCTGATAACTGTTCTGGCATCTAATATCCAGAACCGCTGACGCAAAATTGACAGCAATAATTCAGAGCCAGTATGACAGTTCATGATATGAAAATGAATTATTATAAGATTAGTAACGTGGTCACGCTTAGGAAGTAGTACAGGGTGTTTAGACTCAAACCCTAGGTCAGAATGAGACAATCTGCCGCCTATACGAAGGATATTATTCTCATCTAAAAATATCGATAAATTGCGTAACCTTTTAGACGGCAAATGACCCTTTTTAATTAAAGAGATATCCTCGTAGAAATGAAGTTGTTGTACGGCACGTATCACAACTCGTTCAGCTATACTCAAATTATTAATAACATTATTCGAAATAGCGGAATTCAAAAGTTTTGCGAATTTTAAAACGTATACAACCACACGTAACAATTTATCCCACGACGAGATTCGTTGTGAGAGTTCATATACAATCGAAAGATCCCGGCTAACAGTACATGTAAGAGCCTTAGTCCGGAGCTCTGGTAATGCGTCACTCGGTGTGGGTAAAAACGGTTTCACCGGCCACTCTTCAACAGGAGATCGCAACCAAGAAGGACCATCCCACCACAAACCGTGAGAAATTAATTGTGACGGAAGCATGCCACGAGATAGGCAATCACTCGGATTTTCGATGCCAGATACGTGATAAAAATGACGCGGTGCTAAGTGCTCCTGACACTGAGCGACGCGGTTGCTCACAAAGATTGACCATCTATGAGGAGATGACGCAATCCACGAAAGCGCAATGGTGGAATCAGAAAATGCAAAAACATCGGCTATAGAACAGCGTTCTTCGTATGAACTACGGACGGTGTTAACTAATTTTGCCATCAGAAGCGCGGCACACAACTCTAAGCGAGCAAGTGTGGCAATTTTTGCCGGCGATACTTTCGATTTAGCACATAACAGCCGAACATTTATTTCTCCTGATGCGGAAGTTGTGTGTAAATATATCACAGCTCCATAGCCATTGAGGCTTGCGTCACAAAATGCTACTATATTTACCTTTGTGTTAGTGAAAACACCAATATGACGCGGAATTTGAACTTTACACAATAAGGGAAATTCTTGTGTCAGTAATGAAAAACGCTTAATTATATCTTCATGGGGACTATCGTCCCAACCGACTTTATCAAGCCATAATTCCTTAATTAGCAACTTCGCATAAAAAATTACAGGAGCTACTACTCCAAGTATGTCAAACAAGCGGGCTACCACCGAGAGTATGTTACGTTTTGTACACTTATCGTGTATTTGCGATATGGTTAACATGAAAACATCATTTGTAGGTTCCCATGATAACCCTAATACTTTAGAAATATTTTCGCAGCCATCCTTTATAAAGTCTACACTACCGAGATGCGAATGCGGGAGACTATTCATAACAGTTTCCGAGTTAGATTTCCACTTGACTAAATCAAAACCACCAGTTTTGAAGTAAGAAATTAATTCGCGTGAAAGACAAACAGCTATATCTTCGTCTTGGACTGAATGTACCAAATCGTCCATATACATTCTGGTCACTGCTACCTGAGCCGCTTCAGGAAAATGCAAACTATCAGTAGCCAAATGCCTAATAGTACGCATGGCTAAGAATGGGCTAGACTTGAGCCCAAAGGGGACCCTATTAAATTGAAAAGTACGGATCGGCTCCCTGTCAGTAAAGCGATACAAAATTTTTAAAAACTTGCGATCGGCCTCTGTTACGCCTACTTGTAAGTACATTTGCCGAATATCGGCATTTAATGCGATAGGAAATAAACGGAAATTTAATAAAAGTAAAAATAAATCAGCCTGTAGATTAGATCCTGTATGCAAGATGTCATTCAATGAGACACCTGTATGAGTCCTGGCACTTGCGTCCAACACAATTCGCGGCATGGGCTTGTCCGGGCGAACAACGGCGTGATGTGGTATGAAGTACCCATCACTAACATCAAATGTTACAATTTCGGAAAGGTAATTATTATCAATATATTCCTGAATGACCTTATCGTAATTTATTTTCAGGGACGGAGACTGTTTAAATTTCTTTTCGAGTGAATAAAGACGACGTTGAGCGGCAGCGTAAGAATTACCTAACTCCGTTATATTTTTACAGAATGGTAAGGCAACAGAATAACGTCCTTCACTAGTACGAGTTATGGAACTAGTAAATAAATTTTCGCATTCAGTGTCTTCGGGACTCAAGTAATGTTTAAGCGGTAATTCCTCCAACCAAAACCTCTGCAAGTTGAAGGTAACCACGTCTCGTGCGACAGCGGAAAAGGAGGAAGAAGTGGCGTCGCCATGACGTGGGTAGTCCCCCATCAGGACATAACCCAAAGTTGTTTGCAACGCCGGCGGAGCGCGAGAACCCGAATCAATCTTATTCCCGAGATAGAGATAAGGAAAGAGTTGAGCACCAAGTATTAGATTAATATCACCCGGAATATTCCACGTAAGGTCTGCGAGCGGTAAATTATTCAAAAAACTAAAATCACCCTTATTTTCGATGAAATGTGACGGTAATTGATCTGTAATACAATCAACAACTAAAGCGTAAATATTATATTTACTGTGCGGATGAATGCGGGACTCGATGTCAAAACGAACAAAACCATATATCGGTCGCGAAGATAAACCAACTCCTTTGACGAAAGAATTATTCAAAGGAATAATAGGTAAATTTAGTGACTTACAACAATCAAGAGCGATTAAATTATGTTGTGAACCGTTGTCAATAAGACAACGAATTAAAACACTGCTATTATCATTACATTTTGCAAATACTTGCGCGGTTGACAAAAGTATCGTTGCATTATTACGCGCGCTATAAGATAAAAACGCGTTGTTATTATTATTACACGGCGCATGACTGCATGAACCAGGACCGCGCGATTCAGGCGAAGCGCTGACCGCGCACTCGCCGAGAGGCACGGAGTTCGCGACGACAGCCATCGAGGACGGCAGCGGCGACCGCGAAGAAGACGGCGACCGGTAAGACGCGGGCCGTGATAACCGCGAACCATCTTCACATTGAACTACGCCGACGGCATCCTTCATCATTACATGAACATTTGATACGGTAGGTTGCTTCGCATCAAAATGCAAAAATGTATGATGACGTTTACTACATGATTTACAAACCGAAGCGGAATTACAATTAGAAACAGTATGCGATAAACTCAAACAATTTAAGCAGCCATGTTGCGACTTAATAAAATCGAACCTATCTCTGACAGAAAGGGCATTTTTAAATTTGTTACAAAGATAAAGTTGTAAATGATCGGTGCCATCACATAACGCACACTTTTGTGATCTCAAGCTAGTCGACGGTTCGTTGCGTGATACGAACGCCTTATAAGTATTTTGTGAACGCAGGGCAGGCTTATTACCAGTCACTAAAGAACGTGAACTAGAATTATTATTATTAGAACGTTCCAAAATCTTGACCTGATCTTGAATAAAAGAGATTAAATCTGTATAAGAAGGAATTTCAATATTTCTAACTGATAACTCAAATGCTTGAATAGTTGTTGTGTCAAGTTTTCTCAAGCCACAATATAATAATAAGAAGTCAGTCAAATCTGAAATGTCTAATTGTTTCAATGCGGAAATCGAAGCAGAATAATTTTCAACAAACGAATCTAAACTATTTTTTGAATTATTGCAACTCTTTAATTCAAAAATATTATTCAAATAATGTGTGCCTAATGCGCGTTTATCTTGGAATTTCTTGACTAAACTATTCCATATTATGTCATAAGTGTCACCGGTAGGTACGATACCTGCCGTGACCTTTAATGCAGAGTGCGTTAATTTGCCTACTAAGTATTGCACCCGTTGCGAGTTAGACAGTCGAGCGTTGTCATGAATATTCGCCCTAAACGACTCATAAAAAATCGGCCAATTTTCCGTACGACCGTCAAACGAAGGTAATTCTATCGGTGGTAATTTTATGTCTACATTGCCTTTATGCGACCTTTCAGTACTGGGTCGCTCCGATGAAGAATTGACAATAATCCTATTACGTGCACTTTTGATGCGGATATACAAATCTTGACAAGATTCAAAAGCCGAGTAGTCTGGCTTTGCTTCGGAATCCAAGTTCAATTGAATCTCGTTAATGTCATCAATCAAACTTTCATATTTATTAAACAAAGAATCGATCGTTTCCGTCTCAGTTATAAAATTATCCCTTGACCTCGAATCGAAAGTTGAAATATTTTTCGTTAAATCAAATAAATGGTTGAAACGTGCAAATGCCGATTCCTTTTTACATTGTAGCAAAGATAATTTATTTTCTAATTGTTTGTGAGACATTTTATCTTTATACTAATGCAAAAAAATCGAAAATGTAATTTAAAATATTATTTACGAAAATTCATATAAAATTTGTATTTTTCGCAATATGGCGGGAGCGGTGATGCGGTCTAAGTTGAGAGTTATGCCAATAAGTACGCAAATCCTACTCTAACTTAGCAAAAGATATATAATAATTAATTAAATGAATATGCGGAAGCTAGAACAATATCCTAGGCTCTAGAAGGACCAATAAGAAATGATGAAGCGTGTAAATAGCTTATCATGTGTAATATTAAAGGGGGAATTTCGCCAACTTCTGATGAAATGGCGAACTTAATGTTTCACAAATAACTATGGACTGAACATCAACAATCTAGGCAAATAGGTCAGATAAACGTAATCTACGACTCACCCGATGCTTCACCGATCATCAGCCTTCAGGCCTAAAGATGTAGGCACAGCCGCTGCACGCACCAGTCCTGCGATTCTAGATAATCAGCCCAACAGTTGCACCAAACACAATATGTAAAGTCTACAATAGTTTCTCACTTCAAATATATTATGATAAGATGAGATCACGGCGAATAATTTTCAAAATTTTATTTGCGGATATTAATATATAACCGTTGCGGGGCAGCGAGAATAACAGAAACAAACACGGGAACTTCTCTTTCTTGTCTATCCCAAAAGTGGTGGCACGGCGTAGCGCCTTTTGGCCATCACTCCGAATCACAGAGTCCACACCAGGCGGCATCGCCGAGTACGTCTACCAAACCAGTATGCCAGTATTGTTGATGTGAAAATAGTAAAATATATATATGAAAAAGATGCGTCACCAACTGTGTTAAGTATTTTGATGGCGAAACGTAGTTCGCGGGCACAGCTAGTTAATAAATAAATTAAATCCAGATATTTTTTTAATTATTTTTTTATTTGGTTACACTGTTATCTAGCGAACTGTCGTCGAACTCTCGAGCAGCGTAGGTACTATTAAGTGATTACGAGTCTTCTAGACGAAATGCGTATTTAATATGTAGGTATAAGTGATGTGATGAGTACCTAAACCAGGGGCGCTGAAAGATATGTTTTTCTATACTCTACTCTGATCAAAGGATAGGTCCGACGTTCTGTGGTACGTATGAATCCAATTTTTGTGTTAATAAAACATGATTTCAGAAAATCATAGTACATACAAAGCGTGACCACACACATTCGAAATAGAGGAAACGTGCGAAAGTTCAACAGAATTAATGATATTACAATCTAATTAATAACAGACCAATAAATTATAGACGTCTTCTAAATATATATTTGGTTTTACTTCCCATTAAGCTTACAAATATTAATTATGCATTTCCAAAAAGTTGTCATAAACATTTATTTGGATTATAATTTTAATTTCATTGGTCCAAATTTTACAGGTCAAGTGCGTTCATTTTAACGTCCGTCCTGCGGTCCATATTAGATCATGCTGAGGAAATGTTATATTAGTACATAAATAGCTTCCGCTTGCGAAGGTATCCATACAATGAAAAGTATTATTTACTATATCAACCCAGATTATAAATTACCTTTAAAAAGACACATAGTTATAAAATTGACCTTTTAATCAGATATTTACACTGTACTTATGTGCGAAAATATAAGCATTGCGGCGAGTAGCTGCTAGAACTCTTTCTTTTATTGTACTGCAAGATATAAGGAGTCTTAAACACAAGTGTGTACCACGTATCTATTCAAGCGGTTATCCGCCGTAAATTTGAAATTCAATTTCGCGTAATTAAACAACACAATTGATTTCCCTTTGCTATAATCTATAATATACATAAAGCTTCTATATATATAAAAGGAGAAGTTCCTATCTATAGATGCACGAACAGCAGTAACCGCTAATGATAGAAACGTGAAATTTGGACAGTTGTTTTAATTCAAAATGCGGACGCACACTATAAAGGGATTTAAAAAAAACCTATGAATAGGGATGAAATAGGGGTTGCTTGAATTGTTTAAAATTAGCAAAGATTTTGATAAAACTTGAGATTTATGCTCTTAAAAACATTTCATTGAACACGTGTTTCATGGTTTATTGAAATTCACACCGTTAGGGTGCAAAATAGGGGTTGAAAATTTCTATGGAAAATATTTAAAATCTGCTCCAATTTCTACGAAATTTATTATCCGGGCTTAAACCGGGCTACACAATTATTTTTCCTACAGGAAAATATAAATTCCTACGGTAAAACAATAATAACGCGGGCGAAGCCGCGAGCGGAAAGCCAGTATTGTAATAGATAACCTTAACGATATTTGTTTATACGATAAGTTTTGTCAAAATGGTAAACAACTTTACTCGCATATTATGTGCACTATAATATTGCACGATAAACAAAAATGATGAAAGGGCGCCACCACCTTCAATCCCACGATGACGGCTCTCTTTCCGCACAAAAGTAGAGTGTGTGCGGACTGCGGATTCACAAAATTAAAGTAGTTTTTGGAGCTACATCCGCAAGAACGCAAAGACTCCCAATGCTGCATGAGCCAACAAAAGCATTCATGCTCAATCAAGTCCTACAAAAGACATCAACGCGAACCGAAACATTCACGATCAATATTTTGCGATAATATAATATTTGAACTACTCTGTTTACTTATTCACCTACGAGTATATTCCTTATCTATACTAATATTATAAAGCTGAAGGGTTTGTTTGTTTGTTTGGTTGAAGGCGCTAATCTCAGGAACTACTGAGTCGAATTGAAAAATTATTTTTGTGTTGGATACTTAGTCCATTTATCGAGGAAGGTTATAGGCTATATAATATCACGCTACGACTTATATGAGTTGAGCATCAATGAAAAACATAGAAAAAAAGTGAAAAAAATATATGGCGAAACGTAGTTCGCGGGCACAGCTAGTTGTTTATAAAACTATACAAAACCAATAATAGTAGGTATCAGCTAGGGAATTCGCAAAGGTTTGTTTCCTCCGGTCAACCTATTGCTGTAGTGAAACCATTGTAGCAGTGATCGCTTTACAGATGCAATTGAATAGATAAACTACACAATACAATACACAAATATCAAATATTCCGTTGTTTGTTATCACTTTATCATCTATCTAGACGATAATCATCGTAACATTTTTGTTACTTCGTAATCTTGTATTTCTAAATTATACCTAACAAAATCAAATCCTATACAAGTTTATTTTTAATTACCAAAAAAAATTTGTGTGCTTGTTCAGACAAGCAAACTGAACAACTTTCACTATAAGACCAACTTTGAAATCGCAAAAAAAATCAGCTGTTCCATACAAATGTTGAACATTCACTGAACCTAGATGTATGGACCAGCTGATTTATTTTTGCAATTTCAAAGTTGGTCCCATAGTGAAAGTTGTTGAGTTTGCTTGTCTGAACAAGCACACAATTTTTTTTGGTAATTAAAAAATAACCTTGTATATGTTATTTCACAGTTCTCAATTATAAAACGTGAAAAATGTAAAGTAAACACACTTGCGATATTTGTATCAATCGTAGGTATGCATTTTTCACGATTTCCAATATAGAAACTTGAGCCGAAAAGCACTATGTCTAGCAAATACCGCAAATATAATAGACACCGTTCATTTTTAATATGATGTAGATGCGCTTGTGTAATCACCAACATGCAGGCTCAATACCCATAAGCCATAAAACCTCTTCTGTAATTCCTTTACCCTCCTAACAAGCCTGTGGTTAGGGCCGCCGCGCAATTGTGCCGAACGTTAAGGGCGGTGACAATTTCACCGTCACGACTCGCCCGTACCATCCACATTACCAGGGTCGGCTCACCAATTATAGCATCCGGGCATTTCCTATCACCATGTGAATGTACCGCATTACCCTTATTTAGTCTAACGAATTGTATTATTACGTGAAACGTGATAATATCTCTCATCGGAGCTATGGGATGCGCTGGAAATAATCGATGTCGAAATTGAGAATCTCTATTCAACATAAACCTTAGGTATGTTATTTGACATTTGTATTTTAACATTTTTTTTCAGCATCCTTTAAACCATTTTTGATACTTATTGTTGTCAACAACGAGAAAATAATGTATTTAATATGAACAACTAGCTATCATAATAACAACATAGTTGATGTCAGCATAGAATTCAGCTAGATCACGTTTTTTATAGGGAACTCATTAGAACTCGGAATAAACCCCATCGCTGGCTATCGCGCCTGACTACTGCCTCACGCAGTGCCATCAGCACAATACTTAACCTACAGTCGTATCGCAATGGATTATTTGTTGATAAGCACTACTTAAGGGGGGTCCATTAATTACGTGAGGCGATTTGTTGATTTTAGTTAAGATGATACAATGGGGCTGACATTGCCATGTGGTTAAAAGCCCCAAAATGAATAAAGAAATTTAAAAAGAACATCTCAGTATATTATTGTCACAGTCAACACCTCATCTTGTGCTAGTTTCCTCTCCACAATACTATTATAGTATTTCAGCGGTTGACGAGAGAAATTACAAGAGCGACCCCACGAACAAGCACAGCCGTAAAGATCACGGCCAGTAAATAATGTGGCGAAAATGTATAATGTGACTACGTGGAACAAGTACAGTGGAAATCTTACCTGTATTCTGATTGAATATAAATAGCATCAAAATAAGATAGGCCAATAATAATGACAAGTTTTAATTACAGCTAACCTACATATACAGCAGTATGTGATGTAACAGGCATGTAGAATATCTACATTTTACTACATCACATCCTTTCATACATTACATCACATCCCTACCAATATTATAAATGTCTGTAACTCTGTCTGTCTGTATGTTGTAAGGTTTGTAGACTTGCAAGTTTCACTGGAACTACATGCACTATAGGCGACTGTAATTGTGAGACTATTGACAATCATCATCATCATCATCACAGCTCATTTACGTCCCCACCGAGGGGCACGAGCCTACCCTAACTAGTTAGGGCGATTAGGCCTTAGTCAAACCACGCTGGCCCAGTGCGGATTGATTGACTTCACATTACACCTTTGAGTTACTTCGCAGGTGTATGCAGATTTCCTCGTGATAAATGCCAATATAAAAATACAGATATTTGATATTTTTAACAGACTTCGAAAAAGGAGGAAGTTCTATCTATTTTTTTAATGTATGTTCACCGATTACTCCGCCATTTGTGGGCCGATTTTCAAAATTATTTTTGTAATCGAAAGAATTACTCCCGAAGTTAAACTCCCGAAGTGGTTGCTTCATCACCATGTCCTGATCTGATGATAGAATCCCAGGCAAATCGAGGGAAACCTTTAAATTTCATAGGTACGTCCAACGTGTTTCATGTTTTTCTTAAGATTGTCCGATATTTGCATCAAGTAGTCATAATGTCATGATAAAGATAAGGAGCTTGGGAATAATTCTTTCAATACTGTTAGACTAGTACTGTTAGAGCGAAAGACGTTTTTTTTAAATTATTCTGTTGTTTGTCTTATCTCAAGTTCTAAGACGCATATATTAACTTAACTAGTAAAGATTGAAAAAAAAAAAAAAAGTAGAACCAACTTCAAAAACACGTAGAAGTCATAAATAATATAATAATACATAAAACATCACAGTTTTATATTGAAGTCGGTGCCAAGCAATGACCACATTAAACGTCTTAAAAAATACCAGAACAATTAATAAAGTTATTTAGGTACTTAAAATTTGGCACCAACTTCAAAATATAAAATTGTGATGCTGTATTCATGGCTTTTCGGTGTTCTTGAAGTCAGTTTTTTTAAATATTAGAATCGAACACAATCAAACCATTTTTAATAACACTGGAGTGACGGAAATAATTCAGATAAACAATCTCACTATGTAGAAGATGTCATCGTTTATTAAAAGATTTTCCATAGTGTACGTTTCGTGAACTTTCTAATCTATAGTCAACATTAACAATAAATTCAAAGGCCATAAAACATTCCCAGCATCGCAAGAAATAACTACCTACAATTTTTAGTCGCAAAACGCGGAATAGCTCTGCTATCCAGCTGAGCAGCAATAGCGGCTTTCCATCCGCTCAGCCCAATTAACATGTTTGATATAGAAAATTAATTATAATAATTAATTTCTCGAACCTTGCACCCGAGCGGCTCAGAGGGTCAATTCCACCAATAAGCCAAAGCCGAACCGAACTGAATCGTCAGTCTAACCAATCAAAATTCACGATTATCGCGCCATCAAACATTTGAAAGACATTCTATACGTTCCGATTGGCAATGTTTCGTTTTAAGTTCACTCTGTCTGTATCATGCACAATTGCTTTCAATCTTGGTGAAAATATTCGTCATCATACCGTCATATTGGTACAAGAAACAGTGCTGCCAATATTATCCCGCGAAGATATTCGATATTCGTGCCATATAATAATTTAATGACAGCAACGCGAAGGGGATTTGGTTTTTCTGTATGTGAAAGCAAGTAAAACTTACCGCGATATTGTAACTACAGCATTTTACAACGACACTTCTAACGATAAAAACAAGCTAACAATTTTTGACATTAATAGATACTAGTACTGACTATAGTTATTTGTAATCTATGTTATGCCTTATTCTGACATACGTCAAATTTCATAAGAAGGAACGAGACAAAAGATTTATTAGACCAGGTTTCAAAAAGTAAAGGCCTTACACGTGCGCGCTGCGTCACTAGGTTCGGTGGCAAAAAAACAATCTACCTAAGTTATTGTGTTAATTCCTATCTCTCGACACTACACTTCTGTTTCAGTTTAGTGGAATCAGCCCTAAGCTTTAGTAAACTTTGCCCACACCATGCACTTAACTCGCGAGATAAAGGGATTCAATGCAATGGGCACTTTCTATCTTATGGCGGACATAAAAGTAAATGTTATTCGTAAAATGATTTGTCAAATTCCAAAGATATATAGTTCAGTGGCCGTTGCGCAGTTTGAGTAATCGAAAAAAGGATCGATAGCACAGTGTGCTTTGACAAGAGTTAAGCAGCTTTGACACACTGATATTTGATCTTCATCAACATACATTTCCTACTAGGTATAGTTTACTCCGTAGACAAGACGAAAATAGAGTAGGTTTGTATTTCGCGTTTTCTATCTCTTCACAGAGGTATAATTGCGGTAAACTCCCTTAAACAGAGGCAGAAGCGCCGCTTCCGCGGGCCGGGCGGTGCAAATATTCATTCCCGCTTCCGTGTGCAGAGCGCTTTAATGTTGCCGGATGTCGGTTTAACGGACATCTAGACTGGACAGTACAGTTTTCTTAACCTGGACTCCTCAACAACAGAGGAAGCGGCTATCATAATGCTATTAATATTAAACAAACTTGGGTAAGACGTGGTAGCTAACCAGGTGGGCTCAGAAGCCCTCATCATCACAGCTCTTTTACGTCCCCACCGACTCGAGCCTACCCTATGTTAGGGTGATTAGGCCTTAGTCAACCACGCTGGCCAAGTGAGGATTGGGCGACTTTACATACGCCTTTGAATTTTTCGCAGAGGTATACAGGTTGCCTCCCGATGTTTTTCTTCATCATTGGAGCATAAAACTTCTGCCCCCACAGGGAATCAAACGCGGGACCGCCAAATCTATACTGTCTCAACAACAAGACCATAAAGACGGTTAGTATAGTATTTTGAAGACAAGTACATCTCAAACGCCGTTACAATATAATCAAATGGAAAGTTTGATTAACATCAAACTGAACTAACACTCACTTAATAAAGTCTCTACAATACAAAGTTGTTCACCGGTACTCCCTTCTGTGATATTAACTTATTTTTTATAGGGTGCCTTATCTCACAATTTCAATTCGGTTCTTACACAATTTTTATTTCGTTTGTGTTTTCATATAAGTAAGAATTCGTCGAAAAGAAACTTCTTTGACTAGCTATCTGGCGGCTATAGGGGTTTACAAGTATTGATTGTAAATACTACAGGTATACTAACTCTGCCCGTGAACTAAGATTCGCCATAATAATTATCAATAAAAGGTGGAGAGGGCCGTCCTTATTACCTAGGGGTACACAATTTATGAACACGTGCAAGGAGTTCTATATTCATCTGTTAGGTCACATCTCTGTGGTGGTATGGTTAAGTCTCACCCTACCTTCAGGGGTATAGCCATCAGGGGTATGGTCGGTCCGAAGGGTAAAAAACAGCCTACGACTAATTATACACAAAAAAATTCACAAAAGTCGGTCACGCCGTTTCGGGGGAGTTCGATAAAAAACATTGTGACGCGAGACTTTTATATATTACTAGCTGTGCCTGCGAATTACGTTACGCCATATATTTTTTCCCGTTTTTGCAACATTTTTCATTGATGCTCAGCTCCTATTAGTCGTAGCGTGATGTTATGTAGCCTATAGCCTTCCACGATAAATGGACTATCCAACACAAAAATAATTTTTCAATTTGACTCGGTACTTCCTGAGATTACCGCGTTCAACCAAACAAACAAACAAACTCTTCAGCTTTATAATATTAGTATACTAAGTAAGTATGAATATTTCACATTCAGATCACAAAAAAACGTCTCTACTGTTTCCCATATTTGCACACTCATTCTAAGGTTGCATGCAATCAATTACTTAACAAACATCATCGCTCATTGAATTCAATGCTATGAACTATTTACGACAATTGATGTGATATAAATACAATAAAACGAAATAAATTGGTAAATACAACATCCCTAACGTAGGTATGCTCCTAATGAGAATCAGCGGAATCACTCAATGTTAATTCGACATAGCACTCATTTATATGGTTAATTAATTGCTAACTTCCACTCTACGATTTCTTTAGATTTAGTGCCGCGATAAAAAGCAAAATTGATGATCTCCATTAAAATGTAGAGAAATAGCTCGTAAAGAATAATCATGTTTGAAAAAGTCAATATTGTATGTACACTGTCTTATAAGCGAATTCAAACATAGATAATGTTTTTAAATTAATAACAATAATTAAGATAAATTTGGATCACTTTGGTTTGTAAAAAATGTTCCATCATTTCATTATAAGTGGGTTCAATCTACATCTAGGACAAAACTTTCACGAATTTCCGAAATCCATCAGCTTAAAATTGAAAATAAGCTTACAGAAACACGTATCTCCAATATTAGGATGTATATTACTAGCTTTCCGCCCACAGCTTCACCAGCGTCACTTTCGTTTTTTCTGAGACTATTATTTTCTCTTTAAAACACAACGGACTGGCGTACACACTTTCATCCCCTTCAGGGTTGAATTTTTTATAATCCGTACATAGCCGACTCATGTCCTATCCAAAAACTACCTACCCGCAAAATTTCATGTTCATAGGTCAAATAGATTTTGACATTTCCTTATTAATACAAAGCAAGGGATTCATTGATGTAATATATAGATAGATAGCTTTAAACTTATTGAAAACGAAGGATTTCAAGACTCAAGACATCAATAGCGGCAGCACTACTTCCTCAAAGGCGTACCTTAAAACCTTAATGATCACTGTGCGTTGTGGTCTTTGGAATCTTTTGCGGTTTGTTGCCGACAAAGCTGAGTTCGATTTCCCGTCAATCCGAATCAGCAACATAATGACTAAGAACAAAACTGAAACAAATTTAAATGTTTCCCCGCCGCAAATGAGCCAGCTTGATAAAATATTACTGCGATGCCCACTTCATTTAACGACGCCGCTAAGCACCGACCGACATTGTTGTTAGAGGATATTCAATTAACATTAAACCTTAGAGCTACATCTTTAAAATTCAAACAACCAAGCTAGGAGTTCCCCCATAATTATGCAAAAGGCAGAATACTAGATAACACGAAAGACGCTTAATTACGTTACAATTGCAATCAATTAAGTACCTGCCTGCATATATGTATGTTGCATTTAAATAAATATCTACATAAGTCTGTGAAACAGAGATGAATTACACAGTTTACAGCAATGTTAAAAAGAAATCTTTACTAAACATAATAAAACATGTTATTCGAAATATAAAATACATTTAGTATTCAAAAGTATCGTAAAAGTATAGTTTAAAAAAGACAAATATATCGTCGTTGAAGTTCTAATACCCATAATGTAAAAAATACAATTTTATCTGAAGAGCAAACGAACGAATAAAGTTACAATATCATTCCACTACTTTTGTAAATTTCAGTAGATCTATTGAGTAAAGAATAAAATCATTAGATGTTAATACGAATTTGTAACAAATACAAATTTTCCTAAAAACGTCTTGTAATCCAATTTCCGCAAAAAATTACTTACGTGGAGTTGGGGCTTTAACGACGATAAAGTTATTCTTGTAAATGATATACCTATTTATAGATACTGCCTTAATGTGCTTTTAGTCTCAATACTCGTTTATATACGTAATTAGTGTTTTTTTTAAGTATTCAAACATATTTTCATTAATTTTTACTATTCAAAGAAAGATTCTTTTATCACAAAGCAAATTTTAAAGTTGCAGAATTCAATTTATAATCATGAAGCTTTTAGAAATGAAGCATAAATTGTACGCATCTCGTGCATTAATCTTTAATATTATTATTTAAAAGAGTAAAGGAAAATACAGGCGCAGGTGAAAACAAGTACATTAGAAACGTATTTCTTTCGAAATTTCTACGCAAAACGAAAACCTGAAAAAAGAGTTACATGACATGCAATTAAATGAGATACAATAAAAACTTATTTTATTAAATTAGTAAGAGAACTACATATACTAATCTTAATAAAGACAAAGGCAAAAAAAATTGTGAAAGACTTGTCGGCACTCCTGACGGAACCCTCCGGTGACCAAAGGGCTGGCAGTTACCTCTGTCAACGGATTAGTTTGGCAATCCGAAGAGGTAACGTTGCCAGCGTTCTAGGTACCGTTCCCATGGGCCCTCAGCTGCAGGACATTTTTTATTTATAGTTTTATCGTATTTTTATTTAAGATTAAGTTTATAAGTATTTTGAGTTTGTATTTAGTTTTACTATTAATTTTAAAGTTATAAATATATAATATTATTATACATTAGTGTATGAATAAAGGACTAATGTCTAAGCACAGAAATAAAGACATAAAAATATAAATAAACTTCCTTAAATTACAATATCTCCGAAAGAAACAGACGACAAGAAATGCTTTTGCCCTTTTTTAGAGGAAAGAAGGGTCTCTTCTTTCACGCGTCGAATTCTGTGCAGCTCCCCTAGCACGACCACCAAAACCCGATATGATAAAGCAGCTTATCGCGGTGAACTTTCAAAATACAATAGGTTTTCATCGTATTTTGACAGTTCACCCCGATAAATCGCTTTGTCATATCGTGATTTGATGGTCGTGCTACGGGGGCAGGAGTGCATTACACAGTTTGCAATTTATATACATAGATTGGGTTTTTGTTAAGGTGGCTAGTTTGGATTTCAATTATTCCTATAAAGCAACATAGAGCTCTATGATTCCCTCTAAAACACAGACACAACGACTTCATTTAATTTAAAATAGGTACTTTAATAAAATATCTATATAAACTTATATCTCATATACTATACATATAGACTGTATGAAGAAAAATAAGCAAAAAGAACCTTATCAACTTTATATTTTACTGAGAAACATAAGATATTATATCTTTTTGTGAGAAAACAATCTACTTTGTGTTCACCAACCAGCTAAACTTGTTTAACCAATCTAACTCTTGAAATTATTAATCTAATCTGAAATAGAAATATAAAGAATGTGCGGCGGCATTCTCTTTGGCAGTAGACTTCATTAGGCAACACGTCAATGATTCCAGTCGCAGTCTACATTTCCAACGAGGTTTATATCATGCAACGAATAAACGAACTCATTGGCAAATGCATAGAAGTAACATTTATGCATAAAGTTATGAAGTAATAATGTGTGGCCGCTATCGTGCGTGAAAGTACATTGACGCTGTGTGCGCGATCCAGGGCAACTAGGGCTGTCAAGAAGCATAAAAATATTATTCACCTGTCACCAGTGTGCTTAAAACTCGCAGCAAAGAGAGAATTAGCTATCACTCAGCGTGAGTAAGCGACTTGAGTTTCGAACATCGCTTTTTGGAATTACTCGCCTCTGAAAACAATCATCATGTGCCCACACACGTCCACTGCTGAACATAGGCCTCTCCTGCACGCTACTGAGGTCGATCCGCTGCTACTGTCATCCAGCTTTTGTCAGCCACATTGCCAAGATCGTCACTCCCCTTAGTCTGTGGGCGTCCTACACTCCGCTTGCCGATATATGAGTATGGTGTCCACTCTTGAAGTAGTTTCCCTCAACGGTTATCAGTCCTGCGGTTGATATGGCCAGCCACTTCAACTTGCTTATCCGGTGGGGGCGGTGAGCTATGTCGCTAGCTTTCGTTCTCTATCGGATCACCTCATTCCGGATCTGCATGCCAATTATGGATCTTTCATCGTATGACATGGTATAAATTTGAGAAACAGAAATCATGAAATGCTGCATTTCGTATTACCGATCTCCAATGATATCCTCACTATTGCATAATTTCAATGATGTCATCATAAAATAATGAACAAATGATCAAAAATCTGACCGGAAATCGTATTTTTTGTTTTGCACTATGATATCATATGATATCTTTTGCAAAACCATGAGATCGGTAATAGGCCCTCCGGTCCTTCAGAGATACTCGGAGCATAGCCCTTTCCATGGCTTGTTTTTGTGGACCAGCCGTACCGTGAATGACTATGTTTCGGCTCCGTATGACATGACGGGTAGAACGCACTGAATAAAGAATTTTAGACATTTCAGTCATTGTGGTATAGGCGACGTCAAGACCCACTGTATAGCTATTGATGTTAATAAATATTGTTGTCATAAAAGAACTGACACTGATTTTGAATTAGACTAAGTTATCATATGTTCGGTAATACCATAATTTATTGTATTATGATTAGTAAGAATAAAGAATAAGAACATTTATTGCTTAACTGTTACAGTTTGTTACCAGGTACAAGGTGTTATTGGACACAGTTAGTTATAACAGTTACCCTTGACGGGCATACAATAGTGAATGATAAATTTCGTTATTATAAATTAAAATTCAATTAATAAAATCATACAAGTCAAATCATATTAATAAAAATAGTCAAAAAATTAAATGTTTTTTTTTTATTACAATACAAGTCAATATTTTTTGATATTAAAAAAGTAATATATACATCAGATCATATATTAATAACAATATCCTTCATTCGTGATTGTTACACAAGTATTCATTTATGTTATAAAATACGTTGTCAAAAAGCCATTTCTTTAAGGAATTCGTGAACTTATGGTCGGGAAGATCTTTCAGCCTTGTAGGTAATTTATTATATATTTGAATAGCAGACACATAAGTACTTTTCTTGAAGATCCGAGAATTTACATATGGACAAACAAGATCGTCATAGTTTCTCATATGTGTCTTTCTCACTCTAGACTCGGATAATTTTGGAAAAATTGATTTTCGGTTCCTCACAAACTTGCAAATTTCAAGGATATAGATGCTACATACATAGTGTCAAGATTTTCTTCTCGGTAAATATTGGTCGCAAGCTATCATCGTTACACAATTTATAGATAATTCTCAAACATCGTTTTTGAAGAATGAAGGTGCTGTTAACATTGACAGAATTTCCCCAGAATATTATTCCGTAGGAGAGTATTGAGTTAATATTTGCATAATAGGCGCTTAATGCTACCTCTAAGGAGGATGTATCAACTAATACTGATAAGGCATAACAGTAACTAGCAATTCTATTATTTATAGTTTCTATGTGAAGTTTCCAATTTAAGTGAACATCTAATGTCAATCCTAAGAATTTCGAGTGGTAAATTTCGGTAATATTAATATCATCTAGCGTTATGTCTAATTGTAAAGATTCTTTTCTATAATTTCTAAATTGCAGTATGTTAGTTTTTTGCAAGTTTACAGTCAAGTTTAAGGAACTGAGCCAAGTAGTTATTTTTTTAAATGTCCGGTGTATGGTTGATTCGAATTCATTTACGCTCATATCGTGATCCTTAACAAATAAAACAGACGCGTCGTCAGCGAACATCACGCACAAGTTATTAGCAATTTTAGGGAGTTCGTTAACATATACCAAAAACAATATTGGTCCCAAGATGCTTCCCTGTGGTACGCCCACAGTGGCGTATTGAGGCTTTGATGTAGTTGATATTACACACTTAGTTTTATGATCCATAGAAGTTAGTGTAACCTTCTGAGACCTGTTTTCCAGATACGATTCAAATAGTTTCAAAGCAACTCCACGAATACCTAAACGGTTCATCTGTTCTACTAAAATACTATGTTGTACACAATCAAATGCACGGGACATATCTAACAGAAGAGCCGTGCAGTGTTTTTTTTTTGTCAATTGCATGCCAGACCTCATTCAAAAAACAGTATATTGCCGCAGACGTAGATAAACGTTTCCTGAAACCGAATTGATTCTTGCTTAGTATGTCGTGTTTATCTAAAAATTGTTGCAGCCTATTGTACATAATTTTTTCAAATATTTTTGAGAAAGCGGGTAATATAGCAATAGGTCTGTAGTTAGCTATATCACGTGGTCCCTTTTTATGCAGTGGATGTATGACAGCTATTTTTAAGCTATCGGGGAAGACCCCAGTTTCAAGCATCCTATTATTAGTCTATTAATAGTAATAGTTTCAAGCATCCTAATAATAGTGTATAAGTCTATAACTTATTTTTTGACATTTTAAGTGTATCATACCGATTGTATTTTTTTTTACTTTCAATAACTATATGTAACAAAACCAAAATTGTAAATGGCGATTTAAAAGAGGAGATAAAAAAAAATTGACCTTTCGAGTTTCTTGCCTGTTCTTCTCGAGAAGGCTCTCGCAATTTCCGAACAGGTGTAGATTCAACTTTTTTTTTATTGCTACTTGTATTTGCAGACATCTTGAGTAGGTATATTCAGGACGTAATATGCACATACAAGGTTAAATATGTTTCCTTTAAATTAGAATTTTTTATTATTTGTTTTGACGTCAATAAGTGCCTGTAAATGCCTAAGTTGAATAAAGATTTTTGAATTTGAATTTGAACTACAATTTCGAAAAGCTGCCCAGCCGAGTTGTATCCTCCTGTTGGTCTCTTTCTCGAATTTGTTTCTACCAAACTGTACAATTCGCCCGTGTTAAACAATATTGTGAAATATTCTCCTATTTATCATACGGATCATCTAACACTTCTCCCCCTTTTTTAGGGTTCCGTACCTCAAAAGAAAATAATGGAACTCTTATAAGATCAATTTGTTGTTCGTCTGTCAGTCTGTCTGTGATGACCTTTTTCTCGGGAACGCGTAGAGATATCAAACTCAAATTTATATCAAATACTCGGGTCTATAGTCTTTTTTGGCTGTGAGAAAAACGTATTTGTATATCAACGCGCTCAAAAGATGTGACCGTTTATGTTGCATTTTTGCATAAATTTAACGATTTCACAAGGGAATCAAAACCGATAGGGTACTTCCCGAAGACCTAGAATGATGACATTTGTCAGGAAGCAAGAACTGAAAACCGTAAATATGTGCATAGTTAGGAAGTTATACGAACCCTCGGTGCGCGAGTCCAACTCACACTTGGCCGGATTTTTTTCTTTCTGTATAATTAGTAGTAGGTAGTTTTGTACCAGAACAAACATTAGACTCAAGAAAAAATTTTGCTCTCCTACTAAATGAATAACATTTGTGCATGGATGACAAACAAGCATACACAGACACAAAGCGTATATATTTAACTGGACAACATCAATCCGCAATGACATCCGTCTGTCTGTAATCTGTATGTAATGAAAACGAAGCGAGAAAATTTGTTTCTGCTAAAAGTGATATTAACAGAGCGCTATAAGTTACCATAACAAAACCTATATTTCATTTTCCTTTTTTTGTTTTTAAGCATATGCAAATCAATATGGCACTATCAATTTGAACCGGTTCCGTGGTCTAGTCGTTGAAACAATCTGGGGTCCTATTTTTTAATTCATTCGCCTGGTATTTTTTAATCATTGGTCGTATTTTTGAATCAAACACTCGTCAAGCGTCGTCTGTGCTCGATTCCTATCGATTTTAGTTTGCTTGCAATGAAAATTAATAGAACATTACGACGAAGGTCAATATTGTTTTGAATTTCGCCAAAAATAAGTATAAATCGAACACTGACGAGCCCATGAAAATCGAGGGAAATCCTTAAATTTTCTTAAGGTACGTCCAGCGTGTTTCGTGTTTTTCCAAAACTATTCACATTTTGGCGCCTGGTAGTCATGAATCGAAAGATTTCATTCACTAAAAAAATAAAAACAATATACAAAAAATAAAAACCGACTTGAAAAACACTGAAAAGTCAAAAATAATATAAGATAGGTACAGACAACATCACATTTCTATATTGAAGTCGGTGCCAAACTTTAAGACTTTCTAGGAGATCATTTATCTGTTTACTTGCACCATTTTGTACTGAAAAATACAGAAAATAGACGGAGATAATTGAATGGGCGTCGAGAAGAACGCCTCATTCGTTGTCAGTTAATAAATCTCGGGAGCTTAATGTGTGTGACAGCCCTAGACGTAACTCACGTAACTAGCACTTGGTGCAATCCTTGCCCACTCGTAATGGGAAACAAGCATCTGTTACTACTTGTTGACCGATTCTAAATAAGGACGAAGAGTACTCGGCGACTTGTAACTTGTAAGTTACATCTCAAGCGCTCATTCGATTCGCTTTTAATTTTATTGACAACGTATTCTTTTCCATTTGAATTAACTAACTGCCCGCCTCGGATTCCCACGGGTGTACTTATATAGAAAAAAATCATTTACAACTTGAATATAATAGTTACAGGAGCATAAATAAATATGTTGAAAACAGTTATACATTTATAACACATATATAAAATTAATCGTAAAGGTGTATTTTTCCATCACGGTTTGGTATGCTGCATCCATTTCATAATAACATATTTATGGGGAAAATTAATAAACCACGTATTTAAGTACATAACATAGCTAAGTGTTTGAATCAGAGAGTAACCGAGCAGAGGAAGAGTTTAAAACACATCAATTAGACAACGTAATCGCCATCCTCTTATATAATTATATAATATCCTCTTATATAATTACTGTTAAGTTGATTACAAAGTCATCAATTTTACAAGTTTTCCGGTTAGAGTAAATGTTGGCGGTTGAGTGAGCATTAACGATTGCGCATAGACTTCTGATAGGCTTTAAATTTACACTGTACACCGTCTTTGCGGTAACGAACTTGAGATACCTACATGTGTCTACCGCATCTATCCTGAGTAGGTATGTCGTAAGACTCGACTGAGGGAGATTACCACAACCATATCTCAGCGAAGAGATGGAAACCTTAAAAACGTAAAAAACTCAAATTCTTTATTTAACATAGACATTTACAGGCAACATAGACATTTACGTCAAAACAAAACAAAATATTCTAATTCAAAGGTAGGAAACATATTTATTTAACTTTGTATGTGCATACATCCTGAATATTATCAAGATGTCTGCAAATACAAGTAGGAAAAATAAGTAGACTTTACACCTGTTCGAAAATTGGGAGAGCCTTCTCGAGAAGAACAGGCAAGAAACTCGGACATAGCTTGCAGGCACTTATTGACGAATCTAATCAACTTTGATATTAACCAATCAATTGCTTAATTCTTTTATGTACACATACGCAAACCATAATTAAGATGTATGAAAATACATGTAAAATTAAAAAAAAATTACTCTGCATCTGTTCGGAATATTTTTTGTTAACAAGCCCTAGAGCAATCTGACTAGCGTGCTGCGTGATATTATAGTAGGCATTTGACTTACTATTCGCCTAAGGCCTAGTTGGCCTAAAATGCCTAAATTCTTCTTGGCCTTCTCGTCTAAGAAGAGGACGCTTGAGCCAAACAATACATTGGTCGGAGTGAGGATATTTCAAAATAGCTATGCCCTCAGTTAAGGCACCAATCTCATGTGAGCTTCGGGTCGAAAATTGGTGATCAACTCGACATACCGAGTTTTCGAAAATACCTTTGTACCAGAGGTGTCTGCATGGCCACCTCTACCTTGCCTATACCTGCTGCCAGATAGCAGTGCTTGCGTTGCTGTATATGGAGGTAAAAAGGATTAAAGGACAGGCAGTGAAATACTGGCTACTGTGACTTGACATCTTATGTTCACATCATCTCACAAGTTACCAACGTTAGGGTCCTTGCAGTGGTTATAATTTTTTTTTATGGTGGGCCCAGCAAACGACCTCCCTCCTGATGTTAAGCGGTGAAAGAGGCCCAAAAGAGTTGACAGATAGAGGAGGGATGACATCCACTATCCTACCTACCCGCCCCTTGCAGACCCAAAAGATGCTTTTTCTTCAAGTCTTACAGAAACCACACGTACAGTAAGCTCCCATTCGAGCTTATCATTTTCACTGTGGAAATCGCTACTATTACAAGCGACATAAGAACGATCCAAAAGTCAAACAGTATAGCTTGACATGAAGCTTACTACACACTATAAGCGACTGTAGCCGCTTACCATCAGGTGGGCAGCTTGCTTGTTTGCCAACTTAATTGTGTAAAAAAATTCGTTCAACAGTTTTTGGAGAGGGAGTAATAATAGTGATAACCAACCAATCAAGGATCAAGTGTCAGATACAGAGGTAATTCTTGATACGGCGCGTATTGTCGGGAGATTTCTCAGTCTGCACCGGTAGCAGGGCCTTGCCCCGCTGTCGGAAGCACACTAGGTCTCATTTTTTTTAATAATATTTATACTTCAAAACGACTGCACCAAATTAATAAAATAAAATAATTAAATTAAGTAATGGTGAATTCTTATTTTGTTGTGTTCGGACATTGACCTATGTAAGCGCCCACTATAAGTGATGATTTTTCAGAATTCCCACAGAAAGCTGAGATACCCCCATCCAAAAATAAGGAAAGTACAGTGTTGTGCTCTAATGAAGCGAAACAATTAATTATTATCCATTAACACAACGTAAACTCTCGCATTTATCATTAAATGAGTGTCTTTTGAGATTATTATTAGACGTATAGCTAGCACTATGTTCAAATGTCTAACTGATGCTTACGACCGTGCCTATTAAAAATCTCGTTGTGCACAGCACGTACCGAATTAGGCACTCAGCCAGTTAGGTACGTGCATGGGGAATGCTTGTTAGAAAGAAATAATTCACTTGTTGAAGATACCGGCGAAGATTGACTGAGTAGGCTTCCCAGTTGCGTCTCTGTCGGAAAGTAAAACTATTTAATTGCCGTCGCCAGCAAAGGGTTATTTTATGCGCGCAGCCGGTTTATCTACCTGATGAGAATTTGTTGTAAAACCTAGTTCTATCAGTTGATTCCTTATTATTTTTGATTAACTTGCTGAGAGGTAAAGATTAGATAGACTAATAGGTAGTTAAATTCTTTGCTCCTAAACTCGAAGTAAATATGACTATAAGTGTTATTGGAACACTTGTAGAGTCGCGTACGATACGGTTCACGAGACATTTTCTCCCGCGCCGCGTACGCTCAGGTTGTGGAATGAGCCCTGGGGTTTTCAATAAGGACTACAGCATGGAGTTCTTCAAAAAAGGCGTCAAGAGGTATTTATATTTAAGGTTGACAACGCGCTAGTGATGCCACCGGTGTTGCAAGCGTCCATAGGCGGTGGTGATCACTTACCATCAGGTGACCCACATGCTTGTTTTGCACCTTTGTGGTATAAAAAAACACACTAGAAGTGTTATTCGTCGTCCGTATGTCCGTCTGCCTGTCCTTTTTCTCGAGAACGCGACAAGACCTAAAACTGAAATTCATATCAAATACAGGGGTCTACGGTATCTTTCAGCTGTAAAAAATCATACTTGTATGTACTCGTAAATCAACTCGTCATACTTGTATGTAAGTCAACTCGATCAAATATATGCCGGTTAGATAGGTTTTTGCAAATTTTGCGATTTCACAAGGGAATCAAAACCTATACGGTCTTATTAATAAAAATTTTACTCCTTGGATCATCCTCGGATTAGTTTCTCAGTGTTTCGTCTTGTTTTGACATAAGACAGCCGACATGTGCGGAAACAAGACAAAACACGGAGTAGTACTTAACTAATCCGAGGATAATCCAAGGAGTAAATTTTTTTAATAAGGCCGTTAGGGTCTTGCCGTTGACCTAAAATCATGAAATTTTGCAAAAAGCAAGCATGCTCTTTTTAGCATGTTAAAAAAATATCTGAAAACCCTGAATCTGTAAGTAGTTAGGAAGTTATCAACATAAGTAATTTGTATGGAAACTGGTTTTGTTTTTTTTTTTAATAAATTGCGTTACTTTGTCGGGATTGTCAAAGAGGGGAGAAAAATAATTTCAACTAGCATCACAATAACCGGAAACTATCATGAAAAAAGCTTTTGCGAAGGAGATAATATGGCCCGCACTAATTTTGCGGATAGGATCTGTAAACCTGCATTCTTGCAGGTCTAATAAGTAATTATGTGCGGCACATTGCGCAGACACCTCCATTGCATAAACAGGGCCGTATTAAGTAGTAGTATATTATTAGTAAAATCGTAATTTATTGCTTATACTACGATGCATCATTTTAAAGTCACGCCAATAGTTATATAAAAATACAGTACTTAAGCCTTTTAATATTTTTTTTTATAAAATGTATTAATTTTTCTAGATGAATGTGAGTATTGGCAATTAAATTACTTAAAATATGTTATTTTACGTAATTTTTATTAGACGGGTGTAAAATTTTAAAGTATATTTCAATATAGAGATATGTACAAATTACTGTCACGAATATAGTATCGAAAAGTGACATGTATTTAAATGTCACTTTTAGATACTTAATTGCAATTTCAAAATTATTATGTTACCACAGAATTACTGAAATTAAATGAATGGTGAAAGGAGCACTAAGCTTATATCAAAGATAATCAAGGTATTTATAAGTTTTTCATTTATAAATTACTTGCATAAAATACGGATAGAGAGAGCCTACCAACACTGCGTCTCCCGGTACGAGGCGGTGCAAACTCAATATCATCCCTATTTTGAATATTTTATCACTCCTACTTTTTTTATAGACAAATTAAAAACTAAAGTTTTCTGACGCTAAGCAAAAGAAAATAAATTTTTCAACATGAATTACCAAAAGTGTCTTTAAATCCAGGGTCCATATGTAACGATTTAAAAATTATCTTCATAAAGTTTTGCACACATTAAAATGTATCTTAGCGGCCATAAAGAGGCATATCAGTCCACACTTTTATTATAATTTTATTACCTTTAAAAGTGGACAGTGCCCTCGTCATTTTTATTTCTTTTATTATTATACAAAGATCGTTAATATTATACTGAGAAGCTTACATTGAGTTTTATTGGCTTTGTTTTAGAGAGTCGGTTAATAAATCAAATTGTGTTTTATTCGTCGTAAAAATAGTACATATGTATTACCTATGATTTTTTTTCTTACAAAGAATCAGCTGACCTGACAGACGTCATTCGGTCAAAAACTTTTGTTTTTGTTTGGTGTGTTCGACGTACACTATAATATTAAAATTAAGTTGGCAGCTTTGAACGGCATAAATGGGAAAGGAAAAATCAAAACCTTACATTTTTCCGAATGTTTGTTATTTTTTCTCTTTCAATCAGAAGTTTCTGTAACTTATTATATTTAAAAGACAAAGTAGTAATAAGACATAAATAAACGTTATTTAGATAAAGATGACTTCCTTTTTTGCAAAATTGACATCAATCAGACGTCATGACGTTTTATTAGATGGTACATAGGTATATTGGATCGCGTGGGATCCTATGCTTATTTTGTTCAGCACTTGCTGGCAATAAAACGTCTACATCAATTTCTTTAACGACTCGACATAAACATAGAACCTATAACTCAGTTTTAGTGTAAATGTCACTGAGCAGATTATGTTAATTGTTTTAAGCTAGTATGTTGTCTTATTGTACATTTATAGCTGCGTTTAATTTTAAGCCATAAAATTGTCATAGGCAACTAAATGTTCGGTCGTTAAATTTTACTGAGAGTATTGTGGATAAGTGCTAGTGACTAGTTTTCCTTTGCAGATACTTGAAACAGTTTCAAACGGGAACCATTAGTATCGCGAAATGAGAGAATTTAACGCCAGTTGTACCACTTGTGGCACAGATTACCTAACAAGTGAAAAAAAGGTGAATTTTTTTCGAGGCACTAAGTTGTATCCCGAGAGGAGCGAAGGAATCCTGAGCGGATCAAGGGATACAAGAGCCGAGATGATTTTTTTTCACGTATTAGGTACTCTACTTTTTATCATTGACTGCGAGAAAATAATTACTCTGTGGTTATAATCCAATTTTATTATGGGACAAAATTTTTATTATATCATAAAAGAACAGTTGAAAACAAAAGAACTAGAAATTAATTGTAAAACTAGAACAGTTTTTGAAACTTAGTTACTATTACGTTTTGGTGGTTTTAAGCATGTTTTTATAGCGAGAGTGTGCAACCTCTGCACGTTTAAATTATTTCTTACTATAATCCTTATAATAACTCATGTTCCAAATTCATTTTTTTTATTCACTCATTGAAATAAAGAGCGTTTTATTCACTGTTTTTGAAGAATCGCGGGCCCTCTGTCGAGTGTCAATGGCAAAAATGAATATTAGGTAACTGCTGTTTAATTTATTTGGACCACCGCGCAAGTTTTAAAACATAAAGACGCGTCTAAAATACTAACTTCTGCCACAGAATAGATAATAGTACTACGTACAGAACGGCCACTCACCTCCCCGCACTCATTTCAAATACCTCATCCCACGCCGCACTTCGTTGTAGACATCACTGACACATACACAAGGGCGCGCGCGATCGCTCGAACGAGTAGACGCGAGCGCCGGCCGATAACAGAGACAGCGCTATGCGGGTAAAAGAGAAGGCAGTCGCTGCAGTCTTTGTGTCATTTCGATTGATAACCGCGCACTCAACCCTACTAGATTCCACGCACACATTTGCGCGTGTAGAAACGTCATTTGCTTATGTAGTAGTAATAGGTAATTGATTTGCGAACGTTGTATGGAGTGTCCGGGGTGTGCTTCTGCTGAAAACGGCCACACTTTACGAATTAAAACAAACACAATTTACGAAAAAATAAAAAGAAAACTTTCATGACACGTTAAGAGAGAGAAGCTTTAACAGAAAGGTCCGCTTAGTTATTGCGGGTATTAACAGCCACAATCACCTTGATACACTTGTGTTAGATCGGAAAACTTATACTTAACTTTTAACAAACAAGTTTGATTTGCCCCAATATTTCTCCTAGAGATCTCAAATTTTGATGGATACATAAATAAATAAACGTACATATTATTTCGATGTTCTGTTACAGCCTGTATAGATGTTGAAAAATTTAAAACGAATATCGTTTAAATGCGTCCCTGGCCATCGATAATCTACACATCTCCGCTCATAATAAGTTGTGCCACAGATAATACTGTGCTAAGTTACACGCTTCGAATAATGCAATTTTCGATCTCCGATGTTTTGTTTAGCTTTTTACGATTAAGTCTAAGATTCATCTCATCACCATGTCTAATAAGGGCATAGGCTGTGTAATCAAGAAAATTGTTGTATATGTGAAATACTTTTATAATATTTCTGGTTTACTTTTATTAAACCGCCTCTTTGGTATAATGGTTAAACCGGCCGCTTCATCTGTTTACATACTACCTACTTAAATGTCTTTGATCCCAATACTTTCGGGATATCATTTCAATAACCCGAATATTCTGCACACGTACAAACATATATATTTATATCGTTTAATCTAATAAAATGATAAACAATGTGCAATTTTATGTCATTGAGGTAAACAACATTGCGGAGATTTTATTATTATGAATATTAAGTGAAATATTGTATTTATTCCACCTAATATTTATTATTCATAAGCAACTTTCTACTATAGGTACAGAAAAGATTTTACATAAAATTAAATTTTTAAATTTAAACCGGTTTATTTCACTGAAGAAAAGCATACAAAATACAATAATGGACCCGAGAAAAAGAAATCTTAATATTAAAGATTATAGTAATCTCTGGGGACATATGATCCTAAACGGTTTAATCGCCATTTTGTGCTGTGCTCTCACAAATACCCTACAAAGATGGTATACAAGTAAACATTAAAAAAGAAAACACCAGAATAATATTTTTTTCGTTGACGATACACGTCTAAAAACACTGCACAGGTATATTCGTTTCAATTACGCTTTCAACAAATGACGAACGTCCGTATGACATGTTGGCCATTTTGCGTACGCACAGGCCTTGAGGTCATGATGGGATGACAGCTAACAAGGCTGGGTCAACGTTCGCGGCCGCAGGGATTGCAAGAAATTCGAGGAAAATTAATTTTGCCGGCGTTTGACAAGAGAAAGACAAGCGTGGAAGACAGCTGCGAATTCTGCGATGCTAAATGAAAAAGTTTGAGTGTTTTTCTTGTGATAGATAGATAGAATGTTTACTTACTTCGCCTGATGTTTATATACTTACATCACCTGTTACACACGTACCTACTGTGACATTACCATGAGAAAGGTTAACACATATTGAAACGGAGGCATCGTTATTGCAACGTATGCACTCTCCACTTCTGTTGGATGCATACCATTAATAGGACATTTCGATACAAGTGCGGAAAGTAACTCGCCCCTGTTGTATTTCCGCAAGTGCTTCGAGCGACGTTTTTCGATCCTTGACCGAACCCAAGATACGGTCCGCTTTAATAAAATCTTATCTTAATTCTTGTATTATAAGTACTCGTATTTACGCTATAAAATAGTCATTTTATAAAAAAATTGTACAGAAAAAATGAATTTATTTATTTATTATTTATGTACAAAAGTACAAAGGCGGACTTAGTGCCTTAGGCATTCTCTACCAGTCAACCTTAGGGTGGTTGAGAGACTGTTGTGGTAGATGCACATTTTGACAATGTATAAATAAATATAAAACAAAAAAATCTCTTCTCTCCGTTCCCACCTGAAAGCTAAATGAAAACATAAATAAAATAAGCGCGCAGCTCTATTACGGAATTAGAGAAGAATTTAATTACTTTTATTCTCGAAGCAACAACAAAACGACCAACGCGACTCCGGGCCCGGGCGGCGATGTTGCAACCAATTATTTTATTTCGTACCGCTTTCGTGGATCGGAAATGCACGTATTAAAATTTCTCTTGAGAAATGGCCGTATGTCCCAATATAATAATTACGGGTACAAACCGAGTTCTGGTTGTTACCGCGGACTGCGGGTACTGTTCGCAGATGTGATTCCCGGAAAGGTGAACCTGTGTGATTGCGCCACTTATTATTGGATCTGTTTCTAAGGAGTTGGGGATATTTTTCTGGGGAGCAACATGTTATCAACTTTTCAAGTTCTAAAATATGCACTGAAATCCTCTAGCATTCCAAGTTTACCTATGTGTGATAGTTTGCAATCTAACAAAGGAATTTGCGATATATGTATGTATTATATTATTTGAAGCGGTGTGTTATACTCATCGGCCTTATTAATAAAAATTTTACTCCTTGGATCATTCTCGGATTATTTACTCCGTGTTTTAAACTAAACGAAACTATTTTTTGTCTTTACTTCGCTAGGATAATCTAACTATAAACTTTCCGTCATAATAACAATAGACATAGGTAACTTTGTTTTCTGACAATATAAGGTAATATTACATTACGTTATAAGTGCGTTATATTGGTTATAAGGTGCGTAATAGAGCCGAGGGTATATTATAACCAATATACGCACGTATTTCGTACGACGCTTTTCAACACACTTGTGAGAGAAAATACCAAATAAACTATATTTTTCGATTAAATAACACAAATCAATGTTATTTTTTTAAAGAAGAAGAAGACAAACATTATGTAAAAAACAACAATTTGTAAACAAAACTAAAAAAATGGTATGAAAATATACGTTTATTTATTATATTTTAAGTAATATAATTTATTTATTAAAATAAATATTTACCAACTGTTTTAAGACAATTCTTTGCTGATTTAATTTCATTTTAGCGTATAGATTTTTTTCGAACCCTTTTTCGTTAAATAACGTGTTAAACAAATAGTGCCGTTAAAGATTATAACCTCACTTTTTGCGTTATATAACACACGCGTGTGAAATTATATTCACTTTACGATAACGAACAAGTGTGTTGTAAAATATGTTCGCTAGTTGTCAAGGAGTCCAAGTGAATCTCATCCATTCTCTGCCACTCCATCATATGACATAAAAGCCAAGAGGCTAAGCTATAGTCTATAAAAAACCTGCTCCTCCTGAACAACGATCCTGTATCCCACCACGTCCACATTAGCGAAGGTCAAGAGCTTCCCGAGTTATTATTAAAAAAACGTCATCGCGTACTCTGAGACAATCAAATCTGTGAGGCCTCATGAGCGGAATGGCTATAAAACTCGATTGTCTGCCCCTCCCACTGCTGGCCATAAGGGCTTGCAAAAAAAAGAATGATGTTTAATCCGCGATAATGTTCGCCGTAATAACAGGCTGGATGGGATGGAAGGAAGAACAAATTCGCTGAGCGGGACCCAGTGCTTAATTGTAAATTAGTTGTGGGTATAGTTCGTTGCTGATGTTTTATTTATTAAACAGAAAATATACGCAGATACTTTTATGTTTTAGGTAATAATTAATTATTATTTTAAAATATACAAAATTATATCCAAACCAACGTATGGTTTGGATATAATTTTGTATATTTTAAAATATTGGAATATTTTGATATAGTTTTGTGTTGTTGGGGAAAATGGGTTTAAACGGAATATTTCCACTAATTCATTCGGTGACCGAGGCTAGGTTATTTTTGTCCTTTTTTCTTACTTTTTATACTTACTTAGGTACTACTGAGTCATCAATTCGGAAACGGAAAATATTTCATTACAAACAAAAGTCATAAAAAATCTATCAGTCTTAAAATACCAAAAACTATAATTTCAGCAAAAATTGCACTTCAAAAGAAGATGTTTTTTAACTACTCGTATTATCTTAATTTTATATTGATGATATTTGAATAAAATACTTAGGTTGTGGTTATCACTGCCTATACCATCGTAGCCATTTTGGCTTCGTATTAGTCTCGCATTGCCTTTTAATAGGTAGATACAAAATATAAAGTATCTACCTTTACCTCATAAATGTGTTTTAAAAATGAAGCAAACATACCTATACGAGCTATAGAGCTATAAAAAATTTATTTTCTACAATAAGTACATTTCTGGCATTAGATTTATTTCAAGTCAGTATGGTATTTGATAATAGGCTCGTTGTTAAGACCACAATCAATTATTTTTTCGTTTAATTAATAACTAGATGATCAACAGTTGCTCGAATCATAACATAGCTTGTTGGGGCAGCTTTTATTTGACAGAAAAAACAACATGGCCGCCGCTGATTGCGCGCGAAATCAGTCGTCACGAGACTCACGAGCGCATTCCACTCGCACACAGTAGGTACGCGTGCCGGAACAAAAACTACGTGAAAGTAATCTTCCTGGAGATATTAAGGCTCTTATAGCACCAAGCTTGTGAATTTTGAAGAAATATACAAAAATTTAACTTTACCCAATAAAATATTAAAAGCTGGAAAAAATAGTTATCTGTTATACATGAGTGCAAAGTTGCTTTTTAACCGCGTGCTCAACTTTGATGACCGAGCAAGCGAAGGATTCAAAAATTTAGAATCCTGAGCGTTAGTGAGGGAATCAAAAGAGCACAAGGTGAAAAATCTTTGCACTCGAGTGCAACACGATAATTTATATTATGTATAACAAATATTACGTTTTTTTACTTATTTTCAAGTTTCTTATTTCTAATAATACGACGTCAATACAAAATGGCGCGCGCAAAGCAAATCAAAAACAAAAGTACACCAAGGAGGTTCAGAGTCTGAGTTTTTAAAATTTTAAATTTTAAAAAAGTTGTATGATAAATTCGGCACCATAGCAGGCCCCCGTCACTCGCGCAATGCAGCATTATAAATACCTACCGCTAAGTAGCGCGCCGGCGCGCCGACCGGCAGAGGGCCGCCGCGCCGCCACCCGCCGCCGCCGCGCCGCACGCGAGACTTTTATTATTATTATCGAATCTTGTAACTTGTTTTTTTTTCATAAATTTGTTTTTTATTATTTTGTTTTTTATTGGTTTCTTTTTGTTTATTTTATTGCTTTTTTATTTATTATATTTATTTGATTTTTATTTTCTTTTTTTTTATCAATAATTTTTTATTTATAAATTTCTTTTCAGAACTAAAAACGGGATTTTTATACCTAAATCGAATAATTTTTCGAAAATTTTCGGTTAAATGTTGATTCGAAAAAAGTTCTACTTGCATTGTGGTTTATAAAACCACACAATAATTTTAATTTAATCAATTTATTTAACCATACGGTGGTACATTACTGTGAAGCTATTGTAAGTTATTAAAAGACAAAAAAAAAGTATTTTTTTTTTCATAGTCGAAATTCGAAGTAATTCGAACTAATAAGACAGTAATTCGATGCCATAGTAACAATCTTCAGTCCTCAGCAACATCGTCACTTAACATCGGCTGAGATGAAAACCAAGAATTTGTATTTTTTTGTAATTTTTAAATGTATTAATGACGATAAAATAATATTCTATTCTCTTATTTTTTGACATGTACTAAGTATTTTAAAATTTTCAATATTTGCGCACTGCCAATTTAGAAGTAGATTATGAGGAATAATGTATATAATTTAACACCAATCATGTATTTTACCATATTCTTGCAAATAAAGTACTATTGTTATTATCATTTTATAAAATTAAAGCACATTTGAGTGGGGCTTTCCTCGCAATCAATTTATTTCATTAATCCTACGTATACCATTTTGTTTATGTTCTTTGTACAACCCTTATGTTTTCGCTCGATGACGCAATCACGCGGTGTACGCGGGAATCTCGATTCTCGGCTCGCGTTTATAGAGACCTTTTCTTCTTGAAGCGACTTTTGTTTGTCGGTTTTGACTATTATTATTACAGCGATTCGAGCGTTTCTATGGGAGTGATGTATCTGTTACGTAGTAACTATTAACTAATCTGTGACCATAGAGATGGAAGTAAATAGGTTTAATGATGTTTTGAAATCACATACCTAGTTGCACGCGATGTTCTTAATTCAAATTTACTTTAACCTCAAGCGGATAAAAACGGCTTTGGCGGTCAGATATCGAATAGCATAGCAAAAATACTCTTTCTGAGATGGGGGATGAAAATAAGCTTTACATTTACACTACGAAAACCACCACTATAACGAGCGACATAAGAACATTTTAAAGGTACAGCAGTTAGCTTGATAAGGAGCTTACTGTTCCTTCCCAACCCCCCCCCCCCCCCCTGTCATATCCATATCATTACACCCAGCGAGTGCAATGGATGACATGTGAAATATCCACACATGTATTTTTTTACGATCCACTGATGGTTCGAATATAGTAAATTGTACAGGGGCTAAAATGACCCATTAGGTATTAGCGAGGGAGTAAAAAACGCCAATTAGCGCCGTGTGTTATTAGATCTACATTTCACTACGATTGCGAGAAAATAAAATAATCTAATACAAACAGGTACTAAATAAATTCAATTTGTTTTAAATTATTTTGTTTTATTTCTTTTAGCCGTGTCGCAACGCAATGCACACATTCTACCAGAAAGATGGCCGCTATTACTTCCATTTAAAAATAAAATATAATTTTTTTATGAAACGGTAATAGGTCGATTCTTTATTCATGACTTACTATCAGGAGTTTACTCTTTCGAATGCAAAAAGAATTTTGAAAATGAGCTCACAATTGGCGGAGTAATCGATGAACATACATTAAAAAAATCCAACATAGAAGCTCCTCCTTTTCTGAATTTGGTTAAAAAGGCAGAGACAATTCATTCCGTTCACAAAGTGAATCGTTAAGTAGCGTTAAGCCCGCTACCATCTTCGGCATTTCATTAATCAGCAAATGAGATGAAAAAAAAACAATTTTGCAGTGAAAAAAAATAACAATTTTAAGTGGATGTTTATTAAACTTTATCGAATATTAAATAGATATTAGAATTATAAAATCTTCGAATAAATCTTTTTTCTGATTTTTATATAGAACTTTGAATTTTCTTTAAAATTGTTAAATAATAAAAAAAATCGTCTCGGGCGGGGCGAGACGCGAGTCCAACTCGCGTCTCCAACATACCGTGCACTAGACCTTGGCCACCGAGCTCTTACCAGCCCCCTTAGACAAGATGTCTTTCGATAATCGCTAACGTAGTCGCTAAATGGACAATGTATGAGATTTGACAATTGCGCTCGAAAACTAAACGAGGGCTTATGTCAAATCGAATACATTTTCCTTCTAGCGATTGCGTTAGCGATTATCGAAATGGGTCTTGTCTAGGGGGCAGCAAGTTATTAACAGTGAATAAAGACCATTTTGGCTCAAAGGGTTCAAAAAGAGATCAATTGGTTAAAAATTACGTCAGGGCTGGTAAGAGCTCGGTGACCGAAAGGCCAGCACTGTTTTCAGATTTCAATTTTTCACTGCTTCATAACAGCGTGCTTTGTTTCTAAACAAAAAACATTAAATCATTATTAAATAAGTATTTAAAAATCTAAATGCATAAGTAGGCCTATAGATTGTCTTGATCGCGTGACGATCATCAATAGTATGCCGTGAATACACTCGCCTTAAAGAAGCTGGTTGTACTAAGAGGAGCATGCGTAGATGCTAAGCTGTAATGTAACATACTGTTTATACCGGCTACATTGACAGAATACCAACACAACACGTCATACACATCAGGCGAGACGTATACGTCTACAATATAGATACCTGCAATGACTTGTCACAGATGAAAAAAGTACAGTAATTAAATCCTATTTCCTGTAATCACCTGTAATCAGTATCTATCAGACAGTACATTTTTTATTTTAAAGTTGATAACTATTTGGAATATCTTCTCATGATTCTGCGTATGTCAGAATGGATTACAATGTTTAGTCCGGAGGGTCAACAAACTTTAAAACCAAAAAATACAGATCATTAAATGTGACAGAAAAAAATAATAAAAATAAAAAAACTTCAAAAACACAAAAAGTCAAAAATAACGTAAGAGTACCAACACCACATTTTTCATTTTGAAGTCTATGCGGATGAGCGATTATGGTTTTACATTCAAAATAAAAAATGTGATATTGATATTCTTACATTATATTTGGCTTTATGAAGTCGATTTTTAATTTTTTGTATTTTTTATCTTTTTTAGTAAATTTAATACCAGCTCAACGAAGTTACTTGAAATAATACAAATGAGGGACAATACGTGCCTACAATAGGCACGTATTGTCCCTCATTTGTATTATTTAAAAAACTAACCTCCAACTCCTCAGAATCAAAGATCCTGTCATCATCAGCTCGGCTCATGACTACCAGATGCAAATACTTGCCCATTGGTTTCCTTCGATTTTCCTGCGATCCCATCATCAGATCCTGACTTGGTGACAATGGATTCTATTTTCCTACGATCCCATCATCAGCTCCTGACTTGGTGACAAAGGATTCGATTTTTCTGGGATCCCATCATCAGATCCTGACTTCGTAACAATGAATTCTATTTTCCTGCGATCCCATCATCAGATCCTAACTTGGTGACAATGGATTCAATTTCCTAGGATCCCATCATCAGCTCCTGACTTGGTGACAAAGGATTCGATTTTCCTGGGATCCCATCATCAGATCCTAACTTCGTAACAATGGATTCTATTTTCTTGGGATCCCATCATCAGATCCTGACTTGGTGACAATGGATTCGATTTTCCAGGTATTCCATAATCAGATCCTGACTTGGTGACAATGGATTCGATTTTCCTGGTATCCCATCATCAGATCCTGACTTGGTGACAAAGGATTCGATTTTCCTGGGATCCCATCATCAGATCCTTTTTTTTTTCTCGGGGGGAAATGCGTAACCGCACCGTACCCGCCGTTGGCTAGGCGGCGAGCGTGTGTAGGGCTCTCCCGGCAGAGTGCCAGGCCTACCCACTAAAACCCCCCGGTGTTCTCCCTGCCCATAAGGGCGCGCTAGGTAAGGTCCACACTGCGACTCCACTACCCACGCGCCCGAACCCCATCATCAGATCCTGACTTGGTGATAATAGAAGCAACAAGAGGGTATACTTCCCGCATACCTTCTTAAACAAAAAAACAAATCGTTTAATAAATGACAGAGTTATAAGGTAAGTTATGAGGTAACAAACATAAATTAGGTTTCCCCTTGATTTTCCTGGGATCCTATCACCAGATCCTGCCTTTGGTGACAATGGGACCAACCGAGGAGTATAGAGTATACTTTCCGAATGGACTCAATCAAAGAAGAATTTTTCAAATCGATCAATAAATGACAGAGTTATGAGGCAACACATATAAAAAAGGACATACATACAATCGAATTGATAAGGTACCTACCTCCTCATTTTTGTCAAGTCCGTTTAAATTTTAAAAAGTTAGAACTTACAATCTATCTCAGATATACGTTTAATATAAAGATTTTCGTTCACAGCTGCCAATCTCAACAGAGACTAAACCTAAACGATGTTAGTATAGTAGGTATAGTTAATTGCAAATGAAGTTTTTATTTTCTACATCTACTACCTTCAAAAGTTACTGCACTGAACTTCGTAATCCGTTCATGAATGAACAAGCCTTGACTTCTTGAGTTATACCTTGCTATGTCATTTTAAACCAAAACTAGACAGCTTAATAGGAACAAGTTCAACATCAGCGTCGCATTCGATTACCAGAATAGCTCCCCATATAGCCTTTCAAGCCCTTTACATTGAATTCTGTTCCATTGAAACCAAAAACAGAAAACAATAGACATTATGGGCACCGCTCTAGGCACACTATGGAATCGTAAACAAATTAAAGTCAGATAATTATTTGAATAAACATTATGCCTTTAAAATAATACGTTTTAATGAGGGTATTTCTTTTTACTTGATAGGCTTGAAGATAATAAATCCTCTTCTTATTAGTAGGCTGAAGTGTGTTTGTAATCTCTACAAAGAAGTGTTACATATTCGGCTTCAATCGAATTCTGTTCAGAGGGCCTTTTACCGATCTCATGGTTTTGCAAATGATATCATATGATATCATACTGCTTCAGAACTTCTTGATTCAATTCCTAGGATTAGAGTTTTATTTCTTCGCAAGCAAAAATATATAACCTACGCATTTGTTGATGGTAAATAAATAATCTTACTTTATTCACATTAAAGATACATAGTTCGTCTGGCGTTTATTCCCTGTTAATTTTTTTTATACATACGACAGGGAAGCTCTTGGCCTTCATCGCACCTGATAGTAAGTGTCAATAAGGCCAAAGGTGGAAGCGAGCTTAACCTGGAGTCCTCAACAATTAGGGAACTGCCTATCGTACCTCTAATTATCGGAACACAACAATGCTGTGAACATTGTTACTATGGCGACAAACTTAGGTAAGATGGTGATAGCTATCCAGGCGGGTTCAGAAAGCTGCCGGCCACCGGACGATCGAAGCGATACGTCCGGTGTTGGAGGAGTGGGTAGGGCGCCGGCAGGGCAGTCTCTCGTTCCGCATGGTGCAGGTATTGACCGGACATGGTTGTTTCGGTCACTACCTGCATCGGGTCACGCGTCGGGAGGAAACGCCGCAGTTTCATCACTGCGACGCTCCCGATGATACTGCCGAGCACACCCTGTTGGTGTGCCCGGCCTGGCGACGCCAGCGCAGCGAACTTAACGCTGCGCTGGGAGGCGGAGACCTCTCGCTGCCGAGCCGTAAGGCCCTCCGTCTGGGGATTGCCCTGGTGTTCTCGGGCAATTTTCCTTGGCGATAGCCCGACCAGCCAGGTCGGGCTAGCCCAGGCGCGTTGGTAGTGGTAGTCGCAGTGTGGACCCTACCACGCGCGTCCATAAGGGCAGGAAGAACACCGGGGGGTTTAGTGGGTAGGCCTGGCACTCTGCCGGGAGAGCCCCACACACGCTCGTCGTCTAGCCAACGACGAGTAGGGTGCGGTCACGCATTCCCCTCGAAAAAAAAAGGCGGGCTCAGAAACCCTACCACCAATCAAACTGAACAGAAAAACTGCTGCCATCCGGAATCGACATTCTTTTAATACTATTGACATCAAAGCAAAGTAAAATAATATATAAATTATTAATAATGATACCTATTAAATAAATATTTACTTAAATGATAAATTATGACAAACATTGACATTTATTTTATTTAATTGCTCCCTTATAAAATTTGACATTCTTTTAGTACCAATGGTACTAAAAGAATGTCAAATGTTATAATACTATTGACATCAAAACAAAGTAAAATAATTTATAAATTATTAATAATGATACCTATTAAATATATTTACATAAATGATAAACTATGACATTGACATTTATTTAATTTAATTGCTTTCTATAAAATTTAACATTCTATTAGTACCATTGACATCAAAACAAAGTAAAATAATCTATAAATTAGTAATAATAATACCTATTAAATATTTTTTGACCAAATACTTATATTAAATAAATAACATATAGACATTATAAATACATTCTTATGATATAATCAATTACTAACACTAAAACTAATAAATTAATTAAAGACTTGTACCTAATTCACACTGAAAGGGTAAAAATATAATAGCATTTTGTTTAGATTATTATAAAATCTACCCTCTCTTCAGCTCATCATTTATATTGCTGTGCCCATCAGGGTCCATAATTGGGATGATGACTGAATTCAAATTTTTACGTCTCGTCATTAAATATTAAAATACCGTGGAAAAAGACGCAGTCCTGTGAAATTAGAATTAAAATCGGCTAAGAAATACACGAGTTACTAGCATTTTAAGTTGTTAATTTGAAGGCGATTAGACAGAGAGATCCGACATCAACCGTGACGTCATTGTTGAGTACGGCCATATAAACTCCTAGTAAATTGCCGTTTTGCTAGAAAGAGATGGAGAAAAATCTTTAATACCTTATATCTTGGTTGTTTTTATAGTTATTCGAAAACCGATTTTTTCTTTCTGTTTATTATATGAATGAGCTTCTATTAAAGCAAAAAAAATTTTTTAGTCATCTAGCCTATTGTGCATATACTGTAACTACTTAGGAACCCATGTAAAAATTATGGTATGCAATAAAAACATTTTGAATTTGAATCGAACGCCGGAGCTCCCGACCAACACCCGCTGGTCTAAACCACAAGACCACGGAAACGGATAAATTATTTCCAAAGCCTGATAAAATTTTCAATTATACGATTGCCTAAAGAAGGTGAGATGATGATTTTATGAAAAAATTATATTAATGTGAATTCTTCAATACACATGCAAGCGAGGAATGCAAAAACCGTATTAATATCTATACAATTTCCAAGTCATCTACTGACAAGCAAATGGTACCTTTTGCCACACACAGTTTGTGTAATGTTAATGTATAGTCAACTAGGCCAAAGCCACACGGAAGTTCTTAGGCACTCAGTAATAGCAGTATTATCCAGCACATTACTATGTATCTAGATAATCTTGGCCTATCTAGATTATAAAGCGGCTGCAGGAACGCTGACAAATTGACATTAACATGTAATTTATTTGTGTAGAGTCCCCGCAGACTCCTTGCTTATATTAACATATGAGCAAGTGGTTTTATTTAGATAGGTTTAAGTATCATAAGGATCATACCGAAACAAAACTAAAATTAATGAGTACCTCAAACTATTGCAGTTTTTTAACCGATTTCAAAAAAGGAGGAAGTTCTTAATTCGATGCGTATGTTTTTATTTGTGTGTGTATGTTACGCGATTACGCCGCCATTTGTGGATCGTTTCTCAAAATTCTTTTTGTATTCGATAGAGTATACTCCAAGGGTAGTTCCATGGTCACCAAAGTCAGGATTTGATGATGGGATCCCATGAAAATCGAGGAAAACCCTTAAATTCTTAGGTGTGTCCAACGTGTACTGTGTGTATGTTACGCGATTACTCCGCGAATTGTAGACTGATTTTCAAAATTATTTTTTTATTTGAAAGAATATACTCTTAGGGTGGTCCTAAGGTCACCAAAGTCAAGATCTAATAATGGGATTCTATGAAAATCGAAGGCAACGCTAATTAAATACCAGCTCACCGAAGGTTTCAGGAAAGCTCATCAAGGACAAATTTTAAGACTTTCTAGGAGAACATCGTTTGGCACCGACTTCAATATAGAAGTATGATGTTGTCTGCACCTATTCTTATATTATTTTTAACTTTCAGTGTTTTTGAAGTCGGTTTTTATTTTAACGCAAAGAATTGTTGATAAATGACTTTATATTGACCCTCTCTAGTATATAATAAATGTTTGTGTTCGTTTCTCCCAGTGTCATATCATAAATGAACTAAGTTTTATCGATATAGCATGTATAATAGCGATTATCAATTTATTCTTAATACGGGCCTGTGTCAAAGGTCAGCGCGGGCAGGGAGAGGGGCAGGGATGGACGCGGGCCTCACGAAACAGTAATTGTCGTGGCATGTCTGGAATCCGCTGATTTCTTGTGCGAGTTCGTAACTTTAATCCAATCGGATGAGTTACTCTCTACAGATAATCGAGTATGAGAAATTCGTTAAATATTCAGTATATTGCGCTTGCGCTCTAACCTCGTATTCAAGGACCACACTACTACGATCTTACGTAGCTTCATTCAATAGTAATATAACACTTTGCTATCAGTTTTTAGACTTCCGCGATTAGTACACATTTTGAATACAATTAAATCGGGTCGATTTACCGCGATATAGACCCGATTTAATTGTAGTTAAAATATTACACTTAACCAAAAGTCATTGAATAAACGCTGATTAATAAAACACCGTTGACTCTCTTTATCTTCTTATCATAATTGATTAATCATCGTGACGAAAAGACAACGCAATTTACTATTCACGTGCTTATAGTTAAACATCTTATTAGTGTGAGGGTTAGATGGTAAGCGGATGGCGGTGGCGCTGTGGACTCGGCACTGGCCTTCTAATCGGGAGGTCCGTGGTTCGATCCTGCTATGTACCAATGTGTTTTGCGAATTTCAAATTTCATATATACATTTTTTTGCCGACGCTCCTACGGCGAAGGAAAACATCGTGAGGCAACCTACATACGTTTGTGAAGAAATTCACAGGTGTAGGTATGTGAAGTCGACCAATCGTATGTGCATGTGCTCTTCTATGTTTGTAACTGCACCCACGACGGAGAAAATTCTAGTAGGGTGACGTTTTTTATTAAAAAAATTGCATTGTGCCAGCGTGGTTGCCTAAAGCCTAAACATCCTAACTTAAGGTAGATTTTAGCCCCTCGCACTCGGGGAATGGCTAACGCCGATCCCGATTGTGCCTCTATGTGGGTAGAAGTTGCTGGAGGGTGGTTTAGCCAGGTATGGGGTGTATACCCGAGTCCTATGGCATATCCTCGGGGCGGCCTTGTCAGCTTTCAGTCCCTTGTTGAATTGGGATGATGACTGAATTCTAATTTTTACGTCTTGTCATTAAATATTAAAATACCGAGGATAAAGATGCAGTCCTGTGAAATTAGAATTAAAATCGATTTAGAAATACATTAGATACAAGCATTTTAAGTTGTTAATTTGAAGGCGATTAGACAGAGAGATCCGACATCAACCGTGACGTCATTGTTGAGTACGGCCATATAAACTCCTTGTAAATTGCCGTTTTGCTAGAAAGAGATGGAGAAAAATCTTTAATACCTTATATCTTGGTTGTTTTTATAGTTATTCGAAAACCGATTTTTTCTTTCTGTTTAGTATATGAATGAGCTGCTATTAAAGCAAAAAAAAATTTTTTGTCATCGAGCCTATTGTAACGAAATTTCCCCTCCTTAAAAAAAAGGCTCGAGTCCCTCGGTGGGGACATAGATGGTAAGCTGAGTACAACAATTGTTGCTGTCAAGAATTCCCGTCCAGCCTTCCCAACTCGGTCGGGTTATACAAATAAGTATGGGAGTCGTGACGGAGCCCTCGCCCCCGGCCGACGAACAGATGCGCGGAAGTTGAACATGCAAAGATATTTTCGTGCATAATGAGCTGTCGCCGCGAGCCTCACAAACGAGTCCTTAACGCTCTTCTTAAGCAAACAATACAACGAGAATTTCCAATTACACTCCAATCACACGTCAAAGGAATTAGTTTGATGACCATCACGATATTCGATTCCCATGACATCCACGTGTGAGCGTAAAAAACAAACTCGTATAACCATGAAAAATGACCAAAATCCGGTCCCAAATTATTGTATGATTTGTCTCGGCACACAAAGCGAGTTAATTGTTTTATTTCGGCGGGTAAGAATCTCGTAATTATCGTGCGGTGCTCACAATAGGAAAAAATAGACAAAAGACAGCCGACGAACGCCATTTTTTATTTAACCCTTGGATCTACCTGCGAACCGAGTTTAATGACTGGTGTATTTCTTTAAATAAATCTAAATCCATTGTCTCTGTCGAAACATTCTTAATTTTTAAAACTTTGTACCCGTTCTAGTACATTTTGTAAATAGTAATAGGTGTTAATAAAAACATTATCGCTAAAAAATTACCCGAATAGTATACTCGACTGGCATTTTTATCGGTATTCTTAACAAATATTCCAAACAAAAGTGATATATTAGAAGAGAAAAGAAATTCATTTATTCAGAAAAGTCAGACTTTTTTCCGGTTCAAAATATAATAGGCAGTGTCGTAAATCAGGGTTCATACTTTTATAGATGCGCAAGCGCAAGTGACCGTGCATGCGCGGTTTGAGGATGATCGTAAAAGTTCCATAATGCTCGACGTGTTCTGAATCTGAAAGGAATTCTTAGGAACCATTTAAACATTGATTAGGCCCGAGAGTATTTCCAGAAAATGTCCATGATAAAATTCAATTTACGTAAGTGATATTTTGTTGGTTTCGTAATAAAATACTAAGCTTAAATATACAGCTGGGTTTTGGAACTAAAATGTTTACTAACCCTTTCATACCCAGGGGGTGTATTATGACATCTTACTTCCAGGCAGTATTCTAAATTGTTTTAATACTATTTCTTTCTCATTGTATAATGAGTAAAAGAAATGCGCTTATAACAATTCAGAAAACTGTCTGGAATTAAGTTCTCATAATACACGCTCAGGAAAATGTTTTACTTTCCTTAAAATTTAATCATACTCCAATAGTAGGAATTTCATTATTGCTTAATCTACCAAGCCAACTTCGACGTCCATCCTGCCTGTCCATAGTGAAGGTGATCCTGGTTCTGGAAGGCTCCAACTGTCCGGACTATAAGCTATGCACTCCTAACAGCTACAAAGTTAGTTTTTGTAAAATACGGGGAGCAATTCACAAAGGTTGATGCCGCCAGTATAAGAAAATCTACCCTACTAGACATTTAGAAGGGTTTGGTTGGTGGTAGGGCTTCCGAGATCGCCTGGCTAGCTACCACTGTCTTACCTAAGTTTGTACCATAATAACAATGTTAAGAGCATTGTTGCCTTCCGATGAGGAAAGATAAGTTCCTCAGTTGTTGAGGAGTCCAGAAGCTCGCTTCCACATTCGGCTTTATCATCACTTACAATCAGGTCGTATATAAAAAAAATATAATTATCGTGCCAAAAAAGCGCAGGCCACTTTTCAAGACATGCTGCCCTGAACGACATCATCCGCCGGGCTCTTGCGTCATCCAACGTGCCGGCTCTGTTAGAGAGCCTAGCGGCGTATTGAGGGATGACGGTAAGGGACTCGACCTTTGTAGACACTCTGGCCCCGTCACATGTACAGCGAACCATGATGAGAACAGGAACAGGTGCATAGGGCCTTCACAAGGTCCCGCCACGCCTTTCTGTCCGCTGCGACTTTCTTGGCATCACTCCAGCTTAGTCCCACTGCTGGTAGTTCGCAATCCACGCTCCGGCGCCACGTCTGTACGGGACGTCCGCAGGCTCGCCGACTGTTCGATGGTTGGTTATAGCGGTCTAGGTGCTGAATATTCTTTCTGTCCGTTTGGCGTCGAGACAGCACCAGTGGCAATTGCCAGTTGCGACGCGAACTTCAGACGGCTGCAGGAGTACGCACACCAATGGCAAAAGAGGCACGCATTATAATTTTGCCTAAGCCGAATCGTTGCTATTGCCATGAATAGCGGTGGGACATAGCGACAAACCCTCTATCTTTTTGCATCATAACCATCTAAATGACTTTATATTAATTGTTTGGCTGCATCTTAACAAATCTAGCAGTTCTATAACCTCACGAGTACATAAAATTCGAGAGGCCTTTTTAATTAATAACTGTACCCACACGAACCCCTCCAAACATTGCAGGCGCATTATCCAGCAGTTCTGCACACGCCGCAAACGTGAGCCAATTAGGTGCACGCAACGAGAAAATTTGATATGAGGAACCTCGGAGACGAGTTCAACTGCTTTTCTGTTTTAAAACGTTTCGAGATAAATGATATGCCGTTTAAAGAAAAAATAATTACACAATACGCCGGCCGCGGTTATCAGGCGCCTGCTTAAACGAAATTTTAATAACGCAGCACTCCCGACATCTTTCAACGCGGCCGAAACAATCGATGATTATTACAAGGTATGAGAGCTTTTTACGAAGCTTAGTTAAGGTTTCTCAGTATGCGATGATAGCACGTTATATTATAATATCTCAAGCTTTCGTTATTTTTTAAATATACGTTGTTTGTGATATATGTAATGGATATTGATATACTCGTATGTAGGTATGCTATAACTTGTATGTAGGTGACATGCAAGCACCTATATGTGCCTATACGAAACTCAGATCTCAGTTTAATTTTAACTACTTATCATTTTTACTACAATTAGCAGTTAATAGTTATTACAAAGAAATGTTGACAGTTATGCATCTATAGTATAAATTAAATACGCAGAACATTGTACTATTCTTGAAAGAATAATAAAATGTTCTGAAAGTTCATAATACAACATCATACATATATTATATGTATAATTCTTTCTAAGATGTTTGATCAAACACTATTGCACAAGAATTACACAAAAAGAGGACATAACACATATAGGAACACAATTACAACTGCCGCCCTTATTGCTAAGGTAACGATTTCTACCAGGTAACCCTTAAAGTAAAGAAAGTTCTTGTTTTTGGTACGAAGCGGTATATTGCCATACAATTTTCAAATGAAGAATATGTTGAATACATACAATATAATTATATAATGTTGTCAACTAAAAAAAGGAGACGAAAGATTCCTAGTGCTTGTCTATTCTTCTCGAAAAAGCTCCCCCAAATCCAAGTGGTGGTAGAGTAAACTTTTCTTGCTTGGCGCCAATAAATGCGTGTAAAGGTGTAATATATAATGTACACACATACATACATAGATATATTATGAGTTTAAAAGCAAATACATATACAGAAGTTATGAATTTAATAACAATGTATACTTACTTACTATTATTATAAAGCTAAAAAGTTTGTTTTGTTGAACGCGATAATCTAGGAACTAGAGGAATCGCATTTTTCTATCATTAGACGTATACAAATCATACTCGTATTGTGCGAATTTTTTTTTCTACTGTTCCTAATTTTTATAATTTTTTAACCGACTTCAAAAAAGGAGGAGGTTCTCAATTCGATGCGTATGTTTTTTTTTTGTGTGTATGTTACGCGATTACGCCGCCAATTGTAGACCGATTTTCAATTTTTTTTTTTGTATTCGATAGAGTAAACTCCAAGGGTGGTCCCACGGTCCCCAAAGTTAGGATCTGATGATGGGATCCCATGAAAATCGAAGAAAACCCTTAAATTTTAAGGTGTGTCCAACGTGTTTTGTGTGTTTGTTAATTGTTACGCGATTACTTCGCCAATTGTGGACCGATTTTCAAAATTCTTTTTGTATTCGATAGATTATACTCCTGGGGTGGTCTCAAGATCACCAAAGTCAGGATCTGATTATGGGATCCTATGAAAATCGAGGGAAACTATTAGGGTTTCTTTCACTCAAAAGATTGCATTCACTAAAAAGTTAAAAATAAAAAATATTTTACAAAAAATAAAAACCGACTTCAAAAACACTGAAAAGTTAAAAATAATATAAGAATAGGTACAGACAACATCACACTTCTATATTGAAGTCGGTGCCAAATTTTAAGACTTTCTAGAAGATCATCGTTTGGCACCGACTTCAATATAGAAGTGTGATGTTGTCTGTACCTATTCTTATATTATTTTTAACTTTTCAGTGTTTTTGAAGTCGGTTTTTATTTTTTGTAAAATATTTTTTATTTTGAATCACTCGAACTCAGTATTCTGTGTTATTAGATACAGTTTCATGCAGAAAATGTGTTACGCAATCACGCCTAAACTACTGATCCGATTTACTTGAAATTTGGTGTAGACATAGATTGAGTGCCAGGAAAGGACATAGGATAGCTTTTATCGCAAAAATCACCCCTTAAGAGGGAGAAAAGGGGGTGGAAGTTTATATGGAGAATCAATAACCGCTGAATCCACAGAACACAGAAAGAATTTGGTATTGAGAAAGATAGTTTGAGTTGTGAGGAAAGTTAAAGAATAGTTTTTATCCCCGAAATCATTTCTTAAGGGTGTAAAAGGGGCTGGGGGGGATTTGTAAAGGGAATCATTAAAAAAGCTAGTCACTCATAAATTTAAAAAAACACCGATAAATCACACGAAAAACAGAATGTATATAGGTTGCGTATATTCTACTAGTAGACATCAATAACGAGTGGATGGGATCACTCGTTGCAGAATTCACGGAATGAATACAAATAAAAATAGTGAATTCAAAAATGCGTATTCAAATTTTATGATTTCGAATGCGAATTTGAATTCTATTATTTCAAAATTGCTTCTCCTGGTTCGAATTTAACATTTATTTTAATGTTGGTTAGCCTATTCATCGAGGAAAGCTATATGACAACGCTACAACCTGCAAGCAAAGCTGCGGGCACGGCTAGACATATATAAAACTAGCTGTGCCCGCGAACTTTTCATCCCCCCTCAGCGAGGAAATGACTAAATGCAAAATAAAACATTTACAATCACAACATACTTTTATTTCAGTTTAGGTACATATTTACTACAACATTATGATAGGTAAAGTTGTATGATAAATTCAGCACCATGGAGATGGAAGTAAATACCTAGTTTTAATGATGTATTGAAATCACATACCTAGTGCACGCGATGCTCTAAATTCAAATTTACTTTAAGCTCAAGCGAATAAAAACAGATATCGAATAGCAAAAATACTCTTTCCGAGATGAAGGGATGAAAAAATAATTTTTGAATTTGGATCAGTAGTTTCTGAGATAAACGCGTTCAACCAAACAAAGAAACAATCAAACGAACTCTTCAGTTTTATAATATTAGTATAGTATAGATTCTAACTAAAACTTCTATCTCTACATCACATTTAATTATATATATGCTTGTGGTGAGAACAATAAATTATTTAATTCACTATTTCAAAGCTAAAAAGTTGTTGCTTTAATCTCCTGCCTTTGCTACCGTCTCCATATTTGATTCGTCCGTCGTCAATCATAAAACCTTTGTTGACTCAATTTACAGTGTTTCCTTTAAATATAAACTGAGCTTTTGGAGCAAACGTTCTATTCAAACATGGCGGTCGTAAACAAACGAACGCCTTTTAGGACTTTGTTTCAACACGTTTCGTTTACAAAGTAACCTCGCTCGGGCATAGGTAAAAGGGCGTGCTGGCATGCACTCGTTGTAAATAAAAAAAAAATCATTCCGTCACTGCTCTTTCGATTTGGAGGCAATACATTACGTGTTAACCGCCGTGTGAGGCACGCGCGGTGTGATGTTACGCCACATTGTATAACGTAATGGTTTCAAAGTTGAATGGTCGATTGTTTCACGTTGCCGGGCCGGAGAATGCGGCTCGTGAGAAAAAAATACTCTCGCTTCCGATGCGCTCGGATAGATAAGCGCAGGTGGTGAACGCTCGCGCCCGCCCGCTTCATAATTTTAGAATATTATTATGAGTGCATCAATCTTGAATAGGATCTTTTCATAACATTATTTTATTGCCGTATGGGGTATGGAAAATACAGAGTGCGTCCAAAATGACATTAGAAAAAAGTTATGGTGTGACTATTACGAAACCTTTAGCGGGTTTAATCATCCTGAATCCCTAGTTATAATAAAAGTGAAAGTAATTTCGTCTGTAACGCTTTGACGTCTAAGCTGCTAAACCAATCGAATTTTAAAGCAATTTTACCGAAATTTAATATGTGCAGCGATAGCCTTAGCACTAATTAAGGACTTCCTACTGCAATAATATGTTCCACTGTCTGTTCTACTGCCAGTTGAATGTACAATAGCTATCCATATATAGGTACACTCTATTTAAGATATAAAAATAATTAATTGGGTTCGAATGATCTCGGCAGCCACGGGATGTCCCCAAAGCGATTGATTACTTTTTTTTTTATTTAAACCTTATGTTAAGTGACTCTATCCTATTACTAGCTGTGCCGCGACTACGTTTCGCCTGTAAAACTACTAAGTAATATCGCTATTTAAAAATGAACGTTGGTGGTAGAAGGGTGAAAATTTAGGGTTATGAGTATTTTTGATGGCAAATAATAAAAAAAAATTGACCAAAAAAGATTCTGGAGCCTTATCATTTAGAGTTATATAAAATAGTCCACGATTCTCTCTCAGACCTACCAAATATATACAAAAATGTCATAAAAATTGGTCAAGCCATTTCGGTGAGCAAACACTGACACGAGATATTTTTATATATTAGAAGAAGATAACTGTAGTATTGCATGGAGTATTATATTACTTACAGGCGTATGTTGAGGGGGCCGGGTGGGCCTTGCCCACCACAGGATGTTAAGCTACCGATTCAAAACTATGATGAACGCCAAAGTACTGATAACTTCATACAAAAATCAAGAGCCGAGGCCTGAAAAAAACCCTAGATATGCGAATATAGTTCACAAGAGTAATGCTTTAGCTTTAAACGAACCCTGATAAAATTAAAACGATATACTCATATTGAAATTGAAGTATTTGTGATTTTATCTCCATTGTGATTATTTAATCTTGGTATATAGGTACTATTAACTGTGCCCACAAAAAAATTATTGCATAAAAAAAGATTAAACCTATTGACAATACATTCTTCCATTGTGTTGATCTTATAGCCCAACAAATGTGTCTCGGCAACAAGTTGTAAAGAACCATTCATTGGAATTCAATAAAAAAGCTTCACAGTTTTTTAGTGTCAAGGAATTCGGTAGCAGGTTGTTGATTGTGTTTTTACTGTTCAATATTCCCAAACTTGTCTTCCTTATACTATTTATGCTAAACAAAATGTCGACCGCTTACGACAAAATATTTTATTAATCAATCTTTAATTGAAACTGAAACAATCTGAATTTAACTGAAACAATCTCAATAAAAATGCTCTCAGACTTTTTTGGTAGTTGGCCCTCTATATTCACTTGCCGAAAAAAAATAAAAGCAAATATGGCCGAATGAGAAAGCGGTAATAGCGGGAAACGCGAAAAGACCGCCATTACCGTTTGGCCATAAAAATTAATGTGGAAACAAATCAACGGGCTAAGTATTAAATTGTGATAGGTTGTAATACTTGTAATACATGTGTTATCGTATATGTTTAAAGATTTCGTATCAGGTACCTAGGTATTTATAAAATATTTGGTTTAGAGTTTCTAATTGTCAATTATTAACTTGACACTCACTTTTGAAATGATTTGATATTATTAAGTACACTGAAAAAATATTATTTTAGCAGAGTACCTTTTTGGCTCGGTTACAATCACATCGGTAAATTTTAACTAAGACTTAACTAAAAATATCTAAGTGAACTTGGTATAAAGCAGACCTGTGTGTATTGCTAAATATTCTTGTCTAATAACAAATAAAACATTATTAACAAATACCTTAATTGGTAAATTTTAACACTTTCAAACATGATCCAAAACTATTAAGTGATTTTGTCAACACTTAATAAGTATGCTGTTGTTTTTAAACAAGTTATTTCAATTGGTTGATTTTTACAAACATTTTTATTTAATAATAGATGAGTAGAACTTATTTGATTCCAACCTAATTGTTTATTGATTTTAATCGAGTAATTTTTGGTTGATTTTAAGACATCAACTGATCTATTGATATACAGGGTGTAACTGAACACCCCAATAACATTTAAGGGTATGTATCCATCAGAAGTAGAGATTCTGTAGGAAAAATATTAGGGCTAACAAACCTACTTTTTTTTCCCATACAAACTAAATAAATTATTTTTTGGTATTAAGTGCCGACAGCCCTACGTAAGTGTACGAGGAATACTATGCTCACGTCAAACAAACTAAATAAATCATTTTTTGGTATTAAGTGCCGAGAGTCCTATGTAAGCGTACGAGGAATACTACGCTCACATATGTCACGTGTCATTTTGTGTTTAAATTTCTTTTGTGTTAAGAGCTGATTATGGTTGTCACTTGAAAGTTTTTGCTTTCAGTTTAAAATCAAATAACTCTGAAAGTATTGAGGTTCCAGGTCTCAGACAAGCACTGAAGGTCCATTTAATATCTAACTTATATGCCCCTTAAATGTTATTGGGGTGTTCAGTTACACCCGGTACATATAAGACAAATTCATTAATTCGAGTCACGTTACTTATTTCCTTTTAAATAAGTAAATATAATCGGTTAGTTATAGCAAACTACATTATTACTAAACTATGTAACAACCGAGTTACCTAATTGGGAATAACCTTTAGAGAAATCAAAAAGAGGAATAACCGCTCTGCTCAGCTAAAACAACAAACAACCACGGTAAATCGATCTCGCACCCACTCATAACCAGAAACTCACTCGCGCTAGTCACTAGTGTTTTGTGAAAGAAGATCTGTAAACATCAACATATCTGAGTCATCGCTGCATTACACGAAATTGGAACATCGTGCCGTCATAAAATTCCTCGTAAAAAAGGGGAAAACGGCAAAGGAGATTTTTGAAGAAAAGTCTGCAGTTTATCCAGAATCTGGACCATCGTCCTGCCACATTCAAACGTTGGACAAGTTGAAAGAACAGAACGTCGAATAAAAATGTGGCAGATAGCAGAAGAGTTGGGCATCAGTAATCCTTTGCACATGAATAAAATTAGAGCACGTTGGGTTCCAAAAATGCTCACGCCGCTCGATAAACAGCGTCGAGTTGAAACTTCTATGGAGTTTATCGACTTGTGCAATGACAATTTGGACGAAATTTGTAACCGTATTGTCGTGGATGAAACGTGGATTCGACAATATGATCCAGAATCTAAACAAGGGAGAGAAGCTGCCAAAGAAGTTTAAGGTCGAAAAGTCGACTTCGAAACTCACGGCTACTATTTTTTGGGATTCGGAAGGAATTTTCCTCATTGTCTATTTACCAAAAAAAACTACAATGAACGCCGCGTATTATGCAGCACTTATAAAAAAAGTACGCAATCTTATTGTGGAAAAAAGAAGAGGGAAAATTAGCAAAGAAATTCTGTTTGCAAGACAATGCGCCAGTCCATACGGCGCGAATTGCGAGGCAAGCCCTTTGAGAAACTGGCTTTGATGAAGTGAATCACCCAACCTACAGTCCAGGCCTAACTCCCAGCGACTTTTTTCTCTTAAAAAATTTGAAAAAAGACCTTCAGGGAAGAAAATTTGGGGATGATGAAGAAATTAAAGCTGTGGTGAACGAGCATTTTGACTTCAATGATTCATCTTATTTTTTTAGTGGGATACAAGCAAATTGGCTGAGAAAACCGAGTAGCTTTTCAGCAGTTACCGAATGAACTGATTGTAGCAATCCAATAAATTGTTTGAGAAAACCGAGTAACTTTGCAGCAGTTACCTAGTGAACCGTTAGTAGTAACTCAATAAATTGGCTGAGAAAACCGAGTAACTATGCAGCCGTTACCGAGTGAACCGGTTGTAGCAACCCAATAAATTGTTTGAGAAAACCGAGTAACTTTGCAGCAGTTACCGAGTTAACGGGTTGTAGTAACCTAGTAAAATTGGCTAAATGCAGTCGATTTTACTTTGTTGTTACTAATGAATGCTACTATGTTATCAATAAAGAAGTGTTATTAACAAATTGTAACGGTTAATACTTATCAAGTAATGATAACAAAGTTGACATATTTGATTTTAGCTACAAACTTTGCAGGCGTTATATTGACAAACATGCTGGGTTATTTTCAACAGTATTTTATTTATTTTTAACCCTTACGTTTTTTCCGTGTACCTTGTTTTTTTTAATTATTCATTCAATTAATTCACAAAACGGAATATAATCACAGCTCGTACAATAATAACTTGTTTGGAGTAGTGGATCTATTTTTAATCAATACGTTTACTGTGCACATCGAAGTATGATAACTGAGTTATATTAGGTATAATAACTATAGGAATCAAAACATGATACAGTACCTATTAAAACGCTAGTTTTGTTATTAGTTATTCAAAAAAATTACAAGGAAATAAAAACCGGCTTCAAAAACACTTAAAGTTAAAAATAATATAAGAAGTAAGTATTCTGGGAGTATATCAAGCCGAAACCTACCTATGTTAACATAGTCATATAAAAGTTGTAGCGTCATTGAAAATTAAAAATTGTAAAATTACCTCTTCACGCTTAAACCGTTGAACCGATTTAAATGAGCTATAGAGATAGCTTGAGTCCTGAGAAAGGCCATAGGATAAGTTTCATCGCAGGAATCATCTTTTGAGGGGGTGAAAGGGGGGTGGAAGTTTGTATGGGGAATCAATAACCGTTGAACAGATTTAGATAAAATTTGTTATGGATATAGTTTGAGTTGTGGAGCAGGATGTAAGCAGATTAGATAAAAATAAGCTACCCAACTTACTAATTTGACGCTGACGGAGTCATGAGCAACAGCTACTTGGATTATACAAGGTGGAAAAAAAAGACCGTGATTGGAAGAAAAGTATCCTTAATATTGATGATGGCAAATTTTACTGAAAGGAAACATTCCTTTATTTCCAAAAATAATTAAAACTGCATCTAAATATTTTTGAAAAATCACCTGCTTAAGCCGGGAATCGAACAGGTGAAATGTGAAAACAAATATCCTGTATTTTATGATACCAACCGAAAGAGTAATTCATAAGGATCAATTTATTTTAAGCAACCATAGTATCTTAAATTAAAGAAAAACCAAGAAAAATATATTTTTTTATTGTAAAGCTTACTCACTATCTAAAGAAAATAGTTTACCTCACTTATGAATTTGCTCAAAATGAAACCCATTTTCTTTGGTTCAAAATTAAAACTGCCTACAGTACAGGTTTGCGTTTTTTTTCTCGGGGGAAAATGCGTAACCGCACCGTACCCGCGGTTGGCTAAACAACGAGCGTGTGTGGGACTCTCCCGGCAGCGTGCCAGGCCTACCCACTAAAACCCCCCGGTGTTCTCCCTGTCCTTAAGGGCGCGCTAGGTAAGGCCCACACTGCGACTCCACTACCTATGCGCCCGGGCAAGTCTAACCCACTGGTCGGGCTATCGCCAAGTGTGGATTGCCCGAGAACACCAGGGCAATCCCCAGACGAAGGGCCTTACGGCGGCGTGCACAGGTTTACCTACTGTAGGTGTAGGCAACATACTCTTAATTTACGTAATTTACGTAATTTATTGTATAATGTTGTTATATAAAAATAAATTATTATTACTAAATGCATAAAAAGGAGCATCGCATTCGCCTTCCAATCGGAAAGTCCGGGGTTCGAGACCATTACATTTGTCTGACGCTCCTATGCTGAAGAAAACCATCGTGAGGCAACCTGCATACATCTGCGAAGAAATTCAATGGTGTATGTGAAGTCGACCAATCCGCACTGGGCCAGCGTGGTTGACTAAGGCCTAATCACCCTAACATAGGGTAGGCTCGAGCCTCTCGGTGGAGACGTATGTGAGCTGTGATGGTGAATGAATTATTCTCTGTCGTGCAGGTGGAGCCAACGGGGTCGGCGTCGCTGGGAGCAGCCTCCCGGGCCGTGTTCGTGGAGAAGGTGCGCGCATCCAACGCGGCCTGTCAGGCCGGCGACTTCCAGACGGCAGTGGCCTTATACACAGACGCGCTCTCGCTCGACCCGTCCAACCACATCCTGTTCAGCAATCGGTAACGCCTTGCTTTGTGTTAACTTTTGCAATGATTAAGACGAAACACCAAGGTCGCGAGAATTCAAATATAGCTATTTGTAAAATTTATTGCTGTCGCGCTGTGTGTCCGAACAACTGAACTGAGCGCGATAGGAACCACTGCAGCTCGGACCGAAAATACCTATCAAAAGTACACAAAATATGCGTTTCGTAGTCCCCTGTTTTCTCCGCTTATAATTTACCGATTTAATTACATTTTACGTAAAAAATTAAAGCAGGGCTTTTTCTGTGTTTCTATGTTTTGCTTTTTTTCATATAATCTTGTTCAATTTGTCTGCTGGACGTTTGAACACTACAGAGAATTAAGTCGATTTTTTAGGTTTCTGAAGGCTTAAAATCTCTTTTAATAATGAAGTTAATAAAAAAGGAGAACATAGGAACATGCTTATAGTGTCCATTGATTTTATTGGAAAAAATAGAGCAACTAGTGCCATTATCCAGGAAGGAAACAGGAGACTACGTTTCTATGAAAAAACGGTCTGTACGATTTCCTCTTAAGGCGCATAGTAACGTCAATCATAAAAAATTACTGCAGAAAAAACCGATTCTCTTTATAAATATAGAATAAAAAAATCTTTGTAAAAGATATGTTATTATTCAACGCATTCTTTAGAGGATGGTTTTCTTAATTTTTTGATAAATTAATTAAAACTTGGTTAAAATGTGACCCAAACATGCCTCGATTTTAAAACTGTAAACCTAATCGCTTCGTAAATATTAGGTTAAATCATATACTTTCGATTCCAATAAATAAAGTGAACAATATTCTAGGAGATGGTCTTTTTAGATTTTTCTTATTCGCCTTTATTAATTTTTTATTGAAATAATTCATCTTACGCGTAAAGGTTTGCTTAAATATTCCCCTCGCTCTCACTCACTCACTCCTATGTAATCAGTGCGGGACGATCGACGCAAGGTCATTGGGAGCACTATGCGCCTTTATCGCTCGGACGGCCCGATTGAAGATCTGCACCTCACAGAAGACCACGTCCAAATAACATCTTGCATATACCTACGGGGTGTAATACAGCCGCTTCCGAAAAAAGAACATAATTCTAATTATGAAATTGAACAACTTTTTCCCAAGGAACATGTATCCAAAGATGCAAAAAAATGGACTTTACATAACAATTTCCTTGTCGTTTTAGTCATGTGCTCCTTGGGGAAAGTTGTTCAGTTTCACAAGTGGAATTGTTAATTCTTTTTACGGAAGCGGTTCCATTTACACCCTGTATATAATAATAATATGCATAACATATTGCGAGTGAGGTCAGCAGAGCTTAACGCTTATAAAAATTACAACCACTAATGTATTTTATACATAGACTAGCTTTCCGCTCGCAACTTCGTCCGCGTTATTTTTGTTTTACCGTGGGAATTTTATATTTTCCCGTAGGAAAATTACCCTATGTCCTTCCCCTGGTCTCGAACTATCCCTATACCAACTTTCATCAAAATCATTTCAGTAGTTTCGTAGCCTATTCAATACAAACAAACAAACAAACAATCAAATCTGTCCTCTTTATAATATTTGTATAGATTAAATCTAAATATTGAACTTAAATTTTGAGATGCAAAGACACCTAAATCAAACTCAAACTCTAAAATATTTTTTTAATATAGACCTTTACATGCACTTATTGACGTAAAACAAAAACAAAAACTAATCTGATTAGTAGCTTTGAATTCAGAATGTCAAATTGGGTTCATATAGCTAATATAAGTTACTGGATACATTTATAAATAACTTATAACCGTAGTAGGTACCGTACCCATAAAATACCATTAATATGCGCTCGAGTAAATAAAATTACTCGTGTGTCGTTCATTCGTGTTTTAGATCTGCGGAAATAATGACACCAAAACAAATATTAATTTGTCTGAATTGCTAATTAGGGCCACGAAGCTGAACAGCAATGTTGTAGAGTTCGAAAGAATTCGACTAATGAACGTGAAATAGCTCGGTAGCAGAACTGGTAGCTTGCTGAAGAATGTAACTCCCGCGCATGCCTCGGCTGGTCATTAATCAATTTGTGATCGTAGGAATAGTACGAATGTGTGATGGCAATCATACATACGTACCATTAGTAACCCAATGGTGTCTTTTCAAAATATCCTTGATATTTTTTAACCGACTTCAAAAAAGGAGGAGGTTCTCAATTCGATGCGTATGTTTTTTTTTGTATGTTACGCGACTTCTCCGCCAATTGTGGAGCGATTTTCAAAATTCATTTTGTATTTGATAAAGTATACTCCTGGGGTGGTTTCAAGGTCAGGATCTGATGATAGGATCCCATGAAATTCCAGGAAACGCTAATTTATTGTTATTAAATTAGGGTTTCTTTCACTAAAAAGATTTCATTCAGTAAAAAGTTAAAAATAAAAATTATTTTACAAAAAATAAAAACCGACTTCAAAAACACTGAAAAGTTAAAAATAATATAACAATAGGTACAGACAACATCACACTTCTATATTGAAGTCGGTGACAAATTTTAAGACTCTCTAGGAGATCATCGTTTGGCACCGACTTCAATATAGAAGTGTGATGTTGTCTGCGTACCTATTCTTATATTATTTTTAACTTTTCAGTGTTTTCGAAGTCGTTTTTTATATTTTGTAAAAAAAACAATTTTAAAATTCAGTGTTGTTGATAAATGTAATATTTTGAATAAGAGAACTAGGGTTTTTATTGATTCTTTGCATAGAATGCTACTGAGCAATTGGGCATGATATAACGACCCGTAAATAAATCAAAACATGTTGGACTGTGATTTCTCATGGGTTCTCATCTCAATGTTCGTCAGTCTATAATAGGGATTTAATTTGAGAAAGAAGTATGCAATGTGAAGTGATATACACGGTTATTTTTTATCACCCTGGAAAATTCTTGGGATGCTTCGGGACACATCAATTATTATATAAAAAATAAAAACAATGATATAAAACATTAAAAAAAATAAATTGATTTTTTAGACAATTAATATAAAATTAATTAAGAGAGTTATTTTTTTTATTCATATTTAAACCATTCTAATACCATGCCGTGAAACGTCCCTTATATTTTCCAGGGTGATAAAAATAACCGTGTATAAGATAGATCAGTCAACGAATAAACTATATAAACGTCTGTAGTGCATATCAGTAAGTTCTTACAGCTGATTTATACCAGTAATACGAGTAGTAGGTGGTCAATAAATGAAGATACTTAGTTATTCTAAGCACGAGCTTTGTGTCGGGCTGGTGGCTCGTGTCACTTCACCATGCTTATTGTTATTTAATTAAACCCATGCGCGTTGATGCATGATATTTATATCCCGCGCTAGTCAACAATATTCTAATACAAAAGTCTATATTACATAGATACTAACAATTGGCTATTGTCTGACTAGCTATTGACGTCAAACACAACATTCTAGTTATTAAGGGACACTGTAATATCTCAAATATAAAATTTTTGTACATGCATACCTTTGATTATATACAAGTATATAATCAAAGATGCATACATATTATCCAAATCACTTATACACTGTGGCTTTTGCAAAGATACAATTGCGGTGAAATAATCCTATTCAGCAAGTTCAGAGACAGAAACCATAGAATATGATTCTTATACTATGGTTACTGTTCGGAAATTATAAGAGCATTTTACGAGGTAAACAGGGCAGAAATTCGGATTTAGCCGAAGGAATTCTTTCCTTGAACTAGAATAGGGACTTATGTTTTATGATAGTGGTGATAATATAAATTTCACATTCACCCTTAGGTCCGCCGCCCGCTTAAAACAGGGCCAGTTTGCAGCAGCCCTACAAGACGCCACGCGTGCGAGAGAACTATGCCCCAACTGGCCGAAAGCATACTATCGTCAAGGTACGTACTTACATTTTCATCATCATAACAGTTCATATACGTCCCCACCGAGGGGCTCGACCCTAAGCTAGGGTGTTTAGGCCTTAGTCAACCACGCTGGCCCAGTGCGTATTGGTCGACTTCACATACACCTTTTAATTTCTTCGCAGATGTATGCAGGTTGCCTTTGCCTCACGATGTTTTCGTTCACCGTAGGAGCGTCAGACAAATACACATATGAAATTCGAAAAACGCCGAAAAACACATTCGTCTTTAACTTATCATGCTTATGCCATGACCACTTAAGCATCGAGGAAGAATCAACCAACCCAAAATTTTATCTGTATCCTCTTTTTACTTTTTTCAACCAAGGTATTGATTTATGTTAAGTACCGATTTTCAAGAAAATGCAAAATCACAAATGTGCCTCTTATTTTCTATTTTACACACAATAGCGTAGCTCTTTCATCCCACCAGCAGGCGGAGCACGGGCTGCCAAGACAAAACTCAATCACACGTATCCCTTGATGAGCGTCAAGAAATTTTTAACACGTCAGTCACACTAAGGCTGCTGTCCGAAAATCAATAAAAGTCACTATCAGCACAATTAGCGCGCTCAAACGCATGCCGAAATGTGATTACGCTAACGTTAGCCGTCAAAATGAATGTACAAACCTGTTCTGGATGAGCAGCGGGGAAACAATGTTGTCTAACCTAACCAAATTTCAACTTGACATTTGGTTGACAAATTGATACGCTAAAATCCCGGACTGAAATCATAAGAATGCTGATAGCGCTGTTAGCACTTTTAGTGTGCTTTTTAATTTGGACCGGGTGATTATAATCATTAGCACTGTAAGCGCTGTTATCTGTTTCGGACCACAGTCTAAATACGCGGCGCCGTGCTACTCTTTAAGACAAATATAGATTACTAGCTGTTCCCGCGAAATACGTTTCGCCTTATAAAAGACTTCAACGCGTTCATAGTTATATAACGTAGATAGAGCATTTCATACGAAAACGCGCATGATATCAGCGGGGCTAGCACGCAGGAGAATCGAAAATCTAATCGAAATCCGAATCGAGGAGTTTGTATGGCAATTTTATTAGTTCTGCTACTCACCGCCGTGGCGCTAATAAAATTGCCATACAAACTCCTCGATTCGGATTTCGATTCGATTTTCGATTCTCCTGCGTGCTAGCCCCGCTGATTTCATGCGCGTTTTCGTATGAAATGCTCTATCTACGTTTGGTAGTAAATCAATGGTATCTGTGTTGTAATAGTAGATTTTACAACAAGTACACAAAACGAACCATTTTTATCCGAGACTTTTGATAGTAATGTCGAGGATAAAATGGTTTATTAACTTTGCTTTTCACTTCGATTGCGAGGAAATAAAACAGTAGTATAACATAACATTTCTTTAATTAAAATTCAAAGTAAAATTAGTACAGTTTTGAATACTGAAGGAAATTGTTTTTCGCGGCATATTAACGGTATTTTTCTGAATTTGTGAAGATGACATATTGTGAGCAGATGGCATATTATGAGAAGATGGCTCTGACGACAACAAGGAATCTCTGGATGTAGATGGGACTGGCTCGCTTAAATTCTATTTATTAACTTCTTATTGTGTTTGGCTGTATGGCTCATTTTCTTTGCCTTGATATAGGTACAATCTGTGAACTTCTTATTGTGTTTGGCTGTATGGCTCATTTTCTTTGCCTTAATATAGATACATTTATGTATCAGTAGATACGTTAATGCACTTGTGCACAAAATTCGATTTTGTGCAGCCTATATCCTGCACAAATAAGCACTTTCAGAGCATGAGAAGTGAAAAATATATTATTTTAAATATCTATACATTGAGAGCGATCGTGAAAGACATTGAGTTACACAATAAAAGAGCTAGTTGGCTTAATCAACATGCCTGTACTAGTTCCGTTTGTCAATCAACCACAGCTTAACTCGAACCACAAATCATTCAACATATTCGTATGACAATCTGTGTCCCCATTACGACAGTAAAATCTCATTAGCATTGTTAATGAACCATTAGAACAATTCAATTATTATCTATACTCGCTTCGAAACGTACTGTTCAATTTTTAATCTTACTACTGCAGGTTAAGATATGAATTTGTGCGATTTGTTCTGATGCAACATGCGTGCTAAAAAGTGCAATTATCAACGGTTCACTTTCGCTCGTATATTTTTGTTCTTGAAAACGTGATATTGCACATGATAGTCTGAATGCGGAAATTTATATATTTGCATGCGATTTTTGTAGTCGATTAATGAATGCGTAGTAATTAGTCGACTCTTACGACATCCAATAAAACTATAAAGATATATATTTCTGCCGCAAAGCAGCAGTGCTTGCATTGCTGTGTTCCGGTTTGAAGGGCAAGGTATGGCAGTGAAATTACTGGGTACCGTGACTTTACATCTTATATCAAAAGTTGGCAACGTACACTGTGGTTCTTGTGGGGGTTGCAGTTTTGCTGCGAATCTAACATCAGGTCGGCAATTTGCTTGTTTGCCAACTTAGTTGCAATAAAAAATATATATAGACTAAAGGCCTTACTAATAACCATTGTATAAGCATTGTATAGTTAAGCAGTGTTTTGTCTCTTTTGTTCGAATTTGAAATGTCATTCGAGTGAACGTGACAAAACACTGTTTAACTAAATCAGGCTTATACAATGGTTATTAGTAAGGCCTTTAATGCTGGGGCCACAGTAACGAAAAACGTGCTTAATAAGCGGGATAATGGATGGATTAACGTTGGTGTAGTGTAGGCACGACTAATCGCGATAATATGTCATTCGGCATTCATATTGACGTGGCGATAGGCGAAAGCTAAAGAGGCGGTACATCAAAGAGACTTACCGCGAAAACCAATGGAATCAATCCTGTCAATGATAAAATAAAATGTACACTCACTAAATACGCTGTAACAGCGTCAACGTTCATATTGTCTTAAATTCATGGAGCATTTTCGGCAATTTTATCGCCGGTATTGACGTTAACTGACTAATATTGATAACTGGGATGATGACTGAAGTCAAATTTTTACGTCTCGTCATTAAATATTAAAATACCGTAGAAAAACATGCAGACCTGTGAAATTAGCATTAAAATCGGCTTAAAAATACATTAGATACAAGCATTTTAAGTTGTTAATTTGAAGGCGATTAGACAGAGAGATCCGACATCAACCGTGACGTCATCGTTGAGTACGGCCATATAAACTCCTTGTAAATTGCCGTTTTGCTAGAAAGAGATGGAGAAAAATCTTTAATACCTTATATCTTGGTTGTTTTTATAGTTATTCGAAAAGCGATTTTTTCTTTCTGTTTATTATATGAATGAGCTTCTAAAGCAAAAAAACATTTTTTGTCATCTAGCCAACTGGCACTGATGATTTCCATTAGTATGACCCGAACACGAGAGAGACACAGCTTATAGTTCTAATGACCGAGTGGGAAACCAGACAGGAATCACTTCAAAGAACACAGATAAGCAATAACACGCTGTGTTCCATCTCATGACTAAAATCGCCTGACCTCATTGGAGGGATTCAGTCAATACTTTTGCGCTGGCAGTGTGAGGTATTAGGTTGGCTATTCACAAATCACTTTAAAATTACAAGCGCCATAGGCTAAGGTAACCGCATAACATCGAGTATGCCACTGATGTCTTATAAAAATGTAATTATCTATGTATACTTGCACAGGGGTAGCCTTACAATGCCTGGGCAGGCACGGCGAGGCGCTCGCTGCGTTCAGCTCAGGACTGGGCGTGGAGCCTTCGTCGAGGCAGCTGCTCGCGGCGCTGGTGGAAGCGTCGCTGAAGTCGCCCCTCCGGGCCACGCTGGAACCCACCTTCAGGCAGCTGGAGGCCATGAAGCTGGACCAATCGCCGTTTGTGTTGATATCGGTAAGTGAGTTCTATCCAAGAGCTGAAGCACTATCATGATTAAAAGTGTCGGAATGTTTGCACATGCAAGTACCTATCTATGAATTTAACTTATTTTAACTTTGACGATATTTCAAGTCTTAACTCTTAAGCTTTATTATATTAGTATAGATTTCAAACCTTTAACCATATCAAACTATTTCTATCATTTTTTGATCCGGCTCGAAGGACCATAAAAAGATAGAAATTAAACGTGATTTGTTTAGTTTCACACAGTTATAATGTGGATAGTTACAAAATAGTTAAATAAAAAAAGCCTTACAAAATCTGACAAAAACACATTAAATTGGTACGGAATACAACGCTGTTTACAAACTTGTCAATATTTTCAAAAGTGTCATTTTCATATTTTATTTAATACAAAATATCAGCCTGTTACCAACAACTAGGTACCCACCTCTGTGAAAGTTTCAAGCTCTACTCTGAAGTTTTTGACGAGTATGTTTTCCTACTGTGGCAATTAAACTCAAACTCAAAAACTTTATTCAATACTAGCTGTGCCCGCGAACTACGTTTCGCCATCAAAATACTTAACACAGTGTTTAGTTTTTTCCTCCATTTTATTCCATATGATTCAACTTTTTTCTGCCTTTCTTAAGCATCGGCCTTTTCGAAATTAGGACATTTTTCGTAGGTTCGTAATGCTCTTTTTCTAACAGTCCACAAAATTAAATACATTACATATTACTATAAACACTAAGTATAATTATTGTTTTAGAGACATTATTGATATTAATAAATTCTTCTTCAGTAGAAAGAACTACACAGTTGCAAGAATAATCTTTATCGTATTCATGTTTCGAATTAAAATAAACAATTGTTAATAAATTAGAACTGTATACGAATAAAGTTTAGATTTTATAATGGGTGTTGATAACACCAACAAAATATATTTTTTGGATATGACAACTTGGCCAATTTTGACTGGTCGTACAGTAAGCTCCTTGTCAAGCTATACTGTTTGACCTTTGAACCGTTCTTATGTCGCTCGTAATACTGGCGGTTTTCGTAAAGTTAATGTATAGCATGAATGGGGGGCCGGGTTATTGTACAAATACGTTTTCTATATTCGATATCCGATCACGGAATACAGACACGGAGTTTCGTGAACGTAGCGCAGACGTTCGTTTCTTCTCATTCGGGATTTCTACCATTCTACCTAAACGTACGTACAGAACGTGTTCCGTTCGTAATAAAAACGAACGTGTGCGGCAGTCAATGAGTATTTTGTATAGATTTGATGCATTCGGATGCCCGCATTCAGAAAACGAATGCGAAAAAACGTATTTATGCGGTTAGCCTTAAAATGTATTGAGACTTCCGTTTTTGTAACGTGTACTGTGCGATATAGTGTTGCTGGCATAGTTCGGTTATAAAAAAACTCGCCGTGATGACTAACATCCGACACACAAACTTGGAGTTATCGTAGTTAGTTCACGATCGTTGCATTATCACGGTCTCGAAGGACACTAAACACAGGTAACATCTAACATCGAACATCCAATAGGCCCCGAAGCGGTTCTCAGACTTTTTTGGTGACGAAACCCTTTTGGAAAGCGAAATACTTGAAGTGTATTCTTTATTAATAAGCATAATAAAAGTACGACCAGAGAGGGTGTTTTGAATTTTCTAAATTATTGCGGAACCCTTATATTATTATTATTATTATAGGTATTGTGGAGCCCTAGGGTTCCGCGGAACACACTTAGAGCATGGCTGCTCTAGGTACCCTTCAGGGCCTACTTTCATTTAATACCCCTATTGCTGGGTTTGAAAAGCAACTGTTATCCGTCTTTTTTGAGCGGCGGCCATGTTGAATTTACGTCAATGTTGCTACGTTCATAGTGCTCTACTGATCGAGGCCTTTCATTTGATACCCATATTGCTGGGCTTAGAAACGAACTTTTATCAGTTTTTTTTTGAGCAGCGGCCATATTGAATTTTGTGCTATTTTCCTAGGTTCATAGTGCTCTACTCTTCATGGCCTTTCATTTGATACCTATATTGCTAGGTTTGAAAACGAACTTTTATCCACCTTTTTTGAGCGGTGGCCATGTAGAATTTACGTCAATATTGCTAGGTTCCTAGTGCTCCACTCCTGAAGACCTTTCATTTGATACCTATATTGCTAGATTAGAAAACGAACTTTTATCTACCTTTATTGAGCGGCGGCCATGTTGAATTTATTTATGTGTTGCTAGGTTCATCGTGCTCTACTCATCAATGCCTTTCATTTGATACCCATATTGCTAGGTTTGGAAACTAACTTTTATCCACCTTTTTTGAGCGGCGGCCATGTTGAATTAATGTCAATGTTGCTTGGTTCATAGTGCTCTACTCATCAATGCCTTTCATTTGATACCCATATTGCTGGGTTTGGAAACGAACTTTTTTCCATTTTATTTGAGCGGCTGCCATGTTGAATTTAGGGCGATTTTCCTATGTTCATAGTGCTCTACTCATCAAGGCCTTTCATTTGATACGCATATCGCTGGGTTTGGAAACGAACTTTATCGGCAGTCATGTCAAATTAAGTCAACCTGGCTAGGTTCAATGTGTTCTACTCTTTAGATTCTGCGTTCGATATCTATGTTCCTTGGGTGGATCCAAAAAAATGTGATCCGTCATTTTAGACATTAGTATCAAGAGTCCCGTCCCGTCCCTCTACGCGTAACCCAGAACATTGCAGTCAGATATTTTTTTTTAATTATCGATATTAATCTATTACTTTTAATAGTTTTGAATGGATGAAAGAGTTTGATTCCTTAATTCTAATGTAAAAACATATAACACCTTTCAAAATACCCTGAAAAGAGTATCTTCATTTTTCAACATTTCAAATATTTCAAAACTTGTACCGATTTTGTGAAAATTAGTCAAGAATTAAACCAATCTACAAATTTTATGGTCACACGATAAGTATTATCATAAAAAATGCTTTATACATTGGTTGTATGGCTTGATCTTTTTGCCTTACCACCACGGTACGACATAAGAAAAAGACAATTTGGTTGGCGAAATCCAGTTGGGCACAGCCATTAACAGAAAATATTAAATTTTATTTGTACTATGTGAAACACTTCATTCCTGCCTTTCAATTTTCGAAATCCAATTACTTAAGATCAGGCTGTATGGCGTAGTTCCATTGCCTTTCCTTCGTGGAAGAAAATACCTTCTCTCTGTACTATGTGACAGACTTGTCAAAATAATTTCACGTGCGCCATATTGTTTTTCTACCTAAAGCCAATTCGAAAATTTTATATGGTATTTTTTTACTAAAAATAAAAAGTGAATTTAAACAAACGAAATTATGCCTAAATGTTCTTCCGGAAAATTCTAAGCATTGTGGTGTAAGCCATATCAAATTCTGTCCAGTAGTTTCGGAGATCTTTCCGGACAAACAGACAAACAAACAAACAAACAAACAAACAAACAAACCAACAAACAAACAATTTTTTTTAAAATTATTCTATCGTGTTCTGCTAATGATTTTAAGGCGACCTGTGTATTTTTTTTCCTAATATTTCGCAATTACAGATTTTTGTACCCCTACGATTTTATTATATATAGAGATAGAGATAGACCTTTACAGGCACTTATTGACGTCAAAAAAAACCATAAAAATCTTCAACCCAGAATCTAATTAACTAAATTATTTAATCCTTGTATGTACACACACCCCAGCCATTATTAAGATGTGTACAAATACAAGTCAAATGAAAAAAAAATTTACTCTACCACCTGTTCGGAAATTGGAAGTTCGGAAATCGGAAGAACAGGCAAGAAACTCGGAAGGTCTTGTATTTTTTTTTTCCTCTTTTAAAATGCCAACATTACAATAATATCTTTAACAAACATTTTTTTAAATAATATAGAAATGCCTATCGGTGTGAGTGGAACAGCTACTCGAAATTAGGTAAGTCTAACTTCCACAAAGTGGTAAACAGACGAATCCAGCTCGGCTGGGTGGCGTTCGGGAAGCTACACAGCATATTTGCTGTATAGCTTCCCGAACGCCAGTGCCTCCAGACGTGTCTTCTTAATTCGTACGTGTTGCCAGTTACGACGTAGGCTTTAGGTACGGAACTGAGACGTTGCTGCTTACACTGGGCCTCATAAGAAGGTTTAAAGTCACTTAAAAAGCAATAAAGAGGGCAATACTCAGGCTTTCTCTGCGTAATCGACTATGAAATGATGAGATCTCCTTTAGAATACCTCGCAGGACTGACGGCCGTTGGAACGGAAAGGTCCTCGAGTGGCGCCCGCGTACCATGAGTCGTAGCGTTGGTAAGTTCCCACAGGGTTGACCAACCACCTGGTGAAGGTCACAGGAAGCCTCTGAATACAAGAAACGCAGGATCGAGAGATTGGAAATCCTTGACCTATGTCCAAAAATGGGCGTCTCTTGGCTGTTGATGAAGCATTTGTGCATTGTTCTCTGTGTGTACCTATCTTACTTAGAGCATTCATAGGTTAAATGATCTAAGGTATCTTATTATGTTTTAGATTTAACATAAACTAGTAGTAGTAGAGTTCAATAAAAATATAATGTAATTCATAACAGAATATAATGTTATATTGACAACGAACAAGTAGTTGTCAACTGTCAATTTTCTTATCCTAATAATAAATCGTGGAGAATATATTATTTGTTTATTTATGTGACTCACACTATAAGAGTATTCATATACCCTTGACCACTTATTGAAAGCAATTCAAATTGTATGTGGTTTGGTTTACAATTAGATGACTCAATGTCTAGAATCGATGGAAGTGAATCAATTATCTTTATGATTCTAAAAATTGTTGCTGCTTTTTTTATTTTGATGACTTTATCGATAAAATAATGGAAAGATATTATAATAAAAACTGTCATTCTATTGTAATTTGTGCGTACGTACATGTGTGGCTATTTTCAAAAATAAAGTTTCCATTAATCTTTATTTGGTTCTAAAATAAAAAAATACTCAATACAAACTATTTTAAAAGGAACTATACGAAAATATATGGACTGCGTAGGAAATTGTATTTCATCATCACAGCCCATATACGTCCCCAACGAGGGGCTCGAGCCTACCCTATATTAGGGTGATTAGGCCTTAGTCAACCACGCTGGCCCAGTGCGGATTGGTCGACTTCACATACATCATTGAATTTCTTCGCAGATGTATGCAGGTTGCCTCACGATGTTTTCCTTCACCGTAGGAGCGTCAGACAAATGTACATATGAAATTCGAAACGAAAAACACATTGGTACATGGCGGGTCTCGAACCCCGACCCCCCGATTGGAAGGCAAGTGCCGAGTCCACTGCGCCACCGACGCTCTCAGGAAATTGTATTTACTCCAAATAAAACAGGAAAGATAAACTTAATTACATTTTTCCGATATTAATAAATACATGATTTGCCTAAGATACAAGTATATTGACAATATTACACAATTTGGTTATGTGTAGTTATATCTACCATATGCGTTAAAATATTATATAAAAGTAAATGGAATCTTGTACACTTTAATCCAAAAGCCCACATTAATAAACACAAGTAGCGCTCAGTCTTTGCTCAGCTCATAAACAACTTACTTCCCGCGGCCATTTCGAACAAACAATCGTTATTTTACCGAAGAAGGGCGTACATAAAACCGCTAAAACGTATAAAATATTGTGTGAATCGTAATGCTGTCGATGCATCGAATTTAAACTTATTTATGCCGACGGGCTGGCGACATCTGATATGCGAAGACGTACGGGCCGAAATAATGACAACCATTAACCGGGCGGGAGTATGGCGATTGTCACTCACCATGTTGAGGGATCAGTTGCTGCATAGTGTGTTCAAAAGCAGAAATAAGTTTTTCAGAAATAAGTTAAAATCGTCTTTTTCGTTAACCACTTAAGATCAAATAACATTTTTCCTTGAATTGTGACAGGATGATTTACAATGTTTTTAAGTATGAATTTGTATTAAAATTCGTTATTTTCGAAATTCGAAACATGAAACATTGCATTTCGAGTAATAAATTGAAATGGGTTTTTTAAATTTCTCTCTTAAAGGGGTAAAAATTTTTGTTGTTTTTTTTTGTGTTACACTAAAACTATTTAACGCATTCTCTTTGAAAGCTTCTGCTTTATAGTCTGGATCATTTTTACCTCGGGAAATACAGAATTCTTCCAGGAAAAACGAATTAAATGCCTACGAAGCTGCGGGCGTATAGCGAGTAATAAGTAGCGTTAAGAAATACGATACTTACTTATAAATTATTTTGTTATTACAACATCGACAAATAAAAACTAAATAGTACAGAATTGGCTTATACCGAGTTGTTTTTTCTTTTGTTTTTTCTTTGCCATAGCAACGCCGCGTTTAGCATAAGCTAATAATCCGACTTCTCTTAGACCTCTACCTTAGATTGGATGTCTCTGTCAATCGAAAAGACAGAGACCGGCGGAGGCAAAGGGAACAAAAATAACAATTGTAGACATCTCCTAGCCCCCGTCGCTCGCTAATGCGACATGACCAAGTCCGATGAAGGCTGGAATAGCGAGGCAATTTGTGCTGTAAAAAAAGGCCAAGTGCATGTTGGAGTCGCACACCGAGAGTTCCGCATTAACTTATCGAAGTATATAAGTTTCTTAAAACAATGTACAAATTTACGGTTTTCAATTTTTCCCATGATATGTGCCATGAGACCTTGCTTCTTGTCAGTGTCCATAATTCTAAGTCAGCGAGAAGTAGGTAGGTACCCTATTGATTTTGATTCGAAAAGAAATCGCGAGATTTGCGAATATATGCGACATAAACAGTCATATCTTTGATCGTGTTGACTTGATGTTTTCATAGCTCAAAGAGACCGTGAGTAGACTCGAGTATTGGATATAAATTTCACATTAGTTAAGAATATGGCAAAGTTTTCTCCTTTAATAACTAGTTACAAAATAGTGAAAAACTTATTTTTAAGTAACCAGTTATCAACCAATCGTCGTAACAAGTTATCAAGTAACCAGTTATCAACCAGGCGTCGGTGGCGCTCTGTGGCCTCAGCACTGGTTTGTGCCGCGAGTAGAATCGGGAGGCCCGCGATCGATCCTGCCATGTACCAATGTGTTTTTCGTTTCACGAATTTCATATGTACATTTATCTGACGCTCCTACGGTGAAGGAAAACATCGTGAGGAAACCTGCATACACCTGCGAAGTACCTAATTCAAAGGTGTATGTGAAGTCAATCAATCCGCACTGGGCCAGCGTGGTTTGACTAAGGCCTAATCGCCCTACCATAACTGGTTATGGTAGGCTCGTGTCCCACAGTGGAGACCTATATGAGCTGTGATGATGAACCAGTTATCAAACAAACAGTTATCATATCCATATGGCTGAAGAGGATTATATCTACGCGTTCCGGAGAAAAAGAGTCTTGACAGACAAAAAGGCAGACGGATGGTGATCCTAAAAGGGTTCCTTTTTCCCTTTTAAGGCACAGAACCCTAATAATGGGAAATTTTTAATTGCAGGTAAATACAGGTAGGTATCTGATATATTCTACCTACATACATATATCTACCATGCAAGTACTCTTACATTTAAATACTTGTATTGCGGTATTACTTGCCTTGTATTTGTATAGAAAACTAACATAGGCGAAAAAATTTGCGATCAACTAAAATTGAGTACCGGCTCCTTTTTAAAAGTCGGTTAAATATATAAATACTTGTACGATTCGTTAATACCTAAAAGTATGTAACTACAAATACAAGTATGTGCTCTTCACAAGCCTTGTATTGTTTATCGCGTTCTGGCCTTAAATACAGCCCACTACAAGGCTTGTGGGGAGCACATACTTGTACTACATTAGCTGACCATGTTACGACAAAAAAAACAAATATTATAGAGGTAACTATTATCGCGCCTTCGCCAAATAGTATTTAAAGTCCTATATGCGAACAGATTGCCAGTACTGGGCACTGAGAATGTCCTCATTAGAATAGTTTAATGTTTTCCTGTCTTGGGGATTGAACCTGGGATAACACACAACAAACCTTTTTAGTAGTCGGACTTCGTCGTCATAGTCCTGTTCTTCATTACTGAAGGTCATGTCTTCAATGAAAGCCCTTCAAAGATCTCACAATCTGTTACCATTCCTCCCGATACTCGGCTTTCCTTAGGGCGGTTGTACGAGAGAGAGCCCAGTGAGAGCGGTGACCTGATCGGCCGCGTGGTCTCATTCCTTCGACCTGCTCACCACAATTAATTTGTCGAGATCGTCTGGCTGACGACGGGCAATGTGACCAAAATACCCAAGAATACACTGAAAGCATATAGCTGAGAGTCTAGTTTTTATGCGGAGCTGATCGAGTATATAATTATTCATTCTTTTAGCGGTCCATGGTATGCGGAGCATCCTTCTCTAACACCACATCTCAAAAGCGTTCGGTCCTGGTCCTTTGTCATGATAATGTCCATATCTCTGATGATAATCTCGTCTTGGTAACATTAGAAACCTTTCGGTTATGCCAATTACGAGTTAATTTGCTCATTGCATTTTTAGCCATCTGCGTCCTTCTTCTGATTTCCTCTTTCCTTTTTCCTCTCTTCTGGCAACTAAATCAAAGGGACAAACAGTAGACACATTAATACCACAGACACAATTTTCCTATTGTGGACCTTACCTAGCGCGCCCCTAAGGGCAGGGAGAACACCGGGGGGCTTTAGTGGGTAGGCCTGGCACTCTGCCGGGAGAGCCCCACACACGCTCGCCGTCTAGCCAACGGCGGGTACGGTGCGGTTCGCATTTCCCCCCGAGAGAAAAAAAAAAGGCTATAATATAGACTATACCATAACTCACTCAACACATATTGAAAAATTATGCAAAAAAATGGCCAGTGCAAACTATGCACTCCTGAAATTAAGACCACTTATCGACAAAAAAACTCTTATCACAGTTTACTATGCATACATCCATTCCCTTGTAAGATACGCCATCACAATATGGGGCAACGCGACAGATATTACATGCATTTTGAGGCAACAAAAAAGAGCTATAAGAATAATTAATTTTCTAAAGAAACGGTCCTCGGCTAAAGAATATTTTAAGAAAAATAAAATAATGACTGTAGTATCGCTATACATATTTAACAGTCTTATAGAAATACACGAACAACGGCATAAGATATTAAAAAGAGGTGACTTACATACCCACAGCCTACGAAATAATAATAAATTGCTACAGCCAAGAACTAGATTAGCCAAAGTCCGGAAACAAGGCATTTATAACAAAATTGCCATGTATAATAAATTGCCTTGATGATCCTTCATTCAAAAAAACATTAAAATGTTTTCTCGTGGAAAATCCTATGTACTCACTAAATGAATTTATGACACTTCGATTGACTGAGCGTTTGTTTTTACCTGTTGATGAATAATTTTTTATGTACGTATTTGCCAAATTATTTTGTTTATTGATTATTTATTGTTTTACTGTATGGATATGACTTTTTTTTTTATTGTATTTAATGACATGACATGTTGTGGTGTAAATTTAGAAGACTAGATTTAGCTTATATTAATCTGTAACTACTGACTTGCCTATGTGACACAAATGTTACTCTCGGCCAATTCAAAATAAACAAATACAAGTAGCATATTACTTAGTTTAATATGTCAAAGGAAATATTTATCGCCAATATTTAGACAAGAAATTTTAAAAATAAACAAAAGAAAGATCTTTTAGAGCTCAAAAGAAATGATTGAAACCTAATATTATGTCAAACACTTACGTTAGATACAGCAGCAAAGCTCTATGTTTCTTCCATACTTTATTTTCGAAACCTTGTTCTTATAATTACAAAAGCAATAATACAGAATGGGAGAAATAAGTACAGCCGTTCTAAAGTTATATGCATTCATATATTTCGACATTTGGATTTATATTTGATATATATAAATATCAAATATAAATCCAAATGAAAAACTTTGATAATAATGTCACAGTAAATGTAATTTAGCTTCATGATAGACAAGTAGAGGATTTCTATAATAAGTTTTTGTCGGCAAATGTACATGGTATGACGTGTGAGGAATATGACGAATCAGGAATCTGACGGATTAAGAATATGACCAGTTAGGAAAGTGTCGAATAAGGAATATGACCAATCAGGAATATGCCGAATCAGGAACAAATCAAAGTAATTTCATCTATGTATGTAGTTATATGTACCAACTTCCTATTTACGTACTTACATTAGTAGCTAGGTTCTTTGTAACTGTAACTCCTTGGTTCCCGACTACGCGTCGACTCCATAAAGAAAGAGCTCGGTCCATATTTGCATACATTCCTGTTCCACTGGCGACATCCGAACATTTTCGGCGCATTTGCCGCGGACAATGGGCCGGAGTGATCGGACTCCCATAAATACGGTCTCGCCAAATTTACATACAATCTCCGCGACGGATGATCGGCAGAAACACCGTCCCCTTTGCCAGCAGAAAAAAAAACAAAAGGATTAAATTTAAGGATCTGAGGAGTTGTCTTAATGACACCACAACGATCGACGTTCCAGGTACCCGGCCAATGATGTTATATCATTATGGCGATTTACAACGTAATTTTCGATAGGATTTTATCTTGATTGGAAATTTAATCGTATTTGAGCCGTTGTTTTTAGGGTTCCGTAGCCAAATGGCAAAAAACGGATCCCTTATAGATTCGTCATGTCTGTCTGTCTGTCTGTCCGTCCGTATGTCACAGCCACTTTTCTCCGAAACTATAAGAACTACACTGTTGAAACTTGGTAAGTAGATGTATTCTGTGAACCGCATTAAGATTTTCACACAAAAACAGAAAAAAGCAATAAATTTTGGAGGTTTCCCATACATAGAACTGAAACTCAAAAATTTTTTTTCATCAAATCCATACGTGTATCTATGGATAGGTCTTCAAAAATCATATTGAGGTTTCTAATATATATTTTTTCTAAATTGAATAGTTTTCGCGAGAGACACGTCCAAAGTGGTAAAATGTGTGTCCCCCCGTTACTTCTAAAATAAGAGAATGATAAAACTAAAAAAAATATATTGAAGTACATCACCATGCAAACTTTCACAGAAAATTGGTTTGAACGGTTTTTTAATACGTCATAAATCGTACGGAACCCTTCATGGGCGAGTCAGACTCGCACTTTGCCGGTTTTTTTGCTATTGAAGCTGGGTGCGTTGGTGTGCTCACACTCTACTTGTGATTTAATTTACCGGCTCCGTGGTCCAGTGGTTGACTACCCGGTATTAATCTAAAGGTCCGGGGTTCAATTTTCCGCGGAGGCTGAAAATTTTCTGCATGGTTTGATTGGTCACTTAAGTTTGTCGTCATAATTATAATGTTTAAACCATTGTTGTGATCCGACAATAACAGGTATGATAGCCAGTTCCTCAGTGTTGAGGAGTCCAGCTGAAGCTCACTTCCACCTTTAGCCTTATCACTTACCATCAGGTCAAATGAAGGCCAAGTGCTTCGCTATTTTGTGTACAAAAAACAGTTTCAAATCAATCGATTAACATAGAAAAGATTTAAAGTAGACATTTTTTTCTTCAAATTAATACACAGTGTAATGATTTGAAGAAACTGAAAAAAGTTTGTCCAAAAGAAATTAACTGCCTTGTAACACACAAGATTAATATTTTTATATTGGTTGTATTGTATTAAATACAACCAATATATATTTTCATTTTTTTCCACTTGAGTATTATAAGATATTCACAACTTCAACAATTATACCAATACATTCCAAGAAATAATAAGAAGTAATAGTAAAAAATATCCTACGGTTACTGTTGTATTATATTAAGTCCATAAAGTACTACAATATAAATATCATGGTACGAGTACTTTCCAGATTATCCAAAATAGGGACGATAGACAGACAGTAGCAAAATTCTAATGTTCTCAAATAAAAAACAGAATCTTTGATTAACAAAAAAATAAAACCGACTTCAAAAATACCAAAAAGTCATAAATAATAATATTATAACACTATATACAACATCACAGTTTTATATTAATTGTTCTATTTATTTTTAAGACTTTTAAGGTCATTCAACATCATTGCTTGGCACCGACTTCAGTATAAAACTGTGATGTTGTATGTAGTATTATATTATTATTATTGGTGTTTTTTTGAAGTCGGTTTAAATTTTTTAGTAAAACATTTTTTTTAAATCTTTTTAGTTAAGTTAATACATGCATATTAGAATCTGAGCCGAGGTTAATACCAGAATAACTTAAAATAAAACGTCTCTCACTCTAATCAGTTTTAAAAGAATTATTCCCGAACTGCTAATATAACAAAAATCTTCCATTATCAGCTCAGTAACATGATATGATGACTACCAGACGCAAATACCTGAATATCTTAAGAAAAAACATGAAAAACTTTGGATGTGCCTTTGAAATTTAGGGGTTTCCCTCGATTTGCCTGGGATTCCATTATCAGATCATGACATGGTGATAATGGTACTACCTCGTGAGTGTACTCTTTCGATTTACAAAACGAATTTTGAAAATAGGCCCACAAATGTCGGAGTTATGAGGTAACAAACATTTTAAAAAATACAACCTAACTGATAACATTCTCCTTTTTCGAAATCGGCTAAAAAATAGAAATAGCCTTTGAGACTCTTAAAAATTATCAACAAGAATTTGATCCAAATTGTGAACGATAATTTGTTTTTTTGGTTTGTTTATTTTAGACGCTCAACAAAGTTGCAAGTTAAAGCATAAAATTGTATATCATAAAAGCATTATTAATTTCAACAGCTCTAATACAAAACACATCATACTTGTAACACCGTGGGTGTTCCGCCAAAATGTTCTTACTGTGAGCGAAGCAGCAGCGTGTCAAATATAAGAAAAACATACAACAATGACTCTTATTGCGATATGAATAAGGTGTGTAAGAAACGGTCCTGTATCTTCTGTCGATTAGTCAACATACAACGAAGCCAGAACCATTTACCGAATTTACAGCCACGAGAGTAATGACGCACTTAAATGGATTCTTTAAAATTAACCTTTTATTTTATTCGGGTCATAACACTCAAAAACCCAGCTGAGTGCATTAGTTTCTTATAAATCTGGAATTTATTACTTACTAATAAGAGCAGCCTCAACTCGCGTAGTTAACAAAGTTGCTGATACTCTACTTGTTGGTTAAAACATACGTTGTTCTCTACATTATCAACTCTGGTTGATAGGCCTTGCAGTAAGGATGACCTGCAGTAACATTACGGTACATCTAATGCTGGGCTAATCAGCCTAATAAGTGGAATTTTTGACTGCTATAGGTACATAATACAATCAAAAATTATACTTTATTATAATGAATACTCTGAAATTAACCTGATCAAGTTACTGAGTCTTAGGGCCACTTGCAGCAGAATACTCAAAATCTAGAGCTACTTAAATCTAGATTTAGCTCTAAGCTCGACTTTAGTTAAATCTCATCAAAGTTGTCTTGCAGGTTTTGTTCATTTTATAAATTCGATTTCATTGTTTCGATTTCGATTAAACAAAATCTAGATTTGACTTGTCATTTACTCGCCCTACATTCAAATACGCTTCGTGGTGCACTAAAAAATGTGTGTCAGCACTCGCTAGCACAATATTGCATAAAACGAAACTGTCTTCTTTTCATTGTCTTTGTCAATCAAAGTTAAAGTCAGTTTTCTATCTATGAATCGTAATTTCAACGTATTAAAATTTGTGCCTGCGATAAAAATTAAAAAATCTAGAGAATCCAATTTTTCCGTAGCGGAAATAAAAGACCTCGTGAAACTAGTGGAAAATGCCCTTTAGTAGAAAATAAGAAGGCAGATACTTCTAACAAACCGTTTGTAGAATTTGTCATGAATACAATGCACATACAGCATTGTAGTCTCCTGATAACTAAAATATCGCTTGGTCATAGTAATTGTCAAAATATTATCAAATGTATAAAAAGGGAAGTGAAATCATGTTTTTATAACTATCTTGGCAGACAAGAAGGTTGCTCACCTGTTGTTCTATTGGTAAGGGGTAGCCCCTTACCAATAGATCGCCTGTAATATAAATGGTTCCAATAAAATTTGGATATCTACAGTTCTCGACGACTCTGGTACTGACTCTTCCTTTAGTAGTTATGAATCAATACTGTCAACTTCCTTAAGTTGACGGTATTAATTCATAACTACTAAAGTGATAAAACAACGCATTTGAATACATTTTTAGCTCACCGCAGCCGTACATACATACCAAATTGCCAAAATAACATACGCAGCAACGAATTAAATTATCTTTTCGATTTCTGTTTTGTCCTTAGGTGGTGGGCCAAGAGCTATTAGCAGCTGGGCAGTACCAAGCAGCGGTGACAGTATTGGAAGCCGCTCTGAGGATAGGATCCTGTTCCTTAAAGCTCAGGTAATTTATGTTTAAAATTTACTGGAAAACACTTAGCTTAAAAGATTCATCATAGCTTCACAACATCCAAAGGGTTGAAATAGGAGATAATAATAATTCGTTTTTGACCTATATAAAAAAAGCTAACGAAACTTCATCGTAAGCGTTTCTAAGAACCTCACCAACTTCTTACCCACGTATACTTTTATGATTCGTATGCGAAGGAGTAATCTTTTAAAATTTCCTCGACGTCATTGTTCATACCTAATATCAGCGCTACACATGATCTGCATGATTTTAACGGATCCATGCACGTTATGGGACGGGATTAACCTACAACTTCTTGTTCCTTTGTTTGCTACATCGAAAAACGTATGTGAACTAGATACGTTCACATCAGCCATTATTATAAAAACAGCAGCAAGTAAATATCGTGATAACGTAATCCCTACTTCCTAATGCTACTTACGTACTTACTGATGTTATACATAAATGATCGAGTAACTCTGTCTGTCTGCCTATCCGTTAGGCTTTCACACATAACGTGCGGAACCAATTTCAATGAAATTTTGCATAGGGAAAGTTTAAGCCCTGAGGAAAGACATAGGCTACTTTTAATCCCGAATTCAAGTGAGTTTCCTAACTCTCAGAACTCGCGATAATCGCAGGCAACAGCTAATCTTGTTTAATTAAGACCGATTATCGCAGTGGTTCCGAAACTAGACCCTCCCTTCTCAGGGGACATGAAGATATATCAGGGGGGGGGGGCGTGATCCATAGAAACTAATTTTATGTAGTAGATTTTTAAAAATCAACCTTGGTGTTGGTGATGGCTTTTTCAACCCTCGTTGCAATCAAGATTAAGTACCGGAACAAACTTCATGTTGCCAGTATCTTACTTTGTGCCCTTACTAAAACACAATCAAGAATATGTATTCCTCTTTTCGGTATTTCATTAAATTGAAACGTATGTTATATTTTTACTTGTCTTTTTGAAATGCCCACTAAATTTTAATTTTAGCAGGAGGGGACGCATTTTTTTTATGTAGGAGGTCAAACAAATGACTCCATTCCACCTGGTGGTAAGTGGAAGTGCAGTCCAAATGCGAAGATAGCTAGTGCAGTTGCGAACCTCTGGATTATCAGATCAAGGAAAAGTGGTAGTCTTCTGGCAAAAATGCCATTTCTCACCGGTCATTGGCAGCGTCGGTAACAAATTTCACACCTACATCCCATCCGAGCCCTTCTTATTAGGGCTAAGACAAACGACCTCACCGCGAAACTACCTTCATTAATACCGTAACATTATTATTTTTAATCGCCAACCGTATATAACAAGTTGACAGTGGATAATTTACTCAACCGTGCCCTTACTTGTACCAATGCGCCTTAAGTATATAGCAGTAAGGATCAAGTTGTTAAGAAAAGCAGCCATACCTCGAGTACAAACGGTTATCTTTGTCGGAATTTCGACGTTTTGATTTATACTGTTCGAGCGTAGGAAATAAAGACTTCATGAATTCCGGTGGGACTCTACGCGGCAATAAAAGCAACGTGCCCTAATTGGCGTATCTGCATTTTCGCGAGCCAACATTACAGTGAATTATTGCCCACCTGTCTAGATTTAATATACCGCCGTATTCATTAGATAAACGACGGCATAATTAATGAGAACGCAAAATAATGTGTTAAAAACAATTTAAATACATATCTACAACAAATTTTTATTTATCTTTGAGTTTTTAATTTTAAACTAGCTGAGCCGGTAGCTAGCTATTCGTAACGAAACAAAAGCTTGTCAATGAAAATTTCAAAAAGTTTCTATATCGCTATAATATTGCATGGCACTAATATGTCTTAATGGTAAGTATTAACAATAATACTATATGGAAACGAAAAGAGAAAGCGAATAATAGTATATGAAAACAAAACAAAAACTGCATCAGGATTTTTCAAACACAAGGAAACTTCTTACTTTTGGAACACAACTATCTTGTACTCGATACAAAGATAAAAAAAATAGAATAAGATGCGTTTTATTCCACTAATAACTCCGAATAAAAGTCGTGAGTTTCAAGGACTATGGTATTTGAATTCAAGCCATAGCAAATTCGTTTAATCCAAAACCAAACGACGCATTCATGTTAGGAAAACTTTCAAAAGCTCCTGCCACCTCTAGATTTATGTTCGCTTTATACGATCCAAAGCTGTCTCGACGTTGATCAAATAAGTCTCGTTTCGGTACATCTCGAGCACATTAAGGGGATCACGAACCGAAAATTGTCAACTCAACGAGTCCCAGACAGGTGTTGATGCAGGAATCGCTCGAGAATTTTCTTCACTTTAATCTGTCTCATTATTAATTTTGTTTGTTCGCTGATATATCGTATCTGTTTTTAAAATAACTAACTTTACCTGCTAAGCATTGTAATATCACGTTAAGTGAATTTTATGTAATGTGAAAGTTCATGTATACATAAAAAACAAACATACTTACAATCACTAATAGATATTCCCTATTATATAACATTATTGTCGACCTCTCTTTAATGTTTAGAATTCATGATTGTGTCCGATAGTATTCATACAATAAATCGGCTTGACACAATAGCTGTCCTAGTTTTGTTGATTAAAGGAATAAATTTTGTTTTCACTTCTCATGCTCTGAAAGTGCTTATTTGTGCTGGATATAGGCTGCACAAAATCGAATTTTGTGCACAAGTGCACAGTCAGTATTCAAAACTGCACTAATTTTACTTTAAATTTTCATTAAAGAAATGTTATGTTATACTACTGTTTTATTTTCTCGCAATCGAAGTGAAAAGCAGAGTTTATAACTCGTCCACAAAACCATTTTATCCTCGACGTTACTATCAGCCCTCACCAAGTCTCGGATAAAAATGGTTCGTTTTGTGCGCTTGTTGTAAAATCTACTATTAATACATAAATAATTAAAAATTACTAAATACTTATAACAAAACTATATCAACACACTTTTACCATTTCTACCCGTTCACTTAAAAGTTTAAAACGATTTACAACATTTCGAAGCACAATATATTAAAACATGTTACAAAAGGTGATTTCGTGTGTAGGCTAATAACGTTTTAGTCTCAACCTAAGTTTTTCGTAGAACCTCTATCGACCAACTTCTAATGGATCGAGAGAAATTGTTGTCATATTTATTTATCGAGCGATTGCCGTATTGCTCCAAATAAAGTGTCGCGACGAAACCCACACCTTGACGCGATCTTATCTCTCCGTTGATGGATCGAATCTGTATCGATACCGACCTATTCCGTTCCCGGGGAATGTTAACGATTAAATAGTATAATCCGCCCGTCTCATATTAAACGTTGTCAACAATAAATTAATGTTGATATTTTGTTGAGTGACTACTAACGAAAACATTTATAAACGCAACTACTTTTCTTCAAGATATAATTTTTACGGTCTTGTTCATAACAACAGGCGATGAGATGATGTGAGTAATGAAAAACAATTTACAGGCTATAACTAGCTTGTAAATTGTTTTTCATTACTCATACTCTGAAAGTAGGTCTGAAGTTGCCTGAGGAGCGGGTTGAAAGTAATACTTTTCAGCCCTAGGAAGAATCACTTTCAACTGACAGCTGCTGTCAAATTTTAAAAACGAAACTAGTTCTTTTTTTACATTTTTATTGAACTATGTTCCGACTTTCTATACAGCCACTCAATTACTCAACATAATGTTAAGTATTTAAAGAATATATTTTTTAAATGACTTTATTATAATTTATTTTCAGCTATTTCTTTAAAATAACATAGATTTGGGTAAAATATTTACCATTTCTGAAATTATGAAAATGAAAAATAATGGCTGAATAGCTGGCCGGCCACAGAAAAAAAAAACATGATAAGCGGGAAAGCGGCAATGCGATCTTCATTTGTTTTTTCCATTTGTAGAGTTTTGTTAATACTTCCGTACCTAAAGCAGAGATTTGTATTGACTGTTAATTATATTTTTATAACATTGTTTTAATAATTAACACAATGAGTTCATCCGATTCAGGTATGGAGTTAACGCCTGGTTTTATAAGAGAAAGCGGGCTAAAGCAGAAGTTGTTGATTTATGTAAAATAAAATTTACACGTTTTTTCTTTAGCTAATTCATTGCTTTATTTTACTTTCCTTGTATTCGTAATGAAAAGCACAGTGTTTACCTCGGGTTAAAGACTTATTTAGTCCCTCGAACTATTGGTGCCCTCGCTACGCTCGGGCGCCAAACACCGTCTCGGGACTAAATAAGTTACTTTCACCCCTGGGGTAACAATGTACTATTGTTTCTTACACTCATGTGAAAAATGACAAAGATAAAACATATTGTAAGAGCGTGATAGCATTTGAAGGTTTAATAGTAGGACTACTATGGGAAAGACCATTATGCTCTGTTAGTTCTATAGAGATACATTATTTCAACAGCATAATAAATAATGAAATGAGATAAAAGTAAATTATTTAATTCTTTGTACATACTAACATAATTTAATATTAATCATATACGTGATTTGTATACAATCTCATCATTAGCTATATTCCTTCCAAAAAAGACAAACATTAACCAAGCTGCTTGTGTGTCCCGCTCCCACTATCACATTCAGAAGTACTTAATAATTTCTCCATTGTTTGAACTTATCCCAGAATATCGATAAATCTGATATCTACCTGCAGTGTAAAGTGGTACGTCAAATCTCAATGGTTCGAGTGATTCATTAGCGTGCGCACGAATTAAAATATTTATCTTGGATCATTTTAATCGATTTCACACCGACCATTTACCTCAATAAACCGGAATCTGAGAGTAGGACTGTCGGCAAACAGATCTTCTTTCATTTTAGGGTTGCCTATCTCACATTTTTTTTTTCATAGATTATGGGTAGGCACTTGTCCTCATCTTGCCTGATGGTAAGCAAAGGTGGGGACTAAGGTGGAGCGTGCCTCTTCATTAGGTGCCGACTCACTCTAGTCCTGAAAAAACCCGGATTGTAATGAGGTGGGAAGACAGAGGACGGCAAAGAATTCCATTCCTTTGCAGTACCCATTAAAAAAGTGGAAGCGAAACGCTTCGTGCGGAGCAGTGGAATTTCTACTACGTAGGGGTGCGTCTTTGCCGTTCTCCGGGTGCCTCGGTAGTAAAAGGGAGATGGTGGAATAAGATCAAACAGCTCTTGGGAACACTCTCCGAAATGTAGCCTATTAAAAAACCGATAAACGGGCCACTGCGCGGCGATGTTCAAGACTCTGGAAATTTGAAATTTGTAAATTGCAATAAAACTGCTACATTTATTTTTAACTCGCTTTCCGCTCGCAGCTTCGCCCGCGTTATCTTCGTTTTTCCCGTAGGAATTCCATATTTTCCCGAAAAATAATTTTGTAGCCTATATTTAAGCCCGGATAATAAATTTCGTGGAAATAGGCTAGATGACTAAAAAAATTTTATTGCTTTTATAGAAGCTCATTCGTATAATAAACAGAAAGAAGAAATCGGTTTTCGGATAACTATAAAAACAACCGAGATATAAGGTATTAAAGATTTTTCTCCATCTCTTTCTAGCAAAACGGCAATTTACAAGGAGTCAATATGGCCGTACTCAACAAAGACGTCACAGTTGATGTCGGATCTCTCTGTCTAATCGCCTTCAAATTAACAACTTAAAATGCTTGTATCTAAGGTATTTCTAAGCCGATTTTAATTCTAATTTCACAGGACTGCGTCTTTTTCTACGGTATTTTAATATTTAATGACGAGACGTAAAAATTTGAATTCAATCATCATCCCAATTGGAACAAATTTTAAATATTTTTCATAGAAAATTTCAACCCCTATTATGCACCCTAAGGGGGTGAATTCCAAAAAACCATGTAACACGTATTCAATGAAATATTTTTAAGAGTATGAATCTCAAGTTTTATAGAAATCGTTGCTAATTTAAAGATTTTTCCATACAAACTTGCAACCCCTATGTCATCCCTTTAGGGTTAACATTTTTTAAAATCCCTTCTTAGTGTGCGTCCGCATTTTAAATGAAAACAACTGTCCAAATTTTAAGTTTCTGCCATTAGCGGTTACGGCTGCGCGTGCGTCTATAGATGCAATGCGATTACCTATAGACAAACTCATGACATTTGCTGATAAGTTTAATTTTATATCGTACCACAGACATAACGCACATCCTGAAAACATTTTGTTACTTACAAATATGCAAATGAATCAAGTTCCGCAATGTTTTTTTTTTATCAGTCTTAACAGAGTTATTTAAAAAATCAACTATCCTCATTACAAACGCATACAATAGCGGTCAAGTAAAGCATGACGCGTACTATATGTATAATAGGAGACTGTAGCTACTTACCATCAAGTGTATAAAAAAAAAACAAATTTCAAATTCCCGTTCAACAAATTGCTAGAAAACATAATAATATATTGAATTTATATGTATATGAAAATTGACGTTTCGGGCGCTAGGTCGGACCTAAAACTAGAGTTCATACGGGTTCCCTACGGGTACCCTATAATCTAGTGAACACCCGAAGTCCCTAGGTGGCCCAGGGCTACAGACAGACAGAGAAACGAAGTTAAGGCCCCGCTACAAACTAACAGCTTCTCCTCGGGAAGAGAGATAAATGAGAATCATTATTGTTTTATTTAAATTATCTACATTTTTATTTACATTCACATTTTTAATTCAAATTCATATTTCATATTTATTTTTCTTAAGTTAAATTGTTTGATTAGCCTCCGATTTGTTTTTTTTATATGCCGTTTCTTTCAGTAGGTATTGGGAATTCGGGTCGTAAGGCCAAGTAAGTATTAAAATGATCGCCTAGTTTGGGGACCTCTGTTAATTGAATTGGCTCAATCTGCCTATGCACAGTGTAAATTATGCATTTATAACACTTGTAACAGTACTATCATTGCACTAAAGTAGGTACAGACCTACTTTAGTGCATTACGATATAATTTCGTTATAGTTTATAACTCACGAGGCGGAATTTCAGACCGAGCTGAAGAAGAGGGCGTAAGACATATTTCAACCCACTTGTGAGGAAAACTACTTAATAAACTGAATTTTTAGATTAAATAACACAAATCATTGTTAATTTGTAGACAAAACTAAATAATGGTATGAACATAATCGTTTGAAAAAGCAATGTAGTTTGTTGATACTCGTATCTTTTATATTATAAAAAATACACTATAACGCAGAATTATGCGGTTATAGATCGAATACTGCGGTATTTGCGTTTTGCGTAGCACACACGTGTTTTATAAGCTGTTTTATGTATCTAAAACCGGTAAAATTGGATCCACTTTACGAGTAAGTGTGTAGAAAGAATAATTATTATATTCTTATCTACAGGGGCTCAGTGTTCAGCGCGCTGTCATCGGCCCACTGGGCGCTGAGCCAGCTAGACGCGGCCATAAACTACATGCAGCAGGACCTGGCCGTGGCCAAGTCCCTGGGTGACACGGCCGGCGAGTGCCGCGCCCACGGGAACCTTGGCGCCGCATACTTCAGCCAGGGATCCTACAAGGACGCCCTCACCGCGCACCGATACCAGCTCGTCTTGGCTATGAAGTGTAAGGTGAGTACTGCATGGTCTGGAAATTCATTTGAACCTCCTGATTCTACCAATTCTACTAATAGGTTACAGCCGAATCGAAACTAAACCGTTGCGTTCGACCAATCAGAACGCCACATTATCACGTCGAACATTGAACAGTTGAAAAGCAATATAGGCTCTCCGATTGGTCGATCGCAACGGTTTAGTTTCGATTCAGCTGTAACTTATTAGTAGGATTGGGCCTCAGTCCTACCGAATTCACAACGCCACCGACGCTCGTTCGTCCGTTCGTCGTTGGGTCGATTGTCCTTCACTAATTTATCAGAGCGGGAGTAAGAGCGAATGTAGTGTATTTGTAAAAAAATGCATGTGCCTTAGCTGAAACATATAAAAAAAAGAAATAAAACTGAAAATTAAAAGTCTTAAGCAAGCAAGCAAGATCGAGATCAAAAATCGGGGATATCATTTTATTTAAGTAATTGTTACTTTTTCTACCAAAACAAACAGAATAACGTTATGTATAGAACAACGCATATCTTAAAAGATACATTAACCTTATAATGGCATACCCATCTAAGAATTTTAAAACTATGCGTTGTCTCTACATCATAGACAAACAGTTATATTAATGTTTCCTTTTCGTGCTACCATAAATACATATTGCAACTACACAAGTGTGTGTATATATAAAACTTGCGAACCCATTATCATAATAGTTTTAGGAAATGTCTTCAGTCGTAATCAAGGTAAAACTCATAGCCGGAAAGCCTCCGTTAAGCCTCTTACACACTACTACATTTTGCAGCGAAACAGTCGTTTGCGTTGACGCCCATGCGTGTTCGTATCAAGTGTGTATATTGTTTGTACAGTTAGCAACACGTCAAGCTTTTCATTTGTAATACGTAAGCCGTCGCTAATACGAGCAACATAAGAAAGGCCTTAAGATCAACATGTAAAGACTGGCGTGTTAGTGTGTGTACAATGCAATTTGTTATACGAATATACAAATGTGTGATACAAGGCGCGTTCCATATAAGCACGGATTTTCAACATTTCTATCATCAACGCGTATGAAACGAACGCGTTTCATTTCGCGTTTATGAAGTGCGTAGCCTTGGTGTTAACTTTTCGTGCTGGTTTCGTGTGTTCGATTTAAACATTTTTGCCACGAAAAGCTAACATCAAATACCCATGCTAATAAGTACCCTCTGATACCACTTTTTGACAGCTTTCGAATTTGACATTTGGATTTTTTTTAACCGACTTCAAAAAAGAGGAGGTTCTCAATTCGATACGTATGTTTTTTTTCTGTGTGTATGTTACGCGATTACGCCGCCAATTGTGGACCGATTTTCAAAATTCTTATCGTATTCGATAGAGTATACTCCAAGGGTGGTTCCATGTTCAGAGTCGTAGCTAGGGTCATGAGCGCCTCTGGCAAGATTCGAATTTTGCGCCCCCCGAAACTTCTAGGAAGAAAAATGACAATAACATACTCACTTAATCCTTACAAATAGTTTTCACTTTATTACTTTATGTAGGGAATGTACATTTTTACTTTATGTAGGGAAGGATCGAACACGATTTCGCCCAAGTAACATTTTAGGTTCTAGAATGGTTTTGAAAAGGTTCTAGAACCTATATATCTGCTACTAAGTCTTAATAGACTCAATAATGTTATATTATAATAACTCCCTGAGTGCAAAAAGGGCCCACGTTTTAGAACCGTTCTGAGAGCTACAGCAAAACCTATAGTTTAATCCACAATACCTTTATTTATGGTTAATATAACCTTCTAAAATTTTAAACATGAATAAATGCTTTTCCGAGACTCCCAGGTTTTAAAATGTTTCTATTTAAGATTTTTTACACAGAAACAAGTGAATTTCAAATCTTTATTTATAATGGCGATTCCTCGTTTTAAAATGGCGAGATAAGGTAAGTGTTGTATTCATAAAAATAATAAGTAGCTTGCTGACGTCAGGAAAAATTAAAAAATACTGCGACTGGGAAGTTAAAAATCTGAAGATATTTTAAAAAATTAAAATTATAAAATACGATGGTTGGTGATAAATCGCATTAGAAATGAAACTTCTATCCGTATAAAACATACATTTTAAATATATAGCACACATTACTTAATTTTGCCTTATTTAATTTATCAAAATATAGCTTTTTGTTCCGATAGATTTTTTATTTCAATAAAAAATATGGCTGCCGTTAGGAAATTACTAGTAAGAATTTAAATTAACCTTTTCAGAACTGTAACAACTAAAAGCTAATTATGTTTGCCAAAATAAGATCTAAAGATTATCTGGCGGAGCTAGTTAAAACTACTAGGCTATTTTTGCAGTTGCTTAAAACTCGCGGAGATAACTGACATATTTTGAGGATGTTTCTTAAGCTTTAAAATATTCTCGTAGGACTTAAATCGCGCCGTAAGCTTATACAATAGCATTACTGGTTTGGGTTTTAACCACATAATCCTAATTTGTTTGTCTAGATAACTCTCATATAGCCTAAAGGTTTCATGTAGGTTTTAAAAATGACTTACAAGTGATTTTAAAAATTCCATATCTTTATAGCTGTAAAAAATTTGACCTTTCGAGTTTCTTGCCTGTTCTTCTCGAGAAGGCTCTCCCAATTTCCGAACAGGTGTAGATTCAACTTTTTTTTTTTTTCATTACTACTTGTATTTGCAGACATCTTGAGTAGGTATATTCAGGATGTATGCACATACAAGGTTAAATTTATGTTTCCTTTAAATTAGAATGTTTTGCTTTGTTTTGACGTCAATAAGTGCCTGTAAAGGCCTAAGTTGAATAAAGATTTTTGAATTTGAATTTAAATTAAAAAATTAACCTTTAGATCTCACTTTAGTATTATGCTAGCTTTTCTAGAACTGAATCAGGAGTCTACGACAACTTTAACATCTTAGGACTATATGCTCCTAAAACCTAAGTAAAAATAACGTTAATTTAAACTCTTGTCAGCGGTTCCAAGGTTATAATAATAGTCAATTAGTTTTAGGACTTATTAATCTTTCTGAAATACTAAATACGACCAGATAGCAAAACGTTAACCTTTTTATGGCTCTTTTAAAACCTTGAGGTAAAGTTTACAACCGAGACCCGCAAAAATTTTACTTTGGCGATCATTTACACATAATAAAATAGCTTAAAAATTTCCTGGCTTTTTCAACACATAAGATAACGTTATACTCTGAAAGCTCTTTCATTTGTTACCCGAATAGCGTGGGTTACAAAAGAAAAGTGATCCGCCATTTTGTAGCGGCGGCCATATCGAATTTGGAGTAATGTCACTTACTTCACCATATTTTATGCATCATGCTCTTTGAATTGATATCCATATAGCGTGAGTTGCAAAAGAAAAGCGATCCGCCATTTTAGAGCGGCGGCCATATTGAATTTGGGGGAATATCACTTACGCCGGCTCCACGTATTGACCCGAACGTTGGCGAAGGAGTTCAAAATTTCGAAGTCAAAAAAAAAGATAACTTCTCTCATTTGGCAATACGTCGCGTCGATACTTAACTCCACCTTGCACATTCCACCCTTGTCCGAACCGAGGCCGCCATCTTGTTGCAAATCCTGTTCGAAAATGTCCAAAATTTCAACGAACATCGCCGCCGGCATCGCTACTATTTTGTTTTCAATAAACTTTTGAAAATTCGAGAGCGCACCAGCTCCCTTAGACAAGACGCATTTTGATAATCGCTAACGCAATAGCTAGAAGGAAAATGTATGCGATTTGACATAAGCCCTCGCTTAGCTGTCGAGCGCAATTGTCAAATCTCATACATTGTCCAATTAGCGATTGCGTTAGCGATTATCGAAAGACATCTTGTTTAAGGGAGCAGAGTGCTTCGATCAAAAAAATCTGTCAAAATCCCGTAAATCATGCGTCTCTTCGGTCGCAGACCCAGAACGCCTTTTTCAATCCAAGATGGTATGGTAAAATCAATGCGATATGGCCATTTTGTTTTTTCACATTTTGACAGTCGCACAGCGTCTCCAAGAGCGACACAATCACGCGTTCCAAACGCCATGGCGATCGAAGTCGTATTGGAAAAGTTGACATTTCACACCGGCCGCCATCTTGGATTTTTTTTATTTCGAACATGGCATTCTAATCGACGGAACGGATAGTGCATCTCATTCTAATGTCGCACCAATACAAAGAGGCGAAATAGTACCTACCCACTCGAAGACCTTTCCGCCCCCACGGCCTCCCGTCCTGCGAGCTGTGTCCTTTAAAATTTGCTATCCTTAAGTGGCAGTAGGCAGGCTACTGCCACTTAAGGATAGCAAATTTTTTGGGCTATATAATCGGTGACTCTTCTTTTTCTACTGATCTCATCATTTCTGATGCGATAGCGTAAAATCGGTTGAAAAAATCAGTCGAAATCCCGAAAAGCACGCAACCAAACACGGGTCGGAACGCCTTTTTCAATCTAAGTTGTCGGTGCGGGCATTTTTTTTCACATTTTGACAGTTGCACCGCATCCCCGAGAGCTACACGATCACGCGTTCCAAATGCCATCATGATCTTAGCCATTTTGGAAAAGTTGACAAAATGCACGAGCCGTCAACTTAGATTTTTTAAATTTCGAACATGCATGCATTTCATTCTAACAACACACACAAAAAAGTATTTTACCAAAAATAAAAACCGACTACAAAAACACTGAAAAGTCAAAAATAATATAGAATAGGTACAGACAACTTCATTCGTTCCTCTTAATCCTTAAGGGTATCCCTCCATTTTTATGGGATTCCATCATCAGATCCTAACTTTGGTGACTTTTAGACCACCCCAGGAGTATACTCTATCGAATACAAAAAGAATTTTGAAAATCCGTCCAGGGCGGAGTAATCGCGTAACATACACACAAAACACGTTGGACATACCTAAAAATTTAAGGGTTTCCCTCGAGTTTCCCTCGAGGATTTCGAGTCCCCAGAACTCGGTACAAATTTTGTGTAAAATTTAGGGGTGCCATTTCTAATCTATAGGGGCGTTTTTTATGTGGGTTAGCTTTGTTTTTTCATTTCGTGTGTCTGCGCTCCAGCGGCCTGCAGGATATGGGTCTGCAAAGATGCGCCCCCCTGTGGGTTGCGCCCCTGGCAGCCACCCCTCTGGCCATCCCCTAGCTACCACTCTGCCCATGGTCACCAAAGTCAGGATTTGATAATGGGATCCCATGAAAATTGAGGGAAACCCTTAAATTTTAAGGTGTGTCCAACGCGTTTTGTGTGTATGTTACGCAATTACTCCGCCAATTGTGGACCGATTTTCAAATTTCTTTTTGTATTCGATAGAGTATACTCCTAGGGTGCTCCCAAGGTCAACAAAGTTAGGATTTAATAATGGGATCCCATAAAAATCGAGGGAATTAGGGTTTCTTTCACTAAAAAAATCATTTACTAAAAAGTTAAAAATAAAAAATATTTTACAAAAATAAAAACCGACTTCAAAAACACTAAAAAGTTAAAAATAATATAAGAATAGGTGACAAATTTTAAGATTTTCTAGGTGATCATCGTTTGGCACCGACTTCAATATAGAAGTGTGATGTTGTCTGTACCGATTCTTATATTATTTTTAACTTTTCAGTGTTTTTGAAGTCGGTTTTTATATTTTGTTAAATACTTTTTTTTCATGAATCAAACAGATTTTTCACCGGATTTAAAAAATAAATTGAAAGATATTTAGAGTTTTAACCGATTCTGATTTGTACATATACTTTGAAATATTAACTTACTTTTGCTAAATTCCTAACCGAAAAATCTATTAACAATATTAAACGTGGCTAACGTCAGATGTCAGCACCAGCAAAGTGGTAATGCTTATCTGGAACACAGCTACAATCGTCTGTATAGCCCGCAGCGCGTTCACGTCTCGACTTATCGTTGCAAGAAGTCGGTGTGTGTAAGTGGCCTTGAAGCTTGGTAAAAATGAAAATAATCTGTCCAAAAGAATGTTTTCCGCTACCGTCTCGAAACACTGCGGAATTATCGCCTCAATTTGCCTGGAACGCTGTGCTTAAAAACTTTAGAATGAAAACGCTTAACTACAGTTGCTGTTGACGTAACAAAACAACAAACTCGGTGATTATTTATCTGTGTTTATTTTTATTATAATAGTTTGAAAACATAAGCATAACAATATTGAATCTGATAATTTTATTTCAATTATTTAAGTAGTGGATGTGACCTAAATAAAATTGAATTAAATACAATACGGTCCGGCCCGAATATATTGTATTGATATACTGGGCTGCAAAGAAAAGGGGTCAATAACAAAAATCCTTCTTTATTTCCTTTTAACCAAATTCAAAAGAGGAGGAGATTCTATGTAAGCCCAACATAGAACCTCCTCCTGTTTTGTATCTATCTTTTTTTTATTTTAGTATGTTACCGCCAAAAAGAAACAAAAAGATTATATAATTTTCTATATTACCTTCTTTTTAAATTAACACTAAGTAGTTTTTATTTTTATCCGACTTCCAAAAAAGAGGAGGTTCTATATTCGTCTGTATCTGTGTGTTCACCGATTACACTGTCATTTGTAGGACGATTTTCAAAATTATTATCTATTAGTCTATTTAGTATTCTATTTAGTAATCGAAAGCGTATAATCCTGAGGTAGTCTCATTGACAACAAATCGTGTTCTGACCATGGAATCTCAGGAAAATCGAGGGGAACCCTTAAATTTCGTACTCACATCCAACGTGTTTCATGGCTTTTCTGAAGATTTTGACTACCAGATGCTCATACCTGAACATCTTCTGAAAAACATTCAACACGTTGGACGTGTTGTACGAAAATTAAAGGTTTCGTTCGATTTTTTAATACGCAAACTGCATCTCAAAAATCGCTCTTTATCAATACAATCTAACATGAGCAAAAATCAAAACAGCACCGATAATAAAGATCGCATTCGAAAGCCTTATTCCTGAGTTTAATCTCAAAGCTCTCGAGCGAGATCCATGTAGCGGTCTTAAAGGCGCATTACGAATAGCAAAGATTCATTTTTATTGGGGGCTCTTTGATCGCCGCCGGTGGGAGATGTCGGCGCGGCGCTAATTTGCAGTTAATACTTGCGTTTGCGCATACGCATGTGAATGGCCTTAGTAATTAGTGCGACATCAACTGGGAACATCTCGCTATTTTCATTCTCTAGGTATGTACGTGACCATTGGCATACAAGGCCGCACACAGACAAGCGTACATACATACAGATACATACGTACAGATGCCTGACATTATGATCTGGCAGTAAGATTTTGAGGTAAATATCCTCGTCGTCCGTTCGCGTTCCGCCGTCTATCTCTCTATATGCTGTAGATCTTTTGACTTCTCTTGCTCAAAAAGTCCGCCATTGTACCATACCAGATCGTGGCTAAAATAGCATTTTTAGTCCTTCGGGATAAAGTGTTTTTTTTTTCACACTCCCTGTTTAAGGGAAAGCAAAGGAAACAAAGTTCCAAGCAGCCTAGTCATTGGTTATTTATTTAATTTCTTCAGATTCATTGTACCGTACCAGAGCGGGGCTAAAATAGCATTTTTTTATTCTTGTCACTCTCCCTGTTTAGGGGAAGGCGAAGGAAACAACAACAAGCAGCCTAGTCATTGGTCATTTGTTCATTTTTATATGTAGAGTTAGACTAGCGATCCGATTTGGCTTCCCACGGGTAGTAAGTACTTTTATATAAAAATCCACGCCGGCAAAGCTGCGGAAGCTCGTAAGTTTATTTTACATCTTTATTTGCGCCAATTAGATTTTTCGATTGAATGGCAGAACAATAAAACTGAAAATGCTGAAAAAAATTATAGCTCGTCGATTGGTCGGTAGGAACTATTAATAAGCTCGATACCGTATCAAAAACGACAATTTTATTATAAATAAATTCAATAAACAAAGACGGAAATGCTTATCCGCGATGAAAAACAAACATTCGCCTACATGGATTATTCCACTTTGAGCTCCTAGGTGCTATTACCCTACATGATTTTAATTTACTTATTTTGTTTCCTTAAGTCTTCTGGGTGACCCTACAGCAACAAGAAAATGTAAAATTAGAAAATCACACTAGAATCCATTTCTACTAAAACTACACAATATTCTAAAAAAACATTATATTCTTCAAGTCAATTGAAACAATCAAAAAGACATTTATCAAATATAATAGTAAGCTACCACCTGTAAAAATGTTTAATAAATTTCAACTTAATTAGTAAGCAACCTAAACATGTATCGGTTTTTAAGCTCAAAACCAAATCACATTGTGAATTTTGATTAAACAGTGTAAAGTGTGTGTGTAAAGTTCTTCTCTTCGTGTAAAGTGAGAAATACTAAGGGTGCTGTTAAGTGATGTATTTCATTTAAATATTGCGCCATCTGCTAGGCTACTAGGGTAACAGAAGTTCGTTAAGGTTTCTGTAATGAAACACGCAGCCGTCCTGCCATTACCATGCTCGCAAAAAAACAGTATTAAAACCGCAGTAAGAGCGAGATACCCCGCAGTGGCGGTGTCTCTGTTTTAATATTGTTTAAACCTTGTTCTAACTAAGCCATAGGTTCTCAACATGTGGCTAAAGCCCCTTTTTGGAAGTTTGTGACTTTCAGGGGCGCGTTAAAAGACCCGGAGGAAATTAGGAGGCATTGAGATGGAGTAGAGTGGGCGTGGGCTAATTGAAAAATGTAGTCCAAAAAGGTCAAAAAATACACGCTTATCACGTAGAAAAGTGAAAATTTTGTAATCATTTTTATCACGTATACGAAAATTCACGTATTTTGGTAACGGACAGGGAATTACAATCATTATTTCTGAAACGCATGTATTAAAAGAAAAAGTGTTACAATTGAGATTAAAGAATATAAATTTTAATTCTCAAGTCGACAGAAGGTAAATGAAATTAAGGGGCTCTAGAAAAAAAAATATTGTCCAAGTGAGTTAGCACGCAAAAAGTCCCCGCTCGATTTGAAATAATAAATCTTGTGGTATTTGATTTCCATTGAAATGAAGCGGGCAATGCGTATCAAAACCTTCCTCGGTTACAACTTTACGTCGTGGAGTCAACCTGTATTGGCTACTTCTTAAGCTTTATTACGATATTGTTTAAATAAAAAACATGTATAAATTTTACCGGCGTCACAGAATAGATAATAGTACTCCATACAGAACGGCCACTCACCTCCTCGCACTCATTTCAAATCCCCCCCCCCCCCCCCACCGGGCACTTCGTTGTAGACATCACTGACACATAAACAAGGGCGCACGCGATCGCTCGGGCATGGCGACACTTCACGTTCATCGAGTAGACGCGAGCGCCGGCCGATAACAGAGATAGCGCTATGCGGGTAAAAGAGAAGGCAGTCGCTGCACTTCTCGCGTCATTTCGATTGATAACCGCGCACTCAGCCCTACTAGATTCCACGCACACATTTGCGCGTGTACAAACGTCATTTGCTTTAGTAGTAGTAATAGGTAATTGATTTGCGAACGTTGTATGGAGTGTCCGGGGTGTGCCGGCGTCTTCAACATACCGTGTTGAGGCCTTGACCACTAAAGACACCGAGCACTTACGGCCGAACCCAATATTGTATCCGTAGTTTAAGAGCGGGTATAAAGCTAGAAAAATATCAGATTTCACCCGCGCGCCTCACACGTTCCGGTCTCGACCATCGCAGCGATAAGTTCGCTCCCTCTTCATGTTTTGTGTGATCGCGCACAGTATAACCTACCTTAGGCAGATAAAATTGGTTAAGTGCGAGTCGGACTATTTATCCGTACTTTGAACTGTGATAAGTAAAACGAAAAGGTAGGTAATAAATATTATTATTTATTTAGAATATAGGTATTTAACATAATAAGTGCTTTATTTACATTTACCTGCTAAGCACTCGTCGGATAAGCATAGGCGTAAACATATTTCAAACACCAAAAATACTTGGAGTACAGATTTAAATAATACGAAAAGGTAGTGACAAATATATTTATTTACCTCTCTTATAATGTCGCTTTCAATTTTTGAAATTGTTAACCGTAAGAATCGCTTTAATTTACAATAATTAATGTGTGTATGTTAAAATTATATTTTTTTCAGAATACGGTCTATACCTTGGCTATGAATGATAAGTCATTCACTTGCATCATAGATACTTTGGTCTTTTGCTTCCTTAGCTTTCCGTTTTTTGAAAGCCGTCTTTGCCCGATTAACCGATAAACCCGTCGTTCGGTGTTACTGAAATCAAACAATTAGTGTTAAAATTGAGTGTGAATATGGTGGCACCATTTTATCATTAGATATTACTTTTAATATGGAGTCAAAACAAATCTAGCCCAGTGTAAAAATCATGATGGCACTAAAATCAGAAAATCACTTAGATGTCGCTATAATACAGTCGCGAAAGTTTATGCTCGACTACTGTTCGACTCTATCGCGTAGCAATAAGGACAAAAAGCAACCGATCATAAACTTTCGCGAATGCACCTACAATCTTAACTTTTCCACTGGGCAATAAAACTTCTCAGTGGTGACAAAATCTATATAAATCGCAATACGTTTTATTTTTTTTTCCTAAATCTGGGGGCACGGCAGTGCCCCCTTCAAGTCGAGCCACACGTATCTCTGAAACGCGCAAGCGACAAACTCTGATGCCGATAAACTCAGACATACTATACCTACTCGTATCTCTGGACATTATAGCGGCATACTCAAACAATCTATTTTCCAGTTTTTTGTAGCCTAGCTGGGGTCAGCCACACCAAGACTAAGTAGTCTGGGTGTGGATGACACAGATAGTCGTCTTTTACGGCATAAACAGAAAGAAAGGTAGTGGCGTCTCATATATTCTAGTTTGTTCATAGTCAAGAATGAACTATACATAATATGTACTTGTGCATACCTAATCGCACTAAATTACCTTATTCGTCTCTTACAACATACACGGGAACAAAGGTAGTGGCGACACATTTACGAGTATTCTAGAGTTTGTTCATAGTTTAGAATGAACTATGAACTACCTATAAATGTACTTAATTGTTCTAAACTCCCTTAGTCGTCTCTTACGACATACACGGGAAGAAAGGTAGTGACGACTCGTGTATTCTAGAGTTTGTTTATAGCTTAGAATGAACTATGAAATGAACTATAGAATGAAATAAAAAATAACTATAGAATGAAATATAAATGTATCTTATGGCACTAAACTCCCTTAGACATCGTGGCTACTTTTCTTCCTGTAAAGAAAAGTAGCGACGACACAATTAGAGTTTATGCGTAGGTAGTTGAAAATTAACTATGAACAACACAAAATGAATGATTTCAGTTATATTACTGAAATCATTCATTTTGTGTCGTTCATAGTCCCATCTCTAAAAATAATTCTCATGTCAAATCAAATCGATCAAAGATTAGTAAATTTTCACTAACCTACGTTTCAGAAACTCGAACTGATTTAAACACTACTGTCAAATGTTGCAGCATGTTAGTTGAATAATGATTTGATCAGCCTTTCGGAAATTGGGTGTAAGTAAGCAACATTTTGCTTTGCACAAGTTAGCAGTATACTTGTTTAATTTGCAGGTTTACGCAGTCTTTGGATTGCCTCGATAATATTAAACTGTATTTAAAATCATCGTTGAACCCAGTATGGAATAACAAAATTTTTAGGAGAGAAATTGGTACTAACTTATTTTATACAATTTTTTTTTAGACTTTAGACGTCGGAATATTGTCTAAAGTTGAAGATGATCTGAAAAAAAAACAATATAAATGTTTCGTCCTATTCACTTAATTCACGTAAATTCATTCATTATTATATCATGGTGCTATTTACGTCTATAATATTAATCTCTACCTCTCTTATTCTCTCTCTCTCTATTAATCTATCTATAATTTTATAACAAAAAAAAACAATAATTTGAACGTCTAAAGAAATGAAATGCCTCAAATTTTAACCGAAATTTTGAAGCAATTTTGGTTAGAAATAGATTTTCACATCAAAATATATTTTGACAGTAAATAGATTTCAGTCCCCAGAAAAATCTAAACAACATTTATTAATGTCCTAAGTTCAACAATTGCAATAAACTTACAAATTTGATCAGAGCTTTCCGCTTACGGATTTGACTGGATCGTATTCGTCAGCTTGTGTGATATTTCGTGTTGCAGCAGCTCTGAAATACAAAATTACTATAAATAATTAACAATAATAAATAAATAAATATTTTTTTCCCATTCACCCTAATTATATAACCCAATAAGTATCATTAAGAATTTGTAGATTTCATAGAAATAACGGATAAACATACATAAATAAATAAAAATTAATACAGCCCAAGTAAATATAAATAAACATACACGTCCATGGTTCGAGCACATACATATATTCATATTTATCACAAAAAATCTGCTCCGACCGGAATCGAATCCGGGACCGTTGGCGCCTAAGGCGCCAAAGGTCCACGTTCTAACCACAGCGCCAGACGGTCGTCGCTTAATTTAAATTTGTTACAGTAATTACACTTTTAATTACTTAACGAAGTATGATGTGATAATTTCGCGTCTTTATATAATCAAAGTTTCGCGTCAAATTGATTTAATTTATGTTAGCACTATAAAAAGTTTACATACTGTCACCTACGTCCAGCACGCGAGTAGTCAAACGCATCAATTTGTTTTACATACACTACCCGCGCCTACGTTGCACCAGCGCTTGTGCATTGTATTGTGTTATTAAAAGTCAACGCGCATGGGTCTATATTGTAAGGTGAAACTACTTATGAACGTAAAATATTACGTAAACATAATAAAAGTAAAGTAATAGGTACATACCTTCTACAATACGCCATAAGTTGAATTTTTGACTTCTTAAGTTCTTTTAGACAATTTTTTTTTGGTTTTTTCATTCGCCATAATTTGGTCGATGTATTTTCTCGGGCTGGAGCACAGAAGCACAGTTTACTCGTCTCAACGGAGCGATCAAGACTGATTGATGAAATAAAACATGCCTGTTACCTCGGGTCAGGTGCGACAGACGATAGCGTTCTGCGCGGAAAAAGAACGTTGTAAGCGCCGAATTACTTTTATTTTAATAACTCGTAAAATATACATAATTTTTGCAAATCGCTAGTACAGTCCCTAGGTAATATAGTTTTATATTATATATAAAAAAATTGACGCAGTTATATGCATCACATTGAAAAGCAATCGATTTTGCTTGATATTAGACTTATCTTCGCGATTTTTTTCTATCGATAAAATAATTTAATTTTATGTTTTCACTCAGTGCGTTCACTTACAAATATAGTTAAATATCTATTTTAAAAAAATTGGGTAGTTCGTTATTCAATTTCAAGTGTAGATATCAAATCTACGATTAGCAATTTAGCTTTATACCCCCTCTTAAGATTAAAAACAATCTCGGATTACTGCGTATCGCTCAATCGATCTCTAATCCGCGTGCCAATAACTAAAGACTGCAATCCTAGGATTCTTTTGACACCGGATCGCCAGCTATCCTTTCCCTCTTGGCCGTTTGTTTATACGCAAAATATTAGATTGTGCAATATTATTACTGTATGTTCTATGAAAACAAACTAGCTATAAATATTTTTAAATAATGTTTCTTATGCTTCTAACAATAAATATAATGTTTAAAAACACTTAGAAATTATTCTGTAAATAATAATATATCAAATACAATATTATGCAAACTACTTATTTTTATAGGAATGGAACGTGTATAAAACTGACACGAGCACGCGAGTGACATTATATTTGTTTGTTAGCTAGCTGTGGTGTGGTTGGTTTGATTTGAACGTATAATTTGTGATTTGAACTAATATAAATCAATAAAAACAACGAATAATCTTATAATAAATACAGAAGTAAAATTTGGGGTGAGAAATTACAGAAAGAAGAGGTGCCTCTCCATGATTACTAAAAAGAAGAAGATTTTTATATGAGTGTAGTGTAGTAATTAATGTAATGTGTAAACTATTGAGGTAACGAAATGTAAAGAGGAAAATAAATGACTTATTTATATTATCATCATTTATTTCAAAAAATATCTTAAATTTAAGATTTTTACAATATCTATACAAGAACAAAATAATATAAAAAACTTAATCCGACAGCGAGGCAAAGCTGAAGCTATTATCTTCTAATATATAAAATGTTCGTGTCCCAGTTTGTTACCAAACTCCTCCAAACGGCTTGAACGATCTTTATGAAATTTTTTGTGTAAGTATGTTCGGTAGGTCTGAGAATAGATCTTAAACTATTTTTTATACACCAAGGTGATTATTATGGCGAAACGTAGTTCGCCGGCACAGCTATTTATTATATACTAGCTGTGCCCGCGACTTCGTCCGCGTGGAATAGTAACGGCTAGACCGATCTTGATAAAAAGTAGCCTATGTAATACCTTATATAATTAGCTATCTATTAGTGAAAGTACCGTCAAAATCGGTCTAGCCGTTCCGGAGATTAGCGGGAACAAACAGACAGACAAAAAAAAATTAATTGTGTTTTTGTTATTGGTACCCGATATACATTCATACCCATTCATTAAAAACTTATTATTTTGACAATACAAACAGACACTTCAATTTTATTTATTTGTATAGATTTCAAACACATTCATATCACATATTATATAGCGCGGCAAAAGGTATTTTAGTCACTGTTTTGACGATTCTTTTCTTTTATGTATGGCATTATTTTCGTTAAAAGTAATTTACGACAGTTTTGTTCAGCCGGAACCAAAAAGTAAATTCGTAGTTATTTATTGCTATTGTTGATATTTGGTGTTAATTGCGACGTTGTTGTTGTAACACTTCATCATCATCACTGCAATCACGTATCGAAATCTGATATTGTTTCGGCTCATAACTCCAAATCACTACTATCACATCTTCCAAAAATATCGTCTTTGCCATTGCCATTTCTGACAAAAATACAACAATTATTTTCAAAACATGTAAATCAATCCAAATTTTGACAAGTAAACCATGAAAATAGGAAGATTGCCAAAAAAAGATTGTGTAGACGTCAATCAATCCCTTTTTAATCAAAGATTGATTATTGGGACACGTCAAACGTCATTTTCGAACAGAGGTCTATCCAAAAACACTGATCGGACCTCTCATGGATGGTTGCCTTTCAGAGATTACAAATGCAATCCTTCGATTGGTTATAGAGACGCAAAATGGTACGTTTGGATTGAGTTTGCAATCTCAATCCGGAAAAAACGGATCAGGATCGCATATTGGGTTCGGGCGTTAGCAGCATTTCCAATCGATCGACATTGAAATTGTGATTTTTTGTACGCTTGATTTTCCACATTGGCACAAAATTGGAACCGTATTGTGGTGATTTTGAGTGAACCAAACTCGGTGCTGTCTAATTTTCTCAAAACACGGATCCACTTTGTCGCTAGTGTTGCTAAATAAGCGTACGAAAAATCACAATCTCAATGCCGATCGATTGGATTTGGTTCAAGAGTAAGCCTTGTAAGACTTTTTACTTGTGAAATTTCGTCGGGTCTGTAACCCGACGAAATTTCACAAGTAAAAAGTCCAAAGTAGACCTTATTCACTGGTAATAACAAAGTATCAACATCCATAAACAAGTTTACAAACATACTAATATTATAAAGAGGAAAGTTTTGATTGTTTGTTGGTTTGCATTGAATATAGGCTCTGAAACTACTGGGCCGATTTGAAAAATTCTTTCATATTTAGAATCCTACATTAACCCTGATGAACATAGGCGATAGAAAATTTTCAAAAAAGTTAGCGATCCGTATGAAAACATTAAATAGCCATGCGAAACATGTGATTCAGTCACCAGGAAAAATGTGGATTGAAAAGTATAAATAAAAACCGGCGACTAATAACAGCAATTATTAAGACTTTACTATGTTTGTAAGCTTTAGAATAAAAACCTTCAAAAAGACTTCAAAAACACAAAAAAAGTCAAAAATAATGTAAGAATACCTACTATCGTTAGCGGTATCGTAATATAAGTAACGAATAACGATACTATCGCTATCGTTATCGTAAATACGTAACGATTCTATCGTTAACGGTATCGTTATCGTAATGGCCGTGTCGTTTAATCCCTAGTATATGAGTTCTCAAACAAAAAAATGTAAATCGATTAATTAATGACAGAGTTATGAGGTAACTATACATAAAAAAGAACATCAATCGAATTGATAACCTCCCCATGTGAAAGAGCAAAATAGAACCTAATTTCGTGTTAACTTACCTCATGTAGATTGTTCTCTGAAAGTATTTTTGCGAGTGACTACCAATTATTGCTAGCCAATGTATTAAACGACCTCGCGATCCTATGTACCCTGCCATAACATTACGATATGAATATTATACTCTTGAAAGTAATATTCATATGAAACTTCCAACTGTGAACACACCAGTAGAGCATGTTGATATTGTTTAATACGAGTATACTCAGTGGAAGCATTCCTAGCACTTGAAAATGACCCCGCGGATAGTGTTCCAAACTGTTCCTTTAGTTCACTGTAGTCAAGAATATAGTATCAAAGTTTTAAAATAAAGCACCTCTATAGTATTGGCGGATCCAGGAGGGGGGATCATGGGGGGCCATGACCTCGCGACATGAGGCGCGGTTACTTTATTGTGTAAAAATTCAAGGTATCTTTTGTTTACTTGTGATTATTACCCAAGCTCGTACCTACCTTGTTGGAATGCTCGCTCACAGAAGATAAAAGTAAAATTAAAAATATTGAAATAACTTTTAGACATTACCTGATTTTAAAAAACGCACTGCTATGATACGCCTTTAACTTATCAAAGCGAAGTTATTGAAAATGTTCTTTAGTCGTGTATTGTGAATACAACATTCTTAAATAGCATGATATCCATGTAAGCGATATCCACTTATATGCCTATTTATAAAGTTCCGAGCGTGCAATAATTCGACAGTAACATGTGAGCGAGCCCGCCCTACGTGGCCTAGCGTTCATTAGCGAATGCCTAGGATACTCGGCGATGGCAGGTGCGATCTGTGAATACGCCGCTATCTTATAAGAAAATTGTATTCGTCCCATTTCGCGAAAAAAAATAACACTTAAATATCTCACCCAGAGTATCTTGTGTAATGCAGCTTAAATAAGCACCTAAATTACACTTGTAAAGGCCAAGTGTCAGGTGCATATACAGGGAGTAACTGAACACCCCAATAATATTTAAGGGGCATATGTTAGATACTAAATGGATCTTCGGTGCTTGTCTGAGACCTGGAACCCCAATACTTTCAGAGTTATTTGATTTTAAACTGAAAGCAAAAACTTTCAAGTGACAACCATAATCATCTCTTAACACAAAATAAATTTAAACACAAAATGACACGTGACAGACGCGAGCGTAGTATTCCTCGTACGCTTACGTAGGGCTGCGGCACTTAATATCAAAAAATAATTTATTTAGTTTGTACGGGAAAAAAGTAGGTTTGTTAGCGCTAATATTTTTCCTACAGAATCTCTACTTCTGATGGATACATACCCTTAAATGTTATTGGGGTGTTCAGTTACACCCGGTATACATATAGCTGTCCTTAACTTTCCTCCTTTTAGATCGGTGGAATGCTGTTGAATACCTTGCCTGTCGATGACTAGTTGATGGAAATGTGCAGTACTCCTTACCTGTCACATGGCATAGTCAAAGCACCCCAAGGTCCAACTTGTCTTAATTGTGCGCTCACTTGAAAATCCATTTCAACTGTCCTATCTCTATACTACACCATACTAATAGCAAACAGGACAACTTGAATTTGTTGCTAAAAATCTCTAACAGACGGAATTCATCATGATTATCTCAGTCGAGATACCCCCACTGCTTGGCATTGGTCGTCCCCATAGGCGTATATAAAATAAAAAATAAATAAATAAAAATCTTTTATTTTCAAGCATCAGAATTCAGAGGCTCATAGTGTGTTAGTACAGTTACTTAAGAACTATGTTAATAACCATAATAAAAAAACATTAACATAAATCAATTAAAAGTAGAAAAAGCTACCACAGGGAGATTCATCAAGTCCCATGCATAAGCAGCTTGACAAATCTAGCCGTGGTCGGCCCATCCAACCTCTCTGCAAATACCTTCAGGATGCTGTTGGTGCTTTCCCCTAGTTTGCGTATTACTGATGCCACCTTTTTACGCATTATCGCGAAGAGATCGTCCGTGTGTGCATCGGCGAACATGCCTGACGCACTACAATAAGGTGGAAGCCTCAACAACACCCTGAAGGCATTATGATATTGTATTCGCATGGTGTTGTCTGATTTTTGAGTGTGGTTCGCCCAAAGTTCGCTGGTGTAAAAAGTTTGGCAGTAGGCCTTAAAAAGTGTAAGTTTTAACAGGATACTGAACAACCAGCAAACCTTCGAGCCACCATATTACCCCTCACAGCCATCGCCCTCCGTTTCCTTTCCATATCCGCGTCATCTTTTAAATCTTCGGTAACGATGTGTCCCATATATTCAAACTGAGTTACTCTCCTTAAAAGTTGAACGGGCGGAACATGAGCTGGACTTTTATTTTTTCCTCTAAACACTAATAGCTCACTTTTCTTACGGTTATATTTTAGACCATGCTGCTGCGCATATACTTCACAAATTGAAAGTAACTTTCTTATTCCACATATTGAAGGACTCAGCAGGACCATGTCATCTGCATAGCTTAAATTGTTGACACATACTCCATCTACATGACATCCGACATGTGCGCTGCTGAGCTCCACAAGTGGTTTATTTATTTATATAAACATTAAAAAGCCTAGGAGAGGTAAGACCTCCCTGCCTGACACCGCACTCAAGACTATAAGAATCAGACAATGCATTTGACCATTTTACAAAGTTTCTTTGCTTGTCATACCTGACAGATAAAGCAGATACCAGTGACGCAGGAACGCCCTCCTCCCGAAACCTTTCCTACAAGACATTATAGGAAACTAAGTCGAAGGCTAGATATAGAGGGTGAGCCGGGTGGGACGTTGCCGGACTCTCCGCCTGACTCTACTACTTTGTGGAGCGGCACAGAATTGCGCCGCTCTACACCCCGAAACTGGTTTTTTTTGTGGTTGTTTTCTACGCCGTCCGACGCTCAGTGCGCCGAACCCCCGGCCTGCTCAGTGTGGGTAACGAGTTGCCCGACGGCAGACCCCACTGGATCCACCGCCGCGCTATGAGCCGAAGCTCAGGGAAAATCCGCGGAAGATGCAAAGTACCATGGCGATAGGAATCGCCTCACCTCTGCCACCAGCATAGGTAAACGCCGAAATCGGCTTCCAGCGAAAGCCACACCTCTTCTTAACACAAGAAGAGGGGACTTCGCCCTTCCCCGCATGAAGCAGGTGGCCACACAAAGGGCCCGCCGGGTTGAACCCGGCCATCCCACGCCTCCCCTCCGTGGGGGTTCTCTCGTCAGACTATTAGCGCGCGGCAGAGAAGGTTGTCTGACATCGCACCCCAACCTCCGTCAGTCCTTCAACCAACGTCAACCAACTGCGACTTAAGTTTCGTAATTCAATGCAAATTCACAATTCTCAATGTAAGAGACAGGATTAATCAAGGATTAATGTAAGATATCGAGTATAATCTAAATAGCGTTATAATCAAGAAGTTATATCTGATAACATGAGCACTTGTGTATGTTAATTATGATAAATGAACAAGTGGAAAATTGTACAGCCTGTCTCCCTTATTCTCGAATTATCGTAGATACAAATATTCCTTACACAACGCTACGCTAACAGCTTCATGAAATCCGGTTAGTTGGAACCAAGGTGTAAATCAGAATACTTTATTTGATTTAAATGTGATACATTACATAGGTATTATGGGTTATGTTACAGAACAATGCACATTTAGCTAAAAAATGGCATACAAATATAAATAACACTTTATATCAACAATAACAATAAATAATAAATTAACAATGTCAAACAAATTATTATTATTCTCAAATTATCAAATCATAATCTCATTATTTGATAATTTTCCTATTCTATTCCTCAACTACATTATATTCTAAAGTCACTGCTTAGGTGAATAAAAATATTTTGGAAATTAAGTTGTAATTATATGATGATGAACGGCTGATATTCATGATAAAGAAATTGAGAAGTACCTATATTCAACATGAAAAGTATTTGGAGATTACTTTTTTGTTGTTTTTAAGAAAAATATTGACTTTTGAAATTATTAAATATTCTTATAATCAATCATCACTTATATATATAGAGTATATAGTTGAGATTACCGGCTCCTAACAGAGTTTGAATTTTGAGGAATAAAATATGACAATAACAAAATAGTCTCAGTAACATTATATAAATCATTTCTAAAACAACGGCAAAATTAAAGCAGCGACGAAGTCAAGTTAAGTGTATCAAGTCCCTTAGTGATACACTCAACTTAACATTGAATAAGACGGAACGTAGTGGTAACGGTAGAATCGTGCGCACTGCTCGATACCTGTCCACAAGTTGCACATTTAACGCTTTCTCACATACTAACGTAAACATGATTGCTTTGCAACATGTAAACAGGAGATGCAGCTCTTCACAGGCAATATCTAACCCATTTTTCGATTAGACACGCAACGTGGATATGTATGTTACGCCCGTTCGTTTCATTACGAGATTACAAGAGCGGGTGATCTAGTTGCAGGGTTAATTGCTGCCTTGTTGCCTCTTTACTAACTTTTAACCCGCAACTTACGACCGATTTCAATATCCCACATATTACGGAGTTGTTTTCTGGAGATGGAATTTCGACGTATTTTGTATGGAGCTATTGTCAAATATGCGTATCTGTCACAGTAACCAAATATTGAGACTAAATAGATGATTGAAACCAACCGATAGCCAGTATAGTGAGCTCTTTATAGGTGTCGACGAGACCAAAGATTTCCTGGTTCGACTGGATAATATTCTCAAGAACAGAGTTTTTTATAGCACTGAAGATATACGTATTTGACAGAGTCATGTATGGTGATGGACTTAGTGGCTTAGGTAAAATAATAATCGCTAATCCAGACAAGTGAAGTTAGGAATACTACCATTGACCAAATCAAACATTAAGATTTCTGCTCCCATTAGGCGTTCACTAAGTGACTACCAAAAAAATTATCTATAAATAGTGTTGTGTAGTTTTAGTTGATTACCAATTATTACCCACTTATAACAAACACTTCTTCTAACAACTGTTCATAGTTGAGCAATTATCATTTATTGAGCCGTTGATATTATCCACTGCTCAGTTTTATACAGTTAAGCAATCATGTTGAGCAGTTTAGAAGAGGGAATCCAGCATAATACCACCACGTCTAGCGTTAAGCAAACATACTACACTTCTTCCCTTTCCTATCGTCTATTTTGACAAAATTAGTTAATAAGCCGTGTGCATAATAAGTATCCTTATACATACAATAATGTGCTCTAAGCTAAAACCTATCTGGTGCAGCAAATTGCAGTCTGTTAGCTGTATCAATAAGTCCCACTGTTTAAGGATATCAAACGGTTTAAGGATTTTTAACAGTTAGGAATTCCGAAAAGGATTATAACTCGCATATTATAACTACGAGGAACCGAGTACATTATGAATATTCATGAGTTGCGAATTGTCAACAAATTCGAAGGCTACATGAGCTTCCAAAGCGGCGTCAAAGCGTTTCTTCGTCATGCTTGCTAATGCGGATTCCAAATAAATTCCAAATTCGAATTCCAAAATCTTTTCGGAGACCTTATCTCAGTAAGGATTTTTGGAAATCTCCGCTATAAATGGTAAGTGGCAGTATGTATGTAACTTCGCAATTTAAATATATGAACATTGGCTATTAAAATCCTAATAGACTGTAGGACTGAATAGATTGTATATAAATTGTTTGTACACTTCGCGTTTGCTTGTCACCTGTCAAGGGGATACGAAGTCCACCGCTAGTTTAATATAAAATTCAACTCATGTTGTGACAAGTAATTCTGCTGTCAAATGTTTTTGAAACGTCCAGATAAGGATCAATTAAGGACATTCAAGCTTTGCCAGGAATTTGCCATCCGTCCATTAGTATCCCCGCCAAACGCCCCTAGGGGATTCGGTAAAGCGCGTGTTAGTAGCTTCGCATCATTATTTTCGCAGCGGAGGAGGTGTGCTAAAGGCTTTTTTCACTCAAATTCATTATGATCCGTCTAACGCTCTAAATTACTAGTTCAGGTGGGGTGCGTGTTCGGTACTCGGTGCTGTTCAATGAGGTACAACTGGAGCATCTTTATCTTATTATTAACCGCTCTTCATCCCGCGATCCCGTATCAAATTAAATTTGACCGCATGACCCCCGAATCAAACTTGAAAGTACGCGCGCTTTGGTAGGCTTATTCAAGTAAAATTGTCCCTACACGATTCACGTACTTCTGAGTATAGTCTCATAATCGGCAAAGTCGGCAGAGGGATCGAGTGGGTATGTAAATCACCACGTTATCGTATCATGTTGCACATACTTAATTAGCTAGACTGCTACGGCTACACAGCTTCGCGCCCGTCCTAGTGTCGTGCAACAGAACTCGATATGTTTCAGTTATATAAAATACTACTATTTTTTTTAGAATTTCACTCTTTGCTACAATTAAATATCTTAGCCCTTTAATCATTGATTTACTACCAAACGTAGATAGAGCACTTCATACAAAAACGCGCTTGAAATCTGTCACCTAATCGACTATACATTTGTACGCTGTTAAATAGGTAGTTGAATATGCACACCCGAATTAAAATTACCATAAAGAAAGTACCGTATTTATCGAATTCAACCTTATTCTTTATTATTACGGCAACTTTTTGAAGTACAACCGTGTGCAGTTACATCATTTCATACCTAGCCACATTAAATTTGACGTTTTAGCAATTGCTACAAGAAAATATCAACTTTATACTCTCAAACATAATGCTCAAAATTGCTTATCGCGTTGTCGCTCCAACGCATGGAAAAGAACTGCACGAGGCCCGATTGGGCAGTTCTTCACCGGCCCACTTTTCGAACGTTCATGCGTTATCTACGTTTGGTAGTAAATCAATGCCTTTAATACATAAGCCTTACCTTGTACGCTTTAGGTAAGATTAAAACAATGTGTGAGTGAAAAAACCGGTATTGATGCGTAGTTGCGAGATTTTTTTTATTGCGACTAAGTTGGTAAACAAGCAAACTGCCAACCTGATGGTAAGTGGTAACAGTCACCTATAATATATGTGGTTCCTGTGAGATTCGCAGCAAAACTGCAACCCCCACAAAAACCACAGTGTAAGTAGCCAACTTGTGACATCAGATGTAAAGTCACGGTACCCAGTAGTTTCACTGTCATATCTTACCCTTCAAACCGGAAACAGCAATGCAAGCACTGCTGCTTTGCGGCAGAAATAGGTAAGACGGCACCCAAGCAGGCGACCCTGGTACAGAGTCTCAGAGATGATGCTCTATTCCCTATAAACATTTTTCGGTATTGCTACCTATAAAAATAGTATATTCCCCGAGCGGCTAGTCAAATTAAATCATTTGACGTGTAAAGCGTACAGAGTAGCCTGCAGTATATCAATTTAATATTTCCTTTAACAGATGTAGCTCATTGCTTATCCCTCTGATGAGCATACTGACTGAAGTCTTACATATTTAACTGACTTCACAAAAATTGGAGGTTCTCAATTCGACTGTATGTTTTTATGTCTGTTACGCGATTACTCTGCTAATTATGTACCGCTTTGGAAAATCCTTTTATCAGTAGGAAGGGTACAGTAAGTCAGAATCTGGTGATGGATCCCGTAAAAATCGAGGGAGACCCTTAAATTTTATAGGCACATCCAACGTATTTCATGTTTTTTCGAAAGCTATTCCGCTATTTGTGTCTGGTAATCATGAGCCAATGATAATGGAAGAATCCTTGACTTTTAGGAGGTAGAGGCTAGTTTTTTTATATAATAAATACGTCTCGACCCTAAGTTGTATTCGTTCAAGATGAATCGGTGAGGTGGTATTAAATTCACTAAAACGATCAAAATATTTTTTTTTAATAAAAAGTAAAAACTTACTTCAAAAACACTAAAATGTTTAATTTTCTCATTATGTGATCATCGATCATCGGCAAGAATTATGGCTAATTTATTAGATAATAACCTTTTAAGAAACACACGAATTATTGCTATATTGCTTTCTACTACATTTGTTTACTAATAATTGAATTGGAATTAACTGTTATAGTCCCAAATATAATTTAAATATAATTCGAACCAAAACATTACATCTTAGGTGGACAAAATCTTTTGAAGTTTGACAATTAACAGTTATAGGCATAGTAACCTGTAATAGTATTTAAATGTTTAAATGCAATCAGAACGGATCTAACATGCACATCCCTATTTTCAAACAATGGCCCTATTGGCGGGTTGTCTTCATAACTTTTTTTCCTTTTGTCCCCACTTCCCGGTGGAAAGGACGCGGTGAATTCTATCCCGATTCCCGCTATTATTTGCTTTTATAATTCAGATTTGCTATACGCATCCCAGTTAGAATGCGAAACTATTTGATGTAATAGGAATTTATTGTAACCAGCGCTTGTTCGCCTCATGGCCATAGAAACGAGTATTGTTTCACGTTTATTATAAGTATGGGTATTTTACTATGGCTCAAGCCATGATAACAAGGTATATAAGCTTGCGGCGTGAATGAAAGAATATTTATTTGCAAGAATATTATAAATACAGATACTTATATGTTTGTACAGAATCTACGTTTAAAAAAAACAATATCTATATGTTGAATGAACATAATAAAGTGTTACTAAACACACTTTAATATGATGACATAATATAGAGAGAAATGTAGGGAAAGCTTTTTTTTTATGCAACTAATTTCGCATCTAGCAGCTGCCCACCTAATGGTAAGTGACTTTCGTCGCCTTTATTGAATGTGGTTCCTGTAAAATTTGCAAATCTACAACTCTCACAAGGACGCCGATATACCTACGTTGCGAACTTGTGACATAAGATGTCAAGTCACAATACCCTGTAATGTCTGTCCTGTCTTACCCTTCAAACAGGCAAAGCAATGCGAGCACCGCTTCTTGACGGCAGAAATAGGTAAGATAGAGGTACCTATACAGACGACTCTGGTACAGAGTCTCCATTTGGTATGGTATGTTGAGTGGAGTTTGTATGGAGCTTGGTGGCGCATTGGCGTGTGCGCTCAGCTAACGATTGCTAATGTAAAGCAACGTTGGCCGTGGTCAGCTCTATGATGGGTGACCAAAATACGAAACATCTCCAGGTCCTTCGTGCTTCGGAAGACACGTTAGCGTTAAACAATGGGTCCTGCGCCTGATGCCGGATGAATGATTCAAAAATAGGGCCCCTGATCTCGTTCCGATCGTGTCGGCTAATCGTCCCATCGGACTAGGCGAGAGAAGGAATAGAGAGTGCACGTTTGCGCAGATACTTGTGCATTGTAATATCTCCCCCGCCGATGGCTAGCTTCTGTTGAGATTATTATTAGGACATTATTATTATTATAGTGTAGTGGACTGATTAAAATATTTTTTTTCTTCCTATTTTCTTTGAAATGGTTTAATCAGTTCACAATACTTTTGAAAATGTATAATGAATCACCAAAAATATGGAATACGTCATATTAAATTGAAAATTACAGCTTCTGTTGAGATAGCCACGTGACTGAATATCGGTTAAGAGGACATTATTATTATTATAGTGTAGTGGACTGATTAAAATATTTTTTTTCTACCTAATTTCTTTGAAATAGTTTAATCAGTTCACAATACTTTTGAAAATGTATAATGAATCACCAAAAATATGGAAAACGTCATATTAAATTGAAAATTACAGCTTCTGTTGAGATAGCCACCGTGACCGAATATCGGTTAAGAGGACATTATTATTATTATAGTGTAGTGGACTGATTAAAATATATATTTTCTTCCTATTTTCTTTGAAATGGTTTAATCAGTTCACAATACTTTTGAAAATGTATAATGAATCACCAAAAATATGGAAAACGTCATATTAAATTGAAAATTACCATGTCATTATTTACCTAAATAAGGCTTCATTGAAACAATGAATATGTTACGTACAAATACACAACATAGGTAATTAAAAGGTAAAAGTGAAATAAATCAGCCTCAGTTTCTTTTTGTAATAATGGTCTACTTTCACTTGTTGGCTGTGTGTGACGGCCCAGAACAAAGGTCCATTAAAGTTATGCCGTAATTTTGCCCGTAAGGTCACGGCCACCGTACTCTACGCTTCTTAGGTTCTGTATATAGGTACTCTCAAAGGAAAAAATGTAAACCATATAGGATCACTTTATTCTTTACTAGCTGACCGTATGCAACTTTGTTTGCATTATAACTACTTTTCCTGTCAGGTTTTTCCCGTAGGAAAAATACCCTATGTCCTTTCCCTGGTCTCGAACTATCCCTATACCAACTTTCATCTAAATCGGTTCAGTAGTTTCGAAGCCTATTCAATACAAACAAACAAACAATCAAATCTTTCCTCTTTATAATATTAGTATAGATTGTGCATGATATTCAGGTACTAATGCAGATCACATCGCATACAAACAAAAAAAAACCCGCCAAGCGCGAGTCGGACTCGTCAATGAAGGGTTCCGTAGGATTTATGACGTATTAAAAAAACTACTTACTAGATCTCGTTCAAACCAATTTTCGGTGGAAGTTTGCATGGTAATGTACATCATATATTTTTTTTAGTTTTATCATTCTCTTATTTTAGAAGTTACAGTGTCTCTCGCGCAAACTATTCAGTTTAGAAAAAAATTATATTAGGAACCTCAATATGATTTTTGAAGACCTATCCGTAGATCCATAGATCCACGTATGGGTTTGATGAAAAAAAAATTTTTGAGTTTCAGTTCTATGTATGGGGAACCCCCAAAATTTATTGCTTTTTTCTATTTTTGTGTGAAAATCTTATTGCGGTTCACAGAATACATCTACTTACCAAGTTTCAACAGTGTAGTTCTTATAGTTTCGGAGAAAAGTGGCTATGACATACGGACGGACAGACAGACAGACAGACATGACGAATCTATAAGGGTTCCGTTTTTGCCATTTGGCTACGAAACCCTAAAAACACCGAAAATCTATCTTCACAGACGTATGCACATGAGTTGTCTTTTTAAAGTGAATATTTTTTTACATCGCTTCAAATTTTTTTATCCATCTATCGCATGTCGCATTACCTAAAACCATGAGATGATTAATTTTTTTTTATTTATAAAATACGTTGGACGTACGTAATGTCGGAGTCTCCTTCGATCTGATATGGTATATAGTGTATGCAATACTATATTCGCAGGACACACAAGCAGCAGCCGCAGCGCTCACGTCGTTGGGCCACGTGTACACCGCCATAGGCGACTACCCCAACGCGCTGGCCAGCCACAAGCAGTGCGTGCAGCTGGTGAAGCAGATGGGTGACCGGCTGCAGGAGGCCCGCGAGATCGGGAACGTGGGCGCCGTCTACCTCGCGATGGGCGAATTCGACTCCGCCGTGGACTGCCACACGCAGCACCTGAGGCTGGCGAGGAGGCTAGGAGATCAGGTGAGCTGGGTTTTTGTGCCCTTTTTATATACAACAGGGGACATTTTTGGTTTACACCTGACCTGAAAGTAAGCGACGATGAGGCTAAAGCTTCTCCTAGACTCCACAACAAGGAATAATTATCTTACCGCTACTAATTGTCGAAACACTACAATTTTATGAACCTTGTATGTATTATCCCTTCGACCACATTCGTAACCAAAGTTTCATAACCAGCCCTGCGAGCATGGAACTCTCGATAAACAAAATTTGACAGCTTACATCGACATACTCGACAAAAATCGATAAATTTGACAGATATTCCTAAGGAGTGCAAATGACAGATGCTTTTGTCGATCGATATATGTCGATCGACAAGTCTATGCTCGCAGGGCAGTTTCGAATATGGATTTTTTCAAATGTTTCTTAACCATCTATCGAACAACACGTTATCTAAAATATACTAGTGGTAGCTAGATGTTTTGTACTTTTTTAGTTATACATAATTTTAGATAGCTATTAGCAGAAAGATAGCTTGAATATATTTTAGAGCCCAAAACTTCTATGAAGATTCACAACTATTAGTAGTTATGTATAAATTACTTAATACGAGTGTAATATTAAGTATGTGATACTTGATACTGCCTTAGCTGCTAGATAAAAAGTATTTAAGATGGCATAACATACATAAGTGTTTTTTTATCTTACATAGTTTGAAATAACTACATAAAGTTAAACATATCACTCTGTTTTACATGCGTATACGTGTTTTACATACATAATAACATACATACGTGGTTTTTATCTTACGTAGTTTAAATATAGCACACATACATAAAGTTAAACATTTATCTCTCTGTTTTCTTCAAAATTCAAACTCAATAACTCTAGATCGCTGTGATATTTTTATTTGAAAATTATCTGGCTTTAACAAGCAACAATGTAAGACCCATTGACATTCGCTTAAATGAAAGTGATTAAGTTGCACTGGTTCCGTGCATACATTGTAGTTTTATTATCGTTGAACACAGAGATGTAATTGACATACAGCCACAGAGCCAATGCTTAAATCATTTAAATTGCAGACCAGCCTTATTTTTTACTCCATACATTGAAGTAAAATTACAATAATTTTCCTTTCACAGCGCAGTTAGCAAGTAACCCTTTGGTGATACACGCCACACCTACTTACATACAAGTCTGTGTAAGAATGAGAGTATATTTACTACGGTATTTTAATGCTGCAATTGTATGTCGTCTACTCTTCTGTTCTGAGGGATCTACAGAATGCGTCTATGCGTTGGTACTTTCTGCGTTCGCGTTGGCGTTATACGTTCATTGTTATGTACTATACGTTTCTAAGGCGTCGGTCTAACCACATAACGTAAAACATAACAACGAACGCCTGACTGCCTTCTGTCTGATAGATCCCTTAGGACTAATTTTTCAATCGTCAAATTTATCTGTAAAATAGCTGACAGATTTCCTATTACTCTGATTTTTATTACTCGACCAGCAATAAATGTATAATGCGGACTTTGTCGAGTATCAGAAATATTTTTTTTACCAAAGCAAGTGTGTTTTTAGGTGGAGGAAGCGAGAGCTTATTCGAACTTGGGTTCTTCGTACCACTACCGAAGAAATTTCACTCAAGCGATTGCGTATCATGAGAACGTTTTAAGAATAGCCCAGAATTTGGGCGACAGAGCTATAGAGGCCCGGGCATACGCTGGATTAGGGCACGCTGCAAGGTATTATTTTATTCATTTAACTGACAGTCATAATAAATGTTATTAACACACAGCAATGCTTTGATTATTTATTGCTTGTATGGTACATACTACATTGTCTACTACAACTATTTCATTTAACTACATAAATAATAAGTAATACGCATTTGTAGGGTTGTTAGGCGGATTCTGAATCGGTTTTTGGGGGTCAACTTTTATCGTTCCAATGTCAAAAGAATTTATTTTATACACAATTTCTTAGTCAAATCATTCTTCACGGAATCAATGTAGCACCAACGGAACAGGGACACCCCTAAACATTATCTCATTTGCAAAGTAGGGGATCGACCACATGTCCAACACTAAGATTTTAAGAATATAGGAAGCTAAACCAAAACTTAATTAAAATTAAAAATATACACTTTCAAAAAATCTTAAAAACTAGTTTACAATTTTATTAATTTATTTATCAATCCCATTTTAATTTGTTTAAATGTATTATTTTTTTAGATGCGCCGGCGATTTTACACAAGCTAAGAAGTGGCACGAACGCCAGTTGGACGTGGCTTTAGCAGCTAGAGATAAGGTAACTATATTGTTTATTTGGTTTGTTTAAATGGCTGTTATATACGTTTGTCACAAAGTGACAAACGAATATAATAGCCATTTGATTATGAACTCAAAATCTATCGCGAACGCTATAAATTTTGACATGAAAGTGCATCCTTATTGGTTAACAAAAAGTTGCCTTGTAAAAACCGCATATGGCTACAAGGCCGCCTTTTTGCTGCTTGCGTAAGATATACAGTCGGACAAAATAATGATTTACTACCCTAAGGTTGAAGTCCAGTTTGATCATGTCATAAAACAATACAATTGACTTTCCTTTGCAATAACATACTGACAGCTACCAAAGTAGGTACCTACTTATATTTTGTTTTGTACCTACGCGGAGTTTTGTCAAAGCCTCACACACTTTACACATACTTACACCACTTTCTAGGCTGACCATAGCAAAACAAAATGCTTGTATATATCTATCTATCTATACATCCACTACAATTAATTGAAAATCCTCTACACACCAAACCCGCCGGGCCGCCGGCTTTGCTCGGCGGGTTAGGCCGCCGCCGGACTTATTTTGTGATATTCCCGGCGGGCGGGCTAGCTTTAACTCGCGGCTTCGCTCGCATTGATAGTGATCTCTAAAAAAATACAGCAATGTTATTTTCCCACAACTCAAACTATCTCCATACCAAATTTTCGGGTCAACTATTATTGATTCCCCATACAAATTTCCACCCCCCCCCCTTAAGGGATGATAACTGCGATAAAACCTATCTTTTTTTTTATTGCAGAAAGTTGGCAAACAAGCAAACTGCCCACCTGATGGTAAGTGGTAACAGTCACCTATAATACATGTGGCTCCTGTAAGATTCGCTGCAAAACTGCAAACCCCACAAGAACCACAATGTACGTTGCCAACTTGTGACACAAGATGTAAAGTCACAGTACCCAGTAATTTCACTGCCATATCTTACCCTTCAAACCGGCACACAGCAATGCAAGCACTGCTGCTTTGCGGAAGAAATAGGTAAGACGGAGGTACCCAAGCACACGACCCTGGTACAGAGTCTCCCTCCAGTAAGTCTTATGTCCGTCTCCTGGTTCTAAGCTACCTCCCCCATCAATTATACATAAATTATATTACATACATATACATAAATTATTTACATTAATTATACTAATATTGTGTAAGTTATTTCTTGTCATTCGTGCAACAGACTATAACTCATTAATACTCTAATATACTTAAAAGCTACATGCTTTAAAATAATAATTATGATAATATTCGTTCCAGGTTGGAGAAGGCAGAGCTTGTTCAAATCTAGGAATCGTATATCAATTACTCGGCGAACACGATGCAGCCCTGAAACTACATCAAGCACATCTATCAATAGCAAGACAGTTACAAGTAAGTAAATTATTAGTCTAAAAATTTTGTTCTTTTTTATTTGGTTCAGAGTTAATGCAGAAATAATATTTTTTATGGGACTCTTCTGAACTCCCCCGTCACGAGAAGAACAAATTTTACGCACAGCTTTTGCTGCAGAAATAGAACGCATATATGTAAACTTCCTCCTGTGTGTGTTAACTCCTAAAACTGAAGATCGCATTCTGTTCTGTCCCAGTTTAACTTTGTCTTGTATTGATTTTAATATTGTTTGAAGTTTATATTCAGCATTTTACAGAAAATACAGTCACAAATGTAAAATTATAAGTTTGCTTTGTTCTTAACCAATTTTCTTGTTGTTTGACAGCTAGAACTCTGACTGCTGAACACGGTAAAATTTTATCTATTGCTGAACTGAATACACTATATTAATTATGATCTAGTACGTAGTGTTGTCCGCGATCAACTTATAAGTGCCGCGGTGTTGGGTGCCTGATTATGACCAAGCGCTCCCTAGCACAAACCACCCTGCCAATCAAAATCGAGGGTGTGCCGATCCATCTTGCTGGGAAACAGCTTGACTACCTATCTGGGACGGGCCGGGGGTGTCTGTATGTATTCATACAGACACCCCCGGCCCTTGAATTAGTCTTTGAGGTCCTAAAAGCCATTTAATTTTTTCACTTTTTAGTAAAAGATTCCGCCCATTAGATTTTCGGTCACGGCGTCCAATCACAACAGAGACTCACCAAAGACTCACCTGACACTCACCAGGTGGCAACAATTTTTTGAACAGGAAAGCTCTTGACCCTCATCTCACCTGACCAGAAGTGATATTAAGGCCGAAGATGGAAGCGAGCATAACCTCCCCAAATAGACTCTCCAACAGCTGAAGAACTGGTTATTTTTTCTCTATTTGTCGCAACACAAAAACCTTCTTGACATAGTTACAATTCTTATTAGAGACCGGGTACAGGTTATACCCTGTAGTGGGGCGCATAATACCCGAGATGCTAAGAAATCAATCTCCGTCATCCACAGGATAAAGCAGGGATGGGCCGCGCATACGGCAACATAGGCAACGCGTACTCAGCGGCGGGCTTCTACGAGCAAGCCATCAAGTACCACAAGCAGGAGCTGACCATATCCAAGGAGGTCCACGACAGGAGCTCCGAGGCGTCCACGCACGGGAACCTCGCTGTGGCGTACCAAGCGCTAGGGGCCCACGATATGGCCTTGTTCCATTATAGGGCGCACTTAGGTGGGTAAATTATTGGAAGTTTATTATACATATTATAGAACAACAAAGTTGAGAAACAAGCAAGCAACCCATCTGATGGCGTGGCTGCAGTCACAAATAACAGTAGTTGTAAGATTCGCAAATCCTCATTCTCTACTAGAATCATATTGCAAGTTGAGTACGTTATGGGTCTAAAAATAATAAGCAAATAGTTAATTCAGAATCGAGAGAAAAATCCCTTCCACTTATAAAAAATTTATCAGATTTTATTCAAAATTTAATTTTCAAATACGCCGTTTTTAAATTTACTTAACTCTGTGTCTTTATCTCTTGTCGGAGGCGCGACGACAGCGGCAATATCGTATTCGCAGGCGCGTGACCATAGAGTTTCAAATTAGCAAGATATGTATATAATCTTTATTCAACATAAAGATTTTTGAATACGCAAATATAAGTGTTATGGAGCTTAAATAATAAGCAAATGTAGGTCTTTTTAAGAAGCCTCGATGCCGTATTGCGAAAGGCCGTCGCCTTCCAATCGGGAGGTAGCGGTTCGAACCCCGCCACGTACCAATGTGTCTTTAAATTTTGTATTCATATGTACCTACGTTTATTTGACGCTTTTAAGGTGAAGGAAAACACCGTGAGGAAACCTGCACACACCTGTGAAGAAAGAATTTCTTTTCAGATTTTGTAATGTTTACGTAGTAACGTTTATCTAATCTGGGGTGAAGTCGACCAACCCGCACTGAGCCAGCGTGGTTGATTAAAGCCTAATCGCCCTAGTTTAGGGTAGGCTCGAGCCCCTCGGTGGGGATGTGTATGAGCTGTTGATGTAGGTATTTATTATCCAATCTTTCAGTTCTTTCGAGAAAAACTGTACAAATATTTTTTTCTTTCGTAGGCATAGCGAGAGAGTTGAAAGACGCTGCCGGCGAGGCCTGTGCGCTCCTCAACCTTGGCAACTGTCTCTCCTCGAGGGGAGAGTTTGCGCAGGCGGTGCCGTACTACGAACAGCACCTGATGCTATCGCAAGAGCTGGGAGATGTGACCGCTGAAGCGAAGGCCTGCCATTTCCTTGGCTACGCGCATTATTGCCTCGGCAATTATAGGGAAGCTGTCAGGTTAGATTTATATTTACGCACATTAATCTTAGTCCTTCATAATTATTTAAAAGTTACACTTATTAAAAAGTGTACTAGTTCTAAAATCATGTTTTTGCTGTTGCAGTATTGTTATACAACAGGTTTAACAATCCCGCCAAGGCATTAATAGTAGACTATTTTTTCTCTAGCATATCTACTTCCAGTAAAGATAACAAATCAAAAAAAATAATTATTTTTAATAAAAAGAAACATCTAAAATAGGTAATTTAATATTCAAATATACAGTTTACTGCCTAAAAAGCTTCCTTATTTTCAGTTGAGCGTAGCTTAGTCCTCAATTTGACGCTCAATTACTTTGGATCATTATTAAGTTTTTAAGTTTAGGAGTTACACCAAGATCACTTAAATAAACAAAATGTTGAAAATGCTATACTTATAACTTTTCTGAATTTTTTACGGTTTGCGTCGTTATAATCAAGCATAAGTTTTCCTGTTTTAATAATGTGCTCATGATAAAGACTTACACTGAATACCTACTAAGTTAAAATATAATGAAGGGAAGTGCTTTATCATGCTTCGCTAATCTCTTCTTGGCGCTTCACTAGTACAAAATTGCGTTCAAATCCTATAGTATGTATTAATTTTCATTTCATTTATCACGTCTTCCATAAGATGAACTAGCTTTTCCAAAAATAAGAAACCTTTTACAGGTATTACGATCAAGATTTATCGCTAGCGAAGGACCTCCAAGACAAGATGAACATGGGGCGAGCGTACTGCAACCTCGGCCTCGCACACCTGGCACTAGGAAATCTGGAGACGGCGCTGGAGTGCCAGAAGTACTTCCTAGCCATCGCGCACATGACGCAGCACTTGCAGGGCAAGTTCAGGGCACTGGGCAACATTGGAGACGTCCTCATCAAGATGGGCGACGTCGAAGAGGCGGTCAAAATGTATCAGAGGCAACTTGGATTCGCTAGACAGGTTTGTTTGCGGAAGTAATTTGTCGCGCTCTGTACCAAATTTTTATATTACAATGCTGAATGTTTCGTACTTTTCTATTGCATTATTTACCTACTTCAGTGTTTTGTCTTTCCTATTAGCTACTATTTTAATGTTGCCTGAACCTTTCGAATGAATGTTACAAGGCCTACTTGATACAAGAATATCACGAACAGTGTCTTGCTCTGAAAATAGATTATTTAAACTTGATATAAAGCTCCCTGAATTAATAATTGATATTGTCTAGTCCTAAATGGGGTAAAAACAACTACCTTGCATCACAACTTATAATGCAATTACGCTTAGCTTGATTGAACATGATTTTTGGAAAGGATAACTTTAAAATCGAGAAACTGACAAAGATTATTATTTAATTAATCCTTCTTCCTGCAATATTATAACTGCTCAAAATTATTTAAAAACCCGTTGCTAGAGCTTGTGTAAAATGAAATGATGTTTCGCAGGCAAGAGACAGATCTTTAGAGGCCGCGGCATGTGGTGCCTTAGGCTTGGCTAGAAGATTACAAAGGAGGCTCGATGCTGCATTAGGCCACCATACACAGGTCAGTATTATCATAATGAAACACTCAATTGAATTTTTACCAAAAAGAAACTCAGCACCAATGTCATCTGCATGGGTACCTCCATCTTACCTATTTCTGCCGCCAAGCATACCTTTATCTTACCAATTTCTGCAGCAGCAAAGCAGCAGTGCTTGCATTGCTGTGTTCGGGTTTGAAGGGGAAGAACAGGCAGTGATTATTGTGTACTCTGACTTGACATCGTATATCACAAGTTGGCAACGCTCTCTATAGTTTTTGTTGAGATTGCATATTTGCGAATTTGACAGAAGCCACGTGGTTACAGAAACCAGAGTTTGCTAGCTTAGTTGTTTAAAAAATAGACTAACATCGGTACCATCATTTATTAAAACTAACTGTTATACTTTGTTATCCACAGGAGTTAACTCTTCGCCAAGAAGCCGGTGATGCGGCGGGTGAAGCTCGTGCACACTCGCATCTAGGCGCTGTTCACATGGCCTTAGGACATTATACTCATGCAGCGAGATGCTACAGGGTACCTAACATAAATTTTATTTTGCTGGGTTTTCCCAACTTATCCGCAAATTTACAAAAATGGAACTTCAGCTGTCAGTGTAAAATATTATAAATGAAAAGCATTGCTAGCCAGTTATTATGTTGATTTTCGCGCTTATTTTCTGATGCCAGAGATTAAGAAAATTTATATCGTAAATCTACTCCCAAAAATCAATTTATTTTTAAATAATAAACTCGCTTGAATTTGAATAAAAATGGCGCCAATATCCCTCTTCCATTCACAGATAAGTTGGTTGCATTGTTTTTATTTTTAACGAAGCTGTTTAATTTCTTAATTATGTTTAAAAAATTGAACTTTAATCTTATGTTAAACAGGAGCAGCTGGAACGTGCGCAGGAGTTGCAGGACTGCGCGCTGGAAGCTCAGGCTTACGGAAACTTGGGTATAGCGAAACTCAACATGGGTCACTATGAGGACGCTATCGGATATTTAGAACAGGTTAGATCTGACAAAATATAGGGAGCTGCTATTATTACCTGTGCTTCAAATTGCTGGGCATCAATACCCTTGCAGATTGCACTACGAAAACTGCCACCATTACGAGCGACATAAGTAGTGGTCCAAAGGACAAACAGTATAGCTTGACGCGGCACTTACTGTAATTTCTATACGCTTGCAACTGTCACCTTTCACTTGCTCGGTGCCGATAAGAGTTGGTTTACTGAGCAGTGATTTTCAAAGCTGTCTATATGGACCCCAGAATTCCACGAATACGTTCAAGGGTTCTTCCACAAGTGATAAATATTATAGGTGAATCATGAGTAGCAAACACCACAGAACCTCATTCAGAGTTCTGTGGTGAACAAAATAGAGTATCTCAAAGTAAATCCTGACTTTCCATTAATGTTATACGTGCACACTAATATACCTACTAGTGTTAGTCTATTGACTTCCTATCAATATCATCTCCCAACAATGAACTCTAGACATAACTTCATTTGACTGCGGCGATCTTCTGTGCGTTTGTTTGTTAGTCTCACTAACTTTACTGATCTCTTACAGCAACTTGCCATCCTGGAGAGGGTAAACACCCCAACGTGCCAACTGGACAAGGCCCGCGCTCTGGGCTCGCTGGGCGACTGCTACGACGCTCTAGGGGACCCCGACGAGGCCGTCAAGTACCACGAGCAGCATCTAGGCAGCGCTCTGAAACTGGACAACAAGAGGGAGCAGGAGAGAGCGTACAGGGGTCTTGGACTGAGCCACAAGTAGGTTCCCTGTCATTAAAGTTAAGAATTTCAGTAGCTTGCTCAACCCACATAGAAAGGATCAACAACCCAACTTGTCATTCGGTCAAGTTGGGTTGTTATATTGGGTATTGTCCAGTAATCGATATTAAATACTCCAAGAAGGCATATTGATTCTTCAATCTAAACACCCCCCTTCGAAAAGTTATACTTACATTATCCTACGCCTATGTAACATACATTATCTAGTATCCATAACACAAAGCACTAATGATACTATTTGTACTAGATGTTTAATTTGATTATTTCAGATCCATAGGTAACCTCCAACAAGCCCTGGTTTGCCTGGAGAAGCGGCTGGTGGTCTCCCACGAGCTCGGCGTCCCCGAAGCGAAGGCGCAAGCTTATGGGGAGCTGGGCGCCCTTCACATCGCCCTCAACAACCTGGAACAAGCAGTCTTCTGTCTGGAGCACCAAAAGAACATAGCCAAGTAAGTTGTTTGATTTCGATGAATATGTTTCCGTGCTATAATTAAGGTCAAAAGAGATCACGAAAACGGTCGAAGAAATATCGGGGATAGTGTTATCATATATCATATACGATCGGCATCGGCCACTGCAGTTGTACACAATTAAAAAATACTTTCCCGGAGCGAGACTGTACCCGAGTCGCCTGCTTGGATACCTCCGTCTTACCAATTTCTGCCGCAAAGCAGCAGTGCTTGCATTGCTGTGTTCCGGTTTGAAGGATTAGAGATATCGCAGTGAGATTACTTTACATCTTGTCACATATCGTCAATATCATTTTTGTCTAGTAGATCCTTAGATCATGCTCTAAGAGTAGATCATACCTGGGAATTTAATAATTACAGAGATATTAAAGTTTAAAGTGACAATTATTTTTCGTTTTTTATTATGCCAAACTGTTTGAAACATTATTTGTTAATTTTCATCCTAAGAAACATCAAAGAATAGAACAGTATTTATTAACAAATAAAAGTGTTTAATTTACAACGAGTAATGTATTTACAACGGACGCTGTCTATTGTCACTATTGTCGCCACAAGCCGCTGACTCACGCACTAGCTAGACGATATCCGTAGCGCGCCAGCGCGTTTCATTGCGTAGTACCATAAGAATAACTAATAATACAAGTATAGAAGCGAAACTCCCGGTCGTCGAGCGCTCAAGGCCACGTTATTTACCTACCGTTTGATTTCCGTTGAACGGAATCGCCAGTCAAGGCGCGCACCGACCGCATCCCGCACGCACGTGACTCCTTCCCTCGCGCCGCTATCTACCTAATCGCCGCGATGCCGACTTATTGTTGCGTTTATGGGTGCAAAAACAATGCAAGAATATATTCGTAAATAGCTTCAAAAATTTTATTTTTACCGATGGTGCTGGTGCGATCTTGCTAGATACAATGAAAAAAATTGTGTTTCAGGTACCTTGTGAATGTTTTCCTATTGATTACCTACCTGATTAAGCTTTTTATAAGAATGCGTATTTACTACGCGCTGAAGTTTAATAACCGAAACTTCAAATCATCTACAAAAACGCCATCTTTTATAAATATCAGACATTTGTAAACCTTTTAAATAAAAATGATTGAATACTTTAAAATTATTTTTATTATACCTACCCTAGATACTGATACAGTTTTATTCGTAATATTCATTACATGTCAAAGTTAATACAATATAATGTATCGAGTTTCTAAAGCTGTCATTGTAGTGCAATTTTGAAACTCTGTAAGTATGGGATTTTTTTGTCAAGTCGGGAATAATTTGAATTATGAGAAACTTTGGTACTGCTATATATATTTTTATCGACCTTTGTCACTGTTCCATATAAAATTTAAATACAATCAATACTTGATTAAAATTATGAAACAACAGATTTTTTTTCAAGTGAAAATCTTGGTCTGATATTAAAAAGTGAGCTTAGGTTTTATCCATTAGTACATTCATAACTTCAGCTCTTGGACTATAAACGTAGGTACGATACCTAAATTACAAACCATTTTTGTACATCGAAATTCGAAACATTTTAGTGATTTTGTTCTCGAAGTGTAGGGATTAAGCTCAATTAATCAAAAATAGGCAGGTTCTTATAACTACGGAATTTAAAAAACTAAAAATGTGCGTAGGTACTATTGCTAAAGATAGTCGCTCGCTCGCTACACTTGAAGTACAAAATCAATAAGACTCGGTGTATGCTCAGTTTCTCATTTAATGTAAAATATGGAGGTACCTATATAAAAAATATTGTAGTGGTAACCATACGTCCATGTGGTGACCCTAGCGGCGTCCGCAGACTACTGCGGGGCGTTACAGGGGGAAGGGCGCTGTAGGTATGCAAATATTCTATACTCGTATTATTAGTTATTCTTATGGTAGTACACTTTGCAGTTCGCTTTTAAAAATAAATTTCGTTTCCCATCAATAATTTTTATATAAGTTAATAATATTAATTATATAAGTTAATATAAATGCGTAGTCGCGGGCTTCGTTATGGGTATTTTTACACCCAGTATACACAGGGTTATCTGTAAAACACCTGCAACCTCGCACTTATTGAGTTGTCTTAAAACTCGTAAAGCAAACGTTGTATCTAATCCAGCGAGGTCGCAGGTGTTTGACAGTTAACCCAGTATGGGGTGACTGTTACCACTTACCATCAGGTGGGCAGTATGCTTGTTTGCCTACTTAGTTGTATAAAAAAGGAAACCCGAACGTAAAATTCCGGTCGCGCAGGGAGCTAAACAACCAAATAATGGAGGCGGAGGCGTGCCACTCGCTGGGCGTGGCGCAGCACGCGCTCGGCGAGCACGCCGCCGCCGTGCGCCACCACCGCGCCGAGCTCGAGCTGGCGCATCGGCTGGGCCTCACGCATCTGCAGGTAACGTCATTCTTCATTTACTATAATAGCTGGAGCGCGTTCAGAGCCTCGGCATCACAAACGTATAAAGGGAAGCGGACTTAACATAATTTTACTCACACATTTGTCGTAAGTAATGTATATTGTTTTTACTTTCACTCCATAGTGACATGATATACATATTAATATATGTATAATAATCATTATATTCCGACCACAGATTCATATTTTTGTAAGCAACAGCTTGAAGAAACTTAAAACTATAGTGCTTGTATATATGTAAACAATATATCGCTAAAACATTAGTACTTGAGGGCATGAAGCTATCTACCGCGCCGGGACTGGCGAGTCCCATATCCTATAAACGCGCACAAAAACGTGCTGGGGCTGTCACGAATGCGTAAACACAGCGCGCGCGCATGATGGCAACGAATCCCGCGCCGTTTTTTATATGCTACGTATAATTAGGTACATTTTTTTAAATACATATCTATACGTACCATTTCAAAGTTGGTACTTTAAAATATCAATATGTGCTTTTAGAATACATTCACCTTTTGCACAATAATAATGAAATAAATAAATGTGTACATTGATTGCACAGGCTCGCGCGTGCGGCGGTCTGGGCGCGGCGCACGCGTCGCTCGGGGCGCACGCGGAGGCGGCGCGCTGGCACGAGTCCCGCCTGAGGCACGCCACTGCCGCCGGTGAGACAACACACACAATAAATACTTCAGGGGGGACCAAACAAAGTTATAATCAAAAACAACAACAAAGTTAGAGACGAACAAAATGTATGGGCTTAACATAATGCTAGCGCTAAATCACGTGGCAAATCGATCAGTCATCATATTATGTAAATTGGTAGATGATGTACCTATTGATTCACGAATCGATAAAGAAGCGAATTGTTTTCCGACTACTTCAAAATAACTCATTTTTAATCAAAAATGAAATGAAAATATTTAAATTAATCATTTATTTTATACCATTTATTACAATACTATATAACATGTAGTGACCGATTATTCTAAGGGTGACCGTTATTTTGTTTTGAGTAACCAATATTTTGCTTTCTTATAAAAAGAATAATTAGACGGGTCGCCTTTTTAGGTACTTCCGTCTATTTGTGATAATACTCAATCACACGTGTTCCTTGGACGAGCGTCAAAAAATTTTTATCACGTCAGTCACACTAAATACGCGCCACCGTGCTACTCATTAAGACATTGAGATTATGTCACTGAAATTATGAGATAATGCGTGACTCGAGTCCAATCTTGGCAGCCCATGCTACGCCTGCTGTAAGACCACCAACTATTCCAACTAAATATCCAACTAACTATACATGATAATTGTTTGATGCGCAGGAGACACGCGCGGTAGGGCACAGGCGTTAGCAGAATTGGGTGGTGCCCATCTCTCTATGGGCGCTTGTGGCAGCGCCGTCTCCTACCTCAGACAAGCCCTAGCCGCCATCGAAGGTCTCGCTGACATCGACCAGGAGGTAACTAACGAACTAGATTATATTGGCCTTTATTGAAAGTTAAGTGAATTAAAAAATAAACCAAATTGTTTTATTAATTTACGACAAGGAAGCTCGCAGAAACGAGCATCACCGGGATTCCTCAACAACTGAAAAACTTTTTAATCTTACCTCTTCTTCTTCACATCAACTTTATAGTCTATATTAACCAACATCGCCAAAGCATCCATTTGCAAAGCATGCAATTTCTCGAACGATGAATTTGGGTTTTTAATTTTTTTTCACACATCAGGGAAGTTCTTGGAATTCGTCTCACCTGATTGTATATGACAATAAGGTAGAAGATGGAAGCGAGCTTCACCTAGACACCTCAACATCAGAGAAACTGGCTATCTTACATTTAATTGGCGAAATACCACACTGATTTTAACATTGTTATAGTGGTGACAAACTGAGGTAAGACGGTGGTAGGTAGTCAGGCGGGCTCAAAAACCTTACCACCGTCCAAACCAATTTCGATCCTTCAAATTACAGACCAATTTCGATTCTACCAGCACTTAGTAAAATATTCGAAAAAATTGTATCTCAGCAGTTAATAGATCATTTCACATGTAATAACATTTTTCATATGAACCAATTTGGTTTTACCAAAGGTCGTTCCACGACAGATGCTGGAGTTGCACTTCTCAAACACATTTTTGCCGCTTGGGAGTGTAAACAAGATGTGATTGGTATATTTTGTGACCTGTCGAAGGCTTTCGACTGCGTTAGTCACCAGACTCTTTTAAATAAACTCAAACATTATGGTGTCACCGAAAAAGCAATTAGCCTTATATATAAAGTTGTTATTAGCAAAACTGAGTCTGTTGGTGCATCTATAACTATGGGTGTACCTCAGGGATCGATATTGGGACCTTTGCTTTTTTTAATTTACATTAATGATCTCCCACATTTCACTAACAATCTGTGCGATACAGTACTATTTGCAGATGATACTTCTTTAATATTTAAGGTTGACAGAGGTAATGAAAATACTGACGTTGTAAATAGTACTCTTTCTAATGTATTGCATTGGTTCACAATTAATAACTTATCATTAAATTCAAATAAAACTAAATGTATAAAATTTTCATTGCCAAATGTAAGGAAAGTGGATACTATTGTGGAAATGAATAATCAAATTATTGAATTCATTGATTGTACCAAATTTTTGGGCATTACATTAGATTCACGTTTGCAGTGGGATCCACATATTGAGTCCTTGGCAAACAGACTTAGTTCTGCGGCATATGCAGTTAAAAAAATAAGACAACTTACTAATGTTGAAACGGCAAGATTGATTTACTTTAGTTATTTTCACAGTGTTATGTCGTATGGACAACTACTGTGGGGATCGGCTGCTAGTATAGAAAGTATTTTCGTACTTCAAAAAAGAGCAGTTCGCGCTATTTATAATTTACGAACAAGGGATTCTCTAAGAGATTTATTTAGAGAAATTAATATATTGACCTTAGCAGGACAATACATTTATGAAAATTTGATTTATATCTATAAGAATTATAATACATTTGAAACCAATTTCCACGTTCACCAGTTAAACACAAGAAATAAAAATAAACTTGCCGTTCCAACGTACAGACTCCAAAAAACTAGAGGCTCATTTATGGGGAAATGTATAACGTTTTACAACAAAGTTCCACATAGTGTAACTGACTTGCCTTTTCATAAGTTTAAAGCGCATGTAAAAAAGACTCTAATGAGTAAAGGATATTATAAAGTCAACGATTATTTAAACGATGCCAATGCCTGGTGTTAATATGAAGTTATTATTCGTTTTAATGTCAATAATCGTGTTGTTGTGTATAGCTATTGATGTTAACAAATGTTGTTGGCAGAAAAGAACTGACACTGATTTTGAATTAGACTAAGTTATCAAATGTTTGGTAACAACATAATTTATTGTATTATGATTAATGTATACGTCTATAACTTATTTTTTGATATTTTAAGTGTATGTAAGCATACCGATTGTATTTTTTTTTAAACTTTCAATGACTATGTAACAAAACCAAAATTGTAAATGGCGATTTAAAAGAGGAGATAAAAAATTTGACCTTTCGAGTTTCTTGCCTGTTCTTCTCGAGAAGGCTCTCCCAATTTCCGAACAGGTGTAGATTCAACTTTTTTTTTTCTTTACTACTTGTATTTGCAGACATCTTGAGTAGGTATATTCAGGATGTATGCACATACAAGGTTAAATTTATGTTTCCTTTAAATTAGAATGTTTTGCTTTGTTTTGACGTCAATAAGTGCCTGTAAAGGCCTAAGTTGAATAAAGATTTTTGAATTTGAACCAAGCAGAAAAACTTCTGCTCCATTAGGAATGGAACCCCGAACTACCTATCAATGCAAGGCGGTCTTATAACAACTACACGACGGAAGCGTTTAAAAATCACTTCAATAAAATAGGTACATATATGCTTATAATATAAAGCTAAATATTTTAACGTGTGTTACAGCAATGCAATTTATTTTTAGGCTAGAGTACGCCACAAGCTAGGCTTTGCTCTGTGGGCGTCAGGAGAGCTAGAGGAAGCAAAGGAGCAACTGCACGCCGCCCTCGCTGTTCTCGAGTCGGGCGCGGACAAGCACAGAGACAAGAGGCTGTCAGCTCTCTACACCTCCACTCATCACGCGCTCCAGCGAGTCTTAGTTGGTGAGTGGCACGACAAGCTAGGCTACGTACTGTGGGCGTCAGGTGAGCTAGAGGAAGCGAATAGGAACAGCTGCATGCCACCTTCACTGTGGACAAACACAGGAACAAGATACTCACCACTCACCATGCGCGCCGCCTCGATCGACCCAGCCGCAGACAAGCACGCGGTAAAGAATCTTTATAATAATACCAATTGCATAAAAAATCAACAAATAATTGGGATGATGACTGAATTCTAATTTTTACGTCTCGTCATTATACATTAAAATACCGTGGAAAAAGATGCAGTCCTGTGAAATTAGAATTAAAATCGGCTTAGAAATACATTAGATACAAGCATTTTAAGTTGTTAATTTGAAGGCGATTAGACAGAGAGACCGTGACGTCATTGTTGAGTACGGCCATATAAACTCCTTATAAATTGCCGTTTTGCTAGAAAGAGATGGAGGAAAATCTTTAATACCTTATATCTTTGTTGTTTTTATATTTATTCGAAAACCGATTTTTTTCTTTCCGTTTATTATATGAATGAGCTTCTATTAAAGCAAAAAACATTTTTTTTGTCATCTAGCCTATTTTCATCACCACTGCTCTTATGTTCCCACCGAGGGGCTCGAGACTAAGTTAGGGTATGTAGGCCTTAGTCAACCACGCTGGCCCAGTGCAGATGCGGGCTGACTTCACAAATGCTTTTAAACTTCTTCGCAGATGTGTGAAGGTTGCCTCACGATGTTTTACTTTACCGTAGAAGCATCTGATAAATGTACACATTAGTACAGGGTAGGCTCGAACCCCAGGCCTCCCGATCAAAAGGCCAGTGCCAAGACTAATAATTTTCGTCTTATTGTTGGGTCCTGAAATGTTCCAATGCACGTATGGACAAAAATACACCGATTCATGAAAATATAATCATTTTAACAATTTCTATTGAGAGTAGACGTAACTTTTATACTACTTAATGGACAACAAGTAGGTTAATAAGACCCACCAAATGTTACGGGGTTACCGCAGCTTATTTACGCGTTGACAAGTAATGGGGACCATTGAAAAATCAACGTTCACTACAAAGGATGTAGTTTTTGCTCCAAGTAAAAAGCGCAGGCTCCGTATCAGTGTAACTATACACTAGGCAAACTGAAGACTTCAATCTGGACACGCTCTATCGAAAGTTATATCTACGCCTATGCGCATTGTCAACCCAAAAACTTACACCACCAGCACAATAGGACTGACAACGTCCCCCAATAATCTCTGGCGACCTCACACACGTGTAGGGCAGCCTTCTTTAATGTGGATACTTACTCAGTAGTGCTCTTCACCAGAGCTACGTCCTATCTCTCTTCTTTACATACCTTCTTCTTGAGAGTACAATAAAGCTTTCGTATAACAGAATTGGGTCAGCACGCAGAGGCTTTAGTGGTCGCAGAACGTGGTCGATGTCGTACACTGGACGCGGCGAAGGATCGCCCCTCCAGCCTCAACCACGCCAACCTCAGCCTACACACGCACAGGTAACTTTTTAAGAGGCTGAGTAACGCCAACGACCTTGAGACATGATTTGTACTGGATTACGGGCGCGTTGCGTTATTGAAATTGAGCGAAAAAATCAAAATATACATTTTTTTAAAGAAACTATAGTAACTTATTTGAAGATATGAAACATCAATATTATCAAATTAAGTGTTACGAGTTAATTCCCTGAAAATCATTAAATAACCTTTGTGCAATAACTCGGATTTTCTTCTGGAATCTGTTTTTGATGGATGTCTTTGGCATTTTTTTAACCAGAAATTTTGATTAAAATTTGTTTTGGGGACATGGACATTCTGAAAAATATTTCCATGAGTAACATAACTATACTTTTTTACTACGGTATATTAAACAGGTTTTACTAGAAAAAGTTTTAAGTGGGGCTCGATGAGCTCAGCTCAGAGTTGTCAGAGGCCATATAGGGACATCTCATCTTAACTTATTTAGCCTATATTATCCCACTACTTTGCAAAGACCTCCCCTTCCTTTCACCATTTTTCACAGTCTTGGACAAACTCCCGCCAATTGTTTTTAAAACCATAGACCATAGAGTGTTTGAAAAAAAAATACGTTCAAACAGAAACGCTTCGGAGGAGCAAAGCAAGGATCGGCCAGAGCCGTGGAGCCCTTCGACCGTGGAGCAAGTCCTGGATGTGGTGAACAAGCAGAAGGCACCAGTGCTGTACTACAGCATCGCTGCCGGACGCCTCTACGCCTGGCTCTTGCAACCACATAAGGGTATGGTAGATTTTTTTATTAGGTGGATTGATATATTTTTTTTTAATACGAGGAAGATCTTACCTTTCGTCTCACGTAATGGTAAGTGACGATAAAATGAAAGATGGAAGAGGATTCCTCAAAAACAAAAAAGTGTCCTCTCATTTTCATTGGAGTATCTTCATTGGAGCGGGTTTTAGCTACCAACAAGCTTTTGCCCTAGAGGAAATCAAAGCCCAGATCTGAATCAGGCGGGTTTTTAATATTAAAATAGTATTCCTGAGGGTGTCCTATTGTTTTCATTTTTTTCCAGAAATGTCAAAAATTAAATTTTGCACATACAACGTATTTCAAATGTTCTCTTACGTACGGTAATCATCATCGCATGGTAACGTAATTACGTACGGTACCTACGGTAGTCATCATCACATGTTGCTGAGCTGATGATGGAAGGTTATTTGGCACTTCGTTGATAATGTGATAGTTCCTGAAATATTATGGTTTATCACCCATATTTTGACCTCAGTTATAATCTTTCAAGTGGTACAGGCGAGCTGATAATAGAAAGTACTTACGATTCTTTAACAGTATTCCTTAAGTAACGTTCTGTGCGTTAATCGTATTATTGCAAATTAATCAGGTGATTACGCCGGGTTACTACGAAGACCAGGGTCACTTAGCAAGGTTAAAACAATATTGCAACAGAGACACCGCTCTTGATGCGTATAGCGCCATCCCGCTCTCAGCACGGTTTTAATATTGTTTTGAGCAGTCATTGGTTAGGGGGCTGAAATTAGTGCGCATCGTTTTAAAATTAAATGTTGTATGCTTATGGCAAATTAATCTCTTAATTGACAGGTATACTTCGCTTCCATCAAGTGTCTCTCCTAGAAGAAACAGAGGAAGGCAACAATAGCTTACCAGACATGAATCCTGATGACACTCAAACAAGCCACGGTAATAATTACAGCAATAATACAAAAAAAGTTTACTTTGAAATCGATCTTTACTAAGAGGCAATAAGCAGAACGGAGGATTTTGAATTTGTTCTCAGTATTGTGACCTGTTTTATCTAGGTGTGGGTAAACTGGGGCGGTGTATAAGTGAGTGGTCGTCGTGGTTGAAGACGGCGGCGGAGCGGACAGGCGAGGATGACCAGTGGGAGCCCGATGAAAGACCTAGCACCGGCCTTACGAGAATGGTAATTTGCATTTTTTAAATAGGTAATCTATAGCTTATTCCAAAGATCATCTAAATAGCAAATTCGAAGTGAAAATTTAAAGTATGTACAAGCTCCTTGTCAAACTATATACAAAGAGACTCTCAACATAAAGAAAATACTAAAGTCTACAAATAAAAAAACCGGCCAAGCGCGAGTCGGACTCGCCCATGAAGGGTTCCGTAGGATTTGTGACGTATTAAAAAAACTACTTCAAACCAATTTTCGGTGGAAGTTTGCATGGTATAATGTACATCATATATATTTTTTAGTTTTATCATTCTCTTATTTTAGAAGTTACAGAACACACATTTTACTATTTTGGACGTGTCTCTCGCGCAAACTATTCAGTTTAGAAAAAAATGATATTAGAAACCTCAATATGATTTTTTTTGAGTTTCAGTTCTATGTATGGGGAACCCCCAAAATTTATTGCTTTTTCTATTTTTGTGTGAAAATCTTAATGCGGTTCACAGAATACATCTACTTACCAAGTTTCAACAGTGTAGTTCTTATAGTTTCGGAGAAAAGTGGCTGTGACATACGGACGGACAGACAGACATGACGAATCTATAAGGGTTCCGTTTTTTGCCATTTGGCTACGGAACCCTAAAAAGTAACCTCTCGCTCTTTTATGTAAAATGATATAAGTAACAAAACCTGGCATTTATTACGAACAAAATAATCATTATAACAATTTTAACAAGTATATTTTACACTTACAAAGTGCATACCATCATATTGCGCTTGGTCGAAAGAAAGTTCTGAAACCTTTTAATAGCAAATATATGGGATTTGTTTTTGTTTGCAGGTAACTCGGAACCACCTGTTGAACTCGTCGAATTATTCGTTGAGCTCGCTGTTCAGCGTGGGGTCGGTGGGTGGCTCCGTCGCCGGCTCTGTGGCCAGTCTCCAGGGTTCTACTAGGTATGTTGAACACATATTTATTTATTTATTATTTATGTACAGAAGAAGTACAAAGGTGGACCTAATGCCTTAGGCATTCTCTACCCGTCAACCTTAGGGTGGTTGAGAGACTATTATAGATAGAGAGAGAGAGACGACCATCATTATAGAATACCCGAGGATGACATCACCGACGTCTTTAACGTCTGTGGCGACCATAAAATATCTGCTATTCGGGATGTGTAGCATTTTGACGTCTGTCGGACGTCATGTTTAGACGCTTCGACGACGACTTTTCATTACGTTTTTAAGAAGGACCACCTAGGACATCCTTACGAAGTCAAGTAATGACGTGACATGAATGAAAGGGCGCGCCTTTAAAGTACAGTACCCTAAGAAAAAATATAAATGACCGCCATCACAAAATGAAAAAGAATAAAATAAATAAATAGTAAAAAAATATTTTTAAAAACTATCTTTTATTTTAATGCCCTGAAAAGAGGAAAATAAACTTTAATTTATAACATGATACATTTTTTATGAATATATAAATGCCCGTCGTGCTTGTTTTGTTTTATATCCATGACTAATGGATAGTGGTCAAGTAGTGGTACTCTAATGGTAGTCTGCAGGACGTTTAATAATGACGTATAAACTACTGTCCCCGAATCTAAATATTTAGGCGTCTAAATCTGACGTACAATTATAGACCCTAAATTGACTTAAAACGACGTCTTTTATTGAAGTGAGAACTTCTTTAGCGGCGTTGTACACTTTTTTTTTAATGGGTAAAAAATGTTAAACTCGCGTCAGGACACGTGACCGTCAGGACACGTGACCGTCAGGACACGTGACCCTGATCGAAAATTCGTAAGACGGATGGAGAGTAGCCAATTAAAATTGAAATGGCCGCAGGAACTGTCGAGGTGCGGTGAGGGGTCCACGTAAGCCGGCCGAGAACAATAGCGGCTGGCAAAAGTACTGGAAGTCACACGTCACTTGAGACAGTTTTAATCAATTTATTTACTTTGTTAGGAAAAATCTAAATTGTGCTTTTATTTGATTTTGTTGTAAATATTAATTAGGTAAGTTAGTATAAATTAAATATTATTTATTCGTTATAAAATTACGTTTTTAAGTAGTATATTAATGTCTGTTTTGATCATTTTTTTAATTTAATTGTAAATATTTTGATTCATTATTACTAGTTATATAATTATGTACGCACAACGTTACAACAGGAAGTTGATTTTTCTGAGGGATAAACTTTTTAATGTAATATAAATTGTCATGTTTGTGTACGATAGCGCAATAAATAAATATTGTATTCTACCACATTCAATATAGTACTTTTATTCTGATAATTAAAGCAATTCGTGCAAAATTATTCCATAACCATTCCAAAATATCCAAAACGCACAACGTTAATACTTAAGTTTTCACTTCTGCCGGCACTCCCGGAGTGCAACCCGTCACTTTTTTCTTATTGACGTCAGTCTGCTACTTCCCAAGTAGCAGACTGACATTAACAGGGCAACTATAAGCAGAAGCCAAATTTTGTAAAACATAGGGAGTGCTTGTTCAGAGAAGCAAACTGAACTTTTGCTACAGCTCCAATCTTAAATCGCGAAAAAAAAATTAAATATTCCATACATCAAGGTTCTGTGAAAGTTCAACTGTTGTATGGAACAGCTGATTTATTTATTGATCTTGGGCATCAAGGACCCATTTCTTAAAGAAAATGAGCAATAACACAGTAATATAATAACCACTCATCTATCTATTTATTAGATCGAGCGTGCACGGCCCCCGCAAGAAGCCAGTGTCATGGCAAGGCCCGCCATGCCTGACAGCGCTATACCAAATGTTGCTAGCGCCGTTTGAAGACTTACTGCCAGCTTCCTGCAACAACAATCACGGTGAGAGGAAAACCGCAAAGACCAAAATAATCCGCCAGATTTTCGTGAATTCTTACAAGTAGTAACAGAATTAGTTATTAAAGCTAGAACGTTTTAATAACAAATTCTATTACTAGTCTAGAATGAACGCTGTCATAGCAAAACTTCTACAAACTAGCAATCTATACTAATATTATAAAGCTGAAGAGTTTGTTTGTTTGCTTGAACGCGCTAATCTCAGGAACTACTGATTCAAATTGAAAAATTCTATTTGTGTTGGATAGTCCATTTATCGAGGAAGGCTATATGCTAACATCACGCTATAACTAATCGGAGCTGAGCATCAATGAAAAATGTTGCAAAAAAAACGGACAAAATATATGGAGAAACGTAGTTCGCGGGCACAGCTAGTAATAGATATAAAATGTAATCCAAAATGACAGTTCAAAGTTGGGAACTGAAGTTATCAAAAATGAGCTGATGGGAGTCTCGATAAAGGCGAAACTGAAAGCAAACTCATCCGGAGTCCACAACAGAGCAATCGACTATCTTGTAGTCGGAACACAACATTGAGATAACACTGACAACACTGATTTAGCTTATTTAAATAAAACTACACTTTTCGGATTTACTCGCGTATATGAATTTTTAAAATGTGTTAGACACTTTAATTATTTAGCCCGACGTTTCGAAATCTTTGCAGCATTCCTGGTCACGGGATGACTGAAGCTGGCGGGTGTCATAGAGTAACATCAGACTTATTATTTTACTACCGTCATCTCATATATTTATGTGGTCCGTTTCACGCAAACAGAACTCACGGTATCTATTGTTAGCAGTCTGTGGACAGGTTTGGGATTTGATTATTTTCATGATACTCGTGCAAATAAAAGACAGTATACTGATTAAGCTTTCTGCACATCACATTCACACCTCATATTCCAGCGTCCCACGGCCGCAAAGGGTGCGGGGGTCGCCGCGAGCTGGTCGTGGTGGTGGAGGGCGCTCTGTACGCGTGCCCCTGGGGCGCCTTGCGACCGGCGGACGGGGAGCCGCTGTGCGAGCGATACGCGCTGCTGGCTGCGCCGGCGCTGAGGCAGCAGCGGCATCAGCGGCATCTGAGGCAGCGGCCCCATCACGAGCATGGTCAGTTCACATTTACAGGAGTTTCATTTCAGAGCTGTTTTCGATGTCTTATTATTGTTTGAGTGAAGTCGCATTTAAAATAGGCTAGATGAATGAAAAAAAAATATTGCTTTATTCTAGAAGCTCATTCATATAATCAACAGAAAGAAAAAATCAGTTTTCGAATACCTATAAAAACCAAGATATAAGGTATTAACGATTCTTCTCCATCTCTTTCTAGCAAAACGAAAATTTACATAGAGTTCATATGGCCGTACTCAACAATGACGTCACGGTTAATGTCGGATTAACCGTGTCTCTCGTGTCGGATTAACCTCTCTGTTTAATCGCTTCCAAATTAGCAGCTTAAAATGCTTGTATCTAATGTATTTCTAATCCAATTTTAATATTAATTTCGCATAATTTCATCTTTTTCTACGGTTTTTTAATATTTTATGACGAGACGTGAAAATTTGAATTCAGTCATCATCCCAATTGAATCGAATGAAATGAAGGCTGCGGTCCGAAACAGATAACAGCGCTCACAGTGCTTACGATTATAATCATCCGGTCCGATATGGAAAGCGCACTAAAAGTGCTAACAGCGCTTTCAGCATGCTTAAGATTTCAGTATCAACTTGTCAAACCAAATGTCGAGTAAAAGTTCGGTTAGGTCATTTTGCTTTCAATTGCTTCTCGGTACTTTAAGGTACATTCATTTTCAACTGAAAACACAATTATCAAATGTCAGACTGACAGGTCGCTTACAGTGATTTCACTCCAGAGTATTTAGCGCCGTAAATCAGATATGACGTAAACGATGATGTCATGCGGCTCTTCATGTCGGCTAACGTTAGCATGCTTACAGCATTTGAGACTAATAGAGCTGATAGTGACTTTTATTGATTTTCGAACCGCAGCCGAAGTCAAGACTTGTAATTCTCTAACAAGTCTCACTTTGTGCATATCGGTTCTGTTTCAAAAAATTATCTACAATAAGGAATATAAAAATTTTTACATTTTCCTTGGCATTGGCAGGCCAGGATATACAGCGGATAACCTGATTAATTGATAATGCAGACGAGGGGAATTCCCAAAAAGCACACAATGAAAAGTAAAATAAGTGCTTATTGAAATCAGTTTCATCAAGCCTTTGATAGCTCAGAAGAGCGGTTATCTGACTAACCAGAAAACACGGGTTCAACTCCCGTCTGAAGCAATGAGGCAATATAAATAATTTACTTGTAGGTAGTAGGTAGTTTTTAGTGAGCCATGAGCATACAGTATGCTAGGCAAACACCTCTAAAGGTATTGTAAATAAACTTTAAAATGCTTCAATGGTTCACTTTGTTACTGCACACTCTGCTGGAAATGCCACTGTACTAATTAACAAACAACAGGTGCAGCAGCAGCTGGCTCAAACAGTGCAGCTGCTAATGGCTCATCAGAGGCAGGAATGCGGTGCTTGGTAGTGGGAGGCGCCCGGGTGGGCGGCACTCGATGGTCGTCGGTGCACGCGCAGCTCAAAGAGGCCGAGTTAGTGGCAGACATGCTTCGAGTCTCGCCGCTCACTGATTATCAGGTAAGGACCGACTTCGTCTTAACTTTTGCCAAGAATATTTACAGTCTTCCCACCCGATATTCGGTCACACTCCAATCTTAACAGAAACTAGTCATCTGCGTGGAAGATATTAAAACGCACAAGAATCTGTGCAAGCACAAGTGCATTCTGTTCCATGCGCGTTAAACAGTGCGCTCTGGTCTAGTGGAGATGTTCGGGCGTGACCGAGGTCAACGTTACTATACAGGGTTAATTTTAATGCACCTGCAACCTCCCAGGATTAGATAGCCTAACATCATTAACTACAACTTTTATTGACCCTGTATATTAGCAATCGTTTGCTGTGCGCATACGTCACTGCGCCACGGAGCTCCTCAAAATCCTATTGAGTATATAACAATATATAATTACCATTACAAAAATTGAAATTGGTAATGTTAAGATATGACATTCGATTATGCTAAATTGCTTGTTACAGGCATCTAAAGAGGCTGTCCTTGCGCAATTACCCCAAGCGGAGTGTGTCCACTTCGCTACCCACATGTGCTGGAAGACTCCTGCCATTGTCCTTAGTCCTGGCGAAGTGGTAACTATAATGTCATCTAAATAACAATTTGATTTATAGAAATATCCAAAATATGACTAACACGTATTATTCTCCGCCTTTAGGTCGATTCCCAAGCCAAACGGCTACTGAACACTAGTGTTGGAAGTGGTAACGGTGATATTTCTACTGAAAATGAGGAAGAAAGTACGTATCCCATGAATTGTCAAAATGCCATTGTTTATTATTTGTTATTGTAAACCAATAGTTAACAATCTACTTACAGATTCTGAAATGCCTGCAAGCAACGAAGAATTGCCTCCTGCTTCAGAATTCATGCTGACTGCGTCTGAAATTATGAATTTGAAGATCACTGCTCGGCTGGTTAGTATTTTATCTTTACACATAATTCGTTTTATCCTTTAATTCTATTATTTTTGTAAAAGTTATATTAATAAATATGAAACATTCTAATTTTCTCGTAACAGGTGGTGATATCTTGTGCTCCATCAAGCGCTGCTCTCCAAGGGGCATCGGCTGAAGAAACAGAGGATGTCAATCTTGCTGGAGAAGGCATATCCCGCCTGTGTAGAGCGTTGTTGATGGCTGGAGCTCAAGCTGTCCTCCTCACATTATGGCCAGCTCCGCAAGATACAGCAACCAAAATTCTGTACAGATCACTGTACTCTGCTCTGCTGCAAGGAAGCAGAGTAGCGAAGTAAGTTAACATATTTATAATTGTTAATCGTGAACTTGCAGTCTCAAAAGCAACAACCCGAAAGTGGCTCTTTAGTTATAAACGTCCATTTGTTACGATAACCTCATAACATCGGTAGACTATATCAAAATGTATATTACCAAAATTCCTAAACTTCACTCTATTTCGTATTTCCTTGGCCATTGAGAGAGATAACGACCATTACTGCCAATTAAAAGACCTTCACTCTAATAGCATTTAAATGTCGCCTATGTCTTTTAATCCTTTTTAATTTAGTGTGCTATAAAGTTGAAGTTTCAGCTGTTTAATATCTAGAATGTCATCACAGGGCGCTAGGCGATGCGATGCAGACGGTGCGTCACACGAAACACTTCGCGCACCCCGCGCACTGGGCGGGACTGGCGCTACTCGGCGCCAACGTGCGGCTCAGTAACAAAGTGGCGCTGCTGGGCCAGGCACTGTGCGAGCTGTTGGCTGCACCCGACAAGTGCCGGTACGTGAGTGTATATCGGCAATAGTGCCGGTATATATCTGGTGCCTAGTGCCGGTACTAAGCAATAGTGCCGGTGTATGACTGGTGCCTAGTGCCGGTACCTACCCGCGGCTCAGCAACAAGGTGGCGCTGCTGGGCCAGGCGCTGTGAGAGCTGTTGGCTGCACCCGACAAGTGCCGGTACGTGACTATATCTAAGCAATAGTGCCGGTATATGACTGGTACCTAGTGCCGGTACGTACCTGCGGCTCAGCAACAAGGTGGCGCTCCTCGGTCAGGCGCGGTTCGAGCTGCTGGCTGCACCCGACAAGTGCCGGTACGTGACTGTAGCCACAGAATAAGTAATAGTACTAAAGTATTGTGGTATAGCAACAGTGACGGTGACTGTGCCCGTTCGATCTAATACAGTGCCGATGTAAAGTGTTGGCTCACTTTTGGTGACTTGGACATCAGCTCAGTAGTAGTAGGAAGTAGTCCGTGATGACCAGTCCTGTAATAATAACTCATTTGCTCATTATACGTTAAGTGATGGCGAAACAAGTACATGTATGACTTGCGACTCAGCAACCGTGTTGCTATTTATAAGGTTATTTATTTGTTTATATTTTTCACAGTGATGCACTACGAGTGTGCTTACATCTCGTCGAAAAATCACTCCAAAGAATAGTCCGTGGTCAGAAGAATGCAATGTATACCACTCAGAAGAGTATAGAGAACAAAGCTGGCAATGCTACTGGTTGGCGGGAATTATTGATGAGCGTTGGCTTCAGGTAACTACACATTTAGATCTTATTGCATTCGACTGATCCGCTTGAAAATCGCTGCTGCTATTTGTATATGACTATTTCTATTTTAGGTTTGAACCGGCCGCAAACGGAATACCGTCCAGCGTATTCTTCCCTCAAAGTGATCCAGAGGAACGCTTAACCCAATGCTCTGCAAGCCTTCAAGCATTATTAGGTAAAAATCTATACATATCGTGTTAAATCTTATCATTTTTCTACCATCTATAAAATCGATATTTCAAAAAAATTATTCGAAGTTAAGCTCCCATGTTTATATATTTTAATGAGGCAAATGATCTGCTAATCATTGTATCTAGATCTTACTTCTATAAAATACTATCTATATATTACTTGTTTGTCTATATTAAAACATCTGTTTTCATATGAACCATTCCTTTCAGGTTTGACGCCAACAACACTGCAAGCTCTGTCCAAGTTGATCTCTAACGGTGACGTGGCGGATGACATCATTGGTGTCATCCGCTCTGTCATATCGCAGTTCTCAGTCAAGAACTCGGATACGGACACTATCGAGGTCGCAGTCAATGTCAGGTATACTATACGGCACAACGCATTTTATATGAAAAATCCTTATACACATTGCTAAAAGATCTAGGCTTATCGAAAACGTTCGTGAGCTCAATATTAAACCGCGCAACAAAGGCGGCACTGACGGAATCGCATCAAATATGGTTAGGCAGAGGGAGGAGCCGGAGTGGTGAAGGTGAAAGTTGATGCATTGTAAAGAAGCTACTTAAACCTGCACCTGGGTCGTAAGCCCCAAGCACTGCTCTTGGATCTTTTCTCTGCAACGCGATGGACCCGGCACCTGTACGGTTAACCCATGGAATGCTAAGTTATCGTCTCACAATTAATCCTCTAGCTAGATTATAATCGTAGTTTTTCCTACCGCACTTCACAAGTATATTCCCAGAATGTTACTTCATCTGTTTAAACTTATTCCGAGAATACCACTAAATTCAAAATTAAGTGCATTTACAGACAAGTAGACTCAAATAACCATTGTTTCTCCGAAATAGTATACAGCGTGTACAAAAGAATGGGACTGCTGATTTAGTGGGCTAATATATATCAATACGATTCGCAACGCAATAGAAGTTCGTCGCTAACTAATCAATTTAAAAAATGGTTAAATAAAATTAATAATGCTAAATAAATAAAAAACAGAAACAGTGATAAAAGTCGTTATCTGCAGCACAGATAATATAATACTACAGTTCTGCAGCCAGTACGAGGACCGGAACTTATCAAATACCTAGTTAATACTACATAGTTGAATAGGTTTAATTTCAATTAAAAGTGACTTAGTGATTAAACTTTGAATGTTTATAACCCCGAAACGAAACGGAATGTTATCCAGCCATACTTTATACCATTTCGCCAGCTGTCCCATTCATTTATACATCCTGTATTATTATGAAAAAAATTAGAAGTCCATTGGTTAGAATGAAAGTTTAAACATATACAATGTGTAATAGAAATAGTGCACCCTGAAAATAGTTTGTTACAAATATGCAAATGAATTCATTTCGGATATTTTTTGTCAGCTTTTATAGAGATGTTTTAAAGAACAATCATCACTTTCTTATAGCGATTTTAACCCAAAAAAATCAAAACTTAGAGATTATAAAAATAGTTTAACTTATTGTACTGGTTAAAAAATGCATGTTGAAATAATTATATTATTTTTTAAAGCTCAGGTCAAAGAGATATTCATGTTTTAATATTATTGATAAGATACGCATTTCGGACCGTTGCTGGCTGTTCGGATGCGTTCCAAAAGACGATGTTATCAAAGTCAGCGCGCTAAAAGTTTTTTCGAATCACGTTGAGCGTGCTGACAGCGTCCATCCTGACGTCATCGATGACGTCATTACGTCGAACGCTTGTACTGTCAAATTACAGATGCATTCTGGCTCTCGGAGTAGTAAAATGGCGAAAAGAAATTACATTAATGCGTTCAAGAAGATTTTTTATTTAATTTTGTAACTTTTTTATTTGGGGTTTCATAAATATTCTAAATACATAAATCAGTTACATATTTTATTAGGATCACATTTATTCATAAATTAATATCTCTATTTTTCGCTTTTTAGGGTTCCGTAGCCAAATGGCAAAAACGGAACCCTTATAGATTCGTTATGTCTGTCTGTGTGTCTGTCCGTCCGTATGTCACAGCCACTTTTCTCCGAAACTATAAGAACTACACTGTTGAAACTTGGTAAGTAGATGTATTCTGTGAACCGCATTAAGATTTTCATACAAAAATAGAAAAAAAGCAATAAATTTTGGGGGTTCTCCATACAAAGAACTGAAACCCAAAAAATTTTTTTCATTAAACCCATACGTGTGGGATATCTATGGATAGGTCTTAAAAAATTATATTGAGGTTTCTAATATCATTTTTTCCTAAACCGAATAGTTTGCGGGAGAGACACTTCCAAAGTGGTAAAATGTGTCCCCCCCCTGTAACTTCTAAAATAAGCGAATGATAAAACTAAAAAAAATATATGATGTACATTACCATGTAAACTTCCACCGAAAATTGGTTTGAACGAGATCTAGTAAGTAGCTTTTTAATACATCATAAATCGTACGGAACCCTTCATGAGCGAGTCCGACTCGTACTTGGCCGGTTTTTTGGGAACAAAAATGACAATTGTTCTTTAAAAACATATCGTAATTAAAAGGGTTATAGGACTAGAAATGTTGCCAGAGCACTTTGTGTATTCATAGTTTATTTTTGAGTTTTTAATGTTTTGAAGTCGGTTTTTATTTTTGTAATTTATTTTCTTTTTTATATAAATCGATTCTAAAGCCGATTACAACCAAACTACTTACTATTAATTGTATATATTTTTATAGAAAAGGTTCAGTATTTAAATCTGTTGTTTGTACGTAAGTCACCATCGCACGGCACTACCGTATTTTATGCCAGCAGCTTCTCTGAGACTGAGGTATCGATAAATCAATAGATAGATAGATACCGATAAATCGATTATTGACGTAGGCTGTGGCGCGTGAACGGCTGCCACGAGCTGCTGGCCTCGCTGGGCTTCGACCTGGCGGAGGTGGGGCAGGACGAGGTCACGCTGCGCACCGGCAAGGCGGCCAACCGTCGCCACATACAGTTCGTGCTGCAGGCGCTGCTGGCACTCTTCGGTGAGCTACCTTCACACAAGGCCGGATTTATTTTATTTATTGATTAAATCTTATTTGCACAATTTAAAAAATGTACAAATGGCGGACTTAATGCCATAGTGCATTTTCTACCTGTCAACCATTAGATGGGTATAGCGAAGACATGGCGGTGCATTTTATTAAGTTACCTAATGACCTAAAGGAAAGTAGTACATACATTACACAAATATAATTAAAACATGAATTTATCATTACAATTAACCTTAACAAATATGTACAACGACACAAAAAAGAAAACAATAGATGATGAAGACTATGTCAAGCAAGTGAGCGACGGTAGGTAATTTAAGAGGCCTCTTACACTTTTTGCACGAAAATGACATTTTCTTGCGCGAAATTTACTATTTCAAATACGATTTTCATACAAATCAATACTAGAGAAAAAAGGTTTATTCTTAATGTTGCCAGTGGTAAGAACAGATTTTCTTTTACTGCTTTAGTTTTCTTGGAATAATCGTTCTATCTGACCTTGTTTGGCAGAATGTCATGAAATAGACTAGGTAACTAAAACGGCTAAAACTCCAAGTAAACTCCAATAACCAAAATAAAATCACAAGATATCAGAATAATATATTTGTTGACAATTGGAAAAACTTTTTTTTATTAAGCGTCCCATTTATTATCCTAGTTAGGATCCGATTTAAGCATACATTTTGATTGCATCACTTGCTAAACATGAGCGCAAAGAAAGCAATGTATGCTTACATTATTTGGTCCATCGTCAATGGTGTTGTTTGAACGCAGACACTCAGGAGGCGCCTCGCAGCCTGAGCCTTGGTTCGAGTTCGAGCGTGGAGTCGCTGGCGTCCGCCGACGACGGCGACCTCGGCCCGCACTCCGACTCCGAGCCCGCACCCAACACCCAGCACAGGCGTGAGTCTACCATTTGCTTTTATTATCTCTCTCCATTTCTCCATGGAGAGGGGGGGCCTCTCCATCTCTTTCCCCTACCCCACCATCCACCCCTCACTCACTCTTCCTCCTCCACCTTCACTCCCCTCTCTTACTCCCAGGGACCGGACCCGGTTACCGTTAATGCCGGTAACCTTAGAGTTTTGATCGGGTATTTTATGACGCTGGGTTTTCAAACCCTTTGCCTTACGGCAGGGGGTTTCACTCCGCAGTTTAGGTACGTTTGGCCGGCGCACCAACCGGGCCGGTGTATGGCTAAAAGTTGCCACTCGGCTCGCAAGCTGGCCGCGTCGTACGTAATAATTTAGTTTATTTTCGGTAACGATAACTGCATATCGGTGAGTGGGAACCCTGCACTCTTATCGTCAAATCAGTATCGCGTCAGCGACGCGTAACGGAATTGAAACACTCGTGCCATACAATAAATTTCAATTTCCCGTGCAGTCAAATGAAGGTCGTAAGAGTAGGTAAATTTTCATTAAATTTTCATACCTAAACTTGGTTTCTCTTCGAGAGTGACTATTATTTATTCTGTGCTTACGGTATGCTTTCAAACGGCTTACCGGTTTACACATTAATCCCTTCGATTGAATTAATCGGGTTACCGCTTACCGATATCAAAAACCCCCAAATGGGTTACCCTTCTAAGCGCTGATTAATTTCTGTAAGTTATTTTGAGACCTTACGTATATCGCGTATAGATTGCTTTTGCACCGCATACCTAAGTATATGCCGAAGGTCGCAACCGAACTCCGGCGTTATTGCGCCCGCAGTGCTATTTCAATCGCTCGGTGTGCGTGAGAGAAAGGATTATCTTAACCCGAATAGTAAGCGGTTAAGCGCATAAACCCTGAAAACCTTTAAGATTAGGTAAGCGGTAAATTCTTGTTGTGGGTGGTAACCCCTATTTTACAGGTTATCGTTATTGTTGGGAAACCTGTTGAACGGCTTACCGAGCCCACGGGTTACCATACGAATGGGTTACCCTTTCGAACGGCTTACGCAAATGAACGGGTTTTCCGGTCCCTGCTTACTCCCTCTCCCTCCTTCCCCCTTTATCTCTCTCTCTCTCTCAAACTATTACTGATATATTTTAGAATGTTTACCATACTAATAGAAGCTCCTATTAGTATGGTAATCATTCTGAAATATTTTGACAGCGCAATGTTCCATATTTGAAATTCGTGATAACATGAACTGTTTGTATGTTGTGCTAGTATTTACTTTCTATGATTCACTAGGTAGATTGTCTTCGCACTACTGGGTCACAGTTTAACAATGCATTGTTAAACTGTGTTTGGGTCTACCATTGTAATTTCTTCATTTAAATAAAAAAATACCGATAGTTCATTGATATTATAAAAAAGAACAAGCAATTAGTATATTCAAGATAAGAAGGTTCTCCTGACAGGTCGCACTTTTCCGGTTCATGCATACTAGTTTCCGTGATAAAAAATATTATGTTTTAAAAATATAACATCTCCTTCGCTTATTTTTATCAACAATGCAACAATTAATTCCACATTAAATAAAAACATTAATACCAGTTCAGTTAAATATATAAATGTAAAGAAAACCTTTGCTTTTCTTTAGATTGTCTTTGCCGTATTTTGACATAGGTATCACGGTTGACTTTTGTGAGAATTAATAAATATGAGAATATTTAATTTATTTTCGTAAAGAATTAACTTCCTTTTATAATATAAAAGCATTTCTAAGCTATTTAAGAATAAGCATGAAATAGGGGCTTTAAATGTTGTTTCTTAAATTTTTACAAGTGAGTGAATTTTATGTTTACGAATTGTATTTGTTGTGTTTGTTAAACATTAGATTTAAAAACATATTGTGAAATAAAACTTTAATTTTTACAGAGAAACGCAATTACGTCTTTATTTCAATCCTAACTATACATAAAGAATAAACATTATTATATAAATATTTATAATTCTGATAAAATATTTGTTTAATTAAGTATTTATTTGAGTCGTGAATCGGAACTTATACTTTACACAAATATTTTATTTGTAAACTTTAAACAAAATTTTTTCAGAATTATAATTTTATTTAACTAGACTGATATTCTTATTTTTATTAATTGTGAAATTAATTATTGCATTTTTGATAAAAATAACCAAAAGAGATAAATTATATTTTTAAAACATAATATTTTTAATCACGGAAAGTAGTATGCATGAAACGGAAAAATTCGACCTGTCAGGGGAACTTTCTTATCTGGAATGTACTATAGTATTTCTCATGCATGTTTTCGTAACAGAAGAGAGCGCGTCATCGGTGCCACCGCCGCCGCTGCCGCTGCCGCTGGGGTCGTGCGGCGCGTTCACTATGTACGTGCGGGGGGCTGCGTCCACTAGCGAGGCGGGGAGGGGGGAGCCGGACGGCCGAAACGCGCCCGCCCCCCCGCCGGCCAGGTACAGGGGGGAGAGCGACGCCGCCTTCACCCCCTCTCCCCCCGCCGCCCCCTCCGCGAACGCAGCGCCCGCCCCCCGCGACGTATCCCTAGCCCTCGCCCACCAAACCAAGATACGCACCCTGTACACGCGACGACCTCCCTCCGACGACTCCGACTGGGAGAGCTCCGGCCACGACACGGTTCTGCGCAGACGTCCCGACCACTCCCACCGATACTTGGACGCCTTCTACGACCTAGCCACGGCGCAACCCCGACGCGAGGAAGAACAAGCCCAACCCTCGACCTCGAAGCGCACGCCTCGACCCAAAATGGGCACCGGAAGGGACACGATGTCCCAAGTCCGACACATGAGCGGCGAACTCACCCCGACCATATCGGAGGTGTACCACGAGCGCAGCATCGGCCTCGGCCTCGCCCCGCCGCTCGCGGAGCTCCTCCTCGCCGAGGAACCCAAGGCGGAGATGCGGACGGCCAGTTCCAGCGAGAATTTGCTCCTGCAGAACCTGGAAAAGCTCGGTCTGCTGGGTGACTCGAGCGAAACCGAGGAGAGATGGTGCGGGAACCCGTCCAGACCCTGGCTGTCGGCGCCGCCCCTGGAAACCGACGTGCAGAGCTCGGACCTCACCACGGCCGAAATCATCGAGCGGCAGGCGAAGTTCAAGAAGGACGAACCGAAGAGGAGCGAAGAAAACGCTTACGAGCTGAAGCCCAAAGACGAAACTCCCGGCCCGAGCGGGATGGAGAAACGCTCGGTCTCGCCCTTCTCTGAGATGTCTCGAAGGGATGAAGGGGACGGCAGGAGCATAGCTGACTCTCACTCGTCTTACAAGGCGCTGGTGCTCAGTCCGCGGCCGCCATTTTTGCCCGAGGAGGCAGAACCTGGCATAAGCGGGACCTCCGAGGGTGGGAAGACTCATCCCCGACCACGTAGGCCCCCTGTACCCCGGGCTAGACCAGCGTATACGACTCTAGATTTCTCTGCGAATAAGTAAATAACTTCATAGTTTGGATATGTACCTAATTTATTTGTATATAAAATATTTGTTGTCGGTTTACTCCATAGTGATCCAATTTTAATACAGCATAATAATTAGTTATGCATTATTAGTGTTTATTTTAAGAGTAATAGGTAACACACTTAATAAACAGTACATTAGCGATTATAGCACACAAACACCTTAAAGTTAGTAAGCAATCAAATTAATACTTAGATAAGCACTTTACTGTATGTACCTATCTTACTGATTTTGTTTGTTTTTTTTATCAATTTTGTATAACTGTAAAAAAGTACCTTAAGGATTTTCAATTGATATACTTAGTTACTATTTTTTATTTTGCAGATCTAGGTTGAAATTATGTAAGAATTGTAAATACATTTTGGTAAAGTTAACATTTGTAAATAGACTGAAGTAATTGTAAATGAATAAAAATAATCTAAAAGTGCTATATTTGTACTCGTGTAAACTTATATACACATTTTTACTAATATCTTACATGGCTAATGTGTTTTATTAAAGTAGCTCTATAAGTGAATCATGCAAGTAATATAACTACTACCTTCCATTCTAACATAATTGAGCAAACTTTTATTTATTTGTATGAATTTCTTAAAGTATGTTATAAATAGTGAGTTCCTTATAAATATTTCCTGTATTATTTCTAATAATTCAGAATGACATTTTATTCTTGCCATTTATTGTAAATTATTGTATAAATAATAAATTCATGTCAATTATAGCTATTTTTATTTATATCCATAAACTATTGAAAACATCAACACTTTTATAATTATGATATAAACGACCAATAGACATTCAGAGATGGCATAAAATCGAAGTGTATAATGTCCTTGGTATTGACAAAGTTACCATTAGGTCGGCCACATACTCGTCTACCGCTTACTGCTATAAACAAAACAATATGTCAGCAAAGGCACCATGCCAGCAGCGTGTTAGCGTATAGCGCTGTAGAGCTTCAACTGCGGTTATCAGAAAATGATGTTTCAACCACAAAATCAACCCCTTTTAACCGTGGTGACACTAAATATGTCTACAAAAATACACGTTAACACTTCAATAAAATTGTACGTTATTTAGAGTAATTGTACTCTATACTTTATGCCAATAATAAAGTACGCGAAAATACTTTATTTTGCGTGATTTGATTTCTCTAGGATTCATTTAACATTAAATATACAAAATAAAGTTAATTGTAAGAATGTTTACGTAGGCGTGTAATACGGAACGAAAGGTTATGTAGAGGTCGACAGAAGCTTATTCCTGAACGGAACTTAACCCCAAATGTTAAGACTTATGTCAAGGTCTTTATAAAAATTCGTCTGTTTTGTTTGACTGATCGAGTGCAATAAAAATTAACGAAAAACATATTTTTAAGCGTAATAGTACTTTATTTTGACACAATGTACGTTTTTTTTTCAACCTTTATAATCTAATGTACTTTATTTGGACAAAAAAAGGTGGCAACCCTAATCGTAAGTAATAGGAAAGTATTAGTAATAGTAAAGTAAAACCGATCCTGGTCTAAGAGGTCCTCCTTTATGTGGTGTACGTAATACTTTTCTACTACTGACGATCGAAAAACCGACCCTTAGGGAGTTTGCCCCCCAGTTATATCTCTTCGAAGAGATAGAAAACTCGAAACAAAGCCCTACATTATGCCGTCTGGCCAGCGTGGTGTAGTGAGCCAAATTTCTCCTCATCTAAGGTGATTATTCGGCTTGGGACTGATTCTGGTTTGAGAGGCCAGCCCCCTAACTATGATCGCTCAAAACTCAGAAGAACAGTGTTCTGAGGCTCAAAACAATATTCAAAACCGCGCTGAGAGCGGGATGGCGCGATACCCAGCAAGAGCGGTGTCTCTGTTTCAATATTGTTAAGCAGCGATCATGGTAAAGTACATAAAAGCAAACCAGAGGGAGGCTGTACCAGAGTATCTACGTGGGCACTCTATCCTACATATTTCCGCCGCCAAGCCACAGAATATATAATAGTACTCCAAGCAGCGGTACTCGCATCGCTGTGTTCCGGTTTGAAGGGTAGGACAGGCAGTGAAATTACTGGGTACTGCGACTTGACATCTTATGTCACAAGTTGGCAACATACATCGGCGTTATTGTCCTCTCGACGCATAATGACCAATAATGTTTAATTTAAAAACGCGTATTGACCAATACGCATTACGACCAATACGCATAATGACTAATACGCATAATGACCAATATTTAATTCGCAAAACAACCAATTCGCGTATTGACATACCTTTTACGCAAAATGACCAATATTGTATACGAAAAACAACCAATCCGCATATTGACGTTCCCTACACGCAAAATATATTTAATAAAAACACGAACTAAATGTATTTTAATTACTTAGTACATTTCTTTCACCGCAATACATCGCGATACGAGGCATTAGATAGTCCCAAAATCCTACTTACATTATAAACTAGCTGATGCCCGCCGCTTCGCAATAAATCTACACCTGCCTTGTTGTTATGTAAATATAATTTATATTTACCGCCGAACACAAAACTGTGTACCAATTATATAGACATAGAAGACCGGGATGACCGTAGAAGACCGTCAATACTGCCAATGCAATTTCTACAGAAATTTTTGATATCGAACATACGCAAGAAATAGTAAAAATATTCAATAGAATACTACAATCCGTCCAAATTACAGTTTCTTCTGCGTTGTTGTAATTTTTACTGCAACTATAAATGAAATAAAACAAATGTGAAATATTCCCTTATTTTATTTTATTTTTAAAATTGTAGGGTAGGAATTGTTTGTATGCAGAGATTTAAATCTCTGCTTGTATGAACTTTATTCACTGTGGCCAAATTGCATTTGTGCCTCCATTATCCGATGATCAGAATCCTCCCGACGCATAACGACATATAGGTACGCATAATATAATATTATGTCACTTTGGCTCGTATTCTGATATATCTGCGTACTTTTTATTTCCACAAAATGGCTCGTTATGCGTATACCTATGTTGTTTTGCGAGTAGTCATTTCACATATTTTTTTATTTCCGCAAATGTGTCGTTATGCGTATAAGTCGTTTTGCGAGTAGTCATTTCACGTATTTTTTTATTTTCACAAATGTGTCGTTATACGTATATGTCATTATGCGTCGAGAGCACACGACCGACTATGGGTAACAGATTTTTTGCGCGTTAACGTATACATTTACGAACGTTCCATTTGCACCAATAATCGGATCGGCCGGGATTCACCACTATTTTTGGGCCGACTTTTTGTAGTCCGTGCGAAAGTAGAACTTCATATCTCTCATTTTCCACCGTAAGAAATCGGCCACCGATATTCGGTCGTGAGCGTTCGCGCTAACAGGAACCACATGTAGTATAGACAAACTTTGCTGTATAAAAAAGATCCGTACCCAGCATAGAGATATACCTACCTTTTTTTGAGGGGTAAATGCGTGACCGCGCCGTACCAGCCGTTGGCTAAAAGGGGAGCGTGGGGCTCTACCGGCAGAGTGCCAGGCACACCAACTTTTCTAATGACCCTGCCGTGGAGGCCTGCGTGCGCGGTTGGCCCCGTGCACACCGCCGTAAAGCCAGAAACAAACTATTGTGTCGTGTTGTGTTGTGACGCGTCAGAAGCGTATCGATTTCATACATTTAATATGGCTAGAAACACATTGCCGCCACAACACAATACACTGTAATAATGTTTTTCTAGACATATTAAATGTATAACACCGATAATAGTTTGTTTCTGCCTTAAGGGCCTCTGTCTGGGGATTGCCCTGATGGTCTCGGTCAATCCCCCCTTGGCGATAGCCCGCCCACTTGGTCTTGGTCCACTTGCCCGGGCGCGTGGGTAGTGGAGTCGCAGTGTGGACCTTACCTAGCGCGCCCTTAAGGGCAGGGAGAACACCGGGGGGTTTTAGTGGGTAGGCCTGGCACTCTGCCGGGAGAGTCCATTAGCTTATCTAAAGTTTTTTCCTGGGGTGGGCCTGGCCCTTAATTTTTGTTATAAATTATTACTGTTTGGCGTCCATCATAGCATTTTGAAACGGTAGCCCAACATTCTGGGGTGCGCACTACACCATTCTGGGGTGGGCACAACCCACCCGGCCCCCCTCTATATACGCCTATGGGAGAGCCCCACACACGCTCGCCGTCTAACCAACGGCGGGTACGGTGCGCTACGCATTTCCCCCCCGAGAAAAAAAGACATATTAATTAATAAGAAATTACTTTAATTTCATTCACAAAAAACAGTGGAAATACCTGCATGTATGCAAGTATTTCCACTGTTTTTTCAATGAAGAAAACATGCGAGCTATAGTAGAATATTGTAATAAATACGCACTGGAGCGCAAAAATAAGCTATAGCCGTATTGATATAATTAGGTATTTCTTAATTTTAAAATGAATTTATTAAAATTATCATGATTAAAATACATCCGTAAAGTCAACCTTTATATTGATATTTAGATGAAATATTTAAAAAAAATTGGCATTCGACATTGAATTTTAGTTTATTTATTATAAATATTTTGACAAAAAAAACGAGAGATTTTCCATGATTAAAACGACTAGGCACCTTAAATGACCATGGCCGCCTTTAAGGGCATATCGTTTCCTGAACTAAGGCCATAAACTGCGTTTACAAAAAACATAATTTGCTTCTGTATGTGCCCACACATTTTAGTATATAATATGGGATCACTGTTTGTATATTAACATTTCACACAAACTCATATTTTATATTCATCGCTCTCAAACTCAATTCGGAATCGCTGTCTTTAGCAATCAATTTTAATTAAACAGCCAACGACCCATTAAGCCTATAAGAATTGCCTAGCTACCTAACCAATTATAGTTTCACGGACACAATACTCGTAAGCTAGCAATGCGCTTTCGAACAAAACAAGTTCAGCTAATGTACTTACTTGTCAGTTTGACGCGGATATGAATGGGATGACGACACTTAACGGGCATGCGACTAGCGACTACCATTTCTATTTCTTCCAGGGCTAAGGAAAACCACTCCATCTATGGATATGCGGAAAAGTGCGATTACACTTGTCTTCAATTAAAACGCAAATAAAATACGCGAAACCTCGAAAGTGTGGAAGATGTAGTGTGTATGTACCTATTGTGTTTCTATAATTCTTATGAGACATGTCTTCATAAGAATTCGAATCGAGTGAAGAGTGCTGCTACCTTCGACCCATCCCTTCGGGGGGGGGAGAGGCACTGACAGTTAGTTTGGACATCGCGAAAGCCTTCGATCGGGTATGGCACAAAGCGCTTCTCTCAAAACTTCCTTCCTACGGGCTTCCCGAGAAATTATGTGGATGGGTCACTAGCTTTCTAGCAGACAGAAGCATTAAGGTCTTGATTGATGGTGAATGCTCAGACCCACTGTCTGTAAATGCTGGTGTCCCCCAAGGATGTGTGCTTTCACCTACACTATTCCTTCTGCATATCAATGATATGCTGCAAATCAGTAGCATTCATTGTTATGCAGACGACAGCACGAAAGACACCTTCTATAACGGCCGTGCGAACTCTTCTCGGGAAAACGTCATTGAGTGCCGGAATAAACTTGTGTCTGAAATCGAAACTTCATTAGAGAAAGTTTCTAACTGGGGTCGTCTTAATTTAGTCCATTTCAACCCCTCAAAGACACAGGTTTGCGCGTTCACCGCAAAGAAAATACCATTTGTTGTATCTCCTCGCTTTCAAGGCATTCCCCTAACTGCCTCAGCCAATATTGGGATCCTTGGTGTCGACATATCGAGCGAAGTCCAGTTCCGTGGCCACTTAGAGGGTAAAGCTAAGAAGCTTGGTGTGCTCAACAGATCGAGACAGTATTTCACTCCGGCGCACCGCCTTCAGCTTTACAAGGCGCAGGTTCGGCCTCATATGGAATACTGTTCTCATCTTTGGGCAGGGGCACCACAATACCAACTTCTCCCACTGGACCGCATTCAACGGAGAGTGACTCGAATCGTCGACTGCCAGGAAATTTCAAATCGGCTTGATACCTTGGCGCTGCATAGAGATGTCGCTTCGCTATGCATCTTCTATCGTATTTATTACGGGGAATGCTCCGAGGAATTGTTCGGACTTATACCTGCCGCCTCATTCCGCCATCGTTCCACGCGGCAAAAAATCCATGCCCATCACTTAGATGGTTGGCAGTCCACAACTGTGCGTTTCTCTCGAAGTTTCCTGCCTCGCACAGTCAAACTTTGGAACGAATTGTCGCCTGCGGTATTTCCGGACCAATACGACCTTCAAACTTTCAAAAAAAGAGCGTATTCCCACCTCAAAGGCCGGCAACGCACTTGTAACTCCTCTGGAGTTGCGGGTGTCCATGGGCGACGGTAATTACTTACCATCAGGTGATACGTCTGCTCGCTTGCCACCTATCCCATAAAAAAAAATCCCTACATAATAAGGGTCGAAGCACGACGCAATGGGTACCTAATTAGGTAACTATAATCTGTGGTAGCGGCACTCTTTATTACAAGCTTTTATTTAACTTGCAATGTAAGTAAGTATATAAGTATGTAAATATATGTTCGGGTGAAATCTTGCAACTCAATTTTGAAGCTGATTTCTTTAACCGATTGAGCTGAAATTTTGTATACACGTTCAGTTTGGATGACAATACATGGTTGACTGTGTGACGTCATTCTAAATCCAAGATGGCGGCATACCCAAGATGGCGGACCAATTATTTTTAATGCACCCCTACAATATGGGTATCAAAGTAAAGGCCTTGCTAAGAGTAACTTGTAAAATAATGTGACGTCACTATTAATCCAATATGGCGGACTTCAAAGCTTGAAAATAATTTTTGAAGTAGATATCTTTAACCGATTGAGCTGAAATTTTGTATACACACACAGTTTAGATGAAAATGCATGGTTAACTGTATGACGTTATTCTAAATCCAAGATGGCGGCATACCCAAGATGGCGGACCAATCATTTTTAATGCGCTCCTACAATATGGGTATCAAATAAAAGGTCTTGCTTAGAATAACTTGAAAATAAAGTGATGTCACTATTAAGGCATACTTTTAAAGCTAAAAAATCAATATTGAAGTAGATAACTTTAACCGATTGAGCTAAAATTCTGTATAGACGTTCCGGCAAACGCCTTGCAACAATAATGCGTTGAATGAGATGACTGACTTAAAAACGTGTCCAGTGATAACAAAAAAGCTAAAAGTAAATTAAATGTAAAATAGTAGTTTATGAAATAGTCACATAATAGGGGATCTTAAAACACTAGTGTGTGTTTAAAATTCGAGGCTTACCGAGAATTTTAATAGTACCACACGAGTGTTTTAAGACCTAATTATGTGCAATTTCATACAGTACTTTATCTACACTCATGCAATCAGTGGTTACCTAAATTAAATAAAAGACACAAAATTAAAACAAAATCAAACTCATTTATTCTAATAATTATTTGCATTTTGAACAGTGCAATTGTGAAACTAATACAGAAATCTAAAACTACATACATTTATATTATTTTAACCATCTTTTCTCTGCGTACGTCTAGCCTGAAATTCGGATGGAAATTGATCACTTTCACCATTATTTTTACACAAGAAAATCATTGAGCACCGGTTGTCAAAAGTGCCTGCCATCTGTTTGGTGTTGCCAGCATTGAATAACCACTGACACATAGAATTAGATACGTTCAGATACATTCAAAATAGTAATTCGATTAAAGATCGATAGCCTTCTGACATTGGAACAGCAACTTTGGACAACTTTTCTTTTTCTATTATCTTTTTGTCATAAGCGCTGATTACAATGCCACCTACGATAATTTGTGCCGGTTGCCACAACCCTATTGTAAAGAAAAACGAACACCTTTCATGTTGCACCTGCAAATTAAAGTATGATGTGGTGTGTGCCAGTGTTAAGAACTTCGCTACGATGTCAACGCAACTTAAAAATAATTGGAAATGCCCTGAGTGTATGAGCAAGCTTCCTAAGGCTGGCAACAGCAACACACCTCTTCGTCCACCTCCACCGAATAGTGACTCTGAAGAGACTTCTAAGGCCTCTCCGGAGCGTTCGTGTGTTACTGATCGGGTCAAATCAAAAATGTCAACAATTGGTAACGCTGTCTCTGACTGTTTTTATGAGGTTTCGGAGGACAAGCTACGAGAAATCATCCGTCAAGAACTTGCCGCTTCTTTGCATCCTGCCATAAGCAAATCAGTGACAGCAGAGTTAAGAAGTATCGGCGAACAGATCTCACTTTTTCAGGACTCTATGTCTTTCTTCAACACGCAATTTGAGGAAATGCGGATATTGATGGAGGAGAGATCAAGGGTTATTACTCAATTAAAGACAGACAATGAACAATTAAAATCATCTGTCTTGGACCTCACCACCAGACTGAATATGGTCGAAATGCACATGCGGGAGTCCAATATTGAGATAAACGGCATTCCTGAGCACAAGTCCGAAAACTTACTCAATACCGTTATTCACTTAACTACTGTCGTGGATAGCCCCTTAACTTCCGAGGACATCTTACATGTAACGAGGGTAGCTAAATTGAGTAAAGACGCCTCTAGACCCAGAGCAGTCATTGCTAAGTTGCGTAGTTCCCGTCAGCGTGATATTATATTGGCGGCCGTGACGAAATTTAATAAGAAAAACGCCCGGGCAAAGCTATCCTCTGAACACCTTGGTATTGGAGGTCCCCGCAGTCCCGTCTTTGTTGCCGAACACCTCACCCTCGCCACTAGATTGCTGCATGCTGCCACTCGTAAGAAAGCCAAGGAGTTGTCCTATAAGTTCGTTTGGGTCCGCAACGGACGTATTTATGTTCGCAAAGATGAAGACAATCAGTGTATCCTAATAAAATCGGTGGATAGTTTAAAGCTTATTGTCTAATTAGATTGTTACATAGTGATTGTTGTGGTGTATCAGCTTAACCATGTTTAGTTTGTATTATCAAAATGTACAAGGTCTTCGGACGAAAACTAATGATGTATTTAGTAATATCATGCTTTGTAACTACAGTGTTATTGCGCTCACTGAAACATGGTTGAATAGCAACATCAGAACCAGTGAAGTCATAGACGACCGATATATTGTCTACCGCAGGGACCGTATGTGCTCTAGTGATTCCAAAAAGGATGGCGGTGGTGTTTTATTGGCTGTGTCCCGAAATATTCCGTCTGTTCGCTTAGAAAACTTGGAATGCAATGGTATCGAAAGCGTTTGGGTCAATCTAGAGATTCAAAAGGACAAGTCGGTGCATTACCTAACTGTGTGTGTTGTTTATCTACCCCCGCCAGTAAAATTGGAGTCTCTAAAGCAGTTCCTGAACTGACAATATTTTGGTGATGGGAGACTTTAATCTTAGTCCTATACACTGGAATCCAAATGACGACGGTAGCAATTGTATGGTTCCCTCTCACTATAACTTTGGATTGGGTTATACGTTCGTGGACTTTTTAACGTCAAATAATTTAGGTCAAATTAATAACATTAGCAATGCGGATAATCGCTTCTTGGATTTGGTCTTATGTAATATGCACAATGTATCTGTTACGAATCCATCTGATGTTATAAGTAAATATTATGATATTCATCCATGCCTCATGATAAACATCCCTTACTCTGGAGGCAGTTATCTCCGTACTAAAAATAATGTATCATTCAATTACCACAGAGCTGACTATAGTAGCATTGTTAGCGAGTTAATTGATGTAAATTGGCAGGAGTTATTTTCACATTGTAAGAATATAGATGATATGATTTCTGGTTTTTATGATGTTCTTCACAAGCTCAGGGAAAAGTTCGTGCCTAAGCGCACCTATAGTAGGTCTAGACATCCAAAGTGGTTTAGTAAATCTCTTATTAAACTGTTAGCGGAAAAGGACAAAGTGCGAAAGAAATTTTCAAAATACTGTAATCCTCGGGACGAAATTGAATTTCGCTTGCTCCGTAGCAGATGTCATAAACTTTACAAAAAATGCTACAGAGACTATATCCTGGGTATCGAGGTTAATATTTCCAACAATCCTAAAGCGTTTTGGAGGTACATTAAGGACAAGCGGGGGGGTCACTCCTCCATTCCGGCCAAAATGCAGTTGGATGACATTATTGCTGATTCGGGCCCAGATATTGTTAATTTATTTGCTCGTCACTTCTCCTCGGTTTACTCCACCGTTACCCCCAAGACTACAGTTCCTAATCTTGGCAATGAGCATGACTCTCTGATGAATGTGATTGTTGCAGAATCCCAGGTCGTTCAGGAAATTAAGAAGCTTGATGTTACGGGCGGTGCCGGGCCTGATTCTTTCCCTCCCCTGTTTGTCAGAAACTGTATGTTTGGTATTTCTCTGCCCTTAACAATATTATTCAACAAGTCACTTGTGGAGGGCACCTTCCCCCAAGAATGGAAGAAGGCACGTATTTTCCCTGTATTTAAAAAGGGCCATAATACTTGCGTCAAAAACTATCGGCCCATCTCACTGCTTTCATATTTTGCTAAGCTCTTTGAGTCCCTGATATGCCCAGTAATCTCAAACTTTTGTAGAAATATAATATCGGACTCTCAACACGGTTCTACCAGAGGTCGATCTGTTCTAACGAATTTGGTGCCATTCGTTTCAGAACTGTGCGCAAGTGTCGACAAGAGACTTGAAATTGATGCCATTTATACCGACTTTAGTAGTGCTTTCGATAAAGTTAACCACACAGTTCTTATAAACAAGCTTAGCGCTATAGGTTTGGGTGGGTCATTGCTTGACTGGTTTGACTCGTACTTACGTGGTAGACAACAAGCTGTCGTTTTGAATGGTTTTCAGTCAAACTGGTATCATGCCCAGTCAGGTGTCCCTCAGGGCTCACACTTGGGTCCTTTGCTTTTTCTGATTTTTATTAATGATATCACCTCCAATATCATAAATTGTAAAGCCTCACTGTTCGCCGATGACCTTAAGATTTATAGACATGTGAGGTCTCCTGCCGACTGCAAGTTGATCCAGGACGACCTTAACAGAATTGTCACCTGGTGTGAGGATAATTGCATGTCTCTCAACGCTAGTAAATGTTTCCACATTAAATACTCCCGGAAAATAAAACCACTTGTCACTAGGTACGAGATTGGTGGCGTAATGATTGAAGAAGTGAAGGTTGTTCGGGATCTTGGTGTTCACATTGACAGCAGACTTAAGTTCGATAATCATATCGATTTAACAGTTACCAAAGCTGCAAGTATGCTAGGATTCATTAAGCGTAACACGAAGGACTTTAGGAATGTGAGCACAAAGATTCTGCTTTACAATTCGTTGGTGCGCAGCCATCTCGATTTTGCTTCCTGTGTTTGGAGTCCTTTTTATGGTGTACACTCACAGAGAGTTGAGAGCTTACAGCGCGCATTTACCAGACACCTGGCCTTTTTATGTAGCGGTTTCTCTCACCGTCAGTCTTATGATGAGCGTCTTAAAAAGTTCAAACTCATCAGCCTACGTGATAGAAGACAGTTTATGGACATGTGTTTCCTATATAAAGTTTTAAATGGTTTTCTGCAGTCCAGCGATCTTCTATATCGTATATCACTGTCGGTTCCTTACAGATATCCTAGACATCGTGTAGCTAAACTCTTAGCTGTACCTTTCGCTAGAACCAATCTTGGTCTTCAGTCCCCTTTGGCACGAATCTCCATTGAGTACAACAACTTTAGCAACAAAATTCCAGATTTGGATGTCTTCGGCAATAGTTTCCCTAAGTTTAGGTCCTTGATCTTTGAGTACTTGTCAGGCGATTAGCCTGGCAGGTGCTCGGGGAGCGATGACTTTTAGACCTAATGTTTAATATAATTTTAATCTAATCATATACCTTTGTATCCATGTCAGTGCTATGTACGCCGTTTTTGTGATGCATATCAGAATTGTTTCCAAAATTATGTATATCTATTATTGTATTAATATGTATCATGTGGCTGTACTTATTATAATAAATAAATAACCAGTAACAGCAAAATAATGAATGAAAAATTCAGAGAAATGGCGCCAACTCCAACATTCTACCGCGCATGCGCTGTTGCACGCGCCGCCATAGACAATGTACTGGCACAAAAGAAAATTGTGACAAAACCTCCTTGGTCGGGCTTCGTCAATCGAACTGTATTTTATTGGAATTCGAGTTACATTAAAGTACTGGTTTTGTATGGTGAACCTGTATTATAATGTAATTTGTAAAAGGCCAAGAGCTTTAAATTATGCCTTTAAAATATGAGTTCTTAATATAAGAATTAGAACATGAGTGTAGATAAAAGCCTTTTTAAAAACAAGCTTTTATTAAAATGTAAAAGTTTTTTTTTTTTGCGCATTTTAATAAAAGCTTGTTTTTAAAAAGGCTTTTTTATTACATTAACAACGTAAAAGTAGTTTTGACGACTACTATATTGTCTTTTTTGCTAAGGTGATGCACTGAATACATCTAATCGCCAGAAGACGCATTTTCACAACAATGAATTCAAATTCGCATTCAAAATCGTAACATTCGAGTATACGAATTTCCAAATTTACTACTTTACACTCAATATTCATTCCGTGAATTACATAAGCAACGGGTGGTCCTATATACCCACTGGTATTTGATTTCAAACGGAATCTTACATAGAATTTGGTTGAATTCGAGTGATTACAAATCTTTACAATTGGGAACAATAGGAAATAATTTGTTCGAATTCAAGATTCACTAATGATTAAAAAATTGGGTCTCTAACAACTTCTGATATAACGAATAAAGATTTGACAGATAGGTATTGGATTTTCTTGCCTACACACGCCTACTCATATTTTTCATAAGATCTCTTTTATTTGGTTTATTTTCATTTCATTGTTTATCCAATTCTTATATATATTGTGTAATGTGTATATGTGAACAAACCAATATTCACTTAGAAGCAGACAAAAAACGAAATAAAATCTCTAGGTAAACAACATTGGTGGTAACACGAGCAACAAAAGCAAACAAAGCTCTTATTAAATGTCACGCCAAACTAATAAGCGGAAACCGGACAATAAAACTGGTCACAAGTCAACCATAACTCACAGATTGTTGGAGAAAATATTGGCTAAGCGCGATCATGACCATGACACGACCACTATCTAGTTCGAAATGTGGTTTCGCTTGGCGAGATATTTTCAGTTATTTCATTTATCGCCGGGCGTGTGTGCTGCGCGCTATGTTCTTTTATAAACGTCTCATTACCAACGTTAATGTGCATGTGCTTTGACTGGCGCTCGTACAAATTATAAATTCTCTACCTGCGCACGTGTTTCCTCCATCCTACGACATGGGTTCCTTCAAAAGAGGTGTGAAAAAGCATCTTTTAGGCCGGCAAGGGGCGGGCAGGTAGGATAGTGGATGTCGTCCCTCCTCTATCTGTCAACTCATTTGGGCCTCTTTCACCGCTTAACATCAGGCGGGAGGAGGTCATTTGCCGGGCCTTACATAAAAAAAAATAGGTAGGCCGATCTTACCACCACGTTCTTCATACTTTATCTAATGCCCTTCATGACAGAATAGAAAAAAAAAATTCTAAAGAAAAGGGTTTTTTAATTGATTCAAATCTCACGTTAATTCTAGAACATAACATTCGAAACGCGATAATTTTTAAAAGGTGTTAGAGTCCTTTAGAAAAAAATTACAAAACCAATTACAGTGAATTAAATCTGAACAAGTTTTTCGTTTTTACAAAGATAAATAATAATAGAAGCTAAAAGTTAAACAGAATCGACTGCAATGTGAGAACCTTGCATCTGCAGGATAGATCCTGTCATACAGATTACCAGGACCTCTACTCTCGAAAATAACATTGTTTTATTAGCTGATTATATCCTACTTTTTTTCCTCCTTTTCACACCGTACCAAGAAATTCCAAGATTCCTCCTTCTGTCGTTCATCCCACACTTGGAATTCTCTACCTGCGCACGTGTTTCCTCCATCCTACAACATGGGTTCCTTCAAAAGAGGCGTGAAAAAGCATCTTTTGGGCCGGCAAGGGGCGGGCAGGTAGGAGAGTGGATGTCGTCCCTACTCTATCTGTCAACTCATTTGGGCCTCTTTCACCGCTTAACATCAGGCGGGAGGAGGTCATTTGCCGGGCCATCCATAAAAAAAAAAAAAAAAAAAATACTTACAAACACGATCATAATATTATACTTAGCTTAGGAAATAGTTTATAGGTACCTATATACTTAATTGAGAGTCATTTTTTAGAACCGCAAGAAGGGTAAAACCACAATTCGCCAGTTCACAATAACCATTAATAGCTATCACATTCAAGATCATTACTCAAAATATTGACCCAGAAACCCAACTGATATTATCAAAGAATACCAAAATTTCCGTATCATTTCAACCACAAAACAAATGCATAATAGTTTTTAAGAAATCGATTTTGACACCTCTACTACGTGTACTATACTTACTGGTACATGACTTGTACAGTGTATGATCACGGCCGATGTAAAGTTCAAGCCGCATGTACGACACCGCCCCTGTCGTGTCGGAGCCGTGCGAACATGATGAACGTCAACAGTGTGACAAAGGAGTCAACACTCGACCCACTCAAACTTTTTGTTTTTGACTTCTGATATGTCAAGTATCCTCAAGGATCACCAGCATCGTCTTCCCAACCCAACACGCAGAGTACACATGGGCCTCTCCTGTTAAAATAGATTCTGGTTCTGGTCATCTAGGTCATTTGTACCAACAAATGGTCCGGAGGCCATCCCCCATGGATGGCCTCCGGACCACTAGAATGCGTGCAACAGGGAACATTTTTTATGTTTCCAGTGCTAGTTTTTTGTTTCATCATTTTAATACTTTAATATTTACTATCATTAACGTTAAAATGAACAATTTTAAATTTCGGCCGCGCGCAGACTTATCTTGCGCCCAGTGCGGGTAAGTTGAAAGCACTAGCTTTTTAGCCTTGATGGAAGGGTGCATCCGGAATAGGTAAGGTTCGCTAGGGTCCCGTAGGGTGTCTCAAAAAATTCCTTAAAAAAGATTAAATAAATTAACTAAAGAATTATTGCAATTAAATAAACAATTTTTCTACTGCAAACTATTCCCAATATTTGAATAAAAAAAAAACTACTAACTCAGGTGCACGTAATTACGCAATGTTCTCAATATTAATTGGTTCGTTAATAGACATCGCTATTTCAATAACAACACTTGTTCTAACTAATAGCTTTCGTAAGATAACAATAGCAATTAATTAGCTGACCAAATAAACTTTTTAAAATCGTTATTCTCATTCAATAAACATTTGCTATTGGAACTCGTACGTAAGCTGTTTAAATAGTGCAATAGTTATGATTTGCGTGCAAAATTCATAAAAAAACTATATTTAAAGAAATTTTATATTTCGGTATTGTGAGTTCAACAATACTCACAACAATTAATGTTGCTTCTATTGAATTTGATTTTAAATGCATTTTAGTATGAAAGGCACCGCAAAAATGTAGTAAGTAGGTACTTAATCAATAAGTTGAAGAAAGTCAGGCAAATCTGAATCAGGTTATAGAACGCAATGTTCTTTCAGAAACAAATACGAGTAATTTAAATACTATGCCTAAAATAATAGGACAATCGCCAGACAATTGAGTCGACATTTCTTTTGGCGCGCGTTCTTTGGCTGCACGATTATTGACTCACAATAACTCTAAATCGGATTAAAGATATTAACCGCAATAATTATCATATTATTGACACGTTTGGATGCCGCGATAGATAAAGATAAGATTACAATCATATTATCGATATGATAATACAGCCCCTCATAAATAATTCACTTTTATTGTTAACATTTTTTTTGCTATTTTGAACTCTAACATTTAAGAATTTATTGCAAGGAATATGGAGGACAAAATACATAAAAATGGTTCTACAATATAAACCACTGACACAAAAAGTATGGCTTATCTCTTGCGAAATCTCTTGCCGCCAACCTGTGATAGGAAATGCAACAAAATAAATACAAACATAGAAAAAAACTTTAACAAAATGATATTAATAATAATAAACACTTTATTGCACACAAAATATACATACATAAAATTTTCAAAAATAATGCAGATGTACGACACAGGCGGCCTTATTGCTAATGAGCAATCTCTTTCAGGCAACCTTGGACTAGGGAAATACTGAGAGAAATTTAAACGGGGATTGATGCATGAAGGAGACAATGAAGGACTCTTTTAGCTAAGGATTTAAGAATAGGAAGTGATTTCGGACTTGATTCTTAAAGGAAGGAGATGTTATTTAGGAAAAGTTTTCACAATATAGAAAGTGTTTTTATCGTTTATAGCTCGTGGTCCTATCATTTAGTTCTACCGGTCGATGCAAGGGCTCAGTAGGTTGTAAATGTAAATGTTGTAATACGTCACGTAGGTACCCTACCTGTAACAACAAGGCCTTGTAAGTAACAACAAGGCCTTGTAAGTAACAACAAGGCCGAAGGTGGAAGTGAATTTCACCTGGACTTCTCAACAACTGAGGAACTGCCAATCTTACCTGTAATTGTCGGGACACAATAGTGTTTAACATTGTTTTCATGGCGACAAGGCAATGGTAGCTAGCTAGCCGGGGTCTGAAGCCCTACCACCATAGGAGGAGGAGTAACTGTATAGTAGGTACCTAAAGACATAAAAACCTTGCCGATCTGTACTTGTTCGTTGTCGTTTGAGTATTTGGTGCCAGTTGAAAAATGCCAGATTCCCAGTCTCCCTTTCCCATGCGGTTGTGAGAAACTCCACTTTGCTAGGTTATGATGTATCCTGTAGAGCGTCGGTGGCGCTGTGGCCTCGGCACTGGACTGTGCTCCGAGTAGAATCGGGAGGCCCGCGTTCGATCCTGCCATGTACCAATGTGTTTTTCGTTTCACGAATTTCATATGTACATTTATCTGACGCTCCTACGGTGAAGGAAAACATCGTGAGGAAACCTGCATACACCTGCGAAGTAATTCAAAGGTGTATGTGAAGTCAACTAATCCGCACTGGGCCAGCGTGGTTTGACTAAGGCCTAATCGTCCTAACGAGTTAGGGTAGGCTCGTGCCCCTCGGTGGGGACGTATAAGAGCTGTGATGATTATGTATCCTGTTTTCCCTCATTGTTTCTGATTATTTTATTGATTTTTTTTATGTATGTGTTGTGTGTCTTGTTTCTGCAATTGAATAAGATTATCATTCATTCATTAATTCACCAACCAAACCAAGCTAGAAAACTTCTGCCCTTACGGCCGGAAATCGAACCGCGGATCTACATATCAACAGGGAGTGATCTCAACAACTAGACCACGGAGGCGGCTAGAAATACATACATGTATCTAAAATGGGTTAATATATCCATATCAAGAGAAATTACAGCAAACGACTTCTAGGTGTTGTGGACTACCATGCAAATCCAGGTTTCTGGTTTCACAAATATCTACACTTTACTTAGATTTCGTTAAGATAACGGTTCAATTGCGCTATAAATCACATTCATCAAATTTACCAGTCGTACGTGGAGCAGTCAGGCTCAGGCGCCACCGGCCGCGTGGGCGGAATCTGTTGCGAAGTGTCTGTCAGCCGGCAGGAAGTCACCTCGCCATACAAGGCCCGAACGGGGGGCGAAGAAATCCTTGCCAATTGCCTATTTAGCACAATTTTTCATTAACGCAAATTGGTCAAATTGACGCGTGTGATTGGTGTCGTTCCAGCGATGAAATTGAAGTGATTCCAGTCCTGGCTAATGAAAACAAAGGCCGGTACTGTCCTATGAAAGTGTGTTTATTATGTGTGAGTATCACTTTATAGATCCTTTATATTCTACGAGTTTTTGCAGCGATGCAACCGCGCGTCAGGCGGCAGCGATTCTTATGCGCGGTTGTATCGAGTTGAGGAGCTTGGTGGCGCAGTGGCTTGGCGCGTGCGCTCAGCGAACGATTGCTAAGGTTAAGCAACGTTGGCTGTGGTGAGTCCTATGATGGGTGACTCCTATGATGGGCGACCAAAATACAAAACATTTCAAGCTCCTCCGTGCTTCGGAAGGCACGTTAAACAGTGGGTCCTGCGCCTGATCTCGCCCCGTGTCGAACCGTCCCATCGGACTAGGCGAGTGAAGGAACAGAGAGTGCACTTGCGTTTGCGCAGTATATCTTCTGCGCAGATGGCTAGTCTCGGTTAAGATTGGCCACCGTTACCAAATATCGGTTAGGAGCCAGGAGGACATCAATGTATCGATGTAGAGGCGCGTTTGTAGCTATGCACACGCACAATTGCATTGATGCAGATACGAGGTAATAACAGCGGAAATGCATTGACCACACACCAAAAATCGAATCGTCACCTGCATCCACCATCACAGCTCATGTCCACACGAGAGGCTTGAGCATACCCTAAGTTAGGGTGTTTATGCCCTAGTCAACCACGCTGGCCCAGTGCGGATTGCTCGAGTTCACATACACCTTTGAATTGCTTCGCAGAGGTATGCAGGTTGCCTCACGATGTTTTCCTTCGCCTGAAAGCATCAAATGTACACATGAAATTCGAAAAATCACATTGGTACATGACAGGATCGAACCCTGGAACTGATTAGAAGGCCGCATTTTTGAATCATTAGAAATGAATTTTGAATTCGAACACGAATTCAAATCGAGCGAAATTATTTTCTACTGTTTCTAATTTTAAAGATTTTTGAATCACTCGAATTCATATTAGAAAACGTTAACGCAGAAATAATAAAATCGACAACGTAAAAATATGGCAAAAACTCATTATTTAAAAAAAAGCAGCGATGAATCGCACGTAAAACGGAACGTATACAGGTTCCGTATATTCTACTAGTAGAAATCAAAAACGAATGATTAGGACCACTCGTTGCAGAATTCACGGAGTGAATGTTCAAAAATAGTGAATTTGGGAATTCGTATGCGAATCTTACGATTTCGAATGCGAATTTGAATTCCATTTTTTCAAAAATGCGGCTCGTGCCGACTCCACAGCGCCACCGACGAGCGTCGGTGGCGCTGTGGACTCGGCACTTGCCTTCCAATCGGGGGGTCGGGGTTCGAGACCCGCCATGTACCAATGTGTTTTTCGTTTCGAATTTCATATGTACATTTGTCTGACGCTCCTACGGTGAAGGAAAACATCGTGAGGCAACCTGCATACATCTGCGAAGAAATTCAATGATGTATGTGAAGTCGACCAATCCGCACTGGGCCAGCGTGGTTGACTAAGGCCTAATCACCCTAATATAGGGTAGGCTCGAGCTCCTCGGTGGGGACGTATATGGGCTGTGATGATGATGCGAATCTTACGATTTCGAATGCGAATTTGAATTCCATTGTTTCAAAAATGCGGCTCGTGCCGACTCCACAGCGCCACCGACGACCACTAGTACGAGTATAAGCAAAACCCCTGTACCGATAGACATGCTCGTAACACACCCCCATTGACCTACAAACAAATGGACTTCACATCCGCGCTCCAAAAGTGGCCCAAGAAAATATTAAATCCAAAATTCAAATTCAGTTAGATTTAGATACAATCGCTCGTCATATGATGCAGAATTGGTGCAAGCGAAATTGAACACCACACTAATGTTAATACGACCTAAATTAAATTGTTTATACATGCATTGATGTTTTGGAATTGTTTTGAAATTTGTATTAAACCCGACGTTAATTTGTTCTCCCGCACCTCAAGAAGAATGAACGCACTACGAACTTTAGTCGTTGCGAATTTTGAAGTGCTAAATAAAATAGCAAAGGAAAATATTTCCTACGCGCACTACGATTTAGTAGAAATATACCAAAAATGGTCACGCTTTCCGCAATGCTCTATGGCTCAGTACCGCTTAAGTGCTTATTACTGTGAAGGATCTCTACTATTTGTAGAGATCCTAATTAGGTAACAGGAAGGTGTAATCGCAGTTAGAACAGATTGGATAAGATTTAGGAAGCAATGGGGTGGTCCAACCGCTCTACTTCCTAAATTATCTACAATTTACAGATACAGTGTTGCCAACTTAGCTCTTTAGAGCTAAATTCATCTTCAAAATAACCTTTTTGTTCATTCCTACTTGTATTTGCAGACATCTTGAGTATATTAAGGATGTATGCACATACAAGGTTAATTTATTGAATAAAGATTTTTAAATTTGAATCTTTTAACAATGTGCTAGTTCTAAAATAACGTGTTTAGCTCCATAGCTCTTTTTTGGCTCTATTCTTAAACATATAAACTCATCTTTGGGACTTATTGCAAGGAATTGCAATACAAGAAACTATACTATTCTTGTATTGCAATTCCTTGTTAAATTTCTTTTTTTTTTTTATTATTTCCCGGCCATGGTCTAACGCCGAAGTTGAAAGAGTGTTTAACCAGCTAAATACTTTTTACACATAAAAATTAATGTTTTACAAATTAATGTTTTACACACGATTAGTATGTATTGTTGGCAAGGTTTTATTTCAAAAAACATTAATTTGAAGAAAATAATAATCCGTTTATAATAACATGTATTAGGCGGAATCTCGGAATAACATTTCGGAATGAGAGACTAGTAGATTCATTAGATGAGGTTCATATGTTTATATTTTTGACTTTTGATGCCAAAAAAAACACTAGCACTAGCACACTTCACTAGAATCGATTTTTTCCCACCAACTAGGGGTTAATACAACCAAATAGGGGTTAATACACCAACTAAAACACCAAAACTAGTGGAAAATCAACTAACATGGCAAAACTGCAGTCCAATTTAGGATTTAATTTAGTGTAGTGTGATCACTCTTTTTCGACTCTCTAATTAGAACGTTTCTATTTAGAATTTCTACACATTGAATAGTGTAATCAGCTCTTTACTTATAGAGTACACAATATTCGCACGATTCCGCATCTGCTATTTATAATCCCAAACGATTTTTTTTCGCAGTGCGCGGACTCTAGGTAATTATTTTTGTTTAGAAACTTGCGCAATTTTTTGCGAAAAAATTGGTTTTTATTGCAGTGCGCGCTTACCCTAAATACGACTCACAAAACATTTCGTGAACGACTGTTGATTATGAGCAGTCTCGAAATAACAATGTATACACCTGCTACTAAGTAGCGTTTGCTCGATAACCTTAACTGCAGCGAGACTGCATCACTGCAAAAATCGCAGTGTAACCTTAATGCGTTACGGAGCGTCGGTGGCGTTGTGGACTCGGCACTTGCCTTCCAATCGGGGGATCGGGGTACGAGACCCGCCATGTACCAATGTGTTATTCGTTTCGAATTTCATATGTACATTTGTCTGACGCTCCTACTGTGAAGGAAAACATCGTGAGGCAACCTGCATAGGTACATCTGCGAAGAAATTAAATGATGTATGTGAAGTCGACCAATCCGCACTGGGCCAGCGTGGTTGACTAAGGCCTAATCATTCTAACATAGGGTAGGCTTGAACTCCTCGGTGGGGACGTATATGAGCTGTGATGATGATGATGATGATGATATGAGCCTTAATGCGTTACATACAATAATTTCTTACATATCCCAATATCGATTTATATACAGATTCTGCATACACTTTTCATTCAAACAAGCAAAAATTTATTTAATTGGTTGCTTCCGCACTTAATCCAACAGAAAGCGATAAAAACAACGCTAAAAAGGTGGAACCACATTTATCATATAGCCTTAAGTTAATTACGACACGAAATATGAAACTAGACTATTAAACGTATAAATAACATATTATATGAAGCAATATATTTTCACGCCCCAATTGCTAGCTTGCGATATTTCACACGCCGAATATTTTTGTCTATGTTTGGTATCATATTGTCTTTATAATAATCATTGTATTCAAATGCGGCCATGTGTTTCCTTGTTCGGTGGCAATGCGCTGACTTCAAACTCGTGTTGAGTAATTTATGTATAACAACTAAGTGCTGGGCCTTGATAAAAATAATATTATATTTAAATTCTTTAAAAATGTCAGCAATTGCACAGTATGTTCTACTCTCACACTTAGAAATTAATACTTATGATGACAGTTCCTTAGAAAAAATCCTCAAAATGGCGGATTTTAGGAAATTTTTTGTATCATAAGTCTTTCACTCATTATTTCCTTGTGAACTGTCGAAACTAAGGTACCTACCTTACACAAACTAAATACCCACCGATATATACCCGTCCTCAGTTGATAAAATTTATTTAGTGTGGAATAAAGTTGACCTTTCACTATTAAATCATTTATTTTAAAGGCAGTAAAAATATATATCAAATATTCCTTTTTTAAAAAAAGTGATGGCTTCATATTAACGCTTATGTGTCTGTTAAATTCATATTAATTCCTGTGTTATGAGCGTCGGTGGCGCAGTGGACTCGGCACTTGCCTTCCAATCGGGGGCTCGGGGTTCGAGACCCGCCATGTACCAATGTGTTTTTCGTTTCGAATTTCATATGTACATTTGTCTGACGCTCCTACGGTGAAGGAAAACATCGTGAGGCAACCTGCATACATCTGCGAAGAAATTCAATGATGTATGTGAAGTCGACCAATCCGCACTGGGCCAGCGTGGTTGACTAAGGCCTAATCACCCTAACATAGGGTAGGTTCGAGCCCCTCGGTGGGAACGTATATGGGCTGTGATGATGATGATGATTTCCTGTAAAGTAATATTTTATACTTCCAATTTTTTTATGTTTGGCTTTTTGTAAGGTCGGGACCGGTCTGCCCAACCCAGGAAGCTTCAGGCTTAGCGATCCTATGTATGACAATACAACGTAGTTTAAACCAATTGTTTATAGACCGATGAAAAAAAATCTCACCTACTAAATTCTTTGCAACAGTGTCGTCATTGTATCGCAAAGCCTTGTTCTAAATAATGAGAAACCTTACAGCTAATTGATTGTGGAATAGAATTAAAAGATAAGGTATTCGTCGAGCAATGAACCACGTATCGATATGTGTATTATCTTAATTTCACCCTTATTGTAATGAAATACGACAGTAAGATATGAATTGCAATAGACATTGTATTGACGCCTGTACATGTCCGTTCGAGGATCTTATCTTTCTCTTCAATCTGATAGCGAATTGACCTGGACCATAATATTTATTTCGAGAACAACCTTGAACCGACTACTAAAACTAGAGACCGCGGTGAATGAGCGCATTTACCGTACCTTTGTCGATTTGTGAACATATGAATGACCTTATACATAATATTGATTGATCAATGTACGTTTTTAAATTTAGTGTTGTGAGAGTATTTCTGGTTTTGATGACCTTAAGGGTTGTAGAAAAACGACCAAAAGAAAAAAGATAACGACATCAGAACAATTTTATTGAATTATGATCTGCCCCCTTAGCTCGACCACCAAAACACGATATGATTAAGCGGTTTATCGCGGTGAACTGTCAAAATACAATAGAGATTCTTCGTATTTTGACAGTTCACCGCGATAAATCGCTTTATCATATCGTGTTTTGATGGTCGTGCTACGGGGACTGGTCGACAGAACGTGAAAGAAACCCTTTATTTTACTGCAATTTGCAGTGAACGCATCTAAAGCATTGCATATACATAGAAGCATCCACAATTGCACCTCGGGGCTTATGAAACTATCAGTTATTACCTACAGCCAATTAGCGACCTATTAGTATTAATTTTAACGCCGATTTTTACGTATGCATGTTTATGATAGTTATTACTTTTCTATTGTGTTAGTACATGCTTCATATTTTTACTTAGATGTCTATATAATGCAGGGAATTACTCGTAGTAAAAATGAAAGACATACTTCCACTACTTATATGCGTTCACTGGTAATTTCTAATAATAGATGAATAACTTAATTCGGTACATTTGATTCTGGAATAGTGAATTTCAAAGGAATGGCTATTGATTGTAGAATCTACGCATGGCCGATTGTTTTTTTCTGTTTCACTGACGAATCGTTTTAACAGCTCTGTGGTTTTTGTGGTACGCGCAAACAGCGCCTTCTCCGTATACGGCACAATAAAACGCTTTATGTCCTCTCTTATTTATAGCGAGGCAACATCGAAACTGTGATATATCATTTGGGAGGATCCCAATTAATAACACTTACGTTGATCGATCGAATGTGCTGATTTCGATGGACAAAAAATAATAAAATCAGAACTGTTAAACAAATTTCACTTTCGTTTACGAGCCGTTGAAAATGTTCAGTTCCGTGCAATTTTTTTAACACATGTTCAAAACTTTATATAAGTACTCAGATTGAGTGAAGATAGTTTTTAGCGCTTCATCCATGTCTTTCGGGGTAGATAACATGCGAAAAAATTGCATGCAACGTCTTATTCTTAACAGAACAGTAGTGTCTTGTTTCTGTCACTCATATGAAAAATGACAAAGATAAAACATATTTTAAGAGCGTTATAGCTATTGGAAGGCTTTATTGGCGATTATGAATATACATTGTGTTACAAAAGCCCCTCATGTGAACCCTTTTAGGAGCATGTTCAGAATCGATGTATAAAAGTTATGACGTCGTTAAAAATTCAAAATTAATTTCCAAATCCCCCATACAAATAGGATCTGTGAAGAAAAATGTATGAGGAATTGGAAAATTAATTTTATAATTTTGAATTTTCGGTCACGCCCATTGATTTACTACCAAACGTAGATAACGCATGAACGTTCGAAAAGTGGGCCGGTGAAGAACTGCCCAATCGGGCCTCGTGCAATTCTTTTCCATGCGTTGGAGCGACAACGCGATAAGCAATTTTGAGCATTATGTTTGAGAGCATAAAGTTGATATTTTCTTGTAGCAATTACTAAAACGTCAAATTTAATGTGGCTAGGTATGAAATGGTATAACTGCACACGGTTGTACTTCAAATAGTTGCCGTAATAATAAAGAATAAGGTTGAATTCGATAAATACGGTACTTTCTTTATGGTAATTTTAATTCGGGTGTGCATATTCAACTACCTATTTAACAGCGTATCAAATGTATAGTCGATTAGGTGACAGATTTCAAGCGCGTTTTTGTATGAAGTGCTCTATCTACGTTTGGTAGTAAATCAATGGTCACGCCATATCTATACCTACTTTTTTTATGGAGGGCCCGGCAAAATTCCGCCTGATGTTAAGCGGTGAAAGAGGCCCAAATGAGTTGACAGATAGAGGAGGGACGACATCCACTATCCTACTTGCCCGCCCCTTGCCGGCCTACAAATCGCAGGTAGAGAATTCAGAGTGTGGGCTGAACGACAGAAGAAGGAATCTTGGAATTTCTTGATACGATGTGAAAAGTAGGATAAAGTGTAAGGATGACTCCGAAGGCCCTTACGCGTGTTTCTGTTAAGAAATGGAGAGGGAGGGATAAGGTTAAAGAGCTCCTCAGAGCATTCCCCATGATACATTCGGTAAAAGGCGCTAAGAGAGGCGATGTCACGACGAAGTTGTAGAGGCTCGAGGGTGTTAGTTGCCTCTACATCGTCAATTATTCGAATAGCGCGACGCTGCAATCTATCCAGAGCATCGAGGAGGTACTGAGCGGAGCCGTCCCAAAGGTGCGAGCAATATTCCACGCAAGACCTAACCTGAGTTTTATACAACAGGCATAGTTGGTCCGGCGTAAAATACCTACGCACCTTGTTCAGGACACCAAGTTTCCGTGAGGCAGCAGTTATAACGGATTCGATGTAGTCTCTGGGGTTCAGATCGCAGCGAATGTTCATTCCGAGCAAGGTGATGTTGCTCTGCGTGTGAAGGGTTGTACCCTGAAGAGAAGGAAGGGGGAGGAAAGGTGACCTTTTCGCCGAGAACGCGCACACCTGTGTTTTCTTAGCGAGTTGAGTTCAATCTCAACAAGATTGTTGGAACCCCATTCGAAGACGAGGTCCAGCGTCCTGTTGAGCTCAATGATAAGATTCTGCCTCTCCCTACCAATATTACCACGAGCAGCCCCTGAGCTTCCGTGATATCCCCTAAGCGTCTGCATAGCAATGTATACTTCCCAAGGAAAGCATGTCATTGATATGCAGAAGAAACAATGCTGGGGATAGAACGGAGCCTTATGGAACACCAGCATTCACTGCCACGAACCGCGAAGCGCAGCCGTCAACGACAACGCGAATTCTACGCTCGTGGAGGAAGCTGGCAATCCACGTACAGCCCCCCTACAAGACGCATTTCGATAATCGCTATCGCAATCGCTAAAAGGACAATGTATGGGATTTGACATAAGCCCTCGCTTAGCTTTCGAGCGCAATTGTCAAATCTCATACATTGTCCATTTAGTGATTGCGATAACGATTATCGAAAGGCATCTTGTCTAGGGGGGCTGAACTGCGCGGGTAATCCGTATGACGGAAGCTTGGAAAGAAGAGCCTTGTGCCAGACTCTATCAAAAGCTTTGGCGATGTCAAGACTAATAGCCCCAGACTCGCCGCGCTTATCAAAACTAATATTTTAAAGAGGAAAGATTTGTATTTTTATATTTTTGTATGTTTGTATGGAATGGGCTCCAAAACTACTGGACCGATTTGAAAAAATCTTTCACTAAAAGAATGCTACAATATTACTGAGTAAATTGGCTATAGAATATTTTCCTACAGCAAAATATTCCCACGGGAAAACGAAGATAACGCGGGCGAAGCTGCGAGCGGAAAGCTAGTCTTTTATATTTTGCTCCTAAAATGGTTCACAGGATATTTGCACGCTGTTTGTGCGCTCCTTACTACTTACATATTTACCTTGCTATAAGCGATCATAGTAGGGCCAACGCAATCTCGTTACAATGGAATATAGACGGAGCGAATAAATCCACCACCGGGAAAATTCGAAGAAGTTTATAATCCAAAAAAATGGTAACTATAACTTTTCGGATTTTATCCTTTATTTATTGTATAGGACACACTGCTTCGTGTCAAATTTCATGTTTCTCTGATCAACAGAGAAATTGTTTGGTCTTGATAGATAGAGGCATAGACGAAAAATCATCCTTGATAGAGGTGTAACAAAAATATCCTATAAGGGTAACGCTTATTTTTACCTTAATTTTTTATCATATAAGCTACGTACGTGACACTACCTAAATATGAATTATATTTAGTTTTAACATGTTGACCATTAAGACACTTGGAAATGATGTTCTACAAGTAGAGACCAATGATGATGGGTCTTAGTCTGAAGACAAAGCGAAGATGCTTTCGCGTTGTGCATCGCTTAACTTAAATAAAAACCTCAAAATAAAATGAATCCTCTCTCATATATTACGCAAAAAAATACCAATCGACCCCATATAAATAAATAATTTACTATGTAGTTGGTATTTTTGAACTTGTCATTGTAATAGCCTACCAATTTATCGTATATAAAATATTATCCTACACATACCTAAACATATTGGTACACAACAAAATGATTACTTCTAATGTATCAATTATATACACACGGTCACGTAAGTTCTGGTATTATCTAAACTAAAACTATCAAACCTAATTAATCCTGGCTCTAATTTATATTGGCCATATATCTTTCATCAATACGACCAGCCACCTTGATTCCTTTAAATTTGACAGCCAGTGTTCATCCTTTACTGCCTTGTAAAAGACAGTCGTCAGAAAGTCCTGTATTGACGCCGCAACGCACTATCAAATTGTAAGCCATAGATGGATGTACACAATAACAGTGAGTATCACAATAAGGGGCCGGACCTTGACCGGTATAAACTTAGCCCCCGGCACGCCTAAACCACGAGCCCGGTTACTTCCATACACATGCTCACATCAAATCGGACATACGTATATCTTAATTACAACTGCGATAGATTTATAGCTCTTTCAACGATTTTTTAATTATAGAACACGTTTTATATTGCTGAAAGGAAAGATATGGCGTGGGCGTCCGCGATACTGGAAACAAAATCTTATTCGTGAGAGTAAAAGAAGTCAAACTAAAAAAATAAGTCCAACTAATCAATTTCAAATTAAGGTAATGATAACATTAATCCTTCTTGTATATCATGTTTTTCAGATTTTTTTCGACATTGTCTTCACATTCTTGATTTTCTCCAGACTTTTTGCTTCACGTAAGCCGGAGTAAAAAACAACAAGAAGATGCTATCCACGAGCCAGTAATGGTGGCTAACCAAGATTTCAAATAAGTATAGAAATATTTTATAGAAAATGACAACCAGCTCTAAAAACACAAGTCAAAAATATCATTAGAATACAAACAAACATCACATTTTTATATAAGTCGGGTCAAATGTTTCTTCGAGCGAAAATTTCATATCTTTTAGGACTTTCCATTAACATAAAAATGCAAAGTACTACTAACTAAATGTAAAATGTGATGATTGTTTGTCTTCTAATGATATCTTTAACTTATTAATGTTTTCGAACCTATCTAGTCAGTCATTATTAAATTTTCGTCTGAATTCATTTTTTTAATGCTTGGCAATCATATTTCTAAACGAACCACCCCATCCAGAGAGACGGAAGAGATAAAAGATGACATAGAGTTTGCGCGTTTGCCAATTATATACGGAATTTCTTTTTTTCCGCACTGTTTTTGTTTCTCGATGATGACTGTTAGTGTTGTCATTTTAGGTAAACGTGTAGCTTTATTTTCATCCAAGCGAAACATAAGAAACTGAGATGGAAGCTTCTAAACAAAAATTTGCCCTGTCTAGTTAAGTGCCAAGTTAAGCTTTATTTCTCGTAATTCTTTAGAGGGAAAAAAGGAAACAATTACTCCGCCAAATCATCGCCACCTTTGGATGTACGTCAAGTATATGCGTTCACTCTAGGACAGAAGCTTGGAAAAGTAGCCTTAAGGCGCATAGTGGTCCTAATGACCTTGCTCGATCGTCCCGCACTGATTACATAGGAGTGAGTGAGTAAGAGTGAGGGGAATATTTAAGCAAACCTTTACGCGTAAGATGAATTATTTCAATTAAAAATTAATAAAGGCGAATAAGTAATAAATCTAAAAAGACCATTCACTAGAATATTGTTCACTTTATTTATTGAAATCGAAAGTATATGATTTAACCTAATATTCACGACGCGATTAGGTTTAAAGTTTTAAAATCGAGGCACGTTTAGGTCACATTTTAACCAAGTTTTAATTAATTTATCAAAAAATTAAATAGACCATCCTCTAAAGAATGCGTTGAATAATAACATATCTTTTTTAAAGATTTTTTTTATTAAATATTTATGAAGAGAACCGGTTTTTTCTGCAGTGATTTTTTATGATTGGCCCTACTATGCGCCTTAAAATAGCAGTGGGTATTTTTAACTGAAGGATTCTACTCGCATACGCTGGGCCGACCCAAACAACCTCCGATGGGGTAATTTGGGATTATAGAGACCCAATTTGCTAAAACAACCCTGCACAACCATAGACATTTAAATTCCTGTCAAGGGGCCTCAAGTCGCAGACTAGAATACAATAGATATAGGTGCAGACGGTATTAATGTAGGTAGAGATGATGATTTGAAGATATTCAAGCACTTGTATTAAATAACTTCTGGCGGTCGGTGTCATGGCAATAAAAAGACAGACAAACCCAGCGTTTATTAATCCATCAAAAATGTATTATTGATATTATAATTATATATCGTAAAATATTTTTATATAAATAAGCTATCAATCTTTTTGTGTGTGTTATTATAATGTGTATATTCAATTTCTCGGTGCCCGTAACGCCCAGCGTAATTAATTCAAACACACAAACCGTTAAATAAACTTAATCCAATAAAACATTACCGAAGAATGCGCTTAAGTAACTACGCGGCTATTTTTTAGCGACGATAAATCATTGGCGCTGATAAGCGTGTTCGTAGACGACCGACTATATGTAGAAGAATTATAATCGGCATTAATATTAGACACCTGTAAACTTCTCAATAGTAACGTTAAGATTTAAAGACTTCAAATAAGAATATCACCCACCTCTCGCTAATTATATTCTTAAGAGATTATTGAATATTATGAGATGAAGATGAATGAAATATTATTTTTATTTTTTTATTGTAAATCAGCATCAGTTAGGTTGATTCATTGATTAATTCAAGTACCTAACTATGGTTACCTACTTACAAAAATTTTACACACGGGAGGTCATGAAATACCCAAAATCTTTGCTAAAAATACAATAAAACAAATCATTAGAATTTTAAACAAAAGTAAAGTAAATGAAGAAAACACAGTTTTCGCGGATAACAGAAAAAGTTTAAACCGTATGACATATATAATAATGAAAAAATACTACAAAAGGTTTACCCTCATGCTAACAGGGTAACTGACGGCGTTCCGCATACACCCCCATAACCTGCGTACACTCACTGAAGAGGGGCCGCAAGTGGCCGGGCATCATCGTTCTCGATCACTCTCGACACACAAAATGATTACGATAAGTTAATACGATCGCAGTTAAGTCACGGGCTTGGCTCATACCAGGTATTCCATAACTTAAAACTTGATCTCAGATACGGAGGAATGTAAGTCACCTTCTGTGTGATGTAACGCAGCGTGACAGGAAACGTCTTAGGAGGGTTCAGCTCGTAACTGAACATCAGTAATAGATTGTTTTGGAAGGGCTGAACAGCACGAGCTATAATATCTCGACTGTTATGGCTAATGGGTGTGTTTACCCGAACTACTTTTCACTTCAAATATGAGGAAAGTAAAACAAGGCTTATATTCCAGAAATATATTTGAAAATTGAAAAAAGGGGGAAAGCTAATGTCACCGTCTCGATCACTCTCGACACACAAAATGATTACGATAAGTTCCCTTTTTGTGTCGAGAATGCAATTTGGCAGAACTCCCAGTATTTAATGGCCGATTTCACCTTATACTAGCTTAGGAAACTCCTAAGACGTATTCTGTCACTTTTTAACTCAATGAATAGAATGTGACAGCATGCCACCTAAGAGTAGATGAAGCTAAGAAGAGGTTGGTGAAATTGGCCATTGGGCTCGTATTTATAAATGCATCTCAAAGCTAAGATCGATCTTCGAGATGCATTTATTAATACGAGCTTTAGTGGGTATGTCCCGATTATCGAGGATTACATAACCGTAGCTGGGTCCCACACCCACTGCGATAGATTAATCTTTTTAACTACGTACAAGAAAAGGCTTTATAGCCTATTGAAGTGTTGTTATAGTGTCGGAAAGAAAAACCATCGTATGCGAGCGCGCTTACCGTAGCAAGTGATTTTTATAACAAGCTACCACTTGTACGCAACTTGAAGTCGGGCAATGCATTTTGACTCGACCATTGTGTCTAATCAAATTCGGCCTCTAAAATTAATTTGCATTTTATGTAGACTGGATTTTATTATTTCTATATGTATGCAATTTAAGGTAAATAAGCGAACTGATAATGTTTTAAATTTATTCTTACGTTGTGTGGCAATATATTTTGAAACTTCCTTTTATGTTAGGTTAGCCAAATAGCAGATACATAAAATGCTAACATACCGATATATCTTGCACCTTGTGCCCCGTATTGACGAGGTAGGGGGAAAATACTATGAAAGAGAAAAAGTAATGTTCTATGAGGTAAACTATGTATATATAACCGATATAGTAGAGACTCAATATCCAATCCAAACTGCAGCTATCCGGACTCGCGATTATCCGGATGACCAAAAAGGGCGGAATGTCGCAACGTGCACTAAAAACTTTTATATTGTTTGAAAAGTTTATTACATATAGTCTGTACCTACGCTACACGAAGGAGTAAATCATGTTTGTAGTTTTAATATAATGAAAAAATAACTTTTTGTATGTATTCAATTATCAAGGAGTGTTAACAAGAACTACTTTGTAAGTTCAATTTTTACAAACTAATCTTCCTCTAATAATAGTAATCAGTTCAGCAAATATACCACAAAATATATTTGCTGAATATCTAAGCTAATATAATATAGATAAAGACCTACATTACCAGCCCCTGTAGCACGTCCACCAAAACACGATATGATAAAGCGATTTATCGCGGTGAACTGTCAAAATACGACGAAGCCCTATTGTATTTTGACAGTTCACCGCGATAAACCGCTTTATCATATCGTGTTTTGGTTGACGTGCTAGGGAGGCTGGAATATAAATTCACGATAGGCTTACCGGGAACTTTTAAGTTTATGGAAGTAGGTCGGTATTTACCTAAGTATAGGACTGAAAAGTATAGGAGATTCAAAAGAGCTTTATAAATAAGTCATATTTGAATAAATAAAAGATATTTTGATTTTATACATCTCCACTTGCAAGGGCCGCAAATGTGTATACTGATACTTGGAAGGAAAAGCACATTCTATCTAGTGTATGTTGATTTTCAATGGGAGTGTCCGGACCCCAAGCTGGCCAAGTGCGTAAAAAAACCGGCCAAGTACCAGTCCGTACCATGATGCATTTATTTTTAAAGTGAATATAAATATTTCAAGCGTCTGTTGCCATTATTAATATCGAGAAAAAAACAGCAGAAACATCACGTTTGTTGTATGGGAGCCCACCTTAAATGTTTATTTTATTTTATTTTAATTTAATTATATACTATTAAAGTAAATATACAACTAAATATTCTGTGAATATTTCAAGAATCTACCTGTTGCCGTTATTAATATCGAACAAAAAACATAAAAAAATCACATTTGTTATATGGGATTAAATAATTATTTTATTCTGTTTTTAGTAGTTGTTGTAGTATTTGTTTCTGTTTTTGTTATTTGAATACATCATCTGTGAAAATTTGAACTGTCTCTATATTACGATTCATGAGATATAGCCTGGTGACAGACAGACGGACGCACGGACAGACAGACGGACAGCGGAGTCATAGGGCGGCGTAATAGGATTCCCGTTTTTACCCTTTGAGTACGAAACCCTAAAAAGAATTTTACTATTTATCATACGCGGCCATAGACAAAGTATTAATTAAAGTTCAATAAAGCCACATCTTAATTAAAAAGAACAAGTTTTCTTAAAAGGAACAACTAACCAGCTCGGAATGGCTTTCTTTATTCTTCGAAATCTGCGTGGTAGTCTAGAAAAGTGATTTGAAATTCGAACGTTTCAATATAGACTGGGAATATGAATTCAAACTATATAGGTATGTGGTCAAAAACAACTTAAATATTGTGCCTGAAAAAAAGAGCGAGAAAGCAAATGTCACCGAACAGAAATATATTTTTGGAATATTAGCCTTGTATTACTTTCCTCATATTCAAAATGAAAAGTAATTCGGATGAACACACCCATAAGCCATTACAGTGGAGATAATTTTATAGTTCATGCTGTTCAGCCCTTCCAAAACAATCTATTATTGATCTTCAGTTACGAGCTGAACCCTCCTAAGACGTTTCCTTTCACACTGCGTCACATCACACAGAAGGTGACTTACATTCCTCAGTATTCGAGATCAAGTTCAAGTTATAGAATACCTAGTATGAGCCAAGCCTGTGACTATTAACCTTCGATACACATGCATTACTTTTCATATAAAAAAGAACATAAGTACCTAGACTAATTTGATCTCTAATATGAAATTCGCCTTTGATCATACTATTGCGAATAATTAGTCGCTGCATTTTTACAGTCTCAAAATCCTTTTTGTAATCGAAAGAGTATACTCCAGAGGTGGTCCCATTGTCACCAAGTCATGATCTGATGATGGGATCCCACGAAAATCGAGGGAGACCCATAAATTTCATAGGCACGTCCAACGTGTTTCATGTTTTTTCTGTAAACCTTTAGGTATTTGCATCTGATAGTCATCATATCAAGTTACTGAGCTGATAATGGAAGGTTTCTGGTAGATAAGTAAGGAGCTTCGGAATAATTATTTCAAAACTGTTTAGCCGTTTTATTGTAAGTTATTCTGATGTTTGCTTTGGCTCAAATTCTAATACGCATCGTATTAAATTTACTAAAAGATGAAAAAAAAATTATTAACAAAAATAAATTAGTTTTCAAAAACACCAAAAAGTCATAAATAATATAAGAATACATACAATATCACAGATTTATATTGAAGTTGGTGCCAAACAATTAATACAATACCTACTTACAATTTGGCACCAACTTCAATATAAATCTGTGATTCTTTGTATGTATTCTTATATGATTTATGACTTTTCATCCCCTCTATTCGAAAGTACAAAGTAACGCTTTGTTCCTCTATAAGTGGGAGCAAAGTAGCTCTTTTCTGTTAAGAACTTTTTAGCGGGCGGGAATGAGATTTGAATTTAGAACATGTCTCATTCATAGAAATCGATCGCAAATTGTATAAATTACTGTGTGGAACGCGTTGGCTGCACAGCGGCGGCCCCCGCGGTAAATGAAAAAAAACAAAAGCGCGCGAATTGTCTCTGTTCTTGTTATCAGTACATACTTTGTTGTATTTTGCAAAAATAATGAGTTCTACGTCGAGTTATGAAAGTGACAACGCATTAACTCCTGAAACAATTAAGTACCTATATTCACATGTCTTTTTTAAATAAATATATTCATTAATTACATAACACCGTCTCTTATTTATTTTCTCATAGAAAGGGTAGAAAATTAGAGTATATGACTCGAGAGCAAATTATTTTTACCTCGGGCGATGTAGTTTAAATCCCTCGCTGAGCTCAGGATTCTACGTAAGAAGATTCTATTCTAGAATCATTTGCTGCGCTCGCGGTTTACGGTTTACAGTAGTAAAGAAATTTTCATTACTACATATCCACGACTCAGTAAACAAAAACTGACCCAAACCGTCGAAATCATAGCTCCTGAATAAGTTTTCCAATCATTGTTAACATTTGTTTGATGAAATTGTTCTCATAAGTATATTTGTTTTTCTATATTGAAACTTGAGAGATTGTTAAGAGTTATATGGGAGTCTAACAGTGGCGGCCTGGCACTTAATCTATAAACCAGAAGGGTGGGTAACGCGTAATTACCTATTTATGTGGCCATTGCCTAATTGAAATTGCTACGATAAATATAATAACTCCTTAACGCAAAAACCATTAAACTGTTCGGAAGAAAAAAATATTTTACAAAAAATAAAAACAGACTTCAAAAATACTGAAAAGTTAAAAATAATATATAAGAATAGGCACAGACAACATCACACTTTATATCGAAGTCGGTGCCAAACGATGATCCCCTAGAAAATCTTAAAATTTGTCACCGATTTAAAATAGAAGTGTGATGTTGTCTGTGCCTATTCTTATATTATTTTTAACTTTTCAGTGTTTTTGAAGTCTGTTTTTATTTTTTGTAAAATATTTTTTATTTGTAACTTTTTAGTTCACTAAACACTAGTCGCTAATCCACTAACGTTGCATCCCGCTTAACCATTTCATCTAAGGAAAGAATTAAGCTTCTTTAAAATCATATGTAACGTTATGAGAACAGTCTTGTCAGTAATTTTCAATCAGGCTTTAGACCTGGCCACAGCACAACTTCTGCTCTCCTTAAGGTTACATCCATAACCTATGAGCAACTAGGACTTTTGATAGTTCCGCATGACCCAGTGTGACCTATTTTTTTTTTCTCGGGGGGATTTGCGTAACCGCACCGTACCCGCCGTTGGCTAGACGGCGAGCGTGTGTGGGGCTCTCCCGGCAGAGTGCCAGGCCTACCCACTAAAACCCCCCGGTGTTCTCCCTGCCCTTTTGGGCGCGCTAGGTAAGGTCCACACTGCGACTCCACTATCCACGCGCCCGGGCCGACCAACTGGTGAGTCTGGCCGACACATTCGAAAAAAATGTTACAGCTTACCTTTCGTCTCTGCATCCCATTTATCTTTCCACTCATCCTCCATCTGTCCCGAAATGGTGCGCTTCCTTGCCTTGTAGGGCTGTTCGGGATTGGCGCAATTTACTGAACAGGAGAGCCGCCGAGCTTCAGATCTATATTAACACTAGCACGGAGAACTACTACCCGTACGCAACCACCACCAGCTCGCTGCCACTCGCCCTATCCTTTGAAGCTTTTAGTTGTTGTGTTGAACGTTATAACTATTAAGTTGTTCTGGTAAATAAATATAAGTTTTATATTTTTGTTTTAAATGTTTCTTTTATTTAAAAAAATATATCAAAATTCAAACGAGTAGAGTGAAGAATTTGTATTATTACGAGTATCTACGAGTATACTAATATTATAAAAAAAGAAAAGATTTGATTGTTTGTTTGTTTGTATTGAATAGGCTCCGAAACTACTGGGCCGATTTGAAAAATTCTTTCACACTGAGAATCCTACATTATCCCTGATGAACATAGGCTATAAAAATGCGGAAATGATATACATTACTTAATTATGAAATTCTAACAAAACATTATCAGTGCGCCCTGACACTAAGTCGGACAAAAACTAGTGTTCGCTAAAAACACAACTTCGAGGTGACTGAAACCTTTTACTTTCAATAAATTGCAAACTACTTTCGATACTATAATTGTTCCGCATAACTTAATAGCACACATCCCCATTAGCAGCGCGTGGTACACAGAGGGCCGATTCCAAAAAAAAATCAAAGCTTAACTAAAACCGTATCCTTGCGCTCTACCAATCAGAATGCTCCATTATCACATCACCGAACATTTGGAGGACAATCTACGCTCTCTGATTGGTCGAATGTAACGTACAATTTTAGCTTTTAGTTCGATTTTGGAATTTGCCCTCTGGTCTAGCGGACTGTGGACTGACCTGCCGACCTTCGTCCAGTCACGCGTTGCACACTGACTGGCCACCGGCTACTAGGGCGGGCTGAATGAACTTATGATCTCATCCGATCCAAGCCCTAATTATCAATTTCATAGGCGTGCTCGATTTGCAAATCAAATATGAGTTGCGGCTATCTTAAGTCTGGGATTGGTCCTATGCGGTAAAAAACAGAGAATCTGAATAGTTTTCGGTTTGCTGCTAACTTTAGAACAATGAAAATAAGAGAATCTTCAATGTTTTGTACGGTTAGCTGATTTTTGTTAAAACTATGATTCTGAGCAGAACAACTAGACATTCCAGAAATTTTATATAGGTACTAATTGAATCAAATTTTTAGTGGACCCCTACATATTTTTTGTTAATTAGTTGTATTTATTTATATATATATACTGTATAACTATGGGATCTTCTTTCTGGTGTCACGTCTACTGGATGTCGGCGGCTAGCACCCACTGAAACTCCTCTCTATTACTCCATATATACGAGATGTTACTTTGCTGGTACGGCAGGGTCAAGTCCACTTCAACTCAGCAGATTATTTTTAATCTACTTAAACTAGTCTCTGCCTTCCTCTTCCCTTCTATTCTTCCTTCTATTACATTCTTAATAAACTGTTTGTTATTTTTTCTTCAATGCAATGATACAAAAATAACCTAATTATATCTAAATAGGAAAAATATTTATTAATCTTATATTAATTTCTTATTCCAGTATGTGTACACGCTGTTTTTTTTTCAGTAAGCCCTATTCCTTTTCATTCTTGCCAGCACATGATTATTGAAGTTTCGATGTACAGGCAAATCTCAAAAGTGTTAAGTTTGTTTTCTATTGATTTTAAGATAGTCTAGCTTTTGGCTCCAACGATATCGATAGTACGACTTACATTTAGCTTACTATAAGGCATAAGATAAATGAAAAAAATCAATTTAAAAAATCTCCCAGAACCCCGCCCGAGACGAGATTTTTTCTTTATTCATATTTCCATTTATTTAGCATTTTTAAAGAAAATGCAAAGTTCTATGTAAAAAAAGATCCAAGATCGATATATACGAGTAACTATTTACCCTTGCTAGATAATCCAAGATTGTTTTTATTTCGCAGCTAATAACCGTTACGGACGATAAAAAACCTTATATCTATTCCTTCAAACAGTAGATCGGTGTTTGTTTTCATTAGTAGACTGTTTAATTGAAACATTAAAAGAGAACTAGCGATCATTTCGGCGCTCTAATAACAGTGCAGTACCCTTGGTGTGTGTAAGAGCAAATTAAAATACATCAAGCCTTACCAAGGTGACCATTTAAGCTGTAATAATATAGGTATCCACCGAATAATTATGTCTCTCCGTTTTCCGCTTCTGCACTTAGCTTTTGCGTTTGACAAAAAAAAATTTTAGATACTTATATTTTTTTTGAATTGTTAAATGTTTATTGTGTGAAACGTAAACTTTCATTTAAGTAAGAATGTAGCGTAAAAACATTCTAATAAATCTAATAACACTAATTATAAAAATACTAGCTGTGTCCGCGAACTACGTTTCGCCAGTAAAAATACTAATATCGCTATTAAAAATGGGGGTTAGAGTCACCCTAAACACCTAGGGGTATAAAATATAGCCTACGACCTACCAAATATACACAAAAAGTTATAAAAATCGGTTAAGATATATAATCTATCGATCTAATACAATACACCCAATCTTGTGCTATCATTATAATTTTTTACTGCAATTTCTCTTAATATAATATTTTATAAATTATTTTTTTTATTTCAAATACTTACCTACCTATGCATAACTATATTTTTATATATATAAAACTATAGTCTTGTTTTGGAAACAACAAATTATAAAACCGACAAAGATAAATAGGTATGTTAGAAAGAGCTGGAGTTCGCAAAAGAAATGCGTTATGTCGATGGTTATAAGCAATGTCTCTATAATGTAGAGTGACTTATCGAATTGTGCTAAATGTCAGGGGCGACTGTCAGCGACGCCTTCGTGTGTGACACGATCGCTCGGGCTCACCCAGTCTCAGCGGCCAGCCTTAGGCCGCCGGCAGACTAACATACGGCGATCTAATTAAATTGAAATCTCTAGGAGCCTAAACGAAGTAACTATTTTATCTTTATTTAAACAATACATTTCATTACAATACAGCGTCGGTGGCGCAGTGGACTCGGCACTTGCCTTCCAATCGGGGGGTCGGAGTTCGAGACCCGCCATGTACCAATGTGTTTTTCGTTTCGAATTTCATATGTACATTTGTCTGACGCTCCTACGGTGAAGGAAAACATCGTGAGGCAACCTGCATACATCTGCGAAGAAATTCAATGATGTATGTGAAGTCGACCAATCCGCACTGGGCCAGCGTGGTTGACTAAGGCCTAATCACCCTAACATAGGGTAGGCTCGAGCCCCTCGGTGGGGACGTATATGGGCTGTGATGATGAAACAATACATTTAAAAATATTTTATATAATAGGAAGACAACACAACACAAACAAATTCATGTTTTTCCGCGTGTTGCCGATTCGCTTATCACATCATTAAACCAAAGAAAAACAATATTCGTAAAACATTTGTGGGTAGGCACTATATCGGAACATTGAGTATGCGTAATATGTTGGTAGGTAATTTTAAATGCATACGGGCACAAACCGCCGTATCATGCGCATGTGTGTATCCGTGCAGCTATCAGTGCCGCGCCACTTAGTAACATACAGACAAAGTACCTAACAGGTACGTAAATTAATTAATTTATTCGTACGTACGTAAATTAATGAATGATTCAAAAACAATAACGAAGTGCAAAAAGAACAAGATATATGGGAACGATTCCACATCACGAATCATTCTCATACATTGTCTTTAGATGCAGAACGTATGACGTAAGCGAAACGAACGGGAATGTTGCTTTGTCTAGGCCCTCTAATTCCATTTTTAAGTTTTGTAGCTTCTCAGATCTGATAACCGCTAATAAAAACTATTTAGTAAATTTTGCAGTTTGCATATTTCAATTATGTAAAATGGTTTTTCACATACAACAGCTTTTGATGGCCTTCATCTCACCTGATGGTAATTGACGATAAGGCTGAAGGTGGATGCGAGCTTCACCTGGACTCCTAAACAACTGAGGAACTGGCTATCTGACCTCTTATTGTCGGAACATAACAATGCTATCAGTATTGTGTTAACGGTAACAAACTTAGAAGACGCAGTGGTAGCTACCCACGCGTGCTCAGAAGCCCCACCACCAACCAAACCGAGGTGAAAAGATAATGGTCCCCAATATCATCCAATCACGTAAAATTATTTCAGTAATAAACGTCAGAGCGTTTTACAACCATCAAATTCGATGGTTGTTCGGTTGTGACTCGCTCTGACACTCTAAGGTCTTGAACGGGCCGGTTGTTTCACCCGCGCGTCACGCTCGAAGGCAACCCCGTTCTGGGGCCCTACCATGATCGCTTATAGCAAGGTTAAAACAATATTGAAACAGAGACACCGCTCTTGCTGCGTATAGCGCCATCCCGCTCTCAGCGCTGTTTTAATAATGTTTTGAGCGATCATGGTTAGGGGACAGGTTAGAGCGAAAAGTTGTACTTCGCGCGAAGGCTCTGAACGCGCTACTGAAACCGCATCAACGCGCACGACTACATGCGCTATTCAAAGTCCAAATTGAGCTATTCAGCACTATTGGTATCGATAGCGTACAAACAACCCGGTTCCAATTGAACGGACGTGTGCCAACTAAAGCAATGTGACGTCATGAGTCATGAGTCATGAAGCGGTGCTATCACGGCTCGTATTTTTGAATCATTCTTCTGGCGTCGAACACTCGTCAAGCGTCGATTTTTTCTTTAATTTTTTATGAAAGTCTTAATGATATGCATATTTGTTGTAATATTATAATGATTTTCGTCAAAAACGAAACAAAAATCATTGGCAATCGAGTGCAGATAACGCTCGACGTACGCTCGACGCCTGACGAATGATTAAAAAACAGAGCTCCGTGCTCACGAAAAAAAGGTATTTAGTGCACAGCGTGCGCAAATGTAAAATTCAAATTTTGACGTTTAGATGATTTGGAATAAAAAATGTAAATAAATATTTATTAAGTTTTGAGTTGATAAAAACTTAATTAATTGACTAAAGGCTTTTAAGCTTTTGATTTGCATGTTTAACTAATGTTAAGTTAAAGAAGACTATTGAAATTAATGACATTGATGATTGACATACGTGCACACGATCCAAAATGATTGCATGCAAACAGTACAAATATCACCGTATTCAATTCGGTCCACATCGTTTGCACTGATCGTACTGTTAGTAATGTTGGCGCATTTCGGACCACGGTGATGCAGATAAACGCGAAACGCGATACACCGAACGCGGGCACGGGACGCGAGACGCATGGTACGGTCGGTACTCCGTGCTCCACAGCACCGTGCGTAATTTTGACCAAGTGCGTAATTTTGAGTATCAAAACTAACGCTATCAACTATCACATCGGAGACCTGCGGTCCTACCGCCTACCTCAAAGCGATAACGAGTGATCGCTATAAGATAGGCGGTAGGGCCGCTGGTATGAAATGAAATGAGGCCTGCATGCGGGGTCGCCGTACACAGCCGCGCGCATGGATGCGGAGACACTGGACGGTGATGCAGCACGCGTAGCACGAGGACCCCGAGATAAATATGTCTATCATTAACTGTCACTTTCTCGACACCGAACAATAGCTATCTCATTCGCTACTGTCAAAAGTGACATTTCGGTGTAGAGAAATAGGCCGAGAAAATACTCTAGCGATCCTTGTGCTACGCGTGCAGATCTGTGTTGCTGCAACCACGCGCGCGCGCGGTTGCGTTTTTCTGCACACCACCGTTGCGTGATGCGGGTATGTGCAAATCGCCTTAGGCTTCAAAAACTAAAGCCTCTGTTATGGGCAAATGTGTTTCTACAACAGAGTTCCACAATGATTTGCCTTGTTCATAAAGCGGTTTGAGTACTGCTTTAAGCGATCACAGCACATAGCATGTGGTCTAGATAGTTTTACCAAGTGCTGGAATAACGTCCCACCGCCTTTAAGACTACTACGATCAAAATTGACATTTAAAAAGCATTTCAAAACCTTACTTATAAACAGACAAGTCGAAGGCATTCCTAAGGGGTACTCGGTAGCAGACTTTGCTATATAGAAGTGCAGTCCTGACAGTTAAATAAATATAACATACTTTAATCTTAAATATTTATAAATTTAGTAAAAACTGACTGAGCCACATATTTTATTAATCTTTTATACACAATTTGTCAACAAAGCTTTTTTATAAATTTTACAATATAGTTCTCTTTTATATTTCAAATTGAAGTAGGTTATCAACTCTTAAATAATTTCTTTTTTTTTCTCTTTTATTTCATGAGACATTGCTTTAATATTGCGAGCACAAAGCCCTCGGGTCGTGGCAGAATATCAGCGTTTTGTCCATGTCCTGCGATGCGGACAAAAACTATCGCTGAGCCATCACCCTTTTTGCACTTCGGCAGCAGACACAAACCGTGTGATTCGATAGGTACAATATGTATTTGGACTCATAGGGTTACAAATTGTTTGTATTGTTGTTGTTGATTTTTAATTGTTAATATACTTAAGTTTAATTCTAAGATGTATGTGTGTGATGTTGAAGTCGTAAATAAAGTGTTTATCTATCTATCTATCTTTTTCAAATAATCCTTGCAGTAAAAGAAAGAAGTCGAACATAGCACACGTATTAACTAGTATAAACTAGGCCTAGCTAAGCAAATGCAACTTAGTCCTAGCCAATTATGTCCCAATGTCCACAAATACACATAATTAGCCGCTCCTCGCAACTTTCGTGTGCCGTTCGCTTAAAGTGGACAAAGTAGACCACATCATGCGTTAACATTGTATCGTGTGACCGTGCCACGGCGTATATAGTAACCGACCGCCGCATTTTGGTTTTGGTGTACATATCTATAACTGTCGTAGCTCTATGGCCTGAGGAAGGTTATCTTTTCCGATTATACGGTCATTGGTCGGTTCTAACTCTTAATAAACAACAAAGTTGTCAAGCAGAGTGCCTATCTCATGATAAATAGTTACAGTCACCTATTAGTATACATGATGGAAACGATAAGGATCTCACTCGATTTATTCTAAACTAGCTGTGCCCGCGAACTCCGTTTCGCCATCAAAATGCTTAAAACAGTGTTTAGATTTTTCCTCCATTTTATTCCATAATGATTCAACTTTATTCTGCCTTTCTTGAGCAGCGGCCATTTGGAAATTAACAAATTAAGACAATTATCGTAGGTTCGTATTGCTCTACTCTTGCGGTACTCTTCAGGGCCTTTCATTTAATACCCATATTGCTGGGTTTGAAAACGATCTTTAATCTATTTTTTGAACGGCGGCCATGTTTAATTTAGGGCAATTTTCCTAAGTTCATAATGCGCTACTCTTTGAGACCTTTTATTTGATACCCATATTGCTAGGTTTGGAAAAGAACTTTTATCCACCTTTTTTGAGCAGCGGCTATGTTGAATTTATGTCAATGTTTCTAGGTTCATAGTGCTTTACTTATCAAGGACTACTTTCATTTGATACCCATATTGCTGGGTTCGAAAACGAACTTGTATCCTTTTTTTAGCGGCGGCCATGTTGAATTAAGGTCGATTTTTCTAGGTACGTAATGCTCTACTCTTCAAGGCCTTTCATTTGATACCCATATTGCTAGGTTTGGAAACGAACTTTCATCCACCATTTTTGAGCGGCAGCCATGTTGAATTTATGTCAATGTTGCTAGGTTCATAGTGCTTTATGCATCAAAGCTTTTGATTTGATACCCATATTGCAGGGTTTGAAAACGAACTTTTATCCTTTTTTTTTGAGCGAGGGCCATGTTTAATTTAGACCAATTTTCCTAAGTTCATATTGCTCTACTCTTTGATTCCTTTCATTTGATACCCATATTGCTAGGTTTGGAAAGGAACTTTTATCCACCTTTTTCGAGCAGCGGCTATGTTGAATTTATGTCAATATTGCTAGGTTCATAGTGCTTTACTCGTCAACGCCTTTCATTTGATACCCATATTGCTGGGTATGAAAACGAACTTTTATTCTTTTTTTACGAACTTTTATCCTTTAGGACAATTTTTCTTGGTACCTAATGCTCTACTTTTCAAGGCTTTTCATTTGATACCCATATTGCTAGGTTTGGAATAGAATTTGTATCCACCTTTTTTTGAGCGGCGGCCATGTTGAATTTATGTCAATGTTGCTAGGTTCATAGTGCTTTATTCATCAGAGCCTTTGATTTGATACCCATATTGCTGGGTTTGGAAACGAACTTTTATCCGTTTTTTTGGAGCCGCGGCCATGTTGAATTTAGGTCAATTTTTCTAGATACCTAATGCTTTACTCTTCAAGGCCTTTCATTTGATAACCATATTGCTGGGTTTGAAAACGAACTTTTATCCATTTTTTTGAGCGGCGGCCATGTTTAATTTAGGGCATTTTTCCTAAGTTCATAATGCTTTACTCTTCTAGGCCTTTCATTTGATACCCATATTGCTAGGTTTGGAAACGATCTTGTATCCACCTTTTTTGAGCGGCGGCCATGTTGAATTTATGTCAATGTTGCTAGGTTCATAGTGCTCTACACATCAAGGCCTTTCATTTGATACCCATATTGCTGGGTTTGGAAACGAACTTGTATCCACCTTTTTTGAGCGGCGGCCATGTTGAATTTTAGGTGATTTTCCTAGGTTCATAATGTTCTACGCTTCAAGGCCTTTCACTTGATACCTATATTGCTAGGTTTGGAAACGAACTTTTATCCACCTTTTTTGAGCATCAGCTATGTCGGCGAATTTACGTCAATGTTACATTAGGATCAAGAGTCCCGTACTCCCTCTACGCGTAATACTTTTAATAGTTTTAAATAGATGAAAGAGTTTGATTCCTTAGTCATAATGTAAAAACATAATATAACACCTTTCAAAATGCCTTGAAAAGGGTATCTTCATTTTTCAACATTTCATATATTGTACCGATTTTGTGAAAATTGGCCAAAAATTAAACCAACCTACAAATTTTATATTTGTGACGTGATATTGTCATAAAAAATGCTATATACATTGGTTGTATGGCTTGATCCTTTTTCCTTACCACCACGGTACTACATAAGAAAAATACAATTTAAACTTCTTGGTTGGCAAAATTCTGATGGGCACAGCCAATAACAGAAAAGATTTTTTTTTGCAATATGTAACAGACTTGTCAAAATAATTTCACGTGCGCCATGTTGATTTTCTACATACTTGTCATCAAAAATTTTATATGGTATTTTTTGAATAAAAATAAAAAGTGAATTTAAGCAAATGAAATTATGCCTAAATGTTCTTCCGGAAAATTTTAAGCATTGTGGTGTAAGCCATATCAAATTCTGTCCAGTAGTTTCGGAGATCTTTCCGGACAAACATTTGTACCCCTACGATTTTATTATATATGGAGACTATATAAGATATCGGAAAACTGAATACTGATCCTGAAAGTGCTTCATTAGTTCTAACAAATGGTATCAATAATATATACTTAACATTATAAATGCGAAAGTGTGTCTGTCTGTCTGTTACCTCTTCACGCTTAAGCCGCTGAATCGATTTAAATTAAATTTGGCATAGTGATAGTTTGAGTTGTAGGGAATGCATAACAGTTTTTATCCCCGAAATCATCACTTTAGGGTGTAAAAAGGTTTTATTTAACATATTTGATCAATTAGTCATCTTTTCAGGTGTGAAAAGAGGGGTGGAAGTGAATCTCAAAAATCCCGAATACCCAAATCACTAATTCCACGTGGACGAAGTCGCGGACAAATGCTAGTGGTTAGGTTTATAAAATAACTGGCTCTATTCAAAAAAGCAATATTTCCAGCATCCATACATTTTAATATGTCGACGAAATCACCATTTTATATCGGTCGGTTCGAAGTGTCGCCACTTCGACTAATATAAAAGAAATATTCTTATAGATAGGTTTAACTTCCTATGGGTAATATCATGTGATGAGTGCTATGTTAATTTCTCACACAAATACGTACTACTTCATAACATTTCACTATTGCATCAGCAATTTCAGTAATGAGCACTTGCAGGCAGGCGATTAATTGTTTCAAAATGTGTTTAAAACACGATTCATTAATGGGTATCCGTAATTTTATCACTTGGCAAATCAATCAAATTATATTAATATACAATTGCAACTCAACTTAAAACATAATGTATTTGTGTGTGACATAGCATTAAATACTAGAGCACTATAATAAACCTGTTTCCGTTGCTAGCCAGTTAAACTGCAGCGTATTAGTGACCCTGAGATCATTAATGAAATTATTAAAACACTTGAGATTTATTAAATTTTTTGAATTATTAAAGAATAACAAGTCTAATGAATTTCTCCATTATAGTTTACGTTCGTAAACCAATTTGTAATATAATTGTTATATAATTACATTTAACAATACTAGCTGTGCCCGCGAACTACCTTTCGCCAGAATAATTGCCAAAAAAATCACCTAGATGTATAAAAATAGTTTACATATAAAAATCAATATACGATAATTGATAATGTAATATTCGTTTACGAACTATTCTCAGACCTACCGAATATACACAAAAACTTCCTAAAAATCGGTCAAGCCCTTTAGGAAGACTTTGCTTGCTTACAAACACTGTGTCACGAGGATTTTATAATTATTAAGATATAGGCTTCTCTGTTTGAAATAGATGGTCGTCATATATTTTGTATTGCGTTATCTAGACACAAATCTGTTTCTCTGACCTCTGGTCAATTCCTATATACGCTAAGCACAGTAAAACAAGTCATTTTAATAGAGTACTATTAATTACCATTTAAACAATTATTTTTATCTTGTATGTGAATGCGTTATATTACCTTGATAGAATAGCATTCTCTCCGTTATTCACGTTCTATAGGAAGCAGTTGGCAAATGAGTAGTATAAAATGGATCGAAATAAAATCTTTATACCTGGTTTGCTGATACCTGCCTCTGATTAATTCGAACGGTCCTTACCTTTAGCTTTTCCCAGTATGTTAGCAGTTAGGTTGGTAACAATAAAAATCATAATTAGAATCAAAATTCGACATGCGATCGTGACGCAATAAAACAGAAATTATTCTCCATAATTCAGTAATTTAAGAGAGAAAACGTTCATACTTGTTTCTATAAAAGTCACATGAGAACTTAGATTTATTTATTCTACATGTTTTTTTTTAATATGAATTTTAACCGGTATTTGCTCACTATATTCAATTTAGGGAGCTTTCAGAAGTGCAAACATAAACATAAAACTCGATAAACTCCTGCATTAAAAAAAACTAAAGGTATACCAGAATATGATGGCTAATGTAGAGCTAAAATTTCTTTAATAAAAATTATTAGGATAGTCATATAAAAAAAACCTCGATTGATAATAATCGATAAATTATTAGTGATCTGAATTTTGAAGTAGTTATATATAATATATTATCGAAAGAGGATAAGATTTGATTGTTTGTTTGTTTGTATTGAATAGACTTGGAAACTACTAAACCGATTTTGATGAAAGTTGGTGTAGGGATAGTTTGAGACCAGGGGAAGGACATAGAGTAATTTTCCTACGGGAAAAATCTCACGGGAAAAGTTTTCCTACGGGAAAAGTTAGTTATAATGCAAACAAAATTGCACGGTCAGCTAGTTAAAAATAAAGAGATCACCTTGTTTTTACTACAGTAAATTCACCTCTACATTTTCCCTCAGATTCTGGTATAGGTACCACACACAAGTACGGTTCAACAGTTATCGGCAGAAACAAATAAACTCATAAGTTCGTAAAACCCTCCAGACTCTCAATCAAGACATTCCAAAGGTGTTTTCATAAATTACTCGCTAGCTTTACCGAAAAGGCGTTAATTGTGGAAAAAAAATCACAACGCACTATAATTGTATTGCGTTACTGTTTCGTTCCAACCAGATTCCATATAAAGAGGCTCAAATAAAAAAAAAGTGTCTCGCCGAACGGAAGCGTGAGGCATGCTCGTGGAAATGCAAGGTCGTACTTCGCACACAAAACTAAAAACATTTAGCGATCGCTGACGTGTTACATGAACAGTTTTTTTTATTGGACATAAAAATGAAGGCCTCCAAATTTTCTAACTGTTCTTCTCGTGAAATGCACAGTCAACTTTTATTTTCTCATCTACTTGTATTTCAGACATCTTGGTTGGGGTATGCATGCAAATACAAGACTAAATAGTTTAATATATTCGATATGTAATTCAAATTAGACTTTTGTATTTATTTTTTATGTCAATTAGTGCGTGTAAGGGTCTTTGACGGTTTTTTCTAAATATTGTTTTATGTGTCTGTAAATTGACTTAATTATTGGAAACTGAAATGCCAGGGAATCCACCTGCTACATATTCTTTTATCTCTACATAGGATAAGTTTCGCTCAAAAACAAATCATCATGCAAACAATTCCATTCAATCGTTTTTGGGCAACGAGTAACGAACATATAAACTTATAAATTGATATTTATACTGTTATATAACAAAATTTCTATGATTTGAGTTGAGGACGAAACCATCCAATTTCGAATCAAGACATCAAAGGAAATTTTAAATCGCGCATATTTGACCTACTGTTGCCTTTTATTTGAATTATAGCTCTTTAGAGGCTAGCCAAGCGTAACAACCAAAAAATTTGCCGATAAAAATAGTGCGTACAGAGAAAATTGGAAACCAGAGGGCCTATTACCGATCTCACGGTTTTGCAAATGATATCATTTGATATCATAGTGCAAAACGAAATATACGATTTCCGGTCAGATTTTTGATCATTTGTTCATTATTTAATGATGACATCGTTGAAATTATGCCATAGTGATGATATCATTGGAGATCGGTAATACGAAATGCAGCATTTCATAACTTCTTTTTCTCAAATTTATACCATGTCATACGATGAAAGATCCATAATTGGCCTGCAGATGGTGACTCGGTACCTCTGCCTTACAATCTCTGCCGCCAAACAGCATTGCTGTGTTCCGGTTAAAGAGAAAGACAGGCGGTGAAATTACTGGGTACTGTGACTTGACATCTTATGTCACAAGTTGGCAACGTGCATTGGTGTCCTTGTGGGTTTTGTAGATTTGCAAGTCTCACAGGAACCATGTGTATTATAGTCGACTGTAGCCACTAAGGGTAGCTACACACATAAGCGGCTCGGCATTAATCGGCACAGCCGGGCGGTAAAAGCGAATATATGTAGTTAAGTGTTGGGAAATCACAACCCGCTCGGCTTAAATTTTAGTTCAGCTAAGAATGTGGGCCGAACGTATGTAGTAGAGTAGTTTCGTTCCACAAGTAATGCCGAATTGAATGATTTGTCGACCCGAATGAACTACGTAATCGGTATAAGCCGAACAAGTGCAGTAATTACTTCGGGTCGGCTTTGTTGTTCGACAAATGCTGCCGAACCGTCTATGCCGGCCCGCTTATATGTGTACTTACCCTTACCATCAGGTGGGCAGTCTGCCTGTTTGCCAACTTTGTTGTTAAAGAAAACTAAGTTAGAGCGGTTGAATGTTATTGGTGTCGACAAAAAATGCTACCGATAAGACGACTAACGCGGCTTGTAGGCCAAAGTATTATTAAGAATGCGTTCGTTTCGTTAGAACGTATCGAACGGCAATGTATGAGAATGTATTACAATGTGGAATCATTCTCATATACACTGCCGCAGAATAAGAAATTGTAAGCGCATTCCAGATAAGCACAGATTTGCAACATTTTCAACATGTATATCATCAATGCGTTTCATTAGCATTTGATGTTAAGAGGACTGTGAAGTGCCAATTCATGGCTCGAGTATGCTTTTTAAAAAATGCAGTTTGTTGCAAACCGCTTACAGTTGAAAGTGCCTACATTTCTTATTGAAATATTGTTTCGGGCGATAACGGTTTCCCCCCCCCCCCCCCCCCTAAACCTTTACGAAATTAGAAACTTTTGGTCTCATTAGATTCAGTATACATTAATCTATGTTTGTACGTTTTGCTTTTTATGTAATTTATTATAATTTAGTCAAACAAGATAAAATGCTCGAGGTAGGTTTGGAGTGTAAAATATAGATATTTTGATGCTAATTATTTATATTCTGAGCAATATTTCTTTAAAATCAAAACGTACAAACCTAGATTTTCATTATATCTACAACATTTCCAAAAATTATGAAAATTGGACTATGTAAAGAGGGCGAAAAGTGTTATCGCTTTTTGTATGAAAATTTACAGCTTCACAATCCTCTTAACTTTTCGTGCTGCTTTCGTGTGTTCCATTTAAACATTTTTGCCGCGAAAAGTTAACATCAAATGCCTATGCTAATAGATGGGTCCTCTGATACCACTTTTTGACAGCTTTCAAATTTGACATTTGGACACTTTTTTCATGGATCAAAAAGATTTTTCAACAGATTTAAAAATATATTGAAAGATATTTATGGTTTTAGCCGATACTGATCTGTATTATTTGAAATATTATTGAGCTAAGTGGGTGAGGCGTCAAAATTCAGCACGAAAAATCAATTCTTACCGTTTCATTTGTAACAATAAGCGCGGCTAGAAATGTAAACATTTCTATAAGAAACGCAAAACGAGGCTAACATCAGATGTCATCAGATAAGTGGTCGGTAATGCTTATCTGGAACACAGCTAGTACTGGCGTATACTGCAGCTGTTCGTTTTAACGAATCGAACGCTCTAAGATCGAACGCGAATTTTACTTTGGCTATAGGTGCTATAGGCACAGAGCAGTATATTGATTTTATTTTTCTCCGTGCATTCTTGTTGGAGTTCCGTCAATTAATTGAAGCAAAATGATTTTAACCTTCGATACCTTTTAAAGACACTATTAACATCTAATTACTTTTATAAGTAGCTACTAACAAACTATAAGATCAAAAAATAAGGTTACGTGAAGTAAAAAAATAAAAATGTACTTTAAGTTTCGTTAATCGAAATTAAGAGCCTTTGACAGAACGGCAAATGTCTGGAGGCATAAGACATATGGTGTAAGAACAACAAAAACATATTTATTTCAAGACAAGCTGTGCCCGTGAACTACTATGTTTCGCCTTAAAAGTTCAAAGAAAAACTGTACATTTACTTTCCCGCGTGAACTACTTACTTTTCCGGAATAAAAAGTAGCCTATATGTTAATCCCTGTCGTAATCTTGTCCACCTACAAAATTTCATCCAAATGCATTCAGAAGTTTTTGTGTGAAATAGTATCAAACATCCATACATCCATACATCCATGGTGGTTGAACGCTCACATGACCAAGGGGGCGCAAAGCTGTTTGTGCAAAGCCAGCCAATAGAAAGGGTCTGCTCCTACAAATATCTTGGATGCGTGGTGAACGAGCTAGGAGATCATAGCGTTGAAATAAAGTGTCGCATAGAACAGGCACGAAATGCGTTCATGAGAATGAGTAGTCTTCTGACAAACCGCTCCCTGAAACTGGCTACACGGATAAGGCTAGCAAGGTGCTACGTATTCTCCATTCTTCTGTACGGAGTCGAGGCCTGGACCCTTACGGAAACCATGTGCAAGCGAGTTCAGGCTTTTGAAATGTGGGTGTACAGAAGAATCCTCAAAATATCGTGGACTGACAGGGTGAAAAATGAGACGGTTTTGCGGATGATTAATAAGGAAGTAGAGGTTCTGAATACCATCAAGCAGAGGAAATTAGAATACTTCGGCCACATAATGCGTAACAACAAATACACACTTCTCCAGTTAATTATTCAGGGGAAGATTCAAGGACGCCGCAGACCAGGCAAACGTAAAACCTCATGGCTCAAAAACTTGAGGCAATGGTACGGGCTGAGCACAAGATCATTGTTCCGGGTTGTTACTAATAAAGTAAAGATTGCCCTGATGATCGCCAATCTCCGGCAGGGGTCGGCACCATAAGAAGAAGAAGATACATCCATACTCACAAACCTTCGCGTTTATAATATTAGTAAGGATTGCTACGAGTATGAAAATAGCTACTGCTGCCTGAGCTTTTTACTGAACCGTGCAGGCATCTGAAGCGATTTCGCACCCACTGTTACTGCGGTATAAGCGTCGTGTTTTGATTATGCTCATTTACACAATGTCAGGGTTAAGTTAAATTCAGAGTCAAATGACAGTTGTTTCGATGATAGGTATATTTAATTTCTTAGATTTTAAAATAAATATTTATTTTCCGTAATGACTACGTTATGATTGTGTGCCTAAACTTAGTATTAATGAAAGTGAACCTAAATAAAAAATGTCGACCCGGACTTCGTAGGAGTATAGTGAACAAATTTAAGACCTTTTGGCAATAAATTAATGTAAGAAACTGAACAGTTGATTGCTAATCTGTCAATTTTGTCAAATTAAAATGACAGGTAAAAAAATTTTTTAATTAAAATTTTTTACTTATTCGTGTAATTTTCCAAACATTTTCTTTTATACAAACCTTGCATTGACAATATCTAATACAAAAAAAAATTGTCTAATTTGGTGCTGTTGTTCTGAAATTATGCATACGTTTCAGCGATTTATTTATCTTCTAATATGTATAAAAATCTCGTGTCACAGTGTTTGTTATCGAACCCCTCCGAAGCGGGGTTGTACAAACTTCAACAAAAGTTGTATATTTTTTGTTCCGAAAAGATCTAATTCACGCAGAGAGTAAGTCACGGACATTAACAACTTGTACAAAATTTTCCATTGCACTCAATACCAATTTCGATGAAATTAAAAAACAATCCATGTAATAACACATTCCGTAATTTCTTCAATATAAGCATTAAGCGACCTCCACTCGTCTCCTGTCCGTTTTACGATTACTTAAAAATCGTAATTACAGTCACCGCTCTTAAAAGATAAATATAGCATCCAAGACACAGAGACGTGAATCTCTTCGACGTAAACTGTCAAACAATTATCGAAATTTAAAAATTTAAGTAATAAATGACCCATTGTCATGGACTCAAGTCCATGCCCGTTGTAGTACCTGTACGTACGTCACTTAAGACAGCCAAGACGTAGGCTGTCAATAATTACAATTATATGTTTGTTGATATTTACCCACTTCATTATTATAAAAATGTTACCTTGATTTATCCCTTACCCTATGTGATGAAGACAACTTGTCACAAGCTATTACATATAAGATCTTTGTTTACAAACATAAGTACCTATGTCAACATATAAATACAGTAATTTGCAATATACTTATAAAATTAAGATTTACTTGTTTTCGTCGACTACTTACTTCATAATTTAATGACCCATCTAGTTAAGAACTGGTATTAATAATGATAAATATTTATTTCAGAAAGTTACATATTATTATACGTTTTTTTTTATGAATTGCATAAAAATAGTTTAAAGAAGCTGGGGCTATATTACAACATGAGAACGTAATATGTACGTACAGCTGTATAATCCTAATAAAAATAAGAAGAAATTGTAAAAATGAGATAACATGCGATAGTTTGGAAATTTGCAAATAAATATTTATATTATTTTTAAGGCAATATGTACTAGGATTCATTGTTTCTATTTGATAATCGAAATTCTCATATATCGAATATCGAAATGGAACGAGACACGAGAGCGCACATGGGAGCGCACATGAGAGCGCATTCCAGACCGTCGATTCAAGTATTTTTTGATAAGAGTAGTACTAGTAAATGCATTCTGTTACTGCAAAGTACTAGAATGCACTCTATGAATTTATCAAGAGCATCGTGTGACATTGTGAAAAATAAACGAGTTCAAGGAAACACGCGTATCAACGTAAGAAAAATATATCGCAGTCATAAATCGTGCAGTAGTGATAAGACCGTAGGATAGGATAGGACCCATCGCAGTACACGATTTACTCGCATAAAGCACAGATTTTTAGTCTTAAAAAGAATTATGTAGATAGTATTATGGTGGTGGTAAAGTTGTCTCATAAAATCTGGTCTGGTCTGGTCTGGGCGTATGTGCATGTGATATTCTATGTTTGTAACTGCACCCACGACACAGGAGAAAATCCTAGGGTGGGGCGACGTTTTTTTAAAAAAAAAAAGAAAAAAAAGGCGATATGTACCGCAGAGCGTTTATTTATAATAGAGGCTGACAACTCTGAGCTGAGCTCATCGAGCCCCACTAAACACATTTCTTAGTAAAACCTGTTTAATATATCGTAATAAAAAAATATATGTTACTCTTGAAAATATTTTTGAGAATATCCATGTCCCCAAAACAAATTTTAAAAAATACCAAAAACACCCATCAAAAACAGCTTCCAGAAGAAAATCCGAGTTATTTAACAATAGTACATTATGATACGAGCGCTCCATATCGGTCATTGCGTACGAGGCGATATTGTGCGCGAGCCGCAGGCGAGCGCGACAAGAAAGCGGAGTACGTAATGACCAATGCGCGCGTGTATCATACGACGTTTTTCAACACACTTGTGAGGAAAATAAAACATCTTGTGGTATTAATATTTTCCTGAAAATTACTGCACTTTTTTATGAATTTCCACTGCATGAAAGTATCGTATGCCGCCAAGTATTTATCATTTGACTTTGGCGGCAACAAACTATTACTCGCGCTTTGCGCCTCCATAATTATTTCCGGCGGACTAAATAATATGGATTCTTCTTCACTTGGACTCGACGTATTTGTAGATAATCAGCCCGGGCATGGCTAAATTCTTCATACAGCCAACATTTAAAAAAGGGCCAAACAGCCAAAATTCAAAACTAAATAAACCGAATATTTTAGTTTTTAAGAAACAAGTTTGTGTGAATTTTTATTATAATAATTATTATTTATTATAGAATAATTTATTTTAGTTAAAGTTATTAATTATTGCTTTTTTTAATGTCGTTGTTAATTTAATATTTAAGTTACCAGTAGTAGGCTGTTCATTTGTTTCCAATTGGCAGCCGCATAAAGTCGTGTTCATCTATAATTATTAGATTACGGATTGGTCATACTTGTACCCCCGCTCATCTAGCGAATTGATTCTGATTTGTGTGAATGTGGTAGTGCTGTTGGTGATGCAAACCACATAATATTTTCCTGTCCAGCCTATGATCACTCTGATCTGTTCACTTCTTTAAAATCCCTTAATGTTCCCTTCCCGACTTTCATTCCAGCCCTTATGGCCGAAAATAGTATAGACATTAATAAAATTATCTATTCCTTTTATGTGTAAATAATATTAAAATGTTAGCTTGTTTGTATATATAATTTAGTTAGTTCCCTAACGTAATCCTTATCATGATCCTAGATCCTATCCCCATTACGATTCCGCGTTCCTTTATATTCCATACGTTTCCCAACCTTTGTAATGACTAATGCACAAATAGTGCGGAGCCACAAAAAAAAGTCGTGTTAAAAAAAAGTGTATTAAGCGAACAATTTAAGAATGCGTACTGGACATACATTTACTTTGCAATCTTGAACAAATTAGAATTTGTCGTGTTAAGATTACCGCACTTGTGCGATTATGTAAAGTGAAAAGCACTCGTGTTTAATATACTGAATAACGGGTCTAAATGCAAGGTGATAAGACCCACTTTACGAGCAAGTGTGTTGAAAAGGTTATTTAATGATTTTCAGGAAATTAACTCGTTACGCCTAATTTGATAATATTGATGTTTCATATCTTGAAATAAGTTACTAGTTTCTTTAAAAATATATATATTTAAATTTTTTCGCTCAATTTCAATAGCGCACCGCGCCCATAATCTAGTACAAATCATGTCTCAAGGTCGTTGGCGTTACTCGGCCTCTTAAGGCGCTACTTTACGGCACAGCGCGTAAGCGACATTAGAAGCTATGAGGCTATCAACTATATTACCTTGCAACAAAGCAGTCACCGTGCACGAGTAGATTTCCTGGGAAACCTCGCCTTAAGTAATAAGCGCTACAAAGGAAATTTGGTAAAAGATGGACTGCTACTCTATTTCATTAAGTTAACGATTCCAACAACACCATTTGTTACAATTTAAATATTACAAAAATATTATAAGTAGTAAAAAATAAAAGCTCTACCTTTTTAAAAAATATATCTCTACCACGCAAACCATGATAGAGGCATGTTTATCTTCAGAATTTATGATATAATAGTTACGCAACGACATGAGAGCTATTAAGCGCTTAATTAAAATAGAGACAGCTGCAGCTCGGACCGAAAATACCTATAAAAAGTGCACAAAATATACGTTTCGTAGTCCCCTGTTTTCTCCGCTAAAACTAAACCGATTTAATTTATTTTTGCATTAAAAAGGCTTTGGCTGTGTTTCTTTGCTTTTTTCGCTTTTTTCATATAATCTCGTCAAATTTCTTTGCCGAATGTTTCAATACAGAAAAAAATTTGGTAATTTTTTTAGGTTTTTGAAGGTTCAAATCTGTTTTAATAGTTAACTTAATAAAAAAGGAAAACATAGGGACATGCTAATGGTGGATATAATTTTTTTTGGAAAATAAAGCACATTATCCAGGAAGGAAGCGGGGATTACGTTTGTATAGAAAAACGGCCCGTACGATTTCCTCTTAAGCCAGTCTTGCGCTCTCGGTCTTTTTTTAGGGTTCCGTAGTAAACAAGGAACCCTTATAGTTTGGCCATGTCTGTCTGTCTGTCTGTCCGCGCTTTTACTCAGAGACTATTAGTACTAGAAAGCTGTAATTTGGAATGGGTATGTATATTAATCATACCAAAAAAGTGGTGGAAAAAAACATTGAAAAAAAATGTTTTTAAGGTAGCTCCCATACAAGTAAAGTGGAAGTATTTTTTTTCTTAACTAACCCATCGTGTGAGGTGTTGTTGAATAGGTCTTTAAAAAATAATGTAAGGTTCAGATAACCATTTTTCGATTTAGAGACCCGTTTCTGAAATATTTGCAAATTTTTGTTAGAGGTAAGTCTCCCCCCCCCCCCCCTCCTATCTGGTAAACGGTTATATATGGACTCGTGCAAAAAATTACAACAGAAGTATATATAACGAAGTTTAAAGGAAAACTATCAGAGTTGAGTACTATGTACTTACAAACTAAAAAGTTATAGACGACTAACTTATAAAATGTACTCGGAAAAGTAAAATTTCATTGAAAATTAGTACTGAATATAAATTTACGAACCACGTGAAGTTAAGGAAATATAAAATCATTGCAGCTTTAATAATGATAATAATGACTAATTTAATAGCAACGTATTTAGTAATCTGTGGCAACGTGTTGTGAGGTGTGAGTGTGAACTTAAAGGGTCTTGTACCCATTGGACCTTCATAATTGGACCTTACCTACACGATAGGACCTATTCGACCTCCTATCAAAAATCTGGTGCCCATTGGACCTTCAAAATTAACGATACGTCTTATTCGACCTCCTATCAAAAACATGGTACCCACTGGACCTCCAAAATTACACATTACCTACACCATTGGATCCATCAGACCTTTTATCAAAAAGACGTGTCCCATTGGACTATTTGGCTCTTTTCTTTTGGAATGTCACATACAGTCATGCAGAAAAGTAAAATTGTTAAAGAAATAAAAACAAAAGATATAAATCAAAATATTTAATCAACATATTTATAAAATTCAACATATTAATCATCAGCAACAAATCAAAAAGAAATAAAATATAGATAACCTACTATAATCACATAACCACAGATCCTTTTTTATCTTACTTTTAACGACAATAGAGAATATTTTTTATAACTATAAGTTAGCCTAAATTGCCAAACAAAAATTATAAAAATATTTTAAATAAATCACAAATTATCAGATAAATTTAATCGATCTGTGATTTATAACCTATATTAAAATATTACATTATTTACTTTTTGTAAAAAAAAGAGTTTAGTTAGTATACTATTCTATCGATTTTAATCTACCTTCGGCAGAGCTTTGCCGAGTGGTACCGTATGATAGAAAAAAATTGTTTTATATAAGAACAGATTAAGCATGCATACAATTAAAAATTAATAGAAAAAAAATGACGACCACCAGATTGGATCATGGGGGAATAATCAACATAATTACATGTCATTAATTAATATTCAGTTCTGAGTTGATCTCCCATTTTTTAAAACTATAATATGGGTGGTTTTTTTTAGTTTAGTTTTAACTATTTTATTTAATCAAATGTACATTGACTATCAACAGTATACTTGTGAAGGTTTACATTGTATAAAGATTTTTGTCTTTGATTTAATATTATGTTAAAGTGCGATGTCGACAGAACCAATATAGGAGGAATGTAACTTCTAATCCTACCTACATATTTCTTAAAATCAATAGTTGACAATAACTCAGTTTTTTGTTACTCCTTTAAAGTAGCCTTTTTCCAAACCTTCAGGTAGTTTTTTGGAAAGTAAACGATAGACAAGAACGAGAAAGAAATATTGCCACTGAACGTTGCGCTACAATACAAGAGGCGAGAGCAGTGGGGCTAGCATGCAGGAGAATCGAAAATCGAATCGAAATCCGAATCGAGGAGTTTGTATGGCAATTTTATTAGTTCTGCTACTCACCGCCGTGGTGCTAATAAAATTGCCATACAAACTTCTCGATTCGGATTTCGATTCGATTTTCGATTCTTCTGCGTGCTAGCCCCACAGGACGAATGTCGTGAGAGTGAATATCAATACAACTCTAATTGTAAGAAAATAAAGGACGTCCGGTTTTCTCCATATTTTTTTCTACTCGGAATTAGTGGCTGTGCCGATTGAGATATAAGTAGGTACATACATAGGCTAGAACAGCTCAATGGTATTTACTTACTTTTGGCATAATGGTATTGGCTCTATTACAGCTCCTATTAATTTCAGTTTAGTCTTCAATTTTCTATATGACTGTACTTTTTTGAATAAAACTGTTAATAAGGTCCAATGGTTCCCATAAAAAAGGTCCTATGGGCACATTCAATATAATATTTTAGGAAGGTCGAATGGGGCATACAAATAAGGTCCAATGGGTACAGTTGCAATAGGATCTAATCTTGAAGGTCCAGTAGGTACCAGTCGAATTCAAAAAAGAGGTCCAATGATCGCATTGAATATAATATTTTTAGGAAGGTCGAATGGGCCCTGTAAATGAGGTCCAATAAGCACTTTTTGCTTTTGGGTCGAATCTTGAAGGTCCAGTGGGTACAAGACCACTTAAAGTTGGCATTTGCAACTACGGAACCTTACACTGCGCGTGGCCCGAAACGCACTTGGCCGGTTTTTTTATGAAGGACCCGGCAAACGACCTCCTTCCGCCTGATGTGAAACGGTGAAAGAGGCCCAAGTGAGTTGACTGATAGAGGGGGGACGACATCTATTATCCTACCTGCTCGCCCCTTGCCGGCCCAAAAGATGCTTTTTCACGCCTCTTTTGAAGGAACCCATATTGCAGGACGGAGGAAACACGTGCGCAGGTAGAGAATTCCAGGTGTGGGATGAACGACAGAAGAATGAATCTTGGAATTTTGGAAAAAGAGGATACAGTGTAAGGATGACTCCGAAGGCCCTTACGCGTGTTTCTTGGTCTTACCTTACAAGACCTAGACCCATTTTAAGCAATACTATCCACGGAAAGAAAGGGAGCAGCGACACGTATTTTTATTGCGTCAACGCACAGACTGTATAATTAAAATAATAATTAATCAATTAAGCTCCTTGATTACTTGTGATCGATTGTCATATTTGTTATTTAATTTTATGTGTAACTAGCTTTCTGCTCGCGGCTTCGCCCGCTTTATTATTGTTTTCCCGTGGGAATTTTATATTTTCCCGTAGGAAAAATAATATTGTAGCCTATTATATAAAACTTTCTACCCCTATTTTGCACCCTAAGGGGGGGGGGGGGGGAGGGGGTTTCCAATAAACCATGAAACACGTGTTCAATGAAGTGACGTGTTTTTAAGAATATCAATCTCAAGTTTTATCAAAATTGTTGCTAATTTTTTTAAAAATCCATACAAACTTGCACCCCCTATTTCATCCCTTCAGGGTATTTTTTTTTTAAATACCATCTTAGTGTGCGTCTGCATTTTGAATTAAAACAACTGTCCAAATTTCACGTTTCTACCATTAGCGGTTACGGCAGGGTTAAGTATGCTCAAAACAAGTTCATTGTTTATGACGTCAAATTAAATCACGCTAAATTACGTACTTAATTATCTAGATTATCATGTTTGTTGTTGATTACGTCGATACTAACGTTTTCAACTTGTTACATTTCTCCGTACTACCAGCGTATAAAAAAATATAGTTCAAAAATTAAACCGACTTCGAAAATACAAAAAATACGAAAATGATTTAACAATACAAACGACATTTTCTTATTTTAAACTCGGCGCGGATGATCGATAATCAAGAGTTCAAATTTGGCACCGACTTCAAAATAAAAAATATAGTTGTATTACGAGTATTATTAAATACTTTTAACGTTTTTGAAGTCGGTTTTTATTTTTATTAAATATATTTTTTTAAGCTTCTTAATGAATTTAATAAGAGCTCACCAAGTTACTTCAGGAAATACAACAGAGAGTCAATACGTTCCAATTGTATTTAAAAACTAGCTCCTAGAAGTCAAGGATCCTTCCATCATCAGCTCGGCTCATGACTCAATCAATCAGTCAGCCTATCGCAGTCAACTGCTGGACATAGGCCTCTCCCAACCTGCGCCACAACACTCTGTCCTCCGCCCTCCGCATCCAGTCCATCCCTGCTACCTTTCTCAGGTCATCGGTCCACCTAGGACATCGTTGCAGGACGTCCTACACTACGTTTGCCGATTCGCGGTCTCCACTCTAGGACACTTCTGCTCCAACGGCCATCGGTCCTTCGACAGATATGGCCAGCCCACTGCCACTTCAGTTTGTTTATCCTGCGAGCTGTCGGTGACTCCAGTTATTTTCCGGATAACCTCGTTTCTGATTTTATCCTTCAAAGAAACTCCTAACATAGCTCGCTCCATAGCTCGCTGAGCGACTTTGAATTTGTGGACTAGCCCCACTATGAGTGTCCACGTTTCGGCACCGTAAGTCATGACAAGTAGGACGCACTGATCATAGACCTTCGACATTAGGCACTTAAGTATAGGCGATGAAAAGACTCGACGTAGCTGATTGAAAGAATGAAGAATTAGCGATGAAAAGACTCGACATTGATAGATTGATGAAAATTCAAGAGTTTCCCTCGATTTTCCAGGGATTCTATCACGAGATTCTGACTTTCGTGACAATGGGACCAATCGGGAAATATATCCTTTTAAAATAAAAAAGAATTTTCCAAATCGGTTAATAAATGACAGAATTATGAGGTAACAAACAAAAAAAGTCGAATTGACAACCGTCTTTTGTGAAGTCAAAAAAAAGCCTACATCCAATCTATACATATAAAATATAATTCATAGTTTATAAATGTAGTCAAGTAAGCCATGTGTGTATATTAATGTTATTTGTGTAATTTATAAATAATTATACTAGATGTGGCCCGCGGACTACGTTTCGCTTTAAAAAACCTCAACACTCAAAAATTTCCGGAGAGGGCCACCCTTATCACCTAGAGGTATAAAAAATTGCCTAAGACCTATTGTCAGATCTACCAAATATACACAAAAAATTTCAAAAGAATCAGTCCAGCCGTTTCGGAGGAGTTCGATTACAAACACTGGACACGAGATTTTTAGATATAAGAAGATTGTGAAAATACGTCATGTAAATATTGTAGAAGCAGTGATTTCTACAAACTCAACATACCCTAAACTTAACCAATAATAATAACCACACACACACATACATACATTCACGAGAATTAACTATATTAAATACAAAGAAAGGAAACGTGCAGGTTGTAAGATAGAGGTGTACGCGCGTTGATGTCCTTTCTATAGGCGAGTTTCTATTTTTTGGTTATCGGTAACTTTTAATTTAGTTTTTTTATTATGGATAAAAATGAAAGAACAAAGATAGTTGGGTGATTAATCTTCAACGTTCTGCATGTGTTGATGTCCTCATTTAGGGCAATTGTTTGACGAATCACATCCTATTACCAACACACTGAATCGAAAAATTATACGAGTATATTACAAAATGTTCATTTTATTCAGCTTTCATTTGACAGCTATATCCATAATGGTTCTATGAAAACTATTGTCCGTGAAAATACCTATAATTTAATGCTTTTTTTATGTGAATCTTTAAAAAATCTAGTAGTAGGTATACGCTAAAAGTAAGTAGTACATGTAAATAAATGGTTGAAGAAATAAAACTATGTAAAAAGTAGTATTATTACGGAAATTTATTGTTTTCATTCCCATATACATATATGTCACAGAGTATCGGAGTAGGAGTATAGGATGTAATCATAATCTTATAGTAGTCTAATATTCATATTTAGATTCAGTAATTTAATATAGCATTTATAATTTAAATATCAATAAAGCGGGACATTTGATCTTTAACAGCACAATGGTTACAAATATAAAAGTCAAATGGTGGATAAATATAAAAGTCTAGTATTTAGACTTAAATATCAACAAGTATTTATTTAAATATATTACCGATTAATTAATTATTCACGTGTATGTATTTAGATCAAAATCACTAGGTTCACAAACATATGAAACAGATACACAGAATAAACAAAAAACAATTAACATGACATTAAGGCATATAGCATTACACATTATTCGTATAAGCTACTTACAAAACATTAACAATACAACACTCACGTATGAGGATTATCTTACTACGTACTTGATTTACAGACGATTACAAAACTCCGGACACGACTTATTGTCACAAGGCGAAACTGAAGTAGACATGGCATCTATTTATCAATACTTATAAAATGTTGAATAAACCAGATGATTGGACAGTTAAACATTATTTTTTCAATTAATCATATAAATAAATTTCATCACAGTAATTATTGTCCTTTATGCGTATATACAAAATTAAACAAAACACTTTCCCACTGACCTTGCACCTGATTATTTAAATTGGCTAGTTAACTTTTATATTACAAATATATTTCTAAATTTGTTTTCACATAATTCGTGTTATTTTCACATTTTATAAAGTCTAAAAAATTCTCTTAAATATGCACAGTGCACTGAACTGGAAAGTAACCGAAAAATAATGTACACATCATATCTTAAAAGAAAAAAACGCACTTTACAAGCCTTCCATCGACAGCGAAACGATTTTAGACACTTTATATTATATGTATATTTTGACAAGCCTATTAAGTACGAGTATGATAGAAAAGATAATGTTTTATAAAGTTTCGGAAAAAATAATTTAATAAATCAATTGCCGCTTCATTGTGTATACAAAGATATCAAAAACATATAGAAATATATTACAAGCATTTTTGATGTGATAATGATATTTACATAATCATATGTTTATAATAGATATGTTTTCGCATACTTTTAAACCCCAATGGTTTAATAACGATAGTTATCGATGCTTAACACAATCAATTTTGATAAAAAGCCACAATGAAATGTTTTGGTTCAGCAAAAGTCAAGTATTTATTATTTTGTGGTGGCCAAACTCAGTCGAGTTCAGAGCCGAAGCTGCGACCTTTAGGCTGTTAAGGTTGCTTTTTCATTTAATATCGCAATATCCTATTTCTGGATTATCTTATCATTTAAATTGAGCGTATTGCAGTACAGAAATCGGTGAGGTGTTTTATTATATCACTGTTGCTTTTGCAACAAAAAACATGTCTTGGTATTCTTATCTCATAATTGAACAATAAGAAAATTTACTACCTATATGCGTTTATAAAACAAATGAGTAAACAGAGTGCTGGGATTTATACGAACCTTCTTTAAGAAACCTTTACGTACTAGCCAGTTAGTGAAACCTTATTGACAACCGACAAATCTTACTTACAATTACAAACCTTGCACTCATGTTAGATAATAAGCACTTATATAATTTTATTTTATTTTCTAGAGTCTCATGATGAAATATGTTATTTTTTTTAAATATATATGTTTAGTATTCCCTATCTGCAGATTTTTAACGAATTACGAAACTAATACAAAACATAAACGATAATTTGAGTGCACTATTCATCTTAATATAAAGACTAACACTCATACAATTATCTTGGTTACACGACACCACATAATTTATAGCAAACTAACAGAGCATGTTTTTACTATTTTATGTATAAATAAACGCACAAAATGATTAATAGTTCAAATTGTTCCAGCGAAAATTTAATTGACGGCTGATAGGTACCTACGATCTATTACGGACAGGCAAATTTTAACACAAACTTTTGGATGGAATTTCAAAAATTGTTAAATTTTCCGTATTTTTTTACTTACAACTAGAAGAAACAAAACACTCTACTGCATCACTATATCACTGTATCCCAATACCCGCTTACATCAAAAAAACCAACGACACATTTCCGTTAGACAAAGTTATGAGATATATAGCACATCACACTAACTGGCATAGCCACCCCACGTGCTCGGCTGGTCGCCATTGAAATGTGTATGATATTCAGCTATTATCAATGGCGGGTTCCAAGACTTTCACGCGCCCGCGCCGGCCGCACCCCCTCTGCGGTCGCGTCTCACTATATAACTGCGCTCCCGCCCTCATTTCTCACAGACACAAGTTGCAACTCAACATAGCGATTCCTGGAAGATTCTAGTCTTCCAGCTGAGCGCTATAGACCGATCTATTATACTAGGAACTACTTCACTGTCCTTTTCCCTTTCTTCTGTGCTTTAAACCTCTTTACAAAAATGAAATCCATGGTGAGTACTCTGAAGCTTATAATTCTTTACTTTTAATTTCCTCTTTTTTATACTATAAACTTTTAACATATTAAATTTTAAAAACATTTCCAGAAGAATAATATTATTTTAAAAAATTTTGTATGATAAGTCAAAAGAATCATAAATTACCTATTTAGTATCCGCAAAGATTTATTTACGAATGATCGAAATAAATATGTCAAATATTAAGTTAACATTGATCTATATCTATATAACGATGCATCATAGATCACTTATGCAAATGTCACTGTTCCATTCGGTGATTAAGAGTGCGCGGGCTCTGGCGACCGATAACTTAATTTATCATTGAATCTGATACCAACCAGTTGCCGCTTTGTTTTCAAACATTCAACTGTGACTTGCCCAACCTCATGAGCCACAGGACTACACACCTCAATTATGTATAACAAGAACGACCCAATTCCTATTGAATAAGACAAGGTGTGCGTTTCGTCATCGCCCAAGTGTCTATTTAAAACAAACACTTGTTTTTAATCAATCATATTTAACGCCTGTGAACATTAAAATTTGATTGAAAATATTCCAATATAAATTACATGTTCAGTTCATATTCTAAACGTTTTTGTTAATAGCCCACACGGTCGATTAAGCTCGAACGCTGCCGTCAATGTATCAATTATTCAATGTTTCCAAATATGCGATAACGGCGGCCGCTTTAGAAACCGCCAATTACTATAACTGGCTGTGTTGAAAACGCGGCGACGATGCGCACGCGACTACGGTCATTGTCAATTAAACAATTTTGCGCTCCGTTTCTTCGATCACGTGCTTCTGTTAATAAATTAATTGGCCGGGCTATCACGCTATAAAAAAAAATATGATTGGCAAGACCTATATCGTATGTATTTTTTACTTTTTGGAAAAGTTCACTTCAGCATTTGCACTTAACTCTCGCTATTTTCCTTTCTTGTCGGAATTATGGGGATTGTTATAAAATTTATAGATGCTTTATCACTAAAAAATGTTGCAAGCAACGCTTTTTAATTGATCCTTAATGTGAATTATTGTATCCGCAATATATATGGTAACTCCATTATGCAAACGGAAAAATAAATCATCGTTTAAAATTCGCATCGATCTTCCTTTCTATTTTTTGACTTGTTTCCTAAGAATGTTACTTTGTATTATTATTTTTGTTGTGATTATTATTTGAGTATTTTCCTTTATCAATTTTTACTTTCCTATTTATTTGAAGTGAAGGTAATAAAATAATCGACAAAATTGAATTGGACCTAAGTCATTTCTAATGTGTAAGTATTTTTCAATAATAAGTAAAAAAACTGTCGAAATGACAACCGTTTAAATTTTAACAATATTCAATATCACTTTTGCAACAGCTGTGCTATTTAAAATTAATCAGAGCACGAAAGCAAGTTTCATACGCGTGTCAAGGGCACTGAAATGTTGCTGTACTGGAGTCATTTACCTTCAACCCTTCATTAAAAAGTATCGTAAGCTTGTATCATCGCTGCGCCTACCTAGGTTCCTACCTTCAGTACTTGCGCATGATGTAATATCAACCTGATGTTTCAAGATTACTTTTATTATTGTTCGCATACATTATGCATAATATCCGTTAGATTTTGACTTTCCTATTCAGACAAATGTCAATCAACGTTTTGCCTGACCCGGGGATCAAATCTACAACCTCGATTAAAAAGCCGCGCTTGTCACCAACTAGACTAAAGTGCAGTCTCACAACTTTACTATACAAACATTACTACATTACTATTACGACTTTACTATTTTAAAACCGCGTATTAGTTTTACTGCAAAATATAATAATTATTCAGTATAAACTATTCGTATACTAGTATATAATAATTGCGTAATACACTTAATTAATCTGTTCAAGAGCTATTCAAATCTTTTGTAAAATATAATTGGAACAGTAATAATACAGTCCTAGATCAGGTCCTTGGTTAGCTCCGTGCAAATTATTACAAGTGCCTCAAGTCCGCTGCAGCAGAAATGTTAGCGAGCTGCAATTATACCTGGTAATAAATCGATGAATTGTAAATTAAATGTAGATTTCGCGACGTGAGAACATTCTTAAAACGGCGCTAATATTGCACATAGATTAACATTAATTTGAAATTGTTCAAAAAACAAACACAAATCAAAACTCTTTAAGCTAGTTCATATTTGTACATAGTAGTGTTGAAGCAAACGTACTTTGACAGAGTAAAACAAATACCTAATAGTACAGTTCAACCTCGAAGAGAAATATGTTTTCACAATGAATTGACAGAGCTATGAACAAGTCACGCCTACACTAATTCGACCTACTGTCACCACATGTCCCAGCACAACATCAAATTCACCCTCGCATTTTGCTCACCTGTGGCAGTAACATTCGATTCTCTGCGCCTAAAATATCTCCAACGGTGATAGTAATAAAGTTTAGGTTAGATGCATCAGAACTTGATACTAGGCAGCGATAATGATTCAAATAGACAGTCATTGTTTTGCACGAATATAAATCTGAATTTAATCGTATGCCCTTTGAACTCCAAAATTTCAATTGATACAAATATATCGATAAATTGATCATAGCAATTGATTGTTACCGATAAGGATAAGGCCATCCCTAATTATTTTTTTGTCATTGGCGAACAGACCTATCGTTTCCGCCGGTGTCGCTCGCCTCGCCACTCACTAAAGGCTTTTTGTCTGCATTCCTCCGCGCACCGACTTAGAAGGGCATGCCCACGCACCGCCCGAGGCAACTTTATCGATATCCTAATTATAATTATATAACACCCACCACTAGCGGTCAGTAATTTTGCAGTAATGTCTAGGCACGCTACAATGTAGTTCTGTTGATCTGGATTTCTAGGTTTCGTTATTTTGATAACTACTTTTGTTAATTATAACTTTGCTCATTAATCTGACTTGTTATTATCATTAACAACCCGATAAAATCGGATCTTAGTAATAATTTTTCGCGATATCTTTCATAATTAGAAAATACAAAAGCAGAATCCGAAGAAATTGCAAGCAGACCTGCTAAAGGCAACCGCTACAAAAATTACACAATATGTAGATGACATTAGACTATCGAAGCATTCAGACATCGACTTCACGATTGAAATCAAAAGCTTAGAGATTAGTTTGAAAGTGAAATGTCACTGTCAATTTCATATATATCCGCATTAGCACGCCGCCTATTAATAGAATGTTATGGAGGCACTTGTTTTTGCCAAGTGCAAGGTCGCAGCACTGAAATGACGAATGGAGCACTGCAGTGACCAGAGCGTGGGACGCCTTAATGGAACAACTCCACATAAGGTCAATTGTTATGGTCCATAAAAATCGCAGGATTATACAGATTTATTAAATTGTGTATTAATGAGCAGGAAAGTAATTAAAATGCCGTTTTTTTTATTGTAACTTGCTAAAGTTTCATATATATCTCTTACATATTTTTGAAAACTATCGAAACATAACTTAAACTACTTTAACACCATATGAGACAATTCGATTCACAGTGATGATAATCCTTTCTCTTAAATTTCTCTTCTGTATCTCGGTGTATTATTTTCAACAAGCTGTTACAAGCTCTTATTATAATTGCACTTGTAAGGTGTAATAATAAACTAATCAGGTGTTGCGTGTGTGGTATTGTAATATACAGTTAACACGTTGGGTGTGAGGTTTATTGATTTAAACGCTAACGGGAATCAAGTGGTTGTTAATCAGAATATCTCGAGCGTTTAACAACATTTAGCCGAACCATTGTTATATCTTTTATATCGTAAAATGATTTATTTCATTTCTAGTCTGCTTAATTCATGTTTTCAAGCTGAGCTTAATTTGTATATGGAATTTGTTCTAAGCTAAAACATCAATTCAAAGCGCCTAGTGCAACGAACAAGTTTTTATACTTCGATTTAAATATAGATAAATTTAGAGCAGGTACACGCGCAAAGCTCGCTATGTTCAAGTTTTTCTGTCTCTAATAAACAATAATCTGATAAATTTACATTATGCATTTTAGGTTTCGTTCCCAAATAGATTTTACTGCATTCTGAAATGTTTATTAACTAATCTAAAAAGATCTGTAGACAATTGTGAATAATGTCCATTAGTTTTGTCGCAAGTGACCCTGTGACCCATATACTCTCTTAAAGCTGGATAATATTACCTATACTCTTAAAACGAGTGATCACTGTACATTCTTGTATGACTTTGACATCTTTTCTCTAAAGCAAAGCTATATTTCTAATGGACAGCAAACTATTGACATTTCATTGATTGTAGAGTCTTTATAAAGTTCACAAAGGAAGTGATCAGATTAAAAGGCAATTAAATAGCTGTGATATAAAGTGTTATCTCGAGATATTAGTGGAAGGTAACGAGTGTCCGGAAGGCTAGCTTCCTGCTCGGCGACCTTCGGCTGGCCTTGGTGTGAGGACCACTCACTGCCCCGCCTTTGTCCGAACGATTTATGAGCGAAAGCTGTTTGATCAACTCATTTCTTGTCATATCGATGTTGGATTACGCGTGCATTCAGTGTGTTCAGTCAAAAAGATATACAATAATTTGCTTCAAATAAATGCTTATTCCAATTTAAATCTTTCGCTTTATCTTTGAAATCAGAATTCATTGGAGATTTGAATATATAGGTCAACTAATCGAAAAATTGATATTTTTTTATGACAATCAATAACAAATTTAGATTATGCTACTCTTCATAATACTCGTAAACTCGAATAATGTTTTTTTTTTCACTACAGCCAAACATTTGTATACGAGTATCATAACCAGCAGTCATCTAAATCTTGTCATGGCAAAATTTGAAAGCCTTTGTGATCTATGTGCGGTATCGCTTTAGTTTATAAATTATCCTACAAACGCTCATATCATTATTCGATAATATTGTCATTGACATTTCAAGTAGTAAGTTTTCTGCATGAATACGTTATTAGTGCTACATATAGTTTGTGGTAATACATTTTCACATCCCATATTTATTTGATAAAAATTTTAATGAGACAAAGCTAAAAACCTTGCTACCGTTTTGCCATCTACACTTGATGATGGCAAAATATATTGTTATAATACTGAAAAGGATTGTCTTCGTTGAAATACTCCATCATTTATTTGTGACATTGATAGTTAATTGTAAATAGTTGCATATGTTCAACAAGCACTAAAATGTTACTGCATTACTAATTTGACAGAGCTGAACATTTCTTTCGTACAAACAAAAACAAACGAATCAATTCGAGTTAGTTAAGCTCTTTTTTCCTCCCACGTTATGATTTAGTGACCATTCTAAATGTGTTATCGACAGTTGTTCCAATTTGAACAATTGCAATATTATTAGCAGGGCGTTGCATGCAAATAGGTTCACGTTTATTATATTTCATCATAAATAGACCACGACTTCGGTCTGATCGGGCCGTTTATACAATTTTAACTTTTTGTAAGACAAACAATAATTTCGCCATACATTACTGAGCGGTGGGTATCCAAGGGCATTTTATTTTCACAAAACATTTCTGTAACCTCGCACGATTCTTATCTAATATTTTGTAACGGTGCCCAAGCGTACCGGATGTTTGTAAATATTTTACACAAACGCACATTTTATGAACAATTAACGCAGTTAAACTAATTGTTTTGTCAGCTAAAGCATTGAGTAGAAATAATGCTAACAAACTTAGTTCACACAGTTTCAAATAATTAATTTTATTTAAATTAATAATTAATAATCTAGATCTCGCCTAGCCACAAAGCCCGACACGATAGTCTCTTATCACGAACTGAGCTACACAACTTATCGAATTTTCCTCATCTAAGCAATTATTTTGCTTATCATGTGACTCGCTTAAATCATTACAAATAGAGCTTTTAAACAGTTATCCATCATACCTTGTCATAAATCTTTTATCGTAATTTATAACTCACGATAAATAAACATTGTCTTCATTCCAAAATGATTTCTAGAGCACTATCTGTCTAAGTAGGCATTAGTAATTCCTTTAAAATGTTAACAAGATTTTGTCGATAGCGAAATATTAAATTGATTTAGTTGGCTCTTTATTATTTACGACATTAATATTTCGCTGATTGTTAAAAGGAAAAGTATTAAATTTCAAGTGAATTATGATATACATTTATTGTGAATAAATTGATCTATTTGATTAAATATGTAATTGAGATATAGTGCATATCTCAGTTATCTAATTAAACAAATATATGCCTAGAACTATTTGAAATCAAATTCTAAGGGAAAGTTTTCGACTGAACCTTCCAATCATATTAGTTCAAAAATTTGCAACAATAATTATGTAGGTAAACAATATTTGAATTTATAACAAACTCAAATCGCCAGTGTACGTACTTACAAAGAACAGAATATTTCAATCGACAATAAAATTCGCTTGTAAACAATGTTGTTTCACGAGCTCCGCAATTTCTATTAATTTGCATTCACTTGTAAATAACGAGATATTAAGCATATTGTTAATACACAAAGCGGATAAATAAAACATTCGAGTTAACTTCAAAATGCTCCAAGAGCCGTGAAATATGAGCGCATTATCGTAATAAGCATCTCAATTCACCATAAATGGCTTTTAAGTTGTAAGGTAATTCAATTACTCGCAAAAAAATCACTTTTGACGATAATAATGACGGATGCTTTATAAACGAGTTATTGTTAAATAGCAGCCGAAGTTAATAATCATGACAAGCGACAGCTATTTTAACTTTACGCCCTTTAACGGTCACCAATCCGCGGTCACATTCTTGCACAGTGTTATCATCAGGTGAACCTGCTCCGTGCAATGGTATGACCTTATCAATGCACATCGAGTCAAGACTTCAGTCAGGTCGACATTAATATTCATTAATCAGTGTTATTTAATATTATGTGGATATGAGAAGGCTTCAGGGGGCAGGGTAGTGGAGTTTATCGCTTTATACAAGGTGTAATGGAACACCGAAATAATATTTAGGGGATGATCCATCGCAGAAGTGGAGATTCTATAGGAGAAATATTCGGGCTAATCACGCTACTTTTTTATACAAACTAAATAAAATATTTTTTGATGCTAAATGTCAAGAGCCCTACACCAGCGTTCCTCGTTTCTTCATTCAGTCTCTACATTTCTTTGTATTATTTCCATAGTTAGCGAGACTATAAATAAATAAAAACATTTATTTCAACAAGTAGGATACAATTATCAGATATTATCACAAAATTTTTTACATAATTTACCGCCTACGTTTGTTGTGAGTGTTTAACTTTTAGTTTTCCTACGACACCAACACTAGAACAAGTCTGTATCGGTGGTGCCTGTTCGATTTACATGAGAAGTGGCCTCAACTTACGCAATATCTTTTAAGTTACAATTAGTTAATTTAAGCAGGTTATATAGACTAGATAACTGAATTAATTGGAATTTTTTTTTTTAAAAAATAGTAGTAATAAAAACAATAAATTATAATAAATATACATTAATGTAACAAAATTATACATAATATAATAAAAATAATAATAATAAAAAAATAAAAAAAACTAACTATGGTAAAAAAACTATGGTTGTCACTTGAAAGTTTTTGCTTTAAGTTTAACATCAATAACCTCGGAAAGTATTAGGTTTTCAAATCTAAATCGAGCAGGTCCATTTAATATGTAACTAACCTATTACACCCGCCCCTTGATTGTGTAACAAAAATCTATCGCGATTGCTTTTAATTTTCACATTCAAAGTGCATCGATCACTATTTTTTATCAGACAGTGAACACAGTCTTGTATTGACGCCGCAATAACTAATAAATTCCATTTCCTATTGCTTTTCCATTTCCTTTTGCTCTGACCAATCAGAGCGTCATCAGAAATGGGATGAAAGAAATGACGTCAGAGAAGTGGTCATTTATGAGTATAAGTGGTCACTGTGAACCTGTATCAGTTACGCAAGAACCCTGACCCCATATTGATAAGAGTTGAACACTTTCAAAGAAATCGTAATAAACAATAAATTCTGCAAGGACATTACGACATTAACGCAATAAATTCGTAAACATAAAGCTAACAAACTCAATTCTCACATAAAATCAACTTAATGACATTTTATAATCAATAAAGTATACAGTGTTTGTATTTGACCACTGTTTCTTAATCCGATGTCCAATAAACTGGTGTTAGTGCCGACAATAGTGCCGCCCACAGATTTGCACCAAGCCTTCTCACGACTGCACCTCAGTACAAACTAACGAGATGCCAATTATTGCAATTTTGTACTAATCCATGACCATAACATCTTCTTTCATTCCTAATAGTGATGCCATTAAAAAAAGAACAATTTTGCCTACCCTAAACAATAAACAACTCAAGGAGCCACTTATGAAAATATTCGCAAGAACTCGAGGTCTTCACTTTAAAGCGTTATCTTTATGCATCGAGTCCGTCAGGTCTAGATGAACGATTAGACTTGAACAGACAAATATGCCTCATTTCTGATGTCGGCCAGCGATTGTCATGCCGCTGTGTCGTGCTCCATCCAACCAGTCGTAAACTAGCACCACTAAATACAGAGCCTCTGCACCTGACAGAAATGAGGGCGACTTATCACCGGCACTGGAATTATTCAGTATTGTATCGACTACAAGTCGTAATAAGAGGGCTGCGAACATGCAGCGCAGCTATTAATACTCGCCGTATCTACTTCGGAAATAACTGAATATTATCACTTTAATAAAGGATATTCTAAAGCTGATATACTGGTTGCAATAACTTGTGATCAGATTTAATGTGGACAATACTAGATAACGAACTAAAGTATTAAAGCGCTTTTGAATTAATCAGCAAATTGAATGTATTTAAAACATTTATTTATGTTCTACTTTGAACACGGACCATTCTACTGGCATTATTTAAAGAAAAGTGTTTTTTGCAGATTGTTGTAGCCTGCTTGGCGTTGGCGTGCGGCGCTCACGCGTCCGGGTGGGTCGGTCCCCCCGCCAACATCGCGCTGTCCCAGGACGGCCGCAACATCCTCGACACGCCCGAGGTCGCCCAGGCGCGCGCCGCCCACCTGGCCGCGCTGCAGCAGGCCGCCCAAAACAACCCCAATCCCCAGGACGACGGATCCTACGACCCCCGCTGGGACAACGAGGAGTACTGGCAGCGCGCCGAGCAGCCCAAATGGAACGCGGCCCCCGCATGGAACGCCGCCCCCGCCCCCGCGTGGAACGGCGCCCCCGCGAACCACTGGAACGCCGCGCCCGCCGCGCCCGCGTGGAACGCCGCCGGCCACGGGCCCGCCCCCGTCGCCGAGACTCCTGAGGTGGCGCAGGCTCGCGCCGCCCACCTGGCCGCGCTCTCGGCCGCCAAGTCCGCCGCGCCCGCTCACCAACAGTGGAACGCCCCCGCGCAGCAGCAGTGGAACGCTCCCGCTCACCAGCAGTGGAACGCTCCCGCCCACCAGCAGTGGAACGGCGCCCCCTCCTGGCAGGGCGCGCCCTCCCACCAGCCGGCCAACATCAGGCTAGCGCACGACGGGTCTGGAATCCTGGAGACCCCCGAGGTGGCGGCCGCGCGCGCCGCCCACCTGGCCGCGCACGCGCAGGCCGGAGCGCACGCCCCCGCGCACGGGCCCGCGCCGCAGCAGCACTGGTGAACACCCCTCCCTCGGGCCCCGGACGCAGTGTTAGCTCGTAGACCGCGGTCCTAGAGGCCGCGCAAGTGCCATCACGCCCTAGGGCTGCGTCGAGGCGTCCACCCTCTCTTCGATCTCTTCCCCTTGTAGAAAATTTCCAAGTGCAAGTGCGTCAGCCTCTCCTATCTTCGTGGCTTTTTGTTACCTTCGTAAGAAATTTCTATGAAATATGAACATTTTGTACATAATAATTATTGTATGTATGCGTTACAGACGAATTATATGAAACGGAAAATTACACTCTTGTTTCTTGTTATTTTATGCACGTGACACGAACCCGACCAGACGTCGAATATAACCTGTACTTAACGACAGGCCGCAATGACTAAGCCCTAATCGCCTTGCCTGGACACCGAACACGACAGCCCGACGTGTTCAGTTTGCGCGGGGCTACAATTCATAATATTTAATAGGAAATAAAGTTACATTCACAGTTCGGTAAAAAAATGTTTTAAAGGTATAATATGTGCAGTGTACAACTCTCAATTAAGTATTTAGGTGCATGATTTCCGCATTAGTCCAATTAATGGCAATGTGCATGTCTGATAGTGAGGCGTAATTACATTTGGGTTAGGTTAGCAGCTCGCTAAATGTGGCGTGACTTACCGCGAGCACACAGCACTGATCTCTAAATAGATACCCCGCGCCGAAGTAACATTCACTGTATATAACTGATGCCATAGATACCTCAACAAAAAATTATCACCTGTATCACACTTACGTCTACATAATTTTAATGGCGTGTGAATTGTTGCGGCAATCAACATGCCTGCTCAGTCCGCCGCAAAAGTTTGATTTTAATAACAACCTTTAATATCATACAATAGCTAAATACAATATGTCCGTGGTAATTAGTTTTGTAAAATAAACCAATAATCAAATAAAAAAAAGATGAGGAATCCCGTAATATTATACTGTGTGAAATACAACATACCCAATAAGTTATCTAAATTAAATCGAACGCAATCGAATTATACAGTGTGATATTAAAGGGTTCTCTGTCAAATTTATGGTCCGAACAAGACCGTAATTACTCCAGTAAGGGCAGGAGGGCAAGTAGCTCGAAAATGTGTAATTTTGCTATCGAAACGCAGTATCGGAGGCGGGCCTAGGTCGATTCGTCATTAGGGCAATCAGCCGATTACACAGCAAACAGAAGGTGAAATTAGTTTACGAGTAAGTACACAGTGTGAGCTATTATTGCCAACATACATTTTAAACGCAACCCCAGCTCGCGATTGTCGGTCAGTTGGAATTGGAGCTAACTATGATGAACACGATGATGGTACACCCGCGCAAGGATTTCAACTTCATACGTCCGAGGAAGTCTATTGACAAACAAATAAACAAGGTAAACTGAGCTTATCACAAAGTTGTTTTCCTTTGATTTTGCAATATTCAACTTCTAGTGTGCTCATGAGTTCACAAACAAATTCCACTGTTACTCTTTATCATCTAGTGCTGATATATTTTGTGAAACAGTGGGAGAAATGCTATGTCCCGTTTCAAACAGAAACAGACAGTGAAATTACTGGGTACAGATTGACATAAAAGAGTTTGGAAGGAATGACCCCTACCACGATTCCGCACAAGCAACAGAAAAATAAAGGCACAATTTAAAAAATAAGCAATTTTGAAATCAACAATTGGAATTTAATAACAGCAATTGGAAAATTAGGTACCAACCGTCTTATTAATATAGTATCTAGCTATGAATCTAGTTTCACTACGGGATTAATTTTATAGCTCCAGCTGTGTCACCGTTTCAAACTCTTTTTTGCCAAACTATACTTGATGTCTGTGTTGGCAATGTACACCGTGATCCTCAGTGCTTGCGAATTGCGAATCTTCATTACAAGAACTACGTGAACCTAAGTAAGGTTACTGTACCTACTTGTTTGGCAAACTTGGTTGTATTTAGGGTTACCATCCGTCCGGATTAGTCCGGACATGTTCGGAGTTTTGGACTCTAGAGAGTGCGGACTCTGTCCGGCTTTTAAAAATGTCCGGATTTTTTGTAGCTTAATGGAATAAGAGTAATAAAATTTTATTGAAAATATCATTTACGTCATCTGCTAGAAAAAGAAAGAAATGAAAAATTAATGTAAATAGGAGCATGAAAGATATTATTGCTGCAACTCGTTTAACACCTTATAGAGTGAGTTAAAAACAACCGAACAGACTCCAAGGTACTGAATACGCACCAGTGTTCGTATGTTAGACCAAAATGTCCGGACTTTTATTGAAAAGTCCGACTTTTTGTCAGGATTTTTCAAATTTCTAAATGGTAACCCTTTTTTTACCCAGTTAAAAAGACGTTACATCTACCGCAGTGGGAGTGGGGCCCGACTGCGGTTATGTGGGACTCTCCCCTAATAAGGCCTACCCACAAAAAAACTGGGGGTTCCATCAAAATCGCATTCCCGACACACAAAGGGAACTTTTCGCAATCGCTTTGTGTTCTAAATGGTAACCCTGGTTGTATTGAAAAATGTGTGTGGATGAATAAGCTACATACCACTACCTTCTATGATGACGAGCGATTCATGGGAGAGCATTAAGTAAAAAGAACAAAACAAGTACTGCTTCGTTTAAAGTCTAGTAAAAACGCATGTCATTTTCTGAATTTGAAATAAGTACTCAAAAAGTATTCAAAAAACGTCAACTGCGAGGAAAAATATGGCAGATATAGATAATTTAGAGCGTAACCTTTTAGTGACAAGGGACCATTTTATAAATACCTGTCCAACCATGAACCACCAACTCTAGACCAATATACAGTAAGACAGTATATGAATAAATGATTCTTTGTTATATCTATAATATTATTTTTTGGACGGCTTTGCGGATCACTTCAGCTGCTTCCAGGGACCAACAGTGGTCCGCGGGGCACCGGCTAATAACCACTGATCTATGGTCTTTAACGTTTTAATATTTTAGTGTACCTATAATTATATTTCATCTCTTCATATCACTGCAGAGATTTAGAAAAAAATATTAATTTCAGCAAAACTTATGGGTTCGTGAAACCGCTCAAGAACTTACACCGTGGTACGTGTGGGATACCAAAATACCAATAAGTAGGAGTAAAAGTGAGGTACGAAAGTATATATATTTTTATACCATAGTAAAACTTGCTTAGATTACTTTGTAGCTAATTACTATCTAATTAATAAAGTACTACTTTATTGTTTACCCATTGAAATTTGCATATATTTTGGAGTAATAAGTAATTAAGCATAAACAAAAGGCAGGCATAACAACAGGGGGGAGTATAGTGCAAAATCCCACATACCTACGCTGCACTGCTGTCTGAGTTACGCTAAGAAATAAGACGCACAATTCTCCTCCAAGACGACCTAATTGAATTTGAATGCCTAATTTGAATGAATATTACATTATTCATAAACATCCAGGAGCGACTCGGAAATACGACTTATCGACAGACAATCAAATCGTTCAGCAGGGACTTGAGAGAATATCTTCTTACTTCTACCCTTCATGGGCTACGGTATATCGGCGAGAAGAAACTTACATGGTTCGAAAGGTAATCTACTAAGGATATCTTCATTCATAGGGAGATAACAACATAGGTATAACACATGCACCTTTTTTCATATTAAAAAGGTGAATGCATATAACATACAGTAGTCTCGCCAACCGATTTTTGGTTTTTATAACTAATCTCAACACGGACTAACCAAACTATCAGCGCGGACGATATTTATAATGCACAAATGCCTGCACAAACACAGCTCAACTATAATAACATCACTCGCATAGTACGATACAACGGATATCCGACACGACTAGAGCAAGATGAAACGCAGAACCTTTCAATGAGTCGGGGTTTCATCCGCCAGAGGCGGACATGGGCGTCAGGCATTAGTCACCCCTTGCCCGGGCATCTATGTTGCTCCTTTTTCCCACCCTCCTGTGCTACGACTCCGGAATCGAGGCACACGCACAGCCTCTGCGGAGAAGCACATCGAGCGATTAAGTCTCGCCCAGACCCAGAAAGCGACCAGTGAGCAGGCCGCGGCTTGCACGAGGAGGGGGCCCAAGGTCTTCGCGGTGGTACAAAACGCCTTCTGAAGCGTAATTTTGACGGCGCAAATTTTGAGCTCCTCAGGAACTCAAAATTTACTTACTTTGAGTTGATTTAGTTAATGAAAAAGAACGCAAATTTTGAACCAAAAAATTACTTTTTTTTTCATTTTAATCACCTATTTTGATCCTGACCAGGGCAAACGTTGCATGACATTAGGCATCGTAACGCCGAGCGGAAGCGAGCTCATATAAGTATTCATATAAGCACACATACAAACAAATCACTTTTATAGTCAGTCTGTTTCGACAGATTCTTTTGGCTGGCCGCATTCTTGTTTTCGCTGATCTGCGCCGGCTTCTTCATACTGAACGTGTACGCGAAATGGCGACTGGCGCCCATGATCGTGAGCATCAACCCCGAGAACATGGCTCTGAACAACCTGCCCTTCCCCGCCATCACCATCTGCAACGTCAACCAGGCCAAGAAGTCGGTGGCACAACGGTACATACGCTCTGGGTGAGTTGGATTTTGATTTATACAATTACTAGCTGACTCGGTCATGCAATGTTGTGCTCACTAGTCACAGTTCATTAAATCAAAGCTGTACTAAACTTCTTAATGTAGTCAAAAAAATACAATCCAAATGGGTCAGTAGGGAGAAGTCAGAAACTATGAGAGATAGCGAAATCTGTTCTTAGAAACCATGGCGTCGATTTTAGATTTAATAATAATGGCATTCATTTTATTTTTACTCTCATACATAACCTGTTCAAAATTCTGTGATTAATCGCATGTAGTTTTTGTTTGTATAGTTGATCCTCTGAGTAGGTAAGGACCAATTTTGCTATGTAATAAAATGACTAAAATGCCCACAATGTGGGAATGGGCGAATGTACAAACAGCAACACGCTAGGCTTTACATATTGACCTCGAGACCGCCCTTATATCACAAAAATGGGCGAATGTGGCCACAGCCATAACGGACAGGGACGATTATGTCCGTCGGCTGCTCAGCGCATCAGCATCCTCGAACGCAAAAGATTAGAACAGACCATTTGCAATAAACGTATAAGCGATGCGAACGTCATCTACGATTCAAGGGTGAAAAATCTTTACCTAAACAGCTTAAGTACTTTTGAAGGTTTTAACGCTGACTGACATTTGCTTAAACCAAGGAGCGACTTGATAATCATTACGTGTCGACTCTATGTGACTGTACGGTGAAAAAACTTATTGTAAAGTTTAATGATTCAACTTAATTTAAATAGATCAATTCTCTTTACTTTGGCAGAAACAGGAAAAAAAACATGATTTGAATTTGAACCTGTTAATAATACAGGTTGAAAATATAATACCTATAAACTATGTGATGGATTAATAGAGTACGGCACGGCAACAAAAATATGAAATCCGATTAACTCTTAGCGATACTAAATAAATATTAAGAACTAATAGTTTGTTTAAGAAATCTGAATTTATACCCTATATTAGCCTAGAGTTGGCGGTCCATGGCTAGACAGATATTTGTAAAATGGTCCCTTGTCACTAAAAGGTGACGCTGATTTACCGCTGACCGCTGATTTATAGTAACATCATCATATACATAATATACGTCGAGGAGCGTCGATGGCGCTGTGGCCTCGGCACTGGACCGTGCCCCGAGTAGAATCGCCCAAGTAACATTTTTTTCGGATCTCGGTTGTAAACTTTACCTCAAGGTTTTAAAAGAGTCATAGAAAGGTTAAAGTTTTGCTATCTGGTCGTATTTAGTATTTCAGAAAGATTAATAAGTCCTAAAACTAATTGACTATTATTAAAACCTTGGAACCGCTGGCAAGAGTTTAAATTAACGTTACTTTTACTTAGGTTTTAGGAGCATATAGTCCTAAGATCTTAAAGTTGTCGTAGACTCCTGATTCAGTTCTAGAAAAGCTAGCATAATACTAAAGTGAGATCTCAAGGTTAATTTTTTAACTTATATACAGCTATAAAGTTATGGAATTTTAAAATCACCTGTAAGTCATTTCTAAAACCTACTTGAAACCTTTAGGCTATATTAGAGTTATCTAGACAAACAAATTAGGATTATGTGGTTAAAACCCAAACCAGTAATGCTATTGAATAAGCTTACGGCATCATTTAAGTCCTACGAGAACATTTGAAAGCTTAAAAAACATCCTCAAAAAATTTCAGTTATCTCCGCGAGTTTTAAGCAACTGCAAAAATAGCCTAGTAATTTTAACTAGCTCCGCCAGATAATCTTTAGATCTTATTTTGGCAAACATAATTAGCTTTTAGCTGTTACAGTTCTGGAAAGGTTAATTTAAATTCTTTCTAGTAATTTCCTAACGGCAGCCATATTTTTTATTGAAATAAAAAAGCTATCGGAACAAACAGCAATATTTTGATAAATTAAATAAGGCAAAATTAAGTAATGTGTGCTATATATTTAAAATGTATGTTTTATATGGATAGAAGTTTCATTTCTAATGCGATTTATCACCAACCATCGTATTTTATAATTTTAATTTAATTAAAATATCTTCAGAATTTTAACTTACGAAGGGCCCACCTCTTATACAGCTCTATTATCATGAAGTTTTACAATAAAGTGCCAGTCGCAGTATTTTTTAATTTTTCCGGACATCAGCGAGCTACTTATTATTTTTATGAATACAGCACTTAACTTATATCGCCATTTTGAAACAAGGAATCGCCATTATAAATAAAGATTTGAAATTCACTTGTTTCTGTGTAAAAAATCTTAAATAGAAACATTTTAAAACCTGGTAGTCTCGGAAAAGCATTTATTCATGCCTAAAAACGGTGTTAAGTTATCATAAAGATACATCCAACAACATTTCAGAACGTTATATTCACCTTAAATGAAGGTATTGTGATTTAAACTATAGGTTTTGCTGTAGCTCTCAGAAAGGTTCTAAAACGTGGGCCCTTTTTGCACTCAGAGGGTTATTATAAGGTTAATATAACATTATTGAGTCTATTAAGACTTAGTAGCAGATACCCATATATAGGTTCTAGAACCTTTTCAAAACCATTCTAGAACCTAAAATGTTACTTGGGCGGGAGGCCCGCAATCGATCCTGCCATGTACCAATGTGTTTTTCGTTTCACGAATTTCATATGTATTACATTTATCTGACGCTCCTACGGTGAAGGAAAATATCTTAAGGAAACCTGCATACACCTGCGAAGTAATTCAAAGGTGTATGTGAAGTCAACCAATCCGCACTGGGCCAGCGTGGTTTGACTTAGGCCTAGTCGTCCTAACTAGTTAGGGTAGGCTCGTGACCCTCGGTGGGGACGTGTATGAGCTCTGATGATGATACATAATATACAATAGACATTGTCGCGTTGTTTTTTACGTTAAATTTGTTTCTTATCTATATTTCCAGAACTTCAATAGACAAAAAGCTGCTAGAAAGTTTGTGTTCTACGCAAAACGACTCAGACATTTTCGAAGATAACTTGGCTGAGAGTGCTGACTGGGAATACACGAGAGCATTTCTCATTAATGTTAGTATATGCTGGATAAATTAAAGAGAGTGTGAGTCTAGCTAGGAGATGTTCTCTTTAAACAACATTTGGGCAATGTTATTTAAGGGCAGCATGAATGTTTACTATTTTTTGAAATCATATGCATGCATAGATTTTTAAAAGTATCCTGCTTGAATAATCGAACACGGCGAAGTCGAAAATAAGAATCTGAATTTTTATAACACCGATCGATAGTCAATAACAAGGAACAAATCCTCCTAATAAACATCACATCTTTAAGTACATCAATACAAAAATGTTAAGATATCATTAAAGATGCGAATTGTTTAATCCCAAAAAAATGTTCTCGAGGCATTTTGAGGTTAATACACCTTTAAATTTAAAATGGGATTGATGTGCTGCAGGTGACCCAACAATGCAGTGAGATGCTGACGTCTTGTATGTGGAACTCAAACAACATGTCATGTCGGGACTTGTTCAACGCGCAACTAACCGACGAGGGGCTGTGCTGCACTTTCAATGTGGTTCACAGGGATAAAATGTTTCGGAACTCGTATGAATTTATTAATTCTTAATCTAATATCATTAGGAACCTTTTTTACACGTACGTTGTTATAATAACAACAAGCAAACTGCCCTGATGGTAAGTGCATGGCTACAGGCACCTATTGTGTGGCTTACCCCTTACGTATCGCAGTGATGCTTTGCTAACTTGTGACATGTCTTTCTATCACGACAAAAGTGTCCCTCAGACACGGCGCCAGAAGTTGATTATTAGTATCCATTTTTATCTGTGGCATTTATGTGCATATCCCACATTAATTTTCTTTTTACACGTTAGTTTCGTGTAGCTTTTCCTAGGTATACCAATTTCAGGGGTGCGCCCGTCGTGCTGGCCAACGTCGCACGCGAGATGCTGACCAGCGCGACGGCGTGGGAGGCTGTCGCCTCCTTCTGCGAGGAAGTGATCTCGCAGAAGGAGGCAGCGGAGCGGGCGCGAGAGGTTGACCCTCTCGCCGCACCGCTCCGGCGCAGGCGGTTGGGTAGGAGGAGGCGCGCGTTCCTGGACGCGCGCCACCAACTCCCCTAAGCAAGCTGGGGATGAAATGGCCCGGCCGGCCGACAACCGGTCGGGAGACACTTTTCTACCCCTGGCCTGCCCGTCTGGGGGGTCGAATTATGGCACTTGTCGACCCCCCCGTAGAGGTAAGACCTGGCGCTTGCGTCAGGCCTACAATCCAGGGGGCGCACTCGGGGAATGGCTAACGCCGATCCCGAGTGTGTCTCTACGGAGGTAGAAGTTGCTCTGGAGGGTGGTTTAGCCAGGTATGGGGTTACCCAGGTAACCCGAGTCCAATGGCATATCCTTGGGGCGGCTTTGTCAGCTTTCAGCCCCTTGTTGAATCGTAAAGAGATTCCCCCGCCTCAAAAAAAAAAAAAAAAAAAGGTATACCAATTTCGCGAAACGAACTTTCCAGTAACAAAAATCTCAAATTTATAAAATATTGTGTGTTCTTCTAAAATATGTTTATGATTTTTGTTACTAGTAAGTATAATAACTTTATTTCAAAAGACTAGCTCATATTTTGTTAGTGAGCCGTCTCCTTTGCTACCGAGACACAAACCTCTACAATATAATTATATAGTTTAAACCAAAGGCTCAGTGCACTATATAAAGGTGCTCTCTCACAGCCTGGGGCATTCGCCTGTTATGTAACGTTAACGAGGAGAACCGAGCATTACAATACGCAACCTGTAATGATACAATTCGAGCATTATATCAGTGAGGCAGAGGAGAACCGAGAATTAGAGTGAGCAACTTATTGATATGATCTGTAATATTTGTTACAACTTGACACATCAATGCGAGTTCCAATAGGCATATGCTCGTCAGATAAGGAGGCAGTATTGTAACGTTATGCTCACAATCGAATCCTAAACTTCACATTACAAGTGAATGGCTGTTGTCAGCAAGGCAGAATTTGTAACGTAATGCTCAAAATCGAATCAGTAAAGTTACATTACAGGCGAAAGCTCTTAGTGAGGGAGCACCTTAACACTTCTTTAACGACATTAATAACAAACTAACATGAAAATGTATGTTATAATTTTATAGAAAATCATTAAACGACTTGAATCTGACATTCCCGCTCCCCGCTGTGGACTGGACCCCGGAAGGTGGATACCCACCTAACGCACCAGAAAATGGGTTTCCGTGGAAGGCTAAAGGTATTTCGATTAGTCTCTCGACGTCGCATGCTCTTTATACCGGGTGAAACGGAATACCGAAATAATATTTAAGGTTGTTGATTAACAAAAAAAATGTTTTGACTATTCATTGTATTTTTATTATATGCCTACTTTCGATTTAATACGCTAAACTGTTAAGCGTACTATATATAAAATGGCGAAAGTGCATAGATTATAATAGTATGTATAGATTATAATAGTATGTACATACTATTATAATTTATGCACTTTCGCCATTTTATATAAAGGTATTAGTTTAGTTTTGATTCCATTGCTGAAATAATTGTGGGAGTGAGAGTCAATAAAATATTTGAAGGCGGTTTTGACTGCTTCATAGAAATTGGATTTTAATCCTTGTAAGATATTGATTAAATACATTATTTCTTAATATTTTTCTTCGTTTTAGTTTTTCCATATAAAACGCTATTTTAATATCATATGTTAGGACCTAATATAACCAACACTAACTGTGCCCGCGAACTATGTTTCGCCTTAAAAAATCAAAGAAAAAACTGTAAGTCTACTTTCCCGCGGGAACTAGGTACTTTTCCGGGATAATAAGTAGCCTATATGTTAATCCCTATCGTAATCCGTCTACCTACAAAATTTCATCCACATCCATTCAGTAGTTTTTGCGTGAAAGAGTAACAAACATCCATACATACAAACTTTCGCCTTTATAATATTAGCAAGAATGTAACAAAACAAATAGCTTCCTTTTATCACATGACTATTGCTCTGTCCTCCTGTAGGTAATTCAGTGTATAACGTGAAGATTTAATTTTTTTTTTATTGTAATATCATTCCTATTTCAGGAGTAGGCACGAAACATGGACTGACGTTGGTTCTAGATGCCAATGTTGCTGAATACTATTGTGCCTCTACGAGAAGTGCTGGATTTAAGGTGAGCTTTAGATCAACGACGTTTCGCACTGAATTATTAGCTATTGTGTGTATATCACAATTATCACTCTATTATAAATAACTTAGAAGTTCAAAGGCTCTGCTTCGTCGTCACAGCTCATATACGTCCCCACTGAGGGGTTCGAGCCTACCCTATATTAGGGTGATTAGGCCTTAGTCAACCACGCTGGCCCAGTGCGGATTGGTCGACTTCACATACATCATTGAATTTCTTCGCAGATGTATGCAGGTTGCCTCGCGATGTTTTCATTCACCGTACGAGCGTCAGACAAATGTACATATGAAATTCGAAACGACAAACACATTGGTATATGGCGGGTCTCGAACCCCGACCCCCCGATTGGAAGGCAAGTGCCGAGTCCACAGCGCCACCGACGCTCTAAGACGACGACGTAATGCTCTGCTTACTACCTAAGAAATTGACAGTAGTACTGCTTTCGATTACCTATTAATATAATCTCAAACTCAAAAAAACTCAACATAGAGCTTTTTCTGGCACTTATTGACGTCAAACAATAATCTTATAAACCAAAACTCTAATTAAAAGTGGAATAAACTAGATAAACAATGTATAATTTAAACCTTGTACATAAGTACAGTAAGCTCCCATTTAAGCTTTATAATTAGATTACGAAAACCACCACTATTACGAGCAACATAAGAACGATCCAAAGGTCAAAGAGTATAGCTTGCCGAGGAGCTTACTGTACATACACCCCAACCATAATAAGTAGTATGTATGCAAATACAAGTATTAGGTCCTTACATATAAAATTGGCGTTTTGTATGGGAGGAACATAAAGTCGACTTTTTTTTAATGTAATATATTTATTCAATCAAAGTATGTACCATTGCTATCTATGCACTTTTGCCATCTCATAGTTAGTTCATCGATCCCTTTACTAAAAAACCATTCGGACGGGAATCAATTAATTCTTTGAAGGCGGTTTGGACAGCCCCATCGGAGTTGAATTTTTTCCCTTTCAAGAAGTTATCCAAATTTCGAAAAAAATGGTAATCTGTTGGAGCAAGGTCCGGAAAGTACGGTGGATGTCTTAGACATTCCAATTGAAGCGCCTCTAATTTGGTAGCTGTCTGTTGTGCAGTGTGTGCTCTAGCGTTATCATGAAGCAGCAGTGGCCTAGAGCGATTGAACAGCCTCGCTTGTTTAGCAGCTAGCTTTTCCATCATGGTTTGCAGTTGCTGACAATAGACACCTGCCGTAATCGTCCAGATTTAAGATAGCTGTAGTGAACGACACCAACACTAGTCCCAGGGCCTAATTTACCCACAGGCTAATAAGGCTAGAACCTAGGGCGCAAGGCTCAAGGCTGCGGCGGGCGCTGTTTTGAGCTGAGACTTACCTAGTAATACTCATAATATTTGGTAATTTTGTGTCAAAAAAAATACGTGCGTTAACATAAAATTCCTGTGTGATGACGATAATGTTGTATTTTTGGAGCTGTTGATTTATCAAACGTTGTTACTCTATATGAGTCATTATATACACGTTTTGAAACGTTACGAGACAACAAATAGTTTGAAAAATTGGAATCGGAAGCAATTGAAAGGTCAATCACTGAATTTATAAAACATTCATTAAGAAAAAGAAACCAAAATTCCATTTCGACGAAGTAAGAGTGTAACGATTTTAAAGGTAATTTAAAGGTAACGATCTTTCTTTCCTCGTAGAAAAATATCACGCTTCCATTGTTTGTCTCAAAGTTCAGTTGAAAAATCTCGAGCCTACCCTATATTAGGGTGATTAGGCCTTAGTCAACCACGCTCGCCCAGTGCGGTTTGGTCGACTTCACATTCACATACACCATTGAATTTCTTCGCAGATGTATGCAAGTTGCCTCACGATGTTTTCCTTCAGCGTCAGATAAATATGAAATTCGAAAAACGAAAAGCACATTAGTATATGGCGCTCTGGAACCCGGACCTCCCGATTGAAAGGCAAGTGCCGAGTCCACAGCGCCACCGACCACGCCCCCTTTGATGTACACCCTGGATCCACACTTCAATTTCCGCCCGATTTTTAAAATTGTTTTTGTATTCGATAGATTATACTCTTGAGCTAGTCCCATTGTCACCAAAGTCAGGATCTGATGATGGGATTCTATGAAAATCGATAGAAACCCTTAAATTTTGTAGGTACGGCCAACTTGCTTTTTTCCGAAGCTATTCAGGTATTTGCGTCTGGTAGTCTTAAACGAAGCTGATGATGGAAGAATCCTTAACTTTTAGGAGCTACCTAGTTTACTTTTTTAAATACAATAGGCATGTATTGACAAATAATAATAATAATAATAATAATAATAATAATAATGTTTTATTATTTTCTCATCACAAAGGTAAGTAAAAAATAATAAGGTACATTATAAAAGATGATTAAATTACAATACCCTTGTGAGAGACTGGTGTCCATACTAGGGTAATCCCTGTGTGACGGATCGCCAGGCCCTCACCCTCGGACTAATGATCTTACTTATTTACTATGGTTCTCTGTCTCGTACCTATACTATTTAAAATATTTGTAAGAATTATTATTAGGTAGTTTTTTTTTTTGCTCTAAATATTATAAACAAATTTAATAATGAAAACATTATAACAAATAAAAACTATACATCTGCATGCAAGAATGAATATGTGTATGTGCGTGCGTGCATGCGTGTGTGTGTGTGTGTGTGGGTGCGTGTTAGTATGTGTGCGTGCGTTAGTGCGTGTTTGTATGTATGAGCGTGTGCTTATGCTTACTCGTATGATATCATAAAAAAATGTCAAAACATTTTTTTATGATATCACTGTTAATAGATTCTCTGTACTTTTATAGTCTAAATTTAGAAGCCACTGTTGTAAGCGCTGTTTGCATTCTCGTAACGGAGATGAGTAATAGGACAGAATTGCATTTAATTTATTATATAGGTACCCTCCCAGAAAGCAATAGAACTTGCGTGAGAATCGTGTTTTGAAGTTCTCAGTAGTGCAAATGTTGTTTCGTCGTCTCCTGTTTTCTAAGGTTGGATCATATTGTACTGTAGAATGTTTGTAGAGAATTGTATGTAATATGAACAACTTACGAACGGAAAGAACCTCACATTGCTTATAAAGGTCGTTTGTAGGATAAATGAAAGGTAGGGATTTACTTACTTTCAAGACCGCCCTTTGAGCTCTTTCGAGCTGTATCATTGTTGTTTTAGGCACTCCACCCCAAACGGTGATGCAATATGTAAGTAGTGTCTGACAGAGCGCTACATATACCATTTTAATGATTTTGTAACTAGTTACATGGCGTAGATTTTTAAAAACAAAAATTAATTTACGAATCCTAGATGAAAGTAGATCAATATGATGATGAAAACTTAAGTTAGCATCTATCATCACCCCCAAATATTTAATCGTATCAGTTTTAATCAAATCGGGACATGAACAAGATTTACTAGTTTGAGGGCAGCAATGGGCTTTAATAGAAAGTGACTCTAGTTCTGGTATAAAATGTTTTCTCATAGAAAATGTAATGTACTTAGTTTTAGAAAGATTAAGTGTAAGTTTATTTTCCTTAAGCCATTTGATTACCTTGTTAAAGCCCATTTGTGCAAATTTAAATACTTCAGACCAAGTGTTAGCTCGGAATAAAAGCGCTGTGTCATCGGCAAAAGTAATGATCTTTCCATTAGATATATTAAGATCACAAAGACCATTTATGTATGTTAAAAATAGGGTGGGCCCAAGTACACTACCCTGTGGTACACCGTATTTTATAGGAAGATCATTACTACATAATTCGTCAACCTTAACTCTCTGATAGCGATCTGACAGGTAGTCCGCAAAAAGCTGTAATTGAACACCACGTATGCCCAGTTTTTCTAACTTGTTAAGTAAGAGTGGAATAGAGACCGTGTCGAAAGCTTTGGCTAGATCAAGAAATATTACAATTACTTTTTGTTTAGAGTCTAGATTTGTAGCAATGTAGTTAGTAAGTTCTTGAACAGCGTCATTAGTCGAGCGTTTAGATCTAAAACCGAATTGTGAAGGTGATAGTAGTTTATTATTCTCTAGATAATTGGTCAAACGTTTGTTTAGAACCTTTTCTATTATTTTTGATAAAGTTGGTAATATAGATATTGGTCTATAGTTGTCGACACAGTCCCTAGCACCACTCTTAAAGATAGGATGAACTTCAGCTAATTTTAAATCTTTTGGAAATTTACCCGTTTTGAGGGCTAGGTTACAAATATACGTAATAGGAGGGATAAGACGTGTTCCAAACTGTTTCAAAAATGCTGGCGAAACATTATCTCTTCCTACAGCAGAGTCTGATTTTAGGTTAAGTATTAAGGTTTCTATCTCTTGATGGTCTGTGTCAAGTAGTACTAGAGAGTGTGGATGTGCAATGTCAGGGAGAGTAATATCCTGCATATAATTGGCCGAACTTTTTTCTGCTAACTCTTTCCCAATATTAACAAAAAATGAATTTACTGCATTTATTGAGGAAGTAGGATCCGATCTATTTATTAGTTCTGTTGGAGCGTCCCTATTTTTATTTGTATTTGTTACAGATTGTATTGCACTCCAAAGTTTTTTATTATTTGTATTAGATGCATTGGTTAGCACTGACTTATTATACTCTTTTTTTAGCTTTTTAAGAAGTTCATTACAATGATTCCTGTATCTTTTATAAGTAGTTCTGATTATTTCATTATCTGGATTCTTTTTACATTTTTGGTGCAATTTGTCTCGATTTCGTAAACATCTCAGTGCTCCCGATGATAACCATGGTTTTTTAATTGTTTTGCGATTAGAGGTATTAATTATAGTGGTATTTCTCAATAGAGCATCATTAATGGTTTTTAATAAAAATGAAGTAGCTATGTTTACATCTGTAATATAATAAATCGTATCCAGCTCTACACTATCCAAGTCATTTTTTAATTCTTGATAATTAATGCGTTTTATAACTCTACGTGGAGATTTCTTAGGTTTCATATTAGTCTGTAATAATAACATAATAGTGTCATGATCAGTTATAGATGTTTCAGCCACATAACAGAGAGCTTGTTGTTTCGTTTTTAAAAACACGTGATCTAAACAGGTTTTAGTGTGAGTAGGAAGTGTGTGCGCTGGTAAAAGACTATGTGATGCGAGTAGATTTAAGTAATATGAGGAGTTCGCATCCCTATTGCCCATACTTATATCTATATTGATATCGCCTATTATAATTATATTCTTTGAGTTTGAACAATGAGCTAAGTATTGGCTAAGTGATTGAATGAACTTGGTGGGATCTCTGAAACCTGGCGGTCTGTATATTGCAATCATAATAATATTATTGTCGATTTTGAGGATAAGATCGTTACACTCAATTAAATTCGTAGTTTGTACTTCTATGTTTAGCGATTTTTTGCAATATACTACCACACCCTCATTTTGGGTTGCATTACGAGCGTTTTTATAATGATTGTAACCATCAATTCTAGGAATATCAAGAGTAGATAATAACCAGCATTCAGTGAGGATTACTATATCCCATTCTATAGCAGTTCGGTGGAGCAAAATTACAAATTCATCCATATTACGTGATATGCTTCTAATGTTCTGATGGATAATCTTTAAGTGTAATTGCGGCTCTCTAATTAAATTAACACAATTGTCTAAATCATTTAGAATAGAGGAGTGTGCTATTGAGTAACGATCAATATCGTCACTTATCAAAGTAGTCCTATCCAGTTTTAAAATTTGAAATATTGGTGACAAACCGTGTTTTGACACGGGCCGGGATTAAATGTGATTCATTAGAATGAAAATGATGCAGAGATTGAGTAGATTGAAATATCTTTAAAATAATTCTATGCTTCTGGCAACTAAACAGAAAAATGAATTGTGTTAGGTTTATAGTGTGTGTGTGATAATTTACATTGCATTGTTTATTACTGTTATTGTATGATAAGAGGTGTTTATGAAAGTATGAAGTATAATTTTGATTGGTGTAATAAAAACAATAAATGAAAACCGACTTCAAAAACACTAATAAGTAATAAATAAAATTTATGAATAGGTACAGACAACATCATATTTCTCTATATCGAAGTCGGTGCCAAACGATAATCTCCTAGAAAGTTTTAAAATTTGGCACCGACATCAATATAGAAATATGATGATGTCGTACCTATTCTTAAATAATTTTTAACTTTTCATTGTTTCTGAAGTAGGTTTTTTTTAATTTCTCCTTGCATATTTTTAGGATAAAATAAATAGATTGTACAAATGAGTGTTGGAATTACCTATTCGGTTTCTTTTGTCTTTCGTTTACCTACTTACTGACAGTTTGATTAAAAAATGTTAGGTTACTTAATGTAAATCCGTGGGTTACGTAAGCTTTCTTCTGTACCTACTTGTAATTAAATAAGATGCACCTGTAAGTGAATGAAAAAGTAGGAAAAGACAGGCTGGGGGGCGCATTTTCATATAGTTAGCCTAGGGCGGTCCGTACTCTGAATGGCCAACGCCGATCCCGATTGTGTCTCCACGGAGGTAGAAGTATCTAGAGAGTTTTTAGCCGGTAGTGGGTCTTCTACCCGAGTCCTGCATATCCTTGGGGTGGCCTAGTCAGCTCAATTCCCTTGTCGAATACCGTAAAGAATGTATTTTCTCTCTTGTAAAAAAAAAAGGACGGTCCGTACTCTAAATCAGGCACTGACTAGTCCACCAGACGCTCACAAGTAACATTTTTGGAGTCAATTTTCGATTGGGGCATGGTTTGGCTGGTTCGGCAGGGTTCAGCCATTGCGATGAGCGCTTCCGATTATCGTACGGGACCCACTTTTCATCACAAGTAATGATTCGATTTAAAATCCCTTCATTATTGTGCCGGTTGAGTAATGCAACGCAGCAGTCAACGCGCGTTTGTTGATTTGCTTCACTCAATTCGTGACGTACCCACCTTCCAAGCTTTTTCACCTTCCCAATTTGTTTCAAGTGGATTAAAACAGTTTTATCACTAACACCGCAGCCTGCAGCTAACTCGGACGTAGTTTGCGATGGATCCGCTTCCACAATAGCCTTCAATTCTTCATTATCAACTTTGGTCTCCGGCTAACTAACGGTTATAGATCTATTACCACACTATTTGCGTTTTAACACACAGGTGTTTTATGAGCTGCTTTATGTATCTAAAACCGGTGAAATTAGATCCACTTCATGAGCAAGTGTGTTGAAAAATTTTCAACTTGCTGGTGCCTGAAACTATGAAATTTTATTCATACAAAAAGCTTAACTATACATTAATTAAACAACCATACTAGGCCGTGCCTGCGCTATGAGAGAAATACACAATTTTCTAATTTAATTTCTAGCGGCTAGTAGGCTTACATGAAGTGAAAAATTAATAAGATACCATATTTTAAATCCCAGTGGCCAATTAGGTATTACAAAGTATTACAAAATTGAGCTTTATTGTGTGTGTGGATTTATGTGTGTATATATAATATGTGTGTGTGTTACCTCTGTTCGCTTCTAATTAATCATTTACTATTTAAAAATGTTAATCAAAACTTCAGACTCATCGTAGGTCCATTCAATCAACATTTGAGAAACAGCTATTTAGTTTCACGTGCAGAACACAGCTTGAAGTTACAGATGCTAGCGAGTTTATTGTAAATAAATGGAAAGAGAAAAATTTCGAACCGCCCACCTTGCAACGGAAGTAGACACAGAGCGACTTGTTACTTTGAAAACGCGTTTCTGTAACATGTCATCATAAGAGTTTCGTGCCCGTAATACAGATTTATTTCGTGCCCGTAATAGGTGCGTCGGTGGCGCTGTGGACTCGGCACTTGCCTTCCAATCGGGAGGTCGGGGTTCGAGACCCGCCATGTACCAATGTGTTTTACGTTTAGAATTTCATATGTACATTTGTCTGACGCTCCTACGGTGAAGGAAAACATCGTGAGGCAACCTGCATACATCTGCGAAGAAATTCAATGGTGTGTGTGAAGTCGACCAATCCGCACTGGGCCAGCGTGGTTGACTAAGGCCTAATCACCCTAACATAGGGTAGGCTCGAACCCCTCGGTGGGGACGTATATGAGCTGTGATGATGATGATGAATACAGATTTATGAGCAAAAAAAGCAACCCCAAAGAAATACAGCCTTCTAGTTCTAACACAGAACATTCACTACCTTAAAAAGATCATTTCATTCGTAGAGTACCTAATAGGCTTCTTCAAAGCAATTTTAAGGACACCTGTCTAAGCTGTTTCAAAAGGAAGTAGGTAGTTTATTATCTAGGAAAAATGAAGATTATATTATGCAAATGTTTCATATTTTTATCCGAAACGGAATGTAGACTTCACTGTAGTCGTATAGAAAGGCCCCAGAAAAATGTTTGATACAGGGCGCCCACAAGGCTAGCTACGTCACTGTTTATGTCCGACATTAAAACAAAATATTGTCATCATCCCAATTCAGATACTCCTCCACAACCCGACTGAAACGCCGAAGATAGCGAACCTCGGGGAAATATTTGGGCCGGGCATGGAGGCCAGGGTGGTCATCCAGCCCCGCATCCTCGACGCTCAGCCGGACCTGCAGTCCATAGAAATCAGCAAGCGCCTCTGTTTGTTCTCCGTTGAAAAGGAGTTGTTGTTTTACAGGTACAGGTATTTATACAGGGTTCCTGAAAATTTGACGTATTCCTGTTAACAGGGATTCTGATGAGGTCAAAAGCAACTGTCAACGGCAAATGATTTTGTCATGTCGAATAACTCAAAAACCATTAATGTAAGGTCACAACATTAGATAATAAAATCATTTGCTTTTGACCTCATCTAGCTAGTCTCAAAAGGTGTATCAAGCCGAAAAGGTGACAAAGTACGTTCACATAATAATGAACAAGTTTTGTTTTAGTACTTTTAATAAAAATCGATATAAGTAATTTAAGTAAATTATTTTTTAAGATTTCAAAACAAACTACGCTGTGGCTGCACTAGCCGTCAGCTTTTATTTGTTACGTCAGAGAATAGATAATGTTACGTTACGGTCATTACAGCCCTTGCATGAACACCGAAACACGATCCGATAAAACGATAACTCGATACAAACTGTCAAAATATATTGGATATATATAATGGCCACATTTTTATCGACATTAATATATAAATAATGCCCAAAATAACAATACCAATATCCAAAACACACTCAAATCATCAAGATAACTAAAAAATCCAATTTTTTAACAGCTTCTATCGATATATATAGCATGACCACCGAAACACGATATGATAAAACGATAAATCGATATGAACTGTCATATTGGATACAATGGCTACCTTGACATTTTATCGACATTAATATATTTAACTATGCCCAAAATAACAATACCAATGTCCGAAACATAACTATACTCAAAACTTCAAGATAACTAAAAAATCTAACTTTTTTACAGTTTTTATCGATATATTGTTTTATCATATCGTGTTTCGTTGGTCATGCTGGGGGACAAATCTACGCGGCATGGTTAAGAGGATAGAGATCTGTCAATCCTAATACTTATTTTGTGATGCGTACTACGAGTAAGTGCCGTCCTACGTTAAGACCACCGCCGCCCATATTGACTAACCCAGTATGCCAGCTTTGATAATGTAATAACTAGTTTTTTTATATAATATGTGACTAGAATGTGGTAAGAATAATGCTTCAATTTTGCATAGGTATTCATTTGGACTGCGACGTAAATATGTGCATGCACTTTTTTGTTTCTAATTTCGAGTATTGGTTTTTTTTTTTTTTTTTTTTTTTTTTTTTTTTTTTTTTTTTTTTTTTTTTTTTTGCGTATAAAATCAAGTTACACATAACCGACATGCCTGCTGAGTAACTTAATATCGTGTCTATTTTTTTAGTTTCATGACACAATTAGTTTTTTTTTTCAGAACATACACATTAAAGAACTGCGAGATGGAATGTGAAGCGACGGCTATGCTCGAATTGTGCGAATGTGTCTTTTACTACATGCCAAGTATGTCGAATGCGTTTAATGTACAACATTAATTTTAATTTTTCATAAAAAAATCCCACTGAATTTTGAGTAAACCAGTAAAATACTAAATAGAAATTATTGGTTGATTTTTGGATAAGTTTAATTAAGTAAGTTTATAAAGTAAGGGAGTCATTAAATATCCCCTTTTCAGAAAATAAAACAACTCGCGTCTGTGGCAAAGCCGACGCTAAGTGCTACGAAAATTCGACTCAATTCAAGGCAAAAAGTAAGTGACATTTTTTAAAAAGCTGCAAACCAGTTATCAGTACACAAACAGACATATACAAACACTATATTCGCATTTGATGAGTAGTTTTTGCTGCAGCGAGAAATATAACCAACGGGCAAAACCGCCACACACGCTCAGTTTAGCCTGTACAGTTAAACTGCACAGGTATACCAACGGACAAAAAATATTAAAATTCATATTTTTTCCGTTGCCTGAACAAGTGTGGAAATCTGCACAGTTGTACAACATACACGCTCCGGTTTACCTGTACAGTTGAGCTATACAGGCAAACCTGTCAGGTATACCCTAGCGTGTATGGCTATGGCTACCTCAATCCCTTAATGTCATCCTTTTCCAGGGCAAGTATGTGACGACTGTATGCCAGCCTGCACGGAAATTTCCTTCTTCGAGCGGATTACTAGCGCGCCTTTGAGCAGAGCTCTCGTGAGAAGCCTGGCTTGGAAACTCAACAAAACAACTGACTACTTTGTGTGATTATCACCAATTGTTTTATTTTTTACGCGTAATAAGAGAGGAATTAATGGCCAGTTAATGAACACGTATCTATAGGGTAGAAATCAAAGACGGCCACTGCCACGGAAGTCCCTGAATATGACATTTTTAACTTATCAAGAAAAATTCCACTTGCCATAACCGGGTATCGAACCGGCCCTGCGAGCATGGAACTCTCGATAAACACAATTTGACAGCTAAGATCGATAAAAATCGATAAATTTGACAGATATGACTGACTATACTTTTATGGGGCCAGTCGATAGGGATAATTATAAGGATTAATTTCTTATACATTTTTGCCTTAAACTCACCACGATACGAAAGTCAGATCTTTTAGCTTAGAGACAATTTTAACTAGTGTGTTATTCTGGTTCTTTTAGTGAAAACATGCTGGTCGTACACTTCTTTTTCGAGGACGACACATTCCTTCGATTCACGAAAGGAGAGATTTTTGGACTCACTGAATTTCTGTGTAAGTAGCACCTACATTTACTTTTAACTACCCTCGAGATTTCAATTCTGTTGATGTTACACAGTGTGTAAACAAAAACCATGTGAAACCTTAGAGCAGGGTTTCTAAAAAATGGGGTCCACGGACCCCTTAGGCGTCCGTAGCATGTGTATCAGGGGTCCGCAGTAAGTCATAGTCTGTAAACATATTTACTAGGAAAGTGTGTAGTAATTGTCGAAGACAATTCCACAATTATTTAACGTACTCATTGAGGTCAACAGCAGCACCCTTCTCATTAACCAAGTAGTAAGCATAATGAAAGAATCAATAACCGTTTTTTTATTAATACAGGGTGTCTCAGAAACAATGGATAAACCTTTAACTGTTGATAGGTTTCGTCGAGACCTCTCTAATCTCAAATTTTGACTTTAGTAAAAATATCTCGGTTTTCAAGATATTTTATAGTTTATGATTTTTTTTAAAAATGCCACTTTTGGTTGGTTTTTAATGTGCCATTTTTACAAATACGGACTTTTTCTGATTCAGGTTTTTTTAGCTTCTAACGGAATAGTTCAGCTATCAATAACAGTGGTTAAAATTGAGCTAGCTAATCACGAAGTGCTTGGAAAAAACAATGTTCCAAAAAAAATTAAACAAGAAATTATTTTTCTTCGTGTTTGGTCTGCTACCATGTAAAAAAAATGTATGACGCTCATCCTGTCCATTATCTTAAAAAAAATGCTTAGTTATTCTAGTTTCAAAAAAGGTATGATAAACTTATGCTTAATGTATCTCTGAACTTTTATTACTGCTTGAATAGCAAATGGTATGAAAATTTTAAAAAGATTGTTTGTCGGATTAATTATTTTTCGGATTAATTTTATTCGGTTAATTTAGTTTTCCAGTATTAAGTTTATGCTTTCTTGACTTTCTGACTGGTTGAATAGCAAATAAAATGAAAATTTGAGAAAAAAAAGGTTTTTTTTCCACTAATAAGCACTTAAAGCTTATTTGTAAACATTCGTTTGCGAGTCACAGAGTTGAGAAACGTGTTTTTTTTTGTGGCCCCTGCCTGCCACATGTCTCATCCACTATGCGCAATCAAAAAGGAGCCTTATCATTAACAGCACATGAGTCATAAGCATTTGCAACCTTACCTGCTATCGAATTTCCTGGAAGGACTTTTTTTACCTGCGTCTGATCAATGGGTTCTTTGTTACGATTGTTAGTGTCCTTCTGAACTCCGGTTGTGACCCACGCGTGTTTTCTGTATTCGAGAGATTCGATAGAGCTTCGATGATTTTAAACGACATTTTGCTGTGATTTTGGACTTGACTAGCTTTGCGATTCGGATATTGTTTGTGCTGTGAAACCTATTGACAACTGGTGATCATATGGACTTGGCTAGCTTTACGATTTGGATATTGTTTGTGCTGTGAAACCTAACTGACAACCAATACATAACACTGAACATGCCTAGACATCAGTACACGTCGCGCGAATATGCAAACATGCATTTCGTTTATGGCGAATGTCGAGGAAATGCTAACGCTGCTGCTCGTCTGTACGCAGAGAGGTAAGATTATTTATTTTCTCTTTAATTCAATCAATCTTATTTTTTTTTAAATCACACACATTTATTGCAACTTTAGTTAAACGTATCAGGATGGGTCTTACATTATGTTATCCTTCTAAAAATAGTCACACGCCGTGTTTAATTAGATTTTAAAATTAAATGAATTAGTAAATTTAATAACGTCATTTTTTGTATTAGGTACCCCAACGCACGTCACCCGGACTATCGAGTTTTTGCTCTGGTACATAATTCGTACTGCGAAGGGAGGCTTCCAGGAAGAGGCATTGGTGGTGCAGGGGCAGGAAGACCAGAAAGAAACGACGATGAAGAAGTAGTAGTCCTCGACGAAATAGAAGACGATTCAACACGTTCTGTGCGTGTAATTGCACGTCGAACCGGCATTAATAGAAGCAAAGTGCATCGCATATTGAAAAAATACCTTTTGCACCCTTTCCATATTCAAAGGGTCCAAACTCTACAGCCTGCTGACTATCCGCGCAGGATTGCATTCTGCAGAATCATGTTAAATAAAATAAGGGAGGACCCGCAATTTTTCAATAAAATTTTATGGACGGATGAATCCTCATGCCGGAGAGATGGATATTTCAACATCCATAATCTACATAGCTGGCAAGTTGAAAACCCACATTTGATGAGGGAAGATCGGTCCCAAGTTCAATTTAAAGTTAACTTGTGGACTGGGATTATTGACGGACAGGTGATCGGGCCATATGAACTTCCAGCTACACTGAATAGTGAAATTTACCTTAATTTTTTACAAAATGATTTACCCGGCATGCTAGAAGATGTCAATTTAGAAGTGAGGCGGAGAATGTGGCTTCAAAATGATGGGTGCCCAGCTCACTACGCAATAGTAGTAAGAAATTATTTTAATCAACACTTCCCACAAAGGTGGATAGGCCGGCTCGGCCCTATTTTATGGCCGCCCAGATCGCCGGATCTAAATCCCTTGGATTTTTTTTATTGGGGATGTCTGAAAGACCTTGTCTACGCGAGGCCAGTATCCTCAATAACAGAGTTGCGTACTCGCATACAAAATGCAGCTGCACACATAAAAACGTCTGGTTACGCGCGCCGCATCAAACTTTCTTTTATAAAAAGATGTAGGGCGTGTATCAGAGCGCAAGGACGCCAATTCGAACATTTATTGTAAATTTAATAAAAAATTAAAATTTCATGTTGTTTTATTTCAAATTCTTTATTCAAACTAAGAATTAATAACTATTCCGAAAAAAATCTTTTTAAAATTTCATACCATTTGCTATTCAAGCAGTAATAAAATTTAAGAGATACATTAAGCATAGGTTATCATACCTTTTTTGAAACTAGAATAACTAAGCATTTTTTTAAGATAATGGGCACGATGAGCGTCATACATTTTTTTTACATGGTAGCTGACCAAACACGAAGAAAAATAATTTCTTGTTTAATTTTTTTTGGAACATTGTTTTTTCCAAGCACTTCGTGATTAGCTAGCTCAATTTTAACCACTGTTATTGATAGCTGAACTATTCCGTTAGAAGCTAAAAAAACCTGAATCAGAAAAAGTCCGTATTTGTAAAAATGGCACATTAAAAACCAACCAAAATTGGCATTTTTTAAAAAAATCATAAACTATCAAATATCTTGAAATATTTTTACTAAAGTCAAAATTTGAGATTAGAGAGGTCTCGACGAAACCTATCAACAGTTAAAGGTTTATCCATTGTTTCTGAGACACCCTGTATAAAGAAGGCTTTTTTCATTTCCAAAATATTTTTGACAGGGTCCGTGGAATTGTTTAAATTGCGTAAGTGGTCCATGACTGCAAAAAGTTTAAGAAACCCTGCCTTAGAGGAGCATGTTCAGAATCGATATACGATGATGTTTGTGGGACATTTTTTAAACACTTCAATAAAAAAACTAATTAAATATAATCATTAGTTCTTTATTAGTAACACCGATTGCTCATCTCTTTGCGTACCGGCAGCTTGTAAACACTGATGTTCAAATGTATCAATTTTAAATAAAATCTAGTAGTGAACTTCCTCAATCCTATCAGTAAACATTTACGCTCTTAAGAGGATTGTGAAGCTGTTAATTTTCATACAAAAAGCGATAACGTTTTTCTCCCTCTTTACATAGTTCAATTTTCATAATTTTTGGAAGTGTTATAGATATAACGAAGATCTAGGTTTGTACGTTTTCATTTTGAAGTAATATTGCTCAGAATATAAATTATTAGCATCTAAATATATTTGAGAAACTACCTCGAGCATGTTTTTTCTTTTTTGATTAAATTATACGGAATTACAAAAAAAGCAAGCGTACGAACATAGATTAGGGTATACTGAATCTAATGAAATCAAAAGTCTCTAATTTCGTAAAGTTTTAGGGGGGTAAAACAGTTATCGCCCGAAACAATATTTTAATAAGAAATGTAGGCACTTGTCTAGGACTTTCAACTCTAAGCGGTGTGCTACAAACTGCATTTTTGAAAGTGCATACTCGAGCCATGAATTGACACTTCACAGTCCTCTTAAAGGGGTTCACCAGGGTACAAGGGTTAATTTGATTACACACAGCGTAATCAAATTAACGGACTACTGTAGCATTGAATCTTTACATTAACGAAATAAAATATGCTTTCTTATAAAGTCACAGGTAATTGTAACAACCCATGTTTCCATTCTCATGCAAGAGCTACAGTTTAAGGGCCGTGTGTAGGTACTATTTTTGTATTTTTTTTATTGCTACTAAGTTGGCAAACAAGCAAACTGCCCACCTGATGGTAAGTGGTAACAGTCACCTATAATACGAGTACATGTGGCTCCTGTGACATTCGCAGTAAAACTGCAACCCCCACAAGGGCCACAGTGTACGTTGCCAACTTGTGACCCAAACCGGAACACAGCAATGCAAGCACTGCTGCTTTGCGACAAAAATAGGTAAGACGGAGGTACCCAAGCACACGACCCTGGTACAGTCTCCCTCCGGTGAATGTATGCTGTCACATCGTCGACGGCCCCTGAAAAGAACGTAGTGTGTACGGGCCCTTAATTTTATCTATAATACCTTTAGTAAGTTACATGTTCGCTATGTGCAAGTCCGTAGCCGAATGGTGACAGTAGCAATGAACACGTCGCCTGCGTAGAAAGTGGCCCGTAGAAACCAGCACTCGGTACTCAATTCACCTGAAAAAAATCACCTACTGGGTGCATCAGGTCATGTTGCGGCGAATCTTTGCTGATCGCAAAAACCGCATCAAGATCGATTCAGCCAAAGGCGAGATAATCGCGTACAAACATTCAGGTCAAACGGAGAACCTCCTTTGTTTTGAAGTCGGTTAAAAATAAGTTGGGGTGGACGAAAAGCGATTGTAACAGATTTTGAGTTGCAGAATAAGCTCCCTGGTGTCGTTTCAGCGAACACGGGTGGACTGCTGGGACTGTGCATGGGCTTCAGCATGATGAGCGCAGTCGAGCTGGTCTACTACGTGACGCTGCGGGTTCTCTGCATGACCAGGCATCGCAGGCCTAAGCATCCCTTCACTAAGTAGCTGCTGGAAGTGGTAGTGTTGTCGTTAGATTGTTTTCAGTCCATGTGTCAAAAAATAAAGTTGACGCAATGTATGTGTGATCGAAAAATAAAGTTGACGCAATGTGTAGGCATTATTTTCTACCTTCTTTTCAACCTTCTTCGGATGCGCAGCGGTCAGCAAAATGATACTTGGGTGTGTAATGTTTGATATAAATACTGGTAATCTAACATACAAATAATATAGTTTAATATAGACATAATACCAGATGATATAAAAAAAACATTTTATATAACGCCTGTTGGTTTGCAATGCATTTATTAACTTGCATGCAAGCAAGCAAGCACCATGTAAGCAAACACACAGCATGCAGGCAAGCATGTAGCATGCAAGCAAGCATACACCATGTAAGCAAACATGCAGCATGCAGGCAAGCATGTAGCATGCAAGCACGCATGCAACATCCAAGAAAGCACGCAGCATAGAAACAAGCACGCAGCGTGCAAGGAAACATGCAAAGTACAATCAAAGATGCAGCGTGCAAGCATAATATAAATACTGGTAATCTAACATACATATGTATAATATAGTTTAATATAGACATAATACCAGATGATATAAAAAAAATTATATAACGCCTGTTGGTTTGCAATGCATTTATTAACTTGCATGCAAGCAAGCAATCACCATGTAAGCAAACACACAGCATGCAGGCAAGCATGTAGCATGCAAGTAAGCATACACCATGTAAGCAAACATGCAGCATGCAGGCAAGCATGTAGCATGCAAGCATGCATGCAACATCCAAGAAAGCACGCAGCATAGAAACAAGCATGCAGCGTGCAACGAAACATGCAAGTACAATCAAAGATGCAGCGTGCAAGCATGCACCAAGCATGCACCAAGCAAGCAAGTATAGAAGCACCATGCAAGCAAACATGCAGCGTGCATGCTTTCTGTCACAGCTCCGGCGCTGCGAGGCTCCGGCGGTCCCACGGGAGCTCATCGTCGCAGATGGTTTCCACTCACCACCTGCTCCTCAGCTCGCGGGCCGCCTCGCCCCTGCGCGCCTACGCGGGTTTGAATTACACTCTAGGGGTAGGACAAACAACACTACGTGGAAGTCGGTTTTGTAGCGATTCGTTTCTGTCACTACACTAGTAGCCTGAATGAATTACTTTGCTTAATATATTTTAGATTAATATATGATCAAAATGATATTTCATAGAAAATTATTTAGTAAACAATGTAAAAATTATATCTAATAAAAATATAGAATATGATGATTATAGCAATGTAGCTTTATGCAAACTGTTGTCATGGAATATGAGTATTATATCAAATGAATGAATGAATAATACACGAAATGTTGTTATAGGAAGTGTCAATAGACCAAGTAAAAATTATATCCAATGAATGTATGAATTATATTTCCTTTGAAATTAGATCATTTGTAATTATAAGAAATGAAACGCACCCATGATACTTACCGCCGCAGTGACCTACGATTTTTTTTACTTTTAAGAAGTTTCTCAAAACTACAATTATATTAATAAAGACATGCGTACTGTGTATGAAATGTAATAATCTCGTTAGTTAGACAAAAGAGATACGTATTTTTATTTTAACGAAATAATGAAAAAAAAACTACTAAGATAATCCGAACTGAAATTAAGAAGACAAGCTACGTCACACGTTAGTAGAAAATTTACCAACGTATGCGACATTTCAAGTCAACGTATGGTTAAAGTTATTAATACGTCAAAATAGAACTTCTTGAGACAAGAGAGAATATGAAAACAAAACAGCATTTATAATAATAAAAAATAATTTATTCAAATATACCTAGATAACACTATACATAGGGTGATTCGAAATCAAAATATCTGATTTTATTTTTGTATTAGTTAATTACATAATAATACTTACATAGGAATGAAATTTAAAATAAAGCAACCAGACGGCGCTTGTGAGATGTCATATTTTCCTGCGATTCGTAATAACGATAGAAAAATAATATTACATAATATTATATTCAGTACTATTCTTGAGAGTATCTAAAGGTAATTTGGAAACAACTTTCACAAATCTGACTCTATCTCTATTAACACAAATGAAACAACAACTTTCGTCTATTTTGTAGTAAGACCGATCGATAGTGTTACGTACATGAAACCAATCAACCTTACACTAACAAACAGTAAAATCAGTCTATTTACAAAACCACATCGTCTGAGGATCATTTCTGCCTTACGCGTCAATACAAATTAGCTTGGGAAACATACGACAGAGAAATAAAATAAACGCCTCCTATTACTGATCGGCAAAGTTGCGAAAAGACAATTTTTAACATTTCCCCTCGAAACGGGGCATTTGATTCATCGATAACAATGAATAAAACTCTCTTTTAGTCAGTGAGGAAATAAACACATTTTGAATTTGGAACAAGTACGAATCATGAAAAAATAAACGTTGCTGAAGGTGGCTGAAGGTATCTATTAAATAGTTATTCCATAGACCTTATACAATTAAAAAATCAGTCAATCTTAGTTGATAAGTTTTCTATATCTTATCGTTAGTACGGTACAGTTAGGGATAACCATTCACTTAAAAGAAAGCACTTTAATTACAATTATTATTACAATGTACAATTATTTTAACCAAATCAGAAATGTTTCCGTTCCTACACATTTTGACAACACCTTGAGAGCTGTCAGATGTCAAGGCATATGGGGAAACATCAGTAACAATTTGGTTTAGGTAAAATCGTTTCCCAACAACAGTCAGCAATCGTTTCCCAACAGCGTCGGTGGCGCAGTGGACTCGGCACTTGCCTTCCAATCGGGGGGTCGGGGTTCGAGACCCGCCATGTACCAATGTGTTTTTCGTTTCGAATTTCATATGTACATTTGTCTGACGCTCCTACGGTGAAGGAAAACATCGTGAGGCAACCTGCATACATCTGCGAAGAAATTCAATGATAATGATGTATGTGAAGTCGACCAATCCGCACTGGGCCAGCGTGGTTGACTAAGGCCTAATCACCCTAATATAGGGTAGGCTCGAGCCCCTCGGTGGGGACGTATATGGGCTTGTGATGATGAAAATCGTTTGTAAATAGTGCGATAAGGCCCATCAACATTTGATAGGCAATTTCTCTGTGTGCTCAACATCGCGTTCCGCATTAGGGTATTTTCTGCCCACATTCTTCTGTATCTTGACACTTATATTAATTCCTCGCGTCATCGGTGTATGAGAGGTTCGTTGGTATAGCACTCGAGGGTTCAGAGGGTTTAGGCCAGGGGTTCCCAACCTTTTACCCTATGCGCCCCACCCAACATTATGCTAAAATACTTCGCCCCCTCTGGGGGCCAAAATGGAGAGTCAAGAAATTTAAGCAAACGATGAAAATATTGGCGTTTTTAGTTTTATTCAAAAGATGGTTGCAACGTGTCGCTGACTTCGCATCGGTGGCACCGTTCGCGGCACGCGAGTTTATATGAACAGTTTTAATAAATACTCTTTATACAGTTTAATTCAGGAGCCGCTCGCTGCGCCCCCCTTGGTTCACTCAACGCCCCGCAAGTGGGGCGCGCCTCACTGGTTGGGAAACCGTCGTTTAGGCTATAGTGAATATTCAATTCTCGCTTCGTGTTTTGTCGTCAAATAAAGCAAAGGATTATTCCTTTGCTTCATTTGACGACAAAACACGAAGCAAGAGTTTCGAAGCCAATACAAATTATAAAAGGCAATCCGTTTACTTTTCATATTAATATAGAGTTGATTGCAAAAAGGTTTCAATTTGGAATCTACGAAAAGAAGTTGAGTTTACTTACATTATTTGTTTTCAACATTATTTATATGGCAATGATTTCAGATTTGAATAGAGACATTATTTTCTAATCAGTACATAATTATCGTACAATTTTATTCATTTCAACGAGCACCCAAATTATTATTTTTTTATGAAGACAATTCTTGTTATAATGCTGTCACAGTTCTTCAATCCATACAGTTAAGAAACGAATGTACTTGCGTAGAGCAACGGCGGGAAATAAACCTACACGGGCAGCGGTGTCCTCTGACTTTAAAATCGTTTCTCGCCTGTATGGATTGTAAAACTGTGATGGTTCATATTATTTCATGGCGCCGTTTAGATCAACAATTATGTGTTGCATTATCGTACCTGTCACAAACAAATGAGAAACTATATTACAATGTACAATACAATGCATTGCCATAAGACCTGAATGTCCCAACGAGCATGCAATATGATACGCGATGCTCAACATCATGTTGCTGACGTTTTAAGGCAAGTCTACCTACAGCAAAATAATGTGACGTCAACTCTCTTGACTCTTGAGAGTTCGGCGTATTAAATAAATATTAGCTTATCTGCTATGACTGTTGTCTGGGTGGTCCCTGGTTGGGCGGCGCAGGGGGGGCGGGGGCGACCGGCGCGTCTGGTGGCTGTAAAGTGCGCGTGCGCCGACGCGTGTAATGCTGCCACAGAAGAATTGCTTGGTCGTCCATGAACTTGCAAACCTGGAACAATACCACATTCAAATATTAATGATAACAGCATAAAAAATATCATTTTTTGTAATTCTATGGAAATGAACAAATTTCTCTGTAACACTGAAATGTATCGCAATTAAGGATATTCACCGAAAATTTTGATTTGTTTATTAAAATAAAAAGCTCTTGTGGCAAAAGCCCATTTACATTGCCACTTCAGTAATTTTACGTCTGGTATTTTAAGTACCAGACGTAAAGCTAGTACATTAATTCTCTTAAGTCTTGATAGTAGAGGAGTTTGATACCATTTTAAATAGTACTCCATTACCATTTTAATAGTAATAGTAAAAGGACATTGCTCTGCGTCCATACATTGTTCGCCCCAATACCAACAGCAGTGAAAACATTATTTTCGTATAATTAGGCATTAGTAAATACTGTACGTCTGCATCAATTACTACGGACAAGCTTCGAAATCGTTATTATATCCGCGTAGTAAAGAACAAGAAATCTCGAAATTATAAAGCAGGTCAAAAACAAGACGAACTAACAAGCGACAGTGCGTGCGTGAAACCGAGGGTAACCGACTAATTACTCTGCTTGTATTTCTGAATGCTTTCGTGAAAGTAAACGCAGTCATTTTCGCCTGACAGGAGTGAATTTCTCACGGCTCCCATTCAGCGTTAAATCCATCCGACGTAACAATTACTGCATCCAGGCCCGATATTTTGCTTTACTCTCGGATACTAAAGCGCGTGCTACTCATTGAGCTCACCGTGCCGTGGGAAAATAACATTCCCAAAGACCACACATTTAAATTGAATAGATACTACGATCTTACCAAAGATATCACAAAAAACTTTTATGCTCACTTATATATGGTAGAAGTAGGCGCGAGAGGTATTCCGGCAAAATCCTTATACACATTGCTAAAAGATCTAGGCTTATCGAGAACGTCCGTGAGCTCAATTTTAACTGCGTAACAAAGGCGGCACTGACAGAATCGTATCAAATATGGTTAGGTAGGGAGAGAGAGGAAGGTGAATGTTGATGCATTGTAAAGTAGCTACTTAAGCCTGCACCTGGGTCGTAAGCCCCAGGCACTGCTCTTGGCTCTTTTCTCTGCAACGCGATGGACCCGGTACCCGCACGGTGAATCCATGTAATGCTAAGTTATCATCTCTCTCACCTGACATTGAGAGTTGATTGTTCTGTGATCTGCGGCTAGCTTATATTGTTTTTAAGTCGAAGTTAAAATTTACAAATGTTATGTAAAACTTTGTGCAGTTGTAAAATAAAGCAAGTTCGCATTGTCATCATCATCACAGCTATATACGTTCCCACCGAGAGGCACGAGCCTACCCTTCCTAGGGCAGGGCCCTAACTAGTTCGCATTGTAAAACACAAAAACTCTTCTTTTCGTCTTTAACTGACAGAACCCATTTGAAAACTCGTGAATTGCGAAAATCACTCGCTAGCATTTGAAAACTGGTTAAACTTCTCTTTCTCACAATATATCTATCCTTTTCTTTTTACCGAGTGAAAACCTCACGGGTTTTTGAACGGCCCCTTAAAGTAATTTTACCATTATAATTAAGATAATCAGTTCATGATTCAGATCAGATAAATGTGATTCTTTACACATAAAATTGGCAAAGAATATTCAATTATTCAATCCTTATTAGCGTTTTGATATCTATAAAAACATATCAAAATCAAAAGTACTTATTTCATAGACCCTTGCGGGCACTTAAAATCGACAATTTTACACATTTTACAAAATTATTAAAACATAAAAAATATTCGACTAAAATCAAGCTAACCCGTGCGCTAGTGGCATGTACATCCGCGGAGTTGATGCCGCGCATGTAATCGCCAAGAGCGATCCGATTCCGAATGTAGGGGCTAACATGAGAAGAATCGGGCAAGAAACTCATGTGCCAAAACTCTTTTAAAATCGCCAAATGTCTTACAAATTGTGAATATTACAAAACTATTCAGAGAACGAGCAATTCATTTCTTTTACCGCCACGCTGCCTTATCATTCAAAAAATCTTTAACACTGTAATAAGCCTTTTTGCTTAACTGAGCTTTAATTAAAATTTTAAATTTATTTACTGACAAGTCATGCATGTTACATGGCAGCGTGTTGTACATTCGTATACAGTGACCTGCAAAAGAGTTGCTTATTTTATGGAGCCGATATGTGGGCATTGCTAGCTTGTCTTTATTTCTTAAATTTAAATTATGATAGTCACTATTTTTACTGAATTTGATATATTTATTCTTGTGTGCATACAGTAAGTTTTCATAAATATATTGTGAATGTACAGTCATAATATCAATTTCTTTGAATTTTTCTCTTAAAGACTCTCGGGAGCCCATCCCATAGATCGCCCAAACAGCCCTCTTCTGCAGTACAAAAATGCAGCCAATATCGGCGGCATTTCCCCACAGTAGTATCCCGTATGACATAATACTGTGGAAGTAGCTAAAATAGACTAACCGCGCAGTTTTCACATCTGTTATTTGACGAATCATTTTTACGGCATATGCTGCAGAACTTAGTCTGTTCGATAGGCATTCAATATGAGGACCCCATTGTAACTTAGAATCTAAAGTTATACCCAGAAATACAGTTTGATTGGCCAGCTCTATTTCCTCATCCCTAACCTTGACTTTGGCTTTAACTAATCGAACATTTGGCATAGTGAATCTAATGCATTTTGTTTTACTTTCATTTAACAACAAATTATTGGCGCCGAACCAGTGAACGACCTTGGAGAGTGCAATGTTTACTTCGTCAATATTAATTTGTCCACGTTTAACTTTAAATACTAAAGACGTGTCATCTGCAAACAAGACTATCTCATGGTCGTGTCTTACAAGGTGAGGGAGGTCATTAATATATACCAGAAATAGAAATGGACCTAATATTGAGCCCTGCGGCACCCCCATTTTTACAAATGATCCAGGTGACTGCTCTCCATTGATGGCCACCTTTTGAATCCTGTCACTTAGGTAAGAAGTGAGAAAATCCAAAGCGGTACAAGGATACCGTAATAGTGTAATTTCCTGATTAACGTCTGATGTTGGACACAGTCAAAAGCCTTCGATTAATCACAAAAAACACCATAGGCATCCTGCGACTCCTCCCAGGCCTCATAAATGCACTCTAACAATTTTATTCCAGCATCAGTCGTGGACCGTCCGCGGGTAAAACCAAATTGTTTAATATGGAGTAAGTTATTATTACTAAAATGTTTCTGTAAATGCTTAAGCGCGGTTTTTTCAAAAATTTTACTGAATGTTGATAGTACGGATATTGGACGAAAGTTAGAGGGATCTGAAGTACTACCAGATTTAAACAATGGAGTTATTTTGCTAAGTTTCATCAAATCAGGAAACACACCACTATCAATACAGTTGTTGAAAATTAAAGCTAAATGTGTAGCAACAATTTCAATAACATTCTTTACCATATATACAGATATTCCCCAGAGATCGGCAGTTTTTTTAATGTTCAACGATTTGAAAGTGTCTATGATCTCACGTTTACTAACATGGTTAAATTTAAATACAGTATTACAATAAGGAACATTTTCTTTCAACAAGGATTCTGCAATGGGGGTGGAAGAGCCTAAAGTGTTTGTCAAATCTACAGGAATTCGAGTAAAAAATTTCTCAAATTCATTAGCAACATCCGAGTCTGAACTAATAAATTTACCATCAATTTTAAGTTTATAATTATTTGCTGAAGCTTTTGTTTGGCCAGTCTCTGCATTGATAACTTTCCAAGTAGATTTGACTTTGTTTGTACTGTTATAAATTTGAGCACTAATATATTAAATTTTCGCAGTTTGACAAACCTGCTTAAAAATTTTTGAGTATGACTTAACATAATTTTGAAAAGATTCAGTTCTATTAAACTGTCTTTCTGAGTACAGCTCATACAATTTTTGCCTACTTTTGTGTATTCCTGCAGTGGCCCATTCACTAAAAACTGGATTTACAGTAACAGTGATCTCTTTGGTTTTAAAAATTTTGTTAAATTGGTTACAAAATGTCTCAAAAAATAAATTATACATATCATTTGGTGACATATCCGGTGATAAAAAAGGAAGTTTACAACATAATTCAATTCCAATACGTTTCATCTGTCAGCAGTAACTGGTTGACTTATAATTTTACGTTTATTGACTTGTTCTGTGTCAATTTTGAAGCAAGCTAATTGCCCGCAATGGTCTGAATCTAAGTTTGTAATAACTTTCTTACTTACAGGTACTAGATTACTATATATATTGTCTAAACAGGTTGATGTTGTGTTACAGAATCTAGTAGGCTCCATAAATAAGTTGGAAAGATTGTGTGATTTAAATAAATTTAAGATTTTATAGATTTCAGTGTTCTTTTTAAGAAGATCAATATTAAAATCTCCACACACAATCAAGTATTTTTTAGATCTACCCAATTTGTTTAAGGCTTCATCCATGATTTCCTGAAACCTATCATAAGCTGAGGAACCAGGTTTGTATACACATACCACAATGAGTTGCTCAAGTTCTATACATGATAGTTCTATTATGCATTCTACAGAGAGAGACACAATATCTTTCCGTTCTTTAAATTTTAAGCTTTTGTTTAACAGACTCAGTGACCCCCCATGTACTGTGTTGACTCTGCAGAATGAACTACCAACCTGGTGATTATTGAAACTAAACATGAGTTCACATCCCTTAAGCCAATGTACCTGGTGATTATTGAAACTAAACATGAGTTCACATCCCTTAAGCCAATGTTCTGTAATACACAAAATGTCAATTTGTTTTGAATTCATGAATAATTCCATCTCTAATTGTTTGCCCTTTGATAGTCCATTACTATTTTGATGCACCAGGTTAATATTTTTTATTTTATTTAAATTAATACATTTATTTTGAGGGCATTTTTGAACACATTTTTTTTATTTGACTCTAATGATAATGTCATATTATTAGATCATTATTTATGTATTTATATTTGCAAGAGGATACCTCTTTTGTCTCTATATCTAATTTAAATTGCTTGGAACAGATTCCACTGTCATACTATTATTTAAATTATACTGCTCAATAGAGTCAGTTTGTTTAGCCAAGTTCTTGGCTGAAGTTAATAAAAAATATGATAGTGAATTTGCTATCTGTCCTTTATAATATTGAGGCAGGTAATATCTACCTTTAGTCAAAGTATATACATTTTTACTAACAATACTGTTAGAGTCAATTACAAGGAATTTATTATTATACTGACTGAATAAATTCAGAGTCATATTTAAATTAAATCTATAATTATTTTCCGCATCTGGCAAATTTTTTATGTAGGGGAATGTAAACATTACAATTTTTTTAATCTCTAAGTGTTTTAATTTTTCAAAGTAATAGGTTAACGTTTTTTTTGTTGACATTACCCCTATTTCCAATAAATATAATTAATTCATCATCCTTACTAAATGTGTAGTTAAATATTTTGTGCATAATTTCATGTAAATTAGCACAAGGAAAACAATTATTTATAATCGACTGCTCCGGTGAATTTATCTTTATAATTATTTATTTATATTAAAGAATTAGTACTTAAATACTAATAATCAAACCCTAACAGTCCTAAGTTATAATAATTTGTAAACTATTGAAGGTAGTGAAGGTTTTTACCAAACAGTAATTATAGAAGTTCCATGAATACAAACAACTATAGTCAAAGGTGCCATCAATGTGGGCACACAAAAAGTTTTATGGGAAACTGCAATACTTCAGCAATCTAAAGTGTACACTGTCTGTATCACATCCAGCAAATTCTATGGATGTGTGATATTGAATTACAAATACATACCTGCGCAGAGACACATTCCCTCCTAAAAGCTTCATGCTGCAGCAGCTCAAGGAAATGAAGACACATGGGGTATTTGAGGTAGCGTGCATATTCTGGCTCTCTCCAATACTGCAGGTATCGAATGTAATTTACAAAAGTGTGTTCCTTGAGATAACCTCTCTGCGCCAAAACTAGAAAAATCACAACAAACTTCTTCACTTCTTTAGACTATGGCACACAACAAACTTGAACTCTGAACTAATATTGTTTTATTTACAAGGATTAGATACCTACAAATATTTGCTACCTTTCAGGTATATATAGAAAAAAAGTATTTTCCATTATACATAGAATTAAGCTATGTATTAAACTACCTAATACTTACAGTGAATATAATTAGGATTTGCTAAGCATTGAACGAACTCCAACTCAATTTGAAAACGTATTCTATTTTGCTCTTCAGTCTCTGGGAGCACTGTAAAATGAATTATTATACCAAGTTAGGATGCTATGAATTATTATCATTCAAATACAACATTTATAAATAGGTTAAGTATTTGTAGGTACTTTTTCCTGCCATCATTTTGATCAATTTTACTTTGAAATTATTCTAGAAGCAATTCAAAGTACGTATAATAATGTTGATAAAATTTTTAATTCCACAGCAGACAGCACTGAGCACCACAGCACAAACCAACCACAAAAGCACAAATTATATTACTGTTCACAAAAGACAGAGTCAGACAGACAGACAAGACAACAGAACGAGGCGCGTTCAGCGCCTCTGAGCTGCGTTCAGAGTTGCATTCCGAGGGTCAGAGTAATGCAACCGAGAGTGATTTTCACACTCGCTCCGAGGTTCAGAACGGGTCGGTTGCTATCTTTTTTTTTAGTTTGTATCTTGCCGATCAAGATCAAGCAAAGGGCAAAATATTACTAATCCTTACTATGAAATTAACAGTCAATATACATTTTTCTGCTTAAAAATAATTACAACACATAGAAATCACTATATTTCCCTTGTATTACACTTAAAAGAGTGCAAAGTAGTGTTTTTTAATAAAATAATAAATAATTTGCGTATTTTTGACATCGACTTTGACATAAAATCTGTCAGAGTGTTTTTCACCCTACGCTCGAGTTGGTTGTTTGGTTGCATCACTCGAAGCTTCTGAACGGGCACAGAGTGTACTAACCATCCGTCAGAGCGTTTTTTACCCCGAGGCTCTGAACGGGTCGGTTGCTATCAGAGTGCACTCGGAGTGCACTCGAGCGTAGGTTCTGAGTTGCGTTCCGAGGGTCAGAGTAATGCAACCGAGAGTGTTTTTCACACTCGCTCCGAGGTTCAGAACGGGTCGGTTGCTATCTTTTTTTTTAGTTTGTATCTTGCCGATCAAGATCAAGCAAAGGGCAAAATATTACTAATCCTTACTATGAAATTAACAGTAAATATCCATTTTTCTGCTTAAAAATAATTACAACATATAGAAATCACTATATTTCCCTAGTATTAGGCTTAAAAGAGTTCAAAGTAGTGTTATTTAATAAAATAATAAATAATTAGCGTATTTTTGACATCGACATTGACATAAAATCTGTCAGAGTGTTTTTTACCCTACGCTCGAGTTGGTTGTTTGGTTGCATCACTCGAAGCTTCTGAACGGGCACAGAGTGTACTAACCGCCTGTTAGAGCGTTTTTTACCCGGAGGCTCTGAACGGGTTGGTTGCTGTCAGAGTGCACTCGGAGTGCACTCGAGCGTAGGTTCTGAACGCAGTGAGTAGGTGGTGGGGGGAGAGTGGCCGGTTAGGGTGGTCGGAGTGTTGGTTGTTTTAGAACGGCAAGAGTGTTGTCTGCTTTGTTTACATAACCAAATATACAAAAGTAAGAAAATATATAATTCATCGGCGCGTCCGTTCGCTTTAATGCATGGATTACATTCCTCTGTTTCATCTACGAAAATGCTAAAACCGACAGAATATGAATTCTGTAAATCGCGGCCTAACCTAGCTTCAGCGGAAATGAAGGCCAATTTTACAATTATGTCACTTACGATACCTATAGTCTTTGGAATTTAAAATTAACTTATTGTCGACGTTACGAAGCGCATCCTCGCTCTCCGAGATGCACAAATTGTGTGTGAATATGAAATCTTTGTAATCACGATCACACACAACTTTAAAACCCACACAATTTCCCGCCAAATTCAATCGAGTGAAATTACACCTTGCTATATTATGCGGGTGAGATTCTACTCGATCGAGTGCACACCGTAGCGTTTTAGGACACGCCACTCCAACACTCTCGAGTGCACCCGAAATGTTTTAGGACATACTTCGGGTGACCGAGTGCACTCGGGTGATGTTTTGGAACGTAGCCCAGAGCTGCGTTCAGAACCTACGCTCGAGTGCACTCCGAGTGCACCCTGACAGCAACCGACCCGTTCAGAGCCTCGGGGTAAAAAACGCTCTGACAGGCGGTTAGTACACTCTGTGCCCGTTCAGAAGCTTCGAGTGGTGCAACCAAACAACCGACTCAAGCGTAGGGTGAAAAACACTCTGACAGATTTTATGTCAAAGTCGATGTCAAAAATAAGCTAATTATTTATTATTTTATTAAATAACACTACTTTGAACTCTTTTAAGCCTAATACAAGGGAAATATAGTGATTTCTATGTGTTGTAATTATTTTTAAGCAGAAAAATGGATATTGACTGTTAATTTCATAGTAAGGATTAGTAATATTTTGCCCTTTGCTTGATCTTGATCAGCAAGATACAAACTAAAAAAAAAGATTGCAACCGACCCGTTCTGAACCTCGGAGCGAGTGTGAAAAACACTCTCGGTTGCATTACTCTGACCCTCGGAACGCAACTCTGGGTGTAGTTGTCCGGTTGTTTTTTAACTCGCTCAAAGGCGTTGAACGCGTTACAGCAACCAAATCTTTTATCTCCCTCTTTCACATGAATTTCTCTTTCTATCAGATGACATTTTAGATAATGGCCGCCAATATCATCCAATCACGTAATAGTATTTCAGTAATAAACGTCAGAGCGTTTTACAACCATCAAATTCGACGGTTGTTCGGTTGTAACTCGCGCCGACACTCTAAGGTCTTGAACGGGCGGTTGTTTCACCCGGTTGTCACGCTCAAAGGCATTCAACGGGGTTAGAGCGAAAAGTTGTACTTCGCGCGAAGGCCCTGAACGCGCCTCAGCAGACAGCTAGCAATGTTGCCAACCGCTGCAAAAATTTTCCCCCAAGATAATTTTAAAAAATCTCCCTAAAAACACCTAAGTGTTTTTAAATAATCTTATTTTTTTTTATAAATAAGATTATTAATGTAAGTGGAAGAGAGTCCAAATGCGAAGATAGCTAGTGCGGGAGAGAGGTTAAAGGTCGCACTAACCACCCTCACCTTGCCGACCTGCAAGGTGTTTCTTCACGCCTCTTTAAAAGGACCCGGGATTATAGGACGGAGGAAACACATGAGCTGGCAGAGAGTTCCATTTCTTAATCGTGCGACATAGAAATGAGTTACCGAATTTCTTGGTACACGTTTGAATGGTAGTCACAGTTAGACGGTGACAACGCAGGCCAGCACGTGTAGTTCTTAAATGGAAAGAAGGTGGGATTAGTGAAAAAAGCTCTTCAGAGCACTCACCGTGGTATAGACGATAGAACGCGCTAAGTGACGCTATATCGCGACGCAGCTGCAAAGGTTCAAGGTTGTTAGTCACCTATACATCGCCAATGATGCGTGTTGCGTGCCGCTGCAACCTATCCAAAGCATCGGGTAAGTACTTGGTGGAGCCATCCCAGAGGTACGAACAATATTCTACACAGGACCGTACTTGCGTTTTGTACAGCAAGCACAGTTGATCAGCTATAAAGAATCACGTTCAAGACAATATTATATCCCACCAAAAACATTCTGTAAAAAAACTAGCCAAGTCTCGATGGAGCTGCTTGTTTATCTCTAAAAAGTAATGAAATCTAGACAAAGTCGTGCCAAGTCTAAGGTTCCTTACTGCGATTTCTTTATTATTATAGTTAATGTTGGCCGTTGACTTGTACCCACTATAACGTATAAAGAATGTTCAACGACCAAGTCACACCTTTGCTCAGTCGTCCGAGCGCAGCGAAGGCGACAATATCCTGATGATGCCACGTGGAGTGGCGAAACGCGTCGAATCTAAGTATTTGCATGTTGGTGTGGTACTAATTATTGATATTCCTTTGTCGCATGCGATTGAGGGAGGGCGGGCGGTGCACCATTGGCCTGCGTAGTTAGTACCAACTACCGACATTTTTTATCGGAAGTTTTGCTATATACCTAATCCTTAACAATTAGTAATGGACTTACGAAAAATAACGCCTGACACCATCTGGGGGCACAGCAGTGCCCCCGCCAAGTCGAGTGCGAAGCAAACACTGCCGTACCATCCTTTACTGGAACCATTTCGCCGCATTTTCAGGCCCCTATTTGAGAACCTCTGGATAAAACCAGAACGCAGAAATTTTCGTCATCCAGTAAGCTATAATCACATACTTAAAATCCAAAATTTCAAGTCTGTAGGTCATTTAGTTCCGAAGTTAAGCGAAAGCAAAGTTTCGCATTTATGACAGACAGACACTCACTCACTCATGATCATCAAAATAGAACTAGTACTTCCCATAAACTCAGAGAGCTGAAGTTTGGTACAGAGTTAGGGTTTAATGGCGAAATAAAGGGAAAACTATAAAAACTAGGATAATCGCAGATCTGGAGTACCTGGCGAGTAATACCTGAGTATTAGAAAACACAAGAGCCCAACCAAACTATTAGAGATATCGACCTACCGCCTTTACAAAAAATATTCAACTTGGTGGGCGGCTTCCAATAAAGAAAAGAAAAAAGAAAAGAAAGATTTGTAATAATAAAAAAACTACCCCTAAAAAGAAAAAAACTGTCAAATAAGAAAATCTAATAAATTAAATCAATAAGCTCACGTTTCTACAAAAAGAAGTGAAATCCCACCAAAAACATTCTGTAAAAAACTAGCCAAGTCTCGATGGAGCTGCTGTTTATCTCTAAAAAGTAATGAAATCTAGACAAAGTCGTGCCAAGTCTAAGGTTCCTTTCTGCGATTTCTTTATTATTATAGTTAATGTTGTGTGACTTGGTCGTTGAACATTCTTTATACGTTAGTGGGTGCAAGTCAACGGCCAAGTCACACAACATTAACTATAATAATAAAGAAATCGCAGAAAGGAACCTTAGACTTGGCACGATTTTGTCTAGATTTCATTACTTTTTAGAGATAAACAGCAGCTCCATCGAGACTTGGCTAGTTTTTTACAGAATGTTTTTGGTGGGAACAATTATTCCTAAACTGACTAATTTTAGCGGCGACTAATTGAAACCATGCTAAAATCCACTATTTTGGTAATGAAAAATACAAATCGAAATAGAAATGAGGTATAAATTCCCAAATATAAATTTTGCCCAAATTGATTGTTTTCGCCTTAGATGAATAGGAAAATAAAAAAATTTTTTTAGTAGTTACAATTATATTGTTAAAAATAAGATAAAAATGTACATTAAATGTATTAACTGTTATAAAACATAAACCCGTTTTAGTTTCTCCAACAACAAGATCCATTCATTAATTTAATTTTAATATTTTTAACCGACTTCAAAAAAGGAGGAGGTTCTCAATTCGATGCGTTTTTTTTTGTGTGTGTATGTTACGCGATTACGCCGCCAATCGTAGACCGATTTTCAAAATTCTTTTTGTATTCGATAGAGTAAGCTCCATGGGTGGTCCCATAGTGAACGAAGTTAGGATCTGATGATGGAATCCCATGAAAATCGAGGAAAACCCTTAAATTTTAGGGTGTGTCCAACGTGTTTTGTATGTATGTTACGCGATTACTTCGCCAATTGTGGATCTATTTTCAAAATTCTTTTTGTATTCGATAGAGTATACTGCTGGGGTGGTCCCAAGGTCACTAAAGTCAGGATCTGATTATGGGATGCCATGAAAATCGAGGGAAACGCTAATTTAATACCAGCAACAGACAACATCACACTTCTTTATTGAAGTCGGTGACAAATAAAAACTTTCTAGGAGATCATCGTTTGGCATCGACTTCAATATAAAAGTGTGATGTTGTCTGTATCTATTCTTATATTATTTTTAACTTTTCAGTGTTTTTGAAGTCGGTTTTTATTTTTTGTAAAATATTTTTTTTACGATATTAACAGAAACACAATTAAAACTAATCTCAGAATTACGCTTAAGCTCTGCCTAAATTTAGTTGGCCTGTCACCGTAGAATAGCACTTGCTTAACCGGCCATTTAAATTAAGTTTAAATTTAGAAATTTTAGCTTTAGGTTATTTAGACGGCGGGCGCACAGAATTGAGTCAATTAATTGGGTAATATTATTTAATATTTTTAAAACGGCGTTGTTGTCGCCATCAATGACCTCAGAATGACCGCATTTTGTAATCATACATCCTGTAGCTGAAAGTTTTTACATGTTCCCTTTTATTCATGAACTAAATTCTCTTGTATGTTAAATCTTACCATAATGATGCTTTACAATAATATGTCCAAGGAAAGTTTTTTTCTCAAATTATTTTTTATAATAGCATATATTATGAAGAAGACACGGTAATGTTTAAAAACTCCCCCCTAAATTTAGGGATAAAACCCCCAAGTTGGCAGCACCGGAAGCAAGTAATACAAATACTCAGAACAAGTAATATGACAATTATTTTTTTTATAAATGTTTTACCGGCCCTGGATACAAAGGCCTGCATGCCGCCGAAATCACAGATTAAGTACTAGGCTGAAATCAATCAAATTGATAATTGAGGGAGCGCGGACTTAGCCGCAGCCATTGATTTACTACCAAACGTAGATAGAGCGCTTCATACAAAAACGCGCTTGAAATCTGACACCTAATCGATGATACATTTGTACTCGCTGATATATACTTGAATATGCACGCCCGAATGAAAATTACCATAAAGAAAGTACCGTATTTATCGAATTCAACCTTATTCTGCATTTTTACGGAAACTATTTAAGTACAACCGTGGGAAGTTACATCATTTCATACCTAGCGACAGATCAAACGACGTTTCAGTAATTGCTACAAGAAAATATGAACTTTATAATCTCAAACATAATGCTTGAAACTGCTTATCGCGTTGTCGCTCCAACACGCATGAATAAGATAACACATCGTGATACGACGCCCATGCGAGCGAGACGATTGTAATGTTTTTATTGGTTTTTACGTATAAATCGAATATTTGAATACATAATAAGATGTGTAATGAAAAGAGACGTGAGTAAATCACGCAAAATATGAAATCCCGTCTTTTTTCTGCCGTTTCTGGATATTGTTACCACAACTTTGAATGCGCACTTCGGCATGTTGACGTGCCGACAGCTAATCACTCAATATGGAAAGAAACTGCACGAGTCGCGATTGAGCAGTTCTTCACCGGCCCACTTTTCGATCGTTCGTGCATGCGTTATCTACGTTTGGTAGTAAATCAATGGCCGCAGCCTTTACTGCCGCCGCCACCTTGAACAACCATGAACAACCATGTTCCACCCATCGATGATGAATGATAGCGAATGCATCGCTATATGAATTAGGCGGTAGGGCCTCTGACCCCTTAAACAAAAGCCACTCGCTAACTTTTCCGCAGTCGTTCCGCAGAATAAATGTATGGAAATGACATTAGCCTACGACAACATCACGCTATTTTTTCGTAGCTAATGTCTTTTCCATTTTTTTTCTGCGGAACGACTGTGGAAAAGTTAGCGTGTGGCTTTTGTCTAAAGGGATCGTTCAGAAACAATCTGACTCCTTAGATGACATTAGCTATGGAGAGAAGCGTGAGGTTGTTACAAGCTAATGTCATTTCCATACATTTTTTCTGCGGAACGACTGCGGAAAACTTAGCGTGTGGCTTTTGCATAAGGGGTCTGATAAGTATAACAGATGCAAATTTTACTTAACCCCTGTCGAAGAGCCAATAAACTTTAATTTCACTGTGATGTCCTTCAGATTCAAAAACATATTCTCTTTCTCAATTGGGTAAATGTCTGTTTTATTCTTTTTTCCGAGGTGAAAATAATTTGTGAGTGGAAACCTCAGAACAATCACTACAGCATAGAAGGAAGATTAAAACAAGAATTAATTGTGTGCTATTTGTCTCTTTCTAACATACGGCACAAAACTGTGTAAATGTAAGAGATGAGTAATATTTGTCTTTTGGCATATCACAAGGTGGTCAGTATATGAATTGATTGAATTGTCATTTTGGTTAAAAATATTAAAATTGGTTAAAAATATATAACACGGCTAAATTATATAGTACCTTGTATCGAAGATAGACCATCCGAGTTTGAACTATTTGAATTGTTCGTATAATATTTGTTTGTGCGTCCCGTGGCTAGTAATATTTTGATGATATTTTATTAATATTTAAGTGATTAGAAAGCAAGAATTCTTTAGGTATTTACAAATAGTGTGTGTTTGTGCACTCCGTAACACAATGTCTTGTGTAGTTTGGGGCTGCAAGTCTCATTCGTCGCGAAAGGAAAACAATCAAAATTTATTGACCTTAAATTGGCATGTTTTCTCATATTGTTACTTGAATGTGAGCTAATAAGTACACTTATATACATATGAAATATCGCTGAATCATTTTGTAGAAAAACAATACGTAATATTAACTTCACTTTTATGTTTTAGCGATTTTTAGAAAATTACTTTGAGGTTTTCTTGATCACGCGTAGTGTTGTAAAATTTTATCGATATTTTTATTTTACAGATTTCCTAAAGACAATGTATAAAAAAATATGGATAAAGTGTATTGTCAGACGAAATTGAAGTCCAAGAAAGCATAGTCAAATTTGCTCCAGATATTTTCCATCAGATTAATTTTGTATGTACTTAGTAGTAAAACTATGAAATGGAGACGTCATGACGTAAGTCAAGTTATTTAATGAAAGGAAATCTTTAAACTAAAATATTATTTATGAAAATAAAAACGTATTTAATTTCTTAACGATTTCTTTAAGGAATCCTTGACACGGATGCCAAGAACAACCAGTTCAGATGATTTTTTTCTAAGAATTAAAATATTAGATCAAGAAAAGAACTTGAAAGAGTCAAAAAGGTAAAATATCAAAACGCCGCCTTCGGAAAATTTACATTCTAAGCCCGGCCGCACATCAAGCAAGCGTAATAAATCTATCGAAAAATGTCTTAACAATAAATTATGGTCAAATGTTAATGTTTTTAGTTTAATTTCCAAGCATATGTACAAATAGTAGTTTTAGCATTCACGAATTTATCCAAGTTTTAAAATCCATGCGGGTTAAATTTTCGGGTAAGTAAATTAAATATGAGATTAACCTCAAGTACCTCTAAGCGATGCGATAAAAAATGAAATAAATCTAAGCGATGAAATAAAAGCAGTGTGTCTTCGATTTCCTTCCCAAAGACATTATAAGAGATAGACCGACAATACGCGCGGCCTCTAAGAAACCCCCTTCAACCACAACAGCGGTCAGGCGGCCGCTACTCATACTGTATTTGTACTGCATTCGACTGTCGAGCGCGCGTCAAGTTATAAAAATAATTAAACATGCCCAAATAACTTCGTTTTGTAGTGTAAAAAACGAACAGTAATAAAAACTAAATCACATTGTAACATTATTTATTACCGATGAGTCTTAATTATGCTTATTTATTTAGCTATTATCATATCAAAATTGGTTGAAGGGGACTTCATACATTTCGTTTGCATTGTTGGTCTACTCTTATAATGTCTTTGTTCCTTCCCATAGAATTTGTGAATCTCTGCAATAGAAAAAATCCAACATTTTAGATAACGGGAAATACCCGTCACTTAAATAATCCAAATTTTAGGGTTCCGTACCTCAAAAGAAACACTGAACCATTATAGGATCACTTTATTGTCCGTTTGTCTGTCAAGACTATCTTGGAAACGCGTGAAGGTATCGAGTTGAAATTAAAGCCATATAATTACTCAGTTCTACACTAACAAGTTCTAGTCCCTTGAAGATGTGAAAAAATCAAACTTCTAAGTTAACAAAAAAGGTACGGCCGTTTATGTCGCCAAAAACGTATATTTCGACATTCTCACGGGCATCAAAATGTATAGGGTACTTTTCGTTGATCTAGCTAGAACTATGAAATTTGTGAAGTTATATAGTCTTACACTACAAGTCAGGGAAAATCTCAAACTCCACATTTGTAATTAAATCATAAAAAATTTAGTCTCTATTTAAAGTATAACCTACAATTTTATACGGGACCCACGGTGGGCGAGTCCGACTCGCACTTCCCGCTTTTAGTCTCATGAACGGCCAGCCTGACCATACCAAAGAGACACAGCAGCTATTAGCTGGATAAGTTACATAAGAAAATCTACCCTTAATTATTTATGTTATATTTCTCGTAATAAAGATATTTTAGTATTAGGGATCTATTAAATACCTACATAATATAATTATCGACGTTGAAACTAGGTGAGTGATGAGCATGACATCACTGGGAGAAGAACTGACAAGCGAGAATTAGTGACGACCTACAAAATTTCGAAACATCTTGCATATACGTGTCTCTGTCTAACTTCTATTAGCAGCGCCTAATGTCAAAGTGAGTCAAATATATTAAGTTCAGTAGCTATTTTTGCTAGGTTTCTATGCTTTAGTTATTCTTCTAAGGTGGAAACAAAATGTTTCTGAACGGACCCTACTTAGTCATCATTAAACATTTACCGAACATTACTGTTTCTTTTTTTCATTGCACTCATTTCATTTAATCAATCACATATAGCTCCTTAATCGTCTGTCTGTGGTTTACAGTGTTTGTGTGCAGTGAGTGGCGTGAAGAATTTGATTATAAAAGACGGGAGGTTGAAACGAGATATAATTTGTGGAAACGAGTACCTACTTAATTCTAAATACCCCATAATACATTACAAATTAACATCCCTTGTACATTTGCACGTATTAATATTGTTTTGTTTATGTATTTCTGATATAGTGATTCTAGAACAGTGTGAATAACAGGAAAGTTTAATAATGTCAGGCCATAAATACATAAGTAATACGAGCAATCTGTTTGAGGATGAAGATATTGACGACGATACTTTCGTAAACAGTTACAGGGCCAGAAACCCGCCACCACAAACAAAACAAGCGAATTATGGCGGAGGCCACATCGCAGAACTAGAACGTCAAAGGCAAGCTATGCTTCAGAGACAAAGAGAAATAGAACAACGAACTTTAGATTCTTCGTCACGAAGTATAGGCTTGTTGCGCACTACTGAACAAATCGGTATAGCTACCGCCGAAGAATTGGCACACCAAAGGGATCAGCTGGAAAACACAAACAAAAGACTAGATACAATTAATACTAATTTAACTAACAGTCAGAAACATTTAAATGGTATTAAATCAGTGTTCTATGGATTGAAAAATTACATATCTGGTAAATCTGAACAAACACCTCCTAGAAGCCAAATTTCTCCTGACTTGGACAGCACTTCCAGAAGTGGTCCAAGCACTCAGCTTGACAACTCCATAAATAACTTACCTAGTGCAGTGACAAGTGAGAGTCAGTTTAATTCCCATCCATCAACACGTTTGCGGGGATTAGATGATACTAGCTCAGCAGGTCAAGTCACAGACAGTAAACGAATTAATGATATGTTGGATGCTAACTTGGATGAAATGCTACATTCCATTTCCCGTCTAAAAGGCCTTGGCGTGGCTCTTGGAGATGAAATTGAACAGCAAAATGAACTTTTAGATAATATACAAGACAAAGTGGAAGGTGCTGATATTAAAATTGGAAGTCAAAATAAACAAATGAATAAGTTACTCGGCAAATAGTTGGAGACCAGCATTTTGTGTAACTCAAAATTCTGTCACATTTACTTTTGATTTGTTATTGAAGTCTGTCCTCTTTATTTATTACAATTTTGAAAACCTGCTTAAGTTAATCTGTGTTTTGTCTTTTTGTAACATAAGTCAAATTTGATAATAAGGAAATGGACAAGATAGATCAACTAAACCTGGCTTTAAAAATGTTATAAGGGGTTATGACTAAGGCATGCAACTGATTGCTACTTTTCATTTATTTTAATATTTCCGAGGTCTTATTTAGCTTGCCCTATAGGTTGTTGGATCAAATTCAGTAATTAAAATTTTACCCCATGCCTGCTGACCAATTAATCCGAAATTTGCTAGACACCTCTAATTCTGATTACCTACAATTATGTAATGTTCAGATGACTGCTATCCTTTTTGAAGCAATGATGGCTGTACAGTCAGCAGCGTGTAAATTTCAGACTTGCATTACAAAGTGTTGCTGTTAGAAGCAACATAACGGCTATCTCAAGGTCAATATAAAGTCTGACACATTGACTTGACAAATTTGAAAGTGGTCATGATGGATCTTGATTTATGCAAAAAAGCTGTTTGAGACATAGGCGTAGATATAAATTTTCGATGGGGGGGGTTTAGGTTCAGATTGAAGACTTCAATTGAAATGGGGGGTGTCCAAACCCCAAGCTCCCCACTACCTACACCAATGGTTTGAGAAACATTTATAAAAATGTAGCATTAATATAGTAATGACCTCCAAATGAATTTTGTTAGGTATCATTAGCAAATAGTTTAAAGTACTGTTAATTATGTTTATTCATTAATCTTATCTATAAATTTTATGTTTTGTCAATCACCAGAACACCAATGTTGTTTGAATCTGTGTACTGTGAACATTATAAAATGCAGATAATATTCGAAACAACTGATTTTATAATCATCGTACTAAAAAATCTTTATATCTGTTATTCCTAATATCTGTTGTATATTTTTATATAGCAAACCAAGGCTATTTGTATTATGTAATAATAAAAAAATGTTTATGGGAACTTTGCATTGTTTATTTAATGATTAGATATTTACATTGAAAATGGTGGGAATCAGAGTAAATTTTAATTAAACACTTATCTATAGCTTAAATTAATCAAATGAGATTGATGCACTCCTATCATTATTACCAACATGACACAATTTAATGTGTTTTTGTAGATTTCTTTTGCACCCAAACTGCTTGCCACAAATGTCACAATTTAATTCTTTTTTTAAATGTGACTCCCTATGAACCTTCATGCCAGATGATGTAGCAAAGCATTTTCTACAGATATCACACTTGTGAGGACGATCAGTACTGTGTGTATGAGCAATATGTACCACCAAGGAATGTTTAGTGTTAAATCGTCTATCACAATGTGAATATTCACAGAAATAAGGCCGGGGTTTTTCTTGACCAGTGTGCACTGTACTGTGTACCCTCAAATATGCAGCTCTAGTGTAAGTCTTTGGACAGTGGGGGCAAGCAAATTGTCTTACACCAGTATGGCTTTTCATATGTATCATTAATGTTGACTTTGCAGTAAATTTCTTTCCACAAGTAACACATGCAAACAGTTTGCGGTTACTGGAATGAGCAACTCGGAAATGTTCTTTTAAAGATTGTCTTGATTTATAGGTCTTGTTGCAGAAACCACATTTAAACTGAGCTAATTCTTTGTGTGATAGTGCATGTTGATTGAGTCCTCCTAATGTAAAAAATAGTTTGCCGCACTTTGGACACAAATATTTGCAATTACCCATGTGTTTGTTCATGTGGTTTCTCAATGCGTATATTCTAGTGAATGAACTAGAACAAATAGTGCAACAAAATTTTTTTTCTCCTACTTTTCTTGGTGGCTGTTCCTTAGATGTTATTTCAGTAACTGGTGGCAATGGTGTTAGTTCCTTATTTGCCTCATTAGGTTCTGGCACCAAAGTGGAGTTATTGAACATTGGCACATCATATTCGTGATCTTGATAAACAACATTGATATCAATAGCACCTATGTCAGATCTTTGTAGATTATTGATAGAATGAACTGAAAATATAGTTGATAATGTAGCATTTGCTTTTAAACAATTTAGTTTAAAGTTGTAAGCGGCAAAAGCAGAAGCCACACACGATGAACATATTCCCTTTGGCCAATTATCTTCATCATTATTCTGAAATGAAATTATAATATTTTTATCGTTTGACAGAATTAAATGGGTATGGTCGACAACAAAACATTACCTCTAGACAGTTAAGAAAAACCAAAATATCGATAAGTTTAACGTTATTCTTCTCATGTTTAATTAAATCTTGAATATTGGTAAACATTTCAGTATCGCATTCCAAAAGACATGTCCGACAAACATTTTTCTTATAAAGCTTTAACAATGTCGGAAATTCCATTTTCTATTGTAACATAATATTAACAAGAGATTTTCTATATAAAATAATACCATTTAATACAATACAATACAGCTGGGAATAAATTAAACGTGGAAAGAGTTTTATTTTATTGAATGAAAATAAAAACTGAAATAAAAATATGACGAATTTTAATTTTTAAACTGTGAGCAGTGTGACCATCTCAAAAACAAGAAATATGCCAAACACTGTCTTAAAATTAATATGCCTGTGGCGACTGCACATAGATCACAGGCCTGTTTGCTTCAATTATAGAAATAAGGATCAATCTGACGCGTCCTCTGACAGGGAGATGAAAAAAAGCGATCTCTCTGGCTGCTGTTATTTATCTAAGCGAAATTTTGTTATTTTAAAGTGTATATGATTGTAAATATATTGTATATAGCGATTTCGATCTCTCATTTCTAAACTGGTGACCCCGTGTATATTGAACAAGACGATGGAAGAAACAAACGGACCAACGGCAATGTACGTGAAGATGGCAGTGCCATATGTCGAGTCGGAGTAAGAATACCACCCTTTTGGCCTAAAGAACCGGAATTATGGTTTGCTCAATTGGAAGGTCAGTTCGTACTGTCAAACATAACGCAAGACTCCACAAAATACTATTACGTTTTATCACAACTAGACCCGTGTTACGCTAGCCATGTCAAAGACATTATACGACAACCGCCGGAAATAGGGAAATTCAATAAACTGAAAGAAGAACTTATCAAACAACTTAGCGCTTCCAAGGAAAAGCTATTGAAGCGAAGAGGTGGGAGATCGTAAGCCGTCACAATTTCTAAGGCATCTACGAAATCTAGCGGGCCCATCTGTAGCTGACGACATTTTATTTACCTTATGGAGCGGTCGATTACCTCCCTCCTTACAAACGGTCGTGGCCTTACAATCAAAACTGCCACTAGATGAAATAGCCGACTTAGCCGACAAGGTTTACGAGATCGCCGCCCCGATGCCTTTTCATGACGTAGCCAGCACAGCAGCTCCGCAGCCACAACCGAGCACTTCGAAACCGGAGCAGCAATCTCTTGACAAACTAAACGAACAGATATGCGCACTCTCAATGCAGGTGGCTAAGCTTTCATCTTACGTTTACAACCGTTTACGTTCACAAACAAGAAACAATCAAGATGGTTTCCGACGGCGCAGCAAATCCAGGACTCGTCAACCTCCACCCGGTCATCCACACTGCTTCTACCTTTACAACTTCGGCCTTGGGCCAAGAAATGTCGCCAGCCCTGCGCCTTTTCGGAAAACGACATGGGCAGCCCGAAGTAGCGGCCTACGCCTGCCCCATATCCACAGGCCGTCTATTTATTGCCGACCGCAAGTCGAAAATGGAATTCCTGGTCGACACTGGCAGTGACCTATGCGTCTTCCCTCGTTCTGCGGTGCATCAACGACGACTACCGACCAGCTACCAGCTGCATGCAGCAAACGGTTCAATTATCAAAACATAAGGGTACATCAACCTACAGTTGGACTTAGGGTTGCGGCGTGATTTTACCTGGCAGTTTGTGGTCGCAGACGTAACAAAGGCTATTGTTGGTATTGACTTCCTCTCTTTCTACGGTCTTGTGGTTGACTGTCGCAACAAATGTCTCTACGATAGCACTACAACTCTTTCTGTTTCATCCATATCAAACAAGCTATCAGACACGATATCTTCTGTCAAGACTATGTCGCATTCATCAAAGTTCGAGAAAATTCTTCGAGATTTTCCAGAAATCACCCGCCCACCTGGATTACATCGTGACATTAGACACTCTACAGTTCATCATATCAAGACTACGGACGGCCCGCCACTCCACTGCACTCCACGACGTCTGGCTCCAGATAAACTCAAAGTGGCAAAAGCAGAGTTTGAAGCAATGGTCAAGGACGGCACAGCAAGACCTTCGGACAGTCCATGGTCCTCTCCGCTCCATCTCGTCCCTAAAAAGGACAACAGCTGGCGACCTTGTGGAGACTACCGCAGGCTTAACACTCGCACTATCCCGGATCGCTATCCTATCCGCCATATCCACGACTTCTCCCACAGCTTATCTGGGTGTACTATTTTCTCAACTCTCGATCTTTTAAAAGCTTACAATCAAATTCCCGTTAATAAAGATGATATTCAGAAAACCGCCATCACCACTCCCTTTGGATCATTCGAATTTCCCTTCATGGCTTTTGGATTGCGAAACGCAGCTCAGACGTTTCAACGTTTCGTTGATGAGGTTACCAGAGGCTTAGATTTCGTTTACGCCTATCTCGATGACTTCCTCATTTTTTCTAAAGATCTATCCTGTCATGAAGCCCATCTTCGACAGGTTGAAAGAGTACGGAGTAGTCATAAACCCCGCCAAGTGTGTTTTCGCAGTCACTGAGGTAAAATTTCTTGGATACCACATTTCTGCAAATGGCACGAAACCGCCCGACAGCAAAATCGAAGCAATTAAGATCCTTCCTGCTCTGAAAAATGTCAAAGAGTAAAGACGATTCCTTGGGATGATCAATTTCTACCGGCGATTCCTCCCACAAGCAGCAAAAATCCAAGCTCCGCTCAACAAACTGCTTACTGGTTTGGTAAAAGGATCACACCCCATCGAGCTGAGCCGCTGAGTGGTGAGTCCTTGACTGCATTTGAAGCTTGTAAGAAAAGTCTCTGTGATGCAACACAGTTAGCTCACCCGGACTGTGACGCTCAACTAGCTCTTGTTGCTGACGCTTCAGACACTGCTATTGGTGCCGTCTTACAACAGAAGAAAAATACGCAATGGCAACCGCTAGCATTCTTCTCACAAAAGCTAAGCCCCGCGCAGCAGAAATATTCAACATACGACCGAGAACTCCTTGCCATATACAAATCCATTCAGTACTTCAGACACATGTTAGAAGCTCGTGTTTTCTCCATTTTCACCGATCATAAACCACTTTGCTATGCTTTCACCACCCGAAAAGAAAATTGTTCGCCACGTCAATTCAGGCATTTGGACTTTATCTCAATTCTCAACGGATATTAGGCACATATCTGGAAAAGATAACACTGTCGCCGATACCCTATCCAGGATTGAAGAGATTCAAAAACCTATAGACCTTCTTCATCTTGCCGATCTTCAGCAGAATGATTCTGAACTTAAGACTATACTGGAAAACACAGACCATTTTTCTCCCACCCTACAGAAAACCAAGATCCCTGGCACCGAAATCGATTTATACTGCGACAATCATCCGACAGCTCCTAGACCTTACGTCACTCCGCAGCTACGAAGACAAGTCTTTCAAGGTTTGCACTCACTTAGTCATCCTGGCATTAAGGCTACAACAAGGTTAATTTGCGAACGTTTTGTGTGGCCAGGCATGAAAAAAGACTGTCGCATTTGGACTCGAGCCTGTATTGATTGTCAGCTTGCAAAGGTTAATAGACACGTCCAAACACAACTACAGCCTACCAACAGGGCCGTCTTTCACCTATTAGAGGCCCTGGTCACATTAGGATAGTGGGCCCCCTATGACCATATTATAGCACTATTTAACCGACTTTAAAAAGGAGGAGGTTATTAATTCGACCCGTATGTTGTTTTGTTTGTGTGTATGTACGCGATTACGCCGCCAATTGTGGACCGATTTTCAAAATTCTGTTTGTATTTGATAGAGTATACTCCTGAGGTGGTCCCAAGGCCACCAAAGTCAGGACCTGACGAAAGGGTTCCCATAAAAATCGAGGGAAACCATTAAATTGTATAGGTATTTCCAACGTGTTTTGTGTATATCTTACTGTAAAAGCCCGAACTACGGTAATTTCCGGTAAAACCTAAGATTTGTCAACTCTTATTAATGGTTAAAAGTCCGAACTGTTCTGTGATCATTGTTTATTTCGGACTTTTACCATTATACACCCGGTAAATCCTAGAACTTACCACCAACACCAAGACGCGGTCAATGTTGAAAATATTCTTAAGAGGAAATCATACGGGTTTCCTTCCTCGATAGTGGCAATAGTTGCCCTATTTTTACAAAAAAAGCTATGCACATGGTCCTACGTTCTCCTTTTTTTATTACATTAATTATTACAGGCGATTTAATCCTTCAAAAATTTTCTGCTGTTTCAAACATCCAGCAAACAAATTTGACGCGATTATATGAAAAAAGTTGAAACACAGAAACATAACCAAAACCTTTCCTTAAATTTGAAAAAAGTAATTAAATCGTTCAAGTTTTAGAGGAAAAAAAAAAGGACTACGAAACGTCTATTTTGTGTATTTTTCAGTTGTCTCTATCGCACTCGTTTGTTTCTCGCACTCGACAGCAATACAAAAAATCCTATTTTTGTATTCTCCTGACCTTAGTGTTTTCTCTTGAGACGCATAAAACATGGGACTTTTTAGATTGGTCAAATATTTTAATTAAGTAAGTTATAAAATACCAAATAATAAGATAAATAATGATTCAGTTACCACAGGCCAACGTAGGCATTTGTAAGAAAATAATTATCGTTTCTGAATTGTTTTGTTTTTTTAAAGGTGTTTTAAAATTATGTTTTATAAGTTACTATAGCTTTCCGCTCGCGACTTCGCCCGCGTTATTTTTGTTTTCTCGTGGGAATTTTTTTTCCCGTAGGAAAATTACCCTATGTCCTTCCCCTGGTCTCGAAATATATCCCTATACCAACTTTCAACAAAATCGGTTCAGTAGTTTCGAAACCTATTCAATACAAACACACAAACAATCAAATCTTTCCTCTTTATAATATTAGTATAGATTAAAAAATAAATAAAAATAATTACAATAACAAATGTTTTATCATAACGATAATTATCAATTTTTTATTTAGTATTTAATTTAGACTTTGTTTAGCTTTAATGTGTACAATTACAGGTAGCATGTAACTGTGTCGTTTTGTACAGTCTAGGTGGATTCGTAACTTAATTAATTTGTAAGATGCTGACTCATAGTTAAATTGAAAAGAAAAACGACAGAAATACACATTGTTTTATTCCGAAAACCAATATTTACTAACCGTCATTGGTAAAACCTAGCATACCCCAAAGTCTAAAAGCCCGAAAAATCATCTATTCTTTTTAAAATCCTAACAGTTACCAGCTCATGTAGGATTTACCGGCAAAACCTAAGATTTACTGACATACGGGCTTTTACAGTAACAGATACACTATAAAATCACCTTTATATTAAAATATATTTCATTTCTAGACATTATCAGGTCCAAAGTGTATAATAATGTTCTTTACTGACAAAACCTAAGATTTAGGACCAATACTTATAAGGACTTTTGCAGTAACATATATCTATTCAAAAGAAAATAAGAGCCACCTATTATTTTTATTGATTTTCAATAGAATCTTATTGCTTATTTATATTAGGTACGCACTTAATTTATTTGTCATCAAAAACGTTCGGGACCTTAAAACCAATAAACAAACACAGAGAAGAAATGAGTACTTACCTAATGTTAGTTTGTTTATCATACAATTTTACAGGTGGCTGTAATTTTGTTTTGAGTAGTATATAATATAGTATGTATAATGAGAAAGTAGAGTAGCTATCGGTTATCGCTTGGTAATCGAGTAGGGACTAGGGGGCCCCAGTCCATCGGGGGCCCTGGGCACGTGCCCATTGTGCCCAATGGGTAAGAGGGGCCTGCCTACCAAGATCAAGATTCGCGGTCATACATATTGATCTTGTTGGTCCTCTACTCGTCTCTAACGGGTATCGCTATTGCCTCACCGCCGTCGATAAATATACGCGTTGGCCTGAGGTAGTGCCAATCACGGACATAACGGCGGAGACTTCAGCAAAAGCTTTATTAAACGGCTCTTTGTGCTCTTTCAAGTGTTATAAGGAAAGATGAATGAGCTCCTCCCCATGCAAGGATAAAAAATGAAAAGAGTAATTGCATAGTTTTTTTTTTCTCTGTAGAAGCTATATTCCAAACGCGGTGATTTTATAAATGTTATTTTTTAGTTTTTGGCGATTTAGCGCCTATACAGAGTTACGTTTTTATCACCTAGGAAAATTTAAGGGATACTTCAGGATCAGGACATGTTAGTAGAATGATTTAAATATGAATAAAAAAATTAGGTACTCACCTATTTAATTTTTTATGAATTTTCTAAAATATCAAAAAAATACTGCTCTAGTTTAGTGCAGTACTTTTTTAGTTTTTTTTTACTTCTTTTTTTAATTTTAATGTAATAGTTAATGTATCCTGGTGGGTTATTGTCTAAGAAAAAATCTATCACGATCGCTTTTAATTTGACAGAGATTGTGCCGTGAACATAAGACTCTGTACCGACTTCCTTTTATAAAGGAGTAATGGATGGGATGCGACTGTCAAATTGTAAGCGATCGCGATAGATTTTTTCTTAGACAATAACCCCCCTGAGGCGTCCCAATTTTCCAGGGTGATAAAAAAGTAATCATGCATAAACGAGAAATAATTTTTGAGTTGTTACCCTACTCTTCTTTATACTCGAAAAAACGTAGGTCTATGAATTTCTCATATGCTTTACATTTTCTACGTAATTTCCTAATATGGTCTACGCATTTTTTTAAATCCGACTTGGTAATGCTGTACTCCGCGTAGTTCGTCATTTTATCATTTACATTGCCACTATTGATAAAAGCACACAAATGGCGTCAACGTCTTCACGAAAGGTAAACGTGCATGAATGAAGACGATATTGATAATTATATTATTATAGAAGTGGAAAAAAGACCAGACCCCCTAGATAAATAGCCTAACCACACGCTAACTTTTCCTTATTTTGGTTATTATTTTCCATCTTGACAATGCAGTAATTAGACCTGCCCCACCCTCCCCTACATAGAATCCTGGTTACGCCCTTGGTACTTTATAATAAAAAATAGACTTCATAATCACCAAATATATTGAGAAACCACTACAACGAACATTAAAAAATAATTTCTTAAAAATATATTTTTTATTACTTTAACACATCTTTAAATAACAAAAAGACAGTAAAAATACACAATTTATACAAAAACAAATTTATACTAATATTTTCCATAAAAATGACATATGTATGTAATTAAAAACATCAAATAATGTGAAGACACACTATTAGAATGAATTGTTAGAATTTAAAAGTATTTATTACAATAAATCTAATAACTTTTTAACTGATGTTAGGCGGAATCTCAAGGGTGACATTTCGGGATGACAGACTAGTATATCATTAGATGAAGTTCATAAGTTGTTGACATTTAATGCCCAGTAAATAAACCACCAGCCACCAGAAACGTAATAGCCCACCAACAAACCACCAGAACTGGTGGAAAAATCACTAACTTGGCAACACTGCACGCTTCGATATCAAAAAAGCCCTACGAGCATGGACTTGTCGATCGGCATATATCGATCGACAAAAGCATCTGTCCTTTTCACTCCTTAGGAATATCTGTCAAATTTATCGATTTTTGTCGAGTATGTCGATCTCAGCTGTCAAATTTCGTTTATCGAGAGTTCCATGCTCGCAGGGAAGTTTCGTCACTGGCCCTGTTCCGTTTCGAGATTACACTACTCACGCTCACGCCCGGACCGAATCACTAGGCGCGATAATGATGCCAATGGCATGCTATCGTCTCGGAACGATCGTGAGCGCGCTTATGTCAATAATATCAAAACAAACATAACCTCAAAAAGAATTTAACTCGTAATTTCAATTGTTTTCTGTGATATTCAAGCTTTAGCAGTTTTTCATTGCCTTGTACCTATCTTTTACCATTTTCTGCTCTTTTAGCGTCTTCAGGAGACAGTTTGAGGTAAATTACTTTGTTTTCTTCTTCAACAAAAACTGGTAATTCTAATGTCGTCATTTTTTCCTTATATTTAATTAAATTTTTAGGATATTTGGCTTATTTTTGCGTTCAATTCAAGTAAAGAGTAATTTTCAACCATCGAATTATCGAACCAAAACAAAATGTCAACTCGACAATGACATTTGACTCACGGTGCTGACGAATTCGGCCTGAGCACAGTAAACGTTGTTTGTGACGCAACGCAATCAATGACGTCATCACATCCAACGTGAACGCTGTTGACGTGAGACGGGCCGCCTGTTAGCGCGCTCACAGTGCTGATGGTCACTATAATCGCGAAACGGAACACGGCAACTGTCGCCCTCCGTCATTCCTGTCCATGAAGTTATAGATAAAGATGGAGACCACACCTTGAATACCTATTTGAGGCCTTTTTGAGGCAATACCTCAGTATCGCTATCTCACTCTCTGTGGGCTAACCTTCTCTTTCAAATAGGGTAACCTTTGTTTTATTTTTTCAGGACATCGCTATACTTTAATCGGGAATTATTTATAGCTGTATAAATGTTGCATATCAATATTCTTTAATTTCTACACTGAAACCGTTAGGTCAAACTTTGCTGCTCACACTGTCCTGCACAGAATCGTGCACACTTGAAGAGAGATTCAGCGACGTCTATATTTTCTTTTTAAAACGAAACCAATATACCTATCTCACATGTAGTGCGGAGACTGCCTCAATTTTGTGAATCATCCCAGTAAACAGAGCATCACACTCAACACACACTCACACTAAATAATACACATCCCACACATCCACCGGATCGAAATATATTTTTTTTTACTTTTTTTAACATTTTATTAATTAAAATAAATCCTTGTATCCGTTAACGCTACATACAACAGATAAATAAATAAAATAAATCCTTGTATCCGTTTACGCTATTCGTAATTACGATTTAACCGTACAGATTCTGTATGATGAAATTTTGATTATCATGACCACCCCTGCGGTCCGTAAAACGATAAAGTGATAATATCGCGAATCCGACCAAAGTCAGAACATAACCTACTGATTCAATAGCCCTTATATTTTGTGACTATTTAATTTGGTCGGATTCGCGATATTATCGCTTTTAGCGATTTACGGACCGCGGCCCACGTCGTCACGTCGACGTATAATGTATAGGTTAATTGTCGTCTCAGCAGTCACCACTGATAGATTTAAGCCTCCCAAAATGAATCAGGGAAATTTCCAATCAACATCGGAATTGATTATTAAACTATTAAGTAGTTTAAATTAAACTATTAATATAAGTATTTAATTTAACTATTAATAAGATTAAAAAGACTTCAAATAAAAATACATAAAAAATTTGGATCACTTTAAAAACATCTGTTTAAGAAAGTATATTACGACTATATGGGACAAAATTCGGGGAATGATGATGTGCAAAAAAAAACATTTTAAAATCAATATCATTTATTATAATGTTGATATTATATTACACAGCTCTGTGTAATTTCTGTCTATTTCCACGTAATTTATGAATATATTTTCTGTCTTCCTCTTTAAGTGAGCTCGTATACGCATATTAAAAGAAAGATTTAGTTAATCGCTTAACTATCGTAGTTTCATGCAAATCAGTACAAAATATTGAGTCCGTGACCGAGTGCTTAAACATTTGCTGAAGCATAGGCGTAAAATGTTGTGATACCACATTAATTAACTTGTTAAGGTTGCTTATGTCTTCCAGGATATTACGACATTGTATTTTACTTGCTGGACCTTCCAAATCGCAACTAGCACGTTTCAGTCTTGTATCCTTAAACGGACATTCACTTTTGTAAATGCCAGAACTGGTGCTTGGAACAGCAACATCAGTTATTTGGAACATTTACTCTTTATGTAAGGCACTTGTTGTCTGAAAATTAATAATAATGTTAACATTATGATGAAAACATATTATAATGTTGCATTTTTGTCATATATTTAAAATACTTAAATTCTAAACATGTAATATAAATCATTCATCAATGGGATGATATGCAATTCTAATTACAAACTGAATTATATATCCAGATGGGAGTGGCACATGATAAAAATTCACAATAAAGTATTATTTTCTATACTAAGTATTTAAAATGTATGCATACATAAAAAATATATAGGCCAGAAATTTGATACTAAATGTATTACTAACCAATCATTCACAAATATACTTATTGTTAATTAAAAATCTTTACCTTAAATGGAGATATTGTATGCCTTAAAGAAGGAACTGCTGTTTGTTTTAAGCGCCCTGTTGTAGTGTCATAATTAGATTCATTAAAATGTAAATTGCAAATCCTCACTTCCATTTTTGTCCATCTAATTTTGTCTTCAGTGTTATAATTGATAGCCACAATTTTCTCCGGGTACTGTCTTTAGGAAATCTAAAAAGGAAAAATATTGTTAACAATTACATAACTGTATAAAAAAACTAAAATGTATAGATAACAAAGAATAAGAGATTATATTAAGAGTATGTGTACATAACGAGTAAGAATCATAATCATGAAATGTATGCATTGCACATCTCGTACAAAATCTTGTATCAAAGAAAGTCTCAGATACATTTACATTTTGGTCGTTCTACATCAAAACGACTGTTTGTAAACAAACAAAATCACGTTACACAAATTCAATGAAATTCAACGTATATCTATATGATCTTGACTTATCAATCATTTACTAATATTTTGTTGGAAGCACCAACGACTATTTTTGGAAGATCGAACAAAACTATGATTCTTAATTACAATGATTCAATTTAAAAAATCACGGTTTAAAAATCTATGCGTGAAATTTTATATCACCTCCTGGACACCACGCACTATCACTACATAAGATTGCACCATTTTTCAATATCAATCAACGATGATTAGCGTAACGATAGCGAAAAATCTTGAACAAAGTCGTGAACTGCAAAGTAAACAACCGCCATATTGAGCCGATTTATATTGACATAACAGCGCCAATGTTGCCATATCGTCGGTCGGATTCATTACCAGAATATTTCCAAATTACGTGTTTTGAGCACGTTTTGAGATAACTATGTAGAATGGTAAGGAATTAAATATTTTTTTCCAAATCATCAACGGTACAACTTAAATTTTAGTTCTAATTGACAGAAAACTATTAATTCCAATAAAGAAAACAAAAATTTTGTATTCTTTTCGTTTTCAGTATCAATTTATTTTGAAATGTTCCGCGCTGCGACACTAAATTCTAAAGTGCATCCGGGCTTTAATAATGAAATATTTCTCAAAGTTCCAGTATGACTCTGAAATTCTATACCTAAAATATTTCTGAATTGATTGTATTTTTATTTCATTACTGGTTTATTTAGAAATATTCCAATTAACTACATCTTAGATTTTCAGAAATTATTTAATTTAATAATTAGAATATTTCACAAAATTGCTGATAACTCAAAAACTACACATGACATCCTAAATCTTAGTTACACACAATAAACTTAAACTAGACTATAATCTTCATATTATTTAGTAAATAAAAAAAACACAAAATGATCTCAAGCACAGATAAGAGAATACAAGTCTCAAGATAAAGTAAAATAAGATTTGAATATTGTCAAAAACTTAAAACCTCAATTACTCAGAACATGTGATTTTGAAATGTTCCATTAGGCACCTACTGTTTCCGACCGACGATATTACCAAGTCTGCAGGATATGTAATAATAATTCATTGACTCATTTATAAATTCATCATCTAATGTAACTTTGTATTTGAAATCGGTAATTGTAGTTGAAAAATTTTAATAAATATAAACTATTTGATTAGCCTAACTAGCCCACAATCTAATGATTGTGGGCTAGTGTTGCCTTTTTTAATGTTTTTACTGGGAGATTTAAATAAAGAAGTAGCAATACCGACCACACACTAAAAAGAGAGGTCAGACCACAGAGAACGAGATCGAGATATGTAGGTATTTGATTCAAGCTGTTGTGTGAAATGTGGTCTCCATCTTTATCTATAACTTCATGTTCCTGTCGGAATCTATAATCTGCACGGATTGAACGATAGTCTATTTGCGAGAGCGAGAAAGAATGACGGTATTAAAATCCTCTCATTCCTCTCGTCGTTAAAGAGCGACGCGATAACTAAACACGTGTGTACACGTTTACTTTCCGGCAGGTTTGAGTTTCGACTTGTTATCATTTCAAATATTTTGCTGTCGCGGAAAGATCGCCTTCATTAGGGAAAAGAATGGAAGAACTAAACTATGGAGTGTAACTATATGGTAGCAGTGGTGGCGAAGCAACGGGCCCCCGACCCGAGGGGGCCCCGGCCGCGGACCAAAAAAAGCGGCCGTAAAAGCTCAAAAATAACCTAAGAAAATTTGATAAAATTTTGCATGTACATACCTACTTATAATTAAATAAATAAATACTTAAAAGTAATATTTTTTCTAAGTACCTCAAATCAATTTGAGACAACAAATAAAGACCATATACAAATTCAAACTTATCATTAAGATTTTAACAAGTTACGCCAGTGACAAACATGTTAGGTAATTAAAGAATTGATTGCTGCATACAATCTCATCCTGCCTCATGAGCAGTTTCTCAAATGTTGAAACATCCATCCGTAGATAATTTTTAAAATCATGGGGCTCATTGCATGACAATTTAAAAGTTTAAGGTCTCCTTTTGTTTTACCCAAACCCTGTGTCTTATTTTAGGTTTAAATAGATATTCATTAGTAATAAAACTCATAGCAATAGCATTTTTTTTCTCACGATTATACCTACATGTTTGTATAATAAAATATTATTCCTTAAAGAAAACACAAAATGACACGCATTCCCTTAACATGACAACAATCTTTATAAAACAACACGATAATAACCATCCACTGACATACAATCCTTTAATTTTATTAACAAGATACAAAACAGCAGGATTGCATCAATTCGTGTGTATGGTGATCACAGGATTGACTTTCCTCTTGGACTGGCGTGTCATGATAAAGTCACAGGAAAGAATGTAGGAATCACAGTTAATTAGTGGCCTCGACGGGTTTAAATTATCCCGCCGCGTTTCTGCACAGATTGCACGAAAGGACAAGACGTATGGAAAGAACGTAAGTGGATGGCCTGCTATTAAGTCATTGCCCTCCGTGCGCGCACCTGCGTGACGTGACAGTTAGTGGGTGCGCGCACGGGTGACTTTTGTCGCCGTTACTGTTTTGTCGCCGTCATCAAGTCCATGGAAATGTATGGAGGTGCGCGCACGTTACGACGTGACAGCTGGGTGACTTTTTTGTCCGGTGACAAGCCGGTGACGCCCGGGTGACAAAATCAATGCGGTCCGAAAATCAATAAAAGTCACTATCAGCGCTATTAGCGTGCTCAAACGCGTCCTGAAATGCTGTGAGCGCGCTAACGTTAGCCGGCTTGGAGAGCTGCATGAAGTTATCGCTTATGTCATATTGGACTTACTGAAGTAAACTGAAGTGAAATCACTGTAAGCGAACTGTCAATCTGACGTTCGATACTTGTGTTTTCGGATGAAAATGAATGTATTTGTTGTGGATGAGCAAGGGAGAAACAATGTTGTGATTAAAAATCTACAAAACCAAAGTGCTGAGAAGCAATTGAAAACAAAATGACTTAACCTAAGCAAAATTTTAACTCGACATTTGACTTGACAAGTTGATAAGTCGTAAGCGTACTGACAGCACTGTTAGCACTTTTAGTATACGCTTTTTAATTAGGACCGGGTGATTATAATCGTCAGCACTGTGAGCGCTGTTATCTATTTCGGACTGCCCTAAATAGATCCACGTATTTTTAGGTCTTAACTGAAAACCTTTTACGTAGATCTACGTATTTTAAGAACATTTTGCTTACATTTTAAAGAAAATGGATTCTTTACTTATTGATAATTTTAAGTGACATTGTGCTGTACACATATTTTTTGAAAAGAATAAGAATAATTTATTTTTCCAAGAAATATAGTACATAGTAAAACTATGATCATCACACTAGCTTAGACCTGTTACGCGAAGATCATACTTATTAACAAAAATCAAGGGTTTTCTGTAGCAGCTGATTTAAAAGATATTAATTTATATATATTAAATGAAGAAATTAAATAAAAACTACAAATTATTAATAAGGAGAATAAGTGTATCTGTGTGAATAAGTATGTGTGTTGATTGTGAGTGTGTATGTGTGTGTACTAGTGTGTGAAACAGTGTAGTATATGTAAGCGTGTGTGTAGTAAATTCGAAGTGAGATTGATGTTGCTACATTAGAACCCTTAATAAAGCATTCAGTATAATTATGGGATAGCAGATACCTCAGCAGTAAATAATTAGCCTCTTTGACACTAGATAGTTACACGGATGGACACGTCTTTACCACTTTATTATAAATGTAGGGTCCTAAAAATATTCTAAAGCGATGAGCAAAAGAAGTTTTTTTTCTTGCAGTAGTGATATAAAACGTACGCTTCTGAAGCATTTCTCTATATGAAGGCATATTTAATACTGCTTTATGTGTAAAGAGGAGGAGACGCATGAGAAAAAATCTACGGACACTCAAAACCTGAGCATCTTCATACAGCAGAATGGTGGGATATCGTCGAATCTTATTTAAGGAGACTTTGAGTACGGCTCTTTGAACTTTTTCAAGTATTATAAGGACAGATGAAGGAGCTCCTCCCCATGCAAGGATAAGAAATGAAAAGAGTAACTGCATAGTTTCTTTTTCTCTGTAGAAAGTATATTCCGAACGCGGTGGTTTTATAAATGTTATTTTCAAGTTTTTTGGCGATTTATAGGTGCCTATAAAGGATAATTACTTTTTTATCAACCCGGAAAATTTAAGGGACGCTTCACGACACGGTAGTACAATGATTTAAACATGAATAAAAAAATTACTCACCTATTTAATTTTATATGAATTTCTAAAATATCCAAAAAATACTGCTCTAGTTTAGTGCAGTATTTTTTAGGTTTTTTTCTTTTTTAATTTTTATGTAATAATGAATTGGTGGGTTATTGTCTAAGAAAAAAATCTATCACGGTCGCCTATAGATTAACAGCCATTGTGCCGTGAACACAAGACTCTGTGTAGACTTCCTATATTATAGGAGTAATAAAAAATGGATGGACTGTGACTGTCAAATTGAAAGAGATTTATTTCTTAGACAATAACCCCCCAGAATGTATTGTTAATTTTTTATTACAAAAAAATCCAATAATTTTTTATCTGGTGTTAGGCAGAATCTCAAGTGTGACATTTCGGAATAATAATAATAATAATTAATAATTTTTTATTTAGCACAGAAAACCCAGTTTTTTACAATCAAGTAACTTAACTAGGCATAACCAAGTTTTAGGCAGCTGGTGCTTAATAAGGAATATCCTGAGCCATAAGCACCAGCGAACCCTCCATTTATGTGAAACCCTTTACTTAGTATAGTAAACAATAATTTTACACTGTTGATACTATATTCAACATTTCATTCTTTAAAACCGTTTACTCACTATAGATATTAAAATTAAGGTAATTAATAACATTTTAGATTTGTATATCTACTATAAAATTATATTTGTACTAATTGCAGGATGTACTTGTGGCTGCGTGTGCGTGTGTATACGAGTATATGTGTGTGTGTGTTTGGGTATATGTGTGTGCATGTTTAAACACTTACTACGATTTGATTATCATATTACGCTAACATACAGGAATGACAGACTAGTATATCATTAGATGAGGTTCATAAGTTGTTGACATTTAATGCCCAGTAAATAAACCACCGGCCACCAGAAACGTCATAGCCCACCAACAAACCTCCAGAACTAGTGGAAAATTACTAACTTGGCAACACTGGACTCTTCAATTACAAAAAAGTTTCGTCACTGTCGCCCTCCGTGCGCGCACCTGCGTGACGTGACAGTTACAAAACATTTTTGTCGCCATGACAAAAAGTCACGGAGGGCGACAGTGACGAAACTTTTTTGTAATTGAAAAGTCCAGTGTCGCCAAGTTAGTAAATTTTCCACTAGTTCTGGTGGTTTGTTGGTGGGCTATGACGTTTCTGGTGGCCGGTGGTTTATTTACTGGGCATTAAATGTCAACAACTTATGAACTTCATCTAATGATATACTAGTCTGTCGTCCCGAATTGTCACACTTGAGATTCCGCCTATCATCAGTTAAAAAAATATTAGAATAGTGTGTCTACACATTATTTGTTTTTTAATTACATATGTCATTTTTATGGAAATTATTAGTATAATTTAGTTTTTTAATTTATAGTATAAATTGTGTATTTTTACTTTCTTTTTTGTTATTTGAAGTTGTGTTAAGTAATAAAAAAGATTTTTTTAAGAAATCATTTTTTAATGTTCGTTGTAGTGGTTTCTCAATATATTTGGTGATTATGAAGTCGATTTTTTATTATAAAGTACCAAGCGCGTAACCAGTATTCTATGTAGAGGAGGGTGGGGCAGGTCATCATTACTGCATAGTCAAGATGAAAATAATAACCAGAATAAGTTAAACATGCAACATTTCCTTTGATTATTAGGTGTAAGGTGTACCTTGTGGTGGGCATGCCAATCTACTAGCGACCACTGGGGGGGCTAGCTGGCCCCTTAGACAAATGCCACACGCTAACTTTCCCGCAGTCGCTCCGCAGAAAAAATGTATGGAAATGACATTAGCCTACGACAACCTCACGGTATTTTTTCCACAGCTAATATCATCTCCATACATTTTTTCTGTGGAATGACTGCGGAAAAGTTAGCATATGGCATTTGTCTAGGGGGTCTGCGGCCGTACCGCCTAACTCAAAGCGATCACTCGCTATCGTTATAGTGACATTAGAACAATAGTTTCAATGTCACAGGTGACATTTGAGCTATTATTCTTATGTCACGAAAGCGATAGCGAGTGATCGCAATGAGTTAGGCAGTAGCCCCCCTTTTTTTTTTTTTTTTTTTTCTCGCGGGGAAATGCGCAACCGCACCGTACCCACCGTTGGCTAGACGGCGAGCGTGTGTGGGGCTCACCCGGCAGAGTGCCAGGCCTACCCACTAAAACCACTCGGTGTTCTCCCTGCCCTTTAGGGCGTGTGTAGTAGGGTCCACAATGCGTGCACGGGAGCCGACCGTGCACGCAGGCTTCACGGCAGGGTCATCAGACAGGCATTGCTTGAGCGAATGCCCGTCTTCTCCTGCCTATTCGTCTGCGGCGGAGGGGAGCGGCCTGAGGATCTACCTCCCGCTCCCTCTCCGCAGCCTCCTTCTGCGAGATGACATCTTCGCAGAAGGAGGCGACAGCCCCCCATTCCGCTTCGCCGCGGAGCATGGCCACGACCATGCTCGGCAACGAAAGGTCTCCGCCTCCCAGCGCAGTTTTAAGTTCGCTGCGCTGGCGTCGCCAAGCCAAGCCTCGCAGTGATGACACTGCGGTGTTTCCTCCCGACGTGCAACTCGGTACAGGGGGCCGATTCTCAGTTTTTTAGAGATATCTCTAATTCGACATATCTCTATTAAATTGCATCTCTACTAATAATCTCTCAAAAATGTCTATGATATGAAAAAAACGTATTCTCGCTGGCAATAGAGATGTATGTCGAATGATGGTCGAATGACTATGAGGGTGCGGTCCGAAATTTGATATCAGCGCTCGTGTGCGCGTTTTGCGTGCAAAAAGTCGGTTCAAAATTGCTCATAATATGCGCATTTGTAAGCGGTATGACAGAAAAGAGGAGTGCACTGTCTCTAGAACTGTCAATGACAAAGTTAACGTTAGTTTCCCGCGGAATTTAATTTCTTCGAATTATTTTTTTCATTAGGTATATCTACAATAGATACAGAAGTGCTCTGTAAAGATACTGAAGGGACAATACACGTCGCCCTTAAATTTTTCTTTTCAAATAACATTGATTGATCAAATTGACATTTGACAGACTCAAAGATCGAAAGCTCGGTCAAAAATTGATCTTAATGCTTACGTCCGTGAGCAGTGCAAACGATTTGAATGGGTTTTTTTGTTTGCATGCACGCAACCACACCCATAAAAATGAATGGTTACGTTTTGTTGATTTATACGATCAAAAAAAAACAAAAAAAAGTAGCGTCCAAGTTGTCATCAAAGTTACTTTCTCAAAGCAGACTTTGAGCATGTCAACGCGGCTTTACGAAGCGTATTGTGAACCTTTTTCACATCCTTCGAAACGTTGAAATGTTTCAAAACGTCGTGTTTTGTATTTGTAACATTTTTGAATATTTTTAGAAAACAGAATTATTAGAGATGCAGTAATAAATCTATAATGGACTATAAAAAACAATACCCCACTTCAGCACAGAATTCGTGGCTTTGTCAGTTAAAGGTTGAAGAACTTTGTAAAGCCAAATTTTCGGGGACTTTTACTAAAAAAATCCGAACAAAAGTGGAAATGTATAGCAGAGGAATTAAATTGTTTGGGAGAAGTCAATAAGACTTGGATTGACTAAATATATTACAATGTTAACTAATTCTTTAGATAAGCGAAAGTTCTTAAATGCATATAATGTAATGGTAATTCCACTAAAAACCGAGCTTCTTCTACTATACATTAACAACAGTTGTTATAATTATCATCGATTATTCATATTAATTAAATGTGTTAGCAATTAAAATACATACATAAACTAAAATCGTAAAAAAAGTTTCAACAAATTATGTAAAACAGACACAGAAATAACCAATTACTGTAGCTCATACTCGACTTTTCAAATGTCGATTGCTATCTACCACTCGTGACATGTCGAACGCTAGGCATAGACATATCTCTAACGTGACATTTTGAGAATACGGAAACTGAGAAATATTCGACATCCGCCATTTAATTTAGACATATGTCGAATTCGACATTATCTCTATGGCTTGAGAATCGGGTCCCAGGTAGTGACCGAAGCAACCATGTCCGGTCAGGGGCCCGATTCTCAGTTTTTTAGAGATATCTCTAATTCGACATATCTCTAATACTTTGCATCTCTACTAAAAATCTCTATGATATGAAAAAAATGTCGATTGCTATCTACCACTAGGCATAGACATTTCTCTATTGTGACATTTTGAGAATACGGAAACTGTGAAATATTCGACATCCGCCATTTAATTTCGACATATGTCGAATTCGACATTATGTCTATGGCTTGAGAATCGGGGGCCAGTACCTGTACCATGCGGAATGAAAGGCCGGCGCCCAACCCACTCCTCCATGTTGAAATATATGTTTGTATAATCTTAATTCCTTGGCCACTTAGTTTCGTAGTCTTTGACACTGTTCTATATGGATCTGTTTTTTTTCTTATCTGTCTTCCCTTCTAAATTATCGACAAATAAAGATGGACAGTTTTATATTAATTATTTTTTTTTTTTTTTATGTAAGGCCCGGCAAATGACCTCCTCCCGCCTGATGTAAAGCGGTGAAAGAGGCCCAAATGAGTTGACAGATAGAGTAGGGACGACATCCACTATCCTACCTGCCCGCCCCTTGCCGGCCTAAAAGATGCTTTTTCACACCTCTTTTGAAGGAACCCATGTTGTAGGATGGAGGAAACACGTGCGCAGGTAGAGAATTCCAAGTGTGGGATGAACGACAGAAGAAGGAATCTTGGAATTTCTTGGTACGGTGTGAAAAGGAGGACACAGTGTACGGATGACTCCGAAGGCCCTTACGCGTGTTTCTGTTAAGGAATGGAGAGGGAGGGATAAGGTTAAAGAGCTCCTCAGAGCATTCCCCATGGAACATTCGGTAAAAGGCGCTAAGAGAGGCGATGTCACGACGAAGTTGCAGAGGCTCGAGGGTGTTAGTTGCCTCTACATCGCCAATTATTCGAATAGCGCGACGCTGCAATCTGTCCAGAGCATCGAGGAGGTACTGAGCGGAGCCGTCCCAAAGGTGCGAGCAATATTCCACGCAAGACCTAACCTGAGTTTTATACAACAGGCATAGTTGATCCGGCGCAAAATACCTACGCACCTTGTTTAGGACACCGAGTTTCCGTGAGGCAGCAGTTATAACGGATTCGATGTAGTCTCTGGGGTTCAGATCGCAGCGAATGTTCATTCCGAGCAAGGTGATGTTACTCTGTGTGTGAAGGGTTGTGCCCTGAAGAGAAGGAGGGGGGAGGAAAGGTGACCTTTTCGCCGAGAACGCGCACACCTGTGTTTTCTTAGCATTGAACTCAACAAGATTGTTGGAACCCCATTCGGAGATGAGGTCCAGCGTCCTGTTGAGCTCAATGATAAGATTCTGCCTCTCCCTATCAATATTGCCACGAGCAGCCCCTGAGCTTCCGTGATATCCCCCATGCACTGTACTGTCGTCTGCATAGCAATGTATACTTCCCAAGGAAAGCATGTCATTGATATGCAGAAGAAACAATGTTGGGGATAGAACGGAGCCTTGTGGAACACCAGCATTCACTGCCACGAACCGCGAAGCGCAGCCGTCAACGACAACGCGAATTCTACGCTCGTGGAGGAAGCTGGCAATCCACGTACAGAACTGAGCGGGCAATCCGTATGCCGGAAGCTTGGAAAGGAGAGCCTTGTGCCAGACTCTATCAAAAGCTTTGGCGATGTCGAGACTAATAGCCACAGACTCGCCGCGCTTATCGATAGATTCACCCCATTTGTGCAAAAGGAACGCTAGAAGGTCACCTGTTGACCGTTTAGGACGAAACCCATACTGACGGTCATTAAGCAACGAGTGACCTTCCAGGTAACGGATCAGCTGGGTGTTAAGGATCCTCTCCATGATTTTACACAAAATGGAAGTGACGGCTATAGGGCGATAGTTAGCCGGATCAGAACGATCTCCCTTTTTGGGAACCGGCTGGACATTGGCCTCTTTCCAAGATTTCGGCACACAACCAGCAGAGAACGACAGACGGTATAGACGCGTCAGGACCGGAGTCAACTCCGCTGCACACTTCTTAAGTACAATCGCAGGAATGCCGTCTGGTCCACTTGCTTTTCGAATATCAATCGACTGTAGCTCCGCCCGCACATCTCGCTGTCTGATGCGGATATCGGGCATAGTGCTGCCACAATGGGACAGTGTCGGAGGTTGTGCACCACAGTCATCGATACGGGAATGGGCCGCGAAGAGTTTTGCCAGGAGGTCGGCTTTCTCCTGCGGCTGATGAGCAAGTGAGCCATCGGCATGTCTCAGCGGTGGCAGCGAGGGTTGGCAGAAGTTTGATTGCACAGCTTTGGCCAGGCGCCAGAAAGAACGGCTACCCGTAGGGTGCGCTAGTAGTTCCTGACCCACTTGTGCAATGCGCTGAGCATCCGCTCTAATGTAAGCCCTCTTACACAACTTGGTGGCATTATTATAGGCTGTTTTCAGTAGGTTAGTATTGGGATCCCTAGAAGCTCGACCTCTGATCCAAGCGCGGTAAGCTAGCTGTTTGTTTTCAACAGCAGAGGCACACTCGCGATTGAACCAGAGGTTACGTCTCCCTCTACTGACGAGATTGGAATGTGGAATATAATATTCCATTCCTAATCTGATCTCGTCAGCAACAGAGGTAGCGCAGGAGTTCGGATCCATCCCACTGAAACAGCGCTGCCACCAAGGGACAGACGCGTAATAATCCCGCATACCGTCCCAATCTGCTGACGCATAGTGTCACAGACGGCGTGCTGCAACCACAGGCGACGGTCGCGACGCCTGAGGCACTGAGACGGATACCAGGCAGTGATCTGAAGGTCGCGGCTTAGCTGTCATAGTGAGCGCGCGCATCCCCGATTTGTTTTCGTTGTTTCGATATCGTTTCCAATTGAATTGGCTTCAGTTTTTATTATTGAGTTTTGTTTCGTAATTTCTGTTATTGTGTCGTATATAGAATAATATAATTTGTATGTTTGAAGTCAAACACACAAATTATTCCGTTGTTAACGTCTTGTTTTTTGGGTGTCTTTTGTTCTTTTTTTGGTATAGATTTCATTCTTTTCCTTATTTAATTTTTGTTGTTGATCGATATTGGTGTGCGGGGCGTTGCCCCGGCATCAGTAGTAGTTTATCTATTTGTCTATTTCGTTGTTTGTTGTTCGTTCTATTTTTTTTGTCGTATCAAGCCATTATTATTATTGGTTTAGGTTAGGTTCATTTCAGATAGGTTAGTTTTGTTTTCTTTTTGATCGTTGTTTTTTGTTAAAGGTAAAGGGTACTGTGCCATTTAGCCAAGTTACTTTTTTTTTTAATATAAAGGAGTTACTCTCCGCGGGGCCGGGGATTTGTTCCCGGTCATTATTTTTGTTGGACTGAAGACAGGACAACCTTGCTCTGTTTTCGCCTACAGAATCTCTGCTGGGCTGGGCCCACTATTGGACCATGTCCGACTCGGACATCATGTCCGAGACGGACGGTGCAGATGAGGGGGGGCCTGTTAAGGTTGCCATCCGTGTGGCGAAGAGCCGCTCACCGGTCAATGGCGGTGCAGCGAAGCCAGTTGATGGTGTAATGTCCCCGGTTTTGTCGCTGTCCAACGGCGGGGGGGCAGCGCCCCGTCAGAGCTGCGATAAAGCGGGAAGATCTCGTTCCGTCTATCGGGACATTACTAGCGGGAAAGCAGGATTGTCGGAGGCGGATATCTCGCTACCGCGAGTTGGTGGTAGAAAGAGGCCAAGTTATAGCCGCTTCTTCCAGGATCCCTTAGCCACGGACCTGGAAATAACGACAGAGGCAGAAGAGGTGGTAACGGCGCCTTACGCTCCCAAGGTCGCTCGTACTAAAAGGGGCAGAGGAGGCCTAGGACATAGTGTCGGACTCTCCCAGGCTAGGCGGGAGTTACAAATGTTGGAGGCCGATACTGAGTCAGAGTCTGACCAGGAGTCGGTGATTGCAGAGGCCCCCGAAAAAAGGGGGAAAGGCAAGGGGAAGCGCTCTCCCGAGCCCACTGCCGAGCTCCTTTGCGGCAAGGCCGAGGAAAGTGTGAACGCGCTGTTAGGAGTAACACGTAAGTCCCGGAACTTAAAAGGGACTTACGTGAAAGAAATTAAGGACGCCTCCGACTCGCTCCTGGAGATTGTCCGCACCCTGGCGTCCAAGAAAACCTCGGAGGAGGTGCGTCGGCTTCAAGCCGACAACAAGAGGCTCCGGGGTCAGCTGGACGTCGTTGAGGGTGAGCTAAAAGCCCTTCGTCGGGCCTTCTCGGAACGGGGGCTCGAGCGCCCTAAGGGCCGTTGTGTGGTTGCGGCCCCCACGATTGTGGATAACGTCGAACCGGAGGCTGTCGACTCCGAGGGAGACGATTTAGAGGAGCTTCCGGAGGTGGAGCAGCCGGCAGCCCAGCCGGCCAGGGCCGTCCCCGCTGAGGGAATCTCCAAGAGGGAATTCTTGGAGAGTATTGAATTCCTTCAGCGGGAGTTGCTGGCCCAAGTGGGTACAATGGTTTCGGCCCGACTAGAGGGCCTCGAAATAGATGGGCGCCTAATGCCGGCCCCGATTCGCAGGCCACCGCTGGCGTCGGATCGCGTGAAGCAGCCGCAGCCACAACCGCAGCGGCCAGAGAAAACGCTGACGGTCAATACCACTCTTGCCCCACCGGCCAATATGCCGAAAGAAGCAAGAGTGGTAAAAAAGAAGTCTGCGGCAGTCCCGTCTACCTCTGGGGTCGTGGCAAGCACGGCGAATATAGAGGATCCCTGGACCGTTGTCACTAAGCGTGGCCGGAAAAAGCCGGCAGCGGAGGTGACGGTGCCCAAGAGGGCCACCGTGGCGCAAAAGATGCCAAAACTGCCCAAGGCACCACGTTCCCTGGCGGTGGTGTTGGCCCTCAAACCGGAGGCGGTGGCGAAGGGTCTCACTTATAGTGAGGCTATTGCCAAGGCCAAAGCCTCCGTCAGCCTTGGCGCCCTAGGCATAGGACCTGCCAAGTTCAGGACGGGTATTACCGGAGCTCGAATTATCGAACTCCCTAAGGAGACATCCCCGTCCCAAGCCGACACGCTGGCCGCAAAGCTAGGGGAAGCGCTAGGGGATGCGGCAAAAGTGTCGCGTCCTGTGAAGACAGCGGACATTCGTGTCGTCGGCTTAGATGACTCGGTGTCCGCTGAAGAACTATGTCAAGTCTTGGCGCAAGCCGGTGGCTGCCCGGCCCACCACATAAAGGTGGGCCGAGTGCATACGGGGCTGCGGGGTGTCGGGGCGGCCTTCGCCTCGGTGCCTGTGGAGGCGGCGAGGCGTCTGGCTGATGCTGGTCGGCTCGAAGTTGGATGGAGTTCTGCGTCCATCCAACTTCTGGAGCAAAAGCCCATGCGGTGCTTCCGCTGTATGGGCTTGGGGCACCCCATCCAGCGGTGCCCCTCTGCCAAGGACCGCAGTGAATTGTGTTTCCGCTGCGGCTCCGACGGACATAAGGCGGTGGACTGCGCGGCGGCGCTAAATTGCGCCGTCTGTGCAGACGCCAAGAGACCGGCCAGCCACAGGATGGGGGGTATGAATTGCAACCCCCCGTCGGTCAGGGGCCGTTTGGCCCCGGTAAAGGTGACCGTGGCGCCGAGAAGCCCGGCAACACCGACATCTCCGGCACCACAGTTAGCACCGGCCGCAGCCGCGGTCCAGGAGGAGCCCATGGAGACCACCAATGCCTAGTGGTCCCATTAAGCTCCTCCAAGCGAACATTAACCACTGCGCCGCGGCACAAGACCTCTTGTGTCAGACCGCGGCGGAGTGGGGAGTGAGTTTGGCGATTGTGGCGGAGCCGTATTACGTCCCGCCACAGTCGTCAAATTGGTTGGTGGCGGCAGATGGTTCCGCCGCCATAATGCGGGTGGCGCGTGGCACAGCCCCCCTCTCTCGTTTTTAGAGAGAGGGGCACTGGCTACGTTGCCGCCATGTGGGGGAGAATGCTGATCGTCTCAGCGTACTTCTCCCCCAATCGCAGCCGGGCGGACTTCCAAGTCTTCTTGGCTGCGTTAGAGGGGGTCGTCCGTAGGACGGCCCCGGTACCGATGCTAGTTGCGGGGGACTTTAATGCATGGTCCACCGCGTGGGGGTCCTCCCGCACCAATGCGAGGGGTGGAGATCTGGAATCCTGGGTTCTGTCCCTGGGGCTCCAGATTCTGAATAGGGGCTCCACCACAACCTGCGTTCGGGTGCAGGGCACGTCCGTGGTAGACGTGTCCTTTGCCACCCCCTCTCTCGCCAATCGAATCAACGACTGGCGAGTTGAGGAAGATGTGGAGACCCTGTCGGACCACCTTTATGTCCGATATGAGGTCTCCACGGCATCCCAAGGGGCCCCGAACCGCAGGGGCTCCGCAGTGAGTGCCTTTCCTCGATGGACGCTCACCAAGCTCCGCCCGGACGTGGCGGAGGAGGCGGCGATGGTGCGGGCGTGGTCAGAAGTGCCACCCCACCTCGCCGGGGATGCCGATGGCATGGCGGATTTCTTCGCAGACGATATGAAGGCCGTCTGCCAAGCCGCCATGCCAAGGGCGCAGGCCTGCCCCGAAAAGGGACAGGTGTACTGGTGGACGCAGGAGATTGCGGACTTGCGTACCACCAGTATGAGGGCCAGGCGTGCCTACGTGCGTTGTCGTAGGCGCGCCAGAACTACACCCGACGAGGAGGCTGAGCTTCGTCGGGTGTATGCGGCAGCCAAGAAAGCCCTGCGGAATGAAATCTGCAGGGCGAAGGAGGAGTCCAGAGAGCACTTTATTCGGCTCCTGGACGACGATCCGTGGGGGCGTCCGTACCGAATGGTGAGGGGGAAATTTAAAGCTTCTGCTCCCCCCACCGCAGCCATGGATAGGGGGCTTCTGGACCGGGTGTTAGGAACTCTGTTTCCAGATCCCGGTCCGTTCCAGCCCCCCAGAATGGTCCCCCCGGACACTCCTCCGGTGGAAGTGGCTGCCGCCATCCCTCCCGTGTCGAACGCGGAATTCGACACGGTGAGGAAACGGTTCCGGCGCAAAAAAAAGGCGCCAGGGCCGGACGGTGTCCCAAATAGGGTTCTGGCCCTCGCCCTGGGACACCTCGAAGAGCGGTTCCGGGCGGTGCTCGATATGTGCATCGCCTCGGGCCGCTTCCCCAGGCGGTGGAAGGTGGGCAGGCTCTGCCTCCTAAGGAAGGAGAGCCGCCCGGCGGATTCCCCGTCTGGTTACCGGCCGGTGGTGCTGCTCGACGAGGCAGGGAAGTTCCTAGAAAAAATTCTGGCTTCCCGCATCGTCGAGCACCTGGAGGACCGGGGGCCGGACTTGGCAGTCAACCAATTCGGCTTCCGCACCGGTCGGTCCACGATGGACGCGGTTGCCCTCCTCAAGAGGTGGACTGAGGAGGCCACAGCTCGTGGGGAGACTGTTGTTGCGGTGTCTCTTGACATCCGCAACGCCTTTAACAGCCTGCCCCACGAGTGCATTAAGGAGGCACTCCGTTTCCACCGGGTGCCTCCGTACCTCCGCGCCCTCGTGGAGGACTACCTAGAAGGCAGGTCAGTTCTCTACGAGGGCCCGGACGGTCGCGTCCATTCGTGGGCAATGGCGGCAGGTGTACCCCAGGGTTCCGTACTGGGTCCTCTACTATGGAACCTGGGGTACAACTGGGTCCTGCGTGGCAACCTCCTTCCACGATTGGAGGTCGTCTGCTTCGCCGATGACACGCTGGTCGCGGCGAAAGCGAAAACGGGAGAGGAAGCGGCCCTGGGTAACCTGGCACTGGGTCGACGGAAGCCCACACAAACCACACGAATCGCAGCAACGACCCCTCAAGCTCTGGCTGTGCGATGACTGATCCCGAAACGCGGACACAAAATGCCCACTTGACGGGTTTTACGTCATGCCCACGGTGGTCGCTAGCCAGTCGGGTTTTTCAAGCCCTACCACCAGAAGTTGGTCACTCGATTAGCACCACCCGGGGATCACGTGTAGGGTCTCGAGAGTAAAACCTACGGACGTGAGCGACTCCAATCCCCTAAGTATCCCCTAGTATGATGCAAAGCGATTAATCCGATGTATTAATTTAATACATCGGATTAATCGCTTTGCATCATAATTGTGACACGATATATTTGTGCAATTATTTAGTGTTAAATAAACACAAATATTATCAACTATTGGTGATATTTTATTTGCTGTCCTGTCCCTTGCCGATCTGCTGCGCTGCCAACACTAACTTCACTTTCCATCACTCCAATACCGGACGGATCGCCTCGATCGTCCGGTGGCCGGCAGCTGGGAAGGCGAGTGCCTCACCCCACCGGCGCAGAGCCTCCCTCTGCGCCTGGGTACGAACTACCTCCAGCTCCTGTGGGGCAGATCGTCCCCCCCGTTCTCGGACGGCAACCCGATGCCGATACACCTCCGACTGGACGCGTGCATCGACATCCCACGGCGATTGACCCGCAAGTACGCAGGCCGCGCCGTGGCTAACCGTGCGATAGGGTCGCACGGCCCGGGCTGCTATGACCCTCTGCGGACGTCGCAGGACCACCGCTCGGGGGGAGAGGCACTCTGCCCATACCGGGGCTCCGTAGAGTGCCATTGACCGTATCACCCCATGATACAGTCGACGGCACGCCGATCCTGGCCCTCCCACATTAGGGAGGACCCGTCCGAGTGCAGCTGCGGCGGCACACAGCCGTGGAGTGAGGAGCTTGAAGTGCTCCTCGAAGCTCCATCGAGGAGCCAGGCCGAGGTACTTAAAGTGTGCCTCGACCGGTATGCGGACCCCCTCTACTCGGACACGGAGCCCCGGTGGGACGGGAGGCGTGGAACATCATGGCCCTCGTTTTGTCGAGAGCCACGTCCAGGCCCAGGAGGCGGATGCGTCGGACGACGAGAGAAGCGCCGACCGACGCAAGGTGGGCCGCCTCCTCCCCCGTATTTGCTTTCGCCGCGACAAGTGTGTCGTCGGCGAAGCAAACAACCTCCATTCGTGGAAGGAGGTTGCCTCGCAGGACCCAGTTGTATCCCAGGTTCCATAGTAGAGGACCTAGTACGGAACCCTGGGGTACACCCGCCGCCATTTCACACGAATGGACGCGACCATCCGGCCCCTCGTAGAGGATTGTCCTACCGTCCAGGTAATCCTCCAGAAGGGTGCGGAGGTACGGAGGCACCCGGTGGAAGCGGAGTGCCTCCTTTATGCACTCGTGGGGCAGGCTGTTAAAAGCGTTGCGGATGTCCAGCGACACCGCAATTACAGCCTCCCCACGAGCCGTGGCCTCCTCAGTCCACCTCTTGAGGAGGGTCACCGCGTCCACCGTGGACCGGCCGGTGCGGAAGCCGAACTGGTTGGCAGCCAAGTCCGGCCCCCGGTCCTCTAGGTGCTCGATAATCCGAGAAGCCAGGATTTTCTCTAGAAACTTCCCAGCTTCATCGAGCAGCACCACCGGCCGATACCCAGTTGGGGAATCGGCGGGGCGGCTCTCCTTCCTTAACAGGCAGAGCCTATCCGCCTTCCACCGACTGGGGAAGCGGCCCGAGGCGATGCTCAGATCCAGCACCACCCGGAACCACTCCTCAAGGTGTCTCAGGGCGAGGGCCAGAACCCTGGATGGGACAACGTCCGGTCCCGGCGCCTTCTTCTTGCGCCGGAGCCGTTCCCTCACCGTGTCGAATTCCACGTTCGACACGGGAGGGATAGCGGCAGCCACTTCCTCTGGTGGAGTGTCCGGGGGGTCCATTCTGGGGGCGCCCCCCCCCCCTGCCCCCCTAGCACGTCCACCAAAACACGATATGATAAAGCGGTTTATCGCGGTAAACTGTCAAAATATAATAGGTTTTCGTCGTATTTCGACAGTTCACCGCGATAAATCGTTTTATCATATCGTGTTTTGATGGACGTGCTACGGGGGCTGGTCTATTTTCTACTTCTATAACAATATCATTATCAATATCGTCCTCATCTACATTTACCTTTCGTGAAGATGTTGACGCCATTTGCGTGCTTTTATCAATAGTCGCAATGTAAATGATGAAATGACGAACTACGCGGAGTACAGCATTGCCAAGTCCGATTTCAAAAAATGCGTAGGCCAGCGGCCGTACCGCCTAACTCAAAGCGAGCACTCGCTATCGTTATCATGACATTAGAACAATAGTTTTAATGTCACAGATGACATTAGAGCTATTGTTCTAATGTCAAGAGAGCGATAGCGAGTGATCGCTATATCGTGCTATCCAAAAAATACTTAAAAATAACATTTATAAAACCACCGCGTTTGGAATATAGTTTCCACAGAAAAAAAGAAACTATGCAGTTACTCTTTTATTTTTTTATCCTTGCATGGGGAGGAGCTCCTTCATCTGTCCTTATAATACTTGAAAGAGCTCAAAGAGCCGGTAATCAAAGTTTCCTTAAATAAGAATCGACGGTATCCCACCATTCTGCTGTATGAAGATGCTCAGGTTTTGAGTGTCCGTAGATTTTTTCTCATGCGTCTCCTCCTCTTTACACATAAAGCCGTCTTAAATATGCCTTCATATAGAGAAATGCTTCAGAAGCGTACGTTTTATATAACTACTGCAAGAATAAAAACTTCGTTTGCTCATCGCTTTACCGAATATTCTGATATTTTTTATCACTGAATATTTTTAGGACCCTACATTTATAATAAAGTGGGAAAGACGAGTCCATCCGTGACACTAGTCAGAGAGCCTAATGTTTACTGCTGAGGTATCTGCTATCCCATAATAGGCTAGATGACTCAAAAAATTTTTTACACACTCACAAACAACACACATACTCACTCACACAGACACACTTAGGCTCCTTATTAATAATTTGTATTTTTTATTTAATTTCTTCATTTAATATATATAAATTAATATCTTTTTTTTTTTTTTTAAATTAGGCTTACAAAACTGGAAACAATCAATTGGTACACATGTAAACATTTGCATATCATACTGAACATTATTCAGATTGATCCATCTTGATGTAAGCACAGCATGCTTCAAATTACCTGATAACTACCTTATCCGGCAAGCTAAATATATAATTATACTAAATATTGGACATTTCACTAACATTACAAATTGCAAATTGCTTTTCTTATATTATGTTTCGCTGAGATCAGAGAACCGTTGAAAATGTCAAAGAGGAAGCGTATAGAGTTGTAGGAACTACACATGCGATACAACGGAGAGTGCTGACCAAGACGTGACTTATAGAAGGGAAGGGTAAATGTCATTCGGTTTTGGACCCGGCTAGCCAATCTAGGCACTGTAAACTGCAGACGTGCTAAAATACTAGGTGAAAGAACATGATTATTAATTATTTTAAAAAGAAACAAAATATCACAGAATTTTCTACGGATATGCAGAGGTGTTATGGAGAAGTGGACACACCGTGACTCGTAAGAAGTAAGGTGATAGCACTTTCTGTCCGCGTAGCTTAGGTAGTAAAGGAAACGCTTCTGTACACGTTCCAATCTATCTGAGTGGACCTGGTAGCAGGGGCTCCATACATTGCTGCAATACTCTAATATACTACGCACGAGACTATTGAAGATTAGAATAGTAAGGTAGGGATCTTTTAAAATTTTCATTTGGCGTGTGATGAAGCCACTAAGCTTAGAAGCTTTTTTAATTACTGAATCAATGTGTTGTCTAAAGCTCAAAGTACTATCTATAATCACTCCCAAATCTCTTATACAAGATACTTCCGCTAAAGGTTGGTTTTTGATTAGATAAGATGTTTTAATTTTATTTTTTTACGTGTAAATTGAATATAAAAACATTTGTTTGAATTTAACATCATACCGTTTTTGCAACACCAATCCTGAATCCTATCGAGATCGTATTGTAGGGCTTGTATATCCGCATTATTTTTTATTTCACGATAAATTTTTATGTCGTCAGCAAACATTTTAAATTCAGAATTTATGCATGTAGAAATATCGTTGATGAATATTATGAAAAACAGCGGACCTAGGTGAGATCCTTGTGGAACTCCGGAGGGTACCTTTTCGATTTATATCCATACAATGACACTAATTGGGATCTATTTCGCAAATACGACTCACACCATCTAAGTAATGAACCATGTATGCCGAAACCTTTAAGCTTAAGAAGCAAGATGTCATGGTTTACCAGATCAAAAGCTTTCTTGAAATCTGTATATATTGCATGTACTTCACCTTGACCATCTAATGCGTCATATATGTAACTGACATAATCTACTAAATTTGAAGTAGTTGATTTTTTAGGCTGAAATCCATGCTGACTTGGGTGAATGAAGTTCTTTACGTGACTGTACATTTTTTTCTGAATAACAGATTCAAAGATTTTGCCAACTATCGAGAGGATGGATATTGGCCTGTAGTTGGATATGTCGTTCAGTTCTCCGGTATTATATAACCGACATAGCGGTTTATACAAATACTTAGCACAGTTCTTTAAAAAAATAGGTGGTAACAAATCTGGTCCAGCACCCTTGTTACAATCCAAAGTTGAAAGGTGTTCGAGAACTTCATCTTCTGATATTGTGAAATTACTCATTGGGAGAATGTTAGCATCAAATTGGGACTCGTCACTAAAAAGAGATGATCCAGCAGCACCAAGTGTATCGTATACAGTTTGAAAAAAATTTGAAAGCATATCACATATTTTTTGGCCACCAGTACCGGTCTCGCCTCCTAGAACCATATCATTGGGAATAGAACTCCGATTTCCATTACTTTTGCCATTTACGAATTGCCAAAAGTATTTTGGTTTATTACGTAAATACAACTTAGCTTCCTCCTTAAATTTTGTGTAAGATTCCTTAATTAAAATATTACAACGATCCCTCAACATGTTGTAAGTTAGCTTATCCATTGGATTTTGATATTTTTTATATCTAGAGTGGTACTTGGCTTTTTCCTTTAGAGCCTTTATTACAGACCTATTAAACCAAACAGGGTACTTGGTATCGCGCTGGGTATGATATGGTGTAAATTTGTGTATGATTGGCATAATAATGTCATAGAACTTTAAAACCATATCATTAACTTCACCTCCTGCTGTAGCCCATACATCAGACCAATCAATTTGAGCTAGTTCCTTACAAATATCATCATATTTAGAATATTTAAAATTTAAGCTAGTTAAGCGTTTGGGCTTGAGTAGTTTGCGATTAGACATAGTGTATTCAATAACCAAAGGTGGATGGTGGTCGTCTGTTTTGTCTAATAAAAGTTCATCAGCTATTGAAACACATAAATGTTCAGGTTTGTTGCACCAAATAAGATCTAATGAACGCAAGTGTATGTTGGTAATATGATTGCACTGGTATAGATCAACAAAGGACATAGCATCAATCAATTGATTCTCCAGGATACCGTTTATAGGTGATGGGATCAGGGAACTATTGGTAGTATCATCATTCATACTCCAAACTATCTTGCCCAGATTAAAATCGCCTATAACGAGTGTCACAGACAGTGGCGAGATAATGTTTTGACAAACTTGAGTTATATTATTTAAATAAGCTGGTACAGAAAACCCTTGATTTTTGTTAATAAGTATGATCTTCGCGTTACAGGTCTAACTTTCTTGAAAAAATAAATTATTCTTATTCTTTTCAAAAAGTATGTGTACAGCTCAATGTTACTTAAAATTATCAATAAGTAAAGAATCCATTTTCTTAAAAAATAATGTAAGCAATAAATTCTTAAAATACGTAGATCTACGTAAAAAGTTTTCAGTTAAGACCTAAAAATACGTGGATCTATTTAGGTAAACTGAAATAGAGCTGGCAACACTTTGTCATCCGGGCGTCGCTTGTCGCCGGCCAAAAAAGTCACCCAACTGTCACGTCGTAACGTGCGCGCACCTCCATACATTTCCATGGACTTGATGACGGCGACAAAACAGTACGGCAACAAAAGTCACCCGTGCGTGCACCATTGAGATAGACATATGGAGATGCCCCGTTAAACTGTTCTTTGATATCTTGACACGAATCTATCAAATATCGTTTTGTTTCTTTCTTACAAAAGTGAAAATACATTTGTAGAAAGAGATGCATACTGTTTCGTCTGTGGCATGTATTTTCTGTGACGTCACAAAAATTGCCTACCGTGACCAGTCCGCCATTTTAAGTGCCGAACGAACGTGTGAATTTTGCTACTATTAATGGGCGATAGTGAAGATACCTAAAGAGAAAATTTAATTAGTCTATCGATATACACGGTTATTTTTTTATCACCCTGGAAAATTTAAGGGACGCTTCACGACATGGTATTAGAATGATTTAAATATAAATAAAAAAAATAACCCCCCTTAATTTTATATTATTTTTTTTTAAAATACAAAAAATGCTGCACTAGTTGAGTGCAGCATTTTTAGAGATTTTTTTATTTTTTTTAATATTTTAAAAAAAAAAATTATTTCATTTTTTTTATTTTTTATATAATATTGGATGTGTCCTGAAGCGTCCCTAAAATTTTCCAGGGTGATAAAAAAATAACCGTGTATAATATTAAACAGACAGACTTACGTGCCTAAGCCTAGCTCACATGCAGTGAAAGTAATAGGAAATTATTATTAATTAAAATTGGAAAGCTTAATAATTGATGAATTATTATCATTTTCAATTAATTTTAGTTTTTTAAAACCTCCATTTTTCATAATAATTGAACATATAAGGTTCCTACGACAAAGTTTGTCATAAACTTTGATTAGTAACTTACCGTACAAAACTAAAAAAAAATATTTAAATTACACCCAAATTATCCTACCTACTTGAAAGTAAGTACTTATCGCCTCCTTTAAATAATTTTTTACAAAAAAAACTATTACTATTTATTTTACAATAACATTTTCTCGCACTTATTTATACAAAGAAAATACACGTCTATTGGTGTAACTTTATAGTCATACTAGCTGACTCGGCGAACTTTGTACCGCTTAAGTTAAATAGTGATCTTTAATAAGTTTTTCTTAGAATTTGCGTAGTTCCACAATTTGAAACTGCCTAAATATTTCTGAAACACGACTTTTCGATCAAATTATTACAATTTAGGTCCGTAATGTGCAGCCCCCCTAGACAAGATGTCTTTCGATAATCGCTAACGCAATCGCTAAATGGACAATGTATGAGATTTAACAATTGCACTCGAAAGCTAAGCGAGGGCTTATTTCAAATCCCATATATTTTCCTACTAGCGATTGCGTTAGCGATTATCGAAATGCATCTTGTCTAGGAGGGCTGTTCAGCTAAGATCTATTTCCCTAGATATGTCGTAGATAAGTGGATTGATGAATTTGTTTAAACTTAAATTTATAGATATTACACTACTAATACTGAGTACATCACTAGTAAAGGTAGCCATTTTATGTGCCAAAGTTTTGTAGGTAGTCACGCTGATTCTGTAGGTAGGGCCGGTCCATGTATTTGTTTAGTCATTGGCGTGCACCCACTAACAAAATCGTAGAAAGTATTATTTGTCTAAGAACAAAATGAATTTAATTTGTGATTTGTGGTCTGTGGTGTCGTGCAGGCGTTGGAATCACCCATAGAACTACAGGCGCGTTCGGATAGCATCGAGATGGCAAAAATAACTGTTAAAAATGACAAAATTGACACAAGGAGCGTTCGGTTAGAAGAAATGTGAACAAAAGTTGCATTTTTATCTGTATACGTCAACCGTTCGGATAGCTGAAAAAATGTCAAAAATGGCATTGTGAACTTCCAATTTCGCCCCAGCTCTCGAAGAGGGTCAAAAGTGGAAGTTTTTGACATTTAAGATTTTTGACGTTTACAAACGTAAAATTTTTGACACAATTGAAAAAGTTTTAACGAAATAAATTTTATTTTCATTATTTATGGAAATTAATGATCGTTAATCATGAAGCGAGCTTATTACATCATAATACATCCAGAATCTGGATACTGAAAATAAATTTATGTTATAATAGCTTATGACTTTGACATATTGATAATGTAGCGTTCGGTTAGGGTGTGGAGCAAAAATGGCAAAAATTTCATAACCTTCTAACCGAACGCTTTACATCAACGCCAATTTTGATAATGCTAAAAACGCCACCACAGGCTACCCGAACACGCCTTATAAGGTCGTTAGTGGAGCGGCTCAGGGCTACGTTCCAAAACATCACCCGGAGTGAGTAGGTGGTGGGGGGAGAGTGGCCGGTTAGGGTGGTCGGAGTGTTGGTTGTTTTAGAACGGCAAGAGTGTTGTCTGCTTTGTTTACATAACCAAATGTACAAAAATAAGAAAATATATAATTCATCGGCGCGTCCGTTCGCTTTATTGCATGGATTACATTCCTCTGTTTCATCTACGAAAATGCTAAAACCAACAGAATATGAATTCTGTTAAATCGCGGCCTAACCTAGCTTCAGCGGAAATGAAGGCCAATTTTACAATCGTGTCACTTACAATACCTATAGTCTTTGGAATTTAAAATTAACTTATTTTCGACGTTACGAAGCGCATCCTCGCTCTCCGAGATGCACAAATTGTGTGTGAATATGAAATCTTTGTAATCACAATCACACACAACTTTAAAATCCACACAATTTCCCGCCAAATCCAATCGAGTGAAATTACACCTTGCTATATTATGCGGGTGAGATTCTACTCGATCGAGTGCACTCCGTAGCGTTTTAGGACACGCCACTCCAACACTCTCGAGTGCACCCGAAATGTTTTAGGACATACTTCGGGTGACCGAGTGCACTCGGGTGATGTTTTGGAACGTAGCCCTGAGACAGTCTCCGCCATTTTTTTCGACGCCATTTTGCTTTTGGGTGCATGTGTGTGTCATTTCCAGGCGTTGGAATCACCCCTATAACTAGCGGGTCGTTAGTGGAGCGGCTCTGAGACAGTCTCCGCCATTTTTTTTGACGCCATTTTGCTTTTGGGTGCATGTGTGTGTGTCGTGTCGTGTCATTTCATCATAGAAGTAGAACGCACACATTTGCATTTCATTTTTCATTATTACATTGTTGGTTTGTTTAAATCTCTAATTTATCTTCAGATTTTATGTGTTTTAAGCATGTTTTTTAAGATTTTTGACACTCACTGTTCTTGATTCAATAACAGTACCTGTGTGTACGAAGGGATTCGGCAGTTTTATCGGTTTGTTTGCTTGTGATTTTCTAAACTTAATAACTTTTTGACCTTTCATTGTTTCATACTATTTCATGCTAATATAGCTGAGCCCACCTGGTTAGCTACCATAATCTTACTTAAGTTTATCAGATCACCATGGTGACAGTACAACTTGTGCAGAGTACAACTTGTTACTCTGATAATCAGACATCCAGCAACTCTCTTGTAGGCAAATCCAGGTGAAGAACGCTTTCATCTTTGGCCTAATAGTTATTTACCAAAATGTATGAAGTTGAACTTTCCCATACTAAAAAACGAGCGAACTTTATATTGTTATGAATCCACTAAAATATTTTACAGACCATCGGCTTCAACAGAGGTTACATTTCTGGATGCACATCAATTTTGAAATCGATAAAAACAACTTATGAACACAGAAAAACTAGTGTTATTTTGAAACACAAATACTTGAAGATGAATATCTTGAGTTGAGTATGCAATAAATAACTTCCTCCAAGTGAAATAAATTCAGGAATACTTAAAAATCCAATAATGATAGGTGAGCAAAGTTGTGTAATATTTTTTTCATTAAATAAACAATAGTTTAAAATTAATTTAATATTATGTTTTCCATTAAATAACCTACACTATGTTGTTGTTCAAAATTACATGTAATTTTTTTTTAGATTGAATGAAAATGAAAAACACTTCTTCTCAAAAAGAGTAGCAAAGCTCTGCTAAAATTGATCTTCTGATGGTGCACATGTCTGGGCGCAAGGTGACTTCGGAAGCATAGAGAAGCTCGATATGTTAGAAGCTTTGGTTACTCACCATGGACCTGAATTTCATTTTATCAATTTTATTAATATGCTAAGAACATAAGCCACTGCACAAGCAATGAACAGGACATGAATAACAGAAAGTGGGCTGTCAAAAGGTGATTAATTTGTTTTTGACATAAATATGTTTGCTTATTAACCCCTTGTTTCTGAAAGGCTAATCAGTGATAAAATTAAATATAGTACATTCAAGATAAGAAAGTTCCCTTGACAAATCGATTTTTTGACAACGGCCAAAAGTGTGCTATAGTTTTGTTTTGGGTCACCTAAAAATGGACAAAACATGACAATGACACTGACAACAACAATGTAGCAGCACAAATAAAACATTTAATAAAATACAGTTTAAAGTTTAATGTTGATAAATCTTAAGTTAACTGTCAATTGATTCACTGTGTCAGTTGACAGAGCTGCCAAATTTCTTTCAAAATCTATAAGTCAAGATCAGTGTTATACTATATGCCCCTATATTAAAGAAAATATTTCAAAATTGGGTTGGGGTGAATGAAAGGGTGCGCAAGGTCCTTTTTTATGGTTGTATCGTATAGAATAGCTAAAAATAAACACTTTTTATTCTTGTCCATTTTTTCTCAAATCTTATAGTGTGCGAGTAAATCAGCTTTGAAAATCACAATGGCAGCAGGACTTAGAAAAATTTTGAGATGTTGCATATTGCTATTATGACACCTACTTTTTATGGTTGTATAATATAGAATAGCCTAAAATAAACACTTTTTACTCTTATTCACTTTTTCTCAAGTCTTATAGTTTGCGAGTAAATCAGCTTTGAAAATTACAATGGCCGCAGGACAAGAAAAATTTTGGGATGTTGCCTTGATATTAGGACACCTAATTTTTATGGTTGTATCATATAGAATAGCTTTAAAATTAACACTTTTTATTCATGTCAATTTTCTCTCAAGTCTTATAGTTTGCGAGTAAATAAGCTTTGAAAATCACAATAGTCACGACGAAAAAAAAAATGGGATGTTACGTTGCTATTATAACACCTACTTTTTATGGTTATATCAGAAAATGACTAGAACGTGATGAGCAGATCAATACACACTTGTTCACAGTGGCTTTCTATTTCTTGTGTTTAGATTATGAAATCGAAAATTGGTACCAAAGGTTTTATAATTTTTATAGACAAATCAAATTTTCATAATTAGACTGTTCAGCTTAAATCAATATATTAATTTAGTTAAAAATATTTCTTAGAGAAACCTTTGCTTGTGAATTATAAATAGCACCAACTGAAGTCCAAAAATACTTTCTATACTAGCAGCCGAAACCCAGCAGTAATAGCCAATTACATGACACTGAAAATAACTAAGTAAATTTATCTTGCCGTATCAACATAGTAACATGCTTGAATTGTTTTACTACATATACAACAGAACTAGGTCTGTTCGCGAAGGACTATGTTGATCCCACAAACGTGCATCAAGTGTAATACCCAAAAATTTTGTAACTACAATTGATGAGTTCAACGATTCGATTGTATCCACTTTCCTTACATTTGGCCATGAGAATTTAATAAATCTAGTTTTATTTGAGTTTAGTGAACCAATTTGGAACATTTAACTCTGACACAATTATTTAAGAGAATGTGAAAGTTTGATAAACATAATTTTAAAAGCATTACAAAAGGAATGGGTATGCCATTCCTTTTAAATGCTTTTTCAAACTCTAATTAAAATCATTTATATGAATGAATATCATTAATTTATGGAAAACATTTCTTATTGACCTTAACATATTCATCAAAATTAAAAACTAGATTGATTTGTTTGGTTAGATTACCTACTATAAAATTAATTGCTTTTAATGTTAACTTCTTCAAAATGTATTCAAACGTTTTAAACTATTTGCCATTGTCTGCAGAGTTCAATTCTTCAATCTGAAGTTTTGTAAATAATCAATAAAACAAAATTATTTTCAAAAACAAAGTAATGTCTTATATAATTATCTTTTTTGTATCAACAGGTGTACAGATATTGAGAAGTGGAGAGACTAAGATCAGATGGAGAGGCAGGTTATTTATTTTTACTAGGTTTTTCACTGTTTTTCATTTTAGAGTCGTCACACTTTATACAAATGCTTATTTATCTTTTCAGAATCGCAGAGTAAGCACAGCGTTGCATGGCGGAGAATTGTGGGTTCTAATAAGTTCCATTGTGTACGTTTTTGTCATATTGTATGTTAAATTCAATAAAAAGATAATCGCATTTCGTTGTTTTGATTTTTAATAACCTAAAATATTATCAGAATTAAAAAAGTAGATTAGGGCTGTAAATTTATATCGATAATTTTCAGTATGTCGATAATAAGCAGTCGATAGTTTTGCAGCACTATCATTACGGAGCTGTCATTTCACTACGAAACGGCCGCTAGAGGGGTTGATTCCTATCTGTAACAGTAATATAATTTGTGGTCATTTCATCATAGAACACACACATTTGCATTTCATTTTTCATTATTACGTTGTTGGTTTGTTTAAATCTCTATTTTATCTTCAGATTTTATGTTTTAAGCATGTTTTAAGATTTTTGACACTCACTGTTCTTGATTCAATAACAGTACGTGTGTGTACGAAGGGATTCGGCAGTTTTATCGGTTTGTTTGCTTGTGATTTTCTAAACTTAATAACTTTTTGACCTTTCATTGTTTCACACTATTTCATGCTAATATATTTCAGTGGTGTGTAAGAAAAGACGGTTTCGGGGTTTGATTCCCCACGGGGTAGATTTTTTGCTTGGTTTGATTAGTAGTACCTAGGACTTCTGAGCCCACCTGGTTAGCTACCATAATCTTACTTAAGTTTATCAGATCATCATGGTGACAGTACAACTTGTGCAGAGTACAACTTGTTACTCTGATAATCAGATATCCAGCAACTCTCTTGTAGGCGAATCCAGGTGAAGGACGCTTTCATCTTTGGCCTAATAGTCATTTACCAAAATGTATGAAGTTGAACATTCCCATACCAAAATTATATTGTTATGAATCCACTAAAATATTTTACAGACAGAGGTTACATTTCTGGATGCACATCAATTTTGAAATCGACAAAAACAACTTTTGAACACAGAAAAATTAGTGTTATTTTGAGACACAAATACTTGAAGCTGAATATCTTAAGAGTTGAGTATGCAATAAATAACTTCCTTCAAGTGAAATAAATTCAGGAATACTTAAAAACCCAATAATGATAGGTAAGCAAAGTTGTGGAATATTTTTTTCATTAAATAAACAATAATTTAAAATTAATTTATTATTATGTTTTCCAATGATAAACCTACACTATGTTGTTGTTCAAAATTAGATGTAATTTTTTTTTCAGATTGAATGAAAATGAAAAACACTTCTCAAAAACAGTAGCAAATCCCTGCTAAAATTGATCTTCTGATGGTGCACATGTCTGGGAGCAAACACATACCATTTATTCCCTCACTAATTGTCGGATTGGGCAACTCACCTCGCTGATACCATTAGGTGAAAATAAGGACATGGTTCACTATTTAAGGTGACTTCGGAAGCATAGAGAAACTCGATATGTTAGAAATTTTGGTTACTCACCATGGACCTGAATTTCATTTTATCAATTTTATTAATATGCTAAGAACATAAACTGCTGCATAAGCAATGAACAGGACATGAATAACAGAAAGTGGACTGTCAAAAGGTGATTAATTTGTTTTTGACATAAATATGTTTTCTTATTAACCCCTGCTTTCTGAAAGGCTGATCAGTGATAAAAATTAAGTATAGTACATTCAAGATACGAAAGTTCCCTTGACAGATCGATTTTTTCCGTTTCATGCATACTAGTTTCCATGATGAAAAATATAATTTATCTCCTTAGGTTATTTTTATCAAAAATACAATAATTAATTTCATATTAAATAAAAACAAGAATATCAGCCTAATTAAATAAAATTATAATTCTAAAAAAATATTTGTTTAAAGTTTACAAATAAAATGTTTGTGTAAAGTATAAGTTCCGATTCACGACTTAAATAAATACTTAATTAAATAAATATTTTATCAGAATTATAAATAATTATATTTAACTGGACTGATTTTAATGTTTCTATTTAATGTGGAATTAGTTGTTGCATTGTTGACAAAAATAAAACATTTAATAAAATACAGTTTAAAGTTTAATGTTGATAAATCTTAAGTTAACTGTCAATTGATTCACTGTGTCTGTTGACAGACCTGCCAATTTTCTTTCAAAATCTACAAGTCGGGGTGAATGAAAGGGTGCGCAAGGTCCGCAGGACTTTTAGAATGTTGCGTTGCTGTTGTGACATCAACTTTTTATGGTTGTATCGTATAGAATAGCTAAAAATAAACACTTTTTATTCTTGACCATTTTTCTCAAGTCTTATAGCTTGCGAGTAAATCAGCTTTGAAAATCGAATGAAATGGCCGCAGGACTTGGAAAAATTTTGGGATGTTGCATTGCTATTATGACACCTACTTTTTATGGTTGTATTATATAGAATAGCCTAAAATAAACACTTTTTACTCTTATTCACTTTTTCTCAAGTCTTATAGTTTGCGAGTAAATCAGCTTTGAAAATTACAATGGCCGCAGGACAAAAAAAAATTTGAGATGTTGCCTTGATATTAGGACACCTACTTTTTATGGTTGTATCATATAGAATAGCTTTAAAATAAACACTTTTTATTCATGTCAATTTTCTCTCAAGTCTTATAGTTTGCGAGTAAATAATCTTTGAAAATCACAATAGTCATTACTCATTAGTCACGACAAAAAAAAATGGGATGTTACGTTGCTATTATAACACCTACATTTTATGGTTATATCAGAAAATGACTAGAACGTGATGACCAGATCAATACACACTTGTTATCAATGAAATCGAAAATTGGTACCAAAGGTTTTAGAATTTTTATAGACAAATCAAATTTTCATAATTACACTGTTCAGCTTAAATCAATATATTAATTTAGTTCAAAATATTTCTTAGAGAAACCTTTGCTTGTAAATTATAAATAGCACCAATTGAAGTCCAAAAATACTTTCTATACTAGCAGCCAATCCCCGCAGTAATAGCCAATTACATGACACTGAAAATAACTAAGTAAATTTATCTTGCCGTATCAACATAGTAACATGCTTGAATTGTTTTACTACATATACAACAGAACAAGGTCTGTTCGCGAAGGACTATGTTGATCTCACAAACGTGCATCAAGAATACCCAAAAATGTAACTACAATCGATGAATTCAACAATTCGATTGTATCCACTTTCCTTACATTTGGCCATGAGAATTTGATACATCTAGTTTTATTTGACTTTAGTGAACCAATTTGGAACATTTAACTCTGACAATTATTTAAGAGAATGTGAAAGTTTGATGAACATAATTTTAAAAGCATTACAAAAGGAATGGGTATGCCATTCCTTTTAAATGCTTTTTCAAACTGTAATTTAAATCATTTATATGAATGAATATCACTAAGTTAAGGAAAACATTTCTTATTGACCTAACATATTCATCAAAATTAAAACTAGATTGATTTGTTTGGTTAGATTACCTACTATAAAATTAATTGCTTTTAAAGTTAACTTCTTCAAAATCTATGCAAACGTTTTAAACTATTTGCCATTGTCTGCAGAGTTCAATTCTTCAATCTGAAGTTTTGTAAATAATCAATAAAACAAAATTATTCTGAAAAACAAAGCAATGTCTTATATAATTATGTTTTTTGTATCAACAGGTGTACAGATATTGAGAAGTGGAGAGACTAAGATCAGATGGAGAAGCAGGTTATTTATTTTCACTAGGTTTTTCACTGTTTTTCATTATAAAGTCGTCACACTTTATAAAAATGCTTATTTATCTTTGTTTCCCGAATCGCAGAGTAAGTATGGCGGAGAATTGTGGGTTCTAATAAGTTCCATTGTATACGTTTCTGTCATATTGTATGTTAGATTCAATAAAAAGATAATCGCATTTCATTGTTTTGATTTTTAGCCACTGGAACGCTCGCCACGCGAAGCGTGGTGGGTTTCAAAAGCAAAAAGTAGTATATCTCAAATATCAAAGGTGCCGCCATTGCGGAATGACTCAACCCGGCGCGTACGGAGTGTTCAAAAAATTGCGGAGAGTGACATATACTGTCTACAAGAGAACAAAAAATACGTATGGAAAGGTAATTTAATATAGAAGGAACTTATAACAGTTAATTAGATAAGGATTAATAATTAAATGAATGAAGCGCGAAAATGTTCGGAAGGTCGCGGAAGACCCGATTTTTTTTTAAAAATTTTTGCACAAAAACTATTTTATAAAACTTTAAATAACTATATATATTATTATAGCCCTATTCTTGAAGATTATTTTGATATATAATAGTTTTGGGTAATATTTTTAATGAAAAAAGAAAAAAATAATAAAATCGATTAATTACGTAATTATATACGCGAGATGCGCACGCGCGACCTCAAATTTAAAAAAAATGCAAAAAATAAATTATTGTGTCTAAAATTAAATAAAAAATACGTATGGAAAGCTAATTTAATAAGGAATGAACTTATAATAGTTAATTAGATAAGGATTCATAATTGAATGAATAATGACGAGAATAGTAACTAAAGTGCTTAAAATTTCAAAAATACTCACTTTTTGAAAAAAACGTTTAGTGTGGCAATATAACACTATAAACTATCATAAACCATACATAATAATGTAGCCCAATTCTTCTAGTTTATTTTGATATAGAACACTCTACGAAAATACTAATACAGACTAAGTAAGTACGCAATAAATCTCATCGGTCATGGAGTAAGAAACGTATGGATACGGCCAAGTAAGTTAAACCGCAGACTATGACAAATTTATTTCAATCTAAGACTAAAAATAAATTGAACATGACCTGTCAACTTATGAAAGAGACTATTGACAAAGGAATAAAGCCATAGAGAAAATATTTTATTTTTCGCGATTTTTTTATCACACCGCGCGGTTTTACGCAAAGGGAACTGGGTACCATAGTACCCAGGTCGATCGAGAAGATCGAGATTTTGGGGACTATAGTCCCCACGGACGTTCCATAACCTAAAATATTATCAGTCTATTAAAACAGTATATTAGGGCCGTAACATTTATATCGATAATTTTTAGTATATCGATATTAAGAAGTCGATAGTTTACACCACTATCTTTGCTGAGCATGTCATTTCACTACGAAACGACTGTTATAAGACGTAGTATCTCTATATAGTTTGTGGTTATAAGGCTGATTCCTATCTGTAACAGAACAGAGGCGCGTTCAGCGCCTTCGCGCGAAGTACAACTTTTCGCTCTAACCCCGTTCAATGCCTTCGAGCGTGACAACCGGGTGAAACAACCGGCCCGTTCAAGACCTTTGAGTGTCGGCGCGAGTTACAACCGAACAACCATCGAATTTCATGGTTGTAAAACGCTCTGACGTTTATGACTGAAATACTCTTACGTGATTGGATGATATTGGCGGCCATATTCTATAATGTCATCTACTAGAAAGAGAGAGAAATAAAACATCATGTGAAAGAGGGAGATAAAAGATTTGGTTGCTGCAATCCGTTCAACGCCTTTGAGCGAGTTAAAAAACAACCGGACAACTACACCCAGAGCTGCGTTCAGAACCTACGCTCGAGTGCACACCGAGTGCACTCTGACAGCAACCGACCCCGTTCAGAGCCTCGGGGTAAAAAACGCTCTGACGGACGGTTAGTACACTCTGTGCCCGTTCAGAAGCTTCGAGTGATGCAACCAAACAACCAACTCGAGCGTAGGGTGAAAAACACTCTGACAGATTTTATGTCAAAGTCGATGTCAAAAATACGCAAATTATTTATTATTTTACTAAAAAACACTACTTTGCACTCTTTTAAGTGTAATACAAGGGAAATATAGTGATTTCTATGTGTTGTAATTATTTTTAAGCAGAAAAATGGATATTGACTGTTAATTTCATAGTAAGGATTAATAATATTTTGCCCTTTGCTTGATCTTGATCGGCAAGATACAAACTAACAAAAAAGATAGCAACCGACCCGTTCTGAACCTCGGAGCGAGTGTGAAAATCACTCTCGGTTGCATTACTCTGACCCTCGGAACGCAACTCAGAGGCGCTGAACGCGCCTCTGAACGCGCCTCAGTAATATAATTTGTGGTGTCGTGCAGGCGTTGGAATCACCCCTATAACTAGCGGGTCGTTAGTGGAGCGGCTCTGAGACAGTCTCCGCCATTTTTTTTGACGCCATTTTGCTTTTGGGTGCATGTGTGTGTGTCGTGTCGTGTCATTTCATCATAGGAGTAGAACGCACACATTTGCATTTCATTTTTCATTATTACATTTTTGGTTTGTTTAAATCTCTAATTTATCTTCAGATTTTATGTGTTTTAAGCATGTTTTTTAAGATTTTTGACACTCACTGTTCTTGATTCAATAACAGTACCTGTGTGTACGAAGGGATTCGGCAGTTTTATCGGTTTGTTTGCTTGTGATTTTCTAAACTTAATAACTTTTTGACCTTTCATTGTTTCATACTATTTCATGCTAATATAGCTGAGCCCACCTGGTTAGCTACCATAATCTTACTTAAGTTTATCAGATCACCATGGTGACAGTACAACTTGTGCAGAGTACAACTTGTTACTCTGATAATCAGACATCCAGCAACTCTCTTGTAGGCAAATCCAGGTGAAGAACGCTTTCATCTTTGGCCTAATAGTTATTTACCAAAATGTATGAAGTTGAACTTTCCCATACTAAAAAACGAGCGAACTTTATATTGTTATGAATCCACTAAAATATTTTACAGACCATCGGCTTCAACAGAGGTTACATTTCTGGATGCACATCAATTTTGAAATCGATAAAAACAACTTATGAACACAGAAAAACTAGTGTTATTTTGAAACACAAATACTTGAAGATGAATATCTTGAGTTGAGTATGCAATAAATAACTTCCTCCAAGTGAAATAAATTCAGGAATACTTAAAAATCCAATAATGATAGGTGAGCAAAGTTGTGTAATATTTTTTTCATTAAATAAACAATAGTTTAAAATTAATTTAATATTATGTTTTCCATTAAATAACCTACACTATGTTGTTGTTCAAAATTACATGTAATTTTTTTTTAGATTGAATGAAAATGAAAAACACTTCTTCTCAAAAAGAGTAGCAAAGCTCTGCTAAAATTGATCTTCTGATGGTGCACATGTCTGGGCGCAAGGTGACTTCGGAAGCATAGAGAAGCTCGATATGTTAGAAGCTTTGGTTACTCACCATGGACCTGAATTTCATTTTATCAATTTTATTAATATGCTAAGAACATAAGCCACTGCACAAGCAATGAACAGGACATGAATAACAGAAAGTGGGCTGTCAAAAGGTGATTAATTTGTTTTTGACATAAATATGTTTGCTTATTAACCCCTTGTTTCTGAAAGGCTAATCAGTGATAAAATTAAATATAGTACATTCAAGATAAGAAAGTTCCCTTGACAAATCGATTTTTTGACAACGGCCAAAAGTGTGCTATAGTTTTGTTTTGGGTCACCTAAAAATGGACAAAACATGACAATGACACTGACAACAACAATGTAGCAGCACAAATAAAACATTTAATAAAATACAGTTTAAAGTTTAATGTTGATAAATCTTAAGTTAACTGTCAATTGATTCACTGTGTCAGTTGACAGAGCTGCCAAATTTCTTTCAAAATCTATAAGTCAAGATCAGTGTTATACTATATGCCCCTATATTAAAGAAAATATTTCAAAATTGGGTTGGGGTGAATGAAAGGGTGCGCAAGGTCCTTTTTTATGGTTGTATCGTATAGAATAGCTAAAAATAAACACTTTTTATTCTTGTCCATTTTTTCTCAAATCTTATAGTGTGCGAGTAAATCAGCTTTGAAAATCACAATGGCAGCAGGACTTAGAAAAATTTTGAGATGTTGCATATTGCTATTATGACACCTACTTTTTATGGTTGTATAATATAGAATAGCCTAAAATAAACACTTTTTACTCTTATTCACTTTTTCTCAAGTCTTATAGTTTGCGAGTAAATCAGCTTTGAAAATTACAATGGCCGCAGGACAAGAAAAATTTTGGGATGTTGCCTTGATATTAGGACACCTAATTTTTATGGTTGTATCATATAGAATAGCTTTAAAATTAACACTTTTTATTCATGTCAATTTTCTCTCAAGTCTTATAGTTTGCGAGTAAATAAGCTTTGAAAATCACAATAGTCACGACGAAAAAAAAAATGGGATGTTACGTTGCTATTATAACACCTACTTTTTATGGTTATATCAGAAAATGACTAGAACGTGATGAGCAGATCAATACACACTTGTTCACAGTGGCTTTCTATTTCTTGTGTTTAGATTATGAAATCGAAAATTGGTACCAAAGGTTTTATAATTTTTATAGACAAATCAAATTTTCATAATTAGACTGTTCAGCTTAAATCAATATATTAATTTAGTTAAAAATATTTCTTAGAGAAACCTTTGCTTGTGAATTATAAATAGCACCAACTGAAGTCCAAAAATACTTTCTATACTAGCAGCCGAAACCCAGCAGTAATAGCCAATTACATGACACTGAAAATAACTAAGTAAATTTATCTTGCCGTATCAACATAGTAACATGCTTGAATTGTTTTACTACATATACAACAGAACTAGGTCTGTTCGCGAAGGACTATGTTGATCCCACAAACGTGCATCAAGTGTAATACCCAAAAATTTTGTAACTACAATTGATGAGTTCAACGATTCGATTGTATCCACTTTCCTTACATTTGGCCATGAGAATTTAATAAATCTAGTTTTATTTGAGTTTAGTGAACCAATTTGGAACATTTAACTCTGACACAATTATTTAAGAGAATGTGAAAGTTTGATAAACATAATTTTAAAAGCATTACAAAAGGAATGGGTATGCCATTCCTTTTAAATGCTTTTTCAAACTCTAATTAAAATCATTTATATGAATGAATATCATTAATTTATGGAAAACATTTCTTATTGACCTTAACATATTCATCAAAATTAAAAACTAGATTGATTTGTTTGGTTAGATTACCTACTATAAAATTAATTGCTTTTAATGTTAACTTCTTCAAAATGTATTCAAACGTTTTAAACTATTTGCCATTGTCTGCAGAGTTCAATTCTTCAATCTGAAGTTTTGTAAATAATCAATAAAACAAAATTATTTTCAAAAACAAAGTAATGTCTTATATAATTATCTTTTTTGTATCAACAGGTGTACAGATATTGAGAAGTGGAGAGACTAAGATCAGATGGAGAGGCAGGTTATTTATTTTTACTAGGTTTTTCACTGTTTTTCATTTTAGAGTCGTCACACTTTATACAAATGCTTATTTATCTTTTCAGAATCGCAGAGTAAGCACAGCGTTGCATGGCGGAGAATTGTGGGTTCTAATAAGTTCCATTGTGTACGTTTTTGTCATATTGTATGTTAAATTCAATAAAAAGATAATCGCATTTCGTTGTTTTGATTTTTAATAACCTAAAATATTATCAGAATTAAAAAAGTAGATTAGGGCTGTAAATTTATATCGATAATTTTCAGTATGTCGATAATAAGCAGTCGATAGTTTTGCAGCACTATCATTACGGAGCTGTCATTTCACTACGAAACGGCCGCTAGAGGGGTTGATTCCTATCTGTAACAGTAATATAATTTGTGGTCATTTCATCATAGAACACACACATTTGCATTTCATTTTTCATTATTACGTTGTTGGTTTGTTTAAATCTCTATTTTATCTTCAGATTTTATGTTTTAAGCATGTTTTAAGATTTTTGACACTCACTGTTCTTGATTCAATAACAGTACGTGTGTGTACGAAGGGATTCGGCAGTTTTATCGGTTTGTTTGCTTGTGATTTTCTAAACTTAATAACTTTTTGACCTTTCATTGTTTCACACTATTTCATGCTAATATATTTCAGTGGTGTGTAAGAAAAGACGGTTTCGGGGTTTGATTCCCCACGGGGTAGATTTTTTGCTTGGTTTGATTAGTAGTACCTAGGACTTCTGAGCCCACCTGGTTAGCTACCATAATCTTACTTAAGTTTATCAGATCATCATGGTGACAGTACAACTTGTGCAGAGTACAACTTGTTACTCTGATAATCAGATATCCAGCAACTCTCTTGTAGGCGAATCCAGGTGAAGGACGCTTTCATCTTTGGCCTAATAGTCATTTACCAAAATGTATGAAGTTGAACATTCCCATACCAAAATTATATTGTTATGAATCCACTAAAATATTTTACAGACAGAGGTTACATTTCTGGATGCACATCAATTTTGAAATCGACAAAAACAACTTTTGAACACAGAAAAATTAGTGTTATTTTGAGACACAAATACTTGAAGCTGAATATCTTAAGAGTTGAGTATGCAATAAATAACTTCCTTCAAGTGAAATAAATTCAGGAATACTTAAAAACCCAATAATGATAGGTAAGCAAAGTTGTGGAATATTTTTTTCATTAAATAAACAATAATTTAAAATTAATTTATTATTATGTTTTCCAATGATAAACCTACACTATGTTGTTGTTCAAAATTAGATGTAATTTTTTTTTCAGATTGAATGAAAATGAAAAACACTTCTCAAAAACAGTAGCAAATCCCTGCTAAAATTGATCTTCTGATGGTGCACATGTCTGGGAGCAAACACATACCATTTATTCCCTCACTAATTGTCGGATTGGGCAACTCACCTCGCTGATACCATTAGGTGAAAATAAGGACATGGTTCACTATTTAAGGTGACTTCGGAAGCATAGAGAAACTCGATATGTTAGAAATTTTGGTTACTCACCATGGACCTGAATTTCATTTTATCAATTTTATTAATATGCTAAGAACATAAACTGCTGCATAAGCAATGAACAGGACATGAATAACAGAAAGTGGACTGTCAAAAGGTGATTAATTTGTTTTTGACATAAATATGTTTTCTTATTAACCCCTGCTTTCTGAAAGGCTGATCAGTGATAAAAATTAAGTATAGTACATTCAAGATACGAAAGTTCCCTTGACAGATCGATTTTTTCCGTTTCATGCATACTAGTTTCCATGATGAAAAATATAATTTATCTCCTTAGGTTATTTTTATCAAAAATACAATAATTAATTTCATATTAAATAAAAACAAGAATATCAGCCTAATTAAATAAAATTATAATTCTAAAAAAATATTTGTTTAAAGTTTACAAATAAAATGTTTGTGTAAAGTATAAGTTCCGATTCACGACTTAAATAAATACTTAATTAAATAAATATTTTATCAGAATTATAAATAATTATATTTAACTGGACTGATTTTAATGTTTCTATTTAATGTGGAATTAGTTGTTGCATTGTTGACAAAAATAAAACATTTAATAAAATACAGTTTAAAGTTTAATGTTGATAAATCTTAAGTTAACTGTCAATTGATTCACTGTGTCTGTTGACAGACCTGCCAATTTTCTTTCAAAATCTACAAGTCGGGGTGAATGAAAGGGTGCGCAAGGTCCGCAGGACTTTTAGAATGTTGCGTTGCTGTTGTGACATCAACTTTTTATGGTTGTATCGTATAGAATAGCTAAAAATAAACACTTTTTATTCTTGACCATTTTTCTCAAGTCTTATAGCTTGCGAGTAAATCAGCTTTGAAAATCGAATGAAATGGCCGCAGGACTTGGAAAAATTTTGGGATGTTGCATTGCTATTATGACACCTACTTTTTATGGTTGTATTATATAGAATAGCCTAAAATAAACACTTTTTACTCTTATTCACTTTTTCTCAAGTCTTATAGTTTGCGAGTAAATCAGCTTTGAAAATTACAATGGCCGCAGGACAAAAAAAAATTTGAGATGTTGCCTTGATATTAGGACACCTACTTTTTATGGTTGTATCATATAGAATAGCTTTAAAATAAACACTTTTTATTCATGTCAATTTTCTCTCAAGTCTTATAGTTTGCGAGTAAATAATCTTTGAAAATCACAATAGTCATTACTCATTAGTCACGACAAAAAAAAATGGGATGTTACGTTGCTATTATAACACCTACATTTTATGGTTATATCAGAAAATGACTAGAACGTGATGACCAGATCAATACACACTTGTTATCAATGAAATCGAAAATTGGTACCAAAGGTTTTAGAATTTTTATAGACAAATCAAATTTTCATAATTACACTGTTCAGCTTAAATCAATATATTAATTTAGTTCAAAATATTTCTTAGAGAAACCTTTGCTTGTAAATTATAAATAGCACCAATTGAAGTCCAAAAATACTTTCTATACTAGCAGCCAATCCCCGCAGTAATAGCCAATTACATGACACTGAAAATAACAAAGTAAATTTATCTTGCCGTATCAACATAGTAACATGCTTGAATTGTTTTACTACATATACAACAGAACAAGGTCTGTTCGCGAAGGACTATGTTGATCTCACAAACGTGCATCAAGAATACCCAAAAATGTAACTACAATCGATGAATTCAACAATTCGATTGTATCCACTTTCCTTACATTTGGCCATGAGAATTTGATACATCTAGTTTTATTTGACTTTAGTGAACCAATTTGGAACATTTAACTCTGACAATTATTTAAGAGAATGTGAAAGTTTGATGAACATAATTTTAAAAGCATTACAAAAGGAATGGGTATGCCATTCCTTTTAAATGCTTTTTCAAACTGTAATTTAAATCATTTATATGAATGAATATCACTAAGTTAAGGAAAACATTTCTTATTGACCTAACATATTCATCAAAATTAAAAACTAGATTGATTTGTTTGGTTAGATTACCTACTATAAAATTAATTGCTTTTAAAGTTAACTTCTTCAAAATCTATGCAAACGTTTTAAACTATTTGCCATTGTCTGCAGAGTTCAATTCTTCAATCTGAAGTTTTGTAAATAATCAATAAAACAAAATTATTCTGAAAAACAAAGCAATGTCTTATATAATTATGTTTTTTGTATCAACAGGTGTACAGATATTGAGAAGTGGAGAGACTAAGATCAGATGGAGAAGCAGGTTATTTATTTTCACTAGGTTTTTCACTGTTTTTCATTATAAAGTCGTCACACTTTATAAAAATGCTTATTTATCTTTGTTTCCCGAATCGCAGAGTAAGTATGGCGGAGAATTGTGGGTTCTAATAAGTTCCATTGTATACGTTTCTGTCATATTGTATGTTAGATTCAATAAAAAGATAATCGCATTTCATTGTTTTGATTTTTAGCCACTGGAACGCTCGCCACGCGAAGCGTGGTGGGTTTCAAAAGCAAAAAGTAGTATATCTCAAATATCAAAGGTGCCGCCATTGCGGAATGACTCAACCCGGCGCGTACGGAGTGTTCAAAAAATTGCGGAGAGTGACATATACTGTCTACAAGAGAACAAAAAATACGTATGGAAAGGTAATTTAATATAGAAGGAACTTATAACAGTTAATTAGATAAGGATTAATAATTAAATGAATGAAGCGCGAAAATGTTCGGAAGGTCGCGGAAGACCCGATTTTTTTTTAAAAATTTTTGCACAAAAACTATTTTATAAAACTTTAAATAACTATATATATTATTATAGCCCTATTCTTGAAGATTATTTTGATATATAATAGTTTTGGGTAATATTTTTAATGAAAAAAGAAAAAAATAATAAAATCGATTAATTACGTAATTATATACGCGAGATGCGCACGCGCGACCTCAAATTTAAAAAAAATGCAAAAAATAAATTATTGTGTCTAAAATTAAATAAAAAATACGTATGGAAAGCTAATTTAATAAGGAATGAACTTATAATAGTTAATTAGATAAGGATTCATAATTGAATGAATAATGACGAGAATAGTAACTAAAGTGCTTAAAATTTCAAAAATACTCACTTTTTGAAAAAAACGTTTAGTGTGGCAATATAACACTATAAACTATCATAAACCATACATAATAATGTAGCCCAATTCTTCTAGTTTATTTTGATATAGAACACTCTACGAAAATACTAATACAGACTAAGTAAGTACGCAATAAATCTCATCGGTCATGGAGTAAGAAACGTATGGATACGGCCAAGTAAGTTAAACCGCAGACTATGACAAATTTATTTCAATCTAAGACTAAAAATAAATTGAACATGACCTGTCAACTTATGAAAGAGACTATTGACAAAGGAATAAAGCCATAGAGAAAATATTTTATTTTTCGCGATTTTTTTATCACACCGCGCGGTTTTACGCAAAGGGAACTGGGTACCATAGTACCCAGGTCGATCGAGAAGATCGAGATTTTGGGGACTATAGTCCCCACGGACGTTCCATAACCTAAAATATTATCAGTCTATTAAAACAGTATATTAGGGCCGTAACATTTATATCGATAATTTTTAGTATATCGATATTAAGAAGTCGATAGTTTACACCACTATCTTTGCTGAGCATGTCATTTCACTACGAAACGACTGTTATAAGACGTAGTATCTCTATATAGTTTGTGGTTATAAGGCTGATTCCTATCTGTAACAGAACAGAGGCGCGTTCAGCGCCTTCGCGCGAAGTACAACTTTTCGCTCTAACCCCGTTCAATGCCTTCGAGCGTGACAACCGGGTGAAACAACCGGCCCGTTCAAGACCTTTGAGTGTCGGCGCGAGTTACAACCGAACAACCATCGAATTTCATGGTTGTAAAACGCTCTGACGTTTATGACTGAAATACTCTTACGTGATTGGATGATATTGGCGGCCATATTCTATAATGTCATCTACTAGAAAGAGAGAGAAATAAAACATCATGTGAAAGAGGGAGATAAAAGATTTGGTTGCTGCAATCCGTTCAACGCCTTTGAGCGAGTTAAAAAACAACCGGACAACTACACCCAGAGCTGCGTTCAGAACCTACGCTCGAGTGCACACCGAGTGCACTCTGACAGCAACCGACCCCGTTCAGAGCCTCGGGGTAAAAAACGCTCTGACGGACGGTTAGTACACTCTGTGCCCGTTCAGAAGCTTCGAGTGATGCAACCAAACAACCAACTCGAGCGTAGGGTGAAAAACACTCTGACAGATTTTATGTCAAAGTCGATGTCAAAAATACGCAAATTATTTATTATTTTACTAAAAAACACTACTTTGCACTCTTTTAAGTGTAATACAAGGGAAATATAGTGATTTCTATGTGTTGTAATTATTTTTAAGCAGAAAAATGGATATTGACTGTTAATTTCATAGTAAGGATTAATAATATTTTGCCCTTTGCTTGATCTTGATCGGCAAGATACAAACTAACAAAAAAGATAGCAACCGACCCGTTCTGAACCTCGGAGCGAGTGTGAAAATCACTCTCGGTTGCATTACTCTGACCCTCGGAACGCAACTCAGAGGCGCTGAACGCGCCTCTGAACGCGCCTCAGTAATATAATTTGTGGTGTCGTGCAGGCGTTGGAATCACCCCTATAACTAGCGGGTCGTTAGTGGAGCGGCTCTGAGACAGTCTCCGCCATTTTTTTTGACGCCATTTTGCTTTTGGGTGCATGTGTGTGTGTCGTGTCGTGTCATTTCATCATAGGAGTAGAACGCACACATTTGCATTTCATTTTTCATTATTACATTTTTGGTTTGTTTAAATCTCTAATTTATCTTCAGATTTTATGTGTTTTAAGCATGTTTTTTAAGATTTTTGACACTCACTGTTCTTGATTCAATAACAGTACCTGTGTGTACGAAGGGATTCGGCAGTTTTATCGGTTTGTTTGCTTGTGATTTTCTAAACTTAATAACTTTTTGACCTTTCATTGTTTCATACTATTTCATGCTAATATAGCTGAGCCCACCTGGTTAGCTACCATAATCTTACTTAAGTTTATCAGATCACCATGGTGACAGTACAACTTGTGCAGAGTACAACTTGTTACTCTGATAATCAGACATCCAGCAACTCTCTTGTAGGCAAATCCAGGTGAAGAACGCTTTCATCTTTGGCCTAATAGTTATTTACCAAAATGTATGAAGTTGAACTTTCCCATACTAAAAAACGAGCGAACTTTATATTGTTATGAATCCACTAAAATATTTTACAGACCATCGGCTTCAACAGAGGTTACATTTCTGGATGCACATCAATTTTGAAATCGATAAAAACAACTTATGAACACAGAAAAACTAGTGTTATTTTGAAACACAAATACTTGAAGATGAATATCTTGAGTTGAGTATGCAATAAATAACTTCCTCCAAGTGAAATAAATTCAGGAATACTTAAAAATCCAATAATGATAGGTGAGCAAAGTTGTGTAATATTTTTTTCATTAAATAAACAATAGTTTAAAATTAATTTAATATTATGTTTTCCATTAAATAACCTACACTATGTTGTTGTTCAAAATTACATGTAATTTTTTTTTAGATTGAATGAAAATGAAAAACACTTCTTCTCAAAAAGAGTAGCAAAGCTCTGCTAAAATTGATCTTCTGATGGTGCACATGTCTGGGCGCAAGGTGACTTCGGAAGCATAGAGAAGCTCGATATGTTAGAAGCTTTGGTTACTCACCATGGACCTGAATTTCATTTTATCAATTTTATTAATATGCTAAGAACATAAGCCACTGCACAAGCAATGAACAGGACATGAATAACAGAAAGTGGGCTGTCAAAAGGTGATTAATTTGTTTTTGACATAAATATGTTTGCTTATTAACCCCTTGTTTCTGAAAGGCTAATCAGTGATAAAATTAAATATAGTACATTCAAGATAAGAAAGTTCCCTTGACAAATCGATTTTTTCCGTTTCATGCATACTAATTTCCGTGATGAAAAAAATAATTTATCTCCTTAGGTTATTTTTATCAAAAATGTAATAATTAATTCCACATTAAATAAAAACAAGAATATCAGCCTAATTAAATAAAATTATAATTCTAAAGTTTAAAAATAAAATGTTTGTGTAAAGTATAAGTTCCGATTCATGACTCAAATAAATACTTAATTAAACAAATATTTTATCAGAATTATAAATAATTATATTTAACTGGATGGGATATTTTGGGATGTTGCCTTGATATTAGGACACCTAATTTTTATGGTTGTATCATATAGAATAGCTTTAAAATTAACACTTTTTATTCATGTCAATTTTCTCTCAAGTCTTATAGTTTGCGAGTAAATAAGCTTTGAAAATCACAATAGTCACGACGAAAAAAAAAATGGGATGTTACGTTGCTATTATAACACCTACTTTTTATGGTTATATCAGAAAATGACTAGAACGTGATGAGCAGATCAATACACACTTGTTCACAGTGGCTTTCTATTTCTTGTGTTTAGATTATGAAATCGAAAATTGGTACCAAAGGTTTTATAATTTTTATAGACAAATCAAATTTTCATAATTAGACTGTTCAGCTTAAATCAATATATTAATTTAGTTAAAAATATTTCTTAGAGAAACCTTTGCTTGTGAATTATAAATAGCACCAACTGAAGTCCAAAAATACTTTCTATACTAGCAGCCGAAACCCAGCAGTAATAGCCAATTACATGACACTGAAAATAACTAAGTAAATTTATCTTGCCGTATCAACATAGTAACATGCTTGAATTGTTTTACTACATATACAACAGAACTAGGTCTGTTCGCGAAGGACTATGTTGATCCCACAAACGTGCATCAAGTGTAATACCCAAAAATTTTGTAACTACAATTGATGAGTTCAACGATTCGATTGTATCCACTTTCCTTACATTTGGCCATGAGAATTTAATAAATCTAGTTTTATTTGAGTTTAGTGAACCAATTTGGAACATTTAACTCTGACACAATTATTTAAGAGAATGTGAAAGTTTGATAAACATAATTTTAAAAGCATTACAAAAGGAATGGGTATGCCATTCCTTTTAAATGCTTTTTCAAACTCTAATTAAAATCATTTATATGAATGAATATCATTAATTTATGGAAAACATTTCTTATTGACCTTAACATATTCATCAAAATTAAAAACTAGATTGATTTGTTTGGTTAGATTACCTACTATAAAATTAATTGCTTTTAATGTTAACTTCTTCAAAATGTATTCAAACGTTTTAAACTATTTGCCATTGTCTGCAGAGTTCAATTCTTCAATCTGAAGTTTTGTAAATAATCAATAAAACAAAATTATTTTCAAAAACAAAGTAATGTCTTATATAATTATCTTTTTTGTATCAACAGGTGTACAGATATTGAGAAGTGGAGAGACTAAGATCAGATGGAGAGGCAGGTTATTTATTTTTACTAGGTTTTTCACTGTTTTTCATTTTAGAGTCGTCACACTTTATACAAATGCTTATTTATCTTTTCAGAATCGCAGAGTAAGCACAGCGTTGCATGGCGGAGAATTGTGGGTTCTAATAAGTTCCATTGTGTACGTTTTTGTCATATTGTATGTTAAATTCAATAAAAAGATAATCGCATTTCGTTGTTTTGATTTTTAATAACCTAAAATATTATCAGAATTAAAAAAGTAGATTAGGGCTGTAAATTTATATCGATAATTTTCAGTATGTCGATAATAAGCAGTCGATAGTTTTGCAGCACTATCATTACGGAGCTGTCATTTCACTACGAAACGGCCGCTAGAGGGGTTGATTCCTATCTGTAACACATGGCCGTCCAACTCCAACCAACGAACCTATAGCGTAGGGTCTGGTGTCATCTGACGTTTTCCCTCCCCGCGCTTACTTACTTTACCCCCCCCCCCCCCCCCAACTGTCAAGCGTTGCCTACCGGCGTCGCCATATTTGTTGTCATTACAAAATATTGTGTCGATCGAGTTAAGTTACGTTTGTGCTTATCCTCTCCACTTTATTAGTAATATTGCTGAATTTCGTATCGTTTGTTGTGCATTTGCTCGTGCAAAATGCCCCGACGTATGAAATGTTGTGTTCGCAATTGCGAAAATTCGCGACAGGACGCTACTAAATTTAAGTTTCCAGTTAACGAGAAAAGACTCAAAAAGTGGTTAATGTGCCTTAGCTCTGTGTGTGATACTGAAAATATCAACCCTAGAGTTGATGTTGTATGCTGTAAACATTTTCAATCAAGATTTATTACTTCAAAGGGCCGTCTTTTGTGTGATTATCCATCAATATTTTTGGAAGCACAGTCAGACGAAGGAGCAACACCAATTGATTCTGGTATGTTTGGTCTTCGTTAATTCTGATTCCCTTTTTTTAATCATTTTTCAAACTATTGTTGGTACTTATCTGTTTAACAATTAACAACTGCCACAGCGATTAACACTGGACTTACTCAAATGCCTCGTTGGTGAAGTTAGTCATAAAGTGTGACTGGTAATCGCATTCAATAAAAGTGGCTTAGTTCATTATCTGTATTAATCTAACATATTTTTAATTACAGATTTGCCTGTGCTTCACAGAGAGCATAATTATTCACGGAAACGGCACCATGACCACACATATTCAAAGCTGGAAACTAATAAAGGTTTGTAACAATTTGGACTGTGTATCTAATTATCTATTTAGACATTTTTTTAACTTTGTTAAATTAAATAAATAAAAACTACTGAGATGAAGCTAACTAAAGTTATAGAGATTCACTAATGTATCATGCAGTACTACATTTGAGTTATTGATTATGTGAAAAAAATTGTGTCTAATATTTTTACCAACCTACCAGATGAACATTTAGAAATATTGTCCACATCCCTATTACAAGAAAAGTAATCCATTTTATAATTATACTAGTGATTCTATCTTAGCTTCGCACGGGTAAACATTTCTTTATATCAAACAATATAGCCTTTACTTTGTGAAAATGTAGAATTTTAGTAGTGAAAGAATTTTTAAACTTTGTTGAGAGGTTTTTTATTCATTATCAACAAAATACAAATCTTTTCACTTTATAAAATTGGTATAAATTGACAGTATTAACAAAAATATTTATTTTTCTTAGGTACTCCCACTGTAAGCACACCGCTTCAACCAATAGCATCTGTTTCTGGAATTTCCAACAGTCCTCATATTATACCAAGTATGCTTAATGTTACAATTTGTGCACTATATATTTTTGATGAATTTACATGTTTACTTATTATATATTACAGAATCTGCAATGGTAAGTGAAATGCAATTTAAAACAAGAATTGTGGGTAAAACATCTCTGTTAACATCAGAAAGCAAGAAAATCTATTTGGCTTATAAGAAGACTAAAGCCCAATTAAATTATAGAAAAAGGTCAAAACTTGCTGAAAAATTACGTAAAGAAGATTCATTTGAAAAACTTACAAAGAATATGAATCCTTGGGCAAAAAAATTCCTGAAAATGCAAATTAAAATGTGTGGTAAAAATAAACATGGTAGGCGGTTTACTACAGAAGAAAAGATGATTGCCCTCTCTATACAAAAGCAGAGCCCGAAATGCTATAGATTTCTAAGTAAAATTTTTGCTTTACCATCAAAATCAACACTTAATGCAATGATTGCTAAGTTAAATATAGGCCCCGGTATTAACGGTCAGGTGATGAATTTATTTAAAAAAGAGGTAGGTGTTTTTACGCATTTGATTTTGTTAAAACAAAATGTTAATTTATTTATATATTTTATTTGGTGTTACAGGTAGACAAATGGGACAACAAAAAAAAGTTGTGTTCAATCATTTTTGACGAAATGTCTCTTGAGACAGCTCTTACATATAATAAGAATAAAGATAATGTTTTGGGATTTGTGGATGTTCTGGAGAAAACATGTGAATATGCAGATCATGCTTTAGTATTTATGCTAAAGGGAGCAGTTTATAAATGGCAGCAACCAATAGCCTATTATTATTGCCAGGGTGCTACTTCCGCTACTGAATTAAAGAAAATTTTAAAGTCTGTAGTGGATGCAGTCATAAAAATTGGCCTAAAACCAATAACCCTGATTTGTGATCAAGGTGCTGCCTTTCAATCGGCAATAAATAATATGACTGAAGAGACAAGGCGTAGTCAGATATTAAACAATGAACACCCAGGTTCGTAATTGCATCAAATTTATCTTTAATTGTAATGAAATTGTAATAATATATTCTTGAGATGATAACATTGTATTTTTTTTAGATGGTGCTATTACTATTAAAGGAGTCAAGCTATTCATAATTTACGATCCATCACATTTAATTAAAGGTCTACGCAACAACTTCTTGACAAAAAACATCACCCTTGATGGAAAAATATCTACATGGCAGGATATTGTTGATGTTTATTTGACAGACTGTCATCATACAGAGACAAGGCTCCTACACAAATTAAATGATCAATGTGTTATGCCTGAAAAGATAAAAAAAATGAAGGTATATTTTATTACTATTTAATTTGATGTTTTTAAAAATAGCATTTTGATTGCATATAGACTCTTCAAACTCTCAGAAAGGAGCACCTCTGCAATCTGCATATTAATGATTTTTTATTATTTTGTATGCCTTTAGAAAAAAGCCTTAATATAGAAACTGTATAATGAATAAAAAATAAAAACACTAAAGTAATTTAAAGACAGAGGAGCAAAACACACTAAGACAGTACTGGGCGAGTTCCGGACGCAGGAATTATAATGTTTGAGTCACTAAGCATGATAAGATAATTACTCGAACATTATAACAAAATATCCCTACCATACTCCATGTATCACCTCAGTGTGTTTTGCGCTAATTGTATTACTATTTTTATTGAAAGTTTAAACTGACATAGAAAGAATTTAAAGACAGATGTAAAAGTTAAGATTGAATGAATAATATATTTTCACTTTTTTTAAGCTTGTTGGTTTTTATTTTTAGGTCAGAAATTGTGTTCGTGTTTTAAGTAGAACAATGTCTGCAGCTTTGGCATACACAGCAAATTTTTGTAAGTATTAATAAAATATTCAAACATTAATTACCAAAGAGGATTATGAAGTTTAAATGAAAGGAAATGTTGAAATAGTCAAATTTGAAATTTAGCAGTGATCATTTTACATCATTAACGAAACTTAATTAATTTTAATCTGTTTGTTAACTCAGAGAAACATGAATCCAGTCATGATGTCATTTCATAATCTCAAAGAAGCCTACATGATTTGCTTAGAAAAATCAATATTTTATTATTTTCAGCTCACTATGTTGATGGAAGACCAGTAAGCAAAACCCTTAAAAACACATCAGAAACCGTCAGCTTTTTGGACTCCCTTTTTGATAGCATCAATGGTGCAGCAACAAGTGGGCAAAAAACGAAAGGGAAGGAATTAAGAAAGGCAGTTACTAAAGATTCAAAACATCATGAATTTTGGAAACAAGCAATAACAACTTTAGAAAAAATAAAATTTATTGATAATAAGGGCATCGTAAGGTCAGTACCCTCAATAAAAAAATTCATAACTACCATTAAAAGCTTTGAAAGGTTGTGGCAGTTTTTCAAAGAAAAAAATATAAAAATAATGAGGCCAAGATATTTTAACAGTGATGCAATTGAAAATTTCTTTGGCCAAGTAAGAGCATACAATTATAGGAGTAACAATCCAGACTGCCACAACTTTAGTTGCACCTTTAAATCTTTACTAATTACTAGATTAATCAAATTTCACAGTGATAGTTTCAATTGTGAGGATGACTCTGCAGAACAAGCTATTAATTTAAATACATTATTTGAAAAGCATGAAAATGTGCAGAGTCATCCATCAAGTAACATAAATATTAATAATGTGTTACAACAGGCCCGTCGAGAACGAATAAATACTCATTCCCGGGCCTATACTGCTGGATGGGTAGTAAAAAAATTTTTTATGAAAATTAACTGTAACGAATGTCAAGAAAATTTAACAAGTTCTGTGAGTCTTGACATTCATGACTGGATCGGCCATCGAGAATATACAAAGGCACAAAAAAAAAGACTTAACTACCCATCCGAAGGTGCAGTAAGGTGTTTCAGCACAATTATTTCTGAAACAAATGAATATTTGGAAAGTAATGCTCACCGGAATAATTTATCATATAATGTAAAAGAAATTTTACTTTCCAAATATTCATTTGATTTTATTAATTGTGCTGAACACCGAGACTACATACTAGATTATTTTATTAGAGTCACTGTGAAATTTACAATAGTAAACTGGTGCAACATTATCAATAAAATTTTAAAGGGTACTGACATTATTCGATTGCAAAGGCGTAATGATTTACCAAAAATGCAAAAAAAAGCCCTTGAGAAATATACAAAAAAATTGAAAAATAAAAGTCTTAATAAATAATCTGAGTTTTATTTTTGTTTCTTATAACAATAATGTTTATGTCAGATTTAATTTCTCAAGGGGTATAACACACGCGACATGCGGACGAGTCCATAGCGAGGCGAATGTGCAGCGAGTTTGTGGTAAATAACAAAATTACAGCTTGCGGCGTGTTCACCACGCACTCTTCAAAATCGAGGCAAGATATTCCTTACTTTCGGCGTCGGCGCCTGCATCGGTTGCGCTGTGGACTCGGCAGTCGCCTTCCAATCGGGAGGTCCGGGGTTCGAGACCGCCATGTACCAATGTGTTTTTCTTTTTTCGAATTTCATATGTACATTGAAAACATCGTGAGGCAACCTGCATACATCTGCGAAGAAATTCAAAGGTGTATGTGAAGTCGACCAACCCGCACTGGGCCAGCGTGGTTGACTAAGGCTTTGACACTAACTTAGGGTAGGCTCGAACCCCTCGGTGGGACGTATATGAGCTGTCATTATTATCCTCATTATCTCTGTTCGCGTGACTATTATCCCCTCAGTCCACATATCATACCACCTACTATAACCGCGATGCACCTATGGAACAGACTGCAAATACTCACAGTGGTTCATTAGAAGACACAAAAGAAGATTGAAAGAGCTCTTTGTATACATTTTATTGAAAAGGTATTTTCTGCACTTATAGCTATCCTACATTATTCTCACGAAACAACCATTGAAGATATGGTAGGGATTTCTTGAGAGATAATTCCAACGTTATAAGCCGTGTCTCCTGCGCTCGTTTTGTGTAGAAAAACATTGAAACATTACACAAAATCGGAAAATATTTGAAAATTCCCATACAAACTTTCGAAAATTATATGTGATTTTGTGTAATGTTTCAATGTTTTTCTATACAAAACAAGCGCAGGATACGGCTTTACACATTGACCCAAAGCATACAGGGTGTCTCAGAAACAATGGATAAACCTTTAACTGTTGATAGGTTTCGTCGAGACCTCTCTAATCTCAAATTTTGACTTTAGTAAAAATATCTCGGTTTTCAAGATATTTGATAGTTTATGATTTTTTTAAAAATGCCACTTTTGGTTGGTTTTTAATGTGCCATTTTTACAAATACGGACTTTTTCTGATTCAGTTTTTTTTACCTTCTAACGGAATAGTTCAGCTATCAATAACAGTGGTTAAAATTGAGCTAGCTAATCACGAAGTGCTTGGAAAAAACAATGTTCCAAAAAAAATTAAACAAGAAATTATTTTTGTCGTGTTTGGTCAGCTACCATGTAAAAAAAATGTATGACGCTCATCGTGCCCATTATCTTAAAAAATGCTTAGTTATTCTAGTTTCAAAAAAGGTATGATAACCTATGCTTAATGTATCTCTTAAATTTTATTACTGCTTGAATAGCAAATGGTATGAAATTTTAAAAAGATTTTTTTCGGAATAGTTATTAATTCTTAGTTTGAATAAAGAATTTGAAATAAAACAACATGAAATTTTAATTTTTTATTAAATTTACAATAAATGTTCGAATTGGCGTCCTTGCGCTCTGATACACGCCCTACATCTTTTTATAAAAGAAAGTTTGATGCGGCGCGCGTAACCAGACGTTTTTATGTGTGCAGCTGCATTTTATATGCGAGTACGCAACTCTGTTATTGAGGATACTGGCCTCGCGTAGACAAGGTCTTTCAGACATCCCCAATAAAAAAAATCCAAGGGATTTAGATCCGGCGATCTGGGTGGCCATAAAATAGGGCCGAGCCGGCCTATCCACCTTTGTGGGAAGTGTTGATTTAAATAATTTCTTACTACTATTGCGTAGTGAGCTGGGCACCCATCATTTTGAAGCCACATTCTCCGCCTCACTTCTAAATTGACATCTTCTAGCATGCCGGGTAAATCATTTTGTAAAAAATTAAGGTAAATTTCACTATTCAGTGTAGCTGGAAGTTCATATGGCCCGATCACCTGTCCGTCAATAATCCCAGTCCACAAGTTAACTTTAAATTGAACTTGGGACCGATCTTCCCTCATCAAATGTGGGTTTTCAACTTGCCAGCTATGTAGATTGTGGATGTTGAAATATCCATCTTTCCGGCATGAGGATTCATCCGTCCATAAAATTTTATTGAAAAATTTTATTAAAAAAATTATTTTATTTAACATGATTCTGCAGAATGCAATCCTGCGCGGATAGTCAGCAGGCTGTAGAGTTTGGACCCTTTGAATATGGACAGGGTGCAAAAGGTATTTTTTCAATATGCGATGCACTTTGCTTCTATTAATGCCGGTTCGACGTGCAATTCCACGCACAGAACGTGTTGAATCTTCTATTTCGTCGAGGACTACTACTTCTTCATCGTCGTTTCTTTCTGGTCTTCCTGGCCCTGCACCACCAATGCCTCTTCCTGGAAGCCTCCCTTCGCAGTACGAATTATGTACCCGAGCAAAAACTCGATAGTCCGGGTGACGTGCGTTGGGGTACCTAATACAAAAAATGACGTTATTAAATTTACTAATTCATTTAATTTTAAAATCTAATTAAACACGGCGTGTGACTATTTTTAGAAGGATAACATAATGTAAGACCCACCCTGATACGTTTAACTAAAATTGCAATAAATGTGTGATTTAAAAAAAAATAAGATTGATTGAATTAAAGAGAAAATAAATAATCTTACCTCTCTGCGTACAGACGAGCAGCAGCGTTAGCATTTCCTCGACATTCGCCATAAACGAAATGCATGTTTGCATATTCGCGCGACGTGTACTGATGTCTAGGCATGTTCAGTGTTATGTATTGGTTGTCAGTTAGGTTTCACAGCACTCCGTGTGCAGTTTCCAGTCTGCCATCGGACGCGTCCCCGGGTTGCGGATAGGGGAACGCCCCCCAGATATGGGGGGTACCGGCTTTGGCCGGCGCGGACAAAAACTGGTGTGTGGCTGCCTGCCCTTCTCAGGGCGGGCATTGCACGGTCACACAACCCGTAACCCCGCACTGAGCGGGGCCGGGGGCCTTCGGGCTGCGAGGAAGAAAACCTCTCTAAAAAATTATCCCCTGGGTGAACTCCCCCCTTCTTGTCAAGAAGGGGTGTGAGTGTCGCCGGTGGACCCGTTTTCGGGTCGTGGTTTGGCCAGAGTTTTCTGGCGTCCACTTCTCAGTGGCATGGCCGCTTCGGCGGTGGGTCGCCCTTTAGCGCGTCGGCGCTTTGCGCCTTAGTGGTGTCGTGTTCGATACCCGCGCGGCGGGGAATCCTGTGTAACAGGCCCCCGTCGGGCAACCCGGACCCCGCACTGAGCGGGGCTGGGGGTCCGGCGCACGGAGCGTCGGACTAAGTGGAGTAAACCACTCTAAAAAATCCCTAATCCTAAGGTTCGGGCCGTGCCGAGGGGATGAATGGCTGGAGGGCGTCCAGTCCCAAGCGGCCCACCCCGGGAGTCATCCCTAAATGACAAAAAATGGAAAGTTGTGACAAAACAAAACAACCCCAGGGGGTTTCAGTCCCCCCCGTAGGACCACGTAAGGTGGCTGCGGGCAGCCGTGCGTATCTGGGGACGGCTAAACAACTTTCCGCATCTGCATCGAATGCGAAAACTACATGCGAACCCGTTGAGAGCGGGCGTTCGGGGGTTGCCGGTGATCCCCCGTTCGAAAAATCTATGCGCAACCGAGGCGTTAGTGTAAATAGAGGAGTGGTGCTCCGTTCTGGGAGCGATGAGGAGGTGCCTAGAGCCGCGCGATCGCGGTCTGGCTCGGCGTCGTCCTCAAACTATGTAAATAGTGTAAAGAATTGGCTTAAGAAAACCGAGACAGCGATTGCGCCCCGGTCCCGAAAGAGGTGTAAAGATGGATCAACATCCGATTCATCCTCCAGATCGGCCAAGTCTGTAATCTCCATCGCAGACTCGGTCATCCAAACCGACGGTACTTCTGACGCGGCGCACAACATCTCGCGGCGTCGGAAAGACAAAAAACTCAAAAAGATTGGACCGGCGAACCCTCCCGACTCAGACATGGACGTCCAAACAGAGGGTTCGACTGAAGGAGTGGCTCCCAAAGGGAAAGGGCGCGGGCGTGGACGCCCCCCTACCACCGGGGAGTACGTGGGGCTCGCCCAGGCCAAGCGAGAGCTGGCCGCGGCTAAGCAACAGGAGCTCCAGGCCCGCCTCGACAAGGAGATTGCCGAGGCGGAAAAAAGGGCGTATGAGCTTCGCTCCCGCTATCATGCGGACCGACTCGACACCGACGTGACAGCAGATCCGAACGATAGAACCGCCCTCGACATTGAGGAGCTGGTCCGGTCGGACTGCGACATAATTTTGGAGGTTTCCAAGAAATCTTCGCATCTGAAGGGGACGTATCAAAAGTCCCTGAAGAATGCGGTGGCGTCCATAGAGGAATCCTTTCGCGAGGTGTCCCGGAAGTCCATTTCTGAGGACACTCGCAAACTAAGGGCCGAGAACCAGGCCCTCAAAAAGGAGATGGAAGAGATGCGGCGCATGGTCGCCGACCTCAGGGCCGAGTTGGATGCGGTCAAGCGCCAAAGGGAACCCCAGCGGGTCGATCCCCCAGCCACTGACAGCACCCGGATGGACGTGGTTGAGCTAGAGGCAGAAGTGGGGACGATGTCTCCTTGCCTGCCCCCTGCTCCCACTCCCAGGACTGCCCAAAGTGCTCGCCCTCCTCAGGGCGCCAAGAAAAAAGCCCTTGCCCCGGACGTCCGGAGTGACCCAGCCTTGGAGGCCTTCAAGGCCGATATTCTTCGGACATTCGGGGACATTCTTAATACCCGTCTAGGGGAGGTCGAGAAACGCCTCCCTCCCCAACAGAGATTAAGGCCCCCTCTTGCGGCAGACAAGAAGTCTGCCGCCCACTCGGACCCGGTGAGCAAACCCCCCCGAGGAAAGAGGGCGGCTGCCGAGCCAGCCCAAACCAGCTCCAAAGGGACGTCCGCTCCACCGCCCGTTCCGTCCACCTCTCGGGCGAAGGCTCCTGCCACCAAGGCAGTAGAGCCCCCGGTCGAGCAAGAATGGAAAGCGGTGGAGTCAAGGAGCCAGAGACGCAGAAGGCGCCAAAGGGAGAAGAAGGCGGGAGCGAAGCAGCCGGCGGCGATGCCAAAGGCTAGCCACGCTGAGGCTGCAAGGGCAAAGACGGCGCATCCACACGCCGTCGCCGCCCAGCCTACCCCTAAAGCGAAGGCAAAGCCTAAGCATTCTACGCCCAAGCTGGTGCCGCCAAAATCGGCCGCGGTCATCGTCACGCTTGACCCGGCCGCCGCCGAGAACGGCATCACATATGCCGATATTCTTTCCAAGGCTCGGCAACAAATACAAGTTGCCGACCTGGACATTGACCGTGTTTCCTGCCGCCGTACGGCGACGGGTGCACGAATAATAGAGATCCCTGGCGCTCAAGCCAGTGAGAAGGCAGACCTCCTGGCTGAAAAAATCCAGGAGGCCCTAACGGGTGTCGCCAAGGTCGTCCGGCCTGTGAAAAGAGTAGGCCTGAGGGTCTCCGGGCTGGACGACTCTGTCCATAAGGACGAGGTGGCAGCCGCTATTGCCAGCAAGGGTGGCTGCAGCGCTGACCAAGTGGTGGTCAGCGAAATCCGGGAAGGACGAGGCGGCCTGGGGGCTGCAATTGTGCAGTGCCCCGTAGCTGCCGCCAAACTGGTGGTGCAGGGCCGGCTCCTCATCGGGTGGAGTTCGGTCCAAATAAAAGTGTTGGAAGCTCGTCAACGGCGCTGCTTCAGGTGTTTGGGTGCGGGTCACACCCGCCAAACGTGCCCCTCCGAAGTGGACCGGAGTGGGCACTGCTACCGTTGTGGCGAGAACGGCCACAGAGGCTCGACATGCAGCGCTGAGCCCAGCTGCATATTATGCGCCTCGGCCAAAAGACCGGCCGGTCACCTTCTGGGGGGCAACAACTGTAAAGCCCCCCCAGTCAGAGGAAAGCCCCCCGTAAACCGGCGGGCAGCGCCTCCGAGCGAGGCCGTGGAGGGAGCTGCCATGGAGTCCTAATGGACTTAGGTCGTCCGTGCAGCTTCCTCCAGGGAAACTTGAACCACTGTGCCAGGGCTCAAGACTTGCTAATGCAAGTTCTGGCAGAGTGGTCCATCGACGTGGGTATCGTCGCGGAGCCGTACTATGTCCCTGATCGGCCCAATTGGGCTGGAGACAGGGACAGCTCCGTGGCGATAGTAGGGCGTTCAGCGCCCGGGAGTAGCCCCCTCTCAGTAGTTGAGAGAGGAGCGGGCTACGTGGTGGCAAACTGGGAGAAGGTCACCCTTGTCGGGGTGTACTTTTCTCCCAATAGGCCTCTGGCCGATTTCGAGGCCTTCTTGGTGGTAGTAGGGGCTGCTGTCAGGCGTGCCGCCCCGCGCCAAGTCCTCTTTATGGGGGACCTGAACGCCAAGTCCGTCGTGTGGGGTAACCCAACGACGGACATCCGCGGGCAAACGGTTGAGTTATGGGCCGCTGCGTCGGGGCTCTCGTTGCTCAATCGGGGAGCCACCCACACGTGCGTGCGCCAACGGGGCGGGTCGATCGTGGACGTGTCGTTTGCGAGCCCCGCCCTCGCACGCAGTGTTAGGAATTGGAGGGTTGTGACGGGGGTGGAGAGTCTCTCGGACCACCGCTACATCCGATTTGAGATTCCCACCCAACGTCCCCCTCAGCCCCCGAGCAACGATCGAGCCCGACGATGGGCCCTGACTCGCCTCGACGAGGAGAAGGCCGAGGAGGCTGCCATCGTCCAGGACTGGTTCTCCCGGCCCATGGACGACGAAGATGTGGACGAGGCCGCCGTCCGCTTACGCGATGGCCTTACAGAGGTGTGCGAGGCTTCTATGCCCAGAGCGCACCCTCCGAGGGACCGCCAACAAGTTTATTGGTGGTCCCAGGAAATCGCGGACCTGCGAGCGGCATGTATTGCCAGGAGGAGGGCCTACACGCGCCACCGTAGGCGGCGCGTGCGGAACGCGGAGACGGAGGCCTCCCTGTACAATGAGTACAGAGAGGCGAAAAAGGCCCTGCAGCTGGCTATCGCCCGCGCCAAGGAGGAGGCGAGGGACGAGATGCTGCAGGGCTTGGACCGGGACCCGTGGGGGCGGCCCTATAAGGCTGCACGCAACAAATTGCGAACGCGCGCCGCCCCTCTCACGGAGTCCATGGACTCAGGCCTCTTACAGTCTGTGGTGCAGGCCTTGTTTCCTCCCATAGACCCGGGATTCTCCCCTCCACACATGGTCGTACCAACTGTGGAGCTCCCCTCAGTCGTGGGTACTTCTCCTCCTCCCATTACGGACGAGGAGTTTGACAATGCCATATCCCGACTGAGGCGGAAAAAGACGGCCCCGGGGCCTGATGGGGTCCCTGGGAAAGTGTTGGCGCTGTGTGCCAAACACTTCGGAGATAGGCTTCGGGAACTGTTCGATGCTTGCTTTCGTATCGGACAGTTCCCGAAACCTTGGAAAAATGGCACACTGTGCTTAATACGGAAGGAGGGTCGTCCTCCAGATGACCCATCTGCTTTCCGCCCCATCGTGCTGTTGGACGAGGTAGGGAAGGTTTTTGAGAAAATCATTGCCTCCCGCCTCGTCCAACACCTTTCGGAGACTGGTCCCGACCTCTCGGACTCTCAGTTCGGGTTCCGAGCAGGTCGGTCGACCATTGACGCCCTCACCAGATTGCGGTGGATGGTGAGCGAGGCCACAGAGAGGGGAGAGAGGGTATTGGCAGTGTCCTTGGACATCGCCAATGCCTTCAATAGTTTACCGTTTTCGGTGATACTTGAGGGGCTGCGCTACCATGGGGCCCCCCAGTACCTCCTCCTTGTGATCCAGAGCTATCTGCAGAACAGGGAGGTTCTCTTCGCCGAACGTAGCGAGTTGGCCGGCCGCCACGGGATGTCCCGCGGAGTCCCACAGGGGTCCGTATTAGGGCCCCTCCTTTGGAATGTGGGATATAACTACATCCTCCGCTGTGCCCTCCCCTCACGAGTACGTCTGCTTTGCTATGCAGACGACACACTCATTACCATCCGGGGGAAGGATCTCGACGACCTTCTGCGGCTGGCCTCGGTGGCTACCACCTTAGTAGTTCGGCGGATTGAGTTGCTGGGCCTCAGGGTGGCGCTGCACAAGACGGAGGCCCTGGTCTTCCACGGGCCTCGGCGAGGTGTCCCCGCGGGCGCGGAGATCGCGGTCGCGGGTGAGAGGGTGCCGCTCAAGCGGCATATTAAATATCTTGGGCTTGTCATTGACGGGCGGTGGGGGTTCGAGGAGCATTTTCGCCGCCTCGAACCTCGCCTCCTTGGTGCCGCCGATGCCCTTGGGCGTTTGCTCCCCAATGTGGGGGGCCCGAGCCCGACAGTCCGACGTCTGTACGCAGGCGTCGTCAAAAGTATGGCCCTGTATGGGGCTCCCGTTTGGGCCGACGCCCTCAGCCCACGTGCTGTCGCGTGCCTGCACAGGGCACAGCGCGCCATGGCGCTGAGGGCAATCAGGGGATACCGCACGGTGTCCCACACGGCGGCCTGCCTAATAGCAGGCACCCCGCCTTGGGAATTAGCGTCCCACGTCCTTGCTGCGGCCTACCGCGTCCGCGTAGATGCTCGGGATGGCGGCCGGCGCATGGCGCCTAGAGAGAGGGCCTCCGCCTTGGAGGAGGCCATAGTGGAGATGTTTCGCCTGTGGTCCGATGAGCTAACGGGTTCGGCCTCCGGATCGGACACTCTGTCCAGGACCGTCGAGGCCATGCACCCGTTCCTCTCGACATGGGCGAACAGGCACCAGGGGTCGCTGTCGTACCATTTGGTGCAAATTCTCAGCGGCCATGGTTGCTTTGGCCGCTATTTGCACCGTATTGGGCGCGAACCGACCCCCGGGTGCCACCATTGTGGCGCCCCCGAGGACACCGCGCAGCACACCTTGGCGGTGTGCCCCGCCTTCTCCTCGGAGCGCCGGGCGATGGTCGCCATCATTGGCGAAGATCTCTCCCTCCAGAACGTGGTCTGTGCCATGCTGGAGGGGGAGACTAAGTGGGATGCGGTGAACTCCTTCTGCGTGGACGTGATGACGCAGAAGGAGACGGCGGAGAGGGGCAGGGAGGAAGATCCCTCTGCTGACCCGTGCCGCCGCAGAAGGCTGGGACAGAGGAGGCGGAATTATGCCCGCCTTCTTCCTCCTGACGGCAACCAGCTGGGTCCAGGCTTGGGAAGCCCGGACCCTGCATTGCATCGGTTGCCGCCAGTCGCTGATCCCCTGGATGCCCCGGGGGATCACCGGCCCCCCCAACCTGGGGGGGTGAGAGGGACTCGCCTTGGGCGAGTGCGCGCCGACGAGGTTGTGGTAGTTTCCGAAAGGGTTCTCATGACCTCGTCCGGCAGCGAGACGACTCTCGTCGCCGGATCCTCTTCGTCTGATGACGGGGAGGATGTGGCGGCGGTTGTCGCGCTCGCGCCAAGGCGCATGTGAGGGTTATAGTTGGGTTTTAGTCGGTATGCCGCAGCATTGCACTCTCTGGTGGACATACCATCCCACCTGCCAGGGGCCGCGGAGAGTCCGACATAACCTCGCGCCTCCCAAGCGCGAGGTATGCGCAACGCATTTCCCAACTTTAAAAAAAAAAAAAAAAAAAAAAAAAAAAAAAGGTTTCACAGCACAAACAATATCCAAATCGTAAAGCTAGCCAAGTCCATATGATCACCAGTTGTCAATAGGTTTCACAGCACAAACAATATCCGAATCGCAAAGCTAGTCAAGATCAAAATCACAGCAAAATGTCGTTTAAAATCATCGAAGCTCTATCGAATCTCTCGAATACAGAAAACACGCGTGGGTCACAACCGGAGTTCAGAAGGACACTAACAATCGTAACAAAGAACCCAATGATCAGACGCAGGTAAAAAAAGTCCTTCCAGGAAATTCGATAGCAGGTAAGGTTGCAAATGCTTATGACTCATGTGCTGTTAATGATAAGGCTCCTTTTTGATTGCGCATAGTGGATGAGACATGTGGCAGGCAGGAGCCACAAAAAAAAACACGTTTCTCAACTCTGTGACTCGCAAACGAATGTTTACAAATAAGCTTTAAGTTCTTATTAGTGGAAAAAAAACCTTTTTTTTTTTTCAAATTTTCATTTTATTTGCTATTCAACCAGTCAGAAAGTCAAGAAAGCATAAACTTAATACTGGAAAACTAAATTAACCGAATAAAATTAATCCGAAAAATAATTAATCCGACAAACAATCTTTTTAAAATTTTCATACCATTTGCTATTCAAGCAGTAATAAAAGTTCAGAGATACATTAAGCATAAGTTTATCATACCTTTTTTGAAACTAGAATAACTAAGCATTTTTTTAAGATAATGGGCAGGATGAGCGTCATACATTTTTTTTACATGGTAGCAGACCAAACACGAAGAAAAATAATTTCTTGTTTAATTTTTTTTTGGAACATTGTTTTTTCCAAGCACTTCGTGATTAGCTAGCTCAATTTTAACCACTGTTATTGATAGCTGAACTATTCCTTTAGAAGCTAAAAAAAACCTGAATCAGAAAAAGTCCGTATTTGTAAAAATGGCACATTAAAAACCAACCAAAAGTGGCATTTTAAAAAAAAAATCATAAACTATCAAATATCTTGAAAACCGAGATATTTTTACTAAAGTCAAAATTTGAGATTAGAGAGGTCTCGACGAAACCTATCAACAGTTAAAGGTTTATCCATTGTTTCTGAGACATCCTGTATATCTAATGGACATCATACTATTCATAACATAAGCATTGGCTGTTTATAAAAATCCCCCTTGCTTGTATTGTTGGATTGAATTTAAAACTTAGAGCTGTCAAATGACTCTGGACCCTGTCTAGTTTATACCGTAGACTATTTTTGTTCGAGAGTCGCATGTCTGATACGTAGTATCTCTCCTTAGTCTGTGCTGTAACAGTAATATAATTTGTGGTGTCGTGTGCGATTAGTTGGCAAGCTGGATTCCTTCCAGTTTTATAAAATTTCACCGATATTTTTATGAATAAGTTTATTACTGCACCGTTCTACTTTTACATTTCCGTAATAATATCACATATAAGGTGAAATATCTTTTTATATATCAAAATGTATCTCCTAACCTCAACGCAACCTGGGAGTTGAATCTATTAAACGCTTTTTCTATAATGTACAGATAAATATTTGAAGAAATTCAATTATGAGTCGGTTCTTCGCCACTGGATCGGACTCAGAGTCTGAGAGCGTCACTGATGAGGAGCCAGTAGTACGCGCCCCAGCGCCTGTCTACACAGTAAGTTCCTACTTACTACATGCAACATAAATAGTTTGGACACTCTAAATACATAAAGGAGTACCTAAATAGGTAACCATATAGATTTTAATTTTTACATCTTATTATTTGTTTTTGTTTGTATCAAAATGGACACTAATTTTAACGGTGGATAAAACTAAGCAATCAAAGCTGAACCAATACTGGATAGTAGCATTCAGCCTCAGAAACATTTGATTGCCTATTAAAGGTAATTATTCAGTTTATGAGGTTGATTTGGCTAATAATGGACATCAACAAAAATTGCCAGTTTTAATTCTTTGCATCTAAAAATAAATTAAAGCATTGTAATTGCAGGAAAGCCTAGTGATGTGAGTTAATAGGCAAATATAATATTCCAGTAGAAGGTGCTAATGTTTGTAACTTTATTTATTAAACACTTGGCATCACAAAAATCGCACCTCTTCAAATATCTTCTTAAACATTTAAACCATGTTTATTTAATGGTAAGGGTATGACTATGGTACTATCGCGCGCAGTTCCGCCTGATCACCGCTACGCTCATTTTCGTTTGCACTAGCGCTCTCTAGCCCCACCCCGTCGACCTCGAATAGACATGAAATAAAAGATCATGCTTGGCCGTTCGAACACTTCGGCCTGCCGCCGAGCCACCGAGAAACCCCCTAACGCTGATCGAATTTTTGTTGCACGCTAAGTCATTAACATACTTTGTTATTTTGTTTGTTATTGTAATATAATGTTAGAGGTTTATTTGTTATTTCCATGCTGCTATTATTAGGAAAATCGTTACTTGCAATACGAAATGTGGCTTAATCTAGAAATGTGGGTAATTGATAAATAAAAGATTCAATCAAAATATTTTCATCTCTTTAATTAAGTACTATATATAAAGTTATTAACACCTATCAGTTTAAACAATAGAAACTTTTCTTTGCAACCTCTTATTACAAGCAATAATAATTCTACTGAGAATAGGTAAGAAACTATTTTTTATACCCTTAAATGTTTTTTTTTTTATTATTATGGCTAAACATAGTTCATGGGCACAGCTAGTATTATATGTATAATATAAAAACAACAGTTATCATAAACTAAAAGAAACTCAGTGACGTAATGGTTAGAAAGCTTTGGTTTCGATATTGAAAACAAAGCAACCTTCGCTATGGTTAGACTCAGGATAGGTGACCAAAACTTTGTAATTTCGAGATCCTTCTCGTATGAGATGAAATCTTCTTGTATGAGATTTCTGGCAGTCATGGAGCCCTTTAATCTCACACGGTTCAAGGTTAAGGCAATCAAAAGTCAAAACCACCACACAAATTTCAATTTTCAAATTTCAAAAAGGGATACGTCGCGAAGCTACAGATTGCAACTAAAGAGTATTTCGTTTCTAATAGGCCAAAACTTAGGGGGCGTAGCAGAGCGTGGCAGGCCTGGCCCGGCGCTTCCGCACGATTCAAGCGAATAAATTTTTATATGGTCAAGCGAATAAATTTTTAAATGGTCAGGCGAATAAATTTTTAAATGGTCAGGCGAATAAATTTTTAAATGGTCAGGCAGAAGTGCTCGCGATAGTACATCATTTGAAAGGAAATTTATACAGCTTTCAGAAAATGTAATGGGTTTTTTATTTAATTCACCAAAAGTAAATATAAAGTAAATTATACAGTGTCCAACTGGACTGATTGTACCATCAAAAAGCTCTATACTAGAAATCCAGATAGCTCAACATACGGTAAGGTCTCGCCTTACCGCTAAGGTTTCTTGACATCCATAAATCGAGTGGGCTGAACGGCATTCCCGCAGTGGTGCTGAAGACATGTACCCCAGAGTTGGCCCCGATTCGCACTGTCTCCTAAAAATCCCACAGGAATTTTAGTTCTTGTTCATCCGATCCCCAAAACGGGTGACAGGTCAGACCCGTTAAACTACGGATCCATAGCAGCAATATCCTTGCTCTGCAAGATATTAGAGCTTGTTATCAATGGCAAGCTATTAAAATACCTAGAAGACCACCACGTGATTAGTGACCGCCAGTACGGTTTCCGTTATGGTTGCTAGGCGATCTTCTTCTAGAGTATATGACACACCGCTCGCCTGAAAACGAGAGCTTTTCCGTTGCTCTCTAAGGCTTTCTAGAGAGTAACAGAGCTCTCGCCATCAGCCTCGATATATGTACATGGTGTTTCATAATAACCAATAAATAATTAATGCATTATCTAAAACTAATTATAAAATTGTGTTTACCCGTAATGTCATTCAACCCAAAATTGTCATGTAAATCTTAGACATGATGATGATACTATAATATACATGAAAATTTTGGGTTGAATGACATTACGTGTATTACCTTCGTATGGAATACCCAATACCCATGCGATACACCAATTTTTATAAATAAATCTGCACTTTCACTGCCAAGAAGGACCCTTTTAATAAAGCGCCTCAGTTCCAAGGTACCCTTGCAAATCTCTAATAGTATTAGTTTCTTGGTGTCGATATCCCGAGCAAAGTCCTGTTCGGGAGTCTAAAGAGGAGAGAGTCCAAGGCTAGACCAGCTAGCAAAAAGCGTGTCCTGAACAAAGCGGTACTTCATGCCACATCGACATCTTATGCTTTACAAAGCTCAAGTTCATCCGCTGGGCTGGAGCCCCAAAATACCAACTAGAACTATGTGACTCCCTGCAAAGGCGGGCTGCTTGAATCATCGTTGATCCTGATATGTTGGACTCATTAGTGTCACTGAAGTCACGAAGGATGTTTAGATCTCTCTGTGTCTTCTATCGACTTTTCGACAATGAGCACTCGGAGGAACTGTTTGAGTTGGTATCAAGTCACGTTTTTATCATCATACTACTTGACATCGCAGTACAGTTCATCCCTATTATCTAGAAGCAATTATCCTGCAGTATGGTTCGTTTTGACCGGAAATGAAAGAATGAGTCATTTCCGGTCATCCATTCATATCCGGTGTGGCTTTGGAATGAATTTCCTGCTGCTGTGTTTCCCGAGTGCTATAAGATGTCCTTCTTCAAGCGAGGTTTAAGGAGAAAATTATACTCGAAAGTAGACAGCGATTTGGCTTTGTATGTGTTTTCCCTGATATTGGCAAAGTCCATGGGCGACGGTTCCCACTAACCATCAGGTGGGCTGTCTGCTCATGCACACTAAGTAAGTTACACAAATTAAGTTTATCCATAATCCAATTGGCTGTACCATCGAAATGTACATTTAATCTTTCGGTCAACTGATTGTACAAACAGGACGGAATTTACTTAGTAGTAAGTGAATCAGAGGACAAAAAGTTTATTTAATGTTATAAACTGTAACCTGCAATGAAATTGCATTTCATTAACATTTCCATTAATGATTATAAAATTACATCATAGTGTCCATGCAAAACCACCTTCCTACTATGCCTAGATAGAAAGAGATGTTTATTCATTATAACTATATTTTATTTTATATTTACTTATTAATTATTTTCCTCCCTTAACATCTTACAATCAATTTTTGTTTATAGTTCAGTGATGATGAAAAAGAAACCAAGCGCATTGTGCGCTCTATGAAAGAGAAGCGCTATGAAGAACTGGAAGGAATTATACACTCTATACGTAACCATCGCAAAATTAAAGATTTCTCTTCAGCCCTTGCTTCCTTTGAAGAACTACAGAGAGCTTATGTAAGGGCAACACCAGTGGTACAGAAAGAAGAAAATGGAGTAGCCCCTCGTTTCTTTATAAGAGCCTTGGTTGAGTTAGATGACTGGGTGAGTGGCGCATGGACTGACCGCGATGGTAGGAAAGCGTTGTCCAAGGGCAATAGTAAGGCATTGACATCACTGCGTCAGAAATTGAGGAAATATGCAAAAGACTTTGAAGCAGAAGTTGCAAAGTTTAGAGAAGACCCTGATTTGCCTGATGATGATGAAGAACGAAAAGGTAAGCTGAGTATTACAACTATTAAAAATTTTATTTGATTAACATGTCACATAAGTATTTCAAGAAAGTGATCCAGTATAGTTAGTATCTTGGGCCAAGATACTAACTATACTTGATCACTTTCTTGAAACAACGGGTAATACAAGATCCATAAACACTTGACAACAGAGTGTATCTGTCACCGGAAAATTTACGAGAATCGTAAGTTTGTCAATGTTCAAAGTAATTTATAAACAATCAGAAAATCATAAGTGGCAGTTTAAATATATTTGACTTAACAAATTTTAGCTAAATCATCAATTTACGCAGCCTGGCATTAAGTTTATAAAGTAACGGTTTTACCACACGTCAAATCATACACAAATCGACCAATCGCAGCTCAGTGTGCAATTTTACTTTAAGCTGACACCAGTAACACAATACACTGTTCTCTGATTGGCCGTTAGCATTTGTGGCAAGCATGTGGCACCTGTTAATCTCTTAAACTTCATTGCTCTGTTCGTTTCACTAATTGTGAATGACTTGTAACGAATGCGAATGTATGCGAATTATTACTAATGAAACCACTATCACTAGTTTTACCACTGAAACTTATTAAAAACACGCATGGGCGGGATCGATTTGTTCACTTCGTAGACCGGTAATGGCGGCGGCTAGCTGGCGGGGAGCGGGGTAAAAGCAAGAGAGACATATGACCAATCAGCATACGTTCGTCGGATTATTTTACCGGGAGACGCCGTAAATTTATTTAGCCCAGATTTATAGTTGGTGGTGACTACAACGCCAAGCATACATTCTGGGGCTCGAGGCTTACACTACCACGTCGACAAGAGCTCCTCAAATGCGCCCAAGATAATAACATGAATGTTCTCTCAACAGGGCAGCCGACATATTGGCCCACTGACCCAAATAAAACACCAGACCTCATAGACTTCTGTATAATTAACGGAATCTCAAAGAAATATATATCCTGTCAAAGTTGTCACGATTTAACGTCAGATCACTCGCCTATTATTGTAAACTTATCTACAACCCTTTTGGAAAACGAACCTAAATGTGTTTTACATAATGGTAGGACAAACTGGAAACTATATCAGAACATTATTGATGCAACATTCACAGAACCGCTGAAGTTAAAATCAAAACATGACATTGAGAGCGCTGTTGAACATTTTACTAAAGTTTTGCAACACGCAGCATGGGATTCTACACCGCTTTAAAAAAACACTACTGTTAGCCAACATATAGTTACACATCTGTTACAGCTTGTCGCAAAAAAAAAAGAAAACTACGGACTCACTGGCAGACAACTAGATATCCAAACTTAAAAACACAACTCAATCAACTTATAAGACAGTTAAAAAACGCACTAAGACAAGATCGTGAAACCAACTTCCAGTCTTACCTGAGCAAGTTAGATGCTAGAGCTTCTTCTGAGTATTCACTATGGAAAGCTACAAAGAAGTTGAAACGGCCAACAACTGCCTTACCAACCCTTCGTATGCCAGATGGGAAATGGGCCCATACTGACATTGAAAAAGCACAAACCTTTTCTACACACCTCTCATCAGTATTGAAGCCTCACCCAAACGAATGCCCACCAGAGCATGAAAAAGAAGTTGACGACTTCCTGGCCACAGAAACTACTCAAACAGAAAATGATAGAGAAATAATGATTTTCACAAAAAAGGAAGTATGTGCTACAATTAAAAAAATTCATCATAAAAAAGCCCCTGGCTATGATCTCATCACAAGTCGCCTCCTTGCTGAACTGCCACCTTCTGGAATAAAATTACTTACATGTATTTATAACGCCATGTCAAAATTGAAATTCTTCCCGTCACAATGGAAGGTCGCGAAGATCATAATGATTCAGAAACCTAATAAACAACCAGAAGATCCAAAATCATACAGGCCTATCAGCCTACTACCCATAGCTTCCAAAGTGATTGAGGCTTTGCTATTGTCTCGCATGATGCCAGTGATTAAGGATAAACACCTTATACCTGATCACCAATTTGGATTCCGACAAAAGCACTCCACTATAAATCAAGTGCACAGATTCACAGATGAATTAGTAAAATGCTTTGAGGCAAAAAAATACTGTACTGCAGCATTTTTAGATATATCTCAGGCTTTTGACCGCGTGTGGCATGAAGGCCTACTATATAAAATTAAAGCAAGCATGCCCCACCATTTCTACGCTATAGTCAAGTCCTTCCTGTCGGACAGACATTTCATGGTCCAATGTGGAAATGATGTAACCAATCTTTGCACAATATCAGCGGGTGTCCCACAGGGAAGTGTGTTGGGTCCAATTCTGTACCTGCTTTACACCTCGGATTTACCCACATGCCCAACAATTACCACTGGTACTTTTGCAGATGATACAGCCATTCTAGCCTCACACAGTGAACCGAATATTGCAGCAAAAATGCTGCAAGAGGGACTGAACAGTGTAGCCACATGGCTAAAAAAGTGGCGGATCAAGGCAAATGAGAGCAAATCTGTTAATGTCACATTCACACTTAGACGAGACACTTGCCCACCTGTAAAATTGAATAGTATGGAGATGCCCAGAGCTAAACATGTACGGTACCTTGGCCTTCACTTGGACCAAAGACTAACTTGGCAAAAACACATATTCACCAAACGGAAACAACTTGGTTTTCAACTCCGAAAAATCTACTGGCTCATTGGGAGCAAGCCCCAACTATCACTGGCAAACAAACTGTTACTCTACAAAACCATACTCAAACCAATATGGACCTATGACATCCAGCTGTGGGGAACTGCTTCCTACTCCAACATTGAGATAATCCAAAGATACCAAAACAAAATGCTACGCATAATAACAAATGCTCAGTGGTTCATCACCAACGAACAATTACATAAGGATTTACAAATACCTACAGTTAAAGAAGAGATAGCAAGACACACAAATTCATACAAGGACAGAATCATAAACAACCCAAATATGCTAGCGCAGAAGTTGATGAAAAATGTACAAACCAAACGCCGTTTAAAACGCAGAATACCCTAAGATATGCTACAGTAAATGAGCATAAATGTGAAATTTGGGATGCGACAAAGGTCGCCCTCCTAAGCCTGTCCAATAACTAACCACCATACTTACCGCTCAATGTCCCGAAGTGGCGACAGATTGCAGTATTAAACTAATTAAAAAAAAACTGCCGTTTATGATTTTCCTGTAGTTTATAAACTACCTCGAAAATTGATCAACTTACAATTCATGGTATTTTTCGGGTGACATATCTAATAATATGTTTAAAAATACATATACGAGTAAACGTTACATTACTCACGCCTTTCTCCTATAGGCAAAGTAAGGTTTGCAGAGTTTACATTTGATACGATCTACTCATACACTTCTAGCTTCCTAACACTCTCCTCAATTAAGCATAGGTAGGTACCCTTAATATGGCCTGTCTTCTGGATGAATCCTATTAAATCTTCAAAAATTGTACAAGGTGTGACATTTAATATTATTATGTCTTGCTTTGATCCGCACATTCTGTGTATGTATGAAAGTGCGAATAAAATATTATATAGAAATATTCAAATACAATTTCTCACTTCATTATTACTTTAAAAATAGAATTTACTCCAAAGTATCTACCATTCACTGTATAATTATGATTAAGTAAGTATGCTATTTTCATACAAGGTTAATTTTTTAATTATAAAAAAAATGTGTGCTTGTTCAGACAAGCAAACTGAACACATTTTACTATGGGACCATATCAGCTTTCCATACAACTAGGCTCAGTGAATGTTGAACATTTGTATGGAACAGCTGATTTCTTTTTGCGATTCAAAGTTGGTCCCATAGTGAAAATAGTTCAAAAAAATGCAAGTAAAGTATTTCTTGATTTGTTTTTTCTATAACATGTTCTAAATAGCCAGGTAAGTGTTGTTTTTAATTTATAAAAATAATTCTAGATTCATCTTCATCTGATGAGTCCGACGATGATGATAAGCCCAAGGAGAAGCCACGCGTTCGGCGTTCACCTGAAATGCCTCGCCGTGCCCCTCCTCAAGATGAGGACTCCTCCGACACTATGGATTGGGGCTCCAGCTCCTCTGAGTCTAGCTCAGAGTCGGATTTTGAGGAGCGTGGAGCGGCCACTCTTCGTGAGCATTTCCTCAAGAGGACTACTGAGAGGGAGGAGGATGAGGAAAGAGATAAACGCAGAGCGAAAAGACGCGAGGAAAGGCAAGGGAGGGCCGGAAAACCCAGCAAGAAAGATCAAGCCGACGACGGTGGTGAATGGGAGACAGTGCGAAAGGGCGCGGCCACTTCTGATAAACCTAAGATGTTTGCCAAGGTATGATGAAAGTTTATGGGATGTTTTTAAATTAAGCTAGTTGCTTTAGCCCGTGGCCTCGCTCGCGGTAAATTCGGGGTAACATAGATTTCCAAAAAAAAATAAGGCGGGTATTTTTCGTTGGTGACAAAGAGTCTGTGTACCGATTTTTAGCTTCCTACCTTGAAAACTGCGAAAAGTCCCATTTAAAATCTCACCCCCTCTTTTAAGGGGTTGGGGGCAGATTTAAAAAAAAAATGATGCACGATTTTTTCGTTAATCACAAATAGTCCGCATACCAATTTTTAGCGTTCTACCTTGAAAATTGCGAAATGCTCCATACAAACTTCCACCTCTCATTTTAGGGAAGTGGGGGGTTAGAAAGAGACAAAAAGTAGCCTATGTCACTCTCCATCCCTTCAACTATCTCCACTTAAAAATCACGTCAATTCGTCGCTCCGTTTTGCCGTGAAAGACGGACAAACAAACACACACATACACTTTCCCATTTATAATATTAGTGTGGATTAGTGTGGATTTCTTTAATATGAGTTAACTATTTATATTTATTGTTTCCGTGTGCAGGACAGTGACATCGATGCTGCCCTCGTGGTCAAGAAATTAGGTGAGATTAGTGCTGCGCGGGGTCGTAAGCGCACCGATCGCCGCGCTCAACTTGAGCTGCTCCATGAACTGCGCACTATAGCGCAACAGCACAACTTGGGCGACGCTCTGCAGCTTAAACTCCGCGCTGCCACTGTGGCCGCTCTCTTCGACTACAATCCTAAAGTCTCCGACGCCATGAAGCCGGAATACTGGTCTAAACTCGTTGAAAATGTCGATCACATGGTGACATTACTCTTGTCTCACGAAGATATGTTGTTGAGTGAGACTATCACCGAAGAACATGAGCAGCTTGTCACCCCACCGTATAAGGTCCGCGGCTGTTTACTGACGGCTCTGGAAAGACTGGATGATGAGTTTACGAAACTATTGAAAGAATGCGATCCACATTCTAATGAATATGTGGAGCGGCTCAAGGATGAGGTCAGAGTGTCCGCCCTTATCGACCGCGTCTGCCAAGTCGTCGAGCGCGATGGCACACCGCAAGAAATATGTAGAGCTTACTTACGTAAGATAGATCATTTGTACTACAAGTTCGATCCTCGAGCTGTCAGAAAAGATTTGCCGCCAGGAGAAGAGACTACAATTAAGAAAATGGAGCGCTTCTGCAAATTCGTCTACGCGAATGATGACACTGATCGTTTAAGAACTCGCGCCATTTTATCACATATCTACCACCACGCACTGCACGACAACTGGTTCCAAGCTCGAGATCTGCTGCTAATGTCTCATCTGCAAGAAAACGTTCAACATTCCGACCCGAGCACGCAGATCTTGTACAATCGCACGATGGCCAATTTGGGACTGTGCGCCTTCCGCCGCGGCAACGTGAAGGAGGCGCACGGTTGCCTGGCCGAGCTTATGATGACCGGTAAACCCAAAGAATTGTTAGCCCAAGGTTTGCTTCCGCAGCGTCAGCACGAGCGCTCCAAGGAGCAGGAGAAAATTGAGAAGCAGCGGCAAATGCCGTTCCACATGCACATCAATCTGGAGCTCCTCGAATGTGTGTACCTCGTATCCGCCATGTTGATCGAGATACCGTACATGGCCGCTCATGAGTTCGACGCCCGTCGGCGCATGATCAGCAAGACCTTCTACCAGAACTTGCGTGCGAGCGAGAGGCAGGCGTTAGTCGGCCCCCCGGAGTCTATGCGGGAGCACGCCGTCGCCGCGGCGAGGGCGATGCGGCGCGGGGACTGGAGGGGATGTCTCAACTTCATTGTTAACGAGAAAATGAACGCTAAGGTTGGTAATGAAATCTTATTTAGTTACTACGGACATTTTGTTCTTCTATTTTTTCAATAACTGCCAAAAACTTGGTTAGAGGTAAATATTAGATAATAATGCACATATACGTTATATTGTTCTGAGTAAATTTTAAAAACATTATAGGGCTAGCCATCACATGTAAAATCCAGCAGGGCAACCCTACAGTTAAAATGTATGTGGATGATTTCACAAAAATAGGACCACTCTGTGTCCTAGCAACAAGAACTAATTTTAGAAATAATATTAAAATCACTAGAAAAATTGTTCTTAATTGTCTGGTTTACTTTCCACATCAAAAATCAGTTTTTTAAATTACTTTGTTTATAAGTTATAAAAAATATTACGATTAATATCAGACAATCATGTTGCAAAAAGCAATGAATATTATTACCTACTTAATTTATGTAAAAAATGCAATATTTAAATGAATTTTGAACTAAACTATTGTCCTCAATATCATGCATCGGTCCTTGGTCATCAAATAAAATGGAGAAATTAAAATTTTAAATGTTCCAAGTATACTTCACATAGAAGTACATAAAAACATAATACATCTATGTTGCTACATTATTCTTAAATTCAACATATTCAAATTCAAAGTCAAAAATCTTTATTCAACATAGGCCTTTACAGGCACTTATTGACGTCAAAACATAGCAAAACAATCTAATTTAAAGAAATCATATTAACCTTGTATGCGCCTACATCCTAAATATACTCAAGATGTCTGCAAATACAAGTAGGAATGAAAAAAAAAGTTGACTCTACACCTGTTCGGAAATTGGGAGAGCCTTCTTGAGAAGAACAGGCAAAAAACTCGACGATATACATTTGACTAGGGACTGACGAAAACTCGAAAGTGGTCCTATAAATTCACGGAATCACCCACGTATGTATTTTCATATCGCCCTTTTGGCTCTATTCACGAGTCACGCTTACTGTCCATTCAATATATCGGTACCATGGTGGGTCGGACTTAATGGTGGGTGCGGACAACGTGCGTGCGATGCTCGGGCGGCTCATACGTGAGGAGTCGCTGTTCACGTACGCGCACGTGTACGCGTCACTGTCGCTCAAGTCCCTAGCGGACATGTTCGAGTTGCCGCATTATTCTTAAATTCAACATACATTTGGCTAGGGACTGACGAAAACCCTCGAAAACTCGAAAATGGTCCTATAAATTCACGGAATCACCCATGTATATATTTTCATGTCGCCCTTTTGACTTTATTCACGAGTCACGCTTACTGTCTATTCAATATCGGTACCATGCTTAATGGTGGGCGCGGACAACGTGCGTGCGATGCTCGGGCGGCTCATACGTGAGGAGTCGCTGCGCACTTACCTGTTCACGTACGCGCACGTGTACGCATCACTGTCGCTCAAGTCCCTAGCGGACATGTTCGAGTTGCCGCAACCCTCGAAAACTCGAAAGTGGTCCTATAATATCACGGAATCACCCGTGTATAAATTTTCATGTCGCCCTTTTGGCTCTATTCATGAGTCACGCTTACTGTCCATTCAATGGAGGGTGCCTTGCAGGTGTGGGACTTAATGGTGGGTGCGGACAACGTGCGTGCGATGCTCGGGCGACTCATACGTGAGGAGTCGCTGCGCACGTACCTGTTCACGTACGCGCACGTATACGCGTCGCTCTCGCTGAAGTCCCTAGCGGACATGTTCGAGTTGCCGCGGCAACGCGTCCACTCGCTCGTCTCCAAGATGATCATCAACGAGGAGCTGCTGGCCTCGCTGGACGACCCCAGCGAGTGCGCCATCCTTCACCGCTCCGAGCCGACGCGCATGCAAGCCTTGGCGCTACAGCTAGCTGATAAAGTAAGACCTGTCGCTTTACTCTGTTCTTATTTATGACATGCACAACGGGGTCATCCATTAATCACATACGGCCTTATTAATAAACATTTTACTCCTTGGATCATAGTCGGATTAGTTACTCCGTGTTTTGTCTTGTTTTGACATATGACAGCCGACAAAATTCAAAATAAAATTCAAAAATCTTTATTCAACATAGGCCTTTACAGGCACTTATTGACGTCAAAACAAAGCAACACATTCTAATTTAAAGGAAACATATTAACCTTGTATGTGCATACATCCTGAATATAATCAGGATGTCTGCAAATACAAGTAGGAATGAAAAAAAAAAAGTTGATTCTACACCTGTTCGTAAATTGGGAGGCCTTCTCGAGAAGAACAGGTAAGAAACTCGAAAGGTCAAATTTTTTATCTCCTCTTTTAAATCGCCATTTACAATATTGGTTCTGTTACATAGTCATTGAAAGTAATAAAATACATTCAGTAAGTATGCTTACATACACTTAAAATGTCAGAATAACATGATAAGCTTAACACTAAGCATTATACAATAAATTATGTTGTTACCAAACATGACATCTGATAACTTAGTCTAGCTAATTCCATATCGTGTGGTCACTTAAATAATCACTCACTTTGTAATAACCTTTGTTCATGAGAGTCTTTTTAATGTGAACTTTAAATTTATGAATTGGTAAATCGGTGATACTTTGTGGAAGCTTATTATAAAAAGCTACACACCTCCCTAGAAATGAACCACTAGTTTTATGAAGCCTGTAAGTTGCAACGGCAAGCTTATTTTTATTTCTTGTGTTTATATTATGGTAATCACTATTTTTAACGAATGTAGCATAATGCTTGTGTACATAAACTAAATTGTCATAAATATACTGACCGGCTAAAGTTAAGATATTAATTTCTTTGAACAATTCTCTAAGTGAGTCCCTAGCCCGTAAATTATAAATGGCGCGAATTGCTCTCTTCTGTAATACAAAAATTCTTTCAATATGAGCCACCGAACCCCATTACAATAATCGTATATTATGGTAATCACTATTTTTAACGAATGTAGCATAATGCTTGTGTACATAAACTAAATTGTCATAAATATACTGACCGGCTAAAGTTAAGATATTAATTTCTTTGAACAATTCTCTAAGTGAGTCCCTAGCCCGTAAATTATAAATGGCGCGAATTGCTCTCTTCTGTAACAAAAAAATTCTTTCAATATGAGCCGCCGAACCCCATAACAATAATCCATATGACATAATACTATGAAAATAACTAAAATAGATTAATCTCGCCGTTTCAATATTAGTTAAAAGCCTGATTTTCTTTACTGCGTACGCCGCCGAACTTAGTTTGCCAGCTAAGGATTCAATATGTGGGTCCCATTATAACCGTGAATCTAAAGTAATGCCTAAAAATTTCTGGATGTAGTTATTTACAAGGTCAACTACATCCTTATTCATATTTAAGTGGGTATCAATCTGCCTTACATTTGGCAAAGAGAATTTAATGCATTTCGTTTTCTTAGAATTCAATGACAAATTATTAGTTGTAAACCAGAACAGAACTATAGAGAGAGCATTATTTACATCGTCAGAGCATTGTTTCCCTCGGTCAACCTTAAACAATAATGATGTGTCATCTGCAAATAATACAGTCTCACATAAGTCTTTAATGTAATAAGGCAGGTCATTGATGTAAATTAAAAAGAGTAATGGACCCAATATTGATCCCTGGGGTACCCCCATAAGAATAGGTGCACTGGCAGACTCCGATTTATTAACGACAACTCTCTGCAATCTGTCAGATAAATATGATTTAATAAGACTTACTGCTTCATTTGAAAAACCATAATGTTTAAGTTTATGAATAAGCGTTTCATGACTTACACAGTCAAACGCTTTGGAGAGATCGCCAAAAACTCCAATTACATCCTGCTTGCCCTCCCAAGCATCAAAAATATGTTTAAGAAGTGCTATTCCGGCGTCAGTAGTGGATTTTCCTTTGGTGAAGCCAAACTGTTTGCCATGTAGTAATTTATTTGTTAATAAATGACTTAATATCTGGTTATACATGATTTTTTCGAAAATTTTACTTAATATTGGTAATATTGAAATAGGTCTAAAATTCGAGGGATCTTTTTTATCTCCAGATTTAAACAAAGGTATTAATTTGCTGTATTTCATTAGATCAGGAAATATGCCCTCATCAACACAAGTGTTGAGAGTGGACTGTATGTAGGTACTTGAGTTAAACGCTGATTTCTTTGTGATAATATTTGGAGCTTTATTTACTTCTTGCAAGACGACTTCCACTGACCGACTACAACTGACTACAATTTATCAGTATTCGGCCCTATATTTATACACTATCCCTTGGTTCGCGGGGGGACATCTCGCCCGCGGACCAATCAAAAGGGGCCGAATTTATTCAACATATGGTTCATTCATGGGGACTTGGCCCGCATAAGCCTAGACGACGTCCGCTGCTTAGTTCTGGGTCCCCGGCACTTCGAACTGTCGTCAACAACAAGTATTAAAAATTAGCGCTAACTGAGGAGCTATTTCATTTATAATAGACTGAATTATGTGAGTCGAGATGCCCCAAAGATCTTCCGTCTTTTTCTTGCTAAGCAAACGGAAAGTTTTCAAGATAGTGATCGAATCAACATGGCTAAATTTCAAAGTTTCGCTGCACTTATCTACACTTGACTCCAGGAGGGTGACCGCCACATTGGAAGATGAATTTAGATTATTAGACATGTGCGGAAACAAGATAAAACACGGAGTAACTACTCCGAGGATGATTCAAGGGGTAAAATTTTTATTAATAAGGCCATTGAGGTCTAAATAGGGGAGGGGGAGGGGCTTTGGAAAACATCACGATGCATATTTTTGTGCAACCATGCCCGAGAACACCTTGCTGTGAGGTGCTGTATGACATTACGTTAAGTAAACCACAATTGACTCAATTGAAGAAGCTGTAATTTCTTCAAGTTAGTCACGTACGCATTGCCGACCATAATGTAGAAAACTAGAACAGTTTTGAAATAATAACAATAACATTTGCGTTATTGACATTTTACGAAATCTGACTGATTTCGCTTCTCTGATTTTCTTCTTCTGACATAGGGTTCATAAATCTGTAAAAGGCAGGACACTTTGACGTGAGAAAAGTAGAAGGTGAAGCCAAATAAATCACTATTGAAATGTTTCTTGATTATAAGTGCAAATTTATTTCAAAGTCAATGTTCTTTTTTGTGAACATAGGTAATTATGTTGTTACATAAAATGTATTTGGCTATGTTTTCGTTCTTATAGGGAAGTAAGAAAATAAAAGACTGCCTTTGAAATCATGATTTTCAAATTTAATCCTCAACAGGTCAGTAACTTGGTGGATTCCAACGAGCGAATATTCGAGAAGCAAGGCTCCTTCTTCCAACGCGGGGGCGCGGGGCGCGGGGAGGGCCGTCAGCGCGAACAGCGGCGCGAGGGGTGGAACAGGCGCACGCGCAACCGCCGTCGCGACGATGAACGCGCGCATGACGACTAAACTATAAAATTAATGAAACACTGGTATCAATTCCATTGGTATTAATTGGAATAGACAAAACTAAATTTAGTTTTAGTACCGTCAAATTGTGTTTTTTGTTCGAAAATTTTAACGAAATACAATTTGACAGCACTAAAACTAAATTTAGTTTAGTTATATCGAATTAGTGCCAACAGAATTGCCACCACTGTCAAACTTACGCTAGCACCAACAAAAGATGTATTTCAATAATTCTGTATAAAAAAATGCAAGTTTTATATGAAAAATTTATTGATAGTAGCCATTATCATAATAGTTTCATGTTTTAATTAGACTACAATAAACTTTTACAAAAGACACAAATCGAATTAACAATAGTATGTTATGTTCCCTTTTCTTTAAAGAAAATTACAAATCTTCTAAATTGACAATATTTAAAGTAATTGATGGCGCTAGTTTTAGGTAGTACAGATCCTTAAAGCTGGCCATACATGTTTGGCCTTAGTGGACAGTTTCTGGATTGTACATGTTAATCTCATCGTAACTGTTATTTTTGCAACTCGCGTTCAAGCTTACTGGTGCAGTGAAATGTACGGATAAAGCGTTGCGTGTATGGTAAGCTTAAAACTTCTCAAACATTTTTTATAATGCAATCTATACAACAAATGCGGCAAGTCCCATTCTATTAGCTGGACTAAGATAGAGACCTTTATGCACATAATGGCCATTTTGTAATATGTCCTTTTCCTAAATTTTACGAAATTACACCAACAACCTTTGTCTTAGCTTATGATACCTTAGATCATTTAGCCTGGGGATATGGTGCGCAATAAATCGCAGGATACATTTTTCTGCCACATTTTGCGGGAGGCGTGGTAAACACGCGTGGCACACTACGAAAATCTAGCATTCAATTACGGATACACACACTATGAAAATATTACCTCACTATGAAGAAACACACACACATCGACAAACTAACGTGTATCTACGCAATCGCCCGCAAATCATGCCCGTGTACTGTGTTGAGCTACCAACGTACCATTGTATGTTTCTATCGTAACGGCATAAAAATTAGTTCAAAATTGTACTTAAATAAAACACGTTTATGTATATTTTATACTTACACTAGCTGTGCCCGCGAACTAGGTTTTGCCTTAATTTATTTTTTCCCGACATCAACAAATTTCGTTAATGTACATAGAAATAAATACAAAAACTTAACAAATTATATACTAAAACCTTCCACGAGAATCACGCTATCGAGTGGTGAAAACCGCTTGAAAATCGGTGCAGTAGTTTTTGAGTTTATCGCGAACAGACAGACAGACCGACGCGGTGGGGGACTTTGTTTAATAATATGAGAGGATGTGTAAGGAAACGCCATAGTCTTGAAGATTTGAGTTACTGGATAGCCTTTTGCAAGAGGAAACTGCACAATTAACCATTTTTTACGAGCTCTTACTTGCGATACGAAATGACATCTAATGGCAGCGGCCGCGCGTCAACTAGTTTTATATAACGTGTATGGTCATATGGTCAACGTAAATTGGCAGAGGGGTTCGCCCAGCCTTGCCATATCCCGTCTGAATGCTCTAAGTATAATACTCTTAGGTGGCATGCTGTCACATTCTTTTCATTAAAGACAAAAAGTGACAGCATACGTCTGAGGAGTTTCCTATGCTAAGGTTGGTGTGCTTTAGTTATTCTTCTATTAGCCATAAGACTTGTCATAAACTTTCGTTACATGAATGCACATCAAGTTCTTACCCCAACAAATAATGGACTGATGCGGACTTTGTTTTAACTTAATGTTTAATAGGTTAATTAGAATACATATAACATAATATATGAGAAAATTTAAGAAAAGGACTTATTGCGAGCATTTGCGAAAAGAACATTTTGAGAAAGGACATTATACATTGATGGCCACTTTCACGAACTTCATCGCAGCTTAGGAAACTCCTTTAAAGTATACTATCACTTTTTGTCTTATTGAAAAGAATGTGACAGCATGCTACTTAAGAGAATCCTAAGCTAAGACAAGGTTAGTGAAATTTGCCACGAGTCAGTCTACATGGAACTTATTGAATAGTATTAAAATGTCGCAGACAACTATATATAGAGCCGTACTACAGTATGTATTATAATAAAAATTGGAATAAGTCACAACATGTTTCTTTTAATTTACTTCACTATGCATGTATACTACCAAGGATGATATACGTCTATGCAACTTTTTATATTTATAAGAGAGACTACAATTTACAATATATCAAGAAATTTCGCGAATGCTTAAATAGCTTGTCATGGTCTGAAATATACGCAGAAAATGATCTAAATACAGCATTCGAAGAATTTCACAAAATTATATGTCTGTTTTACAATCTCTGTTTTCCTCAAATAAGAGTAAAAGTGAAATCAGATGACAAACACAAGCAAAATTGGATAACTAAAGGATTGAAGCAAAGCTGCAGAACTAAAAGGTTATTACGTTACCAATATTATAAAAATAAAAACTCTGTTAACAAAATGAAATATTTAAAATACTCAAATTTACTGAAAAAAGTTATTAATTTTTCAAAAAGAAATGCTAATATTAAGTTTGTAAACAGGAGTGAAAACAAATGCAGAGCTACCTGGGCAATAATAAAAAATGAAATAATTGATAATGGATACAAATCTAATTTTGAAGCAATTAATATTGGCGACAAATTACTCAGTGATCCAATTGAGATTGCATCAGCATTTAATAATTATTTTATTAATTTGCCCAAAACAACACAAGGAAACACCGTATCCAGTTGTAGCAAAAATGTTAATACAGCATCTATTTTTATTACGCCAGTATCACAAAATGAAGTTAAATTAGAAATAATGTCTCACTAACACCAACTCAGAAGGTTACGATCAAATCAATACCAAAATTATAAAAGCCTGTATTAATGAAATAATTGAAGTTCTTACGCATCTTATTAATCTATCCTTCTCTTCTGGAGTTTTTCCAGAATTATTAAAGTTATCTATTGTAAAACCTCTTTACAAGAAAGGCGAAAAAGAAGATATCAAAAATTATAGACCTATAACTTTGATACCAATATTGTCCAAAATATTTGAAAAATGTATGCATAAGAGATTATTTAATTTCTGTAACAAATTTTATATAATAAACAAAGACCAATATGGCTTCCAAAAAAATAAATCCACTACATTAGCAATATTTTCTTTAATTAAAACAATACTTATTAATATTAACAATAAGCAGATGACGACAGGGTTGTTCTTTGATTTATCAAAAGCATTCGACCTAGTTTCACATGAATTATTACTTAAAAATTTAGAAATGAGCGGTGTAAGAGGACACGCGCTTAAATGGTTGACTTCATATCTAAAAAACAGGCAGCAGTGTATAGTTGTTACGAGATTGAATAAAAATAATGTTTTGACATCTTTCTCGTCGCAATATCAATATAATGAATATGGTGTCCCACAAGGAAGCATTCTGGGCCCTCTGCTATTCTTACTATATATTAATTCAATATCAGATATAACAAACCATAAATGCATACTGTATGCCGATGACATCGCCATTATAGTGACAACTGATAAAAAAATAGTACAATATCAGATCATGAGACGGAAATTAACAATACAATTGAAAAATTAATTAATTGGGCTGATATTCACAATCTAAAAATTAACCTCGATAAATCTATATACATACAATTTAATCAATCTTATAATATACAATATAATTTTAAACTCAACATACCAAAACTTAACGCAGTAACACAAACTAAATTCCTTGGAGTAATACTAGATCAAAACCTAAACTGGAAAGCTCAAGTAGATGATGTATCTAAGCGAATTAATAAATTTATATATGCACTTAAAAATATTAAAAACGTTACCAATATTGCAACTGCTATCACTACCTATCATGCTTATGTCGAGTCAATAATGCGCTACGGATTGATTATATGGGGCAATAGTATAGACTATAATAGGGCATTTGTTGCTCAAAAAAAGTGTATACGGGCAATATATGGGTTAAAGTCCGATGTGTCATGTCGGCCTATATTTGGTGAACTTGGCTTGTTACCGCTACCATCACTATACATATATGAAGTTTGTATGTTTGTTAAAAAACAAAGGTATCTATTTAAAACGGCAAGTGACACATTTCCTAGAAATCGTCGAGATCCTGATAGGCTTGTTCTGGATGACCTCCCGAGACTATCAAAATATAATAAAAGCTATTTGGCCATGTGTATTCGAATTTACAATAAAATTCCAAAAGATCTTAAAAACTTAAATCTTAGGAAGTTCAAAAAGGAATTGTATAAATGGTTGTGTAAATTTAATTTTTATAGTGTTAAAGAACTTCTTAATGCGAAACAATGTGTGAGTCATATGTAAGTTAAAATTTGCATGCTATGATATTAGCTAAACATGTATGATCCTTATTGTATATGAAACAACTTTGTATACCATGTTTACGCAAATAAATGAATTTATTTATTTATTTATTTATGATACTCTTAGATCATTTAACCTGTGGATGCGGTACGCAACAAATCGCAGTATAAATTTTTCTGCCACTTTTCGCGGGAGGCGAGGTAAACACGCTACGCACACTACGAAAATGTTTACGAACACACACTATGAAAATATTACCCTACAATGAAGAAACACACACACATCGACAAATTAACGTGTATCTACGCAATCCCCACCACAAAGAACTAATGTCCCTAGTGATGTGACACAAAGAATGAGTAACTATTTGGGTCGTCGTGAGTGAATGATTGAAATGTTACAATAAATTGTATTTTTATTACTATACCCTGTTCGGCTAGAGTTAATAAAAATACAATGAAGACAAGGTTTCTTAAACTAGTACCTACAAAGCGAGGCCTGCTAATTATTTTTAAAATGCTTTAATTAGTTTTTTGTGTCAAATACAGCAATTTCACTTGCTATTTAGCTGATCAACTGAAATAAATATATATTTTCAGTCATAGGCGTAGGTATAATGTTTTGATGGGGGGGGGGGGGGGGGGACAAATTCATATTTTCAGTTAAAGAAAGACAAAAGACAGTAAGCGCTCCGACGCGTAAGTAATTAGAACGACACTCCGGAGTGCGATCAAAACAATGACTAGTGTGACTTGACTTGTGCAGTGGGAGGGTGGGGGTATACCGTGAATGTGTTAGATGTTTTACGTGAGAATTATCCTTCTATTGGTACTCTTCCGCTATCTCAATGTACCGAGATCGAGAACTCGCTAATAATGCAGACTGAGTCTTCCCAAAATCCCAGAAAACGTTCATTTGCACCTGAAGACGCTCGGCCGTCTAAACAGGCGAAAAATAGTGTGGGTAGACAGATGTACTCTGCAGTCGACTTTTCCCCCTACATTGTTCATGTACAGCGCGTGGAAGGAGAAACCTCTGGCACCTATTTACACCCCATAAAATTTGGAATGTTCCTTATGTCTAACAACATTCAAAATATTGTGCAAGAAGGCATTAGAAAAGTAGGTCGTAATCGCGTTTCGGTTGAATTTAAGTCACACCAGGATGCTAATGCATTTTTAACTAATAGTACCTTGCAAAAAAATAAATATGTTGCTTCTATACCTGCATACAATGTCACCCGTATGGGTCTTATTAGGGATGTTCCTACTGATATGTCGGAGGATGAGATAACACAACTAATCAAAACACCCCCAGGTTGTGGACCAGTAATTAAAGTTAGGCGTCTACACCGAAAAAATATTACAGACAATGCTCCAGAATGGAAACCAACTTCTACTGTCGTCCTAACCTTTGATGGCCAAATATTACCAAAAAAGGTATTTTGTTGTTTTACCTCCTTTTCTGTCCAGCAATATGTACAACTGTTCAGTGCTTCAATTGTTGCCGCCACGGACATACAAAAGTGCAATGCAGGTCTAAAACTCGTTGTTACAAATGTGGCCAAGAACACCCTGGGTTGGGATGCGATGTATCAGTTGAATGTGGGTATTGCATTTTATGCAAAGGAAATCATTTTGCTGACAGTAAAATATGCCCTGAATATCTTAGGCAGAAGGCAATAAAAGTCACCATGGCAGAAAAATCTGTCTCCTATTATGAAGCTAGTAAGATGGTCCCACCTATCAGTAAAACATTTTCTGACACGGTCAAAACCCCTATCCCATCAGCACAACCGGAAAAACCTCTTGCTGCTTCTTTGCCATCCTTCTCTAGAGGATATAGGAAAACAACATTCACCCAACCAAAACCACACATGCCATTATCACAAGGATATGATAAGCGCGCTTACTCACAACTTATTAGTAATTTTTCATTTAACCCCACTAAAAATGGCTGTGGGTACAATGATAATGATACCTCTCAGACACTAAATAAATCCCTTCCCGAAGATGCTATTGAATCTATTTTATCAGTTATTCATTCCTTTATGTTTTCTTCCCACTCCACACCCGACTTCGTTGCCCAAAAACTTGTTCCCCTGTTAAATAATATTAAAAATGACCCCTCTTACTCTACTTCAGTGGAATATTAGAAGCATATTCCACAAAAAGCATGATTTAACATATTTACTTAATAAATACAATCCCTTGGTTGTTGCCATTTCAGAAACTTGGCTAGTGCCATCCCTAAACTTTAGCATACCAAACTATACTGTGTACCGCCATGATAGATCTGATGGTTATGGTGGAGTTGCTTTGCTGGTTAATAGGAAAGCAGTTTCATCAGCTATCAACATCAATTACAATGGTGATGACATTAACATAGTTGCCTGTCACGTAGAAGGTATATCCTACTTAAGTGTTTATATTGCTCACCCACATATTAGTCTCCTCCCTCCAATCAAAGACATCCTGGAATCAGTTCCTGGGCCTACAATTGTAATGGGTGATTTCAACTGCCACCACTACAGATGGGGATCCTCCACCTGTGATCAGGTAGCCAATGGATTGGTTGAAATATTAGATGACTTGGATATGTGTGTATTAAATGATGGAAGATCTACTCGTAGAGTACTACCCAACCAGAACGTTAGCCCAGTAGACATAACATTCTCCTCGAGTAATATTGCTAGTCGTCTTGTATGGGACTTGGAATGTTCAACATATAGTAGTGATCACTTTCCCATCGTAATCCAAATCCCACACCATAATATGCCAGATAGATCTTTACCTCCACTCCTAACATATCATCTCTCCAACCCAGACTGGAATAAGTACAGAGACCAGTCTGATCTACATTTCAGTAACTTACCAATTATTAACAATGTCTATATCACTTCTAATGAAGATCTTGATTTGGTTCAGGGCTATTTCAATTCATTTAATGAATATTTAACGACAACAGCAGAATCCTGCTTTCCTATTAAAAAGGCAGCTACCAACAAAATCCCATCCCCTCCTTGGTGGGATGATGAATGTTCCCAAGCCATTAAAGAAAGGAAGAGATGTGAAAAAGCCTACAATCGATCTATGACTACTGAGAACTTAATAGCATACCGTCACACTTATGCTAAAACCAAAAGACTTTTAAAACAGAAGAAAAGACAAAGTTCTGTGCGTCACTGTCTCCAACTACTCCTTCTTCTGTTGTCTGGCGACAGATTAATAGGTTTAGGAATAGTTTTTGTCCTAAAATATCTTCAGCTATCCCATATGAAGCTGCTAAAAACTTTTTTAATAGAATAGCACCCGACTATGTTCCAAATTGTGATGAAATCCCTTTAAATAATGTTACCCCTAATCTGAATGATAATTGTGAACTTAGTGATATATTTTCAATGGAAGAGTTAAATATTGTTTTGTCCCTTATACATGATTCTGCACCTGGTGGCGATGGATTCCCTTATTCTTTCTTAGCTAACCTGGGTAACCAAGGTAAATCCTATTTTTTAAAATTGCTCAACATTTCTTATATTAATGGATTTGTTCCTCCTAACTGGAGAGAACAAATAATCATCCCAGTTCCTAAACCTGGTAAAAATATTGATGACCCAAATGGTATTAGACCCATAGCTCTTTCTTCAGTCTTAACAAAAACCCTAGACCACCTAATTAAAAACCGCCTTGAATGGTTCCTAGAACACAATGACCTCCTCCCTAAAACACAGTTTGGGTTCCGTAAGGGACTGAGCACAATTGATAGCATTGCTGTATTAATTACAGATATTAGATCCGCACTCTAAAAATGAATCTGTTGTTGCTGCATTCTTAGATGTATCTGCAGCATACGACAATGTCAGGCTTCCTATCCTCAGGCAAAAATTGCAACAGCTGAGGATCTGTGAAAGAATGATAAACTGCATTATCAACCTATTTCTGTCTCGTGTTGTTAGAATCAGAATCCCAGGAGAGGAACTTGGTTCTAGAATTATTTATAAAGGCTTACCCCAAGGGTCTGTCTTGAGTCCAATGCTATTTAATATTTACACACACAGTTTAAACTCTGCCTTAAATATTGATTGCCATTCCCTTCAATATGCCGATGATTTGGCGCTATATGTCACTGGAGAATCAATAACTGATAGTGCCGCATCCTTGGAGATATCACTAAATTCGTTGTCCAATTGGCTGGCTGATCACGGTCTAAGTCTCTCTGCTCCCAAAAGCTCGGTTGTAGTGTTTTCACGGAAAAGAACCATTCCATCAGTTCTGGTTCAAGTGGGCCAGGAAGTGATTCCAGTTAATGACTATGCCAAATTTCTTGGCGTGTATCTGGACTCTAAACTTTCAGGTAAAAAACATATTGACCATATACGCAAAAAATGTGAGAAGACTATCCCTATTTTAAAGTCGTTGGCTGGTGTTTGGTGGGGTGCCCATCCTTATTCTATGAAAATCATGTATAATGCCTTGGTTCGCAGTGTTATGGATTATGGGACCTTCTTGTTAGAGCCTTGCAATCAACTATCCCTGCAGTCATTAGACAGAATACAGTCGCAATGCCTAAGAATAATAAGCGTTTGCATGAAGTCTACCCCAGTTAATGCTCTGCAGGTGGAATGCAGTGATCCTCCTCTGAAAATGAGACGTCAATACCTCTCCGACCGATTTGTTTTCCGTATCTCAACTTTCTCCTCCCATATTCTCCGACCAAAACTCCAGACCCTTTATGATTTGTGTTATTCAGGAGATAATTCATATTGGCGTTGTAAAACTAAACCACCTTTTATTTTAAGCTTTCACAAAATTCTTAATATTTCCTCTCAAATTGTCAGTCACATACGACCACCAATTTTTTCCGCAAAATATGGTCCCCTAATTTACAACCCCTGCATCCGCTTGGATACAGGACTAATTAAAGACTCCGTGTGCTGGTGCTAGATTTAAAACCCTGACTGATGAGTGCTGGAATGACTTTGCAAAATTCTACACAGACGCCTCAAAATTATCTCGCCACGGCTCTGTAGGGGTCTCAGTCTACTTCCAAAATTCCAACATATTCTTGCAATATATTAGTCCACCGGAGTCTTCGGTGTTCACAGGGGAATGTATAGGCATTCTGGAGGCTTGTCTGTACATAGAAGCTCATAATTTTAAAAAAGCTGTTGTCTTCACTGACTCTCTAAGTGCTCTTAAAGCCATTCAGAAAAATGTTTTTAAATGTAAATTGCAATTTAATGTTTTGATAGACATCAGGACATGTTTACTGAACTGTTTTAATAAGGGTATATTGGTGGAACTAGTATGGGTACCAAGCCATTCTGGTATCCAAGGTAATGAATGTGCGGACGTTGCTGCCAAGGCGGCTGCTTCCGAAACTTCGCCACTGAGCAATAAATACCATTTGCTGCATACCCATGACCTAATAAACATTTCTAAACCAGCTTTAGAGTCAGATTGGCAACAAATGTGGGATATATCCAGCAAATCAAAAGGTGGATTTTATTATAATATCCAACCACTTATCATGTCTAGGCCTTGGTTTTTTAAATACAAAAAACTCCCTAAAAACATAATAACCGTACTTTGCAGACTACGCATGGGTCACTGCTGTACTCCTGTCTTCCTCCATAAAATTAAAGTTCGGGATAACTCCCTTTGTGAATGTGGTTTAGCGGAAGGCACCTTAGACCATATTTTCTTTGAATGTATTAGATATAAAAGTAAATTAGATGTTTATGAATCACTGACTAATGTAAAAATTCCCCTCCCTATTAACTTTGCATATTTATTAACTTTGGGTTCATGTGATGTCCTATATGTACTTATTAAATTTATTAAATGTAATAATATCCAACTGTGACGTCATCTTTGTTTGTATTTCAGGTTGCGGTTGCATGCTAACTTGGGTTAACTTATTTATCACACAAGTGGATTATCTCTCTGTCGGTTTGAACATATTTTTCTCCAAACACATGCTAAGTTAAGTCGCTGGCAGAATTGTTGTCAAAAAGATAACACATTGCCATAATCAAAAGAAGAAGAAGTTACTACCAAGAACTAATTTCTGATTTTATTATATGTCTACCTACATAGTTATAAACATGTTTAATAGGTAGGCACTTTTTCGATTAGCTTTGCTCGTATGGTAGAAATTTGCTATCTCGTGCAAGTAAAAAGCACGAGATAGCAACTTACTGCCATACAAACAAAATTAGTATTTTAGAAAACCTTTCATTTGTGATAGGGCCCAACGTGTTATAACGCTTGGGACGATATCGGGCATTTTCCTTTAAGTTGCACCAAAAAATGTGAGTTAAAGTAAACATAAAATTCCCTGCTACACGTATGTGGCGTTAATTCTACCATTTTAGCTTAGTAGATGTTTACTACTATGAAAGTTTTTATTTACATATAGTAAGACATGTTATATGTTATTCATTTGTCATAACGTGACGTTGAAAGTGTTTTTGTTTACATTGCCCGTACAAACTTCAAAGCCACTAAAATAAGAAGAAAAAGCTTTATTGTGTGATTTTAATAATGATGTTGCATTATTAATTATTTTGGAGAGATGGCACCACAGTGCTCGTGTGAACATTGGCAGACGTAAATACTAAAAATTATAATAGTGAAAGTGAATAAAATTCAATGACAACTATCTAATATCGTGAATAAAGTTCCAAAAGACATGTGCAAATGAAGATAAAGGTGTACCAAAGAAATAAGGAAAGAAAAAGTAAAAATCATCCAGCGACCGTTAACGACAAGAAAGTGTGTGTATTTTAAAAGTTATTCAGTATTTTAGCCCGAACATAAGGCGAGGTCAGTTTTTATTTACTTATCAATTAATAATTAGTATAAGAAACAATCTTATTACAAGATTTGTAAAATTTGTAACCTAAATTATATGCAAAGTATAAATTCCTAGTCATCGGACTATTGATATTTGAAACAGCGCCATCTATTGAGGTATAGCGAAACTAAATTGTAAGAACTATAAAGCACTTCATCATCCGCTGCTCCTAAATTGATAACAGTAGTACCTAAATTCATCGCTAGAGGACTGTACTGATGTTAACATGAATGGGCAAAAACAAAACCGAGATCTTTTAACTGAATCCCGAACATTATGCGCAGGATGCCACCAAAAACTACCAAAAAGAGAACATTTAAAATGTGCATTTTGCTTAAATTTCTATGATTTGGACTGTGCAAATGTATCTATTCAACGATTTAACAACACTATGCAAAAAGAACATAAAGAAAACTGGAAATGTCCCGCCTGTTATTGCAAAATGTCTAAAACAAATAACTCTAATACACCAATATGCGCCCGAGTACGCGAAGAAGAGCAACTTAACAAAATACCATCTGAAAGTGAAAAAATCAATATAACAGTTCGCAGAAAGGCGACAAGCATAAATAAATCCTCAAGTACCGAGAATCTGAGTTTACTAGGGGACACCATAAATGCAGGCCTTGAAGAAAGTACTTTGAATACAAATAATCAAACTAAACTAACACTCGAGAGCCTAAAAGAAGTGATTAATAAACAATTAAAAGAAAATAATAAATCAATAATAGCCGAATTACAAAGTACAATCCAGAGTGAAATAAACAAAGCCATAAATAAAGTTAAAGAAGAAATTAAGGAACAAACAAGTATTCTAACTAGTGAAAACACACAAAGGAAATTAGAGATTCAACAAATTAATACTACCATAGGAAAATTGGAAAGAGACAATGCGCATCTGAGACAAGAAATAAAACACTTACATTCAAAACTCGCTAACATTACCACGTCTGAAATTTGTAACAATAAACTAGTCTTATACGGCCTAAATGAATACTACAAAGAACAGGAAAGCGATATAGATAATGCAATTACTGATATTTTCCGGGAAACACTAAACATAAACTTAACTGGGTACATAGAAAACACATATAGAGTCGGAAAATATAATAGAGGTCATAGTCGACCATTAGTGATAGAATTGATAAGTAAACGAATGGTAAAATACATACTAAATAACGCCTACAATTTTAAGGGAACTGGACTAGCAGTAACTGAATTCTTGAACATGGAGGCAAGACAAAAAAGAAAACAAATTAAAGAAAAAATGATTAAGGCTCGTGGTAAAGGTCTACATGCAGTGATAAGAAAAAATCAACTGTTTATTGAAGGTAAATTAGTAAACATCGAGGACGGAGAGACAAAGCTGTCGGAGCAAAGCATTAAAGAAATAGATGACCACATTGAAACTGACATTAGTAAGAACAAAGTATGCGATTCCTCAAAGAAACTTATGTACAGTAAGCCAGGCAATCATTCCTTTCGAAGAAGCAGACCCACATTTTAAAGTTCTCTTCCAGAACTTCCAAAGCATCTACAACAAACAACATACTTTGGAAGCTTTTATAGACCAAGATCCCACATACCAAGCTATCTGCATATCTGAGTCCTGGCTATCTGCAGCAAAACTACAACTTATAAAATTTTCTGGCTACAAAACTGCAGCATCTTTCTGTCGTGAAAAAAGAGTTGGAGGCGGCGTAGTTATTTTTCTGCAAGATCACATAGAAAGCACCGAGATTCAAGATATCCATGAAATGTCAAAGGAGTTTGGCCTCGAAGCTTGCGCCACATATTTAAATAACGAAGACATTCTTTTAGTAACAATGTACTGGAATGGTAGAGATAATAATTTATTCTTCAATCTTTTAAATAAAATACTAAAATTTATAAATAGAAAGTATTGCAAATCGAATGTTATAATAGGAGGTGATTTCAATACAAATACACTTATAAACAGCCCTAAAGCTCTACAACTTTTAGAATTGATGTCGGAAAATAAACTAATGCAACACATAAAAGAACCAACCCACTTAACAGAAACTTCATCAACGTGCCTAGATCTAATATTCACAAATTTCAATAACAATAACTTGTACACATCTGTGGAGGATTTTGGTTTTACAAATCACTTATCAACTATTTTACACATAAAAATCCCTAAATATAAACAGCAATTTACCTGGTATACAACTAAAAGACTATTTAGTAATAAAAACATACACTTATTCCGATCACAAATTGAAAAAATCAATTGGTCCGAAATAATAAAAAATGGCAAAAGTGTAAATGATAACTACAATGCATTCAATAACATATTAGTAAATAGCCTAAACGCAACTATACCAAAACAAAAAATTAAACTATTTACAAACTCTAAAAAATATTGGCTAACAGCAGGAATAAAACGAGCTTCCAAAAATAAACGATTACTAAAATCTCTATCAATAAAATTTAATAATAAAATAATAACTAACTACTATAAAAAATACGAAAAAATACTTAAACAAATTGTAAACACTTCAAAAAAACTTAATTATATTAACAGGATGAAAAAATCAAACAACATAATAAAAACAATGTGGAATGTAATAAATGAGCGTACAAATAAAAAACGAAATAAAGAAAAAAATAATATGAAAATTCAAGTAAATGATTCTCTTTACACTGAACCAAAACTAGTTGCAAATATCTTCAATAACTTCTTTGCGTCTATCGGAGAGAGAAGATCCACTTCAAGTGCTTGCGGCACGAGTGACGCTACGCAGCCGCTGGTGGCGCCACCAGGCGGGCGACCGGCGCTACAGCCTACAGTAAACACATTTTTCCTTTATCCTGTAAAAGAGTCAGAAATATACAAAGCACTAAAAAACTTAAAAAATAAACAAAGTCACGGAATTGACGAGCTTCCTCCTGCTCTTTTTAAAGAATGCGCGGAGCAGCTTACCATACCTCTTCACATGATAATCAATCAATCTCTGAAAGAAGGTGTATTCCCTGACCTCTTAAAAATCTCAATAGTAAAGCCCATCCACAAAAAGAACAAGAAAACAGATCTAAATAATTATCGCCCTATTGCCCTATTACCTACAGCTTCAAAAATATTTGAAAAAATTATATGCAATCGCGTCTATAAATTTTGCGAAAAATTTAAACTCCTAGACGAATCTCAAAATGGTTTCCGAAAAAAGAAATCGACAACCCTAGCTGTTTATAAATATATTGAAGAAGCACTGAAAAATATCAACAATAAAAAATACGCAATAGGAATACTACTCGATATGACTAAGGCATATGACAAGGTTCAATACAATATACTGTTGAACAAATTATACAGTATAGGTATTCGAGGCGACACTCACAAATGGTTCAAATCGTACTTATCCAATAGACAACAATTAGTGGAAATAGAATATTTTAATCACAACACCAGAGAAATACAAAAAATAAGATCCGAGAATATATTTCAAACTGCTTCAATTCCTCAAGGAAGCGTATTAGGCTGTCTACTCTTTCTAATTTACATTAACGATCTCCCCAAAATAATGGATGAGCCATGTGTTCTATTTGCTGACGACATTTCAATAATGACATCATGCCATAATAATTTAGATCTAAACAACAAACTTCAATCTATATTGGACAAAACTGTAGGGTGGCTACATGACCACAACCTAGAAATAAACTTTAACAAAACAAAATTAATGACATTTCATCCCTATCAAAAATCTCCAATTGACATCAAATTCTCATACAATAACATAAAAATTGAAAAAGTTGACAATTTTACACTGTTAGGATTAGATATTGACCCACATTTAAATTGGAAAAATCATATTGACAAAATTAGACTGAAACTATCCAAATTCTCATATGCGTTACACGAAGTTAAGAAAACCACGGATTTACAAACCGCGCTCACAACCTACTATGCGTACGCATATGCATGGCTGAGCTATGGCATAATTCTTTGGGGGAACAGTGTTGATGCCCCTACTCTCTTTACTGCTCAAAAAAAACTGATAAGAATCATAGCTAATATAGAAATGACCGATACCTGTAGACCACATTTTATAAAGCATAAGATCCTGACAGTGCCAGGCATATATATACTTGAAGCCTTTAAATTCGTACGAAAACACCCTGAGCTATATACAAAACGAGAACACTTAAAAATGTTTTACTCGCTAAGGTCTACACGCAAAAATAAATTAGTACCACCAACCTCTAACCTACAACTACATTCGTCTGGCCCCTTGTCCACGACCACTAGAATTTATAACAAGATACCAGAAAATATAAAAAATGAGGAAAACGACAAAAAAAGTATAAAGTTATTAAAAGAACTATTGATTAGAAAATGCTATTACACAATTAATGATTTTATGAATGACAAATGAAAAAATAGTAATATTAAATAGACCTACCATAATATAATTACGTTAATTACTTACTTGCTATTATGTAGCATAATATTTTTAAAAATAGAAAAATAAATAATAAAGTTGATAAATATGTTTCGAGATACAACTAGCTTTAAGTTGTATAGGTATTTATATCCTTTCTTGTTCACATTTATACATTATGATCGTTTATACAAAACAATTGTACAAAGGCGAGCTTATCTCTTTAAGAGACCTCTACCAGCCAACTCCAGCTAGTTAAAATTAAATGTATTTTATATTATAGAACTATCTAAATAAATATAAATGTCAACTACACATTAGCTTTAAATATAAATATAATACAACAGATATATAAATGTAAAAAAAGTAATAATATAGTTACATAATCTCCAAAAGCACAGATGACTATTTAATAAAGTTTAATAAAATAAATATAATTGTAATTTTTAAAATATGATTATATTTTTAAATGTTTACAAGTCTCCAAATTAAAATATATTGTAATATATAAATGTTATTTCATTCAATGTTACTATAAATATCAATAATGTTAATTTTATTCCATATTAATATTTATTAATAATGACATATTATATTCTGATTATTATAATGCTGTGATAGTAAATTAAATAAAAATGTATATATATAAATTAAATAAAAATGTACCTGTGAATGTTTATAGATAATAGTTCCTAAATATGATGACATTAGATTTAGATAATTATTTTTTTTATATTAAGTAGTGCATGCCTATCTCAAAAATTGTTGTGCCTTAACAAGGTCCATAATGATACTATTTACATTTGTCTATAGCTAAAAAATACTTATGGAATGCAATAAAGAATTTGAATTTGAATTTGAATTTGAATTTAAAGTTTTCTCTGACGACGACGATGACGACAATCACTTGCTTTGTGCTCTTTACTGATGTCCCCAACAACTTGCTGCATAAAGCAGGTGGCATGAAATCGCAATGCAATGCGGAAACGAAACGAAAACGCGGTTAACGGTGACCGCAAACAATAGTTTTTCTATTTTGTCTGCTGTCTGGCAGTCAACGTGTAAAATTAAATAGAAGTACAGTTGAATAAAATATACTTGAAAGTTTATGAACATTTTGCATCTTTTCAGTCTTTTAAACAAAAAACTAAAAGTACAAAAAAATAATTCATTTTTTTGTACTTATGACCTCAACTACAATATTTTAGAGGACGTTATTGACATTTTTCTATCTGGAGTAAACTTACATTGCATTTTGTAAAATACCAATATAGATTATTTAATAGGTTTAAAATCAAGTGAGACGCAGTCGAAAAATTGTTTACAGTAAGTATGTATATTGTATGGCCGACTTAACCATGAGGTGTACGGCCATTAAATAAAGAAAAAAAAAGTATATTGTATAGAAAAAGATTTTTTAAACTACAAAGCAAAGTTTGAGCAATATAAGAGGTAATAATATAATATTTTCTTTATATTTTTTTGTTCTATTATATTACACGTGAATTTCTATTTTAATCTTATATCTGGTTAAACAAACTCCGGAGTGAATGAATGATAAATAAAAATATGAATCAGCATCATTCACTCACGTTGTCCCAGCACTAAGCAATAATGCCCGTGTCACAGATAATATAATGCCCGTGTATTGTGTTGAGCTACCATCGTACCATTGTATTTTTCTATCGTAACGGCATAAAAAATACTTCAAAATTGTAAACAAAGGAAACACGGTAATGTATATTTTATACTTAAATGTGATAGGAAACGCTATAATCTCGAAGATTTGAGTAGCTGGATCACCTTTTGCAAGAGGAAACTGTACAATTAACCATTTTTTTGGAGCTCTTAGTGCGACACGAAAACGACACCAAATGGCAGCGGCCGCGCGTCAACTAGTTTTATATAATCGTCAGTGTATGGTCATATGGTCAGCGTAAATTGGCAGAGGGGTTCGCCCACAAACTATATAGAGATACTACGTATCTCGGGTGGGTTCGCCCAGCCTTGCCGTCTCCCGTATGAATGCTCTAAGATGATACTACCTAAGCACGAGCCATCGTCAGGGAGATGGCGCTATCATGAAGCTCATGGCCGCTATACACTGCTCGCTCTCAAAGTTTGTCTGCCAAACATTCTTTTAAGGAGAGTTAACTTGTATTGCTCTTGAGTTAAGCAGCGATTAGACTTCACGATCCATCGGGTGTTAGGGCGTCGCATCGGGAGCTAGGGCAGTTCTGATCACACTGCACTAGATCGCCTCCCTAACTCAGTAGGCAACCGAACGTGGTGTTGGAAGGATGGCTCCTGCACTCTCCAAATATAAAAAAAATGGTATCGCCTTTGCCGCAACTGCGGGTGGAAATGTGAAAAAAATAAAATAAAAAAGAGAATCACTGTGTGCTTTTATGAAACTACGATGCAAGTGACACTTTTTTTCGGATGGTAGGCATTTAACTGAAAATTATTCGATTAAAAAATCGCGTTTTTAATCTTAACTTAAATCTTTTTTTTTCTGAAGACAAAATTATAAATAATTAACAAGCCACTAATAAAAAATAATAATAAAACAACAAATTATTGAAAGAAACAAAAAAAAAACAAAATGAAAAAAAAACGCTCTACACCAGGATCGAACCCCTGCCAGTCCTACCACACAGATTTAAAGTCGAAGATGCATAGACCAATCCATATGAATCTCATGTTTTTGTCTAATGCGATAGATAGATAAAAAAAATTGAGGCGATGTACTCGTAAATAAACAAAAATTAATTATAATAAAATAAAACTGTGCAATATGAACATTTTATATTCATTTGAGCCAGAAGATTTCAAAAATTGTTTACGAATAAATTCTGCACAATTTGATCATCTTTTAAATTTTAAATTAAGTGACACTATAATTATATTCAGAAACATGATACCTACATTATTTAGAGAAAGTTTAGTTTAGCAGTGACGCTAAAATTTTTTGCGACAAGAAATAAATTTGGTATAGCTTTATACATGACCAGAACATTCATTAAACCAGATTTTTCTTTTTTGGACGACATTTTCTTTGCACACGAGGCCAATTTCGCTTCCGATACACAGCAACAATCCACTCACATCAAGCGCTGTGCGGCGACTGAGCGCCCTAACAGCGATTACATCTCCCGATTTACGCCCTAACTAGGGAGTTAGGGCGATCGGGCAACCACGATCGCACGATATCGGGACCCTAACTCCCTAACAGCGATTAGACCACACTAGCTAGGGCCCTAACTCCCGATGGATCGTGAAGTCTAATCGGTGCTTTAATGTGTCGAGTGGTCGGGAGACGTAAAATTCAAAGAATGTTTATTATTGCTTTTTTATTTTTTTAGGTTCCGTATCTCAATGGGAACAATGAACCCCTAGGATCACTTCGTTGTCCGTCACAGACGAAAGATTATGTTGTCCGTCTGTCTGTCAAGACCTTTTTTATCAGGAACGTGTAGAGGTATCAAACAGAAAATATCAAATACTGGTCTGCAGGCCAATTACGGATCTTTCATCGTATGACATGGTATAAATTTGAGAAAAAGAAGTCATGAAATGCTGCATTTCGTATTATCGATCTCCAATGATATCATCACTATGGCATAATTTCAATGATGTCATCATTAAATAATGAACAAATTATCAAAAATCTGACCGGAAATCGTATTTTTCGTCTTGCACTGTGATACCATATGATATCATTTGCAAAACCATGAGATCGGTAATAGGCCCTCTGGTCTATTTCAGCTAGTCTAGTCAACGTTATCAAAAGATATGCAAGATATGACCGTTTATGTCGCATATTTTGCAATTTCACAAGGTAATCAGTATAACTAGGGTTCTTCTCGTTTACCTAAAAGCCTCGAATCATGTTGGAAAAAAAGTGTAGCACTTTCGTATATCTATACTAATATTATAAAGAGAAAAGATTTGATTGTTTGTTTGTATTGAATAGACTTCGAAACTACTGAACCGATTTTGATGAAAGTTGGTATAGAGCATAGACATATAGAGATAGTTCGAGACCAGGGGAAGGACATAGGGTAATTTTCCTACGGGAGAATATAAAATTCCCACGAGAAAAAAAAATAACGGACGAAGTCGCGAGCGGAAAGCTAGTTATAATTATAAAGTAGGTACTCATGATAGAGATAGTTCGAGACCAGGGGAAGGAAATAGGGTAATTTTCCTACGAGAAAATATAAAATTCCCACGGGAAAACAAAAATAACGGGGGCGAAGTCGCGAGCGGAAAGCTAGTTATAATTATAAAGTCTATACTCATGTTATGGAAAAAAATATGAAAACCGTAAATGTGTAGTTGAAACTTATATAGAGGTATAGATAAGTTTGCGCGTGAGCCCAAGCCTGTCTCTGTGAGTGTGCGAAATATGATTCAGGGGTGTTATTGTCTAAGAAAAAAAGATCTATTACGATCCCCTTGAAATTAATTAGTCATTGCGGCGTCAATACAAGACTGTTGACTCAACTGTATGATAAAAAAGTAATGGATGCACTTAGAGTGTCAAAATACAGATGTAGGTGCCCATGATGTACCTGCCTCCCCTAAATATTACCTAAAGTAGGTCTTACCTCTTTGACTTAGGCACCTACCTAGCCTAGACCTACTGAGCGAAATGAGTGATTGAGCAAAAAACAACTAAGGCACGGGTTCCCCTTCAAAGCATGCTTCGCATGCTTTTTGGTAGGAGATTGTGCTTCAAGCAATAGATGTCACTATGGGCGATTTTCTATTAGCGTTTGGTTTCTTAATTATTTTACTGTGAAATGTTCATTTTATGATAAATATAGTTCATGATATCCGCTTTAGACTAAGATTTCCCTATCGTTATAGAAAAGTCATTTTAATGCTATCCTAGGTCATATGAAAGTTAAATAAATTGACATTGGCATAAGCTTTAACTAACATCAAGCATAAACCATAAACAAAACGTAAATCGTAATGGTGGTCGTCCATCACCCATCACTCGAGTGGTAGATTTTCACTCATTGACATTTGATTGCGACAAATTGAATAGGTACAATAACTTTTAAACAAACTGTGCTGATTAATTATGTATTTGGTGTGGTCAAACGCCTAAAATTTGTGATTATTATAGTACATATAAAACTTGCCTAGGAAAGCATAATCCGATCATACTTGTACAATGGCTGCAACAAGGAGACTTCAAAAGGTTTGATTGATTTCATACATTTTATTCTGTTATTTATAACATAATAATGCCTAGCTTTTTTCGTGTTATCATGTAAATACTTACCTAGTAAAAGCTCTAACTAGATAGACCATCAAAACTATTTCTATTAATCAATATTCTAGTCAACTTTTCGTTGACTTTCGTTTCGTGCTAAATTACGGGAAAATATGAAACTAGGCTATCGTAATCATTAGTAAAATGAAAAACCTGCTTATTTTCTTTGTATAGAATAGATAATAATCCTGATTTATAACTTCAATTATTTGCTTTCTAGGAATTAAATGATATTCGACAATCCGGCCTAAAATCATTTAGAGACATCCAGGTTGATGAGTCAAACATTCTTACATGGCAAGGATTAATAGTTCCAGTAAGTACATATATCATACGTTTTAGACTAGAAAGTACCAGTTGCCAATTTGTGTAATGTAGAATTTGCACTACTTATCCTTATTCACATTTTAGGATAATCCTCCCTACAACAAAGGTGCTTTTCGTATTGAAATCAATTTCCCAGCTGAATACCCCTTCAAGCCCCCCAAAATTAGTTTCAAAACAAAGATTTATCATCCAAATATTGATGAGAAAGGACAAGTGTGTCTACCTATTATCAGTGCTGAAAATTGGAAACCTGCAACTAAGACTGATCAAGGTATTATTTCTTATTATTCTAATTTTCATTTTAGGCTTCTACTTCTTCTTTAAAAGTTATGGCAATCGGTTGTGGTGACAACCATTACTGCCAATCTCCGGTTTTGGATAAAATACTGTTTTTAGAGTTTATAGTATCAATGTGGCCAAATCTGTCAATAAATTTGTTTTGGGTTACCTGGAACTCTTGGCTTTTATCTAATGTGATGGTAGGAGGTGACAAGCCAAAAATGTAAATGAGCTTCACCTAGACTCCTCAACAACTGAGAAACTGGTCAACTTACGTCTAATATTATCAGAACATAAGAATGATATTTACATTGTTATTATGGTGACAACTTAGTCAAGAAGGTGGTAGCTAGCCAGGCATGTTCAGAAGCCTTACCATCAACCAAATAGAAAAACTGGACAACCACTAGACTGCAGAGGCAGTCTATTGAATTTGCCAAAATTTTAACTGTTGTCATAAACATTCAATTACTTTTAATTTAAAATCATAATAGAGGGGCGGCTGAAAAGTTCTGAGCCTAAGGTACTTATTTGTACTTAAATCACTTGTGCAAGTAGTCACTAGTTGAGTAAAAGTTTTGTCTAATAGTCGGAGCAATCGATCTGTAAACATCAACATGTCTTGAATCATCGCTGCATTACATGAAATTGGAACATCATGGTGTCATGAAATTCCTCCTAAAAATGGGAAAAATGGCAAAGGAGATTTTTGAAGAAATGTCTGCAGTTTATTTAGAATCTGGATCATTGTCCGCCACAGTTAAACTTTGGGCAAGACTATTCCAGCAAGGTCGAGAGTCATTGGAAGATGACCCCCGCCCGGGCCAAAGTGAAGAAAATTGTACTAGAGGACCGTCAAATAAAAATGTGGCAGATAGCAGAAGAGTTGGGCATCAGCAAGGAATGAATTGGAGATATCTGATACAATCATTTGCACATGAATAAAATAAGTGCATGTTGGGTTCCAAAAATGCTCACACTGCTGGATAAACAGCGATACTTCTATGGAGTTTATTGACTTGTGCAAGGACAATTTGAATGAAATTTGTAACCGTATTTGTCACCATGGATGAAACGTGGATTCAAGCTCTTTTTTTCAAAGATGTGAGAAATGCGTTGAAGTAGAGGGAGATTATATAGAAAAATAAAAATAAATTTAGATTTTTATCTGGCCTTTTTTCAGCCGTCCCTTGTATGGTCATGAAGATATAATGAAGATTTGTTCCACATTTTGACAGTGTGCGCTGAATGAACAGAGGCCCTAGACAAATGCCACACGCTAACCTTTCCTGCAGTCGTTCTGCAGAAAAAATGTATGGAAAGCTTACGACAACCTCATGCTATTTTTTCCGCAGCTAATGTCATCTCCATACATTTTTTCTGAGGAACGACTGCAGAAAAGTTAACATGTGGCATTTGTCTAGGGGAGCTGGACAGAGTTGATCTCATTAAAAATATTAGGTGTAATAGAAGACTTGTTTTTGTAATTTATAAATATTTAAGTTCCCAATTTTAAATATAATAACATTAATAGTTTTCTATGCTGTTCCATTCCAAAAGCTAATGTAAATTAAATTAAATTATTTTGTAGCCAGCTTTTAGGTGTGTGGCTAATAATGAGAAAAAACAATCATAATCAGAATTTAAATCTCATTTCAGTTATTCAAGCATTAGTAGCTCTAGTCAATGACCCAGAGCCAGAACACCCATTGCGTGCAGAACTAGCTGAGGAATTTCTCAAAGATAGAAGGAAGTTTACAAAAAGTGCTGAAGAATTCACTAAAAAACACAGTGAAAAGCGACCCACGGACTAAGCCAATGAATACATTACAGTTTGAGTTTGCAGCAATTAATTGTAATTTGCAAAAACTTAATTTGTTTTTATCAGGGTTGCTTCAAACCAGACTTATTTGCATTTATTTTGATTAATAAGCAATTTGTAAGTTTTATGCCCTAGTCATTAATGAATTATAAATAATTGCTGTAAATCCACATTAATAAATTCATCAATTATGATGACGCTATAACTTCTTGTTGTCGTTTTCTACTTGCAGAAACTTGAACACTAGTAAATAATAATTGACAGTTAATGGTTTGAATTAATGTTTCACTATAGTTTTAAAAACTGCAAAAGTATTTGGGTATATGTCAAAACTAACTCTTGGGTTTGAATCTGTTCTAGATTCCATACAATTGCCTTTTTATACTATTGGGTTGTATGATTGGTACATTTATTTTTGTAATTCTGTCAATATTAATCATTTGATAGATATTATTCTGAATCACTTAATATATATAAATAAAAGCAGAGTTTGCATAGACCTGTAAACTTTGATTGGATAAACAGTATCAAGTGGCTTTAATGAAATAATTACTGCAAGAAGAATGTAAGCAAACACTAAACCTTTATTCATAGCATTTCAATAAGTCTATTTTGTTTTGTTTTAATTTAATAAAAGCGAATAACAATTTAACAGACTTATTGAGTGTTTATGAATGGTTTTTATCACCTGCGTATTAATTATTATTTAAATATCCTTTTAAGTCAACAATTGTTACTTGGTAACATACTCTATGCTGAACAATTCAGTGAGAACACTTAAAATATATATTTTTTTCTTACTAAATGTCTCCCTTCATTTTATATACACATTAATTACTGAGTAAACAATCTAATGATGAGTTATACAGAAGTGATTTTGTTTTTAACTCCCTCGGAACTAACATTTATTACCATTATCATATTATGAAAGTAAACCCTTGGATGATATCATGTAGGTCTGTGCAGTCAACACTCAACTACACAATTAGGAAAGATTATGTAGGTACTTACCTACGTAATCCTTCCTATATAATTATAATATTATAAACGCGAAAGTTTGTGAGTATGGATGTATGTTTATTACTCTTTCATGCAAAAACTACTTCATATAAAGGCGCCTCTTCACAATGGCCCATGATGGCCCATCAAATGATCGTCCATCAATGCCGCCATGATCGAGGCGCCTCTTCACAATGGGCCATGATGGCCCATCAAATGATCGTCCATCAATGCCGCCATGATCGGGCAACTCTCCACACAATCGTGAACATTCATTTACTAACTGTTTACTGTTATGACTAAAAACCGACGTCAAAAACACTGAAAAGTTAAAAATAATATAAGAATAGGTACAAACAACATCACACTTCTATATTGAAGTCGGTGCCAAACGATGATCTCCTAGAAAGTCTTAAAATTTGTCACCGACTTCAATATAGAAGTGTGATGTTGTTTATATATACCTATTCTTATAGTATTTTTAACTTTTCAGTGTTTTTGAAGTCGGTTTTTATTTTTTGTAAAATATTTTTTATTTTTTAGTGACTGCAATCTTTTTAGTGAAAGAAACCCTAATTTAAAAAATCGAGGAAAACGCTAATTTTAAGTAAATTAGCGTTTTCCTCGATTTTCTTGGGATCCCATCATCAGATCCTGACCTTGGAACCACCCCAGAAGTATACTCTATCAAATACAAAAAAAATATGAAAATCGGTCCACAATTGGCGGAGTAATCGCGTAAAGCCGGGTCCGCTGCGCCATGTTTTCGTGTTTGTAAACACAAAAACATTGTTTAGTTAACCGATTAGGGGCGTGGTTTAACAGTTTTGTTAGAAAAATACGATGACATGTTTCCCGCGACGAATGGATAACATCCCCCGCGTTCGCCTGCGGGGAGGGGAAGCTAAGCATTTTTTGTTAGCGCTCACTAGAGGAACACGTATCGCTTGAAGTTTATAACAATTCTCTTTGGTTTATTTTTGAGTGAAATAAAGACAATAATTTGTTTTTAATACAACTAATAAGAGAGAGACCGGTGCTGTGGAATGTTACATTAATAGATTATACCGAACCTATCATAAATTTTTAATTCTTGATAAATAATGACAAAAACATTTTAAAAACAGGCGCCATGTTGGACTTACATGTTTTGTTAGAAAATTGGCGCAGCGGACTGGCTGTTTTTCTTAACATGTTTTGCTAACATGTTTTGTTAAAAAATTGGCGCTGCGGACCCGGCTTTACATACACGCAAAAAAAACATGAGCATCGAATTGAGAATCTCCTCCTTTTTTGAAGTCGGTTAAAAATGGACATCGAAGAGATTATCGCGGCAGCGGCAATATTTTTACTTAGCTCTTATAATCATCTACTTAATGTGCGTGAAAAAAGAAACATCATACAGTAAACTTTATTTACCGAAAAGTCTACACTGTACTCGAGACAAATACGTACTGAATAATTGGCGATTGTGTGGACGCGTATGCCATCATGGGCCATAATTCCTTTGATGTACCGACAATTCGCCGATTGCTCACGATTACCGGCGATGATGGCCGATCATAGACAATCATGCCCTCTACACAATCGTGATTGTGTATACTTGGCCATCATGGGCCATTGTGACCATGGGACCATGATGGCCCATCAAATGATCGTCCATCAATGCCGCCATGATCGGGCAACTCTCCACACAATCGTGAACATTCATTTACTAACTGTTTACTGTTATGATAAGATGTCTATCAAAAAATATTTTAACAAAAATAAAAACCGACTTTAAAAACACTGAAAAGTAAAAACACATACAACAATCAACATCACACGTTTTTTTTAGGTTTTTCTCAATTTCCATGGGATCCCATCATCAGATCCTAACTTTGGGACCACCCTTGCAGTATACTCTATTGAATACAAAAAGAATTTTGGAAATCGGTTTAAAAATGACGGAGTTATGAGGTAACAAACATAAAATTTTTTTTTACAAAAAATAGAACCGACTTCAAAAACACTGAAAACTTAAAAATAATCTTCTATATTGAAGTCGGCGCCAAACGATGATCTCCTAGAAAGTGTTAAAATTTGTCACCGACTTCAATATAGAAGAAGATTATTTTTAAGTTTTCAGTGTTTTTGAAGACGGTTCTATTTTTTGTAAAAAAAAATATTTTTAACTTTTTAGTGAATGAAATCTTTTTAGTGAAAGAAAACCCGAATTTAATTAAATTAGTGATTTCCTCGATTTTCTATGGGATCCCATCATCCGATCCTGACTTTGGTGACCATGGGACCAACCTTGCAGTATACTCTATCAAATACAAAAAGAATTTTGGAAATCGGTTTTAAAAAGACGGAGTTATGAGGTAACAAACATAAAAAAAAATACAACCGAATTGATAACCTCCTCCTTTTTTGAAGTCGGTTAAAAATGGACATCGAAGAGATTATCACGGCTGCGGCAATATTTTTACTTAGCTCTTATAATCATCTACTTAATGTGCGTAAAAAAGAAACATCATAGAGAAACATTTATTTACCGAGAAGTCTACACTGTACTTGAGAAAAATACGTACTGAGTAGATTGTGTGGACGCGTATCCGATCATGGGCCATAATTCCTTTGATGTACCGACAATAGGCTAGTTGACCCTTTTTTAAAGTAGGGCTTAAAATGTTCATAATTGTTGTATTAGACAATAGCACATGAATATTATTTTTTTCGATGGCTAAAAAGTGCAAAAAAACTATTTTAAATTAAGATTTTCAATTTTGGACCGAAAACACGGTCAGCCATGATAGTCTGTTCATTATCTGTGGCAATGACGTCAGTCTTATAGTAAACAAAGCACGGGGGCGAAATAACCTCACAAAAACAATGCTTTCTATTAAATATCACAAAATATAGTAAAACTGTATATGGAACGGGACAATAGAACAGTAATATAGAAATACCTCTTCAAAGACTCCAGGAAATCTGTGGATTAGACGTACCCAGTGATATAGACATGCGAAATATTTGGTTAACACTCGCTTAAAGAAATCCTGTAACTACCTATCTACTGAAACTCAAATGTATTTTTGCGAAAATCACATTAATGTAAGTACTATAACTGAATAACTCAATCTGTGTAGGTACTTCAGTTTCAACTTAAACAAAATAAAAGTTTTTAGGTTGTATGTAAAATCAAATCTGTATGTAAATTAATTAAATTTTTATCTTTCAGTTAGAATGAAAACTGACTGCAGCCGACCAACCAAATTTTAACTTGACCAGAAAACTGAGAGAAAACTTGACCATTTACGCCTTTTTGATTTAATCTAAGTTATACACTGACACTAGATGATGTTTCAAGGAAAAGAATATGTACTTATGTCCAATTGAATAATGATGTAATTGAATATTAATTAAAAAGTATGTAATACAAACAAAAATATCAAAGTTTCAAAATGAATATATTTATCTAAACAAATTTACTTGAATTTACTGAGTACCTAATTAAAATTTGTTGCTTTCAGTGGTTACTTAATGAGAACTATTGTGTACTAACCTGTTCTCCTCTTGACAACGAGATTGATAAGGCAGTAAAAGTTGTGCAACATAATACAAAGCAGTGCATGCTCAGCCACAACATCAAAATGTGACCCGTCAATTAGAACAACATTATGTAAACAAAATAACTCAAGTATTCATATACCAAAGCACGATAGAAGTAAATAGGTCCAGTTTGGTAAAACTGAAAGATGTTATATCTTCACTGATTAAACCTGCTAGCCACCATGGCTGGTAAATTTCAGAACAGCTTACGCAAGAATATGCAAGTTATCCATTTTAAAGCCGTATACAAATATATTAAATGTGTTTGCTGTGTTGTCAGCCTGTGCTCTTCTTAATTTACAAGACCCTTCTTATTAAATAAATAATATAAAGAAATTTTTTTTCTTTACTTTATACATAACTAACATCTAAAAATGACATAATAAATTTTTGTACTACATTAGTCATTATGTTCTTCACAAAAAAAAATGTTCTATGTTTATTTGACAATGATGACTTGTAAAGGTTTAAGTTGAATCAAAATATTTTAATTTGAAATGCATGTGTTTTATTTTTCTGTTACACCTTAAAAGTTTTATAATATTTTATAGGTTTGTTGCTCATTTTTATCATTGTTACTCAAATATAGTATATGTTCCAAAAGTACAAATAGGTTGAATAGAGTTAGATCAAATTTATTAATTTGTATATATTGCCTTAAGGTCACAGGTAATAAAAGTCAAAATAATAGTAAAGTGATTTATTATGAAGTAATACTTTCATATAATTTAGGAAAAATGTAGTATAGTTTCCAAAATGACACTATTTGATCAATAAGTTTTTTGACATTCAGATTGTTAGAACAAATACCTATTATAGCTAATATTGTCACCTTTTGAGTGTTTTCAAAATGACATACTGCTAGCAACACAAAAGTATATAAGTTTTGTTTGCTTTAGCACAAAACATCTGCATCTATACTTGAGTTAAGCATACTGTTCACAGTTTTCCGTCTTTGATAATTAACATTATCTTCAGTAAAAGAGCATGACAATTTTGTATTAATCTAATTTTATGGATACCGTTTGTTGAATAGACTATTACAGGGTATAATCAGAAATGAGGTCACATTTTGCAAATTTCAACCCAAATCTTCATCTTTCAACTTTTATCCACATTTCATTATACTCGTAGGTGTCTGCAAGATTTCCTACCAAAAATCTTCCCAACAAAAGAACCATCATGTGTTATGCACTGGCTGACTTTATAGCACATGGAAGCTGTTATTGTTTATAACGAAGCTCGAACTAAAGAGCACTTCTGTATTGATGATTCGTGGTTTAGTTTTCTATGCACTTTATTCTTTCTTCATTGAAGAGGTCTTTTATTTTTTAAGAAATATGTCACAATCTGTGTCTGTGAATGTATATATATTTTTCCTCCCAGTAATTTTCTTCATGCTTGACAAATGAACAACTGCCAATCTTTCTCTTTTTATGTTCATTTACAAATTCTTGCAGTACTACACTGGTATTTGACACATGATCCTGATGTTTTCTTTTCAACATTTCTCTTGAAGTAAATATTTTTAGTGTTTATTTGACTTTTGAGAGATAGAATTCTATCCAATAGCATTCAACTGCTGTACAAAATAGCTCCTCACTGTGATGGTGCAACCACACCAAAAATGCATGTTTGCAACTCTCTTCTGCCGCGTGACAATCTTGACAAGTACACTTGTAACCGTTCTTCATTATAACAGTATTGAAACTGTACTTATATTGTTTAGAGCGATACACAAAGAATCTCCTGACCATCAATCTGTCTATTTTCGGAAGATTTGTACTATCTGCTCTCACAAATCCAACATCAATGGTTGATTTTGCTATTAATACAAATAATTTACGATATTTACAAAAATAATAACGGAGACTTGGACGATTTTTTGCCAGTTTTAGGAAAGAATAGTGCAAATCGACGAGTTGTTGAATCAAATTTGACATTTCTTTGTTTACTATATGATTGACGTCACGGCCCTGACCACAGAATATCAAAGCGTTTACGGCGTGAGATAAAAAAAGATTATTTCTAGCATTTTCAAATTAAAATTTTACAGCAATCATTCATTGTTATTTATTAAAATCGGTATATTGTGGAACCTTATGCCAAATACTGTTAGAAATAAACAATATTTTAATAAATTTTGATATGAGTCAACTACCCTATTTACCGATTGCTCACGATTACCGGCGTTGATGGCCGCTCATAGACAATCACGTCCTCTACACAATCGTGCATGTCTTTACTTGCCCATCATGGTCCATTGTGAAGAGGCGCCTTAAAACAGCGTACTCACAAGGTGTAACGCGTAGTTGCCGGCCGGCACCTAACTTGGCAAGATTTTGAAGTCGATTTAATTTTTCGCGTGTACCCTCGTCTGTAACAGAAATTGTTACTGCTTTTCATTTAATTTTCATTCTGGCCAATAATATTCCAGTATTATTATTATTCATAGTGTCCCCCATTCGAGCCAATATTAGTCGAGTTGTGTAACTCATACAAGAGTCACCTCAAATGTCCCATACAATATGACAGAATGTCCCATCACCTCAAAAACTTTAATTGTCATACATCAAATGAGGCAGAGGCATGAATTAACTTTCTGTAGTCTGTGATTAGAAGCGTGCGATCGTCGCGCACTCTATGGACGTATAGGGGCCATGCCATGCCGTATTGTCATCTCGCTTGTTTATACTGCGTGTGAATGTTTCTCACACAAACGCCTCAAATGAGGGAATGGAACAATTGATTATTATTCGGAAATAAAGTTGTTTTGAATTTGAATTGCATTTTGAAGCGAGACGGCACGCCGACGACCTTACAATTTTACGAGTTGTTGTTTGTTGAGAAACTCTGTTGTAGTTAACAACAAAACAAACAAACAAACTTGGGAAAAGGAAAAATAAATATTTATTTTTCCTTTTCCCAAGTTGGCCGGAGTATAACCTAAAATACCTATTAGATGCACGCAAAACTTATTTAATTTTTAAAAAACTGTATAAAAAAACTTCAAAACAAACGTATACGTACCTTGTACCGGTTTCCCAAGATGTACGCAAAACTTATTTAATTTTACCAACCAACTTGGTACCTACAATGTCCCAATTGTAGTGATGTCACAGTATACCTCAACTCGTACAATGTCCCAACTCAAAATTTTATATGAGTTACTCATACAAACTCATCGATAATCGCGTGTCCTACCCAAATCTAAATATTAGTCATAATATCCCCGTTCTTGCCAACTTAGGCACAGAATAGATAATAGTACTACGTACTTAGGTGCCGCCAACTATAACGTATCTCACCCCCTACTAGACAAATGCCATATGCTAACTTTTCCGCAGTCGTTCCTCAGAAAAAATGTATGGAAATGACATTAGCTTATGACAACCTCACACTATTTTTTCCGCAGCGTGTGTGGCATTTGTCTAGGGCCTCTGAAACAGTAGCTTCGCCGCACCGCAGTGTGCCCGCAGCGACCCGCACCGGTTTGCGGTTGTTGTGCGAACACAAAGGCGCTCGCACTCGCAGCGTGCTCGTGGACGGAGCGTACACACTTGTAGATTGCTATAGTATCAGATACATTACGTGCTACACCTCTAAATGAGTACGCGGCTTAAGAGGGGGTATAAAGCTAAATTGCTAATCGTAGATTTGATATTTACACTTGAAATTTAATAACGAACTACCCCATTTTTTAAAAATAGATATTTAACTATATTTGTAAGTGAACGGATTGAGTGAAAACATAAAATCATCATATTTTATCGATAGAAAAAAATCGCGAAGTTACGTCTAATTTTCAAGCAAAATCGATTGTTTTTCAATGAGATGCATATAACTGCGTCAATATTTTAATATATAATATAAAACTATATTACCCAGGAACCGTACTAGCGATTTTCAAAAATAATGTTTATTTTACGAGTAATTAAAATAAAACTAATTCGGCGCTTACAGCGTTCTTATTCCGCGCAGAACGCTATCGTCTTTCGCACCTGACCAGAGGTAACAGGCATGTTTTGTTTCAACAATCAGTCTTGATCGCTCCGTTGAGACGAGTAAACTGTGTTTCCGTGCTCCCCACTCGAGAAAATACATCGATAAAATCATGGCAAATAAAAAAAATAAAAGAAAATTGTCTAAAAGAGTACTTAAGAAGTCAAAAACTCAATGTATGGCTTATTGTAGAAGGTACCTATTTTATATTATTTTTATTTATTATTATACACAACAACATTAACTAACAACATTACATTACAATAAGAAAAACGGAAACGAAAGGTACCTATTACTTTACTTTCATTGTTTGCCTCATATCTTTTTGTAAGTAAGTAGTTTCACCTTACAATATTGACTCTTGCCGTCGATTTTAGTGGTCATAATTATCATAACATCATCATCACAGCTCATATACGTCCCCACCGAGGGGCTCGAGCCTACCCTATGTACCTATGTTAGGGTGATTAGGCCTTAGTCAACCACGCTGGCCCATTGCGGATTGGTCGACTTCACATACACCTTTGAATTTCTTCGCAGATGTATCTAGGTTGCCTCACGATGTTTTCCTTCACCGTAGGAGCGTCAGACAAATGTACATATGAATTTCGACACGAAAAAAACAGTGGTACATGGCGGTCTCGAACCCAGACCTCCCGCTTGGAAGGCAAGTGCCGAATCCACAGCGCCACCGACGCTCATTGCTCATATCATAACATAATACGAGTACAAAGTACAAGCGGTACAACGTCGGCGCGGGTAGTGTATGCAAAACAAATCGATGCTTTTGACTACTCGCGTGTTGGACGCTGGTGACAGTATCTGAAGTTATACTTTTTATAGTACTAACATTTTGACGCGAAATTATCGTATCCATACATATCCATACTTCACATATTTAGTGACGACTGTCTAGATCTGTGGTCAGAACGCAGTCTAAGGCGCCAAAGGCCCCGGATTCGATTCCGGTCGAGGCAGATTTTTTGTGATGAACATGAATATTATGTATATCCTCAAATCATGTATGTTTATTTATATTTATTTTTGCTTTATTTATTTATGTGTACCCATACCACAAATTCTTTATGATACTTTATTTATTGGGTTATATAATTGGAGAGAAAAGTAAAAGAATTTTGTTTATTTATTTGGTATTTCTTAATTATTTATAGTAATTTTGTATTTTAGAGTTGCTGCAGAATGTAATAACGCACAAGCATGCGATCCAGTTAAATCTGTAAGCAGAAATCTCTCATCAACTTTATAAGTTTATTGCGATTGTTCAATAATTTGACATTAATGTTGTGTAGATTTTTAGTAAAGACTTACATTTACTTAATTAACTGTCAAATTTTATTTTGAGGTTTAAACTACTAATCAAAACTGGATCAAATTTGCGGTTAAAATTTGAGGCAATTCGTTACTTTATTCGTTCAAATTATTGTATTTTTTTGTTAGACGTAAATAACACTGTGATATAAAAATAAGTGAATAGGGCGAAATTTTTTTTGTTTTTTTTCAGATCATATTCAGTTTTTAACAATATTCCGACTACCAAAGTCCATAAAAGATAAGTGAGTATCAATTTCTCTCCTATTTTTCCCATATTGGTTTCGACTATGATTTGAAATACAGTTTAATATTATTGAGGCGATCCAAGTACTGCGTAAACCTTTTTTTTTTTTAACCCAGTTAAAAAAGCTTTTATATCTACCGCAGTGGGAATGGGGCCCAGCTGCGGTTATGTGGGACTCACCCCGCTAATCAAGGCATACCCACTAAAAATACTGGGGGGCTCCGTCAAATCGCATTCTCGATACACAAAGGGTACTTCTCGCAATCGCTTTGTGTGTCGAGAGCGATGCTGCCCGACTAAATCGAGCTCCTCTCAAGAGTAGGGAGTGTCTGTGGAGCACCTTCAGGCACCCCCTCAGCATGGGGGGTTATTAGTACGAGTGACGGGAACCCCACTCCGTCACCGCGACCCCTCTGCCAGCTGGTGGAGGGCGTAAGTTCGCCTCCTCCTACCCGGCCGCCACCTGCGAGACGGGTCAGCATTAGGATCGTCCTCGCGAACCCGTTCTGCGGCCTCCTTCTGTGCAAGGACTTCCTCGCAGAAGGAGGCAAACGCCCTCCAACATATCTCACTGCTGGCTATGTTCTCGACGACGGCCGGCAGAGACAGGTCACCCCCGATATCGGTGACGAGGGCGGCCCGCTGAACAGCCCATGCCGGGCAATGTTCTAGCGTGTGCTGCGCGTCGTCCTCGTCTGCCTCGCACTCGTGGCACCGCGGGGTGCTCTCCCTTCGAGCAATATTGTGCAGATACTTACCGAAGCACCCGTGCCCCGACAAGATCTGCGTGAGTCGGAAGGTCAGCACCCCGTGATGCCTCTCCGTCCAGCGTCTAAGGACAGGCCGGATTGCCTCGACGGTTCTGTGACCGGAGACCGGCTCTGCTAGGTGCCCACGCCATCGCCGGCGAACTCGACATTGCGCAGACTTACGCCAGCGGTCTACAATGTCAGGCGGCACTCGTCTCAAGCCTTCTGCCTGACGGAAGGCCGCACTCTGTTGGTACACCTCGTATAAAACTGAGGCGTCCAGCTCCCATGGTGGGGTGCCCGCCATCACGCACGCTGCTTCGTGGGAAACGGTGCGATACCCTCGAATAACCCTGACGGCCATGACCCGCTGTGGACATCTTAGCAGAGCCTTGTTTGTAGCCGACAGGGCATTGACCCATATAGGGGCACCATAAAGGGCCATTGACCGCACCACCCCCGTAAATAGGCGGCGGCATGTATCACCCGGCCCACCGAGATTGGGCAAAAGGCGCCCAAGGGAGGCAGTTGCCCTCAGAAGTTTGGGGCCCAGCTGGCGAAAGTGAGGTGAAAACTTCCACCTCGAATCCCCGTACCCGACACCCATCCAATTCAAGAGCTGCATCCGCAGGCGGTCCTCGCCTTGAACCATGAAAAAGGATAGCCTCGGTTTTACCGAGAGCCACCTGAAGCCCAAGCCTTTGGATGCGGCGGACCACTTGCATGTTCCCAACATTTGCCAAGCGGACGGCCTCGGAGAATGTAACTGCCTGCGTGGTGACCAACGTATCGTCGGCGTAACAGGTTACGTTTACGCCAGGCAACAAAACCCCTCTGAGGGCCCAGTCATAACCGATGTTGCACAGTACTGGGCCCAGAACCACCCCTGTGGAACGCCACAAACCATTCGCCTTACGAGGAGGCCACCGTCACTCATCTGACAGACAACGGCCCGATCTTGCAGATAGACTGCGATAAGCCGTCTTAGGTACAGGGGCACTCTGTGGTATCGGAGCGCCTCGGTGATGCACTCAAACGGCAGGGTGTTGAATGCATTGGCGATATCAAGTGACACCGCCAGCAAAACCTCACCGTGGGTGGTTGCGTTATCGGAGAGGGACTTAAGCGTAAGATTGCGTCAATTGTCGATCGGCCCTCCCGGAACCCGTATTGTGTATCCGCAAGATCCGGACCATTCGTCGATAAGTGACTTGCGATCCGGCCAGCGACAATGCGCTCCAACAGCTTACCGATTTCATCCAAAAGGACAATGGGCCGGTACGCGGAGGGCGAGTCCGCCGGGCGACCAGCCTTTCGGAGGAGCACCAATCTGCCCTGTTTCCAAATTCGGGGGAAACGACCTGCGGAGAGGCACGCGTCAAAAAGCCTGCGAAGGCGTGGCTCTAACTCCACCAAAGAGAGGGCCAGGACTGTGCCATGGACCCCGTCTGGACCCGGGGCAGTCCGTTTGCCTCACAATTTACGGAGCGCAGCGTCGAACTCTGTGTTGGAGATCTCTAGGGGCGGAGGCTGCGGATCATACGTCAACTCGCCATTTTCCGGAGTCATTGGTGGAGGCACGTGTTCAGATCTATCCGGAAATAGGGCTTCAACAACGTTCCGAAGTAGCTGTGGAGAAAGAGTTTCAGCAACCGGTGGCAACAGCAACAGCCCTGCCCACGCATCTTGTTGCGCGCTGCACGATATGGACGACCCCACGTATCGTTGTTGAGGCTATCAAGTAGCTCTTGGCACGCTTGTGTTTTGGCTCTGAAAATAGTCGACCTCATAGACCTGCGTGCCTCTGCATATTGGTCATGCAACAGAGCCTCCAGTTCGGAGTTTCTATTACCTAATCTAGTCCGATGACGGTAACGAGCCAGCTCTCGGCGTTTGCTATTGCATGCAGCGCGGAGGCCGGCAATCTCATCCGACCACCAATAAACGGCCTTTCTATCAAGTGGGCGACGGCGGATTCGAGGCATTGCCGCATCGGATATCCTGTGCAGGGACCGCTGGAATAAGACGGCCTCCTCATCTATGTTCGCCGGTCCAACAGTGGAGCGGGTAGCCCAGTTTGGTCAGTGACCACTTGGGAAACGGGCTGACCAAAGGCGGTGTAGAGAAATTTATAGCGCGTGGCAGAACCAAGTCGAACCTGATGTAAACTTGGTCCGACAAGGTCTCAGCGTCCGTGACCCGCCAGTCTCGGACGCATATAGCTAAAGCAGGGGTGGTGAACGTTAAGTCCACCACTGACCCACCCTGTTGACGTACGCACGTATAAGCTGAACCTCGGTTGGAACACACTAGCCCGTATCTCTCCGCCCAGGCCTCAACTGCAGAGCCACGACGATCAGTGATGCGGGAACCCCAAGCAGCAGACTTGGAGTTGAAGTCCCCCATCACAATAACCGAGAGAGACGCAGGAATCCGCCGGAAGGCCGCTCCGAGCTCACCGAGGAAAAGTTCAAACTCGGGGAATGATCTATGCACTCCTGAATGCCCGTCACGGAGGACTTGAGGACCTTCTGATCTGTACCCTTGAGATGGCTGGATTTAGTGGCGACCTCGAGAATATTGGCCAACGCATCCTGCAGCGACTTATAGAGTCTGTTGGCTCCTGTCTCTCCCTGCTCTTCAACAAAGAGCAGGTCCGACGCATCAGATCGCTGCGAAGCAGCGGACTGCGAACGAAGTTGATGCCGGGTTAGCTCATCTGCAGACTCATTTTCCGCCTGCTGCCTTAGGGACTCCTGGAGCAGAGCGTTAGCTTTTTTTGCTTTCGCTAAGCCTACGTATTTTCCGGTAGTGGGCGGGCGCCCTCGGCCTCGTTTAGCAGCCGTCTTTTTTGGGACTGTCTCTTCTGAGCTCGAGACAGCACATCCGTCCGATTTTCCGTACGGTGTACGGGTAGCATTCGGCGCCGTATATCCCCCACAACTATTGAGCTTAGCTCCTCCTCCTTCATCAACTCTCCCACTCGCCTCGTATACATTATTTCCGCCAACCGGCCCGGATACCGGCGACGGCCCGCTCTCAACGGGTTCATATTCAGTTACTGACGCATCAATGGTGGAACTCGAGTGGCACGGCACCAGATACTCCCGGCTGCCCGCAGCCGCCTTGCGTGGTCCTACGGGGGGGACTGACACCCCCTGGTGTGTTTGTTTTTCAACACCGAATTCCATAATTGCTTTTTAAGGGGAAGCTCCCTGAGGAGGCCGTTCGGGACTGGACTCCCTCCAGCCATTCATCCTATCGGCACGGACCATACCTTAGGATTTGGGGTAATTTTTTAATGTGGTTTTCATCCACTTGGCCCAACGCTCAATGCGTCGGACCCCGGCCCACTCAATGTGGGTAACGGGTTTGCCCGACGGCAGACATCATTATATCTACCGCCGCGCAAGAGAGCCGAAGCTCATGGAGCATCAATAGTGACACATCCACAAAACGTCATGGCGAAACTTCGCCCTTTCACTGCCATTTAATGTGGATCAGACTGACCACATCACATCCTCAGGCAAGAGTCTTACCACTTTTTGAAAAGAAGAGGAGACTTCACCTTGTACCGCATGACGCGTTGGGCCACGCAAGCGGTCCGCCGAGTTGCAGTCGGCCATCCCACGCCCCCCTATGGGAGCAAATTAAACAAGTATAGTCTCTGAGATATAATAGACCGACTTTGACGGTTAACCTGTGCAAAGCAAAATGTTGCTTACTTAGTAATATGGTCTCACTCCCTAAGGTGATGGCTGAAAATCAGTGTTTTGTCCTTTTAGGGCAAAAATCCCCACTGAGCCTCGACCCTTTTAGGCACTGCAGCACACATGTACATTCTACTCAATTTTATTATTGGTTTGGTCTCTTTACGATTGTTGATATAATATTATATGTGCTATTTTCAAAGTATTTTCAAAGTTCGATATATTCTCAGAATCAGAGTCAAAATTCAAAAGACATGTTTTTAATGTTTTACAAAGTAGACAAGCTGAACGAAAAATTATTACCATCATTTCAATATATACATACACTGCTATTTTTTTTATAAAATTAAAGGGATGCTTTACGACATGGTATTAGAATGATTTAAATATGAAAAAAAAATAACACTTAATTTTATATAAATTTTCTAAAAAATCCAAAAATGCTGCACTAGTTCCGAGCAGAATTTTTTGTATTTTTTTTTAATTTTAGATTTCATGTTTTTTATTTTTTTTACATAATAATGGATGTTCACGCTCGAGGAAGAGCGAGTAGCAATATTGCATTGTGGTCTGTGCAGTGACAGCTTTTTTGGCGGCCGGCCGCATGTGACATGTCAGTTGAGTCGAGTCGAAATGTCATGACATGCTTAGAGGTTATGTGCGGGCCGGAATAAAATATAATACACAATATTCAAGCAAATAGTGATTTGCGCGGCGCACCTAATATCGGGGTGCGAAAGCCCGCTTTGTGTTGTGCAAGGTATCAAAATCGCGTGTGTGAGTCGTGGTGGCCTAATAGGCCTTTGTAGTGCTCCGGTCTCCACCGGTGGATCCACTGCAGAACTTCAGGAGCCGCGACTTCCTTCGAGCTAGCTCAGGAAGTCCACCGGCTACAGAGGAGACGGACGGAGACAACGGGAATCGGGGTAAGCCACAATGCTTTCTATGAGCGGGTAGTAGGGCATCAGCAATCAACCCAAAATTCCTTACTCGGTGAAACGCCGACGTGGTGGAGTCTACTTGGGGCACCACCATCTCTTGGTAGCAGAGCGTGGTTTTTAGATTTGAGTGGTTCTTAGATTTCAGTATTTGATTAGTATTGTACAATTAATATTGTAATCTTGTTGGTTGTCCAAACGGGCAATACATATTAATTGGTTTTGATTGCTGATTTTAAACCGACTACCAGCTCATTTGTGGACCGATCTCCTTAACCAATTGTCATTGTATATGAAAAATTGGGGTTAAATGCCTTTGTTGTTCTAGTTAAGTTCTAGCATTTACCTATATTTGATTTTGGTTTGTTTTTTCATATCTTTGTTCTGCCCTTGACTATTTTGTTTGTTAAGTTGTAAACTTATACTTGAATTTGATTTGTTTAAAAAACTTTGCTGCTAAATGACTTTGCTGTTGTTGTAATACACTATTTTGCTGTGTTAAGTTTTAGCATTTACATTTGATTTTGTTTTGTTTGCCCTTGAATATTATGTTTGTTAAGTTATTGACTTAATACTTGAATTTAATTTGTTTGAAAAATTCTGTTGTTAAATGCCTTGTTGTTCTAGTTAAGTTCTAGCATTTATACTTGATTTTGGTTTGTTTATATATTTTGTTCTGCCTTTGAAGTTCCTCCCGATCTGTTTTATTGTCTGCGGTTGTCGGTCTGTTTGTCCGTGTATTATTATAGTGTTTATTAATTTTGGTGCAAAATGGTCCCGCCAGTCAGCCCGCTTAGTGGTGCCCGCGCGGGTGCACAAAAGATTTTGAGATGGTTTGCTAGTGCCGTCGCTTTGGTAGACCGACCAGACCGAGAACAGGCTTTGTTAATTCGGCATGAGGGAGTACCTGCTCGCTTGAAGGAATTGGAGCAGCTTTTCGTTCTTCATCAACAATATTTGCTCGACCACCCAGCCGAGGGTGCCGCTGAGTTGCGGGCAGTCGACCAATTTAATGCCGATTATGATCAGTGTTTTGAACAGGCGGATGTGATTATAAACAAGGCTCAGGCAATCCTATCCGCCCGGAGGAGTGAGTCGTGCACGCCCGGGGAGGTCAAGCCTACCCCGGCCGGCTTGCTGGGCAGACTGCCCACTTTAGACATCCCAATCTTTGATGGGAACCTGGCTTCTTGGATGGGGTTCATTAACCTCTTTGATAGCCTGGTTCACTCGAGGGACGACCTGTTCCCTAGCCAGAAATTGGCCTATTTGCTCTCTGCCTTACGTGGAGAGGCTGGTGTACTTGTCCAGCATCTACCTGTCAATGATGACAGTTATGATATTGCAAGGGCGTTGTTGACCGCCCGGTATCAGAATGTTCGCTTGCTAGCGGACACACATGTGGCTGCCATTTTAGGGCTGCCACGAGTATCGCGGGTCTCCTCATTGAGGAAGGAGATTTTGAACCCGCTGCTGAGCGCTATTAACGCGCTCAAACGACTTGATCTACCGGTGGACCAGTGGTCCTTTATTTTGCTCCACCTCATCCTCGATAAGCTTCCCATGGAGATGAAGGGACGCTTCGAACAAAGGTACGGGGGCAATAGTGCCTCGTACCTCCCCCCCTTCTCGGATCTCCTCAGATTTTTGGAGGATGAGTGTCGGATGACCGACCACTTGGATCTGGCTCCTATACCGGGACCGAGTACAGGTCGCTATGAGGGGACCGAGTACAGGTCGCTATGAGGCGACCCGGGCAGCGCCACGGAGAGAGCGCCGCCCGTACAAGCAGTATACTGCAGTGCGGCAGAACTCTCCACACAGGGAGAGGCCGATGCCTTGCAAGTGTTGCAAGCGGGATGGCCATCGTTTGCCGGCCTGTCCCAAATTTGTTGGCCTACGCACCGAGGGGCGTAGGAATATGGCCAAGCAGCGGAATTGGTGCTACCGCTGCCTGGGGGCCCATATGGCATCGGCTTGCCCCCACCCACGAGATTGCCACTGTTGTGGAGGGGCCCATCACCCCCTTTTGTGCTTCAACAATAGAGACACTCGTGAGGTGGTGAGAGAGAGGGACTCGCACACGGGCGGGGGCCCTCCTAGGTCACCCACATCTCCGAGGAGATCGGAGGGGCGTGCCACCCCTCCGCGGAGATTGGACAGGCGCCCCCCCTCCAGTGAGAGGATTGGGCGCCCCACCCCCCCTACGGGCGGGGGGGATCGACGCGCCGCTTATGAGGCGCCACCGCGGGATTGGGCCGCGGTAATTAGGGAGCCACGCCGGGAGCCGATACGCTTCTCTTCCCCTCTGATGGAGAGACCTCGTTTAGCGCGGGCTCCCCCAACTTTCGCCCATCATGGGCACCGCCCGGCCCCCCGATGCAGCTTTGGTCGGGGTGTGTACGTGCCGGATTGGGACCCGCTCGAGCGCCTTGAGCGCCCTATTCCTCCGCCGCGCACGCATTTTTCTTCGGACCCCCCTTCCCCCCCGTTGCGGGGAATGCGGGAGGATTTTCACTAAACCAACTGTCGGCTGCAACCCCCCCACAGGAGCAGGTGCTGTTACCAACAGCCTCCGTACAGGTGTGGGGCCCGAGGGGCACCTTTGTTTTAGTTCGCGCCCTTTTGGATACGGGAGCTCAGGGTTGCATTGCCTCCAGCTGGCTGGTCCGGCAGTTGAGTTTGAACACATCTCCATACCTTGAATCGGTACGAGGAATCGGAGACCTGCGGATCCCGGATCCGATCGGTCAGGTTTTGTTCTCCTTCTCCCCCAACTTCTCTTCAGCGCCCAAAATTGGCGCTACCGCGATTGTTTATGAGAAGGTTGTTGGTCAGCTTCCGCAACAGCACGTTTCGCGCGCTGTCGTTGATGCGACATCAGGATTGACCTTGGCTGACCCTTCCTTCCACCGAACCGGTCCGATTCACTTATTGCTCGGTGCCGATGTTCTAGGCCGCGTGTATTGTGGGAAGAGGAGAGAGTTACGGAAGGGTGGGTTGGTAGCCTTATCTACATCGCTTGGGTTTGTAGTGATGGGACCAGTTAGGCATAACCCACCATCTCCATCGGTGGACAGTTACATAACTGTTAGCTCCACCTTATCGGATGTCCTTCAACGGTTTTGGGAGGTGGAAGAGCCACCTACCGTGAAGCGAGTGAACCCCTTGGACGAGGAGTGTGAGTTGTTCTACCAGAACAATACAGGTCGCCTTCACTCGGGACGGCTGATCACTCGTTTGCCCTTTTTGTCAGTTCGCCCCTCACTTGGCAGCTCCCGGCCGTTGGCCGAGAAGCGGCTGCTGTCCATGGAGCGTCGTATGAGTAGGAACTCCGACCTCAAACAGAAGTATGTCGACTTCATGCGAGAATATGAGCAACTGGGGCACATGTCGGTCTCGCGACTGGACTGGCGAAACGAGGAACATAATTTTCTTCCTCACCACGCGGTTTTGAAACCTTCCACCGGGAAGATACGCGTTGTTTTTGATGGGTCAGCTCCTACGTCTACCGGAGTTTCGCTGAATCAATGTCTGCATACTGGACCGAAGTTGCACCACGAGGTGGGTGATGTATTGACCAACTTCCGTCGCCATGCCGTCGTCTTTGTGACCGATATCCGGATGATGTTTCGGCAGACTGTGATTCACCCGGACGATAGGCGATATCAGCTCATTTTATGGAGGGAGGATCCCAGAGATCCCATGCTGGTCTACGAGCTGAACACCAATACATACGGTTTGCGTTCGAGCCCCTTTGTGGCAATTCGCTCACTTGTGGAACTCGCTGAACGTGAGCGGTTACGATACCCTCGCGCATCCTTGGTTCTCAAGGAGGATGCATTTGTTGATGATATTTGTACGGGCTCCTCTAGTGTCGAGGAAGCCTTGATTTTGCGAGATGAACTAATTGCTCTTCTCGGGGCTGGTGGTTATGAACTGAGGAAGTGGATGTCCAACTCACCTCAGCTTTTGTGTGACTTGCCAGACGACCACCAGCAGGAGCCTCATATTTTTGAGAATGCCAACACTCCAGATTTACTGTCTGTTTTGGGAGTGCAATACAGACCTGTCCAGGACACGTTCACCTATCGATTGGAGCTGCCAAGCCCCAAGGTCTGGACGAAACGGTTGGTTTTGTCTACAGTAGCTCGTACCTTTGACCCAAATGGCTGGATTAGTCCCGTATTGTTTTGGATGAAGTGCTTCCTACAGGAACTTTGGTCAGCCGAAGTGTCGTGGGATGAGCCCCTCTCGGGCCGTTTGCTGCGAGATTGGGAGTCCTTCATGTCGTCTCTCCCCGACATTAACCGTGTTAGTATCCCTAGACATATACTGCCTAAGGGACGGTTTACGGCCAGCCTTCATGGCTTTTGTGACGCGTCTGAGAGTGGATACGCAGCCGTCGTATATATCCGGACGGTCGATGATAGAGGAGCTGTTAAGCTCCACTTGCTAATTGCTAAGAGTAAGGTTGCTCCACTTCGGACTCGATTAACGATTCCGAAGTTAGAATTGTCTGGAGCTACTCTTCTGGTTCGTTTGATGAACCACGTTGTTGACACCCTGGGACGTAGTGTGGACTTTGAGTCGCTCTTTGCTTGGTCCGACAGTCAGGTTGTCCTGTGTTGGATTAAGAACTCCGTCCACTCCCTGGAAGTATTTGTGGCCAATCGGGTATCCCAAATACAGGCCTCGAAGGCCACGTTGATTTGGCGCCACGTGCCAGGTGAAATAAACCCTGCTGACTGTGCATCACGTGGCAGCGAAGCCCCTCAGCTTATTGACCACACTCTGTGGTGGGGTCCCGAATGGTTGTTACAGCCGTCTTGGCCTTCCACACCAGCTGTGGTGAAGGTACCAAATCCGGGCTTGCGTGTTCACGCTGTCGAGACTATGGCGGCTCCAGAGCGGGAATTTTTATTAGACCGCTACAGTTCTCTGGACAAGTTGCTCGGCGTGACCGCTTGGATAAGAAGATTTATTCCAAATTGTCGACGGCCTCAGGACAAAGATTTGTGTCCGGTCCTCTCACCGCAGGAGCGCCAAGATGCTCTTCTGCATTATAGACATAAAAATATCGACCAACTCAAAGCCGATATGGATAGGTTTATAACCCGAAGTCACTCAAATCCATCTCTTGCTGCTAAGCGTCCTGTGGAAACGGATGAAATTGATCCTACGATATGGAATAAACCCAAGCGAGCTGCGCGCCCAACCAAACTTCAACCGGGAACTCCCGTAAATACCACGAATAGATTCAGAGATCTACCTACTGAAGATGCTACTACTTCCAACGCCTTGCAGCATACTACCAAAAAATTTGGTAAGATACCACCAATTTTCATTTCTATGAATCAAGAATGGACTCATAAATCTCTACAGACCTTAATAGGCTAGTTGACCCTTTTTTAAAGTAGGGCTTAAAATGTTCATAATTGTTGTATTAGACCATAACACATGAAAATTATTTTTTTCGATGGCTAAAAAGTGCAAAAAATCTATTTTAAATTAAGATTTTCAATTTTGGACCGAAAACACGGTCAGCCATGATAGTCTGTTCATTATCTGTGGCAATGACGTCAGTCTTATAGTAAACAAAGCACGGCTAAGTATTTTCTAGACTGTAAAATTTTACCATTTATAAACCGTAAAACCGTGTTTTCGCTACTCGACATTGGCAAATTGTCAAACCTGACAGAAGCCATTTAACCTAAAAATAGAATAGAATAGAACCTCACAAAAACAATGCTTTCTATTAAATATCACAAAATATAGTAAAACTGTATATGGAACGGGACAATAGAACAGGAATATAGAAATACCTCTTCAAAGACTCCAGAAAAGCTGTGGATTAGACGTACCCAGTGATATAGACATGCGAAATATTTGGTTAACACTCGCTTAAAGAAATCCTGTAACTATCTACTGAAACTCAAATGTATTTTTGCGAAAATCACATTAATGTAAGTACTATAACTGAATAACTCAATCTGTGTAGGTACTTCAGTTTCAACTTAAACAAAATGGAAGTTTTTAGGTTGTATGTAAAATCATTAATTAAATTTTTATCTTTCAGTTAGAATGAAAACTGACTGCAGCCGACCAACCAAATTTTAACTTGACCAGAAAACTGGGAGAAAACTTGACCATTCACGCCTTTTTGATTTAATCTAAGTTATACACTGACACTAGATGATATTTCAAAGAAAAGAATATGTACTTATGTCCAATTGAATAATGATGTAATTGAATATTAATTAAAAAGTATGTAATAAAAAAAAAATCAAAGTTTCATAATGAATATATTTATCTAAACAACTTTTACTTGAATTTACTGAGTACCTAATTAAAATTTGTTGCTTTCAGTGGTGACTTAATGAGAACTAATGTGTACTAACCTGTTCTCCTCTTGACAACGAGATTGATAAGGCAGTAAAAGTTGTGCAACATAATACAAAGGAGTGCATGCTCAGCCACAACATCAAAATGTGACCCGTCAACTAGAACAACATTATTTCAACAAAATAACTCAAGTATTCATATACCAAAGCACCATAGAAGTAAATAGGTCCAGTATGGTAAAACTGAAAGATGTTATATCTTCACTGATTAAACCTGCTGGCCACCATGGCTGGTAAATTTCAGAACAGCTTACGCAAGAATATGCAAGTTATCCATTTTAAAGCCGTATACAAATATATTAAATGTGATTGTTGTGTTGTTAGCCTGTGCTCTTCCTAATTTACAAGACCCTTCTTATTAAATAAATAATATAAAGAATTTTTTTTCTTTACTTTATACATAACTAACATCTAAAGATGACATAATAAATTTTTGTACTACATTAGTCATTATGTTCTTCACAAAAAAAAATGTTCTATGTTTATTTGACAATAATGACTTGTAAAGGTTTAAGTTGAATCAAAATATTTTAATTTGAAATACATGTTTTATTTTTCCGTTACACCTTAAAAGATTTATAATATTTTATAGGTTTGTTGCTCATATTTATCATTGTTACTCAAATATATATGTTCCAAAAGTACAAATAGGTTGAATAGAGTTAGATCAAATTTATTAATTTGTATATAATATTGCCTTAAGGTCGCAGGTAATAAAAGTCAAAATAATAGTAAAGTGATTTATTATGAAGTAATACTTTCATATGATTTAGGAAAATGTAGTATAGTTTCCAAAATGGCACTATTTGATCAATAAGTTTTTTGACATACAGATTGTTAGAACAAATACCTATTATAGCTAATATTGTCACCTTTTGAGTGTTTTCAAAATTACATACTGCTAGCAACACAAAAGTATATAAGTTTTGCTTTAGCACAAAACATCTGCATCTATACTTGAGTTAAGCATACTGTTCACAGTTTTCCGTTTTTGTTAATTAACATTTTCTTCAGTAAAAGTGCATGACAATTTTGTATTAATCTAATTTTATGGATACCGTTTGTTGAATAGACTATTATAGGGTATTAATCAGAAATGAGGTCACATTTTGCTAATTTCAACCCAAATCTTCATCTTTCAACTTTTATTCACATTTCATTATACTCGTAGGTGTCTGCAAGATTTCCCACCAAAAATCTTCCCAACAAAAGAACCATCATGTGTTATGCACTGGCTGGCTTCCTAGCACATGGAAGCTGTTATTGTTTATAACGAAGCTCGAACTAAAGAGCACTTCTGTATTGATGATTCGTGGTTTAGTTTTCTATGCACTTTATTCTTTCTTCATTGAAGAGGTCTTTTATTTTTTAAGAAATATGTCACAATCTGTGTCTGTGAATGTATATATATTTTTCCTCTCAGTAATTTTCTTCATGCTTGACAAAAGAACAACTGCCAATCTTTCTCTTTTTATGTTCATTTACAAATTCTTACAGTACTACACTGGTATTTGACACATGACCCTGATGTTTTCTTTTCAACATTTCTCTTGAAGTAAAAACTTTTAGTGTTTATTTGACTTTTGAGAGATAGAATTCTATCCAATAGCATTCAACTGCTGTACAAAATAGCTCCTCACTGTGATGGTGCAACCACACCAAAAATGCATGTTTGCAACTGCCGCGTGACAATCTTGACAAGTACACTTGTAACCTGTTCTTCATTATAATTTTTGAAACTGTACTTATATTGTTTAGAGTGATACACAAAGAATCTCCTGACCATCAATCTGTCGATTTTCGGAAGATTTGTACTATCTGCTCTCACAAATCCAACATCAATGGTTGATTTTGCTATTAATACAAATAATTTACGATATTTACACATATAATAACGGAGATTTGGACGATTTTTTGCCAGTTTTAGGAAAGAATAGTGCAAATCGACTAGTTGTTGAATCAAATTTGACATTTATTTGTTTACTATATGAGTGACGTCACGGCCCTGACCACAGGATATCAAAGCGTTTACGGCGCGAGATAAAAAAAGATTATTTCTAGCATTTTCAAATTAAAATTTTACAGTAATCATTCATTGTTATTTATTAAAATCGGTATATTGTGGAACCTTATGCCAAATACTGTTAGAAATAAACAATATTTTAATAAATTTTGATATGAGTCAACTACCCTATTGCACGTTACGCAAAGGCGTTTCATCTTGAGTATAAAGCGAACAACAAAGTTTCTATTCACGCTCACTCGACTGATGGTCACCAAGCACTTAAGGAAGGCCTTCGCACCGAAGGGATCCTTTACCACACTTTTGCTCGAAAAGACGAAAGAATGCCCCGAGCCGTAATTTTTGGACTTCCTGAGTATGTAGAAGATTACCTCTCGGATGAGTTGGCGTCTATTGGTTATCCTAATGCAAAGGTTCGAAAGATGAAAGTAGCCGAAGGCAAAGTTGCATCATGTCCACCCTTTCTTGTTCAACTTCCTGCTGGCGCCGACATAGCCAAGTTCAAAGCCATCAAATATATTAGTCATTGTGTTGTCCGTATCGTCAAGTATCATAACAAAAACACTTATGGCACCCAGTGCTACCGTTGTCAAGCATTTGGCCATTCTTCTAAAAACTGCAATCTACCTCCTAGATGTGTAAAGTGTCTTGAAGACCACCTTACCGCAGAATGTTCGAAAATTAACCGCTTGGAAGCGGCAAAGTGCTGTAACTGTGGTGAAGACCACCCGGCCAACTACAGACAATGCAAAGAACGTCTTAATTACCTTCACCTCCTACAGGCTCGGCAAGACAAAATCAAGGAAGCTCAAGAACTTCGCAAATCTAGGATCTACTCAAAAGTTGATGGACGTCCATGGGCTGCGGTCACATCAAAAGTTTCTCAAGCCGAAAATGCCAAGCCTCAAAATCTGTTCATGCAACATGTTACTTCCCTCGATAATACTACATCCGAAATGATAGATATCCTAAAAATAATCAAATCACTTAAAAATCAATTTAGTGCATGCGACAATATGATGGACAAAGTTATTTTAATACTTAATCACCTTGGTCAATATGTGTGACAATACAGGTGAGCTTCGTTTTTTTATATTGGAATGCCGATGGCATTCGATCTAAAATATCAGAATGCTTAGACCTGGCAAGCGACCGTTGTGTTGATATCATAGCTCTTTGTGAAACTCGATTGACCGCGAACCTTAACCTAGACACACCCGGTTATTCTACGTACCGCCACGATAAAAGACCTAACGGCAAGGGCCAGGGAGTTGCAATTCTTGTCAAACAAGACATCCCTCATTCAAAAATTCATATCTCCTCCACTTATAACCTTGAATGTATAGGTGTCCACCTTACGTCCCCCGATGCTGATATGTTTATTGTTTCCGCTTATAACTCCCCTAATCTACCTCTAGTCCCGAGCGATCTTGATGCATTACTTAAAATAGGGCATAGAGTATTAGTTATGGGCGACATAAATGCCAAGCACCAGTACTGGTACTGCAGTCAAAATAACGCTCGTGGTGTTGCTCTATTTGACCATATGGTGGACCACGACTACCAAGTTTACGCTCCGTCAACTCCAACATTGGTTCATTATAACAGCACCCATGTTCCATCCACTCCAGATGTACTTATCGCTTGTAATGTTACTAACATTTCCGAATTACGATCTCTGCCAGCGCTATCATCAAATCACTTCCCAGTTTTATTTTCAATCGGAGGAAATTTTAGGAGGGATAGTTTTAAGCGATATCGTTACGCAAATGCTAATTGGTCAAGTTACAGAGCCTGCCTTGACAAAAATGTTTCATTATCAACTAGCGCATACGATACCACATCCAGTATTGATGCCGCGATTACTCAACTACAAAACGCGATACTAACGAGTCGTGAGATAAATGTACCTTCGGGTCCCTCTACAACTAGACGGTACTCATTACCGAGACGCATAAAAAGCCTAATAACAAATAAAAATCGTTTAAGGAGATTACTTTTAAAAGAAACCAATCCTACTATTAAATGTACCATTGCCAAAGATATTAATTACCTAAAATTTCAAATTCAACAATTAATTCAATCACATAATGATAAAATATGGAATGATAAATTAGCTAAAATTGATAATCCTTCAAGTGACATCTGGAAAATCGTCAAATCGCTTAATTATAGATCAACTACGATCCCACCTTTAAAAACCAAAGACGGTAAACTAACGACAACCACCATTGAACAATGTGAAGTACTTTCCGACGCCTTTCAAGATAATATGAAACTAACTTTTAACTGGCTTAGTGACGATGCTACCGAAACGGCTGTCGCTGTATCATTAGATAAAATTAAAAATCTCGAAAATTTCACTTGTCCAAATTTAGTGCGACCTAGGGAAGTTTCGGCATTAATAAAAAAGTTAAAAAACCGCAAATCACCTGGTGTGGATGGTATACACAATTGTCTAATTAAGAACTTATCAAGAAAATGTGTGGTTCTTATGACAAAAATATTCAATGGATGTCTCAAAATCGGTTATTTTCCTTCTATTTGGAAAAGAGCTAAAATAATAACTTTCAAAAAACCTGGTAAAGACGAAACTATACCAACGAACTACCGACCTATTAGTCTTCTGCCCTCCATTGGCAAACTATTTAAAGGGATTATCTCCTCTCGCCTAGGAATGGCTACCAACGATCTATTACTACGCGAACAATTCGGTTTTCGCAGGGGTCATTCTACTGTTCAACAATTGGCTAGGGTGTCAGAACATATTACACACCATATTAACTTAGGCAAATCTACAGGTATGATACTGCTCGATGTTGAAAAAGCTTTTGATGCTGTCTGGCATGCAGGTTTATTACACAAACTGGTTATAAATAATGTTCCCATGGGACTCGTCAAAATTATCCAGTCTTATTTGCTAGATCGCTCCTTCTGTGTACATATTGGTGATACCATCTCCAAACCAAGATCCATACCTGCCGGGGTGCCCCAAGGCTCCTTGCTTGGTCCTCACTTATTTGTGTTATACATCAATGATATCCCAAAGCAACCACATACCCATCTTGCCTGTTTTGCTGATGATACAGCGTCCTTCACTACAAACAACGACATCGATTTAATAGTGGAACGTTTGCAACTATCACTACAACTCCTTATTACCTATTTCACACAATGGAAGCTTAAACTAAATACCAACAAAACAGAGGCTATACTGTTCACACGAAAGCGATCCCATCCACATAAAAAATTGACGGTTGATGGTTGTGACCTACCATGGCGCACTACTACCAAATATCTCGGACTAACGCTCGACAACAAATTGAATTGGACTAAAAACACCGATTTGTTTCGACTGAAAGGTATAAAGTCCATTAATGCTCTTTATCCTATATTTAATAGGCGAACTAAAATCAGTCCTAGTACTAAATTAAAAATTTATAAAACTTTGATAAGACCCTGCATCACGTATGCTGCACCTGTGTGGAGTAGCACTTGTAATAGCAATTACACTAAACTTCAAGTCATACAAAACAAAGTACTTAAAATTTCAATGAAAACCCCATTTCGGACCAACTTAAAAATACTGCACAATAAATTAAAATTCCCAACATTAAAAGAATATGTCACAAAATTAACCAAAAAGTTTTATCTGAAAACTAACCCAAACCATCACAACAAACTTATATCCACAATAGGCAAAACGAGATACAAAGATCTAAAATATATCGATACATATTGTCGATATCGACTCCCACATCACTTACTACTTTACGACTAACAAAGGTGACACGACTCGATGGCCGGACCGCTACCCGAGTGCGTTCGTGTGTGGGTAATTTTAAAATTCGCCGGTCGATATTATGATTTACGAAGTTAACTTGTATTGTTTCGCTAAGTAATGTTATTTATATGTTTATGTGTGTTTAACCACTATAATTATAGTTATTCATTAAAGTTTGGCAAACTGTTAGCTAATAACTACTATAGCTATTAATAAGTGCTGCTGTTCTATAGTGTCGACTGTTACTTATCTTCGCACTACCAACTCAAAAATCAGGTACGATTGTTTGGTTGTTCTATACTATTATTATCATTAGTAGGACACATTACATTTTATGTATACTTAAATGTTTTATAAAGGCGCCTAGCCTGTAGAAAGCAAGTAGGTACTTTAATGTAAAATACATTTAGAATAAGATCTATTTGTCATTTTGTGTATGTTGTTTATATTATTAATAAAGACCTTTGGAAATCAAAAAAAATCTTCTGCATTGGGTGCGTATGACCCAGTCTAGAGCGTTTGAACCGGAACTTAAGGTTTTCGGTACCGGGACGTCCAAATTGAAGGGACCCTTGGTGCGTTTGACTCCCTTTCTGGATGATAAAGGATTGTTGCGTGTAGGAGGCCGATTGAGGCACGCTAACTTGCCTTATAGATCACGTCACCCCCTGTTGCTCCCCAAGGACGGACCATTGGTGCGATTGTTGATCATTGATCGCCATGTGAAGAATGCTCATGCCGGATGTAATGCATTGACCGCGCTCCTCCAACGGGAGTTTTGGATTTTGTCAGCGCGAAGAATAATCCGATCTGTTATCTTTCGATGTCTGCCCTGCTATCGTTTACGCCCCGAGACGATGCAGCCCCAAATGGGTGATTTGCCTGCTGATCGTGTGAATGAATCGATGACCTTCTTAGGAGTTGGAACTGATTTCGCGGGACCGTTCACTATAAAAACGTCGCGACTCCGTAATGCTAAGACTGAAAAGGCTTATTTGTGTGTGTTTGTTTGTTTGGCCACTAAAGCCGTTCATTTGGAGGTGGTGAGTGCACTCACCATGGACGCTTTCTTAGCAGCGTTAGGCAGATTTGTCTCCCGCCGGGGACTGCCTTCTCTAATTCGGTCCGATTGTGGGACGAACTTCAAGGGCACTGATAGACATATAAGAGAAGTTTGTGAATTTTTAGATAAAAATAATATTGAGATCGGATCCACACTCTCCCGTAGGGGGGTAACATGGCGATACTCCCCGCCGTCTTGCCCTCACTGGGGAGGGATTTTTGAATCTGTTGTAAAGGCCGCCAAGACTCACCTTCGCCGCGTTATTGGGGAGACTATTCTCACGTTTGAGGAACTCGCGACGGTGTTTCATAAGATTGAGGCGGTTCTCAACTCGCGTCCGTTATGTCCGTTGTCTATCGACGCGAACGATTTGCAGGCCCTCACGCCGGGCGATTTCTTGATAGGCAGACCACTTAACGCCCTGCCCGAGTATCCTTATAGAGATGTCAATCCAGGACGCCTTTCGCGGTTTGAGTTGCTCCAGCAGCTTACCCAGAGTTTCTGGCGCCGCTGGCACCTTGAATATTTACACATTTTGCAACAGCGCGTTAAGTGGTCAGATAAGACAAACCCACCGAGGGTTGGAGACCTCGTGTTAGTGAAGGACCCAAACCTGCCACCCTTACGTTGGCGTCGCGGACGCATTGTCCAACTTACTCTAGGGTCTGATGGTGTGCCCAGGTTTGCCGAGGTCCTAGTTGGGGATTCTGTTTTGAAGCGCGCGGTCGCTACTCTTTCTCGCCTCCCCTTAGACTGATTTGGCGGACAGTCCGGGACTGTCCGGAGCGGGGGGATGTTCACGCTCGAGGAAGAGCGAGTAGCAATACTGCATTGTGGTCTGTGCAGTGACAGCTTTTTTGGCGGCCGGCCGCATGTGACATGTCAGTTGAGTCGAGTCGAAATGTCATGACATGCTTAGAGGTTATGAGCGGGCCGGAATAAAATATAATACACAATATTCAAGCAAATAGTGATTTGCGCGGCGCACCTAATATCGGGGTGCGAAAGCCCGCTTTGTGTTGTGCAAGGTATCAAAATCGCGTGTGTGAGTCGTGGTGGCCTAATAGGCCTTTGTAGTGCTCCGGTCTCCACCGGTGGATCCACTGCAGAACTTCAGGAGCCGCGACTTCCTTCGAGCTAGCTCAGGAAGTCCACCGGCTACGGAGGAGACGGACGGAGACAACGGAAATCGGGGTAAGCCACAATGCTTTCTATGAGCGGGTAGTAGGGCATCAGCAATCAACCCAAAATTCCTTACTCGGTGAAACGCCGACGTGGTGGAGTCTACTTGGGGCACCACCAATGGATGTATCCTGAAGTGTCGTCCTGAAGCGTCCCTAAAATTTTCCAGGGTGATAAAAAAATAACGGTGTATATTTTTTATATAGATTTTAAGTAGGTATGTATCTTCTTATATGAATGTAAAAGCAGTTTTGTTTACAATTACTTCTATTTTTATATACAACTAGAATCTGCACAAATTTGTTTCGTACATATCGAGTAACACATTATAACAATCCGTGGATAACGGTATGGGCTTCACAATAAATAAGATTATTGTTACTAGTTTCTAGTATCTATTAGTTATACTCTAATTTAAGACAGCTGTTTGTTATTCCTTATAAATAAAATAAAAAATAAAGTATTTTTGTGTTTGAAGTATGTTCATACCTATATAGATTATCCGATGAGTGCTTAGCAGGTAACTGTAAATAAAGCAATTATTATCTTAAGTAACGTACATATACAAAAAAAATAATTATATTACTTACCTTTTCGTTTTACTCATCACCAGCGAAAAGTATTTTATATTCACATTGCAAAGTACAGATACATAGTCCGACTTGCACTTAGCCAATTTAATCTGCTTGTGTAGGGTATACTGTGCGCGATCGCACAAAATATTATGAAGAGGGAGCGACTTTCGGCGACGTTGTCGCTGCGATGGTCGAGAGCGGAACGTATGAGGCGCGCGGGTGAAATCTGATATTTTTCTAGCTTTATGCCCGCTCTTAAGGAAAGCTTGCTAAGTATGCCGTCGTGCCACATCGTATCAAATGTCTTTGAGATGTCCAGCGAAACCGCGCGAGCTTCATCATACTTCTCAATTCAGTTGACCGTCGATAGCCATTGCATACGTAGTATCTCTATATAGTTTGTGGCCATTGCGACAAGCATTGAATACACGCTGACACGCTCCATAATCTTACAAAGTATGAAGGTGATTGCTATCGGACTAGTTTGACGAGTCAGCACGACTTCCCTTTTTAGGTATTGGTTGCACATTAGCAAGCTTATAAGATCGTGGAACCAGAGCGGTGCTCATTTTCTCAAGAAACGAAGCCAATTTGGCCCTATTGGCTCCTCAAGCAAAGGGAAAATAACAATCGCAATGTAGATCAATCGGAATTTGTTGTTCAAGAGTAGGTAAGCCTACTATTGTAAGCAGAAGGTCCAAACAATAGGCGGTGTAACCTTCTACGTCCGGTATAATATTTTCGTTGGCTCATTGAGCAGCTGGGTGAGGTATAACGACTATGCAAGCTTGCGCCCTTCTCGCTCAGCATGATCAATGTTCTGGTACTCTATTCGTAAGAATCATGTCCGTAAGGAACAGCATAATGTAGCTTGTTAGCCTTGTGATGGTGGTGGACCGGATCAAGATTGGGGTGCGAAACACGGATGTTAGTGGCACTTTAGACGTTTGTGAGAGGACGTGCTGCTGCTGTTTAACCTTTTTTCTTTTTGAACTTTTCATAACTGGTTTAGTCGGTAGGGCAGGGAAGAACAGAAGATACGCGAGTCGCCACTCCAGCAACCATGCAGCAAAAACGGAGCTCGGCACCAAAGTCACACCTTTGACCTTAGGCGTGGGCCAGATAGAAAAGGCGCGGGCGAGGCGCACCGCTTCTATCTGTTTTGTGCCCGTCCGTTTTCATACAATGAGTATGAAAGATCATTCGACAAGCTTCCAGATGGCGCGCTACGGTTGCAAAGACGGGCGCGCCGGCCGTCGCACTGCTGGCGCGCATCCGCGTACCTCAGTCTATAGTGAGTTTTGCGCGGGACCGGAAGTTTCTTCTTCTTCTTCTCCTTTGCAAATTGGCGAGTTGCACCAGGGCTAACATGTATTCGTCGTCAGAGGAAGACATGTTGTTCGATCAAAATCAAACTCTTTAATGGCACCAACGTACTCACTCGCTGGCGCACCGTAGCATAAAAGCGCTGTTCGCGCCGCGCCGCCTCTGTCTGGCCTGCGCCTTAGTCTTCGTATTATCTATACTAATATTATAAAGCTGAAGAGTTTGTTTGTTTGCTTGAACGCGCTAATCTCAGGAACTACTGATTCAAATTGAAAAATTCTTTGTGTTGGATAGTCCATTTATCGAGGAAGGCTTTAGGCTATATAACATCACGCTACGACTAATAGGAGCTGAGCATCAATGACAAATGTTGCAAAAAACGGGTAAAAAATATACAGCGAAACGTAGTTCGCTGACACAGCTAGTAAATCATACATCGAGAAGGGTACGTTCTTAAAAGGCGGCTCTATTGTGGTAGATGATATAGCGAGTTGTATTCTTTGCAGCTCCCCCCACCGTCGGGTCGGTGGTCACATTAGGTATGATTAAGATGTTGGATCTGAGAAAAAGCAATTGGTGTATCGCCTCCGAGTCCGAAGGTGGTGTTCAATGAAAACAAAAGTACACTTAAAATATTTTTATTAATATCAGTCAACAAATTCATAAACATCAGCTACTTGGGAATTTGCTTTTGGCGCATTTTGTTTTTCTTTAATCGCAGAAGATTTACTACCACAAGAAGTTTTAAAGATTTTGTTTTCATTGATATTCGTTTTTAATTTTGTACTACAGCCTTGTTCATTGGCAGATAATGGCTCTGTCTTCTTTTTCTTCGGCACAGGTTCTGCACTAGATTTTCGAACTACATACTTCTGCAAGTTGTCTGAAAAGATTAAATTAAATTTAACGTATAGTGTTTACTCAGCTCACGCATCATCATGAGTGATCATCTCAAGACTTCCGGTAGTTTCCCAACAAGCAGGTATTAAAATGAACATGAACATCAAGACTAAAATTATGTCGAATTCCCATGTAGTACCCACTCCTGTGAAGGTTGGAGGCTCTTCATTGGAAGTTGTTGACGAATATGTTTACCTGGGGAAAATAGTCAAACTTTCAGAAAGACATAGGTAAATCGACAAATCCAACTCGGCTGGGCAGTGTCCGAAAAGCTACGCAGCATTTTCTCGTCCCATTTACCGCAGTGCCTCAAGACAAGTCTTCTAATCGTGTTGCCATTGATGACGTACGGATCAGAGCGGAGAGGTCTATGCTCGGAGTTTCTCTACGCGATCACATCAGAAATGATGAGATCCGTAGAAGAACTAGAGTTACCGACTTGGCCCAAAGAATTGCAGACATTAAGTGGCACTGGGCCCAACACATCGCTTGCAGGACTGACGGCCATTGGGGCGAGGCGGTCCTCGAGTGGCGGCCGCGTACCGGGAGACGCAGCGTTGGTAGGCCACCTACAAGGTGGACCGACGATCTGGTGATGGTCACGGGAAGCCGCTGTATGCGGGAGGCGCAGGACCGATTGGTTTGGAGTTCCCTAGAGGAGGCCTATGTCCAACAGTAGGGGTCTCTTAGCTGAAATGATGAGTCACCACTACGTATTATACAAAAAAGGTTTCAAACCCATAGCAATAGATGTTGGTGCGTGACCCATATTTACAATAATTATTACAATCAGCATCAAAGTCAAGTATACCAAGTAGTATATACCTTTGGGCGGATTTAGGGTCAATAGTGGCATGATCTAAGGTTGAGGCACTGCATACTAAAATTAGTGTTGCCATAGAAGTTAGAAGCCATACATCAAATTTTGTTCGAAATTAGGGTCAGGGCATAGGCCCTAGTGGCATGATAGGTGTAGGTAGGTCTTTGGAGGGTACTAGTATTAGCATTTCCATACATAGAGCATCAAAAATCTAATTCAATGTGTTGCTACAAACATATAGAATTTATAAAAAACCGGCCAAGTGCGAATTGGACTCGCGCACCGAGGGTTCCGTACAAACTTCTATAACTTCCTTACTATATTCATATTTCCGGTTTGCAATTATTTTAATATGTACTATTAGACCTTCGGACCTTCGGGCGGAAAGATCCTCGAGTGGCGGCCGCGTACCGGGAGACGCAGCGTTGGTAGGCCCCCCACAAGGTGGACCGACGATCTGGTGAAGGTCGCGGGAAGCCGCTGGATGCGGGAGGCGCAGGACCAATCGGTTTGGAAATCCCTGGGGGAGGCCTATGTCCAGCAGTGGGCGTCTCTTGGCTGAAATGATGATGATGATTAGACCTTGCTGCTTGCCAAATTTCATGATTCTAGGTCAGGAAGTAGTTTACAATAAACTGGCACCTGGCGCCATCTTTGCGTCGCCTCACGACTTTTCTTGGCGAAAGAGCGCGAGCCTTGCCGGCGGCGCACGGACTCTGCTTTGTGAGTGAGAAACCGGTGTGCTCAGGAGATTGCTGTGATGCTTGGGTCAATGATAATAGCATAGAATTGTTGATTTGTGAATTTTGTTGTTTTTTAGTTTGATAATTACGCGTGGAGTGTTCAAAAAGGAAATTGGGTTTTGATTTCGCGTGGAGCATTCAATAGAATAAGTATTTGGACCGTTTGTAATTGTTAACGTCAGTGTGTTAAAGAAAAATATGAAATGGCGGATCGGCTATGAACTAAAACTGAATATTGATTTGTCGCTGCGGAACGTGAGATTCTTCAAATTCATATCTGTATGTACCACAGGGGGTAGTCTGGGTGATTAGGAATCGCAAAAATGAAGTTGTGAATAAACACGTCAAGTTGTGACTTGTGGCGGGTGACCTCCAGGGCGGACTCCATAACGAACGGTAAGTTATTTTTAGTAATAGATATATCAAAAACAAATAGATCGGGACTCGAAGCCCAAATTGACTTCGAGTGGTAGCAGAGCTTGGCTTGGGTTCCACCAAATCAAAACAAGTAGGTACCCTATTAATTTTAATTCCCTTCAAGGTGTCGAAATCTATATATATAAAAGAAAACATATTAAATATACAGGGTGTAACTGAACACCCCAATAACATTTAAGGGTATGTATCAGGGACTGCTTATCAGTATAAAATATTGATATAGTATCAGTAAAAATATCTGTACTAAAATTCTATACAAGGCGAATTTCTGTACCGATATTCTTCATTTATACACTTATTTAACCCTTATTTTATTTCTGTACTGAAATCATACGCGCGGGCGTCACTGGCCGCGGGGCAGGTGGATAAGGGGCCCCAACGGGTGAGGAAAAATATGTGCCTATGCGCGCCGCCGCTGAGCTCAAATCGCACATTGCAACTTGCAACAGGTTTACTAACTCATATAAAGGGATCGTAGATGTTTCGATTACTGTAGAGTGGATATTAATTAACGCAATATCAATCATTTTTGTGTGCAATGGGTAGGAAGCGTAGAAATGCCGTGCACGGATATTTTTCATATTGTAAAACAAGCAACGAATCTTCGTGTTTGATAGAAGGATGTGCAATGAAAATAAAAATAAGTACCTTCGTCTTAATATTTAACCAAGTAGTTACCTTATTTATTATGTTAAGTTTAATAGTATTCAATAAAATAAAACGCGATGTTTACGATTTGAATACCTATTCTAAAAGTCTTTGTCTATGTTAATAGTAGGTAAGTGCCAGAGTGCCTATCTAGGTAAGGACCTATCTACCTTAACTAGGTATGTGCCTATATAAAACTACGTGTCAGGGTGCTAGCTAGGTTAATTGCGGAAAATTGAACAAATTATGGGTATGAATGACGTTAAAAACGGAAGCTATGCTTGGGCTGTGTTTGATTTTACATGCTTTCACTTAACGTGGATGAAATGCAAAAATAAAATTACGGGTTGCACTCCAGGAGTGCCGGCAGAAGTGAAAACTTAAGTATTAACGTTGTGCGTTTTGGATATTTTGGAATGGTTATGGAATAATTTTGCACGAATTGCTTTAATTATCAGAATAAAAGTACTATCTTTTATGTGGTAGAATACAATATGTATTTATTGCGCTATCGTACACAAACATGACAATTTATATTACATTAAAAAGTTTATCCCTCAGAAAAATCAACTTCCTGTTGTAACGTTGTGCGTAGGTACATAATTATATAACTAGTAATAATGAATCAAAATATTTACAATTAAATTAAAAATATGATCAAAACAGACATTAATATACTACTTAAAAACGTAATTTTATAACAAATAAATAATATTTAATTTATACTAACTTACCTAATTAATATTTACAACAAAATCAAATAAAAGCACAATTTAGATTTTTCCTAACAAAGTAAATAAATTGATTAAAACTGTCTCAAGTGACGTGTGACTTCCAGTACTTTTGACAGCCGCTATTGTTCTCGGCCGGCTTACGTGGACCCCTCACCGCACCTCGACAGTTCCTGCGGCCATTTCAATTTTAATTGGTCTTACGAATTTTCGATCAGGGTCACGTGTCCTGACGGTCACGTGTCCTGACGCGAGTTTAATATTTTTTACCCATTACAAAAAAAGTGTACAACGCCGCTAAAGAAGTTCTCACTTCAAAAATCTATATCCCACCACTTAGAATAACAGGGTCAATATTTGAAAGGCCCCAAATTCATGTCTTTCAAAATTTCTCGAGAATGTGTGTATATTTTTTTAAAAGAATTTTTTTTGATTGTAAAATAATCAACGAAAATGTTCCTCTAAGCCTCGATTATAACAAATTAATAATAAAAAAGTTGTTAAAATAAAACCAATAAAATTGCAATTTTTTCACGTGTCGCCACGGCTCATGCGCTACTATATTTAGATAATATGAAAAAAGGTGAATTCTTTGAGCTATTGGCTATTGTGTGCTGTAATTATAACTGAATCAAGCTTCATACTTTTGATAAAATTACCAATACCCGCTAAGTCAATAAAGAAAAAACTCGTGTTCCAAAAATGCGCGTCATTGTCCTGCGCAATGTTTGTTTTCAATTTAGTGTTGAGTTAGAGACGAGGGGGGAGGAAACTTGTGGCAGGGTGAACAGACCTCCCCGCACCAAAGTCGGACACATGCTTTGGTGAAGATACAAAGCGTTGGTTTTTTGCAAGAAGCCTTTAAAAATAATTCTCCAAAAATTTTCATTACAAACGTCATTTATGTTTTCCCGTAATGTCATTCAACCCAAATGTTCATGTAAATCATAGACATGATGATGATACTATGATATACATTAAAATTTTGGGTTGAATAACATTACGGGAAAAACTATTTAATAATTAGTTTTAGATAACGATAAAATATTTATTGGTTATTATGAAACACCGTGTATATTCATTCTGTCCTATTGTAAGTCTTTTTCATATTGTAAAATATGCATGTTTTGTGAACATAATTTAACATTATATTTTTTTTTTAAATACCACTTGCGTAAAACATATTAGGTCAAGTTTTTTGCGATTTCATCATTTTCCCTAACGTCATTGTCCTGAATTTGGGCTGCCAGGATAATGACGCGCATTGAGAAGAATGACATTATGTGGAATAGTAATGACAAATCTTGAGGATAATGATGAGAGTTCGTAAATGCATTTGTTTAAGATCAAATATAACATTTTAATAATTAGTACAAATCGGTATACTGTTGACGGAAGGCAATATTATAATGAGTGTAACTGGTATTGACAAGACAAGATGTAATTGGTATATTTTGTGACCTATCAAGGCTTTTGACTGCGTTGGTCACCAAACTCTTATAATAAGCTCAAGCATTATGGTGTCTCTGAAGAAGCAATTAGACTTATTGAGTCTTATTTGTCTAATAGGGTTCAGAAAGTTGTTATATTAACAAAACTGAGTCTTCTGGTGCACCTATAATTATGCGCGTGCCTCAAGGATCGATATTGGGACCATTGCTCTTCTTATTTATATTAATGACCTCCCACATTTCACTAACAATGTGTGCGATACAGCACTATTTGCAGAAGATACTTCTTTAATATTATTCCTTACAGCTAGTGAGCAAGGTTGACGGAGAAAACGGAAATACTCACGTTGTAAATATTACTCTCTCTCTAAAGTATTGCACTGGTTCACTATGAACAATTTATCATTAAACTCAAATAAAACTAAATGTATTAAATTCTCATTGCCAACACAAGTTGATACTATTGTGGAAATGATTAATCGAACTGTCGGATTCATCGATTCTACAATTAGATCGATATTTAGGTATTACACTAGATTCAAGATTGCAGTGGGATCCACATATTGAATTCTTGGGATGAAGTTGTTATTAATAAAACTGAGTCTGCTGGTGCACCTATAATTATGGGTGTGCCTCAGGAATCGATATTGGGACCATTGCTTTTCCTAATTTACATTAAATGACCTCCCACATTTCACTTATAATCTTTGCGATACAGTACTATTTGCAGATGATACTTCTTTAATATTTAAGATTGACAGAGGAAACAAAAATATTGACGTTGTAAATAGTACTCTCTCTAGAGTATTGCATTGGTTCACAATGAACAATTTATCATTAAACTCAAATAAAACTAAATGTATTAAGTTCTCATTGCCAAATGTAAGGAAAGTGGATACTATTGTAGAAATGAATAATTAAGTTGTTGAATTCATCGACTTTACAAATTTTTGGGTATTACACTAGATTCAAGGTTGCAATGGGATCCACATATTGAGTCCTATGCAAACAGACTTAGTTCTGCAGCAAATGCAGTAAAAAACAAGACAACTTACTGATGTTGAAACGGCAACATTGATTTACTTTAGTTATTTTCACAGTGTCATGTCATATGGAATACTACTAGTATAGAAAGTCCTCAATACCCATTCAACAGTCAAAGATATCCTGAATACCCAATCAGGACATCTTTTAGCTGATAAGAAGAATGGACGCAAGGAACTTAACAGCTACATCAGAAATGTACCAACATTTACAAAAGGGTGTATCAATACCACACACAGCAATATTTGTTTACATAAATAGTTAATATACAACAATTCTTAACAATAAAACTAATAATATCTACAAATTAACACCAGGCATTAGCATCATTCTAATAATCGTTGACTTTATAATAAGTAATTAATAACCTTTGCTCAATTTATGAGTATTTTTACATGCGCTTTAAACTTATGAAATGCAAATCAGTAACACTTTATGGAATATTATTATAAAAAGTTATACATTTCCCCATAAACAAGCATTTAGTTTTTAAAGCCTGTACGTCGGAAAGGTAAGTTTGTTGTTATTTCTTGTGTTTAAATGGTGAATTTGGAAATTGGTATCAAATGGATTATGATTTTAAATGACCGATTCGAAAGAGCTTTCTATGAAATCATATTCGAATAAAGAATATTTTGATTTGATTTTGAAAACCTATGTCAAAGGTGACGGTACGCAGAAATAAAAAATCTCAGAACAATAAGTTATTGTCCTGAGGAAAAAATGATCCTGAATTGCTAACTGTAGAAAAAGAAAAACGAGACAGAAATAATTAAAAAAGAAAGAAGAAAAAATTTCAGCAAAAAGCCCTCGCGCAATATAAGAGCAACGCAAAAAGTGAAAGGGGAATTCCACAAATAAATAATTTCTTCAGCTAGTACATTTATTAGAATGTATTTATAGGATAGGTAACTATTATACGTAAGTAATGGAAAAGAAGGATAAAAAAGAGTGCATGTTAATGAAATGCAAATACTAAGATGGACATAGGGGTGACAAGAAATAAAGTACGAAATGAGAATATTAAAGGAAGTTTGAAAGTTGCGCCGAATACAGAAAAGATTAGGGAGTGGTTAAGATGGTTTGGGTTGAGGAGGAAAAAATGCCATGTAAATGAAGATAGTGAATATGAACGTAAATGGATGTGCAGGTAGGAGACCAAAGAATAAATGAATACAATGCGTGAAGAAATGGATGGAATGATATGAAGTAAAAGGAGTAAATGTAAGTATGACGAATAACAGAAGTTAGTGGGAGAAAAAAATATAGCGTACTAACCCCGCCTAGCGTGGGATAAGATTAAGTGTTATATGTAGTTAACAAAGTATAATAGTGATAATTTTCTATTAGGGGAACATACAACGAAAAAAGGAAAACAATCAACATTCAAAGCAGTTAAAGTAAAAGCAGTTGCTAGTGAGCAAGGTGCGGGTAATTCTTAGGATAGCAACCTAGTTAATAAAGAAGGATCATTTAAAAGTAAAAAGTGCAGCTATTCAATATAAAGATACAAAGAAGAATACAACTGTTAAAAGACTACAAAATCTAGGTACTTAATTTCCTAACAGAGTAATAAATTTACAGAATCAAAATGTAGGCTCATTAAGTTCACAATCAAATACATGTGCTCTGATAAGAGAAACCAATTAGAAACTTAGAAGGTTAAAAAAGTAAGAAAGCATCGGATATTGAGATAACAAATAATTTTTATTTGCAATATGCGAACAGCGTAGAATGTGCAGACAAGATAAAATATATTACAAAAAATAACATATACCTATACACAAAAACGGTACTTATGTTTACCATTATTTTGATCATATCATATCACAGTTGTTATGACTGCATATTCTTTTATAAACGAGGATCATATTGAGTAAAAAATTAGTAAGTTTTCTAATTATGGAAATGAAAGAAATGACTACGTTTAGTTTTTTGGTTATAACGGATGATTTGTATAAGATCTCAATATAAAATGATATATAATAATATATATTATTTAGAATCAAGGTAAACTGGTTTTTTTGTTATACATTTGTTAATGTATAACAAAAATTCAATCCTACACGACAATCCTACCACGATTAACTTTTATTAAGATCTGAATAAAGCAATTAGGTTTATAAAAGTCTAAAAAGTTCGACTTATATTAATATTTTGACGGTCATTGTGATACTTTAAACCAAATAAAATTATTACCTAGATACTAAATTCTTTTTATTTTCATTTAGCTGCGTATTCTATAAGTATAAAACTAGACTCATGAGCATTATCATTTTCCTAAATATCTCGTCATTGTCCTAAACAATTAAAATCGTGACGTATGCACTCCTTTAACCGCTGGTGTTTATCTTCCTCCATTTTAAAAATATAATTGTATTGCAATTTTATGTACTCGTCGGTATATACAAACCAATAAAGCAATAAATACGTGTCATTAACCACACAAATTGTGAAAGGCACGAAGACATGTGAAGATGAACTAACGTAAAGGACCGCCCTCGTCCCACCCATTATGGTTTGATTTTATTTCAGTATTTTAAATAATAAGAGTTAAATGATATCTGTACAATTATGATTAAAGTACAAAAAAAATTAAGTACAGCAAAATAATTTCTGTACTGAAATAAACTACTACGGAAATTTATTTAAATGACGTCATACAGATAAATGTTATACTCGTATTCATACCGGTAAACAGTCCCTGGTATGTATCAATCAGAAGTAGAGATTCTGTAGAAAAAATATTAGGGCTAACAAACCTACTTTTTTCCCCATACAAACTAAATAAATTATTTTTTGGTATTAAGTGCCGACAGCCCTACGTAAGTGTACGAGGAATACTACGCACACATCATACAAACTAAATAAATTATTTTTTGGTATTAAGTGCCGAAAGCCCTACGTAAGCTTACGAGGAATACTACGCTCACGTCTGCCACGTGTCGTTTTGTGTTTAAATTTCTTTTGTGTTAAGAGCTGATTATGGTTGTCACTTGAAAGTTTTTGCTTTCAGTTTAAAATCAAATAACTCTGAAAGTATTGGGGTTCTAGGTCTCAGACAAGCACCGAAGGTCCATTTAGTATCTAACTTATATGCCCCTTAAATGTTATTGGGGTGTTCAGTTACACCCGGTATATGTCTTGACAGACAGACGGACGGACAACAAGTGATCCTATAAGGGTTTCGTTTTTTCCTTTTGAGGTAGGGAACCCTTTCTTTTTTTAACCCAGTTAAAAATATGTTACATCTACCGCAGTGGGAGTGGGGCCCGACTGCGGTTATGTGGGACTCTCCCCTAATGAGGCCTACCCACTAAAAAAACTGGGGGTTCCATCAAAATCGCATTCCCGACACACAAAGAGAACTTTTCGCAATCGCTTTGTGTGTCGAGAGCGATGCTACCCGGACAAACCGGGCCCCCCTTCAGGGTAGGGAGTGTTTGCGGAACGCCTTCAGACACTCCCTCAGCATAGGGGTCGTTAGTGCGGGTGACGGGAGCCCCACTCCGTCACCGCGACCCCTGCGGTAGCTGGTGGAGGGCGAAAATTCGCCTCCTCCTACCTGGACGCCGCCTACGAGACGAGTCCGCGTTAGGATCATCCTCGCGGACTCGTTCTGCGCTCTCCTTTTGCACAAGAACTTCCTCGCAGAAAGAAGCCACCGCCGCCCAACATGTCTCACTGCTGACCATTTTTTCAACTACAGCCGGCAGTGAAAGGTGAGGTACGGAACCCTACAAAAGGGTTTTTGGCCATAGGTGGCATGGGTCGAACGTAAAAAAATGGACAATATTAGAGCTCATACCCTATCATCTAGTTTAGTGAATGCCAGAAGACTTAGGGGTCAGCATAGGCGTATATTGAGGAAGGCCGGGTGGGTCGTGCCCACCCCAGAATGGTCTAGTGCCCACCCCAGGATGTTAGGCTACCGATTCAAAATTCAATGATTGACGCAAACATACTGATAACTTCACACAAAATCATGGACGGATGAAAAACTGAGCTCATAGGCGTCACCGAACAATTAATTTTGTCGCAAACGCTAATCCATACTTCCATACTAATGTTATAAATGCGAAAGTAAATCTGTCTGTCGCGCTTTCACGCCAAAACTACTGAGCCGATTTAAATGAAATTTGGTACACAGATAGTCTAGCTAGAGCCTGAGAAAGGACATAGGCTACTTTTTAATGCGAAAAAAGCGTTGAAAGGGGGGGTGAAGGGTTGTATGGAAGTATTGTCATTTTAAAAGCTAGAAACTTGAAACTTATTTGTTAGGCTGTAGATTAGATATAAATAAATATGACATTCAAAGTTTACAAAATTTTACACTCAAGGGGGTAAAATAACTATAGGGAATAGGTGATGAAAGTTTGTATGGAAATATGATCAGATTTGAATCCTTATTTTACGGGTAGATTAAGCTTAGTCCGGAAGGACATACAGTTTTTGTTTCAGCGAAATCTGATGTTAAATTAGCGACTTGCTGATAATAACCGAATCCCCCGCCGACAAAGTCGCGGGCAGCAGCTAGTGTCTCCATACTTTCCAGTTTATGAGAAAGTCAAATATTTTGTACAGGAATTTCTGTAGTACCTATTAACAGAATCTAATACTTCGCAGATGGTTTCACATTACGCAAGGTAAACGGAATCCCATTTCGCCGTTTTATGAGACTCAAAATGTAGGTACCTCTTCAAGTTTATTCCATTATCGGTTTCGGGACGCAGTATAATAGTGCTTTTAATGGAATGCGGGGCGGCAATTTCATTGGGCCCATAGGCGTAAAATTTCAAAATCCGGCCCTGGTTGAACGATTATGGGTTAAATTATTGATAATGATACTCGTATGATACTTACCCTTTATAAGGCAAACACATTCATCTAGATATTCCTTTTTATTAGTATCTTTGGTAAGCATAGTTTCCATCGCTAACGTGTAGTCGGGTCCATATTTATCCCAATGCCTATGCTCAGGTATGTTGTCATCTAGAGATTCTCCTAAGATATGAGCGGTGAGCGTTGTCCAGAGACGAGCGGCATTAGGGTGCTTGTAGCCTCCTGAAACCATTTGGAGGTCTGCGATTCATTACCACATAGAGGCAGAAATTGTTCTGGTTAGGTTAGTTCCGTTGGTAATAAGGCTTCTGTGGTTGCCATTGTACCACTATAACGTCACCTAAACGTGCCTTTAATATGATTGTTGTAGATTGTACAGTAAGCTCCTTGTCAAGCTATACTGTTTGTCCTTTCGACCGTTCTTATGTCGCTCGTAATAGAGGCGGTTTTCGTAGTGTAAATATATAGCTTGAATGGGAGCTTACTGTACCTACATGAGTAATTGCAAGTTTTCTTTGATCTTTGGCATTTTAATTTTTACTTATTTTACCATGTGAGGATTCTTTTAAAATACGATAAGGAAGCTCTTAGCCTTCGTCTCACCTGATGGTAAGCAACGATAAGGCCGAAGTTGGAAGCGAGGTTCACCCGGCCTCCTCAACAGCCGAGGAACTGGTTATATTACCTCTAATTGTCGGAACACAACAATGCTATTAACAATGATTATGGCGACAAACTTAGGTAAGATGGTGGTAGCTAGCCAGGCAGGCTTAAAAGTCTCACCACCAACCAAACTGAGCAGAAAAACTTCTGCGCCCATGGGGAATCGAACCCCGGACCTCCCGATTAATACCGGTTGTGCCCGATTGTATCATTCGAGCCCTCGAAAAAATATTGTCCACATATACTTTTGTCAACTTACCGCCACCTAAAAGTAGAGTTGGTTTTCGTTTATCCAGAATACTGCTAATGCATGTACAGTAACTGCGCGGTGTGAGCTTCGCGCCACCATTAGGGTCATAGGCCAGAGCGTCTGCCCCGCATTGCACAACTATGGCCTCTGGCAAAAACCTTTCATAGACTTCCGAAAATACCCTGAAATATGAAACAAATTTAATTTGGGTCTACTGATCTATTTTATGAAATCTTTTTAACATCATTTTACTGTCACATCATAATCAATGCAAGTTTATGTGAATCGAGCTGAAAGATGCTGGATAAGTTTGTGGTTGAAGAATAATATTAGCTCTTAGGAAGTTGCTGTCTATAATTATCATGAAACTTATATTATTTTTCATTGTTTTAGTTGTACACTTACTTACTCTTTAAAAATATATTCTAGAGAATCATCTGAATACCAAGCGTGGAGAGGAACATTACATGCGTAACCTTTTCCCGTTAGAGCACCAATATCATCAATACCACCTGTTCCCGGGTAAAACCCTGGTTCATACTTGTGAAACGACAAAGTAAACACTGATTTACTTAAGTTATAAGCGTCTTGTACTCCATTTCCTGAAAATGTTTATAGTTTGATTATTGTTATAAAATACCACCATAACAGCCAGCTGAGCGAGAGATGCCTACAACTGGACAAAGGCCAAGGTTGTCCAAACCGATCGGCCATTGCTTCGTGGTCTTGCGCTGCCCGCATCCAACGGCTTCCCGCAATCTTCACCTGACCATTGTTCCACCTTGTAAGGAACCTACCATTGCTGCATCATATCATAATCAATACGCGACCTGCGAGCAACGTGCCCTGCTCGCCACCAATTTTTTGGGCTATGTCAGTGACAATTCTTCCTCAAATCTACATTTCTGACTTGATCGCGCAGAGGAACCCCGAGCATAGCCCTCTCCATTGCTCTTTTTGGTGACCTTCGAGCCTTTTTATAAGACCACTAGCTTTCCGCTCGCGACTTCGCCCGCGTTATTTTTCTTTTCCCGTGGGATTTTTTTCCTGTAGGAAAATTACCCTATATCCTTCCCCTGGTCTCGAACTATCCCTATACCAACTTTCATCAAAATCGGTTCAGTAGTTTCGAAGACTATTCAATACAAACAAACAATCAAATCTTTCCTCTTTATAATATTAGTATAGATTGTAAGTGGCCCATGGGCGCCGGCAGGAGGTTGCAAGGGGGTGCACTTGCACCCCCCTGTCAGGAAAGAAAATACTCGTACATAGCAAAAATTACATATTTTTTTCCGACTACACCAACGGGAGGGTAATGTTTTTCCAGTATACAGATTGCGCCACATAAGTTGACCAAAAATGGCTGCCGTCTTCGCAGGTACACAATCATAAGGGGTGCGATGTCAGACAACCTCCTTGTGGTGCACCCTTTTTTTTTTTTTTTTTTTTACAAGAGAGAAAATACAGTCTTTACGGTATTCGACAAGGGAATTGAGCTGACTAGGCCACCCCTTGGATATGCAGGACTCGGGTAGAAGACCCACTACCGGCTAAAAACTCTCTAGATACTTATACCTCCGTGGGGACACAATCGGGATCGGCGTTGGCCATTCCCCGATTGTGCCCCCTGGAGGGTTGCCTGGTGCCAGGGCTTACCTCTACGGAGGGGGTCGACAAGTATCTTGAGAAATTCGACCCCCCCAGACGGCTAAGCTAGGGGTGAAAAGTATCTCTCGGCCGGTTGTCATCCGGCCGAGCCATTTCAACCGCCAGCTTGCTAGGGGAGCTGGCGCGCGTTGAGGAACGCACGCCTCCTCCCCAACCGCCTGCGCCGGAGCGGTGCGGCGAGAGGGTCATCCTCTCGCGCCCGCTCCGCAGCCTCCTTCTGCGAGATAACGTCCTCGCAGAAGGAGGCGACAGCCTCCCACGCCGCCGCGCTGGTCAGCATCTCCCGTGCGACGCTGGCCAGCGCGACGGGCGTACCCCTACCTAGACCCAGCGCGAGGGCTAATGCATCGCGCTGGGGTCGCCAGGCCGGGCACTCCGAGAGGGTGTGCCCGGCCGTGTCGTCGGGAGCGCCGCAATGGTGACACTGCGGCGTCTGCTCCCTCCGTGCGACATGGTGCAGATAATGTCCGAAGCATCCGTGCCCGGTCATCATCTGCACCATCCGGTAGGTGAGGCTGCCTCGCCGGCGCCCAACCCACTCCTCCAACACTGGACGAACGGCCTCGATCGTCCAGTGGCCGGCAGCTGGGTGGGCGAGCGTCTCGGCCCACTGGCGGAGAGCCTCCCTCTGCGCCAGGTGCCTCGTGCGCGCCACCTCCTGCGGGAGGGGCCGCTCCCCCCGACTCCTCGCTGCCACCCGATGTCGGTGCACGGCCGCAAGGACGCGTGCCTCGACATCCCACGGAGGCGAGCCCGCTAGAACGCAGGCCGCCCCGTGAGAGACCGTGCGGTAGGCCCGCACGGCCCGGGTGGCAATGACCCTCTGCGGCCTGCGCAGGAGGGCCATCGTTCGGGGGGCGAGACGCTCCGCCCAAATCGGGGCTCCGTACAGCGCCATCGACTTTATCACCGTCTGATAAAGTCGACGGCACGCTGCGCCCGGTCCCCCCACGTTGGGGAGGACCCGTCCGAGGGCTGCCGCGGCGGCAGACAGCCTTGGGGCGAGGAGCTTGAAATGCTCCTCGAAATCCCATCGGGGGTCCAGCACCAGACCGAGATACTTCATGGAGCTCTCGACCTGGACTTGGACCCCCTCCACTCGGACACGGAGCCCCGCCTGGGGTCTGCGTCGACGCGGCGGCCTGAACGTCATGGCCGTCGTCTTCTCGACGGCCACGTCCAGCCCGAGGAGGCGGATGCGCCGGACGACCATCGTCGTGCCGACCGACGCCAGGTGGACCGCCTCCTCGTACGTGCGCCCCTTCGCCGCGACAAGGGTGTCGTCGGCGAAGCAGACAACCTCCATATTCGGCAGGAGGTTGCCCCGCAGAACCCAGTTGTACCCCAGGTTCCAGAGCAGAGGGCCCAGCACGGAACCCTGGGGTACTCCCGCCGCCATCGGCCACCTGTGGACGCGACCGTCCGCCCCCTCATACACGATTTCCCTCCCGCGGAGGTAATCGGTGATGAGGGAGCGGAGGTAGAGGGGCACTCCGTGGAAACGCAGCGCCTCCTCTATGCATTCGTGGGGGAGGCTGTTGAATGCGTTGCGGATGTCTAACGACACCGCAACGACAACCTCCCCCGCCGACGTGGCCCCCTCAGTCCACCTCTTGAGGTGGGCCACCGCGTCCACGGTGGACCGGCCGGTGCGGAAACCGTACTGGCGCTCGGCCAAGTCCGGTCCCGGGCCCTCCAGATGCTCGACGAGCCGGGAAGCGAGAATTTTCTCAAAAAACTTCCCGGCCTCGTCGAGCAGCACCACCGGCCTGTACCCCGACGGGGCATCGGCGGGGCGATTCGGCTTCCGCAGAAGGCAGAGTCGCCCCACCTTCCAGCCCTGAGGGAACCGGCCCGAGGCGATGCTCGTATTGAGCACCGCCCGGAGCCGCTCCTCCAGGGGGCCCAGTGCCAGGCACAGGACCCTCGCTGGCACCCCGTCCGGTCCCGGCGCCTTCCCCTTCCCCTTGCGCCGGAACCGCTCTCTCACCGCATCGAACTCGAGGTCCGACACGGGAGGGCCCGCTTCCTCCACTTCGAGGGAGGCGCTGGGGGCGACCATCCTCGGGGGCTCGAAGGGTCCAGGGTCGGGAAAGAGCGACCCTAAAACCCTCTGCACGAGCCCCTCGTCCAGCTGGTGTATCGGGGGAGCACTATTTCCGTACTTCCCCCTCACCAGTCGGTACGGCCGTCCCCAGGGGTCGGAGTCGAGGAGCTCTATGAAGGAGTTCCACGACTCCGTTTTGGCCCTCAAGATCTCCGTCTTGAGGGCCTTGTTCGCCTCCCCGTACGCCCGTCGTAGAGTTTCCTCCTCGTCAGGCGCCCTCCTGGTGGCGCGCCTTCTGCACCGCAGGTAGGCGCGCCGCGCCCTACAACTGGTGGCGCGCAGATCCGCTATGGTCTGCGACCACCAGTACACCTGCCGCTTGCGCGCGGCCGGTTTCGCTCGCGGCATGGCGGCATCGCAGACGACGCTAAGGTCCTCCGCGAAGTGCGCCGCCATGCCGTCAGCGTCGCCGGCGAGGTGCGGGGGCAGCTCGGACCACTCCCGCACCATCGCCGCCTCCAGCGCCACGTCGGGCTGGAGGTGCGTCACCGCCCATCTTCGGAAGGCGGCACCCGTTCCCGCTGGAGACGTGGAGGCGTGCGAGGGGGAGACCGAATATCGGACGTACCGGTGGTCCGACATGGTCTCCTCCTCTGCCTCCACTCTCCAGTCCCTCACTCTCGCGGCGAGGGGTGCGGTGGCCAGGGTCACGTCGACGATCGACGAACCCTGCCACCGCACGCACGTCGGGGTGGACCCTCGGTTGAGGACGTCGAGTCCCAGGCTCGTGGCCCAGGACTCGACTAAACCACCCCTGATGTCCGTGGCGGGCGAGCCCCACACGCGCGATTTCGCGTTGAGGTCGCCCGCCACCAAAACTTGCAGGGGCGCCGCCCTCCTCACCACCCCCTCGACCGCAGTCAGGTAGGCCTCAAAGTCTGCCCGACTGCGGTTCGGGGAGAAGTAGGTGGACACCACTACCACTTCTCCCCACTTGACGGCCACGTAGCCGGGCCCCCTCTCCCTGACCGATATGGGGGGGGCCGAGCTCGTGGGTGGCACCACAACGGCCGCCGAGCCGTCGGTGGACTCAGCCCACCTCGTGGACTGGGGCACCGCGTACGGCTCGGAGACCACCGCCAGGTCTATCTGCCACTGCGCCATCGACTGGCACAGGAGATCCTGTGCCGCGGCGCAGTGGTTGATGTTGACTTGCAGGAGATTCCCAGTGGACCTACTGGCCATTGGCGGTGTCCATGGGAATCTCCTCCCTGGCGGACAGTGCTGCCCGCCCGGTAGCCGCCGCTGTGGCAGCCCTCGGCATCAGTCTTCCCCTCACCGGTGGGGGGTTGCAACTGAGGCCCCCCATCCGGTGAGTGGAAGGCTTGCCGGCGTCCGCGCACACGGCGCACTTCACCTGCCCTTGGCAGGTGGCGGCTGCGTGCCCCTCCGAACCGCAGCGGAAGCAGAGGGCGCTGCGGTCCTTGGCGGAGGGGCACCGCTGCACGGGGTGACCGATCCCCATGCAGCGGAAGCAGCGCATGGGGCGCTGCTCCAGCAGGCGGATGGAGGCGCTGCTCCATCCCACCGTCACCTTGCCAGCGCTCGCGAGGCGCTTCGCTACATCGATGGGAGCCGACACGTTGGCGGCTCCCATGCCCCTGAGTCCAGGGTGGACCGTGCCTACCCTGATCGCGGCGCGGGGGCACTCCGCCAACGCCGCCAAGGCCTCACCCACCTCCTCCGCGGTCACCGAGTCATCCAGTCCGGTGACTCGGATGTCCGCGTTTTTGGTCGGGCGTGCTACCTTGGCGGCGTCGCCGAGCACCTCCGCTATGCGCACGGCGAGCGCATCCGCCTGCTCCGGCGAGGTGCCTTTCGGGAGCTCGAGGATACGAGCTCCCGTCATCCCCGTCCGGAACTTTGCGCTCCCCTCTATCCCCACATCCTCTAGCTTTATATTACCCTTAGCCGTCGCGATGGCGGCGGCGTATGTGGCGCCTTTTGCCACCGCTTCCGGCGTAAGTGTGATCACCACCGCCAAAGTCTTAGGTGCCGTAGACATCTTGGGCTTGGCGGCGGTGGCTGGGGGTGGTGGGGGCGCAGCCTTGGCCGCAGCCGTTGCCGTCGCCGTCCTGGCTGGCTTGCGGCGCCCCCTCTTCACCACCGTGCTCCAGCCCTCCGCTTCGGGGGGCTTGGAGGTGTCGGGCCTCGAAGGCCCCAACACCGGTTCCGGCGCAGCGGCCGGAGCCGCCGGAGCCTTCTTGGCTTTGACCTCCCTGGCCTTTTTTGGCAGGTTGGCCTCAGGGGCCAGGGTGGTCACCTCCCTCTTCTTCTTTCCCTTAGTCGCGGGTGCTGCTGGTGCTTCCGCAGCAGCGGCAGGGGGTGCCTGCTTGGCGGGCTGCTTCCTAGCGGCCTTGTCGCTGGCCAGTGGGGGTCGGTGCGACTTGGCCGGCAGTAGGCGCCCGTCCACCTCCAAACCGTCCATTCTGGCGGCACACATGTTCCCGAAAAGGGACATTATGTCTGATTAGAACGAGTCCATGAATGTCATGAACTCGTCCCGAGTCACGACGTCCCCTTCCGGGGCCACCGCTGGTGCCGCTACTGGTGCCGCCACTGGCGGCGGGCTCGCCCTCTGGCGTGGGCTCGCTCCCCTTCCCCGCTCCGAGTAGTCTCGCCTCAGAGCCGCAACCTCCGACTGAAGGCCGTCTAATTGGCTTTTCAGTCGGCGGTTGTCGGCCTGTAAACGGCGAACCTCCTCGGAGGTCTTCCGCTCCGTCAGAGTTCTGGCAACCCCCAAGATAGATGCGGAGGCCTCTTTGAGCTCCCGCACACACGTACCCTTGAGGTTGCCAGACTTCTTGGCAACCTCCACGATGAGCGAGGCGCTGGCTTCCGCCCTGCCCAGAAGCTCCTCAATCGTCAGCCCCTCTGGTGAAGGGGGCCTCTCCCTCTTCGTGGCCTTCCCTTTTCCCTTGCCCTTAGGGGGCTTCGGGACGTCCACCTCCGTTGGACCCGCCTCAAGCTCCTTGCGGGCCTCAGAGAGCCCGGCCGAGTGACAAAGGCCACTACCATCAGGTGGGTCGGTGCCCTCCTTGCCTCCCTTGCGGGCCTTATTGGCCTTTCGCGCCACCTTCGGCAAGGGGGCTTTAGCCCTCTCTACCTCCACCTCCGTGTCTAGTTCCGACTCTGAGCCGGAGCTAGTGCTGAAAAAACGGCCAAGGTTTGGCCGCTTACGGCTGTTGCAGCTGGCCGGAGTGCCCGCTCTGTCCACCCAGAGCGTTGTGCGCTCAACAGTCGCACGCGCATCCTCCTCACCGCCCGAGTAGACCTCTCCTAGGAGATCCCTCACCTCATAGTCTGACGCCCCTGTGGCGTCAGACACGCTGAAGGCGTCCATAAAGGACCACCAATACGGGACTCGCCCGTCGCACACCCACAAAAAGTATATAAAAAATTGCACAGACACAAGAAAATATATACAAATAAAAGTTCAATAAAAACTTAGCCTACCTTAAAATTAAGCACTATAGTGTCTCAAACTTAAGCTATGCCACTAGGGTCCACAAAAATGTCCACTTAACACTACCTTATAGACTAAACTTACTGTCTATACTGCAGTCCAGATGTGTACGATGCGGCCGCACAGCAGTCCTATCTGCACAGCAACACACACAGCACAACACCACAAACACCGCGTTCACCCGACACAATAGTGTCGGGGTCGCCACACAGCACTGCACCAGCACTAGGCACCGGAAGTGCCGACACCACTTGATCGTTCACCGCAAGGATGACGACTGCAACGACGATGAAATTCCGGCCCGGCGGGCTCGGGCTCGGATTTGCGTGCCCGGGGTCGGGCTCGGGCTCGGATTTGCGTGCCCGGGCTCGGGCTCGGAATTGCGTGCCCGGGCAAGGGTGTGCCCGGGCTCGGGCTCGGATTTGCGTGCCCGGGCTCGGGCTCGGATTTGCGTGCCCGGGCTCGGGCTCGGGTTCGGGCACGGAAACTTCCAAAATTTTCCAACACTGGAAAAGCGCACAGATATTCGCTGTGCGACCGGCGGAGCGACTCTGTGGGCGCGTGTGCTCTCGACGGCGGTCAGAGCGCGAATCCTTGTGGTGCACCCTGGGCAACCCGGCAGATTCTCTGCCGCGGGCTAATAGTCTGACGAGAGGCCCCCGATGGAGGGGGGGCGTGGGATGGCCGGGTTCAACCTGGCGGGCCACATCATGTGGCCACCCGCTTCATGCGGGGAAGGGCGAAGTCCCCTCTTCTTGTCTCAAGAAGAGGTGTGGCTTTCGCCGGAAGCCCGATTTGGGCGGCTACCTATGTAGGTAGCAGTGTGGAGGCGACTTTTCGCCATGGCGCTTCGCGCTTGATTTCCCCGAGCTTCGGCACACCCGCGCGGCGGTGGATCCGGTGGGATCTGCCGTCGGGCAACCCGTTACCCGCACTGAGCGGGCCGGGGGCCCGGCGCACTGAGCGTCGGGCCGCGTGGAAGACAACCACAATAAAAAACCACTTTCGGGGTGTAGAGCAGCATACGTGCCGCTCCACTAAGCAGCAGAGCCAGAAGGTGAGTCCGGTAACGGACAGTTCACAGGCGGGGGGTCAGCGGGAACAAGGCTTGGCTGTACTCCCCTTCCCCCTGTCTTGTGACAGACGGAGGAGCTGCTGGGGGGGGGGGGGGGTTTAGTGGGTAGGCCTGGGCCAAGTGCGGTCTGGGGAGTCCCACATATCCTCATGGTTCGGCTCGACCACGAGGAATGCGTCAATGCATTTTCCCCCCTCACAAAAAAAAGGTACACAATCATAAAAATAAATTTTATGTGTAAATTTGCTCACGAAATTTAAATTGCCGTTGCTAAATCTGCCTCATTGCTACGATTTTTTGATCTCAAACGAAGTGTGACACGCGAGGGCTTACAATTACTCCTGCGCAGACGGCAGCTATTTTAGTTCAACTTATGTGCCGCGATCTGTATGTATGTAACACCAGTTCGATAACAGCCCTAAGGGGCTTGACGGATTTCAACAACGAAAGGACGTGTCGTTAGATTCGTGAAAATCGTGAAGACCGTGGGAGTGACATAGGCTGTATCATTTTATGTTGGTTAATAGTATGTGTAGATGCAGATGCACCTCCTTAAAAATAATCCTGGCGGCGCCCACCTCATGTAAGTGGCCACGTTTCTGCACCATAAGTTATCATAGACAACATGCACAAACTAATTCATATAATAGGTAAAACCATTTAAAAGTTATAATTAGTGAAGCAAAAAGTTTTATAACTAAGTACATTGTAAGTATAAATCACCAGCATAAAATACTCAATTTTTCGTCTATAAAGCTGAACGCACATATCAGCACGCGCCGTACGCACCGCATTATATGACGTCATCACCATGTATGCGTCTTCCAATACCAGGATACCTACCGCATTTTTGAAATTCGGCGCGTACGGTGCGGGTCAAATGCGCGAGGTTTCATATTATTTATTTCATACATCGAATTTCAAAATGCGGTGCGTGCGATGCTGACAAATGTGCGTTCAGCTTTATCCCTATTGGTCTAATAACATACCTACTAGGATTTGTTGATGACAATTCAAAAATGATACTAAAAAAAGTAAATCTTGAACTAATATTTAAATACTACAAATGCCAATCAAAGAGTAATAATTTGTCGGTTTTACATTTAAAAGTTATTACATACACATGCTATGCCTGGAAAACTGCATTTTTGCGTTTCCTACGTCAAACGGTCAACGCATTTGCTGTGGCAATGCGTGTTGATGTATGATGCGTCACGAAGTAGATGGAAAAAAATCAATTTAATTATTCTTTAATTTCATATAATAATTACCATGGTGGACATCCATGTCTATATATAGAACTTTAGGAAACTTAACTTTTAAAGTTTCAATAGCCAGGACAATATCATTGACATAGCAGAAACCATCTGCATTAAACCTAAAAAGCATAAAAACAAACGCATATTAAACGTAGTAAAACACAATAAAATGATTAATAATGATACTCTATTACACTAAAGTCATTTGTATAGGGGATGCCATGTTATTGCGCATGGGATTTTATTTTTTCTGTGTGTAACGGTTTCCAATATGGAATTTCTTTTAAACTTAATGAATGACAATACGGAATTCGAGTGATTCAAAAATCTTTAAAATTGGAAACAGTAGAAAATAATTTCGCACGTGATTTGTATTCGTGTTCGAATTCAAGATTCATTTCTAATGATCCAAAAATGCGTCCCCTGAACGCGCTCCTGCGCAGTTTACAGTAGAGCTTGTCTAAGGTAAAATGATGCGCCCCACTAATTCAGCTTGCGCACTCAAGCTTTAAATGTGGACGCACTGCACCATAGAAAACATGTACTCTACACTGCTCATAAAAATTTCGTTACAATTGGTTGTTCAGTTGCCGGCTAGACTTAAGAGGTCTTTTACAAAAAACTCGCAGATTTTCTTATAAGTTATCTACAACTAGCTGCCCGCCCCGGCCTCGCACGGGTATACTAAAAACCTTTTGACAATACCAACAACAATGTAAGAAACCATAGATTTTTCAATAAGTAAACTTATTCCAACTTATTCAGTATTTTATCCAAAACTCGAGATTGGCAGAAATGGTTGTCAATACGACCGATTGCCATATTTAAAGAAGTTGAAGTTGGATAAACTGAATGTCAGTCTGTCAATTTCGTCACTTTTGATCTATTTATATGAACATTTTTACTTTTTTATAAAAAAAAAATTTAAACATTTTCTTTTAGCAACACTTGTCCTGACAATAACCAACACAACCAATTTGGTGCATTCGTTTTGAAGTTATGCGCGAACATACATTTCGACGATTCATTTTTATTTATATAGAAGATAGGTAGAAGATAATAATAAAAGGGGTTTTAGATTACATTTTTCGCGATGGCACGGGGTTCGAAGAACCGTGGAGCAAAATTGCTCATGGTGCTGTCGTTGGAGTCGCAGCGAAGGCGACAACATCCTGAAGATGCCACGTGGTGGCGAAACGCGACGATTTTAAGGATTTGCATAATGGGGCGGTACTTATTAGTGATATTCCCTTGTTGCTGAAGATTTGAGGGAGGCCGAGTGGTGGCATTGGCCTGTTTTAGTACTATGTACCAATTACAGACCACTTTTGGCGGAAGTATTGCTATACAGAATGTAACTGAACACCTTAATAACATTTAAGAGTATGTATGTATCCATCAGAAGTACAGATTCTGTGGGAAAACTATTAGGGCTAACAAACCTACTTTTTTCCATACAAACTAAATTAATTATTTTTTGGTATTTATGCCGACAGCCCTACGTAAGCGTACGAGGAATAGTACGCTCACGTCATACAAACTAAATAAATTATTTTTTGGTATTAAGTGCCGACAGCCGTACGTAAGCGTAGGAGGAATACTACGCTCACGTCTGTCACGTGTCATTTTGTGTTTAAATTTCTTGCCATAAGCATAAAAGAAAGAAAGAAAGAGCTGATTATGGTTGTCACTTGAAAGTTTTTGCTTTCAGTTTAAAATCAAATAACTCTGCAAGTATTGGAGTTCCAGGTCTCAGACAAGCACCGAAGGTCCATTTAGTATCTAACTTTTAACGCAGGCAAGCGCATTACGGCGTTTTGTCAACATATTTGAAGACTGTTTTAAGGAAGTGGATATATTTGCTCACTCTAAGTATAAATTCAGGAGTACCTTATTGTCAAAATTATAGATATAGGATATGTGTTGTTGTTGATTAGTGTATAGGAATCTCGTGTCGCAGTGTTTGTTATAGGACTCCTCCAAAACGGCTTGACCAATTTTATTGATATTTTTTTTGTGTTTTTTTGGTGGGCGGGCACGACTAGTTTTATATAGAATCATTAATATAGTTCATATTTTAGATTTAAGACACTATTTATAAGTTCCAATTGTTAATCTACATGCTAATATGTGGATAAAACTGTTGGTTACAATATTATTATGTAAAAGATTATCTTAGAATAAGACTTTATATTGTAACTGTTTTTTATCCCAAATAAAATAAAAAATAACTTATATGCCCCTTAAATGTTATTGGGGTGTTCAGTTACACCCGATATACCTACCTCGCGGTTTATCGCGATTTACTGCCAAAATGTGATAAAAACATATTGTATTTTGACAGTTTACCAGATAAACCGCTTTATCATATCGTGTTTTGATGGCTGGTGACCCCAGGTTTTGGTGGGTGACCCCAGGTTTTGGTGGCTGACCCCAGCTGGACCACAAAAAAATGTGAAAAATAGATTGTTTGAGTATGCCGCGATAATGTCTAGAGTTTGTCAGACTTTGTCGTTTGCGCGTTTCAGAGATATGTGTGGCTTAGCTGGGGTAACGTTATCCCAACTAAGCCACACGGATCTTGAAAACGAAAAAACATAGCAAAAATATGTTTGCTGATATAGATAGGCGGCAGTTTGTCGGACAAGTTTCAGAGTTTGTCGATCTACCGTTTCAGAGCTCACCTGCAGCAAAGTTGTTGCAACTGAGTCAGCTGGATCTCCAAAACAAAGCGACGCGCGACGTAGCGAAAATCTGTTTGCTGGAATAGTAAAGCAGTAGTTTGTCGGCTAATTTCAGACTTTGTCGCTTGCACGTTTCAGGGATATGTGTGGCTCAGTCGGGGTAACATTACCCTATCTGAGCCACACGGATCTCGAAAACTAAAAGAAATAGCGAAAATCTGTTTACCTATATGGATAGGAAAGGTGGTAGTTTGTCGATACTTTATTCAGATTCAGAGTTTGTCGAGCCCACCTATCTATATCAGCAAACAGATTTTCGCTGTTTTTTCGTTATCGAGATCCGTATGGCTCAGCTGGGGTAACGTTACCCCAGCTGAGTCTCACATATCCCTGAAATGCACATACTCAAACAATCTATTTTTAAGTTTTTTTGTGGCCCAGCTGGGATCAGCCACACTGAGTGATGAACATGATTTGTAAAATGCAATTTTTTACCATGAATAGATAACAACAGGTTTGGGTTATCCAATCTTAGCCCATTGGTCATATAAAAATCTGCCAACATAACTATCTATCTCATCTATCAGTTACTGTTGCATAGGTTTTTTGTATTATCCTTTGGATTTCTTCTTATATAACTAAGTTGGCAAACAAGCATACTGCCTACCTGATGATAAGTAGTAACAGTCACCTATATTACATGTTGTTCCTGTGAGATTCACAGCAAATCTGCGACCACCGCAAGAATCACAGTTGATGTTGCAAATTTATGACGTAGGATATAAAGTCACAGTACCCAGTAATTTCACTGCCATACACTCTGTATAATTATAATAGAATAATAATGCATATATGAATATAGTAATATAGGTATTGATTTCTCTATATACACGGTTATTTTTTTATCACCCTGGAAAATTTTAGGGACGCTTCAGGACACATCCAATATTATATAAAAAAAATAAAAAAAATAAATAAAAAATAATAAAAAAATAATAAAAAAAATAAAAAAATCTCTAAAAATGCTGCTCTCAACTAGTGCAGCATTTTTTGTATTTTTTAAAAAATTTATATAAAATTAAGGAGGGGGGTTATTTTTTTTATTTATATTTAAATCATTCTAATACCATGTCGTGAAGCGTCCCTTAAATTTTCCAGGGTGATAAAAAAATAACCGTGTATATATACCGGTTATTTTTTTATCACCCTGGAAAATTTTAGGGACGCTTCAGGACACATCCAATATTATATAAAAAATAAAAAAAATTAAATAAAAAATATAAAAAAAAATAAAAAAATCTCTAAAAATGCTGCTCACAACTAGTGCAGCATTTTTTGTATTTTTTAAAAAATTAATATAAAATTAAGGTGGGGGGTTATTTTTTTTATTTATATTTAAATCATTCTAATACCATGTCGTGAAGCGTCCCTTAAATTTTCCAGGGTGATAAAAAAATAACCGTGTATAAGCAGCTAATATACATATAAATATAATTGTAAATGTGCAATTCACTCTAGATTAAGTGACTAAGCATTTAAAAAATATACATATCAATCAGTTAATATTGTACCCAAGAATTCCATAGGCACAGACTATGGCGAATTGCTTGAGGTGACTCAGTATCTATCACCCCCCCTCCTTATTAAAGCTAGATAATAAAATATTTAAAAAAAATTACATTCGTACCTTTGTGCATGATGCCACCCCCCACACCAGTTGATAGAAACACTTGCAATATTATAGATAAGACATTTAGCTGCTGTTATTGAACCACCAGCTATCGTAGTCACTAATTCAAACATATGTGAAATTGGCGGACAATCGTAACCTGTTGACATGTAGTAAATTAAAGTGTGCTGGTGAATTTGTCTTGATCTAATAATATACATTAATTGAAATTTTTTATAACAACCTAATCCATACACTTCGTCATCAGCATTTGTAATGTACTCATCATCCACTTCTTCAATTGATTTGATATGATCGAGATACATTTCGGAATGAAATTTTCGGAGCTCTTCATATGTAGCTGGAGCAGATCGAATTATTTTCATATGTTTATTCAAGTGATACGACAGAATGAGATCATGAACAATTTCAGCCTAGAAAGTTTGTAGGTATGTTGAAATAAATTAATAATGAAAATAAAACAATGTAGGTACGAAAATCAACACAAAAATTCATTTTCTTTACTTACTCGTCCACGAACTGCCGGTAACTGATTACATGCGGCTAGTAAATTTTCATCCCAAATGTAACAAACATGTTTTATATTATTATTCATATTGTACACCACAAATTATACTACTGCTATACACTGTCTTCTAGGTAATAAACACTTTCCCGTAGTATTACTATTAAACACCAGAGTTGCGTTCCGAGGGTCAGAGTAATGCAACCGAGAGTGTTTTTCACACTCGCTCCGAGGTTCAGAACGGGTCGGTTGCAATCTTTTTTTTTAGTTTGTATCTTGCTGATCAAGATCAAGCAAAGGGCAAAATATTACTAATCCTTACTATGAAATTAACAGTCAATATCCATTTTTCTGCTTAAAAATAATTACAACACATAGAAATCACTATATTTCCCTTGTATTAGGCTTAAAAGAGTTCAAAGTAGTGTTATTTAATAAAATAATAAATAATTAGCATATTTTTGACATCGACTTTGACATAAAATCTGTCAGAGTGTTTTTCACCCTACACTCGAGTCGGTTGTTTGGTTGCATCACTCGAAGCTTCTGAACGGGCACAGAGTGTACTAACCGCCTGTCAGAGCGTTTTTTACCCCGAGGCTCTGAACGGGTCGGTTGCTGTCAGGGTGCACTCGGAGTGCACTCGAGCGTAGGTTCTGAACGCAGCTCAAAATTATCTACTGCACGCGTAGCCACTGGAACGTCCGTGGGGACTATTATATCTCTATATAGTTTGTGCTATAGTCCCCAAAATCTCGATCTTCTCGATCGACCTGGGTACTATGGTACCCAGTTCCCTTTGCGTAAAACCGCGCGGTGTGATAAAAAAATCGCGAAAAATAAAATATTTTCTCTATGGCTTTATTCCTTTGACAATAGTCTCTTTCATAAGTTGACAGGTCATGTCCAATTTATTTTTAGTCTTAGATTGAAATAAATTTGTCATAGTCTGCGGTTTAACTTACTTGGCCGTATCCATACGTTTCTTACTCCATGACCGATGAGATTTATTGCGTACTTACTTAGTCTGTATTAGTATTTTCGTAGAGTGTTCTATATCAAAATAAACTAGAAGAATTGGGCTACATTATTATGTATGGTTTATAATAGTTTATAGTGTTATATTGCCACACTAAACGTTTTTTTCAAAAAGTGAGTATTTTTGAAATTTTAAGCACTTTAGTTACTATTCTCGTCATTATTCATTCAATTATGAATCCTTATCTAATTAACTATTATAAGTTCATTCCTTATTAAATTAGCTTTCCATACGTATTTTTTATTTAATTTTAGACACAATAATTTATTTTTTACATTTTTTTTAAATTTGAGGTCGCGCGTGCGCATCTCGCGTATATAATTACGTAATTAATCGTTTTTATTATTTTTTTCTTTTTTCATTAATAATATTACCCAAAACTATTATATATCAAAATAATCTTCAAGAATAGGGCTAAATTAATATATATGGTTATTTAAAGTTTTATAAAATAGTTTTGGTGCAAAAAATTTTTTAAAAAAATCGGGTCTTCCGCGACCTTCCGAACATTTTCGCGCTTCATTCATTTAATTATTAATCCTTATCTAATTAACTGTTATAAGTTCCTTCTATATTAAATTACCTTTCCATACGTATTTTTTGTTCTCTTGTAGACAGTATATGTCACTCTCCGCAATTTTTTGAACACTCCGTACGCGCCGGGGTGAGTCATTCCGCAATGGCGGCACCTTTGATATTTGAGATATACTACTTTTTGCTTGTGAAACCCACCACGCTTCGCGTGGCGAGCGTTCCAGTGGGTAGCACAAGGATTTCCGTATCAGGGTTTTTTTTTTTTATACCGGCTCCAGACTCACGCGAGAAGTCTCGGCGAGAAGTCTCGCCGAGAACTTGCGCGAGAACCGAGAAGCTATCCACACTCAGCGATCTTCTCATTTACATTCTCGGTCGTGATCCGGAATGGACGACAGTGCTACTGCCTTGGTATTGTGTGCGTTAGCACATTATAATCCCGTTAACACGAAAATTAAAAATAATATTAAGAAAAAAAGGCTCAAACGATGGTGGTTATTGACAAAGTACTTTTTTATAGAAAACGTTTTGCTTCCCACAAAATGGGCTCTGTGTGAAAATATTATTTAAACTTTAACTCTGTTTCATTTTTCCACATTTTTTACTCGTATGTCTAAAATTACTGAACTATAAAGACTAACGAAATATCTCAAAACAATTAAAATCTTCGTGAATTTAAATTATTTTCTTAATATTTATCACACATTATTTTGTTAAGCACTGATAGCACAGATGAGAGACTATGTTAAATGAAAGAGTATACAATAACTGTGAAGTTATCTAAATGATACTGAGGCGCGTTCAGCGCCTCTGGGTGTAGTTGTCCGGTTGTTTTTTAACTCGCTCAAAGGCGTTGAACGGATTGCAGCAACCAAATCTTTTACCTCCCTCTTTCACATGATTTTTTATTTCTCTCTCTTTCTAGTAGATGACATTATAGAATATGGCCGCCAATATCATCCAATCACGTAAGAGTATTTCAGTCATAAATGTCAGAGCGTTTTACAACCATCAAATTCGATGGTTGTTCGGTTGTAACTCGCGCCAACACTCTAAGGTCTTGAACGGGCGGTTGTTTCACCCGGTTGTCACGCTCGAAGGCATTGAACGGGGTTAGAGCGAAAAGTTGTACTTCGCGCGAAGGCTCTGAACGCGCCTCTGATATGCATCAGACACCACAAAGTATTTTTTTATAGAATAATTGGCACGAGATAACATGCGATCTACGCCACGGTCGCAGTCGCACTGAGAACAAACGAGAGTGTGATAGTGTTCTCTTTTCTCGCCCGAGAAACCCTTTGAAGCGGGCAAAAAAACCGACACCGATCGGAGAACAGGCGAGCCCGAGAACGAGAAGCCGAGAAACCCATCACATTCACGCTTCTCGGGTGTTCTCGGGGGTTCTCGGCGTGAGTCTGGAGGCACCTTTATATATATAATATGGGCTCTGTCTTTGTAGACAATTCCGCCAACGTCGAGTTCGAAAAAGACACGTTTATTTATTAGGTATGTAAGTGTTTTGTTTTGGGTGTCGGTAAAGGAAACGACTTGACCAGTTGTGTTACCTGGGGACAATGCAAATTATTTTGTTAGTATAGTTATACATCACATTTGGTGGGTATTTTTGTTTGTTATTAGTTAGTGTTAGTAAATTACCAGGAAGTAACCATGTGTATTAAACCTTTACATACTTAAATAAAATGTTTAGATATATATATTTTTTTGTTATTTCTGTCTAAAGTTTTATATTAAATTTTGTAATATATTTAGCTAGTTTATCTATGACTGTAGAATTCATACCATATAGTAATGAGTTCATATTGATTGGACGAGGGATTTTATTTGGTAACCAGTTATAAAACGAACTGTTATTTTTAGGACAATTAAAAAATATGTGATCTAGGGTACCTTCATCTAGTCCACATTCACATATGGAGCTATCCCGTATGTGTAGTTTAGCTAGGAAAACTGGAGAGCAGTTATGTCCTAAGCGTAATCGAATTATGACACTGGTGGCGCGTTTATCAATAGATCTACTTTTGAAAAACCATGGTTTAACAGGGATTGTTGGTTGTATTTTACCATAATTCCTACCCTTCGTAAGACGAATTGAGTTCCACTCTGTTTGCCAATGGCGTTTGAGAGTTGTTTCAGCATTTGCTCGAATATCTTGGGCAAAACACTTTATGTAGCTACCATGACCATTGGATATTGCTTCTTTTGCAAGAATGTCTACTTTCTCATTCCCTTTAATACCACGATGACCTGGTATCCACGCTAAAGCTATTTCTAAACCGAGTTGGTGGCAGCGGAAGAGAATTTCTCTAGTTTTTAAAATTATAGGGCAGTAATGTTTGGATCGTAAAACAAATTTTGATAAGGATTGTAAGCAGCTTTTAGAATCAGTTAAGATTAAACTTTTTTTAAATCTATTGGCCTCAATGAAGGAGATAGCTTCAAATAAAGCTATTGCCTCCGCTGTAAAAGATGATGTGTTGGGATGGCACTTAAAATTTAAAATTAAACTATGACGTGGAATCCATACAGCACATCCCACATTACTTGTATCAGACATTTTGGAAGCATCTGTGAAGATTTGTGTCCATTCCTTCCATTTATCATGTATGATGGAATTAAATTGTACATTGATGTCTGGATTGTCAATGTCAATGCCAAAGTTTAAAATGATATTGGGTTTGAAGAGGATAGCTTCATAGCTTAGACTGAAGATGGGGTTGTCTGTATGCTGAAAAATCTCTGGGCCTGATATGTATGCCTCATAAGATTTTACTAGGCATGGCACCTGTTTGTGAGACCAGTATCTAGCTTGAGGAGTAAGGTTGTGGATTTGGACTAAGCGGTGTAACAAGGGGTGGCTAGGATTTTCAATAATTTTATAAAATAGCCTATCAGATAGATACTGACGCCTTAATTTAAGAGGGGGGTCTACACATTCAACTTGCATGGCACTGATGGGGGATGACTTCATGGCTCCTAAAATAATGCGTAAGCATTTAGCTTGGATTTTATCCAATGTGCTCAAAGCTTGCTTGTTACATGGTTCCCAGAGAAATGATCCATAATCCAGGTGACTGCGTATGATGGCATTGTATAAGAGTTTTTGACAATATGGATGAGCTCCCCACCATACTCCTGAAACTGCTCTAAGGGCATTGATGTTTTTTTCGCACTTTTCCTTAATATAGTTTAAGTGGTTTATACCCGTCAGCTTACTATCAAGAATAACCCCCAGGAATTTGTGACTATCCAATATTTGAAGGGTCTCATCTTCAATCACAATATTAATATCTGGGATATTTCTTTTTCGTGAGAAGACGAGTACCTGACTTTTATCATTTGAAAGAGAGAGACCGTGTTCCTGTAACCAGTTGTTAAGGTAATATAATGCAGAGTTTAAGCGTGAAGTACATTCGGAAATATTATCGGCAGCATAATAAAGAGCAATATCGTCTGCATATTGTTTGTAGAATATCACAAAAAGAATGGATTCAGACGCTCACAAATTTTTTTTTTTTTTTTTTTGGCTGGCACGGTTTGTGCATTAGCCACGGACGAGGGTAAAAGGTAGGGAAACGGATATTTTGAAATGGATCGGATCGGATTTAGGAAATTAAGGATCAAGGACAGCAGATAAATTATAACACTCTAAATTTTTATATTATTATTACATAAATAACTAGAAATAATATTATAAATATTGGGATTGTTCATTGAAAGCAAAATAGGGATAGATGTAGGAAGAGGAATTTTCAGAGAAATCAAATTAGATATAAACATTGAGGTGTCATGTAAAGGACAAGCAAAGAAGATGTGATTCAAGTCTCCAACATCAGAACCACATTCACAAATGTTGCTGCTGACGATGTTCAATTTAACTAAATGAGCAGGAGTGCAAACATGCCCCAGTCTCATACGAATTATACTAGTTGTGGAAAATTTATTAAGGTTAATCTTAAAGAACCATGGCTTGAGTGGAACAAACGGCTGAATGCATGCATAATACTTCCCTTTCGATTGGCTAGTACTCTCCCAGCGATACTCCCAAGATTTAAATAAATCTAACTTGGGAAGAGCCACGAGGTCAAAACTAAAATTTTTGTAAGGGAACATATCGCCGCAGTCAATTGCGTCTTTGGCTAATTTATCAGCATAATTATTGCCAAGGATGCCCTGATGACTGGGTATCCATACAAAATTAACACAAATGCCTTTTTCACTACATTTATACAATAATTTTCTACATTCAATAATAACTGGAAGATAATTGTTACTTTTAAAAGGAAATCTCAGCAATGCCTGTAGAGCACTTTTAGAGTCTGAGAATATTACAGCTTTCTTCAGATTCATTAAAGTAATGTATTCGAGAGATTTCAGAAGGCCATAACACTCTCCAGTGAAAACAGAAGTCTCTTTAGGGAATTTTATTTTCTGCACTATTTTGTACTGATGATGATATACACCAATTCCTACATTACTTTCATTTGAGAGTTTGGATGCATCACTATAAATATGATGCCAATCAGAATAAACCCTATCTAGGTAAAAGTTGAAATATTCATTTGCATTGTTATTATTCTTAAGGTCATAATCAAAAAAAATGTTAGGAGATATTATCAGAGCCTCAAACTTAGCACTAAAAATTGGCAGGTACTGTGATTGGTGAGTAGGAGCTTGCAATGATATAAACTTTCGAAAGCTATTTACAAGACACGGAATGAGTTTATTAGACCAGTATGAGGAAGATGCAATTATTTCAGATAAGGATTTTAGTCTATTGTAAAGTGGATGGGTGGATATTTGAAGAACACGAAATAGAAAGCGATCGCTAAGGTATTGACGTCGAAGATGTAAGGGGGGCTCAACACATTCTACTTGTAGTGCGTTGATTGGGCTAGATCTCATTGCACCGCATATAATACGCAGGGCCTTTGATTGAATTTTATCTAATTTATTTAATCCAAGAGCGCTACAAGGTTCTAAGCAAAAAGTGCCATAATCAAGAATGCTTCTGACTAAGGCATTATAAATTAATTTAAGGGAGGTGGGATGAGCACCCCACCAAACTCCTGTTAAACATCTATGAATATTTAAGGCTCTTTCACATTTGGATATTATGTAATAGAAATGAGGCAGACCAGAAAGTTTAGAGTCTAAGATTATACCCAGAAACTTTGCTTCTTTAGAAACTGGAATACTAGCAGAGTCATATATTATACAAATAGGAGGTGGAACCCGCATTCTTGAAAAAAGAACAGCAGAGCTTTTGGGTACAGACAAACTAAGTCCATTTAGATGAAGCCACAATTTTAACAATCTAAGTGAATGGTTGATATGTAAACATAAGTTTTGGATAACATTACCAGATGAATAAAATAGCAAATCATCTGCATATTGTAGAATTTGTACATTTTCACTGGATACTGTAGAGTCTAAGTCAAATGTGTAAATATTATAAAGAATAGGACTTAAAACTGAACCTTGTGGCAAGCCTTTCCATATTAATCTAGATTTAATTGTTCCATCTTCCATAGCTAAAGTTATTTCCCTTTCATGTAAAATATTAATAATGAAACTAATTAACAAACCAGGGACATTCAAAGTTTTAAGTTTATTTTTTAGTATAGAGAGCACTACGTTATCATAAGCAGCAGTAATGTCTAAAAATACTGCTAATATAGACTCATTTTTTGAAAAAGCAAGACGTATATCCGTTGTAAAAATGCCTATGCTATCCATACAACTCTTTGCTTTTCGAAAACCATATTGAGTAGATGTTAATAAACCTTGGCTTTCAACATACCACTCAAGACGATTTTTTACTAAATGCTCGGCTAATTTGGAAATGACTGGTGAAAGAATTATCGGTCGATATGATTCAGCTTGTGATGGTGATTTATTAGGCTTAAGTATAGGAATCACCTCCTGTGATTTCCATGACAAAGGGATATTTCCAGTCAACATAACCGTATTTATTAAAGATAAAAGATATCCCAACGAAGAGTCATTCAAATGTGAAAAAAATGAATATGGAACACCATCTTGGCCAGGGGAGGAGTCCCTAACGTATGAAAGCACACCTTTCAGCTCATTTAAACTAAATGGTTCGTCTAGGCTTAAATCTTTTCCACTCTTTGTATACTCGCAGGGACTGTTTACCGGTATGAATACGAGTATAACATTTATCTGTATGACGTCATTTAAATAAATTTCGGTAGTAGTTTATTTCAGTACAGAAATTATTTTGCTGTACTTAATTTTTTTTGTACTTTAATCATAATTGTACAGATATCATTTAACTCTTATTATTTAAAATACTGAAATAAAATCAAACCATAATGGGTGGGACGAGGGCGGTCCTTTACGTTAGTTCATCTTCACATGTCTTCGTGCCTTTCACAATTTGTGTGGTTAATGACACGTATTTATTGCTTTATTGGTTTGTATATACCGACGAGTACATAAAATTGCAATACAATTATATTTTTAAAATGGAGGAAGATAAACACCAGCGGTTAAAGGAGTGCATACGTCACGATTTTAATTGTTTAGGACAATGACGAGATATTTAGGAAAATGATAATGCTCATGAGTCTAGTTTTATACTTATAGAATACGCAGCTAAATGAAAATAAAAAGAATTTAGTATCTAGGTAATAATTTTATTTGGTTTAAAGTATCACAATGACCGTCAAAATATTAATATAAGTCGAACTTTTTAGACTTTTATGATAGGATTAAACGAACTTACCTAAAGTGAAGTTCAATCCATATTATATGAAGTAATTAGTCCAAGGTATAACTATTGTAGTAACGCCTCCTCCCGCTACTAAATACGCGAATTTTAAAGACACCATTAAAAATATAAAAGAAAAATACACCTGGCAACTCCACCGTCACCATAGCTCATTAGTTTAGAGTATTAGGTATATATAATTGGGTTAGTAATTTATTACTTCAAAAGGGAAGGGTGGGATGCTCCATACCTTGGACTAATTACTTCATATAATATGGATTGAACTTCACTTTAGGTAAGTTCGTTTAATCCTATCATTATATTCGTAATTAGTCCAAGGTATAACTATTGTAGATGTTTAGAGTTTTTGATAAATAGGTAAACATTAGTACCTATTTACAACTATCAATAGGTATTCAAAAACATTAAATATTTATTTCATAATGTAGATAACGTTTACTAGTGTGAACAGTTTCATGTTAACCATATAATAACTATAAATTTCAAGAACTACCAGCCGTGGCAAAAAGGTTTGCCAATCTAACTAGCGTGGCATATTATAATATTTAGCAAATATCGATAATTTATTAGATCATCCAATAGTAGGGATATGTCACCCAATGTGTTATCTAACTCTTTGTAAGTTTCGGTTCCCTTTCCAGATTGAAACCTAATGGGATTTCAATGTACAGTACAGAGACTCAATTAATTTTGTCTCAGTGAAATATTTGTAAGTACAGAAGTTAATAATGAATATCAAATACATTAAAAATAATTTAGCCTTAGTCTGTTCCACAAACAAACTACATAATCGCCACGCGAAAATGTAATAGTAATAAAATCCTGAAATCAATCATTTACCTTTATAGGTACCTATTTGTACTTTGGAATTTCCCATGGACAGAGTACATAATCGCCACGAGAAAATGTAGAATTAACAATTCCTTAGGACTGTCCCACGGACAGAGTACATAATCGCCACGCGATAATGTAGAATTAACAATTCCTTAAAATCATTCATATGCCTGGACATATATTTGTCCTTTAACTTGTCCCACAGACAGAGTACCTACATCCTCGCCACACAAAAATGTAGAATTAACGATTCCCTAAAAAAAACATTAATGTGCTTTGAAAGATATATGTCCTTTAGCCTGTCCCACGGACAGAGTACATAATCGCCACGCGAAAATGTAAAATAGTGATTTAGTGAAAATGTTTATTCGCCTTTAGAATATTATAAACAGTTAATCCTGCCCTATATGCATGATAATTTGAAGCATATTTTTTGGAGGGTGATGAATAAATAGAATATTAATATGAAAGATGAACAATTAGATTAACTTTCCTCCATTGTTTGCTTTAGTCATCTACTAATGGATTGAGTAGTAGTATTTTTAAAGTCTAAAATAAATTTATAAAATGTTTATTTCAATGGTCCTTTATTGTTTGTTACTTCTAAAGCAATAACAAAGTTCTCACAAGTAAAATATCTGGAATAATCTTTAAATAGAGAAAGAAGAGACAACTTGCTTAAGTGTCGCTGTCATAGAACTTTTAATATCTCTTAAAATAGCCATCTTAATTTGAGAAAACTATAATTAATACATAACTAATTATGTATAGGATTTGTGACTTTTTGGGCAGTGGTTGTGCTAATAATAGCAGTTTTTTAATGTCAGTTTTCTTGAGTCTAGGTTATTTCAATGTCAGGTTTCTAGATGACCCATGCTTAAGGTAATATAAAACTATGGCAGGATTGCATATGTCATATTTCATTATGCTAACATACATTGGCTTTGCCAGACATAGTCTTTTAACTCGTTTTATCCATTTTTTAATTTTATCATCTGACCTTATTCTATTGCCTATAGTTAGATAATTGGTGTAAAAGCTGAACAGTGAAAATGCAATGATTGATGCGATGCTTCTGCTTTAAAAATAAACATAAGATTTGAAAAAAGAAACTTTTGGTATTAAAACATTGGATAGATCTGAATGAAACATTATTTCTTTGTAGTAAGCCTGAGTGGTAATGGTCTAAAAGGAAATACTTAGATTCCTTAAGCTCTGTCAGTTATAACTCTGCAAAAATTTCAAAATCAAAGAAAAGGAGTTTCTTCTTCTTTTATAAAAATATTAATCCTATGGTAAAAGTATCAACATTTGAAACATAAGACTATGCCATGATTACATGTATATTATAAAATATAATTTATTTATCATATAATCATATATATATTATTATTTTTTTTTTTATTGATATGTGTTACAAATGAATCAATGCATCACAAATCTTAGAAGTACATTATGTCCTGCGACAGTTTCCAACTTACATCTGCATTGAGACTACAAGATTTAAAATCAGCTTTAATATTTTGAAATTTTATATATTAAGCAAAAAATCAGATGCTGCTAGTTTCACACCACCGCCAAATGTTTATCAAGATCAATTTGATTGATATCAAACTGAGCTTTTTCTGTTAATATATGTATTGAAAGTGTGGTGTTATCTATTTCTAATAAAATATCACATCTACTTGAGAGGTCAGCAAAACATCTTAATGCATAATTATGTATCTAACAGTTCTAAGAAATTGATACTGTCTTGCTTTTACCATTTAATTACTGTCAGTTGATAATACACCTGAGAAAATTTCTAAAGAAAATGTTTAGGAAGTACTCCATATCGCAGAATCATTTTACAATATTTTTCATATACATAAGCATGTTGTAATTGCCCCCCAAACGTTCAAAGTCATAAACTTATATCTATCTGAGCTCTTAGTGTAAACAATTAAACTGCCATTCCTAATGAAATATTGAGCAAAATTACAAACCAAATTTATTTATAAGTGATGATGACTAATAGTGTGATACATTTCCTTTCTATTGCACTTAATCTTTAAGGTCACATCGAAGGAATATATTTTAAAACCTAAAAATTATTTTACATTGAATAAAATTAGTAAAATCTTATTTAAATAAAAAAAATAAAGCCTAGCTATATTTTTTTTTATAGTTTAAAATTATAATAACTAACATTTGTTATTGATTTATCAATATTTTAATCAAGTCGTCAAACATTTATTAATTTTAATTATTATTATGTTCTTTATTCAGCTTTTTTCTTAAATATATATATATATGACAATATAAAAATACAGCTCTTTTTTTTTTTATAAAAATACCTGAAATTGACTTGAGACAAAAGCTATGTATGTACTGTATTTAACCCGCATGGTAAAAGCAATTGTATTCATACAATTATTCAAACATAAAAACTAACAATTTTCTTTGTTATGAATAATTTGGATGTAAATACTTAGTGCATGCATTAATTTAATCAAATCTATAACATGAAATCTTCATTTGAAAGTGTAGATTTTCAATAAACTTATTATCAACTTATTTTAAGGAATCATTATTTTATTTTAAAATAAATCTATGGAACCATCCTTTTAGGAATAGTAAAACTAGAAATCTTTGCATGGGGCCAAGCATTTCTGCTACCTATGCAGTTGTTAATTTGTTTGTATAATTATCCATTTCACAATATTTATTATTGTCTAGTAGATAATAAAGTTGATTCAAAATAGTAACAAAATGTATTACATAGTCTCTTATCCACTTTTAAAAGTAATTGACCTCGGTTATTTATTCCCACGATGGGTAAAAATATGGGGTCTATGGATAATTGGTTCGAGACTGGCTGCTGAAAACAGAGCATGTTCATTCGTGACCTGAATGATAGTTGAGGTTGGCCCTCTCTCTATGAGCCTCTCCGAGGAGGATATTGTTAGAAATTATTGCAGCACACAGGCTGCTTATTGCAGCACACAGGCTGCTGATAGGTTTTCAAACTAGAAGCAAATTTTTGAGGTTTTTATACATGGCTTATATTTTAGAATGTTTATCATTCTTTTTATGACTGTAAATAATTTTACACTTTTATTGGAGTACAAATATTCATCCCTCTTATTGCTTTTAATAGCTTCTATTAGGTCTTTTATAAAAGCATAGTCATGTTTCCTTCTGATCCTGCTGTACTGACATTGTAAACTTATTGCATTGTAATCTAAAGACATCACTCAGATATTTTAAGAAGATTGTTTGGAAATTGAAGTCAATACTTGTGATATTACAGCTATTGCAAAGCGCATTTCCTTTGACTTTATTTTTCGAGTAATTTATCTCAAGTTTTAGAAGGATATTAGGAATTTCCATGTTATGTTATGGACCATCTAACAGTTTGCAGTTTTCAAGAAACTTTATCTACATAGGCAACCTCAATTAAAATATTTTTCAATGCAATTCTTTGTAAACTTGGTCATAAATATAAACTACTCGTATATACCATAATTTCCTATAAAGGTATTTGTGCTTTAGCCTATATCCAATGAATAGAGTTCATAATCGAGTAGGTACCTAGATACATCATCTAATTCATTTGCCTTGATAGGTAACGCTTTCCCACGGAAAGCAGGCAGTTTTAAAAAATATATTTCTTATTATAAAATTTTATCTAAATTAATTGTATCTAGGTCCTCTTGCCAAGCTAAATCAAAATTACGACGCATCTTCAAAACAGGTAGGTACTTACTGTTTCGACATCTTGGGTTATTTTCTTTATGTAAAGATAACCATTTTACTTTCGAACAACTTTTGACATCTTTTCTCCATTTTTATCACTGCGTATCTGGATTTTAGTTTTATTTAGATAATCACTTTGAAAAACATCAACATGTAAAATATGTGTCAGCTGCGTAGAGCGCGAAAAAACGAATGAGCTATGGTGACGGTGGAGTTGCCAGGTGTATTTTTCTTTTATATTTTTAATGGTGTCTTTAAAATTCGCGTATTTAGTAGCGGGAGGAGGCGTTACTACAATAGTTATACCTTGGACTAATTACGAATATAATAAACCTAATTGCTTTATTCAGATCTTAATAAAAGTTAATCGTGGTAGGATTGTCGTGTAGGATTGAATTTTTGTTATACATTAACAAATGTATAACAAAAAAACCAGTTTACCTTGATTCTAAATAATATATATTATTATATATCATTTTATATTGAGATCTTATACAAATCATCCGTTATAACCAAAAAACTAAACGTAGTCATTTCTTTCATTTCCATAATTAGAAAACTTACTAATTTTTTACTCAATATGATCCTCGTTTATAAAAGAATATGCAGTCATAACAACTGTGATATGATATGATCAAAATAATGGTAAACATAAGTACCGTTTTTGTGTATAGGTATATGTTATTTTTTGTAATATATTTTATCTTGTCTGCACATTCTACGCTGTTCGCATATTGCAAATAAAAATTATTTGTTATCTCAATATCCGATGCTTTCTTACTTTTTTAACCTTCTAAGTTTCTAATTGGTTTCTCTTATCAGAGCACATGTATTTGATTGTGAACTTAATGAGCCTACATTTTGATTCTGTAAATTTATTACTCTGTTAGGAAATTAAGTACCTAGATTTTGTAGTCTTTTAACAGTTGTATTCTTCTTTGTATCTTTATATTGAATAGCTGCACTTTTTACTTTTAAATGATCCTTCTTTATTAACTAGGTTGCTATCCTAAGAATTACCCGCACCTTGCTCACTAGCAACTGCTTTTACTTTAACTGCTTTGAATGTTGATTGTTTTCCTTTTTTCGTTGTATGTTCCCCTAATAGAAAATTATCACTATTATACTTTGTTAACTACATATAACACTTAATCTTATCCCACGCTAGGCGGGGTTAGTACGCTATATTTTTTTCTCCCACTAACTTCTGTTATTCGTCATACTTACATTTACTCCTTTTACTTCATATCATTCCATCCATTTCTTCACGCATTGTATTCATTTATTCTTTGGTCTCCTACCTGCACATCCATTTACGTTCATATTCACTATCTTCATTTACATGGCATTTTTTCCTCCTCAACCCAAACCATCTTAACCACTCCCTAATCTTTTCTGTATTCGGCGCAACTTTCAAACTTCCTTTAATATTCTCATTTCGTACTTTATTTCTTGTCACCCCTATGTCCATCTTAGTATTTGCATTTCATTAACATGCACTCTTTTTTATCCTTCTTTTCCATTACTTACGTATAATAGTTACCTATCCTATAAATACATTCTAATAAATGTACTAGCTGAAGAAATTATTTATTTGTGGAATTCCCCTTTCACTTTTTGCGTTGCTCTTATATTGCGCGAGGGCTTTTTGCTGAAATTTTTTCTTCTTTCTTTTTTAATTATTTCTGTCTCGTTTTTCTTTTTCTACAGTTAGCAATTCAGGATCATTTTTTCCTCAGGACAATAACTTATTGTTCTGAGATTTTTTATTTCTGCGTACCGTCACCTTTGACATAGGTTTTCAAAATCAAATCAAAATATTCTTTATTCGAATATGATTTCATAGAAAGCTCTTTCGAATCGGTCATTTAAAATCATAATCCATTTGATACCAATTTCCAAATTCACCATTTAAACACAAGAAATAACAACAAACTTACCTTTCCGACGTACAGGCTTTAAAAACTAAATGCTTGTTTATGGGGAAATGTATAACTTTTTATAATAATATTCCATAAAGTGTTACTGATTTGCATTTCATAAGTTTAAAGCGCATGTAAAAATACTCATAAATTGAGCAAAGGTTATTAATTACTTATTATAAAGTCAACGATTATTAGAATGATGCTAATGCCTGGTGTTAATTTGTAGATATTATTAGTTTTATTGTTAAGAATTGTTGTATATTAACTATTTATGTAAACAAATATTGCTGTGTGTGGTATTGATACACCCTTTTGTAAATGTTGGTACATTTCTGATGTAGCTGTTAAGTTCCTTGCGTCCATTCTTCTTATCAGCTAAAAGATGTCCTGATTGGGTATTCAGGATATCTTTGACTGTTGAATGGGTATTGAGGACTTTCTATACTAGTAGTATTCCATATGACATGACACTGTGAAAATAACTAAAGTAAATCAATGTTGCCGTTTCAACATCAGTAAGTTGTCTTGTTTTTTACTGCATTTGCTGCAGAACTAAGTCTGTTTGCATAGGACTCAATATGTGGATCCCATTGCAACCTTGAATCTAGTGTAATACCCAAAAATTTGTAAAGTCGATGAATTCAACAACTTAATTATTCATTTCTACAATAGTATCCACTTTCCTTACATTTGGCAATGAGAACTTAATACATTTAGTTTTATTTGAGTTTAATGATAAATTGTTCATTGTGAACCAATGCAATACTCTAGAGAGAGTACTATTTACAACGTCAATATTTTTGTTTCCTCTGTCAATCTTAAATATTAAAGAAGTATCATCTGCAAATAGTACTGTATCGCAAAGATTATAAGTGAAATGTGGGAGGTCATTTAATGTAAATTAGGAAAAGCAATGGTCCCAATATCGATTCCTGAGGCACACCCATAATTATAGGTGCACCAGCAGACTCAGTTTTATTAATAACAACTTCATCCCAAGAATTCAATATGTGGATCCCACTGCAATCTTGAATCTAGTGTAATACCTAAATATCGATCTAATTGTAGAATCGATGAATCCGACAGTTCGATTAATCATTTCCACAATAGTATCAACTTGTGTTGGCAATGAGAATTTAATACATTTAGTTTTATTTGAGTTTAATGATAAATTGTTCATAGTGAACCAGTGCAATACTTTAGAGAGAGAGTAATATTTACAACGTGAGTATTTCCGTTTTCTCCGTCAACCTTGCTCACTAGCTGTAAGGAATAATATTAAAGAAGTATCTTCTGCAAATAGTGCTGTATCGCACACATTGTTAGTGAAATGTGGGAGGTCATTAATATAAATAAGAAGAGCAATGGTCCCAATATCGATCCTTGAGGCACGCGCATAATTATAGGTGCACCAGAAGACTCAGTTTTGTTAATATAACAACTTTCTGAACCCTATTAGACAAATAAGACTCAATAAGTCTAATTGCTTCTTCAGAGACACCATAATGCTTGAGCTTATTATAAGAGTTTGGTGACCAACGCAGTCAAAAGCCTTGATAGGTCACAAAATATACCAATTACATCTTGTCTTGTCAATACCAGTTACACTCATTATAATATTGCCTTCCGTCAACAGTATACCGATTTGTACTAATTATTAAAATGTTATATTTGATCTTAAACAAATGCATTTACGAACTCTCATCATTATCCTCAAGATTTGTCATTACTATTCCACATAATGTCATTCTTCTCAATGCGCGTCATTATCCTGGCAGCCCAAATTCAGGACAATGACGTTAGGGAAAATGATGAAATCGCAAAAAACTTGACCTAATATGTTTTACGCAAGTGGTATTTAAAAAAAAAATATAATGTTAAATTATGTTCACAAAACATGCATATTTTACAATATGAAAAAGACTTACAATAGGACAGAATGAATATACACGGTGTTTCATAATAACCAATAAATATTTTATCGTTATCTAAAACTAATTATTAAATAGTTTTTCCCGTAATGTTATTCAACCCAAAATTTTAATGTATATCATAGTATCATCATCATGTCTATGATTTACATGAACATTTGGGTTGAATGACATTACGGGAAAACATAAATGACGTTTGTAATGAAAATTTTTGGAGAATTATTTTTAAAGGCTTCTTGCAAAAAACCAACGCTTTGTATCTTCACCAAAGCATGTGTCCGACTTTGGTGCGGGGAGGTCTGTTCACCCTGCCACAAGTTTCCTCCCCCCTCGTCTCTAACTCAACACTAAATTGAAAACAAACATTGCGCAGGACAATGACGCGCATTTTTGGAACACGAGTTTTTTCTTTATTGACTTAGCGGGTATTGGTAATTTTATCAAAAGTATGAAGCTTGATTCAGTTATAATTACAGCACACAATAGCCAATAGCTCAAAGAATTCACCTTTTTTCATATTATCTAAATATAGTAGCGCATGAGCCGTGGCGACACGTGAAAAAATTGCAATTTTATTGGTTTTATTTTAACAACTTTTTTATTATTAATTTGTTATAATCGAGGCTTAGAGGAACATTTTCGTTGATTATTTTACAATAAAAAAAAATTCTTTTAAAAAAATATACACACATTCTCGAGAAATTTTGAAAGACATGAATTTGGGGCCTTTCAAATATTGACCCTGTTATTCTAAGTGGTGGGATATAGATTTTTGAAGTGAGAACTTCTTTAGCGGCGTTGTACACTTTTTTTGTAATGGGTAAAAAATATTAAACTCGCGTCAGGACACGTGACCGTCAGGACACGTGACCCTGATCGAAAATTCGTAAGACCAATTAAAATTGAAATGGCCGCAGGAACTGTCGAGGTGCGGTGAGGGGTCCACGTAAGCCGGCCGAGAACAATAGCGGCTGTCAAAAGTACTGGAAGTCACACGTCACTTGAGACAGTTTTAATCAATTTATTTACTTTGTTAGGAAAAATCTAAATTGTGCTTTTATTTGATTTTGTTGTAAATATTAATTAGGTAAGTTAGTATAAATTAAATATTATTTATTTGTTATAAAATTACGTTTTTAAGTAGTATATTAATGTCTGTTTTGATCATATTTTTAATTTAATTGTAAATATTTTGATTCATTATTACTAGTTATATAATTATGTACCTACGCACAACGTTACAACAGGAAGTTGATTTTTCTGAGGGATAAACTTTTTAATGTAATATAAATTGTCATGTTTGTGTACGATAGCGCAATAAATACATATTGTATTCTACCACATAAAAGATAGTACTTTTATTCTGATAATTAAAGCAATTCGTGCAAAATTATTCCATAACCATTCCAAAATATCCAAAACGCACAACGTTAATACTTAAGTTTTCACTTCTGCCGGCACTCCTGGAGTGCAACCCGTAATTTTATTTTTGCATTTCATCCACGTTAAGTGAAAGCATGTAAAATCAAACACAGCCCAAGCATAGCTTCCGTTTTTAACGTCATTCATACCCATAATTTGTTCAATTTTCCGCAATTAACCTAGCTAGCACCCTGACACGTAGTTTTATATAGGCACATACCTAGTTAAGGTAGATAGGTGCACTCTGGCACTTACCTACTATTAACATAGACAAAGACTTTTAGAATAGGTATTCAAATCGTAAACATCGCGTTTTATTTTATTGAATACTATTAAACTTAACATAATAAATAAGGTAACTACTTGGTTAAATATTAAGACGAAGGTACTTATTTTTATTTTCATTGCACATCCTTCTATCAAACACGAAGATTCGTTGCTTGTTTTACAATATGAAAAATATCCGTGCACGGCATTTCTACGCTTCCTACCCATTGCACACAAAAATGATTGATATTGCGTTAATTAATATCCACTCTACAGTAATCGAAACATCTACGATCCCTTTATATGAGTTAGTAAACCTGTTGCAAGTTGCAATGTGCGATTTGAGCTCAGCGGCGGCGCGCATAGGCACATATTTTTCCTCACCCGTTGGGGCCCCTTATCCACCTGCCCCGCGGCCAGTGACGCCCGCGCGTATGATTTCAGTACAGAAATAAAATAAGGGTTAAATAAGTGTATAAATGAAGAATATCGGTACAGAAATTCGCCTTGTATAGAATTTTAGTACAGATATTTTTACTGATACTATATCAATATTTTATACTGATAAGCAGTCCCCTATACACTGAGTGACACTTGGAATTTGATCTATTTTATATGTAGTCTGTGGTTGTTTTTGTAGTGAAGCTATATTCTCTCTAATCTGTGGTGAAGCTTGTGACTCTTGTGAGTGTTGAGGCGCGTTCAGAGCCTTCGCGCGAAGTACAACTTTTCAGTCAGTCAGAGTTTCTTCCGCCATGGGCGGGTGCGGGCTTCGGGCATTTGTCGCCCATTGCCCGGGCATCTTCTCGGCGAGCAGCAGCTCGCCGGTGTTGGGCACGTCACGTAGTGACGGGCCCCTCTTCGCCACCCCCCCTGTGCTACCACTCCGGGATCGAGGCACGGCCCTCCGCGGTCAAGCACACCAGGTTAGAGGGGCTTGTCCCAAGCCCAGCGAGCGCCGGCGAGCAGGCCGCGGCTTACTCTGCGCCCGGAGGAGCGGTGGGGGGAGGAGGGGGCCATTGGTCTTGATGGGTGATGGTGGTGTCATGTCCGGTGGTGGTGTCGCTTAGGCGAGTCACGCGCGCGAGCGGTGGGGTCCCGCGGCAGACTACAAGCCAAGCGACACGGGGTCTGGTCAGGTGGTGGCGTCGTCAGCGAAGTCGCTGACGAAGCGGAGTCTTGGCCGGGGTGGGTCGCCTCGTCGTGGGGATGCAGCTGGTGATGGTGGTGGTGACGCTGGTAGGTCTTGGTCTCTCTCCGCCCTGGGCGACAACAAGTCGCGGGGCAGCGCTCGTCCGGAAGAGTCTGGAGGCCTGGGGACATAAGGAGCAATATTGTGGAGGTGGAGGTGGGGCCCGTTGTCGGCGCTGTCGAACATTCGACGCGCCAGACGGGCGACGAACTCCTCCACCGTCGGCATCCGAACGTCCCGGGCAATGACGTCATTCCTGACGTAGCGGCCCGCGTTCGTCACGACACGGAGAGAGACGTTCTGGACCACCTGCAGTCTGGAACGCTGGGTCGGGGAGCACAACGCATACCATGCTGGGGCGGCGTAGGTGAGCCGCGTACGAACGTAGCTCTTATAGACCATCAGTTTCGTACGGAGTGGTAGTCGGGATGCCAGCACCGGGCGCAGGATGCCACGGGCCATCTTGGCCTGGTTGACGACATGGTCAACCTGGGGCACCATGCGCAGTTGACGGTCGATGCGGCATCCGAGGTACGCAACTGTGGTCTGCCAAGCTACGTCCTGTCCGCGGAGTGTCAGCGGCGGTGGCATGCGGCGCTGCGACCCGACCAGGATGGCGGCCGTCTTACCCACATTGACGGCCATCCTCCAGTTGTCCAGCCATGTTGGCAGGCGGTCCAGCAGTTGCTGCATCCGGGCGGAGGCGAATCTCACCTTCCGCGACGAGGCGAAGAAGGCGCTGTCGTCGGCGAATAGGGCCAACACCACGTCCCGCTGCCCCTCCTGGAGCTGGTCTTGGAGGGTGGGGATGTCGTCGGTGTAGGCGGCGTACAGGCACGGCGAGAGGCAGCTGCCCTGGGGCACTCCTGCGAGGATGGGGCGTGGCTGGGAGGTGGCGTCCTCGACCGAGACCACGAAGCTCCGACCCTGGAGAAACGACGCCAGCAGTCTCACGTGGGCGGGCGGCATGCTGGTGGCGGCCAGCTTGTAGAGGAGACCGGGATGCCACACACGGTCGAAGGCCTTCTCGATGTCCAAGAAGACCCCCACGGTGTGGTTATCCCGGTTCATGGCGGCCGCGAGGTGGTGGAGCACGCGCGCCAGCTGGAGCGTGGTGGAGTGGCCGCTGCGGAATCCGAATTGCTCATCCCGGAGTGGGACGAACGGGCGGATCCTCCGCAGCAGCAGTCGCTCGAACAGCTTGGCCACGTGAGACAGCAGCGTAATGGGTCGGTAGCTGGACGGGAGGCGCCTGTCCTTACCCGGCTTGGGCAGGACGATGATACGCCCCATCTTCCAGGCCACGGGGAAGTGGCCGGTGCGCAGGATGCCGTTGAAGAGCCTGGCGAGGGTCGCCAGGCCCCTGCGGGGCAGCTGCCTGAGGGCCGCGGAGGAAACGTTGTCGGGCCCGGGCGCTTTCCGCCTGTTGAGGCGGAGCACCGCTTTGCGCAGCTCTGCGGGGGAGATGAAATCGTCACCCCGCAGCTGCGGCGCTGGGGCCGACAGAAATTCCTCGACGCGGCTCAGCACGTGCCTGTGGTGCTCGACGACAGCGCAGTCGGTGGACGCTGGGTGTGGGGTGAATACCTCCTCCAGGTGATCAGCCAGAATATTGGCCCGGTCAGCGGCGGCGTAGCATCGCCTGCCCGCGCTGTCCAGCAGCGGGCAGACGGGGGCGGTGGACTTCGTCAGCTGTCTGTTGAGCCGGAAGAGGTCAGCGGTGCTATCGGCCACCTGGTCCAGGTGACTCTCCCAGGTGGCACCGCGCCATACCTTCACGGCCTCAGACAGCTGGGTGGTGAGGCGATTGAGCTCCGTCTTGACCCGCGGGCACCGGGTGCGGGCCCACAGCTGGCGCAGCTCGCGCTTCCTGCGCATCCGCGCGCGCAGGTGGGCAGGCAGTTCCTCCCTGCGTGACTTCGCAGGGGGGCGGGTGGAGGCTGCCTCCTCGGCAGCGCGGATGCGGGAGCAGATGTCGTCGGCGGCCACGTCCACATCCTCCGGGGAGGAGAGGGGGCCGCCGAGCGCGAGATCGCTGAGCGCCGAGCTGAAGGCGCCCCAGTTAGTGCGGGGGCGCGGAGCTCTCGCCTGGACGAAGTCGGCCGCCATGCTGGTGGTGATGAGGATGGGGAGGTGCTGCGTGTCCATGTCGTACAGCACCTCCACGGAGACCGGGCAGGGGATGTTCTTCGTCAGGACGATGTCCAGGACGTCTGGCTGATACCTGGCGGTGGTAGGAATGTGGGTGGGGGCGTCAGGTCCCACCACTTCGGCGTCAAGTCCGGTGGCGGCATCCAGGAGCATCCTCCCGGCGGGCGTGATGCAACGCGATCCCCATTGGGGGTGCTTCGCATTAAGGTCGCCCGCCACGAGAGTCGGCGTGTCGTCGCCGAGGAGCCCCTGGATGTCGGAGAGCTCTACTCTGGATGCGGGGGGGCGGTATGCTGCGTAGATGTGTAGCTCCCGCCCGGCTGCACTCACCCTCACTCCGATGGTGCGGGTGGAGATGAATGGGAGGAGGTTGAGTTGGTCGTGTACCACGTCGCGACGAACTAGGGCCGCCACGCCTCTCCAGGCGCGGCCCTGCGGTGTTGATTCGTCGCGGCGGTAGACGTGGTAGTTGGGCAGCCGGAAGGTGTTGTGCGGGAGCAGAAAGGTCTCACCCAGGAGGATCACGTGCAGATCCTGCGACTGGGCGAGCAGGCGCAGCTCCTGCGCCTTGTTCCTTACCCCCCCGGGATTCCAGTAGAGAACTCTCAATGTTTGAGGTCCTGTAGTAGGGCCACCAGGATGTCGATGGCCCGGTTGATTGCCGCCCGGTGGTCGCCTAGCTCCGCGGCCATCGTTAGCTGGCTGATCGCGGTTGCCACCGCGACCAACACCGATGTGGTCGAGGCCTGCGGGAGCGGGCGGGTCTGGGGGGCCAGTTGTGGTGGTGGTTGGTGGGGCTGGCGTGGTTGCCGCGGCGGAGCCGGCGGCAAGAGTGGTGGCTGGGTTTGGGGATCTTGGGGTGGGCCCTGGTATGGGTGGGGCCCTGTCGGGGGTCTGCGGACGGCCGACATCGCTTCCTGCTGGGAGGCTGGGTGTCGGCGGGGCGGCTGGTGAGGGCGGGTCGGCGGCACGGGAGTGGAGGCCGCCGCAGGTTGGTCGGAGGCAGTGGCTCTACGGCCGCGCCTACCACGACCACGGCGTCTGCGACGCTTCACCGCCTCGCCTCTGGTGGTCGGCGGGTTGGCGGGGGGAGCCAGGGTCAGCCCAGCGTGGGCCTCTGGTTCGCCCACCATAGAGAGCGTCGGTTGGCGTGGGGGTGCCTGTTGGCGCGGGGGCGCCTCATAGCACGAGGGCGCCTGCTGGCGCGGGGGCACCTGCTGGCGCGGGGGCGCCTGCTGGCGCGGGGGCGTCTGCTGGCGCGGGGGCGCCTGCTGGCGCGGGGGCACCTGCTGGTGCGAGGGCGCCTGTTGGCGCTGGGGCGCCGACTGGCGCTGGGGCGCCTGCGGTCGGGTCGGCACGGGGGGTGGCACTCTCATGCCTCTCTGCCTGGCCTCCCGCCGGAAGGCTGGACAGCGGCGGTCGTTGGCCGGATGCGGCTTGGCGCAATTCGCACAGGTGGGCGGCTGGTCTCGTGGGCGCGTGCAGTCGGCGGCGATGTGGTCGCCCGCACAGCGCACGCACTTAATGGGCCGGTGGCAGTTGGCCGAGGCGTGCCCAAACGCCTGGCATCGGTGGCACTGCGGGGGTCCCCCGCGGCCGCGCCATCCCTCGATGACGATGCCCGGCATCATCAGAAGCTCGGTCACCGCATAGAGGCGGGAGAGCTCCTGGGCATCAAGGTGCTCCAGCTGCAGATAAAAGAGGCAGCCGGAGCGGCCGCGTTGGGGTGGTATGTTGCGAACGTGGGTGGCCACAAATCCACGTTCCCGGAGTGCCGCCTGGATCGCCTCCGGCGGGGTATCTGCGGGCAGCCCTCGTAGTGCTGCCTTAGAGGGGAGTTCGTTCGCCGGCGTGTAGGCGTACCACGTTATGGTGGGATCGCGCTCTGATGCCTCGGCCAAGTATCGCTGCACTACGCGGTACTCGTCTGGGGTGGTGGGGATAAATCGCACCCCGGTGCGGTAAGGACGGGCGTTAGGCGGCTTGCCGAGTTTCCCCGCCAGCACATTGAAGTGCCGGGTCCAATCCGGCAGACGCTCGACCACTATCGGCGGGTAGCCGCGGGCCCGGGCGGCGGCTGGAGTCGCTGACTGGTCGGCGGCAGGGGTAGCCGACTGGGTGGTCGGCACGGCAACAGGTGGTGGCGTGGGGGCTCGAGAGCTGGGTTGGGAGGGTGCGGCGGCGAGGGCGGCGTAGGTCGCCGGCCCCGACTGTGAAGCCACGGCTTCCGGCTCGCTGGACGTCGGCGCGAAGGTCGCGTACGACGTCGATGGCGTGGGTGAGAGTGGTGGCGGATCGGACATTGCCTCTCCTGCGGCGGTACTTACGCCGGTCTCGTCGGTAGGTGAGTCGGATGTCGACTGTATGTAATAGCTCGACTCGGGCGAGCTGGATGACTGGTGGTGTTGGGGGGGCGAGGGCCCGGTGCGGGGACGCTTATCATCCCCGCCGTCCTCGCTGCTTGTGGGGCTCCTGGGCCGGGGCTCACGGGTTCTGCCGCTGCTCATACCGGCGGGAGGTGTTTCGCCTAGAAACGCCCCAGCGGTAGTGGGCGGCGCGGCTTGGACCGGAGCAACCGGCTGCGCGGCGGCCGCAACAGCCCTGTGCCCAGCAGGCCGCAGTGACGGCTCGGGGCGGCGAGTGGCAATCGCGGTGGCGGTGGTGGTGGTAGTGGTGGTGGTGACGGCGGCCGCGGCGGCCGTGGCGACGGCGGCGACGGTCAAGGGCCTCCTTGCGCGGGGGTCGCGCGGGGGGAGGGGTTTGTCCCCTGGCATGGTGACACAGTACAAGTTACGGGACAGCACTTGGTATACAGTATATACGCACAGTAAAACTGAGGGCGATCACCCCTCCCTATTTATCAAAATAGGGAGCGGGTATACGCAACACACTCACAACACAAACAAAAAAGCGTCAATATCGCGGGTAGGTATAAGCGTCTATGTCGCGGTGTAATAAAAACTCGACGTGGGTAGATGTGAATCCACCCACGGAGCAGGACGGCGCACGGAGCGCGAAATGCGCGCGGCGCGGTACGGTGCGTTCGCGGGGGGGGCTCGCGGGTGCAGGGGCTCAACGATTGCTCGGAGCACTCCTGGCACGACCGGTAGACAACACTCGCGGAACAACTTTTCGCTCTAACCCCGTTCAATGCCTTTGAGCGTGACAACCGAGTGAAACAACCGGCCCGTTCAAGACCGAGTGTCGGCGCGAGTTACAACCGAACAACCATCGAATTTGATGGTTGTAAAACGCTCTGACGTTTATTACTGAAATACTCTTACGTGATTGGATGATATTGGTGGCCATATTCTATAATGTCATCTACTAGAAGGAGAGAGAAATAAAAAATCATGTGAAAGAGGGAGATAAAAGATTCGGTTGCTGCAATCCGTTCAACGCCTCTGAGCGAGTTAAAAAACAACCGGACAACTACACCCAAAGGCTCTGAACGCGGCTTTGTTGTTGTGGTTGTTGTTGCGGGACAAAGGGAGGCGGTAAGCTATCTAAAAAGTGATCAGCAATCGTTGGATGACTAAATTTAGGACTGGATTCCTTGTACACTGACTTAAATCTGCGAATATTTCTCCACACCACTGAAGGGGGAATATCTGGGGATATAGAAGAACAAAAACTCCTCCAACTGTCCCATTTTTTCTTTTTGAAGAGTTTTCGAGAACTTGAAATAAGGTCTGAAAGTATATTGAAATTTTCTACAGTTGAATTTAGTTTATAATTTCTTTCAGCAGTTTTTCGTCGTGTGATTAAATCAGTGCATTCAGAATCCCACCAAGGAGGGGATGGAATTTTTGAAGAGCTCGAATTTTTTATAGGAAACAATTCATCTGCAGTGTCAGTTAATATTTCAATAAATGCATTAGAAAAATCAGTCGTGTTATTATTATTTAAGGACAGAAGTGACATGCATTTGCTCTGAACTTTCTCTGCATATTTAAGCCAATCAGCATCATACAACTTATACTTAAGTCGAGGTTGTTTACTACTTGACAACTTATTTGCTCTGTAAGGGAATTTGACCAATATTGGAAAATGATCGCTGCCATGTGTAGACTCCAGAGTGTTCCAGGTGAGGGATGTAGCTAAATTTGGAGAACATATTGTAAGATCTGGTGCACTATCTCCTTCTATGGGGTTGGTGCGTCTAGTAGGACTGCTATCATTCAATAGGCATAAGTTTTTAGAGTGTAACATATCTAGTATTCTAGTACCGTAGTGGTTGGAATTAGAGCTACCCCATGAGACATGTTGAGCATTAAAGTCACCCATGATAAAAATGGGCTTAGGGAGATTTTCAAGAATAATTTCTAGTTCATTATACACGGTTATTTTTTTATCACCCTGGAAATTTTAAGGGACGCTTCACGGCATGGTATTAGAATGATTTAAATATAAATAAAAAAAATAACCCCCATCCTTAATTTTATATTAATTTTTTAAAAAATACAAAAAATGTTGCACTAGTCGAGAGCAGCATTTTTTGAGATTTTTTATTTTTTTTTATTTTTTATTTTTATTTTTTTATTTAATTTTTTTTATTTAATTTTTTTTATTTTTTATATAATATTGGATGTGTCCTGAAGCGTCCCTAAAATTTTCCAGGGTGATAAAAAAATAACCGTGTATACAGAAGAGGAAGGATGCGGTATATACACAGACACAAAACATGTATTATTTACAACACATGCAATAATGGAAAAATTGTTGCTATGTACAGGAATATTTACATGAGAAAATAGAACAGAATGCCTAATAAGTAGAGCTACTCCACCATAGCCATCTGTTCTATCTTCTCTTAGGCAGGCATAGCCTTTAATTTTAAAATTATGAACTGGTCTTAACCAGGTTTCTTGTAGTGATACTACAAATGGTTCATATTTATTAATTAAAAAAAATAAATCACTTTTTTTATTAAATATACTACGACAATTCCACTGAAGAACAGTGTTGGCCATTATTAAAGTTATTGATATCATGAATATTTACAGTAATGTCTTCGTTGGACGGTAGAGTAATTATATGAGATGCACATAAGGAAAAATGTCCAGAGTTTAGTAGGCAACGAGCTATCAAGGAGTCTATGGCAAAAAGTTGTTTGACATATGCACATAATACTACTAATTAGCTTTTGTATATCAATATCTGGTGTGGGCTTCTTATTCAGTGCGGTACCAACTGATGGAAGAGTAAAGTTATAGTCTTTTACTAGGTCTTCATGAGCTTTTTGATCATAACCCCTACTGAATTTTGGTAAAGGTTTAGGTTTTTGAAATACTGTTTTTTTATAAGATTTGGTTGAACTGTCTCTAGTAATAAAAGATCCATTAGTATTATTAGTAATATTGTTACGTTGGGATAGAGAAGGGGTAGACATAAGCACATCAGTGTAAAGTTTAGAGACTGGCGGGTGTAGTTTCGCTGCTTCTACATATGTCAAACAACTTTTTGCCATAGACTCCTTGATAGCTCGTTGCCTACTAAACTCTGGACATTTTTTACTGGTTGCAAAGTGGGTACCTGAGCAGAGACAACATGTCACACTGTCCTCTTCAACTGAGCATTTATCACCTGAATGCCCTTGACCACATTTAAAGCACCGAGGAGTTGATCTACATTGTGACTTGATATGGCCATACCTACAGCAGTGAAAGCATTGTATGGTTGGATAAATATAAAGATCCACAGGAAGTGAGTTGTAGCACATGAAAACCCTTTTTGGTAAAACTTGGCCATCAAATGTTAGTACTACAGTTTCAGTGGGTATAAATTCAGACGGACCATTAGCAATACTTTTCCTATTTAACCTTCTTGTTTTTAAAATATTCCCACAACCTATAGGTACTGATATATTGCTTAAGATATCATCATCAGTCCAATCAATGGGTACTCCCCGAACAAGACCCATTCTCGTGACATTAGATGTTGGAATAAAGGCTCTATATTTATTCATTTTTAACGTGGAATTAGTGACAAAAGCGTTTGCATCAATGAAATCTGAAAATGATATAGATATTCGATTTCTACCAATTTTCTTTACACTGCCATTGACAATGTTTTTAAAACCATTCTTTTTTAAAAAATGACCAAATGTGATTGGATGCATTGAAACATTTTCATTCAACACCGTTTGTTCCCTTTGGACATGGATAACAAATGGATAAGTATCATTGTTATTATAAGAATTACGGCCAACAAATGAACGATCAATATTTTTACTTTGTGAAGTGTCTGATGTTGGGACAATTGCAGAGGACTGTGAATCTACTAAGTTAGCATTTGAATTTGAAGACATTTGGGAAATTTCAATAATTTGATCACAGTTACAGTCAAAATCATTGTTGTTTCCTATCACAGATGACCTGTGTCTTCGTTTCTTTTTATTGCAATGTTTACAAACTCGTTTTGCAGAAGTTCTCTTACGCTTAGTAGATTTACACTCCGAATCTGTATCCATAACTGATCCCTCAGTGTCCATACCAGAATAATTATTACTAATTGTGATAACATTTGAACTCTCAGAAGTTTTGCTTTTAGGAATATTTTCAGAAGCCGAGTCAATAGTAGCCTGGGGGATAGACCCCCCAGGATCGTCTGGGACGTTCATCTAATGTAAATATGATAAAACTTACCAGAAATCCGCCAAAAAAAACACTACCACTATATAATAAAAATAAAAGAAACTAAATATATGTACAATTTACCACCTACTTGATCCTTTTTACTACAATTTATAAAATAAATGATTCAAGCAAAGAAAAAGACACCCGCCACGTTTGCCGTTTCCCGCGCTTTTTTTCCTCACAAAATTATTGTCAATGGAAATGAAAAATATACTACTTGTCAAAAATTATACTACGTTCCGTTTTTTTTGGCAAAATGAGTCATTGGCATAGATATAGAATGAAATAGATGGGCTATAAAAGCCGTCAAACATGAGGAAAAGAGATAAAGTTATACACATTGCCAAAGGAAAGAAGAAGATGGCATCATTTTTTTTTGTCCTTGTTACCGTATATAGGTGAAACTGGTAGTGGGGATTGTTTATCACCAGCGTCTGGTGCTAAACAAATACGTGGAAGAAATTTGTTCTGTGAATTATAGCTTACTGTGTAATTATTTAACACTTTAATTAGTGTAATTGTGAACTATTTGAACATATAAATCATGGTGCACTGCTCCGTTTTAGTTTGTAATAGTGATAGTGCTAGAAAATAGGAAAATATAACCTTTTACAGGTAAGACCTAAATTGTGTCAATAAAAAGCGCCAAAACTATTTTTTAAATTATAGATACAAGTTATATTGCAATATTTTATCCTTCTACTATGGTTCTCAATCATATTATGGGATTAAACATGAAATTTCAAACTAAGTAGTAAGGTTATTGTTAACCTAACAAGCTAGGAATGTCGCCATACAATATGGCCACGTATACAGCCAACGCGTATAACATTTTGCCGGGTTATAATGATACCAGTTACGCTACGACTATTTTTCCTTGATTCGTAGGTAATTTGTTACGTGAAAGGGAACTCACATATTAGTTTCTGTGTTACATTAATATTTACATATTTAAGTATAAAATTTTGAGCATTTTAGATAACAAAGGTAATTCTTTTGAAGTGAGACTTTCCATTTGCTTGTTTGTCTGTATTTAACAGATTTCCTTTGGGGAACCTCCTTTTATTTTTAACCTGTATACATATTGTTTCAGGACGCATCGGTGTTGGATTTCGGTTCAAATTTGAATACGCCCCGAAAGAGAAAAATGCGGCTTCAAATGCTGGGTTTGAAACAATCAGCGAGGTCATCAAATAAAAAACTACGGCCAGTGCGTCAACCGCTTAGACGATTGGGAAAAAAAGTAGTCTAATTTTAGAAAATGTTTATTTAAAATTTAATATTATACATTTTCTAAATCTTCACAAATATTTTGTAAATGTGTAAATATTGGATTTTAAATAAACTGCAGAGATAAAGAAAAAACAATGATTATTGCCCGCTGTATTCTTAATCGAGCGACGATCTTCGCAAGGTACTTAGCTGGCAAAAGCTGGAAGCGAATGGTCGCTGATCGTGCTCAGTGGCGAGCACTTGGAGAGGCCTATGTCTAGCAGTGGACGCGTGTGGATGATGATTCCTAATATTTTTTCTTATATTTGTAAAGATGTTTACATAATAGCTTAAATAAATAATAGTAAAATGTTTTAAAACGAAATATACTCGAGTAAATCCGAAAAGTGTAGTTTTATTTAAAAGTGTAAATAACTTTAGACTGCGGCGAAGGTTGAATGAAGAATTCAATAAAAAAAATTGCAACTTCCTCCCACTTTTATTTTTTGAGACATATTATTGAGCGAGGGGCGCTCATTAAAATGTCTCAAAAAAAAATACGTAGATCAATCAACCCTACTTTATGTTTATAGTGGTAAAAGCCACTATAAAAATAAAGTAGGGTAAAACTTAAAGCAACACTGGTATACCCATCTACTTTAGGCAGGTATGACGTCATCTATGTCTGTCCCTTACGGGTATACGGTCACGTCCTATCTATTCATTCTTTATCTAAGGTCATTGGCAATGGCAAAAGCAAAATCACAGACTTATTAGCAAAATGGAGAGATTCAATCAGTGGCGTAACACCCCCCCCCCCCCCGGTCGAGTGCCGACTAAACGAAAAAATAAGGAAAACACTATGCAAGGAATCCCCGGCTGGGGCTGTTTCGATGGTGCCATACATATACATACAGAACATAACTTACTTATATTGTAGGGTAGATACTTTGATTATTTGTTAAATAATAAAAAGGAGAATGATCGAACCAAGAAAAGTTGTCAATCGCACTGAGGGTAAAATTATGGTACGTTCGCGTAGTATCCTGGCATTACGATACTACCACAGACTTATTAGAGATACTACATACTACACATCATGAAATAATGGTACTAATAGTATAATTATACTACGAAATCCAACCCTGTTCCGTATATAAAAGGTACTCTGTGACCCCGACATAAATAAGTCTATCATTAACTGTCACTTTCTCGACACCAAACAATAAGTTCAGCGCCTCAGGGCTACGTTCCAAAACATCACCCGAGTGCACTCGGTCACCCGAAGTATGTCCTAAAACATTTCGGGTGCACTCTTAGATAAAGAATGAATAGATAGGACGTGACCGTATACCCGTAAGGGACAGACATAGATGACGTCATACCTGCCTAAAGTAGACGGGTATAGTGTTGCTTTAAGTTTTACCCTACTTTATGTTTATAGTGGCTTTTACCACTATAAACATAAAGTAGGGTTGATTGATCTACGTATTTTTTTCGAGACATTTTAATGAGCGCCCCTCGCTCAATAATATGTCTCAAAAAATAAAAGTGGGAGGAAGTTGCGATTTTTTTATTGAATTCTTCATTCAACCTTCGCCGCAGTCTAAAGTTATTTACACTTTTAAATAAAACTACACTTTTCGGATTTACTCGAGTATATTTCGTTTTAAAACATTTCACTATTATTTATTTAAGCTATTATGTAAACATCTTTACAAATATAAGAAAAAATATTAGGAATCATCATCATCATCCACACGCGTCCACTGCTGGACATAGGCCTCTCCAAGTGCTCGCCACTGAGCACGATCCGCGACCACTCGCTTCTAGCTTTTGCCAGCTAGGTACCTTGCGAAGATCGTCGCTCGATTAAGAATACAGCGGGCAATAATCATTGTTTTTTTTTTATCTCTGCAGTTTATTTAAAATCCAATATTTACACATTTACTAAATATTTGTGAAGATTTAGAAAATGTATAATATTAAATTTTAAATAAACATTTTCTAAAATTAGATTTCAATAGCACCGTTATTGTCATCGAATAAAGGACTTCGGCTTACAGAGATAAAATTCACTACAATACAGGTAAAAATTCACTTGGGCTGGGTAAGTTCAAGAATTGAACTACTGATACCGCACTCAATATGGTGCTAAAAGCCCAAAGTTGGTAAGCTTGCTCACAATGTGGAAAAAAGATCTGGCAAAGAACGCAAGATGCCGATGTAGATAGCTGGTTATTCTTAGTTGCCTGTGTTGCCACCCCCAACCTCGCCCCCGCTGGCGGCAACTTGGAAATAGCGCAGGACAAGACCAATTTGTAGATCTCTGAGGAAGATTATGTTCTGTCAAGTACCTATATAATTAATTAGAAACACCTGTTCGGTGCATAGAGCTATATCTACATCCTATGTGTTCTTGTTAAATATTCAGACAAAGTAGAGATATGACTTATTTCATTTGGATTAAGCCAGATTACTAGCTGTGGCACAAAATTGCTAATAAATCACAAACATTTTCTAGAGGCTGTCTACTCCTCGCCACTCACCAGCTATTTTTGGGTGTGGTAAACACGTATTAAATTGCTTACGTACAAACTCATATGCCTTTGAACTTAAAAAGTGTAATCACAGCGCGAATTTCCTTAAAGGTTCAGAATACTTTCTTTGGTCAACTCCTAAAAATCTTTTCAGAAAATCTCTATTGGTTCCTCCTACAGTATCTAAAATGTCCAACTACTAATTTTGCATCATTAACTTACACTTCAAATCACTTTACACATTTTCAAGTGTGACTACTTTTTTTCCCAATCGTCTAAGCGATTGACGCACTGGCCGTAGTGTTTTATTTGATGACCTCGCTGACTGTTTCAAACCCAGCATTTGAAGCCGCATTTTTCTCTTTCGGGGCGTATTCAAATTTGAACCGAAATCCAACACCGATGCGTCCTGAAACAATATGTATACAGGTTAAAAATAAAAGCAGGTTCTAATTTTACAACATTAAAAATATTAATTAATAAATTTTTAAACTGTATCTGTACTAATGGTCAGACTTGTTATATTAATAGAAAATGACAAAAATCAAACCATTAATAATATGTTTGGCCATATCAAAATAGTAGAAAAGGATTTGGTACCTACCCTACCCATGTTAATCCAAAACTGTAAAATAAATTTCGATATCCCCTATAAAAATAGTTGGGTTTGTAAAAAATAAATTTAGGTTTTGGCTTGATAGGGTATGTACCTTGTAGATATAATATGTATAAGTTACTGACCTGTAAAAAAAGTTTAGGCATAGCACCACTCCTAAGAAAAGTGCCTTTTTTGTTTTTCTGAATCCACTGTTGTTCAAAATGCTTAGAACACATTCGGGTATGCTTGGTTGGCTGCCAATTCAATCGACCAGTAGCTTTAACCCAACTGTTTTCGAGTAGTTATCTCCAAAGGAAATCTGTTAAATACAGACAAACAAGCAAATGGAAAGTCTCACTTCAAAAGAATTACCTTTGTTATCTAAAATGCTCAAAATTTTATACTTAAATATGTCAATATTAATGTAACACAGAAACTAATATGTGAGTTCCCTTTTACGTAACAAATTACCTACGAATCAAGGAAAAATAGTCGTAGCGTAACTGGTATCATTATAACCCGGCAAAATGTTATACGCGTTGGCTGTATACGTGGCCATATTGTATGGCGACATTCCTAGCTTGTTAGGTTAACAATAACCTTACTACTTAGTTTGAAATTTCATGTTTAATCCCATAATATGATTGAGAACCATAGTAGAAGGATAAAATATTGCAATATAACTTGTATTTATAATTAAAAAAATAGTTTTGGAGCTTTTTATTGACACAATTTAGGTCTTACCTGTAAAAGGTTATATTTTCCTGTTTTCTAGCACTATCACTATTACAAACTAAAACGGAGCAGTGCACCATGATTTAAATTTTCAAATAGTTCACAACTACACTAATTATAGTGTTAAATAAATACACAGTAAGCTATAATTCACAGAACAAATTTCTTCCACGTATTTGTTTAGCACCAGACGCTGGTGATAAACAATCCCCACTACCAGTTTCACCTATATACGGTAACAAGGACAAAAAAAAATGATGCCATCTTCTTCTTTCCTTTGGCAATGTGTATAAGTTTATCTCTTTTCCTCATGTTTGACGGCTTTTATAGCCCATCTATTTCATTCTATATCTATGGGTGCACTCGAGAGTGTTGGAGTGGCGTGTCCTAAAACGCTACGGAGTGCACTCGATCGAGTAGAATCTCACCCGCACAATATAGCAAGGTGTAATTTCACTCGATTGGATTTGGCGGGAAATTGTGTGGATTTTAAAGTTGTGTGTGATTGCGATTACAAAGATTTCATATTCACACACAATTTGTGCATCTCGGAGAGCGAGGATGCTCTTCGTAACGTCGACAATAAGTTAATTTTAAATTCCAAAGACTATAGGTATCGTAAGTGACACGATTGTAAAATTGGCCTTCATTTCCGCTGAAGCTAGGTTAGGCCGCTTATTTATTTATTAACAGAATTCATTTAACAGAATTCATATTCTGTTGGTTTTAGCATTTTCGTAGATGAAACAAAGGAATGTAATCCATGCATTAAAGCGAACGGACGCGCCGATGAATTATACTCGGCATCGTCCTCGGGATTAGCAAATAATACTTGTAATAACGCCTAGTGATACGCCAGTCACGCACTTTATTTGAGGGTATAAATAAAATTTAAAATGAGTCTCACGTCAACAAGGTGGGCGACCTATCCGCTCGCTTCATTCGCTTTTTAGTGCTCGCCACGATCACACTCTCGCGTCTTAAAAGTTTTTACTTTAAGTGAGGTAGTACTTATTTATAATGCCTAAGCGGAAAAGTGAGGAGGATTGTCAAATCTGTTGTGTAAGTTTAAAAAACTCGAAGTGTTACGAAGATGCCGTACACGGAGTCGTTCCAGCTTGCTCGACAGGCGTTCCCGCTCGGAGTCTCAAGGTTAGTCATTATGTGAATAAGTGCATTTATTAGTGACTATGGCCGAAAATGCCATTTTCTATTTGCTGCCCGTACAATGCTCGTTTGATAACGGGCAGAAGTATGATAAGTCAGCCATCTTGTTATATTCTCATAAGTACTAGAGAAACTTAATTAGTTAATGACGAATTATACCTATAATCGTAAATTTGTTACGTTTTTATTTTTTACTGGTTTCCTCTGAAATGAAGTTTTATAATCCAATGAAATAGTTTTACGAAAACTGTTAAATAAGATTTATTTCAGTGGGCTTATTTATACCCCTTTTGTATGAATTTTTATGACACTATATCTCTAAGAAGAATAAATACAGTATATACATAGTGGTAATGGTTACCTATCCTGGTTTGCGTACTTCTCTTTGGAGCTGTACTACCTTATGGTAATGGTAACCTCTCCGGGTTTGCGTACTTCTCTTTGGAGCTGTACTACCCTATAAATTAGTCTCGCGAACAGTACTTTGGTCTGTTTCATGACTAATGGAGATATCGGTGTATTCATAGTGACAATGGTTACATATCTGGGGTTTGCGTACTTCTCTTTGGAGCTGTACTACCCTATAAATTAGTCTCGCGAACAGTACTTTGGTCTGTTTCATGACTAATAGAGACTCAGAATAACAACTAAAGCATAGAAACCTTGCTAAAATAACTACTGAATTCAATATATTTGACACACTTTGACATTAGGCAGACTATAATTAGTTAGAAAGAGACAGGTATTATGTAAGATGTTTCGAAAATTCGTAGGTGGTCACTAATTTCTGTTTCTGCTAGTGATGTTTTTCTCATGACTCGCCTAGTTTCAACGTCGATATATTATGAATTAAATATATTCTTAATACTAAAATGTTTTTATTACGAGAAATACAACATAAATCATAAAGGATACATTTTCTTGTGAAACTTATCCTGTTAAAAGCTGCTGTGCCATTTGGTATGGTCAGGCTAGCCAATCAAGAGACTAAAAGCGGACGTTGATGACGGCTATTAAGAAAAACGAGTAAAGGGGTTTTTGGGGGATGTAAGGGTTTTTGGTGCTTATGATGACTAATTTAAATGTCTGTGACGACAAATTACTCAAGAATAGCTTTAGAAAGTTGATAGTAAATAAATAAAAAATATTTCTAAATTATTCCCTTTTCAGTCCTATCTGAGAATTGAAAAATCTGGCGCACTAAGACAAAAATTGCACTATTAAAATTACGGGTGTCTCCCGTTGGCTAGATTGATGGAATTTTTGCATTTAAGAGATTCACAAATTCAATGGGTAGGTAATTAGTAATTTTTTTCACAACCTCAAGGGACTGTAGACCTGAGCACTTATTATTATTTTGATTTAAATTCGATACTTTCACGCGTTTCCGAGATAATAAGGTCTTGGCAGACAAACGGACAATAAAGTGATCCTATAATCGTTCCGTTTTTCTTTTTGAGGAACGGAACCCTAAAAATTGAACTATTAAAATCACGGGTGTTTCCTATTATCTTAACTGTTGGAATTTTTCCATTGCAGAGATTTACAATCTATAGGCAGGAAATCGGAAACACACACTATGTTTATTTGTTCGCCCTTAGGTATGTACTTGATGTTAATCTCATATTTAATTTACCCGAAAATTTAACCCTCATGCATCTTGAACTTCGGATAAATTCATAAAAGCTAAAACTACTATTTGTACATATGCCTCGAAATTAAACTAAACACATTAAAAATTGACCACAATTTATTCATAATATATTTTTTGATTGACTTATTACGCTTGATGCGCGGCCGTGTTTATTTAGAGGTTTCAAGGTGTTAATTTTCCGAAAGCAGCGTTTTGATATTTGATCTTTTTGACTCTTTCCAGTTCTTTCGCTAATATTTTAATTCTTAGAAAAAATCTTCTAAACTGGTTTCTTTTGGTATCTGCTGTGTCAAGGATTCCTAAAAGAAATATTATAAAATTAAATACATTTTAATTTTCATAAGTAATATTTTAATTTAAAGATTTCCTTTTATTAAATAACTTGACTTACGTTTTGACGCCTCTATTTCATAGTTTTACCATACAAGTTAATCTGGTGGAAAATGTCTGGAGCAAATGAGACTGCTTTTTTGGACTCCACTTTCGTCTGCCAAATCTGCCAATACACTTTATCGAATAGTTTTTTTTACATCGTCTTTAGAAAATCTGTAAAATAAAAATATCGACCAAATTTTACAACACTACGCATGATCAAGATAACCTATCTAACCTGATCAAGGTCTATCTTTGAGGCAAGGTACATACTATAGAATTTAGCCGTATTATATTTTAACCAATTTTAACCAAATGACAATTCATCTTGTGACCACCTTGTGATCTGCCAAATAGACAAATATTACTTATCTCTTACACTTACACAATTTTGTGCTGTATGATAGAAAGAGACAAATAACACATAATAAATTCTTATTTTAATGTTCCTTCTATGCTTTAGTTGTTATTCTGAGAATAGAGCACAGAGTACCTTAGAGATATCGGTGGTTTTCAGAACAAAAACGTAATAACAACGTTTTAAACCTGCAGGCCTATTACGATCTCACGGTTTTCAAATAATATCATATGATATCATAGTGCAAAGCGAAAATTATGATTTTCGGTCAGATTTTTGATCATTCGTTCGTTATATGATATTGACATCATCGAAATTATGCCATAGTAATGATATCATTGGAGATCGGTAATACGAAATGAAGCATTTCATGATTTATTATGCCATGTCATACGATGAAAGATTTATAATTGGCCTACTGCTCGATGGGATTATTGGTTCTGAGCCACGTTCGGAGATGCAGGTCGACCTCGACCCAGAACCCGCCGAAGTGGCTACGCTCTGTGCGAGCCCGCCGTTTATATCTTCTGTGCCGTCATGACGGTCACCCTTGTGGAGGTCGCCACCACCGCCACCACCGCCGCCGCCGGCGCGCCTGAGCAAGTGACGGATACCGACGAGCCTGGGTCAGCTAATGCGATGCTAAACACCACAATACTTGAAATATTGGGCGAGGATCCAACTATTTCGAATACTTTTGGAGCCGACATTCACAAAGACTTTGCAGTTAAGTTGGAACACACATTAATGTGAAATACCTTTCGCCGAGTAACTGCAAACTAATTAATGCTCCCGTAGGTACTGAATGCCGAAATTAAGGTGGCTATTGTTGATGATAGGTGAAATAAAAGTTTTATCTTCTATGACAGCCTTGTTTTATTTCACTAATGAACTGGAGATTTACAATAAACATAAACTTAGATAGAACACGACATCTTGTATGACAACCCGTACCAGAGAGCAGCCACAGACGAGAGAAACTCTATAATAAACTATTGGTAGCGTTCACACTCTATAAACGTTTTATTGACTCATTCACAATTACAACACCTCCCCTCAATAAAACATTTCATACAAGTAGCTACTAACAATCAATATATGATAAATCAATAACCTATTTTATCACTCAAATAATTTACTACTAAACTCCTTAAATAAAATGCCCCCTAAAGACTTGGTTAACAAATCTGCAATTTGCTCTCTTGTTTTAATGTATTTCAAAGAAATAATTTTACTGTCTATCTTTTCTTTAACAAAGCTAAATTTAATATTCAAATGCTTAACTCTTGAATTTCCAACTGCCATATGGGCCATTTTAATTGCAGATTGGTTATCCTCATACATGACAATAGGTCCAATATCTATACCAAAATCATTAAGAACAGCTTTCAACCAACAAGCTTCGCTTGTTGCAATACTCAAGGCAACAAATTCAACCTCTGTCGATGACAGGGCAACTGCCTGCTGTTTTCTGGAAGCCCAGATCACAGTTGCACCAAAAACTTTGAAACAATATCCTGTCGTGGACCTATGATCATGACTACCACCCCAGTCACTATCAACATACCCAACTACAGAATCATTTACATCTCTGTAATATATTAAACATAAATTTATTGTACCTTTAACATATCTTAAGATATTTAATAACAATTTGTACAACAATGTACTGGCACAACTCTGATAACGACTTAACAAATTTAATACAGAGCACAAATCAGGTCTAGTACCCATTACAGCATAATTTAAAGTTCCTATTAGTTTCCTACACTTATTTTCTATCTCTGTACTCTCTGACTTCTCTCTTTTCAAGACATCAATTTTGAAATTCTTATCTATTGGTAGAGACAATGATTTGCATTCTGACATACCATACAATTTCAATACTTTCATTAAATAATCCTCCTGGCTAATAGTAGTATACCCCTTAACACGATTTTGTTTGATATCTATTCCAAGAAATTTTGTAACAGGTCCCATATCTTTCATCTTAAAATTTTTACATAAATTTTGTGTTAATTTTGCAATATCATTCTCACAATTTCCAAAATATAAAATATCGTCTACATACAATAATAAGAAAGTTTTGGCACCTTTTTCACACTTTGAAAATAAACAAGAATCTTTATCTGATTATTTGAATCCCATAGACAACATAACATTACTGAATGTTTTATTCCAATACATAGGGGCTCTTTTTAAGCCGTACAGTGACTTGTTTAACCTAACAAATTTACCACCAGCTCCTTCTGGCAAAGTCAAATACAATTCTTCTTCCAATTTAGCATTTAAGAATGCTCCACAGACATCCATTTGCTTTATTTCTAAATTTAATTTTGTTGCAACAGATACAAAAATTCGAAAGGTATTAAGTCTAGCTACTGGAGCGTAGAGATCATACTCATTATCAAAATTTTGCTCAAAACCTCGAGCTACTAGTCTCGCTTTAAAACCGTTTTCCTTCTTCTTAAAAACCCACTTTGTGCTAATTACTTCTTTGCCTTCAGGTATGCTGTCTATCTCCTTCCATGTCTGATTTTCTTTTAATTGCTGTAGCTCTGAATCTATAGCCTCTTTCCATTCTTTTGCCTCTGATGATAACATAGCTTCTTTATAAGTTAAAGGTTCCTCTCCCAACACTAGACATCCCAAATCATAATCTTGTAGGTGTCTTGGCTTGACAATTCTCCGTCCACTTCTACTTTGGCTCAAGAAATCTGGAGTATCATCTATTTCACTAGAATACTTTTCTATATTCTGAGTATCATGCTCTATTTCACTTCTACTTTGTAAGGACTCCGGCTGAAAAAGTTCTTCTTCTACACCAATGTATTCATTTTGCAGTTCCGGATTTTCATGTAAAGGTAAGTCCAACAATATTATATTTTCTTTCTCTTTTTCTTCACTTGCAAACTGGTCCATCATATCTTTTGTCTTCTCTGTTGTAAATATTATATCTCTTTTAATTTTCACAATTTTCTGTTCCTTGTAGTAAATTCTATATCCTTTCGAACATTCATACCCTATGAAAATTCCTTCCTTTGCCTTGTTATCTAATTTCTTCCTGTTTTCCTTAGGAATATGTACATACACTCTCTCACCAAATATTCTATTTAAAGTCCTAATATCAAAGTCCTTTTTTGTCCAAACTTGATATGGAGTTTTACCTTCAATCCTACTCTTACTGGTCCTATTTAATACATACACCACCAAGTTAATAGCCTCTGCCCATAACTCTTTGTCCAAACTTGAAGAAGCAAGCAGTGTATGTGCAGCTTCAACAAGTGTACGCATATCCCGTTCAGCTTGACCATTTTGCTCGGGTGTGTATGGGACAGTGGTTTGGTGTATAATTCCCTTACTGGTAAAAAGTTTCTCCATACTTTCATTAACAAATTCCTTACCATTGTCAGATCTAAATACTTTGACTAGGCAACCAGTTTGTCTCTCTGCCGTTGTGATAAACTCTGCAATTTTCTTCACAACTTCAAACTTATTTTTTATAAAATATACATGCCTATACTTTGAGAAATCATCTTTTATTAATAAAAAATATCTCCAACCTCCAAGAGATGTGACTTCAAAGGGGCCACACAGGTCAGCATGTAATACTTCTAACACGTTGCTAGTGGAACTAGTACTTGGGCTAAAACTCAAACGGTGCGCCTTCCCCATAGCACACGGGTCACACACTTCCTTCTCCCCACTATATGGTATATTATTGTTTGACAATACAGTTTTCACCATGTCAACATTTTGGTGACAAAAACGTTTGTGCCACTCCATGAGTGATACCGCACACACATCTAGATTTTTAGGTTTTGTTTTTAGTATATAATAATTGTTTTCCCTATATCCTATTCCATGGATTACATTACCTTTGTAAATATAACAATCTTCTTTAGATAAGCTTAACTTATAACCTTTATTGGTCGCACTTGACACTGAAAACAAATTTAATCTTAAATGTGGAACATACAAAACATTACTCAACTTAGTATCAATATAGCCTTTACCATCATATACTAACAATTCTATTTCTCCTATACCTAATACAGGCAAATGACGTCCATCACCTACTATAACAAATCGATTGGACAATTCGCTCAATGACTTAAATAAAGATTTGTCTGATGACATGTGCTCACTGGCACCACTATCAATTATCCAATTATGTACATCACTACTGACTGTCATAACACTTGCTGTAGCAAGAAAAGCATTACTTTTGTTATCAAATTGCTCACCCTGTTTGTCATTTCGCTTAGGACACTGGTTTTTAATATGACCTATTTTGTTACACACAAAACACTTTCGCATGTCTTTACCACTTCTGCAATCTTGTTTCACATGCCCTACTTTGCCGCACTTAAAACATTTTTTATCCCGCACACTGTTTCCTTTTCTGATAAACATAGCTACACTATCACTTTCACTCTTTGACTTAATTCTTTCTTCCTCCACAAGTAATCTGGATACAAGATTATCATAAGTTTGATTTGCTGAGTCAACTGACTCCCATGCAGAAATGAAGTGTGAAAATCTTTCCGGCAAGGACATTAACACCTTAGTGATCACAAATTTCTCCGAGACTTCCTCCCCTGCATACTTCAGTTGACTTGTCATTTCCTGTAGCTTTGACAAAAATGTGGACATGTCCATTCCTTCTTCATATGAAAAATTGAAAAACCTTTGTTGAAGTAAGTGTACACTTGTGGTAGAATTTTGTTCATATACACTCAGGAGCTTACTCCACATTTGTGCTGCTGTTTCACAGGTGATAATGTGAATCATAGCACTCTCGCTTATTCTACTTACTAAAATACTTTGCGCTTTGGCGTCCTTTTTTTGCCAATCTTCTGTTGCCGCCTTTTGCGCAGTCCCATCTACCACAGAAAAAAGATCCAAGCCTCTCAGTACTACTCTCATTTGGAACTTCCAAACACTCCAATTCATTTGACCTTCCAGCTTAACGCCACCACCCGAAATCACTCCGAGCTGATCCATTTCAGTTGTTGAAGGCTGAACGTGCCAACGCCAATTTTTGTGAGTACAGCACCACTCCCCAAACACCCCTTGACGTCTCAAAATCACACGCCGCCAAAATAACCACGCCAACTAAAATGCTGCTGTCGAACGACTCCCGATTTTATTTCACCAAAACAGAGTTACGGAAGTCTGGGCCCATAACCTGTTGATGATAGGTGAAATAAAAGTTTTATCTTCTATGACAGCCTTGTTTTATTTCACTAATGAACTGGAGATTTACAATAAACATAATAAACTTAGATAGAACACGACATCTTGTATGACAACCCGTACCAGAGAGCAGCCACAGACGAGAGAAACTCTATAATAAACTATTGGTAGCGTTCACACTCTATAAACGTTTTATTGACTCATTCACAATTACAACAGCTATCTCCGATATAAACGCTAAACGTTATAAAAATATCGAAATTAGGCAAAAACAAGTTTCTACGGCTATTTCATGCTTGAACCAAGCTATTAATTCGCTGACCTCGAAAAATAACAGTGACCCAGAATTAATAAAAATGTTGATGGACACAGAACGTATTCTCTGTGACTTGCAGTACCGGATTCAGTCATACGACGGAATTTTATTCTGTCTTCCCTTAAAAAGGACATGAAAGACCAGCTTTAAAATACTTAACCATTTTTTATTCATTCATTAGGCGAAAACCTGTCAGAAATTATTAAGACTGCAAAGGCGATAAATAAATAGGGTGCAGAGTTAAAAACTTCATTGCATAAACCACAAACAAAAAAAAAAAAAAAAGGCGCCTGCACCGACGCCTAGCACCTCCAGGAATGATTAAACTGAATGGCAATTTTTATCAAGTATATTCTGGTACCTAAGCCAAATGGTAAACATGGTTTCATCCTGAAATAATAAAAAAAAACTAATAAATTTATAAAAGCAGATCATTTAAAAATTGAAAATTTACGCTCAGTGCTAAAATTTACATAAACAAAAAATTGTTTCATGGCACAAATAGATTTAAAAGATGCCTTTTATTTAATAAGTATTGACCCTAATTCAAGAAAATATTTAAGATTTCAAATTGAACAAGAACTATTTGGCTTGAGTACTGCACCATCAAGGCAATAAAACCAATTGTCCGATTACTCCGTTCTGCGGACCTAAAATCAACTAATTATTTAGATAATTATTGGCCAAATATACAAACCAAAAAATTTATTACCTCTCTTTGATTTTAATTAACGAGGCCAAAAGTTTAATGATACCTAGTAATATATGTACATTTTTAAGGTTTCGTTCTAATCTAGACTAAAAATTTCCAGATCACAAATCAGAAATTTAAAAAAAAAAAAAAAAACGTTGTTAACTCTTAAAAGATGTTGAATACGTCGATTCGCACAAATAGTCGAATTACTAGTCTCAGTTTGCCCGGCTGTAGAATACAGCTAGCCTTATACTAAAATATTCGAGCGCATTAAGTAATTAAACTTAAAATCATCATTAATGATAATTATGATAAATTTATAAATATCCCTAGGAATGACGCAATACAAATACCGTTTTGTAAAATCAAACATGATACACATGATCTGGAAATTTTCTCAGACGCCTCAAATACGGGGCTGTACGTGGCAAAGAGAAGGTTAGCGGGTTGTGGAGCATTCAGGAGAGAACACAACACATTAACTACCTAGAAATTCTAGCTGCTTTTCTAAGATTAAAAGTGTTCGCCAAAAATATAAGTAGTTGTCAAATTTCTCCGCATCGACAACACTACAGTAATCTCTTACATCAATACAATGGGGGATATTCAGTTCCCCCACTTCACTGACATCACTCGTCAACTATGGCAGTGGCACAGAATAGATAATAGTACTACGTACAGAACGGCCACTCACCTCCTCGCACTCATTTCAAATACCTCGTCCTACCCGGCACTTCCCTGTAGACATCACTGACAAGTAAACAAGGGCGCGCGCGATCGCTCGGACGAGTAGACGCGAGCGCCGGGCGATAACAGAGACAGCGCTATGCGGGTGAAAGAGAAGGCAGTCGCTGCACTTCCCGCGTCATTGCGATTGATAACCGCTCACTCAGCCCTACTAGATTCCACGCACACATTTGCGCGTGTATGAACGTCATTTGTTTAAGTAGTAGTAATAGGTAATTGATTTGCGAACGTTGTATGGAGTGTCCGGGGTGTGGCAGTGGTGTGAATGTCGCAATTTGTATGTTATGTATGGCTTATTACATTAGCTCATCAGATAATATAACGGCAGATGCCGAATCAAGGCGGGTACATCCTGACATAGAATCGACGACACGTTTAGCGCAAAGGTCGAGTGATCACCTACTGCGCAACGGGTCGCGGGTTCGATTCCCGTACGGGACAAATGTTTTATGGCCTACAGAAATTTGTTCCGGTCTGGGCGTATGTGCATGTGATATTCTATGTTTGTAACTGCACCCACGACATAGGAGAAAATCCTAGTGTAGGGCGACGTATTTAAAAAAAAAAAAAATTGGAGTTAGCGGACTGGGCATATCAGGAAATTGTCTCATCGTATGGGGCACCTCAAGTAGACTTATTCGCTAGTCAAATTAATACTAAATGCACTAATTATGTCTCTTGGCATAGGGACCCAGATGCATTTCCTGGGCTGATTTTAATTTTTATGCTTTCACCCCGTTCTCTGTCATTGTATAGCGGGGAACTTATGCGGACGGCGTGGAGTGTACCGCCGATATTAGCATCTATATTCCAAAGTTCCTTTAAACAATATAATGTTTATTTACGGCGCTGGTTCAATTACTGTAACGACAATAATTGTGACTTGTATAATCCTTCAATTCCACAAATAATTTATTTCAACAAACTATTATGAAGAGGGAGCTCAATATGGCACGCTTAACTCCTATAGATCCGCGCTCGCCCTGCTTAGGGGAAAATAATTTACAAGAAGATGACAGAGTAAAAAGATATTTTAAAGGAATATTTCGGTTACGCCCTCCCTTGCCCAAATATGTGGGATACTTCAATAGTTATTAATTATGTCAGCCAATTTTACGCCAATGAAACATTGTCTTTTGAAAAACTTTCGAAAAAACTCATCACTCTCATTGCGCTGTTGACAGCACACAAAGTACAAACCTTGTCTTAGATTAATATTAAAAATATTGGAATCTTTCCTTCTCTTCATAAGTGCTAAAAAGCCTTATAATGCTGTCGGTTCCCAAACCTTAAGTCAGTGAATAAAGAACACACTGCGCGATAGCGTTTTTGATCTAAACATATTTACCGCGCACAGCACGCCGCTACATCCGCGACTCATCACCTAGGTGTCGGCCTAGATCAAATAAGACGAACCGCTGGATGGAGCGGCTCTTCAAGCACATTCTATCGATTCTATAATAGAACCATAAGTAATGTTAATACTAATGGAAATGATTATTTTGCCAGAACAATTGTTAATAATACGAGTAATTCAAATGATGATTGATGTTTATTCTTATTAACATAAATTAATGAAAATTCAGGAATAAACAAAATATTTCACACTATTATCTCTAAAAGTCTACAAGTATTATTTGCTAATCCCGAGGACGAAGCCGAGTATAATTAATGATTAAACGAACTTACCTGTACGTGAAGTTCAATCATAATTATACGAAGGCTTCGTCCGAAGGGATTAGCAACCCTCCCTCCCAACTACAAGTCCCCTTTTTTGTGTGAAATATTCCGGATGCGGCTACTCTAAACTAAATGAAGCGAGCGGATAGGTCGCCCACCTTGTTGACGTGAGACTCATTTTAAATTTTATTTATACCCTCAAATAAAGTACGTGACTGGCGTATCACTAGGCGTTATTACAAGTATTATTTGCTAATCCCTTCGGACGAAGCCTTCGTATAATTATGATTGAACTTCACGTACAGGTAAGTTCGTTTAATCATTAATTATATATTTTATTATTTTTGTATATTTGGTTATGTAAACAAAGCAGACAACACTCTTGCCGTTCTAAAACAACCAACACTCCGACCACCCTAACCGGCCACTCTCCCCCCACCACCTACTCACTCCGGGTGATGTTTTGGAACGTAGCCCGGTGTAGTTGTCCGGTTGTTTTTTAACTCGCTCAAAGGCGTTGAACGGATTGCAGCAACCAAATCTTTTATCTCCCTCTTTCATATGATTTTTTATTTCTTTCTCTTTCTAGTAGATGACATTATAGAATATGGCCGCCAATATCATCCAATCACGTAAGAGTATTTCAGTCATAAACGTCAGAGCGTTTTACAACCATCAAATTTGATGGTTGTTCGGTTGTAACTCGCGCCGACACTCAAAGGTCTTGAACGGGCCGGTTGTCTCACCCGGTTGTCACGCTCGAAGGCATTGAACGGGGTTAGAGCGAAAAGTTGTACTTCGCGCGAAGGCTCTGAACGCGCCTCTGTAGTGATTGTTCTGAGGCTACCTATCTCATTCGCTACTGTCAAAAGTGACTGTCAAAGGCTAGGTCTGTAGTGATTGTTCTGAGGGCTAGGTGTAGAGAAATATGCCGAGAAAATACTCTCGCGATCCTTGTGCTACGCATGCTGATATTCTGTAATGCACTAGGCGCGTTCGGATAGCATCGAGATGGCAAAAATAACTGTTAAAAATGATAAAATTGACACAAGGGGCGTTCGGCATAAGAATAACTAATAATACGAGTATAGAAGCGAAACTCCCGGCCGTCGAGCGCTCAAGGCCACGTTATTTACCTACCGTTTGATTTCCGTTGAACAGAATCGCCAGTCAAGGCGCGCACCGTGTGTTTCAGGTACCTTGTGAATGTTTTCCTATTGATTATCTGATTAAGCTTTTTATAAGAATGCGTATTTACTACGTGCTGAAGTTTAATAACCGAAACTTCAAATTATCTACAAAAACTGAAACCTTTTAAATAAAAATGATTGAATACTTTAAATTATTTTTATTATACCTACCCTAGATACAGATACAGTTTTATTCGTAATATTCATTACATGTCAAAGCTAATACAATATAATGTATCGAGTTTCTAAAGCTGTCATTGTAGTGCAATTTTGAAACTGTAAGTATGGGATTTTTTTTGTCAAGTCGGAAATAATTTTAAATTATGAGAAACTTTGGTACTGCTATATATATTTTTATCGACCTTTGTCACTGTTCCATATAAAATTTAAATACAATCGACGACACGACGACTCGACGACACGGTTAGCGCAGAGGTCGAGTGATCGCCTACTGTGCAACGGGTCGCGGGTTCGATTCCCGCATGGGACAGATATTTTGTATGGCCTACAGAAATTTGTTCCGGTCTGGGCGTATGTGCATGTGATATTCTATGTTTGTAACTGCACACAGGAGAAAATCCTAGTGTGGGGCGACGTTTTTAAAAAAAGAAAAAAAAATCAATACTTGATTAAAATTATGAAACAACAGATTTTTTTTCAAGTGAAACTGTTGGTCTGATAGTAAAAAGTGAGCTTAGTTTTATCCATTAGTACATTCATAACTTCAACTCTTGGACTATAAACGTAGGTACGATACCTAAATTACAAACCATTTTTGTACATCGAAATTCGAAACATTTTAATCATTTTGTTCTCGAAGTTTATGGATTAAGCTCAATTAATCAAAAATAGGCAGGTTCTTATAACTACGGAATCAAAAAAACTAAAAATGTGCGTACTATTGCTAAAGATAGTCGCTCGCTCTCTACACTTGAAGTACAAAATCAATAAGACTCGGTGTATGCTCAGTTTCTCATTTAATGTAAAATATGGAGGTACCTATATAAAAAATATTGTAGTGGTAACCATACGTCCATGTGGTGACCCTAGCGGCGTCCGCAGACTACTGCGGGGCGTTACAGGGGGAAGGGCGCTGTAGGTATGCAAATAGCGGCATTTGGCGCACCCACAAAGGAGATTCGCTTCTATACTCGTATTATTAGTTATTCTTATGCGTTCGGTTAGAAGAAATGTGAACAAAAGTTGCATTTTTATCTGTTTACGTCAACCGTTCGGATAGCTGAAAAAATGTCAAAAATGGCATTGTGAACTGCCAATTTCGCCCCAGCTATCGCAGGCGTGTTCGGGTAGCCTGTGGTGGCGTTTTTAGCATTATCAAAATTGGCGTTGATGTAAAGCGTTCGGTTAGAAGGTTATGAAATTTTTGCCATTTTTGCTCCACACCCTAACCGAACGCTACATTATAAGGCGTGTTCGGGTAGCCTGTGGTGGCGTTTTGCGCATTATCAAAATTGGCGTTGATGTAAAGCGTTCGGTTAGAAGGTTATGAAATTTTTGCCATTTTTGCTCCACACCCTAACCGAACGCTACATTATCAATATGTCAAAGTCATAAGCTATTATAACCTAAATTTATTTTCAGTTTCCAGATTCTGGATGTATTATGATGTAATAAGCTCGCTTCATGATTAACGATCATTAATTTCCATAAATAATGAAAATAAAATTTATTTCGTTAAAACTTATGCAATCGTGTCAAAAATTTTACGTATAGTAAACGTCAAAAATCTTAAATGTCAAAAACTGCCACTTTTGACCCTCTTCGATAGCTGGGGCGAAATTGGCAGTTCACAATGCCATTTTTGACATTTTTTCAGCTATCCGAACGGTTGACGTAAACAGATAAAAATGCAACTTTTGTTCACATTTCTTCTAACCGAACGCTCCTTGTGTCAATTTTGTCATTTTTAACAGTTATTTTTGCCACCTTGATGCTATCCGAACGCGCCTATAATTATGTCAAAGTCACAAGCTATTATAACCTAAATTTATTTTCAGTTTCCAGATTCTGGATGTATTATGATGTAATAAGCTCGCTTCATGATTAACGATCATTAATTTCCATAAATAATGAAAATAAAATTTATTTCGTAAAAACTTATTCAATCGTGTCAAAAATTTTACGTTTAGTAAACGTCAAAAATCTTAATTGTCAATAACTTCCACTTTTGACCCTCTTCGATAGCTGGGGCGAAATTGGCAGTTCACAATGCCATTTTTGACATTTTTTCAGCTATCCGAACGGTTGACGTAAGGCGCGTTCGGATAGCATCGAGGTGGCAAAAATAACTGTTAAAAATGACATTAATTGACACAAGGAGCGTTCGGTTAGAAGAAATGTGAACAAAAGTTGCATTTTTATCTGTTTACGTCAACCGTTCGGATAGCTGAAAAAATGTCAAAAATGGCATTGTGAACTGCCAATTTCGCCCCAGCTATCGAAGAGGGTCAAAAGTAGAAGTTTTTGACATTTAAGATTTTTGACGTTTACTAAACGTAAAATTTTGATAATGCTAAAAACGCCACCACAGGCTACCCGAACACGCCTACTGTAAACCTTAGATAAAGAATGAATAGATAGGACGTGACCGTATACCCGTAAGGGACAGACATAGATGACGTCATACCTACCTAAAGTAGATGGGTATACCAGTGTTGCTTTAAGTTTTAGCCTACTTTATGTTTATAGTGGCTTTTACCACTATACACATAAAGTAGGGTTGATTGATCTACGTATTTTTTTTGAGACATTTTAATGAGCGCCCCTCGCTCAATAATATGTCTCAAAAAATAAAAGTGGGAGGAAGTTGCGATTTTTTTTTATTGAATCCTTAATTCAACCTTCGCCGCAGTCTGAAGTTATTTACACTTTTAAATAAAACTACACTTTTCGGATTTACTCGAGTAAGTATATTTCGTTTTAAAACATTTTACTTAATTATTTATTTAAGCTATTATGTAAACATCTTTACAAATATAAGAAAAAATATTAGGAATCATCATCATCATCCACACGCGTCCACTGCTGGACATAGGCCTCTCCAAGTGCTCGCCACTGAGCGCGATCCGCGACCACTCGCTTCCAGCTTTTGCCAGCTAGGTACCTTGCGAAGATCGTAGCTCGATTAAGAATACAGCGGGCAATAATCATTGTTTTTTCTTTATATCTATGCTGTAAACACAACTTATAGAGAATCCACAGACTTAAAGATACTACGTATAGGTAGTTTTCCAATTACAGCATTAGAGCGCATTATGCGGCATAATGCTTAACGTTGAATGTTCCAACTACAGCAACACTTCGCACAATCGAGCACTCTCAAAAGCAATGTTTTCGTGTGATGCGTGCAATCGATACCAACTCAGTGACAGAAAATTAACAAGTGTTTTTTTTTAAGTTGGCATTGATCGAAATGTTTTATTTATATATAATCGTTAGTAATATTATTTATTGTTAAAAATTTTTAAAGCTTTCGTTTCATTGTAGTTTTTTTGAAATAATCAAAGTTAATTCAAACTGTGTTAAAAAATAAATATAAGTATGGATGAAGGTACAAAAATTACTCAAAACAAAAAAATGGTAATGAAATAATCAAAATCCAAATTACTTAAAATAACCGTAAATAGTTTTCAACCAATTATTATGTATACCACATTATTTACACATTAATGAGGTTATTGCTAACTCTATGAATATTTCTTTTTTTCAACACTGAACTTAGCGCACTCTGCTGGTGCATTTGAAAACTAATTCACGTTCCAATTACGGCATTGTGCGCCACTGAGTCGCATTATGCTCTGTAATTGGAAAACTACCATAGAGAATCACAAATATGCGGCCCGTTCCAGATAAGCATTTTTAGCCATAAATACCAACATTTTTAGCATATCTGCGTTTCATTAGCCGGTGATGCTAGTTTTTCTTGCTGGTTGTCATGCGTTTCATTTAAGCATTTTTAACACGAAGTGCTAGCATCAAATACCCATGTTATTAGATGGGTCCTCTGCTGATACCACTTTTTGACAGCTTTCAAATTTGACATTTGGAATCTTTTTTTCATGACTCAAAAAGGATTTTCAGCGGATTTAAAAATATTATTGAAAGATATTTATAGTATTAGCCAATTCTGATTTATATTATTAAAAATTTTAAGTGGCTGGACTAAGTAGGTGAGGTGTCGTCAAAATTCAGCACGAAAAATCAGTACCTTGCGTTTCATTTGTAACAATTAGCGCGGCTAAAAATGTCAACATTTCTTATAAGAAACGCAAAACGAGGCTAACATCATGTTAGCCTCAGAAAGTAGCAGTGCTTTATCTGGAACGCAGGGATGAAACACAAATCACAGACTACTAGATACTTACCTCTCCTTAGTGGGTGCGCGCACGGGTGACTTTTGTCGCCGTCATCAAGTCCATGGAATTGTATGGAGGTGCACGCACGTTACGACGTGACAGCTGGGTGACTTTTTTGTCCGGCGACAAGCCGGTGAAGCCCGGGTGACAAAGTGTTGCCAGCTCTATTTCTGTTTACCTAGGCTGCGGTTCGAAAATCAATAAAAGTCACTATCAGCACTATTAGCGTGCTCAAACGCGTCTCAAATGCTCAAATGCTAAAAGGCTAAAAACGCCACCACAGGCTACCCGAACACGCCTGTAAACAGATAAAAATGCAACTTTTGTTCACATTTCTTCTAACTGAACGCTCCTTGTGTCAATTTTGTCATTTTTAACAGTTATTTTTGCCACCTCGATGCTATCCGAACGCGCCTGAGAGGGTCAAAAGTGGCAGTTTTGACATTTAAGATTTTTTGCCATTTTTGCTCCACACCCTAACCGAACGCTACATTATCAATATGTCAAAGTCATAAGCTATTATAACCTAAATTTATTTTCAGTTTCCAGATTCTGGATGTATTATGATGTAATAAGCTCGCTTCATGATTAACGATCATTAATTTCCATAAATAATGAAAATAAAATTTATTTCGTTAAAACTTATTCAATCGTGTCAAAAATTTTACGTTTAGTAAACGTCAAAAATCTTAAATGTCAAAAACTGCCACTTTTGACCCTCTTCGATAGCTGGGGCGAAATTGGCAGTTCACAATGCCATTTTTGACATTTTTTCAGCTATCCGAACGGTTGACGTAAACAGAAGCCCAATTCACGTAATCATCATTCACCTAGATTGAAAGTTGACCATATTGAAATTGTATTGTGAATTGATCAAAAATTGGTATTCTTCTAACTAAATATTAGAATTAAATCACGTTAAGATTTTAATGTCATCTCGATATAATCTCATAATAGTCAATTTTTGAACGTATTTCGTTTCTAAGTTGCCACAGATTATACCACAAGAATTTGCGTCGTAATGTTGGCACTACGCTAATAATTTTGTATAGCCTACGCTAATAACTGGCTGAAAAGACTTATGTTCGGGCCAGAAAAGCGTTAAAACCTAGAAAAAGAATTTAAAATTAAAAAATAATAATAATAAATTTAGAATAAAATCCAATAAAAGGAGGTAAACCCCCCTAAAGCAGATTAAACTAAACTAAATTTAGTTTTAGTGCTATCAAATTGTGTTTTTTGTTATTTTCGAACAAAAAACACGATTTGACAGTACTAAAACTAAATTTAGTTTAGTCTATTCCAATTAATGCCAACAGAATTAACGAGAGCCTTTTTAAACTCTCGCTCACATAGGCTGAAGGCATCTGCAGCAAGGCGACGATTGCGTTGGGTACGTTGTCGGTTGTCGTTTCCTGCCCCCCTAGACAAGATATCTTTCGATAATCGCTAACGCAATCGCTAAATGGACAATGTATAAGATTTGACAATTGCGCTCGAAAGCTAAGCGAGGGCTTATGTCAAATCGCATACATTTTCCTTCTAGCGATTGCGTTAGCAATTATCGAAATGCGGCTCTTCGTCTGGCAGTAGCCATGGCAGTTCGGTGTGCCACAAATAAATAATGCCAACGAAGACCGGAATCGCTCATTTTTAATGGTAGAAATGAGAATCCCAAATTCACAGAAAACCACAAAAACTACTTTGTGATAACTTCAATACAATCTAATGTCAGTATGGTTACGATCAACTTTCAAACTCAATTTTGACATTTAAATAGTTTTCAGAATACCAATTTTCGGTCAGAATCCAAGTCATTTTTAGCAGAATGCCGATTTTAGTGTAAATCAAGTCTCGGTTGCATTACAATCAAATTGCATTCTTTGACAGATCAACGTCAAACTTTTAGTGTACGAGAATGCCATTGTTGATGCAAATGATATCGAGACTAGATCGGAACTGTATTTTTACAAAATTTTAGTTACGTGAATTGGGCTTCAGATAAAAATGCAACTTTTGTTCACATTTCTTCTAACCGAACGCTCATTGTGTCAATTTTGTCATTTTTAACAGTTATTTTTGCCACCTCGATGCTATCCGAACGCGCCTACTGTAGTTTGCGATCATAGGTTAAGTGGTCTGTGGTGGCTCTGTGGAAAAGCGTTTTGTATAAAAAAATATATATCAAAGCGTTTTGAGAAAAAAGGAGAAAAACAAGCGTCCATTTTCTATGAACTAAACCTCAATTAATGGTTGAATAAACAGTGATATAATTATTTGATAACGTAAATAAATTCATTTATTTGAGTAGAATCTTAGTTGGCAAGCTCTATTGGTTCTATGGATATGATTAAATTTATACATTCAGCAGGACAGCGGGATTTATGACATGATCCTATAATATGACAAATGACAACTTCTATTATAAAACACTAGTAACACGAGCTTCTCCGTATCTGTCAGTGGTATTTTTATACGACTAAGGTAATATTACCAACTTCAATGGTCTTCGTAGTATTTCATTGCCTGATAGCCAGATAAAATGGTTCGAGGTTAGTATCGTTAGTATCAATAAGTAACCATAACTTTTTTGATTCTTTGTTCTACCTTTCAAGCTTTTGTACGTACCTTCTCGGTCCAAATATGTGCTTATTGAATAAATATGTAATGTTGGTACATTGGAAGAACATGATATATTTGTAAGTATACACATTTTCCTTAATTCTATTTTCAATAATATTTTAATTATATATATATATTTTTTTTTTGTGATAATGGCTTTTGTCACTACGTCTGCGATAATTATATTTTATACAAGACCTGTAATAATATTCTTTTGTTATACCTCCTATTTTTTTCCCTACAATGCGTTCAATCCTCCTCTTTCGACTTTTAATTCTTTAAATATTACTGATTTTAAACTTCATCCATAATACAAATTACAATAATCAAATGTTAAAAATCAAACTTTGTACAGCTCATGAATAGGTGTGTAAAGTATTAGAGGTTGTGCAAAGTACACATCACTCATGATAATAGAGGCCCTGTCCCGTTTCGAGATTACAGTACTCAGACTGCTCATGCCCGGACCGAATCAATAGACCAATATACACAGTGTTTCAAAATAACCAATAAATAATCAATTCTAAAACTCATTATTAAAATGTGTTTACACATAATGTCATTCAACCCAAAATTTTCATGTAAATCATAGACATGATGATGATACTATGATTTACTACATGTAAATTTTGGGTTAAATGACATTATGTGTAAACACATTTTAATAATGAGTTTTAGATAAAGAATTGATTAGTTATTGGTTATTTTGAAACACTGTGTATAATGATGCCAATGGCATGCTATCGTTTCGGAACGATTGTGAACACGCTTCTGTCAATAATATTAAAACAAACATAACCTCAAAAAGAATTTAACTCGTAATCTTAATTGTATTCTGTGATATCCAAGCTTTAGCAGTTTTTCTTTGCCTTGTACACTGCTACCACCTTTAAAAGAACACTGCTCTTTTAGTGTCTTTAGGAGACAGTTTGAGGTAAACTACTTTGTTTTCGTCTTCAACAAAAATTGGTAATTCTAATGTCGTCATTTTTCTTATATTTAATTAAATGTTTTTGGATATTTGGCTTATTTTTACCTTCAATTCAAATACAGAGTAATTTTCAACTATCAAACTAGCAAACGAAAACAAAATGTCAACTTGAAAATGACATTTGACTCACGGTGCTGACGAATTCGGCCTGAGTACTGTAAACGTTGTTTGTGACGCAATCAATGACATCATCACATCCAACGTGAATCATCACATCCAACGTGAACGCTGTTCTCATGAAACAGGCCGCCTGTTAGCGCGCTTACAGTGCTAATGGTCACTATAATCGCGAAACAGATTGCGGCGAGAGTAACATGTGTAGGAATTATTATTTTAATAACAATTATAGTGACACAACAAAGAGTATTAAACATCAGAAAAAGAACCTTTTCCATAGATTTAAAGTTAAATAGTGTAAAAAAATATAATTATGTATTTATTGCTGTTAGCATTTAAAATGATTCAGCAATAACATTTTATGGAAAATGCTACTTCTAGGAGATATAGATAGAAGTTTATTAGTGCTCAGATAGCAGAGCATTAGAGAAACCTGCAAGAATTTATTTTCTAATGCGCAAGAGGTTATCATTAGGGCCAGTGTAAGATACACTATGTGGTCCTTTGCTGTCGAAAAGGCCTCACATACATAAATTTAGTAGTATACCACATTAACACACGAACATTAAGTCTTGCATCATAATGTATTATCAAATAGAGGTAATGGCTTCTCCTGTCTTAATAAAGAGGTAATTTTTAGATTATTATTATATTTATAGTACAGTAAGTGCCATGTCAAGATATATCTTTGAATTGCTCTTATGTTGCTAGTAATAGGGGTGTTTTTCGAAGTGCAAATGTAAAGCTTGATGTGGCGCTTACTATACATTTCATTTTGAAAATCAGCATCAGAATAAGATTTTAAAGCAGTTCTGCAAAATTTTTATACTTAAAGATTACAATTTTAACCCTTAACCAATGACATGCTATTTTGTTACACTACTACTGACATACATATGACATAAGTCTGTATTTTTAATGACCTGGTGTATTTGTGTGCAGTAAATTTTGTGATTATTGTTTTCAATTTAGCTAAGCATATTAAATCGTTAGTAGGGATACAATAGAAACACAAAAAATAGTCAAAAAAATATTTGTTAATAATTAATTTTAAAGGTATCAAAATTAACATAGACTTCTTTAAAAAAATAACACAACAATAGTCTTTATTTCTAGGAACTTTATTTTTGTTTGTATTTACCTACTAAAAAATGTTTTGATTGAAAATAAAATCACAGTCATAAAAATCTCAACATTAGACACTTTTTACCGTTCGCTTAGAGCACTGCAAGCAGACTGTTTTACCGCATTCATGACAAACGTACTGACTTTTTGGTTGTTTCAACTTATAACACATAATTATCAAGTCTTCATTAGTTCAAATATGAATTTCGTACGGGCTACAAGTGGTTCTCGAAGGTCCTTTTGCAGACCACTTCATGCCTTTTGACATAATAATAAGTTCTGCGATTTTGCAACACATCACTCTCAACAACCGGGTCTATCTGACAATCGGGTCTATCTGACAATCGTTCATGTGGATGTCACTCCCCTTTTCCTCCAAATCAGTTAGGTTAGAAAAATGTGCCAACGGTGCTTGGTCTTCTTGGTCTTCAGAAAAGTTAGTGCCGTGACTTACATCTTATGTCACAAGTGGGCAACGTAGACTGTGGTTCTTGTGGGGGTTGCAGTTTTGCTGCGAACCTCTTGAGAGCTACATGTACTATAAAATAGGTGACTGTTACCACTTACCACCACGTAGACAGTATGCTTGTTTGCCAAGTAAGTTGTATAAAAAAACTTCCTCTGAAGAAACATCGCAGTCAGACTGAATAAAGTCACTTTCCAGCAGGGATGTTTCATCGGATTCTAAAAGTAAAAATTTGATGATTGTTAAGTTATTAATAATGTTTCGATGTTTTTTTCTCCTTCCGCATGACCCGGAAGAAGAATTAGATCGCTTTTTCCGCGACCGCGATTTCATTTTATCGATAAACAGACAAAAGGAAAAATTTAAAATGTCACACTAACACTGACGCTACGTACCACATACGACAGGTCGTTAAACTTACGTGTCTAACTAAACACATGCCACGTCTTCGTTCTCCTCCACTTCGCACTCCTCACTGGCAGCTAGGAAACTACCAAAAAGGACGCGAAAAAATTCCCTCACAAATTTTAGTTTTGAACGAAAAACCGTGTTGTCGACGTACCACATACGTACGTCAGTGGTTGAGGGTTAAATTGTTACAATATAGGATAGTAAAGAAATATTGTAATGGCATTACTTTTATATTGTAATGAGGAGATTATAACTATGTAGCATAAGCATGGCCTCACAAGTCACAACATTGTGTAAACAACACCTAATGAAAGTAAAACATAATTACTTTTTCAGAATAGTACCAATATTTTTTGAAATGTTTTTAATCTCAAAATTATATGTACTTTCTACTTTATCTCGAATTCTGTCTGCAAATTACACCTTTTTACACTTTAAGGTGTGTTTTTCAGCCAACACCATAATGGCTGGTCAAGAAGGGGTCAAGACTCCACACAGAATCGAACTATGTGAAGAGCAGTCTGTCAAACCTAAGCGGAGCTATAGAAAGCGCAGGTAATTGACATCTGCGTGTGTGTGTGTAGGAGCCAAATGGCTCCTACACACACATTAATTAATTTTATAAGTCCTTAGTTTTTTCCCATTTTGGTATCTTTGATTTACTCAATGAATCCTATGGTATAATGTTATAATTACAATAGTCTTTATTGATAGTTTTGCTTGGGGCCTGTTTCACAATGTCCAAATAAACTTTGGATGTTATTTTTTTACATAATATTTTTGTATTGACCTCATTCCAGACAATTCTTTATCCTTTTATATCACAATTTTAATACAGAGACATAATTTCAATAAGTGTGAAACGGAATGCACTTGCATCAATATAAACTGCTGGTAATTTTTTACAATTTAAGATCTAGGCTTATTGAGAACGTCCGTGACCTCAATATTAAACCGCGTAGCAAAGGCGACACTGACAGAATCGTATCAAATACGGTTAGGCAGAGAAAGGAGCCGAGGTAGTGAAGGTGAATGTTGATGCATTGTAAAGTTGCTACTACTTAAACCTGCACCTGGGTCGTAAGCCCCAGGCACTGCTCTTTGTTTTTTTCTCTGCAGCGCGATGGACCCGGCACCTGCACGGTGAATCCATGGAATGCTTAGTTATTGTGTCATAATTTTGTCAATCTGGACTATCTGGTTATATCTGGACTCCAAAAGTGCTAATTCTTTGTAATAAGTGTTATCTCTGATTAAATCAAAAGTATAAATAGTGCTTACAATGCATAAAAACTTAACTGAAAACTAAGCTCAAAATGTCTAGTTTTTTTTTATAGAAGGCCAAGCAAATGACTCCATTCCACCTGGTGGTAAGTGGAAGTAGAGTCCAAATGCGAAGATAGCTAGATTTCATATGTTTCTTAATTTTTATTTCCTGTTAATTAATAACAATTCATTATGTTTGGTAAAAATAACTTTAAATAGGGATAATTCAAAATTCGGATTGTTATTAGCTTATTAACTAATGATAATGTCTAACAGTTGGCTAGACGGCGAGCGTGTGTGAGGCTCTTCCAGCAGTGCCAGGCATACATACCTACTAAAACCCCAGACCCCAGACGAAGGAGCCTTACCGTGGAGGGAAGTGGCTTGAGGATCTTCCTCCCGCTCACTCTCCGCAGCCTCCTGCTAGATGACTTTCTCGCAGAAGGGCAGTAGGGCGACGCCACTTATTCCGCCTTGCCGCGGATTATGGGTACGACCAAGCCCAGCATCGATAGGTTTCCACCTCCCGGCGGACCAATAGGGTGTGCTCGGCATGTACGGTCTGGTCCGTTCGGGGGAGAGGCACTACGCGCATACCGGGGCTCCGTAGAGTGCCATCGACCGTATCACGCCGTGATACAGACGGCAGGCTGATTCTGGCCTTCCCACTTAGACTCGGAGGGGTCCTCCGCCCCAGTGCGGCTGCGGCGGCACACAGCCGTTGATTGAGGAGCTTGAAGTGCTCCTCAAAACTCTAATCAGGGGTCCAAAATCAGGCCGAACATCATGGCCCTCGTTATATTGAGAGTCACGTCCAGGACCAGGAGGCGGATGCGTCGGACGACCATTGCGGTACCGACCGACTTAAGGTGGGCCGCCTCCTCCCACGCATTTGCTCTCGCGGCGATAAGTGTGTCGTTGGCGAAGCTTCATTCGTGGAAAGCGATTGCCTCGCATTACCCAATTGTAACCCAGGTTCCATAATAGGGGACCTAGGACAGAACCTTGGGGCACACCTGCCACCATTATCCACGTATGGACGCGCCCATCCGGCCCCTCGTAGAGGATTGTTCTGCTTTGCAGGTTGTCCTTCACGAGGGCGCAGAGGTACGGAGGCACACGGTGGAAACGGAGTGATTCCTTGATGCACTCTTGGGGCAGGCAGTTGAAAGCGTTGCGCATGTCAAGACACACCGCAACTACAGCCTCCTTACGAACCGTGGCCTCCCCAGTCCACATCTTGTGGGCCACCGCGTCCATCGTGGACTGGCCGGTGCGGAAGCCGAACTGGATATTAGTCAAGTTCGGCCTCTGGCCCTCTAGGTGCTCGATGATGCAGGAAACAGGATTTTTTCTAGGAACTACCCCGCCTCATGGAGCAACACCACCGACGGCCACTCTGCCTAGAAGTAATTCAACTAGAAATATTCATAAAACATCCGAAAAATGAACCAATTGAATTAAACATCAAACAAAGCACAGATCAATAATAATCCAAACAAATAATTATGAGCAGTATGAGGTCAATACTTTAAATCTTACCTCCTCTTAGGCTAATAGCAGTGACATAGTTAATCAAACTAAATCAAATCATCTCCATTGACAAAGAACAAATAATAAGGCGATTCACACACTGCCACGCACCACGGAGCGTAGCCCGTGAATGCGTGTTCTTACGTTGCTTGTATCTCCGTTTGTATAGAAAACACGCACAGTCCAACACAGAAAACGCATCCACGCGCGTTCATGTAGATACGCGCCTACAAGCGGTGAATGAAAGACGCACCCACGCGCGTAAGTGCGCGCAAGACGCAAGGTATGGCACACCGAGTCTCGCAGTGCCGTGCGTGATTTTGGAAACGCAATACGCGCGTGAATGCGTAAAAAACCCGCATGATGATGCGGAACTGCACTTCCGCAAGTACGCGCGTAGCTACGTCGACACGCATGATGCAGCGTGGTGCGTGGCAGTGTGTTAATCGCCTAAACTTCAAAAGAAATCGCTCCCCAGAGCAAAGCAAAAACTAAGTGAAGACAGACAACTATTATTTACTTCACAATCACATCATCCTTAAAAAAACTTACACATCAATAAGTTAAAAATGTTAAACTATTCATACACACAAATATTATAACTATTTATCTATTATAACTAGCGGATTTCACACTATTTGGCATTAATTAATATACACAAAATGTAACCATCACTGTTTAGTTAACAATAAAGAATTGTATTTTAATTTAAATCTGATATGTAAAATCAAAATTGTAAGCTTGTTTGTGATTAAAAAAATAGATGAAAAAAGAAAACTGTACAACTAAAGCAGATCAATTATGGCACTTGAAGCCAGACAGAGAGAATTTGCAGAAAATCTTCTCTACATAACAACGAAAAAGCTTAAACATGTGATTATGATAATATAAACTAACAATGTACAAGTGCGAGCTTATCTCTTAAAGAGATCTCTTCCAGCCAACCTTATATGAAGTATGAAAATTAAAATAATATTTACAATTAAAAATACTATGGATATAATAAGCAAATATAAATAAATATTTCATTAGTAAAAAAAAAATTAAATGTACTCGTGTTAAATTAATTTTTTTACTTTTATTTAGAAGTAGAATTTATCATGTTTTTATTATCGCTGCTACTACTTTGTACATATATGTCAATTTGTATTATAGGATGAAACGCTTTTTACCTTATTTTTGTGTATATTTTTATTTTTTTTCTATACTTGTTCCTCTAATTTCAAAAAGGTTGAATTATAACATTTGTATTAAAATAAATGTTTTAGGTACTCTTTTTAAAATATGTTTCATCAAATTTTGCATACTCATATACATCACATGATCTTGTTATGACATTGGCTAGAGGGTCATTTGTTCCGTCAGGAAAAGAAGATTTGTTGTGGCATTTAGCATTGGAACGTATTAGTTTCTTTTAGCATATACTATAATTATTCTTTTGCTCTTATAGGATCATTGCTGCCATAGAGCCAAAGACTGAAAATGTATTGAATACAGAATCACCTTCAAAAATATCAGAACTTCAATACAATCCACTGAAGAACAGTAATGGTATCACAAACATGACAAATGGTCATCATATTGTACGTTCGAGGTCTTCGCGCGCAGCCGCTCGGGCTGCGGAGAGTCACAAACTAACCGAATACTTCAAGGAAGAGCTTAGAAGTCCGAAAATCGAACCGCCCCCATCGCCGCCACACTTGGAGAAGATCTCTGAGAAGACAGTGAGCTTAGACAGCAAGGTTGTGAATGGTAACAATCACAAGCTTACTGAATACTTCCCTGTGAGGCGCAGTGTGAGGAAGACGTCAAAATGTGTCATGGCGGAGAAAATGAGGGATTTGGAGAGGGCCATCAGAGAACAGAGAGAAGATGGACTATCGGTAAGCTTATTGAAGAAATGTATAATATTTACTGTGTACATTGTTAATGCAAACATCAGAGTATTTGAAAACTTGCGTGAACCTATTTGTTGCATGGGTATTTGAGTATTGAATTTAAAGCTATAGGATTACTTCGCATTGATCTGGAATCATGAAATTTGGCAAGAAGCATGGTTTTATAGCGCATGTCATGGAACAAAATAATAAATATGTAAATAGTTAAGAACTTAATTTGTTTGTACTTTAAAGTTATTAAAGGTGGGTAAGGTATAAAACTTATTTAAGGCGGAATCTGGAGCTCATGTTTTGTTCTATATGCCAAATATTACATTCCTCTGTAATTTTGCTAGCTTGGAGTGAATTACATTTAAGCCTAAATATATTATAGAATTCTTCTGAGTCGTAAATGCACATGATGGATGAGTTTTATTATATTTTTTTATTATTGTCAGTTTATTTTTCAATATTTCCTTGTGGTTCTATGTAGCGGATCGCCGACCGATTCCCACGGGGTGATGGCTGAAAATCAGCGCTATGTTCCGTGACATTAACGTCGCTGAGCCTTGACCCTTTGCTTGCTGCAGCACGCAAACATGACGTTATGTGTATTGCAATTCTGTATCTCTGTTTGTGTGTTTTTATCAATGTTTGTGTGTCGATTGTAAGCAATAAACGTCTACTACTACTATTTTGTACGGAAGTTACGGAACCGTCGTCGGCGCACGAGTCCAACTAGCACATGGGGTTTTTTTTTTCATTAATTATCATCAAAAGCGCGTTTAGAGCCTCGTGAGTGTAGTTGTCCGGTTGTTTTTTAACTCGCCCAGAGGCGTTGAACGGATTGCAGCAACCAAATCTTTTATCTCTCTCTTTCACATGATTTTTTTTCTCTCTTTCTATCAGATGACATATTAGATTATGGCCCCCAATATCATCCAATCACGTAAGAGTATTTCAGTAATAAACGTCAGAGCGTTTTACAACCGTCAAATTCGACGGTTGTGTAAGTCGCTCTGACACTCCAAGGTCTTGAACGGGCCGGTTGTTTCACCCGGGCGTCACGCTCGAAGGCATTGAACGGGGTTAGAGCGAAAAGTGGTATATACCTACTTCGCGCGAAGGCTCTGAATGCTACGATCCTGTATCCGTAAACTGAATTGGACAGGTGGCGTATTTCGAGGGCAAGGGGCGCGGCATAATCGCCACGCGGCCATTCCTGCGCGGCCAGTTCGTGGTGGAGTACGCTGGCGAGCTCGTGGGCGTGGCGGAGGCGCGCGAGCGCGAGAGCCGGTACGCGCAGGACCCGAGCGCCGGCTGCTACATGTACTACTTCAGGCACGGCGACCAGCAGTATTGGTGAGACAACAATAATATTTTTTATTAAAGGCCGAGCTTCGCCCTATATACACGGTTGTTTTCTTATCACCCTGGAAAATTTAAGGGAGGCTTCACATGTTATTAGAGTGTTTTAAATATGAATAAAAAAATAACTCACTTACTTAATTTTATATTAATTTTCAAAAAAATCAAAAAATGCTGCACTAGTTGAGAGCGGCATTTTCTGTTTTTTTTTTTTTTCATTTTTTTTATATGATATTGGATGTGTCCTGAAGCGTCCCTAAAATTTTCCAGGGCGATAAAAAAATAACCGTGTATAGCACTTTATGATTAGCAGGACAAAGAAGCTGTGAACGTTGTATACACATTCTGTGGTATATTGAGTGTCAGCATTGCACTCGTGCGAAGCCGGGGCGGGTCGCTAGTTATTCATATAAATTATCCTCTTGAATCACTCTATCTTTAAAAAAAAACCGCATCAAAATCCGTTGCGTAGTTTTAAAGATCTATAGCATGCATAGGGACAGACAGACAGCAAAGTAACTTTGTTTTATACTATGCAGTGATGATGTGAAAGGAAACGCTATGGTCTTCAACATTTGAGTTACTGGGATCACCTTTTGCAAGAGGAAACTGCACAATAGGCTATTTGACTAATTTTAGAAAATCATTTTAAATTATTCTATATGTTATAATATGCATACTACATTAATATAACCGGGAAATAAGATCTATTTATCTTTAAAAATCAATAATAAAATTTAAATTTATAAAAGCGCGGCAAAAACGCTGTTTCTGTAATGGCGCCAAACATGACGTGCGTGACGTCAAACGCAAGTAAACAAGTTAGTTGACATATTATGTAAAACAGTACTAATAATCAGTCGTAGTTTGTAATTTATTTCGCGAAATATCCAAAAATAACTCAGAGCATTCAGACGGGAGACGGCAAGGCTGGGCGAACCCCTCTGCCAATTTACGTTGACCATATGACCATACACGTTATATAAAACTAGTTGACGCGCGGCCGCTGTCATTAGGTTTGTGCATGGTGTCGTTTCGTATCGCAAGTAAGAGCTTGTAAAAAATGGTTAATTGTGCAGTTTCCTCTTGCAAAAGGCTATCCAGTAACTCAAACCTTCAAGACTATGGCGTTTCCTATCACATGTAAGTATACAATATACACAAACGTGTTTTATTTAAGTACAATTTTAAAGTAATTTCTATGTCGTTACGATAGAAAAATACAATGGTACGTTGGTAGTTCAACACAGTACACGGGCAGAACTGCGGGCGATTGCGTAGATACACGTTAATTTGTCGATGTGTGTGTTTCTTTATAGTGAGGTAATATTTTCGTAGTGTGTAATCTTTCGTATCTGTAATTGAATGCTAGATTTTCGTAGTGTGCCACATGCGTGTTTACCTCGCCTCCCGCAAAATGTGGCGGAAAAATGTATACTGCGATTTGTTGCATACCATATCCGTAGCTCCCTCCGCCTTCCAACTCACTATCAAACACTGCACACTCACGCACTAGTCCCACACACCGCACTCGTAGAACAAGAGTGCGAAGGCCCGGTCTACACAGTTTGCGATATACCAGGTACAGATATCTGCCTGGTCGCTTCTCCCCACCCTCCACTACACGGCGAACTCGAGCGTCCGAGCCTTAGAGGCGCGCTCGCGTTGCAGCCGCTCCCCGCACCGGCTATAACCGCCTGGTGACTCTACTCAGAGAGCGGGACATCCCCGTGGTGATGCCTCTCTGAGCTAGAAATCCACCAGGTTAGGTAAGCCAAACGAGGCTTGAGGACCCACCAAAGTTCTCGCCTTCTTATAAATAATCAAGGTGAAGCTGTAACAGCCATCTGCGGCTAACAGAATAGGTCCTTCAAAAAAAAAAAACATATCCGTAGGCTGAATGATCTAAGAAAAATAGACATTAATCAGCGTGAAATAAAATAAATTACGCTCTTTTATCCTATCATATCTAAAATAGGATGACCATAATTTGTAGTATATTGTCAATTTCAATGTTGTCAAACAGCATCGACGCGACCGCTGAGTCGGGCCGCCTGGGCCGCTTGGTGAACCACTCGCGCGGTGGCAACCTGGCGACGAAGGCGGTGTGGGTGGACGGGCCGCGGCTGGTGCTGCTCGCCGCGCACGACATCGCCGCCGGCGACGAGCTCACCTACGACTACGGCGACCGCTCCAAGGAGTCGCTGCGGCACCACCCGTGGCTCGCGCTCTGACCTGGTCAGTGCTCGTCTTCGTCTTAGCCAGCTCCAAGGAGTCGCTGCGGCACCACCCGTGGCTCGCGCTCTGACCTGGTCAGTGCTCGTCTTCGCCTTTAGCCCGCTCCAAGGAGTCGCTGCGGCACCACCCGTGGCTCGCGCTCTGACCTGGTCAGTGCTCGTCTTCGTCTTAGCCCGCTCTAAGGAGTCGCTGCGGCACCACCCGTGGCTCGCACTCTGACCTGGTCAGTGCTCGTCTTCGTCTTAGCCCGCTCCAAGGAGTCGCTGCGGCACCACCCGTGACTCGCGCTCCGACCTGGTCAGTGCTCGTCTTCGTCTTTAGCCCGCTCCAAGGAGTCGCTGCGGCACCACCCGTGGCTCGCGCTCCGACCTGGTCAGTGCTCGTCTTCGTCTTAGCCCGCTCCAAGGAGTCGCTGCGGCACCACCCGTGGCTCGCGCTCTGACCTGGTCAGTGCTCGTCTTCGTCTTAGCCCGCTCCAAGGAGTCGCTGCGGCACCACCCGTGGCTCGCGCTCTGACCTGGTCAGTGCTCGTCTTCGTCTTAGCCCGCTCTAAGGAGTCGCTGCGGCACCACCCGTGGCTCGCACTCTGACCTGGTCAGTGCTCGTCTTCGTCTTAGCCCGCTCCAAGGAGTCGCTGCGGCACCACCCGTGACTCGCGCTCCGACCTGGTCAGTGCTCGTCTTCGTCTTTAGCCCGCTCCAAGGAGTCGCTGCGGCACCACCCGTGGCTCGCGCTCTGACCTGGTCAGTGCTCGTCTTCGTCTTAGCCAGCTCCAAGGAGTCGCTGCGGCACCACCCGTGGCTCGCGCTCTGACCTGGTCAGTGCTCGTCTTCGCCTTTAGCCCGCTCCAAGGAGTCGCTGCGGCACCACCCGTGGCTCGCGCTCTGACCTGGTCAGTGCTCGTCTTCGTCTTAGCCCGCTCTAAGGAGTCGCTGCGGCACCACCCGTGGCTCGCACTCTGACCTGGTCAGTGCTCGTCTTCGTCTTAGCCCGCTCCAAGGAGTCGCTGCGGCACCACCCGTGACTCGCGCTCCGACCTGGTCAGTGCTCGTCTTCGTCTTTAGCCCGCTCCAAGGAGTCGCTGCGGCACCACCCGTGGCTCGCGCTCCGACCTGGTCAGTGCTCGTCTTCGTCTTAGCCCGCTCTAAGGAGTCGCTGCGGCACCACCCGTGGCTCGCACTCTGACCTGGTCAGTGCTCGTCTTCGTCTTAGCCCGCTCCAAGGAGTCGCTGCGGCACCACCCGTGACTCGCGCTCCGACCTGGTCAGTGCTCGTCTTCGTCTTTAGCCCGCTCCAAGGAGTCGCTGCGGCACCACCCGTGGCTCGCGCTCCGACCTGGTCAGTGCTCGTCTTCGTCTTAGCCCGCTCCAAGGAGTCGCTGCGGCACCACCCGTGGCTCGCGCTCTGACCTGGTCAGTGCTCGTCTTCGTCTTAGCCCGCTCCAAGGAGTCGCTGCGGCACCACCCGTGGCTCGCGCTCTGACCTGGTCAGTGCTCGTCTTCGTCTTAGCCCGCTCCAAGGAGTCGCTGCGGCACCACCCGTGGCTCGCGCTCTGACCTGGTCAGTGCTCGTCTTTGTCTTTAGCCCGCTCCAAGGAGTCGCTGCGGCACCACCCGTGGCTCGCGCTCTGACCTGGTCAGTGCTCGTCTTCGTCTTTAGCCCGCTCCAAGGAGTCGCTGCGGCACCACCCGTGGCTCGCGCTCCGACCTGGTCAGTGCTCGTCTTCGTCTTTAGCCCGCTCCAAGGAGTCGCTGCGGCACCACCCGTGGCTCGCGCTCCGACCTGGTCAGTGCTCGTCTTCGTCTTTAGCCCGCTCCAAGGAGTCGCTGCGGCACCACCCGTGGCTCGCGCTCTGACCTGGTCAGTGCTCGTCTTCGTCTTAGCCCGCTCCAAGGAGTCGCTGCGGCACCACCCGTGGCTCGCGCTCTGACCTGGTCAGTGCTCGTCTTCGTCTTAGCCCGCTCCAAGGAGTCGCTGCGGCACCACCCGTGGCTCGCGCTCTGACCTGGTCAGTGCTCGTCTTTGTCTTTAGCCCGCTCCAAGGAGTCGCTGCGGCACCACCCGTGGCTCGCGCTCTGACCTAGTCAGTGCTCGTCTTCGTCTTAGCCCGCTCCAAGGAGTCGCTGCGGCACCACCCGTGGCTCGCGCTCTGACCTGGTCAGTGCTCGTCTTCGTCTTAGTCCGCTCCAAGGAGTCGCTGCGGCACCACCCGTGGCTCGCGCTCTGACCTGGTCAGTGCTCGTCTTCGTCTTAGCCCGCTCCAAGGAGTCGCTGCGGCACCACCCGTGGCTCGCGCTCTGACCTGGTCAGTGCTCGTCTTCGTCTTAGCCCGCTCCAAGGAGTCGCTGCGGCACCACCCGTGGCTCGCGCTCTGACCTGGTCAGTGCTCGTCTTCGTGTTAGCCCGCTCCAAGGAGTCGCTGCGGCACCACCCGTGGCTCGCGCTCTGACCTGGTCAGTGCTCGTCTTCGTCTTTAGCCCGCTCCAAGGAGTCGCTGCGGCACCACCCGTGGCTCGCGCTCCGACCTGGTCAGTGCTCGTCTTCGTCTTTAGCCCGCTCCAAGGAGTCGCTGCGGCACCACCCGTGGCTCGCGCTCCGACCTGGTCAGTGCTCGTCTTCGTCTTTAGCCCGCTCCAAGGAGTCGCTGCGGCACCACCCGTGGCTCGCGCTCTGACCTGGTCAGTGCTCGTCTTCGTCTTTAGCCCGCTCCAAGGAGTCGCTGCGGCACCACCCGTGGCTCGCGCTCTGACCTGGTCAGTGCTCGTCTTCGTCTTAGCCCGCTCCAAGGAGTCGCTGCGGCACCACCCGTGATTCGCGCTCCGACCTGGTCAGTGCTCGTCTTCGTCTTAGCCCGCTCCAAGGAGTCGCTGCGGCACCACCCGTGGCTCGCGCTCCGACCTGGTCAGTGCTCGTCTTCGTCTTAGCCCGCTCCAAGGAGTCGCTGCGGCACCACCCGTGGCTCGCGCTCTGACCTGGTCAGTGCTCGTCTTCGTCTTAGCCCGCTCCAAGGAGTCGCTGCGGCACCACCCGTGGCTCGCGCTCTGACCTGGTCAGTACTCGTCTTTGTCTTTAGCCCGCTCCAAGGAGTCGCTGCAGCACCACCCGTGGCCTGGTGAGCGCCTACTCGTCTTCGCCTTTAGCACGGTAATAGTATAATACAGTATGTGGACTCGGCCCGTCTTTGAAATTTTATACCTACGGCCGCTCGGCGTCGCTTGGTGCGTGGCCCGCTATAGGGCTGCTCGCTTACCGACTGCTTACTCGTCTTTGTCTTTAGCCCGCTCCAAGGAGTCGCTGCAGCACCACCCGTGGCCTGGTGAGCGCCTACTCGTCTTTGTCTTTAGCCCGCTCCAAGGAGTCGCTGCAGCACCACCCGTGGCCTGGTGAGCGCCTACTCGTCTTCGCCTTTAGCACGGTAATAGTATAATACAGTATGTGGACTCGGCCCGTCTTTGAAATTTTATACCTACGGCCGCTCGGCGTCGCTTGGTGCGTGGCCCGCTATAGGGCTGCTCGCTTACCGACCGTGCGCTCCGTTTGACACGTATCGTGCGTATTATGCCCTGCGGCGAACTGCATTCGTAACAGCCCTTGTAGCTATGCGATCCGAGTGCGATCGAGATCGAGGCGCGTGGGCATAGCGCGTGTTTCGACCGTTTCTATGAAGTCATTCTTCTGTATATACTATTACCGTGTCTTTAGCTACTATAAATACATTCAAGATAAGAAATTTCTCGTGACAGTTCGAATTTTTCCGTTTCATGCATACTACTTTTCGTGATTAAAAATATTATGTTTTAAAAATATCATTTATTTCTTTAGGTTGTTTTCATCAAAAATGTAATAATTAATTCCACATTAAATAGAAACATGAGTATCAAAATAACCGAAGGAGATGTTATATTTTTAAAACATAATATTTTTAATCACGAAACTAATATGCGTTAAACGGAAAAGTTCCACATGTCAGGGGAACCTTCTTATCTTGAATACACTATAATAGGCCCTACTCACGGGGTGCGGTTCATAATTAGACAACAGTACAAACGTTTGGATGCATGCAAACAGCCCGTTCAAATCGTTTGCACTGCTCACGGACGTAAGCACTTGGATCAATTTTGAACCGAGCTTTCGATTTGTAAGTCTGTCAAGCTGACAGTCAATGTTATTTGAGAAGAAAATTTGGAGGGAGACATTATGTATTGTTCCTCCAGTATCTTTACAGAACACTTCTTTCTGTATTTATTGTAGATAATCTAGGGAGAAAAAATCAAACAAACTAAAATACAAATAAATCTCCGCAGGAAACTGATTTTGACTTTGACATTGACAGTTCTGGAAACAGTGCACTACCTCTTTTTTGTTAGCATTGTCAGCATCAATCTGTGAAGTCACACTGCTTACAAATGCGCACATGAGCGATTTTGGACAGATTGTTGTTTGCATGCAAATAACACGAGCACAAATATCGAATTATGGACCGCACTCACGATGTAATCTGACTTGCGATCTGTTGCTGCAACACGTTGCAATCGCGGTTGCACGTGCTCTACTCACCTATGCAACTTTAATTGCGATTTAATTCTGCGAACAAACCTTAACCTTCACGTCACAACGTGTACACGCCTACGTACGAATGAATAAGGGTACCAACGCTATTTAGATTTCTAACACCTGTGAAGAGAAGAAAAAATGATCCGTTTTGGGTAAATAAAAATGGTTACAACTGAGAAATATGTAAAAATATCGCAAATGAACGTTGTTTCATTTGCAACCAGACGATTACTCAAATTTTTCTCTGCAGTTCATTTTCTATATTGTTAGTTTGAATTCCAAACACTACCTACACTACAGAGGTACGACTGACTAAAGGTCTATCCACACACATCCAGGCCGTGCTGGGACGTGACCGGGCCGTGTCCGTGGCAAGACCGGAGATCCGTGCCACGTCCGGGCCACCAACTTCAATCTGCACCTCTTAAGCACCATTTACAACCAATATGCATTATGAGTTTGTTTAAAACTGCGTATGTGACATTGTGATGTTGTCATGCATATCGCTTCTATTAATAAGTCGTCATTCATTTTATTTAATAAAACTCGGACGTACACTGGTAATATCGGTGGACGGGCGCACGTCACGGCCCGGACACGGACGTGTGTGAACGAGTTCATATAAAAAGTACGCATGAATTTTTTCAAGCCACTGACGGAACACGTCCCAGGTACGGCCCGGAAATGTGTCAAATGAGCTTAAACGGCACACGTGCCGTTTAAGCTCTATCGACACATTTCCGCGCTATTCACGTCGCAAAGTGTTGCAGCAATCAATCGGTCGCTAGCGCGGGCGGTGCGACTTGCGATAGATTGCATGCAATCTGCATCCTGCCTATTCACGTCGCAATTTGTTGCATTGCAACAGATTGCAGCAACAAATTGCTAGCGAAATTGCATCGTGAGTAGGGCCTTTAACTCACAGTCTAAAAGTTTTGTTCTATACAGTAGCAATGTTTAGGACCATCTTACCCTTAAGGCGAGGATTTCCCAAATTTGCCGATCTTAGAACGTCTAGATCTGGATAATATTAGAACCCACAATTCTGAAATTCACACACCTTAAACTTGAAGATATAATCTAGTGAACTGTGAAAGCAGAAACACGATTTACTCCATTTCACTCGATAGAAAAAAAATCCAAACATAGGTCTAAATCAAAAACTAAAACCACGATTTGAAATCGAAATATACATAAAACAGTATAAAAGTTATACCAAAACATGTAGTTCGTTATTATCTAGTGAACTGTGAAGACAGATTTTTTGATGTCATATAAAATATTTAGGAAAATGACGAAAATTCTATAATTTCGCTTGGTTGCAATCGCGCTCCATATAAGACAGTACTCGCCAAGTCGTCTCAGGGTATGGTCATGTCGCTTCGTGTCGCGGGCGCAAAAAAATATATTACGTGTTTCTTTACGATCGAATTTTAATTTTGCAGTTTGCGTTTATTTTGTTAACTTTCATTATTATTATAGATTAGTGTAGTAATATGGTGAATAGTGTAAATAATGGATTAGGTATTATAAAGGAGAAAACTATTTTAATCCTTCTTCCTAAATTATTTTATGTGTGAAAAAATATGTTTTTCGTTCTTTTTTTCTAAGTTATTTTATGTGTAAAAATCGCTAATAAAAGAAGTCAAAGACGAAATGTTAAATCAAATGCATACAAAAAATGCTGAAAGACAAGTGGTAAATATTTATTTCCCAAATGTTTATATTTTATTGCCACGGCCATATAGCACAGTGCAGTGTTAAGAAACCAGTATGATAATTTCTTCAAGTAAATATGCAACGATTTATAGGTTCAAAATAATGTTTCCTATAAAACTTTATTGCTGAATTCCTTTAAATACTTAATGTTACCCCCTTTATTCACAACGCCTTGCATCAAAGCTTTAGAAGGTAGAATCAACAGCACATTATACATGTAGCTAAATAATAGAGTTTTATTCGAGCCTATGTATTATATATGATTATGAACAGTAAAACAGTATTTTAGGAATCTTTTAAATTTCGTAACATTTATGGTCAAGCGTGAGTTGATTATAAAAAAGTAAAAAATAATTAACATAAATTTCCGTTCGATTTATGTAAAGATCACTTCATTGTATTAAAAGAAAATATCTGATCAGCGGAATTTTGTGAAACTTTATAAAATATTTGCTTTTGCCCGCTGCTTCGCCCGCATAAATGTCATAGAGGTTCCATACAAACTATTATTTTTTAGTTTTACCCCCTTAGATGGCGAATTTCCAACATACATCTCAAATTTCCGCTTTTTGTGCCTTTTAATTACGGCTGTGCGTAATCTGTCAGTCACTCAGTAATGAAAGTGTTTTTATATAAATACGTCGGCCCACACTAGGATTTTTAACTGTGTCGTAGGTGCAGTTTTTTTCTTTTTGAAAACGTCGCCCCACACTAAGATTTTCTCCTGTGTTGTGGGTGCAGTTACGAACATAGAATATCACATGTACATACGCCCAGACCGGAAAAAAATTCTGTAGGCCATACAAAATATTTGTCCCGTACGGGAATCGAACCCGCGACCCGTTGCGCAGTAGGCGATCATTCGACCTCTGCGCTAACCGTGTCATTAAAGTTACAAACATAGAATATATTACATATCACATGCACATACGCCCAGACCGGAACATATTTCTGTATTCCATACATAATATTTGTCCCGTAACTACAAAAAAATATTTTACAAAAAATAAAAACCGACTTCAAAAACACTGAAAACTTAAAAATAATATAAGAATAGGTACAGACAACATCACACTTCTGTATTGAAGTCGGCGCCAAACGATAATCTCCTAGAAAGTGTTAAAATTTGTTACCGACTTCAATATAGAAGTGTGATGTTGTCTGTACCTATTCTTATATTATTTTTAAGCTTTCAGTGTTTTTGAAGTCGTTTTTTATTTTTTGTAAAATATTTTTTATTTTTAACTTTTCAGTGAATGAAATCTTTTTAGTGAAAGAAGTGTGTTTTTAGTGCTTTCCTCGATTTTCTATGGGATCCCATCATCAGATCCTGACTTTGGTGACCATGAGACCACCCTTGCTCTATACTCTATCGAATACAAAAATAATTTTGGACATCGGTTTAAAAATGACGGAGTTATGAGGTAACAAACATAAAAAATACAACCGAGTTGATAACCTCCTCCTTTTTTGAAGTCGGTTAAAAATATTTGGGAATCGAACCCGCGACCAGTTGCGTAGTAGGCGATCACTCGAACTCTGTGCGCTAACCGTGTCATCAAATGTAAAGTCATCATGGTAAAGAACGCTAGCTGTGTAGTACTTCCCGAATTTTCTTACAGGCCTTAGGTGGTAGAATATTAATTAATATTTTAAAACCAGTTTGCTTAGAGACTAATACGGCTGCCTGATATTCATAGCAATTTGTGGCTTTCTTCTTGATAATCTTGTTTAGTACATGCACGCCCCTGTCACTCACGCAATGCAGCGTTATAAATACCTACCACTAAGTAGCGCGCCGCACTATGTGGAGGTGCCTAAGAGAGCTTGGCCATAAATACATTTTGTAAAAATCGGCGCAGGTACTTGTATTATACCTCAAACTATAGCTAAGAAGTTGATCTACTATATTATGTATAAATTATGTATGTAACTAGTACTTTTTTATAGTAAAGAGCATCTAAATACGATGATTGAAAAATTATCACGAAAACATCATAATTTGTATTTTTTTCAGGATGATTTTCTAGTAAGCTAGCAATGAAAATTATACAAGTATTATACCATTTTAGAAAGCTTATAATATATACTTTTTTTTGGTATACACAAATATGCTATATATTTATAAATATATTTACTAGAAATATTTATCTCATGACATATCATTTTTGCGTATCTGAAACTTTCAATTAGAGTTTTGACAGTTGCCGAAATTTGCCGAAGGTCTGTAAATGATGTTATTTGATAGGAAATTTAATATTTTTATACAGGAAGAAAAAAAAAGTTGCAACTTCATTGCACAACATAATGCTATCTATCATAACATGAAATAGTAATAATTTCTTAAAAATACGTGGGCGAATCTATTTGTTTTATTAGTTGATATAGGTTACACTTGTGATATATTATTAATTGCGGTTTATGTTTTGATAATGTATCGAGTATTTCTCACCATTTTTAGTTCGCCTACAAAATAAATTATCAATAAAACACATAGGAAACCGAGTAACCACATAATGATAAATAGTTTTTATTCCCATACTTTGCACACGTTTTAAATCAGTTATTTAATATAAAATAGAGCATCTGCATACTGAATAATTACATACTGTTTTTCGTTCGTTATTGTCGTTATTAAAAGTGTATCTAACCACCTACTCTCTCGCAATGAGTGAATTCCAATGTACCAGACGCGACCTATGTCTTGTTTTGATTGAAAGTGACGGGAATTATGTTGTTGCTTTAACAAGTTATATACGGAATAATTTTATCAACTTTTCTGAGGCAAATATCGCTAAAATTGTCGCGAGTGTACAAAAAAATCTTATTACGAACTTTCGTCAACGCTACACTAAATCTGGCAGAAATAAAGAAATTTTTTTAAATCAGAATAGCCTGTGGTTGAATGCCACATTCACAGTAAATCTGGAAGATCCTACTTGTGAATCTGAACCTTCGACATCGACGGGGAAGCGAGGACGCCCTTCTAAAACCTACGAAGACAGTTCCGATAGAACACAAAGACGAAAAAACAAGGAGTTGCTTGAAACATGTGGCCTTGATTTTATACTGAATTCATATTCGGAAACGGAAGAAGCATTCATTGTCGAAATTTTACGAGTATTACCCATAGATAAAAAAAGTGAAATACGTCAAAATCTTTTAAATGAACCGGCACATTTAACAGCGTACTCTAAAGATGAAGCTCTCAGTATTTTTATAGAGTTGGACCTTAACATGGCACAGTATGAAAACATGAGAAATTGCTTAATTGCGAAGAACTGCGTATTATTTCCGTCATATAAATCAATTCAGGAAGCTAAAGGAATGTGCTACCCACCAAGATCAAGCATAGAAATTAATAATATTACAGCAAAAATAAAACTGCAAGATCTGCTGGATCACACTATTGCAAGAATTTTGAAAATCAATGGTGTATACAAAGCTGGCAAAAAACATTTAATGCTGTATTCGAAATGGGGCTGTGATGGCTCAAGCGGACAAAGTGAATACAAGCAAGTCTTAACTGAAGAGGATGAGTTAATTTCTGACACAAATTTATTTATATCTTCATTAGTACCTCTGAAACTTGTTGATATTAATACAAATGAAACTTTGTGGGAAAACCCTGTTCCATCATCAGTAAGATTTTGTAGGCCCATTTTAATAGAATTTTCAAAAGAGACACCAGAGAAAACTACAAGTGTAGTTAATGAAATTGTAGCTCAAAGAAACGCTCTCACAACAAGCTTAATCAATAAAAATGGTGAAAGTATTGCAATCAAACACACATTATTTTTGACAATGGTTGACGGGAAAGTGGCTCAAGTTTTGTCAGAAACTTCATCAGGTGCTGTATGTACTATTTGTGGTGCAAGACCTACAGAGATGAACAATTTAGAAAAAGTACAAAATAAACCTGGGGCCGTACCATGATCGCTTATAGCAAGGTTAAAACAATAATGAAATAGAGACACCGCTCTTGCTGCGTATAGCGCCATCCCGCTCTCAGTGCGGTTTTAATATTGTTTTGAGCGATCATGGTTAGGGGGCTGTTGACGAAAATTCTTATCAATATGGGCTTTCGACTTTACATTGCTGGATTAGATTTATGGAACTAATTTTACATATATCTTATAATGTAGGCTTTGAAAAATGGTTTGCTACAACGACAGAAAATAAAGATTTGAAAAAACAAAAGAAGACATATGTACAAAGAAGGTTCAGAGAAGAACTTGGTTTAAATATAGATAAACCTAAGCAAGGTTCTGGTAACAGTAATGACGGTAATACAGCTAGACGATTTTTTCAAAATTATCAGTGCACTGCAGAAATTACCGGTGTGGATGAGGAATTGATAAAACGATTTTATGTTTTACTTCAAGTTATGTCTAGCGGAAAAGTAATTAATGCTACGAAATTTGGACAGTATGCTTTCGATACAGCACAACGATATGTTAGTAAATATATGTGGTATTATATGCCATCATCTGTCCATAAAGTCCTAATTCATGGGGAAAGTGTAATTCGGCATTATTCAGTGTTACCTCTTGGACAGCTCTCCGAAGATGCCCAGGAATCAAGGAACAAAGACTATAAACGATTCAGACTTCATCATGCTAGAAAATGCTCTAGAGTAGCTACAAATGAAGACGTTTTACATACACTTTTGTACACTTCAGACCCTTACATAACAAGTTTAAGAAAACCTTCCAATAAAAAGTCTATGGAACTTATAGATGAAGCTGTAGAGCTAGTAGAATAATATAATTCTATGTTATTTTCTTTTTCTTATTATATTTAATTAATAAGAGTAATTTTATGTGTTTATTTTGTATTAATTATAACATTTAGGTCACATTGTTTAAAATTAGTCGTAAATTTATGATAATTTTTCAATATTTCATGTTTTGTATTTTTTTACAATTATTAAATATATTTTTATATGCATAGACTGTATATTATTTTAAAGTACGTTTATCTCAGATTACCTAAAAAAAAATCAGCTGTATATCTATAAAAACATGGAAGTTATAGATTTATGACCCGAAACCGACTCGATCTCCACATAGTGCGCCGGCGCGCCGACCGCTGCACACACGTGTAAAGAAATTCTTAGGTTGTGTGTGAAGTCGACCAACCCGCACTTGGCCAGCGTTGATGATGGTAGCACATCAAAAACAGGTTTGAACTTGTTTCGAATTCATCTAATAATAATATGATGGATGACATACCTGCCAGAGATACCTGTCACAAAAATTGGGATATAATTAAAATCAAAAATACTATCGTTTTTGATGCTTGCTAAGGCAAGGATAAAAATACCTCCGTCTTACCTATTTCTGCCGCAAATCAGCAGTGCTTGCATTGCTGTGTTCCGGTGTGAAGGGTAAGATATGGCACTGAAATTACTGGGTACCGTGACTTTACATCTGATGTCACAAGTTGGCAACGCACACTGTGGTTCTTGTGGGGCCTGCAGTTTTACTGCGAATCGCACAGGAACCACATGTATTATAGGTGACTGTTACCACTTACCATCAGGTGGGCAGTTTGCTTGTTTGCCAACTTAGTAGCAATAAAATAAAACACACAACATTACATTTTTATTTTGAAGTAGTTTTTGTTTTGAAGTGGTGTCGGTATTTTTGTAAAAAAAATATTTAAATTTTTTTCGTGAAATTAATAATAGCTCTCTAAGTCAACTTGAAAGAATATACCTAACTGAGAGTCAATACGTACCTTTTATATCTAAAGACTAACTCCCTAACTCCTTAAAGTTAAGGATCCATCGTAAGCTCAGCATAGTGGAAGAATCCTTGAGATGATGTCTTTCAGACGCAAATACCTGAATAACTTCAGAAAAAAAACAGGAAAGACGTTGGACGTGCCTATTCTCTCGATTTTCTTGGGATTCTAATACTAGATCCTGACTTGATGGCATGGAACCACTTCGGGGGTATACTTTTCTGAATACAAAAAGAATTTTGAAAATCAGTTAATAAATGACGAAGCTATGAGGTATGTGTTACCTCATAACTTCGTGAAGTCAGTGAAGTCGATTAACAAATCAAATCGAAATAAGTTATAGTACTTATTTATTCAGTAATGTATTAAAATACCTACATATATATATATATATATATATATTAAAATATTTTTATTGACGAATAGTAAGCGAAATAAGTAATAGTACTTATTTATTCAGTACTGTATTAAAATACCTACATATATCTATTTAAATATTTTTCTTCAAACTACTCATTAATTTTACTCTAATCATCGGAAAAGGCAACACTAAGTAATACATTACTACCCTGGAAAACGGCAGTAGTATTGTATGAAATTTCATTAATGACCCCTTCAACATAATTGCCCTGTTGTTTGTTTTTCTAATTTAAAAAGAAATTACAATTCATAATCATACAATTCATACAAAATGTAGGCATTTTTCCAAAGAGATTTGAGTGGTTGTATAACATGTCTCAAAAAATACACATGCGCAAAACAAGTTAGATAGGACCCTACAAAGCCAATTTTATTTAAAAAAGAGAGGCAATTGGCTTTAATGGCGAAGATTAGCTTTTATTTTAATAAATTAAAAATTGTATTCGAGTGAATATTGTGCAGTGAAAGTGGTGTTTTTTGGTGCACATTCATGTTGACGGTAAGAAATAAGGGTTTTGTGGTGTACATGACAGTGAGTTTTTTTTGTGGATTTTCCACTTCCGTCACCACCGTCAAGATAAGGTTTGGTTTCTTAATAAGAACAATTTGCATTTTTTTTGTCATAAATAAATAAGATTTTCTACAGTCAACTTCAGTTTTTTATTATTTTTTAATAAGTTGAAGGAAAAGCAGATTACACACCTCGTAAGTGAGCTATTAATGCCCTCGGGTTATTAGTGCCCTCGAGCAAGTGCTCGTGCACCAAACATCCGCGGGCATTAATAAATCACTTAGCGCTCGGTGTAACAATCTACTATTTCTAAATCAAGCCGAATAGCCGTCGAAGTCAAACAAAAAAATTTAACAGTGCTTTATAACAGGGTATCCCAGAAGCCGACGTCAAGCCGAAAGCTGGCGGTAGACTAACTCATATAAGTTATCAGAAAAATATTTTAAAAAATCTATGTCACCTATTTAAAAAAAAATCTAGCACTAAAAAAAATTGATAAAATTTACACCCTGTGACGGTGTTTTCACTGTTGTTGCTACAATTCTTGACTTTTCTAAACATTTTCTTTTGTTTTGTAATCCTGAATAATGTTTCTGTATACTCTAATCTAAAATTTAAAGCCAGCTGCTCCAAATTAGAAGAATATGCCATTTTTGTCTAAATTAAATATTCAAAATTAATTTTTCGCATAGCTTTAACAAGCTGTACTGAAAAAAAATGTACTATGCGAGTTACATTTTTATTCACAAGAGAAACCGACAACTGGGGAGACACATTCTCGACCCAGACGATATAAAAACAATCCAAGCTGGGAATATCTTATCATTCCTGGACAGTGCCCAGCTAAAGGAGCACATGTAAGGCCTAATAAGTCTTACTTGGGGCTAGTCACAATAGATCTTTGCAGGTCGCAGTGACGCAAATAGCCCCGAATTAATGAAATAATAATAATACTATGCGAGTTTGGCAAGTAACTGCAAAAGTTGGCGCATTCAATAAGGATTCCAAAATGGTATGATACTTGGTAGATAATTTCTACGATTGCAGACAATATTTTTTTTTCCAAAAACAGGCAGCTTAGAACAAATTTTTCTTACGTACTTAAAATTTATTCTAATGTACCCATGGTTTGCTTTAAGGCCGTAACTTTAACATTCTAGTTTGAGTGAGACCTGGAGAGTCATTTTACGAAGTGTGAGAGAGACAGATAGTGAAATATATTAAATACACAAAAATTGTTTAACATAATTTATTTAAATGTCTAAAAAAACTGATAACATATATAAGGTAGTCTATCACCTGCTTTCGGCTTGACGTCGGCTTCTGGGACACCCTGTATATGCCGCCGCGTCAGTCATATTCTTAGCTTTTGTTTTAAATACTACTTCTAGCTAATCGAGCATTTCTTGTATTCTAGTGATGCATTCTATACTGCACAAAAGAAATATGCATAAAATTTGAATTTACATTTTATTAATAACACATCATAGAAACATTTAAAACCTTTGAAATTGTGAAAAAACGGTCTAATTATGATGAATCTTGAAAAATTCTAATTATTGATAATTGCTTTACGTCTCTTTCTTATAAAATATATGTTTGTATCCGTATTATAATGGTGGACGAGTACAATGACGTCACTAGCAAATAAAAGCTTTTTAAACTTTGTTATTTTTTAAGTTATTAAAAAAATCACGTGGTTGTTTGTCAAATAAAAATACTATGTAATGTAACAATTAAAAAGTGTCCATATTTACATACAAGTAAAGATTCAATAAAAAATAGCAATGCAGTCATAAAGCTGTATCTTTATTGGTTGTATTACTGTAGGTACTTACCTCAGTTTATAAATCAATACTTATTTGTAACCTAGCAAAAAGTATATTGCATACGATATAAAACGTCCTTGTTGTACTGTTATATTTTTACTGTGCGGCACATGATGTTGGCGCCTGTTCAGTGGCCGCGTCCGCGCTAACGTCATGTACAAATGAACGGTGTGAAGTGCGGAACATATGGGCTTGCACGTGGAAATTCCTCGCCTTAATTCCTTATATCTAACTACCCCAAAGACAAATAGGTTAGGATACAGTATGGTGTGTATCTTAAGATATAATATCTCGTTAATGTATGCATTTTAACCTAATTTTGGCAAAATGTTAGGAAAGTCTTTGAAATTTTCTAAATAAAATCGATAACGTGTTTTATCTTGCCACTGGATTAAAATGACTGTGTACTATGTCAATTCTCAAATATTGTATATTTTTAACTAAAACATTAATTGTTTCAGGTATATCTACCAAAATCTCAACTGGACTAAGCATTATTTATTAAATTTAGTTAATATTAAAAGTTTGTTATCAAAGTTTCCGTTTAAGGTTGGAATTAATATGTATTGTTAAGTAGTGATACAAGTGGCCTAACTCTAGTTTTGATATGGAAACTGACTGGACGGTTTGTTGATTGCAACAATGCCTTAAGCCGCTTGTTGCAATGGTGAAGCATGGACCTACAAAAAAATACGGACGTAGTGTGGCATTAAACAAATGTGAAGCATGCAAGGTAAGACAACTTCATGTGTTTGTACACGACCTACACTCACACAGATGTACCAGGTAAGACAAAAAGCTGTCATTTTTCGACCAAAAAGACACGCACACATATAAATGTGCTGTCATTTGCATGCTTCACTCTTGATTCAACAACGCTCCGTCCGTCTTTTTTTCAGGTCCGTGTGGTGAAGGTTGTAGTTCAGATTGTCTATTGTAATAGAATTGTGAGATATTCGCTGGCAACATTTCACTCTCAGATGTTTGCGAGCTGTTTTGCACCATGAGGCCTTTTAATAAGAGCTATTAAAGCTTGGGTAACTGAAGGGCGCGGTAATTTGTATTGTATACGGGACTTAAAGTCGTATGTGACATTGTGATAACTTTTAGGCGCGTAATGGCACCGGTCACGGAAAATGTTGTCATTTTATTAAATAATGTTGCCCTTTGGAAGGCTGAAAGACATGCGTTAATGAATTGATATGGTGAACAAGAATGGTCCCCTATTATAATATATGAATGAACGATGGCGATTTGTTGTTTAGATACGTGTGAATATGATCTCAGACACGGTGAGGGCAAGACGTAGTCTCGCGGGAACCAAACTAGGTAAGCGATAATGTCTCAGATTTGCTCATTTGTATTTTTTTATTATTTGCTATCGTTTCGTATTGCTACAATATAAAGGTCCAAGTAACTCGAATACATCGCACACTGTACTAATGTTCGCATCTCTTCTGAATTTGATAATGGCTATTTGAAGAAAATCGCACGCAGACCACTTCCGTGGACTTATGAGTCATCTGCGGACTACTGGTTGGGAGCCATTGTTCTAGCGTCAAAAGCACAAAACTAAGATTTTGTAAACTTCTACTATCTAAAGAAAAGGAGCTGTCAATTTTGTTCTAATTCGGCGTAATGGAGCACAAAAAGAAGTCTGATTTCAGCGCCAACAACCGTATCGCCAGTATTTTCACTTCTTAAAAGTACGGCTGTTAGAATAACGGTAAAATTTATAACTTTGGTAAATCTAGTCTATAATAACAGTAAAAATCTATTACTGGTAGGTAAAAAATTTGGACGATTTATAAGATCTTTCTATCAAATGATATTTGAATAATGAATATTTTGTTTTTTTTTAAGAAATTGAAACAAATTAGCAAATCTGCAGACATTCTCGCTAAGCCAGAGACGCTGATCAAATGGTACAAACGTAATTATGACTGTCAAGTTGTAATTTATTATAAAGGTTTATGACACGTGTTGTTGAACGTTCGATGCGGAGAAGAATTTATCCCGATGACGACACCAACTCGAATAGACTCGATTTTCGTTAGCTTAGTGATTATTTTTATGTTAATTGTAAATTTAACGCGTTAATTTGTATGACTAGCTCGGTGTGCCAGTGAACCCGACTTGTAATATTATATAAATAAATTTCATTGTACACAAGTGAGTTAATCTATATTGTCATTGGCAAAGTAGAACAACGAAAAAATTTTCGAAATTTTATTGTCATTAGTTTGCGAGTAAACTTTTGCCAGAAATTATCTGTTTCAGCTCATCAGAGTATTTTGAAAACTAATACAAACAGTGTACAAGCCCACCGGATCGACTTAATAACATTAAATTTTGCGTATATGTGATTTGTTATAAATTATTTGTATTTGGGCGCGCGATTAGAAGAGAGGTCAATAATTTTGTCGTAAAAAATCCGGTTTATCTACCGACACAATTGTAATATTATTAACAGAGATCTTTTTATTGTTATTAATTAATCAGGCATGCAGTTGAGACAGCTGATAACTGCTTGCATCGAATGAACTTATATGTGGGTATTATATTTCATGGTATGAAATTATCCACAGACCTTCCATATGGACGACAAGCCAATTGCAAAACAAAATGGGAAATTTAATTTAACGGTTGTGGTTCGAAATAAAAAAATCTTTTCCTGGGCAAGAAGGTAAATAGAGCAAAAATGAAACTAGTTTCGGAACGTTTCACTCGTGACAAGTAATGCCATTCTGAAAACGTCCGCCCAAGTCGCATTCGCCGCTGCTACTGATGGGTCATAGTGGGTTGTGTTAACCTTTTTTCCACCCTATGGCAGTTCCCTCCATCCTATAGCCTTGCCCCATCAGCTATTGACAACTCTTCTTTACAATTTCGCATAAAATAAATAGATTCAGTATTACAAATCCTTGAGAAATCTAATTTCCTTACGCAATTTAAGCCTATATTTAATAATCATGTTATTTAGATCATCTGATATTGTAGTCATGGCTGTGAAGAGTATTGGGTTAGTTGATCCAGTTAAATTTTTTGTGCCCTGTCATTCCGTGTGAGTACGTAAATTGTTGCTAAGCTATAAAACACGGTTTACTGCTGTACAATAACTCGCATAATCATTAAGGTAAACAATGACGCGAATACAGTAAATGCTGGCGGAATCCATTGGTTTCTGCATTTCATTTTTCAAACCTTTGGTTGTATTGTAAAATTTTTGCATTCAATATCTATTTCACCCATGGACTATTTTGTTCATGTAGTTATTATCGAATTTTCATTTAAGAAGCCCAATAAGTTTCCGATTGGGCATTGTTCCATTTTAACGTTAACATTAATAAATCATTTATTGATCTTTAGCTAACGCTCCATAGTCCACGTTAACATCACAATTGCCATACCTACTGTGACATATTATGGCAACTTTTTTTTCTGGGAGGGGGAAAATGCTTTACGCATCCCTCGTGGCCGATCCAAACCACGAGGGTATGTGGGACTCCCCGGGCCATATCAGTCCAGGCCTACCCACTAAAACCCCCCAGCAGCTTCTCCGTTCGTCACAAGACAAGGGGAAGGAGACAACAGCGAGGCCTTGTTCCCGCTGAACCCCTGCCTGTGAATCGTCCGTTGCCCGACTCACGCTACGCTAAAAAAGGCGCGTGGCTCTGCTGCTTTGTGTGCGTCGCTTACACCCCGAAATCGTCCCGACACTAGGTGCCTTGGGGCTGGGGGCTATTTGTTGCGCGGGGCACTGCACTACCCCTCCCGCGGCCGCCTCCTCTTGGATGATGGAGGCCCCGACGATGTCCTCGGTGACTTCCATCGGCGTCTGCTCTCGAGGTTCGGGCTGGCGACTTCGCGCTAGCCTTCTCCTTCTCCTAATATTATGGCTATCTATCATAACGAGTGCACATCTTCTTCATTGTTGTGAATCAAGTTAGCTTTTGTCTATCCCTGCATGCTACTCCAGAATAATTATCCCTGGAATATTAAAAAAGTTGAATACCTTGATACCTTTTTATATCGGTCTCCAATACTTTTCCTAATATACAATTATCGTAACAACACTCTTTTTCTTTCCCAACCGAGCTTCGATCAAAATCTTACGCTCCGAAGGCAAATGTATTGGCAATACGAGTTCTTTATGTGAAAGTGGCTGAGAAATGTCATGATATTTTCATAATATGGTTTAGCAAAAATCGAGTGAGATCACTGATCGTTTCCAACCTGATGAACTGAACTTAGATAAATTTGTACAGAACCCTCGGCGCGCGAGTTAACTCGCTTTTGGCCGGTTACTTTTATACAATATTGCTTCTACTATTGTCAAATTTAAATTTTGGCCAATCACAAAGAAAGGTGGGATTAATTTCCCGCTGGGCAATGCTACTTACTGATCTTCCATTGAAAGTCTATTGATTATTAATAATAATTTGAACCAAATAATATTGAATGAATGTGATGCGATGGTGATACCTAAACGCGCAACAATTTTTCCTCATTGGCATCTATATACATATAACGCGTCTTAGGTAGTAAGAATCTTAAAAAATGCGTTGTTCATTAACTATGATAAAATTATTTATGTTCCATGTACAATTTCAGCTGATGGCATCGATTTATTTCATATCTCTTTAAAATTAGATTTGAAATGAAACGAAAACTTGAGTAACTCATCATATGATAATTGCATTTCTATTACTGATGTTACACTCACCTCATGTTATTTTCTTACAAGTAAATTATAAAGCATTGATTTGAACAAAAAAGCTTATTGCTTTCAATTTTATTAAATAAAATCGATTGGTAACACCAGGTGAGTGTGCACACCTTTACCATAATAGGGTTTTACAGCTACCGAGCTTTACTTACATAGATAAATTAGAATTATGTTTGTTATAATCCTATATGCTGTTCTTAAATCTTCGTCTATTATAACAATTATGTAGACTATTCTAATGATCGTTTTATAAATGAAGTTATAATGTTACGCTGCCTTAGTAAAATAGGTTAACTACTTAATATGAGTGAAATCAGCTTTCTACTATTAGATCTAGGTGAATTAATGATTGGTTTAATGTTAACAGAGTGCTTTTTGAATCTCGCACTTTGTGATATGAGACCGGGAGTTCTATTTTGAATTAACTCGCCCTGTGTTTGCAATATAAATATTTTGGATAGCAATGTCATTTGACGTAAAAATTATTGATCTACTTTCGAGTGATTATTAGTTGACAACCTGTCGAAACGTAGCTCGAAATACATTTTTTGCAACGTTTCCAAATTATTGCACGAAAATAAATAGAAATCCAGCGATCGACGCAAGGCGAATAATTCAAAATGGAGCCTTCAGGCAATGTGTTGCTTTGTACAGTTCTGCTTTAGTAGTTCCTATTCCTTGAGGGCAGAGTCTACTGATAAACCCAAACGGAAACGTTGTGTTCAACCAATCAGAACGCCTTATTATTTTGTGACCGGCCGTTGGAGGAACAATCTATAATGTGTTCCCATTGGTCGAACGTAACGTTCCGTCTTAGGTTTGGAATGGATTTATCAGTGGACTTCGTCCTGTTTATTATACTAACCCCCGTATAAAGCTCTTTTAACACTGCCTCCAGGAGGCGCACGTTCAAAATTAATTAATGTCCTCATAGAATAATGTGTGACCCAGATTGATGATACACTAGAAAAGAATATTGAAAACGTTGATATAATCATAATTATATATTTATATGTGATGCATTTTGTTGTATGTAGCACAAGGTTGAAGATATAAAATTGATCTGTCTGACCTGAGCAGTGAGCATTGATCAATGCTCACTGCTCAGTGAAGTCGAGTGAAGGTGTAGTCAAATATTCTAACCAATGATGTGGCCTTTGTTTTAAGAGTAGGGTATTGACATCGGTTGTTTTGACTACATCGTCTATTCATATTGAGTAATCAGTGAATTTTACCAAACCAGCTGTGCGAGCATGGACTCGTCGATCGACATTTATCGATCGAAAACAGCACCTGTCCTTTTCACACCTAAAGAACATCCGTCGAATTTATCGATTTTTGTCGAGTATGTCGATATTAGCTGTCAATTTTTATTTATCGAGTTCCATGCTCGAACCCCACAGACGTCATTTTATTGCTATATGTTTGATGCCTTTGTCGAACTTCAATCATTTTTCATTCCAAATTATGGATCGATGTATTTGTTTACTGTGTTTATTCTGCAAACTGATGTTAACGTGTATTTGACATAATATGTTTTCTAAAATAACTGCAATATGCTTTAATGAATTTACATAATAGGAAATGATGACCAAATTATTAATTTAAAAATAAATAGTTATTTATACATAGGCATGAAACAAACTGTTGATCGCTTTAGCATAATTATATTTGTATGAAGTAATAGTGAAATTGTTTCTGTTTTTGTTATGTGGTCAAAACACTATTTTTATACAATACGTTACAGATGATTTTCTTAGCAGTTTTATACGAATTTGAATGAGATTCCTATGGAATGTAGTGGATGAATCGGTATATCATAGTATTACAGTATTGCAACAGCTATTTTCCTAAATAGATAGCGGTGTTATGAGACTTAATAATTTATTTAAAACGTGGGCCGCCCCATGCACTGCCCTAGTAAAATAAATCAGTAGTATTGAGTGAAATAAAAATAATATGAATTTGACTTCGTTGTTTTATTGTTTTCGTATCAACTCGACCCTGTTACTCTATGGCAGTACCGAAGCATTACGAGATATGATCCCAGGCGACGCGACGTTGTCAAATAACACAATCAGCCGCCTAACCATGATAGATCAAAAACCGCACTAAATAGGGCCCCAGATCGATAAAGCACACAGTCAGCAGAATTATTTAAAAGTAAAATAACATTCTTAATTATATTACAAACTATATTTATTAACTTTATGAGAGTACAAATATACTGAGACACGCGTTATAATTGCTGGTATTGGATCTAAGCAACAGCGACATTGTGATGCATTTTTAGATAGTAAAGTTGCGCCTGCGACTCTAGTTCTTGCAGCGAACGCACCACTGGCGCCATCTGGCTAACATGATCCTGGGAACAAAGTTGCATTATTGTGTGTATGCTTGTTTTTAAGCCTTCAGTCGACCACATATCACGCGTTACATCTGCAAGTCTGCATCCGCTCTGAAGTTGTCTCACGCACATAAAATATACTAAGTTTATTCTTGTCGTGCTAAAATTTATTTAGTGATGTGACATTCATCTTTCACATAACTTATGTAGATAAACAATATAATTAAATTTAATTATACCTATATTACAACAGTGCAACGCGAATCGTGCTGTGTTCAGAGTGGACTAGGACGCAATCTGTACGAGGGACATAAGAGCGATCTCAAGGTTAACATGTAAAGTCTGGGGTGTCATCTTGACTACAATAAATAATTAATATAAAGAAATATACAAAAGCCACTGTTCTGACGGTATTAATATTGATAACAATAGAAAATAATGATACCTGATAACCCGAGCCGACTTGTTTCCTCTTCTCACCGTACACAACTTTTCCATCGAATTCATTGCTGGGCACCTTCATGTCCGGCTCCACTTGCTGAATGGTGATATTCAAATGGTCCTCTATATCGGCCAGATACTGGGGAGAAACAATCACAACGCTGTCTTTTACTTGCATGAGTACCAAACAAGAGGTAAGTGAAAGAAAATATCCGGGTCTTAAAATTTAATCTGCCCGAAGTTTCGACTACTTCACAATATTTGTAGTCACGGGACGTTATGATCCCGATAATCCAGACTAGATTACTTTTGGATCAATTCCTAATTAAAATCAGAAAAAATGTCATAGGATGCAGACGAAAATACGCTTGTCCCCGGTTAATGTTAAATGATTACTTCAGCCCATCGATGCATGAGAGGACTGACATTAATATCTAAGCTCTGACTCACTCACGCGAACACAACATAAAGGCGCCTCTTCACAATGGCCCATGATGGCCCATCAAATGATCGTCCATCATTGCCGCCATGATCGGGCAACTCTCCACACAATCGTGAACATTCATTTACTAACTGTTTACTGTTATGATAAGACGTCTATCAAAAATATTTTACAAAAACTAAAAACCGACTTCAAAAACACTGAAAAGTTAAAAATAATATAAGAATAGGTACAAACAAGATCACACTTCTATATTGAAGTCGGTGCCAAACGATGATCTCCTCGAAAGTCTTAAAATTTGTCACCGACTTCAATATAGAAGTGTGATGTTGTTTGTACGTACCTATTCTTATATTATTTTTAACTTTTCAGTGTTTTTGAAGTCGGTTTTTATTTTTTGTAAAATATTTTTAATTTTTTAGTGAAATCTTACGAGTATTAGTGAAAGAAATTCTAATTTAAAAAATCGAGGAAAACGCTAATTTTAAGTAAATTAGCGTTTTCCTCGTTTTTCTTGGGATCCCATCATCAGATCCTGATTTTGGTAACCTTGGAACCACCCCAGGAGTATTCTCTATCAAATACAAAAAAAATGAAAATCGGTCCACAATTGGCGGAGTAATCGCGTAACATACACACAAAACACGTTGGACAAACCTTAAAATTTAAGGGTTTTCCTCGATTTTCATGGGATCCCATCATCAGATCCTAACTTTAATGACCATGGGAATACCCTTGGAGTATACTCTATCGAATACAAAAATAATTTTGAAAATCGGTCCACAATTACAAAAATTAATCGTAAGCGTAATCGCGTAACATACACACAAAAAAAAACATAAGCATCAAATTGAGAATCTCCTCCTTTTTTGAAGTCTGTTAAAAATGGACATCGAAGAGATTATCGCGGCAGCGGCAATATTTTTACTTAGCTCTTATAATCATCTACTTAATGTGCGTGAAAAAAGAAACATCATATGAGTAAAATTTATTTACCGAGAAGTCTACACTGTACTCGAGACAAATACGTACTGAGTAATGGGCGATTGTGTGGACGCGTATGCCATCATGGGCCATAATTCCTTACCGACAATTCGCCGATTGCTCACAATTACCGGCGATGATGGCCGATCATAGACAATCATGCCCTCTACACAATCGTGATTGTGTATACTTGGCCATCATGGGCCATTGTGAAGAGGCGCCTTAACATTCTGCTACGGTCTTCTGTGTGGTACATATTAATGTTTGACAGAAACGGTTTTTTTTTTGAATCAAAAGCGCTAAAATCGGCACTATACATTCTTACACTTGTCACAGATTAAAAAATTACCTGTGGCTCGTTGTACCACGTGCAGCACCCCTTGGGCCTGTCGTCGATGAGGTTGGTGTTGAAGCAGTTCCTTCCGCGGGACGAGCACCACTCGCCGTGGTACCACACCTGCCAGACATTTCATATTAATATTGTGGCGGCCGCTAGCAGTTGGCAGTTCTCTCTTATATTATTTTAATAACAAAATCCAAGTGCTATAGTCGTCCATCGAATCCCTATACAACTTTTGTGTTTTTAAGTTTTCATAATTACGGCTTTCAGTAGAATATTCTAGTATAAGCCAACATTTTCTGGTAGAAAAATTTATGATTAAAAAATTGTTAAAAACAGTTAACTAAATTAATTTTAGGCGTTTGTCTTGAAGTATAAGGAGCTAACCAAGCAAGTTCTAGAAAAACAAGAGAAGAAGAGACAGGAAGAAAGTGAAAAGTAGAAGACTGTACAGGTGTAAGTGCAAAAGTGACTACCTGCTGTCTGTGCAAATGACGCAACAATCTGCGAGAGACAGACCCAACCGTCAAGTAGCCAAGACTTCGGAGGCATAATAAACACTACTTTCGACAAGAACAATGGTTTTCCTCCAATCCCTGAACCCACTTTCGTAGACAATATCAAGTAAAAATGTTTATGTCGGTCCCACGACGACTTAACAGGTGTAAGTCATTAGGTTAAACATGGCCAGTTTCCTGCTTCAGCTTCCGAGGTGACGACAGCCGGCGAGCCAACTTCTTGTCATGGAAGAGTGCTTACGTATTCCCATAACTTTGTCGGGCAGCAACTCATCTCTCCTCAGCGTGTCCTCTTCTTATAACGAAGACATGCATTCACGACAAGGCGTATATGAGCATTGCTGGATTTAAGACGATAGGCTGCTGTTTTGGGGCAGTATACACTTCTTCCCAACAACAGTGGAGTTCGACATAGCTTCTCACTTCCTAGACGTGATGCGTTACGCATTTCTAAGCGTTAAAAAAGATGTTAGCCGCTCTGGATGTCATCCGATGAGATCCCAACGACACTGAGCCAACCTTTTTTTTACATACGACACTGAAACTCTTCCTTCATCTCACCTGATGGTAAGTGACGATAAGGCCGAAGGTGGAAGCGAGCTTCACCTGGACTCCTCAACAACTGAGGAACTGGCTATCTTACCTCTAAATAGGCTAGATGACAAACATTTTTTTTGCATCAATAGAAGCTCATTCATATAATAAACAGAAAGAAAAAATCGGTTTTCGAATAACTATAAAAACAACCAAGATATAAGGTATTTAAGATTTTTCTCCATCTCTTTCTAGCAAAACGGCAATTTACAAGGAGTTTATATGGCCGTACTCAACTATGACGTCACGGTTGATTTCGGATCTCTGTCTAATCGCCTTCAAATTCACAACTTAAAATGCTTGTATCTAATGTATTTCTAATCCAATTTTAATTCCAATTTCACAGGACTGCATCTTTTTCCACGGTATTTTAATATTTAATGACGAGACGTAAAAATTAGAATTCAGTCATCATCCCAATTGTCGGAACACAACAATGCTATAAACATTGTTATTATGGCGACAAACTTAGGTAAGACGGTGGTAACTAGTCAGGCGGGCTCAGAAGCCCTACCACCGACCAAACCAAGCAAAAAAATTTCTGCCCCAATGGGGAATTGAACCCTGGACCTCCTGATCACCACCCGGTGGTCTCAACCACTAGACCACGGAGGCGGTTCAGAAAGAGAACGTGCTGAAAGAGGAGCTATACCTCTTCTTGAGGGTAGGCTATATAATAGTAGTCGTATATCTGAGACAATATAATTCCAGTTGTATCCTAGTTACGAAGCCTCAGTTTCGTACGCGGCCGAAACGGAAGTTAAATCGAGATAAATAGAAAAACAGATCTCGCTGGCAACACAGGCCGGGCATACATATACAGGCTCATGCAAGTATACTACTGCTACGGTAATAGTATATACAGTATGTGGACTCGGCCCCTCTTTGAAATTTTATACCTGCGGCCGCTCGGCATCGCTTGGTGCGTGGCCCGCGATAGGGCTGCTCGCTTACCGACCGTGCGCTCCGTTTGACTCGTGCGTATGCCCTGCGGCGAACTGCATTCGTGACAGCCCTTGTAGCTATGCGATCCAAGTGCGATCCAGATCGAGGCGCGTAGGCATAGCGCGTGTTTCGACCGTTTCTATGAAAGTCATTCTACTGTATATACTATTACCGTGCTACTGCCAAACTGATATATTCACTTTACATTCAGAATTAACACTTTATAGCAATAACACAATTACATAAGACAGCTAATCAAATATAATGAGAAATTTTATAACAGCAGTCTCTTCCAGGGAGCCATAGTGTAAGATAAATGTTAAGTGAGTATCTTTATTCTTTGCCAATTAATTGTTGTTAGAAAAACAACAATTAAGAAACAATCAACAACAATTTAGGTAATTAACACTTTTAGCACATTATGGTTGTGGATAACAATTAACAAAATTATTATGTAAACTTTGTTTGTAATATTATTGTATCACTGTTTGTTTTGTTCCAAATAAAGACAAAATAATAAAAAGAAAAAAAGGAAGCATGACAGGAATAATATAGGACTTGTGTTTTACATAATAAAGCTTCAACTATAATCCAAGTAATCGCCCTCGCCCGATTGTTGTAAGAGAAGAATCCGAATACAGACTCTTATTATTCGACATAAACTCATCACATCACACATTGAAACAAGAAAAACAAAGGTGAATATAGTACAAATCTGGATATACCTTCTCCGGCACTGAGGACACGAGGCTGATGGCGAGGCCCATGCGCTCGGCGCGCCCCACGCGCCCGATGCGGTGGACGTAGTTAGATTTCTCATCAGGCAACGTCACGTTGATCACTGAAATATAAGCAAGCATTGATGAAGAAAGCAGCTCCCAAATTTTTGTCTTCTGAAATTTTCAAATATGTGTGTGCACGTATGTACAGTTGATTACAAAGAGATCCATACGGCCAAAGTTACAAAAATGTGGATACTCTACCTTAATACTAAGCCAATATAGTTGTGTATATACAGGGAGTCACAACGGCGATGCCTTTCAGAAAACTTAATAAAGAAATAACGTTAAAGGTAAATGACACAAATTCATCAAAAAACATATCGACATAGTTTTTATTTGCGAATTATTTACTTACGGAATTAACACCTATTTACTTTGTTAATTTTTTTTTTTTTTTCTTTTATTGAGGAACAAACAGTTTCACATAATATACAATGACAAGAGAAAACCTTAATGCTAAAATAAACCTATAGTTCCCTAAATTTATATGGAGGTATGAAACTCGTTAATCGGCAAACAACAACAAAAACAACATTCAACAAGGAGAAAAATATGATAGTAATATAATAAGTATAAGTAGGTCATAATATATGTGTCGAGCGGTGCGCGCCAGTCTGGCGCCACGAGCCGGCGAGCCGCCAGGACACATCTGCGCGCTGCGCATGAGTGCTAATGTGCCTAGTATGCTACATAAAAACTAAACTTAATTATTTATTTATAAAACACGAAGTAAGAGTACAATAATACTTTACAGTGATTACCACTACAAACATGGACTGATATCGGTAAGTATTTACTTACATATTTTACACATAAAACGCCTTACTGGCAATGATGCATAAAATAACGTCTGTATGTTCCATTGTTACAGAGTAAAAGCTATGATTTAGGAATTATATTCTCATGTACTGCCTCGAATTCTGTTAAACAAGTGCTTGTTGGAGAAAACACTTTGGGTATGTTTTATTAAAAATTTATATAAGTACATATATTTTAAATAATATGTAGGTATGTACTGTACATATTATTTTTGTACTACAAATATTTGTTGCAATAATAATGTAACTTTAGATCTATCATTCATGCACAGGAATCACGGCAGCCATGCAACGCGGATTATATTACAATTTGAAACAATAAGTACGAGATGAAAGAAAAAAAATTGATGAGAATATGTAAATCAAAAAAAAAAATACAAGAAAGTCAAATAATAATAATACGAGATGATCAATATGCACATCGCACGGTTCATTTGACGAAGATTTTAATATAATTTTAATTGTAATGTGGGAATGCGACAGACAACTACGGGAGCATTCTTATAGAAACAACGAGTTGTATATATATGTTAAGAAATATAAGTAATGTTTAACTAGGTCAACTATTTACAACATTAAACATCAATCTAATTGTGTTTACGTGTTCTCGTCGCTCGTGAGTTCAGTGATGTGACGTTTAAATTTAATTATTGATGTATCGAAAATATCCACGTCGTTGAACTTATTGTTGTATTGTTTACAAGATCTTTTTATGAAACTATTACCACCATAGCATGTATAACTTGGTTTAATAGCAAATAGTGCTTTATTGCGAACTGTCCTCTCTTGTCTTCTAGGTACACGAAAGTGTATGTTTTCTAGAAGAGACGGAGCGTCGACTATGTTGTGTAAAATTTTATATAAATACGCGATATCAATAACATCTCGTCTACGCTCTAAAGTTGTTATATTATGTAAAGCAAGTGAGGACACATAGTCAGTATATGGATTACAAGTCCTGTAGTTCAGTGACTTAAGAAACTTCTTTTGTACCCTCTCGATTTTATCCTTATTCACACGATAATAGGGATTCCAAACGGAACTTGCGAATTCCAATCGACTGCGAACATAACTATTAAAAAGCAATTTGTATGTTTTAACATTTTTAAATTTTTTACATATGCGTAATATGAACCCCAACATTTTAAAAGATTGAGAAGTTATTTTATCTATATGTGGAACGAAAGTAAGTTTAGAGTCCAATATCACACCCAGGTCCCTGACTTCTTCCACACGATCTAAGACCTTCCCACACAATTTGTAAGGGAACTTTATGGGGTTTCTTTTTCTGGTATACGTTATTGTATGACATTTCTCTGGGTTTAAAAACAAATTATTATTTTGACAATACTTTTCAAAGTTATTTAAATCATTTTGCAGTAAATCAACATCTCGTCTATCTCGTATTACTCGGAATATTTTCGTGTCGTCTGCATAAAGAAGTACATTGGATTGGTTTATGACTTCAGGAAGATCGTTCACGTATAACACAAAAAGCAAAGGTCCTAAGTGGGATCCCTGTGGGACACCAGATGAAATATTTTTGTATGTGGAACAATAACCGGATAGTACTACAGCCTGACTACGATTTCTAATATATGACTTTATCCAACGGTATAGATCGCCGTGAATACCGAGCTGCCATAATTTCGCCAAGAGGGTATTATGACAGATCTTATCAAAACACTTGGCGAAGTCAGTGTATATAGCATCTACTTGAACGTTGCCGTCCATTGCATTCAGTATTATTTCTGTAAAGTTAAGCAAATTGCTTTCCACACCCCGTTTCTTACAAAAACCATGTTGACTCGATGTAATGACGCGCTTAACAACGCCAAGTAGTTGATCAGTGACTATTTTTTCCAGCAATTTAGCAAACTGACGTAATTTCGAGATAGGTCGGTACTCGATTACATTCTGACTAATGCTACCTTTAGGTATTGGTGTTATTAAAGCTCGTTTCCACTCTTCGGGCAATATACCGGTGCTGAATGATAACTTAAATATATGTAACAAGGGAACGGTTAATAAATCAGCACATTTCTGAATGAGAAGAGGGTGTATGCCATCCGGGCCTGCTCCTTTATTCGTGTTAATGTTTTTTAAATATTTATTAATTATATTATAAGTAAACTCTATAGATCCTATATCCAATAAAGCATTTTCTGGAGGATTTTTTGATTCAAAATCTAGGTTTTCTGTGCTGCTAATGAAGACTGAATGAAAATGTTGACTAAAAAAATTGCATATTTGTTCTCCATCATTACTACTTTGTCCTTTATAACTCATTGTTCCCGGTAAATTATTTGCTTTAGTAGCCTTAACATACGACCAGAAATAGTTTGGAAATTGTTGAATTTTATTTTCCGCGAAATCCGTGTATTTTTCATGACATACTCTTTCCATACGATAAGCTCTTTCTCTGAGTGTCTTAAAACTTTGGTAATCTAGTGGGTTTTTATATAATTTCCACAACTTATGAAATTTCCTTTTTTCTTTTAAGACCTTCCTCAGAGGCTTAGTATGCCATATAGGAATAGTTGCCCGAGATCTAATTAATTTACAGGGAATGTGATTAGATATAAGTTTTTGTAAGAGGTCATAGAATTTTTTAATACATTCTTCTAATGTCAAGTTATGAAAATAATAAATTATTAATATTTCGTCTTTGACTGGTCCCATGGCATTAGGTACTACTGTACTGTTAGATTTTGTGGTTTTCCTCAGGTTTTTGAGTTACTGTTTATTTTTCCCTGTGATCGACTCTATCGATGTTATTTTTTTATTTTATCGATTTCGATTCCCGGTTCAGACAGACGATTGTGGAATATCTGTGATGCATTCACAGATGAAGAGTTTGGATTGTTTTTAAAATCAAAATGAAGTCTCTTTTGCAGTAAAATTTACTATCTACGGTGTATAAGGTACTTTCCCTTTACGTGGCACCGCCGTGGGAGGCCCTGTATATATTTTTGTAACTTAGACCGTATCGATCTCTTTGTAGTCGTCTAAACAAGTTATGTTTAAATCGTGGAATGAAAAAAAAAATATTTATAAAATGTAAAGTATATGTTTTATGTTGTAATTTCTTGAACTACATAGTATCTTGTTACTAAAACACTAATTTCACTAGTTCCACTAGATCATTATTATATTAAACTTATTGCGACTGGTTTCGAGACGATGATTTGCCTGACGATGATGTCTCGAAATCGGTCGCAATAATATTTTTGTAATTGAAGAAATTATGATGAAACTTTTCTGGTTAAAAAAAATCTATACACAAAACAAATACTTTTCGTGGCATTGCAACGCATGTTACGTAACAGCAATAAGTGTTAGGCGACTGTGTCAAGAGTAACTACCTACTTACTATACTTTACTTACTAATATTATAAAGCTGAAGAGTTTGTTTGTTTCTTTAGTTGAATGCGTTAATCTCTGGAACAACTGGTCCGAATTGAAAAATTATTTTTGTGTTGGATAGTCCATTTATCAAGGAAGGCTTTAGGCTATGTAATACCACGCTCCGATCAACAGGAGCGGAGAATTAATAAAAAATGTTGCTAAAACGGGAAACATATAGAAGATATCACTAAGAACACGTTGAAGGCGAAACGTACTTCGCGGGCACAGCTAGTATAGTAGAATTACATAAAAATCCTCACTGAAGGGCAGGCCCGAGATGTCGATGCCCCTGGCCGCGACGTCGGTGCAGATGAGGAACTTGACCTGGCCCTGCTTGAAGGTCTCCAGGTTGCGCTTGCGCTCGGGCGGCTTGCGGTCGCCGTGCAGGCACACGCACGTGAACTCGGACCCGAACGACTTCAGGTACCGCTCTAGGTTGTCGCAGTCCAATTTGGTGCGGCAAAACAGCAGTGCCCTAACCAACAATGGTCGAAAATGTGTAACAGAAAGTTATGTTGACACTTAAAGAGGTTGTTCACACCTTTAAGCGGAACAGCTTTCACTATGGATGGGCCGAAGTGGGAAAACAATCAGTTTCTTTTCTTATATACCTACCCACCAGTTGGTAAATGTAAGGATTTTATAGAGAATAGAAGACGATATGTCGTGCTTTTACCATTAGAGTTTGGGATATGCTAGGATTTACCAATGACGATTGGTAAATGTTGGTTTTGGGGATTTCTTAACTGTGTGTGGTCACTATATCTAACCTAACCTACAGTTTTCAGTTTGATCCTATTATAAGTTTTTTCGATAACAATTCACTATTGGACCCGGGCCACAGATTACTAAATAGTTACTACCCGGGCGAAAAAAAATGACGACGAGGTGGATTTTGTTTAATTATTGATTTTTGCGAGCGGAGCTGTATGTGGTGACAATATCTAACCTAACCTATAGTTTTCAGCTTTGTCCCAAGTATGATTATCATATTTTCAATATTTACCACTTCTTTGTGGTAAGTTCTAAGATTTACCGAGTATATGATGGTAAAAGTCCGAAATGGACAACAATCACACAACATTTGGGACTTTTACCATTAGCAGATAATCTTAAATATACCGGTAAATCTTAAGATTTACCGTAATTCGGGCTTTTACAGTAACATATACAAGACTTACATCAAAAATAAAACAACATATTATATAGAAATAGTGCTAATATGCGATGCAACCCAAACAAGGTACACAGAATGATCTATATCTATACACTTTAAGTTAAAAAAAAACAGACGCAATGGAAACAAAACTAACCTAAATAATTACGATTTTAACATACTATACAAAATATACAAAGTATAATATACAAAACGAAGACTAAGCTAAAAATAATAATAATATTAAATATAATTGACAAGTAAAGTGAGGTTCGGTCATGCTGTTTAACAAATCGTTTTGAACGTTAAGTACCCAAAAAATATATAAATCCGATTGATAAATACCACTGGCTGGCACCATCTTATATAAATTCGCCATTAGGTATAAGATATCAATAACATTAATGTAAATTATTGTTTTCTGACAATTAGGGATGAGACTATAGCCAGATTCTTTTTGGCAAAGGAATCTAGAAGCTCGCTTCCATCTTTGGCATTATCGTCATTACCACCTGGTGAAACGATGATCAAAAGCATTCCTTTTGTGAAAACAAGAATATAGCTCACCTGTCCATCTTGTGCTCCCTTATGGCACGAATGCAGTATTCCCCCTTCAGTATCTTGACAGCTTCCGACAGCGTTTCTGGTGTTGTGTTGCCACTGCGAATGTTGTCCTTTGCGTGCACGCCGTCAGTTTGTACGTGTCTAGTTGGCAATATTCTTTATTAGATAATAATAGTTTATTTGAGTTTAATGATAAATTTTATTTATTATTCATTTACCATAGTTATCGGATCCTGAGAACGCCTCTGAAATATTACTACACCTTCGTGTTTATACCTTTTAGATGCGTATTCATGACAAATTTTGTTGCATAAATATTTTCGAAGTTTTTCAACAGACTACTTTTATACACTTGTAAAAAATCGCAAGTGTTTTTCGAACATGCAATTAAATGCAAAAATGCTATTGGCTTGGTAGGCACACAACTGTCGCTTGCACGAACAACATTGACAGCCGAACGAAATATAGTTCGAAAAACATATTGGTTATGAAAAGAGAAATAAAAAGATAGTACTAAAATGGAAAACAAATAGTGCTGTTTAATATAGTAACAGAAAAAATCAGTTTATGAAAATGGAAAAATAACGTTTTGAATTTTTCACTGTTTTGCAACCAGTTATGGTTACGAAACAGTGAAAAAATTCTATTTTCTCAACTGGTTCCGAAACTTTAGTTATGAATGTGGCCGGACGGAAAGAAACCAATTTTATTTTGATATTTGCATAGAAAAATATTGTGATGTATTTTTTTATGGAGAGCCCGGCAAATGACCTCCTCCCGCCTGATGTTAAGCGGTGAAAGAGGCCCAAATGAGTTGACAGATAGAGGAGGGACGACATATTACAGATAACATATTATGGCATATTATATTTGACATGTTACAGTCATTTAAAGGGACGAAATCCCGAGTTTCTGGTTCACTCCTCTTGGTGAGGTCAGCATTATAACCAACCATGTATTAACAGATTTTTTTTATATTTTTATGTCAACATTTTATAATCACGAATTACATATCTCTTCAATTTGTGTGGCTTGCTAGTAAGTACTTAATTTCAATGCTATTCCCAAAAAAAAAATTAACAATCATCTAGCGTAACAATGTTGAGGAGTAAACTTTTAAGCTTAACAATGTGAGTAGAATAAACAGAATAAAGAAATAGAAAGAAGTATATTTGAAAAAATTATGAACCTGCGCGAAGTCTCCCATTCGCGATCCTTCTGCGGGTCTACCATGACCACCACGTGATGTACTGTCTCGGGGACGGCGTCTTCGCCCTTCAAGTCAACCCAGGTAGGGAAGTGCATCAGCTTTTCCTGTCAATATTTTTTTTCATAATCATTTGTAGGTAATAAAACTGCGTTCAACTTGCATGGAACCATGCCAATATGATTAAATGAGGTATTAAACATACTTAATGATCTTATTATGATACTAGCTGTGCCCGCGACTTCGTCCGCGTGGAATAGTAACTTTTGGCAGCATTTTGATTTTTGTAGGCAATCTTTTTAAGATCTTAATAAAAAAAGTAGCCTATGTTATACCTTATATAATTAGCTATCTATTAGTGAGTCCAGTCAAAATCTGCCCAGCCGTTCCGGAGATTAGTGGGAACAAACAGAGACAGACAGACAGACAGACAAACATTTTTTAAATTGTGTTTTTGTTATTGGTACCCGATATACATTCATACCCATTTAGTAAAAACTTGTTATTTTGATATTATAAACACACTTCAATTTTATTTATTTGTACTAGCTGTGCCCGCGACTTCGTCCGCATGGAATAGTAACGGCTGGACCGAGCTTGATAAAAAGTAGCCTATGTTATACCTTATATAATTAGCTATCTATTAGTGAAAGTCCAATCAAAATCGGTCCAGCCGTTTCGGAGATTAGCTGGGACAAACAGACATCAGACAGACAGACAAAATTTTTTAAATTGTGTTTTTGTTATTGGTACCCGATATACATTCATACCTATTTATATAGTAACAACTTCATATTTTGACATTACAAACAGACACTTCAATTTTATTTATTTGTATAGAGTATAGATGTATATGTAGATAACAATTTTGTCTATAATTGGTCATACATACTGAAATCACCATATCATATGTACTCACCGCCATCTTCTTGACCTCGAATGCGTGCAAGGTCGCCGAGCACACGACCATTTGCAGCCGGCGGCCGTCCGACGTGATCTTGGGGATTTGCCGGTGCAGCCGCTCGATGAGGTCCCCATAGCCGGCCTTGAGTAAACCGTCGGCTTCGTCAAGGACGAAAAACCGGCAGTGGGTCAGCGCTAAATAGCCTAAAAAGAAAAGATTACGTTATTATGAATATATTAAGGTAGGTGAACAGAGAAGACTCGGTTCTAGAGTCATTTGTGGGTACTTGTTTCTTACCTACTTCTGCAGCCAAGCAGCGGTGCTTGTGTTGCTGTATCGGTGTGATGGGTAAGACAGGCCGTGAAATTACTGGGTACTGTGATGTCGACCTTGTAGGTGTTATAGATTTGCAAATCTTAAACAAACCACGTGCACTATACATAATCTTTTCTACATCTCTTTTTATATAGGTACCATATTTATTAATCAGTGACATACTATTTCAATACTTCAAGTTAGTTTGATTTGATTAATTTAATTTATTTTATTTGTTTCTATTTATTTGATTTCATTAAATTCTTATTTGACATTTGTTTTATTTTTTCATTTTAATTATTTTCACATAGTTATTGTAACACGCGTACACTGAGAAAAATATTATTTTGGAGTAATCTTAAAAAAACATGACGTAAGTATAAAATAGGTGCGGTCTCCTAAAATAAATAAATAATTGGTTAATACTACGCTATCGTTGAAATGTGTAGATGGCATCGAATTATTTAGGTAAATAACGAAGTATTATATGTGTATCTAAAACACACAGCGTTGGTTGAAGAAGCATCCATAGATTTAGCGCAGAGTTTAGCGCAGAGGTCGAGTGATCACCTACTGCACAACGGGTCGCGGGTTCGATTCCCGTACGGGACAAATGTTTTGTATGGCCTACAGAAATTTGTTCCGGTCTGGGCGTATGTGCATGTGATATTCTATGTTTGTAACTGCACCCACAACACAGGAGAAAATCCTAGTGTGGGGCGACGTTTTTAAAAAAAAAACAAATAAAAAAAATAAAAAACAGAAATAGATTTTACCGTCTTAAGTATTAAATTAAGGAACTTACCAGAATTTTTCCTATGTATCAATAATTTTTCTTTCACTCACCAAGGCTGCATGTACTCCATTCCCTTTTACATGTAGCTCAGTAGTGACATATACCAGCTGTCACTGTTATAGCATTTGTAGATTTTGCCGCGATTACGCACAAAATTATTCAATTGCTCTATTTTACTATTTATAACAGTAAAAATAGTGATGAGCAGTATCGGGGTAAGTTGTTATTTAACAAAATAAATTGTGAAAAGAGATTGTGGATCTTAATGTTCGGAACTCGAATGCCGCTGCTTCGGAGGAAATGCTTGTTTCTTGTAGTGACAAAATTTCTTCCTCTTCGGAAGACGAACAGAGTTTCGTTTCACTATCTCCAAATAATAGGAGATAGCGGACTCACAGACAAGAGGATCCACGAATCTCTGCCTTGGTAAATTGAATTGGGTACCTACCATGAAGCAAATTTGCTTCATGGTACCTACTTACATTTCGAAATACGTACTTATCTAAAAAGATTACCGCAGTACGTTAGTTCTATCCCCAACATACCATCAATGTCTTGCCTACTGCCCAGTTCTTCATTAATACCTAATACTCAAAAGTGAGATCAGGGTACACCATCAAAAAAAATCAGTTAGGCGGGATATACAATGAGTAGGATGATAAAAAGGTTATCCTTTCTGCCACAGAGAAGCGAGATTTAAAGGTTAAGGCGCTATATCGAAAATATTGGTTATTTTTAATGTAATGTCATAGGTAACTGAGAGATCTTACATATCTGAAAGTCAAATATGTGTTTCTTTATATCTTTAACTAGTCACGAGCAGAACCAGAAACGCGATTTAAAGATTTTACCTCAATACTTTTTATTTTTGAAATTACCTCTTAATAATAACTATATTCAGGATTACTAGTAAACGGTGTTAGGTATTCATTAAAAAGTTCCTTAAATAAGTAGCCATCATCAGTATCCAGAATCGTACAGAAGCATTTTTTTCTAATCATTATAGTTATTTTTTTAAAAATAATTTGTATTTTGTCGCTTACGTCGGTAATTTCTAAACGATCTGATTGCATGCGGGCGCAACGCATTCACTACTTTGGTGACATAGATATAAAGACTAGCTTCTTGAGCACGGGGGGCGCCCCGCGTTTACGTATAGACCACGCCTCCCATTGTTTGATTCATTTTCGATATAGCGCCTTAATAAGTTACAGCATTTTGAATAACAGTCATTGAAAGGCATTTGTTGTTAATGTTCATTAAAAGGTTATTCTGAAAACACCTCAGGTGTCTACTGTTTAAAGTTAATGAGATGTTATTTTAATAAATAAGGGACTATTTAGCTTCTGCAGAAAATATGTAAGCCGGCCTAACCAATGCTGATTTAGAGCAATGCAAATCACTAAGACAGTTTTTACAAGTTCTAGTAAACTGGGCAGCAGTTAATCCGTGTGAGTTAAATCCTTATTTGATCAAATGGACCTTGCTTGGTTCAGGCTCTCCTTTGCATAAAGTTTCAGATAATAGGTGAGAGTTGTAGTGAATGTATTGAAATAAGAAGAGAAAGAATTTTAAGAGATATGAATTTAAAGTCATCCCTCAAAACATGTGTTGAATAAATGTTTTCTATTCTATTTCATTAAGGAATGCACACTTGTTTAGTTGGGCGGCTTTACAGCCTATTATCCAGTCATTAGGTGGTTTCCACATGTGGTTATACACTCCCACATTTTTGAGAAACAAGACTTAGGCAGCTTCCAAGAGCTTTCAGGTATGTCATGCTTTTGCTTCAGAAAATACGACTGAACAAAGAAAGATAAAGAGTTGTCAAGGAGGGTAGATATTCTCCTGAGAAACAGACATTTCTAATCTAACATCAGACAAAAATAATTTTTTGCTCATGCTTGGAAGCAGTTACGTGCAAATTCTCTTAACATGAAAATAATAACCAACAGCCAAATTCCAGGCAGACAGAAACTACTTCTTGTCATCTAAGCAGATTCAGTTTTCACAAATATTGTATAAAGACTTCTTCGCAGATGAATCTGGTAATTTACAGTCTAAAGGAGAAGGTCATTTCAAAAGTACTGACAAAAGTAGGAATAGGATATCTTTAAAAAATTATATATATAATATATATATAAAAAGGCCTGATGGAGGAATATGGCCAATTTTTGATTTAGGGGTATTGAACAGAAATGTTGCAATCATACCTTTTCAACTAATTTCTCAGAGAGATATTGTAGACTTTCTGCAGGACAATCACTGGTTTGTTAAAATAGATTTACAGGAATGAACATCCTTTCCATTTGGCCAGCCTCAGCTGCCGGATTTATGTTGCGGTATCAGATTGGTTAGTAGAATATCTGCGCAGAAAGGGAATCAGAGTGATAGTATAGAACTACTTGTTAGTAAATCAAGATTGAAATCATTAGTACCACAGGAAGCAGAGACATTAAATATACTGGAGATGCTAGGTTGACATAGAAGTTACAAAGAGTCAGTATTAGAACCTTACCAATCAATAGAGTACCTGAGTCTCCACTGAAATACTCAGGAAAGAACAATGGCCTTGCTATATAAACAAAGCCACAAGAATAAAGCCAGCAATAACCTAGATTCTCAACAAAAGACAAGCTATCTTACAACAAATATAAAGCAAATTAAGTTTACTGAATTTTTCAAGCTTAACAACTCTGAAAGGGCGCCTATTGTCGTTATACATAGATGTTTCTCAGACGTTTCAGGCAGCACCACCTCAGAATGAAATAAATCTTACCTAGGCAGGTAGGTACTAGGTTCTGAGGTGGTGGCTAAGATCAGTTGATCACAGTATAATCCCAATGTACGGGGGAGTTGTTACTTGTTAAAAAAAAAAGTTTGTCGCGTTCTGAGTCACAAAACTCAACGGCGAGTCAGATTTATCAGGAACATGGCTTCAAAGACAAAGTGTTGGCACCCAAACATAGAAGGGATATTTGATGTGTACACATCTTATAAGCAGTCAGCTGCCAAAACTTGTACAGTTGTACAACAGAATGTTTGTAGCACACATTCCAAGCTATTGCTCACCTTGCTTGAATTAGCAATGAAATTGTTAGAGATGATCGAACAAATTTAACACCACACTTAGCGGCGTATCTCTCGGGGAGGTACAGGCATTGCCGGCCGCTTGTCCAGAAACTAACCAGTGCTGGAATAGCACTTCTTACCCCAAGCCTCGGAGGCTATATTCAAAATGTGGGGCAGGGCAGATGTCGACTTATTTGCGTCTTGAAGAAGCGCAGTCTAACCAGTGCCGGAATGGTTCTTGTTGCCCCAGGCCTCGGAGATATTCAAAAAGTGGGGCATGGCAGATGTCGACTTGTTTGCGTCTCGAAGAAGCGCAGTCCAACCAGTGTAGGAATGGTACTTGTTGCCCCAGGCCTCGGAGGCTTTATTCGAAAGATGGGGTGTGCCACATGTCGAATTGTTCGCGTCTCGAAAAAGCGCAGCCTGACCAGCGGCGCAGGAATGGCATTTGTTGCCCCAGGCCTTGGAGCCTATATTCAAAAAGTGGGGCGAGCCAGATGTTGACTTGTTCGCATCACGTCGCGCAGTTGTGCCCCGTAACCTGAGACTGCATAACCTGGGATTGCAGAGACTCCGCGCTATTTTGCGACCCATTCAGTCGTCTTTAGCGGTTCAGCTTGGCCTGGAGGTTTCCATGCCCAACTTAAATCCCACAGTACTGAGGCACCACAACACAGCTCAGGTAACCTTCAGTCTGATAGCACCTCTGTGGTTTCAGTGTTTTTTGGCTGACAGAACTGGAGACAAGAGCTCTAGAGGAGCTGATAAAAAAAAATCTGTTCAAATAGATTAATAAAAATGTCTTTTTCTCAACCGGTTGCGAAGTTTAGTCAGCCATGACGGCCGAAAGGGATTTCACAACGAACAAGACTTCACCACAGACACAGAAGTTTGAACTGTTTGCTTAGAAAATTGAGGCTATTTAGTAAATATAGCTCACAGGTCAACGCAGGAAAGGAAACTGCTTACAAATAGTTGCCGTGACTCAACAGTGGCAACTTACAAGGCCCCAATCAGGAGGTGGACTGATTGGTGCAACATACAGATATTGACCATAAATCACCTCAGGGTCAAGATGTAGCTAGATTTTTAGCAAAATTTTATTTAGAGGACAAGCTGTCATATCATATCAGACTTTTACACAGGTCTATATAATATAGATTACTGTGCAACTAACATTGACACGAAAAAAAAAATATATAAAAAAAATGGTCCGCTAGCTATACTACAGACAATAAAAGCTCAATTTAGGATACCAAGATACTTTTTGATTGGTTAATTGAGAATTAAATATTAATAAATTGAGACACCAATTGATAGAAGTACAATTGTAGAATCAGAACAGCGATAATATTACTTTTGGCCCCCGGCAGAAGGGTATTCACTCTTTTAGAACTACCTGAATAGATAACCTAAGAAGAAATATGTTTTTCGTCCAAGTTTGGCTCAAGGTCTGATATTGCTAATAATAGACAATCAGGGTGGCTAATGAAACAAATGATACATTAACTGACAGTAGGTGTACAGGGAATGTGAACATATCTTGAATACTTATATCTATTGCTGGAGTAGTTACACCAGTTATTAGAACAATAATTGGTGGCTGGATCAGATCAGTTTTAAGAATAAGAATCTGATATTGATCTGATTTGAACGGGCAGTAACTGTTCTGTAGTAGTATCTAAAGGTTGGATAGAAAATAAAGCTATTATTGAGGATATTATGAACAGATCTATCTAGAAGAATGCCTAGACCTTTTATAAATTTATTATAAGGAAGTAAAAAGGAAAGACAATAGTGTATATAACCAAAATTTGTTGACCCTATACTTTTTATATGTATATTTCCTAAGTTAATTATTATTTTATGATTTGTAAAGAAATATAATTGATTTGATTTCAAGTTATGATGTCTGTATTATTTATTATTGAGATTTCACATAGCATTTGTAGAATTTCTTTCACCAGCAGATATCAAACAGATCTTCAACCAACGCTGTGTGTTTTAAATACACATATAATATAACTGTTTTGCATTACAACAAAACAGATATTATGTGTGTGAGAAAACACACAGCGTTGAGCAAGGGCTTGCAGGTGTTTATTGAAGACTATGACAGTGACAGCTGGTATATGTCACTACTGAGCTACATGTAAAAGGGAATGGAGTACATGCAGCCTTGGTGAGTGAAAGAAAAATTATTGATACATAGGAATAATCCTGGTAAGTTCCTTAATTTAATACTTACGACGGTAAAATCTATGGATGCTTCTTCAACCAACGCTGTGTGTTTTCTCACACACATAATATCTGTTTTGTTGTAATGCAAAACAATTATATTATGGTACTCGTCATCTTAAAAATTGATCACATAAAATAATAGTTTCGTTTTTTCAAATAATGACATTATATAGTAGAAAATAGTACACTGTCCTATAAATTTATATGATAGTCATAAATCAGATATACGATGAAGTCCCATAAATGTAGTGTGATAAAATGATGTGAAAAACATACTAAAATACGATTACAGAATCTTCTAGTTTTCAGTTCAGCATACCTATTGGATCTCGCCTCGTCAGTCTCGCAGAGTCGCAGCCGGCAGGCCGGCGGGATTGTCTATTTAAGGTTTATGTAATGGTACTCTAGTTTTTAATTTTGTTAATCTTGTATAAACTTGTATAAACAATTGTACAGTGCAACAAAGAGTTTAATTGAAAGTTTGTGCGTGTGTGTGAGTGTGACGATGGACCAAGCAACGTGCGACTATATTTAATTTATCATTACATCCTCTTATCTCGGGCAGGGATTAGGATCTACGCTCAATTATATCGTCATTGTCTAGCCTTATATACCTAAAAAATCCCTGCCCGAAGTAAGAGGATGTAATGATAAATAGCACATAAAGCAAAAGGAAATGACCAGAGATAGTTGGAATAATAATAGGACCTAATCCAAAATTTAAAAGAACATCACAGGAGATGTGAGGAAGTCATCTATAAGTAGTACGAATAGGACGTCACTGCAGATAAGAGAAAGTCATTAAAAATTATAGGAAATATAATAAGACATCATAGGAGATATGATGAAAGGAAGCATAAATAGTAGAAAACATAATTATAATGTATTCTCATCCTACTAAAGCCAGTGACACGTCATATTATATGCCATTATCATCAGAAAACGTATTATCATCGTAATTTTTGTGATATCACTATACTCCGTCTTTTAGGTGAATTCACCATACTTTAAACTGAATTCACATTATTCATGATTACCAGTTTTCTCAGTGTAGACACTCATGTTTGACATTCAAATTACCTTTTATTTTTAATTAATGTGACAATTTCTTTGCGAATGCTGTATATACCTATTATTATTATACATCGGTTATGCGTCCCTCAAACCCTCAATGTATTCAATGTTTAATGTATATGCTGTTGGTGTGTGTGTCTTTTCTGAATCTAAATAAATAAATAAATCAAGCAAACTCAACACTCATTATTTTATATTTGCGCGATCAAGAAACTATGCAATGCAGGTACTCGATAGACCTTTGTTTCCAAATAAAGAAAAAAAAAAGACGAATATTATTTAAGTTACCAAAGTTGCGTTCCGAGGGTCAGAGAAATGCAACCGAGAGTGATTTTCACACTCGCTCCGAGGTTCAGAACGGGTCGGTTGCTATCTTTTTTTTTAGTTTGTATCTTGCCGATCAAGATCAAGCAAAGGGCAAAATATTATTAATCCTTACTATGAAATTAACAGTCAATATCCATTTTTCTGCTTAAAAATAATTAAAACACATAAAAATCACTATATTTCCCTTGTGTTAGACTTAAAAGAGTTCAAAGTAGTGTTATTTAATAAAATAATAAATAATTAGCGTATTTTTGACATCGACTTTGACATAAAATCTGTCAGAGTGTTTTTCACCCTACGCTCGAGTTGGTTGTTTGGTTGCATCACTCGAAGCTTCTGAACGGGCACAGAGTGTACTAACCGTCCGTCAGAGCGTTTTTTACCCCGAGGCTCTGAACGGGTCGGTTGCTGTCAGAGTGCACTCGGAGTGCACTCGAGCGTAGGTTCTGAACGCAGCTCAATATACAGGGTGTAAAAAGACGGAACGCGAAGCCGAAACCCGCGTATTGAACCCATCGTCATTATCATTTTTGTCTTCTAGACTATACCTGGGAAATTAATAGTTAACGAGATATTAAAGTTAAAAGTGACAATTATTTTTTCGAGCTTTTATACCAAACTTTTTGGAACATTATTTGTTAATTTTCGTCGAAGGAATCTTCAAAGAAAAACAACAGTAAGTATTGATTAACAAATAAATGTTTTAAAGTTACAATGCGTAATGTATTTACAGCGGACACTGACTTTTGTCACCACAAGCCGCTGACTCACACAGAGACGAGATCCGTAGCGCGCGTATATGAGTAAATTTTTATGGTCTGAATGCGTAGATGCGGGCTTCGTTACGGGTCTTTTTAAACCCTGTATATACTATCTCAACACTCCACTACTAAACAAAATATATATTTTGAATTGATACTGTACCTCCTTGGATCAAATCTTCGAGACGGCCAGGTGTGCCGACTACGATGTCGATGCCAGAGTTGAGCTGGTTGATTTGGTCTTTTACGTTGACGCCGCCCACGACCAGCAGCTCGCGCACTTTCGGGTTCTCGAGATAATTTTTAAACTTCGTAATTTGTGTACACGTCTGTTCTGCCAGCTCACGAGAGGGCTAGAAATAACAATGTACAGTCGGCAACAAGTCAAGCTTTACATTTGCTTTACGATAGTCATCGCTATTACGAGCGACATAACATAAGAACGGTCTCGAGGCACGGTAATAGTATCTACAGAGTACAGACAGTAGGTTGACTTCATAGAAACGGTCGAAACACGCGCCATGCACAAGCGCCTCGATCTGGGTACGCATCCACTCCATTTAGAATCCTCAATTTAGAATAAAATTCTTCAGTAAAAAAATCTAAAGAAATATTTTATCATTTTTTTTTCAAAGAAACACCGGTTGTGCGCTGGCGGCACCCCCGCGACTTTGTTGTAATTGATAATTTGTTTTAAAAATGTAAATCCATAACTGGCTGTAAGTTTTGTACACACATGATTTGATTTGTACACAATGTATTTACTCCAAGAGCTGTGGATTTTGTAATAAACAAATAAAATAACTTGTAAATACCGATGATAGAACATTTCTGTCACATGTTTCAAAAACAATTATTTGGTCAATAATTGATTCTTCTTTTAAATTTATCTTCTTTTCTGGTTTGTATACAGGGTTATTTTTGGACACTCCGCCAATTTTTTCCTGTCATTCTATAGCAGTAATACAAATAATGTACAAAAAAAATGTTTTATCGTTTCTGTAAGTAAGTAAACTAAAATGATGGTCATTTCATTTGTTTGTTTATTGCGCTCGCTAAGCGACTTTTTGTGAGTTTTGGGACGCGCAAGGCGATTATGAGCGCAAGCGCCTAGAAATTAAGAATGAGGATCAACGCGGTTTTTACTTTTGAATGTAGAATTATAGTCCGTAAAAAATCCTGAACATTGGTATAATTAGTTTTTTTATACGACCAAAAATGAGTGAGTAGCGATTAAATGAATGCGCCACTCGCTCGGTTAATAGTCGCGGCAAGAGAGTGTGACGTCACAGGCTCCATGACTGCCAGCGGGCTGTTGTCGCGATAGTGCCCGTGCCTACTCTTGGTTACATTGCGTGGTAGTGATGAGTCGACGACCACCACTAGGTCGTTCACTTGCAATGGTCGTTCTGGTGCAGCGGCGGCTTGGCGGGGTGCGAGCGTTGGTAGGTACTCGCGCACCCATCTCTTCCAGAACTCATCGATGAGCGCTTGACATGCTCTCCACGTTCTTCGATCAGCCAAATGACAGGGCCCAGTGCTCGGTAGTCCCGTTGATGATCCCAACAAAAAATGGTTCGGTGTAAGAGCCTCAGGATCCGCAGGGTCGACGGACACGTGAGTTAGGGGTCTTGCGTTGACCGCGTGTTCGACTTCGGCGAGTACTGTTTGTAGTACTTCTTCTCTGGGTGCTTTCTGATTCAGCACCGTCGTCAGTGCCGTCTTTACTGAGCACACCAGCCTCTCCCATGCTCCTCCTTGGTTCGGTGCGTCTGGCGGGATGGAGCGCCGGGTCATCCGATGAAGGTGGCCCAGTTCCCGTAGAGCTGAGGTCCATTCTGCGTAGGCAGCTCGTAGTTCGGCGTCAGCTCCGCGGAAGTTGGTGGCGTTGTCGCTGATCATGAGTGACGGCCACCCGCGTTTCGCAGCCATTCTTCTCATTGCCATGATGGCGGAGTCAGTTGACAGCGAACTCACTATTTCCAGATGAATTGCGCGAGTTGTGAGACAGGTGAATAGGGCCACCCATCTCTTTTCGTGTCTTCTCCCGATGGTCACTATCAATGACCCTAAGTAATCGACACCGCAGTTAGTGAAAGGTCGATGGTAGGGGTCCAAACGAGCTCGTGGTAAGTCTCCAAAGACAGGCACTCTTGGTTGCGTCTTTCTGAGGCGGCATAAGGCGCAGCTATTAGTTATAGGTCGTACGGTAGGTCTCAGGTTCAATATCCAGTACCTCTGAAGTAGGTCATTTACTACACGCTCTCTATTTCCGTGACCGGCGTTCTCGTGCTCTTTCTTCACTAACATGCGCGTGTAAGGATGACGCCCGTCTAGTATGGCCGGTTCTTTCACGTCGTATGGCACGTCGGCTGCCTTTATTCGCCCGTTCAGTCGTATAATGCCATCCTTGATCACCGGGTCTAGCTTGTAAACTCGACTTGACTTAGGTACAGATTTCGCTTTCTCTAGCAGCTCGTATTCTTCATGAAAGCTGTCTAGCTGGCTCTCTCTTATCCAGCGTCTCTCTGCCTCCTGTAGATGTCGTACTTCTACTCTTTCGGCTTTTCCTCTGCACTTGTCGATGAATGCTAATACGACAGCTGTCGCCCTGATCAACCTCTCGTGTGAGGAAAAGCGGTCGATCTGAGGCAAACCAGTTTCGGCTTGTTTGATCGTGAGCGTTACGGTTTCTTCGTCTATCGCTTCATTGCAGTTTATCTCCGTAGGTCAATTCTTTTCCGACGCATATAAGAATTCGGGTCCCGTGAACCATCTATCTTCCATGGAGACGGTCTTGTGGGTCAATCTTGTTGCGTCGTCAGCCACGTTATGCTCTGTTGGTATCCAAGGCCACTGTTTAGCTTCTGTGCGTTCGCAAATCTCTCCAAGACGATGCGCGACAAACGTAGTGTAGCGGCGTGCTTCGTTTCTTATCCACTGTAACACTGTTCGTGAATCGCTCCAATATGTCACTCGTTCGGGTTGACATCTGTGTTCTGTGATCACGGCGTGGGCTAGGCGGGTGCCTATCACGGCTGCTTGCAGCTCTAACCGAGGAATGCTCTGCGTCTTCACGGGTGCGACTCTGGCTTTGGCGGCGGCCAATCTCACATCTGTGACCCCGTCGGCTCTCTCTATCCTCCAGTATGCGGCTGCGGCATATGCCTGCTCACTGGCATCGCAGAAAACGTGAAGCTCTCTCGTCGCGTTCTCTGTGGCTCCGTACCGTCGCGGCAAGCGAAGTTGAGCGATGTTTCCCCTCAGTTCTTGTAGCCATCTTCGGAATGTTTCGGCTTCTTCTTCGGGTAATCGTTCGTCCCACTTGAGACTCATCCGCCACAGGCTTTGCAGCGTTATCTTCGCTCGTATGGTGAAGTGACTCAGTAGGCCTAATGGGTCGTAGACTGACATCACAATGCTCAACGCTTCTCTTTTAGTCGGTGATCGATCTCCGTTGAGTATCTCTGTCGGTACTCTCGGCAGCACAGTGTTGAAGGCCAACTCGTCAGTCTGGGCGTCCCACAGAAGTCCCAGTGTCTTCCCTGGTGCCGATGCCAATTGCGTCGTGGCTCGCGTTCTCCGATCTTCAGGGATATCTGCCAATGCGTCTTCTTCATTAGAGTTCCATCCTCGTAGCAGGTTCAGCTTCACGTCGTCGCATTGTTTGAGCGTCCGGTTCCCCCCGTTCGTTCCCTGGGGTGCGCGTGACTTGCGTTGGAACGGCGCCCTCTTCTTTATATCCCGTAGAGGTATGTCTCGGCGTCGTTGACTCCCTCCGTATATCGCTGGGTTGAGTTTGTTGAAGCCTATCGTCGACTCGTCCTGTGACGTCGACTATGCTCTTGGGTGCTTCATCTTCTTCTTCATCTCGAATGTTTTCAACTTGCACAGCTAGCCTTTTCTTAATTAGATCAGCTTCTATCTGGAGCTCCTTTCTTCTTATTTCTGCCAGACGTTCCTCGGCTTCTATGTATGCGTTACGGATGCGGGCGATCGCACTACTCTTTGATTGTTGCGAAGTGCGTGACCGCATCGGCGATGATCGTCGTGGTTCAGCAGCCAGGTTCGTGGTGAGCCCAAGGTCCGCTGTGGTTCGTAGCGGCACTGCCTCGCTCGTTCTCTCACTTTCCCCTTGACTTCGGACGATGTTCTCGTCTCGTTCCTCCGTGATTCTTGCTTGTGGAGTTATCGCCGATGGTGATCGCGGTGGACTATGGAAAATTCGGATGCCAATCGGGCGTTCGTCCGATTCTTCCTGACTTCTTGGTCGCACCATCTTGATACAGCGTTCTTGTACTGACTCGTACTAATTTACACGTTCCACATTCCAGAATTACTTTTATCTATCAGGCGCTGCGACCAGCAAAGTTCACAATTCTGCTCCGACGGACCAACGAATGTTCTCAATCCGGCGCTCGACCATCAAATCCTCACAATCCGTATCGAAGAACCAGCAAATGTTCTCAATCCGGAGCTCGACCAGCAAATCTTTGCAGTCCGTATCGAAGGGGTTCGGGGCTGGTTCAGGTACTGGTAGGCACTGGTACTAGTACAAGTCACTACTACTTCCGCACTATGAATAAAACGCAAACTGGATCACTATGCAATACTGAGCATGAGCACAACACATGATTTATTTGGATCTTACATTTGTTATAAGCCCCCGCTTAGGGTCGCAGCTAGCAGAGGGCATAACATGCAAATTTCTTAACCTACTTATTCTAAGGGTCGCAAGTAGCGCGGGGTATAAGCGCGTACAATGCGTATCGCCATCCCTCTCGCACGCGTGCTTGTCGTCCCTTACACTAATTAAATGTTATAACGAAAAGGCGTCGAAATAAGTCAGATTATGTACGAAGTTCTCCATTGCTTAAACATAATTTTTATTCCACAATATTTTGAACCTATCCTTATACTTGTATTATTTGTATGTTTATAAATCGATACTATATTTCTTATGAATAAAATAAAACTAGTACTTATATATTTTGCTTCGTCGGCGATGCCGAAAAGTTTGTTTGTTTAGTACCGCGCGACGCGATTTTGTGATTAGGCTCATAACAAACAGTAATTCAATCACAAAACAAAAGGATTTAAGTAATTTATAGGCATGGTTGGAACTAGTTCGATATACAATATGTTTGTAATATATTTAGAAAGAAGAAAGTTTATTGACCTTTTGTGTGAGTCAGACAAAAAACAAAACAGAACCGAATAATGAGGCCAAAAGGTCCAGGCTCAGTTCAAAACTTTTGTTACATTACTGTAACAAAAGCGCTGGTTTTCAGCCTGAACCAGTTGTGGACAAGAACAAACAATAAACAAAAAGCATTATATAATGCAACTTATTTTTTTTCCTTACTGTCTAAAAAGCATAAAATAACATTGCTACTAAATAGATAATCTATACAAATAAAATTGAAGTGTCTGTTTGTAATGTCAAAATAATAAATAAATAAATAAATAACACGTTTAAACACGTTACACCCAAATACACAAGTAAAACATAATAACTCACACCGTTGCTTGGCGGACTGAGGTGTAAGCGAACAAGGAGCACGCACAACATGAAGCATATGACGTCACGCGTATTCTCGGCACACGCTTTAACCGCCCGCACGGGTCTAGGTTTAAAACTCAATAACTCGGTTACTAATGGTCCGATTTCGATAATTCAAAAACATATACAATTCGTATCTCATAAAGAATAATGGAATTACTAATTTAAACACGTTTGTGATCGAGGTACTGATCCTCATTGAAAAATGTGGGCGTAATGTGTGGATATTAACATTTTTTTTTAACCCAGACGTTTATATTGTGCTTTATCTTATATCAAATTTTGGTGGGAGATCCAAAAATAAGCCTGTATAAGCACAGAATATTTTTTTTTGTTATTTAGCTGTTCCATCTGCAATCAGTATTAACACTATGAGCAGGTGAGGGGAGAAGAACAAAGACTTGTAGGATCTCCATCCAATGATGAAGACACCTCTTCATTGTTGGGACATTAATCGTCCCCCAATCCTATGATGTGACTCCTTTTCAGGCGTTTTGGAAGTCCATTGGAGAACAGATCCTGAATTAGCGCATTTGGGTGACTTTGTAAGCGTGACCTGTATTTTGTAAAATAAGCATTAATTTCCTCCCTAACTGTGTTGATCTGAGCGTACTGGTGCACTTCGCCATTTCTGATCAACCAAGGGGCTCTAAGTATGGTCTTTAGAACAGAGTTTTGGCAACGTTGAATGATTTCTATGGTTGAATGACACGCACCACCCCACAACTGAATCCCGTATGTCCAGATGGGTTTTATTACTGCTTTATACACTAAGAGTTTGTTGTCCATTGAGAGATGTGAAGTCCTTCCCAGAAGCCACATTAGGCTCTTAAATTTGAGGTTCACCTGTTCCCTCTTTGCTCTGACATGGTTCTTCCAGGTTAGTCGACGGTCCAAATGGATGCCCAGGTATTTGACACAATCCACGTGAGGGAGCCTTTCGTTGGACAAAGTTACTGGGGGGCAGTCACCATGTCTGAGAGAAAACGTTATATGAGATGATTTAGATGCACTCGCATTGATCCTCCACTTTCTTAGCCAATTTTCAATATTGTTGAGGGATTCTTGGAGAATAGACGAAGCTGTTTCCGGAACTGGATGACTAGCCAGTATAGCAGTGTCATCTGCAAAGGTGGCAGTTGTAACTAGCTCTGAAGTGGGAAGATCTGAGGTAAATAAAACATAAGGATGGTCCAAGCACTGATCCCTGTGGAACACCCGCTGCAATGTCATAAAAGTTCGAGTATGCTCCGTCCTCCTTAACTTGAAATATTCTACCGTCCAGGTAGGATTTTATAGTTTCAAAAAATGTGTGGGGTAAGTGTTTTTTGACTTTGTACAACAACCCCTTGTGCCACACCTTGTCAAAAGCCTGTTGAATGTCGAGAAAAACGGAAGAACAGTACTCTTTCAGCTCCATTGCTTTGTGAATTTTGTTGCAGACCCTGTGAACCTGTTCTATGGTGGAATGGTGCTGTCGAAAGCCAAATTGGTGGTCAGGAGTAATTTTAAGAGCCTCCAGGGATGGCAATAGACGAGCAAGAAGAACTCGCTCACACACTTTGGACATAACTGGCAATAGACTGATTGGGCGATATGAGGAAACCAAACATGCTGGCTTGCCCTGTTTATAAACCATGACAATTTGGGAGACTTTCCAGTGATCTGGGAAGTATGAGAGTCTTAATATTGCATTAATCAAAATGGTGATAAATACTATCCCCTTTCTTGGAAGCTCCTTCAGAATTCTTGGCGTGATTAGGTCGTAGCCAGGTGCGGATTTATCTTTAAGATTTTGAATGATTCTTCTTACTTCCCTTGGTGATGTAGGTTTGATAGGGATATCCATTTGCATATCTTGGCCAAGAACCTCATCGATTGAACCGTCATCGAAACCAGGATCAGGATTATTCGGAGTAAATACATTTTTCAGGTGATTGGCGAATGTTTTAGCTTTTTCTTGGTTGCTCCTAGCCCATGTATTGTCTAACCGTTTAAGAGGTGATTTTGGCCTTTGAGGTTGGTTGAGGCTCCTGGTCGCTTTCCACAAAGAATAGTTAGAAGTTTGGGTTGCACTCAGTGACTCGATGTGTTGCTGGAATTGGTCATCTTGGGATTTCCTTATGGCTCTTTTTAGATCTATAGACGCCTTGTTAAAAGTTCTTTTGTCAGCGGGGTGTCTACTGGTATGCCAGACTCGACGTAGTCTCCGTTTTTCTTCTATTTGAGCTTTCAGAGCTGTAGTTAAGATACGAATATTTGATTCGCTACCGGGCAGTAGTGGTGTACATTTCCATGCTGCGACTTGGATGAGTGACGAGATGTATCTAGTGGCATTCTCGACGTCGTTTGGGGATTTAAGAGGAATGTTGAGATTTATGTTTTCATCTAAATAGTCTCTAAATGAAGTCCAATCTGTTTTGTAGTTTGACAGATACCCATGTGTCGGTTTCTCCAGTATAGAGTTAGAGATAGTTAGGAGGACGGGGGAATGATCGGATGAGCTATCCAGTGATGACCTCACATCCAAGTAGTTTGTCGAAATGCCTTTGACAACAAAGAAGTCCAAGAGATCAGAAACTTTATTGCAATCCGTAGGCCAGTATGTGGGTTCTCCTGTCGATATGGTGCCAAGTTTCAGAGAGTCGGTGCTTTTCTTCAACTCACGACCCCTTGTTGAGACTAATCTAGAACCCCACTGTATGTGCTTAGCGTTCCAGTCGCCACCGGCCACAAACCTACTTCCAAGTTTTCTAAAGTAGTGAGTTAACTGTTCTTCAGATATTTTATGTCTAGGAGGGCAATATACTGCTGAAATAGTTATGTTTCCCAACCTATCCTGGACTGTTACAGAAGTCGCTTGGAGGTAATCCTGCCTGAATGCACACTCTTGGTAATGCTTTATCAAATTCTTTATGACCACTGCAGTGCCACCGTGAGCCCTTCCATCTGGATGATTCGTGGCATAAATAGAGAAACCAGGGATGTTGACTTGACTTCTATCAGTAAAATGAGTTTCCGATATTAGGACGACATCTAGTTTGTGGGCATCTATAAGCAATTGAAGATCCTCTTTATTCGGAGGTAGTTCGTTAATGTTTCAGGTTGCTAGTCTTAATAAGTCTATGAAGAGGATAGCCTATTAACCAGATTAACTATAACGCTCATCATTTGTGTTATTTGTTGAAGGAGTAAATCTATTTTCTCTGATTGCAATATAAGTAGGTCTTCGACTGAACGATTGCAGGTCTACTGTTGTAGGTTAAATCCCTTTGTTGCTTTTGCATAAGTGTCGGGATGTTCTCCGAACTGGGAGGTGCTTGGAGCAGGAGTTTCGAACTTTTTAGTGGGGTTGATGGGTTTCTCTACTTTTTCATTTGATTGTTTTGTGGGGTGGTTCCACTGCTTGCTCGCTTTATTGAACTTACTGTCATATATTTCTTTGTAGACCTGACAGCCTTTAAAGTTTGCGGGATGGTCGCCATGACAAAGAGCGCATTTGGCCGGTGTGTTTCTGTCTTTCTTGGGACAGTCACTTGTCTTATGAGAGAGAGCACACTTAACACACCGGTAAGGTCTAGTGCAGTTACTTTTAGTGTGACCATATTGCTGGCATCTTATGCACTGGGGGATGGTTTTTCTCTTCTTAGGGTCTTCAATTATGACTGCCGTCCGAAAGATGTACTTTATGTCCTTGAATTTTCGGTTATTAGGACTTGGTTCCAGGTTAACAAAGAAGGTGTTGGTAGATTTTTTATCAGGACCAAAGCGAGCATTAATGATTTCACCCACCACTTTATTGCCTGTTGCTGCAATTTCATCAATAATCTCACGGTGTTGTGTGATGCAGGTTTCGGATGACAATTCTACAGCTTCTCTCCTCTTTACTGGTAAAAGTATGGCCAATCAGACCCTTCTCTCTAACTAGAGTCATCAGCCTTTTATAAGGTTCTGCTGCTTTGCAGTTGACACGTAGCTGGTTTTTCGTGACAATTTTCATACTGTAATCAGTTGGATCTAGTGTAGTTTCAATTGCACAGAATAAATAATAGTACTAAAGTACAGAAGGATCAGTCTCGAAGAAAAGCCAAGTTTAGGTATGAAAATTTACCTACTCTTACGACCTTCATCTGACTACACGGGAAATTGAAATTTATTTCATGGCACGACTGTTCCAATTCCATTACGCGTCGCTGATACGATACCGATTTGGTGATAAGAGCGCAGGGTTCCATTCACCGATATGCAGTTATCGTTACCGAAAAATCTAAATTATAACGTGCGATGTGGCCAGCGTGCCGGCCCAGCGGCAACCTTTAGCCATAGACCGCCCCGCCGGTGCGCCGGCCAAACATACCTATACTGCGGAGTGAAACCCCCCTGGTATAAGTAAACATACACACTCCTTTTAAGGGTTCACAGGGTTTTTGTTACACACTGTATATTTCAAATAGTAAAAAACACAGCAAGTCACACAAAAAGCACACAAGCAGTCTTATTTCTACATAGCAATAACTTCCAGGTACAAAAAAATCAGCTGTTCCATACAAATATTCAACATTCACTGAGACTAAATGAATCCATTGAACCAAATATTAAACAGCTGATTATTTTTCGAGATTTCAAATTTGGTCCCCAGAACAGCTGGTAATAACCCAAAGTAACAGTTGTTCAGTTTGATTATCTGTATAAGCAGAGAAAATTTGGCTCCTGCTTGAAAATTAATCCTGTATAATTACATAATTTTCTGTGCAATGTAAGGATTTTGTGTCAATAGCATTTTTTTTGTTACTCCTTGTGTTAAGTACGTACTTCATGTGCAGTAAGCTCCCATTCAAGCTCATTTGCGCTATGAAAACCACCACTATTGTGAGCGACATAAGGTCAAACAGTATAGCTTAAGGTGCTATATCGAAAATATTGCTTATTTTTAATGTAATGTCATAGGTAACTGAGAGATCTTACAGATCTGAAAGTCAAATATGTGCTTCTTTATATCTTTAACTAGTCACAAGCAGAACCGGAAACGCGATTTAAAGATTTTGCCTCGATAATTTTTATTTTTGAAATTACCTCTTAAAAATAACAATATTCAGGATTACTAGCAAATGGTGTTAGGTATTCATTAAAAAGTTCCTTAAATAAGTAGCCATCATCAGTATCCAGAATCGTACAGAAGCATTTTTTTTCTAATCATTATAGTTATCTCTATATATAATAAAATCGTAGCGGTACAAAAATCTGTAATTGCGAAATATTAAGAAAAAAAATACACAGGTCGCCTTAAAATCATTAGCAGAACACGATAGAATAGTTAAAAAAAAATTGTTTGTTTGTTGGTTTGTTTGTTTGTTTGTTTGTCTGTTTGTCCGGAAAGATCTCCGAAACTACTGGACAGAATTTGATATGGCTTACACCACAATGCTTAGAATTTTCCGGAAGAACATTTAGGCATATTTTCGTTTGTTTAAATTCACTTTTCATTTTTAGTGAAAAAATACCATATAAAATTTTCGAATTAGCTTTAGGTAGTAAAACAACATGGCGCACGTGAAATTATTTTGACAAGTCTGTCACAATAGTACAGAGAGAAGGTATTTTCTTCCACGAAGGAAAGGCAATGGAACTACGCCATACAGCCTGATCTTAAGTAATTGGATTTCGAAAATTAAGGCAGGAATGAAGTGTTTTACATAGTACAAATAAAATTTAATATTTTCTGTTAATGGCTGTGCCCAACTGGATTTCGCCAACCAAATTGTCTTTTTCTTATGTCGTACCGTGGTGGTAAGGTAAAAAGATCAAGCCATACAACCAATGTATAAAGCATTTTTTATGATAATACTTATCGAGTGACCATAAAATTTGTAGATTGGTTTAATTCTTGACTAATTTTCACAAAATCGGTACAATTTTTGAAATATTTGAAATGTTGAAAAATGAAGATACTCTTTTCAAGGTATTTTGAAAGGTGTTATATGTTTTTACATTAGGACTAAGGAATCAAACTCTTTCATCTATTTAAAACTATTAAAAGTAATAGATTAATATTGATAATTAAAAAAATATCTGACTGCAATGTTCTGGGTTACGCGTAGAGGGACGGGACGGGACTCTTGATCCTAATGTCTAAAATGACGGATCACATTTCTTGGATCCACCCAAGGAACATGGATATCGAACGAAGAACCTAAACAGTAGAACACATTGAACCTAGCCACGTTGACTTAATTTGACATGACTGCCGAAAGTTCGTTTCCAAACCCAGCAATATGGGTATCAAATGAAAGGCATTGATGAGTAGAGCACTATGAACCTAGCAACATTGACATAAATTCAACATGGCCGCCGCTCAAAAAAGGTGGATAAAAGTTAGTTTCCAAACCTAGCAACATGGGTATCAAAAGAAAGGCATTGATGAGTAGAGCACTATGAACCTAGCAACATTGACATAAATTCAACATGTCCGCCGCTCAAAAAAGGTGGATAAAAGTTAGTTTCCAAACCTAGCAATATGGGTATCAAATGAAAGGCCTTGAAGAGTAGAGCACTATGAACCTAGCAACATTGACATAAATTTAACATGGCTGCCGCTCAAAAAAGGTGGATAAAAGTTAGTTTCCAAGCCTAGCAATATGGGTATCAAATGAAAGGCCTTGAAGAGTAGAGCATTAGGTACCTAGGAAAATCGACCTAAATTCAAAATGGCCGCCGTTCAAAAAAAAAGGATAAAAGTTCGTTTTCAAACCCAGCAATATGGGTATCAAATGAAAGGCCCTGATGAGTAGAGCACTATGAACCTAGCAACATTGACATAAATTCAACATAGCCGCCGCTCTAAAAAGAAGAATAATAGTTCGTTTCCAAACCTAGCAATATGGGTATCAACTGAAAGGCCTAAAAGAGTAGAACATTATGAACTAAGGAAAATTGCCCTAAATTAAACATGGCCGCCGCTTAAAAAATGGATAAAAGTTCGTTTTCAAACCCAGCAATATGGGTATAAAATAAAAGGCTTTGATAAGTAGAGCACTATGAACCTAGCAACATTGACATAAATTCAACATGGCCGCTGCTCAAAAAAAATAGATAAAAGTTCGTTTCCAAACCTAGCAATATGGGTATCAAATGAAAGGCCTTGAAGAGTAGAGCATTAGGAACCTAGCAAAATCGACCTAAATTCAACATGGCCGCCGCTCAAAAAAAAAGGATAAAACATCGTTTCCAAACCTAGCAATATGGGTATCAAATGAAAAGCCTAAAAGAGTAGAGCATTATGAACTTAGGAAAATTGCTATAAATTCAACATGGCCGCCGCTCAAAAAATGGATAAGAGTTCGTTTCCAAACCCAGCAATATGGGTCTCAAATGAAAGGCCTTGATGAGTAGAGCACTATGAACCTAGCAACATTTACATAAATTCAACATGGCCGCCACTCAAAAAAGGTGGATAAAAGTTAGTTTCCAAACCTAGCAATATGGGTATCAAATGAAAGGCCTTGAAGAGTAAAGCATTAGGTACCTACGAAAATCTACCTAAATTCAACATGGCCGCCGCTCAAAAAAAGGATAAATGTTCGTTTTCAAACCGAGCAATGTGGGTACCAAATGAAAAGCCTTTATGAGTAGAGCACTATGAACCTAGCAACACATAAATAAATTCAACATGGCCGCTCAATAAAGGTGGATAAAAGTTCGTTTTCTAATCTAGCAATATAGGTATCAAATGAAAGGTCTTCAAGAGTAGAGCACTATGGACCTAGCAATATTGACGTAAATTCGACATGGCCACCGCTCAAAAAAGGTGGATAAAAGTTCGTTTCCAAACCAAGCAATATAGGTATCAAATCAAAGGCCTTGAAGATTAGAGCACTATGAACCTAGGGAAATAGCACAAAATTATATATGGCCGCTGCTCAAAAAAAACTGTTAAAAGTTCGTTTCTAAGCCCAGCAATATGGGTATCATATGAAAGGCCTTGATCAGTAGAGCACTATGAACGTACCAACATTGACGTAAATTCAACATGGCCGCCGCCCAAAAAAGACGGATAACAGTTGCTTAGGGGTATTAAATGAAAGTAGGCCCTGAAGGGTACCTAGAGCAGTCATGCTCTAAGTGTGTTCCGCGGAATCCTAGGGCTCCACACTACCCCTATAAGGGGTGCCGCAATAATTTAGAAAAATCAAAACACCCTCTCTGGTCGTACTTTCATTATTAACAAAGAATACACTTTTAAAAACTATTGTTTTATTTTAGGGTTCCGTCAAGTATTTCGCTTTCCAAAAGGGTTCCGTCACCAAAAAAGTTTGAGAACCGCTTCGGGGCCTATTGGATGTTCGATGTTAGATGTTACCTGTGTTTAGTGTCCTTCGAGACCGTGATAATGCAACGATCGTTAACTAACGATAACTTCAAGTTTGTGTGTTGGATGTTAGTCATCACGGCGAGTTTGCTAACCGAACTATGCCAGCAACACTATATCGCACAGTACACGTTACAAGAACGGAAGTCTCAATACATTTTAAGGCTAACCGCATAAATACGTTTTTTCGCATTCGTTTTCTGAATGCGGGCATCCGAATGCATCAAATCTATACAAAATACTCATTGACTGCCGCACACGTTCGTTTTTATTACGAACGGAACACGTTCTGTACGTATGTTTAGGTAGAATGGTAGAAATCCCGAATGAGAAGAAACGAACGTCTGCGCTACGTTCACGAAACTCCGTGTCTGTATTCCGTGATCGGATATCGAATACGGAAAACGTATTTGTACAGTAACCCCACCATTCATGTTAGACATTAACTCTAAGCAAAACCGCCAGTATTACGAGCGACATAAGAACGGTTCAAAGGTCAAACAGTATAGCTTGACAAGGAGCTTACTGTACGACCAGTCAAAATTGGCCAAGTTGTCATATCCAAAATATATATTTTGTTGGTGTTACCAACACCCATTATAAAATCTAAACTTTATTCGTATACAGTTCTAATTTATTAACAATTGTTTATTTTAATTCGAAACATGAATACGATAAAGAGTATTCTTGCAACTGTGTAGTTCTTTCTACTGAAGAAGAATTTATTAATATCAATAATGTCTCTAAAACAATAATAATACTTAGTGTTTATAGTAATATGTAATGTATTTAATTTTGTGGACGGTTAGAAAAAGAGCATTACGAACCTACAAAAATTGTCCTAATTTCGAAAGGGCCGATGCTCAAGAAAGGCTAAAGGCTTCTAAAGTTGAATCATTATGGAATAAAATGGAGGAAAAAACTAAACACTGTGTTAAGTATTTTGATGGCGAAACGTAGTTCGCGGGCACAGCTAGTTTTTTAATAAAATAATTTGTATTTTGTCGCTTACGTCGGTAATTTCTAAAAGATCTGATTGCATGCGGGCGCAACGCATTCACGACTTTGGTGACATAGATATAAAGACTAGCTACTTGAGCACGGGGGGCGCCCCACGTTTAGACCACGCCTCCCATTGTTTGATTCATTTTCGATATAGCGCCTTAACAAGAGGCTTACTGTACTAACACCATTTTTACCTCAATAATTATAGCTTGTGGAGCATTATTGACAGGCTTGCAGTCAGCTGCAGCTCCAGCAGCAACAACATTGTACTTCATAAACTCCTTGGTTGCTTGACAGATAGCAATGTACCCCTCAGGTGGAGTGTGCTGGAATCAATGTAAGTCAGTTCTTATTTTTTAAACAATTTATATAAGGATAATCCTCAAAATTACCCTGACACTCATGTCATGAGATTATATTGTTTATTGTATTATATTGTTAATTGTATTTTAAGGTTTAATCTTAAAATTAACTGTTATTCAAAACTTTTTAAAAGACAATTTATTTAAAAAAATATATCTACATATATTAAAATTTTCATTAACTTCACATTACCTTGAAAGGCTGTGCACCAAAATTAAAGCTCATTTCTGCGTTTTTCAACACAACAGCTGGGAAGTAGCAATCTGATCTCCGTGATTGATCTAGTTTGAATGCAACACCAAGATCTTCACCATTTTTTGTGTAACGAATTTCACCGTTACTCAGACTGAGTAAACAACCTGTAAAGGTTTAAATATATTTTTACATATTAAAAACCATTTTGAAAAAGAATGAAATTAAGAATGAATTGTAAACAGAACTATAATTATAAATATTATAATGGTTGTCTTATAGCATGGCTATGGCAACAGCTGACATTCATCTGTAAGTATATAATATAGACAAAAATAGATAGATGATTTTAATTGCTAAGAGAATAAACAGTATGTACAACAGTATAATGTTTAAGGTAACTGTACCCATGCTATGTGAAACTGGTATTAAAACATCAGTTTAATTTTAAAAGGAAAAAATGAAAACTACCAAATATACCCTCACAATAACATACCAATAACATCACATTTCCCAAAAGCAGATCCATAATCATCGAACTGCTTGGCATTAGACTTTTTTCCAGTACCTCCAAAGCCAAAACCTAACCTATCGGTTCCCAAATCCAATCTGGCCTAAAAAAAAAACAAATTAAAATTCCATAGACATTATTCACTCAAGTAGATAACAAGTATCACTTACAGCTTGTGTAGACCACCCTACACGACATAATCCCTCATCAGTAACAGTGGCTTCATAATAATAGTTGCCTTTTGTGTGCACACCTTTTGTAGCACGGCAGCCATGCCAGCCATTTTGGTCACGGGATTGACAACGTAAACCGTCTGGTGTTACGGCTAAAGCTTCTGTGCGATCAAAAAAAGACATAGTCCATTCAGATGACTGCACTACACCCGTAATTGATTTACCGGCCTTCCCATCTTGTATATCTTTTAAAGTTTCCCAAACAATCTGAAGAATTGGTAAACAAAAGGCACCGGTTTTTCCGCTACCAGTTTCTGCTGCCATAAGTACATCTCCACCGCCCAAAATTAGTGGTATAGCTTCAGCTTGTACATCAGTCGGTAGCGTCCAATCCATCTCATCAATAGCTTTTCCTAGTTCTGGTAGAACACCAAACTCCTCGAATGCAGTCATCGTTATTTTCAGTTAGGAGAACGGATACAAAGTCTTAATATTCTAAATTTTTATATTTGATTTGTATGTTCTGATAGAATAATGAAAGAAGAAAGCAAGATTTACAAGCACAGAACACAATAACCCAAACCCCAACCAAGGGGATAATTGCGGTTTGTCAGTTTTGTCACCGGTTTGTGGCACAAACGTCTACGCACAAACGGCACAAATTCTTGAGCAAATTCTTTCAATCAATTACTCTATGAATTAGACATTGACAGCAATTGACAGACCCTGGTCCGTTTTTTTCATAATATTTTTGGCTTGGCTTCTAGGCCTTTGAGCCATCCCGTGTTCCGTTTCGAGATTACACTACTCCTGACTATAGATACCAATAGACATGAAATACATACGAAAAAAGCGTGCCAACGTGCGTGCGTTAGTGCTCTAAGATGGCGGAAAAAACTAGGGACGCCGCATCTAATGGTACCAGTACACGTTGGCCGAGCGCACTCGCCCAGCGCGCTCGGCCAACGTGTACTGGGCAGTTTTGTGTGTATTTGGCGTTTGCCGCCAACACTCGCCGTCGACCCGATCAGTGTCGGTTTTTCGTGCACACATCAAAGAGATTTGGCGCAAACCGCAAACAGCGTTCACACGTTGGCCGAGTGTTTAGTTCAGAGCTACGCGTCGAAGTAGACTGTAGTGTCATGCTTACGAGTAATAGGAGTAATGAGGAGATATTTAGGTTCTTTGCTTTTATCATATTGAATCCGTTATATGGAACCCAAAACAATAAAAACTTGAGCGTCGGTGGCGCTGTGGACTCGGCACTTGTCTTCCAATCGGGAGGTCCGGGTTCGAGACCGCCATGTACCACTGTGTTTTTCGTTTCGAATTTCATATGTACATTTGTCTGACGCTCCTACGGTGAAGGAAAACATCGTGAGGCAACCTGTATACATCTGCGAAGAAACTCAAAGGTGTATGTGAAGTCTACCAATCCGCTCTGGGCCAGCGTGGTTGAAGGCCTAAGGCCTAATCACATAACTAACATAGGGTAGGTTCTCGTCTCGGTGGGGACGTATATGAGCTGTGATGATGATGATGATGATGAAGTAACTTGTCTAAATACATTAAATAATTCATGTTTAGTTAGGCCGCGATCTCCCTAACGTCCATCTTCATCTAGCGACCAACGCACCAGTACACGTTGGCCGAGCGCACTCGCCGAGCGCGCTCGGCCAACGTGTACTGGTGCCTTAAGATTCCACACTTTTATGTTTTTCTTTATACAGGGTGTCCCAGAAGCCGACGTCAAGCCGAAAGCAGGTGATAGACTAACTCATATATGTTATCAGAAAAATATATAAAAAAATCTAAGTCACCTATTTAAAAAAAATCTTGAATTAAAAAAAATGGATATTTACACCCTGTGACGGTTTTTTCACTGTTGTTGCTACAATTCTTGACTTTTCTAAACATTTTCTTTTGTTTTGTAATCCTGAATAATGTTTCTGTATACTCTAATCTATTTAAAGCCAGCTGCTCCAAATTAGAAGAATATGCCATTTTTATCTAAATTAAATATTCAAAATTAATTTTTTGCATAGCTTTAACAAGCTGTACTGAAAAAAAAATGTACTATGCGAGTTTGGCAAGTAACTGCAAAAGTTGGCGCATTCAATAAGGATTCCAAAATGGTATGATACTTGGTAGATAATTTCTACGATTGCAGACAATTTTTTTTTTTTCAAAAACAGACAGTTTTGAACAAATTTTTCTTACGTACTTAAAATTTATTCTAATGTACCCATGGTTTGCTTTAAGGCCGTAACTTTAACATTCTAGTTTGAGTGAGACCTGGAGAGACATTTTACGAAGTGTGAGAGAGACAGATAGTGAAATAAATTAAATACACAAAAATTGTTTAACATAATTTATTTAAATGTCAAGATTTACAACAGGTGTTCAAACTGTCTTCCTTCAGCTCTAATGCAGGCTCGACATCTTCTTAAAAAAGATCGGGCTATCAAACGGGCGAATCTTCCATTATTAACAAAATCATTTGCTTCTATTATTCTTTGCCGTAGGTCAGTCACAGTTTCGATTGGCTTTGCGTATACTTTTTCTTTCATCGCTCTCCAGTAAAAGAAATCTAATGGATTTAAATCTGGGGAACGGGCTGGCCACGAGATAGTACCAGATCGTCCTATCCATCTGCCTGGGTATTCCTCATCGAGATATTCTCTTACTGAGCTGGCATAGTGAGCTGGGCAAACATCTTGTTGAAACCACATATCTCTTAGAATGTTAAGTGGCACATCTTCCAGTAGATTTGGTAAATCATTTTGTAAAAAATGTAAATAAACTTCACCAGTCAAGGCGTCTGGCAGCTCAAAAGGACCTATTATTTGTCCATTTAAAATTCCGGTCCACATATTCACTTTAAATCGATATTGTGATCTATCTTGCCTCATCAAATGAGGATTTTCGATATGCCACTCGTGTAAGTTGTGTAGGTTCATGTAACCATCCATCCATCATCCTTTTTTTAATGACCACAAAATTCATCTGACCACAAAAATTTTTCGAAGAATCGCGGATCTTCTCTGTGTTTTTGTAGCATTGTTTGAAAAAAAGCAACACGGGGTCGATGGTCCTGGGGTAGTAGAGGTTGTACTCGCTGTACGTGGTACGGGTGTAGCTGATTTCTTTGCAAAATCCGATGGGCTGTACTTTTGGGTACTCCTGTGCTTCTCTCTATTCCACGTACATACAGAAATACTCCGATCTTCTTCGACAATGTCTAGTACAAGGTCCTCGTACAAGGACCTCTCACGATAAAGTCTAGCTGCAGCGTTGGCATTGCATCTACATTCCCCATAAATTAAATGCATGTTGGCGTATTCTTGTGTCGTGTACGCAGACATGGTGGCACTACACAATTACACAATCAACGATAAGTAGTCCGGAGCAAAGCAAAGGTCGCCGGTAGAGAAACTAAACAGTCCGAATCCAAATCACAAGCAATCAAGTCCAATAAACGAAGCAGAAAGTGTTAAGCACGAAATGAACACGAACGAATACAAAAAGATGCGCAGTAAGCGAAGGAGCGAAACGTACTGATGTGTATTGTTTGTGCGTTAGCGAATAATTGGCGTCACTATCTGTCTCACTTCCACTTCGTAAAATAGTCATTTTACGAAGTGGATGTGAGACTCGCCGTCTCTGTCACTTTAGTGTCACTACCTGTCTCGCTCATACTTCGAATCTCTCCGTCTCTGTCACGTTAGCGTCACTATCTGTCTTTCTCACACTTCGTAAAATGACTCTCCAGGTCGCACTCAAACTAGAATGTTAAAGTTACGGCCTTAAAGCAAACCATGGGTACATTAGAATAAATTTTAAGGCGAGGAATTTCCACGTGCAAGCCCATATGTTCCGCACTTCACACCGTTCATTTGTACATGACGTTAGCGCGGACGCGGCCACTAAACAGGCGCCAACATCATGTGCCGCACAGTAAAAATATAACAGTACAACAAGGACGTTTTATATCGTATGCAATATACTTTTTGCTAGGTTACAAATAAGTATTGATTTATAAACTGAGGTAAGTACCTACAGTAATACAACCAATAAAGATACAGCTTTATGACTTCATTACTATTTTTTATTGTATCTTTACTTGTATGTAAATATGGTCACTTTTTAATTATTACATTACATAGTATTTTCATTTGACAACAACCACGTGATTTTTTTAATAACTTAAAAAATAACAAAGTTTAAAAAGCTTTTATTTGCCAGTGACGTCATTGTACTCGTCCACCATTATAATACCGATACAAAAATATATTTTATAAGAAAGAGACGTAAAGCAATTATCAATAATTAGCGACTTTTTCAAGATTTATCATAATTAGACCGTTTCTTCACAATTTCAAAGGTTTTAAATGTTTCTATGATGCGTTATTAATGAAATGTAAATTCAAATTTTATGCATATTTCTTTTGTGCAGTATAGAATGCATCACTAGAATACAAGAAATGCTCGATTAGCTAGAAGTAGTATTTAAAACAAAAGCTAAGAATATGACTGATGCGGCGGCATATATAAAGCACTGTTATAGTACATTACAATATTAGTGCGTTAAGATGGTTATAACATGCTCGGCTCAATTACGCCCTCGCCTTCGGCTCGGGCTGAAATTGCCGCATGTTATAACCAATACGCACGTATATCATACGACGTTTTTTAACACATTTGCGAGGAAACAGAAAAAAAAGATATTCACAATACAAGTACAAAGAAAAGAAAATTAGAGAAAAATGGCGCGAGGATTATTTTCTGCCGTGGCTGCGTGAAAATGTTTTCAAAGACGCTAGAGCATGCAGCAAAGTTTTTAAATTACTGACTGGCGCCGCGATTAGTTCGAAATTTGAATAGCAACAGCGCGCTGCTCACTAGCTGGAGTCGTGCGGCGGCGATCAGTTCCATATTTGAAATGGCAAATAATACTGTTATGGAATGTGTATGGACTATAACTTAACTATTTGCTTTGGTAACAAACGCGTTTTTGTTGACCCGCTTTACATATTTAAAACCGGTGGAATTACATCAGCTTTACGAGCAAGGGTGTTAAAAATTTTATTTATTTGACTTCGACGGCTATTCGGTTTGATTTAGATATAGTAGATTGTTACACCGAGCGCTAAGTGACTTATTCATGCCCGCGGATGTTTGGTGCACGAGCACTTGCTCGAGGGCACTAATAACCCGAGGGCATTAATAGCTCACTTACGAGGTGCGTAATCTGCTTTTCCTTCAACTTATTAAAAATAATAAAAAACTGAAGTTGACTGTAGAAAAACTTATTTTATTATGACAAAAAAATTGTTCTTATTAAAAAACCAAACCTTATCTTGACGGTGGAGACGGAAGTGGACAATCCACAAAAAAAAACTCACTGTCATGTACACCACAAAACCCTTATTTCTTGCCGTCAACATGAATGTGCACCAAAAAACACCACTTTCACTGCACAATATTCACTCGAATACAATTTTAAAATTTTAAAATAAAAGCTAACCTTCCCCATTAAAGTCAATTGCCTCTCTTTTTTAAATAAAATTGGCTTTGTAGGGTCCTATCTAACTTGTTTTGCGCATGTGTATTTTTTGTGACATGTTATACAACCACTCAAATCTCTTTGGAAAAATGCCTACATTTTGTATGAATTGTATGAATATGAATTGTAATTTCTTGTTAAATTAGAAAAAAAAACAACAGGGCAATTATGTCCAACATTATTTTTGTATTCGATAGAGTATAGAGCAAGGGTGGTCCCATGGTCACCAAAGTCAGGATCTGATGATGGGATCCCATAGAAAATCGAGGAAAACACTAAAAACACACACTTCTTTCACTAAAAAGATTTCATTCACTAAAAAGTTAAAAATAAAAAATATTTTACAAAATATAAAAACCGACTTCAAAAACACTGAAAACTTAAAAATAATATAAGAATAGGTACAGACAACATCACACTTCTATATTGAAGTCGGTGACAAATTTTAACACTTTCTAGGAGAGCATCGTTTGGCGCCGACTTCAATATAGAAGTGTGACGTTGTCTGTACCTATTCTTATATTATTTTTAAGTTTTCAGTGTTTTTGAAGTCGGTTTTTATTTTTTGTAAAGTATTTTTTTGTAGTTACGGGAAAAATATTATGTACTAGCTGTGCCCACGACTTAGTCCGCGTGGAATCGTAATTTTAGGTAGCAATTTTAATAATTCTTCAAATAAGACATTTCATAAAATTTTTACATAGGTATTTATATCATATAAAAAAAAGTAGCCTATGTCCATTCTCACGGTTCAGTGGTTTTGATGTAACAGACAGATTAACTTTCGTATTTTAGTAGGGAAATATAATATGTCAATCTACAATACTGTTGAAAAATATCGCAATACGGAACCGCACAATATTATTGTTAATAGCTGTGCCCGCGACTCCGTCAGCGTGTAACTCCTTGTGTGTTATTAAGTTAATGTATTGGTAATATTGTTTAGATCCGTTTAATAATAATGTTAACTTTTTTAATTAGGGATGACTGAGAGTTTTATAAACCTAAGAGTAGACAAATATAATCAGAAAGCTTCGAACTGCTAAACTATCGGAAGTTACACGTGTTATTGTGAGTCAACCTTAAAAGATAGACATATGCTGTCGTGGGATATTTTTTATATAATTTTAAGGAGAAAATTTCCGTCACACATGATTTCTGTGTAGCTTTAACCATTAAGGTTGCACACGCAACGGAAGCTTAAAAAAGGGAGTAACTTCTCCCGTTTTCCCAACATTTCCCTTCACTGCTCTGCTCCTATTGATTGTAGCGTGATGAAAAGTATACTATAACCAGCTCAGGAGTATGAAAAATAATTTTACTAAGTTTCGTTAAAATCCGTCGAGTAGTTTTTGTTTCTATAACGGTTATACAGACAGACAGACAAAAATTTTACTGATTGCATTTTTGGCATCAGTATCGATCCCTAATCACCCCCTGATAGTTATTTTGGAAATATATTTAATGTACAGAATTGATCTCTGAGTTGAGTATAGATGGAATACAGAAATTTGTTCCGGTCTGGGCGTATGTGCATGTGATATGTAATATGTTCTATGTTTGTAACTTTGATGACACGGTTAGCGCAGAGGTCGAATAATCGCCTACTACGCAACGGGTCGCGGGTTCGATTCCCGTACCGGACAAATATTTTGTATGGCCTACAGAAATGTGTTCCGGTCTGGGCGTATGTACATGTGATATTCTATGTTCGTAACTGCACCCACAACACAAGAGAAAATCCTAGTGTGGGGCGACGTTTTCAAAAAGAAAAAAACTGCACCTACGACACTGTTGAAAATCCTAGTGTGGGCCGACGTATTTATATAAAAACACTTTCATTACTGAGTGACTGACAGATTACGCACAGCCGTAATTAAAAGGCACAAAAAGCAGAAATTTTACATGTACGAGTATGTTGGAAATTCGCCATCTAAGGGGGTAAAACTAAAAAATAATAGTTTGTATGGAATCTTTATGACATTTATGCGGGCGAAGTAGCGGGCAAAAGCAAATATTTTATAAAGTTTCACAAAATTCCGCTGATCAGATATTTTCTTTTAATACAATGAAGTGATCTTTACATAAATCGAACGGAAATTTATGTTAATTATTTTTTACTTTTTTATAATCCACTCACGCTTGACCATAAATGTTACGAAATTTAAAAGATTCCTAAAACACTGTTTTACTGTTCATAATCATACTTTACATAGGCTCGAATAAAACTCTATTATTTACCTACATGTATAATGTGCTGTTGATTCTACCTTCTAAAGCTTTGATGCAAGGCGTTGTAAATAAAGGGGGTAACATTAAGTATTAAAGGAATTCAGCAATAAAGTTTTATAGGAAACATTATTTTGAACCTATGAATCGTTGCATATTTACTTGAAGAAATTATCATACTGGTTTATTAACACTGCACTGTGCTTGGCCGCGGCAATAAAATATAAACATTTGGGAAATAAATATTTACCACTTTTCTTTCAGCATTTTTTGTATGCATTTGATTTAACATTTCGTCTTTGACTTCTTTATTAGCGATTTTTACACATAAAATAACTTATATTAAAAAGAACGAAAAACATATTTTTTCACACATAAAATAATTTAGGAAGAAGGATTAAAATAGTTTTCTCCTTTATAATACCTAATCCATTATTTACACTATTCACCATATTACTACACTAATCTATAATAATAATGAAAGTTAACAAAAAAAAAGGCAAACTGCAAAATTAAAATTCGATCGTAAAGAAACACGTAATATATTTTTTTGCGCCCGCCGCGACGCGAAGCGACATGACCATACCCTGAGACGACTTGGCGAGTACTGTCTTATATGGAGCGCGATCGACACCACGCGAAATTATATAATTTTCGACATTTTCCTAAATATTTTATATGACATCAAAAAATCTGCCTTCACAGTTCACTAGATAATAACGAACTACATGTTTTGGTATAACTTTTATACTGTTTTATGTATATTTCGATTTCAAATCGTGGTTTTAGTTTTTGATTTAGACCTATGTTTGGATTTTTTTTCTATCGAGTGAAATAGAGTAAATCGTGTTTCTGCTTTCACAGTTCACTAGATTATATCTTCAAGTTTAAGGTATGTGAATTTCAGAATTGTGGGTTCTAATATAATCCAGATCTAGACGTTCTAAGATCGGCAAATTTGGGAAATCCTCGCCTTAAGTACGTAAGAAAAATTTGTTCAAAACTGCCTGTTTTTGGAAAAAAAAAATTGTCTGCTATCGTAGAAATTATCTACCAAGTATCATACCATTTTGGAATCCTTATTGAATGCGCCAACTTTTGCAGTTACTTGCCAAACTCGCATAGTACATTTTTTTTTCATTACAGCTTGTTAAAGCTATGCGAAAAATTAATTTTGAATATTTAATTTAGATAAAAATGGCATATTCTTCTAATTTGGAGCAGCTGGCTTTAAATTTTAGATTAGAGTATACAGGAACATTATTCAGGATTACAAAACAAAAGAAAATGTTTAGAAAATTCAAGATTTGTAGCAACAAGAGTGAAAAAATTGTCACAGGGTGTAAATTATATCGATTTTTTTAAATGTTAGATTTTTTTTATATTTTTCTGATAACATATATGAGTTAGTCTACCGCCTGCTTTCGGTTTGACGTCGGCTTCTGGGACACCCTGTATAGAATTCATTAAAAAAATTAATAAAAACCGTATAACAGTAAAATGCACTCACAAATAATGCTCGCCGACCGATATTTTAGCACAACAACAAACACGGTGCTTTGTAATGGCGGACAAAACTGGACGCAAAATTTCAGACATAGTACAACATTGCGAATCCATTGGTGTGTTTAATCCATGCACTACTCACAGGCCATGTTCCCTTTCGCGATTATAGTGACCATCAGCACTGTGAGCGCGCTAACAGGCGGCCCGTTTCGCGACAACAGCGTTCACGTTGGATGTGATGACGTCATTGATTGCATCACAAACAACGTTTACGGTGCTCACGCCAACTTCGTCAGCACCGTGAGTCAAATGTCATTGTCGAGTTGACATTTTGTTTTGGTTCGCTAATTCGATGGTTGAAAATTTCTCTTTAATTCAATTGAAGGCAAAAATAAGCTAAATATTCTAAAAATTTAATTAAATATAAGGAAAAATGACGACATTAGATTTACCAGTTTTTGTTGAAGAAGAAAACAAAGTAGTTTACCTCAAACTGTCTCCTGAAGACGCTAAAAGAGCAGAAAATGGTAAAAGATAGGTACAAGGCAATGAAAAACTGCTAAAGCTTGAATATCACAGAAAACAATTGAAATTACGAGTTAAATTCTTTTTGAGGTTATGTTTGTTTTGATATTATTGACATAAGCGCGCTCACGATCGTTCCGAGACGATAGCATGCCATTGGCATCATTATCGCGTCTATTGATTCTAATGTCGTAATTTTTTCCTTATATTTAATTCAATTTTTAGGATATTTGGATTATTTTTGCCTTCAATTCAATTAAAGAGTAATTTTCAACCATCGAATTAGCGAACCAAAACAAAATGTCAACGCGACAATGACATTTGACTCACGGTGCTGACGAATTCGGCCTGAGCACTGTAAACGTTGTTTGTGACGCAATCAATGACGTCATTACATCCAACGTGAACGCTGTTGTCGCGAAACGGGCCGCCTGTTAGCGCGCTCAGTGCTGATGGTCACTATAATCGCGAAACGGAACACGGCCACAGTATCACAGTATTTTTTTTATATTGGCTTCGCACGGCTAGTGCATTAGCCCCCCTAGATGTCTTTCGATATTCGCTAACGCAATAGCTAAATGGACAATGTATGAGATTTGACAATTGCGCTCGAAAGCTAAGCGAGGGCTTATGTCAAATAAATCGCATACATTTTCCTTCAAGCGATTGCGTCAGCGATTATCGAAATGCGTCTTGTCTAGGCCATCACGTCCACCAAAACACGATATGATAAAGCGGTTAATCGCGGTGAACTGTCAAAAGAAAAGGGTTTCGTCATAATTTGACAGTTTCCCGCGATAAATCGCTTTATCATATCGTGTTTTGTTTGGTGGACGTGCTACGGGGGCTGAATAAGGAAAATTCCTTCCTTCTTGCCCCCTTGGGTATATGTGTTCTGTGTTCTTGCCTATCTCTAATCTGTGCTGTATGTAGTGGTTGTTGGCTAATAAGTTTAATTCACATAATTTTAAATAATTTCCCTTTCAAATAATATGTATTTTGGTTATTATTACATATTTGAGAGCAGACAAAATAAATAAATTAAATCAACGCTCAATTAATTATAGAGTATGGAATTTTTACAAAGCTCAGAGACAGAGAGCAAACCCAGTTCAACATCGTTTGGCAAATTACTTATTTTTTCAACAGGGGGTCTAGCAGTTGGTATAAGTGTATTATGTGTACCATTTATATCGCCGGCATTGAGAAAAATATGTCTACCTTATGTACCTGCAACAGTAGATCAACTACGAGGCGTATCAAAAGCTTTGGCCAACCATAGTGGAAAACTACTTGATGTTGGTTCTGGAGATGGTAGAATTGTGTTCACTGCTGCCAAATTAGGCTTTAAGGCGGACGGTGTAGAACTCAACCCTTGGTTAGTTTACTATTCAAGATTGTCTAGCTTACTAAATACTCAATACCATGGTTCAAAATTTTATAAATGTGATTTATGGACTTTCGACATAAAACCTTATCAAAATGTAGTTATTTTTGGTGTAGAACAAATGATGAAAGATTTTGAAACAAAATTATTGAAAGAAGCAAATAAAGGGACCGTTGTCATTGCTTGTAGGTTTCCATTGCCTAATCTTATCCCAGTTGAAACTATAGGTCATGGTGTAGATACAGTGTGGAAATATATATTGAAATAATATTTTAAAATAAATTTATGCAAATATATGTACAATTTTTTATTTTTTACATTTAGAATCTACCACTTCTCTTCCTACCTGTATATTTAGTATCAGGCTTGGTCTCTTTGCCTTGTTTTCGTCTTCTTTCTTTTTTCTCTAATAACCATGCTCTTGTGTTTTTGAGAGGTTTGCCTCTGGCTGCCTTAGAGGCTTCTCTTTTTGCATATTTCACCTGTAGACTATCATCATTGTCATCTGTACCTAAAATATTAGAAATGATCAGTTTAACACATTTCTGGTATGCTTAATAGGCTTTTATTTTGAAAATACAAAGCTATGCCAACATTATAAAGTATCTCCCAATGAAAATACAACAGAGGTCTCTTGTATACTAAATAAAAGACCAAAGAACAATATTGAATGCATACATTTTACAAATATTTGTTTAGCCATGGCCAACTATAGACCAATATACAGTATATAAATAAAGGGTTGTTAGATCTATAATATTATTTTTCGGATGGCTCCATGGACCACTTCCAGTAGGCCTAGCACGGCGCGTGGACTATAGAAGAGAAAGTGACTGACCCTCGACCCGTCTCGCGTCATTGTTACATGAGAGAGCAAGAAGAAACATGTTATTTCTCTTTTGTCCCGCTTTATCCACGGTCCGTGCTACGCCTGCAGGGACCACTGGTTAAGAACCACTGATTTATCCCATTATCATATGAATAATAATGTGATAATACAAAATGAATTAACTGAGTGAAGTGAAATTTAGCGGCATAAAAGAGACTTACCTAAGCCTTTAGGCAATGGGCCTGAACCACCTGTCATAAGTACTAAAAAAAATTTCTTTGCTTTGGCCGAATTAGGGTAATCAATAACTACACCACCATAGAATCCAGCCTTCATCGCTTGTGATGTGAGCAGTTCTAATTGGCTTTCATTTTCTGGATAAAATTGAAATACAGCTCTGGCCGATCTAGACTGAAAACAACAATATTCATACTTTTTGACATTATATTACATATATAAATATAATTGAAATAATTGTGATATTCTAACTGTACACAAGATAACACAAAAGTTAAATTTTATAATCAAAAATTATAATCTGTTTACAATTATTATCTATTGAGTATACAGATATACAATACAAATTTTGTTGGAGTTCACATTGATTGACAGATCTTTACTCACTAATGAAGCATATAAGGTGGTAAAAAATTTATAAAGCCTTTTTACTGGGTTATGATATTTTTTATCAGCGTTGAATAACCACTGTATAGCCGACACAGAAATGGCACCATCAAAGCATCCAGCTCTGAAAGGTATACCTTCACCCATATCTCCAAGAATCAAATCACCTTCTGTTTCTCTTTCTAAAGCTACACCTGAAAAAAAACATTCCGACTGTTTTTTACAGTTTTAACATAGATATGATCATACTGTGATGAATACAAATTAAATCCAAAGGTCTATTGTAATAATGTACTAACTGAGCATTGCAGATGAAATGTCTAAGCCAATCCACATATGTCCTTCCTCTTCCAGCACTGATCCTGATAATCCAGATCCACACCCAATATCTAATACTAAGCAGGGTGTATCATCTGGCAAAAGAAGCAATTCAATACACCTCTCTGTCATCTGAGCTTGGATGTCTATAATCCTAGAGCTAAAATTATATAAAAATACTGTATTTTTGATGTTTACAACAAAAATGGAATTCAACTGAATGTTTTATTGTATTTACCATGGACTTTTTTGTAGGTCTATTGGTATTTACATGAAAAAACACTTTTTGATTTAACTTCGTTATTACTTACTTTTTAGTATATTTCCTCGCTTCTTCTTCATTGTAGAACTGTAAATATTAAAATACTTAATATTTTTAAAGATATTTATAATGGGATACTTTGTTGTTAAATATACGAACATACAATTTCAGGTGGAGCCTGGTGTTCTGGTCTTCCCGACATTTCATATGAATTGTCAAAACGTTATTCTATCATTCTTCTTCTTTTTTTTTGGCGTGAAGGCTGGTGTTGCCATTTGCCATATGCGAGTTATCTTCGATTATGGAGTGAAAGCGATTCGATGAAGATTTATCGATAATAATCGAAACTTAGGGTAGGTAGGTATGGTTTTTGTTATGGGTTACGTGGGTAATAGTTAAAGGTAGGAAACGGATTACAAATCAGAGAAAATTTAGAAAAAGGGAACGGAATTTGGAAAGGGACTGCAGGTGAGTAGTTAGGAAGGTATAATTATGTGTTAAAAATAAATAAATAGATATTGCAGTTTTATTAAAATATATTAAATTTTTATATCATTTTTCCGAATAAATTTAGATAAAAGTGTATATATATTGGAGTTTAGGTCATGTAAGAGAGCAGGAATGGAAGTAGGAAAAGGAATGTTTGCATCAATCAGTGATTCGAAAAAGGAGCATCTATCGAATTTAGGGCAAGAAAAGAAAATGTGGTTTATGTCAGCCTCAGCCTCACCACATTCACATGTAGGCTCATCTATTATCCCATATCTTGCTAGGCGATCAGGAGTACAAGTGTGCCCGAGGCGCATTCGGATTAAAATTGATGTAATTTTTTTACTAAATTTTAGTTTCGAGAACCAAGGTTTAGTAAAAATTGTTGGTTGTATTCTACGATAGTAGTTAGCCTTTGATTTATCACCATCTATCCATAACTTTGTCCAGCAGTCTTTAAGTTCTATATTCGATAGGCTTATTAAGTCATATGAAAAGTTTTTGTAATAATATAGATCACCACACTTCACTGCATCTTTGGCAAGATGATCAGCAAATTCATTACCAGTGATACCGCAATGACTGGGCACCCAGGCAAAAGAAACCGAATATCCTTGTATTAAACATAAATGAAGCATTTCGCGTATTTTAAGAATTAGAGGGTAATTTTTTGATTTCAACGGGAATTTGGCTAAGGCGTATAGTGCACTTAATGAGTCTGTAAAGATTATAGTTTTTTTTAGTTTAGCTATCTTAATATATTCTACAGCTTTATATATACCAAGACACTCCCCAGTAAAAACAGAAGTTTGTGGAGGTAGTCGTATTTTCTGCTGAATTTTATAGTTGCTGTGAAAAACTCCTACGCCAACATCTTGAGATTTAGTTTTAGATGCGTCTGTGTATATTTTGTGCCACTGATGCCATGTCTCATTTACAACTGAATTAAAATAAACATTTGCATTGGTTTTATCATCAATGTGCAGATTATAAATTATATTAGGAATAATCAACAGAGATTCATAGTCAGTGTTATAAATGGGATCTAAATGAAATTGATGTGTTGGCATATTTTCTATTTTGAAATTCTTTAAACTTTTTATTAACGGCGGAATATCTTTATGGGACCAATAATTTGATGTTATTACTTTTTCAGATAAAATTTTTAGTTTTACTATAATTGCATTATTTGTGAATTGAATAGCCTTATAAAAAAATCGGTTTGCTAAATATTGTCGGCGCAGGTGTAGTGGAGGGTCAATGCATTCAACCTGTAGAGCAATTGTGGGGCTAGACTTCATGGCGCCAGTAACAATTCTTAAGGCCCTTGATTGGATTCCATCCAACTTCCGAAAAGCGTTAGCATTACCTGGCTCTAATAGGAAGGTTCCATAATCTAAAACGCTTCTTACCAGAGCAATGTAAAGCAGCCTCAAGGAAGCTGGATGGCCACCCCACCAAACACCGGCAAGGCATCTTAAAATATTTATATTTCTTTCACATTTCGCAGAAATGTACTCACAATGAGAGGTGCCTGTAAGTTTTGCATCAAGAATAACGCCTAGATATTTAGCTTCCGTTTTCTGCGGGAGGCAGTTATCACCATAATATAAGTTAATGACAGGCTGTATTCTCATTCTCGAAAACAATACTACGAGTGACTTGGAAGTGGATAGCTCTAAACCATTATTATCTAGCCATTTTTTGAGTAAAATCAAGGAATTATTTAAATTATTACAAATATTGGTGACAGAATAGTCGCTGAAATATAATACAATATCATCAGCATATTGAATAACAGAGCAAGAATCTTCTACAGAATGTTCAAGGTCATAAGTAAATAAGTTGTAAAGCAATGGGCTAAGAACAGATCCTTGAGGTAGGCCTTTATTTATTGTTCTTTCTATTTTTGTATCATCTATAGATAGAGATAAAAATCTTTCCGAGAATAAATTTATTATAAAATTTGTTAACAATACAGGAATATTTAAAGCAACTAATTTATGGTGTAAGATAGATAAATTCACGTTATCATATGCTGATTTGATATCAATGAAGACAGCTCCTACTGCTTTGTTATCGGAGAATGCAATTCGAATATCAGATATCAAAAGAGCAACACAATCTGTTGTACTTCTACCACGTCTGAAACCATATTGAGTATTAGCTAAAAGATTCTTGTTCTCAATAAACCACTCTAATCTGTTTTTAACTAAGTGTTCAGCTATTTTAACTAAGACTGTAGAAAGAATAATAGGACGATACGATGTTGCGGCCGCAGGCGATTTATTCGGTTTTAGTAATGGCAATACTATTTGCTGCCTCCACGACAACGGAATGTTTCCTGTCAACATAACAGAATTAATAATTTGCAAATAGTAATTAAGTATTTTGTCACCAAGATTTGCAATAAATGAGTATGGAATGTTGTCTTCACCAGGAGCAGAGTCGGTAATATATGTAAGGATTCCTTTCAGCTCTTGTATTGAAAATGGAGAGTTTAGAGTAGAGTGATTGTCGGCGTATGGGGAAAGTAGTATGTGCTCCCTAACTGATATCGGAACCAAGTTGTCCATGAACTGTTCTGCAAGATCTAAGGATAAATTAGAGGCTGTTGGTTGAACAAAGGCAGAGCGGAATCTACGAATATTGTTCCAGACCACTGATGGATGCGTTTGAGGGGAGATTGACGTACAAAAATTTTTCCATGCATCTGCTTTCTTTTTTTTCAAATTTTTTTTTACATCTGATGTTATACGTAATAAGGCATTAAAATTTTCTGTTGTCATATAATCACGATATTCGCGTTCAGCCTTCTTTCTTCGATTTATTTCTACAGAGCAATCTTTATCCCACCATGGTGGAGAAGGAATTAGTTTCCTACATGAATTTTTAACAGGAAAGACATTATCAGCAACTTCAATCATGCACCTGGCTAATGCTTCTGAGCAATGATTTTCATTAACATTTTGTAATCTTGGTAAAGTAGAAATTCTTTCTTCCAGTTTATTTTTATAGACAGTCCAATCTACGCTGTGAAGGTTATATTTATGTGTGGATTTTCTTGCAATAGATCTTTTGGTTACAAATGGAAATTTAATTATTATTGGGTAATGATCACTTCCAAAAGAGGAGGTGAGAGGATGCCAGAGCAATGAGGTGGCAAGGCTAGGTGAACATATTGAAAGGTCTACAGCGCTTATGCATTCAGTGGGACTTGTTAGACGGGTGGGAAGGCCAGTGTTGAGAAGACATAAATTGTTTTTGTCCAGAATGTCTAATAAGTGCTCTCCATAGGTGTTTGATATTGAGCTACCCCAAGACTGGTGATGACTATTAAAATCACCAAGAACTAGACAGGGTTTTGGAAGCTGACTCAGAAGGTTATTAATTTCATTAAGAACAGATAAAGATGGGTGGGGCACATAAATGGACAAAAAGCATATATTATTAACAATTGCAGCAATAGCAGAGTAATCTCCACAAACATTAGGTAAAGTCAAAAGTCTGTATTGGTAAGAACACTTGATTAATAGAGCTACGCCTCCATGTCCATCTGCTCTATCTTGACGTAAACAAAAATAACCTGGAATTTTGAAATTAACCTCCGACTTTAACCAAGTTTCTGAAAGAGCAACAATAAACGGATTATACTTATTTATTAAATAAATTAGATCATGTTTCTTACTAGTGATGCTCCGGCAGTTCCATTGAACTACTTTGGCCATCTGGTCCATGGTGGTTTGTAAGTTTATTAATAATGTCAAGTAAAGGAGCAGCGTTGGACGGTATAGTATTAGTAATTTGAGTTAAAAAATTTATCAAAGGTACAATTATATCTGCAATTGTCAAATTTTGTATATTATTGTGATTGTGATTAAGGGCTGTACCATTACCAGTGTTGCTAGGCATATCATAATCTTTAATCATGTTAAAATGTGCAGGCTGATTGTATCCCATATTAGGATTAGTTAAAAACTGTTTGGGTTTTGCATAAATTGTTTTTTTATAAGAGTGTTTGTTTTGAGAGGTGTGACTATTAGTAGGATTTATTGGTATGGTTTGAAAATTTGAGGATTGTGATGGTTGGGATAATAATACTTCAGAATATGATTTGTTTACAGGTGGGTGTAATTTTGCAGCTTCAAAGTATGATGTATTGTCAGTAGCCATAGAAACTTTAATGCGTCTTTGACGTTCATATTCTGGGCATATTCGTTGTGTAGCAAAGTGAGAACCATTACAATTACAACAATGTGCACCTTCCTCTTCAACTGAGCATGTATCTCCACTGTGATCTCGGCCACACTTAAAGCAGCGAGGTTTTGATCTACACTGTACCTTAGTGTGTCCAAATCTACAGCAGTTAAAACATTGGACTGTGGGGTAAATATAACGCTCTACGACTAAGGAATTGTAGCATAAAAATACACGTTGCGGAAGAACCTGGCCATCAAAAGTAATTACTACAGACTGTGTAGGTTTCCATGTAGCAACATTATCTATAAAAACTTTGTGATTAATTCGTCTAATTTTAATGATTTCCCCACAACCCACAGGAACAGTGATTTTTTCTTTTATTTCCTCAGGAGTCCAGTCCTGCGGAACCCCACGAACAAGACCCATTCTCGTTATATTGGAAGTTGGAACAAATGCTTTATAATTGTTGTCTTGTAATCTTTTATCATTGATGAAATTGTTTGCAGCTTCAAATTTATTAAAGGATAAAACGATTCGGTTTCTGCCTATTTTTTTTACACTGCCCTCAACAATTGAAGAAAATTTATGGTTTTTAAGGAAATAGCCAAAGTTAACAGGATGAAGTGTAATGGGGTCGTTAAAGGCTGTTTGTTCACGCTGGACATGTACTATAAAAGGTGGTAAATCATGTGCTTCATAAGATTTTCTACTAATTGATGAAGCTGTATCAGGCTGAGGCTGACCTAAACCACTTGGCAGTGAAGGAGATGGCTTGTCAGTATTAACAGAATTAGTAATTTTATCACAAATATTAATAGATTCTTCACAGAGGCACCCATCACTTTTGCCCGCCATTTTATTTTTCCTCTTTTTCTTATTACAATGCTTACAAATTTTACAAGATTTACTCCTTTTCCTATTTGATGTAGCTGCCCAGTCCATGACTGTTTGATCGGTATCAACACTAGAGTCACCATGGCTTGTTAGAGTAACATTATAAGCAACTTGGGGCGACAATACTTGTTGAATGTTGGGTACAGATCCCCCTGGGTCAGGGGGATCGTTCATTTTAAAATTAATCAAATTAACTCACCAACCCGTTGAAATTAACAGAGAATACAATATATATGGATAAATATACAAAATAGATATGATTACACTACTCAACTGGTCCTAAAAACTACTAATAAATATTAATAAAATTTTAAAGCCAGAAAAGACACCCGCCTAATTCAACGTTTCCCGCCTTTTTCCTATTCTATCATTAATTATATTATTTTCCGTAGAATGAAAATAAATTACCAACGACTTAAATTCTAACCTCTTCTCTTTTATTATTCACAGACTATAGAGCAGGCGTTGGAATCACCCCTATAACTAGCGGGTCGTTAGTGGAGCGGCTCTGAGACAGTCTCCGCCATTTTTTTTTGACGCCATTTTGCTTTTGGGTGCATGTGTGTGTGTCGTGTCGTGTCATTTCATCATAGAAGTAGAACGCACACATTTGCATTTCATTTTTCATTATTACATTGTTGGTTTGTTTAAATCTCTAATTTATCTTCAGATTTTATGTGTTTTAAGCATGTTTTTTAAGATTTTTGACACTCACTGTTCTTGATTCAATAACAGTACCTGTGTGTACGAAGGGATTCGGCAGTTTTATCGGTTTGAGTGCTTGTGATTTTCTAAACTTAATAACTTTTTGACCTTTCATTGTTTCATACTATTTCATGCTAATATAGCTGAGCCCACCTGGTTAGCTACCATAATCTTACTTAAGTTTATCAGATCACCATGGTGACAGTACAACTTGTGCAGAGTACAACTTGTTACTCTGATAATCAGACATCCAGCAACTCTCTTGTAGGCAAATCCAGGTGAAGAACGCTTTCATCTTTGGCCTAATAGTTATTTACCAAAATGTATGAAGTTGAACTTTCCCATACTAAAAAACGAGCGAACTTTATATTGTTATGAATCCACTAAAATATTTTACAGACCATCGGCTTCAACAGAGGTTACATTTCTGGATGCACATCAATTTTGAAATCGATAAAAACAACTTATGAACACAGAAAAACTAGTGTTATTTTGAAACACAAATACTTGAAGATGAATATCTTGAGTTGAGTATGCAATAAATAACTTCCTCCAAGTGAAATAAATTCAGGAATACTTAAAAATCCAATAATGATAGGTGAGCAAAGTTGTGTAATATTTTTTTCATTAAATAAACAATAGTTTAAAATTAATTTAATATTATGTTTTCCATTAAATAACCTACACTATGTTGTTGTTCAAAATTACATGTAATTTTTTTTTAGATTGAATGAAAATGAAAAACACTTCTTCTCAAAAAGAGTAGCAAAGCTCTGCTAAAATTGATCTTCTGATGGTGCACATGTCTGGGCGCAAGGTGACTTCGGAAGCATAGAGAAGCTCGATATGTTAGAAGCTTTGGTTACTCACCATGGACCTGAATTTCATTTTATCAATTTTATTAATATGCTAAGAACATAAGCCACTGCACAAGCAATGAACAGGACATGAATAACAGAAAGTGGGCTGTCAAAAGGTGATTAATTTGTTTTTGACATAAATATGTTTGCTTATTAACCCCTTGTTTCTGAAAGGCTAATCAGTGATAAAATTAAATATAGTACATTCAAGATAAGAAAGTTCCCTTGACAAATCGATTTTTTCCGTTTCATGCATACTAATTTCCGTGATGAAAAAAATAATTTATCTCCTTAGGTTATTTTTATCAAAAATGTAATAATTAATTCCACATTAAATAAAAACAAGAATATCAGCCTAATTAAATAAAATTATAATTCTAAAGTTTAAAAATAAAATGTTTGTGTAAAGTATAAGTTCCGATTCATGACTCAAATAAATACTTAATTAAACAAATATTTTATCAGAATTATAAATAATTATATTTAACTGGATGGGATATTTTGGGATGTTGCCTTGATATTAGGACACCTAATTTTTATGGTTGTATCATATAGAATAGCTTTAAAATTAACACTTTTTATTCATGTCAATTTTCTCTCAAGTCTTATAGTTTGCGAGTAAATAAGCTTTGAAAATCACAATAGTCACGACGAAAAAAAAAATGGGATGTTACGTTGCTATTATAACACCTACTTTTTATGGTTATATCAGAAAATGACTAGAACGTGATGAGCAGATCAATACACACTTGTTCACAGTGGCTTTCTATTTCTTGTGTTTAGATTATGAAATCGAAAATTGGTACCAAAGGTTTTATAATTTTTATAGACAAATCAAATTTTCATAATTAGACTGTTCAGCTTAAATCAATATATTAATTTAGTTAAAAATATTTCTTAGAGAAACCTTTGCTTGTGAATTATAAATAGCACCAACTGAAGTCCAAAAATACTTTCTATACTAGCAGCCGAAACCCAGCAGTAATAGCCAATTACATGACACTGAAAATAACTAAGTAAATTTATCTTGCCGTATCAACATAGTAACATGCTTGAATTGTTTTACTACATATACAACAGAACTAGGTCTGTTCGCGAAGGACTATGTTGATCCCACAAACGTGCATCAAGTGTAATACCCAAAAATTTTGTAACTACAATTGATGAGTTCAACGATTCGATTGTATCCACTTTCCTTACATTTGGCCATGAGAATTTAATAAATCTAGTTTTATTTGAGTTTAGTGAACCAATTTGGAACATTTAACTCTGACACAATTATTTAAGAGAATGTGAAAGTTTGATAAACATAATTTTAAAAGCATTACAAAAGGAATGGGTATGCCATTCCTTTTAAATGCTTTTTCAAACTCTAATTAAAATCATTTATATGAATGAATATCATTAATTTATGGAAAACATTTCTTATTGACCTTAACATATTCATCAAAATTAAAAACTAGATTGATTTGTTTGGTTAGATTACCTACTATAAAATTAATTGCTTTTAATGTTAACTTCTTCAAAATGTATTCAAACGTTTTAAACTATTTGCCATTGTCTGCAGAGTTCAATTCTTCAATCTGAAGTTTTGTAAATAATCAATAAAACAAAATTATTTTCAAAAACAAAGTAATGTCTTATATAATTATCTTTTTTGTATCAACAGGTGTACAGATATTGAGAAGTGGAGAGACTAAGATCAGATGGAGAGGCAGGTTATTTATTTTTACTAGGTTTTTCACTGTTTTTCATTTTAGAGTCGTCACACTTTATACAAATGCTTATTTATCTTTTCAGAATCGCAGAGTAAGCACAGCGTTGCATGGCGGAGAATTGTGGGTTCTAATAAGTTCCATTGTGTACGTTTTTGTCATATTGTATGTTAAATTCAATAAAAAGATAATCGCATTTCGTTGTTTTGATTTTTAATAACCTAAAATATTATCAGAATTAAAAAAGTAGATTAGGGCTGTAAATTTATATCGATAATTTTCAGTATGTCGATAATAAGCAGTCGATAGTTTTGCAGCACTATCATTACGGAGCTGTCATTTCACTACGAAACGGCCGCTAGAGGGGTTGATTCCTATCTGTAACAGTAATATAATTTGTGCTATAGAGAGATACTACCAGTGTAGCGATGGGCGATTGTTACTAAAAACAATCGAATTATTCGATTGTTGTGTTTATTCGAATGCATTCGAATAACTATCGGTGTTATTCGATTGTTGCGTCGATTGCACAAATTATATTACTGTTACAGATAGGAATCAACCCCTCTAGCGGCCGTTTCGTAGTGAAATGACAGCTCCGTAATGATAGTGCTGCAAAACTATCGACTGCTTATTATCGACATACTGAAAATTATCGATATAAATTTACAGCCCTAATCTACTTTTTTAATTCTGATAATATTTTAGGTTATTAAAAATCAAAACAACGAAATGCGATTATCTTTTTATTGAATTTAACATACAATATGACAAAAACGTACACAATGGAACTTATTAGAACCCACAATTCTCCGCCATGCAACGCTGTGCTTACTCTGCGATTCTGAAAAGATAAATAAGCATTTGTATAAAGTGTGACGACTCTAAAATGAAAAACAGTGAAAAACCTAGTAAAAATAAATAACCTGCCTCTCCATCTGATCTTAGTCTCTCCACTTCTCAATATCTGTACACCTGTTGATACAAAAAAGATAATTATATAAGACATTACTTTGTTTTTGAAAATAATTTTGTTTTATTGATTATTTACAAAACTTCAGATTGAAGAATTGAACTCTGCAGACAATGGCAAATAGTTTAAAACGTTTGAATACATTTTGAAGAAGTTAACATTAAAAGCAATTAATTTTATAGTAGGTAATCTAACCAAACAAATCAATCTAGTTTTTAATTTTGATGAATATGTTAAGGTCAATAAGAAATGTTTTCCATAAATTAATGATATTCATTCATATAAATGATTTTAATTAGAGTTTGAAAAAGCATTTAAAAGGAATGGCATACCCATTCCTTTTGTAATGCTTTTAAAATTATGTTTATCAAACTTTCACATTCTCTTAAATAATTGTGTCAGAGTTAAATGTTCCAAATTGGTTCACTAAACTCAAATAAAACTAGATTTATTAAATTCTCATGGCCAAATGTAAGGAAAGTGGATACAATCGAATCGTTGAACTCATCAATTGTAGTTACAAAATTTTTGGGTATTACACTTGATGCACGTTTGTGGGATCAACATAGTCCTTCGCGAACAGACCTAGTTCTGTTGTATATGTAGTAAAACAATTCAAGCATGTTACTATGTTGATACGGCAAGATAAATTTACTTAGTTATTTTCAGTGTCATGTAATTGGCTATTACTGCTGGGTTTCGGCTGCTAGTATAGAAAGTATTTTTGGACTTCAGTTGGTGCTATTTATAATTCACAAGCAAAGGTTTCTCTAAGAAATATTTTTAACTAAATTAATATATTGATTTAAGCTGAACAGTCTAATTATGAAAATTTGATTTGTCTATAAAAATTATAAAACCTTTGGTACCAATTTTCGATTTCATAATCTAAACACAAGAAATAGAAAGCCACTGTGAACAAGTGTGTATTGATCTGCTCATCACGTTCTAGTCATTTTCTGATATAACCATAAAAAGTAGGTGTTATAATAGCAACGTAACATCCCATTTTTTTTTTCGTCGTGACTATTGTGATTTTCAAAGCTTATTTACTCGCAAACTATAAGACTTGAGAGAAAATTGACATGAATAAAAAGTGTTAATTTTAAAGCTATTCTATATGATACAACCATAAAAATTAGGTGTCCTAATATCAAGGCAACATCCCAAAATATCCCATCCAGTTAAATATAATTATTTATAATTCTGATAAAATATTTGTTTAATTAAGTATTTATTTGAGTCATGAATCGGAACTTATACTTTACACAAACATTTTATTTTTAAACTTTAGAATTATAATTTTATTTAATTAGGCTGATATTCTTGTTTTTATTTAATGTGGAATTAATTATTACATTTTTGATAAAAATAACCTAAGGAGATAAATTATTTTTTTCATCACGGAAATTAGTATGCATGAAACGGAAAAAATCGATTTGTCAAGGGAACTTTCTTATCTTGAATGTACTATATTTAATTTTATCACTGATTAGCCTTTCAGAAACAAGGGGTTAATAAGCAAACATATTTATGTCAAAAACAAATTAATCACCTTTTGACAGCCCACTTTCTGTTATTCATGTCCTGTTCATTGCTTGTGCAGTGGCTTATGTTCTTAGCATATTAATAAAATTGATAAAATGAAATTCAGGTCCATGGTGAGTAACCAAAGCTTCTAACATATCGAGCTTCTCTATGCTTCCGAAGTCACCTTGCGCCCAGACATGTGCACCATCAGAAGATCAATTTTAGCAGAGCTTTGCTACTCTTTTTGAGAAGAAGTGTTTTTCATTTTCATTCAATCTAAAAAAAAATTACATGTAATTTTGAACAACAACATAGTGTAGGTTATTTAATGGAAAACATAATATTAAATTAATTTTAAACTATTGTTTATTTAATGAAAAAAATATTACACAACTTTGCTCACCTATCATTATTGGATTTTTAAGTATTCCTGAATTTATTTCACTTGGAGGAAGTTATTTATTGCATACTCAACTCAAGATATTCATCTTCAAGTATTTGTGTTTCAAAATAACACTAGTTTTTCTGTGTTCATAAGTTGTTTTTATCGATTTCAAAATTGATGTGCATCCAGAAATGTAACCTCTGTTGAAGCCGATGGTCTGTAAAATATTTTAGTGGATTCATAACAATATAAAGTTCGCTCGTTTTTTAGTATGGGAAAGTTCAACTTCATACATTTTGGTAAATAACTATTAGGCCAAAGATGAAAGCGTTCTTCACCTGGATTTGCCTACAAGAGAGTTGCTGGATGTCTGATTATCAGAGTAACAAGTTGTACTCTGCACAAGTTGTACTGTCACCATGGTGATCTGATAAACTTAAGTAAGATTATGGTAGCTAACCAGGTGGGCTCAGCTATATTAGCATGAAATAGTATGAAACAATGAAAGGTCAAAAAGTTATTAAGTTTAGAAAATCACAAGCACTCAAACCGATAAAACTGCCGAATCCCTTCGTACACACAGGTACTGTTATTGAATCAAGAACAGTGAGTGTCAAAAATCTTAAAAAACATGCTTAAAACACATAAAATCTGAAGATAAATTAGAGATTTAAACAAACCAACAATGTAATAATGAAAAATGAAATGCAAATGTGTGCGTTCTACTTCTATGATGAAATGACACGACACGACACACACACATGCACCCAAAAGCAAAATGGCGTCAAAAAAAATGGCGGAGACTGTCTCAGAGCCGCTCCACTAACGACCCGCTAGTTATAGGGGTGATTCCAACGCCTGGTCGATTGTCGGTCGTAGGTGCGGACTGGGGGGCTACCGCCTAACTCATAGCGATCACTCGCTCTCGCTTACGTGACAGAACAATAGTTCAAATATCACTAGTGACATTAAAACTATTGTTCTAATGTCACGATAACGATAGCGAGTGATCGCTTTGAGTTAGGCGGTACGGCCTCTGGTTCGAATATAACAATAGGGAATATGCATGACTTTTTTTTATTTCATAAACTAATCAATTACATCTTAATAACATAGAAAAAAATATAAATAGGCTTGAAAATAGTCAAGTTATTGTTCAAAGTGAATTTAAAAAAATTGTCTGTCTGTTCCCGCTAATCTCCGGAACGGCTGGACCGATTTTGACGGGACTTTCACTAATAGATAGCATAGCTAGATAAGGTATTATATCGATGGCGCGCCCCCTTGTCTGTTGTCCGAAAAATCCCTCATTAAATTTATATATAGTTTTATATTATAGTATAAATGTACGTATTTATGATATAGTTCACAACTGGTATGTATGTGTGTATTGTGCGGTCGGCGGCGCGTAGAGCCCATTATATTGCACTAAGAAAACCTGCACTATTACGAGCGATATAAGATCTGTCTCATGGTCGATATGTGGGCTCTGAAGCGTTGCCGTTTGTACGTTTGTTTAGTATAATATGGTAGGGTATCATAATAGTTATATTGTAAAGTATATTTTAATTTATAAGCTGCGCAAATGTAGAAAAAAAAGTTACTAAGTGATAATTGTTATTTATAAGGAGTTTAAAAAGGAATTTTGTAAAAAAAATAATAATAATTTGAACAAGGGCATGGTCTAAGAGTCTGTGGAGTAAACATAATAATAATTAAAAAAAAAAGGTATTATATAGGCTACTTTTTATCAAGATCTCAAAAAAATGCCTATTCAAATCAAAATGCTGTCAAAAGTTACTATTCCACGCGGACGAAGTCGCGGGCACAGCTAGTTATGTAATAATAATTAGATAGCTTTGTAGGGCACCCTTGGTGCGTGAGTCCAAATCGCGATTGGCCGTTTTTGATGTAGTCAAATCGACAACATACGAGTAGGTATCTGAGAGTTGTTATTTTTAAGTTTTGAAAATTCAATAGGAAGCCTACCTATTCGAAATCGTCATATTCATAATGATGCTCAATGCATAATAATGCATGCTGAGCATCATTATGAATATGGTGATTACGAATAGGTAGGGGGGTATAGGTATAGCCCAGGGTGTGTATTATGACGTCTAAATCCCAGGCAGTTTTCTGAATTGTTATAATGCAATTTCTTTCTCTTTGTATAACGAGTAAAAGAAAGTCATCATTTCAGGCTTTCAGCCAAGAGACGCCCATTGTTGGGCATAGGCCTAATAAGAAAGTCACTATAGCAATTTAGAAAACTGTCTGGAATTAAGATATCATAATACACGTCCTGGGGTCCTACCTACCGCTTAAGGGATATCTTTTATATCTTTGAATTTTATCTTGTATTTCGCATCACTTATGAGGGGTCTTATTTTATTTATTTGTATAGATATAGGCACTGCTCCTAACGATGAACATTTACGGTTTTCAGATTTTTTCCAATATAGCCATCATTGTTAAGCTTTAGGACAGAGAAATATATCACGTAGTCGGGCTAGTTAAAACTTAGGTAGATTAACTATAACTCAGGGAAATCCGTTTAATGTGGCAACACCCAATATTCGAGTGAGAAGGACTGAAGTGGACACGCTCGTTGCAAGTCTATTTGTGATAGGTCTGTGCCCAGAGGCCCTAGACAAATGCCACACGCTAACTTTTCCGCAGTCTTTCCGCAAAAAAGAATTGTATGGAAATGACAATAGCTTACGACAACCTCACGCTATTTTCCCGCAGCTTATGTCATTTCTGTACATTTTTTCTGAGGAACGACTGCGGAAAAGTTAGCGAGTGGCATTTGTCTAGGGGGGCAGCAACGCCGGCTACTGAATTGGCGGTCAGCGCCGGCTACCGAATTGGCGGCCGGCGCCGGTCACCGGTTTGGAAGACGGCGCCGGCTGCGGAAGCTGGCACTGGTGGCAATTTTGTTGGCACTAATTCGATTAAAATAAACTAAATTTAGTTTTAGTGGTGTCAAATTGTGTTTTCAGTTAAAATTTTCGAACAAAAAACACGATTTGACAGGACTAAAACTAAATTTAGTTTAGTCTATTGCAACAAATGCCAACACAACAGAGGCGCGTTCAGAGCCTCTTGGTGTAGTTGTCCGGTTGTTTTTTAACTCACTCAGAGGCGTTGAACGTATTGCAGCAACCAAATCTTTTATCTCCCTCTTTCACATGATTTTTTATTTCTCTCTCTTTCTAGTGGATGACATTATAGAATATAGCCGCCAATATCATCCAATCACGTAAGAGTATTTTAGTAATAAACGTCAGAGCGTTTTACAACCATCAAATTCGATGGTTGTTCGGTTGTAACTCGCGCCGACACTCTAAGGTCTTGAACGGGCCGGTTGTTTCACCCGGTTGTCACGCTCGAAGGCATTGAACGGGGTTAGAGCGAAAAGTTGTACTTCGCGCGAAGGCTCTGAACGTGCCTCTGAATTGACACTATTGCCTTTATATTCTTTTACTCAGAACAATCAATGCTTAAGTTATTCTTCTGGGTTCTTTTGGTTGAGTTTGACATTGAGTGGATCATCTCTGCTTAGTCTGTGGTGCTACATTTACTGATCTGTGGCCTGTGGTGTGGAGTGGATATTGCGGCCCTTTCGGCCTTCTTTGTAGCCATGGCCGGTAAAACGTTTGGAAAAAAAGTGGATATTCCCGCCTAGGTTAAATGACTCAATTATTTACTATAATTTACTGTGTTTTAGATATTAGAAAGAATTTACGAGAGAAACAACGGAACAAGAAAATAATTTCTATATAAAATTTACTTTTGTTTATTTTCTGCTTTAGATTGTTTTTTTATTTATATTTCGTTTGAATTATATAGCATAACAACCTATTTATTCAGGACTTGTAAATTTAATAATTGCATTGAGGATTTAGTTTAAGTAAATTTTCAAATAAATCATGCGTAAAACACTGTCTTTAAAAAAAGTAAGTTTTATATTTTGTATTTAATGATTTGCAGTATATTAAATATTTATAGTTTTGTAGTACTTATATTAATTATCTTCTTTCCATTTACAGACTTCTGCCTTGCCACTGAAGAATCAAAAATCTATTACTCAATTTTTCAAAAATGATAACGTCACCTTATCACAAGTTCAACATAGTCGAATCCTTGGTGAAAGGCAAATTACACAGTCGGGCAGCGTTCCACTGTCTAAACGGAAAGCTTCAGATGAAGTTGTATATGTGGGATCATCTGCAAGTGTAATACAAGACATTGTGCCTAGTAAAAGTACAAAGAAAATTAAGTATGACAACACTATGGCTATGCCATCAAAAAATTCTAATAACAAAGTTAAGAAGTCACCTCAGAAAGAGAACTTCACTTACATAAATGATATTTCGCCTAGTCCCATTACAAATACTTCACAGTTTAATCCACAAAAAACTAACAAGCTAGACAATCATGTTGATTGTTCTCCAAATTCAAAGAAAGAACACAATGATGGAAATAAAAATGAAAATTCTAAATCTAGTTCTAGAAAATTAAACTATGATTTTAATTCTATAGAAAATCACAATGAAGTCTACTCTAAAATTAATGAAAATAATAATACACCTATTATTAGTCCAGCAAAGGGTAATAAAATAATTGTACAGAAACATCTTTTTACCTGCTTCAAGCTTCGTTATTTCACCACAAATTTATGAGCTCACTATTTCAGATAATGTTGAGATACCCGTAATATCTCCATTTACCCCTGAGAAAGTGAGGGTTAATGAGTTATCACCATCTAAAAAAGGATCAACAGTGAAAGTTCTAACTTTTACTGATAATAGCCATAAATTTGGTGATGTATTTGCTGATGAATGGGATCTGAATTATGTTGATGAGGTGAGATTTTAGTCAACTAGCTTGTAGCACAATTTGAATTACTTGTGATTTCTTTTTCTAAAACCTTAAACATTTTCACAAACTATCTGCAAAAACTGTGTAGTAAGTAGTGCATAGATACTACTTATTTTACTTTTTCTTCCAAGTTTTTACTTTTTTGTTTCCAAGAAAAATACAGTTAACATAGGTTTAATAAATAAGAATGAGTTTTTTGTGAGTTATGAATTTAGTGACAGTTGGTTTGATATTAATGTTTCATAAACATATAAAAATATATTGGAGGTAACATAGGTAATACTATTGCTTCAGTTTTGTTTTTCTAGGGCGATGTTGATGACTTAGACCTTAGTGTTTTGCAAAGGTGTGAGATATTAAATGTAATTAGTCAGCCTACAAGACTTGAAGTAAGGTTGAAAAATGCAACTCATAACAAAGGCACATGTTATATTGAAGGAATTTGGTAAGAAATATTCAGTACTATTTGTACATGATACAAATTATTTGTTTTTTATACTTTTAATAAGGTTACGTCAATGTTAATAAATGAAAAGTTCATAGAAGTCATATATGCACAATATAGTAATAATATATGTACAACTCATGTAACAGAGATAACTTGCATCCTGAATGTAGTTTGGTTTGAATTAACTTCAATTCTTCTACAATGAGTAAAAAATAAAAGCAATTTTCAATTAAAATTAATCAAATCACAATAGCCTTTCAGTCAACATTCTAAACAAAATAATATGATATATAATTTAAGGTAATAAGAGTTATTTTTAATGCCATTGTCATAGATTTACTACCAAACGTAGATAGAGCACTTCATACAAAAACGCGCTTGAAATCTGTCACCTAATCGACTATACATTTGTACTCTGTTAAATAGGTAGTTGAATATGCACACCCGAATTAAAATTACCATGAAGAAAGTACCGTATTTATCGAATTCAACCTTATTCTTTATTATTACGGCAACTATTTGAAGTACAACCGTGTGCAGTTACATCATTTCATACCTAGCCACATTAAATTTGACGTTTTAGTAATTGCTACAAGAAAATATCAACTTTATACTCTCAAACATAATGCTCAAAATTGCTTATCGCGTTGCTCCAACGCATGGAAAAGAACTGCACGAGGCCCGATTGGGCAGTTCTTCACCGGCCCACTTTTCGAACGTTCATGCGTTATCTACGTTTGGTAGTAAATCAATGGCCATTGTATTCAAAGTTTTGAGGCATGTTGTGGGTTATCACTCTCAGTTGGTTTAAGTCTTCCCATGCTATGCATTTGTAATAAGCATGATTAGTTTTTTGTTTTATTCTAGTATGCCTATGCATATATTGTGTTATAGTATCTAGTCTTAATTTATTTATTTATTATATTCATAAATACACACACTGAAGTAGTTTGTTACAAATAGGTAAATGATTCAATTTCAGTTAATAATATTTTTTGTATTTTTAAAATAACTATTCTTAGAGATATTTTAAAAACTAATCATGCTTATTACAAATGCATAGCATGGGAAGACTTAAACCAACTGAGAGTGATAACCCACAACATGCCTCAAAACTTTGAATACAATGGCCATTGATTTACTACCAAACGTAGATAACGCATGAACGTTCGAAAAGTGGGCCGGTGAAGAACTGCCCAATCGGGCCTCGTGCAGTTCTTTTCCATGCGTTGGAGCAACGCGATAAGCAATTTTGAGCATTATGTTTGAGAGTATAAAGTTGATATTTTCTTGTAGCAATTACTAAAACGTCAAATTTAATGTGGCTAGGTATGAAATGATGTAACTGCACACGGTTGTACTTCAAATAGTTGCTGTAATAATAAAGAATAAGGTTGAATTCGATAAATACGGTACTTTCTTCATGGTAATTTTAATTCGGGTGTGCATATTCAACTACCTATTTAACAGAGTACAAATGTATAGTCGATTAGGTGACAGATTTCAAGCGCGTTTTTGTATGAAGTGCTCTATCTACGTTTGGTAGTAAATCTATGACAATGGCATTAAAAATAACTCTTATTACCTTAAATTATATATCATATTATTTTGTTTAGAATGTTGACTGAAAGGCTATTGTGATTTGATTAATTTTAATTGAAAATTGCTTTTATTTTTTACTCATTGTAGAAGAATTGAAGTTAATTCAAACCAAACTACATTCAGGATGCAAGTTATCTCTGTTACATGAGTTGTACATATATTATTACTATTGTGCATATATGACTTCTATGAACTTTTCATTTATTAACATTGACGTGGATGTAACCTTATTAAAAGTACCTAAAAATTTAATGTAAAGCTAAATGGTTAGGCGCATAACACATTGCACCGCACACCACTGCGGTGTACGGAGGGACGAAAACCGCATGCGGCTGCGGCGGCACGGAACCGTGCCACCGGTACGGTTTGCTCCGTATCACCGTCCGGAGCTGCGGTGCACGACGCCCCGCATCGCCGCATTATCTATGTCGAGATCTATTACGCGTATGCACGTCCTTTCTACGCAAAAATCCGTACGATACTGCGGCTCAGTGTGGCATACCCCGCGGACCGCACCGCATCACCGTCCGGGAGTGCGGTGCCGTCGCGCGCGCCGCACAACCGCACGGGCATGCGGTGTGAGTGTGTTATACCCTGCGGTTTTTGTATACAAATTAAGATTCTTCAGTCAAAATTAAAAACCGCAGCGCCGCACACCGGAGCGGTGTCCGGTGCAATGTGTTATGCGCCTTATTGTTCGTTACCAGCGCAAGTAAGTTTTGAGTTGTAGTCTTTGTATTGCTTCAGGGTTGACACACCCTTATCACCTGGTGACACTGTTGCTGTCATTGCAACACGGAACTCTTCAGGAGATTACTGTGTCGGCAATACCTCAGGGCTGCTAGTGTTGCGGCCTGATTATCTTATGTCCTCGACTAGTGTAGTTGCTGGTGTGTTCTGCAAACGAAAAGCTATTTTACAAGAAAGATGGAGGGGCCTTGATTCTGCCAATAGTGCAGTAAGTTTTTTCTACTTTGTAATATATTCTGGAAGATGAAGAGTATATTATTATTTTAGTTTCATCTGCAATGAATCTATAGTATAGTAATATTATACAGCTGAAGAGTTTGATTGTTTGTTTTATTGAACGCACTAATCTCAGGAACTACTGATTCAAATTGAAAAATTCTGTGTTGGATAGTATAGGAGGAAGGATATAGGCTATATAACATCATGCTACGACTAATAGGAGCTGAGCATCAATGAAAAATGTTGCAAAAATGTATGTGTTGTTATTTTCCGACATCCACGCGAATGAAGTCACGGGCACAGATAGTCTTATCATATATTACAGGATGGTAGAGATAAGTCCACCCTTGTAAACTTGATGTTATTGTTACAAACCTGTAGGGATCTATTTTCATTACGCAATGAAGAGTATTCTATATGCAAATAAAATAAATGCATTCAGTTTAAAGTCACCAAATTAATTATATTTTAGATGACCATTGGCATTATTATACATGAGCTGGTGCAAAAAGCTTTAACAGAAAAAATAAGTAGCCTTAACCAGATAGAAAAGGAAGTTGAAATATTAATTAAAGAGTCAAAACATCTGCTGTATGATGCTGGACTGTGTGAAGAGGAAGTTCGCAACATTATTTTAATGTATATTTCACCACTGGTTGATTTTATGGGAACATATTTTAATGACGGGACAGTGGCTAGTGTGGCAAAAAAGGTAAGTTTAGTTATGATTTATAACATATTATTTGATATCTACATACACCGGCACAATAAGCAGAATACAAAAAAAAAATTGATGAGTGCGGGAAGGTGAGCTGAGGAGGTGAAGTGAGTTTTATGGTGAAGGAAAACATCGTGAGGAAACCTGCATACACCTGTGAAGAAAGAATTTCTTTACTAATCATGTTATTTATTTAATGCATGGCACTGCCTTATAATAAAGATTTTACTCCTTGGATCATCCTCGGATTAGTTTGTCTTGTTTTGACATATGACATCCGACATGTGCGGAAACAAGGCAAAAAACAGAGTAACTAATCCGAGGATGATCCAAGGAGTAAAATTTTTATTAATAAGGCTGTTAGAGTATTAATACTCTAAATGCTCTAAGATAGTACCAGTCGGGCCTGAACATTTCGAAATCTCTTATTTGCTTTTCTTAGGCAGGTCGAGACACTTGGAATGGATGCATAAATAAAGTTTTAGACATTGAAGAAAATTTATGCTGTCCACAACTGGGCCTTAAGGGCAAGATTGATGCAACGCTTCAAGTTACTGTCAATGAAAAGAAAGGTATTTTCTATTTTTTACAAGCTTTTATTTAACTTGCAATGTATGTATGTTCGGATGGAATCTTGTAACTCAATTTTGAAGCAGATATCTTTAACCGATTGAGCTGAAATTTTGTATACACGTTTAGTTTAGATGACAATGCATGGTTAACTGTGTGACGTCATTCTAAATCCAAGATGGCGGCATACCCAAGATGGCGGACCAATTATTTTTAATGCACCCCTACAGTATGGGTATCAAATAAAAGGCCTTGCTAAGAATAACTTGAAAAATAAAATGGTGTCACTATTAATCCAATATGGCGTACATCTAAAGCCAAAAAATCAAATTTGAAGTAGATATCTTTAACCGATTGAGCTGAATTCTGTAAGTATAGACGTTCCGGCAAACGACCTTGCAACAATGATGCGTTGAATTAGATGAACAGACTAAGAAACGTGTTCAGTGATATCTAAAAAGTAAAAAATAAATTAATTGTAAAAAAACCTTTTTAAAAACAAGCTTTTATTTAAATGCGCTAAAAAGAAAAAATGAACATTTACACTAAAACTTTTACTTATAACGTTATTTCACATTTAACACAATTTATATGACATAAAAGCTTGTCGCGAGATTTACTTTTGTAGATAAACAAGTAAATTAAATAATTTACACATAAGTAAATCTCGCGACAATCTTTTATGTCATATAAATTGTTTTAAGAGGATTGTGAAGTAATCGTGCGCGGCGCGAGTAGGTATTTCCTAAAATGCTATCTGTTTCACACCGCTCTGCCTCCGCCGCTCTGCCTCCGGCCCCGCGTTTACACCACAAATACAACATGCGCAAATTCTCACGCACACTACGACAGCAGCGCGCGACTTGGCGGCGGGCGGCCGCTCCGGCGCGAGAGCTCGAGATTATACTATTAATTCTATCGTTCATAATGTTTTGCGTTGCTTATATTTCTGACTCCCTTTCCGCTCGCAACTTCGCCATCGTTACTTTCATTTTTCGTGTGGGAATTTTATGTTTTCACAAAGGAAAAATAGTTTATAGCCTATATTACTCAGTGCTAATGTAGCATTCCATTGGCCAACGAATTTTTAAAATCAGTCTGGTAGTTTTTGAGTTTATTAATTACAAACAAAAATAGAAACGTACTTATTCTTCTTTCTTCATAATATTTTAGTAGATAAGTTTCGGAATACAGAAATTATTTACATTTCGTAAATTATTGAAATTTATTGTGAAGGCACTTAATACTTGGTATCCCTATAATACCTTATAGGATTGAGATTGAGGGTGAGGACTATTTGTTATGAAAGTATGTATCCTACATTTACCTGTCTAAGGAAAATGCCATTTTTTAAGATGAGTGTTATACTGAATTAAAATGATTTGCAATTGAGATGTGAATCTTTTCTGAAAAAAAAAACTAAACATATCCTATATCCATACTAATATTATAAATGGGAAAGTGTGTGTGTTTGTTTGTCCATCTTTTACGGCAAAACGGAGCGACGGATTGAAGTGATTTTTGAAGTGGAGATAGTTGAACGGATGGAGAGTGAAATAGGCTACTTATTGTCTCTTTCTAACCCCCCACTTCCCTAAAATGGGGGGTGGAAGTTTGTATGGAGCATTTCGCAATTTTCAAGGTAGAAAGCTAAAAATTGGTATGCGAACTATTTATGACTAACAAACAAATCGTGCATCATATTTTTTTGGAAATCTGCCCCCATCCCCTTAAAAGAAGGGGTGAAATTTTATATGGGACTTTTTGCAGTTTTCAGGGTAGGAAGCTAAAAATCGGTAAATACACAGACTCTGTTACCAACGAAAAATACCTGCCTTATTTTTTTTTGTAATCTTCGGTGTTACCACGAATTTAACGCGAGCGAAGCCGCGGGCAAAAGCTTGTTTTTACATAGAAACTAAATAGGAACAGGGATACAAAAATAAAAAGTAATTTAAATAATAATAATTTTTTTTTGATTGGGCTGGGCTGCTTTTAATATGAACATTAGCATAAAACAGAAAGCGCGGATCTTCAACCTGTGCTTACTTATGGAGCCGAGACATGGGTAACAACTAAGGCCATCATTCACAAACTAGTGGTGGCACAAAGAGCAATGGTAAGAAAATTGGTAGGAGTAACACTCCGGGACAAGAAAACGAAAAGTTGGCTCCGAAAACGGAGTCAGGACTCGGACATTACACACCGCGTAGCAAAGCTCAAGTGGCAATGGGCTGGACATATAGCCAGAAAGCCGTACTCGTGGTGCAGAACTGTCTTAGAGTGGAGGCCATGGAACTATAAAAGACCCAACGGGAGACCACAGATGCGGTAGAAGGAGGACATCGTCAAGATGGTGGGCACGAACTTGATTAAAGTAGCTCAAAATAGAACGGAATGGAGAAAGTTGAAGGAGGCCTATACCGCCATGGTAGAAGCAAAGTCTTAGATGATGATGATATATATGATTATTTTTGTTGGTGTTCACCTCAATTTCTTTAAAAGTCAAACGTAACATCATCTGCAACTAGCTCCATCTCCATCCATCTTTGAATTAGTCAGCAGCAAAACAGAAGTGATGTGCGTCGGTGGAATCAGGATTAACAACAGGGCTCTGTGACTGATCCCTCTATGAGTTTCCATAATTGATGCTCAAACCCAAGATACCTCGAAAAGCCCGGAATATCACGGAATACCAAAGGAAAGGCAAGGGCAAGGGCGTTTTATTGAGTAAATAACTTTTTTCAGAAACATTGTACAAAGTTATTAACCAAAGAATACTTGTAGTCAAGCAGTTGATGAAAAGTCTATGCTGTCAGAAAAACAGGAATAATACTGTATGAAAGTACCCCATGTGTGGGGTAGATTCGTACGAATTTCAATTTAGAGTTGTCATAATAATGCAACAAATATAAAATACCTCTCATTTTTATACACTAATCTCGGGTACCTAGTTATACTAATAGTTTTAGAATTTTAATTTTTACCACCTCCGTGGTCTAGTGGTCGAGGCCACCGGGTATTGATCGTGAGGTCCGGGGTTCGATTCCCCACGGGGACAGAAGCTTTTCTGCTCGGTTTGGTTGGTGGTAGGGCTTCTAAGCCCACCTGGCTAGCTACCACCGTCTTACCTAAGTTTGTTGCCATAATAACATGTTAATAGCATTGCTGTGTTCCGATATAAGACCAAGAGCTTCCCTGTCGTATGAAAAAAAATACCTATTAGTAGGATTATATGTAATCAGCTGCTTTAAATTATATTGTTAAAAAAAAACGTTAAAACCGTACGAAGGGTGCCTTCTCCACCTACCCTACCTACCCTGCCTACCCTACATATATTATTTACTTTGTAGTTTGTATTTTTTATACATTCGTAGATTCCATAACGCGAGTACACGTAAAATAATATTAAAAATAAGGCTATTTGCATATAGTTTGTTACACGTTTTTTAGCTGCTCCAACTCGGTTATACGCAAAATAGTTTGTGAGCAACAAAAAACGAATTTCTTTTGAGTTTGTGTCTTTGTGGCACATATCTATGTATTATAACAAACAACTACATACTTACAATTTATATTCTTATTTTGATTATGGGAATTTACAGTTAGTTAACAGGCTACAGGCTGCTTACCCTTAAATAAGGTTTGTATTGAAATAAGATCCTTAAAATAAAACACTAAAATCAATAAACGTATTCGAAAAGAACTTTTTCATGTAGAAGGTATTTGTGTAGACTTGAGTAATACCTTTCAGTATTGATCGATATATCGATATTACTTTCTCCTCCCTAGGCAACAATAACTACGATAACATTATGTCACATCACTAGATTATGCCCCATCATGGCCCCATCATACCCCTGCCCCCGACCCGTATCGTGCGATAGAGAGAGTTGCAAGAACTGGTCGAAATTGCCTACAATTCCTGTTTGAAATATTGTTTCGGGGGATAACTGTTTTACCCCCCTAAACCTTTACGAAATTAGACACTTTTGGTCTTATTCGATTCAGTATACCTTAAACTATGTTTGTACGTTTTGCTTTTTTTGTAATTCAGTAAAATTTTGTCAAAAAAAAAAAATTCTCGAGGTAGTTTTTAAGTCTAAAATATAGATATTTAGATGCTAATAATTTATATTCTGAGCAATATTTCTTCAAAATCAAAACGTACAAACCTAGATCTTCATTATATCTACAACATTTCCAAAAATTATGAAAATTGGACTATGTTTAGTGGGAGAAAAGCGTTATCGCTTTTTGTATGAAAATTTACAGCTTCACAATCCTCTTAAATGTGAAATAAACGTTATAAGTAAAAGTTTTAGTGTAAATGTTTATTTTTTCTTTTTAGCGCATTTTATTTATTATACAACGTGTTAATGAAAGTGCGCAAAACCTGAAATTAGTTTGTTCAGAATCGAAAGTAGAATCTATTCCACTGGGAAAAAATATGGGTAAGGAGTTATACAAAAAACAATTCAACCACACCGCTTCTTAAATTTACTTAACTCTATCGTCTTTATCTCTTATCAGTGGCGCGACGGCTAAGCGGCAACATTCTATTATATTGTATTGTATGAAAACTATTGTACAAACAAACAAAACACTAATTAAAAATATTATACACACACCAAATACAAATCGATTATACTATTTAATATTTATTTTAAGGACTTACATAATTCTTTTAATAATAAAAATAATTTGGGATGTCTGAGGTATTCCACTAATTTAATAACACGTTTTTAACTTTTACCCAAACCATTTCCATTCTATTTATTATCAAGCAAAAATAATTGAGAAAATAATATCAGTATTTTGTAGCAAGCATCCTAATCCTATGCTCATTGTAGGTAGTAAACAAGCGACGGTCCCGCTAGAACTGAAGAGCGGTAAGGCGTCTCTGTCAGCAGAGCATCGCGGACAGCTCGTCCTTTACGGCATGATGCTGGCAGCGCTTCACAGGGAGGACCCCTCGCGCTCCGACCAACGCGGGCTGTTGCTGTATTTGAAGTAAGAATGCCAAGGCGTAGCTATCACAGGAGCGCTGTTCAGTTCATTCATCACAGCCAGTTATGTAGCAATAGGGTGACTTATTGACAAAATAAGTACTTCCACTGCAGTAGATATAAATTTGAATTAACAAAATATTCCTATCAGACCAACTAAAAAGTTGTATCGTTGAGAAAAAAAAAATAGTTGATCCGTTTCAGTTGGTTAGTTTAGTTGGTCAGAGTGGAAGGACTGATATAAAATCGTATTGAGTTGAAAAAAGGGTGTAAAACAAAGACATACTCGTATGCTTCCAAATGCTTGTGCAGTGTAACTGTTAAAATTTCGATATTATTATGTTTTTGCAGGAACAACGTCGAGTTACGTGAAGTTTCATGCGGCTATCCAGAGCGGCGAGACTTGGTGATGCTGCGGAATCAACTTGTGCAATATTTGGCTGCAGGACCGCAAGCCGTCGATCCCGGTATGAATTCCCCAAACTTTAGCTTGATACTGTACTTTAATATGGCATTATAAACCAAAAGAGTTTTCGTAATGTTCTCGTAACACCCAATGAAAATACTCAATATAAATGGGTACATAAATAAACTCTGCTGTTGAGGAGTCCATGTGAAGCTTGCTTCCACCCTCGGCCTTGTCTCCACTTACCTTCAGGTGAGATGAAGGCAATGAGCTTTCCTGTCGTATGTAACCCCGGAAACTCCATACAACGTTCGCAAATCAATTAACTATTACTACTACATAAGCAAATGACGTTTGTACACGTGCAAATGTGTGCGTGGAATCTAGTAGGGCCGAGTGCGCGGTTATCAATCGAAATGACGCGAGGAGTGCAGCGACTGCCTTCTCTTTTACCCGCATAGCGCTGTCTCTGTTATCGGACGGCGCTCGCGTCTACTCGTTCGAGCGATCGAGCGCGCCCTTGTTTATGTGTCAGTGATGTCTACAACGAAGTGCGGGGTGGGGTGAGGTATTTGAAATGAGTGCGGGGAGGTGAGTGGCCGTTCTGTACGTAGTACTATTATCTATTCTGTGGTTTAGGTACGTTTGGCCGGCGGACCGACCGGGCGGTATGTGGCAAAAGCTTGCCGCTCGGCTCGCACGCTGGCCGCGTCGCACGTAATAATTGAGGTCATTTTTGTAGCGATAACTGCATATCGGTGAGTGGGAACCCTGCGCTCTTATCGCCAAATCGGTATCGGGTCAGCGACGCGTAACGGAATTGGACCGCTCGTGTCATGCAATAAATTTCAATTTCCCGTGCAGTCAGATGAAGGTCGTAAGAGTAGGTAAATTTTCATACCTAAACTTGGCTTTTCTTCGAGAGTGATCCTTCTGTACTTTAGTACTATTATTTATTTATTATGTGGTAAAGCTGCGCAACAGATCTACAGTTATTCTTGAAAACGTACTGCTACAGACTGTTGGTACCTACTAGGATACTTTGCAATATTTGTGGGTCGATGTTTTCAAGAAGTGTCAGTTGACGTAAGCATAGCTGTGATCTTTTACGACTGCCTTCCATCCCAAAGTCATTCAATTGCAGAACAGTTGGTGGACATAGAAGACGCGTCGTGCCTTCTGCAGCAAAAGCTACCGGAGCCAATTCAACGTGAGAACGTCTGCTCCAAGTGTCCATATCTCACCATTTGCTCCTTACATTTGTGGTAAATATTTTCATTAACCCGATTGCTGAAAAAGTGGTACTTTTTGTAGTTATACACGGTTATTTTTTTATCACCCCGGAAAATTTAAGGGACGCTTCACGACATGGTATTTTTTATTTCATTTTTAAAAAAAAAAATTATATAATCATTGATGTGTCCTGAAGCGTCCCTAAAACTTTTCAGGGTGATAAAAAAATAACCGTGTATATCTGCGAAAAGTTAGCTAATCTTATATACTTCGTGTGTCTTTCCATTATACGCATTGGTGCAACCTCATGTTCTGTAATTACTAGTTCATTTAGATTAAATTATTAGCTTACCATAGTAATTGACATCACCTACTATATGAATAAATTATCGCTTTCAAATGCCTATTTAGAATCTAAAGACATAATTTTAATTTATTTTGGCTCGTTACACTTTAGTCAAATTGACTATTAAAAGTATCAAAGTTTAATTCTTTCTAATGCTTAATCGAAGTATAGTGAACATTCAAATATGTTGTTTGAAATTGATGTTCTGCCTTTCCTTAGGCATACAGATGGACCTTCAGTTGCGGATACCCACCCACTTTCGACATTGCGCGAATCAGCTTTAGCTCATTTATCACCTGACCATATAAAATATTTCTTACATTGGACGACACTACTGAGAATAGAGGAGAGAGGCCAATTGCTGGCAACACCGTTGCATTCTCTTTGGACTGACAGTGTTGAGAAGCGGTACGTATATTTTTCTAAAAGTTGATAAATTAAGTTATAAATTTACTTTTATGTACTTTTATGTATTCATAGGTTTATGTTTCAGGGTTAAAAGAGGCACGTGCATTTCAAACCTTCATATAAAGTCTGTGAATGCATCTGGTGATAGATTCTTGCACGTATTTCAGAAGCAACCATTTAATGAAGGTAGATTGATAAATGTTTTTATATGCATGAAAAATAGACCTAAAAATATTCGACACGGATTTTATAATATTCCATTATTTTAATAAGTACAGTAAGCTCCTTATCAAGCTATACTGTTTGACCTTTGAATCGTTCTTATGTCGCTCGTAATAGTGACGGTTTTCGTAGTGCAAATGTAAAGCTTGAATGGGAGCTTACTGTACCTGTGTAGTTTAATTAAAATTTCCAAACATATAATAAATCGATGTTTTAGTGGAGCGGTAGGATTTTTTAAGGTCAGGATGCTATTTTTTTTTCTACAAAAATATGTCAATTATGGAAGGCATTAGTACAAAGAGATTGTATAAAGTTTTAAAAATGAATGGCAAAGCCATTTACTGCTAGAAATTCTATGACTTAGTCGTTTTCATATGATAATTACCTGCTGTTAATAATATAAATTCTGTCAATAATTGTTGAGACTTCTTTTAAGAACTGGGAACCTAAAAAGGCCGCTTTGGCAGAATCTTCATATGATCATAATATGATTCGTATTTTGAATTGAATATTTGAATTCATATTAAGCAATTATTCTATTTTAAACCTTTGACCATGAATATTCGTAAACTGGTCCACAAAATAGGCACTGCTTTACTGTCAATTGCGACCATTTTACGAATATTCATACAAAGCTGTCATATAGAATTTGCTTATGATGAATTGCACTCAATTCGTAATACGAATCATATTATGGTCATATAACGATTCTGCCAATGCGGCCTTTTTAGATCCGCTGTTATGAAGCTATGTGAATGCGATAGCCGCTATTAGTTTAGTTAGTACTGTATACATTTATTAATTTATGATCATCATTTCACTAGGTAAAAATGAGATAGATGGAGATTCGCGCGGTCCACAAGAAGGGGAATTCTGTATAGTGAGCTTAGATGATAGACCGTGGATAGCGGCTGGTGTTGTGTTGCTTGCAAAAAATAATCAAGTTCACATGCTTTTGGAAAGGTAATAATATTCATTTGACTCCTCTTTTTACATTATACCTACTTATGCATCAAATTATTTTACGAGCATACTTCATTTATTAATATACTAGTGGGCCCGGCGGACGTTGTCCCGCCCGATTACAGCGCCACCTACCGGGTCCAACTGTACGTTTAAACCTTCCTTGGACCTATTGAAATACACACAGAAAATTTCGTAAGAATCGGTCGAGCCAGAGTTCAGAGTTTTTGCGAGACAAACACACAGCGTTTCATTTTTATATATAAGATTCTTTTCGTTTATTCGTATTTATGTAATTTATTTTGATGCAGGGATCTCAGTCGTCGACAGACAAAATCAACGCATTACCACATCGATACATACGAATCATATGCAACTACAGTACAAAACTTAACAAACTTGGGAGTGCTATTGGAGGACACTGATAGATCAGACAGACTTCGCAGGTGAACTCTTTTATATATTACTCGATCAATAATGTTCTATCGCAGAATGAACGGGGGAGTGGTTGATGACTGGTTAAAGAATCGATTAAAACACCTTATCAGTACAAGAAACAGTCCTATGTCTCATTTTTAATGTCTCAATCGTTTTCTGTGCGAATATGAAAAACTGCTTGCATGTGATCTGGACGCAGCATTGTACAACGTATATAGAGCCCAGTTTATTTATATGCCAAAAAGCTTGTATCCAAAATTGGATATTGCGGTGTGTAACAATGCATGACATGAGGTACGAAAGTATGACCATAGATAATATCAGCTATGTTATGTCTTTTGTTAAGGATGGCCGTAATAGATTATATAACGTGGGAGTGTGGAAGGACAATGGGGACTATTTTGCGTAAAATATTTGTGAACACTGTGAATTCGGTATTGTTATAAAAATATTGTGTCATAAAATAATGCGCTCTAAATTCAAAGACTTATTGAAGATCATAAAAGATACCATTACCATTTGAACCACACAGGCTACTGACGTGGTCTGAGATATAATTTGCCGAAGTTTCTTGTAGTTTTCGAGAGAGTCCAGAGTTCACTATCCCTCGTCAGAGATACCTACTTTGTTTCACATTGAGTATTCGAACACGGTGTTACCCTGTTTCAGTGAAAAAGGTATGTTAAAAACCTATGTTAAAGTGTACCAAGAATTTCTCTGAAACTTAATGACATAGTAAAACCTTTAAGCTATACACTCTTCTACAGTAGTCGAGATATACCCACAAGGCTCTACTCACGGCCACAAGGCATGCTTCACCCAAGCCATGCTCTCGGATAAACTTAAATTAATTGGCCTCTATCTAGCCCACTCTATTCCCTAACTCCAATTACCAACTCAGAATTGTGAATGTCGTTTTAGTGTTGACATGAGCAAAAAATTATTATTAGCAGCAATGGATATAAAGTTTAATAAAAATGAAAGCTCTGACTTCTAGCAACAGAATAAAACGAATAGGATGCAATTCTTAGTGCATTAGACTATAAAATCAATTATTAATTAATCATCAGTCCTTTAGATAAAATGTAAAATTTCGTTTTTTATATACAAACTGCAGGTTGATCATAGACAAGCAAGCAGTGGAGTTCGACAAAAAGATGCCGCGAGAAGTGGGCCGTATAGGCACCAAGTTGATGCGCTCGCTCAACATCGAACAGCAGCGAGCAGTTCTTCGGGCGTTGGCCGCGCAGCACTATGTACTGCTACGGGGTTTGCCCGGCACTGGTAAGGGAATAATGGTTGATTTTGATGTAAGTGCGAATAATTTGTCCAGCAGGCGTAGCACGGGCTGCCAAGACGGGACTTGCTTGAGTCACGCGTTATCTCACAATTTCAGTGACATAATCTCTATGTCTTAAAGTGTAGCACGGCGGTGCATATTTAAGCTGCGGTCCGATAGCAGCACTCACAGTGATAACGATTATAATCGCCTGGTTCAAATTAAAAAGAACACTAAAAATTAGCGCCGTAAGTTCACGATGGCGTATAACGTTAACGATGGCGTCATGTGGCTCTTCATGCCGGCTAACATAAGTACGCACAACATTTCGGGGCGCGTTTGGAGCGCTAATAGTGACTCTCATTGATTTTCGGAACGCACCCTTAGTGACTGACGTGATAAAAATTTCTTGACGCTCCTCAAGGGATACGTGTCATTGAGTCTTATCACAAATTTCTTGGCAGCCCGTGTTACGCCTGCAGCACGACTCTAGAAATAATATAAAAAATATCTTAGAAATTTAATAACGATATTTGTTAATAGTCCATTACCACGGAGGAAACAGAAAGAGGAGGTGGTCTATGCAATGTAGTATTGTAGTCCTTCATAGGCCAATGTTGTCTGACGAAAAATACTTACACGTTTAGAAACTCAACACTAGAGGCGCTGCTATCAGTTGATCTCATTAAAAAGTAACGAAATACGTATAGGTGTACACAAATATTTAGTTTTAAAATACAGTGGTGTATTATTGGGTGTAAGTACACAGACGAAAGAAACAAAACCAACGATAAGAACATCTTTTTACTCGTGAGTACTTCACTTTCACTAGAAGCATTTCTTCTAGAATATTCGACACTGTCGAAAATGAATACGTTTACACTAGCGCCATCTAGCGTGAGAATACGGAATACTTGTATTGAACGCATCCAAAAGCGTGATTTTAGTTAGAGTAATTCCGTTTGGCTTTAAACGTACCCCTCATCTCACGTTTTGGATGCACAGGATTTCAAAGAGAAAGTATCAAACAACATCTTTTTGTTTCCTCCGTGACCATTACAGACTAACATCAACCCAAATGGAGCAGAATCGATAGATTACTGCAACTGGTCGAAAATAGACATGTGTGCGTTCAAACTAAAGCATTTTCGCAGGTAAAACGCAAACGATCAGCGTACTCATCCAAATGTTAGTTGCACTGAAGCAACGAGTTCTCGTCACTGCACATACGCACTCCGCCGTAGACACTGTGCTGAGCAGGTAATTAATAGTTTTTTTTTATTTCAAAATTGCTAACAGACGTTTGACAATTTAAAAACCACTAAGGTAGCAAGTATGCGATCTATGCTTTTTCCAGGTATATTTGGGACGTCAGATTCCTCTGAAGATGATTAAATATTCTTTTTATCTGCTTGTTTTATGAATAATCTCAAACAGCTAGCAAGATAAAACATCCTCGATAATCCTTATTTCGAATATCAAGTAGGCTTAATTTATCAACAGTCACGAATAAATTTCAAAGTAATAAATTCTAATTAATGCGAATTAAATAAAGCTTTGCATAATAATACATTTTGTTTGTAGAAAAAAGTTTACTATAACTCTTCTACGTTTACTTTCTTTGATTACATATTTCTTTACAATGACATAATCAAGAACTAAGTATATCATCAACATGATAAGTGAGTACCGCAGTCAATGATATTATAAATGAAAACGTAGATATGTTATATCTAACGTTCGAGATTCCAAAATGGGCGCACGCACATGGTCGGGAGAAGAGGAACCGACTTGACGCGAGACTATAGTGGCCAATGTAAGTCAAATGAGGCTTAGTTTGGGGCCATCTGTAACGGATGCGGTTGATGAAATGAGAGTTTGCGGAAAGTAAAGTAAATGAAATTTATTTGTTTCGAGACACACGTATAGCACAGTCGGTAGATGAATCGAAAGCGACATTAATTTTAAATACGGCTACCTATAATCAATTGCACAATATTTACAAATATATCGACAAATAAATAAACTAAATATTACAAATACCTTTAAAATATAAATAATTAATTTTTATAATTAATGTACCCAGTGGGCGTCGTGCGGCTGAGATGATGATGATGAATATACCCACGAATACAATAAAATATTTTGTATCCAACACCATCCACAATTTATGTCACACCGATACATTATTTTGCCCTCCCCGTCCTTGTCACAACATGTGTGAGACTCCCCTCTCCCTAGTGTGACATTACATATTTTGCAATTTTGAAGTTTTTCGTTAATAACTCAAATGTCGCGCCTTACTATATTACAATTTCAAATGTGACGTCACCAAGCTTAGAATCCCTCCCCCCTGTCACTCAACTGACTTCGTCTATCCCCCCTGCCCTCACATCTGATGTAGTTTATGGATGGCTGTTACACGTTCGGAGCGCTTATAATCAATTTAGAACTTTTTATTGTAATATCATTGATCTTAGTTTATAACAATTGGGGATTAGTTGATTAGGAGCTGTATAATGCAGTAGATTGATCCTCTGTGCCTCGAGTCTCTCGGTAATCAAAAGGACATTGTTCTGCGTCCATACATTGTTCGCCCCAATACCAACAGCAGTGAAAAAATGCTTTTCGTATAATTAGATATTAGTAAATACTGTACGTCCACATCAATTACCACGGACAAGCCTCGAAATCGAATTATTTAACAAAATGAATCAGATTTTGGGGTTAGGTTAAGTAACACTTTATTTCGTTAGAGCAGTGCACATAATCCATAAATATACAATTATTAAAATAATAATTATTGCAATAAATCAAGTAAAGTAAAGTAAAGAACAAGAAATCTCGAAATTATAAAGCAAGTCAAAAACACAACAAACTAACAAGCGACAGCGCGTGAGTAGTCAATTGAGGTGTGTTAACGTTGTAAATTGTAAAAGAAGTCATGAAAAACATAATTTATACAAATAAAAAAATTACCATACCTACTTAAAATCGACTCAATTCCATTCAATCAAGCAAAAGTAACAATAACTATTCGTTTATTTTACTTCATTTGGGTTTTGTTTCAGAAAGTACTTTTAAAATATTTTTGATTTGTCCTGCGAATACATGTATTTGTAATGAGTGTTATAAAATATGCATATAATTATGACGTAAATCAAATCTTTGTTGGTCATGGGGCGATTTTCGACATTGTCCTTTAGGCAACCAGAGGCCCAATTCTGCTAATAAGTTAGGTATAGCCGAATCGAAACTAAACCGTTGCGATCGACCAATGGGAGCGCGTATATTGCCATTCAACTGTTCGATGACCTGTTAATGTGGTGTTCTGATTGGTCGATTTAAGCAACGGTTCAGTTTCGATTTGGCTGTAACTTAGTAGATTTGGGTCTCAGGACTAGTAAAATCATTTTTGTATTGGACGCCCGAGCCAAGAGTCGCTTGTACATTGACACTTGGTGGTGATTCGCCTAGCTGCCCGGGCGACCAGCAATAAATATTAACACAGCTAAAAATTTTCTAAACACAACGTTTTTCTGCTGACCACAATGAAACAACGGACGCAAACACACGCACGATTGTGAGATATTTGAACAATTTTACGTGTTAAATAGTGAAATTGCGCAAAACCTGAAAGAACTTAAGTAGAATCGATAAGTAAAATCCCTCTTTTTAAATATACTTCATTCTCTCGTTTTAATCTCTTAATGGCGACGCTATGGCTAAGCGGAAACATCATACTGGCAGGCGCGCGACCATATAGAGCTTTAAGTTTAAAGTTGCAAGATATGCAGCAAAAAAAACGTGGTGGTTATTCGAACCCGGGTCCCTATAGAAAACGGTTGCTATTTGGACCCGATAGAAGCGTAATCGAAAAATAATTCAAAGGATAACACTGAAAACTGTAGGCTAGGTGCGAGCGAAGCAAGCGAAGCATAATATTAAAATAAAACTGCATGTTTCATACACCGTGTTCAAATAGCAATCGACTTCTATACGGATCCGGGTCCGAATAGACACAGCAATAAAAAAAGGAAATATCCGCGAAAATTTAATTGTTAGAATTCTTTAATAATAAAAATAAGTTGGGGTTTTGCACTATTTTAATGGCACGTTTAATGTTGCGTAAAATCTATGAAATTTATTTATAACTTTAAAAATTTATTTTACAAAAATTCCTTAACAGATTGCCAAAATCAATGAAAGTAATGAGGTTGGGTGCCATATCTCGCATCGCAAACTGCTTAGCTGACCGAAGCGAGCAGCAGCTAACAGCCGCCTGCAGTACTGTTAAGGAGCTCGAGGAACTCTACAACTCTATGGTATTAATAATGCTGAATATTTTGGATAAAAAAGTAAATTATTATAGACTTGGCTTGTTTGATTTTGTATAAGCAAAATGTCTTCTGGTGCTGAATCCCCAGTAAAATTGCAGAAACAAGGAAAGTACACAATGTAAATAAGTAACAAATAGGTAATTAGAAAAAATAAAATTGTATGTACAACAAGTCGTTTTTCTGAACTGCGTGTGATTGAAAAAAGAAATTGTAAGAGATATAAAAATTCATATTTTTTTAAATGTTTTTTTATTTAATGAAATTTAATTTATTAATAAATCTAGTGGGGTGATGGGTTTATAACCTTCCATTTGTTCGTGTTAGTAAAAAGAAACTATTCTTACAAGAGTTGAGTAAGCTGCATTTTGAATGTTTAACTTTTTTTAGGAAGTGGTCGGAGTCACTTGCCTCGGTGCGGCGCACGCGATGCTTTCGCGGACATCTTTTGATGTGTGCATAGTCGACGAAGCAACACAAGTTAGTTTTTTATAATTAATTTCCTTAACTGTTGTAATAATAGTGCATTATGAAATCTTAAAGAGGAATTTGTAATTGTAGGTTCTCCAGTCAACTGTCCTGCGGCCCCTTTTTGCAGCGAAGCGATTTGTTTTAGTAGGAGACCCGGAACAATTACCGCCCGTGGTTAGGAGTAAAGCGGCAAGGTAAGTGTACCAAATAATGACGACTATATTTATCTGCATTCCAAGAAAATGTAATGCGCATGTATATTAAAAAATAGTTTTATTCCTAACTCGTTAAACCGGCGAACTTCATCCCGCTTAACGGTCAATGAATGTCGTGTTATCTTTTATCTTTACCTTAACTTTTATCGTAATGAATACAAAAAAAAAAAAAAGTTTATGAGTATAATATTATATAACAATAAGATTAACTAATAACACACACAAAAAAACAATCTGGCCTTTTTTTAAACAAATGACAGACATATTTGTAAACCTAATTTATAAAAAAAAAACTATATTTTTTCGTGATTTTTCCGATATTCTCATAGTTATTCTGCTATTCGTGGCGGAGATGAATCCAACAAATCATAGATCATTAAAATTGGTCCAGCCGTTCTTGAGTTATAAACAGTGGTGTAACTAACCCAACTTGGCGCCCAACGTGGGGTTGAACTCCAGCACATTGTTATTTTATCGCTTGACCCCTTAAATGCTTGATTGTGCCATTATGGCGCTATTGGCTCAGATTCACATATAGGAGTATACGAACAACGAATATACCGTCATACGAAAACAATATCTCAAATGATTTTATCAGATGTTAAAATAGGCCCAAAAAATCGTTCTGATTTCTATAGAGCAACCAGTGCAGTGGTAATAATATAGTAAGTGCCTCTGAAATACCTTTTTTTTCGATGTTGTGCAGTGAGTCCATCTGGGGGTCAATGATGTTGCCAATTCGAGTGTTCTAAGTGTTCATTTGATGCGGTTTTTAGGCATGGGTCTGAAGTATCGGGATGATTGGGGACTGGGTATTGGGCGCTAATGGTGGATGAAGTGTAGATGTTTGCTGCAGATGACTAAAAGGGTATCAGGGAAGCAGGGGCGATTAAATCTTCAGAGAACAAATGACGAGCTGTGCTCTTTCATGTCTCCGTCACTCATTTTAGTTTCGATGTAAAGTTCGGTATTTTTTATTATAATTCTTGGGTTTTGATGGATGGGGGGATGGTTGAAATGAGGAGAACGGGCTGGGTGGAGAGCAATTTTGTGGCCATGGCGACGGTCTTTTACACTTAGAATTCTGTACTTACAGAAAAGTGAGATCTTCCCAGGCCCGAACAGAGTTATCCTGGATAACTTTAGTTATGTTTGAATTTGAGTATTTGAATTCGGTAAAGGATTTCCAGAAAGGTTCTGGAGGAACACACGCTGATGAGTTAGGGGGGTTCATGGAGTATTCATGGAGGAGGATATTCAAATCTCTTTGTCCTTTAAAAATTCGGGTCGGGAAACACCTTGTATACTGTACTAGATTCACTAACGATTGGTCGTTTGGAGAAGCTGCGATTACCTGTTCTGTTATATTACACATGCAAAAAATAAAACGTAAAGTCAGTTTTAATTTTTCGTCGAGATTGAGACGTGTGCTCATACAGGATGAATGGTTTACGTTCTCATTTAAGATATAACTGCGTGCTGGTGCGTCCGTACTAGTAAACCTATCCTATCGTGGCGACACTAACTCGCACCTCCTTACACTTGTATTTAAGGCGAGGAATTTCCACGTGCAAGCCCATATGTTCCGCACTTCACACCGTTCATTTGTACATGACGTTAGCGCGGACGCGGCCACTGAACAGGCGCCAACATCATGTGCCGCACAGTAAAAATATAACAGTACAACAAGGACGTTTTAAATCGTATGCAATATACTTTTTGCTAGGTTACAAATAAGTATTGATTTATAAACTGAGGTAAGTACCTACAGTAATTCAACCAATAAAGATACAGCTTTATGACTTCATTGCTATTTTTATTGTAACTTTACTTGTATGTAAATATGGACACTTTTTAATTGTTACATTACATAGTATTTTATTTGACAAACAACCACGTGTTTTTTTTAATAACTTAAAAAATAACAAAGTTTAAAAAGCTTTCATTTGCTAGTGACGTCATTGTACTCGTCCACCATTATAATACCGATACAAACATATATTTTATCAGAAAGAGACGTAAAGCAATTATCAATAATTAGCGACTTTTTCAAGATTCATCATAATTAGACCGTTTCTTCACAATTTAAAAGGTTTTAAATGTTTCTATGATGTGTTATTAATAAAATGTAAATTGAAATTTTATGCATATTTCTTTTGTGCAGTATAAAATGCATCACTAGAATACAAGAAATGCTCGATTAGCTAGAAGTAGTATTTAAAACAAAAGCTAAGAATATGACTGACGCGGCGGCATATATAAAGCACTGTTAAATTTTTTTGTTTGACTTCGACGGCTATTCGGTTTGATTTAGATATAGTAGATTGTTACACCGAGCGCTAAGTGACTTATTAATGCCCGCGGATGTTTGGTGCACGAGCACTTGCTCGAAGGCACTAATAGCCCGAGGGCATTAATAGCTCACTTACGAGGTGTGTAATCTGCTTTTCCTTCAACTTATTAAAAAATAATAAAAAACTGAAGTTCACTGTAGAAAAACTTATTTATTTATGACAAAAAAAAATACAAATTGTTCTTATTAAAAAACCAAACCTTATCTTGACGGTGGTGACGGAAGTGGAAAATCCACAAAAAAAAACTCACTGTCATGTACACCACAAAACCTTTATTTCTTGCCGTCAACATGAATGTGCACCAAAAAACACCACTTTCACTGCACAATATTCACTCGAATACAATTTTTAATTTATTAAAATAAAAACTAACCTTCGCCATAAAAGCCAATCGCCTCTCTTTTTTAAATAAAATTGGCTTTGTAGGGTCCTATCTAACTTGTTTTGCGCATGTGTATTTTTTGTGACATGTTATACAACCACTCAAATCTCTTTGGAAAAATGCCTACATTTTGTATGAATTTGAATTGTAATTTCTTTTTAAATTAGAAAAAAAAAACAACAGGGCAATTATGTTGAACGGGTCATTAATGAAATTTCATACAATACTACTGCCGTTTTCCAGGGTAGTAATGTATTACTTAGTGTTGCCTTTTCCGATGATTAGAGTAAAATTAATGAGTAGTTTGAAGAAAAATATTTTAATAGATATATGTAGGTATTTTAATACAGTACTGAATAAATAAGTACTATAACTTATTTCGCTTACTATTCGTCAATAAAGATATTTTAATATACATATGTAGGTATTTTAATACATTACTGAATAAATAAGTACTATAACTTATTTCGATTTGATTTGTTAACCGACTTCACTGACTTCACGAAGTTATGAGGTAACACATACCTCATAGCTTCGTCATTTATTAAATGATTTTCAAAATTCTTTTTGTATTCAGAAAAGTATACCCCCGAAGTGGTTCCATGCCATCAAGTCAGGATCTAGTATTAGAATCCCAAGAAAATCGAGAGAATAGGCACGTCCAACGTCTTTCCTGTTTTTTTTCTGAAGCTATTCAGGTATTTGCGTTTGAAAGACATCATCTCAAGGATTCTTCCACTATACTGAGCTTACGATGGATCCTTAACTTTAAGGAGTTAGGGGGTTAGTCTTTAGATATAAAAGGTACGTATTGACTCTCAGTTAGGTATATTCTTTTAAGTTGACTTAGAGAGCTATTATTAATTTCACGAAAAAAATAAAAATAATTTTTTTACAAAAATACCGACACCACTTCAAAACAAAAACTACTTCAAATTAAAAATGTAATGTTGTGTGTTTTATTTTATTGCTACTAAGTTGGCAAACAAGCAAACTGCCCACCTGATGGTAAGTGGTAACAGTCACCTATAATACATGTGGTTCCTGTGCGATTCGCAGTAAAACTGCAAGCCCCACAAGAACCACAGTGTACGTTGCCAACTTGTGACATCAGATGTAAAGTCACGGTACCCAGTAATTTCAGTGCCATATCTTGCCCTTCACACCGGAACACAGCAATGCTTGCATTGCGGAGGTCTTACCTATTTCTGCCGCAAATCAACACACGACCATGCACACGACGCTGGTACAGAGTCTCCCTCCGGTAATTCTCATATATTATTGTATACTATATTAGTGTATTCTTATATATATACTTTTTGACTTTGTGGTGTTTTTATTTTTACTTCATGATGTTCACGCGGTATTGGCGTCGTTTTCTAAGCGTCCTTGGTAGCTCGAAAGCTTTGAGACTTTTCCGAAACCACCTCAGCCGATCAGGCGGCGTACATCGAAAACATTATTTTTTCACACTATCTGGCTATTTTTATCCTTGCCTTAGCAAGCATCAAAAACGATAGTATTTTTGTTTTTAATTATATCCCAATTTTTGTGACAGGTATCTCTGGCAGGTATGTCATCATATTATTATTAGATGAATTCGAAACAAGCTCAAACCTGTTTTTGATGTGCTACCATCATCAACGCTGGCCAAGTGCGGGTTGGTCGACTTCACACACAACCTAAGAATTTCTTTACACGTACACGTGTGTGCAGCGGTCGGCGCGCCGGCGCGCTACTTAGTGGTAGGTATTTATAACGCTGCATTGCGTGAGTGACAGGGGCGTGCATGTACTAAACAAGATTATCAAGAAGAAAGCCACAAATCGCTATGAATATCAGGCAACCGTATTAGTCTCTAAGCAACCTGGTTTTAAAATATTAATTAATATTCTACCACCTTAGGCCGTTCTTTACCATGATGACTTTACATTTGACGACACGGTTAGCGCACAGAGTTCGAGTGATCGCCTACTACGCAACTGGTCGCGGGTTCGATTCCCAAATATTTTTAACCGACTTCAAAAAAGGAGGAGGTTATCAATTCGGTTGTATTTTTTAAATGTTTGTTACCTCATAACTCCGTCATTTGTAAACCGATGTCCAAAATTATTTTTGTATTCGATAGAGTATAGAGCGAGGGTGGTCTCATGGTCACCAAAGTCAGGATCTGATGATGGGATCCCATAGAAAATCGAGGAAAACACTAAAAACACTTCTTTCACTAAAAAGATTTCATTCACTGAAAAGTTAAAAAAAAATATTTTACAAAAAATAAAAAACGACTTCAAAAACACTGAAAGCTTAAAAATAATATAAGAATAGGTACAGACAACATCACACTTCTATATTGAAGTCGGTGACAAATTTTAACACTTTCTAGGAGATTATCGTTCGGCGCCGACTTCAATATAGAAGTGTGATGTTGTCTATATGTTTAATAATTCTATGTTTGTAACTTTGATGACACGGTTAGCGCAGAGGTCGAATGATCGCCTACTGCGCAACGGGTCGCGGGTTCGATTCCCGTACGGGACAAATATTTTGTATGGCCTACAGAATTTTTTTCCGGTCTGGGCGTATGTACATGTGATATTCTATGTTCGTAACTGCACCCACAACACAGGAGAAAATCTTAGTGTGGGGCGACGTTTTCAAAAAGAAAAAACTGCATCTACGACACAGTTGAAAATCCTAGTGTGGGCCGACGTATTTATATAAAAACACTTTCATTACTGAGTGACTGACAGATTACGCACAGCCGTAATTAAAAGGCACAAAAAGCGGAAATTTGACATATATGTTGGAAATTCGGGGGGTAAAACTAAAAAAGAATAGTTTGTATGGAATCTCTATGACATTTGCAGCGGGCAAAAGCAAATATTTTATAAAGTTTCACAAAATTCCGCTGATCAGATATTTTCTTTTAATACAATGAAGTGATCTTTACATAAATCGAACGGAAATTTATGTTAATTATTTTTTACTTTTTTATAATCAACTCACGCATGACCATAAATGTTACGAAATTTAAAAGATTCCTAAAATACTGTTTTACTGTTCATAATCATATATAATACATAGGCTCGAATAAAACTCTATTATTTACCTACATGTATAATGTGCTGTTGATTCTACCTTCTAAAGCTTTGATGTAAGGCGTTGTACATAAAGGGGGTAACATTAAGTATTTAAAGGAATTCAGCAATAAAGTTTTATAGGAAACATTATTTTGAATCTATGAATCGTTGCATATTTACTTGAAGAAATTATCATACTGGTTTATTAACACTGCACTGTGCTATATGGCCGCGGCAATAAAATATAAACATTTGGGAAATAAATATTTACCACTTTTCTTTCAGCATTTTTTGTATGCATTTGATTTAACATTTCGTCTTTGACTTCTTTTATTAGCGATTTTTACCCATAAAATAACTTATAGAAAAAAAGAACGAAAAACATATTTTTTCACACATAAAATAATTTAGGAAGAAGGATTAAAATAGTTTTCTCCTTTATAATACCTAATCCATTATTTACACTATTCACCATATTACTACACTAATCTATAATAATAATGAAAGTTAACAAAATAAACGCAAACTGCAAAATTAAAATTCGATCGTAAAGAAACACGTAATATATTTTTTTGCGCCCGCGACACGAAGCGACATGACCATACCCTTAAACGACTTGGCGAGTACTGTCTTATATGGAGCGCGATTGCAACCAAGCCAAATTATAGAATTTTCGTCATTTTCCTAAATATTTTATATGACATCAAAAAATCTGTCTTCACAGTTCACTAGATAATAACGAACTACATGTTTAGGTATAACTTTTATACTGTTTTATGTATATTTCGATTTCAAATCGTGGTTTTAGTTTTTGATTTAGACCTATGTTTGGATTTTTTTTCTATCGAGTGAAATGGAGTAAATCGTGTTTCTGCCTTCACAGTTCACTAGATTATATCTTCAAGTTTAAGGTGTGTGAATTTCAGAATTGTGGGTTCTAATATTAGCCAGATCTAGACGTTCTAAGATCGGCAAATTTGGGAAATCCTCGCCTTAACGAGTGTTCTTTATTTCTTTTTGACATCAATATAATGTCTGTAAGGGTTGCTACACATATAAGCGGGCCGGCATTCTTGGTACGGCAGTATTTGTTGAACAACAAAGTCGCGGCCCTACCGTCTAACTCACAGCGTTGCGCGATGGCGATAGCGAGGCACTCGCTATCGTTTTAATTTTACAAGTTTGCTGTGATAGGCGGTACGAAATCACAAGACGATGTCATAAAAGAGAGCTTAAGCGATAACAAGTGAGTTTGGTAGGCAGTAGGCGCGGAACGAAGCAATTACTACACTTGTTCGGCTTCAAACCATGTTTTATGCTAATAAATAAATTATTAAAATTATTATTTTCATTTAACTAGTGCCGATCGGGTTGCTCATTCGTGTCCGCATATCATTCGATTCGGCATATTTATTGAATTTATTTACCTGATTTTATTGTGTGCATTTAGCCGAGCGGTTTTCCTTCTGAATATTCATCTGCATAATAATAATAATAATGTTTATTTTCTCTCCACAAACATAAACACATTCTAAACACTATTTAGTACAGTTGCATTATATTATACTGCCTGCGGGAGACTGGAGTCTAAACATGGCAGTATTCTGTCTGTATTTTAGAACTCCAGGCCTCCAAACCTCAATGAACTCAATAACACAAGCGATAATATAAAAAAGAGGTCATTCAATCTAACTTACTTATACATACAATGGTACAATAATGTGTGGATGCGTAGAGCGTGTTTATTTGTGAAGGTGTTTATTTACCGCCCGGCTGTGCCGATTAATGCCGGCCCGCTTATCACGTCTGTAGCAAACCTTCAAACTCTTTGAATTTCAATATTTTTTATTGACCCAACACAGGCGCATGGGCATGGAAGAGAGTTTGTTCCACCGGCTCATGAGTGAAGAGGCAACGATTTCGTTGAGTCTTCAGTATCGCATGAACCAAACACTGGTGAACCTCGCCAACCGTGTCGCGTACGATGGACTACTGAAGTGCGCTGGGGACGCGGTCGCAAACTCGACACTAAACATCGACATCCAGGTAGATGTCATCTAATTTTTATACGATTTTAATGAAATAGATAGAGGGACACTAAAAGGACCGTTTGTTGAATTAGCGTCCGTTCCATTGAGTCATCCAGTAATGTCATACTCATAATAATCCTTAAAGGTCAACACTTGAGGGATGGTTTTGATTTTGATAAACTGGTTATTGAACATAATATAATAATAAAAATAAACATTTAAAGCTATGTTCAAAGGCGGACTTATCTCCGTATGAGATTTCTTCAGCCAACCCTAGCTAATGTAAATGAAAAAACAAAGTTCATCCATAAAATCACAATGTTGCCTTTTCTTATTCAACACCATATTACAAGACACGAATGTCCTAAGTCACCATCTATACAAATAAATAAAATTGAAGTGTCTGTTTGTAATGTCAAAATAACAAGTTTTTACTAAATGGCTATGAATGTATATTATATCGGGTACCAAAAACAAAAACACTATTTAATAAAAAAATGTATGTCTGTCTGTTTGTTCCCGCTAATCTCCGGAACGGCTGGACCGATTTTGACGGGACTTTCACTAATAGATAGCTAATTATATAAGGTATAATATAGGCTACTCTTTATCAAGATCTTAAAAAAAAATTGCCTTCAAAAATCAAAATGCTGCCAAAAGTTACTATTCCACGCGGACGAAGTCGCGGGCACAGCTAGTTTACAATAATAATGATTCACATCACTGATTCAGTTTCCACCACTAAAATGAGTTCTGTTTTGCTTGTAGAGTATCTCTGCGTTGACTGACGACTCCCCGTGGCTGTCGACCGCGTGCAGCCCGAAGCCTGAACATGCCGCTGTGTTTGTTGACTTGAAAGCAAATGGACAAGACGCTACCAAAGATATCAAGGCTTGCATCAACAAGATGGAGGCGAGCGTGGTAATCTGTTTGGCAGAAACTCTAATCCAGGTATATATTTTTATCCTCCTAATAATAGTCTGATTTTCGTAGTTTATTGTATATGTGTAGTAATAGTAGATTGTTAACCAAGGTATGTAAACAGTCTTGCACCCAAGGTATTTTGTTGAACATCGAGGGAATGTAAGTGACCCTCTACTTCCGATGTGAATACTCTGCTTTTCATCATTCATGGGAGGATATTATACACGGTTATTTTTTTATCACCCTGGAAAATTTAAGGGACGCTTCACGACATGGTATTAGAATGATTTAAATATAAATAAAAAAAATAACCCCCCTCCTTAATTTTATATTAATTTTTTAAAAAATACAAAAAATGCTGCACTAGTTGTGAGCAGCATTTTTAGAGATTTTTTTTTTTAATTTTTTTTTTATTTTTTTTTTTTTTTTTTTTTTTTATATAATATTGGATGTGTCCTGAAGCGTCCCTAAAATTTTCCAGGGTGATAAAAAAATAACCGTGTATAAGGTTGAAGACATTTTGCTAACAAATAAGCAATACCTTTGTGCCATGTTTTCATGTTTTAGTAAAAATATATATGTGTGCCATATTTTCATGATTTAGTAAAAATATTTATGTTTAAATAAAATAAAAATGTTATTCCAATGGGCCTACAATAAATTTTTGGCACAGGGTGGCGTGAAATCTTCCGATATTGGCGTGATCGCCCCTTTTCGCGATCAAGTGGCGTTGCTTAAACGCTCGCTTGCCGGCCTGGCAGAAGTGAGCACCGTAGACCAGTTCCAGGGGAGAGATAAACCGGTCATCATATACTCGTGTACAAAGAGTGAGGAACGGGAACAGAGATCTGCTAGGGTATGTTGAATATGAGGGTAAAATTTTTATAATATGATTTAAAAACGAACTTAGCAAAATGTGTCACTATTCATTAGTGACTAGACCTCTATAGGTCCTCTTACTGATGAATAGACCCAAATATCGAGATATATTACTTTCTTTGATTTCTAGTATAAGGAAAAGTATTGCCCCATGATATCTGTCGAGATCCAAGACAACCCCCTGTGCTTGCCTTGCTGATCAACAGATGAGACTCTGGTGCTTCTGACCAACCTGCACTGGGCCAGCATGCTGGGAAACGGCCCAAATACTCTTTTTTGAAAGCCTATGCACCGAGGGTGTGGTTGGGTATATTTTAAGAGTTAGAATGAGATCACTTAATAATGATACAATGTGAGTTTTATGTGACAAAAATAATGTTTATGTATTACCAAATGTTTGACGCCAAACAGGCTTTGAAATTTAATAGAGGAATTATGCTGGAATTATATTTTTGATGACGACACATCACAAAACTTTAAAAAACCGTAACGAGTTGTTATGTTTTTCTTGGATTATAGATTTTTGTATTTATATTATAATATAATATGGCGAATTTGGTAGGGAAAGGCAGAATCTTATCATTGAGCTCAACAGGACGCTGGACCTCGTCTCCGAATGGGGCTCCAACAATCTTGTTGAGTTCAATGCTAAGAAAACACAGGTGTGCGTGTTCTCGGCGAAAAGGTCACCTTTCCTCCCCCTTCCTTCTCTTCAGGGCACAACCCTTCACACACAGAGCAACATCACCTTGCTCGGAATGAACATTCGCTGCGATCTGAACCCCAGAGACTACATCGAATCCGTCATAACTACTGCCTCACGGAAACTCGGTGTCCTGAACAAGGTGCGTAGGTATTTTGCGCCGGACCAACTATGCTTGTTGTATAAAACTCAGGTTAGGTCTTGCGTGGAATATTGCTCGCACCTTTGGGACGGCTCCGCTCAGTACCTCCTCGATGCTCTGGACAGATTGCAGCGTCGCGCTATTCGCATAATTGGCGATGTAGAGGCAACTAACACCCTCGAGCCTCTACAACTTCGTCGTGACATCGCCTCTCTTAGCGCCTTTTACCGAATGTTCCATGGGGAATGCTCTGAGGAGCTCTTTAACCTTATCCCTCCCTCTCCATTCCTTAACAGAAACACGCGTAAGGGCCTTCGGAGTCATCCGTACACTGTGTCCTCCTTTTCACACCGTACCAAGAAATTCCAAGATTCCTTCTTCTGTCGTTCATCCCACACTTGGAATTCTCTACCTGCGCACTTGTTTCCTCCATCCTACAACATGGGTTCCTTCAAAAGAGGCGTGAAATGTACCTTTAGCCCGGTAAAGTCAACGACACCAAAGAGAACGACACAAAAGAACAATATGAAAACACAAATAAAATACAAAATAGATGATTTTAGACATACAAATATAACAATGGCAAACAATACGAATAATATTAAACTACCTACAGTACAAAATAATACAAGCCAGCAAAATAAAAAAAGTAATATTTGCATTATTAGTAATAATAAGAACAATGCAGTCAGAAGAATAGCAGAGAACTCACTGAGTGACAAAAAAAATATAAATATATGTCATTACTTATTTACGCACTGTGGTATAGAACAAAGCTTGCAAGGACTGGAAAGTAAACTCCAAACATTTACAATGAATGACTTTTGTGTTATATTGATAGGGGATGAAGACTTCAAAAGCACTAAAGATTACCATAATCTCGTTTTGTATATAAGAAAAATATTACAACAAATTAAACACACTAATATTATTATTTGTACACCTACATATAATGTAGGAAAATACAAAAACTTGTATAATTGGAGGATAGAAAAATTTAATGATATGCTGTATCTTGATATTTTATCCAATGAGCATGCTTACTTTCTAGACACGAATAGAAATCTTTCATATGACTACGATATGTTTAGTGAAGTTTCTGGATCTATTAATAATTATGGGATGCGAATTATTTTTAATGATATCACAATTTTAATTAATGACATTACGACATATTTTGAATACATTTCTGACAAACAAGAAGACATACATATTAAAAATACTGACAGCTTAGAAGCCCGCGAGAATAATCAGGAGTTATTTCGTAACTAAAAAAATATCTATAATGCATCAGAATATTGCAGGTATTTTGAACAAATCCGACCTGCTTGTCATCCAATTGGAAGAATTAAAAGAGAAAAATAGTGAAGCTGATATTATATGTTGCACAGAACACTTTATGGAAAAGGGGCATGAAAATCTACTTGATATTCCAAATTATAAACTCGTAGCATCCTATTCTAGAAAAAATAAAAAAAGAGGAGGAGCCTGTATACTAATAAGGGACAATCTCCAGTGTGAAGAGATTGAAGAAATTTCAGGTCATTCTGTGCAAGGCGTATTTGAATGTTGTGCTATAGAGATAAGGTTGTATAATATAATTATAATGTGTGTATATAGGATACCGCAATTAACTAATCTTGATGTTTTTTATGAAAAATTAGACATAATACTTAGCAAATACTGCAATAGACGTAATAAACATATGGTACTATGCGGCGATTTTAATATAGATTTACTAAAAGGCAATAAAACTGCTTTAGAATTTGAACATTTTCTTTTAGGTTACAACCTCAAATTAGCACTAAAAGAACCGACTCGAATGGCTAGTAACTCATGTATAGATAATTTTGCTCACAATTTTATACGTGGTTGTAAATGTAAGGTTTTAGACTTGGCTCTTTCTGATCACACTGCACAAATATTGAGCTTACCAGTGAACAGAAAATCAACACAAATTAAATGGTTAACAAAAAGACGAGATTTATCATCTGATCATTTAATAAAGTTTAATAATTATCTACAATGTCTCTCTTTCTCACAAATATACCAAACAAATAATGCCAATCTGAGTTACAGAATATTTCTTAATGATTTTAAATTGTTGTATAATCTTTGTTTTCCCTATAAGTTAATAAAAAATAATTTAAATAAAAACGTTAAATGGCTATCATCTGGTATTAAACAATGTAGTAAAAAAAGAAGAACACTATTATGGCGTTATAGAATGAAACCTACTATTGAAAATAGAAATAATTTCACTAACTACAATAAAAGATATAAAAAGATTATAAGATTGACTAAAAAATCACATAATGATTACTTTATAAAAAAATCTGAGAATAAGTCTAAGGCTGCATGGAAAATTATCAACAATCACTATCGTTCTTCTGACATTAAAGAACAACTTCTGAGCATCAAAAAAGATGATAAAATTTTGACGAAACCCATTGATATTGCAAATGCGTTTAATAATTACTTTGTAGATCAAATTGAAACAACATCAACGCGACATACACAAGAATATTTCAAATTGAATTCCCAAACGCAATCTTATTTTATGCTGCCTATAGTACCAGAGGATATAATAAAAGCTACTATGGCTCTAAAAAATAAAAACAGTGTAGGCTTTGATGGTATATCACCTAAGGTGGTAAAACATTCTATTCGGATAATAGCACCTCACCTAAGTCATATTTTCAATATTTGTATAACTAGCGGGGTCTATCCCGAAGATATGAAAATTGTTGTGGTGAAACCCCTGTTTAAAAAAGGTGAAAAAGATAATATGAAAAATTATAGGCCCATAGCTTTATCTTCGATCTTTTCTAAAATTTTCGAAAGAATAATATATGATAGACTTTACTCATATTTTGAAAAATTCAATATACTGTGCAATGAACAAAAAGGTTTCAGGAAAAACAAATCGATTAATTTAGCAATATATGACTTATTAAGTGCAATTTATAGTAATGTAGATAATAAAAAATTTGTTTGTGCAATATATGCCGATATGACTAAGGCCTTTGATTACGTAGATCACAATACATTAATTTTTAAATTGCAAACCCTAGGCATAAGAGGAAATATTTTAGAACTACTAAAATCATATTTGTGTGGACGCAAGCAAATCTCACAAATTTCTAGAATATGTCCAAAATTGAAAAAAGAAATTCATCATTTATCAAATGAGAGAATAATAAAATACGGTGTTCCCCAAGGTAGTGTTCTTGGACCACTGTTGTTCTTAGTGTACATTAACGATTTACCCCAATATATGAAACATCCCACAGTATTATTTGCTGATGATAGTACTATTATTGTTAATTCTTATAACATAGGTGAGCATGAAAACAGGATTGGAGCGGCTATAGGTGATTTGATACATTGGCTAGAAAAGAATAATCTAAAAATTAATATGACGAAAACACACATAATGCATTTTTCAAAAGAATTACAAGTAAGATCATTGAAAATATTATATGAAGACACTGAAATACGTACTATTGACACAACCAAATTTTTAGGACTTCAAATAGACAAAAAGCTTACATGGAAACCACATATAGAAGAAATGTGCAAGCGATTAAATAAATGTGCGTATGTGCTGTTTAACTTGTCGAGATTGGTTAACAAAGAAACGGTACTTGTTGCTTATTATGGCTTAGTAGAATCGGTACTGAGATACGGTATAATTTTCTGGGGTAATTCCACCGATAAAGATATGCTGTTTAGGACACAAAAGAGATGTATACGATGTATGTGCAATCTGGGAGTTAGAGATAGCTGTGTTCCTTATTTTACAAATCTGGGCCTTCTCACATTACCATCTCTTTATATCTTCGAGATAGCTGTATTTGTTAAGATAAATATACATTTATTTCCAAGTGTGGTGAATACTAGAAAGCAACCAGTAAGACAGCAGTATGTCAAACAGCTATGTCTCTTTAAATGTAAATCCGCCTTGGTGCGAAAAAGCGTTCTGAATATGGCTCCTTGTGTGTATAACAAAATACCAAATACCATTAAAGATTTGCCACTACAACAATTTAAGAAAAAATTAAAACAATTACTTGTTCAAAAATGTTACTATTCTGTAAATAACTTTCTTAATGACTTTGACATATAAATAATTTTATAATTTATGACATAAGTATTTGCTTCGAGTGTAATAATTTTATAATATTTAATTTTGTTAAATTTAACTAACATATTCCTAAATAACGAATTATGATTATGATTTCTTGATTTTATATTTTATGATGAATGTACAATTTAAACCAATTTAATGCAATATTATGTTATCTTTTTCTTCTAATTTGTGCATGCCTTTATGGCGAGACATAGTGAGACTGTTTAATTTGTGATATCAACTTTGTACCCTACCTATGTTCTGACAAATAAATGATTTGATTTGATTTGATTTGATTTGAAAAAGCATCTTTTGGGCCGGCAAGGGGCGGGCAGGTAGGAGAGTGGATGTCGTCCCTACTCTATCTGTCAACTCATTTGGGCCTCTTTCACCGCTTAACATCAGGCGGGAGGAGGTCATTTGCCGGGCCATCCATAAAAAAAAAAAAAAAAAAAAAAAAGAATGTGTACAATCATATCACAGTCCATGATCTCTTTGTCTAACTGGCAATATAAACTAAAATACAACTTCATTGAATTGTTGCCGAAAGAGCTATTGCTAATATAATAATAATGAGAAAAGCATATTCCTAATTGCTAGCCATGTGATCAAAAAAAAAGATCCATAGCAAAAATTATATCAGATCTTAAAATTCTGAAATAACAATTATTGTCAGCAAGCGTAGCACGGACTGCCAAGAATTTGTGATAAGACTCAGTGACACGTATCCCTTGAGGAGCGTCAAGAAATTTTTATCACGTCATCGTCAGTAACACTGAAGCTGCGTTCCGAAATCAATTACAGTCACTATTAGCGCGCTCAAACGCGTCCCGAAATGTGAGCGTGCTAATGTTAGCTGGCATGAAGAGCCACATGACGTCATCGTTAACGTCAAATAGAAGTTATAGCGCTAATGCTCTGGAGTGAAATCACTTTATGCGAACTGTCAGTCTGACGTTTAATAATTGTGTTTTCGGTTCAAAATGAATCAACTTGTTCTTCCGGACCGAAATCGTAAGCATGCTGATAGCGCTGTTAGCACTTTTAGTGTTCTTTTTAATTTGGAGCAGGTGATTATAATCGATTATAATTAGCACTGTGAGCGCTGTTATCGGACCGCAGCTTAAATACGCACCGCCGTGCTACTCTTAAGGCATAGAGATTATGTCACTGAAATTGTGAGATATTGCGTGACTCAAGTCCCGTCTTGGCAGCCCGTGCTACGCCTGCAAGAATGAAGTTACCTGGGTGACATCACTTGAAAGCTTAAAATAAACTCATTTTGGTATTTACTGTCATGCCATTATTAATAGTTAAATATCTATCACAGGAAGGTGAGGTTCTAAACGACCAGCGTCGACTAGCCGTTAGCGTTACCCGAGCGAAACATAAACTGATTGTAGTAGGGAGTTCAAGTGCACTTCACAGATACAAGCCGTTGCAGAAGTTAATGGATGCATGCACTCTTGTTACAATGAGCAAACACGAAATCAGCGCGCTATCTACAAAGTACCAATCGCAAGTTATGTGAAACATTGCAGTGTTATTAAACTGTATAAAAAATATTTTGAAAAAGAAAAAGACTGACATTTTATTGTTTTATATAATTAAAGTAAGTCATATAATTTTTTATGATAATTTTGAGTTTCTTTCCACAGTTAGTTTATTTTAGAATCATGTATAAGTATTTTTTTGTTAGATTATGTGGATAATTATAAAAATAAACATATTAAGGTGATTTATATAAAAATTGTTTAATTTATATTTATGCGTCCTGAAGGCCAATAGGCTAGATGACTAAAAATTTTTTTTTCTCTAATAGAAGCTCATTCATATAATAAACAGAAAGAAAAAAACGGTTTTCGAATGACTATAAAAATAACCAAGATATAAGGTATTAAAGATTTTTCTCCATCTCTTTCTAGCAAAACGGCAATTTACAACGAGTTTATATGGCAGTACTCAACGATGACGTCACGGTTGATGTCGGATCTCTCTGTCTAATCGCCTTCAAATTAACAACTTAAAATGCTTGTATCTAATGTATTTCTAAGCCGATTTTAATTCTAATTTCACAGGACTACATCTTTTTCCACGGTGTTTTAATGTTTAATGACAAGACGTAAAAATTAGAATTCAGTCATCATCCCAATTCTGGTAATTATCCACCGCTTAACCAAAACGAAGTCTGCGTTCGACCAATCAGTAGGGCTAGCACGAACATTATTTGCGTCAAAGTATTCTTATCGATATCGTGAAATATTCGTATTGGAATAATAATTGTACAGCGCCACTACAGGGCGTACTTGGAACTAAAATGCTAATACTTTGACGCAAATATTCGTGCTAGCTAGCCCTACAGAACGCCACGTTATACAGGATGACAGGGAAACTCGACCTATTCCTTGAAAGGGGTTATACTAGAGGTCAAGCAACAAATTAAGTCCAGTGAACTAGGGGTCAAAACTGGATGGTTACTGAGTTGTTACGGTTCTTCGATTTTTTAGAAAATTTCGGACTTGCTACCAAAAACCATTGTGAATAAACAACTCCACTCTAAACATTGAATTGATACTTTTCTGAAAGCTGAAAAATTTGTGATCATCTTTAAAAAAAAATGCTTGCCCAAAACTTATATAACCTCAGAAATAAAAGGACTTTAGTAACAATAATTTTTATTTTTTGTAATTTTGCCGTAAATTATTGGGAAAATACGGTATGAAAGTTGCGTACAAATTAGTAAAATGACTAACTAGTTTCATAAGTTTTCCAAGAAGGCACAAAAGTTATTAACTTTCCTAGCTGTTTTTAAAAAATCTGCAGAAGCGCTGTAGGTTAAACTTTTAACACAAGGCTGGCCAAACCCAGGCTCGCGGCACAGATTAGTTAATAGTTACTACGTAACAGATACATCACTCCCATAGAAACGCTCAAATCGCTGTAATAATAATAGCCAAAACCGACAAACAAAAGTCGCTGCAAGAAGAAAAGGTCTCTATAAACGCGAGCCGAGAATCGAGATTCCCGCGTACACCGCGTGATTGCGTCATCGAGCGAAAACATAAGGGTTGTACAAAGAACATAAACAAAATGGTATACATAGGATTAATGAAATAAATCGATTGCGAGGAAAGCCCCCACTCAAATGTGCTTTAATTTTATAAAATGATAATAACAATAGTACCTACTTTATTTGCAAGAATATGGAATATAAAATACATGATTGGTGTTCAATTATATACATTATTCCTCATAATCTACTTCTAAATTGGCAGTGCGCAAATATTGAAAATTTTAAAATACTTAGTACATGTCAAAAAATAAGAGAATAGAATATTATTTTATCGTCATTAATACATTTAAAAATTACAAAAAAATACAAATTCTTGGTTTTCATCTCAGCCGATGTTAAGTGACAATGTTGCTGACCACTGAAGATTGTTACAATGGCATCGAATTACTGTCTTATTAGTTCGAATTAGTACTTCGAATTTCGACTATGAAAAAAAATACTTTTTTTTGTCTTTTAATAACTTACAATAGCTTCACAGTAATGTACCACCGTATGGTTAAATAAATTGATTAAATTAAAATTATTGTGTGGTTTTATAAACCACAATGCAAGTAGAACTTTTTTCGAATCAACATTTAACCGAAAATTTTCGAAAAATTATTCGATTTAGGTATAAAAATCCCGTTTTTAGTTCTGAAAAGAAATTTATAAATAAAAAATTATTGATAAAAAAAAGAAAATAAAGATCAAATAAATATAATAAACAAAAAAGCAATAAAATAAACAAAAAGAAACCAATAAGAAACAAAATAATAAAAAACAAATTTATGAAAAAAAAAACTAGTTACAAGATTCGATAATAATAATAAGTCTCGCGTGCGGCGCGGCGGGTGGCGGCGCGGCGGCCCTCTGCCGGTCGGAGCGCCGGCGCGCTATTTAGCGGTAGGTATTTATAATAGGCCCTACTCACGATGCAATCTAACTTGCGATCTGTTGCTGCAACATGTTGCAATCGCGGTTGCACGTGCTCTACTCACCTATGCAACTTCGCTTGCAATTTCATTTTGCGAACAAACGCCTTAACGTCACAACGTGTACACGCCTACGTACCGAATCGTATTATAATGCTACCAACGCTATCTAGATTTCAAAAACCGGCCAAGTGCGAGTCGAACTCGCGCACTAAGGGTTCCGTACAATTACCTATACAAAAAACGGCGAAAAATCAAAATTGTTGTATGGGAGCTTAAATATTTTCTCCCTTAAATATTTATTTTATTTTAATTTTATTATTTATTTTTAAAGTAAATATACAACTAAATATTCGGTGAATATTTCAAGCGTCTACCTTTTGCCGTTATTAATATTGAGCAAAAAACGGCAAAAAAATCACATTTGTTGTATGGCGGCCCCCTTAAATATTTGCGACGACAGAAATACATTATCTGTGAAAATTTCAACTGTCTAGCTAGGTTCATGAGATACAGCCTAGTGACAAACAAGCGGACGAACGGACAGACAGACGGACAACGGAGTCTTACTAAAAGGGTCCCGTTTTTACTCTTTGGTTACGGAACCCTAAAAAGTAGCATTTGCATTAGCTCTTGCTTATACAATTTAAACACCTGAGAGGAGAAGAAAGAAAAAACAGTTTTAGGTAAAAAATGGTAACAGCTACAAAATAAAATATCGCAAAACAACATTATGTTTCATTTGGAACCAGAAGATTTCTCAATTTTTTCTCTGCGGATCATTTTCATTACTATGAATTCTAAACGCTACCTACACCACAGAGGTGTGGGTGACTAAGCGGCACACGTGCGACTGAGCCAAGTTGCATGCAACCGCGCTATTCACATCGCAATATGTTGCAGCAATCAGTCGGTCGCTAGCGCGGGCGATGCGACCTGCGATAAATTGCATGCAACCTGCAACCTTCCTATTCACGTCGCAATCTGTTGCATTGTAACAGATCGCAGCAACAAATTGCTAGCGAAATTGCATCGTGAGTAGGGCCTATAACGCTGCATTGCGCGAGTGACGGGGGCCTGCTCGCGGGCCACGTGGTGGCCCGCCAAGGCATTTGAATTTGCCCACCAGTGCGAAATGTTCCGGCCAGTGCCCAGAAATAGCCACCGCACACTGCCCTAAAACTATTTTCAACGAGAAAGTGTCTTTAGAGCAGTTTACAGTTTTGGAAAATAATTTCTAATGATAATTTTTTAACACCCTTGCTCGTAAAGCTGATGTAATTCCACCGGTTTTAAATATGTAAAGCGGATCATAAAAAACGCGTTTGTTACCAAAGCAAATAGTTAAGTTATAGTCCATACAAATTCCATAACAGTATTATTTGCCATTTCAAATATGGAACTGATCGCCGCCGCACGACTCCAGCTAGTGAGCAGCGCGCTGTTGCTATTCAAATTTCGAACTAATCGCCGCGCGGCGCCAGTCAGTAGGCAGCGCTAGCCCGCTGTTAAAATGGCGGGAAAGCAACAGTGTGCATTCACAGATTGAGTTTATTAAAAAAAAACCAGTTTATTCGGTAATTTAAAAACTTGGCTGCATGCTCTAGCGTCTTTGCCAACATTTTCACGCAGCCACGGCAGAAAATAATTCTCGCGCCATTTTTCTCAAATTTTCTTTTCTTTGTACTTGTATTGTGAATATCTAAAAATGACAACTTTCAAAAATGAAGATGAGCAATATATTACTTCAACTCCACCGGATATACTAACAGAAGCGCGAACCGCATTCGACAACCACGTATGAAAATTTCTTGAAGTGGAAAAACATAAAAAATGCCGAGTCATTTTCCGAAAATGTAGTTTTGGCGTATTTTAATGAACTAGCTAGTAAATATAAGCCTAGCTCGTTGTGGACAACATATTCTATGCTGAAAAGTACCCTCAAGATGAAAATTAGTGTCGATATTATTATTTTTTTCTGTTTCCTCGCAAATGTGTTAAAAAACGTCGTACGATATACGTGCGTATTGGTTATAACATGCTCGGCTCAATTACGTAACCATCTTAACGCACTAATATCGTAATATTAGTGCGTTAAGATGGTTACGTATACGCTATAAAAATGTTGTTGGTTCCACCTATGTTTACGAGAAAACGTTTTCAACTCTATCCTACATTAAACATTTCAGATTTCATTTTATTATCATTACTTATCAGATTTAAAATCAAATATCGATAAAGTAGTATTAGAAAAACATTGAGATAAGTACGAGTAGGTATTGTTTTTAAATTTGATTTTATAAGCCGGAGACGGCGCCGCCCCAGGCCAATAAATAAAATATATGTTATTTATTGGTATAAAATTTTACCTTCACTGTAGTATTATATTATCTGTGCCTTCACTTACTTCTAAAAGTAGTGCCCCGGGGCCGTCTCAGACTTTAAAAAAATGCCCACCTAGAAAATCTATTGGCCAGCCTTGTTTTAACACATGGTTAAACATCGCCCGACGACGCTCTATGCTTAGATCATTTAGCCTATGGATATATGGTACGCAACAAATCGCAGTATACATTTTTCTGACACATTTTGCGGAATCCTTTGAAATTTGACACCTCTTAAGATATTTTTAACAATTTTTCAAATATTTCTGATTTTTTTTGTATCAGCAACCTAAGCAGCACGGCTATTCATCACAAGCCTTAAAAATTCATGAATAATCCATAATTTTTACACAAAAATCAATCAAAATTATGGTTTTTCTAAAACTTATAAAATATTTTTATTTTCAGTCCACTTTCACTCATCGTGGTGTAAGAAAAAGTATGGACACTACTATGGCAAGTTTTTTTTAAAGTTTATGCATCTAATCAAGATTCCAAAATGGTATAATACTCTAGGAAAACTAGCCACAAAAAAATATGCGTACTATTTTGAACAAGAACCAAAGGAGATGTTTCATTTTCGGCTATGAACATGTACAGTACATTAAAAAATGTAAAAAAATGAATAAAACTACTACAAATTACATTGCCTGATATTTTCAGCCGTTAAACCGTGTACAAAAATATTTTATAGCATCCAAATAAAACCAAACCTAATAAAGGATACCATACTGTTTCTGTAATCTGTGGCTGTGTTCTGTGAATAAGTAATCAGTCGTCTGTGAATAAGCGCGAGTACACATGACCGACAATCGGCAACCGATTTGTTGTGTGGTAACGTATACATTTACGAACGTTCCATTTTTCATCGATAATCGGGGTGGCTGCGATACACCGATATTTTTATGACCGACTTTTTGTAGTTCGCGTGCGTTGCAACGTAAAAATCCATGTCTCATTTTCCACCGTCAATAAATCGGTCACCGATAGTCGGTCGAGTGCGAACGCGCCAAGTCTGTCACTGTCAGTGAATTTCTCATATTATAGGGCTTTATTATTTTAGACTTTTTGCTGTTAAACTGTTTACCACGGAGGCGCGTTCAGGGCCTTCGCGCGAAGTACAACTTTTCGCTCTAACCCCGTTCAATGCCTTCGAGCGTGACAACCGGGTGAAACAACCGGCCCGTTCAAGACCTTTGAGTGTCGGCGCGAGTTACAACCGAACAACTATCGAATTTGATGGTTGTAAAACGCTCTGACGTTTATGACTGAAATACTCTTACGTGATTGGATGGTATTGGCGGCCATATTCTATAATGTCATCTACTAGAATGAGAGAGAAATAAAAAATCATGTGAAAGAGGGAGATAAAAGATTTGGTTGCTGCAATCCGTTCAACGCCTTTGAGCGAGTTAAAAAACAATCGGACAACTACACCCAGAGCTGCGTTCAGAACCTACGCTCGAGTGCACTCCGAGTGCACTCTGACAGCAACCGACCCGTTCAGAGCCTCGGGATAAAAAACGCTCTGACGGACGGTTAGTACACTCTGTGCCCGTTCAGAAGCTTCGAGTGATGCAACCATAGATATAGAATGAAATAGATGGGCTATAAAAGCCGTCAAACATGAGGAAAAGAGATAAACTTATACACATTGCCAAAGGAAAGAAGAAGATGGCATAATTTTTTTTGTCCTTGTTACCGTATATAGGTGAAACTGGTAGTGGGGATTGTTTATCACCAGCGTCTGGTGCTAAACAAATACGTGGAAGAAATTTGTTCTGTGAATTATAGCTTACTGTGTAATTATTTAACACTTTTATTAGTGTAATTGTGAACTATTTGAACATTTAAATCATGGTGCACTGCTCCGTTTTAGTTTGTAATAGTGATAGTGCTAGAAAACAGGAAAATATAACCTTTTACAGGTAAGACCTAAATTGTGTCAATAAAAAGCGCCAAAACTATTTTTTAAATTATAGATACAAGTTATATTGCAATATTTTATCCTTCTACTATGGTTCTCAATCATATTATGGGATTAAACATGAAATTTCAAACTAAGTAGTAAGGTTATTGTTAACCTAACAAGCTAGGAATGTCGCCATACAATATGGCCACGTATACAGCCAACGCGTATAACATTTTGCCGGGTTATAATGATACCAGTTACGCTACGACTATTTTTCCTTGATTCGTAGGTAATTTGTTACGTGAAAGGGAACTCGCATATTAGTTTCTGTGTTACATTAATATTGACATATTTAAGTATAAAATTTTGAGCATTTTAGATAACAAAGGTAATTCTTTTGAAGTGAGACTTTCCATTTGCTTGTTTGTCTGTATTTAACAGATTTCCTTCGGGGAACCTCCTTTTATTTTTAACCTGTATACATATTGTTTCAGGACGCATCGGTGTTGGATTTCGGTTCAAATTTGAATACGCCCCGAAAGAGAAAAATGCGGCTTCAAATGCTGGGTTTGAAACAATCAGCGAGGTCATCAAATAAAAAACTACGGCCAGTGCGTCAACCGCTTAGACGATTGGGAAAAAAAGTAGTCTAATTTTAGAAAATGTTTATTTAAAATTTAATATTATACATTTTCTAAATCTTCACAAATATTTAGTAAATGTGTAAATATTGGATTTTAAATAAACTGCAGAGATAAAGAAAAAACAATGATTATTGCCCGCTGTATTCTTAATCGAGCGACGATCTTCGCAAGGTACCTAGCTGGCAAAAGCTGGAAGCGAATGGTCGCGGATCGTGCTCAGTGGCGAGCACTTGGAGAGGCCTATGTCTAGCAGTGGACGCGTGTGGATGATGATTCCTAATATTTTTTCTTATATTTGTAAAGATGTTTACATAATAGCTTAAATAAATAATAGTAAAATGTTTTAAAACGAAATATACTACACTTTTCGGATTTACTCGAGTAAATCCGAAAAGTGTAGTTTTATTTAAAAGTGTAAATAACTTTAGACTGCGGCGAAGGTTGAATGAAGAATTCAATAAAAAAAATCGCAACTTCCTCCCACTTTTATTTTTTGAGACATATTATTGAGCGAGGGGCGCTCATTAAAATGTCTCAAAAAAAATACGTAGATCAATCAACCCTACTTTATGTTTATAGTGGTAAAAGCCACTATAAAAATAAAGTAGGGTAAAACTTAAAGCAACACTGGTATACCCATCTACTTTAGGCAGGTATGACGTCATCTATGTCTGTCCCTTACGGGTATACGGTCACGTCCTATCTATTCATTCTTTATCTAAGGATGCAACCAACTCGAGCGTAGAGTGAAAAACACTCTGACAGATTTTATGTCAAAGTCGATGTCAAAAATACGCTAATTATTTATTATTTTATTAAATAACACTACTTTGAACTCTTTTAAGTCTAACACAAGGGAAATATAGTGATTTTTATGTGTTGTAATTATTTTTAAGCAGAGAAATGGATATTGACTGTTAATTTCATAGTAAGGATTAATAATATTTTGTCCTTTGCTTGATCTTGATCGGCAAGATACAAACTAAAAAAAAAGATAGCAACCGACCTGTTCTGAACCTCGGAGCGAGTGTGAAAATCACTCTCGGTTGCATTACTCTGACCCTCGGAACGCAACTCTGTCGTGTGTCAGTTTTTTTCCAATTATTTTTTTTCCCTCGTTCTGTAACAGTGTTGCCATTATATTAATGTTATAAAACTGTCATTGATCATCAAAAAGTATAATGTACACGAAAACAACAAAAAATTAACAAAAATTAATTGCAAAGTAATGTTTTATTTTTATTTCCCTAGCATAAAAACCACTGTACATACTCATAGCCGGGACTCCATACAAACCTGAAACATCTCCTTTCATAAAATATTGTTGTTGACAGTAATCACTTTTACTATGTGCACAAATTAGGTTTATTGTTGCAAATTCTTGGAATTGGAATGGAACTTGTGCACAGTCAATAAAATTTAGAAGTTAGAGAGAGATAGATAGAGATTATACGCTAGAGAGAGAGAGAGAGAAGTTCGTTGTTGAATAACAGTAGGGCAGGCAGAGAAATTGCTGTTCTCAGCAAGTCACAGTCAGTACGCTCCGCTCCTTTGTTTACTGTGCACCGCTCTGTATTCAATTTACGTGGTTCCCGTACTAAAGTCTATTATCACATCGTTTGTTTGCGTTTGTTACTTATTTATTCGTTTGTGACACGTTTCCGTAACTTGTCCTTGGTTTCCATACAAAAATCGCTTTGTTTTACATACTATGAAAGTCAATTAGAAAATTGCTGATATTTTGAATTTGCAGGCCTAAAAAACCTAGATTTTATCTAAACCCTAAATATTTGAGTACTTTTTATAAAAATACCTGAAACATGTTGCTTAATTAATGATGATATTTTTAGCCCAATCGAGGACATGTCCTTTAAAGAAAAAATACAAGATATACTGAATTGTGACGATGGCTGTATGGCTATGCCTTTGCCTGTCTCAGTGAGACAAAGATAAAAAAAAAAACAAAAAAAATCAACTTTGACAGGAAGGATGTTCCGTTTTTTCTTTTTGACAGTTTCATGATTTCACGATTGTTTAATTCACGTGCGGTACGTTTTTGTACCCGGTGTTTCGTTCGACCCCATTCGATGTAATTGTTATTTTTAAATCAAGCTGCTTTATCATACTGATGTAATATAGCACTATTCTTTATTCAGTTTTCGTTAACTTTGTTTTTATCAGTGACATCATACAAATGTTTTATCAGAAAAAAAAAGATATTTGCAATAGAGGGTATTTTGGTTTAACACGTACCCATGTTTATAACTAAAAATTGATATTCATTGGTATTGAATTTAGTACAATATGTATTTTCATTAAATTAAGATTGTAATTATTTTTGCTACATTTATTATATAATTTGTATTTCTTAAGCCCATTAAAAATATGTGCAATACTGTACATAATTCTACTTTTAACAAAAAATAATTATGTAATATTAACTTTTTAGATTTAATTTCGCACAAAATGGTGAAAGCTGTAGCAATTATCACTGTGAGTGACACATGTTACAAAGATCATTCGAAGGATACATCAGGTCCTACACTTGCACAGTTTGCAAGGGAAATGTACCCTGAAGCCAATATCCACACACTTATTATACCAGATGAGAAGGAGCTGATTGAACGAGAATTAAGAGATTACTGTGACTCCAATACAGAATTGGTATTGACTACGGGGGGTACAGGACTAGCATACAGAGATATTACACCTGAAGCAACAAAGGCAGTTATACAAAAGGAGATCCCTGCAATCAGTATTGCCATTGCAATCGAAAGTCTTAAAAAAACTCCTATGGCTATGCTGTCCCGCTCTGTTGCTGGTGTGAGGGATAAGACTCTTATTATTAACTTTCCTGGAAGTAAGAAAGCTGTAATTGAATGTTTTGAGGTAGTTCGGCCAGTAATTTCTCATGCCATATCATTACTGCAAAACGACACTCAAGAGGTGAGGTCGATTCATGATTCTATTCAATTTGGCCATACCTGCTCTCATCGTAGTAATGTAGATGTGTCTAAAGTTGCACTGAGGCCCAGAGTTTCGCCATACCCAATGGTGGAAATGTCTAAAGCTTGGAAGATTATTGATGAGGTGATGGGGCAATGGCCAGAGCACTTTGAAATAATCCCTTTAGATCAATGCTTAGGGAGAGTAGTAGCTCAACCATTAACTGCAATGGAACCCATGCCACCGTTTAATGCTTCTGTCAAAGACGGTAAGAACCATTATGTTAATGTTCTGCTAGATTATGGTTGTCTGATTACTCCTGAAATGTTTACACTGATATGAATATTTAACTATCTTGATATTGTTTGCTCAAGATATGTGACCTTCTTAGATAAATCACAATTCTAGGTCTAGTACAAGCTGATTGATAAAAAATTTGATGCTTGACTTATCATCATACTAGTATGATCATGATTTTTTAAATGATATCTAGTATGCTGAAAATTTTATATTATTTTCTTTAACAATTTTTTATATACTTAATAAGTCCATAAAATAATACATTGAGAATACATTTATGCATTATGTACTATATATTTTTAATAAACATTCACTGACCCAGCTCTAATGTTTAATGGTGTTTAGGTTAAAGGTGTAGTTTATTGTCTGTGTTGTCCAAATAAAGAAAAAAAAACTAAATTAAAAAATTACACTAGCATGACAATGAGTTCAGTATCAAATGTTTTTATATGAAAACTAGCTGTGCCCACACACTATGTTTCACCATAATAATTATAAATCAAAATCTGCTGAGGGCCACCCTTATCACCTAGGGGTTGTAAAAAATAGCCGACGACCAATCTATACTAATATTACAAAGATTTGATTGTTTGTTTGTTTGTATTGAATAGGCTTCAAAACTACTAAACTGATTTTGATGAAAGTTGGTATAGGGTTAGTTCGAGACCAGGGGAAGGACACAGGGTAATTTTCATACAGGAAAAAAAAAATTCCCACGGGAAAGCAAAAAAAAACGCAGGCGAAGTCGCGAGTGGAAAGATAGTACCAAATAAAGTTACAAATACACAAAAAATTTCATTACAATCAAACTGTTACGGAGGAGTTTGATAACACAATTGGATTATATGAATATTTAAAATAACATTAGCAGGTTGACTAGATAGACCCAGTATTAGTATTTGTGTAAAGGAAATGATGCACAAACTTAATAATTTTTTATGAATTTTATTTTATAATTCAATAATGAATTTAAGAATTTACCCGATGATGAATTGTGACTTGTTGAGGGGACCATTGTAGGTTCTTGCATTTAGGACCTCTGTATCTTTTTGCTGTGTCACTTAGCTAAGTCATTAATTTATTGTACACTAGCTTTCCGTTCGCGACTTCGCCCGCGTTACTTTTTTCCCGGGGGATTTTTTTCCCGAAGGAAAATTACCCTATGTCCTTCCCCTGGTCTCCAACTATACCAACTTTCATCAAAATCAGGTCAGTAGTTTCGAAGCCTATTCAATACAAGCAAACAATCAAATCTTTCCTCTTTATAATATTAGTATAGACAAAAAAGAGAATAGGACAATAGATGCTGCTTATTTCTAGATTTCTTCGAGCTTACCTGTAATGGGAGAAAAGGATATGCGATTACCACATCACATATAATATATAAATTTAATATCAGGATGGCTACGTAAAATTATGTGATCATTGAATAGCATTCATTCATGAGTCAAATGGCCATTTTCACCAACCTCTTCTTAGCTTAGGGGACTCTTTAAGTGGCATGCTCTCACATTCTTTTCATTGAAGACAAAAAGTGACAGCATACGTCTTAGGGGCTTCCTAAGCTAAGTTATGGTTGGTGAAATCGGTCAAAAGTCGATTATAATGTATGCATAATTTTAGGCTACGCGTGTATGAGCCTGGATGGCGCGGGGGTTAGACGCGTGCGGACGTCTCTGACGGCGGGCGACGCTCCGACCACGCCGCTCATGCCCGGCGAGTGCGCGCGCATCAACACCGGCGCCCCGTTGCCCGCAGGCGCAGACTGTGTAGTGCAGGTGCGTGTTTAAAAGCTTCATGTAAAAAAACTAACCTATTGTGGGTTTTACCGAGGAGAGACTGGTATTGGAGTCGTCGGTCGGCGCGGTTACCTCTATCTTAACTAATTCTAGCGCCAAGTAGCGGTACGGTACGTGCTGTTCTGGTTTAATTGTAATTGTAAAAGTGTAAGACAGACAGTGATTACTGTCACGAGTTGACAACGTACATTGGGTCCTTGTAGGTTGAGTAGCGGTACGGTACGTGCTGTTCTGGTTTCATTGTAATTGTAAAAGTGTAAGACAGACAGTGATTACTGTCACGAGTTGACAACGTACATTGGGTCCTTGTAGGTTGAGTAGCGGTACGGTACGTGTTGTTCTGGTTTAATTGTAATTGTAAAAGTGTAAGACAGACAGTGATTACTGTCACGAGTTGACAACGTACATTGGGTCCTTGTAGGTTGTGCATATACAAAGTGCTAGTGAATTTGCACAAAACCTGAAATTTTGTTTTGTTGAGAACCGAGAGTAAAATCGATTTCACTAATCACTATCACTAAAGAAAATATGGGTCAGATTTCATCCAAAACCAATTTTTCGACCACGCCGCTTTTGAAATTTACTTTTCATTACTCATACTCTGAAAGTTGGTTGGAAGTTGCCTGAGGAGCGGGTTGAAAGTAATACTTTTCAGCCCTAGGGAGAATCACTTTCAACTGTCAGCTGCTGTCAAATTTTAAAAAGAAACTAGTTCTATTTTGACATTTCTATTAAACCATGTTCCGATGTTCTCTACAGCCACTCAATTACAGCACGGTGTAAAATTGAAAAAAAAAAACTATGTTAAGTATTAAAGGAATATATTTTTAAATTACTTTATTATAATTTACTTTCAACTATTTTTTTTAAATAACAGATTTGGGCAAAATATTCACCATTTTTTCAATTATGAAAATAATAAATAATGGCTGAATAGCTGGCCGGCCACAGAAAAAAACCAAAATAAGCGGGAAAGCGGCAATCCGATCTTCATAACTCGTAAAACAAATTTTGTTTTTAGAGTTTTTTATTCTTATAATTTTTTAATCGTATAGCATATATTTCATACACAAGAGAAGGGGCAAATGCAGAAGTTGTTGATTTATTAAAATAAAATTCACTGATGTTCTTTAGCTGATTCATGTTTTTATTTTTACTTTCCTTGTATTCGTAATGAAAAGCACAGTGTTTACCTCGGGTTAAAGACTTATTTAGTCCCTCGAACTATAGGCGCCCTCTCTACGCTCGGGCGCCAAGCTCCGTCTCGGGACTAAATAAGTTACACCCCTAGGGTAACAATGTACTATTACATACCATGGCGACAGGAGCGCGTACAGAGCCTTCGTGCGAAGTACAACTTTTCGCTCTAACCCCGTTCAATGCCTTTGAGCGTGACGTGCGGGTGAAACAACCGGCCCGTTCAAGACCTTAGAGCAGGGGTCTCCAAACTTTGAAGCCTTGGGGCCATAATGTTTACTTCAGTATGTTCCAAGGGCCAAAACAGATTAAATTTTTCTGCGCTTAACTATATTAGGCTAGATGAATGAAAATAAAATTGCTTTAATAGAAGCTCATTCATATAATAAATAGAAAGAAAAAATCAGTTTGCGAATAACTATTAAAACAACCAAGATATAAGGTATTAAAAATTTTCTCCATCCCTTCTAGCAAAACGGCAATTTACATGGAGTTTATATGGCTGTACTAAACAATGATGTCACGGTTGTTGTCAGATCTCTCTGTCTAATCGAGTCGATCTGTCTAATGAAACGAGTTGGTCTGCCTGCTCTCAGTGGTTGTATTTCAGAGCTATCATTGTGTACGCAATACCCTTATTTGTGGAGAAAGCCTAAAAAATATCGAAAAACATGACAATCGGCGGATTTTTCAAATGCTCATTGACCGCTGCTGTCGTGTCTCGACTTGACACTCACAGCGCACCCTCTTGCCCCCGCGCCCGGCCCCTGTCTGTGAGCGTGGAACAATCGTTGTGGGAGGGTGCGCTTGGGCATAGATTACTTAATAGTTACTACGTAGCTTGGGCTCGTTTTTGGTGCTTTTAAATACAACTCAAACGTTACTTGCATTTTTACAATAATGTCGAAAATAAATACTTTAATTTTGTGGAACGCGTATGAACATCCCAAAGTACTATTACGATCTAGCCTATTTTACAGCTAATAAGTATAGTACATAATTTAATTCGATCTTAATTTACTAGAGATACACATGTCTCTAAGAAGTGTCCATTAACATGTTTATTGTCTCTATTAAGGCGCCGCTACTAATTCACAGTTATAGTTGCAACACTGACCCTACATTCTACTAAATTAAAACTTATTTTTTATCACTCCACTTCATTACACTAGATCGGATGGCTTTATCCGTTTTAGTCTTCTTTTTTTCTTTGTGTGGTCGAGAAGCTGGACAGCCTCCACGTTTATATGTTTTTGAAGTCTTTTTTGGTAATCTTCGGCGTATTTTTTGATGATGCTATCAACGAACTCTGTTTTGAGGTCCCGATGGAGGTCGTCATTTCTTACATACCAGAGAGCATTAGCGATGCCCCTCAGCACCTTATTCTGAAATCTTTGGATAAAACACCTGTTGGTCTGTAGGCCTATTCTGTAACTTCGGTTGCTAACTAGAACTGTCATTTTTGAAAGGAACTTAACATCCATTACTGCTATCATGAACGTTGCCGTAACACATAAGATCACTAAACCAGTAATGGATATAAAGTGTATTTAAAAAATGACAGTTCTAATTACCAACCGTAGTTAGCGAATAAGCCTGCTGAGCTGTACAGTCCCGTAGCTGTATTCCATAAGTCCACACTGGCATGAGGACTTGCCGATATAACAATAGTGTGTTAGCTATTTTTAAGGGGGACTCTCTTCCTATTAGCCAATACATGTCTCTGTATCGTAGATCAAGCTGTTCTCTCTTTTTCTTGACGCGCACCTTCCAAAGTAGTTTCACATCAAGAGTCATGCCAAGATATTTGGCAGTGTTCTCATATGGTATAATTTGTCTGTTAATAAAGATACGGTGATACATTTTCTGTTTGTTACTAAAATCGACGTGTACAGACTTGGAATCATTTAATTTTATCCGACTTTTCTGCGACTTTCCACGTACGTACTTTTGCCTAAGATAGGCATTAACACACTTGACAAATCATTTCTTTGTCATGTTCAGGGGGTACAAAGTGTATCATGCTCTCACCCAGACAATACAGCTCATGTTGGAAGTGCTTTTATTGTCAAAGAAAGGCTATGACACTATGAAGATTGCAAATGCGAAATAGGAGAAATTCAAGCCGTCGCAAGTGGAACTTAAGCAAGTTACCCTGAGAGAAGTTTGGAATGAAATCAAAAGTAATATCAGCCCGCCAAAATTTCCTGGCTATGATTTAATAACAGGAGTAATACTCAGAAACCTTCCTAGAAAGGCAATAGTTAAATTAACAACTCTTATAAATGCCTGTCTAAGGCAAAAGTACGTACCAGCCCTGTGGAAAGTCGCAAAAGTCATTATGATATGATACTGAAATTAGGGAAATCGCCTTGTGAAATTTCGTCTTACAGGCCTATATTCCTATTATCAGTAATGTCAAAATTGTTCGAGAAACTCCTACTAAAAAGACTAAAGCCAGTAATACAAAACTTGGACCTAATTTTAAACCATCAATTTCTCAATTCAATAGGCTTTCGCGAGAAACATTCGACGGTTGATCAAGTGCACAGAATCACGAACATAATCGAAAAATGCCTAGAGGACAAAAAGGTATGCACAACAGTATTCCTGGATGTAGCTCAGGACTTTGACAAAGTATGGCATGACGGACTCATTCATAAGCTACAACAAATGCTCGCAGAGCTTTATAAATAGGGTATTCAGAATCAAACATGAAGACGCCTTCTCAGAATTGAAACATATAAAAGCTGGTGTTCCGCAAGGTAGTGTTTAAAGTCCGATCCTATACCTTTTATACACTTGTGATATACCAGAACCGGAAAATAACACCATTGCACCTTTTGCTGATGATACTGCAATCATGGGTATCGGTGATACTCATGAGGAAGCAGCAGAAAAGGTCCAACATGCTGTAGAGAAGATCTATGACTGGACAAAGAAATGGACGATAAAATTGAATGAATCTATGTCTGTACACATCGATTTTAGTAACAAACAGAAAATATATCACCCTATCTACATTAACAGACGAATTCCATATGAGAACACTGCCAAACACTCGTATCATGGCATGGCTCTTAATGTGAAACTAGGTTGGATGGTGCACGTCAAGAAAAAGAGACAACAGCTTGATCTACGATACAGAGACATGTATTGGCTAATAGGAAGAGACTCCCCCTTGAAAATAGCTAACAAACTATTGTTATATCGTCAAGTCCTCATGCCAGTGTGGATTTGTGGATTACAGCTACGGGGCTGTACAGCTCAGACCAACAGGTGTATTATCCAAAGATTTCAGAATAAGGTGCTGAGGGGCATCGCTAATGCTCTCTGGTATGTAAGAAATGACGACCTCCTTCGGGATCTTAAAACAGAGTTCTTTGATAGCATCATAAAAAAAGCGTCGGTGGCGCAGTGGACTCGGCACTTGCCTTCCAATCGGGGGGTCGGGGTTCGAGACCCGCCATGTACCAATGTGTTTTTCGTTCCGAATTTCATATGTACATTTGTCTGACGCTCCTACGGTGAAGGAAAACATCGTGAGGCAACCTGCATACATCTGCGAAGAAATTCAATGATGTATGTGAAGTCAACCAATCCGCACTGGGCCAGCGTGGTTGACTAAGGCCTAATCACCCTAATATAGGGTAGGCTCGAGCCCCTCGGTGGGGACGTATATGGGCTGTGATGATGATGATGATGATCATAAAAAAATACGCCGAAGCTCACCAAAAAAGTCTTCAAAACCATGTGAACGTGGAGGCTGTCTAGCTTCTCAACCACACAAATAAGAAAAGAAGACGGATAAAGCCATCTGATCTTGTGTTATGAAGTGGAGTGATAAAAAATAAGTTTTAATTTTGTAGAATGTAGGGTCAGTGTTGCAACTATAACTGTGAATTAGTAGCGGCGCGTTAATAGAGACAATAAAAAACATGTTAATGGACACTTCTTAGAGACATGTTTATCTCTAGCAAATTAAGATCGAATTAAATTATATACTGTACTTATTAGCTGTAAAATAGGCTAGATCGTAATAGTACTTTGGGATGTTCATACGCGTTCCACAAAATCAAAGTATTTATTTTCGATATTATTGTAAAAATGCAAGTAACGCTAAGTAACGGTTGTATTTAAAACTTTTAAATACAACCGTTACTTAGCGTTTTAAATTAAAAGCACCAAAAACGAGCCCAAGCTACGTAGTAACTATTAAGTAATCTGTGCCCAAGCGCACCCTCCCACAACGATTGTTCCACGCTCACAGACAGGGGCCGGGCGCGGGGGGAGGAGGGTGCGCTGTAAGTGTCAAGTCGAGACGACAGCAGCGGTCAATGAGCATTTGAAAAATCCGCCGATTGTCATGTTTTTCGATATTTTTTAGGCTTTCTCCACAAATAAGGGTATTGCGTACACAATGATAGCTCTGAAATACAACCACTGAGAGCAGGCAGACCAACGCGTTTCACCTGTGGAGATACCATACTTCGAATAGGTACTAAAACTGACCATTTCTGTTATCGTTTTTTTTTGCAACAATGCAGTGACTTGCGCGCATCATAACTCTGAAATGCAACCACTGAGAGCCGCCAGACCAACTTGTCTCATCTGCGGAGACGCGATACTTTGAATATGTACTAAAACTGACCATTTCTCTGATCGTTTTTTTTTCGCAACAATGAAGCCTCTTGTAAACTCTATAACTCGAAGTTGCAACCACTGAAAGCAGGCAGACCGACATCATTCACATTAGGGGACTACTCTACAAACTATAAAAGTAAATTTAACCGTATCCATGATCGCTATGAAAAATCCTGTCACCTCTCAGTTTAAAAGATAAAGCCTAACATCTTGTATGCTTTAGCAGTGATTTTATTTATGTGGGATGTAAAATATAGCTCGTTGTCAAGAATAACCCCTAGGTCACGTATCTCGGTTACTCTGTGAAGACAATTATTAGAAAAATTATAATTATAAAGTATGGGTCTCTTTTTCCTAGTATATGATATTATGTGACATTTGTCTACATTTAATTTTAGTTTATTAATTAAACAATACTGTGCTAAACGATCCAAGTCAGCCTGAAGTAAGTCACAATCGGTAAGTGATTTAATTTCACGAAAGATTTTTGTGTCATCGGCAAAAAGTAATATTTTTGAATTTTGAAGAATGCTAACAACATCGTTAATGAATATATTGAACAATAATGGACCGAGATGTGACCCCTGAGGTACGCCTGATGTTATAGGTACATAAGTAGAGGTAAAACCTTTCACTGCAACAGCCTGCGTTCTATCACGAAGGTAAGATGTAAGCCATCTAAGGAGGTCGCCGTGTATACCGATGTTTTCAATTTTGGATACCAGTAAATTATGTGATATTTTATCGAAAGCCTTAGAATAATCGGTATACACGGCATCCACCTGTGACCCACCATCAATGGAGGCGAGCACGTCTTCAAGAAACTCACAAAGATTAGATTCTGTCGAACGCCTGTCTATAAATCCATGTTGCTGTGGAATTAACAGCGGCCGAATGGCAGGGAAAAGTGTGTCATAAATAATTTTCTCAAACAGTTTAGGAATTACAGATATTTTATTGAAATACTCTTACGTGATTAGATGATATTGGGGGCTATAATCTAAAATGTTATCTGATAGAAAGAGAGAGAAATAAAAATTCATGTGAAAGAGGGAGATAAAAGATTTGGTTGCTGCTAGAATATGTCCTGAATGGGTGGTAGGTAAAAAATTTGGACGATTCAAAAGAGCCTTCTATCTAGTCATATTTGAATAATAAAGAATATTTTGATTTTAATACTCTAAGGGCAATATTACATTACTATATTTCAGGTAGAAGACACGAAGTTGGTGTCCGCTTCAGAAGACGGGCAAATCGAGTTGGAAGTGGATATATTAGTGGCACCGAAAAAACACCAAGATGTGCGCCTCACCGGGTCAGATATACCCATGGGCACTGTGTTGGTGAAAAAAGGTATACAATCCATTAAGCTTGCAGGAAATCAACTTTCTCCAAAGATATAGATGTTGTGTTTATTCAATAATATTTTAGAAGATTAATATATTTAATGAGTTTATTTTTATTAAAATTATGCACCTTTTAATGCATAAATTCACTAATGGGGTTTTATACTGCGAATCTTTGTATATCAAGAAGCCCGATATTTTAATACAATTGGATGCATCATGTTCACGGACACGGACCAGTGTTGTACTGCATGATTTACTATTCCACACCGCTAACAAAACGCAAACTCTGCAAATTAAGTCACTTCAGGAGCGCGTTCACAGCCTTCGCGCGCGAAGTACAACTTTTCGCTCTAACACCGTTCAATGCCTTCGAGCGTCTCGCGCGGGTGAAACAACCGGCCCGTTCAAGACCTTAAAGTGTCAGAGCCAGTTACAACCGAACAACCGTCGAATTTGATTGTTGTAAAACGCTCTGACATTTATTACTGAAATACTCTTACGTGATTGGATGATATTGGAGGCCATAATCTAAAATGTCATCTTATAGAAAGAGAGAGAAATAAAAATTCATGTGAAAGAGGGAGACAAAAGATTTGGTTGCTGCAATCCATTCAACGCCTCTGAGCGAATTAAAAAACAACCGGACAACTACACCCAGAGGCTCTGAACGCGCTCTAGCACACTTTACTGGCCGTATAGTTATCAGATTCAGATTCAATATCATTTATTCAAATTGGATTTTAACTTCTGCACGTCAAAAAAGCTACCTCATTAGTCCACAAATCTACGGCGGGAGACCTTGTACTGGAAATAACCAGCAAGGGCAATTTTTTTCTCCCTGCACTGTTACAGAGTCGTCAATTGGAAGCCGAGGGGTTATTATTGTCTACGTAAAAATCTATCGCGATCGCTTACAATGTGACAGTCGCCGTCCATCCATCGCTCCTTTATAAAAGGATGTCGGCGCAGAGTCTTGTGTTCACGGCGTAACGGCTGTGAAATAGTAAGCGATGGCGATTAATTACCTACCAGCAGGCGTAGCACGTACCGTGGACAAAACGGGACAAAAGACAAACAACATGTTTCTTCTCGCTCTCTCATATGACAAAGAAGCGAGACGGGACGAGGCTTAGTCATTTTCTCTTCTACAGTCCACGTGCCGTGCTAGGCCTGCAGAGGGCCTATTACCGATCTCATTGGTTTTGCAAATGAGATCATATGATATCATAGTGCAAAACGAAAAATACGATTTCCGGTCAGATTTTTGATCATTTGTTCATTATTTAATGATGACATCATTGAAATTACGCCATAGTGATGATATCATTGGAGATCGGTAATACGAAATGCAGCATTTCATGACTTCTTTTTCTCAAATTTATACCATGTCATACGATGACAGTTTCATAATTGGCATGCTGACCTCAAAGCAAAAGTTTGAACTCAACTTCCAGTACAAGATTAGATGTGTCAGTTCACATTATGTAAGATAAAGACTTTATTAACATATCAGTCAAAATAAAATTATCAGGTCAGCTCCAAAAGCTGACCTCGCGTCCAAACAGTTTTTAATCATACAAAATAGTCTTTAATAATACTAATCTCTGTAAACCTATCTCCGAGAGAAGTGCGTGAACTTGACTTATAAATTGCACGTGTCTTTAAAACAAAACGCAAACATTTATTTATTTATCTTTATTCAATGGTTTAAGTTTAATTTGATTAATCGCTGGAGTCGAATTACTTGACAACTTAAAATGATCTCCCTGATTCAAATGTGGATATTTTGAGATCGTACGTGGATTATAAAGCTGTACTGTTATAAAATATTATGTGATGTCTGCAAATAATTTTAATAAATTTAATGTACTTTTTGTTTTCGAAGGTGATATACTAGATGCGGCTCAGATTGGAATGATAGCTGGTGCAGGCTTCCAAAATGTCACAGTGAGAGGATATCTCAAGGTAAACAAAAAATCTTTACAGTTTTTTTTCATAATATTAAAATATTGCATTGTAAATTGATTTTGATTCTAATTAATCAATCTAGGTGGCTCTAATGTCTACTGGCAATGAATTACAAGAGCCATCGGAGAAGAAATTGAGACCTGCACACATAAGGGACTCCAATAAAACCATGCTGAAGATACTCTTGAGGTACTTGCTTAATTATGTATTTTTTCAATGGTGATAATGAAAAACAAAATTCAAAATTCAAAAATCTTTATTAGTTCTCTCATAGTCCTAAAAAGTAAACTGTGATTGGGATCTCCCTTTAAATATTAGTAGACACCACTCTTCCATAACATTATCATTTCACATTTTGGTTGAGTGCAATAAGTATAATCATTAATTTCTATACTTACACAGTTATTTTTTATCACCCTGGAAAATTTTAGGGACGCTTCAGGACACATCCATTATTAATATTATATAAAAAATAATAAAAATGAAATAAAAAGTAAAAATTTTAAAAAATCTCTAAGAATGCTGCTCTCAACTAGTGCAACATTTTTTTGATTTTTTAGAAAATTAATATAAAATTAAGTAAGTGAGTTATTTTTTTATTCATATTTATATTATTCTAATAACATGTCATGAAGCGTCCCTTAAAATTTCCAGGGTGATAAAAAAATAACCGTGTATAAATGAATTGTTCGTAAAATAACATTGTTCTTTTAATATCAATCACATAACAGGGTAATGTCCAGCACATTTAAAATCACGTTTGATAAATCTCGTCTTAATTGCAATCATTGTAAAATTGTAACCTTTCCAGTGCAAACTGTCTAGAATTTTTATGTCTAGAAACTCGCAATGGCAATTTCGCTGCCTTCTAGAATTACTTGTTGTTGAAAAGCCTATATACTTTTTTGTATCATGCCTTTAAGTCATTCTTTTCAATTGCTACGCTCGTGATTCAATATTCTAGCTAGACTAATCCTTGAACAATAACTACTTTAGTGTGCACGATATATCTATACTCTATCGTTGAGTCCCCGCAGACTGCAGACTTTATATCGGCCGATAGTTTAGTCGGGTTAGGTTAGGTTAGGTTAGGGCCAGCAAAACAGTTTGGTTGGACGTGAGTGAGCAGACCAGCCAACAAATAGTCGGCCGATTGATTACTTAGGCTGGAGTTGGTAAAGAGATCAGTCGTGTGGAATGTTGCTTAGAACTATTCTTTCTTACTTAAAAAAAAGAAAAAGAAGAGAAATTGAATCGGATGCACCCAGTACGGGTGCATAATACCATCTACAGTAATAGATTATTGCAAGGAGTGTTTTACACATTTTTTTTTTCATTCTATATTACTGGATTACCGGGAAAAATTTTCGATATATGTTTGTACAAGCAGCAACGAAGTCGAATCCATCACGTACAAAAACGCACGCGACCTTTCACGCATCAAACGTCGAGCGAACTGAAGCTATCGGCCACGTCTGCCGAAAATACAATCGGGCGGTCGATAGTTCGGCGATAGTTTAGTTGGAAGGGAATTGGGATGATGACTGAATGCAATCATGTGAAATTTGAATTAAAATCGGCTTAGAAATACATAAGTTACAAGCATTTTAAGCTGATAATTTGGAAGCGATTAGACATCAACCGTGACGTCATTGTTGAGTACGGCCATATAAACTCCATGTAAATTGCCGTTTTGCTAGAAAGAGATGGAGAAAAATCTTTAATACCTTATATCTTGGCTGTTTTTATAGTTATTCGAAAACTGATTTTTTCTTTCTGTTTTTTTTTCATTCATCAAGCCTATTGAGAAGCCCATCAAACTTTTTGCATACATCTTTTGCATGTGCGCACTTGCATACATCTTAATAACAAATTAAGAAGCCGACCAAACAATCGGCCTATAAAGGAGAAGCTTTTCTAAAATTGCTGACAAGCCTTCCCATTACCACAGGGAGCACGGGTTCGAGAGTATAGACTGCGGCATCGCGCGGGACTCGCCCGAGCAGCTCGTCGCGGCGATCTCTGAGGCGCTGCGGCGAGCCGACGTGTTGGTCTGCACCGGCGGCGTGTCTATTGGCGAGCGGGACCTGCTCAAGCCCGTGCTGCTCAAGGTAACACAGTCTATGGTCGCAGCCGCTGCCACACGCGGCTGACTACCAACACGCTCTTAACACAGCCTGGTCTGCACCGATGGCGTGTCTATGGGCGAGCGGAACCTGCTCAAGGTGACACTGTCTATGGTCGCAGTCACTGCCACACGCGGCTGACTACTGACACGTTCTTAACATAGGGTGGTCTGCACCGGAGGCGTGTCTATGGGCGAGCGGAACCTGCTCAAGGTGACACTGTCTATGGTCGCAGCCGCTGCCACACGCGGCTGACTACTGACACGTTCTTAACATAGGGTGGTCTGCACCGGAGGCGTGTCTATGGGCGAGCGGGACCTGCTCAAGGTGACACAGTCTATAGTCGCAGCCGCTGCCACACGCGGCTGACTACTGACACGTTCTTAACATAGGGTGGTCTGCACCGGAGGCGTGTCTATGGGCGAGCGGGACCTGCTCAAGGTGACACAGTCTATAGTCGCAGCCGCTGCCACACGCGGCTGACTACTGACACGCTCTTAACACAGCCTGGTCTGCACCGGCGGCGTATCTATGGGCGAGCGGGACCTGCTCAAGGTGACTGTCTATGGTCGCAGTCGCTGCCACATGCCGCTGTCTACTGACACGCTCTCAGCACAGGCTTGTCTGTTCTGGCAGCGTGTCTATGAGTAAGCGGGACTTGCTCAAGGTGACACTGTCTATGGTCGCAGCTGCTGCCACACGCGACTGTCTACTGACACGCTCTCAACACGGGCTTGTCTGTTCTGGCAGCGTGTCTATGAGTGAGCGGGACTTGCTCAAGGTGACACTGTCTATGGTCGCAGCTGCTGCCACACGCGACTGTCTACTGACACGCTCTCAACACAGGCTTGTCTGTTCTGGCAGCGTGTCTATGAGTGAGCGGGACTTGCTCAAGGTGACACTGTCTATGGTCGCAGCTGCTGCCACACGCGACTGTCTACTGACACGCTCTCAACACAGGCTTGTCTGTTCTGGCAGCGTGTCTATGAGTGAGCGGGACTTGCTCAAGGTGACACTGTCTATGGTTGCAGCTGCTGCCACCCTCGGCAATCTCGGCGATGACTACACTGGTGGCCTGTTTATGTAACACGTGCTGGTATGCACCATCTATATGTGTATGGGTATGGGTGACCTGTTCAAGTCTGTGCTGCCACTGACGCTCCCATGTATGGACAGTAAATAATTATTTTTTTGTTAGCAGCACTGTTCCTTGCACTAATATAATTATGCTGGTATTTGTTTGTTGGACTGCTGCAGTGAAAAACACATTTAAGGTGGCAAACCTATTTCCTCGTCGATTGTACTTACAGAGATGCTACGTGGAGATATAATTAATAGTATATGTGTTTGTTACAGGACTTTGGCGCGACATTGCATTTTGGGAGGCTGCAAATGAAACCAGGCAAACCGACAACGTTTGCCACCTGCTTGTACGAGGGGAAAACAAAATACATATTCGGATTACCAGGTATGTATATGTCATTTGAACCTTCCACACAGCGTTAAGAGTTCCTCCTTTTTATTTTCGATTTTTAGCAGATCAATACGGCGCAATTAGGTTAAATTAATTATTTTTCTATGATGGCCGATGCCGATAACGTTGATGAAATGAAACAGTTTGAATAGAGCGGCATTGATTTTCCTTTGAGGTCCAAACTTCACCTGCAGAATGCGGACCTTTGAGGTCAGTGTCACTGAATGTAATTGTTAACAACAACCTTAAAAGCAAAAGTTTTTGCTTGCAACAGTCCAAAAATGTATTATCTCATATTTTAAGGTAGAGGTAGTCCAAACAAAGAGCACGTCAATCCTGCGTAGAACTTTTGTGCTTGGTTCAACCAAGTAAGCCATTGCCGCCTGTGACCCAGTCAATCGAGCCCATGAGCTTCAATCGTTCTTCGGTAGCATAGCTCTGTAAACTTCCGGTCTTAGACATGCACTCCCGTCAGCTTTCACCTTCCTTAGGCAGTGGCCATTGATTTACTACCAAACGTAGATAGAGCATTTCATACAAAAAAATATTTTACATAAAATAAAAACCGACTTCAAAAATACTGAAAAGTTAAAAATAATATAAGAATAGGTACAGACAACATCACACTTCTATATTGAAGTCGGTGCCAAACGATGATCTCCTAGAAAGTCTTAATTTTTTTTTAAACTTTTTAGTGAATGAAATCTTTTTAGTGAATCATCATCAGATCCTGACTTTGGTGACCTTGGGACCACCCTAGGAGTATACTCTATCGAATACAAAAAGAATTTTGAAAATCGGTCCACAACTGGCGGCGTAATCCGGTAACATACACAAAAAAAACACGCATCGAATTGAGAACCTCCTCCTTTTTTGAAGTCGGTTAAAAACGCGCTTGAACTCTGTCACCTAATCGACTATACATTTGTACTCGCCGATATTTAGTTGAATATGCATGCCCGAATTAAAATTACCATAAAGAAAGTACCGTATTTATCGAATTTAACCTTATGCTGCATTATTACGGCAACTATTTTAAGTACAACCGTGGGAAGTTACATCATTTCATACCTAGCCACAGATCAAACGACGTTTTAGTAATTGTTACAAGAAAATATCACTTTATACTCTCAAACATAATGCTCGAAATTGCTTATCGCGTTGTCGCTCCAACGCATAAATGAGATAACACATCGTGATACGATGCCCGTGCGAGCGAGACGATTGTGATGTACTGACACTGACGCGAAGCGACATGTTCATGATTAAAATAATTGTTTTTGATTAGTTTTTACGTATAAATCGAATATTTGAATATGATTATGATAAGATGTGTAATGAGTTTACCTCCCGCAAAATATGAAATCCCGTCTTTTTTCTGCCGTTTCTGGCTATTGTTACCACAACTTTTGAATGAACACTTCGGCATGTTGACGTGCCGACAGCTAATCACTTACTATAGAAAAGAACTGCACGAGTCGCGATTGGGCAGTTCGCACCGGCCCACTTTTCGAACGTTTGTGCGTTATCTACGCTTTGTAGTAAATCAATGGATCTAACGCTCAAAGCCAGGAGGAGAATGATTCCAAATAAGAGCCCCTGACGAGTGTCGAGACTGGAGGTTGCGCTGAATTGGGATGATGACTGAATTCTATTTTTTACGTCTCGTCATTAAATATTAAAATACCGTGGAAAAAGATGCAGACCTGTGAAATCAGAATTAAAATCGGCTTAGAAATACATTAGATACAAGCATTTTAAGTTGTTAATTTGAAGGCGATTAGACAGAGGGATCCGACATCAACCGTGACGCCATTGTTTAGTACGGCCACATAAACATGTAAATTGCCGTTTTGCTAGAAAGAGATGGAGAAAATTCTTTAATAAGTACTTTATATCTTGGTTGTTTTTATAGTTATTCGAAAATCGTTTTTTTTTCTTTCTGTTTATTATATGAATGAGCTTCTATTCAAGCGAAAAAAAGTTATGTTAGTCATCTAGCCTATTTGTAGCGGGTTCGGTCGCCAGGCAACCCGGTGTCGGCGTACGTGTGCTGCCTGCTGACGGTGGTGCGCGCGCTGCGCGTGGGCGGCGGCCGCGCGAGGCCGGCGTGGCCGCGCCTGCGCGTGCGCACGGCCGCGCCGCACGCGCTCGACGCGCGCCCGGAGTACGCGCGCGCCTCGCTGCGCTTCCCCGACGGCGACGACGACCTGCCCACGGCGCACTTGATCGGCAACCAGGTGAGTTTGCGGTAGCGATGGGCGATTGTTACTAAAGACAATCGAGTTATTCGATTGTTGTGTTTGTTCGAATGTGTTCGAATAACTATCTGCGTTATTCGATCCTTGCGTCGATTGTCGCTCGCAGGCGCGGACTTATTCCAATATAACAATTCTATGATAATCAATGCTTGGTCTACTGATAATTTAGTATAGCGCGTGAGACGAAATTCTCTCGAAAAAATACATATAGGTAAGTATGTAGTTAGTTGCGTTTGCGCAATTGTTTACAAACGATTGACTTGTGATTCAATTTACATACATAAATATATACATTACCTACAATTGACTGAGAGTTACTAGAAAAACAATCGAATCGACACTGTCGCCGGGATAGTGCTACACAGAGAACACAGAAAGAGGTTAGAAGGGCTATGTGGGCGGGGCACGCGTAGCCACAACTATGACTAAATGCTCATACTTGCGGCCCCGCAACGCGAACGCGTTGTTTAATCACTGACGGACAACAACAGTGAGTGTATCGTGAAGCGCGGTGCTATATATATAAAGAAATGCCTTCTTGTGCTATAATTACTTGTAAAACAAGAAGTCAGGTTACAAGTGTAGCTAAAGAAGGAATTTCTTTTCATCGGTAAGTAGTAAATTGATCATAATGACCATATTCCATAGATCATAATGTCAAAATCCACCAAAACTGATCATAACGATAAGATACATAATATTTTTCTAAAAAATATATATTACCGGCAATGTACGCACGCGATTTTTGCCGTATTACTTAGAGCGCGTAATGTAGTACACTGCTTTCGGTAGTGACGCATTTGGCCCCGTGGGGACCCGGGCCCCTAATCAGGCGGTCTGTACGGACGCCCGCGACTCGCAGCCGCGCCGTTAGGTTTTAACATTAACGCAGTAGTCGCAGTACAAGGGATAGTGCCGTGCTAATCAAAAAACGCACGCATTACATTTTATCTATAAATGTATATTTTAAAATATTTGTATTAAGTAAAAATAACATATTATTTGTCACTTAAAATGCCATAATAATAATTATTACTTTTCGAATACAGAATGTTTGGCGAAGCTAACACCTACCCTTTCTAACATCCTATTCATATAAGTACCGCGATGTAATCAAAGATTAAAATTGTAAAATTAATTTCAATTTTCACGATACAATTACTTCGATTAGTAAAAAAATTATGGGCAAATTCTAAACTAATTTTACAACTTAGAATTTTTAATATCACCATAATATTTATATGACTATTTTAGCATAGGTAGGTGGCCAGCTTGTTATATCATGAATACTAGACACGCCGTTAGGACGCCGCGCCGCCGTGGTAAAGTGGTCAGTAACGGAGCTTTACATCAAGCAGTCCAGGTTCAAATCCTGGCGGGAACAAATGTTTGTGTTAGTCTTGTTCTTATTCCTACGTTAGTTTGTGTGATAACCACGAACATTTGTTCACAAGGCTGTTGGTGGTTTTTGTATTGATTTATTTATTTGAAATATATTCTACTATTAATTATACCCTTTCAATAACGGTTTTGAGATATTATTTTAATTTTCCTAAAGATCCGGATATACGTAAAAAGTGGATTGACGCAACAGGTAGAGAAGAATGGATTCCTACTAAGTCAAGCACCATTTGCTCAAAACATTTTAGTGAAAATGATTTTGATATAAAAAAATCTGGAAACAAGTATTTAAAAAGCAGTGTAATACCACATAAAAAAGTCGTGTATTTGTATTCTGCAGTATGTATTATAATTTTTTAATGATATCAAATAATGATTGCAATATCAGTAAGCCAACTCTTTTATGTTTAAGATAAATGATGCGAGAAGTTCTACTTCGTCGTTAATCAAAGAGAAATTAAACAATGGTAAATCACAAAAACGTAGTCTTACAGAAGCGAGAAATAACATAAACGATAATGATTTAACAAAACGGATGAGACAGGTAAAGCTATGTTTTAAGAAAATACATTACATATAAGGTACTTGATTTATTCTAGGACATTTTGGATTCAATAACATCAACCTCTTTGATAATAAAAGACAGTCCCAAAAAAATCTTACAGGTAAAAATAACGACAACATAAAAATTAATTTAAAATGTAATAGTCAATTAATAAATCCGTAATTAATTTCAGTTCAATGTACTGTCAAGTAATAGCTCAAATGCATCAACACCCAGGAAAAAAAAATACTTGTTTCTAAAGAGATTGTTATAAAACGATAAAAAAAAATATTAAAAAAATACAAGCACAAAATCGACGTTTGAAAAAAAAGTATACAAAATGGAAGATATTATTAGTGATTTAAAGAAAAAGTTTGCATTAAGACATGAAGATTTGAGTACTTTATATTTACTTTACAAATATTTACTTCTCCATCCAACCAAAATATCCTAACAACTAAACTACCGCACGTCCGTTTGTCAGATTATCCATTCTAGTTTATGCTTTCGGACCGGTGCATTATAGTATTATAGTTTTTCTTTTATTTTACGTCTAACCTACAACATTTTGAGCTAAAAAGCTATAATTTTGTTTCATAGAAACAAAATATTACTTGAATATTATTAATTATAAACGTATAATGAAAGTAATAATTATTTTTTGGTTTTCTAAATATTTCAAATGGTTAAATAGCTGGCAATATTTAATATCGATAACTATTCATTGATGTCAATCACTAAAATAATGTTATTTGTACACGCGGCTCTTGACGACAGTGAATTTCTGTGAATGAGGAGCCCAGTGAGCGTTGTGATTGGTTCAGCCCGATTTCGCGCGACTTTGCATGGGCGGTGCAAGGAAAAGAAGTGGGAGCAAAACTGGCGATAGCGGTTCCCGTACAAACAGTGCATGATTGCCTTTCTAACCTCTTTCTGTGTTCTGTGGTGCTACATCACCTCCGCTCCCGCTACCCGCCCGCGCGCCGATGATATCGTCTTACGCGTAATTGTTATTCGATTGTTAATATTCATTCGATTGTTGTTTGGCGACGGCGAATGAATCGACAATCGAATACGCAATTGCACAATTGTCGATTCATTCGATTCTCTTTTTACTTACAATCGCCCATCGCTAGTTTGCAGTGTGCACTTGTGCAACGGGTTTTTTAAAATTATATAGCGCAATACCGCAGCCTCCCCAACTTGTTTTTATTATAAAAGAATTATTATATAAAATAATTTCTCGCGGATTATTTTCGTAGATGTCTATTTTTCTGTTTTGTTGCATTTGTTACAAATTTGAAACTCTATGGTCGCGCGCTTGCGAGTACGCTGTTGCTGTTTAGGTAGCGTTCAAATATTACGAAACGCCAAAGAATGCGCTCAAGCGCTGGGGGTCTCAACGTGTGAGTATTGACTAACTTTATGCACACCTTTCCATTACGGAGAACGATTTCCTTTATTTTCATATAAACATAATATAATCTTCCTATTTATAAAAATGAATCGCCCTTCACTTGGTTAATTATGTAGGGTCTAACTAAACGCGCACAATATTAGCATAGTAACTGTCACAATCAGGGGTGGAAACAAGTCAGTAAAGTCAATTAAAGTCAGTTTTTTTGAAGATGGTCAGTAAAAGTCAGTTTTTTCAAAATTTGGTCAGTAAAGTCAGTATTTTCAGGACCAGGATTAAGTATTCTTGAAAAATGTGTCTCATTCTTATTTTAAAGTGATTTCGTTTTTATTAGGTAATCTGATGAGACATTTCGATAAATTTCCGTGTTGTATTTTTAGTTCAACCAGGGGGTACTCTTGTTCAATTTGCTTGTCCGGTAAATTGACTTTTGAGTGCACGGGTATGCGATCCCGGATACCCCGAGCTGCGATTTTGCTTCATCCTATTCCTTCCTGAGCAAATCTCATCCTTTTTAAGGTGAGCACAGCTACAACAAAAATGAAACTCCATGGCGGCACCCGGCGCGGTGATTACTTAGTTATGTTAACTAAATAACTTTTAATAAAAGAGTGGTGCATGTTGGGGATGGTGGAGACCAAAAAAAATTTTTTTTTATCATTTTCCATTAACGTATATATAGGTACTTAGTGCACTTACATTGTTAGTAAGTAGGTATGTGCTTCACCAATAAGGTACTATGACTGAGCACATAAACTCTGCACACATGAATGAAACAGTCCAGCGAGGGGTGAAATTTTGTCAGTAAAACAGTCAGTATTTGGTCAGTATTTCATTAGGTTTTGGTCAGTAAAGTCAGTAATTTTATACCTTGATACCGCTTCCACCCCTGCCCCCCTAGCACGTCCACCAAAACACGATATGATAAAGCGGTTTAGCGCGGTGGACTTTCAAAATACAATAGGGTTTTGTCGTATTTTGACAGTTCACCACGATAAATCAAATTCAAATTCAAATTCAATATCCTTTATTCAATTGGGATTTTACAATCACTTTTGAACGTCAAAGAAGCTACGCCATTGGTTCACAAGTCTACGGCGGGAGACCTTGTACTGGAAAGAACCAGCAAGAAAACCAGCAAGGGCTATTTTTTTCTCCCTGTATTGTTACAGAGTCGTCAATTGGAAGCAGAACTCAAAAGTAAAGATTGTGTTCAACTTCCATTACAAGATTAGATGTGTCAGTGTACATTATACATTTAAATCTATAAATTAAGTCTACAATTAAGACCAAGCATTGACATCATTCAGATAATCATTGACTTTATAATATCCTTTACTCATTAGAGTCTTTTTTACATGCGCTTTAAACTTATGAAAAGGTAAGTCAGTAACACTCTGTGGAACTTTATTGTAAAAAGATATACATTTCCCCATAAATGAGCCTCTAGTTTTTTGGAGCCTGTACGTTGGAACGGCAAGTTTATTTTTATTTCTTGTATTTAAGTTATGAAATTTAAAATTGGTATCGAATGTGTTATAATTTTTATAAACATAAATCAAATTTTCATAAATATACTGTCCTGCTAAAGTCAATATATTAATTTCTTTAAATAAATCACGTAGAGAATCCCTTGTTCGTAAATTATAAATAGCCCGCACGGCTCTTTTTTGAAGTACAAAAATACTTTCTATACTAGCGGCTGATCCCCACAGTAATAGCCCATATGACATGACACTGTGAAAATAACTAAAGTAAATCAGTCTTGCCGTTTCAACATCAGTAAGTTGTCTCATTTTTTTTACAGCATATGCCGCAGAACTGAGTCTGTTTGCTAAAGACGCAATATGTGGATCCCACTGCAAAGTCGAATCTAGTGTTATACCCAAAAATTTAGTAAAATCGACGAATTCAACAGTATGATTATTCATTTCCACAATATTGTCCACTTTCCTAACATTTGGCAATGAAAACTTAATACATTTAGTTTTACTCGAGTTTAATGATAAATTATTCACAGTGAACCAATGCAATACTTTAGAAAGAGTACTATTTACAACGTCAGTATTTCCGTTTCCTCTGTCAATCTTAAATATTAAAGAAGTGTCATCTGCAAATAGTACTGTATCGCACAGATTATTGGTGAAGTGTGGGAGGTCATTAATATAAATTAAGAAGAGCAGAGGTCCCAGTATTGATCCTTGAGGCACACCCATAATGATAGGTGCACCAGAAGACTCAGTTCTGTTAATTACAACTTTTTGGACCCTATTGGACAAATAAGACTCAATAAGCTTAATTGCCTCTTCAGACACACCATAATGCTTGAGCTTATTTAGAAGAGTCTGATGATCAACGCAGTCAAAAGCCTTTGACAGGTCACAAAATATACCGATCACATCCTGTTTACACTCCCAGGCGGCAAAAATGTGTTTGAGAAGTGCAACTCCAGCCTCTGTAGTGCAACGACCCTTAGTAAAGCCAAATTGGTTCATATGTAGGATTTTATTGATTGTGAAATAATCTGACAGCTGATTAGAAATAATTTTTTCAAATATTTTGCTAAGTGCTGGTAGAATCGAAATTGGTCTATAATTTGCAGGATCATTTTTATTTCCAGATTTAAATAAAGGTATTAACTTGCTGTATTTCATTAGATCAGGAAAGATACCTTCATCAATACATTTGTTGAAAATGAACGCTAGTTGCGGAGCAAGTTCTTTTATTATAGATTTGATTAAGTGGGTCGAAATACCCCAAAGATCTTCAGTTTTTTTGGTACTGATCATGCGGAATGTTTTTAGAATAGTGTCGGCGTCAATGTGACCAAAGTTGAAGCCTATGCTGCACTTCTCTACACTTTGTTCTAAGAGGGCTACAGCCGCATTGGGGCACGAGTTGAGACTACTTGTAGTTTCTATAGGTATATGGTAGAAGAAATCTTCAAACGCATTTGCAACTGCAATACTAATCGCTTTATCATATCGTGTTTTGGTGGACGTGCTACGGGGGCTGGTCGCAATACTATGTACCTTTACTCGACGTTTCGGTCGCCTTGTTGTAGCCCTACATAATTATCCAAGTGAAAAATGCAACGCGAAAGTTTAAAATGTTGTGAATCGCCCTTATAAAAATTCTAAAAGGGCTCGAATGATTCTTACGAAATTGTCTGTTGAAAAGATGAAGGGCAAGTTAATACGTAGAGTTGAACCCGGTAGGTGGCGCTGTAACTGGGCAGGAAAATGTCTGCCGAGCCTACCAGTAGGTATTATATAATTTTTAATAAAAAAAAATGTACAACCCTTAAAGTGGGCGAAGGTTAAGGCGACAATTACGCATCATAAAATATTGGGAGTGACGGGTGTTGTTTCTTTTAACATGCCGCGTAGATTTGCACGAGATAAATTTACCATTTTGTTGACCTTGGAATGACCGTAGTGTAAACAAACAACAACCACAGACAACTGATGTCTAGCGCTGCCACAGGGCAGTTTGTTTTGAAATCTTAAAAATCCTTTACTCCAATAATATCTATTTTTATTAAAAGCGCTAGAACAACAGTTGTTAACTCGATAGTCTCGATACATCTTTTTTAGAATAACCCGGTACATCTATTAAAGCCCAAAAAAGGTATCTTAACCAAGGCTCGGATACCGGTTCAATTTTCAAACCGTTATCACGTACCTACTTGGAGTAGAATCTTTTCATTACCGTTTCGTTCCAGTAAACCGCTTTTTTAACCGGTTCTTGCAAGAATGTTTACATAAAGGTTTTTATCAATAAACTGGTTTGGAGTAAAAAAAAACCGGTAAAAAGAACGCAAGATCATCGATACTGTTTAGTTTTTTCAGTTCCTACTTCACTTTTTCGCAAATTGAATAAGTGTTGTTTGCGACGTAATCAATGTATGTACCTGTAATGTATGTGTAATACCTGTATGTGTAATGTATTGTATTCTTTCGCTTTCTACTTATCTTAAATACTTACAAATGATAGTGGTTTGTAAATCCACTACGCAAATTAGACGTTAACGTACATACGTTAAAACGTACTGCGCGGGCGTACACGTCTTCAAGTCAATAATACGATACAATGTCAATTAAACCGGTTTATTTAGGTCATAGTAAAGTTCTTATAACGTTCGCGTTCTCAGGAAAAGTTCGGAGCATAACCGAAATAAACCGATATTAATCGATATATTTTAAACCGGTTCCGAGCCTTGATCTTAACTTAAAACCAATAATAAAGAAAAAGAAATAAACTAACGTTAAAATTCAAAACGACACGTATAATTTAGAACTATTATTTCGTGATGGTACATAATTATTTTATGTCGCACTTTTAATCCAGTTTCTCATTGCTACCTTAGACTCGACAATTTATATGAGAACTGATATTAACATTAATGAGTAATTAAAATGGATTTATTTAATAATGCACAATAATTTTGCGCTACAGTGCAGCAGTCGATTGTTGAGTGCGTGCGGCGCAAGCGTGCTACTTGAGCTGCCAGCAGCATCTGGATCAATGACACAATTACCAGCGGGCTCCATTGTGTCAGCACTCGTCACGGGAAGGTTTGACGCTGTCAATTCGTAGTAAATACTGTCAATTCGTAGTTACTGCAATGCTGTTATTATAGGCGTGTTCGGGTAGTCTGTAGTGGCGTTTTTAGCATTATCAAAATTGGCGTTGATGTAAATCGTTCGGTTAGAACTTTTTGCCATTTTTGCTCCACACCCTAACCGAACGCTACATTATCAATATGTCAATGTCATAAGCTATTATAACCTAAATTTATTTTCAGTTTTCAGAATCTGGATGTATTATGACGTAATAAGCTCGCTTCGTGATTAAACATCATTAATTTCCTATTTATGGAATGAAAATAAAATTTATTTCGTTAAAACTTATTCAATAGTGTCAAAAATTTTACGTTTAGTAAACGTCATAAATCTTAAATGTCAAAAACTTCCACTTTTGACCCTCTTCGAGAGGGCGAAATTGGCAGTTCACAATGCCATTTTTTCAGCTATCCGAACGGTTGACGTAAACCTTAGATAAAGAATGAATAGATAGGACGTGACCGTATACCCGTAAGGGACAGACATAGATGACGTCATACCTGCCTAAAGTAGATGGGTATACCAGTGTTGCTTTAAGTTTTACCCTACTTTATGTTTATAGTGGTAAAAAGGTTGGTTGATCTACGTATTTTTATTGAGACATTTTAATGACCGCCCTTCGCTCAACAATAAGTATGTCTCAAAAAATAAAAGTGGGAGGAAATTGCGAATTTTTTTATTGTATTCTTCATTCAACCTTCGCAGTCTAAAGTTATTTACACTTTTAAATAAAATTACACTTTTCGGATTTACTCGAGTATATTTAGTTTTAAAACATTTTACTTAATTATTTAATCCTCGATGATTGTTTCAAACGCAGCATTTGAAGCCGCATTTTTCTCTTTCGGGGCGTATTCAAATTTGAACCGAAACCCAACAACGATGCGTCCTGAAACAATATGTATACAGGTTAAAAATAAAAGCAGGTGCTAATTTTACAACATTAAAAATAATAATTAAGAAATTTGTAAACTGTATCTGTACTAATGGTCAGACTTGTTATATAAATAGGAAATGTCCAAAATCAAACCATTAATAATATTTTTGGCCATTTCAAAATAGAAGAAAAGAATTTGGTACCTACCCATGTTAACATACTCTTATAAAAAATTTGGTGTCATTAATCCAAAACTGTAAAATTAATTTTGAAATCCCTTATACAAATAGTTGGGTCTGTGAAAAATAAATATAGGTTTCGGCTTGATAGGGTATTTACTTTGTAGATATAATATGTATAAGTTACTGACCTGTAAAAAAAGTTAGGAATAGCACCACTCCCAAGAAAAGTGCCTTTTTTGTTTTTCTGAATCCACTGTTGTTCAAAATGCTTAGAACACATTCGGGTATGCTTGGTTGGCTGCCAATTCAATCGACCAGTAGCTTTAACCCAACTGTTTCGAGTAATTATCTCCGAAGGAAATCTGTTAAATACAGACAAACAAGCAAATAGAAAGTTTCACTTCAAAAGAATTACCTTTGTTATCTAAAATGCTCAAAATTTTATACTTAAATATGTCAATATTAATGTAACACAGAAACTAATATGTGAGTTCCCTTTAACGTAACAAATTACCTACGAATCAAGGAAAAATTGTCGTAGCGACTGGTATCATTATAACCCGGCAAAATGTTATACGCGTTGGTTGTATAAGTGACCTTATTGAATGGCGACATTCTTAACTTATTAGGTTAATAGTAACCTTATAATTAGTTTGAAATTTCATGTTTAATCCCATAATATGATTGAGAACCATAGTAGAAGGATAAAATATTGCAATATAACTTGTATTTATAATTTAAAAAATAGTTTTGGCGCTTAATATTGACACAATTTAGGTCTTACCTGTAAAGGTTATATTTTCCTGTTTTCTAGCACTATAACTATTACAACCTAAAGCGGAGCAGTGCACCAAGATTTAAATGTTCAAATAGTTCACAATTACACTAATTAAACTGTTAAATAATTGCACAGTGAGCTATACTTCACACAACAAATTTCATCCACGTATTTGTTTAGCACCAGACGCTGGTGATAAACAATCCCCACTACCAGTTTCACCTATATACGGTGACAAAGACAAAAAAAAATGATGCCGTCTTCTTCTTTCCTTTGGCAATGTGTATAAGTTTATCTCTTTTCCTCATGTTTGACGGCTTTTATAGCCCATCTATTCCATTCTATATCTATGACGTAAACAGATAAAAATGCAACTTTTGTTCACAGTTCTTCTAACCGAACGCTCCTTGTGTCAATTTTGTTATTTTTAACAGTTATTTTTGACATCGTGATGCTATCCGAACGCGCCTTATAAAAGCTAAGTAGATACGTTACAAGCGCATCCAAAATGACGAAACGAAAGACTACAACGGTTATGGCCTGTGGGGCTCTATTTTTGAATTTCTTTTCATTCGTCAGTCGTCCAGTGGTTGTCGAGCGTCATCTGCGTCCAATTTCTACTGATTTTCGTTTTGTTTTCGACGAAAATCAAAATATCATCGATTTTCGTTGTGATATGCTATCGATTTTCATCGCAAACGTAACAAAATCAATAGAAATCGAGAAAAGACGAAGCTCGACGACCGCCAAATGCTTCAAAAATAGAGCTACCGTTTGTCTTTTCGCTATCGATTGTGTCAACTGTCATTAAGCGTGCCGCCAAGATTCAGCTGTGTTCAATCTCGTCTTCCTTTTTGATAATGCTGTCATATAATATGGAAGAAACTCAAAGTTATTGGAATAAAGTATCACAAGTAATAGTAGGGGAGCCCAGAATGCTAAATTTGTAGTCACTCGAGCGTGTTTGGGACTCATTGTACTTTGAAGATAAGGTTGTAGGGACCAAAAAATGTTATATAATATTTTTCATTTCACTGGTGGGGAAGGCGGCCAGGGGGTTTCAAAGATTTCAAGAAAAAATTGTGGACATAAAAATGGTTTAACGTGTCAGATTATTGCAAGTTAGGTTAATAATTACACGCTAAAAAGTATGTACTGTCAAAATCTGACGATTCCAATCTGTCACAAGGGAGTATGAGAGTCACAAAGTTACAAAGCAAAAAGTGGAAAAAAATCACTGAGGTATTAATGATAGAAGTGAAATAATTTTTATTTTAAAGAAAATAATAACGAGAATAAGGGGAGACAATAATCTGACGATTTCAGTTAGCCGAAGTATTAAAAAAATATGAACCCCCCTCCCCCCACCACAAAAGGCTCACATGTAGTGGAGGTACTTCTACAGTGTGCAAGGTATCTCCCATATCTTAATCTCGAGTAACTGCAAAAATCCCCTCTTGGGCTCCCCTACTATAAGTAGGACGTAATTATTGTATTCTATTTTTGTAATAAAAAATTAGATCCCATGATTACGTAATTTGAGAAGACGGGACGGCGATATTCGAGCGATAAGGACAGAAAGAGTGCGTGTTAAATGTGCGTATGCGCTGCCGATGCATTCCGGCTGTTTTGTAAGCATATAACTTATCTTTACTCGAAAACATTAAATTACTGCACTGCATGTAAATATGATTATACGCGAATGTATACTTATGCGCACCGAAAGTATCTTTCGATTCGGCGCAGTTATGCGGGTTACATATAGGTTTTTGCGGCGTATACAAGTGTGTTTTCACTTTGAAAGGTAAAATAAATAACGCCAGAATAAATTATATTTTATAGTTAGTGGAATATATCTTGTTATACACAAATGAAGTCCATAACTTCAATGTTATATTGAATTGAAATATGATTTTATTAAATGTTGAATTGTGATTATTTATATTTCGAGATGCAGTCTTCCATTATAATATTAATAATATTTGCAATATTTTCGTACCTTTATTAGAAAATCTGCCAACACAAGATATTTTTTTGAGACATTTAGGGAATGTTATGTTGGCGGTGTAAACCAAATGGACAATCCTGTTGAAATTAATAAAAATAAGAACTATTTGAATTATGTGTATATGTATTAAGGATATTGATATTTTGTATTGCTTGTTTAACATTTGGTATGGTAACATATTTCTTCTCTATTTATCAAAAGGATATTTGGAATTGCAGGATTTGAAAATCAAGGCTTCAACGTAAAATGTTTGTTATTAAATTATTAAACTTTTCACAAGGGTATATTGTAGTGTACATAATGTTTCGAAATATTTTTTTAAAAATAGGTTATTAGAAAATAAGAATTAATAAAAAAAAACACATTTTATTTTTATCTTTTTGTCATTTACACATCAGATCAGGCTGTTTACTCACATCTTGCCTTTATACATTTATAATAAATAAATTCAATTGTTTTTAACAGTGTTTCATTTACAAATGGTAAATTACAACTTGTGCGGTTCACTCAATGAATAGAAAATTACTGAGACCTAACAATTAAGACATAATATATATTTGTACAGCTGTTAGAACGATATAAGTGATTTTTTTATGATGTAAAATTTAGCTTAATAATAGTGAAAACAGTAGGTCAGCATTCTATCTTTTTACATTAGAGGAACTATTTTACAATCAGAGAAAATATAAGTATTAATTAAGCACAATTCATAACCACATTCAGATAATGCTGACAAATATATAAAACATAATATTTCAAATTTATATACAAACAACTACTAAACCACTCTTTGAACCTCAAAGAACCTCTTTAGGTAATATACTTGTCCCAGAGTCATTACAAGTAGCACACAAGCTTCAAATATTGACCACATTACAACACGGGAGTTAGTGCTTTCATTGATTGCACGGTGAATGCGATCTCGAACCTGGAAGTAAGAAGAATTTTACATATGAAGTTTAAATATACAAAAACCGGCCAAGTGCAAGTTGGACTCGCACACCAAAGGTTCAGTACAAACTTACTAAGTTTAAACTGTGATTATTGAATTACTCAAGAAACTTGAATATCACATAAAGACAAGCAAATTGAACAGCTTTTACTATGGGACCAACCTTGAAATTGTGAAAAAAGATCAGCTGTTCCATACATTTATAGATTCAGTCATGGTAATAGTATATCAGTATGTTGACTCGGGCCTTCTTTGAAATCGAAGGGCATCGCTTGGTGCGTTGGCTTGCGATATGGCTGCTCGCTTCCATAAATAAAATATTACATAATAGTAAATATTACGCTCACTAACACACCGATCGTGCGCTCCGTTTGGCTCGTGCGTATGCCCTGCGGCGGACTGCATTCGTGACTACCCTTGCAGATGCGATCCGAGTGCGATCCCAGATCAATGCGCGTAGACATAGCGCGTGTTTCGACCGTTTCTATGAAATCTGTCTACTGTAAATACTATTACCGTGATTTAGTGGCTGTTGGACATTTGTATGGAACAGCTGAATTTTTGACGAAGTCAAGGTTAGTCCCATAGTAAAAGTTGTTCAGTTTGCTTGTCATTATATGATATTTAAGTTTCTTGAGTAATTCATAAATTACGGTGTAATAAGGTCCTAACTATGTATGTACATATTTCCAACTATGCACAGTTAGTTATTTAAAGGCATGAGATGTTAAAAATATTGCTGCAAAATGACCCTTTCATTGCTGAGGGTGGAAATATCATTATATCACTAGCAAAGGTGGTCCAACTTTTCCTAAGCATTTTGGATATAATTTGACTAATTTATGTTTATCATCAGAGGCCCCTTATCATTGATACGGCGGTAGCTACGCCACTTTTGTAACACAAGTAACTAGCCACATGCGTCTATGGCCTGTTGTGCGGTTGTTTGCTGTCACTGTTGTTAAAAAAAATATTTACCTGCATGTACTCTTGTTCATTTTTAACAGTCTTGAGTGTACTGCCTAGTTCCTTTATCATATCTTCCAGCTTGTTGTGGTCTCCATCATCCTTGCCTTCAGGTTTGTTAGGTGCTTCACCAATTTCCAAGTTAAACATTACAACCTAATATGATAATAAAAAGATATGATTTGATTATAGAGCAAGATTTGAGGGCTGCCATATGTCACTTATTTTCTAATGAACAAAATGTGTACGATTGAGAAGTTTTAGTATGTACTATGATGGTATGCCTACCTGCTACCTTGATCAGATCGCCTTCTTCCAGGTATCAGGTAATCGAGGTATGTAAAAACGCTATTAACTTCTAATTAAATGGCAAATTTTTATATAATATGTAACACAATACCATTAAAAATCAATCCCAAGACTCCCAGACACTACTAGAGGCTTCAAAACTTAAGAAATTAATTAATATAATATATGTGAAAAATGAACACTTTTCTAAGTTTGCAATATGTCATTAATGCTGAGAATTTGGTCCTCATACGCAACACTGTTGGTTGGTGGAATAATAAAGGTGTTTTTTTGTTAAAATCCAGCGGGTTAGTTATTTTTTTTACATACTAAAGGGAAGCTCTTGACCTTCATGTCACCTAATGGTAAGTGATGATAAGGCCGAAGGTGAAAGTAAGCTCCCCTGGACTCCTCATCAACTGAGGAGAGGAACTGGCTATCTTAGCTCTAATTGTTAGAACACAACAATATTATTAATATTGTTACTGTGGTGACAAACTTAAGTAAGATGGTGATAGCTAGTCAGGTCAGCTCAGAAGCCCTACCATCAAGCAAACTGAGCAGAAAAATTTCTGCCCCCATGGGGAATTGAGCCTCGGACCTCCCGCTCAGCACACGGTGGCCTCGACCACTATAACATGGAGACAGATTCCCGATTAGGAAAACTAATTTTGCAGTTTTATATTTTATAAAAATTTAATCCTGAGACCTCCTTGGGTATTTAGTAGTAACTGCTCAATCAAACACATTTTGTTAATCAGAAAATCAGTTACATCTGGCACCCCTGGGATTTTGGTCTATTAAATTTTAAATAATTTCTTGGTTAATTCAATTTTTGTATTTCGTTTGAAGTCAATAATTCTCTGTAATGGTCTATTTTGAATAAAGATTTTTGAGTTTGAATATAATTGTGCATTAGAAGACCATGAAAGAAAGGAACCTCTTTCGTGAGGTGCATGAAAGATCAGGTATAGGGAAACACAGCCACAGCAAATCATGAGATAAAATGGCGGCTACCATTCTTATGCTTACCAGTTAAAGCCACTGAAGGACCAACAACAGTAAGTAAAAAAGCCCACAAATTGTTTATTAAAAGTACTGTTTTATGGTAATTTATTCCACATACACCCTCAAAATTCTCAGGGATTCTATGAAATAAACAACCATTTATGAGTTTATTAAATTTTGTATCCTTGGTACATTAATTTACTTTTAATTGCACTTACCTTAGGAGTCATTGTAGACATCTTATTACTAAAGCAGTATGTGTATTTTCCAGATGTTGGTGCTGAGAATGTAAATACACCAGAAGATTCTCTTTCAACCTTGGTTATCACAGAACCATCAGGTCCAGTTATTGTAACATCTATGTCTAAGAAGCCACCTTCAGCTATTTCGAATTTCAGTCCTGCAAATGATCATAATGATTGTAACTTTAAATTTTGTATAACAATTAAGAAAACTGTAAATTTTCAATAAAATTATAACGAATTCATACCTAAAATAATATTGACTTCAAGAAAGCTTTGAAAAGTGGGTTGTTTTCCGAAATAGTTATAATAAATGTAATTAAGTTAAAATTATGAAATGGGTATTGCCAATAATTAAAACATTTTTGTATCTTTTAAGCTTAACTTACCCATTTTGGTATCTGCCTCAACTTTTTCGAAAAAACATTCTTCGGCATGAGCATCAACAGTAATAGTGTAACAGTGCACCGTACTATATAAAGTGGCAAAGACTGCAATGGTAAGTAATATTGAATGCGACGAATGCTTCATTTTGTTCAATTGGCAACTAAGCTAGCATTAAAATTAATTCCAATATTGATTATCCACTAAAATATTTTATATGAATTCATCACACATTCAAAATTTATTTCAGAAATTCAGACCACCGACCGTGAGCCACGTTTTGACATTTGACAGCAAACAAGTTGACATTGACAATTGAGATCGCGAGGACCTCGGACAGAGGCGCGTTCAGGGCTACGTTCCAAAACATCACCCGAGTGCACTCGGTCACCCGAAGTATGTCCTAAAACATTTCGGGTGCACTCGAGAGTGTTGGAGTGGCGTGTCCTAAAACGCTACGGAGTGCACTCGATCGAGTAGAATCTCACCCGCACAATATAGCAAGGTGTAATTTCACTCGATTGTATTTGGCGGGAAATTGTGTGGATTTTAAAGTTGTGTGTGATTGCGATTACAAAGATTTCATATTCACACACAATTTGTGCATCTCGGAGAGCGAGGATGCGCTTCGTAACGTCGACAATAAGTTAATTTTAAATTCCAAAGACTATAGGTATCGTAAGTGACACGATTGTAAAATTGGCCTTCATTTCCGCTGAAGCTAGGTTAGGCCGCGATTTAACAGAATTCATATTCTGTTGGTTTTAGCATTTTCGTAGATGAAACAGAGGAATGTAATCCATGCATTAAAGCGAACGGACTCACCGATGAATTATATATTTTATTATTTTTGTATATTTGGTTATGTAAACAAAGCAGACAACACTCTTGCCGTTCTAAAACAACCAACACTCCGACCACCCTAACCGGCCACTCTCCCCCCACCACCTACTCACTCCGGGTGATGTTTTGGAACGTAGCCCAGATGGGTTATTGTCTAAGAAAAAATCTATCACAATCGCTTATAATTTGACAGCCATTGCGCCGTCAACATAAGACTCTGTGCCGACTTCCTTTTATAAAGGAGTAATGGATGGACTGCGACTGTCAAATTGTAAGCGATCGCGATAGATTTTTTCATAGACAATAACCCCCCTGGGCCTTCGCGCGAAGTACAACTTTTCGCTCTAACCCCGTTCAATGCCTTCGAGCGTGACAACCGGGTGAAACAACCGGCCCGTTCAAGACCTTTGAGTGTCGGCGCGAGTTACAACCGAACAACCATCGAATTTGATGGTTGTAAAACGCTCTGACGTTTATGACTGAAATACTCTTACGCGATTGGATGATATTGGCGGTCATATTCTATAATGTCATCTACTAGAAAGAGAGAGAAATAAAAAATCACGTGAGAGGGAGATAAAAGATTTGGTTGCTGCAATCCGTTCAACGCCTTTGAGCGAGTTAAAAAACAACCGGTTAACTACACCCAGAGGCGCTGAACGCGCCTCTGCCTGACAGTGACAGAAATGTTTAGGGTGCTCGATACGATGCCATATCGGAGTGGCTATTCGGACCCGAGTCCCAGTAGAAGTCGATTGTCAGATTTTACGTAATAGTAGATTTTGAGAGCGGAGCATGACACATGCAATATCATCCGCTCCGCTCGCTTCGGTGTGTGTGGTCATAAATGTCTAACCAAACCTAACCTACTGTTTTCAGTTTGATCTTTATAAGTTTTTTTCGATAAATTCACTACCTATCTGGGGGGCTACCGCCTGACTCTTAGCGATCACTCGCTATCGCTTTCGTGACAGAACAATAGTTCAAATGTCACCTGTGACATTAAAACTATTGTTCTAATGTCACGATAACGATAGCGAGTGATCGCTTTGAGTTAGGCGGTACGGTCGCGGGTCCGCAATATTTAGAAGTCGATTGTTATTCGGACCCGGGCGAGAAAAAATGGCGACGAGGTGGAGTTTACTTTATAATTGATTTTTGCGAGCGAAGCATGAAACATGCAGTTAATACTCCGCTGTGTGTGGTCACAATGTCTAACCTAACCTAAACTACAGTTTTCTATCCTCCCTTTATATGTCTGTGATTTATCCTATAAGTTATTTTTCGATTAAGTACAATTGGGTCCGAATAGCAATCGATTCCGAACCCGGTCCGAATAGCCACGTTGATGAAATGGTTTCTTTAATGCCGTATACTTACTTATGTTATGGCACCTCTTAGCAATATATATGAAACAATAACATTATATGAAATTTCTTACAGGCATGATTAACTAATTTTAATTTTTTTCTTAACTAAACTGAGTAGGTATATAATTAACTTTTATTTTGACTCTACTTTCTACTAGGGGAGAGCGTGCCTATTTTCACAAATCCCTACGGGTAAGACGAATACTACGGTACGGTTCATAGTTCTCATCTATCTTAAATTAAATAGAGATTTAATAGATAAAAGGTAGGTAAAATTTTTTTGTGATTTTTTAATAGTTTCAAAAACATAATTATATTTTTAAACAGCGGTCGTAAGCCACCTACTTATCCCTCGCTAGGGTAAGATGTGCCGTAGCTGAGCTAGGTTGTGCCGTTCATAGATTTCGGCCTTTTACATGGATAACAATGGATTTTATCATAAAAAAAAATTCATTTGATCCTTTTCTATTTATTCGAGAATAAGTTTATAAAACATCAACATTTTATATGTGTTTTTTACATTTAACATCTATGAATATAACAGCATCCTATTTATATTCTATCTCATAAATTATCTGATATTCTTTTGCTTCAATATTATCATCAATCATCATTATATCAAAAAAATCGCAACTTTTAAAAATCTTGTTCAAAAATTCCTAAACTTCCTTAAGGAAGTATTAAGGGGATAGTGTTGGATATCATTAGAAAGGTAACAAAAAGGAGTATCAGAAACAATTAAATTTAAACTTTTGTTTAATTATAATGATACAAAAAACATTAAAATGAAAAAAATAATAAAAATCCTTAATTAAGTCCTAAATAATAATCGATGATTTACAAAAAAAAAATGTACAAAAAGTGTCTTAAAATTAACTTAAAATCTAGTGTTACCCCCCTTGCCCTGATGACGGCTTCCATGCGGTCCCTCATGGACCTCACCAACTTCAGGAGCTCTTCTTGAGGAACAAGATCCCATTCCTCAATTACCGCGTTTTGGAGTTCCTGTAGAGTCGAAGGAGCTGGATCCCGAGATCGAACCTTCCGTTTAAGATGGTCCCAGAGATGCTCTATCGGATTCAGATCCGGGCTTCTCGTTGGCCACTGCATCACAGAAATTTGGGACCTCCGCAGAAAGTCGCTCACGATGGCTGCAGTGTGAGCGCGAGCGTTGTCGTGCATTAATGTGAACCCCTGGCCAAAAAATTCGGCAAAGGGGACCACATGCACTTCCAGGATCTGTGTGACATAGCGGCGAGCAGTCATCGACCCTTGTCCGCGAGCACCTCCCGTCCGGGAGACGCAGACGGTTTTGCCGGCAGCCGACATACCACCCCAGGACATGCAGGATCCGCCTCCATATTCCACCGTCTCCTGGATGCAGGCTTGGGCGAAACGTTCACCCTGCCTCCGGTATACCCTTCTCCGTCGGTCGTTGCAGAAAAGACACACTCGCGTCTCGTCTGAGAAGAGAACAGCTCCCCACTGCTCAAGGGTCCAATCGACGTGGTCATGAGCAAACTGTAAGCGGGCTCGCCGGTGCGCTGCAGTCAATTTTGGACCTGTAGCAGCTCTGTGGGCTGCTATCTTCTTCTCCTTCAGTCTTCTTCTAATCGTAGAGACGCTCACGGTGCGTCTGGGATCTGCCTGGAGCTGCTGTTGCAACTGAACAGCGTTTGAGAAGCGATTTCTTAAAGAGTACGACACAACGAACCGGTCTTCTCTTTCCGAAGTGCAGCGACGTCTACCCACCCATGTCTCCGGATATAGCCACCGGTCTCTAAAAAGCGCTGGTATACTCTTCGAACCGAAAAACGGCTCAGATTCAGTTGCCGGGCGACATCACACTGCCGCATCCCTGATTGCAGTAGTGCAACCACTTGAGCGGCCTCATTAGCTGTGGTATCCATCTTCCAGGTGTTTTTTCTTTAGTAAAATGTACAGATGTGTCCTCTTCAACGGTTGAATAGCGAATGACCCACATTGACCCCGTGTTGACTCTTTTATACCCATAAAGGAAGCGCAACTAACGACTCTCCCGGGTAGCAAAATATGCAAAAAATTTTTGTGACACTATATTTGTTGCTTTAGATTTTGTTTGATAATGAAAAGTAATGTTTTTTATTAAGTTCATTAAGTAACCTTTTAAATAAAATCATAATGATTGTGACTGCATCTGCATATCAAAAGTTAATGACATTTGAAAGTGATTTTCTTAGTGGTGCGATTTTTTTGACGCCGAGTGTACTTACTAATGAAAATTAGACGGAGATATTTAAAATAAATCATTCTAATACCATGTCGTGAAGCGTCTCTTAATTTTTCCAGGGTGATAAAAAATAACCGTGTATATTTACTTATTTGACAAATTTTAAAAATTTTAAATCCAACTCAAAATCAACACACATCAAGTTTTTTCAAGCCTTTCCTTCGTGGAAGAAAATAACCTCTCAACACACATCAACTTCAAACTTGAAAAAAAGGCGGGAAACGTTCAACTTGGCGGGCGCGTTTTTCACTTAATTGATTTAAATATTTGTTTTTTATCTTAATAGGTGATCAGTATAGTATAATTTAAGTGTATTTTTAATAGTATAGTGTTTAGTATATTATTTAGTAGACAGTTAGCTGTAATTTCGGTAAGTTATTAATTTTCATAATAATTATAGGTACTTGTAAGTAATGGAGGAGCCTCCTGATCCGGGGGGCACTGCACCCCCGGCAGGTAACTTTGTCACTATTTCTACCATGTCACATGAATCGGGAATGGAAACCGATAACTCTACATCAGGTCGATCCTTAAAACGAAGCCGGTTACATGTATGTAAGCACTGCAATAAAAGAAGACGCAAACATAACGATGATTCGCGTAATTCTGAATCTAATTGTCATTGTATGGATCAAATTTCACCTAAGAAACAGACACCACTAGAGAAAGAATTATTAAAAAAACCTGATCCTGCGGTTCGAAATGATTTGCATATTTCTCAGAATCAGTCCGTTCCCACACCAATAGGTCGTAAATTGTACAATGAAAATGACATCTCTCCGTTTATCGTTCATATTCAAAGGGTACAATCTACTCCTAGTGATAGCGTTTCCTTGCATCCAGTTACATTTGGAAAATTTTTAAAGAAAAATTCTTTCCAAAATATTGTAAACGGAAGTGTGAAGCAAATAGGTAGGAATAAAATAGCAATGAGCTTTTCAAACTATTCTTCTGCAAATTCATTTATCACAGATAAAATTTTAGATGCTTATAATTTCAAAGCTTTTATCCCAACATTTAGTGTCACTCGAATGGGTCTCGTAAGAGGCGTTCCGGCAGAGTGGACACCAGAAGAAATTATAGAAAACATAACAGTTCCGTTTGGTTGTGGTAAGATAATTAAAGTGAGGAGGGTTAATTATAAAGTGTTTTTAGATGGTACTCCATCATGGAAACCGTCTCAAAGTGTTGTAATAACTTTTGATGGACAAATCTTGCCTAAAAGAATATTCATGTGTTACAATGCCTTGCCTGTAGATTTATATATATATCCCACCATACAGTGCTATAACTGCTGTCGTTTCGGACATACTAAAATTCAATGTAGATCTAAGCCAAGATGTTTCAAGTGTGGTCAAAATCATGTAGGAGACTCATGTCAAATTGATGAGAATGATTCAGTCTGCTGTTTGTGTACAGAAAATCACTTTGCTACCAACAAATATTGTCCAGAATATATCCGTCAAAAATAAATAAAGCAATATATGGCTCATAATTGTACTTCATATACAGAGGCATCAAAAATAGTTCCTAAAGTAACAAAATCATATGCTGCTGTTGCTTCATCTAATCCCACCAACAATATTCAATCAAAATCTGAACAATCTGTCCAGCCTCACACATCATATAAAAAAACAATATTTATTAAGCCTAAAACACAAATTACAAATACACATGGTTATGATACAGTCGCTCATAATGCTATAGTCAATGATTTTCAAATTCCTACACCTGCAAATGGTTGTGGTTTTAATAAAACTTCTGTTAACTCTAATACACAGATGACAATATCAGAAATATTGTCAGCCCTATTGAATCTAATTACACATATTAATCAAAACCCACAGTCCAACGCTGCTTCAGTTTTGACAAATCTTACACATGCTTTTAAAAATGGCCAACTTGGCGAAAATAATACAGTGGAACTGTCGTAGCATTCATAATAAAAAAAGTGATCTTATTTATCTTCTTAATAAATTTGAACCATTTGTCTTTGCACTATCCGAAACATGGCTTAAGTCAAATCAGATATTCAGAATTAATGGCTATAACATAGTACGTGAAGATAGATCTGATGGGTATGGTGGTGTAGCCCTACTCATCCAAAATTCTGTTCCATTCATCCCTGTAAATTTACCATCCCACAATAATGACATTTCTATTGTAGCTGTAAATGTAAATAAAATATGTATTGTTTCTATATACATTTCACATCCTTCGCTAACAATACTTAGTGAAGTTAATCAAATTTTGTCTAGAATTCCTAAACCTTTCTTAGTTTTAGGTGATTTTAATTGCCAACATCAATCATGGGGAAGTTCATTAACAAATTATTTAGGAGAAGAACTAATAGACATTATTGATTTGCATAATATATGTATTTTAAATTCCGGTGCAAGAACTAGATGTACTAGGCCCAATGAAAATAGTAGTGTTGTTGATTTATCTTTGTGCTCTCCAACCTTAGCAGCATCATTGTCTTGGAACACTCTTGGTTCCACGTATGGTAGTGACCATTATCCAATATTAATAACATTTCCAAACCAAAAACCATCATGTTTTCAGTACAAGTCCTTTTTAAAACATAAAATCGCTGATAAAAGCAGTAGTGATTGGGAAAAATATAAACTGTCAGTTCAATCCAAATTAACTAGTCTTCCAGCCATTGGTAGTGTTACTGAAGCACAATCTGCTAAAATATTGTCAAACATTTTAATAGAGGCTGCAAACGACGTCTTTCCAAAGAAAAAATCAGCAGCACAGAAAATTCCATCCCCTCCCTGGTGGGACCAAGAGTGTAGTGAGGCTGTAAAGAAAAGAAAGGAGGCTGAGAAAAATTATAGAACATGTATGACCAATTCTAATTATGATAATCTATCTGAAATTACAGCTGAAACTAGGAAATTGTTTAAAAAAAAGAAGTTTGAAAGTTGGCGCAACTTTTGTCATTCAATTTCACCTGACACTCACCCAACTTTAGTTTGGCATAATATCAAACGTTTTAAAAGTGCATTCAACACTACAAATACATCTTTTCTACCAGATCATTTAGGCAATGAGTTCCTTAATAAGCTTCAGTGTTGCCAGATTTTTTCCACCTTCCCCCCCAAATACATTTAAAAAACCCCTAGTTTCTCCAGTTTGATTGATAAAAAACCTCTGACTATTTTGGCCATGTCATATACATAAGCTTTCTAATATTGACAATAAAAAACTTAGAAGTTTTCTTCAAATTACCTATTTTAATTTATTTCACATACATAGCCGTGTGTCTGTCGATTCTGTTTTTTCGTTATAAATGTCTGTGTGAGGCTGTGGAAAACAGTCTTTTAGCCGGAATTATGATAAACAAGACAGTTCAATGGTAACATAATGTGTTGCCAGCTAATACTCGTAAGTTTTAGTGTCCCATTCATTCTATTTGGTGAATAAATTGTCGGTCTTGTCTGATATAAAAAGGAATTTGCCATTTGGTTAGAATAGTAGAAAACCTTCAGAAAATCCCCTAGATAAATTTCGTGATATCAAAACCTCCAAAAAACCTCAGAGACCTGCAAAAACCCCTAGGATTTAGGGAAATCCTCTGAATTTGGCAACACTGATAAGCTTGCTCCTCCATGGGTTCCACAGTATATCAATAAGTCTATCTCCACCTGCTGTTTACAAGAAGGATCAAGTAAATTGACTTCGCCTTTTTTGTTACCTGAATTAAAAGGAATATTGCAGGATATCAAGGACTCTGCACCAGGTGAAGATAGTATAACGTATTCGCTTTTAAGTAACTCTGGTGATGGGACTCTAATTTATTATTTGGATTTATTAAACACCATTATGATTTCGGGAGAAATTCCTCAAGCATGGAAAAGTCAAACAGTGCTGCCATTTCTTAAGCCAAATAAATTACCATCTAATGCTACCTCCTACCGTCCCATTGCATTGTCTTCGGTCCTAATGAAAATAATGGAACATTTAATAAAAAATCGGTTAGAATGGTTCATGGAGAGCAAAGGGCTGTTATCTAAAACCCAATTTGGTTTTCGAAAAGGCAAATCTACGCTCGATAATATAGCAATACTTACTTCAGACATACGTTTATCCTTTTCAAAAAATACTTCCACAATAGCCGTATTTTTAGACGTTAATGCTGCATACGACAATGTGCTTTTAGATGTATTACAAAAGAAACTTGAAGTCTTATCTGTACCTCCTATATTAATCAATTTAATTATGAAAATATTATCAAATCGTATCATTAATCTTTCCCTAACAAATTGTAGTTTCAGTAGAATTGTTTCTAAAGGCTTACCGCAAGGATCGGTACTTAGTCCTATTTTATATAATATATACACTTACGATTTGCAGTCTGAGGTATGCAATAACATTGATGTTAAAATGTTACAATACGCTGACGATCTTTTATTATACACCTTTGTTGAGCCACTTAACAACGCAATTTTAGTCCTATCACAGTCATTACTTAAACTAAAAATATGGATGGATAGCAATGGATTAGACTTATCACCATCAAAAAGTGTAGACACGTAAGCGCATACACCCTCATATCGAGTTATACTACAATAACATTATCATACCAGTACAAGATCACATTAAATTCCTGGGAGTTATACTGGATAGTAAGCTATCTGGAGCTATGTATTGCGACTACATTGTAAATAAATGTGAAAGATTATTAAATATGTTAAGATGTTTATCTGGCGTATGGTGGGGTGCACATCCATATTCATTAAAACTTATTTATAACGCTTTAATAAGAAGTGTTTTAGACTATGGTACATTTCTTTTAGAGCCTGGTAATACCACAGCTTTTAAGAAACTTGATAAAATGCAATACAAAGCCCTAAGAATAATAACAGGGGCAATGAAGTCCAGTCCAACTAACGCTTTGCAAATTGAATGTTCAGAACCTCCTTTGCAATTAAGACGGCAATTACTTAGTGATCGATATTTATTCCGTATTTTACAATTTTCTAATCACCCACTTCTTAAAATCTTGTATAAAGTGAATGAGCAATTATCAACTTCGAGTTATTGGAGTAATAAGTCACCTCCATGTCTACGTATTAGCTATAGAAAATACCTGGATATTACCTCTCCTATACATCAATCCACTTTTCTCCCCATGTTTCATGTTAACTATGATTGCTTAGTGCTAAATCCAGTGGTTCACTTAGATTTATTGAAAAAAGACAGTAATAAAAGTAATGTACTTGTCAACTTTACACATATTTTAGAATCAAAATTTTTTGACTACCAATTACATATTCTGTGATGCCTCTAAACAGTCTTCTGAGCAGTGTGTGGGTGTCGGAGTATATCACCCTCAATATAATATAGTTCAAAAAATAAAACTCCCACCCGAGTCATCGGTACATTCTGGTGAAAATCTAGGTCTATTAAAAGCTGTAGAATACATTAATTTATTAAAACTTAAAAAAACTGTAATTTTCTCTGATTCTAAAAGTTCTCTTCAGTCATTGTTGAAATTTCCTTTTAAACTAAAGCCATATTCTCCTTTAATTTTTAATATAAGAAGTGAAATACACTCAGGGGCAAATTTAGAGGAACGATAAAAATTCACTCCTAGTTTTGATAACGCTGTGTATTTCAGCATACGAAACCATATTTAGTTTTACCAGCTTTTTAGCCATCGGATTCGCTACAAAAAAAAACATTCGACGCGGAAGCCAGTTGTACGATTGTGATAAAAAGACCACCATTAAAAGTTGCCGTTCTCCTCCAGGTCACAAATAGGGGAGTTTTGTCATTATCCGTTATGGCGTTGGTCATGAATCCTGGATAACAATCAAACAAACGCATTAAAGGTCAATCACACATCGATATGATGTTGTAAAAGTAGCTTGAATCTATGTAAAAAGTGTAGTGTTCCTCTAAATTTGCCGCTGAGTATATATAAATGTAACTTGAGAGGTTGCATAGTCGAATTTGTTTGGATTCCAAGTCATTCAGGCATCAAAGGTAATGTAACTGCGGACAGATTAGCTAGTGAGGCGGTCTCCAGTGGTGATGTTTATCCATTTTTAAATTATAGTCAAGATTTATTAGCCCTTCCCAAATTATCCTTACAAACAGCTTGGAATGAAGTATGGCATACTGAACAGCAAACTAGGGGTAGATTCTACTCTTTAATACAAACTGATATTCCATTAAAACCTTGGTTTTGGTCTCTAAGGCTAGGTAAAAAAGAAACAACTATAATTACTAGGTTAAGATTAGGTCATACATGTTCACCTGTTCACCTTGCAAAGCTAGGCATAATTGATAGTCCAATGTGTGGATGCGGACTGGATACGGGAAATATTAATCATATTTTCTTTTCTTGCCCTAAATACCAAAGAGATACATTCCTTAACGACCTTTTATCCTTAAAAATTCCGTTCCCGATCAGTATAGTTTCTCTATTACACGGCAAAAATACCAGCGTTTATAAATGTATTTCTTCATTTATTCTTTTAAATGATATAAAATTATAATAAAATAGTATATATTACATAAATAATATTATCATTTAATATCAACAAATATCAGTTATTTGTCCATTTTATATATATCAATAAAAACAGAATACTTTACTGATCTCCTCAACACATTTCCTATTCCGAAATCCGAAGTAAATTCCTAAATTCTCGTTTCCCAAATTTTTACCGCTTCCTACCAAATGTATTAAAATTCGAACTCGACATTGGCTAAAATGCACAAACCGTGCGAAGCCAGAAGAAAAAAAAAAAAAAAAAAACTTCAAACTTGTCAATATGTTCTCTAAACAAAACACAGATAACGTTTCCACAGTTAAGTATGTATGACTTGCTTGTTTACGAGTGGGTGAGGGCACTCGTGGGGTGCGATGTCAGACAACCTCCTTGTGGTGCACCCTGGGCAACCCGGCAGATTCTCTGTCGCGGGCTAATAGTCTGACGAGAGGACCCCCATAGTGGGGGGGTGTGGGATGGCCGGGATTAACCTGGCGGGCCACTTCGTGTGGCCACCCGCTTCATGCGGGGAAGGGCGAAGTCCCCTCTTCTTATGTGAAGAAGAGGTGTGGCTCTCGCTGGAAGCCGGTTCCGGCGGCTACCTCTGGTGGTAGAGGGTCGAGGCGAGTTTTCCGCCGTGGCGCTTCGCGCCCGTTGGGGTTCTCCCCGAGTTTCGACTCACCCGCGCGGCGGTGGATTCAGTGGGGTCCGCCGTCGGGCAACCCGTTACCCGCACTGAGCGGTCCGGGGGCCCGGCGCACTGAGCGTCGGGCCGCGTGGAAGACAACCACAATAAAAAACCAGTTTCGGGGTGTAGAGCGGCGCAATCGTGCCGCTCCACAAAGTAGCAGAGCCAGGAGGGGAGTCCGGCAACGGACATGTCACAGGCAGGGGGTCAGCGGGAATAAGGCCTGGCTGTTGTCCCCTTCCCCCTGTCTTGTGACCGACGGAGGAGCTGCTGGGGGGGTTTTTAGTGGGTAGGCCCGGGCCATGTAAGGTCTGGGGAGTCCCACATATCCTCGTGGTTTGGCTCGACCACGAGGAATGCGTCAATGCATTTTCCCCCCTCCCAAAAAAAAAAAAAAAAAAAAAGGGCACTCGTAATGAAATCACATCCGTGACTAAGGTAGTCACATAAGTGACATTCAAAAATAAGAATTATTGAAAATCGGTGATTATTAGTCACATCGGAGATTTCGAAGTCGCATACGTAATTCAAAAATAGCTCTCCTGGTTGACTGTGGACTAAATACCCTTACTTAGTAATATGAGCTTACAGCTATGTATATGAGCCTTCTAGAAGTAGTTACCCTTTGAGTTTTTCTTTTGTATGTTTTCATCCTTTCAATCAAAACAATATAGATTATGTGGGGTTAATGAGGGATTTGTTGTGCCGCGGCACAATTGACCCCGCAAGAAAGGCACTTTTTACCCCGTTTTAAAGACATTAACGCCCATGTGAGGGTAGCGCAAAGAGTAGTAAGTATAATACACGGGCGGTAGCGAAATAACTAAGCCACATATTTTTTGACTAAGGTGTAGAGTTTGTGGAGTTAAGGCTTAGAAGCTCGGCATTTTTGACAGTGTGAGTCATACCGTCATACGGTCTCGTCTTGGCAACATTTGACATGAAAATGTTTTTGGTGGGATTTCACTTCTTACAAGTTTTTAGATACTTTCACCTATCCGATGTCTGTAATGAAATCTTGTAAACTAAATTTGACCCACTTTTCGGTTTCCGATTAAGCTGTTTTGCATGCATATGTATACCGCGTGACAATGCCATAATAAAAGCTTTTTTAATATTTTTTACTTTATTTATTATTATTTGATTATTTTAATTTAATTAAAATAATATTAATTATTCCTATAATATTGATTACCTAAAACTCAAAACAAATGAATATCACAACCCACTCAATCGCACTTCTTTACATTTGCAGATTTGGAATTCATCATGGCATACCACTTAATTACACCACATTGTCAATTTCATCACTGATTTGGCAAACATCTTTAATTAATATTGCAGTCACAGCACTTTAATGCGCCTTGAATTGTAATGACCAATCGGAGCTCAGCTGACATTGTGCACGTGCTCATTCCATTGGTTGCCGCATTTGCACCCAGTGATGTCTACTGCAATCTTTAATCGATATCGAGTTTTCTGAATGCCCCGACTGTGCCGTACATGTCACTGTCCATGATTGGTGCTGGTGTCGTATTGCAAGTATATTTAAGGTTCTGTAGGTAATTTTTCAATTCAGCAACGCGATGCCTCCATTGTCTCGCCAGGGTCTCGATGGACTCCTCCTGACCGCCCCATTCTTTTGGCAAAACCTTAGCCGGTATGTGGTCTAATAGCTCTTCTGGCTTATTGTGTATGTAGTACTGAAACAAAAAAATGAGACGAATAAATAATTTAAGCAATCCGAATTCCAATAATCTCTGATTATTTATATGGACTCTCCATATAAATAATCTGAGATTAAGATGTTTAGCAATCTGAGTAGATACATACATAGCTACTTCAAAACTATTGAAGAGTTGTTTTGGTTAGCGAGAAAACACTGATCTAATCACATCAAATCAATAAATATTATAATCATAAAATAATATTCTTTGTAGTTTTATTCAAAACGTTTTTTTTTTCTTTATCCTAATTGTAGGTAAGCGCTATCAATACTCGACCTTAAGCGTTCGACATTGGGAACGGAAAAATCATCATTAAATTAGTGATTAATTTTACCAGTTGAAATTACAATAATGATGCATCTTTTTTACAGTATCGCAAAATGTACCCGGATTCCCCGCTAAACGAACAATTATTGGACTGACTGTAAAAACACTAATTGATGTTATTGGTAATTTTATGTAGAGCTGTGTGTTCTGTTTGGTGTGACAGCCGGGGATGTAGAAAATACTATTTATCGAAGTGTAATTTCGATCGGAAAGGTAAAATGAGCGGATATTACGTAAGATGTTAATAATTTTGTCATAAGATGTCATCCTTTATACATAACTCCCTTCTGCACAGCAAACGCTGATGCTGAAATCAATTGTTCATACAATTCTGTAGAGTAGGGATCAATTGTCTCCAATTTTGCGATTTTAGATTTTAGCTTAAGTATTGCACTTGGGGTATTGAAAGTTATTTACTTTGGTAGTTTGAGTAACCTCTTTAAATGAAAGAAAATAACAAAAAAAAATTGGCTATTACGTGACAGGATGAAGTGTGGTGTGATATACTACAAACTATGTGAGGTGGTCGAACGAACGACAACACAATTAGTTTTTTGTTACATCTCATTTCATCGCAATTAATATTATATGCGAAAGTAACTCCGTCTGCCTGTCTGTTACGCTTTAATGCCTAATACGTTGAACCAATTTAAATAAAATTAAAAATAGAAAAAAAGTTCAATTCCAATCCAACAGCATTTATTATATTGGCCTCCCGGGGGCAAATCGCGCTAATTTACAGTTCTAACGGACCGCTGAGGTTCAATTCCAGTCCAGTTCTAATTACAATTCAACTTTGGACAAAATTGGTAACGCGCTAATTTCTACATGAGAGTTGAACCGCAAGTAAAGCTGGATCTCATTTGGAACTCTAGAGATAACAGAGAAAGAGAACAGAGAAACACTCAACACTGATAAAAGCCAAACTTCAATCGAAAATAAGGATGGAACTTTTTATTTTGATATTTCAATCGGGTTGCGTCATGGACTTTGATTATTAAGTTCATGGGTTGCGTTTCAATCTCCTGTCAAAACGAACTGTCATAAAATTCCAATCCAACTGTTCTGCATTTATTTATCGCAATTGGTCTCCTTGTATTCTTAGGACGTCAAAATAACGTACCCGTCGCCTTATCTTCTCGTTGACGCAGGAGCGCATGAGCTGCATGGAGGAGGCGAGGAAGGGCCGCGCGCCCACCACGTGGATGCGCTTCATGCGCTGCGGGTACGCCGTCTGCGCGAGGTAGATGCTCCGGCGTACGGCGTTCGCGGCCGCCATCATCTTGGCTGCCAACGACGCGCGCACGTGGGACACCTGATTAAAAGTTAATCGATAAGGGCCCATGTTATTTCTTTATTTAGATAACATAATTATGCTCCCCCCCCCCCCCCCCCTTGTTCCCTATTACGCCCATGCTATTCTGAAACGCTTGAACTCCCCTGACCTTGTACGTTTATATATGTAAGTATATTGTGTTTATTTTTGTTTTAAAATATGTTTTTAAGTATATAGGTATACGTATGGTAGTGTAATCTAGTGTTTATCTACATTTGTAATTTCTCTTGTGTGCTTTGATGTTTCCCTCTATATTTATGACTAGCTGTGCCCGCGAACTACGTTTCGCCATCAAAATGCATTAACACAGTGTTTAGTTTTTCCTCCATTTTATTCCATATAATTATTCAACTTTATTCTGCGTTTCTTGAGCAGCGGCCATTTCGAAATTAGGACAATTTTCGTAGGTTCGTAATGCTCTAGGTACTCTTCAGGGCCTACTTTCATTTAATACCCATATTGCTGGGTTTGAAAAGAAACTTATCCGCCTTTTTTGAGCGGCGGCCATGTTAAATTTACGTCAATGTTGCTACGTTCATAGTGCTCTACTGATTTTGATACCCATATTGCTGGCCTTTCATTTGATACCCATATTGCTGGGTTTGGAAACGAACTTATATCCGTTTTTTTGAGCGGCGGCCTTATTGAATTTTGTGCGATTTTCCTAGGTTCATAGTGCTCTACTCTTCAAAACCTTTCATTTAATACCTATATTGCTAGGTTTGGAAACGAATTTTAATCCACCTTTTTTGAGCGGTGGCCATGTCGAATTTACGTCAATATTGCTAGGTCCATAGTACTCTTCTCTACTCATCAAGGCCTTTCATTTGATACCCATATTGCTGGGTTTGCAAATTGCAAATGGCCTTTTTTGAGCAGCGGCTATGTTAAGAAATGAACTTTTATCCACCTTTTGGCGGCTATGTTAAATATCAACAGCTATGTTAAATTTATGTCAATTTTGCTAGGTTCATAGTGCTCGTCGATAGTGGTAGTCGCAGTGTGGACCCTATCACGCGCGCCCATAAGGGCAGGGAGAACACCGGGGTGTTTAGTGGGTAGGCCCGGCACTCTGCCGGGAGAGCCCCATACACGCTCGTCGTCTAGCCAACGGCGAGTACGGTGCGGTCACGCATTCCCCTCGAAAAAAAAAGGTTCATAGTGCTCTACTCATCAAGGACTTTCATTTAACATCCATATTGCTAGGTTTGAAAACAAACCTTTATCCTTTTTTTGAGCGGCGGCTATGTTGAATTTAGGTTGATTTTCCTAGGTTCCTAATGCTCTACTCTTCAAGGCCTTTCATTTGATACCCATATTGCTGGGTTTAAAAACGAACATAAATATATCCATTTTCTTGAGCGGTGGCCATGTTTAATTTAGGGCAATTTTCCTAAGTTCATAATGCTCTACTCTTTGAGGCCTTTTATTTGATACCCATATTGCTAGGCTTGGAAACGAATTTTTATCCACCTTTTTTGAGCAGCGGCTATGTTGAATTTATGTCAATGTTGCTAGCTTCATAGTGCTCTACTCATCAAGGCCTTTCATTCGATACCCACATTGCTGGGTTTGAAAACGAACTTTTATCCTTTTTTTTTGAGCGGCGGCCATGTTGAATTTAGGTAGATTTTCCTAGGCACCTAATGCTCTACTCTTCAAGGCCTTTCATTTGATACCCATATTGCTATGTTTGGAAATGAATTTTTATCCACTATTTTTGAGCAGCGCCTATGTTGAATTTATGTCAATGTTGCTAGGTTCATAGTGCTCTACTCATCAAGGCCTTTCATTTGATACCTATATTGCCGGGTTTGAAAACGAACTTTTATCCTTTTTTTTTGAGCGGCGGCTATGTTGAATATAGGTCGATTTTCCTAGGTACCTAATGCTCTACTCTTCAAGGCCTTTCATTTGATATCCATATTGCTAGGTTTGAAAACGAACTTTTATCCATTTTTTTGAGCGGTGGCCATGTTTAATTTAGGGTAGTTTTCCTAAGTTCATAATGCTCTACTCTTTGAGGCCTTTCAGTTGATACCCATATTGCTAGGTTTGGAATCGAATTTTTATCCACCTTTTTTGAGCAACGGCTATGTTGAATTTATGTCAATGTTGCTAGGTACATAGTGTTCTTCTCATCAAGGCTTTTCATATTTTGATATCCATATTGCTGGGTTTGGAAACGAACTTTATCGGCAGTCATGTCGAATTAAGTCAACGTGGCTAGGTTCAATGTGTTCTACTATTTAAGTCCTTCGTTCGATATCCATGTTCCTTGGGTGGATCCAAAAAAATGTGATTCGTCATTTTACACATTAGGATCAAGAGTCCCGTCGCGTCCCTCTACGCGTAACCCAGAATCATTGCAGTCAGATATCTTTTTTTATATCAATATTCATCGATTACTTTTAATAGTTTTAAATGGATGAAAGAGTTTGATTCCTTAGTCATAATGTAAAAACATATAACACCTTTCAAACCCCTTTACACTTGAAAAGGGTATCTTCACTTTTCAACATTTCAAATATTTCAAAAATTGTACCTATTTTGTGAAAATTAGTCAAGAATCAAATCAACCTACAAATTTTATTGTGACGTGATACTCGTATTGTCATAAAAAATGCTTTATACATTGGTTGTATGGCTTGATCCTTTTGCCTTACCACTACGGTATGACATAAGAAAAAGACAATTTAAACTTCTAAACTTCTTGGGTGACGAAATCCAGATGGGCACAGCCATTAACAGAAAATATTAAATTTTGTACACTATGTGATGGCACTATGTGACAGACTTGTCAAAATAATTTCACGTGCACCACGTTGATTTTATACATAAGGATTGTTCGAAAATTTTATTTGGTATTTTTCAAACTATTTATTTAAAATGAACTACTTCAACCCCATTGCACCCCATCCAGGGATGATGGTATGTGGTGTTGAAATCGATGTTATTTTCGTAATCTACGACCCGAAAAACCATTAAAACGGCATCAATGTCGATTTTGACATTTTATCAGTTTATCACCCCATCTCACCCCTTTTGGGGATGAATTTCAATAAAATATGAAACACGTCTTCCATTAATTCTGTTAAAGAAAGTTTATACAAAATTTTAAGTAGATTCGAAAACGGAATCACGATGTCCCATACAAACTTTTCCCCCCATTTTCACCCCCTTAGGGGTAGAATTTCGGAAAATCCTTTCTTAACGGACGCCTTCGTCATACAAAGAACACACCCTCCAAGTTTCAAGTCTCTACGATCAGCGGTTTAGGCTGTGCGTTGATCCGTCAGTCAGTCAGTCAGTCAGTCATTCAGGACAAAGCATTTTATAGGTATAGATTTCTAACACAAATGATGGCTGGAAGAAATCAATAATAGAGATAAGTCCAGCTTTGTAAACGTAAATTGTTTTAACAATGTGTATATTTTTGTGTAATTGTGCGTAATAAAGTAAGTAGGTATTATTTTTGAACATTTAAAATGTAGAAGTTGGACGTGGACCTGTCTCATGCAGCATAAGCTGAGGTCAGGTCCTAATTGGCCATTATGTGTATCTGTTTTTTCGTGTATACTATTGTGCTTGTGGTCAATGAATGTTTTCTTTCTTTCTTTCTTTCTTTCTTCCTTTATTTAGAACGAATGACTTTTCAAGAAGAGACTCAGTACCAGTGTCGTCTGCGGGGGTATCTCTATCCTATCTATTTCTGCCGTCAAGCAGCGAGCTTGCATTGCTGTCCTCTAGTTTGAAGACAGGCAGTGAAAACACTATAGATACCTTGACCTGCGGCTTATGTCACATGTTAGCAACGTACATTGGCGTCATTGTTGTTGTTGTAGATTTGGGTGTGACGTCAGATTAGCTCCCCGTGCTGCATTCTAGACAAACCTCTACGGGTTGATAGTGACTGCTGCCTCCATGGAGGCGAGCGTGGAATGGTCGGGTTCAACCCGGCAGACTACTGTATATGGCCATGTGGTGCGACGCCTCCTTATTTAGAAATGAAAGTGTGCCGCCTGGGGGGGGACCCACATGCGATTTATAGCGCTTTTCGCCTTTTTGCCGTTCGTAACATCGCTTGTAATCCGAGCTACTCGAGCTTCGGCTAGCCGATGCTTCGATGCTTAATTGTGTTGATCTAAGCTTCGTCAAGCTTCGGCTCTCTAGTGCGGCCCCATGGTCGGGGGCGGGAGATGGTTAATTTCAACTCGTGCTTCGTTCGTGAGGGGCTCGTCAATGGCGAGCAGACGCCACCGACGAGGTTGTGGTAGTGTCCGTAAGGGTTTCTATGACCGCGTCGTGCTCGATGTGACGCGCCAGGCGTCAATGAGGGTATGGAGGGGCTTAGGGGGTAGTCGCGGACGTCTGCTGCGGAGTCCTAAAAGCTGCCTTTTAAGGGCTTGGCCGGCGCGTAAATCAATTCCCCTCGTAAAAAAGCGGGCCGTAGATTTGCAAGTCTTACTGGAACCACTTACCATCCGGTGTACAGTGTGCGGAGTGCGAGTTTTATCGAGCTTTGCTCGATCACAGGTTCACAGGCATCGAACGCGTAAACGCGAATTTGTATGGAATTAGAGCAGTGCCATCTAGTAGTCACTAGATGAAGGTGTCTCATTCCATAGCAGCTACTAGATGGCGCTGCTCTAATTCCATACGAATTCGCGTTAACGCGTTCGATGCGTACGATCGTGTAGAGCTCGATAAAACTCGCACTAGGCACTCAGTATTCCTGTTCGCTAACTTGAATATAAAATAGACCAGAATACCACTTGCCCAGCAGCCGTGCCGCCTAACTCATAGCGATCACTCGCTATCGGTTTCGTGACATTAGAACAATAGTTTTAATGTCACAGGTGACATTTGAGCTCCTATTGTTCTAATGTCACGAAAGCGATAGGGAGTGATCGTTATAAGTTAGGCGGTAGTCCCCCCGGAATGATCAACAAACCTCCCAAATAAAGACGTCGCCGGCGATGAGCGTCTCGTCGTACATCCTGGCGTCGCTGACGAGCAGGATGGCGCGCGCCGCGTCGGCGATGTCGGCGCAGCTGTCGGCGTAGTTGGGCCGCACGCGTATCGCGGTGACGCGGTAGCCCTCGTCGGTCATCGTCGGCAGGGGCGCTATGTCCCTGATGAACGACGAACTCAGGTTCAATTTATCTTTAAACTAGCTGTGCCAGCGAACTACGTTTGGCCGTATATTTTTTACCCGTTTTCGCAACATTTGTCATTGATGCTCAGCTCCTATTAGTCGTAGCGTGATGTTATATAGCCTAAAGCCTTTCTCGATAAATGGACTATCCAACACAAAAAGAATTTTTCAATTTGAATCAGTAGTTCCTGAGATTAGCGCGTTCAAGCAAACAAACAAACAAACTCTTCAGCTTTAGCTCTTCAGCTAATATTAGTATAGATTATAAGTGCAGTAGATTAAAGACGAGCACTTAAAGAAAAACATTAAAGCTTTATACAACAAGGTGGAGACGTCACTATGACAATAAATTAAAACATGACCCGATAGGTATCAGTTTATAGTAGTAATTTCAAATGATTATACGTGATGATTACATTATTTTGTCAAATACTTAAGGCGCATAGTAACGTCATTCATAAAAAATCACTGCAGAAAAAACCGGTTCTCTTCATAAATATTGAATAAAAAAATCTTTAAAAAAGATATGTTATTATTCAACGCATTCTTTAGAGGATGGTCTTTTTAATTTTTTGATAAATTAATTAAAACTTGGTTAAAATGTGACCCAAACATGCCTCGATTTTAAAACTATAAACCTAATCGCTTCGTAAATATTAGGTTAAATCACATACTTTCGATTTCAATAAATAAAGTGAACAATATTCTAGGGGATGGTCTTTTTAGATTTTTCTTATTCGCCTTTATAAATTTTTTATTTAAATAATTCATCTTACGCGTAAAGGTTTGCTTGAATATTCCCCTCACTCTCACTCACTCACTCCTATGTAATCAGTGCGGGACGATCGACGCAAGGTCATTGGGAGTACTATGCGCCTTAACAAAAAATGGAAACAAAATAAACACGTAAGAGTGGCAAAGTTGCAGTATAGGTATCTGCTAGCTAGCGATACTCTAAACCTTTGACACAGAATAAATAATAGTATTAAAGTAGAGAAGGATCATTCTCGAAGAAAAGCCAAGTTTATGAAATGAAACCTGGGTATGAAAACCTACTCTTACGACCTTCATCTGACTGCACGAGAAATTGAAATTTATTGCATAACACGAGTGTTCCAATTCCGTTACGCGTCCCTGACCCGATACCGATTTAGCGATAAGAGCCCAGGGTTCCCTCTCATCGATATGCAGTTATTATTATGTGCGACGTGGCCAGCGTGCGAGGCGAGTGGCAACCTTTACCATACCTTAGCATACACCGTGCGGCTGGTGCCTTGGCCAAACGTACCTAAACTGCGGAGTGAAACCCCCCCTGGTTATAGTACCGTGTCACCTAGTGTCACCAATGTGTCTGGTTTGTCAATTCGGAGCAAACCACAGTGGCGACGAGGATTCAATTCAGAGGGCTTATTACCGATCTCATGGGTTTGCAAATGATATCATATGATATCATAGTGCAAAACGAAAAATACGATTTCCGGTCAGATTTTTGATCATTATTTAATGATGACATCATTTAAATTATGCCATAGTGATGATATCATTGGAGATCGGTAATACGAAATGCAGCATTTCACGACTTCTTTTTCTCAAATTTATACCATGTCATGCGATGAAAGATCCATAATTGGCCTGCAGGACTGCGTTTCTTTTTAATCGGCAAAGGAGGGGATAGGCCGTTAGAATCGGGTCTATATCGCGGTAAACAAGAATTATACTGACTTACTATTTCTCTATTTTTCTATTGCGCTGTGGCCTCGGCACTGGACAGCACCCCGAGTAGAATCGGAAGGCCCGCGGTCGATCCTGCCATGTACCAATGTATTTTCGTTTCACGAATTTCATATGTACTCGTACGTTTATCTGATGCTTCTATCTACGGCGAAGTAATTCAAAGGTGTGTGTGAAGTCAACCAACCTGCAATGGGCCAGCGTGGTTTGACTAAGGCCTAATCGCCCTAACTAGTTAGGGTAGACTCGTACCCCTCGGTGGGGACGTATATGAGCTGTGATGATGAAATTCAATTAAATACACCCCTAGGTCATAAGGGTGGCCCTCTCCGGAATTTTTCTGGATAATTATTCGTGAAGTATAAGAACCGCAAATTTAAGACAACACTGAAATATTTATTTGCTCCTGCTAACCTCTGCTCCATAACTCGCCAACCCGTAACCCTTCCCCTCACTCACCTTTGCGAAATTATGAAACCGTTTGCGAGAAAGAATGCTTGCTGCTCCCGGAATGACGTCCGTGGGCCGTGGGCCGTGTCAAAAAATATCAAATATCGTGACTGTTTAGTGTTGTCGGGACGTCGCGACGCGTCGGGATAGATGACTCAAAAACGGTGATAGTCCCGTTATATCGGGACGGATGGCAGTCTTATGTGCACATATGTATTGTTACTCACAGAAATTTACAAGATTCGCTCAGGGGAGGATCGTTTAGCGAAATGTGCTCGTAGAGGTCCCGAAATCTTGACCGGGAGAGGAAGAACGCCTCCAGCTTATTTCTCGCCCGCTCTAAGTCCATACGACATCCTCGCACAAACAGCTCTAAAATGTTTATTTCTGTGGATGGAAAAAAAGAAATATTAAGAAGTAAAGTCCTGTTTTGCGATAAGTCCCAAGAATTTTTTAACCTCCTCGTGGGAAAAAATGACCAGTGAACGAGGCATAGACGTACGTAGGTATGCGAAGTTGCGAACGTCGTCCTGAAATTACTACTGCAAAAGTTTTTTCATCACCATATCAGCAGCACGACGCCCACTGCTGGGCATAGGCCACATATACAAACATTTTTTACATAAAATAAAAACCGACTTCAAAAACACTGAAAAATTAAAAATAAGTGTAACAAGCTAAAAGCTGCATACGCAACGCGGCCACCCTATCGCTCTCCACATTCGTTTTGACCGATGCACTCTCTCGCGCCAACTGTTTGACAATGCGAAATAACTCTGTCTTTGAACACACGAAAAAGAAATTGTTAACTGGCATTAAAAGTATCATTTCTACACCAAGAAGTCTTTAATTCAGTTATAAATTTGGCGCCCAACGTGGGGATAACAAATATAACAATATGTACAGTCAATATCACACTTCTACAAGTCGGTGGCCAAACTATGATCTCCTAGAAAGTCTTAAAATTTTACACCGACTTCAATATAGAAGTGTGATGTTGACTGTACCTATTTTTATATTATTTTAAACTTTCAGTTTTTTGAAGTCGGTTGTTATTTTATGTTAAGTAATTTTTATTTTTAAGTATCTTTTGAGTGAATTTAAATTGAATACCAGCTGACCTTCAGTGAGCTGGTATTAAATTCATGTCCAAGGTCAGGTGAAATCAGGTCAAGTCCATAAGTTAAGGATCCTTCCACCATCAGCTCGGTTCATGACTACCAGATGCAAATACGTGAATAACTTCGGGAAAAAAATGAAGCACGTTCGACGTACCTATAAAATTTAGGGTTTCCAATTCGATTTTCATGGGATCCGATTATTAGATCCTGACTTTGGTGACCTTGGGACCACCCCAGGAGTATACTCTATCGAATACAAAAATAAGCTCACAAATGGCCCATGTAATCGGTGAACATACATATAAAACAAAATGCTCTCTCAACGTTTTACTTAGTATAAATATTTTTCAGACGAGTTTATTCCGCGTACATCACAGCCGCTTCGAGCAAACCAGGCAATAAAAATCTCTTAAGGCTAATAAACGATCACGGTATTTCCTCTAAATCAATAAATGGCAGAGATAGCATTTATATAGTTCATTTGTTTACGATATCTTGGTCAAGGCGCAATGCAGTAACGTTACGCGTCGCGTGCAATTTGAGTAACGTGGTACCTACGTACGTACGTTACGTACGTGCGTGTAATTATACGTAGTAGATCTTTGTCACATGACACTGTTTCATGGACATTACTTGCGGTCGGACAAGAAACTGATTAGCCAATAAAATGAAAACTACATTGTTGAAAATCCGTAGTTAGGTATGCTGTAAGTTTCTGCAATCTGGGCAGATTTTGGATAATGTTTACTCTCCTTTGTGATTGCAAAAGAAAGTGATTGCGATGATTGAAATGTTAATATTTGCATCTTTCGTCTTGTTCTTATATTTTACGATCTCATCCATATCTCACGTTGTCATATACCTAGATAGATAATACACTGACGTTGACTGACGTACATGAGTGCACTTTAAAATTTGATTTAGATTTAAATATCTGTTCCAATTACTTCGACGGCATTTCATGTAATCATGTAGGTAAATGAAACAGGTATTGTAAATTATTATAATATTATAATGCTTTATTGCAATATTGGCGATTTTAGAGGAAGAAAAAATTAAAAATGGACCTTCCGATAGAGTTTCTTGCCTGTTCTTCTCTAAAAGGCTCTCTCAAATTTCGAACAGGTGTAGAGTCAACTTCTTATTTCATTTTTTTCATTTTGTTGTTATTTGTATTTGCAATTGTGGTTGGGGTGTTATGTATGTACATACATTAATTAAGTCATTAATCACTAAATATCCTAGTAAATTAGATCCCATGAAAAACATAAATGTGAAAGTAAAGCCAAGTTCAATATGTATAGAATATGCGTTGTTGTTGACTTCGCCGACAAAAGAATTGATATCTATGGGTGCCAAGTTCAGACTAATAATTTTACAGATAATTATTTACACAATGCATATGGGAATGTAATTCAAGTTCAGGATTTGAATTGGCTAGTTTTTATCAATAAACGCCTGACACCATTAAAGTTACAATAGACGATCTTATTGCCAAGTTAACATTTTTTGCCAAATTTAGATTGAATATCTGTATTGGAATACCTATAGTCTAGTATGTAGGTATTGGGGTGGATATTGGAGTGTATACTTACTTCTTTAATTCATTAGACTTTACATAAAATATTTTATTAATATAACATTACACTAGCATTAAAATTAAAATATAAAACACTAAACAAAATAAGTGCAATCTTATAACACCTATGAACTAAATCTAAAATAAAAAAACATTTCAAGTTTTTGTTCACATTTTAATGTAGTATTTCTGTATTATGTTATGAGTAATGATTTCGAACAAAGTGTCATTCAAAACAAATACAGCACGTAATGCAGTTAAGTTGATTGCATTTCCTCTGCAAGCACAAAAAGACGACTTTATTCTCTGCAGTAGTCATTGTGATGAAATTAGTCATTAGATGATTCGATCTGGCACAGTCATTTTTAATCGTTCTTAAAGTACATACAAACTGAACGGTTTTTCCGTTCCACAATCAATGTTTCGATCGAAACAAAAGACAATTGTGGAAATTATTTCAATGTTAAAGTTAAACTGGTGTCTAGTTAGGGCAAGTTTTTAATTATTGGGTAGATTTGTATTAGATACAGGAAGTTGAAGCTCAGTGAGAACGACTAGTCCATAATAATATCTAGATACAAAAAATAAAGAAATATTTTTTTAGGATACGCTCGCGGTTTTAACCGCGTAGGTACGCTTTGGGATAAAAGTGGCCCATGCGTCTGGCCCCACAGCTACCAAGATAATTCCCTAATTTTATGAAAAATCCATCCGATATCTTTTGCATAAAAAATTGCAACCAGCGTTCCTATTCGTAATAAGCAAGATTTGCAGTTACCGGCTTTAAAAATATATCACCATCAGAAAACATTTTGAAGTAGTAAATTTTTTTTTTTATCAATACTATGTCTGGGGAACTGTGCGAGTCAGATCAAGAGAGATTAACTCTCTTATTGTGTTGGCTCCACGGTTGGAGGCTGCTGGTGGATCGAAGTGGACGGAGGAGAACTTTCTTTATATCGATCATAAACAAAGACTTCATTTTGAATTGAATTACATCCCATGGATAGGTATATATAACAACATACCCACTTCGCTTTTATATCTCTACAAGGTAATAAAAAAATGGAATGTCATATAATGTATTGTTGGCAAAGTGCGTGAAACATTGGGTTGTGAGAGGGAGCATGCCATTCAAAAATCACGCCATCCATCAAATAGGATCTGCCCCCGTAGCACGTCCACCAAAACACGATACGATAAGGCGATGTATCGCAGTGAACTGTCAAAATACGACGAAACCCTATTGTATTTTGACAGTTACCCGCGATAAACCGCTTTATCATATCGTGTTTTGGTGGACGTGCTAGGGGGGCTGAGGGCGGAACCCAAACCCAAACCAAACTTTTTCCAGCTTATGCAAATTATAAGAAAAATAATTAATTTTTTGAAGATGTTTTTTCTCAATATGGGCTTTTTAAAGATGTTTTATGGAAAGATTAATGAAATCCATATTATTCGTTATCACTATCACAAAATTAAATTTATCCCTATAGATCTTCTTACTTCCAGAGCACGCGTAGCACAAGGACCCCGAGATAAATATGTCTATCATTAACTGTCACTTTCTCGACACCAAAACACCAAACAATAGCTATCTCATTCGCTACTGTCAAAAGTGACATTTCAGTGTAGAGAAGGGCTCTATTTTTGAATCATTTGTCCAGCATCGAACGCTTTTCTAACGTCATCTGTGCTCGATTCCTATTGATGTTCGTTTCTCTTGCGATGAAAATCAATGGAACATTACGACGAAGATCAATATTGTTTTGATTTTCGTCGAAAACAAAACGAAAATAAGTAGAAATCGAACACTGACAAGCGCTCGATGTCGGAAGAATGATGCAAAAATAGGGCCCCAGGCCGAGAAAATACTCTCGCGATCCTTGTGCTACCCGTGCAGTTCGAAAGTCAATGTACAGTCAACAAATCAAATCATTACTTAATAATTCGCTTGAAATTATCAAAGCTGTTAGGTTTTATTTTAATAGCAGATAACAAGAAAATAACAACTTTGTTTCCTGGATACAGTATAATATTAAAAGAAAAAACCAATTAGGTACATTAAGATATAAGAATGTTTGTAAGAAAATAAACATAATGATTAAGTTCGATTGGATTTATATCCGTTACTGCTTTATTTATTGTATTAATTAACATCGCAATAAGTGTAAAATTGTGAACGTGGCAGATATTGAGTTAATAATAGGATGCAGCGTATAAACCATAATCATTGGAGTAAATTGGATGATGAAAATTACGTATCTAAGTATTACTTATCAATAAAACATGACGTCAAAACCGCGCGTGATTCGTTTCTCGATCATTCACGAGTTCACGACGTCATCATCTCTGTACATGCGACGATACGGCAAGTTTTATACTTTCCTCTATACGAAAGCCGCCGCTTTTACGAGGTTATAAGAACGGTTCAAAAACCGAACTGTAAAGTCTGCCCTGTTGGTGTGTGTACCACCAACGCTACATTCATGCATTACTACCTTCCGCGTGATATCTGTTTCTCCCGTAGGAAATCTATATTTTACTGTAGTAAAAACAATTCAATCTATAGAGCAAAAGCCTTAAAAGAAGTCATATTTAAATATTCATGCTTCTAACATAAAAAATGACGGAATTCCATACACTTTCAACTTTCAACCACTTGTCAGTCCCTTCAGGGTTGAATTTTTTTAAGGTCCGTTCTTAGTTAATACGTCGATACATTAAATACCTTCCCGACAGGTCAAATAGTTTTCTAGATTCCCAGCTTTATATAGTATAGATACTAAAGATAGATTATTATTACGTAACACCAACACCACATAACATTTATAAATTCTCAAGTGTTGCATTATGCAGGTAATACGTACCTATCGATGAATACTTATTATACATATCCGAGTCCATTACACTCGTGATGTGATGTGAATGATGATCTTTGGTTATGATTGAATCGTCTTTCCTGGCATATTTACGGTGTTTATTTGTGACTATGGTATAGGTACGTTGCCGATGTTACGGGATTTTCACTTATCGGCTGTTCGCGTTTTAATAATACCCGGTTACAATTTTTTATCTGGTTTCATGACTTTTGAGGTAGAAAACACAAGAAAAAAAATTGAAGCAAATAAATAAATTATCGCAAATTATTCTGTGAAATGTTATTGAGCGTTGTTGGCTGTTGGGCCTTTTTTTATTGCAGAAAGTTGGCAAACAAGCAAACTGCCCACCAGATGGTAAGTGGTAACAGTCACCCAGCTATAATACATATGTGGCTCCTGTGAGATTCGCAGTTAACTGCAACCCCCCCACAAGAACCACAGTGTACGTTGCCAACTTGTGACACCCAGATGTAAAGTCACAGTACCCAGTAATTTCACTGCCATATCTTACCCTTCAAACCGCAACACAGCAATGCAAGCATAGCTGCTTTGCGGCAGAAATAGGTAAGACGGAATGCCTTAGAATCTTTGTGTAAAAGAAAATTTTACTTTACGCTCTCCAGAACATAAAAGGCCATTTTATGCAGCCTGTAAACGACATAAAGACGAACTTTGCGAGCACGAGAAGTGAAAAAAAAATTTTTTGAGTTAAGAAACGGTAAACAATTCGACCACGCTTTTTAGGCTCAACAAGAACGTAGAAATCATCGTAAATATTTAACTATTTTTCAGTTGGTTGTCTGTCAAGACCTTTTTGTTAGGAACAAGTTCTATTGAGCTTAACAATTTATTTCCATGTCCTAAAAAGTAAGAATACATAATATATGGTTTCTTTGTTCAGGTAGATAGACCGTCCATAATGATGGTGAAATATACAAATAGACCAGGCAGATGTAGAGTTTCCTTCTTATTTATTGAACTCAAATATATTCGAAACAAAGAATAAATTCCTTGCTTATATATACCCGCATTATAAACCTGTGTAACCATTGCTAATATATTTAATCAAACGACTGTGGAACATTAGTATAATGTATGCGATAGTATTTACTTTGAACGCTGTTAAGATCTTTCCATATTATAAAAGAAGACCACACGTGAATGAATATATACGTTTTTAATAATGTTTACAAAACATTAACGGCCTTATTAATAAAAAATTTACTCCTGGGATCATCCTCGGATTAGTTACTCCGTGTTTTGTCTTGTTTCCGCACATGTCGGCTGTCATATGTCAAAATTCTTGTCTTATGTTATGATGAATTAAAGACGTTTCTACAAAAATAGCACAGTCAGGAACTCAATATAGATACTTCAGATTTATATTTACGTATTTTGTACACATTAACTGTATAGAATAGTCGAAATCATAATTATTGCTCAAAGTGGCCACTTTTAGCAATAATTCTGATTATGATTATTCCTATACTTTTAATTTATGCCTGTACTTTTAATAGCTCCCAAAAATCTAAAATATCTATGTTGAGATTGTTGAGTTCGTGACTGTTCTATTTTTTGTAGAAACATCTTTAATTGATCATAATTAATAAAAAACGAATGGCGGCGCTAGTGGACTGACTATGCCCCCTTAATAAGGCCGATTATGTATTAAAATGAAGTGTTATCTGAGATATTCTGAATTTTTGCATAGCGTTAAATCACAATCAACGTAACATAAATAAGCCTTTTAAAAAGTCCCATTACACATTATGACGAAAGATGTCGTCATTTAAATGGTTATCATACCTCTTTCACAAAATTGTAGAGTAGGTAGGTATATGAAAAGCTCTAGCATATTTAATTAAATAATTAAAACCACTTACTAATGAAGCTACAAGAACCGCCTTTACAAGAATTGCGAGTCTTTATTTAGTATGAGCATGTGAATTTATAATATAAACATTGATATAATATGCGAATGTTCACACGAACCGCGATGCGTTCGTCATAATGTAATTTTAATGTGAACAAAGGTTTATTTCATTTTATATACCAAAAGAACGCTACACAAATGCAACATAAAAACCATCTACAACGAACACAAACTTTCAAATTAAAATCCAGTGTTAACAAATATTTTTGCAGTGGTAAAATATTGGTGTCATAAATAAATGTTGGTGTCAATAGCACCAACATTTATTTAAGACAATTTTCAGCTCCGCACTGTTATCAATTTCAAGTAACTACTTGAACTTTGGATTTAAAGTCAAATAATAATATGTACCTACTTTATTGACAAAAAAGCATATCCATATACTTAAGTTTCATTACTGTTTTTTATAAATATATACGTACACAATATAAGCATCCATTATATACCGAACTAGATGGATTGTAACCCGTATCTATTGCGGTTTCTCACGCCTTAAGCCTCCAAGTACTTTGACACTTCCTTTTCCATCAATGTATATTTAAATTAAACATAAAAAGCAAGACAGGTTAATACATCTATTCTTTATGTAAATGTTACAGTAATACTCGTACGTTAAGCAGGGAAAATTCGAATTGAATACTTGTCCATTGTTGGATGAAAGCGGTAGAAAAGACATCAACGATATTTAAAAAATCTTTCATTTATTTCTCTATTACTTTATTTTTTATTAACATTTTATTTTAAATTATAGATTTTGTTGTAAAATAAGCAATAACAAATTGTTTAATAAGCAAAACTAGGTAGCAAATAGGGTGTAAAAAGATCCATAACGAAGCCCGCGGTTATGCATTCAGACCATTTAAATTTAACTTATATTAAACATTATTAATGGGAATCGAAATTTGTTTTTAGGTTTCAAAAAACAACAAAAAAAAAGTACCTACTCCGCCATGTAACACACGCTCGCGGGCTACGGGTGTCGTATACTTAGGTACATTCCGCGTTGTAAATTAAAAACTTTTATTTATTAACTAGCTGTGCCAGCGAACTACGTTTCGCCGTATATTTTTTACCCGTTTTTGCAACATTTGTCATTGATGCTCAGCTCCTATTAGTCGTAGCGTGATGTTATATAGCCTAAAGCCTTCCTCGATAAATGGACTATCCAACACAAAAAGAATTTTTCAATTTGAATCAGTAGTTCCTGAGATTAGCGCGTTCAAGCAAGCAAACAAACAAACTCTTCAGCTTTGTAATATTAGTATAGATGTATATTGATTTTTTCTTCGATGTTTCCTTGGACGAAAGTTAACAAATAATGTTCCAAGCTGTTTAGTATAAAAATCCAGAAAAAATAATTGTCACTACACTCAATATTTCGGTAACTATTAATTTCTTAATGTCTATAGAAGACAACAATAATATTGACAATGGGTTCGAACGTGGACTTCAGCGTCGAACGTGGACTTCAGCTTCGCATTCAGTCTTTTTACAGCCTGTTTATGCAACATTAGGAAATTATTTTACGCAAAAAACTTATGAATATTTATATACCTATTCTAAAACATGTTTTATTTTGTTGCTTTCGTTTTGTATATTTTATTTTCTGTTGTGTTTAAAGTATGCGAATTATATAGTTATTATTTTTAAGTTAAGGTTTTTTAGGACGCCTAACCGTTATAACCTTTCGGAAATTGATTTATGGAATCTATTATTGGATCAATAAAGTCCTTGATGCATTTTAGAGGGACATTTTCAAGCGACTTAAAAAATGAGGAGGTTTTATGTTCAAATAGATCTATTTCTTATTTTCAAAATTCTTTTTGTAATTTTATTTATTTATTTTGCGTTCAACCAACCAAACAAGCAAATTCTTCAGCTTTATAATATTGAAATATATTAAAGATAGTAGATAAGTATAAGTACCTACATAGAAGGTATTCGCAACTGTTTGCGAGTAACAGTAGAGCAATGATTTGAAAGGATATAGAGCTATTTCGGAACACTATATAATTTTAATTCAACCCGCGCCTACCTGAGTAATGTTGCATCATGTCATGAGGCCAATCTTGTTCGGTGGTTTCCGACCAGCCTGCAGGTTTAAATTCATATTAGATCGCACTTTCGCAAGCTTAACCATGCCGTGCCTTTGCGGTTAGTTTATTTACAAAATGACGAACGATTGGAATAAATAAATAATTTTGAGGTTAGGTATGCCATGAAATTGAATTAATGTTTTTCGTTTTTAGTTACTTAAGGTTAACTTTGAATTTATTTATGTAGGTAAATAAATACAAAGTTACCTAACCTAACGCGGGCATAAAATTTTGACCGACACGACGCCTTGAAATATTTGAAGAAAAGATTCTAACAAATAATAAATTAGCTGTTTTAACTAACTAACGCTTTATACGTATTAATATTTATTTAAAACGTATGTAAAAGCTAGTAATTTAAGGACATAATAGGTATGTATTCATGGTTGCTCTTTTATTCTTGTAAGTACCTAAGTACTTATTTATAGAAACCTTATCTTTTAGCGGTCACACTGCCGTTCATAGGTTGACTGGAATATATCTCTCGTAGAGATAAATCCAGTTATGCTTACTATTGATTTAAAGCAGTCATTGTACTGAATATTCGCGGAGTAATTTTGCCTTATATGGTTACCTTTTTTAAAAAAATACCTCTTGATTTTTTTGTTTTAAATCATAATATAAATAGCCTACAGACATCCTGGTCAAATATTGGGAACTGCAAAAATGAGTGGGCGTTTCCTACTTTAATGCTGAGAAAATATTAAAGTTAGAATAAGGTCAGTAGATAAAAAAAAAGACTGGTTTCGGCGTATTTATGTTAATGTAACGGGCACGACTGTTTCAGGAAGCGAGACATATTGCCGTAGAAGGCATGAGACATTTTTATATGTACGAGTATGATCTCGGGCCTCGGCCTTCATTTGCTAAAATTAACTATGAACATTCATTCATTTATTTGCTAAAATTAAAACGAGAATGTGACTGGCCACTTCCGTCTGTATTAGTGAAATAATGTATTGAATTATCATTTAAAATATCAAGATTTTGAGGATGGTCATTTTGAACATCAAGAACTTACTGGCGTTTAGTTTGGTATCCATTACACATAGTTAATAAAAAAAAATAAAGTAAAGACTTCTTAAAAAAATATTGTAATTAGTGGTAAAAATTAATATACCTATTAAGTGATTTTTGCCTTTTTTAGTACCGTATGATCTACAATCTAAGTCGGATAGTTAATTCTTGTAATAAAAAAATACACACAAATTTTAAGCACCTATGCTTTAAGTATTTTTTATTTTGAAAAATATATTCGTGGGGAATAATTACCTATAATTAGGTAACATTCAAACAACATTGTATAGTTTTACTTTTCTTAACTATTTTATTTACTTTAAGAGAAAGATTTATTAGAAAACAAGGCATTGGCGTAACTAGTTTTCTTTTGGGGTGTGCTTGGCCCACTATTTGGCGTCCATCCTAGAATTTTGAAAGGGTAGCCTAACATCCTGGGGTGGGCAGACTATTCTGGGGTGAGCACGGCCCACCCAGTCCCCCTCTATATACGCCTATGATACAAGGAACTTTTATTGGCCTCGGCACCTACAGATATGTTGTACATAATAACGGCACGATGTCACTCATTCATTCATTTCAGCCAAGAAACGCCCACTGTTGGACATAGACCTACCCCAGTCACGATGTCACCGCCAATTTTAAAAATAATAAATTTTTCAAAGCTGATCCAACATAAAAACAACTTCTTTTTATTTATATTTTCAGACAAGATAACAACAATGATAAGTTTGTTTTGGACAGTCTGAGGCTATAAAAATATCTTTATTAACATATGAACCCGTCTAACTTGTTCTAAGTATTTTTGTTTTCTTTCTATTAAACACGTTAAAGTGTATCATTTTGTAATTCATGGTCGTGACGTTAAATTTGCAGTTTTTTTATTCATCATTCTTAGCAAGAACTTAAAATAAATTCTTCAGCTTTATATTTAGTGATCACGAACTTAAGGTTTAACGCCCTGTGTGCATATAATGTTTTGATGATTTCTGCTTGGTCGAATTTATTGTCTTATGTAATATAGATACGCAATTTCATTTACTGTTGAGTTGTTTTCTAAAGTAAAATGAATTTGTGATTTACAAAAGAAGTGCAGTTTGAATGATAAATAATTTAGTGTTTGGCACCGAACGTAGCCTCAGTTACATACATTTTTCGCGTTTTTATATTTTTTACTAGCTGTGCACGCGACTTAGTCCGCGTGGAATAGTAACTTTTGGCAGCATTTTGATTTTTATAGGCCAATTTTTTTAAAATCTAGATAAAAAGTAGCCTATGTTATACCTTATATAATTAGCTATCTATTTGTGAAAGTCCTGTCAAAATCGGTCTAGCCGTTCCGGAGATTAGCGGGAACAAACAGACAGACAAAAAATTTTTAAATTGTGTTTTTGTTATTGGTACCCGATATACATTCATACCCATTTAGTAAAAACTTGTTACTTTGACATTACAAATAGACACTTCAATTTTATTTTATTTTATTTTTTAAAAAAAACGTCGCCCCACACTAGGATTTTCTCCTGTGTCGTGGGTACAGTTACAAACATAAAATATCACATGCACAGTATACGCCCAGACCGGAATAAATTTCTGTAGGCCATACAAAATATTTGTCCCGTGCGGGAATCGAACCCGCGACCCGTTGCGCAGTAGGCGATCACTCGACCTCTGCGCTATCCGTGTCGTCATTTATTTGTATAGATGCGTGTGAACCTATGTGATCTCATTTGATAATATTTACAATGTCGGATATTGAACCTGACCATCAACAAAACTCAGAAATACCAGTTATTGTTAATCAGGATGAATTTACCATAGAGTTACAAAACTGTTATAGTGGGCATAATGGAAATAGTAAAAAATTTGAATAAACAAATTAAAGAATTCAAAGTGTAATAAAATTGTTAGATGAGTATGACACAATAAAATATTCTTCGTGGCCTCTTTTAAAGGACCCGGGTTTATAAGGAGGAAATACATGCGCTAACAGAGAATTCCATTTCTTAATCGTGCGACATAGAAATGAGTTGCCATTTCTATGTACGTGTTTGAATGGTAGTCACAGTAAGACGGTGACTACGCAGGTCAGCACGTGTAGTTCTTAAAAGGAAAGGAAATGGTGGGATTAGTGAAAAAAGCTCTTCAGAATACTCACCGTGGTCACAGATAATATAATACTACAGTACCGTGGTATAGACGATAGAACGTGCTTAGTTGGTTGTTAGTTACCTCTACATCGCTAATGATGCGCGCCACTGCAATTTATCCAAAGCACAGAATAAGCACTTGACGGAGCCATCCCAGAGGTGCGAACAATATTCTACACAGGACCGTACTTGCGTTTTGTATAGAAAGCACAGCTGTTGATTCATCATCATCATCATCACAGCTCACATACGTCCCCACCGAGGGGTTCGAGCCTACCCTATGTTAGGGTGATTAGGCCTTAGTCAACCACGCTGGCCCAGTGCGGATTAGTCGACTTCACATACACCATTGAATTTCTTCGCAGATGTATGCAGGTTGCCTCACGATGTTTTCCTTCACCGTAGGAGCGTCGGACAAATGTACATATGAAATTAGAAACGAAAAACACAGTGGTACATGGCGGGTCTCGAACCCCGACCTCCCGATTAGAAGGCAAGTGCCGAGTCCACAGCGCCACCGACGCTGTTGATTAGCTGTAAAGAATCGCCGCACCTTGTTCAAGACACCGAGTTATTTCGTGTTGTTTTTAGAAGGCTTTCAATGTAATCCTTTGGGTTTAGGTCGCAGCGTACTTACGTCACTCGGGGAATGGCACGCCGATCCCGATTGTGTCTCTATGGAGGTAGAAGTTGCTTGGGAGGGTGGTTTAGCCAGGTATAGGGTGTATACCCGAGTCCAATGGCATATCCTTGGGGCGGCCTTTTCAGCTTTCAGCCCCTTGTTGAATGGTTTCCCCGCCTTAAAAAAAGGTCGCAGCGTACGTCCATACCGAGCATGCTAATACTGCTCTGTAGTTTCAGCCTTGTGTAAGCAGTTTGTTACGGTTGACAATCTTACGATAGTTTAAACAAATCTCGCAAGATTGATGATAATCTAACGGTATTTACAATTTTACGGTGATATACATACTCGGCACTATTACGCGCTCGCCTTCGGCTCGGGCTGAAATTTCGCCCCGTGAGTTATAACCACCATAGCGCACTTATATCGTAATGTAGGTACTAATTATGCTCTTACAAGTACTTCATTGCAAGTAGGTAGAAATCGAAAGTTTAGGTAAGTAATATTTTCCGTTTTTCATACTTCTTGAAGCATCCGTACTTATATCTCTTTAAGTTTCATAGCAAGACCGTAACTAGGTATTACTTATAACCATATTAGATGGAGATCTAACCTACGTTTATCTGACTTTACCTACGTCATTATCACGTTTACAGTATATTCTCACAAAATTATGGAGCAGAAATTGAAAAGACATTCCCAAGGAAAAAATATTAACTAAACAGAAACGTAAAGAAAAGAATGAAAGGCATTGCCTTTCTTATTTCATCGGCATCTATAATTATTTCATTCTAATATTCCCAGGAGTTAGGTTAGGTTAGGTTAGGTTAGGTTAGGTTTAGTCTGGGGTGGGGTGCGATGTCAAACAACCTCCTTGTGGTGCACCCTGGGCAACCCGGCAGATTCTCTGCCGCGGGCTAATAGTCTGACGAGAGGACCCCCATGGGGGGGAGGCGTGGGATGGCCGGGTTCAACCTGGCGGGCCACTTCATGTGGTCACCCGCCTTATGCGGGGAAGGGCGAAGTCCCCTCTTCTTGTGTTAAGAAGAGGTGTGGCTTTCGCTGGAAGTCGATTTCGGCTGCCGGAGGTGAGGCGATTCTTATCGCCATGGTGCTTTGCACCTTCTGGGGATTTTCCCTGAGCTTCGGCTCACAGCGCGGCGGTGGATCCAGTGGGGTCTGCCGTCGGGCAACCCGTTACCCGCACTGAGCGGGCCGGGGGTTCGGCGCACTGAGCGTCGGACCGCGTGGAAGACAACCACTATAAAAAACCAACCGGGGTGTAGAGCGGCGCAATTCTGTGCCGCTCCACAAAGTAGCTGAGCCAGATGGAGAGTCCGGCAACGGACATGTCACAGGCAGGGGGTCAGTGGGAATAAGGCCTGGCTGTTGTCCCCTTCCCTTTGTCTTGTGACGGACGGAGGAGCTGCTGGGGGGTTTTTAGTGGGTAGGCCCGGGCCGTGTACGGTCTGGGGACTCCCACATATCCTCGTGGTTTGGCTCGACCACGAGGAATGCGTAAATGCATTTTCCCCCCTCCCAAAAAAAAAAAAAAAAAAAAGGTTTAGTCTGGGGTGCGATGTCAGACAACCTCCTTGTGGTGCACCCTGGGCAACCCGGCAGATTCTCTGCCGCGGGCTAATAGTCTGACGAGAGGACCCCCATAGAGGGGGGGTGTGGGATGGCCGAGTTTAACCCGGCGGGCCACTTCGTGTGGCCACCCGCTTCATGCGGAGAAGGGCGAAGTCCCCTGTTCTTATTTTAAGAAGAGGTGTGGCTTTCGCCAGAAGCCCGATTTGGGCGGCTACCTATGAAGGTAGCAAGGTGGAGGCGACTTTTCGCCACGGCGCTTCGCGCCTGCCGGGAGTTTCCCAGAGCTTTGGCTCACCCGCGCGGCGGTGGATCCAGTGGGATCTGCCGTCGGGCAACCCGTTACCCGCACTGAGCGGGCCGGGGCCCCGGCGCACTGAGCGTCGGGCCGCGTGGAAGACAACCACAATAAAAAACCAATTTCGGGGTGTAGAGCGGTGCAATTCTGCGTCGCTCCACAAAGCAGCAGAGCTAGACGGGGCGTCCGGCAACGGACATGTCGCAGGCAGGGGTTCAGCGGGAATAAGGCCTGGCTGTTGTCCCCTTTCCCCTGTCTTGTGACGGACGGAGGAGCTGCTGGGGGGGTTTTTAGTGGGTAGGCCCGGTCCGCTGGGGAGTCCCACATATCCTTGTAGTTTGGCTCGACCACGAAGAATGCGTAAATGCATTTTCCCCCCTCCCAAAAAAAAAAAAAAAAAAAAAAAAAAAAGGTTAGGTTTAGTCTCGAAAAAATATAGTTTGCTAGTTCCATGAATGAAGAAATACCTCCATACTATAGATGTTAAAAAATACTATAATGAGCCCGAACGTTTGCACTCAGCATATAAAAATTTTAATATTTGCACTGGCCGGGTCTCAAACTCAAAACTCTGTTCTCGCGGTCAGGGATCGTTGCAAGAGATCGTTGAAAGAGAACCAACGGAGACAGAGTCGTTAGGTACAACGTTTGTTTACCGTATTATACACAGTGTTTCAAAATAACAAATAAAATAATCAATTCTTTATCGAAAACTCATTATTAAAATTTGTTTACACGTAATGTCATTTAACCCCAAATCATCATGTCTATGATTTACTTATACATAAAAATTTTGGGTTGAATGACTACGTGTAAACACATTTTAATAATGAGTTTTCGATAAAGAATTGATTATTTACTGGTTATTTTGAAACACCGTGTATATATTTACAACTTATTAAATAACGCATAATTATGAATATTAAACAGCACAGAGTGGATATAATAAACCTATTATTAGAATACGTACTCGTACGTGAGAACCTGTGTTTTATTCCGTATGCCGTGCCGTCATGGAAAATATATTTTAGCAAATATGTTAAATAAATAAATATTCTTGTTCAATTTGACTTTATAAATTGAGTCATAAATTTCGCTATATTTAGTCACGGTCAATTCGAGATTATTATTAGTTCGCCCGATGATCTAGAATAAAAGTTATTACACAAAATATCTCCACAGAATCCTAAACACATGTTATAGTGACAAATTACGAAAAGTAAAGTGATGTTCATCTAAGCTCTATATTACAATCTGAAAGAAATTTATTTTGTTTCACAATTGCTATTAAATTGCTTTGATGATTACTGAAAGGCATTGTAAAGCTATGATATGCATGATTGCAATTACAGCAGTCATTGAATAGTTTTCAATGGAAATACAAGTAGGAATGTAAAAAAAGTTGACTCTACACCTGTTCGGAAATTGGGAGAGGTATGTAGGTACTCGGCACATTTCTAGTAAGCATTAAAGTATCTAGAGTCAAAGAAATTATCCCGTCTCTATCCACATATAGAATGCTCAAGTGAGAATATTGAAACCACAGACATATAATAGAGAAGATTGAAACGGACACCTTGCCACAGATAATTATTGAATACTACAGTAATTCTGCAAAGAGACGACCAGCGTGGTGTAGTAAGTACCTAGGACAGTTCCTCCTCGTCTGAAGGGGGAACCGTGCCGCAGTGGGACTCATAATAATATGAGTTAAAGTGGTGGGGTATCCTACGAGTGAAATTGTTAATTTGAATAACCTGGAAGTTAATATGAAAAACAAAAGTAAAAAAATGACAGGTTTAGGTATCCTACTTACAATATAATTCAGACAAATTCAGGTAGAAAAATAATTCTAAAATGACAATTTGTTTGAAAGGTAGAGTATAATGTATGACTTACGAATTAACGTGTCGATTTATGAATTAACAATTACGTGTCGTATTTTACATCATAGTGTTACCTCAATATGGAATTAATACTGCACTGGTTGACTTTGAGACACTAATTTAATTTTTGATGTAAGTTCTCGCTGTTCTGTCTTATCATCATTACAACCTAATACGTCCCACTACTGGGCGCAGGCTTTCCTACATGGATGAAACACATGAGGAGTACCACGCTGGCCCAATGCAAATTGGTGGGTAGAAACGGTTGCAATAAGTACCGGAATCAACGGCTTTACGTACGCCTCCCGCAGCACGAAGGAACTCTTGATCACAAAATTTGGTCACCCATCCGAGGTCCGACCATGGCGAAGGGTGCTTTGTTTTCAATATCGAAACCAAAGCGTTCGAATCACTAGGTACGTCACCGAACTCAGAGTTCTGTCATATAACATAGTTACTTAAAATTAATATTAACTTTATATTGCAGCACCAAATAAATAGTCGTTGATCCCATAATTAATTACAACACCTCTGAAAAATAAATATTAAACCATGAAGTATCGAAAAAAAAAAATTCGCGACAACTACAAATAAAATAACATTCTCGGAAACGGCATGTTGCTGGTGAATAAATATTCGAGTAAGTGATCCGTAATTCCGTAAGCGATTATCGCTGCATAAACGCAGATCTAATCAGTTTTCTAAGTGACCTTAATTCCTTGCGTACCTACGCTCGCTGGCTCCGGCAGGTACGGGGAGGCTGCCAGCATGTCCTGAAGGTTCCTGACGCCGCGCTCCACATCGCCGGGTCCCTCCCCCCACTCCTGCTTAATGACTTCCGATTGCTTTATAGACGGGCCCTGGAGCAGTGCCATCACTGTTTCACTTCAATTAGAATTAGTAATTAATTATCAATGTGCGCTGTAGCCTGTCTAGGGCGTGACTGAGGCTGAATACTAGTCAGCGTCTTTATAAACATGCCTTCGCTTAGAAAAGGTAAGGACGCTTGGGAAGTGTTCACACGCGTCGATTGTTCGCATCGAGGGAGTCGACGTATTTCTCGTACATGACATCTATACAAATAAGTGAAATTGAAGTGTCTGTTTGTAATGTCAAAATAACAAGTTTTTACTGAATGGGTATGAATGTATATCGGGTACCAATAACAAAAACACAATTTAATTTTTTGTCTGTCTGTCTTTCTGTTTGTTCCCGCTAATCTCCGAAACGGCTGGATCGATTTTGACGGGACTTTCACTAATAGATAGCTAATTATATAAGGTATAACATAGGCTACTTTTTGCCAATCCACGCGGACGAAGTCGCGGGCACAGCTAGTTTTATAATAAAGTGCTATTTTGCTGGCGAAATTGTAGGTTATCGTGATTATTGATAAGTTAAAAAAACACACAGCTACAAAATACCATAAGGAGTTTGAAAAATAGGGTTTGTCTGTTCAAATAAACATAAAAAATGTTCTTTATATATCTAATTATGGTAGAGAAAGCAGAGAAGAATTATTAAGATAATAATAAAGCTAATAATACAGTATGGGTCGTCCTTGCGAATAAAAAGTTCACGCAATGATTTATTGAAATTGAATTCTTTCTTGGGAAAACCATTTGTTGACAAAGTGGAAGAGATACTCGTATATTCCGTGTTAAGTGAATGTTAGAGATATGAAGAGCTTCGAATTTATCGTTCAAATAAATCAGAGAGTGCGATCAAAGTTACTTATAACTATCTAAGTAGTTACATGCAGTTTATCGGCTCTAAAAAACTGACTTCACAAAAAGTTAAAAATTATATAACAATACAGACACCATTACGTTTCTATATTGAAGTCGGTGCTAAATTTTAAGACTTTCTAGTGGATCATCGTGTTGGCACCGACTTCAATATAGAAATGTAATATTGTCTGTATTATAATCACAGAACAGAAAAAACTGTTTTTTTTCTGTTCTGTCCAATACTAGTTGTGTTCGCGTATGTACTAATGTTTCGCCTTAAAAGTCAAAGATAAAACTCCTTTCTCGAAAAATTACTTTCCCGCGGGAACTACTTACTTTTCCGGAATAATAAGTAGCCTATATGTTAATCCCTGTCGTAATCCGTCTACCTACAAAATTTCATCCAAATCCATTCAGTAGTTGTTGCCTGAAAGAGTAACAAACATCCATACATACAAACTTTCCCCTTTATAATATTAGTAAGTATTATTTTTAACTATTAAGTATTCTTGAAGTTGTTTTTTATTTTTTATCGTCATCATCATCATCATCACAACAGCTCATATACGTCGTCACCGATGGGCTCAAGCCTACCCTAAGTTAGGGTGTTTAGGCCTTAGTCAACCACGCTGGCCCGGTGCGGATTGGTCGACTTCACATACACCTTTGAATTTCTTCGTAGATGTATGCAGGTTGCCTCACGATGTTTTTCTTCGCCGTAGTAGCGTCAGACAAATGTACAGGCATATGAAATTCGAAAACGGAAACACATTGGTACATTTTTTGTATTTTTCTTTAATTTTATCTTTTTAGTGAATTTAATACCAGCTCACCGAAGTAACTTGAATGAATACGACAAGGAGTCAATACGTGCCTATTGTATTTAAAAAAACCTCTAAATCCTAAAAGTAAAGGATACTTCCATCGGTCGTTTCATGAGTACCAGATGCAAATACCTAAATAGCTTCGAAATAAAAAAAACACGTTGGGTGAACCTATAAAATTAAGGGGTTTCCTTCGATTTTCCTGGGATTCCAGCATCAGATCCTGACCTTAGTGGCAATGTAACCACCGCAAGAGCCGCATATACTCATTATACCTACTCCTATCGAATACAAAAAGAATATTGAAAATCAGTTCACAATTGGCGGAGTAATCGCGTAACATATGCGTAACATACACACAAAAAAAAAGCTCGATTTTACAACAAGTGCACAAAACGAACCATTTGCATCCGAGTAATGTCGAGGATAAAATAGTTTTGTGGACGAGTTATAAACTCTGCTTTTCACTTCGATTGCGAAGAAATAAAACAGTAGTATAACATATACCATTTCTTTATGTTTTAAAAAACACATAAGGCAAATAAATTGAAGTAAATATAATAAAGTAACAAAGTCTATCTATGATGATGAAGTCTATCTTATTGTGTTTGGCTGTATGGCTCATTTTCTTTGCCTTAATATAGATACATTTATGTATGAGTAGATACGTTAATCCACTTGTGCACAAAATTCGATTTTGTGCAGCCTATATCCTGCACAAATAAGCACTTTCAGAGCATGAGAAGTGAAAAAAATATAACATCTTCACCACGATTTGAGCAAATAAATATTATGATTATGATTCAGTTATTTTTATCGACAATGCAACAATTAATTCCACATTAAATACAAATATTAATATCAGTCCAGTTAAATATAATTATTTATACCTACTTAATTCTGAAAAAAATATTTGTTTAATATTTGTATGTATTTGAATCGTGAATCTGAATTTCGTGAATATGAACTTATACTTTACACAAATATTTGATTCGTAAGCTTTAAACAAATAAGATTTTTTTCAAAATTGTAATTTCATTTAACTGGACTGATATTTTTTTTAGTTTAATGTGGAATTGATTATTGAATTTTTGATAAAAATAACCTAAAGAAATACCTAAGTTATACTTATTTTAAAAAAACAAACAATATTTTTAATCACAGAAACTAGTAGGTATGCATGAAACGGAAAAGTTCGACCTGGCAAGGGAACCTTCTTATTTTGATTAGACTATAATTCAACGTTAAACAAGTTTGCAAAATATTTTTACGAAAATATTTGTTGAAATTATGACTATGATGAATACACCTTTATTAGCTCGATGCTCAGCCAGGGAGTACCTCCACAGCTGTGCATGCGTGACGTTACTTTAACCATAGTTTGTTGAGATATGGAGCTTTCCGCCATTCCTTTAGAAAAAAACACCATGCAGGGACGGATTTATAAAATTTTCGCCCCTAGGCACTATTCTAACTGCCGCCCCCATAAAAATACTTCATACTGTGCCATTTTATGGTGACGAGGGCTAGCCGGCAAAAACTGTACAACATTAGAGAACATTACTTGGGTACATTAGAGACTTCTGAATTTTTGAAGAACCAATAAACGCGTAATTTTTAGTAAGTATGAGTTTTTTATTGACTTTTTAGAGCAGATCTTTATCTACCTTGACTACATATTGTGGGAAGCTAATATATGTCCTTCCTACTAATTCTACGTGGATGGCTATGAAATTCTGCCACGTCCCTATATACTTACTTATAACTGCGCCACGATAGACCCTACCTACCTAGACGACAATCCTGCATCATACATACTTTACCGGAGGGAGTCTCTATACCACCAGGGTCGTCTGCTTAGGTACCTCCGTCTTACTTATTTAGGCCCCAAAGCAGCAGTGCTTGCATTGCTGTGTTTCGGTTTGAAGGGTAAGGATATGGCAGTGACATTACAGGGTACCGACTTTACATCTAATGTCGACGACACGGTTAGCGCAGAGGTTGAGTGATCGCCCACTGCGCAACGGGTCGCGGGTTCGATTCCCGTACGGGACAAATATTACTACAGAAATTTGTTCCGGTCTGGGCGCAGAGATTTCTAGAGATTTAAATCGATTTAAATCTCTGTCTGGGATGTGCATGTGATATTCTATGTTTGTAATTGCACCCACGACACAGGAGAAAATCCTAGTGTGGGGTGACGTTTTTTTAAAAAGAGAAAGAAAAAAAATGTCACAAGTTTGCAACGTACACTGTGGTTCACAGAACACAATACCTGTGGTTCTTGTGGGGGTTACAGTTTTGCTGCGAATCTCACAGGAGCCACATGTATCTATTTATGTTACCACTTACCATCAGGTAGGCAGTTTGCTTGTTTGCTAACTTAATTGCAATAAAAAAAATTAAATACTTGCAGCCCCTCACATTGCAGTCGATCGATCGGAGTCTAACAATATTGAGGTAGAGTTCCGTCAGCAATTCGACTTAGAGTACCCCTGTTCTAGGAGATCACAAAAAGTGAGCTGGTATTAAGTTCACTTGGTGATACTTGCTTATTGTATGTAAAAACCTAACACCTCTAACCATAACTTAGTATTAAAATCTGTGAGTTAACAATAAATCACCCCTATTTTGCCACCCTTAGGGTAGGAATTTTTTTCCAAATTTATATGAAACCAACTTCGAGGTATATACTTACCCTATCTAAAAAAATTATTATCAAAATCGGACTACTCTGTAAAAAGTTATGCGTGGTCATACATTTCATTCAGTGAGTGAACAACCATCATCCCTTGTTTTCCTACCCTTAGGGTTAGATTTAGTTTCGAAAATTATAGGAAACCAAGTTCGGGGTTTCAACCCTTTCCAATAAAAAAAGAATTATCAAAATCGGACTTTCCAATAAAAAAAGAATTATCGTAAAAAGATATGCGTGGTCTCCTCCCTTTTTTCGTCAGTTTAAAAAGCGTTACAGCGTTACGTTACTAATTAGTATCGTGGAAAATCCAAAATGACCGCGCTGCAACAAAATAGACGATTACATATTTTTGTACATATATAACCCACGCAATGGGTATCAAATAAAAGCGATTGACTTGCAGAAAACAGCCCGGTAACTATGTTCACGCTCGAGGAAGAATAGAAGAAGAAAGAAGAATCGCTCAAAACAATATTAAAACCGCGCAGAGAGCGGGATGGCGCTATACGCAGCAAGCGCGGTGTCTCTGTATACAAAATACATTTTCTGTGGTTATTTTTGCTATAAATAAAAAGATAACAGACATCTGATTATATACGTTTTTTAACTACGTCCCGCTTTCCACGAAGGAATCCCGCTTTTTTTACCTCAAAAAGTTTCAAAATCACGACTTGCCAAAAAAAAATCTGGCAACGCTGCTAGGTAACCAAGGGCCCTAGAGCAAATAAAAAAATTGGGCCCACAACTATCTAAACTGGTTAGGTTAGGTTAGGTTAGGTTCAGGGCGGGGCGGCGGAGATCCTGGTCTCCGGGCTAGACGAGTCCGTTCAGCCCGAAGAATTGAAGGTGGCACTCGCCAAGATCGGCGAGTGCGAAGTTGACGAGGTCCGGGTTGGGGAGATCCGCCAGGGCCGGTATACGATGGGGACGGCGTGGGTGTGCTGCCCTGCGGAGGCGGCCAAAAAGATTGCCTCATCTAAGAGGTTGCTGGTCGGCTGGTCCGCGGCCAAGGTGAAGCTTCTCCTGCCCCGAGAAATGCGGTGCTTCAGGTGCCTCGAAACGGGTCACCTGAGAGCAGACTGCAAGGCGGAGGAGGACCGTAGCACGCTGTGCTACCGGTGTGGAGAGGCTGGGCACAGGGCTTCGACGTGTTCGTCGAAGCCCAAATGCCCCTTGTGCGCGGCGGCTGGAAAGCCGGCGGACCACCGCCTTGGGGGTAGGACTTGTTCTGCCCCCAAGACGCCCATAAGAAGAAGGAGGAGGAGGGCGGCGCCAAGACCGCAGCCCGGGACCTCAAGAGCGGAGGCGGAGATGATGGAGGTCACCGAGGACGTCGTTGAGACCCCCATCCTCCAGGAGGAGGCGGCCGCGGGAGGGGAAGTGCCCCGCGTTAAAAATAGACCCAAGCCCCAAGGCACCTAGTGCCGGGACGTCTCGGGGTGAAGAGCGGCGCACACCATCTGCGCCGCTGGCAAAGCAGCGGAGCCACGCGCCTTTCGGTGTAGCGTGAGTCCGGCAACGGACCATTCACGGTCAGGGGATCAGCGGGAACAAAGCCTCGCTGTTGTCCCCTTCCCCCTGTCCTGTGACGGACGGAGGAGCTGCGGGGGGTTTTTAGTGGGTAGGCCTGGGCCGAATCCGGTCCCAGGAGTCCCACATACCCTCGTGGTTTGGCTCGGCCACGAGGGATGCGTAAAGCATTTTCCCCCCTCCCAAAAAAAAAAAAAAAAAAAGGTTCAGGGCGGGGGGGGTGGGGTGCGATGTCAGACAACCTCCTTGTGGTGCACCCTGGGCAACCCGGCAGATTCTCTGCCGCGGGCGAATAGTCTGACGAGAGAACCCTCCATAGAGGGGGGGTGTGGGATGGCCAGGTTTAACCCGGCGGGCCACTTCGTGTGGCCACCCGCTTCATGCGGGGAAGGGCGAAGTCCCCTCTTCTTATTTTAAGAAGAGGTGTGGCTTTCGCCGGAAGCCTGATTTGGGCGGCTACCTTGAAGGTAGCAGAGTGGAGGCGACTTCTCGCCACGGCGCTTCGCGTCTGCCGGGGGTTACCCTGAGCTTCGGCTCATCCGCGCGGCGTTGGATCCAGTGGGATCTGCCGTCGGGCAACCCGTTACCCGCATTGAGCGGGCCGGGGGCCCGGCGCACTGAGCGTCGGGTTCCTAATCCTATTCCTAAATTGTGTCCTAGGCCAAATTAAGTTTCATGAATAATTAGAGCGTAATTTGCTATAAATGTGCGCGAAATAAAAAATTTGTGCGCGTTTCCATTTTGGAAAAAAAAGAGAAAAACGAATCCTGCTGGGGTAACGTTTTTCCAGCAGGAAGATTTTAAACGAATAATCTGAGAGATAAATAATTTATATGAGCGGATAGCTTATATTTGTGCATAAATGTGCGCCAAAAATGAAATTTGTGGGCCATCGGGTTTTACAGATATTTCGTTTCCTGCTGGGGTAACGTTTTGCTGAAACTTGTTTCTCCAAAACCATCGAATGTGCACCCATTGAATAAAGATACATAAGTAGCTTTTAATTTTGCCTTAAATAATTTGTGCCTATTTGTGACATAATTTGATTTTCAAAAATATTTACAGTTTAGGAATAATCACGTAATGAAGGAAATTCGAAAAAAAATTCTAGCGCATAAATGAGAAAGCATAGAAGCTCACTGAAAACGACTTTTGAATGGTCTTATTATTACTAACAAACATAAAAAGTTTCAAGAATCTACATGTACGCGTTTTTGAATAATTAAACTTTAACTTTAATCGGTGATAACGTCACTGTAAACTCACAATGCAAGAAAGTGACTAAACCCAAATTACATAGGTATAGACCAAAAATTAGAGCGTATTCAGAACTATTTATCATGAAAATTTCAGCATCATATATTTTGTATTAAAGGAGATATAAACAAAAACCAAAAAATCGGCTAATTCTTTGGTTATCCGACTAAATTCGAAAGGCCACCAAAAAGCGACGGTTTCATACTTGTTGATGACATTCTTAATTTTACCCACTAACAAGTTTTAATACGTCACGGCTGTGTACACTCGGCTATAAAACTGTTTTGGAAAAATGAATTTATTTACTTTTTTTGAGTTTATTGTCTATATTATTAAAAATAAACACTTCCACTTACATACCTACTTATTTAATGTGCGTCTATTGATCATTAATAATGTAATATTATATATTATGTAAATATATTATATATTATGTAATCCATACTAATATTATAAATGGGAAAGTGTATGTGTGTGTTTGTTTGTCCGTCTTTCACGGCAAAACGGAGCGACGAATTGACCTAATTTTTTAAGTGGAGATAGTTGAAGGGATGGAGAGTGACATAGGCTACTTTTTGTCTCTTTCTAACCCCCCACATCCCTAAAATGGGGGTGGAAGTTTGCATGGAGTATTCCGCAATTTTCAAGGTAGAAAGCTAAAAATTGATATGCGGACTCCGACTTTATTTTTTTATTTTTTTTAATTGCAGAAAGTTGGCAAACAAGCAAACTGCCCACCTGATGGTAAGTAGTAACAGTCGCCTATAATACATGTAGCTCCTGTGAGATTCGCAGCAAAACTGCAACCCCCACAAGAACCACAGTGTACGTTGCCAACTTGTGACACCAGATGTAAAGTCACAGTACCCAGTAATTTCACTGCCATATCTTACCCTTCAAACCGGAACACAGCAATGCAAGCACTGCTGCTTTGCGGCAGAAATATATAAGACGGAGGTACCTAAGCAGACGACCCTAGTACAGAGTCTCCCTCCAGTAAAGTCTATGTCTAGTGTGCCGCAAAGCTCTTTACTTGGTCCGTTGGATAACTTATCTAACAATAGCACGGCAGTTTATTTTGTACTAAAATTGCTATGAATGATACATTAATGACAATAAACTCAAAAACTCAATTGCCGTTATGAACGCGACTGTATCGACAACAACTGTTGTTTAATACTGTCAAGAATAGAATGTCATCAACAAGTATGAAATCGTCGCTTTTTGGTGGTCATTCGGATTTAGTCGGATAACCATAAACTTAGCCCATATTTTGGTTTTTTATTTATATCTACTTTATTAATAAATGTATGAAGCTGAAATTTTCATGACATATATTTTGGAACATGCACTAATTTTTTATTCATACCCATTTAACTTGGCTTTAATCAGTTTCGTGCATTTTGAGTGTAAAGTGACGTTATAACCAATTAAAGTTAAAGTTATATTATTTAAAAACGCGTATTCCCAGATTCATGAAACTTTTTATTTTTGATCGAAACAATAAGACCAATCAAATAACGTTTTCAGAGAGCTTCTATGTTTTCTCATTTAAGCGCTATAATTTTTTTTCGAGTTTTCTTCAATACGCGATTACTCCTAAACTGTAAATATTTTTGAAAAACAAATCATGTCACAAATAGGCACCAATTAAAAGCTACTCATGTATCTTTATTCAATGGGTGCACATTCGATGGTTTTGGAGAAACAAGTTTCAGCAAAACGTTACCCCAGCAGGAAACGAAATATCTGTAAAACCCGATGGCCAACTCACAGAAAGAATTTAGGGGAATTCCCTAGGTATAAGTTTCGAATTTAAAGTCGGGTTGCAACCTGTCATATTGTTTTGAAAATGGGAGAAATTTTCGAAAGTTCAGTTCGATCGAGGTTTTCTGGTAAGGATTAGAGGGCCCCCTGAGCTTGAGGGCCGCCGCCTAGCCCCTGGGTAGCTACGCCACTGTGTACAACCCCCCCAATATCAGTATCTAATGAAAGGGCTTGTCTTGTAGAATACAGTAGGTACTCTATAAAAATAAATCAAAGATGGCCGTAGCCGCCGTGTGCAATATTCCATTTCAAGCTGCTTTTTTTATTATTTTTTTATTGCAGAAAGTTGGCAAGCAGGCAAACTGCCCACCTAATGGTAAGTGGTAACAGTTACCTATAGTACATGTGGCTCCTGTGAAATCCGCAGCAAAACTGCAACCCCCACAAGAACAACAGTGTACGTTGCCAACTTGTGACTTAGGATGTCAAGTCACGGTACCCAGTAATTTCAGTGCCATATCTTCAAACCGGAACACAGCAATGCAAGCACTGCTGCTTTGCGGCAGAAATAGGTAAGACGGAGGTACCCAAGCACACGACCCTGGTACAGAGTCTCCCTCCGGTTTGCTTTTGACCCTTTCACAACTCGAAACCTTCTTAGCTTATCTAGAATCCAAAATTTCATAAATGTAGCTGTTATTTATATGTTTACATTTAAAAGCCGGCATTTTCATGACTGACTCACTTACTTATCAACACAGAACACAATACCCCAAGGAGTTATCAATCAAAAACCAAATCCACTTCCAGATGACGTAAGAACTTAATATTTGGCGTCAAGCCCCCCTAGGCAAATGCTACACGCTAAACTTTTCCGTAGTCGTTCCGCAGAAAAAATGTATGGAGATGACATTAGCTACGGAATAAATAGCGTGAGATTGTCGTAAGCTAATGTAAAATTCCTTACATTTTTTTCTGCGGAACGACTACGGAAAAGTTTAGCGTGTAGCATTTGTCTAGGGCCTAAGGCCTAGGGCCTAAGGCCTAGGGCCTAAGGCCTATGTAAGCTATTAGGCGCATATAATAGAAAAATTTAAAAACTCAAAATTAATTAATAGTCACCAAAACATAAATGTGAAATTATAGCCAAGTCACAGAAGATAATAGTAGGTACTCCGTAAATATTAAGAATGTGTCGTTGTTGACTTCGCCGACAAAAGAATTTATATCTATATCGATGCCAAGTTCAGAGCTGACTATAATGTACAGAAAATAATTTACACAATGCATTTATTTCCCTTGGGATTTTGTTTAAGTTCAGGATTTGGATTGATTAATTTTCTACAATTTCTAAAATTTGGTTTGTTGTTAAAAACTAGCCAATTCAAATCCTGAACTTGAATTACATCCCAAGTGAAATAAAAGTGACTGGCGGTATCCGTCAGTCGTACCGCCGCCTGTAACTTGCCGCCTCTGTAGACCCTGACGACACGGCCGGACATACCCTTTCGGAGTGCCCGGCCTGGCGACCCCAGCGCGACGCACTAGCCCTCGCGCTGGGCCTAAGTAGGGGTGCGCCCGTCGCACTGGCCAGCGTCGCACGCGAGATGCTGACCGGGCGGCAGCGCGACGGCATGTTTCAATGTTGGTATGTTTTCTCTATTAATAAAGATTATTATTATTAAGCAAGCTGGGGATGAAATGGCCCGGCCGGCCGATAACCGTTTGGGAGACATTGGTATAAATTCAAACACACAACTTAATTTAACTAATTTGACAGGATTATAACTATCGCCATCTTTCTTTTTCTCTAAAGGATTAAAAGTGACGGCTTTATTTTTAGACCTGTCAAATTAGTTACTTTTCTACCCCTGGCTTGCCCGTCTGGGGGGTCGCATTATGGCACTTGGCGACCCCTCCGTAGATTTAGCCCTGGCGCTTGGGTCAGCTACGCTGGCTCACCGTCGGGCCTATTCTCCAGGGGGCGCACTCGGGGAATGGTTAACGCCGATCCCGATTGTGCCTCTATGGGGATAGAAGTTGCTGGAGGGTGGTTAAGCCAGATATGGGGTGTACACCCGAGTCCTATGGCATATCCTTGGGGCGGCCTTGTCAGCTTTCAGTTCTTTGTTGAATGGCAACGATATTTCCCTCCTTAAAAAAAAAAGGCAAATCCGTCCCCAACAGTACTGAATAGCTCAATTTGGACCAAAAGGCTTTTTAAATCTTTTTTTTGCATATAGCAACATTTAAGTGTCTTATGTCCTAATGTAAATGTTTGTCAATGTCAAATAGTACAATAATATTCGAATTTCAAAAATAACGGCCAAATACTGGGCTATTGTGATTTGTGTAACAGGACAATCAATTCAACATGTTTAAAATTATGAATTATAAATTAATGGCCAATTAAGTCATACATTATTGAAATGGAGCCGTCGAAAGAAGCCATTACTGTGCGTATCACACGTTTAAATCGACAGATTTTAGGGAAGGTTACTAGTGGTGTGAATAAGTTCAACAAAAAGACAATAAACCGTGAAGCCCTTTTGGATGCTCTAACAGTTCTTTACGATGAATGCAATGATGACCCTGTTAAAAAGAGTGATGAACTCGTTAGAGCTTTTGTTGATAAATGTAAGTGTTATAGTCAAAATATTGGAATTGAAATTTTAAACTTCTCTCATATTACAGCCTGATACCAATTATTGGTGGTGATTAATTGGTTAAATGCCTTCTTTGATGTACTTGTAATGACTTTTCAACAAAACAAATGTGTCAACATCATTTTCTGTAGGCTTTATTATTATATTTAAAATGGATACAAAACAATAACAAAGCCAATTATTGTTCAACTTACCATTTTGACTCTATAACCAATTATATTATCACCAACTTATTCTCTTTTTACTTTAACCAAAGTATAGGTACTTTACTAACTGATAATAGTATCAATATTCAACAAAGCTGGCAAATCCTCACAGAAAAACCTTACAGATTTTGTGAAAACTTAGGATTAAGGCAACTCATAAATTTATTTAGTGTCTCATTATTGACTCAAGATTCAACTGGGTCCCACATATAAATGATATTTGTAATAAATTAAGAGTGATCACTTCGAGATTTTCAATTTTAAAATATAAATTACCATATAATACATTGCATATGTTGTACCTGTTTCTGGCTGATAGCATAATAAATTATTGTATAACTAGTTATGGCAGAACATACAAAACACACATAAACAATATATATAAACTTCAACTTAGCTTACTGAAATTAATAGTATCATTAAAAATCAATTTAAAAATGATGACATCGGCTTGTTTAAATATTGTGAAATAATAAATCTGTTCAATTGTTTCGAACTAGAATTCGTATCTGAAAATCTACACAAAATTCAATTATTATCAGAAAAAACGTGCAGTGCTAAAATGCACAAATTAACTTATTTACCCACATACAATGTACCTATGTACAATAATGTACATGGGAAAAGAACGTGGGAGTATATCCTGCCATCTACGTTGAATGATCACCCAGGTGAAATATTGTTAACATTAAAAGATACAAAATTAAATAGAAAATCATATAAAGCAAAACTTAAAGTCCTTTATGTAAAGTCTTTTTATCAGTAACTCACTTTACTGCAGATAAACTGTCCCGGTTTTTGTTGGTAATTTAATGTATAAAATGTAATGCATGTAATCTATACATCATCTCAGCCACACGACGCCCACTGCTGGGCATAGGCCTCCCCCATGGATCTCCACAACGATCGGTCCCGCGCTGCCCGCTTCCAGCGGCTTCCCGCGAACTTTGCCAGATCGTCGGTCCACCTGGTCGGGGGCCTACCCACTGAGCGTCGTCCGGATCGTGGGGTCGCCACTCAAGACCCGTTCGGCCCCAATGGCCATCGGTCCTTCTAGCCATGTGTCCCGCCCACTGCCAATTCAGCTGAGCAATCCTTCGAGCAATGTCGGTTACTTTAGTTCTCCTGCGGATCTCCTCATTTCGGATCCGATCATGCAGGGAGACCCCAAGCATTGCTCTCTCCATTGGTTGAGCGACCTTGAGCCTTCCGACGAGACCCATAGTAAATGGCCACGTTTCGCTTCCGTAGGTCATCACTGGCAACACACACTGGTCAAAGACTTTCGTCTTGAGACACTGAGGTAATTTGGACGAGAAGATTTTTCGTAACTTCCCGAAAGCTGCCCATCCTGCTGGATTCGACGAGAGATCTCTTTCTCGAAGTTGGACTTACCTAACTGGACTGTCTGTCCCAGGTATACGTAGTTGTCTACAACTTCAAGTGTAGTGTTCCCAATATTAACTGGAGTGGGTACAACATGGGCATTCGACATGATTTTTGTCTTATCCATGTTCATTTTAAGACCCACTCTTTGGGAAGCACTACTGAGATCTCCGAGCATGGTGTTCAGGTCTTCCAAGGTCTCAGCCATTAGAACTACATCATCGGCAAAACGGAGGTGGGTTAGGTACTCGCCATTAATGTTAATGCCGTATCCTTTCCAATCCAGAAGCTTGAAAATATCCTCCAATGCAGCGGTAAAGAGTTTTGGAGAGTAATCGTTTAAAGTTAAGTTTTTATCGTAATCTATACAAATAAATTAAATAGAAGTGTCTGGTCAAAATAAGAAGTTTTTACTAAATGGGTATGAATGTATATCAGGTACCAATAACAAAAACATAATTTAAAATTTTTTTGTCTCTGTCTGTCTGTTTCCGGAGATTAGCGGGAACTAATCTCCGGAACGGCTGGACCGATTTTGACGGGCCTTTCACTAATAGATAGCTAATTATATAAGGTATAACATAGGCTATACCGTATATTAAGATCTTTAAAAAAATTGCCTATGAAAATGCTGCCAAAAGTTCCACGCAGACGAAGTCGCGGGCACAGCTAGTTTATAATAAATAAAGAAATGTAATAAAAATTGTGACCTTGCAATTCATTCATACAAAAATGTTAAATAAATTGAAAAATTAATAAATTAACACGAAGAAAAAAATTTACCTTTACTAATCAGCTTTGTATCAACATTGCAATATGCAAATTATTCTTTAAACGTGAAACTAAAAAAAAGGAATATTCAGTGTATATTAAAAAAATATATAATTTTTATAGGCTTTAGTTGCTCATGAAAACCTTGAGTTAGAACAGCAGTTCTGAAAAAACACCTGTTATCTTTTAATTGATATTTAAATCAATGATGGTATTTTTATTGCAGACCGCAGCACTCTGGCAGAGTTACGTAGGACCCGTGTATGTTTTTCTGACTTTGAAACACTGCAAACAATAGGCAGTGGGCATTTTGGAGAAGTTCATGTGAGTGAATAACAGTCCTGAGAAGATAAGTTTACCCGATATTAACTGATAACAATTTCATTTTATTAATCTGATCAATGGAAGTAATAGTAGTAAAATAGTTATTTGTTATACATGAGTGCAAAGTTGCTTTTTAACCGCGTGCTCAACTTTGATGACCAAGCAAACGAAGGATTCTAAAATTGAATCAGGAGCCCAGCAAGTGATTTAAAAATTAGAATCCTGAGCGTTAGCGAGGGAATCAAAAGAGCACAAGGTGAAAAATCTTTGCACTCGAGTGCAACATGCAACACGTAACTTTTCATCCCCCCTCAGCAAGGAAATGAAACTAAGCAAATTAAAAACAAAAGTAGGTACACCAAGGAGGTTCGGAGTCTGAGTTTTTACAAATTTAAAAAAAGTTGTATGATAAATTCGGCGCCATGGAGATGAAAGAAAATAGGTTAAATGATGGTTTGACATCACATACCTAGTGCACGGGATGTTCTAAATTCAAATTTACTTTAACCTCAAGCAGATAAAAACGGCTTTGGCTGTCAGATATCCAATAGCAAAAATACTCTTTCCGAGATGGGGGGATGAAAATATTATTTGTCTTTATTTCACTTTAAGCGGCATGTATGTCACTTGATATTTAAATCCAATCACCGACATTTCTTTGAACCTGATTGTTTTTTTATATCTTTTCATGTGTTTGTTTATAATGCAGATGATCCGTGAAAAGGAGACTGGAGATGTGTATGCATTAAAAACTCTACGCAAAGAGGAAGCTAGGAAGCAAAATGGTGGCGCAACAGAGGATGAACGAGATGTGTTGGCTAGTGGTAATGGACCGTGGATACCTAAGTTGCAATATGCGTTTCAGGTATGTTGATTCATGCATCCCAATTTGTCAAATGTTTTTTAATGCTAAAATATTTTTTTTCTCTTTGTCGGTTTCTCGGTACATCTACCACATTGTTTCTCTCACCACCATCACCATCATCACCATCACTCACCACCATCACCCGAAGTTTGACTGGCAGAAAATGGCTCAGGCATTAAGTCCGCCTTTGTACAACAATATTTGCACATAAAGAATTAAAATAAATATTTCATCCAAATTCATTCAATAGATTTTGCATAAAAGAGTAACAAACATCCATACATCCCCATACTCACAAAATTTCGCGTTTATAATATTAGTACTTAAGAATTTTTTTCTCTACAAAATCAAACTCCAGTTAAGTTTGTTTCAACTTGAAAAAATTTTACAGCAGCTCCCAGTAGCACAGAATATATAATAGTACTTCATACAGAACGGCCACTCACCATTTCAAATACCTCATCCCACCCCGCACTTCGTTGTAGACATCACTGACACATAATCAAGGGCACGCGCAATTGTTCGAGGGAGTAGACGCGAGTGCCGGCCGATAACAGAGACAGCGCTATGCGGGTAAAAGAGAAGGTTGTCGCTGCATTTCCCGCGTCATTTCGATTGATAACCGCGCACTCAGCCCTACTAGATTCCACGCACACATTTGCGCGTGTACAAACGTCATTTACTTAAGTAGTAGTAATAGGTAATTGATTTGCGAACGTTGTATGGAGTGTCCGGGGTGTGTCAGTAGTTAGTTATTATAGCTATGAAATCTTTATTTTTTGGAATGCTGTATATTTTTACCTTTTTTCTATTATAAATGTTTGATATGTCCATATATTTTATTATCCAATTATCACCTACAGGATAACAGCAATTTGTACCTAGTAATGGAACTTTGTTCCGGTGGGGACCTAGCTGGCCTCCTGGCGCGCCGGAATCATCCCATGTCCGAAAAAGATGCCGCATTTTACGTAGCCGAAGTGGCACATGCCTTGAAAGCTCTCCATGGAATGGGCTATGTTCATAGAGATGTAAAGCCTCACAACATATTGCTAGATAGGTAAATACTATACTACCAATAATATCTGAATGTTTATTTACATTATTAACAATGTCAATTTTGATCCCCTTAATGAATCCCTCCCATTACCCACCTGTTGCCTGTTGCTTAGAGCATTTACCCTGTTGTAATCGGTTGAGAGGTCCAGATCTGTTAATTAAAGAATAGTCAAATTATTCTTATAAAAATTAAAGTATAAAATATTTTTAAAACATGTTGACTGAGATTATTATGAATTTATTAGACACATTGTTTGACCGTTAGTTTTATCAAGCTTTTCTCATCATAATAAGCATAATCTCGGTTGTTTTAAGCAGCAATTTATTAATGCCACTGCAGATGGGCATTGATCCCCCCCTATTCAGTGCAAAGCTCAAAACACCTTATGTCAGCGCCAATTAATGTATAGGAGACGTATTCTCGCGTTTCTTGAATTCTTGATTGACTTCAACCAACAAATCAATTGCGACGCGCAAGCCGTCATTTTATCATTACATTTTATCAAAAATACACAGTTTATTATTTAACTCACTCCTGGCATTGCCTCGCAATACAACTAGGAAGGAGGAGTTTGGGCTGTCTTCTATCACTGTCACTTTCATCATGCACCCAGAAGCAAGGCAGCAGTAGCAGCTACCTATCAAAATACGTTATTTAGGACTCTGTACATGCACAATAAAACTTGAAACGGCTAACGATGTCATCCAATTGATTGGACATTTATTACTTGAGGTGCGGGCACGTAAAGCTGGGTGACTTCGGTTCGTGCGCGCGCCTCTCGGAAGGAAAGGAAGGCGGCGACGGCGCCCTGGCGGTGGGCACGGCGGACTACGTGGCGCCGGAGCTGCTGGCCGCCGCGGACTGCGCCAGCCGCCGCCACTCTGTCTGTCTCCAGTACTGCCGCGGCATTGCTACCGCCGCCATTGTGGGTTCGCACGCTCGCTTCACACAGCTTTTCACGGCACGACTGCAAACCTACTTACTTACACAGAAGTGCTAGTCTTTGGTGAACATTAGTTTCGTGACAGTTGTCCGTTGTGATGATATGTGTAACGCGCATGGGCGTTACTTATTTAGGTGGACCAAGGGGCACAGTTGACTAGACCGCCTACATGGTATGCCTTAGGACTCATATCCACCAGCAGACCGTTCTGCTGGTATCTCCCATACCCGGCTAAAGCTTCCTCCGAAACCTCTTCGCCCCCGACATAGGTCACGATTTCGGGATTAGAAAGTGCTACTTAACTAACCCCAGACGCAGTATATAGTGCTGCTATAGTTCTATATGATTCTTTTAGAGACATTGTAAATAAAAAGTATTTTAAGGAAATGTTGGGTACATGTGTAATTTAAAAGGTTTTTTTCTAAGTCAGTTATTTGACAGTTTAATTTACTGGCTTAGCAGGGTTTCTGTTTGAAAGTATTCATTCTTTTCATAATTATAACGGACAAGAAAATTGTGTTTGCATTTCCATTCTGAGGATTTCTTTTATATTGTATGTATGTAAGTTAATGGTTGTTCAACTTTAACTATGGACTTCTAGAGTAGCTCTTCTGTTTCAACGCGCGTTTAAAAAAAATATTTTGAGTTCTTGCATAACTAAATGAATGTGAATTAGATCTAAATGCCCTCGTGCAGTGAAAACCTGGCTTTTATGCCCCAGGATTGCATAAAGTGGTACTTTCTTACCGAAATATAAATTCACATATATATTTAATGTATTATAAAAACTTGTTTTCTAGAAATCAGTTTTAATTTACCTTTGTCAGTGGTTTGATACAATATCATGCAGAATTTTCTAGATTTCACAAATCCTATTACTAGGTTTGAATTCTTACAAATCCAACAAATACTTACTTATTTTCGAAAAAAAAAATTTCTATTTTTGCAACCTGGGGTATTTTAGTAGTTAGGAGGTCTTGATATAATGTTTAATAAGCGTCTATGATGGATGCAACTTATTCAAGTTTTTATTTTAATTAAAATGGAATTGAATATTTGAGTGACCTCCTTTTAGTGAAATTTGATATTGCTTATTTTGATTAATAGTTGCTGACCGCGCATTTTCATTAACCCAAAATGAAAACAGTGTATGGTAGTAATAGAAAATGTAGGAATCTGCTTGCTGTAATCAATGAGCATGAAATGTTTATGGTTTTGTTTGGAATATGGCGTATTTTATTGCGTGGCTATTGACAAAAGTTCGTTTTTCTTCTTTTCGTGAAGATAATAGTATTACAAACCATCATTATTATGACATGTATGGTATCTAATCTCGTCTGATATATTTAGATATGGCTTCAGAAAATTGAATCTTCAAACTCTGAAAGCTTGAAAACTTGAAATGAATTTAGAGACCATTATGTCATAATAAGTTTGGTTTTTAATACCTTTATTTATCAGAATAATCAACTTGTCGACGACTACGCTAAGCGAAAAGACGCCCATTTTATTCATTGCCATTACGATAGTGTTTGTTTATACATTGCCTGGAATTTCAATGTTTTATTTCTTGTAGTATGTGTTGTAGTTAGAAACAGATATGGGTACTAATATTAGTTATGACAATTCGCATTTGTTTTTAACATAGATTTGACAAAATGTAACAAGTGTCACCTATTTTTTTTTATTTCTGGCCTAGGTCGTTATCATCCGCCGTACACCGCTATCCATGGTCCGTTGTCATCTATACACTCTCTTCGACAATGTTGGGTAGCCAAACGTTCTCTGGCCTCAGCGGCCGCGTGTGTACCGCAAGGCCAAATCGCGAAATCTACCCTTCCACAGGGGTTGAGCATTATATTGCAACAAGAACGAAACATTAAGCTGAACGCACATATGTCTGCGCCGCTGGAGCCGAACGCGCCGCATTTTTGGAATTCGTTGTATGAAATTATATGAGACCACGCACATTTGGCCGCACCGTACGCGTCAAATTTCATAAATGCGGGATGTGTCCGGGTATAGAAAAACGCATGCTGATGACGTCTTATAATTAGGCGCGTACGGCGCGTGCGGATTTGTGCGATCAGCTTATTCGTTATTATTTATCGTTTAGAAAGATTGACATGATCTTTCTGTCAGATTTCCTGAATTACTGTTGGTTTTGTTACTTAGAAAACGCAGGGGACGAAAACGAAAGCATCGAAGATTTTGGGAGGATCCATTATCAATTAATCGACTGGAAGAGAGTGATTACTTTGTTGTTTTGCAAAGGAATAAAAAAATAATCAATTTATTATTTTTTTAGATTAAATTTTATCTTCATTTACATTACCTATTAATTGCTCAAATCATACTTTGAAATTTTAATCGTTTGTTTTATATATTTATATTATTGTATTTCATTTTTCTCCTTGACTGTTTTTTCCGTAAAGCCTTGAATAAATAAATTGCAAATTTCTTCCCATGCTTTTTTTTAACTCTGTATCAATATCTGAATCTCCCAATGATGCCATTATGATACGTCCACTAACATTCGTATCTCGTTTTGAAATGAAATGAAGTGAGGCGAGGCGGACGGGCTGGCATTTGTACGAAAGTGTACAAAATGGCGTCCACGCTGCTATTCGCGGCGATTTCGTTGCGCGTCCGCCACGGCTACGCTGCGCATGCGCGGCGGGTTCGTTGCACGTCCGCGACGTATTCGCGACGTGCCCGTCCCGCCCCGAAGCCGCCCGCCAAACGCTAGTATGATAAGGCCCTGAATTCGAGTGATTCGAAAATTATGAAATTTGGAAACAGTGGAAAAAAATTTTGCACATCACTTATTCGTGTTTGAATTCTAGATTCATTTCTAATCATACAAAAATGCGTCTCCTGGGCCTAAACCACATGTAATGTACATAAACTATATTCCATAACGTAACACTATAGCACAAAATTCACAAAGCAAATATAAACATCTGACCTGGTTCACATTTGATTGAGGACACATTCTTGAGTGAAACTTATTATTACGCTGGATGTAACTTGACCCTAATTGTTAACAGAGGCATCAATACATTATTCATATATTTCTAACAGTCTGCATGTGACTACTGGTCCCTGGGAGTCGTGGCGTTTGAACTGGTGACACTAAGGAGGCCTTTCTCTTCTGGAGACGAAGATTCCATAGCTGAAATTCTTGCCAACATACAAAAGTAAGGATTACATGTTCGTATATTCTAAACATAAAATATACCTAAGATTTAACGCCTCTTACTAAGTGGACTTACTAAGAGAACATACATTTAGTTGATGTTTGTCTGACGTGTTGTGTTGTGATTCTCTCTGACGTGATGGCTAGCATTCACATCTATGTCTCGCATTCTGATGTCTTATGATGATTTTTTGAATCAATACAGTTATAGCATGGTAAGCTTTTGCACACATGCAAAGTGTTTTTCCACGAATCGTTCGACTCCGATTCTAATCATCCTCCCGGACAGTAGCTCTAATGGCCTGATTTCTATATTCTCAACATTTTAGTATCATAAATAATAAATTACTATGAAAGAAAAAGCAAAAAAACACTGGCGCGCATATACTTGTGTGACACATCATCTCTCTCATCGGCTCCATCCCCAGCGCTCTAACGCTATCGGGATCGCTACTGATGCGAAACAACACAAGCTATCACAACATATCGCGTCACGCTAATATATATTTCACCATACTAAATGTATGAAACCCATGCTGTTCTGACGCACCACAACACGACACGTCAGACAAATACAAATCCGACCTTAGTGTTCTCGCGACTTGTAGTCGGTTACGCGACGCCTACGAGGCTTTTGAAATCTGTGTCTGCATCATACATAGATACGAACGCGAGCCAAACTCGACGCCTCCTTTCGACCCGTTGCCGAGCAGCCCGTCAGAAGAATGGCGTTCGCTTGTATCCGGCCTGCTACGAGTGGCGCCTGCTCGCCGCTTCTCCTATCTGGACACGTTACAGCATCCCTCACTCACGCACATTGCCATGCACTCTATAAGGGACCAGGTGAGAACATACTGAAGTATACTTTTGATTCATTCATAGTTTTACCATCTTCGTCTGTCCCACAGACGTATAAAGGGTAGCAGACTAAACGTATCGTTCAAAAAGCGTGGCAACTTTACCACGTGTAAACATTACTCACACACAAACAATATTAATTTAATTTTATTGTAATTTCTGGAGTTTTTTATTATATGATGCGTTGGAACACTTCGGGGCACAGCCCTTTACCATTGTTCTTGTCCGATTAGCAGTTTTTTTTATTTATAATCACAAAACAAAACATTATTTATAACACAATGACTGTCACGACGCCATTTGTCTCTTATTTTGACAAAGCTAAACATGGCGTCCACGTGGCGTCTGCCACGGCTTAGGAAATGTTTATGTGTGCGTTGATATCGCCACAGACGAAAAACAGAAATAGCGATATATCATGTCACTTTGTAGTGAGAGTAAAAACGATATACATTACTTATGACAAATGTGTGAGTAAAATTATGTTCAGTCTGCTTCCCTTTAGACGTCTTTGGTCTGTCCTATGTCAAATTTTACCTATTTCTTCTACCAACCAGCAGTGCTTGCTTGAAAGACGGGCAGTGAAATTACTGTTTACTATGACTTGACATCTTATGTTACAACGAACAGGGATACTTGTTGGGGCCGCAAAAATTATAGGAAGTACCTGTACGTGCTATAGACGAGTGTAGTCGCTTACCATCAGGTGGGTACCCTGCAAAATAGTATTTTTATTATATGTATGTATGTATGAAAAACAGACATAAAGACTCAACAAATATTTTGTAATTTTCGATCATGCTAATTCCAAATAGGTTTTAAGTTTAAATTCTAAAACGACGTAAGTGCAGCGTAGTGGGTTTACGTGGTTAAATTTAAAAAAAAACGGCCAAGTGCGAGTCGGACTCGCCCATGAAGGGACGAATTAAAAAAACTACTTACTAGATCTCGTTCAAACCAATTTTCGGTGGAAGTTTACATGGTAATAATGTACATCATATATTTTTTTTAGTTTTATCATTCACTTATTTTAGAAGTTACAGGGGGGGGGGGGGGACACACATTTTACCACTTTGGAAGTGTCTCTCGCGCAAACTATTCGGTTTAGAAAAAAATTATAATAGAAACCTCAATATAATTTTTGAAGACCTAACCATAGATACCCCACACGTTGATGAAAAAAAAATTTTTGGGTTTCAGTTCTATGTATAGAGAACCCCCAAAATTTATTGCTTTTCTTTATTTTTGTGTGAAAATCGTAATGCGGTTCACAGAATACATCTACTTACCAAGTTTCAACAGTGTAGTTCTTATAGTTTCGGAAAAAAGTGGCTGTGACATATGGACGGACAGACAGACAGACAGACATGACTAAAAATAAATGACAAAGACATTCACTGTTATAAATCCTTTATCGACCATTTGAGGCTTGTATTAAAAAAAACATTTTTAGTCTGCTTATAAAAATATTATTGTATACTAGTTAAGTCCAATAACATTTAAATCAATTCAAGAAAAACGACATCTCGAACAGAATTTGATTTGGAGGCCACCGAAGACTTATCAAATCCGTGTGACATTTTAAGTGTATCATACCTGCCCAGTGAGCATAGAAGTCTCGATAAACAAAATTTGACAGCTAAGATCGACATACTCGACAATAATCCTCAGAAGAATAACTAAAGCATAGAAACCTAGCAAAAATAGCTACTGAACTTAATATATTTGACTCACTTTGACATTAGGCGCTGCTAATAGAAGTTAGAGAGAGACACGTATATGCAAGATGTTTCGAAATTTTGTAGGTCGTCACTAATTCTCGCTTGTCAGTTCTTCTCCCAGTGATGTCGTGCTCATCACTCACCTAGTTTCAACGTCGATAATTATATTATGTAGGTATTTAATAGATCCCTAATACTAAAATGTCTTTATTACGAGAAATATAACATAAATAATTAAGGGTATATTTTCTTATGTAACTTATCCAGCTAATAGCTGCTTTGTCTCTTTGGTATGGTCAGGCTGGCCGTTCATGAGACTAAAAGCGGGAAGTGCGAGTCGGACTCGCCCACCGAGGATCCCGTATAAAATTGTTTGGTTATACCATAAGAATAACTAATAATACGAGTATAGAAGCGAATCTCCTTTGTGGGTGCGCCAAATGCCGCTATTTGCATACCTACAGCGCCCTTCCCCCTGTAACGCCCCGCAGTAGTCTGCGGACACCGCTAGGGTCACCACATGGACGTATGGTTACCACTACAATATTTTTTATGTAGGTACCTCCATATTTTACATTAAATGAAAAACTGAGCATACACCGAGTCTTATTGATTTTGTACTTCAAGTGTAGCGAGCGAGCGACTATCTTTAGCAATAGTACGCACATTTTTAGTTTTTTTGATTCCGTAGTTATAAGAATCTGCCTATTTTTGATTAACTGAGCTTAATACACTTCGAGAACAAAATCATTAAAATGTTTCGAATTTCGATGTACAAAAATGGTTTGTAGTTTAGGTATCGTACCTACGTTTATAGTCCAAGAGCTGAAGTTATGAATGTACTAATGGATAAAACCTAATCTCACTTTTTACTATCAGACCAACATTTTCACTTGAAAAAAATCTGTTGTTTCATAATTTTAATCAAGTATTGATTGTATTTAAATTTTATATGGAACAGTGACAAAGGTCGATAAAAATATATATAGCAGTACCAAAGTTTCTCATAATTCAAATTATTCCCGACTTGACAAAAAAAAATCCCATGCCTACTTACAGAGTTTCAAAATTGCACTACAATGACAGCTTTAGAAACTCGATACATTATATTGTATTAGCTTTGACATGTAATGAATATTATGAATAAAACTGTATCTGTATCTAGGGTAGGTATAATAAAAATAATTTTAAAGTATTCAATCATTTTAAGGTTTCAATTCAACAGAAATATTTACAAATGTCTGATATTTATAAAAGATGGCGTTTTTGTAGATGATTTGAAGTTTCGGTTATTAAACTTCAGCGCGTAGTAAATACTTTTTAATCAATAGGAAAACATTCACAAGGTACCTGAAACACTCGGTGCGCGCCTTGACTGGCGATTCCGTTCAACGGAAATCAAACGGTAGGTAAATAACGTGGCCTTGAGCGCTCGACGGCCGGGAGTTTCGCTTCTATACTCGTATTATTAGTTATTCTTATGGTTATACTTTAAATAGAGACTAAATTTTTTATGATTTAATTACAAATGTGGAGTTTGAGATATTCCCTGACTTGTAGTGTAAGACTATATGACTTCACATAGTTCTAGCTAGATCAACGAAAAGTACCCTATACATTTTGATGCCCGTGAGAATGTCGAAATATACGTTTTTGGCGACATAAACGGCCGTACCTTTTTTTGTTAACTTAGAAGTTTTATTTTTTCACATCTTCAAGGGACTAGAACTTGTTAGTGTAGAACTGAGTAATTATACCACGACGTTGCATCCTCGAGATTTATATATTAACCAGGTAGTCCACTTTCCAATGTACCGGGCACCAAGCACAATTTTAGAGCAAAGACATAAAAATAAAAAGATAGGTAGGTAGTTTTAGTATTATTCACCCGCTTGCGCGATGTTACGTCGTTTGACTCATTCGCTTTCTTTGTGCGGGCATCACAGCATCGGAATATTAAAGATCAAAGTTTTATTATTTTATAACTTTATTTTTAGTGTGTTGTGTAGTTGTTATAGATATTAATATGTGTAAATGAAAACGTAAGTATTCTAAGCAATATATTAAGGAAAAGATTCGTAAACTAGAGAAACGTTTGCGTCACCGCCGCTGCGAGCATTTTGATGGTGCTGGAAGTACCTATGTAAGTTTAAATTATAAGTGTTTATTGTTTATTATATTGTACTATTTTTTCGACACGTTCTCATATTTGCATTTCGTTCGTTTAAAGCAAAACTTTATTTCGTGTTTGTTCGAATCAGTAGATTATATTTACCTCACTAATTAATTTCATTTTAAAATTTATTGAGCAACAAAAAGAGCCTTGCTATTTGCGCATTGCCTAACGTTACTGTTTAATTAGAAAATATTCTGTATACAGTGTTAAATAAAATGGTATCCGCAGAATACTAGCGTCAAAGCACCCTGTGCCTCTGCATGCGGGGCCTATTTGGCCTAAAATCTATCTGAATATATATTTATATTTTTTTGTTACATTGTGTGTTGTATTTTTTGTACCAAATAAACGTCTATTCAAGCAATAATTCATAATTACTAAAGAACCGTGAATCGGCACTTTGAAACACGCCTTGTACACGTGTTTAAGTGTTATTATTTCTTTATATTTATAGAACAGTGTGCCTTGGAACTATGATGCGATTATAGTCACGCACAGTACTACGATGCGATTGTAGTCATGTTTTTTGGTCAGATTTATTGGTACCGTGACGCGATCACGGTCTCGATCACAACACTTCGTGTCATGATGCGATAATGACCTAGCTTATTTTTTCAACAGAATGTTATTATTTCTTTATATTTTATAGAACTGTGTGCCTTGGAACTATGATGCGATTATAGACACACACAGTACTACAATGCGATTGTAGTCATGGTTTTTGGTCATATTTATTAGTACCGTGACGCGATTACGGTCTCGACCACAGCACTTCCTGTCATGGTGTGAGCATGACCTAGGTTATTTATTCAACGGAATGTTATTATTTCTTTATTTATTAATAGAACAGTGTGCCTTTGTACTATAATGCGATCATAGTCGCGCACAGTACTACCACAATATAGAGAATGGTACTACGATGCGATTGTAGTCATGTTTTTAGTCATATATATTAGTACACAGGCTGAGGATAGCCTCGCAGAATATGACTCGCCTCGCAGAATATTACTAATGTTACTCGCCGACAAACTACTTCGTAGTTTTGTGTTTATGTTTATAATAGTACATTTTGTTAAATAAAATAAAATAAAATTCTATGGAGAGGATGAATTGGCTTCAGTGTGTTATCATACATCCCATATGTTCAGTCAGTGGTTCATGTGACTGAAACTTGTAATGAGTGACAACCTAGTAATGTACAGGTGATGATATCAGAAGCATCAGCCAAGTGTCCCATACCACCCACTAGCTCTCAGGTACGTGTAAATGATGTTAACCCTCCAGCAACCAATTTATTTGAGAATATTTTAGAGGTCTTAGGGAACTCAAAAGGGAAACACGAGCTTTTCGGAACAAAAATCCAGGATGAAATCTCTGAACGTTGGGGTCATATATTGTGCGGAGGCTTAAATAAGGATTAAAAGAAAGAGTTAGAGGGCAACATCTTCATACCTGAAAACTTTCAATTAGTTAAAACACCCAAATCGAATCCTGAAATCACTGCTGTGTTACTCAAAGAAATCAGCTTATATTGGACCTTCATTATAAAAACACGCTTAATCGAAGGAAATTAATAATGTATTCATTAGATTATAAGTTTAAAAAGATATTGCACGTGTACGAAGTGATTCATTTCTCTTTGGCGGGAATCTCACTAATAAAATTAAAGCATCGAAGTTGGCAGAAATATCGACTCCAAATCAAGAAAGTTACAGCGGCGAGTACTTCTTCTTCTAATAGACCTTCAGTCAGCCAGCAGGGAAACTGCAAAGCTCCACCGCGTCAAATGCCACGCACGCAGAGACGTGGTTAGGCGTGGAGTCACTCGTACCATTAGTCTGCGAGGAAAGCACCTGTAGTAGATCGATATCAGACAACGAAGTCTCGACCAAAGGCGCCGATCAAAACATAATAATAATAATAAAAAATAAAAAAAAAACATTATTATTTTGGTACTTAAATGAAAATATTTTATTCACACCTAAAAAAAATACAATCGATCCAGTTCTCTTATGAGTTGTAACGGGTAAAACGGATTACACATTTCTTTTTAAGAAACCGAATCTCAAAGATGTTTACCTATAAGTTCACGTTTTTCACAGTCAAATATTGTGACATTACGTTATGAAATTAAGAAGTTATACTAAATGAGAGCAGTAAGATGATGCAATGATGAATTAGTTCAATTTATATATAAACTAACTAACATAATATTTCCCACCTGTAATGCTCTTTTCTGTCAAAATTTGGGAAAAGAAAACAATTTTAATCCTTGACTTATTGAAATAATAAGCTTTATATGTTTACATACAGTTTCCTTATGCATAAGCATAAGAGAACAATACAATCATAAGCCAGCCATCATAATAATAGTCAGATACAATCATATCCTTAGAGTTGTAAGTTAAATTAAAGAGAATCAGGTACCTATATTATAATAGATACAGAAATCTATACAATCAAAGGGCAGAATGGTTCGGGATTTTTTATCAATCTCGGTATCAAACTAATATATCTAAAAATTGGGTACAAATCTGGGTAATAGAATACACCAAATGAAAATGTTTTGTTTCTTTTTTTTAAGATTAGCCTTCCCCGTAACGGTGGTTAGTGGATCGTACCTTCGACTTTAAGTTCTTGCGATCACGGGTCAATGATACTGTACTCCAATTCCTTAGATTTTATATGTATTAGATATGTAATTTCACAGAATTCTTCCTTGTTATACTAGTTGTTTCTTAGTTCCTCCACTGAAAAACCAGACAGCCAAGCCTTAAGGGAACTGCCCTGGAGATTCATAGTACAGTGTTGGGTTAAATATATGTAACATGTCTATGATCATATGGCCCGGGGCTCTCACACTGGGTTTTACAAACATATTTTTTAATATTATATTATATTTTGTTATTTGTTGGATTATAAAAATAACATATGGAGGACAGAGCACCTATTTTGTGTACAACTACTACCATTAATTCAAAGAAAATAGCCTTTGTGAGTTATTTGCCAAGGAGTGATCTGAACCTTTCTATGGTGAAAATCCTGAATATTTATAACATGAAATCTGTAAATATTGTTCATTAATCCACCAAGATGCCGCTTACTATCAGGTTTTTTTTTATGAAATAGGGGATGTAAAAGACGGATTTTGGGAATATATTATGTGTTTAAAAAAAAAAATCCTACCTACCAAAAAACTTAATAAAATCTGTTCTAAATCAAAAAGAAAATTCAAGTAATTAAGATATACCTAAGGTACCTTGGTAATTAGCGTAAGTACTTAAATTATTATAAATTGATGAATCATTCGGAGAATCCTTATTATTTATAGCTAAATATGTATTGCGTGTCCTGAGCCTTGATCTCGAGCTGGAAACAGAACCTCGAAGGTCGCGTGCACTTGATATGTTCCAACGAAACTATTTCGTAATTTTTCTTGAATAAAATGAAAAGCAGGAGAAATGATATACTTCGATTATAACTAGGGATTGATTTTTCTAAGGTCAAGGTTGGTAAAGGAATCACATAATACCCCAACCAGTTACACCACCTATGAAACTCTTGTTATGAACTATCAATTTAGATGTCTATTTTTTAGCCACTATGCATTAATCGTCGAAACATTATCTTAGATTTAAATTTGAGCAAATAACTTAAGAATTTCAATGTCTTCCCTTTGCACTTGCTTCAGCTTCATACATTTTCACTAAGCTTTTGAAACCCATATTATCTTTTTTTTTTTCCATTTATTTGAACCACGAACAGGCTTACAATTAATCATACATACACATAAAATTATATAAACATAGTTATTGTAAACCCAGCATTGATGGTCACTTCGTAATTTTCAAAAAGGTATACTATGAAACCTGTACAGCTTTGAAGTAGGTAATCTTATCTTAGAAGTCTAGTTTACTATTATAAATTATTTAGGTGATTTTCTGTGCCTTGAAAATTCTTATCAAGATTCTATCAAGTGTCTATCATGCGTAATAAAACTCTTATTTACTGATTTAGATTTTGTTATAAATTACAAAAAAAAGTCAACATATACCGAATTAACGACAAACTTTCTTTTTTCTCTCACTTCTAATCAAAATTTTCTCAAAATACTCTAAACATCCTACCTGGTTAATATATAAATCTCGAGGATGCAACGTCGTGGTATAATTAATGGTTAAACAAACTTACCTTTGTGATGTTTGACCATAATTATACGAGACGTTGCATCCGAAGAGATTTATACTCCCTCCCTACCCATTATTTGCTGTGTTGCAAATAAATACCCAATGTTTTTGAGAAATTTTGCTCTAAAGGAATGAGTCAAACGACGTAACATCGCGCGAGCGGGTGAATAATACTAAAACTACCTACCTATCTTTTTATTTTTATGTCTTCGCTCTAAAATTGTGCTTGGTGCCCGGTACATTGGAAAGTGGACTACCTGGTTAATATATAAATCTCTTCGGATGCAACGTCTCGTATAATTATGGTCAAACATCACAAAGGTAAGTTTGTTTAACCATTAATTATATGGTTTTAATTTCAACTCGATACCTTCACGCGTTTCCAAGATAGTCTTGACAGACAAATGGACAAAAAAGTGATCCTATAATGGTTCAGTGTTTCTTTTGAGGTACGGAACCCTAAAATTTGGACTATTTAAGTGACGGGTATTTCCCGTTATCTAAAATGTTGGAATTTTTCTATTGCAGAGATTCACAAATTTTATGGGAAGGAAATCGAAGACACACTGCTTTTATTTCATCGCTTAGATTTAATTCATTTTTTATCGCATCGCTTAGAGGTACTTGAGGTTAATCTCATATTTAATTTACTTACCCGAAAATTTAACCCTCATGGATTTTGAACCTTGGATAAATTCGTGAATGCTAAAATTACTATTTGTATAATTACATATGCTTAGAAATTAAACTAAAAACATTAACATTTGACCATAATTTATTGTTAAGACATTTTTCGATAGATTTATTACGCTTGATGTGCGGCCGGGCTTAGATAGAATGTAAGTTTTCCGAAGGCGGCGTTTTGATATTTTACCTTTTTGACTCTTTCTGCTCTTTTCTTGATCTAATATTTTAATTCTTACAAAAAAATCATCTGAACTGGTTGTTCTTGGCATCCGTGTCAAGGATTCCTTAAAGAAATAGTTAAGAAATGAAATACGTTTTTATTTTCATAAATAATATTTTAGTTTAAAGATTTCCTTTCATTAAATAACTTGACTTACGTCATGACGTCTCCATTTCATAGTTTGCTACTAAGTACATACAAAATTAATCTGATGGAAAATATCTGGAGCAAATTTGACTATGCTTTCTTGGACTCCAATTTCGTATGACAATACACTTTATCCATATGTTTTTTATACATTGTCTTTAGGAAATCTGTAAAATAAAAATATCGACAAAATTTTACAACACTACGCATGATCAAGAAAACCTCAAAGTAATTTTCTAAAAATCGCTAAAACATAAAAGTGAAGTTAATATTACGTATTGTTTTTCTACAAAATGGTTCAGCGATATTTCATATGTATATAAGTGTACTTATTAGCTCACATTCAAGTAACAATATGAGGAAACATGCCAATTTAAGGTCAATAAATTTTGATTGTTTTCCTTTCGCGGCGAATGAGACTTGCAGCCCCAAACTACACAAGACATTGTGTTACGGAGTGCACAAACACTATTTGTAAATACCTAAAGAATTCTTGCTTTCTAATCACTTAAATATTAATAAAATATCATCAAAATATTACTAGCCACGGGACGCACAAACAAATATTATACGAACAATCCAAATAGTTCAAACTCGGATGGTATATCTTCGATACAAGGTACTATAGAATTTAGCCGTGTTATATATTTTTAACCAATTTTAATTTTTAACCAAAATGACAATTCAATCAATTCATATACTGACCACCTTGTAATATGCCAAAAGACAAATATTACTCATCTCTTACATTTACACAGTTTTGTGCCGTATGTTAGAAAGAGACAAATAGCACACAATTAATTCTTGTTTTAATCTTCCTTCTATGCTGTAGTGATTGTTCTGAGCAATAATCGATAAATTTGACAGCTATTCCTAAGGAGTGAAAAGGACAGATGCTTTTGTCGATCGATATACGTCGATCGACAAGTCGGTGCTTGCAGGGCTGATTTTACCTTTTTTTTATTGCAGAAAGTTGGCAAACAAGCAAACTGCCCACCTGATGGTAAGTGGTAACAGTCACCTATAATACATGTGGCTCTTGTGAGATTCGCAGTAAAACTGCAACCCCCACAAGGACCACAGTGTACGTTGCCAACTTGTGACACAAGATGTAAAGTCACAGTACCCAGTAATTTCACTGCCATATCTTACCCTTCAAACCGGAACACAGCAATGCAACCACTGCTGCTTTGCGGCAGAAATAGGTAAGACGGAGGTACCTAAGCAAACGACCCTGGTACAGAGTCTCCCTCCAGTAAAAATAATCCTAAAATAACCTTCTTAATCCAAAGTACTTTTCGACCAGGCTCCTCCTTGGGTGCCGTGCTTGCGAGGGTCCGAAGACGCGTCCTTCTTCAGTCCCGCGGAGCGCGTCCCGCCGCCGCCCTCCGCCGCTCCCTTCAGGGCCCGCCCGCCCTTCGCGGGACAACTACCCTTCATAGGTAGGCGCGTTATTTATAAATTCATAAGATTAATAAGCAACTCACCAGGTGAAGTACGTCCATATCACGCAGGACCGCAACCGAACTTTTGTTCCTTTGCCAATGCTAATGTCACGTCGTGTTTACATCAATAAGCTACAGAGATCACATTACACCAATATATCTATAACATTAAGTTTGGAATTTGAAAAATGATGAATAAAATCAAATGCCTCGTTGACATTCAGCCCATGCCGCTGCTCCTCCGAAATACTGCATCCTGCCAGGGCAGCATTTCGGGAAATTAATAAATTTTTCGGTTAATCATAAAAAATTACCTTAAATGTGTTATATTAATATAAAATATTGTAGAATTCGCGTTGTCGTTGACGGCTGCGCTTCGCGGTTTGTGGCAGTGAATGCTGGAGTTCCGCAAGGCTCCGTTCTATCCCCAGCATTGTTTCTTCTGCATATCAATGACATGCTTTCCTTGGGAGCTATACATTGCTATGCAGACGACAGTACAGTGCATGGGGGATATCACGGCTGCTCGTGGTGATATTGGTAGGGAAAGGCAGAATCTTATCATTGAGCTCAACAGGACGCTGGACCTCGTCTCCTAATGGGGCTCCCACAATCTTGTTGAGTTCAATGCTAAAAAAACACAGGTGTGCGCGTTCTCGGCGAAAAGGTCACCTGTCCTCCCCCTTCCTTCTCTTCAGGGAACAACACTTCACACACAGAGCAACATCACCTTGCTCGGAATGAACATTCGCTGCGATCTGAACCCCAGAGACTACATCGAATCCGTCATAACTACTGCCTCACGGGAAACTCGGTGGACTGAACAAGGTGCGTAGGTATTTTGCGCTGGACCAACTATGCTTGTTGTATAAAACTCAGGTTAGGTCTTGCGTGGAATATTGCTCGCACCTTTGGGACGGCTCCGCTCAATACCTCCTCGATGCTCTGGACAGATTGCAGCGTCGCGCTATTCGCATAATTGGCGATGTAGAGCAACTAACACCCTCGAGCCTCTACAACTTCGTCGTGACATCGCCTCTCTTAGCGCCTCTTACCGAATGCACCATGGGGAATGCTCTGAGGAGCTCTTTAACCTTATCCCTCCCTCTCCATTCCTTAACAGAAACACGCGTAAGGGCCTTCGGAGTCATCCGTACACTGTGTCCTCCTTTTCACACCGTACCAAGAAATTCCAAGATTCCTTCTTCTGTCGTTCATCCCACACTTGGAATTCTCTACCTGCGCACGTGTTTCCTCCATCCTACAACATGGGTTCCTTCGAAAGAGGCGTGAAAAAGCATCTTTTGGGCCGGCAAGGGGCGGGCAGGTAGGATAGTGGATGTCGTTCCTACTCTATCTGTCAACTCATTTGGGCCTCTTTCACCGCTTAACATCAGGCGGGAGGAGGTCATTTGCCAGGCCATACATAAAAAAAAAAAAATAAAGATATTATAATTATCAACATAATTTTTCAGGATACTCGTATATAGCGCCTGAAGAAAATGAAGAGAGCAGTAGTGGTTTTAACGTTTCACATGACCTAACTGCAATAGATCTGGCTACATTCAAGTAAGTTATCATCATTTCTCTTACCGCCGCACTCAGAGACGTCAATTAATGTTAACGCATCATTAAGTGACTTAACGTCTATAATGAAATAACTTAAATGAAGAAATAAAAATTAAATGACGTCTCTGAAAGGGCAGTTAAAGTCCGCTCATACTAGCGATTTTTAATTGGTCGACAATGTTATCGTGTTGTCATTCGGTATTGAGCAATACGGCAGTACATAAGATATTTATTTCAATAAAACAATAAATTACAATTCATACAGACAACATTATTCTTGATGCAAATGTAATATTTATGAACGATTTGTAATTAAAATCTTATAAAAACGAATTTGTTAAAATAAGAGTGATGGCAACGTTTTTATTTTAGTTAATACTATTCTTCATGAAAAATTGCGGATGAAAAATACGCGAAACGGAACGCATCTTGTTCTACCAATCAGCGACTAGTGACGTCACTCGTGTTTTATGTCCCGTCAGATGTAAAGGTAAACATTATTTTTACGAAAATTATTTACATTTTTCTGTAAAAAAATGTACTTGTATAAAAATAAACCCCGGAAACCTACCGAGAGTTAGTCTCGACATGCCAATAACTATTTTGTTGAAAGGGCCGAGTTTTCGAGTGCAGAAATGAAAGGATCTAAACTTCTACGTAGGTTAAGTATTAAATCACAGTTAAGAGGATTGTGAAGTAATCGTGCGCGGCGCGAGTAGGTATTTTCTAAAATGCTATCTGTTTCACACCGCTCGGCCTCCCGTCTGGCGTTTACACCACAAATACAACACGCGCAAATTCTCACGCACACTACGACAGCAGCGCGCGACTCCTCGGCGCGAGAACTCGAGATCATTATTTTACCGTTTGTAATGTTTTGCGTTGCTTAGGTATTCCTGACTGCCTTTCCGCTCGCAACTTTGCCTTCGTTATTTTCGTTTTTCGTGAGGGAATTTTGTTTTCTCGTATGAAAAATTATTTTATAACCTTATATTACTCGGTGATAATGTAGCATTCTATTAGTCAATTTTTTTTTAAATCAGCCTAGTAGTTTTTAAAAATAAAAAATAAAATAAATAAAAATAGCTTTATTTCTAAAAATCATTTTAACAATAATTACGCCGAGACTTCCCAGTGAGCTAGTTTTTGAGTTTATTAATTACAAACAAAAATATAAATCTTCTTTCTTTATAATATTTTAGTAGATAAGTTTCGTAAATTATTTCAGTATTCCTTTGAAATTTATAGTGTATGCACTTACTTGGTATCCCTATCAAATCCTACTTTATAGGACTGAGCTGTTATTTGTTATGAAAGTACCAATCTATCGTACATTTACCTGTCTAAAGAAAATGACTTTTTGTAAGATGAGTGTTATACTGAATTAAAATGATTTTCATTTGAGATGTGAATCAATAATGGATCCTTTTATGAAAAAAATAAACACTTAACATAAAATGACATTAAGGGTCTGTTTCACAATCAATAAGTAAGTATTGAATAGCTTACTTGACAGATTCTTTGACATATTTTTCATATAACAACCGTCAAATCATCTGTCAAATAAGTAAGCTATTCAATACTTACTTTTTGATTGTGAAACGAGCCCTTACAATTGTTTAAACAAGAACAGACCTCTTGTTAACTTAAAAATAAATAACAAAAATCTATTATTTTAGATAGATAAATTAATACTTTTACATATAAACTAAATAGGAGCAGGGATTTAAAAAATATAAAGTAATAATTATGCATCAAATAAAAAATACCTCTCATTTTTATACACTAATCTTGGGTAGTTATACTAATAGTCTTAGAATTCTAATTTTTACCACCTCCGTGGTCTAGTGGTTGAGGCCACCGGATGTTGATCGGGAGGTCCGTCCGGCGGGGTTCGATTCGTCGGGTTCGTCCGGACTACAAAAACACTGAAAATTTAGAAATAATATAAGAATAGGCACAGACAACATCACACATCATTATTGAAGACGGTGCCAAATTTTAAGACTTTCTAGGAGATCATCGTTTGGCACCGACTTCAATATAGAAATGTTATGTTTTCTGTACCTATTCTTACACTATTTTTAACTTTTCAGTGTTTTTGAAGTCAGTTTTTATTTTTTGCAAAATATTTTTTTTGTTTAACTTTTTAGTGAAAGAAACCCTAATTAAATTAAGGTATCCCTCGATTTTCATAGGATCCCATCATCAGAACCTGACTTTGGTGACCTAGGGACCACCCTAGGAGTATACTCTACCGAATACAAAAAGAATTTTGAAAATCGGTCCTCAATTAATTGGCGGAGTAATCGCGTAACATACACACAAAACGGTTGACACGGTTAGCAGAGGTCGAGCGATCGCCTACTGCGCAACAGGTCGCGGGTTCGATTCCCGCACGGGACAGATGTTTTGTATGGCCTACAGAAATTTGTTCCGGTCTGGGCGTATGTGCATGTGATATTCTATGTTTGTAACTGCACCCACGACAGAGGAGAAAATCCTAGTGTGGGGCGAAGTTTTTATAAAAAAAAAACACGTTGGACGCACCTAAAAATTTAAGGATTTCCCTCCATTTTTATGGGATCCCATCATCAGATCCTAACTTTGGTAACGGTGGGACCACCATTGGAGTATAATCTTGAGAATACAAAAATAATTTTGAAAATCGGTCTGCAATTGGCGGCGTAATCGCGTAACATACACAAAAAAAACATACGCATTGAATTGAGAAACTTCTTTTTTGAAGTCGGTTAAAAAATACGAAGCGAAAACCGTACGAAGGGTGCCTTCTTCCCATATATGCCTACCCTGCCTACCCTACATACTCGTATATTATTTAGGTACTTTGTCGTTTGTATTTTTTATACAATCGTAGATTCCATAACGCGAGTAAAACCTTAGAGCCCAGCTTTAGAGGAATAAAATTCAAATAAAATAATATTAAAAATAACGCTACTTGCATAGTCTATTACACGTTTTTAGCTGCTCCAACTTCATACATAACAAATACCTATCACAAGAAACAAAATACGAATTTATTTTGAGTTGGTTTCTTTATGGCACATATTTATTATAACAAACAACTACTTACATACTTACATTTTTTTCCATTTTTGGTTTTGGGAATTTACAGTAAAGTTAACAGGCTACAGGCTGCTAACCCTTAAATAAGGAAATTTGTATTGAAATAAAATCTTTAAAATAAAACACTAAAATCAATAAACGTATTCAAAAAGATATTTACTTTTTCATGTATAAGGTATTTGTGAAGATTAATAGTTCCGACTTGAGTAATAACTTTCACTATTGATCGATATATCGATATTACTTTCTCCTCCCTAGGCGACAATAACTACGATAACATTATGTCACATCACTATCACTACATTGTACCCCTGCCCCCGACCCGTATCGTGGGATAGAGAGAGTTGCAAGAAATGGTCGAAATTGCCTACAATTCCTGTTTGAAATATTGTTTCGGGCGATAACTGTTTTACCCCCCTAAACCTTTATGAAATTAGACGCTTTTGGTGTCATTAGATTCAGTATACCTTAATCTATGTTTGTACGTTTTGCTTTTTTTGTAATTCAGTATAATTTAGTCAAAAAAAGACAAAAATGCTCAAGGTAGTTTTTAAGTCGAAAATATAGATATTTAGATGCTAATAACTTATATTCTGAGCAATATTTCTTCAAAATCAAAACGTACAAACCTAGTTTTCCATTATATCTACAAGATTTCCAAAAATTATGAAAATTGGACTATGTTTAGAGGGAGAAAAGCGTTATCGCTTTTTGTATGAAAATTTACAGCTTCACAATCCTCTTAAGCTTTCGTGTTTCATTAAGAGCATAAAGTACGAAAAGAAAAATTACAATAATTTTTTTCAACTTTGGATCAGAAGGACTTCTTTGAAGTTGATGGACACATTGGTATAAAACATGAATCCACACGCCTTTTTTTCAGAGCAATAATTGCATTGTTCTGTTCTGACTATCTTATATCTTATAGTGATGAATAGACCATTTAAAATAAGTAATTTAAAACTAATGGAAACTTTCCCTGAGATATTTGAATTAAATGTTAGCGACGAATGAGTGACAGACAGGAGTGACGTCATCAGAACTGTAGGCCCGTTTTAGCGCGAAAATTGAAACTGTTAGTTTCAGACTGCATTTTATTACAATAAAATTTATTATTTTAATCTTTCACATACTTGTGATCTATTATACATGGGATTCTTTAAATAAACGCAAAAATAAAAATATTGCATGTTCTCTTTTATATACTTCTAGACTTAAATAAAATTTTCAATGTTTTTAATGGGCCTTAGACTAAGCTAAACCTGTATCTTGGTGACCCTGGTTTTTAGCGGGTTATGGATAAAGCGCATGGCTACGTGATCATAATTAAGTGGGTAGACTGAAATAAAATAGGATAATACTGTACCCGGGATACACCAAATTAAGCAATGCTAGCATGCTGCAAGTATTTAGCAGCTAAAGTTGCCAACTGCGCCTACTGCGTGCATGCGCTTGATGATTAAAAATCGGCTGAAGAATCTAGCGCAAATGACTGTCCAATACCGAGTCGATCAAACTATCGTACCACTATCGGCCGATTGCGAAATGTGCATGGAATTTCAATGGCAGCATACTCATTGTGTTGTATGAGTTGCGAACACTTATCCAACCCAAAAGTCTGCGGATCGTTCTATCTGTTACAAGAGAGGAACGACTAATTACAATATAGTGCGCGAGGACTCTTGAGATGCTCCCACCACACCAACCGATCGATCGATAGACTGACCTCTGTGGATTTTGTTAAGAGTAGTAGCTTTGGCTGATCGATGAATACGAATCGACAAATATTTGATCGACTGCCTATTGTTATTATTCGACGTGGATCGATTGGTGTTGTAGCTTTGGCTGATCGACGGATTCGAATCGATAAACATTTAATTGACTGCACTCATCGCCAGTAAGAGATAGGTCTACTACAGTTTACTTGTTAGATTTTTTCTAATAGGTATCAAGAACGCACAATCCCGGGTCCTATTACGGAGACGCAAAGGCGAAAGACTGGATGCGACTATTTCAGAGATCGCTTATTTTATCCAGACGTTTAAAATTGCGGTTTTTACAAGTATCATTTATTAGGTTTGACTTTATTTGCCACTAGTTTTCCGCTCGCGGCTTCGCCCGCGTTATTATTGTTTTCCCGTGGGAATTTTATATTTTCCTGTGAAATATTTTTGTAGCCTATTATATAAGAGACTGTTATTTATATTTAGGAGCTCGAACAATAAATTTCATAGAAATTGGAGCAAATTTTAAATATTTTCCATAGAAACTTTCAACCCCTATTTTGCACCCGAAGGGGGTGATTTTCAATAAACCATTAAAACACGTGTTCAATGCAATGTTTTTAAGAGCATGAATCTCAAGTTTTATCAAGATCGCTGCTAATTTAAAAAAAAATACATACATGCATGCAAGTCTTGCAACCCCTATTTCATGCCCTTAGGGATACAATTTTTAAAATCCCTTCTTAGTGTGCGTCCGCATTTTGAATTGAAAAACTTTCCAAACACTTTTTCACGTTCAGCGCATTTCAGGAGGTGCTCTATCACATACTAGAATATTAATATTTTACACAAGTTGCCGTTGTTTTCAGACGCCTGAAACATGTTTTCAGTCCGTTTCAGGCTACCCTCTATCGAACCACACCATAACCTGAAAACTCGTATTCAGGCGTTTTCAAAGGCCCTTATGGGCCTTTGAAGCACACTTTGATATATGACTAAATTTTCAATAGGACTGAGTATATAAGAAAGGGACAACAATAGTGAGCACCTTTCAGATATAAAAGATGATGAATTGTGCAGCGATTGTAAAGTAGTTTTCAGTGTTTAGTTAAGTGGCTTATTGGTGTCGATTCAGACACACAACTTAATTTAACTAAACTAATTTAACAGGATTAAAACTATCGCCATCTTTCTTTTTCTCTAAAGGATTAAAAGTGACGACTTTATTTTTAGACCTGTCAAATTAGTTTAGTTTAATTAAGTTGTGTGTCTGAATCGACACCATTAAGGCGCATAGTAGGGTCAATCATAAATTTGAATTTGAATAAATTTGAATTTCTTTTGAATAAAATAATATATGAAATGTTATAATAAAAAAATCACTGCAGAAAAAACCGGTTCTCTTCATAAAAGATATGTTATTATTCATTAGAGGATGGTATTTTTAATTTTTTGATAAATTAAATAAAACTTGGTTAAAATGTGACCCAAACATGCCTCGATTTTAAAACGTTAAACCTAATCGCGTCGTAAATATTATGTTAAATCATATACTTTCGATTTCAATAAATAAAGTGAACAATATTCTAGCGGATGGTCTTTTTTTATTCGCCTTTATTAATTTTTAATTGAAATAATTCATCTTACGCGTAAAGGTTTTTTTTTTTTTTTATGAATGCTGGATAAGCGTTTGGCCTCCATCTCACCTGATGGAAAGTGATGATGAGGCCGAAGATGGGACACGCCTAGCCAGAAGGTGCCTATTCACTCTCATCTTGAATAACTCCAAGTTATATTGCTCAGGGAACAAATCCGCGGGCAAAGAGTTCCACTCCCTTGCCGTTCGCCATATGAATGAGGAAGCGCATCGCTTCGTGCGTTTAATTGGAATATCAATGACAAAAGGGTGGAACCCCAGCCGCCGTCTGGTTCCCCTGAGATGGAAAGGAGAAGCCGGAATTATTTCATGTAATTCCAAAGCACACTCTCCGTGATATATCCTATAAAATACCGATAAACATGCCACCTTACGACGATGTTCAAGGCTCTGAAGCTTGGCCCCCGTTAATTTGGTGTCACCAATGAGGGTCTTAGCACGCTTATCAATAGAATCAAGGGCCGCTAGTTGATATTTGGCAGACCCATCCCACAAGTGGCAGCAGTACTCCATACAAGATCGAACTTGTGCTTGATATAGTTGGAGCAACTGTTCCGGTGTGAAGTACCGCCTGACCTTGGAGAGAATGCCGAGCTTCATAGCTGCAATTTTGGCAACGGTTTCTATGTAACTACCAAAGTTGAGATTTTTAGTTACTTGCATACCAAGTAGGTGGAGATGATCAGTTACCGGTATGGATATACCACGGAAAGTCGGAGTCAGATAGAAAGGACTCCGTTTAGTGGAGAACAAACACGCCTGCGTTTTGCTAGTATTAAACTGGACCAAATTAGCGTCACCCCATTCAGAGACCGCCCGGAGTGTAGAATTCAAACGGTCCATCATCGACTCCCGACAAGACCGGATCTCCTCTTTATTGGCCTTTGCATTGGAGACATATCTATCAACGACTGTGGTGTCATCGGCATACCCGAAGGTTCCAGGCACCAACAAGTCGTTGACGTGCAGAAGAAAGAGTGTTGCCGAAAGTACGGAACCTTGAGGAACTCCAGCATCAATAGTCAGTTGCTCGGAGCAGCAGCCATCTAATACTACTTGCATGGAACGTTCACTCAAAAAGTTCGAGATCCAATTGCAGAGGTTCTGGGGTAGACCATACGATGGAAGCTTGCCTAACAGGCTAGAATGCCAGACCCTGTCAAAAGCTTTGGATATGTCTAAAGAGACTGCGAGAGCCTCGCCGTGCCCATCAATAGCTTCTCCCCATATATGTGTGGCATACACGAGAAGATCTCCCGTTGACCGGCCCTTTCGAAAACCGTACTGACGGTCGCTGAGGAGGTCATTATCTTCAAGGTATGCGAGGAGACGGTTGTTTAGAACACGCTCCATACATTTACACAGCATGGACGTGATTGAGATAGGTCGATAGTTAACTGGATCGGCTCTACTACCCTTCTTAGGTACTGGTTGTACATTTGCTAGCTTCCAAGACTTGGGAACCACTCCAGTCGCAAGTGAGAATCTGTACAGGCGGGTCAATACGGGAGCCAACTCGGGCGCACAGTTGCGCAGCACAATAGCCGGTATGCCATCAGGTCCGCTGGCTTTATTCACGTCTAGATTTCTTAGAACCTTAAGTACCTCTTTTTGGTGAATGTGAACTGCTGACATGGAGCAGTCAGCTTGAGGTAGAGTTGGAGGAGGTTTTCCTGCAGAGTCCAAACGTGAATTCTCAGCAAAAAGAGAGGCAAAAAGATTTGCTTTCTCTTCTGCCGTATGGGCCAGTGAGCCGTCAGGTTTCAACAACGGTGGTAAGTTCAGTCGACAGAAGTTCGCTTCGGTTGCTTTGGCCAGGGACCAGAAAGCTTTGCTGCCCGTTGGGTATGAGTCCAGCTTTGATCCAATGCGGCCGATATGAGCAAACTTTGCCCGGCATAACTGCTTCTTGCATGCCTTAGCAACTTTATTATAGGCTTTCTTCAGGTCATGGGTATTTGGAGCTTTGCATCGTCGGGCTTCAGCCCAAGCCTGGTATGCCGCCCGCTTCTGGACTTCGGCGTGGCGGCACTCATTATTGAACCAGGGACGTGCTTCGGTGCCATTTGGGACGTCAGAGTAAGGAATGAAATATTCCATACCCAGACGAACAATCTCCACGATAGCATCGGCGCAGCTCGAAGAATCCCCAGAAGAAAAGCAAGTACGCCAAGGATACGATGCATAAAACTGGCGCATTCCATCCCAATCCGCTAGCTTGTATCTCCACACCCGTCTCTTACCTCGAAGGCCATGATCGGGTGGAGAGTATACTGACACAGCTTTCACCAGACAGTGGTCGGAAGTACCTAGAGGGGCTTCAACCGTCACGGTATAACGGTCTGGATCAGAAGTCAGCATAAGGTTTAGGTAAGGTTTGCTTAAATATTCCCCTCACTCTCACTCACTCACTCCTATGTAATCAGAGCGGGACGATCGACGCAAGGTCATTGGGAGCACTATGCGCCTTAAGTGCCTTAATTAAATCTTATCTTTAAAGTGTCGGTGTTTCGCGATTTTCATACAACACCCACGCCGCCAACGTAACAATACTTTTTTACGTTTTCTCTACACTATCACTTTCATGGCTCTCTATTTCTAGGCATAAAAATTATTGTCATAAAATCATATTCCATAATTTCGATTGAAATAATCGTCAAGACGCATAATAATCAGGAAGCAGAATGGTAATAAGCATAATATTGTGTGGCAGAAAATCATTTGTCATAAGTATTAAAACCCATAAACTCGAAACACAGAACAACCTGACGCATAATTTTTCAAAGCATAAATAATGTTTAGCATATTAATCACAATGAACAATACGATTACGCAGAATTTCTCTAGGCATAAACTTGCGCGCAAACATGCAGCAATGTATCATGCAGTATGCATGCAAGCATGCATGCAACATGCAAGCAAGCATGCTGCAATGTATCATGCAGTATGCATGCAAGCATGCATGCAACATGCAAGCAAGCATGCAGCAATGTATCATGCAGTATGCATGCAAGCATGCATACAACATGCAAGCAAGCATGCAACGTGCAAGCAAACATGCAACATGCAAGCAAGTATGCACAATGCAAGCAAGCATGTACCACGCAGGCAAGCATGCACATGCATGGTTTCTGTCACGGCTCCGACGCTGCGGGGCTCCGGCGGTCCCACGCGAGCTTATCGTCGCAGATTGGTTTTCGCTCACCACCGCAGCTTCGGATTGCTGGCCGGCTTGGCCGGCCATCCTCAGCCGCAGCGGCGAGCGTTAAAACCACCTGCTCCTCAGCTCGCGGGCCGCCTCGCCCCTCCGCGCCTACGCGGGTTTGAATAACACTCTAGGGGTAGGACAAACAAGACTACGTGGAGTCTGTTTTGCAGCGATTCGTTTCTGTCAATAGTAGCATGAATGAATTACTTTTTCAAATAAAAAAATCAATATATATACTATGCAAAAATTATATCAAATGAAAATATAGAAGATTCGAGTATCATATTTGAATAAAATAATATATGAAATGTTATTATAAAAAGTTAAGTAAAGCAGAGTAAACATTATATCCTTTAAAATAACATCATTTCTAATTATAAATAAATGCCCCAAAATATTAGAGATATCATTAATTATGACATTTAAAATTATGGCAAAACATTTTAGGACTACCAATATTATGTCATAAGAAATTAGGGATTTCATTAATTATGCTTCATAAAATTATGCCTTTGGATAATTGTGCCTTATACAAATTATGCAATGAAATAATTATGTGACGTTAATGTTATGCTTTTCGATTATTATGCTTAGTGATTTATGCCAAGCGTCTTTATGACAAACAACATTATGCCTAATGAAAGGTCCCCCACTTTCATGCCTCATCCTCTTTTAACGTTAAATGTATGCAATTTTAAATTATTTAACAATCCAAATACAGTATAACGCTTTGTTTATTGATTTATAAAGATTATATCATCATCATCATCACAGCTCATATACGTCCCCACCGAGGGGTTCGAGCCTACCCTATGTTAGGGTAATTAGGCCTTAGACAACCACGCTGCTGGCCCAGTGCGGATTGGTCGACATCACATACATCATTTAATTTCTTCGCAGATGTTTGCAGGTTGCCTCACGATGTTTTCCTTCACCGTAGGAGCGTCAGACAAATGTACAATTTTAACTTAGTTAAAATAGCTGTTTATTATAAAGATTATAATAAACAGCTATTTTAACTGAATGAAAAAAATTATTGCTTTAATAGAAGCTCATTCATATAATAAACAAAAAGAAAAAATCGGTTTTCGAATAACTATAAAAACAACCAAGATATAAGGTATTAAAGATTTTTCTCCATCTCTTTCTAGCAAAACGACAATTTACATAGAGTTTATGTGGCCGCACTCAACAATGATGTCACGATTGATGTCGGATCTCTTCGAATAATCGCTTCCAAATTAACATCTTAAAATGCTTGTATCTAATGTATTTTAAGGCCGATTTTAAATCTAATTTGACGTGATTGCATCTTTTTCTACGGTATTTTAATATTTTATTACGAGACGTGACAATTAGAATTCAGTGATCGTCCCAATTGTGACGTATACAAAGTTATCCAATACAACAGCAAAAATTTACTGTCAATACTAATCGCGACGCAGGTATTTAATGACGCGAAACGAGTAAAGGTCACTTAGTGTCTAGCAACTTATTGATATCGTTTGTTTTGCACTTCAATAAGATGAAGTGATACAAAACAATCTACTAAAGTGCTCTGCAATTGACTATGATTTTGAAAGAGGAGTAGTTCTTTATACTGTACATACTTGAACGATATAGGATGCTCACAAGGTATGTTTATTTTAACAATATAATTTAGTCTTCGCCCGTGGGGTAACTGTATGGTATGGTGAGAGAGGCAGCGTTAGCGACGTTTAGTACATGCGCAACAGTGCCTCCATTGCCAACTTACGAACGATCGATCCTTGTTAATTCAAGGCTGGATCACGATAAATATACTGATGCGTTTTTTTGGGTCCGCTGAAATGGTTCCGCTAAGTACATACTTTGGATAGGTTGCAGCGGCGCACAACACTCATTATGAGTGGCCAACAAACTTGAACCTCTATAATTTCGCACCGTGGTAAAACGTCGAGTGTTCTGAAGAGCTCTTTACCATAATCCCACCGTGTCCTTTCCTTTTAGGAACTACACGTGTCTCATTACGATCTTGCGTAGTCACGTGAATAAGAAAACGGGAACGCGATAAAATTATCTTTTTAAATTGCCTGACGTTTCAGCCGGGTTACAGGTGGTAATTTTATCGCGTTAATTCCCGTTTTCTTATTCATATTAATCATGCAACGCGAAAGTTTAAAAGCGATAATTGCGTAGTCACCTTCTTACTGTGACTACCATTCCAACGCCAATTTAGAAATTTGGCAACTCATTTCTTTGCCTCACAATCAAAAAATGGAACATTACCAGCACAAGTGCTCGTAGTCCCGGGTCCTTTGAAAGAGGCCTGAAGAAGCACCTTGCAGGTGGTCAAAGTGTAGTTACGTGTGTGTAGTTAAGTGTAGTAGTCAAAGGCTAGTACAGCGTGTACCCTCTCTCCTGTACGAGCTATCTTCGCATTTGACTCCACTTTCAGTTACCATCAGGCGGAATGAAGCCATTTAGAACAAGTACGCCTATAAACGTACTTGTTCTACATGTTTCTGGTAGGTTAGGAGTTCGGAAATAATCCTTTCAGTACTGTTTAGAGCGAAAGACGTTTTATTTTAAATTGTTCTGGTGTTTGCCTTAGCTCAAATTCTAAAACGCATGTATTATAAACTAAAAAGATTGAAAAAAAATTTTTTTTCAAAAAAATTAAAACAAACTTCAAAAACACCAAAAAGTCATAAATAATTTTAGAATACATACAGCATCACAGTTTTTTATTGAAGTCGGTGCCAAGCAATGATCACCTGGAAAGTCTTAAAAAATGAAAAGAACAATGAATATACCTACTTAGTTACTTTGGCACCGACTTCAATATAAAACTGTGATGTTATATGTATTTTAAAATGATTTATGACTTTTTGGTGTTTTTGAAGTCGGTTTTAATTTTTTGTAAAAGTTTTTTGTTCTGTGTCATTATTGACGATACCAACGATATGGCTCCTGCTTCCGAGGTTTACGATTGAATTTCCGGAATTTCCAGAATTTTTTTGATTTATATTAATAATTCTCAATAGTCATATTTACCAACATGCTTAATAAGTATCAAATTACAATGTCAAGCTAATGTATTCTAAATTTGTTAGTAGTAATAAGTAGTACGTAGTAACAATTTTTTTTTTAAATTAATAGATTGCAACATATGATAATTGAATGTTAAAATCTTATAAAAGTATCATCATCATCATCATAACAGCTCATATACGTCCCCACCGAGGGGTTCGAGCCTACCCTATGTTAGGGTGATTAGGCCTTAGTCAACCACGCTGGCCCAGTGCGGATTGGTCGACTTCACATACATCATTGAATTTCTTCGCAGATGTATGCAGGTTGCCTCACGATGTTTTCCTTCACCGTAGGAGCGTCAGACAAATGTACATATGAAATTCGAAACGAAAAACACATTGGTACATGGCGGGTCTCGAACCCCGACCCCCCGATTGGAAGGCAAGTGCCGAGTCCACAGCGCCACCGACGCTCTTAAAACGCTCGCTCGACGCTCTATAAAAGTATGCATATCACAAATTATATAAAATCTTTAGAATCAAGCGCTTGCGCGCGCTACTATTGCAAGAATTTGTAAAATCAAAAACTGAGTTCCAAAAGACAGGCTGTGCCGAGTTTGGGACTCGCTGATCATTCATATTCAGTTCTGTCTTTACTTTTGTTTTGTTATTTATCCTAGATTAATATTGTGTAATCACTATACGAAATAAACATTACTTTACTTTACTTTACAATGTCAAGCTGTAGTTTGCGATACATCTCTCAGATAAAAAAGCTCGCTTAGTCCGATTGAGCGAACCATGCGGTTGAATCACCTTACAGAGCTCAATTACTCAGAAGACTGTCATAAAGAAAGAAACTTTTAATGGCCAATAGGTACATACAAAGGTATTGAACAATAAGAAGGGTTGGCCAAATGGCCCCGTCTCAGCTTAAAGCTTCTGTTGCATATTGCAACAGGAGAGCTGGTTTTCAGATGGGACCATTTTGGACGACGTAATTAACTAGTCAAGTTGTCCATACTGTCGTTTAGGTCAGCAGAAAAGCTAGCAGCGATGAGAGCCCGTGAAGTGGCGTCCCTGCAGAATAAACTGGCCGCAGCCGAGGCCGCGGCTAGTGCCGAGGCGGACAGGATTCGCCGTGAAGCGGACGCGGAGGCCGAACGCACTCGAGCGAAGCTACAGGGGGAGATCACCGCCCTAAGTCTGCAGAACAGGTAACCATCGCCATTTTAGCTGACTTTTCGAAGCATGAGGGGCTGGGCCATCTTCCCCACGCTGACCAAGTACGAGTTGGTGAGAGGGCCCATTACGTGCCGGTAAATTTAGCTTGCATTTTTACACCAAGGAACAGAACTTTATTAGACATTTCTATAGCTATAATAAATGTAATCCTAATAAATGAATAAATCAATAAGGAACAAAATTCGTCTGGAGCGAGGATCAAACCCCCGTCTTCAACATACCCTGTTGACGGCTTAACCACTGGGCCACCGAGCTGTTACCAGCCCCGACGAAATTTCAACTGTATTGATCTCTTATCTACTTTGTTAAGCCTAGACTTAATTCACTGTTAATAACTACAAATCAAATCTAATATAAGTATTCAAAAATAAGTTATTAAGAATAAAGCTATTAAGTTCAGAATATTGATTTATTGATTGATTTTTGAATTTATTTAGCATTTTTAAAGAAAATGCAGAGTCGAAATAAAAAAATTGTAACTTTGCTTTATTTAATTTTCACCAGGCGGCTAGAACGACAGGTCGAGGTGGAGAAAGAGGAGCGAATGGCCCTACAGCGGACTAACCAAGAGCTGTCGTCGAGTATATCGGACCGCAACTCTACGGAGCTGAGGGCTGCGCGCGCGCAAGCCGCGAGCCTTCAGTCCGAGAGGGACGTGTTGAAGGGAGACCTTCGGCGGTTAGAGGACAAGGTGGCGGAACTACAAGCGGAATGCGCTCGCGCAGCTAACACTGCCGAAGCGGCGCGTATGCAGCATCAACATTACATGGTGAGTATTTCAGTATGCATAAATGTATAAATACATAATATTATTATGCCTGTCCCGAGACCTAATGATACGTTTTGATTAAATTGTTATTATCAGAGTAAATTTTCAGCAGTAATATTATAAATGCAGAAGTAACTATCTGTTAGTTATTTTAGCGTCTCCCACCAATAGAACACACAATCTCCTATGCAATCACAGGTAAACTTTAAGATATCTCTATTGAAGAAAAGTCCAACTATGTTACGATTTTATTTAGTTATTGTAAATTTGTTATGCAATAAAGATTCATGCCTATAAAAGGAAAGATACAGGGTACTTGTAAATAAAGGGAGAATAGTGAGCTTAGTTGAGTAGGTATCTTCGGCTTGCAATACAATCAGCCATGCCTTAATATTCCAGATATATGTATTAGAATGGGGTAAAGAATACAGAATATACAGGTTATAGGGTGTAAAAAGACCATAGTCGAAGCAGGTGTCTACGCATTCAAACCATTAAATGAACTAAAATAAAAAAATATTGATGGGAAACGAAATTTTCTATAAGGTGTTAAAAAAGTGAAAGAAAATACTACGCAATAAAACTGAAAAAATAAAGAGTTTTTAATTCAAAACGTCCGTTTTGAATTAAAAACTCTTTTTTATTAATAAATACTCATTTTTTTCTATGATGATTCTTTGAAGGAAAATTAACCAACAAAGTTCCAAACTATCCCATCAACCTTGAATATCTTGGTCACTATTAATTTCCCAGATATGGTCTAGAAGACAACAACGATATCAATGATGGGTGCAATACGTGGGTCTCCGCTTTTACTCTCGTTATAAAACAGTGTAAGATAAACGGATGAGAAGTTCTCATTGAGAACATTACCTTGAGATCACTTAAAGCCTGAATTATTTTTCCGTTATTATTATAAACAATTTCAATTTTTTATTTTGTAATAAAAGTAGGTACACAAAATACAAGCCCACAAAATTGTTTAGCACTAGGGTGGCTTAACTATTCTAAGGTGTATAGCTTAATAAAAGATTTAAAAAAGTTGTTAAACACCCTCCATCAATACTTAATAGAATGATTATAGTATGTCCATTTCAAATAGGATATCTTAGAACACGTGCAAGATTTGCGGCATAGAAGGCTCACAGAAATCAACGTACGAGCTATTGTAAGTTTAAATGTATTGATAATGTTATTTTTTGCAGTTATGTTTGAAGTTAACACTCCATTAGTAGTCAAGAATTAGATGTGTAGTGTTATCAGTATGTATGTACTTAAAAATATGTAGTTTTTAGTTATTGATTTGGTAAGCAAAATTATATGCTGTCTATATGTATATTAACAGTATATACCTCCCTATATGACGCTTCATATGTTTTTGTATAAGTGTAAATTATATAGCGCGTAATTAGATTCTCAATCCTATCTAGCACTATTTATTTATAAATAGCTATAAACATATATGAAGATGGTAAAATAAGAATTTATGGTTTTGTTAATGAAACTACAATGTACAGACACTACTTGAACTGTGACTGCAAATTAAGGCTATTAGACTGATATTCTATTCAATATTTCATCCAATATTCCACTGTTACTATATTTTCTTGACAAACAAGCATTTGGCACACAGTCTAACTTGATTTGGTGAAACCCCTGTGACACCCTACACCCACTTTTTTAGCGTAAATAGACAAAGATTATACAAATAGCCCCTTGCAAAAGTACTTACTTTTATTGTTTACTCATTTCCTAATCCACACATCCATTTATATCGTACGATTAGTTCAAGAAAAAACATTATTTTTTTAAACTAAGTGGTGGTTCCTATATATATGGTTATTTTTTTATCACCCTGGAAATTTTAAGGGACGCTTCACGACATGGTATAAGAATGATTTAAATATGAATTTAAAAAATTACTCACTTAATTTTATATAAATTTTCTAAAAAATAGTGACTCCGTGGACTCCATAGCTAACTTCACAGGCCTTAGAAATAAATTGAAAAAGATAAAAATTCTTATCAAGCAGCATGCAGCCTGATTTCGCAAATTTTTGAATTACTCTACGCTCTACAGCACAATCAGGTTGCCTCTTATACCTATAAACGTAGTGCACGTTTAATTTGGACGTAATTTCGTACACATGCATGCTATAGTAAAATCAATTATCGATTTATATATATTTTTTAGGACTCAGTAGCCAAAGAGCGCGCTCTGAGGAGGCAAACGTTGAGCGGCGGCGAAGCGGAGAACCGCGAGCTGTCGATGAGGGTGGCCACCGCTGAGGCGGCGGCCTCCCGCGAGACCAGGGCCAGGGAACAGATGGAGAAACGGCTCGCCGACCTAGAAGACGAGTACGGCACGCTGCAAGCGGACAACGCCTTCATCCAAACAGAGCTGGACGTGGCCAAGAAGGAGGTGGACGCTGCCAATGTGAGTGGAAAGTTTTGATTGATTTTTTTTTCGTACAAGGAAGCTCTTGGTCTTCGTCTCACCTGATGGTAGGTAAGTGACAATAAGGTCGAAAGTGCACGCGAGCTTCATCTGGACCCCTCAACAACTGAGGAACTGGCTATCTTACCTCTATTTGTTGGAACACAACAATGCTATAAATATTGTTATTCATGGCAACAAATTTAAGCACAGAATAAATAATAGTACTAAAGTACATAAGGATCACTCTCGAAGAAAAGCCAAATTTAGATATGAAAATTTACCTACTCTTACGACCTTCATCTGACTGCACGGGAAATTTAAATTTATTGCATGACACGTCGAGTGTTCCTATTCCGTTACGCGTCGCTGACCCGATACCGATTTGGCGATAAGAGCGCAGGGTTCCCACTCACCGATATGCTGTTATCGTTACAAAAATGACCTCAATTATTACGTGCCGAGCGACAAGCTTTTGCCACATACCGCCCGGTCGGTCCGCCGGCAAAACGTACCTAAACTGCGGAGTGAAACCCCCCTGACTTAAGTAAGATGGTGGTAGCTGGCCAGGCGTATTTAAAAACCCTACCACCAACCAAACCGAGCAGAAAAACTTCTGTCCCTGCGGGGAATCGAACCCCAGTAATCCCGATCATCACCCGCTGGAGTCTATCACTAGACGATGCAGGTGGTTGACTTATCCTACTATTGCCGTTGTTATCTGGTGATACAGTTGCCTCTCTTTTTTGAGATTTTAAGAGAGAAATGTGTTTTAACTGTGTATTGACTGTTGAAGTATAATCTGAATATAATTGTGCTGTGGCTAATACACTTGGCGTGCGATTGCAAGAGTTACGCAACGTTTCGCCACGGGCAAGTAGAAAACGGGTTTATTACACTCATCCTAATTAGGATCCTAATTAAGCATACATTGCTTTCTTTGAGCTCGTTTTTAGCAAGTAATGCTATCAAAATAAGCAATGTATGCTTAAATAGCATCCTAACTTGGATAAGTGTAATAAGCCCTTAAGGCACGTTCAACAGTGTGTGCTGTACCTGTTTTCGCTCCAGTCGTGTCAGTGAGCAGTACTAACGGACTATGCGATTGAAGGAACAGAATGAACTTGTGTCTTTGGAGGCGCTTGTGGAGATTCCATTGAGATAAGCCGCAGTGACCAAAAATGGGACTGTTGTTTTTTTGATCAGATTTTTATACTGCACTACGAAAATTATCTGTCCTGTTTACTTATTTAGATAAAACTGCATGCGACCAAATCGTAGCAACATAGGATAATTTTTTCCGTTATTAGGAGTCTGCAAAAGAAAAACAACGATTGGTGGATGCGTCATCAGAACAGGTGAAGGATTTCCAACAACAACTAGCGCAGGAAGGCGTTAGGAACACCACCTTGCTTGCGCAGGTGAAGGTAAGTACTTTATTCCTTCTGGAACTCTACTTTTATCAACTAACAAAAATATCGTCTAAAGTAGAATTTTTAATTAGACGAAGTAAACTGACAGTCCCAAATGTCAGTTTTCGAAATAATGTTGCTAGCTTTCAAATCATAGTGGTGGTATTTGATTCATGACAATTCAATTTGTTACTTATATGGTTCCTCTTGGTATCGATTATTCTGCAAATATCAAAATTAAATCGAACATTGTACGTGACTGAGAGTAAAAACAAAGTTAGTGAAAAGCAAAAGACAAAAATATAACTGTTTTGCATTACAACAAAACAGATATTATGTGTGTGAGAAAACACACAGCGTTGGTTGAAGAAGCATCCATAGATTTTACCGTCTTAACTATTAAATTAAGGAACTTACCAGAATTATTCCTATGTATCAAGAATTTTTCTTTCACTCACCAAGGCTGCATGTACTCCATTCCCTTTTACATGTAGCTCAGTAGTGACATATACCAGCTGTCACTGTCATAGTCTTCAATAAACACCTGCAAGCCCTTGCTCAACGCTGTGTGTTTTCTCACACACATAATATCTGTTTTGTTGTAATGCAAAACAGTTATATTATATGTGTATCTAAAACACACAGCGTTGGTTGAAGATCTGTTTGATATCTGCTGGTGAAAGAAATTCTACAAATGCTATGTGAAATCTCAATAATAAATAATATAGACATCATAACTTGAAATCAAATCAATTATATTCCTTTACAAATCAACAATAATAATTAAATTAGGAAATATATAAAAGTATAGGGTCAACAAATTTTGGTTATATACACTATTGTCTTTCCTTTTTACTTCCTTATAATAAATTTATAAAAGGTCTAGGCATTCTTCTAGATAGATCTGTTCATAATATCCTCAATAATAGCTCTATTTTCTATCCAACCTTTAGATACTACTACAGAACAGTTACTGGCCATTCAAATCAGATTCTTATTTGATCCAGCCACCAATTATTGTTCTAATGACTGGTTTAACTACTCCAGCAATAGATATAAGTATCCAAGATCTGTTCACATTCCCTGTACTCTCAGTTAATGCATTATTTTTCTCACATGATGAAATGGACAATTGGACCTATTTGATGGATCAGGTACTGTTTCATTAGCCACCCTGATTGTCTATTAGTAGCAATATCAGCCCTTGAGCCAAACTTGGACCAAAAACATATTTCTTCTTAGGTTATCTATTCAGGTAGTTCTAAAAGAGTGAATACCCTTCTGCCAGGGGCCAAAAGTAATATTATCGCTGTTCTGATTCCACAATTCTACTTCTATCTGAGTTTACAATTGGTGTCTCAATTTATTAATAATTAATTCTCAATTAACCAATCAAAAAGTATCTTGGTATCCTAAATTGAGCTTTTATTGTCTGTAGTCTAGCTAGCGGACCAATTTATTTATTTTTTATCTTGTCAATGTTAGTTGCACAGTAATATTATATGTATATAGCTGACTTGTGTAAAAGTCTGATATGATATGACAGCTTGTCCTCTAAATAAAATTTTGCTAAAAATCTAGCTACATCTTGACCCTGAGGTGATTTATGGTCAATATCTGTATGTTGCACAAATCAGTCCACCTCCTGATTGGGGCCTTGTAAGTTGCCACTGTTGAGTCACGGCAACTATTTGTAAGCAGTTTCCTTTCCTGCGTTGACCTGTGAGCTATCTATACTAAATAGCCTCAATTTTCTAAGCAAACAAAACTTCTGTGTCTGTGGTGTTCGTTCTTGTTCATTGTGAAATCTATTTCAGCAGATTTTTTTTTTTTTTTTTATCAGTTCATCTAGACCTCTTGTCTCCAGTTCTGCCAGCCAAAAAACACTGAAACCACTGAGGTGCTATCAGACTGAAGGTTACCTGAGCTGTGTTGTGGTGCCTCAGTACTCTGGGATTTAAGTTGGGCATTGAAACCTCCAGGCCAAGCTGAACCGCTAAAGACGACTTAATGGGTCGCAAAATAGCGCGGAGTCTCTGCAATCCCAGGTTATGCAGGCTCAGGTTACGTGGCACAACTGCGCGACGTGATACGAACAAGTCAACATCTGGCTTGCCCCACTTTTTAAATATAGGCTCCAAGGCCTGGGGCAACAAATGCCATTCCTGCGCCGCTGGTCAGGCTGCGCTTTTTCGAGACGCGAACAATTCGACATGTGGCACACCCCATCTTTCGAATAAAGCCTCCGAGGCCTGGGGCAACAAGTACCATTCCCACACTGGTTGGACTGCGCTTCTTCGAGACGCAAACAAGTCGACATCTGCCATGCCCCACTTTTTGAATATAGCCTCTGAGGCCTGGGGCAACAAGTACCATTCCGGCACTGGTTGGACTGCGCTTCTTCAAGATGCAAATAAGTCGACATCTGCCCTACCCCACATTTTGAATATAGCCTCCGAGGCTTGGGGCAACAAGTGCTATTCCAGCACTGGTTAGTTTCTGGACAAGCGGCCGGCAATGCCTGTACCTCCCCGAGAGATACGCCGCTAAGTGTGGTGTTAAATTTGTTCGATCATCCCTAACAATTTCATTGCTAATTCAAGCAAGGTGAGCAATAGCTTGGAATGTGTGCTACAAACGTTCTGTTGTACAACTGTACAAGTTTTGGCAGCTGACTGCTTATAACATGTGTACACAGCAAATATCCCTTTTAGGTTTGGGTGCCAACACTTTGTCTTTGAAACCATGTTTCTGATAAATCCGACTCGCCGTTGAGTTTTGTGACTCAGACCGCGACTAACTTTTATTTTTATTTTTAACATAAGTTACAACTCCCCTGTACAGTGGGGTGGGATTATACTGTGATCAACTGACTGATCTTAGCCACCAGCTCAGAACCTGGTACCTACCTCCCTAGGTAAGATATATTTCATTCTGAGGTGGTGCTGCCTGAAACGTCTGAGAAACATCTATGTATGACGACAATAGGCGCCCTTTCAGTTGTTAAGCTTGAAAAATTCAGTAAACTTAATTTGCTTTATATCTGTTGTAAGATAGCCTGTCTTTTGTTGAGAATCTAGGTTATTGCTAGCTTTATTCTTGTGGCTTTGTTTATATAGCAAGGCCATTGTTCTTTCCTGAGTATTTCAGAGGAGACTCAGGTACTCTATTGATTGGTAAGGTTCTAATACTGACTTTTTGTAACTTATATGTCAACCTAGCATCTCCAGTATATTTAATGTCTCAGATATTCTGCTATCCAATCTGATACCGCAACAAAAATCCGGCAGCTGAAGCTGGCCAAATGGAAAGGATGTTAATTCCTGTAAATCTATTTTAACCAACCAGTGATTGTCCTGCAGAAAGTCTACAATATCTCTCTGAGAAATTAGTTGAAAAGGTATTGTTGTAACATTCCTGTTCAATACCCCTAAATCAAAAATTGGCCATATTCCTCCATCTGGCTTTTTTTTTTTTTTATATATATTTTATATATAATTTTTTAAAGATATCCCATTCTTACTTTTGTCAGTACTTCTGAAATGCCCTTCTCCTTTAGACTGTAAATTACCAGATTCATCTGCGAAGAAGTTTTTATACAATATTTGTGAAAACTGAATCTGCTTAGATGACAAGAAGTAGTTTCTGTTTGCCTGGAATTTGGCTGTTGGTTACTATTTTCATGTTAAAAGAATTTGCACCTAACTGCTTCCAAGCATTAGCTAAAAATTATTTTTGTCTGTTAGATTAGAAATGTCTTGTGCTTGGTTGCTAAATGGGCTAAAATTACTGGTTCTCAGGAGAATATCTACCCTCCTTGACAACTCTTTATCTTTCTTTGTTCAGTCGTATTTTCTGATTCATGAGCATGACATAGCTGAAAGCTCTTGGAACCTGCCCAAGTCTTGTTTCTCAATTATGTGGGAGTGTATAACCACATGTGGAAACCATCTAATGATTGGATAATAGGCTGTAAAGCCGCCCAACTAAACAAGTGTTCATGCCTTAATGAAATAGAATAGAAAACATTTATGTTGAATAAACATGTTTTGAGGGATGACTTTAAATTCATCTCTCTTTTAAAATTCTTTCTCTTCTTATTTCAATACATTCACTACAACTCCCACCTATTATCTGAAACTTTATGCAAAGGAGAGCCTGGACCAAGCAAGGTCCATTTGATCAAATAAGGATTTAACTCACACGGATTAACTGCTGCCCAGTTTACTAGAACTTGTAAAAACTGTCTTAGTGATTTACATTGCTCTAAATCAGCATTTGTTAGGCCGGTTTACATATTTTCTGCAGAAGCTAAATAGTCCCTAATTTATTAAAATAACATCTCATTAACTTTAAACAGTAGACACCTGAGGTGTTTTCAGAATAACCTCTTAATGAACATTATCAACAAATGCCTTTCAATGACTGTTATTCAAAATGCTGTAACTTATTAACCTTTAAATCTCGCTTCTCTCTGGCAGAACGGATAACCTTTTTATCATCCTAGTCATTGTATATCTCGCCTGTTTTTTTTTTATGGTGTACCCTGATCTCACTTTGAGTATTAGGTATTAATGAAGAACTGGGCAGTAGGCAAGATATTGATGGTATGTTGGGGATAGAACTAACGTACTGCGGTAATCTTTTTAGATACTTATTTCGAAATGTAAGTAGGTACCTAATTCGATTTACCAAGGCCGAGATTCGTGGATCTTCTTGTCTGTGAGTCCGCTTTCTCCTATTATTTGGAGATAGTGAAACGAAACTCTGTTCGTCTTCCGAAGAGGAAGAAATTTTGTCAATACTAGCACTACAAGAAACAAGCACTTCCTCCGAAGCAGCGGCATTCGAGTTCCGAACATTAAGATCCACAATCTCTTTTCACAATTTATTTTGTTAAATAACAACTTACCCCGATACTGCTCATCACTATTTTTACTGTTTTAAATAGTAAAATAGAGCAATTGAAAAATTTTGTGCGTAATCGCGGCAAAATCTACAAACGCTATGACAGTGACAGCTGGTATATGTCACTACTGAGCTACATGTAAAAGGGAATGGAGTACATGCAGCCTTGGTGAGTGAAAGAAAAATTCTTGATACATAGGAATAATTCTGGTAAGTTCCTTAATTTAATAGTTAAGACGGTAAAATCTATGGATGCTTCTTCAACCAACGCTGTGTGTTTTAGATACACATATAATAGTCTAATATTCATACGACAAACAAACTGTTTGTCGTGTGAATTTTTGGTAATATTTTAAAATAGGAACGAAGTTATTATCTTTATTAAAGGTATTATTATATTATAAAAAGGAATTACATTTAATGTATATCATGTTTAAATAGTAATAGCATCTAAACAAATTTATTTTACTTTGTCAGACTTTTTTTACTTGCCTTTTAAGTATTCCATTATTGGGCAAAGGTCTGCCCTTGCTCTTTCAAATTGGTCTGTATTGGGAACCTGGCTGAACTCGTCCCACGTATAAAGAAATTAATCATTGATTACAAAAGGAATAAGTAACATATAAAAGAATTTTACTGCGAGAAAAATGTATTCGTCAAAATGATTTTAACACATGACAGGTAACACCCTTATTTCTTTCTATGGATACTTTAATACGAAATTAAGAAGTATTCCATCCTTAACACAGATCGACACGCCATCAACACTGCGTTTGCTCCCGATAAATCAATTGAAATGAATTAATTGGGTTAATATTCTTAGCACAACACTATTTTCATTGTATAAAAAAGTGGCAACATTCGATCTGTCAGTTTACTCCGTCTAATTAGCAATTCAACTTTATACAGGGCTATTTGTAAAACACCAGTAATCTCGCAGGACTAGATAGCTGACATCATAAACAATAACGCTTGTTCTACGACTTTTGATAATTTGTTGGATGTAACTTTCATACAAAAATAAATATTAATTTAATATACCGCCAGATGTTTATAACTCTACGCGCATCACTAGAATTAAGTTAAACAAACGTGTGCGAATCACGCTGTATGGGGCGGGGCGTCGCTAGCACTTTTGAACTTGACATACATTTCTACGGCCGCCAGTTGGCGGCTTTGATGCGCGTGCGTCATAAATCTTTATGTGCCAAAATCTTCCGCGATTTATCGATCGATTTATCTTACATACCCCAGTGTAAAAAATTATAAGTCAATAATTGGTACCTACTTAGCTACCAACCAATAAGTGATATTGAGTTCAGTGTTACTTTAGAAAACGATAAAGAAAGATTCCGTTAATTAATCGATTTCACATAAATTTTGGAGGTTTAGACACCCAAGTATTCGATTTTAATTGTTTAATGTAGCCAGTCCTAAATCTGGCAAAGTATGACGGGATTGTGGATTCATTGTACCTACTGCGATATTTTGTTTGTTCGAGAGTGAGCCTACAGGCCTATGATAATTTACCAGAAATGTAAACTATATTAAACTTAATTTAGTGTTTCGGACAGGATTTAAATTTGCATTTTTAATATACTAGGTTACCGCTCCGACTGCTTATCCTAGCTGAGCAAATTTACAGATCTTTGATAGATCTTTTTGCCTTTTATTCACTGTTAATAAGCAATTATTATAAAATATGAAATCCAAAAATATATCAATATAAAATTTACTTATATTCCTTTTCTTATTGCTGTCATTACTTCAAAGATGATTGGATTACCTATTTCTTCAGTGGATAATATTACTAGGGTACTATTTTATAACAAATATTCCAAATGAATAATCACGTCGTAGCTTCACAAGATCCTTGTCAATTTTACCCAAAATTCAGCATGATTCGCGTCACACTGTAAAATATAGGTATAATTTAATTAAAAATTATATTGTTTTTTTTACATAAGTTATGAATTTCACATCAATAAACAAGTTTTCGCACGATAATATTTCATGTGCGCGAGGAAGAGGTACCTCCGCGCGAGACAACTTCAGTAGGCTTACTCTCGAACCAATTCCTATTGATTGTCATTGGAATTGTGATTTCCAAATTGAAATGTGATTCGTACGCTTGAGTAGCAACACTGGCGCTAAATTAGATCCGAATTTTGAGAAAATTATATAACATCGAGTTTGATTCACTCAAATCAGCGCAACAGGGTCCAATTTGGCCCCAATGCTCGGCAAATAAAGGGTACGAAAATCACAATCTCAATGTCGATCGATCGGAATTGGTTCGAGAGTAAACCTGCTGAGCAGACAAGAAGTTTGGCGGGGTTCAACGACGCATATCAACGCAGTCTGTAGTTGTTTCATGTGTCAAACTTACGATTGATTCTAAAGACTACGATGATCAGAAGGGCTAGCACGAATATTTGCGTCAGAGTATTCGTATCGTCTTCGTAAATTTTTGTATGAGAATTTTAGTTCCAAGTGCGTGCGTGCGTGCGTTAGTAGGGGCGCTGTACAATTCTCATACTAATATTTCACGCTGACGACACGAATACTTTGACGGAAACGTTCGTGCTAGCCACAGACGTTTATAGGGAAGCAGAGTGAACATAATTTTATTCACACATTTGTCATTAGTAACGTATATCGTTCTTACTTTCACTCCAAAGTGACATGATATAATATATCGCTATTTCTGTTTTTCGTCTATGGCGATACTAACGCACACATAAACGTTTCCGAAGCCGTGGCAGACGCCACGTGGACGCCACGTTTAGCTTTGTCAAAATAAGAGACAAATGGCGTCGTGACCTCCGTGACATTGCGTTATACACGGCAATTTTTTTATCACCCTGGAAAATTTAAGGGACGCTTCACATGGTATTAAAATGATTTAGATATGAATAAAAAAAATAACTCACTTACTTAATTTTATATTATTTTTTTTTAAATCCATAAAATGCTGCACTAGTTGAGAGCAGCATTTTTTGAGATTTTTTTTTTTTTTATTTCATTTTTTTATTTTTTATATAATAATTGATGTGTCCTGAAGCGTCCCTAAAATTTTCCAGGGTGATAAAAAAATAACCGTGTATAATGTTTTGTTTTGTGATTATAAATAGAAATAACTGCTAATCGGGCAAGAACAACGGTAAAGCGATGTGCCCCGAAGTGTTCTAACGCATCATATAATAAGCAAAACCTCCAGAAATTACATCAAAATTAAATTAATATCGTTTGTGTGCGAGTAATATTTACACATGTGGTAAAGTTGCCACGCTTTCCAACGATACGTTTAGTCCGCCTCCCTTTATACGTCTGCGGTGCTAGCCCTATGTTCCGGCCGTCGTCGCAGGAACTGCAGCGCGGCTTAGAGGAGGCGGCCCGCAGGGAGACTTCGCTCGAGGAGCAGAGCGCTCGGACCGAGGCGCGGTTCCGCGAGAGGCTGGACGCTTCCGACGCCCGCGCCGCCGCCGCCGTGGCCGACGAGAACCGACACCGCGAGAAGGTAACTCGAAGACCGCGTGAATAGAAGCAGCCCCGGATCTAAGAGGGGCAACTGGGGGCACTTGCCCCGGGCGGCACTTTCATGGGGGCTGGGCTAAATCCTCGAGACAAGAATTCGAAATATCGAAAAAGTGAAGCCTCTTTTCCTTCAATCTCATAGGTTTTTATCAAGTAATCGAATCTTAATATTTATCTTATTTTTTTCACAAATGGCCACATAAAATGGTACCCATTTGTCAGTTTTAACAGTTTTTCTCAAACACTTTTCACTATCGAGTTTTTGGCCCGGTTCGAAAATATCGTAGATCCGGGGCTGCACAGAAGGGCTGAATCTCGCACAATTGAGATGATGACTGAATTATAATTTTCACATCTCCTCATAAAATATTTAAAACACCGCAGAAAAAGATGCAATCATGTGAAATTAGAATTAAAATCGGCTTAGAAATTACATTAGATATAAGCATTTTAAGCTGTTAATTTGGAAGCGATTAGACAGAGAGATCCGACACCAACCGTGACGTCATTGTTGAGTACGGCCATATAAACTCCATATAAATTGGCATTTTGCTAGAAAAAAAAGAAAAAATCTTTAATACCTTATATCATGGTTGTTTTTATAGTTATTCGAAAACCGATTTTTTCTTTTTGTTTATTATATGAATGAGCTTCTATTAAAGCAATTTTTTTTTCATTCATCTAGCCTATTTCTAAAAAGATCGAATTTGACAGGTCACGTAACCAGAACACAGGACATGTCGAGCTCTGCCATTTTTAGGGTTCCGTAAAAGGAAAGAACGGTACCCGTATCTGGCCGTGTATCCGTCTGTCTGCTCAACCGCCTTAGACGAAAATCACACGCAAATTTTCCGCAGTCGATCCGCAGATAAAATGTACAGAAATAACATAAGCCTGTGACAACCTCACGCTATTTTTTCTGCAGCTAATATCATCTCCATAATTTTTTTCTGCGGAACGACTGCGGAAAAGGAGAATGACCAAAAGTGGGCTAAATTCTATTTTTGTTGCACATTAACCATTTATACCTCAAAAATCGTTTTTGGGGTTATGATTGATAACTACTTATTTTTACTTAAAAATTATGTGCGGGTAAAAAGTAGATTTCAAAAAGAATCAAATGATAAAATCCGGTAATTTACGGAGATCTTCACATAACCATAGATTAAAGAACGTAGTGGCTATTCAGACCCGGGTCCCCATAGAAGTCGATTGCTATTCAGAACTGGAGCATGAAAACATGCATCAGTTTCACCGATAGAAGCATAATCGAAATATAACTTATAGGATAAAAATGAAAACTAAGTTAGGTTAGATTAGATATTGTGACCACACAACGTAGCGAGCGAAGCAAGCCGAGTATGAAACTGCATGATTCTTGCTCCGCTTGCAATAATCAATTAAGAAAAATCCACCTCGTCGCCATTTTTTCTCGCCTTGCAGCATTTTCAACATTTTTAGCATCATCGTGTTTCATTAACTTTTGACGCTAGCAGGGCTGGCATCGTATGTTAACATAATGCGTTCCATTTTGAGGTTAAGTTCTCTTTGTGAAAAATAGCGCGGTTAAAAATGTTAACATTTCTTAGAAGAAACGCAAAACATGGTTAACATTTGATGTTAGTGCACAAAAATGGTGACGATTATATGGAAAACGATGGATTGTGATAAATATTGATGACTGAGTTACACGATCAATAAATATAGCGATCCATATATCATGATAAATATTGAGCGTGTACCATACGCCTAAAGATGGCACCATAAACAACCGGAAGTAGTTGAATTACAGACTATCAGCTTGATTACCGAACTGTCATGTTTGTTTTTCCGCCATGTATTTGAATATTTTTATAATAATTACATTAATCAACTACTATATACAGTTCATCCTAATTAATGTGTGCTTTATATCAAGAGTTTGTATGACAAAATATACCTTATCCATCAATATAATTAAAGACAACAAAACCTCGAAATATGCTCGAAATACCAACTTCAAAGTGAAATTTCTCTTAATTCCTACATAATATTGAAATGAAATTTTGTTGACATAACCAGATCCAAATTACAATAATTCTCAGTTAATTGCGTTAGTGTGCAAAATTCTTTAAATTTAGGCGAACTCCCATACTAACTTGGTCATTCTCCTTTGCGTTTGGCTTTTGTCTAGGGGGCCAGATCCCTTTTCTCAGGAACGCATAGAGATATCAAACTAAAATGTGCATCAAACACTACGTCTACTGTCTCTTTCAGCTGAGAAAAAATCAAACTTGTAAGTCAACGTGATTAAAAGATAATATGACCCTTTAGGTCGCATATTTAGCGATATCACTAGGGAATCAAAACCTATTAGGTACTTGCTGTTGACTTGGAATCATGAAAATTTGGCAAAAAGCAATGTCTTGCATACAGTACACGTACCTAAAGGAATAAATCTGTAAACCGTAAATATGTACATAATTAAGAACTTATATATGTACTTAGATAACTGTTTACAAAACCCTCGATGCGCGAGTCTAACTCTCACTTGGTCAGTTTTTAACCGACTTCGAAAAAAAAAAAACGACTTCAAAAACACCAAAAAGTCACAAATAATATAAGAATACATACAACATCGGGGAGTAATAGGTAATTGATTTGCGAACGTTGTATGGAGTGTCCGGGGTGTGACCCTGTGGAGTCCGATCCCCAATAGGTTAGATGACAAAAATTTTTTTTTGCTTTAATAGAAGCTCATTCATATAATAAACTGAAAGAAAAAATCGGTTTTCTAATAACTAAAAAACAACCAAGATATAAGAAATTAAAGATTTTCCTTCATCTCTTTCTAGCAAAACGACAATTTACATGGAGTTTATATGGCCGTACTAAACAATGACTTCACGGTTGATGTCGGATCTCTCTGTCTAATCGCTTCCAAATTAACAACTTAAAATGCTTGTATCTTATGTATTTCTAAGCCGATTTTAATTCTAATTTCACAGGATTGTATCCTTTTCTACGGTATTTTAATCTTTTATGACGAAACGTGAAAAGTTGAATTCAGTCATCATCCCTATTGCGACGTCGCATCGCGCGCAGGTGAGCAAGCTGGAGCAGCTGGTGCGTCAGCTGGAGCGCGAGGTGAGCGCGGTGGAGTCCCGCGAGTGCGAGTGCGCCGCCGCCACGCCGCGGCACGACGCCGCCAGCGACACGGAGAGCGTCGCCGAAGTGCCCAACGCTCACAGTCCCATCGCCGTGATGAAGGAGCAGCTGGAGCGGGCCGAGGGGCAATTGCAGGTCTGTTATACTCTTTTTTAGTTTAGTATTTTATGTACACAACATGGGTAGCAATCTTTCTGTCTATAATTACACAATAACACGTGTCTGTCTACATACGCAATAACACATAGAAAATATCAAAAAATCTGCAGGTCACAATGACAAAAAAAGGGCGTCTATCTATACTGAAGAAAATATACACGGTTATTTTTTATCACCCCGGAAAATTTAAGCGACGCTTCACGACATGGTAGTAGATTGATTTAAATATGAATAAAAAAATAACTCACCTGCTTAATTTTATATTAATTTTCTAAAATATCAAAAAAAATGCTGCACTAGTTGAGAGCAGCATTTTTAGATTTTTTTTTTAATTTTTATTTCTTTTCTTATATTTTTTATATAATAATGGATGTGTCCTTTATTGTCATTATGACCTGCAGATTTTTTGATATTTTCTATGTGTTATTTTCTGTGCTGCTATTTATGCACACAGAAATAGACAACACAGAAAAAAGGTGTACAAAGGTAATGCTTATTATGATTTTTTTCCAGTAAGTTTGGCCTGAAATGCTTAGATTGCATCAGTTAACAGCAATGGAGGTTATTTAAAATTTAATTAACTCTTATAACGCTTCAATGTTACTCTGTGCAAAAGAAACAATACCTGTAACACAAAAGTAACAAAAAAGCATTAAATTGAAGGGTTATTAATAGAAATAATATTATGATACAATTTAAGTAAAATGTCATGCGAGACTTGTTTTTTTAAGAGCTTAAAAGATAGACAATTTAATTTAAATACATTTACAACGACCTAACACTTATACGCAGTCAAATCGTAGTACAATTTTATTTTACACGAACTCGCAAAATCTACGGTCTCACCCAACGTGATTATTAATTAAATCAACAAAATATTTCAAAACAGGCGCGCACCGAGGAAATAGCGACCTTGCGTCAAGAGTGCAGGAGCGCCAATCTCGCACGCTGGCGCAAGGAGCGCGAGTTCAACGACCTCACAGTGGAAGCCAAGACCACGGCGAGAGACGTCAAGAGGTTAGAAGACCGGCTGTCGTATGCAACGGAAGCGCGAAAGACGGCGGAAAAGAAGGCCACCGCGTTGGAGAATGAGCTGGCAACCCTCAAACCGCAGTACGAGCGAACGAGCAAAGAGGTGGAGACGCTGAAAGAGAGATTGGAGAAATTGCAAAAAGTACATGAAACAGCTCAGGCTGAGGTGGACAGGTATAGTTTGACAGACTTTTTTTATTAGTCATATATAATTGCCCTCTTGATTTATCTCGAATAAACTTCAATGTAGGTCCATTTGAATACTCTTCTAAGACATTTCAAAAACTGATTTAAAACATGTTAAACCATTAACACATTGAGCAATTACATCGGATATTTGGGGCTCGTTATCTTTACCCCCCTCCCCGCGCCCTTTCTCACTCTCTCACACACACACACACACAAGTACATTCACACACACTCACGCACATACACAAATACACACCACAACTTACATTCGTACCCTGTATGGGATTATGTAAAATTTTATTCTTCACTGTTTTATCTCTTATTGGTAATTTTTAGTCTGTTCTTAGTTATCGTACAGTACTTTTTTGCGAAACCTGTTATTGGCATCCTAAAATGTATTATAATATGTAAATTTTGTATTATAAATATGCGTTGGTTTCTGAATAAAATAAAATAAAATAGGTCACGTAACGACATCCGCAAACTGAAGAGCGAGCTGCAGTACAGCGAGAAGAGGCGAATGCATGCAGAAGAGCAAGAAGAGCTGTCTAGTCGCGAAAGGGCTCAGCTGCGGGACGAGATGTTGCAGACGCGCGCGCAGAACAATGAACTCATACAAGTAAACAGATTTCGTTATTATCTATCTATCTATCTATGGATTTGGTAACTGGCGATCTTAGATCATTTAGCCTATGGACATGGTACGCAACAAATCGCAGTATACATTTTTCTGACACATTTTGCGGGAGGCGTGGTAAACACGCGTGGCACACTACGAAAATCTAGCATGCAATTACAGATACGCACACTATGAAAATATTAACCTAACTAACCGAAACACACACACACATCGACAAATTAACGTGTATCTACGCAATCGCCCGCAAATCTCGCCGGGTACTGTGTTGAGCTACCAACGTACCATTGCATTTTTCTATCATAACGGCATAAAAATTACTTCAAAATTGTACTTAAACAAAACACGTTTATGTATATTTTATACCTACATGTGATAGGAAACGCCACAGTCTTGAAGATTTGGGTTACTGGATAGCCTTTTGCAAGAGGAAACTGCACAATTAATCATTTTTTACGAGCTTTTTTTTGCGATACGAAACAACACCTAATGGCAGCGGCCGCGCGTCAACTAGTTTTATATAACGTGTATGGTCATATAGTTAACGTAAATTGGCAGCGGGGTTCGCCCAGCCTTGCCATCTCCCGTCTGAATGCTCTAAGCTGGAGATAGATATTTGACATTAGCTCCATACAACATACGCCAGAATTCTATCTTTTTTTTTTTATTGCAGAAAGTTGGCAAACAAGCAAACTGCCCACCTGATGGTAAGTGGTAACAGTCACCTATAATACATGTGGCTCTTATGAGATTCGCAGCAAGACTGCAACCCCCACAAGAACCACAGTGTACGTTGCCAACTTGTGACACAAGATGTAAAGTCACAGTACCCAGTAATTTCACTGCCATATCTTACCCTGCAAACCGGAACACAGCAATGCAAGCACTACTGCTTTGCGGCAGAAATAGGTAAGACGGAGGTACCTAAGCAGACGACCCTGGTACAGAGTCTCCCTCCAGTAATTGGCTACTGCCGTCTATAGTACTTGTGGTTCACAACCAAAGACCCCAATATACCCTGCCAACTTGTGACACAAGATGTCTATTGAGCAATAACTGAGTACTCCTACCCAGTAATTTCACTTGAAACCGGAACACAGCGATGCAATCTGCGAACCGCTACTTGGCGGCAGAAAAAGGTGAGATGGTTTGGTTTTATTTGTGACTAGCTGTGCCCGCGACTTCGTCCGCGTGGAAAAGTAACATTTGGCACCATTTTGATTTTTGTGGGCAATTTTTTAAAGATCTTGATAAGGCCTATGTTATACCTAATATAATTAGCTATCTATTAGTGAATGTCCAGCTAAAATCGGTCCAGCTGTTCCGGAGATTAGAGGAACAGACAGATCTTTTTTTTAAATTGTGTTTTTGTTATTGGTACCCGATATACATTTATACCCTTTTAGTAAAAACTTGGTATTTTAACATTTCAAACAGACACTTCAATTTTATTTATTTGTATAGATATAATAGTTCAGACGTTTTGTAGTCCGCCAAGAGACAAAAATAAGGGATTTGCATTTAAAAATTAGGAAGAAAGCTTTACAAGATTCATATTACACACTTATCACTTCGTTTTTTCTTTTTATGGTTCCGTACGTCCGAATAAAAAAATGGAACCCTTATAAGATCATTCGTGTGTCCGTCTGTCTGTCGGTCACAGTCAATTATCTAAGAAACTACTTAACCTATTAAGATGAAATTTGGTACACATATCAATTTCTGTGACCCAAACGCATAGGTGTGACGTGAATAGAGGAAATCTGTATATCATTTTTGGGTAGAAGGTGGAAAATTAAAAAAAATATACTTATAAGATACTTCGAGGTTTCGTGAATGTAAATTTCTATTAATGAAAGTAAATTAATGTAAGAATGTTTGACTAAATTAAGACATCGCAACATCACAATAAGAAATAGTATCAATAATGTCTAAAAGGTACATTTCTGTCTTATCTATATTAGCAACTAGGAATCTATCAACTTCAAAAGATTGTTTTCAAAAATAGATTGTCATCTGATTTGTGTGTAAACTCCATGTGAATGGGTGTTTGGATTCCGTAATGAATGTTTACCAAACCTGACAAGAACTGTAAACAGTGATTGTATGATCTCAAATATCTTATTACAAACTGATGAATTCAGTTGCATCTCGTGATCTGCTTCGAGGCACGCGCACGTACATTTTAATTGATTTATCTACGCAATCAAATTTGTAGTGCCTTAAAATAAACTAAAGCCATTGAAGTTTTTGTTCCATAATAGAAATGGAACCTAAAACAGGCTTATGCGTCAAACGCAGAAGGTCTATAGAGAAACCTGTGATTCGATCAAAGCCATTTTACCTTCGAAATATAAGTAGTGTTCTTGGGTCGCTTCAGTGTGAGAATAAGAAGTTCGTGCATTCTAACCGCATTCAAATCGCATTTGAGGCTGATTTAGTGCGCGGCCGATGTAGTATAGCCGACGACTGTATCGCGCCCGTCAACCAACATAATATGTTGATGGTAAATTATGGGATTTTAATATTTGTTTGTACATAAAATGAACAAAAATGGGCACTAAACTGAACAAATGCTATCGTCATTTTATTACAGAATAACAAAGCACTACAGGAAGCGTGCAGTTTGATGGAAGAACAGTTGACAGACTTAGAAAAATTAGCAGACTTCCACGAGATGAAAAATAAGGATCTTGAAGTGAGTAATAATAATGTGAAATAATAATTACTGATATGACGAGTAATGTTTGCAATGCAAAGCTTTTGTATTTGTGTCATGTCAATAAAATCATGATTTGCCATAATATCATGATTTCATTGACAAGATGAACAGCAATTGTTTAAATATTTTGTGTCTTTAAATCTCTCACTGTTATCTGAGGCTTACACTCGTACTGATCTATAGTAATTCCCAGGCAGGTGGAAGTTTTCCGCTTCATGCATACTGTTCCCATAATTATAGTAGATTTTACAACAAGTGCACAAAACGAACCATTTTTATCTGAGACTTTTAGCATAGTAGTGTAGTGATAGTAATGTCGAGGATAAAATGGTTTTGTGGACGAGTTATAAACTCTGCTTTTCACTTCGATTGCAAGGAAATAAAACAGTAGTATAACATAACATTTCTTTAATCAAAATTCAAAGTAAAATTAGTACAGTTTTGAATACTGAAGGAAATTGTTTTATGTCTTAAAAACACATAAGGCAAATAAATTAAAGTAAATATAGTAAATAACTTCTTATTGTGTTTGGCTGTATGGCTCATTTTCTTTGCCTTAATATAGATACAATTTATGTATGAGTAGATTTTGTGCACTTGTTCACAAAATTCGATTTTGTGCAGCCTATATCCTGCACAAATAAGCACTTTCAGAGCATGAGAAGTGAAAAAAATATTGTTTCATAAATATTATCGTAAATGCAATAATAAATTTATAATTCTGAAAAAAATATTTGTTTTAGTAAGTATGTATTTGAATAGTTCTCGTCTCATTCTGAATATATTATAAATAGTTTGCGAGTTAAAGTCAGCAGCACACGCAACGAAAAATTCTCCCTCTTAAAAGTCTAAACGGGCGCGTATTTCGCGCATTTCACGAGCGTCTCGGTACACTGTCGACAGAGCGAAACGCAGCGCTTGCGTACGGAGCTGGAGTCGTATCGCGGCCGGTTGGCTCTGGCTGAGAAGCAGGCGGCGGAGAACGCTGCCGCCGCTGGACTAGCCTCGCAAGCTCACGACGACGCCAAAGAGGACGTGCGACATGCGCACGCGCAGCTGCGGACACTCAGGGTAGCTATATACGCCGTCGTTTGTTTTAGCATCACTCTATTTTTTCAACATGCAAGAACGTTTAATAACATGCAACAGCTTTGGGTGAATATTCGTAAAATTATGGTCCCAATTAACACGTTAGCTGTGCCTAATTTGTGGACCATTTCACGAATATTCATACAAAGCTGTCAAATAGAAATTTATGCACTCCATTCATAATATGACCCATGATATGATTCGTATTATGATTCTGCGATGCGGCCGTTTTAGATCCGCTGGTATAAACTAAGTCTTGGCTTAAACCTGATGCGCATTCACTTGTGTTATAGGTGCCGGCAAACATCTTGAACAATTTCATAGATAAAAAATACATGCGCAGTAAAAGATATTGTACCGAATACTGCAACAGCGCATGTATTTTTTACACATAGATTTGTTATACATTTGTTACACATAGATAGAAACAGTGTCAGGTTTAAACCAAGACTAATTTTGGACTATGTTTTGTGATAAGACGACATGAGTTTAAAAAAAATTACGGCAAATAATAAGTTTATTTTAAAAAATTTATTCTATATTCTTTTAGTATTTATAATGGATAGCGATAGGGACACAATTTGACTTTATTTAATCTTACTATCTCAAATAATTGTCGGGACACAGTAATGTTGTTAACATGGTTATTATGGAGACTATTAAGGTTGATAGTGGTGCACCCACTTCATACTGTTTTGTCTTTGCATTTCACAGTCAATCTAGCTAGTGGGCATTGCTTGAGTTGACGAAACATTTGTAATGTCTATGTTTGTTGGTGATGTGACGGTTTTATAGAACATGTGCCACCGCTTCCTTTCTTCCTGTGAATGTCGCAAGAGCCGACTAACGAATTCAACGCAGTTATACCTCCGCCAAGAGAATCTCAAAAAAAGCACTACCTAATCTTCTCTTCCTGATAAGTTATTCGACACGTTGAATTCTCAGGAACGCCTGGAGAACCGGGAATCTCGCGTCGCCGAGCTAGAGAGCCAGGTGGCAGCCCTGGAGAGTACCGCATCAGCGACAGAGGCGGCCCTGAAGAGCGCGATGCGGCGCGTGCACGACTTACAAGAGGAGAGCAGCGCGCTGCGAACGCGCGCGCACCAGGAGCACGCGCACGCGCTACAACTGCAGGCCAATCTTCGTGACGCACAGGTTCGGCTTTTCAGACAAAGGGAACGTTAGCCCGCACAGCCATGATTTTGTCGTGCCCGCAGACGTATAAAGGGAAGCAGACTTAACATAAAATTTTACTCACGCATTTGACATAAGTAATGTATATCGTTTTTACTTTCACTCCAAAGTGACACGATATATCGCTATTTCTGTGTTTCGTCTATGGCGATACTAACGCACATTTCCGAAGCCGTGGCAGACGCCACGTGGACGCCATGTTTAGCTTTGTCAAAATAAGAGACAAATGGCGTCGTGACATTGTGTTACAATGTTTTGTTTTGTGATTATAAATAAAAATAACTGCTAATCGGACAAGAACAATGATAAAGTGCTGTGCTCCGAAGTGTTCTAACGCACCATATAATAAAACTCCAGAAATTACAATAAAATAAAATTAATATTGTTTGTGTGTAAGTAATGTTTACATGTGGTGAAGTTGCCACGCTTTTTAAACGATACGTTTAGTCTGTGATTGTTCCTTTTATACATCTGTGGTCGTGCCTATTTAGGGAGCGTTCAGAAACGTGGGCACTCCGTTCAGAAACTAGCCCGAAAGAAACCGAGGATTGCCGAATGATCCAAAACAATCTGTCAAGTGATTTTCGCACTAGAACCGGCGAATGATTATCCCGTCCGGAGAGCCGATAATCTTAGCTGTCGTTCAGAAACATATTCTCTTTCTCTATCGGGCAAATAAAAGTTTCTTTCTTTTTTCCGAGTGCGAAAATGAAAAATTCCTGAACGGACCCTTAGTTGTGGAGTAGGTTATTGTTTTTAAAAATTTACCGAGGGCATGTTTTCGTGATTGTGTGGGAGGGACATTTAAGATTACTATTGAAGCCAGAACGAAGGGTTCTGTTATGGGAGGACACAAGTACTGATAATGGGTAGGTGTTGGGGTTATTAGGTAAGAAGTATAATATCACTAAGGTAAAGGCCACACCGGAAGCGGCAGGCTTAGCGGCATGAGGTTAGTTGGTCGCTTCGATGACTCATACCAGTGAACCAACACTGCACGCTATGCGCGCGGCCCCACCGCTCGCTTGGCGCTTCGATAGCGGCTTAGCGGTAAGCGAGGCGAACGGACGCGTCGGTTATTTGCTTAGATTACTAGGATGCATTGCAGAGGAATTGATTGAAAATAGCCCTCTGTTTATAAAAACGAACCATTGTGAACTCCTTCCCACACGTTACGTAAACAATTTATGTGTGCTAAAAAATTGTGACAAGAAGTAACCGATATTTTACAATTGTTTTACAGTGATGTTATTATTATGTTTTACTTTTTTTTCAAATTGTCATTTAGTAGACGTTGACATATTAAATATCACGTACTCAACATGTGCTATTACTTCGAAATTAAGAAGCAATTTTCTGGAAAAATTTAAAAGAGAGACATTTAACTTTATCTAAATTATGTCACTTTAGAACGCCAGGCGGGCGCTGCCAGTGTGGCCACTATCTATCGAAGCATTTTGACCTCTAAGCCTGCCTCCTAGCCAACCTCGAAGCCTGCCACCTCCGGTGTGGCCTTTGCCTGAGGCTCTCATCTGTCTACGCTGTCGAATGGATATCATTTTAAACGCACCCCGAACGCCGAATCATGATCATATTTCCTTAAATTAAAGACGAATCGAATGCGGTTATTTTAAGTCCGTCAAGTTTGTTGTATAGATCTGCATTCAGCCCCCTAACCATGATCGCTCGAAACAATATTAATATCGCACTGTGAGTGGGATGGCGCTATACGCAGCAAGAGTGGTGTTTGATGTTTCAATGTTGTTTTAACCTTGCTATTAATGATAAGGCCCCAGGTCGTCATAGCACATATCACCATAGTCATAACTGTTACTAGCTTCCCGCTCGCGGCTTCGCCCGCGTTTTATTGTTTTCTTGTGGGAATTAAAATTTTCCCGTAGAAAAAATAATTTTGTAGCCTATTTAAGCGCGGATAATAAATTTCATAGAAATTGGAGCAGATTTTAAATATTTTCCATAGGAACTTTCAACCCCTATTTTGCACCCTAACGGGATGAATTCAAATAAACCATGAAACACGGTCGTGTTCAATGAAATATTTTTAAGAGTATAAATCTCAAGTTTGATCAAAATCGTTGCTAATATGAAGATTTTTCCATATAAACTTGCAACTATTTTTTTTAAATCACTTCTTAGTGTGCGTCCGCATTTTGAATTAAAACATCTGTCCAAATTTCACGCTTCTACCATTAGCGGTTACGGCTGTGCGTGCGTCTATAGATGGGATCATCTTTAATATACATAGATTGTTATTGGTGTTTGTAGGAAGAGACGGTAGCAGCCCGTGAGTCAGCGGAGGCGGCGGCCGCGTGGTGGCGCACTAGGGAGACGAAGGCGGATGCCACGCTGAGGCAGCAGGCCAAACTCATCGATTTCCTACAGGTACTCCATTGTTCAACGAACACATAGGTAGTATAGGTACTTGTACTTTGCAATAAATGTCTGGGGATAATACAAATTCATTTTTGGGGAAGACCTGTGTCTGGCAGCGGGCAGTGGTTTGTTTTTATTTTAGAATGGAAACAACTCATATTTATTTTAGATTTTTTGCAAGAAGCTTTGTTGCTTTTTAGGGTTCCGTAGCCAAATGGCAAAAAACGGAACCCTTATAGATTCGTCATGTCTGTCTGTCTGTCTGTCCGTATGTCACAGCCACTTTTCTTCGAAACTATAAGAACTACACTGTTGAAACTTGGTAAGTAGATGTATTCTGTGAACCGCATTAAGATTTTCACACAAAAATAGAAAAAAAGCAATAAATTTTGGGGGTTCTCCATACATAGAACTGAAACCCAAAAACATTTTTTTCATCTAACCCATACGTGTGGGATATCTATGGATAGGTCTTCAAAAATTATATTGAGGTTTCTAATATCATTTTTTTTAAACCGAATAGTTTGTGCGAGAGACACTTCCAAAGTGGTAAAATGTGTGTCGTCGTCGTCGTCCCCCGTCCCCCCCCCCCTGTAACTTCTAAAATAAGCGAATGATAAATTAAAAAAAATATATGATGTACATTACCATGTAAATTTCCACCGAAAATTGGTTTGAACGAGATCTAGTAAGTAGTTTTTTTAATACGTCATAAATCGTAGGTTCCGTACGATGGGCGAGTCCGACTCGCACTTGGCCGGTTTTATTATTACAGGACCGATTCATTATCAGTAACGTAACCGATCGATGCATGCATTGCATGTAATTTGAAAGTTACAAATATTAATATGCAAATATGGTCCATAGTATTGATCGATCTCCAGATAATATTTCTTTTTGGCTCTTAAAATGTTGTTGATGTTGGGCCTTTTATTATGATACATATGAAAATAACATTCAGAGCCACAGCTTACCCATAATTAGTGGCAAATAAGAATACATATATTATTACTTGCCTATGAACGCTTGTGACCACAAAGGCCCCTTGTGTATTGCCAACATTCATCCTTTAGTGGACTGGCGACTGCACTCACTCAGGAATGGCAGCGTTAGTGGTATCTTTGTTGTTTCGTTACTTATTAACTACTAGGTTTTTGTCTACTTTCGTTCAACTAGGCCAAGGTAGAAGAGGCGGGCCGTAAGAAGTGCTCGCTGAGCAACAAACTGTTCGGGCGATCCGGCCGCAGAAACAACACGTCGCCACCTCTGCGCAGAGCCAACAGGTAATTAAAAATTAAAAACTCTAGATACTAGAACTAAACAACAGTCATAGCTTGATATCTTAAGCTAATAAAAAAAACAACTCATCGACAGTGACAGTGACATTTTATTTACTGCTTTAAATTTGTAAGTGCATAAAAGTATGTATTTTATTTTGTCATAATTTCCAGAGAACTACGGGAGGAAGTTGAAAGGTTGCGGGCCCAGCTAGCCGCGAAGAATGGAGATACAGAGTATGTTTTTCGCGAATCTTCATTATTAATTCACACATAGGCTATAGAACAACTGATTCCCATGAATATAACATTTTAGTATTGTGTATGTGCATGCGTGCGTGCGTGCGTGCGTGCGTGCGTGCGTGCGTGCGTGCGTACGTGCGTGTGTATGACCATAGAGTGAACTATGATTGCAACAAAATTCAGAATTTATTAATTTAAATTTTCAGATGTCCTGTATACGCTGCTACACCAAAACGCGAGAAACCAAAGAATGTTGTGAATAATAGGTACGTATCGTCTATGTGTTTCTATGTCCTGCTTATTCTGACACTTTCTGTTGGTAATTAGTTACTAACTTTGTTACAGGTATAAAAGTATAGACACGCCGGACAGTCCTCAGGATGATAGCTCTGTTCAAGTTGTTTGGTGAGTGTCATGATAATACATTTATAAAATTTTAATAGTTTAATCAATAAGAGAAATTTATCTTTACTTAATACAAGTATGATAACATACGAATAGTCAACACTGTATTTTCCTTATTTTTTGGATGGGGATTTCTCAGCTCCCTGTGTAAATTTAAAAAATATTTCCTTGGTGTGTTACCAAACCAGTTGATCGATCGTCAATCGATGGCATTAGTCGACGTTGATCGACGTCAATCGATTGGATACCGTTAAGCGTCGACTAACCAATTGATCGACGTCGATCGATGTCATCGATCGACTTTGATCGATTAACCTTGTCGTTCGGCTATAATCCATCAGTTTCTTTCGAAATATATTCAGAAGAGGACGCGTTATTGATGGCCAGTACGATGTTGCTCGTACTGTTATTACGGAGAGGTAACAAGCGCAGAAGGCTCTAGATGCGGCCTTTTTAAATGAATTCTTTTCCATTTTTCGGATAATAAAGCAACTCGATCAATTTTGACTAGTCCATTTTACCATCGATCGACGATCGACTGACTGGTTGATGAATGATCGATCGGTGTGGTAGATATTATCGATCGACGACGTTGACTAATCAATTCTACCATCGATCGTCGATCTATCCATTTGTCTGGTAACACCTTTAGTTAGCGCCTACATAAGCCAGAATACGAAACTTTCAAAATAATATATACTTGTATATATATCTATAAAAGGCTTTCGTGAGTGACTGACTGAGGTTGATACCTCATGCATAAATTCGGTACAGGGGTTTAGTGCCGAATGTCATGCTTCTAGTTTCAATTCAAATTCAATATCTTTTATTCAAATTGGATTGTTACAATCTCTTTTGAACGTCAAAGCAGCTACGCCATTGGTTCACAAGTCTACGGCGGGAGACCTTGTACTGGAAAGAACCAGCAAGAAAACCAGCAAGGGCTATTTTTTTCTCCCTGTATTGTTACAGAGTCGTCAATTGGAAGCTGACCTCACAGCAGAAGTTTGAGCTCAACTTCCATTACAAGATTAGATGTGTTAGTTCTCTTCTTACTACTTATTACCAAAAATAATATTTGTTTAAACAAATAGTTATACATAACAAACACGATTCATTATTTGAAAAATTAACACCAGGCATTGGCATCATTCAAATAATCGTTGACTTTATAATATCCTTTACTCATAAGAGTCTTTTTTACATGCGCTTTAAACTTATGAAAAGGCAAGTCGGTAACATTTTGTGGAAGCTTATTATAAAAGGTTATACATTTCCCCATAAACGAGCCTCTAGTTTTTTGAAGCCTGAATGTTGGAACGGCAAGTTTATTTTTGAATCTTGTGTTTAGATGGTGAATTTGGAAATTGGTTTCAAATGTATTATAATTTTTATAGACATAAATCAAATTTTCATAAATGTACTGTCCTGCTAAGGTCAATATATTAATTTCTCTAAATAAGTCCCTTAAAGAATCTCTTGCTCGTAAATTATAAATAGCGCGAACCGCTCTTTTTTGAAGTACAAAAATACTTTCAATACTATCAGCCGATCCCCACAGTAGTATTTCATATGACATGACACTATGAAAATAACTAAAGTAAATCAATCTTGCCGTTTCAACATCAGTAAGTTGTCTTATTTTTTTAACTGCATATGCTGCCTTTATAATAATTTGGGCCTCGACGTAAATACCTCAGTCAGTCACTCACCAAAGCCTTTTATCAATACAAAGATATTATTATTTTTAACGTTTCGTATTTAGTTAGTTTCGATTAGTTGTAAAATAATCAGTTTCTCTGTGATTACGGTCACAGGCTCACAGTTGATGCTTGAAGCTTCGCCGTATTTATCTGTAAAATTAAGGACATGAAAAATCATTTGCGAAAATTGCTAATGATTTATTCTTAACATCTTAGAGGAGGGAAAAAAATCAGCATTCGCTATGGTGACTGAAAGGGTTTCATCATTCCAGTCTTGTGTAAACCCATTTTGAGGCTTTCAGAACGTATATTTATTTTTAGATAATTTTAATTGCGTCCTTTACCTGTTAGCTAATTTTTTTATGATAAATATTTTTCTAGGACAAAATAGAACAATATGTTAGCTTTGCTATAGAAAATCTGTCTATTTACAATATTTATTCTGCATCCACAAGCTATTTAGCTTTCTGAATACTGGTCGTAGGGAGGACGGCGCTCGCGACCGCATGCAGTGTCAGTGTTCAGAGGGCGCTCTGCTGCTGACCAGCGGCGACCGCAAGCTACGCGCGAGGTATCACGGCGAGGACACTAAATATTTGCTCCAGAACGAGGCGAACAGGGCGTTTACGGTAGGTAACATTTGTTCGTTTTATTGATGACTATTGACTTGACTACCACCTACTGTTCGACACTATTTTCCGGCTTTACCAGCGTAAGTCGCGATTATGTGGAAATTTCGAGATAAAAATAAGTCTGCAGGCGGAGCACGGGCTGCCAAGACGGGACTTGAGTCACGCATTATCTCACAATTTCAGTGACATAATCTCTATGTCGAGTAAAAGAGTAGCACGGCGGCACGTATAGGCTGCGGTCCGAAACAGATAACAGCGCTCACAGTGCTCACGATTATAATCGCCCGGTCCGTAAAGCACATTAAAAGTGCTAACGGCGCTAACAGCATGCTTACGATTTCGGTCTGAGGTTTTAGCGTATCAATTTGTCAAAGCAAACGTGGAGTTAAAAGGTAAGGGTAGATCATTTTGCTTTCGATTGCTTCTCAATACATTTATTTTAGAACAGGTACAGTCATTTTGTTTTACTATTTTGTATTTTCTTCCAAAAAAAACGCTCCAGACTAATAAGCAGAAGTCTTCACAGAATGTCACGTCAAAATATGTTATACACGGTGTTTCATAATAACCAATAAAAAATCAATGCGTTATCTAAAACTAATTATTAAATTGTGTTTACCCGTAATGTCATTCAACCCAAAATTTTCATGTAAATCATAGACATCATCATGTCTATGATATACATGAAAATTTTGGGTTGAATGACATTACGTGTAAACACATTGATTATTTATTGGTTATTATGAAACACCGTGTATACAACCCGTGCGGTTAAAGAATGGGATTAGAAATGGCGGCGCATGTATTCACTTCTCGCTCGCACACTATTAGACGGAAATAGTGTGCGAGCGAGAAATGTATACATGCGCCGCCATTTCTAATCCCATTCTTTAACCCCATGAGTTGTAGATAAATGTGATACTCAAACAAAATCAAACTTTTAATATCTTTCTCCTCCTAAAAATTTTAATAAACTGAAAACACATTCCTATGCTTCGTGCTTCTACAAACGAAGCTCCATACACTACCAACCCTTATTTTACCCCCTTTAGGGGAACGATTTTTCAAATAAAGATTCATAGTCAATGCCTACGTCATAATGGCTATATGTGTGCCATATTTCAGTCCGATCCATCCAATAGTTTGAGCTTTGCATTAATTGGTTGTCACGCTTTATCCATAGAAAAGAAAGAAGATGAATATAGAAGATTAATAAGCTACACAAACACAACACACGCACCAAAACCTAAACGTGGTTTAGGGATTTCTTCCTAAACCGCGTCATCCATACTAATATTATAAATTTTGAAAGTGGATGTGTGTCTGTTTGTTTGTCCGTCTTTCACGGCAAAACGAAGCGACGAACTGACGTAATTTTTTTAAGTGGAGATAGTTGAAGGGATGGAGAGTGACATAGGCTACTTTTGTCTCTTTCTAACCTCCCACTTCCCTAAAATGGGAGGTGGAAGTTTTGTTGGAAGTTTGTATGGAGCATTCCGCAATTTTTAAGGTAGAAAGCTAAAAATTGGTATGCGGACTATTTGTGACTAACAAAAAAATCGTGCATCATTTTTTTTTGGAAATCTGCCCCCAACCCCTTAAAAGAGGGGGTGAAATTTTATATGGGACTTTTCGCAGTTTTCAAGGTAGGAAGCTAAAAATCGGTACACAGACTCTTTGTTACCAACGAAAAATACCTGTCTTATTTTTTTTGGAAATCTTCCGTGTTACCCCGAATTTAACGCGAGCGAAGCCGCGGGCAAAATCTAGTGAAATTTAAAAACTTCCCACAATCCAGGGTTATTTAAGTAAGGCATGAAAAGCCATCTAGCAGTTATTTGACAAGTGTAACGGTCTATGCTTCGTTTATCAACCCCATAGCTAAAGTTCTCGACCTTTTTTCGTCTGGTAGAGTGTATCGACCTAAATAAGAAAAAAAAACGCATGTCTGCAGGTAAAAGTGGATAGTCCAGCGAGGTATAGCGAGGCGATAGTTGTGTGCAATAATATCACCGCTCGGAACGAGCTACTGCGCCAGTTGAGAAGTACTGGCGCCCTCAGCGTTGGCTATGCGCCCGCGCCGCTCTACGTGACCCGGGCGGAACCAATCACTGCTCTGTATATCGCAGCTAATGCCGTCGCTATTGGTAAGTTTAGAGCCACGTATTGTCTTGAAGCTCAACTATTTTCTTTTAATTGGCTGTGAGAAATTGCAAAAAATAATGAGCCTTATATCATATTCTTTATAATAATAGAGATTTGAATATAGATTTGACGCCATTTTATCTCTGAATAAAATGTCTCATGTTAGTAGTGAGTTGGACAAACAGAGTCACTGAGATAACAAATGGTTTGTTGCCAGAAAAATAAAAAGAAATTGTCCGAAATGAAAATTAATGTTGTGCTTTATTTGAATAAAATATGTATGAATGTGTGTGTTGATAAAGTGTGTGTATGTAACTGCAAATAACTTGGTATTAAAACACTCACGTAATACCATTGAAAACTTGCCAAGACTCATGTTTTAATAACCTCTAATATATATTCCGAAAATTAAAGGTAAGATAGGCAGAGTTCCTCAGTTGTTAAGAAGTCCAGATGAAGCTCGCTGCCATTTTCGACTTCATCGTCACTCACCATCAGGTGAGATGAAGGTCAATAGCTTCCCTATTGTAAGAAAAAACAACTTTTTTTTTTATTGCAGAAAGTTGGCAAACAAGCGAACATCCCACCTGATGGTAAGTGGTAACAGTCACCTATAGTAACAAGTGGCTCCTGTGAGATTCGCAGCAAAACTGCAACCCCCACAAGAACCACAGTGTACGTTGCCAACTTGTGACTTAGATGTAGTCGCGGTACCCAGTAATTTCACTGCCATATCTTACCCTTCAAACCGGAACACAGCAATGCAAGCGCTGCTGCTTTGCGGCAGAAAAAAGTGAGACGGAGGTACCCAAGCACACGACCCTGGTACAGAGTCTCCCTCCGGTGAAACTAACTCAGACTCGGCACATTCTCAGGCTGTCGCGATGGACTGCACTCGCTGCGCGGCGATGTCTACCTCGAGTGGGAGAGCGACGGGCAATCTATAGGTGGACCCGTATCGCTATCGGCCGCTTGCGATGGCCGCGTTCTTCTCGCGTGCGGCGATAAACTAGTCCACGGGTCGTCGCTCGCCGCGGGATCGGCGTTGCGACGCGCGCCGGGACTCAAACCCGTTGTGGCCGTGACGCCCGTGCAACTACCCACGGATTCGCCGCAAGTGCTTCAGGTGATTACGCTGCACTACCTAATCTAACTCAGAAAATTCCACGCAAATATTAGGTTTACACCATGCGTATTTTCTTGTAATCATCTAGGTTTCTTGGTACGAATGTATACTTGAAACATATTCTTGAAAGTACTAATATCTATATTGTCTTCAAAAGGAATTTGAAAGTGTATAATTTGTACAATACCTTTGAGAGGATATCATAAAGTCCGTCTTTTAATACAAACGTAGTCCCCAGGTTACTACGTAGAAAATGGCAACAGAATAAACTAGCCATTTCCATTATGTCCATGTTCCTATGTTCTTCTTAAGTTAACTATTCAAAAGACATGAAACTTAGCCAGCTTTTCCGCTGTATTCCAAACATCTAGCAAAGAAATTAGATGAGATTATATCAAAATAGCAAAACATAGAATCACAGCCAACACCTTTCCTTAATTTTAATGAAAAATGTAATTATATCGATTTAGTTTTAGAAGAGCAAAACAGTGGACTACAAAACATCTATTTCGTGTACTTTTTACAGATATCTTTGGTCGGAGCTGCAGTTGTCTCTGTCGCTTTCTACTCAGTTATTCAGGCACAGCGTGACAGCAATACATTTTACAAAACCTATTTTCTTATTTTCTCAATATTACAATGTCCTCTTAAACCAAATTGCAACCCTTTGCTGATGATACTAACTCAGACGTCCACTGCTGGACATAGGCCTTGAGGATGTTCACACATTCAAATATATTTCTATGCAATTTAACTTTCTACAATTCTTTAAACAGTCTGATACATTATATTATATATGATACATATCTAGATATGTATCATTTCCTCAAGCCGACTCACCGAACAAATTACTTTCGTCGAAACCTAGTTCGACTATGATAGGGTTAATAACAATTTCTGCTATGTCACAGTTAACAAATTGCTTGTTACAGACGATCTCCGGCAACCATTCTCACGAGAACCCGTGCGCCGTCGTAGCGTGCGGGAGGCGAGTATTTCTACTAAAATACGACGCGTCCCACGCGGAGTTCAAGATAGCGCGCTCGTTCACCGTCGACCGACCGCCGAACTCTTTGCTACTAACATGTGGCGCCCTCTACATTGCTGGAGAAAAACCGCTCAAGATACTCCTCCCTTCGGGGGCGCTCGAATCCTTCGGAATGGACGAGCCGATACTGGCGGCCGCGGCCAGAAAGCATTCCCCGCCCAAAGCGATACTTCTCCTCCGAGAGAAGCCGACGGAAATACTCCTCTGTTACGCCGAGTGTGGCGTTTTCGTCGACGAAAATGGAAAACGAACGCGACAAGAGGACCCAAAGTGGAGCTCGGCTGTGCACAGCTGGCAGTTCGTGCGTCCGTTCCTGTATCTAATCGGTGACGATAAAATCACCATTCTGTATATAAGCGACGAAGTCTACAGGGCGCCACCGTGCACGTGCGACACCACTTCTATCACATCCTCGGCGTCGGAGTGCTATTCACCCGAGATATTTAACTTGAAAATCCAAGGTTCCTCGCTGTTGGGAACCAGCCCAAACGGTATCATCATCGGATACAAGGACGACGACGGTTACAAGGTCACGTTAGTCGAAGGCGTCGCCGCCTTCAGAAGCGTAGGAGCGTCGTTGGAATCCCTAGAAACTATATCGGACTCGAAGAGATCGTCCAGCGATCTTTATCAGTCGATGACTGATCTGTCTCCGCAGGACGTCTCCCGAGCTTCTCAGGAGAGCGTGGAGGCCACAACGGGATTCTTGGCGGACATCCGAAGGAAAGCAAAGCAGATGCGCAACAAAAATCGCAAGGAGCAGACGCCTGACGATGTTATCAAGCAAATTCTCACAACGGAAGTGGGTTTGAAGCGCAGCAATACAGGTGGTGGTGCTAGGAAGTCTCCGCCCAACACGTCGGAATTTGATTCGGACTCGACGGAAAGCGAGGACAGGACAGATTCAACCAAAGGTACCAACGATTTGTGCGCAGAGATGTTCGCGAGACAGGTACGTTTTCAATAGCTCTAATAGTGATTATTGTAAGTTCCATATTTTTTTACTGGAGCGTGTGTACGAAGTATTAGTGTAAATGTTTATCACTATGTACATAATTGTGGTAAATAAAAGACATGAGATGTGTTCATAATTTTTTATGACTGTTAATGTTTAAACAAAACTTTGACTGATTTCATAAAGATGATCATTGGCATGATACTTAAATTGTATACTTTATATATGCAGGTTTCTTTCATAACATTTTAAGAATATAATGTTAGACCAGATAGTTGAAATTTTACACTACGTCACGCATGTCTTACAACTCCGTTTGTTGGTAATAATTATTTTAAACGGGTAATGTATCTGTTTTAATTTTATTCTGCTAGTCGTTATTTGTATTTCTTTTATTATCACTATAATAAGTTTAACATGCTCAAACTGATATTAACACCGACTATGAGTTACGTGTGTAACTTGTTAAGTTTATTCCGACATTTTTATCACCATCATTATACATTGTGCAACGAAAATAACTAGGAAAGTGAAAACATTGAATACTTTTAACTGAGAACATGAATCGGTGCTATCAACAATTCCATAACATTTTTTTTAACTTCTCATTCACAGCTCTGTTTCAATATTATATAAATTAGATAGATAGATTAAATTTGAATACAATTTCAGACTAACCATTTTTGCGATATTTTAAGGTTTCAGTTAAAAGATAAAATATGCCATAATTCTTCCATTATTTCATTTCGGAAGGCTCTGATGCATGTAAATTTGTTGAATATGTAATTTACTCAAGGTATAGAACAAAATAATGATGTGTGTTTTCGTGATAGTAAATGATTTTTCACTGAGTTGGGGTAAAAAGTTGTGTTTCATATGAGAGTTATAATTTGTAGACATTTTCGCTGGTTCGTGATTTTAAATCTCGAGACTCACACTCGTAGTAAAAAATAATTTTGCCCTCTTATTGAACAAAAAGAGAAGATTTACCCAGTGAGAAGAATTCTAGAAATTAATTTTGTTATTTCATTAGATTGTTCTTTGATCTTATCTTAGCATTAACATTATTAAATAATTGTCTTACAATAATAATTTTAATTATTTATTAACAGCAATAGAATTATGCAATTCGTTTGACTACATTTTTCGGACGTTTAATGATGTGATTATAAATTTCTTAACTTGCCATAATTAAAAATTACTCTTATTTTTAGCCTTAGATTGAATCCATAGAAACTTTTGTTATATGTGTTACAAGATTAATTATATATTATAATAATTATTGCCGCACATCTGCAATAGTACAAAATTGCTCTCTGACATTCAAACATTCCATATATATAATTTATACTTTTATATATATACCACTAGTAGCCCAGCTACAGGCTTCGTCTTTGCCTGCAGTCTGATACTCTGTTATTATGACTGTTCAGAGGGCCTATTACCGATCTCATGGTTTGCAAATGATATCATATTGCAAAACGAAAAATACGATTTCCGGTCAGATTTTTGAACATTTGTTCATTAATTAATGATGACATCATTGAAATTATGCCATAGTGGTGATATCATTGGGGATCGGTAATACGAAATGCAACATTTCATGACTTCTTTTTCTCAAATTTATACCATGTCATACGATGAAAGATCCATAATTGGCCTGCAGGTTTACATACATTTTGCTACGTCTTGCCGTCCACGAGTTAAACTGGTTTAGTACAGACATACTCATAGGTAATGCAGCAATGAATATAGCACTAAATTCGTATTTTTTTAATGACTAACAGCCGGTTGCACCAAGTTTTACGTTTTACGATTTCGTAAAAAGTAACAACTTAATATCTAAAAATGGGTCGTTTTACTATTAAATATATGATTTGCGCAGTACATTCAACCTTTTAAAACGTAAAGGATAAAATAAAACTACAATTCAAACTAGATTATGGGACACTTCTTACATATTTATATTGTTACTTTTACGAAATCGTCAAACGTAAATTTGGTGCAACCGGCCGTAAGGGTCAGTTTTATAACAAATAATGTTTAAATCTCAGAATAACAACTAAAGCATAGAAACCTTGCTAAAATAACTACTGAATTCAATATATTTGACTCACTTTGACATTAGGCAGACTATAATTAGTTAGAAAGAGACAGGTATTATGTAAGATGTTTCGAAAATTCGTAGGTGGTCACTAATTTCTGTTTCTGCTAGTGATGTTTTTCTCATGACTCGCCTAGTTTCAACGTCGATATATTATGAATTAAATATATTCTTAATACTAAAATGTTTTTATTACGAGAAATACAACATAAATTATAAAGGATACATTTTCTTATGAAACTTATCCTGTTAAAAGCTGCTATGCCATTTGGTAAGCGGACGTTGACATGCTATTAAGAAAAACGAGTAAAGGGGTTTTTGGGGGATATAAGGTTTTTTGGTGCTTATGATGACTAATTTAAACGTCTGTGACGACAAATTACTCAAGAATAACTTTAGAAAGTTAATAGTAAGTAAATAAAAAATATTTCTAAATGATTCCTTTTTCAGTCCTATCTGAGAATTGAAAAATCTGGCGCACTAAGACAAAAATTGCACTATTAAAATTACGGGTGTCTCCCGTTGGCTAGATTGATGGAATTTTTCCATTTAAGAGATTCACAAATTCAATGGGTAGGTAATAAGTAATTTTTACGTTAACTTAGAAGTTTAATTTTTTCACAACCTCAAGGGACTGTAGACCTGAGTACTTATTATTATTTAGATTTAAATTCGATACTTTCACGCGTTTCCGAGATAATAAGGTCTTGGCAGACAAACGGACAATAAAGTGATCCTATAATCGTTCCGTTTTTCTTTTTGAGGAACGGAACCCTAAAAATTGAACTATTAAAATCACGGGTGTTTCCTATTATCTTAACTGTTGGAATTTTTCCATTGCAGAGATTTACAATCTATAGGCAGGAAATCGGAAACACACTATGTTTATTTGTTCGCCCTTAGGTATGTACTTGAGGTTAATCTCATATTTAATTTACCCGAAAATTTAACCCTCATGCATCTTGAACTTCGGATAAATTCATAAAAGCTAAAACTACTATTTGTACATATGCCTGGAAATTAAACTAAACACATTAAAAATTGACCATAATTTATTCTTAATATATTTTTTGATTGACTTATTACGCTTGATGTGCGGCCGTGTTTATTTAGAGGTTTAAAGGTGTTAATTTTCCGAAAGCAGCGTTTTGATATTTGATCTTTTTGAGTCTTTCCAGTTCTTTCGCTAATATTTTAATTCTTAGAAAAAATCTTCTAAACTGGTTTCTTTTGGTATCTGCTGTGTCAAGGATTCCTAAAAGAAATATGTAAAAAATTAAATACATTTTAATTTTCATAAATAATATTTTAATTTAAAGATTTCCTTTTATTAAATAACTTGACTTACGTCTTGACGCCTCTATTTCATAGTTTTACCATACAAGTTTATCTGGTGGAAAATGTCTGGAGCAAATGAGACTGCTTTTTTGGACTCCACTTTCGTCTGTCAAATCTGCCAATACACTTTATCGAATAGTTTTTTTTACATCGTCTTTAGAAAATCTGTAAAATAAAAATATCGACCAAATTTTACAACACTACGCATGATCAAGATAACCTATCTAACCTGATCAAGGTCTATCTTTGAGGCAAGGTACATACTATAGAATTTAGCCGTATTATATTTTAACCAATTTTAACCAAATGACAATTCATCTTGTGACCACCTTGTGATCTGCCAAATAGACAAATATTACTTATCTCTTACACTTACACAATTTTGTGCTGTATGATAGAAAGAGACAAATAACACATAATAAATTCTTATTTTAATGTTCCTTCTATGCTTTAGTTGTTATTCTGAGGTTTAAATATTCAAACTTGACACTTCAACTGTCATTGTTAGTATGTATTTTGTGGTAATTAGTTTCCGATGCATATTTATTAATTATTATCGTTTTACTGTGATTTTGATACTTAATTTATATTAAGTTTAATATATTTGTACACTTTTAAGCTTTTTAGGTAATATATGTTCGTACAGTAAGCTCCCATTCAAGCTTTATATTTACACTACGAAAACCGGCTCTATTACGAGCAACATAAGAACGGTCCAAAGGTCAAACAGTATAGCTTGACAAGGAGCTTACTGTACCTTCATTTTCTAAGTCGTTTAATAATATGGTTACTATTTTAGTAATGTTTAAGTATGCGTAATTGTAATATGTTACAAAATATACGATTTTTAACAAAGTCAAACAACTTTTAATCAGCTCAAAAAATCCTAGTGGAAATTGAAGTCAACGTTGGTTCTGGGAGGGGTGTTTGAATCATTGAATAAAGTATCGACAAACTCCCACCTATCTAAACAGATTTTCGTTGTCTTTTCGTTTTCGAGATCCGTGTGGCTCTGCTGGAGTAACGTTACCCCAGCTGAGCCACACATCTCTGAAACGCGCAAGCGACAAACTCTGAAATTAGCCGACAAACTACTGCTTTACTATTCCAGCAAACAGATTTTCGCTACGTCGTTCCGTTTCCGAGATCATTGATAATAATACAACTTCTTCACCCTTCTTTGCATTCGACGGAAGGATATATGTAGAACCTGTCTCCACCCTGGAGAGCTACTCAGGCATATAACTTGCGGTTCTCATGTACTGGCAAATACCGAATATTTGCACGGACATAAGCAGCCAAAATACTCCATCCTTGGCCATCCAAATATGGCCTCTCAGGTGAAATTGTTCTGAGGGTGAAAAGGTATCATATTACAAGTACCTACTCGCTGGAGCCGGTGCTCGAAAACGATCGCGCTCGCTTATTCCAGTTCATCATTACGGACAGCCACCCAATTTTACTTATAAACCATAGCCGAAACACAGACGTATAATCCCATTTATACGTCTGTGAGCCGAAATGAAGCCAAACTGTTGCCTTCGGCTAATCAGAACGCTACATTACACGTCATCGAACATTCGGAAGTCAGTCTATGATGAGCTCCGATTGGTCGTGTTGTATAATCTGTATTTAATTTCCTATAATAAAACAGTCGATCGCTATGGTTCGGCTTCATTTCGGCTGTAACTTATTAGTAGAATTGGGGGGCTGGACAGTTCCCGCCAACAATTTAAGCCTGCTATCGTACTGATGGACCAGGCTGGGTCGTCACTATCCCTTTTCACGAGTACGTCGTGAAAGCTGAAGCAGATAAAAAGATAAATCTGAACCTTTTTTTTCGGGGGGAAATGCGCAACCGCACCGTACCCGCCGTTGGCTAGACGGCGGTCGTGTGTGGGGCTGGCCCGGCAGAGTTCCAAGCCGACCCACTAAAACCCCCCGGTGTTCTCCCTGCCCTTGTGGGTGCGCATGGTAAGGTCCACACTGCGACTACCACTACCAGGACGCGTGCATCGACATGCCACGGCGTTTGGCCTGCAAGAACGCAGGCCGCGCCGTGACTGACCGTACGATAAGCGGACCCTCTGCGGACGTCGCAAGAGGTCACCGTTCGGTGGGAGAGGCACTCCGTCCTTACCGCTATACGGACCCCCTCCACTCGGACGCGGAGCCCAGGTCGCCTCGCAGGACCCAGTTGTACCCCAGGTTCCATAGCAGAGGACCTAGTACGGAACCCTGGGGTACACCCGCCACCATAGATAAATCTGAACCTGGCACACAAGGTTACACGACGTAACCAGAAATAATGCAAGAGCTCCGAAGATGTTACAGTACTGCTCAGATGCAACAACTATTTATTGCATCTCCGAATCGTCGTGTAGAAATCTAAGCAGTGGTGTAGCACCCTTGAGAGTTCTTGCAATATTTATAAATACGCCGTGTAACTAAAGTGTACGTAACAATAGCAATAATGCCACAAAAATATTCAATAAGTATACCTATGAGGAGAAGGAATCTAAACGGTTCTGTTTAGTGGGGGTTTGCCCTGATAAATTTATTCCATTAAGTCAAGCTTTTGTCAGTTTCTTTGAAGATCATTTATACTTTAGACCGAGAGAATATTTTCTTGTAAATAGAAATTATTCTTTTAAGATTATTAAAATTTATATTGACTCGAATACTCGATTTCCATCAGATAAGTCGATATGCTTGGTTCAAAATGTTAAATCTTACGAAAACAAAATATTGTGTTGAGCTAATATGCTGATGTTATAATGCAAAACAAATAATTGTTTAGAACAATAATATATCTACTTAGTTTAAAGTAGATGGTATTTAGAACCAAGATTTCAGTTATATTGGCCTAAAGAAGTAATGACTTGAATCAATCATATCGATCATGTTGAACCAAGGCAGACAGAATCTCCATTCAATACTTTATATTTAATTAATTTAATTGTGTAGAGATGAGCACAAGATAATATTATTTTGACTGGAAGAAATGATCGTCTAAATAAAGTGATTTAGAAAACCGATATCATTGAATGAAAAAATTATTTCATTCATTTGAGGCAGAAGAGTTCAGGACAAAATCTCTGTTATCTTGACTGAATGGCGTGATCGTGTTATACTAAAGTATTTTTGAAAAGCAATTCATTGGAATAAGACAATCATTATTTAATTCAAGATTCTGTTATATTTAGTGAATCGACAGTGTTATATTGAGTGAATGCAGTTTACATTCGTTCAAAATGATATCATTTTTGAATTCAAAAAAATACATCGTCTTAATTCAAGACATTTAACTGCATAGTGCATATATAACCGCATATTTTCTTGAATCAAGATATCTTTTTTTTCCGTGTAGTCACCACAAAAAGGAACCTTGTTTTGACAAAAATAACGGATGGTCTTGATCACTTCATCATGGAGGTGGTTAAAGGCGGTATTTAACTACTTCTGTGAGTGAAGGAATGGATGGCAGTAATAAAATGAAAATATAAAATTGTTGGAATTTTTATTTACAATCTTATACATTTCAAATAACATAATGCAACGCGACAAACTTATTAATCCATACATTTTAAATGTTCTTGTCCTTTCCAAAAATATTGAATTTGAGAGAAATCTTCGAATCGGAATATTCGAATAAGGGAAGTCCATAAATCACACAAAGTCAATTCTCATTTATCAGCTCATGTACTTAAAAAGTGTACTACAAAAATCTGACATAGCAGCAGAGATCTTTATTCACAAATAATGTACAAAAACGAAACAATTATACAGTATATTATTATAATTTTCCAATATAACCTACTCCTAACAGTTCAGACTCAGTCGAAACTAGTACAATAATATAATACAATGTTTAGAGTTAAATTTATACAATACACAAGATGCACTGGGAGTCCACATTACGTAAAACTTTCAGATTCACACATCACACATTATATCATTGTTTCACTAAACTATTATTATAAACATAACAGTTTGTAGCCGTCGAGGTGTCCCTTTGACTATAATGAGATGACGAAAATCGGAAGCACTTCAACAACATGACCTGTACTTCGCATAACTTCACCGAAAGTCGTCATTTGCTTAATAATCATTGACAGACATTTCTCTTTCATTCAAATACACAAAATACTCGTAAGTAAGAAAATATTCAACATACATTTGAAGACATAATCCGACCATCCAGTGAAGTTACAGAATCAATGGGGACTGGACATAATCTTGTGTTGTGACTCGTGAAATCTTTGTAAATACAGTTTACATTTGAGGTAGAGTCAGACTTATATTATTGTGGAATACAGTGTTATTATTGTTACAAAAACTAATCGATTAACTATATGTCTTATATTAGGTAATTTCCTTGTAAAAAATCCGACAATGTCCGTTGGCTAATATTTACAAAACCTTATATTTATCAAACCAAATAACTAAACACAGTTTCAATGTTGATTACGCGAAACTGAACAGAGTTCATTTGTGCGTGTTTCAGACGCAATGTGACGTACGTTCTATGTTCATTTCGTTACTCAGATTTGTACCCATGAAATTTGCATATTAAAATTGTAAAAATGTTGTCAAGTATAACGTCGTGTACATTGTTTCTACACACAAGTATCCTATATTTACAAAGTGCTTTGGTGACTCACTGACTTGACTGATTGTATCAACGTTTAGCCCGATCTATCGGAGCTGGAAGCATGAAATTCCGTACACCAGGGGGTCGTTTGCTTTTGTAGGCGAGGCGCCCGCTCACTGAACAATGATTTTTGAAAATGGAAACTGATGATGCGTTCCGAATGGCGATGATATCGATGTCAGCGCGCTTAAAGTCGTTTCGAATTACCGTGAGCAGGGTCACAACATCCAACCTGACGTCATCGATGATATGATTACATTTGCCATCTTGCGTTTACGGCGACCATGCCTCGGATCGTAATCGTTGAACGTGTTCTGTCATACGACTGTCAAGTGTCAATGTCAGCGTTTAAAAACTACAACATTTATTGTGAGGGATGAGGAAAATAATACAGTAGTGGACTAATTTTTCTGTTGTTTACCTAAGTGCCCATTAAAAAATGGCAAGATGCAAAAATTACATGCTATTGCTAAAAAATTAATTGTCAAACTAATGGACGTCAGCGTCGTAAGCGCGCAAACTATCATTCCGAATGGCCAACTGTTATTTATCGATGTTAGCGCGATATCCCATTCAGAACAGTTGTGAGCGCTCACACCGCTCTCATCGTTATAAGCTCATTCGGAACGCACCTTGAGAAATCCCCATCCAAAGGAAACTACAGAGTTGAACTTTATTAAAGCGACACGTAGTTCGCGGGCACAGCTAGTGACAAATATAATGCGAAGGAACCCTCAATTTGTAATAAAAATATCATACAATAGAATAATGATTATAATTTAACACCGTGAAACTTACGTAGACAAAAACACAGTGCGAATTCAACATAGAAAACATTCAAATGGAAAATTCTAGATAATGTGACAACAAAATAAATAGATTAACAGTCAATGGAAAGTCATCGTGCACTTCGGACCACGCGAGAATCGATCCTAAGGCATCGAGCACAGAACTTTTCGTTACATTTTGTCTACTTCGCATTTGATAACAATTTTTGATATTGGAGTAAAAAATCTAGATATACACCGCAACTCCGCAACAAAATAATGATCAAGTACCACGCACGCATTTATGATATCCAAGGCGAGCGGGCGCGGGTAGGGCGATCATGAGGGGATTTCAAACATCCACGCGAACGAAGTCGTGGACACAGCTAGTACAATATATTCGGTATAGTAGTTGCGGTAAGCAGGGGATCGAGTGCTCAAGGCAAATAACAGGTAGAGCCCAGCTTTTATCACTCTAACGAGCAGCTCTACTGTCAACGGCTCTTCGACTTCACAGAAAAACACAGCCAAGTAACGTCATGGCGTGTGAGAGAAGTTGTAAGAGCTCATTGGGAAACGCTATCTGAACTTTTGCTGACATAATATGCCTTTGGGTCGGCAACGACTATTGCAGGCGTAGCACGGGCTGCCAAGACGGGACTTGAGTTACGCATTATCTCACAATTTCAGTGACATAATCGAGTAGCACGGCGGCGCGTATTTCGGGTGCGGTCCGAAACAGATAACAGCGCTCACAGTGCTCATGATTATAATCGCCCGGTCCGTAAAGCAGCTAAAGGGGCAGTGCTAACAGCATGTTTACGATTTCGATCCGGGGTTTTAGCGTATCAATTTGTCAAACCAAATGTCAAATTAAAATTTGATTAGGGTGTCATTTTGCTTTTGATTGTTTCTCAGTACTTTTGTTTTTTTTTTGTTATAAGTAATTTTAAATCGAAAACACAATTATCAAACATTTCAGGACGCGTTGGAACGCGCTAATAGTAACTTTTATTGATTTTCGGACCGCAGCCTAAGCAGGGACCGGAAAACCCGTTCATTTGCTTAAGCCGTTCGATACGGTAACCCATTCGTATGGTAACCCAGTGGGCTCGGTAAGCCGTTCAACAGGTTTCCCAACAATAACGATAACCCGTAAAATAGGGGTTACCACCCACAACAATAATTTACCGCTTACCAAATCTTAAAGGTTTTTAGTGTTTATGCGCTTAACCGCTTACTGTTCGGGTTAGGGTAACCCTTTCCCTCACGCACACCGAGCGATTGAAATAGCACTGCGGGCGCAATAACGCCAGAGTTCGGTCGCGACCTTCGGCAAATATGCGGTGCAAAAGCAATCTACACGCGATATACCTAAGGTCTAAAATATTTTTTACAAATTAATCAGCGTTTAGAACGGTAACCCATTTGGGGGGTTTTTGATATCGGTTAGCGGTAACCCGAATTAATTCAATCGAAAGGATTAATGTGTAAACCGGTAAGCCGTTTGAAAGCTTACCGTAAGGCAAAGGGTTTAAAAACCCAGCATTATAAAATACCCCATCAAAACCCTAAGGTTACCGGCTATAACGGTAACCGGGTCCGGTCCCTGAGCCTAAGTGTGACTGACGTGATAAAAATTTCTTGACGTTCGTCAAGGGATACGTGTGACTGAGTTTTATCACAAATTTCTTGGCAGCCCATGCTCCGCCTGCTGACATGCATCCAAAGTCTACAGTAACAGTTTAACATCAATTTTGCAGCAGCAAAAGTAAGTCTTTTTATATAAATTAATTATGAAATAAAATTTTCACAGATTTTATTTACGGAGACTATTTTGGTTTTGTTGCATATCTTGCAAATTTAAAACTCTATGGTCGCGTGTCTTTGCTTTTCACCCAGTCAAAAAGATTTTAAATCCACCGCAGTAGGAGTGGGACTCACATGCGGTTATGTGGGAGGCCTAACCACAAAAAAAACAACTGAGGGGTTCCGTCAAATCGCATTCCCGACACACAAAGGGAACTTTTCGTTCGTAATCGCTTTGTGTGTCGAAAGATATGGTCTATGGTCGCGTGCCTGCGAGTACGATGATGCCGCTTAGTTGTCGCCGTACGCGCGCCGTTTATAAAGAGATAAAGACAATAGAGTTATGTTAATATAAAAAGGGAAAAGGCGACGTGGTTGATATATTTTTTTATTAAAATCTGTCACATATTTTTATAAGTGAAATCGATTCTTATTTTAATTCTGAGCAAACGAATTTTAAAGTTTTACGCAACTTCATTAACACGTTCTAGAAACTTTCCAAAGGGGCATCAATCATTAGTTAACATCACAATTTCTATGGTAAAAAACAATTGACTTTTAAGTTACTATTTAATGAAACCTCATTACTACCAAACTGGACCGATTGAGACGTATTTTTGTAGAGTGGACCAAATGCGAATTACCACAAAATGCAAACACACATACAGGAGTGTACTCGCCAGTCAGTTGAGGAAGCCGCGGCACTGCGGCGCGCCGCATAGGCACGGAATCTTCTCGTCCTCCAGCGGGAACTTGTAATCGTACGTGATCTCCTCGTCCACGCCGATCTGCTGCTTCGAATATATCACAATCTTCTTCTGCGACTCTATCGTTATAATCTTCGCGTAGCAGTTTGGCTGTGAAACAGGAAAATGTCAAGGTTATTTTATGTTTGTCGTATATTTATCGTATGTTTTTTTTTTACCGAAGGGAGACTGTACCAGGGTCGTCTGCTTGGGTACCTCCGTCTTATCTATTTCTGCCGCAAAGCAACAGTGCTTGCATTGCTGTGCTCCGGTTTGAAGGGTGAATATGGCAGTGAATTTACTGGGTACCGTGACTCTACATCTGATGTCATTGTTCTTGTGGGGGTTGCAGTTTTGCTGCGAATCTCATAAAAGCCACATGTATTATAAGTGACTATTACCACTAACCATCAGGTGGGCGGCAGTTTGCTTGTTTGCCAACTTAGCATGAAGAAGCGGCCAGGTTGGCACTCGGTAAGTAGGTTAGTGTGGAACAGGTATGACCTGCTCCGATACTCAGTAAACAGACTCACGTTGCAGATGTTGTTAAAGAAGGGGGCCTTTTGGGTGGGAGGTCGATGTGGAACAGATACTAACTTCTGCTCCGATACTTAGCGGTCCCATTGACACTCGGTGGGAGATCAACACGGTACAAATACTAGTTGGACTCACGATGTAGCTGTGCTTGATGAAGTGGGCCAGAAAAGCACTCGGTGGGAGGTCGATGCGAAACAGATACTATCTGCTTCGATACTTAGTACACACTCCTTATGAAGCGGGCCAGATTGCCGCACTTAGTGGCGTCGATGATGGCCTCGAGGTCGATACGGAACAGGTACGAGCTGCTTCGATACTTAATATGCAGACTAACGTTGCAGCTGTGATTGATGAAGCGGGCCAGATTGCCGCACTTGGTGGCGTCGATGATGGCCTCGAGGTCGATGCGGAACAGGTACGAGCTGCCGATCCCGGTCGCCTCGTACTGCGCCTCCCGTACGTCCGCCACGCTCGGCCGGATCCTTTGGCCCACGTACTCGATCACCATCTCGTCCGCCGCTATCGGCTCCTGACAACGTTTATTTAGCACTTTTACGTAGCCCAACAGCTGAACATTAATTGATATTTGATATAATTTATATCTAGTCTAAAAGATTTTTGTTTCTAATGTGAAAAAAAAAACACTATGAACGTTATATTGATTTTGTGATTTAAATATCTCACTAGAACTAATAAAGTGATTATCGATAGAAAAAAAGTTAATAGTTGTGCCTATTTGTGCTTTTGTGGAATAAATGTTTTAATTTTTTTGAATCTTGAATAGTTTGATTAAATATCAGTGTTTTACACCCCAATTCTCAACGTGTCCTAGGTACACCGTCTTACTGGCCGAGATACATCAGGTGTGTGACCTTGACCTTATTGACCAGTTTTTAAAAAATAACTTAAACACGTGTATGTATCACATTATTTTCGCACATTTCACATTATTGTTTATTAAACTTTAAGTCATCGTTTCCTGAAAGGAATCACACAGGAGACCGAGTAGATTTTTCAGCACTTAAAATAACTGACTCATCTAAAGTAAAGATTGATACATTTCTACCAGTTTTTAAGGAGTTACCAACGCCATGAAATACGAACTTTATTGCAATGCCAATATATTTTAATGTTTACAAACAATTTTTATTGAAATGATTTATTGTTAAATAAATATGTTGAATTAAAACACGATAAAAACTAATACCCCTAAACTCCCACTCGAATAGGAGTGTGAGAAAAAATATGTGATTATAATTTAAATAATTTTAATATATTTAAGATTACCTGTGCAAACAGTCCCCAGTCGTGTATTCCCGACTTCGCGAATTTCAGTTGCTTCTTTCTGAACTTCAGTTGATTGAATTTGAGCAAATCTGAGTCCGTATCTGTGCCTGTAGACGAAATTTTAAGAGGTAATTTTTAATAGCCAAAGGCGTAGAACATAATTACAGTACTGCTTAGTAAAGATAGAATGGTACAGCGAAAATATTTTGATCGACACAAGATTGTGTGCTAGATTTCTACGTATTTTTGAACGATGGATTTTTTCAGTTACGAGCTAAATTTTGTGTGCTTGCTCAGACAAGCAAACTAAACAACTTTTATTATGGGACCAATATAGAAATCGCGAAAAAAAACCAGCTGTTCAATGTATCTAGATTCAGAGGATGTTCAATATTTGTATGGAACAGCTGTTATTTTTTGCGATTTCAATATCGGTCCCGTAGTAAAAGTCGTTAAGTTTGCTTGTCTGAACAAGCACGCGAAATTTGGCTCGTGACTATAAAATAACCTTCATCATCATCACCGCTCATATACATAACGTCCCCACCGAGGGGTACGAGCCTGCCCTAACTAGTTAGGGCGATTAGGCCTTAATCAAACCACGCTGGCCCAGTGCGGATTGGTTGACTTCACATACACCTTTAAATTATTTCGCAGGTGTATGCAGGTTTCTTCACGTTGTTCTCCTTCACCGTAGGAGCGTCAAATAAATCTACATATGAAATTCGTGAAACGAAAAACACATTGGTACATGGCAGGATCGATCGCGGGTTTTCGCGATTCTACTCGGAACACAGTCCAGTGCCGAGGCCACAGCGCCAGTGACGCCTAAAATAACCTTGTAAAAATTTAATATCAAAAAGAAAATTGCTAAAGACGACGGCTGTGTGGCTTCAAATCCCTTTGCCTTCCCCAATGTGGGGAGATAAAAAAAAAGTGCAAAAAAAAGAAACGATGTCGATACCGAAGGCGGTGAGCAGCCGGCGCTGGTTGGAGCGCGCCTCTCGCGACAGCAGCTGCATCTTGGACGCCTTCTTGTCGTCCGGCGGCGCGGCCGCGCGCCCGTGGTGGTACTTGTACTTGGCCTTGAGCCGCGCATCCATCTTGTAGTAGCCCTCCGTGCGCGCTGAGCCGCTCGAGTGGCCCTGCACCGCGAGAAATGCTCATAAGGACAACAGACTATTTTAACAGCTCGAATACTTGTGGCAAGTTTGCGCAGATTGCGCGACCTAAGCAAACATACGCTTTTTTGCATTTCAATCAATTCTTAAGCTGTCGCGGGCCGGATTGATGGCACGGGCGTGCAGGATTTGGCCCGTGGGCCGTAGTTTGGAGACCGCTGATCTAGACTATTCCATTCCCAATAACCCAACTGAATAAAAACCCCTAAAATTGTTGCAAACTCAACAGCGTTTTGTCCCCTGTCTCTTAGGGAAGACCCCTGCCACAGTATAAATAATAGTACTAAAGTACACAAGGATCACTCTCGAAGAAAAGCCAAGCTTAGGTATGAAAATTTACCTACTCTTACGACGTTCATCTGACTGCACGGGAAATTGAAATTTATTGCACGGCACGAGTGTTCCAATTCCGTTACACGTCGCCGACCCGATACCGATTTGGCGATAAGAGCGCAGGGTTCCCATTCACTGATATACAGTTATCGTTACAAAAACGACCTCAATTATTACGTGCGACGCGGCTAGCGTGCGAGCCGAGCGGCAAGTTTTTGCCACATACCCCGGTCGGTCCGCCGGCCAAACGTACCTAAACTGCGGAGTGTCCCCCCTGCCCCTGCACCGGTTGGGAGCGGTACTGACCTGCAGGTCCTCGTATATATTGACGTGCCGCTTGGACTTCTTCCGCGGCGGCGCGTAGCATAGATCCGTGGGAGGATGCTCCACCCAGTGCGTGTCGTTCAGCCAGTAGCCCTGCGCGTCCTCCGCCAGCAGGGACTCGTACGCCTGAAATTTATTATAATGTTTTACGGTTATAGTCAGTTGTGAGTGACAGCCTCCTATACTATATCCCCTATATCATACGGTACCTGACGGTAAATGTGTGAGTTAGGCATGTACGATTACAAGTAACGTGCCCATCCATACTAATATATACAGGATGTAAAAAGACCGGTACCGAAACCGAAGCCCACGTATTGCTCCCATCATCACTATAGTTTTTGTCTTGCAGACCATGGTTGTGAAACTAATAGTTGCCGAAATATTCAAGGTTAAAGTTACAATGTTTTTTTCGAGATTTTTATACAAAATTGTTCGAAATGAATTTTGATAATTTTCGCCCAAAGAAACATCTACGAAAAAATCAGTATTTCTTAATAAAATTTATGACTGAAAAGGAATCTCTTGCGAGGGAAACTCGTCTTGCTTTACACGCACTCACACTGACTCACTAACACCGACGCGATATCCGGACACGCCAGGCGCGGGCACGCGTTACATTGAATAGTATTTATTGTCGTTGTTTTTTTAAGCCTTAAAATTAATTTCGTTTCACATCATTGATTTTTCGTTATATTGCTTTATTTAATGGTCTAAATGCGTAGACGCGGGCTTCGGTATACGTCTTTTTACACCCTGTATAATATAATATTATGAATGCGAAAGTAACTCTGTCTGTCGCGCTTTTACGCTAAAACTACTGAACCGATTTATATGAAATTTGGTATAGACATAATTTATAAAGGGAGAAAAGGGGAGTAGAAGTTTGTATGGGGAATCAATAACCGCTGAACCGATTTAGATGAAATGTGGTATGGAGATAGTTTGAGTTGAGGGGAAGGATAAAGAATAGATTTTATCCCTGAAATCATTCCTTAAGGGTGTAAAGGGGTCCCCCCCTTTACACCCTTAAGGAATGATTTATATAGGGAATCAATAAAAAAGGATTTCCACGCGGAGGAAATCGCGGGAAAAAGCTAGTTTAATAATAAGGATATCAGAAGAAGGCTGTTCAGAAATAAATGAGATAAAAATTGTATGTATACTTGTATACTTAATTTCAACCAACAACTGAAATATCATCTCTGTCCTAACCCAGTCCAAACTCAGTAATATTCACAACTCAGTCAGTAACATCTGATATTTAACAATTCAGTTGACTTATTCTTGAATGCAATCATATCGATCGAAATATCGAGATTGCTTCACTCAAGGTCGCGCAATACGGATCCAATTTGGCGCTAGTATTGCAACTCAGGATTACGAAACGTCACAATATCAACGTCGGAGGATCTGAATTAATTTCAAAGGTAAGCCTGTGGAGCTACATATAGTCCATTAATTGATAACCAAATCAAACGCACGTTAGATTCCCCATATATCCTAGAGGTCAATGCCTATGCATCTCTGTGATGAACAATGATGTCGCGCAGCTTGAAAGTGACGTCTGCTTATACGAATTGGCCTGAGTTACAGAATATATGTATAATAGTACTCCATACAGAACGGCCACTCACCTCCCCACACTCATTTCAAATACCTCACCCCACCCCGCATTTCGTTGTAGACATCACTGACACATAAACAAGGGCGCGCGCGATCGCTCGGGTAAGTAGACGCGAGCGCCGGCCGATAACAGAGACAGCGCTATGCGGGTAAAAGAGAAGGCAGTCGCTGCACTTCCCGCGTCATTTCGATTGATAACCGCGCACTCATTTGCGCGTCTACATACGTCATTTGCTTAAGTAGTAGTAATAGGTAATTGATTTGCGAACGTTGTATGGAGTGTCCGGGGTGTGCCTGAGTGAAAGGTACATACGAAATAAGAAATAAACAAATCCTAAGTTGGTTACCTTCCGCAGATACTCGACGTCCTCGCGGTCGATGCCTCTGGTCAGGAACTCGTACATGACCTGCATCTCCGCCATGATGTCGCGCTGCTTGAACGTCACGTCGCCGTACACCGCCGACCCGTATTCCGGACGGGTCCCGTGCAATCTGCTAAGCAGTAGGGGATTGCAATCACGACAACACATATACATGGTTACTCCGGAGTTAATGCGCTAAACGACTGCCCTTAACGTGAATAATTATTTCTCAGTAGCTCGTAATATCCTTATATTATTTCAAAAATTATGATAGAACTTTCATGAAAAAAATTGTTAAATATAAGTTATTTACTTGAACGGTACTTGAATAGTGCTGAAGTGCTGCACCAAAAAGAGGTAATCGATTTTTTAATCGATTTCACTTCTCTGCCTTTGATGTTCTGCATTTTAATAATTTTGTTGGTTATTTACAGTCGACATAAATCTTTTTATTTACCGTTTCTATTTGCTAATTTCTGTGCATAAACGCCTAACAAACGTTCATAGCAAATATGTAGTTGATAACTTTTGCGTATCTATTGACGTAAGAGTATTAATAATTATTTTTCAAGATTTTAGTGTTCCGCATTTTAATCGTATGGGTTGCTTATTTACAGACTACATAAATCTTTTTATTAGCTATCTTTTCTATTTGCTGATTTCTGTGTATAAACGCCTAACAAAAGTTCACGGCAAATATGTAGCTTTTGCGTATCTATTGACGTAAGAGTATTCATAATTATTTTTCAAGATAATAACAATATGAAAAGTTCCTGAAACTTTTTTCATGCAAAATAATAAGTTTTAACTATTCAGCATTACATGTTACTTATTTATTCATTTTTAGGGCAGTCGCCCATACTGTATTTAGCCTTCTCCTTTACAAATTACACAAAATTAAAAAAAGTCACTTTTCTAGAGTAATAAAGCATGGTAATGTTAATATAATGTGGAATTTCTACGTATATATTGCAACGTATAAATAAACCATGATCTCTGATACGCACTTGTTTTGTATTTCGGCCAATTTCTTCGACTCGTGTTTTCTCTTGTACGGCCGCTTTGTCTCCTTCTTGGGTTGTGCTTCCTCCGTTGGCGCTTCGCTCGTTGGTTCCGCCATCCACGTGTAACCTGAGATAAAGTATAGTAAAATAGGTCAAAAATAGCCACATATTTTTTTTATTATGATCTTAACCACCTCACAATTATGTGCTTCGATCGTTATCTGCACAAGGTCACTCGTCAGGAAGAAAGAAACGCTCTGACGATACGATCGAGCACACCTCATTAGCGACCTCAACGTAGTAATCCTAACGTTTCGGACTACAGGCGACGACATTTCGCCACCAGACATCAGACAGATGCTGGATAGCGAGAGGGGATGAGATATGTTGTTATCTTTCTTACAAGGATATATAATCTGCTGAAAGATAGCAAAGAGGGAACGAGAAAAGCTTTGTTTTCGGTGCCCTCATCTGACGCAGACTGTTAGGCGGTGCGCTTACGCTAGCCACCTTCCATGACGGCCCTAGATATGGCCCGCGTACTAGGATGGCTCCTAACGCGCTAGATGCTAGTGGTCTCGGCCGGCTCACTCACCGTGGTCGCGGGGCAGGTGTGGGACCGGAGTGGTCTCGGCCAGCTCACTCACCGTGGTCGTGTTGCAGGTGTGGGACCGGAGTGGTCTCGGCCAGCTCACTCACCGTGGTCGTGTTGCAGGTGTGGGACCGGAGTGGTCTCGGCCAGCTCACTCACCGTGGTCGTGTTGCAGGTGTGGGACCGGAGTGGTCTCGGCCGGCTCACTCACCGTGGTCGTGTTGCAGGTGTAGGACCGGAGTGGTCTCGGCCGGCTCACTCACCGTGGTCGTGTTGCAGGTGTGGGACCGGAGTGGTCTCGGCCGGCTCACTCACCGTGGTCGTGTTGCAGGTGTGGGACGGGAGTGGTCTCGGCCGGCTCACTCACCGTGGTCGTGTTGCAGGTGTGGGACCGGAGTGGTCTCGGCCGGCTCACTCACCGTGGTCGTGTTGTAGGTGTGGGACCGGAGTGGTCTCGGCCGGCTCACTCACCGTGGTCGTGTTGCGGGTGTGAGACCGGAGTGGTCTCGGCCAGCTCACTCACCGTGGTCGTGTTGCAGGTGTGGGACCGGAGTGGTCTCGGCCAGCTCACTCACCGTGGTCGTGTTGCAGGTGTGGGACCGGAGTGGTCTCGGCCAGCTCACTCACCGTGGTCGTGTTGCAGGTGTGGGACCGGAGTGGTCTCGGCCGGCTCACTCACCGTGGTCGTGTTGCAGGTGTGGGACCGGAGTGGTCTCGGCCGGCTCACTCACCGTGGTCGTGTTGCAGGTGTGGGACGGGAGTGGTCTCGGCCGGCTCACTCACCGTGGTCGTGTTGCAGGTGTAGGACCGGAGTGGTCTCGGCCGGCTCACTCACCGTGGTCGTGTTGTAGGTGTGGGACCGGAGTGGTCTCGGCCGGCTCACTCACCGTGGTCGTGTTGCAGGTGTGAGACCGGAGTGGTCTCGGCCGGCTCACTCACCGTGGTCGTGTTGCAGGTGTGGGACCGGAGTGGTCTCGGCCGGCTCACTCACCGTGGTCGTGTTGCAGGTGTGAGACCGGAGTGGTCTCGGCCGGCTCACTCACCGTGGTCGTGTTGTAGGTGTGGGACCGGAGTGGTCTCGGCCGGCTCACTCACCGTGGTCGTGTTGCAGGTGTGGGACCGGAGTGGTCTCGGCCGGCTCACTCACCGTGGTCGTGTTGCAGGTGTGAGACCGGAGTGGTCTCGGCCGGCTCACTCACCGTGGTCGTGTTGTAGGTGTGAGACCGGAGTGGTCTCGGCCGGCTCACTCACCGTGGTCGTGTTGCAGGTGTGAGACCGGAGTGGTCTCGGCCGGCTCACTCACCGTGGTCGTGTTGCAGGTGTGGGACCGGAGTGGTCTCGGCCGGCTCACTCACCGTGGTCGTGTTGCAGGTGTGAGACCGGAGTGGTCTCGGCCGGCTCACTCACCGTGGTCGTGTTGTAGGTGTGGGACCGGAGTGGTCTCGGCCGGCTCACTCACCGTGGTCGTGTTGCAGGTGTGAGACCGGAGTGGTCTCGGCCGGCTCACTCACCGTGGTCGTGTTGTAGGTGTGAGACCGGAGTGGTCTCGGCCGGCTCACTCACCGTGGTCGTGTTGTAGGTGTGGGACCGGAGTGGTCTCGGCCGGCTCACTCACCGTGGTCGTGTTGCAGGTGTGAGACCGGAGTAGTCTCGGCCGGCTCACTCACCGTGGTCGTGTTGCAGGTGTGGGACCGGAGTGGTCTCGGCCGGCTCACTCACCGTGGTCGTGTTGCAGGTGTGAGACCGGAGTAGTCTCGGCCGGCTCACTCACCGTGGTCGTGTTGCAGGTGTGAGACCGGAGTGGTCTCGGCCGGCTCACTCACCGTGGTCGTGTTGTAGGTATGGGACCGGAGTGGTCTCGGCCGGCTCACTCACCGTGGTCGTGTTGCAGGTGTGGGACCGGAGTGCTCTCGGCCGGCTCACTCACCGTGGTCGTGTTGCAGGTGAGAGACCGGAGTGGTCTCGGCCGGCTCACTCACCGTGGTCGTGTTGCAGGTGTGGGACCGGAGTGGTCTCGGCCGGCTCACTCACCGTGGTCGCGGTGCAGGTGTGGGACCGGAGTGGTCTCGGCCAGGGACCGGACCCGGTTACCGTTATAGCCGGTAACCTTAGGGTTTTGATCGGGTATTTTATAACGCTGGGTTTTTTAACCCTTTGCCTTACGGTAAGCTTTCAAACAGCTTACCGGTATACACATTAATCGCTTCGATTGAATTAATTCGGGTTACCGCTTACCGATATCAAAAACCCCAAATGGGTTACCGTTCTAAGCGCTGATTAATTTGTGCAAGTTATTTTAGACCTTACGTATATCGCGTGTAGATGGCTTTTGCACCGCATATATGCCCTAGGTCGCTACCGAACACCGGCGTTATTGCGCCCGCAGTGCTATTTCAATCGCTCGGTGTGCGTGAGGGAAAGGGTTACCCTAACCCGAACAGTAAGCGGTTAAGCACATAAACACTGAAAACCTTTAAGATTAGGTAAGCGGTAAATTATTGCTGTGGGTGGTAACCCCTATTTTACGGGTTATCGTTATCGTTGGGAAACCTGTTGAACGGCTTACCGAGCCCACTGGGTTACCATACGAATGGGTTACCCTTTCGAACGGCTTAAGCAAATAAAGGGGTTTTCCGGTCCCTGGTCTCGGCCGGCTCACTCACCGTGGTCGTGTTGCAGGTGTGGGACCGGAGTGGTCTCGGCCGGGTCACTCACCATGGTCGTGTTGCAGGTGGTCGGCGCGGCGCTCGTCCTGCGCTAGTGGCGGTGGTCGGCAGTAGGAGTGGTCGAGCGCCACCTGCGAGGCCTGCGACGCTTGCGACGCCTGCGACTGCGGCGACCACGTCTCTGACTGGCTGCCCGTCTGTCAGAGTGCAATAGCAGTGTTAAGGTTTCATGTTCACACATATAGTCCTGTTATAAGAAAAGAATTGAGGACAGGTTCGCATTATAAACTTCTTCACATAATTATCTTTTACAGTCATTCAAACTATAGAGATTTAAAATATTTTGATAGTGATGCTTAAAGTATATGAACAAACTCAAAATATTTAAAAACGAAAGTAATTTTAATAAGAGACCATACCTCTTTCACGCCATTGACACTAACAGCACCCTCATTATTGCTGTGATCGTGGTCGCTGGTGGAAATGATTCGCTGCCGTTTATCACTTTTCTTTGGTAGACTCTCCTTCGATTGGTCCACGGGCTCGTCTTCTGTGCTGATCTCGCCCTCTTCCATTTCAGTCGGTTTGCTCTCTCGCTTCTCTGGTGATTTCACGTGGTTCTTGACTGGACTTAGAGCTTCTTCAACCTTTGGTTCTGGTGGACTGAAAAACAATATAAGCATTTACAAAATATCTCAATTGGTAATATTAGATATGTGACTGGGCATTACAATTATTTTAAAATTACCTTTCGTCGGGCGGTTTTTCTGGTGGCAAATCTATATCCGTACCCTCCAACTTTTTCTGTTGCTCTTCGATGAACTCCCGTTCGATCTGCTCCATATACTCTGTGTTTCGTCTTCTTCTCTCCTGCACACAAATTTATTGATATTATTTTTAAGTATATAAAGGGTATAAGTGACGGTGTCCCTTTTCTTTCAACAGTGAGTTCAGACCTTGATCCTAATTTGAAAGTCACTGAAATTTTCTCCCGGAAAATTCATAAATTTTTAAATTTTTTTAACAGTGAGTTCAGACCAATGTTAATATTTGTTTACCGATGTTTATTTTTCCAGGAAATGCTTTTATAGCGAAAAAAAAGATTTAATTTTTTTATGTTACGCAATGTATGGCGCGCCGGCATCATTTTAGTTACGCTCACACCGGTGCGTTGACGTTCGATGACCCAAACAGCTAATTCCGCGCGCAGTATGATGGAAATGTTATACGATTTACATTGCAGATATTTTTTTGTATATTGATTATGGTTTTTTATGATTATGATTTGTAAACGTTAACTTAGTTATATTACACCAAAAATTTAGATTTTTTTTAAGAAAAGGGACACCGTCACTTATGGTCGGTACATACTTTGTTTAGTGTTTAGTGCGATTGCTTGTTTAGTGTTTAGTACTTAGTAAAAAACACGTTCGGATAGCTTCTGTTAAGTGTTTAGCGAATAGAACGCGTTCTATTTTTTCTGCGAGTCGCCCCTCCCGCACGCCCGCCTTCCCCCTTCACTTGCAGCTAAACACCTACTAAACACGTCTGGACAGATCTGTTTAGTGTTTAGTCCATATAATGAACAAATAAACTAAACACCGTTTACTAAACAGTGTAGGGACAGCAACTACTTATCATTTAACACTAAACAGTTTACTTAACACTAAACACTAAGCACTTGACTAAACAAAGTGTATACCGGCCATTATACCCGGTACATACATATTTTTAAAAATCATGTTATAATTTGCCATCAGTAAACCTGTACTAGTTTGTGTGTACCTGGTACTCCCTCTCCTCCTCTGAATCGGAGTAGACGCGGTCCAGTAAAGGCGGGGGCGGCGACAGTAGTTCGTCGGGCGCGTCCACGGCGGGTATTGGCGTGGTCTCGCGTCGCCGCCTCTCCTCCTCCTCGCTGTCCGACGACGAGTACACGCGCCTTAAGCGCTCCTTGTTCGACACCACTTTCAGCTGCCGAATCGGTTGTTTAATTTCACAAATGTGGAATTAAATCGGTTAAAATACATTTTTATTTATTTATCGGGCAAGGTATTTATAGAACTGGGATGAAGCACATATTATGAAGAACAAAAACAATAAAATATTGTTTGGGCTTCTACTACTTAATGAACGATTCGTTTTTTGCTTTACGATAGTAAATAAGCGAGATAGTAAATTAGCTACTTACAGTGGTGGTCACAAAATTAAAGACCAGTCGATTTTCATACAAAGGAGGTAACTTTGAAGCCTTGGTTCTCCGCCAGGGATTGACCTAGCTGTGATCATATGATGGCCATCTAGGGAGTGAATGGAGGAGATTCAGATTGCTATACATACCCAACTGATCTGATCAGCATTCTAAAAGATATACGGATATGTTAAAAAATCCGCAAAATTAGCATAAAATTGTATGGAAATCCAGAAACTGAAAACTCTGATTCTTATATCTCTAAGAACGCTGATCAGATCAATTGGTTGTGTATAGCGATCTCATCTCCTCCATTCACTCCCTAGATAGCCATCATCAGATCACAGCTAGGTCAATCCTTGGCGGAGAACCAAGGCTTCAAAGATACCTTGTTTGTATGAAAATCAACTGTTGTCTTTAATTATATGACCGCCACTGTATATGATATTCATAGTTCATTTAAAAATAAAATTGTTTGTATATGTTACGCTTTTCAAATAAAACACTGTGAAACAGAATAAAAATGTAAAGGAAAGTTGCCATAAACATGTAATAGTATTATTTTTTATCAAGTTCACTTAATCTGAAAACCAGCGCTCCTGTTGCAATACGCAACAGAAGCTTTAAGCTGAGATGGGACCATTTCAGTGTAGCCGAATTCAGACGATTTCCCTAAATCCTAGGGATTTGCAGGTCTTTGAGGTTTTTTGGAGGTTTTGATATCACGAAATTTATCTATGGGATTTCCTGAAGGTTTTCTACTATTCTAACCAAATGTTAAATTCCTTTTTATATCAGACAAGACCGACAATTTATTCACCGAATAGAATGAATGGGACACTAAAACTTATTAGCTGGCAACACATTCTGTTACCATCGAACCGTCTTGTCTATAATTCCGGCTAAAAGACTGTTTTCCACAGCCTCACACAGACATTTATAACGAAAAATCCGAATCGGCAGACCCATTCGGCGAAGTACCTGAAATATTAGAATAGGTAATTTGAACTGAAACTGAAATGAAAAACTTAGAAGTTTTCACTTCTAAGTTTTTCATTGTCAATATTATGAAGCATATGTATGTGACATGGCCAAAATAGTCAAGAGGTTTTTTATCAATCAATCAAACTGGAGAAACTAGGGGTTTTTTAAATGTATTTAAGGGGGGAAGGTGGAAAAAAATCGGGCAACTCTGGACCATTTGTCCATTGTTCAACAACCTTGTATGTATGTACCTATTGGCCAATAAAAAGTTTATTTCTTAACTTCCAGATCACTTACCTCCGCGTCCTCAAGTTCGGAGTCGTCGTCGGTGTCAGAGTATATTCGCGGCGCGGCTCCTTTCGGCCCGCGCTCTGAACCCGACTCTGTAGATGACGATCGGCTGGACGATGACGACGACGACCTGCGTGTGGATGAAGACAACAACTGTACAGTTGACCTTCACATCGATTCATGTTTCGATGGACACGAATAAAGATAAAGATCGAATTTTTTTGGAGAGAGACTGTACCAGCCCTGCGAGCATGGAACTCTCGATAAACAAAATTTGACAGCTAAGATCGACATACTCGACGAAAATCAATAAATTTGACAGATGTTCCTAAGGAGTGAAAAGGACAGATGCTTTTGTCGATCGATATATGTCGATCAACAAGTCCATGCTCGCAGGGCTGGGTTGCCTGCTTAGGTACCTCCGTCTTACATATATCTTCCGCCAAGCAAGCAGTGTTTGCATTGCTGTGTTCCGGTTTAAGGGGTCAGATATGGCAGTTAAATCACTGGGTACCGTGACTTTACATCTTACGTCACAAGTTGGCAACGTACACTGTGGTTCTTGTGGGGTCGCAGATTTACTGCAAATCTCACAGGAGCCACATGTACTATAGGTGACTGTTACCACTTACCATCAGGTGAGCAGTATGCTTGTTTGCCAATTTAGTTTTATAAAAAATATCATAAATATTAGGATCAAATTCTATCAATAAGTCAATTTATTAACTATCTCTGACATCTTAATAGATTTCGTTAATAATTCGTTGGAAGAGAATCTTCAGTCTTACCTGTAACAGCAGAACAAAATTGGTGGGAACAGAAAGAAAAAATCTATCGCAATAACTTACAATTTGACAGTCGCCGTCCATCCATCGCTCCTTTATAAAAGGATGTCGGTGCAGAGCGTTGTGTTCACGGCGCAATGGTTGTCAAATTTAAGGTGATCGTGATAAATTATTTCATAGAGAATAACCCACCGGGTGCGAATAATCAACTGAAAGCTATGATATTAAAATGTTATTTGTTCTGCCTGTTTCAGCTACGTGAGAATCTGTTCTCTACAGCGATGATATCTTGGCTATTCAGCCATCAATCTGCTGTGTTAATATTGAATAAAGTCGAGTTTAACCATATCATTCCGAGGATAGAGTAGTTGGAAAAAGAAATGTTAGAATACCTTGAGCTACTGCTGGACTGCCGCCGTCTGTTCCGCGATAGGTACGATCCCGTGGTTCTGTTGCGAGGACTCGAACTTGACACCTCCTCCTTTTCTTCGTCTGAATGTTGCACCATTTCCTCCTGTTAAAAATGTAATGTATGTTACCATTTGTTATAGTTATTTTACCTATAGGAAGAAATCTGCTATCAATTTAATAAATCAAACATCAATTGTATGTTTTCTGAGTGCAAAACAGTCCATAATTTCAAACAACTATAGAAAAAGAATCGCCTGCGACATTGGTCCTTCAAGCCGGATCATGCGTAAACAACAGAACAATGATAGATCGCATACCTGATCGCTAAGGCGTTTCGAGGAATCTTCATCCATGACGACAGGAGAAGGTATCTTGCGTTTCCGCCGAAAGCTCGGCATCTTCGGGATGGCAGCCCGCAAGCCGAGACCGATGCCCATACCGTAACCACCTAAGTCTAGACCTAACTCGCGAGATTCCATTATAGACTTTATCGAGTCCACCTTCTCCTCCTCCTTTTTGTTTGAAATGTCCTGCGAAAAATGGAAAACAATCATAACATGAAAATAAAGCTGGCAAATAGTTAATTCCACTGATTGATTTTATCTAAAACTCAATCTTTTATTGTGAACTAGTGGGCCCGGCAGACGTTGTCCTGCCCGATTGCAGCGCCACCAATTTTATGTTTAAACCTTCCCTGGACCACGGGGACCCATCATGAACAAAAGTAAAATAATTCGATAAAATCATCAATAGATCGCGCTACTTTAATCGATTTTTATAATGACTTTTTAGTGAATTTAGTAAAAGTCAACAAGGAGATTCAGAAAACTATTGATTATATTTTAAAAAATCACTTAGCACGTCGGAAGTATCAAAATACGTTTTTAAGTCATGCTAGAACGGTTTAACATTTCTTTTTACAAATTTATAGCACTCCTAGCGACAAATTGTCTGAACTTCAATGTATCTCTCAAAAGCATAGCTCAAAGTAGCACGCAATGTCTGCTTTAACTATTTGATTACATACTGCTCACTCATAGATGGCACTACTTATGTATGCTTGTTCGTATGGTCACAGATTGAGTTGAATTATTTTATTTTATTATATTACCTACAAGGTGTTTGGTATGTTGGTATTTTGACATAATCATAATAGTAATAGCGTCATTGAAAATTCGAAATTGCAAAATTAATTTTCTAATTCCCATACATTTGAAAGTGTAATGTCGAATTATGGTCGAATTACACAAAAACATGACATCTTAAATTTCACCACTTCCAATAGGTCAGGATTGGTCTACTCGTTAGATCTTCGTTTTTAAATCTGTGTGGCAGTGGTTCGATCCTGTCCTGATGTAGTTATTTTTTAAAAAAATTGCTTGTTTTATTATTTTGTTTTTCTTTATTGCTTTTTGTTTATTAAGTATATCAATTCCTTTTATTTATATCTCAATTTGTTTTTTATTTATAATTTTTATTTAAGAACAAAAAGATTTAGGTTAGGATTAGAAACGCGATTTTAATAAGTAAGAACTTACCCTATTCAATAATTTTTCGGAAATTTTCAGTTAAATGCCTACGAACTGAAAAAAAAGTTTCACTTGCATGTTGGTTTCATTGTCAGTGATTTTTTCACTGACCTAATTATTTTGTATGGGGGATTTCAAAACTAATTTTACAAATCTGAATTTTTAATAACATCATAAGTATTATTCAACTATGTTAGGTACATACATAGTCATAGATAATATAGGTAAGTAATACGTAAAGTACAGTCAGCAACACGTCAAGCTTTACATTTGCATTACGAAAGCCGCCGCTATTACGAGCGACATAAGGGCAGTCTTAAGGTCAACATTTAAAGCCCAGCGTGAGTATTAATGAAAGAAAAAAGAAAGAAAGAAAGAAAATGGTTTAGTCAATGGCACTAACACAGAATAACAAATAAAAAAAGGGAAAACACTAATAGATGTGCCACGGAAAGGGTATCTACTCAGCATGAAGACGCTCTAAGAGGCACCACTATGGCACACACACACTAAGCTATAAACAACAACAAAAATCTTAATATCTACGTAATACATTCAACATGGAATGATAGAAATATACAAATCAATACATATAGATAGGTACATAAAGCTCCACGTATATACATTGTATCAACAGCATGACGTGTCATAAATTGTGACAGGTTACATAACATAGTGTCAGTAATACAAAAACTTAGAGGTAGTTTACAAACACAGCAAAATTTTTTCTTTACTTACACAATTTCTGTAAGTTTAGTAAATACTTTAATGGACATAAGTTTCCTGACTATAAAAAAATAAATAAAATTAATGTAGGTACTACTTGAATTATTTTTTAATCTCAATGGTGATTAGGTATATTTTGAATTTTGCCAAATAAAATATTATAGGTACAGTGTTTTATTAGATTTTACCATTTACAAATATTGTGGCAAGCGCGACTTACAATAGACGTCACATAATTTAAATAATAGATTCGAAATTTCAACATCTAATCAAAGTGAACAGATGGCTCATGCGGAAATTTTATTTATTTTTATTTTATTTATTAGGAATAACAAACAGCTATCACAATCAGTCTTAAATTAGAGTATAACTAATGGATACTAGAAACTAGTAACAATAATCTTATTTATCGTGAAGCCCATACCGTTATCCACGGATTGGTATAAAGTGTTACTCGATATATACGAAACAAATTTGTGCAGATACTAGTTTTATATAAAAATAGAAGTTATTGTAAACAAAACTGCTTTTACATTTATATAAGTAGATACATACTAAAATCTATATAAAACAAATATATATATATTGAAATGATGGTAAGTAAATGGTAATGGTGAGTAGTGACATTGACTCTTTCATTGAAATAAACATAATAAAGGGGAAAAAAATAATCTAAGATTACAGTGCAGTAAGTAATTTTTCGTTAAGCTTGTCCACTTTGTAAAATATTAATAACATGTCTTTTGAATTTTGAGTCTGATTTTGAGAATATATCTAACTTTGAAAATAATTTGTTATAAGTGTCAGCGAGCCGGCGAAGAGGCGCGCGCGTGCCGGCGTGCGTGCGACTCACCGGTACATGGAACACCCGGGGCACGCGTACCTCACGCCTGTGCACGCTGCGTGGAACCACATAGCATAACTCGTTGATCAAATCAATACAGTCGAATTTATCATTACAAAGTTTATGAAGTGTCATAGTGCTGATAAGTATTCGTCTATTCTCCAAACTGAGCAGTCTATACTTCTCCAGAAGACGCGTGTATGATTGACGTTTCCGTTGATGTTTAAAATTAATAAATCTTAAACACTTACGTTGAATAATCTCCAATTTATCTTGATATTTGCGATAAATTGGGTTCCAAATCGGTATGGCATATTCTACTTGAGACCGAATAAGTGTCTTATAAAGAAGTAGCAATGTAGAGGGTCGCCTAAAGTCACTACATGATCTCTTTACGAAACCGTACATTCTAAGAGCCCTATCTTTGATGGTGTTTATGTGTTGGTCCAAGTGAAGTTTTGTGTCTAAGAGTACCCCTAGGTCTTTTACAGACGTAACAGATCTGAGATCGAGTCCGAATAAGTTATAATTATTGCTTATTACGTTTCTATTCTTTGTAAAAGTGATTTTAACGCATTTAGAATGGCTTAGTTGAAGTTTATTATCAATACAGTAGTTTGAAAATCTGTTTAAGTCCTGTTGTAGTAGTTCTACATCAACAGGAGTTTTACAAGTTCTGAAAATTTTCAAGTCATCTGCATACATAAGAAAGTTAGAATTACGAAAACAAGATTTAATGTCATTTACAAATAAATTAAATAGTAGGGGACCCATTATTGATCCCTGGGGTACACCAGAAGTGACGTTACGTGTATCCGATTTATAGCCATTGATTACTACTGTTTGTGTTCTGTTTGTTACATACGATAAGAACCATCTCAGTAAATCTCCACGTATACCGTTAAAAGCGATCTTTTGAAGAAGCAGAGCATGGTCCACTTTGTCAAAACATTTCTGAAAATCGGTGTACACGGCATCTATTTGTAGACGACGGTCCATGTTCTTGAATAAGTAGTTGGTGAATGTTATAAGATTGGTCGTAGTTGACCTACGTCTAACAAAACCATGTTGCTCTGGTATTATTACGTTATGCAGAATGGGATAAATAGCATTATGCACCAACCGCTCAAAAAGCTTTGACAATGCGGAGAGTATCGATATTGGTCGATAGTTTCCGACGTTGTGCTTGTCTCCTCCTTTATGTACTGGCGTTATGTGTGCGTGTTTCCAGACTGAAGGGAAAACGCCTTCCTTCAGACACTTGTTATAAAGAATATATAGAGGTTTGGATAAAGTATTTGTCGTTGATTTAAGAAAAAATACAGGTAAGCCGTCGGGACCAGGTCCCTTAGAAATGTCTAGATTATTTAGCCCATTAATAATCGAATTGAGATCAATATGTATAGTAGATATAAGTACTGAATTATTGGAGAGCAAGGATTGAGGCTGCCAATTATCTGTATTTAATGTCGATGGTTCATAAACGGATTGAAAAAATGATGAGAACAGGTTAGTTATTTCAGTGGGGTCGCTTGAATTTGTGTCTGCGTAGTACATAGAGGCTGGCATGGCAAGTGTGCGTTTGCGATTACTGACAAACGTCCAAAAATATTTAACATTACGAGAAATACTGTCCTCGACTAGTTTAATATGATTAAAGTAGCATTTGCTACATTCAGCTTTAAATCTTTTACGATAAATAGAGAATGTTTCATAATCAGAGATGTTATTGAATTTTTTCCATTTTTTCCATGCCCTTTCTTTGTCTTTAAATATATGAATAAGAGCTGTTGAGAACCAACAAGGAAACTGATCAGATCTACACCGTGATGTAGGTATATGTGCCCTTATTATACGGTAGATAATTTCGTAGAATTTTTCCACCGCCTCATCTGCTCCCAAATCACTCAGAATAAACTCCCAGTCAATTTTATCTAATTCACTGTTAATTAATTTATAATCCGCTGAGTTATACTTGAATTTAAAAACTGGGCGACGTGTCATAGGGGAAAAATTTAAATGTACTGGTAAATCAACTATGAACGGCGGATGGTAGCCATCTGGTGGCAGTAACCATTCGCATGACCTAACACAACAGTCATTATTATTAGATATAAATAGGTCAAGGATACGATTAGATTTATTTTTTAAATTGTTAAATTGCAGGGAATCCGTCAGCGCTAAAAAATCTGCTAAGTAGGTGCATGAGTCAACATTAAAACCTAATAAACCGCAGCTGTGGGTATCGCTATTTACCCATTCTATACACGGCAAGTTATAATCACCGGCAACAAAAAAATATTCAGTATGGCTGCGTGTAATTATTTCACGCAAAATGTTAAAATGCAACTCATAAACATCATCGGATGTGTTAGGTGGAATGTATGCGGCACTTATTATATGTTGCTTATTGCGACGGACTGTGTTTAACGCGACGATAACGTGCTCAATATTAGCAGGAGCAAGACACGGCAGCCGAACAGAAACCGGTCTCAGTTCACGTCTCACTGCAATCAGAACACCACCTCCGTCCCGTTTATTAGTTCGATCGCGATCGCGGTCACATCTGAATACTAGATATCTGTTGTCTATAAATTCAGTGTCATTTATTAGTGGTGTAAGCCAGGTTTCGGTCAAGATTATTATGTCATATGACGATGCCAAGATATTCATATATAATGTTTGTAATTTACTGCGAATTCCTCTACAATTTTGATAGTACAAAGATATATTATTATAGTCCATTTTAGACTACTAGGCTAATTGATATATTATAAACAGTGTAAGTAATAACATAGAAGTGACCGATTTTTGTTTTGGAGAATAGGCACGAGTACATTAGGGAAAGAATACACACATTTTGTGAGAAATAGTGACTGTGATATTGATCTATGTTGTTACAAATAAATGTTGAAGATGTGATCGTGGTCGTTATATACTCACGTTTTACAATTATAATCATGTTATAAAATGTTTTTTGTAGAATTATGCTATGTGTATGCACGAGGTATGTATAAATCTGACATTTTAGAAGAAAAGTCACTACTATCAGCATATTATTAATATTGAGTATTAAACTATTGCTGAAATACGTATACAATGCTAAGGTCAACGACAGAGGTAACCTGATTTTTAGTAAAATGGTACTAAGCACTATTTTAATTACCGTTATTCGAGTTAGTCTTGCCAAATTTACATAAGTCATTGTGACCCCTAATTGCGAGAATAGGGGATGTATCAGACATTCGGGCAAGAACCGTTCCATTTTTGATCCACACGTATTTAAATGAATGTTTTTTTGCTGCTTCACGACTGCTGCGAAATAATTGTTTATTACGTAATGTCAGATGCTCGTTTATGTAGACGTTGCTAGGAGTTCCGGATAGGTCAAGCTGGTCAGTCTTGACTCCCTTCGTTAGACGAAATGCACTCAATACATTGTCTCGTAGTATACGTGAACATAGTTTGACAATGATGTTTTTGGGGCGACTGTTTTCATCTTTACGAGCATGAGGCACCCGATGAATGGATAATATATTCTTGTGGTCTAACTGGCATTTGATGGCATTTCCTATGGATTCCATGATAGTGAGTAGGTTTTCACCTCGCTTTTCAGGTACATTGCATATTTCAATATTGTTCTGCCTTGCGTGCTGTTCCATTGAATCTATTTGATTTTGAAGATCCATTACTTTGCAAGGTAGATCAGTTATGGCATGTGTATTTAAGATTTCCAGACTTTTCTTCAGATCAGCCTGGTCCTTGAACTGAAATTCACACGAGTCCTTTATACTAGAGAGTTCCCCTTCTAATGTTCGATATTTATTATTTAGATCCTTTATGTTTTCACGTAAACCAGAGTATTCAGAGCGTAATTCATTGATTTCGCTTTTTATTTCTGCGGTGGCGGTAGTGAGATTAGCAAGTTCGTTTTTGATAGTGCAGTTGATACTAGTCAATTCTGATCGTAATTCTGCTATTATGTTGTTGATCTTACTGGAAAAAGATTGCTCCAACTTTTCCATTGCCTGGGATAAATCATCTACCGAACGTTTTCTTTTTCTAAGCGTGATATTTGGTGTCTCTTCTTTTTGGGTAGCGATACTAAGGTCGGGATTTGAATGATGATGTTTGTTCGGCGACCGGATCATCATGTCCTATTACACTCAGCTGTTGCGCACAGGTTTGAGGGAGACAGATGATGGGCACAGTACTGAACACTGCAGATACACTGCTACAGAACACACAGGATAATGAACTTTATTAGCTACAATCGCCGATAGGTCGAGTAACACGTCCGTCTATCAAGGCGCGCGCGTGACGAATATGAAATACTGCGAAATTATTAAGCTATACCACTAGAGGTCTGTGGTTCGAACCCGCATTAAGTATCTTTTGTTTCAATGATTTTTTATCACAGAATTAATAACAACATTCTTAAAATGAAACAGAAAATTAGATAACTGGTAAGAAAGAACAAGGAAAAATTAAATTTTGTTTAAAAAATAGTACTAAATTATATAATTTCGATATTTGATAAAACAGTCGAATAAATTAATTTCAGCCGGCTATAAGAATATAAATTTCTCAATTATATTTTATATTATAAAAAATATAAGTAATTAAGAATTAAATTATAAAATATCACTGAGAAATTAAATTGCTTAGTTTTTATAGGTAAGTATGTATAAATATAAAAATAAACACTTATTTTATATAAAAAACAAATATCATAAACTGAAAAATCTTGTCAAATAAAAATTTTAAATCACATTTTAACAAAATACAATAGGTATTATGTGACTTTGATTTTCTTTAAAAATACTAAATAAATTGAAAAAATGATGAATAAATCAGTGAAAAAAATCGTCTTGGGCGGGATAAAAAAAGGTCACATAAAAAATTTGCAAGTTTGCTTTATTCTTAACCAGTTTTTTGAATTTGAAGTTACAGATATAATAGAAAGTACCCACTACCAAAATGACTTATACCTCCAATGATATCAAATTTATTTTACAATTACATCTTAAATGTCAAACGTATATAAAATGTATGACATAAATCGTATAACCATGGCGGAACAACCCCTTAGGTATAACATTGATTTATACATAAATTTTTTACCAAATTGTAACACATTTAGCTTGTTGCAGCCGGCCGTAAGCGTATGATGTTTTACAAGACCTATTTACGCAGTCATGAACTAAACAAAGCATAATAAGCATAGCAGTTCACAAAGTGCCATCTGTTGAGTGCGTGCGAGAACTACTGAGCCCAATGTAGCAAAGGCTCGATGGCCCGAACTTGCTGGTGCGTCATCTCGCGGTGAAATGGTGAAATAAAATAGTTCGAAGAATAGCCCGATTTAAGTAGGTCCCATTTCGTTGTATGGGATGGGGCATCTGTACTGTAGTATTATATTATCTGTGCCTGGACCTATCCAAACACACGCAGAAAATTTCGTAAGAATCTGTCTAGCCGTTTCAGTGTTTTTGCGAGACAAACACACAGCGTTTCATTTTTATATATAAGAAGAAGAAGATTAAAACAATAATTGCAATAGTTTTATTCAATTTTGACGTGTCAAGAATTAAGGTGCCTATTGAAGTAATGTTGATCTTTCTAATGCTAAAACAACGATTTTATTAATTATACCTGTTCAATGAATAGACATTTTTCTTACCATCAAATCTCGATGACCCAAGATATAGTAATTTTGGAGATTGTGCATTTTAATGAGAAAAAACGAGTGAACATTTTTGTGGTTTTATTTTTCATCTACCTCAAAAATTAAAATTTATTAACGTTGTTACCACACGTGACATGGAGTGACAGGGGTAAGAGAAGTGCATGGAAAGAGCATCGTTAAATACAACCTGGTTTTATTGCTTCTAGAATGTATAATAATATTTTAATTTAACAGGCAGTATTTAAAGTAACTTCTTTACATTGACAAAAGTTCCTTCGTCGAATCGAATCGATCGAATACGACATATCGAATCCGTGATAAAAAAAAATGGTGTAAGTACTTATCTATACTTACTAATGTTATAAAGCTGAAGAGTTTGTTTAATTGTTTGTTTGTTTGTTTGGTTGAACGCGCTAATCTCAGGAACTAAATAAAATCAAATCAAATAAATTTATTTAGTTTCACAAATAAACATTATGAAAAAGACAAAGGTAAATCAAATAAAGTGAAATTAAAAAGGCCACCACTCAGCACTATGTTGCAGAATGCATAACACCTGCAACGCTGGTATTCTGTGGAAGCCTATATACTGATTCAAATCGAAAAATGATTTTTGTGTTGGATAGTCCATTTATCGAGGAAGGCTTTAGGCCTTCATGTAATATCACGCTACGACTTATAGGAGCTGAGCATCAATGAAAAATGTTGCAAAAACGGGTAAAAAATATATGGCGAAACGTAGTTCGCGGGTACAGCTAGTACTTTTGTTTGATTGTTCGTTTGTTTGTTTGGTTGAACGCGCAAATCTCTGGAAAAACTGGTCCGAATTGAAAAATTATTTTTGTGTTAGATAGTCCATTTATCGAGGAAGGCTATGTAAATATCACGCTACGACCAATAGGTGAGGAGAATCAATGAAAAATGTTGCTAAAACGGGGAGAATATAGAAGATATATAACTAACAACGCGTTGAAGTCTTTTATAAGGCGAAATTTTAATATCATATACGTACTTGAAGCGGTTGCCCCGCCTCCTCCTTTGGCTTGTTGGTTAGTCTCGCCTTCCGACTCTGCTCGTCCCACCACAGCTCGAAGCTCTTAAACGCTGTGCTCTCAATCATCTTCTTGTTGAAGTCCTTCTTGAGTATCTGCTTCAACTCGTTCGTGACCCGCTCAATCACGCCGTTTATTGTGGTGTAGTACGGGTCGTCTAAAGTCTGTTAAAAAAATCGATTTCAAAACGTTACAAAATTGAATGTGATCAATTTAAAGTTTGATAGTATACAGGCTGTAAAAAGACCGGCACCGAAACCGAAGCCCACGTATTGCTCCCATCATCACTATAGTTTTTGTCTTCTAGACCATGGTTGTGAAACTAATAGTTGCCGAGATATTCAAGGTTAAAGTTACAATTTTTTTTTGAGATTTTTATACAAAACTGTTCGAAATGTATTTTGATAATTTTCGTCCAAAGAAACATCTATGAAAAAATCAGTATTTCTTAACAAAATTTGTGACTGAAAAGGAATCTCTTGCGCGGGAAACTCGTCTTGCTTACTCACACTGAACTCACTATCGCCGACGCGATATCCGGACGAGCAAGCCAGGTACCATTGGCGACGCTTTCCACGTTACATTGCGTAGTATTTATTGCCCTTGTTTTTTTAAGCCTAAAAATTAATTTCATTTCACATCATTGATTTTTCGTTATATTGCTTTATTTAATGGTCTGAATGAATGCGTAGACGCGGGCTTCGGTATACGTATTTTACAGCCTGTATATTGTTAAATATGTTTTAAGGAAATAAGAATATTATTGTATTATCATCTGCAGAGTGTTCCAAATATTATTTACATATAAGACAAAATATTTTTCAAAAATTTCACTCACCCGTTGTTTTAGGATACGTTCCAAATAAACCTCTGCTTGTTTTATCTTGCTTCCGAGTTGTAATATGTATGTATATCACTAGTTTACCTGCGTATGCACAGCCGGCTCGGCGTAGTGGTAGTGGTGCGGCAAGATGGGCGGCGGCGCGAACGCCCCGCCGTACGCCAACGGCATATCCGCTGTGGGGTACGCTCCTGGCGGATACGCTAGGCAAAACACACTTTACTGTAGGAAAACTAGAAATAAATATATTACTGTAGTAATAGTATAGTATGAAAGAAAGAACAAGAGCATTCATGTAACAAATTTCAAATTCAAATTCAAAAATCTTTATTCAACATAGGCCTTTACAGGCACTTATTGACGTCAAAACAAAGCAACACATTCTAATTTAAAGGAAACATATTAACCTTGTATGTGCATACATCCTGAATATAATCAGGATGTCTGCAAATACAAGTAGGAATGAAAAAAAAGGTTGATTCTACACCTGTTCGGAAATTGGGAGGCCTTCTCGAGAAGAACAGGCAAGAAACTCGAAACATTCGCCCGTAATGTAACGTTATATTGATTCGACTTTGAACATTACGTTATAAAACTGCCTTCCTCTGAGTGACGAGCGTTCGCTTGTAATGTAACATTTTAAAATCGATTTTGAGCATAACATTACATTACAATACTATATCCCTGCGTCGGTGGCGCTGTGGCCCCGGCACTGTGCTCCGAGTAGAATCGCGAGGCCCGCGATCGATCCTACCATGTATGTTCCAATGTGTTTTTCGTTTCACGAATTTCATATGTACATTTATCTAACGCTCCTACGGTTAAGGAAAACATCGTGAGAAAAACCTGCATACACCACCTGCGAAGTAATTCAAAGGTGTATGTGAAGTCAACCAATCCGCACTGGGCCAGCGTGGTTTGACTTGAGGCCTAATCGCCCTAACTAGTTACGGTAGGCTCGTGCCCCTCAGTGGGGACGTATATGAGCTGTGATGATGACTATATCCCTGACTGACGAGCATTCGCTTGTAATGTAAGATTACAGATTCGATTTTGATCATCACGTTACAATACTGCCTCCCTAACTGACGAGCATTCGCCTGTAATGTAACATTTGAGATTCGATTTCCACGTCCGCGACACAGTCTATTACAAGTGATGCGCATTTGATGTTACAAGTCGTAACAAAATATTAAGCATTCGTATCAACAAGTTGCGCACTGAAATTTTCGATTTTCGTTCCTCATTAATGTAATGCACGAATTTGTAACGTTACATTACAGGCGATTGCTGCCGGTGAAGGAGCACCTTAATTAGCACTAGAAATATTTTACTTCCTATCGCATCATAAAGTCAAAGAAGAGGCACAATGTACTGAGGTCTGGCGATTGACTTGCCGTCGAAAAGAGGCAAAAATAATAATGTTAAGCTAGTGAAGTTATATGGACAAGATCAAAAACTGTAGTTATAGTACTGAAAACGATTTTAACTATCCCGCCCTAATATAGGCGCTTGAAACTACTTTTTCATTTCTCTTGCTCGCAAAGTTCATCTTTATGTTATGTCGTTTATAGGCTACATAAACTGGCTTTTTATATTTTAGGGCATAAAGTAAAATTTTTTTTAGACAAAGATTCTTAGGCCCATCAGCGAACAACGCTCAATAAAACTTCACAGAAAAACTTGCGATAATTTGTTTATTTGCTTTTATTTATTTGTCTTGTGTTTTCTACCTCAAAAGTCATGAAACCAGATAAAAATCGTAACCGGTTATTATTAAAACGCATCGAATTATTTTTATTACTTGGCAGAATGAAGAAGCCATCGCCATGTAAAAATTTAAAAAAAGTTTACTGGCGGGAATTGGCTATTATTTAAGTTCTTTAATTTTTCAACATTGTGTTACATATTTGAATTAAAGTGAAAATCAGAGTGTAAAACACTGGCATAAACAAGTCAATGTACCGCTCGACTTACTGGCTACAATGACTCAATACAATTTTATGCCCTTTTTGTACAATCTACTATAGCTTTTTACAAAATATCGTTTTTATGCAATAAAGTACTATTCTTTTGTCAACCGAGTTTTTTTTATCTGAAGGCCTTCATCCATGCGTTAGCCACAAAAAAAACTTTTGCGTAAAACTTTCATACAAAATGTACGGGAAAAGTTTTTTGCAATTTGTGACTTTTTGAGTACTCCAACGATGGTTGGTCCCATAGAAGTTTTTGATCAGTATTAGAAACAGGATCGATTGGCATCAAAAAATGTTTTTATGTAAAATGGCTGTTTTCTTGCTAACTGTACATTTTTTGAAAATCTGTGAATGGGGATCAAAATTCCATAAAAAATATGGATAGTCTCATAAGATCATTTTCGTGTAGCTGCAACGGATAAGGTACTTCTCCTTACTGCCCCGCTGAAAGTTTCCATCAATTTTTCTGACTACGTAACTTACTTTGTCACTCTCGTAGCATATGGCTTAACTGTCTATACATTATAATGCTTCGTAAAATTGTTTAGAAAAGAAAGTACCTGTAGGCCATATGGGTTGGTAGTATGTCGGCGGGGCGACGGTTGGACAGTAATAGGGTTCGGCGGGCACTTGCTCCTCTATCTTGGCCTCAGTCGAAGACAGCGACGACAGAGACATCTGTTCCAAACAAGGAGGATAAACACCAATTCTAGCTTTCACCTTCATTTTTCTTTTCGCTTTCACCTTTGACCTTAACGTCACATACTGTACGGTGCAGCCGTGCATTTTAACAAAATCATATACTTAGCGAGCTAGCTAAGTATCAGCAGCGGGTGTCATCCGGCTCGAAGGACCATAAGATGTCGGGGATATATTGCTTGTTGTATTAAAAGGTGATTTGATAAGATAACACACGTGTATTGATTAACTTTTATGCTAATGTTATATGATAGTGAGTACGCATCCGCCGCGGTTGCGTGTAAACGGGCAATGAATAGACAGAGAACGCGTATTACGTAAAATTGATGATTTTGTTAAAATGCACGGTTGCACCGTACACATACCATCCGACCCCTTAGACAAAAGCCACATGCTAATTTTTCCGCAGAAAAAACGTATGAAGATGACATTAGCTGCGGGAAAAAGCGTGAGGTTGCTAATGCTATAAAAAAATGTTTTCTTTTTTGCAATGCAATTAATATGTAGAATCTACATCTACATCAAAGGAGTCTAAAGAAACATTTTTTTTACAATCGAACGTCTGCGAGCCAGATGCGGCCATCAATAGAGCCACATCTGGCTCGCGAGCTATGGTTTCCCGACCCCTACTTTAGAGGCTGATGTTGAAACGCATTCACATAATGTGCTTTCGCACGACGAAGAAAAATCGGGGCAAACGATTAGCATTAGCGGGGTGTCTATTACAACTTTATTCGATACTAGCTTTCCGCTCGCGACTTCGTCCGCGTTATTTTTGTTTTCCCGTGGGATTTTTTTCCCGTAGGAAAATTAGGTACCCTATGTCCTTCCCCAGGTCTCGAACTATCCCTTTTTTTTTTTTTTTTTTTTTTGGGAGGGGGGAAAATGCATTTACGCATTCCTCGTGGTCGAGCCAAACCACGAGGATATGTGGGACTCCCCAGACTGTACCCGGCCCGGGCCTACCCACTAAAAACCCCCCCAGCAGCTCCTCCGTCCGTCACCAGACAGAGGGAAGGGGACAACAGCCAGGCCTTATTCCCGCTGACCCCCTGCCCGTGACATGTCCGTTGCCGGACTCTCCGCCTGGCTCTGCTGCTTTGTGGAGCGGCGAATTGCGCCGCTCTACACCCCGCAACTGGTTTTTTACTGTGGTTGTCTTCCACGTGGCCCGACGCTCAGTGCGCCGGGCCCCCGGCCCGCTCAGTGCGGGTAACGGGTTGCCCGACGGCAGATCCCACTGGATCCACCGCCGCGCGGGTGAGCCGAAGCTCGGGGAAATCCCCAACGGGCGCGAAGCGCCATGGCGAGAAACTCGCCTCGTCCCTACTACCACCAGAGGTAGCCGCCGGGATCGGCTTCCAGCGAGAGCCACACCTCTTCTTATCATAAGAAGAGGGGACTTCGCCCTTCCCCGCATGCAGCGGGTGGCCACACGAAGTGGCCCGCCGGGTTGAACCCGGCCATCCCACGCCCCATATGGGGGTCCTCTCGTCAGACTATTAGCCCGCGGCAGAGAATCTGCCGGGTTGCCCAGGGTGCACCACAAGGAGGTTGTCTGACATCGCACCCCAGGTCTCGAACTATCCCTATGCCAACTTTCATCAAAATCGGTTCAGTAGTTTCGAAGCCTATTCAATACAAACGAACAATCGAATCTTTTCTCTTTATAATATTTTTTTTTTTTTTTTTTTTTATGAATGCTGGATAAGCGTTTGGCCTCCATCTCACCTGATGGAAAGTGATGATGAGGCCGAAGATGGGACACGCCTAGCCAGAAGGTGCCTATTCACTCTCATCTTGAATAACTCCAAGTTATATTGCTCAGGGAACAAATCCGCGGGCAAAGAGTTCCACTCCCTTGCCGTTCGCCATATGAATGAGGAAGCGCATCGCTTCGTGCGTTTAATTGGAATATCAATGACAAAAGGGTGGAACCCCAGCCGCCGTCTGGTTCCCCTGAGATGGAAAGGAGAAGCCGGAATTATTTCATGTAATTCCAAAGCACACTCTCCGTGATATATCCTATAAAATACCGATAAACATGCCACCTTACGACGATGTTCGAGGCTCTGAAGCTTGGCCCCCGTTAATTTGGTGTCACCAATGAGGGTCTTAGCACGCTTATCAATAGAATCAAGGGCCGCTAGTTGATATTTGGCAGACCCATCCCACAAGTGGCAGCAGTACTCCATACAAGATCGAACTTGTGCTTGATATAGTTGGAGCAACTGTTCCGGTGTGAAGTACCGCCTGACCTTGGAGAGAATGCCGAGCTTCATAGCCGCAATTTTGGCAACGGTTTCTATGTAACTACCAAAGTTGAGATTGTTAGTTACTTGCATACCAAGTAGGTGGAGATGATCAGTTACCGGTATGGATATACCACGGAAAGTCGGAGTCAGATAGAAAGGACTCCGTTTAGTGGAGAACAAACACGCCTGCGTTTTGCTAGTATTAAACTGGACCAAATTAGCGTCACCCCATTCAGAGACCGCCCGGAGTGTAGAATTCAAACGGTCCATCATCGACTCCCGACAAGACCGGATCTCCTCTTTATTGGCCTTTGCATTGGAGACATATCTATCAACGACTGTGGTGTCATCGGCATACCCGAAGGTTCCAGGCACCAACAAGTCGTTGACGTGCAGAAGAAAGAGTGTTGCCGAAAGTACGGAACCTTGAGGAACTCCAGCATCAATAGTCAGTTGTTCGGAGCAGCAGCCATCTAATACTACTTGCATGGAACGTTCACTCAAAAAGTTCGAGATCCAATTGCAGAGGTTCTGGGGTAGACCATACGATGGAAGCTTGCCTAACAGGCTAGAATGCCAGACCCTGTCAAAAGCTTTGGATATGTCTAAAGAGACTGCGAGAGCCTCGCCGTGCCCATCAATAGCTTCTCCCCATATATGTGTGGCATACACGAGAAGATCTCCCGTTGACCGGCCCTTTCGAAAACCGTACTGACGGTCGCTGAGGAGGTCATTATCTTCAAGGTATGCGAGGAGACGGTTGTTTAGAACACGCTCCATACATTTACACAGCATGGACGTGATTGAGATAGGTCGATAGTTAACTGGATCGGCTCTACTACCCTTCTTAGGTACTGGTTGTACATTTGCTAGCTTCCAAGACTTGGGAACCACTCCAGTCGCAAGTGAGAGTCTGTACAGGCGGGTCAATACGGGAGCCAACTCGGGCGCACAGTTGCGCAGCACAATAGCCGGTATGCCATCAGGTCCGCTGGCTTTATTCACGTCTAGATTTCTTAGAACCTTAAGTACCTCTTTTTGGTGAATGTGAACTGCTGACATGGAGCAGTCAGCTTGAGGTAGAGTTGGAGGAGGTTTTCCTGCAGAGTCCAAACGTGAATTCTCAGCAAAAAGAGAGGCAAAAAGATTTGCTTTCTCTTCTGCCGTATGGGCCAGTGAGCCGTCAGGTTTCAACAACGGTGGTAAGTTCAGTCGACAGAAGTTAGCTTCGGTTGCTTTGGCCAGGGACCAGAAAGCTTTGCTGCCCGTTGGGTATGAGGCCAGCTTTGATCCAATGCGGCCGATATGAGCAAACCTTGCCCGGCATAACTGCTTCTTGCATGCCTTAGCAACTTTATTATAGGCTTTCTTCAGGTCATGGGTATTTGGAGCTTTGCATCGTCGGGCTTCAGCCCAAGCCTGGTATGCCGCCCGCTTCTGGACTTCGGCGTGGCGGCACTCATTATTGAACCAGGGACGTGCTTCGGTGCCATTTGGGACGTCAGAGTAAGGAATGAAATATTCCATACCCAGACGAACAATCTCCACGATAGCATCGGCGCAGCTCGAAGAATCCCCAGAAGAAAAGCAAGTACGCCAAGGATACGATGCATAAAACTGGCGCATTCCGTCCCAATCCGCTAGCTTGTATCTCCACACCCGTCTCTTACCTCGAAGGCCATGATCGGGTGGAGAGTATACTGACACAGCTTTCACCAGACAGTGGTCGGAAGTACCTAGAGGGGCTTCAACCGTCACGGTATAACGGTCTGGATCAGAAGTCAGCAATAAGTCGAGACAGTTGGCCGTGTGTGAATCAACGTCGGGAACCCTAGTAGCGCAGTTGACAAGTTGGGTAAGATTAAGTACTATCGCGAGATTATACGCCTCCCTCCCTGCAAGATCGGTTTTTTGGTGTGGGAATAGCCATTCCTTGTGGTGGGCATTGAAATCACCGAGAAAGGCCAACTGCGCTGACGGATACCTACCCTGAGCTTCAATAGCCGTATCATGCAGATATTGGAACAAGTTGGTAGTTTCTTGATCTCCACTGTGCGAACGGTAGACACAGGAATATATGATCTGTGCATTACCAGTATCAACCAAAAGCCATAGAACGGAAAAACGAGGAGCTTCAAGGTGCTTGAGACGCCTGGCACAGATGTCGTCGCGGATGTACACACAGACACCGGCACGAGAAAGAAACCTATGCTCAAGCGTGTACCCAGGATAATAGAGGTACGCCGCGTTACTCGGACATTTAATCTGCGTTTCGGTAAGGAACAGCAGATGCGGCTTAACGGTTTCTAGTTGGTGGTGGACCGGGTTGAGATTTGAGTGCAATCCACGTATGTTGGTGAAAAGCACTTTTAATGGGAGGACGTGCAACCGCTGTTTAACGTTTTTCCTTTTCGTACTTTTCCTATTTTAAATTTTGAAAGTGGAGTGAACAGGCACTAGGATGGAAGTTGGACGAGGCTCCTCACTGTGTCGAACCCAACTAGGTACTCAGACTGCCACACAAAATAGTCACTCGACTCGGAGACTGCGGGGACGCCCGAACCCCCCCGGGAGTGGCCACCTGGTCCTCCCTTCCGGTCGCCAACCGGCAAGGTGGAGCACCCCGGGATTTTTCGTTGGGTGGCGGGGCAGCCTTTGGCGGGTGGCTTTCCCGCTACTCGGGCCCCCAACTTCCCACGGTCGGCCAGCGGTGCACCGTGCTTCGGATCCCGCTAGCCTCCAGAGCCGGGCGTTGAGTGTGGCAGCACAAGTAGCTGCAGACTACAGTTTAGTGTAGAGCAACTATCCAGACCCATCCTCTGCTATGGCTACTCTCAACTACGAACCGGAACACGGAAAATCCGCTTGGCGACTCGGCTTAGTCGGGAGGGTGGTGACCAGCCACGGCCGAAGCCTACCACCGGAAAGGTTGTTGTTCGTTTAGCACAACTTTAGCACAAAAACAAATGCTTTTTTTTTTGCTAGGAACCCTCACGGGTGTCCCCATACCACTCTACCAATGTTTCATTACGATCTGATGAACGGTTTCGCAACGCATAGAGGACAATAGTAATACATTGTACAAACATAGTAATACATTGATTTTTATTTATATAGAGGATAAGTATAGATGGATATTCGCACGGTACCTGGTCATCGTCGAGGTTGTCCAGTTGTTCGGGCGGCGCGGCGGGTGATCGCCGCGGCTCGTTGCCCGTCAGCAGCTCGTCCTCCGACGAAGATATGTCCGAGCCGATCTTGTCGAACGCGGGGATCTTCTTCAGTTGCTCTCGTTTCGATTTCTGTGCCAACGACACGTGTTGACTGACATGATAATGGACATGATCCAACTAACGTCTTTAGTATTTTTAGTGAAAATTCGGAAAAACGTCCAGGTGGGTTATTGTCTAAGAAAAAATCTATCAGACATCAAGATAAAGGATGTCGTACTTTGCGTAGTTTATACTTTGACTCACCCTGTGAGTGACGTCTTGTATCAAATCTATATATTAAAAAGCGTCAAAATTTAATTTTTACGTAATTTTATCAAAGGTATTAAATCGCCGACGAAAATCCATCAAACGGCGTATATGATTTTTCAGAATGACCAACTTATCAAAATTAGTTTAAGAATAAAATTTATGAAAAAGTAAAAAATACGTCTCCCTTATTTTTATATCGTATTTCACAAAATTAAAAAAGACTTACGACGGTATATTTCGCAGTTTTTAGACTTCCGCGATTTGTACACATTTTAAAAACAATAAAATCGGGTCTATAACGCGGTAAACAAGAACTATATTGACTTACTGTTTCCCGACGTTTCGGCCGAAATGCATAAGGCCGTGGTCACTGCTTCTTTACCGCGATATAGACCCGATTTGAGATAACGCATGAAATACGTAGGTAGGTAAACTTTCTACTCACTTGTGACGCAGTGAGGAGCTCTTTAACATTCATTCGGTTTATAACATTAGTAGGTATTATATTATTTCGATAAAACAAAAAATATGTGTCGATTATTTTTTACTAAAGGTACTAACGGGCTAAATAAATTTAATCTATCGTGCTAAAACGGTGTGTTGTCGTGTTAAATTAACACCTGTGACTCTTTCTCGCAATAAATCATTCAGATATGAGATTTTTGTTGGGGCTTCAGTTTTATTCGTTATTTTTACGTATGGTAATTTTAGAGATATTAACTTCGTTATTTCCACTTTCGTAGATAGGTACACGGTTATTTTTTATCACCCTGGAAAATTTTAGGGATGCTTCAGGATACATCCATTATTATATTTATAAAAATGAAATAATTTTTTTTTTTTTTAATTAAAAAAATGCTGCTATCAACAAGTGCAGCATTTTTTGAATTTAAAAAAATTAATATAAGATTAAGTAAGTGAGTTATTTTTTTTATTCATATTTAAAACATTCTAATACCACGTCATGAAGCCTCCCTTAAATTTTCCAGGGTGATAAAAAAATAACCAATATACACGGTTATTTTTTTACTCACCCAGTCGATCGTAACCTTGAGGCACTCGAGGTAGAACTCCCTCGACAGAAACGGCGATGGTGTCGTCGACAGAGGTTCTGGGTCCAGATCTTTCTTCTTACTTATAGATATAATACTGCGCCGGTCTTCACTCACGGAACCTAGAGAAAATTCATCTACGTTAACCCTTGCGACTACATCTACCATCATTTGGCTACGCCTTGGACATGTCTGTTCTCCAGTTTTCCTTGCTAAAATTCACATCAGAGACCACTCCATATGCGAATGCGGACTAGAGGAAGGCACCGTGGATGATATTTTCCTTAATTGTTCGAGACATCAAACCTCTTTGTACAATCTGCTTCCTAAATCTATTCCTCGCCCCTCAAATATGAATTTCCTTCTAACACAAATAAATACCCCTGTCCTAAATATTCTCTTTAAATATATAGAAAAATTACCAAATAAAACTATAATTTTCTCCGTACAAAAATTACCTAGGTAATACATATCAACTCATCATACATCCTGCACTCAACATGCACCTAGATTCCTTAACTTTTAGCTGCTACTAACAATATTTTAAGGTAGCTCAACCGGCTTAGTATTTACCATACCGCTAAACTTCGTAATTTAGTACCGTGTTTTCGCTACCCACTCGAAATTGGCAAATTTGTCAAATCTGACAGAAGCCACTTAACATAAAAAAAAATTGAAATTGAGCACGATAATTGTTTAAAAAACTGCCACTAAACTTTAATCAATTTTACCTAATGCTAAGGGCAAATGGGGTCATCATAACATCGGGGTGCCGGCTTAAAGTTGCAAATTAATTTAATACTAAAAATTAAATACAAAAAAGTTTAACATAAGGCAGTGATTGTTCCCAAAAATTTGCGTTCAGTGCCTAAGTCCCTAATTCAATTTAAAATATAGTATATTATGCAACTAGTGAATAAAGGACGGATTTGAAGCGAGGGACATAAATGAATCACGAGCAAGTGAAGGATTCATGATGATTGTGTGTGAATCCTGAGCGACGCAAATCATTCATGGCTCTCGGTGTAAATCCGTTTTATTCAAGAGTTTCATACTATACTTCATACCATGACTACGAGAAAAAGAAAAATTAAAGCGAAAATAGACATTTAAAATCGAGTATTATTTGTGCAAGTAGTTTGTACGGAGGTCGAATATATCAGTGTTCTAAATTTAAACATCAAAATAGTGATTAAAAGTGCTTTTTATTTGCTGTTTTCAGTGAATAAAATAAGCTTTCGTTAGAATCCTTCACTTGCTCGTGATTCATTTATGGTCCTCACTATAAATCCTTCCTTTATTCATTAGTTGCATAATATAATATTGTTTTTATTTAAAATGTATTTTTTAATAAACGTATCAATAAATCTAACTATAAATTGTATAACAATCGAATAAATTACAATAAACATTTTTTAAATACACAGTGGGTTTTTTATATTCATATATTTATTTATCACAGTTTCATTTCATATTTATAAACATGAAAAAAAAACGAAATAAACAGCGAACCAAACCACGATCTTATGTAAATTGGTCATCTATGCATGGGGGATCGAATAATATAAATTATGTCCTTATTTTTGAAATCGCCAAGCCTAGCATACGAGACGTCAAAAGTACGCGACAATAGACAATTAACATCCTATTCTCTTTAATTTAAACATAACAATAAAACCAGCCCTGCGAGCATGGAACTCTCGATAAACAAAATTTGACAGCTAAGATCTACATACTCGACAAAAATCGATAAATTTGACAGATATTCCTAAGGAGTGAAAAGGACAGATGCTTTTGTCGATCGATATGTGTCGATCGACAAGTCCATGCTTGTAGGGCAGATGTGAAAAGTGCATCTCTTTCTTCTGTATCATCAAGTACGACAGTAACATTGAATATCTCCTACCGTCGTCATCCGAAGGCGGTTGATGCGAGTCCAGATCCGGTATGTTGCTTGGTAGCCTCGGCTCGTCGTCCTCCTCCTCCGACGATATGCCGAGCGCCAGGAAAGGAGGCGCCAACCCGCCGCCACCGCTGGCGCCTTTTAGGAGCATCGCTATTCTGCGGACACGACCAACGTGCGATACCTCAAATAGTGAATAGTGCAGTGTCGTCTGCTTCACTGTATTGTAGACTACAATACAGTGAAGCAGACGATACTGCATTATTACTGCATTGACCAGAAAACCCGTTCATTTGCTTAAGCCATTCAAAAGGGTAACCCATTCGTATGGTAACTCAGTGGGCTCGGTAAACCGTTCAACAGATTTCCCAAAAATAACGATAACCCGTAAAATAGGGGTTACCACCCACAACAATAATTTACCGCTTACCTAATCTTAAGGGTTTGTGTTTATGCGCTCAACCGCTTCTCAACCGCTTACTGTTCGGGTTAGGGTAACCCTTTCCCTCACGCACACCGCGCGATTGAAATAGCACTGCGGGCGTAATAACGCCGAAGTTCGGTCGCGACCTTCGGCATATATGCGGTGCAAAAGCAATCTACACGCGATATACGTAAGAAGTAAAATAACTTGCATAAATTAATCAGCGCTTAAAACGGTAACCCATTTGGGGGTTTTTGATATCGGTAAGCGGTAACCCGAATTAATTCAATCGAAGAGATTAATGTGTTAACCGGTAAGCCGTTTGAAAGCTTGCCGTAAGGCAAAGGGTTTGAAAAGCCAGCGTTATAAAATACCCGATCAAAACCCTAAGGTAACCAGCTATAACGGCAACCGGGTCCAGTCCCTGATTGTAGTTGACGTGGAAAGCTATTTATATTGCAGGACCGAATATAAGTAACCGAACCGTAATCGAATATTAGTTAACATGATTAGGTTCTGATAGCAGTTTAGAACTTGCCCCTGATAAAAAATATAAAAATCTGTCTCTTATAAGATAATATGACATTGAGGGTATTACTCTTTCTTATAATATTAAAACTTTACATAAGCGTTGGCACGTCGCGACATGATAGACAAGATGGCGAGAACTTATTGCGCGTATTGTAAGAAAAGTTTATCAATCAACACATAACATTCTATAAAATAGAATATCTTTTTAGAGTATCAACAATGGACATCGGCGTTTATTTATCACAAAGAAAAAAAATAAATACCTAGTGTCTAAATCCACGTTTTTTGGCTCTTCTATAGGCGGCGGCGGAGGTTTTGGTTCCGGTTCCTTGCTGTCCACAGAGTCTTCAGGCGGCCGGGGCTCCACCACCTCCACTGGCTTGGTCTCGACGGGCGGCTCCTTTAGTGAACGAGTTTTTTTTTATTATACAACAATTAGTTATTGTCTCTGTACCAGTTATACGATCATACAGATGTGCCAAATGCATACAACAACAAGTCTTCAATACCACTGTCATCGTGCATCTGCTACATTGTTTTAATTCGAAATCTCAATCTAGAACTATTTTGCATACTCCTACGTTGTTGAAAGCAAACAGTCCGTTGAACTCTTGAATGAGATGAAATGAGATGAAAATGACAGTTGCGATTATATGCCTATCACAGATACGAGCGATCTATAACTGATTGTATGAATAAGTACGGAAAGGAGTGTGCCATTATCTACATTAACTGCTTATTTATAGGATCCCTTAGCAGATGTAAAATATATCTAAGCATTCATTGAGCCATTTCCATGAGGGATTACTGCGATGTGGTACTTGTCGACTACGTTCGAGGTATCAGACATATGTACGACCATAAATATTGCCATCTACGGTCGGCAAAGTAGATGGGCATTTTAGTACCATGTCACTCCAACTATTACCTTTCTTTAGTATGGTTACACCTGCATTGGATTGTTCATAATAGGGTATTACACCCTTTTTTGGAAACTTATTTTAAATCAATCTTGAGGACGTAATGAACCTGTAAAAATTTTATTTTAATTTTATAAAACCGAAAAATGGCTTAAAAACAATGTTTTATTTATGATTTGGAATTTTCGCGCGGAAACGCTAGCCGCCATGCTATTTCGATTCGTGACGTCACTCCGTTAGTAAACAAACAATAGGTACGACCAACATAGGTATTACTTTCTGTGAGAACAACTCTGCGGAAGACCATGTTAAAAGATTTTTGAAAAAATGGCTTATTTATAATCTATATCATTGTATCTTGTATCTGAATGCAAGAATTTGTGTTTAAAAACGCCACAAAAATTGTGGGTTCATATGCCAAATGATATCAAAATGAGAAACACTTGATTGAAACTGGCCAGAAGAGATTCAAAATCATTGTTCACAAAAACAAGGCTGTATTTCTGCGAAGACCACTTTGTTAATCCCTTATAAATGAAAAACTAACTATAGAATAATTAAAAGAAAACTTTATGTTAATATCACAAAATAAATGGCATATTTTGTAATGTATTTATAGCTATACTATCTACCTATGATCTATATTGACTTCCCGTCCTCCATTGTGTAATTTTAATAAAATAAAGTATGGAAATAAAGTATCAAGTTTGTTTACTATCCGAGTGACGTTACGTCGGCACCCAATATGTCGAATGACGTTTTTGACATTTGAAAAACAGATTAAAAAATAAGATATTTAAAATTGAATTATTTAATTTATATTGCATTTTTATGAATAAATATTGGCTTTTCTCGCTTAATTTTTACGAAATCTATCATAAACATGCATATTTATACTTCTTCTTACATGGTGTGTAATACCCTATTGGTGTGACATGGTACTAAAATGTTGATCTACTTTTGAAGCCGCCTGTACGAACTAATCGTAATATCAAAGTTTTTTTGCGACTTCGACGTCCATTTAGGGCCGGATTTATATTTGTCTGACGTGACGTGTTGTGATGCGTCAGAACGGTATGGGTTAACATTTAGTATGGTGAGATTTATATTAGCGTGACGCGATGTGTTGTGATAGCTTGTGTTGTGTCGCATCAGCAGGCGTAGCACGGGCTGCCAATAAAACTCAGTCACACGTGTTCCCTGACGAGCTTCAAGAAAATTTATCATGTCATGTCATTAGATTATGTCACTGAAATTGTGAGATAATGCGTGACTCGAGTCCAGTCTCGGCAGACCGTGCTACGCCTGCAGCAGCGATCCCGATCGCGTCAGAGTGCCGGGGGTGGGGGAGGCGAGGAAGGCGGGGAAGCGGCAACGTCAGAGTTGTGATCACTCTAGCGATCAGAGTGTGTCACTTAGGGCTCACACTGAAAATCAGCGCTGTGTTACGTCTGTGTCGTAGCATAGCAACAAGCTGAGTGTGGACCTCGTTGTCACAGCCTGCGACGTGCGATCACAATAATTCTTGTATTAACATTATGTTCATTTTTTTTATATTTTTACTGTAAGTTTTTGGCATTTGTTTCATTTATTAACTTATTGTTTGTGTAAGCGCGTCTTTTGTGTTGTGATAATAAAAATGATTTCTATTCTTCTATTCTAGTGTGCACGCGCCTGTGTTGTTATAATGCGTCAGATGCGCATTGCGCCCTATGTAGCCCTTTCCTTTCATATTAATTTATTATTAATGATACGAAATCTAGAGAATATAGACATCACTTCATTAGAGCTACTGTTTGGGAGGAGCCGAATCGGAGTCGAACGATTCGTGCAAAAACGTTGTGCACGTGAAAACTTACCGCGAGCTTCAACTGTTTTGATTCAAAGAATCGTCATAAGACATCAGAACGAGACACATAGATGAAAACGCTTGCCGTCACGTCAGAGGGCATCACGAAACGACACGTCAGACAAATAAAAATCCGGCTGAAGGCATCGGCTAATGTACGAACGTATAACTGTTACGAGTTTCAGGCCGTACGCTAAAGCTTTCGCGGATACACGCTTCAACACAGTCTAGCGTACGCTCTTAAGCAACGACATATTGGTGGCTTATTCGACAGAGTGAATTTAAAATTATAAGACACAATTTGAAAGAATTCCCGTAATGGTCAGTAGGTATAGTGAGATATGATGTGTCTGCAGTTTTCGAGCTCAAAGTTAGCGTCTATAAAATCTGACAGATATGTAGAGCTAACATGATGTTGGAAAATAAAACACTTGACTTATTTTACTTATGTGAGGGCGTACTTAATCAGTATGATTTCAAGTATCTAATATAATGTACACATTGGAATTTTAAACCAGCAAATCGTAATATTGTCTACTAATTTAAATTTCACCCTGCAGAACATTCCGATTCAGATTCAATATAGTTTAATTTATGAATGCATAATATGCATGCAGACCCAGAAGACAACATGCATTACCAATTACTTAATTAATACATCAAATTACTTAAATATGATACCAGTATGACGTGAAACGAACTTTAAAATATGGATATTATGACAAAAAGGTATCCTAGATATACTATTCTTAAAGAGACCTAGTGATCAAGATAAATTTACATACAAAATATTAATTAATACTATACTAAAAGCTTAAAATTAATAATGCTACAATAAAATCTTATACATAATAATCGAGCATTTTATAAACACAAACCTATATTCCGGCACATAAAAAATAAATACATAAAAATAAATTCAAAATTGGAAGACGACATCTCTAAATATGTAAAATAAAAATATCGTGCATTTAATAATTGCATCTTCCAAATTACAAAATCTAACTACATACATGAGCAGCCACGCAGTTTCTTATGTTATTCGACAGTAGATCAAGACCAAATGCAATTAAATTCTCAAATTCATTTATAATATTTCAAAAATAAACAAATACGAGTATCACTGAAGCTGAATATCACTGACAAACAATCCTCTGCGTATCCTTCAAGATACTCTCTCCTCTACCACTAAAATATAGTCAGTTCAGTGCTCACTTGATCTACTATCGACATCACACAAGTTCATTCAACGAACTTGTCATCCAAAATTGGCCTTTAAAGCGAAACACTTAAAGCCTACAGTGTACGAGACACGATATTTATGTGGAATAATATTTCTCGAAGCAACTAAAACCTTAGTCACGCTCTTCTCTTTCTCTCCGCGTCTCTCCGTTGGTTCGGTGGAGAGTTCGCGCTGCGCGGGCGCGTCCGTTGACCGCCTGTTCCTCGAACTCGATCGCCGCTCCGACTTTAGTCAAAGCGTCTATTACACTAATGTTCTATAGTAGGTGACATTTATATTAGATAGAACTTTCTTTGTACTGGTACGTTTTGACCTGATTATTTTGTGGCCCCACAAAATATATTGGTCAAGAGATTTTGTGAGAATAAATGGATGGTACGTTACTTTTTGATGACGGAACTACTGAACTCGAGGGGTGCTTGACAATTTTTTAATGTGATGTTTTGAAAGTACATTGATGGCAGTGCAATATAGTGTAACAGTGGCTGTGTATCTGTGGTTATTACTTAAGCATCTGTCTAGGTCTACAGTCTGATTTTTAATCCGACGGAATTCTGACAGAAGTCATCCATAAACAAATCAGATATCAATAACCTTCTCTGCTTAGATTTTTAAAATTTTTAATAACAAAAAATATTTGTTTGTTTTGTGCACTCATTGCATAGTGTGCATTGAGTGCACAAAATGTACATTTTTTAATGTTAAATGGAAAAACAGAGTAATACATTAAACAACATATTTAATGTATTACAAATAAAAATATTTAGTAATTATCATCACTTATATCATCATTGTCATCATCATCATCATCAACTCGGACTATAAAAGAATCACACAAACTATCCAGCAAATCATTAAGAAGGGACATTTTATCCTCTTCTTTAATAATATGGTTTATGCATTCTTGCATTTTTCAGCTGTGATATTAAATGTTCTCTAATATTGTTTCACCTTGCGCAACTCGGACCGCGGTGCATGACGCGGTGTAAATAGTTTTTTAATTTTAGATTTGACATCTTGTTATATTGGTATCGATTCTGGCATGATTCTCTAAACCTAAAACTAAATTTGACAACAGTCTCTCCTTGTCATTTTGTATAGAGTATGACAAGGATAGACTGTTGTCAAATTTAGTTTTAGGTTTAGAGAATCATGCCAGAATCGACACCATTGGCTCTTTGAAGAAGCAAAAATTTTACAAACGAAGAGGTTTTTCAAAAAAAGGTTGGCAACCTATGGATTATTGAACAGGGATCCCAGTAATAGAAAAATAATTTCCTTGACAATTATTGTAACTACAATGTTATTACCATTTTAAAGTTATCAGTAATTTTTTAAGTCTTAGTTTTTCTAATTGAAACTTTAAATTCATAAAGTTTTATTTTTTATTTTGCTAAAATGCTCTCCCTTTTTAGTGAGAATTTTTCAATATTGGCAACACTTCTGAAATGTCAGAATGCCGTCGAATTAAAAATCAGACTGTAGTGTCTAGGATGTAATTTTTGCTATTTGTATTGTGAAATGCAAAGTTAATGAAACAAAACACCACTCTTCAATTATAAGTTAAAGCAATACATTAGAGGTATAAAATTAGTTAAGAGGCATTTAACTGGTCTGAAACTAGACCTTGCTTCGTTACTAATAAGGTTTAATGTTTTATCAGTGGACTATTTTGTACTCACGTGATGGTGATGCTGATGGTGCCTCCACTCCCCCCACCACACACCCCCCGGCGCGGCCGCACCGTAACTGTATCCATAGCTGACAACCGTGAAGAAAAATTCAATTATACTGCAATAGAACTATAAAAAACCGCTAATGTCATCACTTAAAAATTGAATTAATATATACCGTAAGATCCAAGCATATACAAAAACCCACGGAACAGAACAGTGGACACATTAACATATTCTGTTGTGTGGGTTTTTGTTATGAGAATATACTTTGTGAATAGCTGATTTTTGAATTTTTACGCAATAGGAATGCTCTTGACTTCACCTTGTATGGAACTTGGATGACTTGGATGGACTTGTATGGAAAGACGGCCCGTACGATTTCCTCTTAAAATGTTTGGTTAAATTATAAACACTACAAAAGGTTGAAGCACATAGGAAAATGAATAAATTCACAATAACCTCTGCTGGTAGTAGGGGTCGAAGGGCACCGCGCTGGCGGGGTTGTAGGGGGCCTCGGCTGCGTGGCTAGAAGCTGCGTACGAGGGGTCGCTTGTTTCGCTGGCCGTGCGCGAGTACCGTTCTCTGTGCCTATAAAGTTTATAAAGAATTATTATTTTACATACAAACAGAGTGCCTAGTGCGAGTTTTACTCGATCGCACACATCGAAAGCGTAAACGTGAATTTGTATGGAATTGTAGCAGCGCCATCTAGTAGCTACTAGATGACACTACCTCATTCTATAGTAGCTTCTCTAGATGATTTTGTATGGAATTATAGCAGCGCCATCTAGTAGCTACTCAAACTCAAACATCTTTATTCAATATAGACCTTTAAAGGCACTTATTGACGTCTAACAAAACATAAAAATCCTCAACCAAGAATCTAATAGCCTAATTATTTAATCCTTGAATGTACACTGACCTCAAGCATTATTAAGATGTATTCAAATACAAGTAAAATGAAAAAAACAGTTGACTCTACACCTGTTCGGAAATTGGGAGAGCCTTCTCGAGAAGAACAGGCAAGAAACTCGGAAGGTCTTGTATTTTTTTGTCTCCTCTTACTAGATAACAGTGCCTCTATCCATAGTAGCTTCTAGATGAATTTGTATGGAATTATAGTAGCGCCATCTAGTAGCTACTAGATGATACTGCCTCATTCCACAGTAGCTTCTAGATGGCGCTGACCCAATCCCATAGAAACGAAGCTGTTAGCAAGTGAACATAAGGCCGAAAATGAAAGCGAACTCAACCTGCCCCCTTATTCACAACTGTCGGAAAACAATTGAATCGCGGATTTTCTATACCTGTCACATTTTATTGCGGAGCATCAAAGCGAGACGGGGCGCGACTTTTCGAACCGAATCCGCGATTCGACAGTTGCGAATAGAAGGGCTGGACTACACAACAACTAAGGTACTGGTTGTCTTACATCTGATTGTCGGAATAAAGAGTTATATAATGACGACAAACTTAGGCAAGATGGGTAAAGCCGGGGTCCCACGGCGTGCTTTCTCACAGGCCAGATCGCGCCAAGCCAGACCAACAGGTCGTGGGAACCGTCACATCCCATGAGGCCTGCGGTGGCCCGTTGGGGCCCGGCCGATCCGTCGGGAGTCGTTAATTTCAAAGGCGCGACGCGATGATGCCTGTACAGGCGCGTCTGCGTCGGTTCTAACTCATTCATTTCACCTACGGCGGCGTGTGCTCGTACACAAGCCGCAGCCATGCGCTACCGTATCACTTAACATGTAGGACTGTCGATAACGACAGGCCGGTACAGGCCGACACACGCCGTGGGAACGGCTCTGCGCGAGACGCAATCAGATGCACAGGCATCCACAGGCGTGGCGCGATCCGGCCTGGCCTGTAATAACACGCGCCGTGGGACTCCACCTTAAGAAAAACATGTGTATGCAGGCAGGACTGTCTTTGTTATTACAAGTATTACTTTTTATAACGATATTTCGAATGGATATAAAATAATAAAGAAATATATAAAAGTATATTCAGAAGCGGGTTCAAATCCCGCCCGAGACAAAATTTTTTCTTTACTGTTTTTGTTCATTTTTCATAGTAAGATTATTAACAAAATAAATACTTAAAAAACCTTACCTTCGTCGACATTTCCTTCGACATCGTTTGCTTGAAAGTATATACAGTAAAATGTTAAGTTAACAATCATCACACAGAAAAATGACATATTTATTGGTAAACTAAATTTAATAATTAATAATAACTTATACACGGTGTTTCATAATAAATAATCAATGCGTTATCTAAAACTAATTATTAAATTGTGTTTACCCATAACATCATTCAACCCAAAATTTTCATGTAAATCATAGACATGATGATGATACTATGATATGCATGAAAATTTTGGGCTTTACATTATAATTTTAGTGGCACAAATAAATAGCGATTCATTCTAGGTCATGCTGTTCGCATGTGACCTAGAATGATAATTATAAGTTTGAATAATGAAAAAGCAGATGTGGAATACCAAATAAAACAAGGATTGATTGGATTAGGTAAGTTATAGAGAAAGTTCTAAGATAAAGAGAATGATATCGACTCAAACGAAATAGTGATAAATATTGTCTATTATACAGTTAGCTTTAAATATTTTTTACACAATAAATGCAAAGCAAGAAGTAATGCAAGCTCATGGTAGGTGACAATATGGCCAAGGATGGAAGCGAGCTTCAATAAGTTGGTTTTTTTAGCTATCTTGAAGTTTTGTGCGTTTTGGATAATAGTCTTGTTATTTTGGGCATTGTTAATATATTAATGTCGATAAAATTTCAAGGTAGCCATTATATCCAACATACTTTGATAGTTCATGTTAATTTATCGTTTTATCCTATCGTGTTTCGGTGGTCATGCTAGGGGGGCAGATGGGCTCAGAAGCCCTCCCACTAACCAAACCAAGTAGAAAAACTTCTGCTCCCATGGTATATCGAACCCCGGACCCCCAGATCAATGGGTACGTATTAAAATACCGAAATTTCATAATAACTATGACTGAAATACCGATGTACAAAACAACGAAATTCAAAATACCGAAAGTTTTAAATGCAGATAGCCGTTCTATCGAAACATAAAATAAAACATTTTAAAGTAAAACAACAGTCCAAATGCCCGAAGGGACGAAATACCTATAGAATTAATAATATGATTTCAGTGGTATAGGTTCCCATATCTTAGAACAGTTTGACGTTCCGCTCTCTTCGCTTGCTCCGCTACGCATAATCATGTTCTGAACCTAACCTACAGTAGGCAATTTCGTCACCTATTTTCTTTTGTGATAGCGGGGGGCTTTGCCCCCCGATCCCCCACCCTGGTGGGGAGCTGTGCCCCCCGTCCCCCCGCTCTTTAATAGATTTTAGGTTTTGGGATGTAATTTCGCGATTTTGAACTTTGGGATATGGATCTTCGGGATTTTACACTTCGGGATATGGATCTTCGGGATTTTAACCATTTTAATACGTACCCAGATCAATATCGAGTGTTCTCAGACCACGGGAGTGGCCGAAATACTTTACTGACTCCAATTTTTAATAAAGATACAGTATTATGGTCATACGCAACATAGTTACCGTCTCTCTCCATCCCGTTCTCTGTCTCTGTCCCTGTCCCTGTCTCTGTCTCGATCCCGCTCGCGGTCCCTGTCGCGGTCGCGGTCCCTGTCTCGGTCGCGCTCCCTGTCTCTGTCCCTGTCCCGGTCCCGGTCCTTGTCCCGGTCTCTGTCGCGGTCGCGGTCACGGTCGCGGTCTCGGTCGCCGCGCGCGCGGTGTCGGTGGCGGTGCTCGCGGTCGTCGTCAGACCACCGAGTGTTGCTGTCCCCGTGCTCCACCTCCTTGTAACGGTTGTACGGCTCCTGTTGGCCAAGCACGAATACTACAAGTTTATTTTTTAATTACCAAAAAAATTTTGTGTGGTTGTTCAGACAAGCAAACTCAACAACTTTCACTATGGGACCAACTTTGAAATCGCAATAAAAAAATCGGCGGTTTTCCCGATTTGCTGCAGATTCGAGAATCGAGCTTGTGTAATGGTCCCAGTACACGTTGGCCGAGCGCACTCGCCGAGCTCGCTCGGCCAACGTGTACTGGGCCGTTTTGTGTGTATTTGGCGTTTGCCGCCAACACTCGCCGACGACCCAATCAGTGTCGGTTTTTCGTGCACACATCAAAGAGATTTGGTGCAAACCGCAAACAGCGTTCACACGTTGGCCGAGTGTTTAGTTCAGAGCTACGCGTCCGAGAAGACTAGTGTGGCGCTTACGAGTAATAGTTTCGAAGATTGTTTCACGAACATGGCTTCGTGGAGTAATGAGGAGATATTTAGGTTCATTGACTTTTATCATATTGAATCCGTTATATGGCACCCAAAACAATTAAACCAGAGTAAGTAATTTGAGCGTCAGTGGCGCTGTGGACTCGGCACTTGTCTTCCAATCGGGAGGTCCGGGTTCGAGACCACCATGTACCACTGTGTTTTTTGTTTCGAATTTCATATGTACATTTGTCTGACGCTCCTACGGTGAAGGAAAACATCGTGAGGCAACCTGCATACATCTGCGAAGAAATTCAAAGGTGTATGTGAAGTCGACCAATCCGCACTGGGCCAGCGTGGTTGATTAAGGCCTAATCACCCTAACATAGGGTAGGCTCGAGCCCCTCGGTGGGGACGTATATGAGCTGTGATGATGATGATGATGAAGTAACTTGTCTAAATACAATTCATGTTTTGTTAGGCCGCGATCTCCCTAACATCCATCTTCATCTAGCGACCAACGCAGAATGAAACATGGCCAACGTGTAAACAGTACCACCAAAATCTGCAGAGCGCACTCGCCGAGCGCGCTCGGTACTGGTACCTTAATATAAAAACATTAGCATTACCTTAATAGAAAAAGTGAAAAATCTCTATTGTCATATAAAAAAATTAGAAAGCTGTAGCCCTTTAACAAAAATTATAATTTATGCTAAAAAAACCCAAGTTACCAAGTTTTATTTTCAAACAAAGCCCTATAAAATTAAACAATTTTTTTAAAATACTTTAAGTATTTCTTAGAAATGCGCCGAATACGAGTTTGACCAAATATGAATATTCGGACCAATATGTAACAAACCGAGAATTTGGTCCAATTATTGGGTTCCTTATTGCAATACAAGCAGGTTAATACAGGTTTGCAAACAGAGGCATTCGCCCACCTATTTTCGTCCGAGCACCCTACCAGCCTTTGTGCTAGCATGACATCTCAGTCTATGTCCCATTATTTTGTTTATTGTAATAAAAATATTTCAATGAAAACTAATAAAAATAAAATAATATTTAAATATTAAGTAATTATTCGGCAAACTAACACAATATTTGGAGGAATATGGATATTATTCAGTAAACATGTTGATTAAAAATAATATGACAAAAATAAAGGAATAATGAGCCCATCTCCAGTATTAACACAAGAACCAAAAACTTCACTGTACAAATTGATTGTGGCATACATACCGTTTCTGCAATTTTAGTATCTTCCAACCGCTTACTAAGTGTTGGATCCACTTTCTGAGGTCTAACATCTTCAGTCAATACTGGAGGCTTAACTTGAGGCATTAGACATTGAAATTTTTTATCTAAGGTTTTGTCATCAAACATTTCTTGGCACCGTCTACCAAATGGGTCATGAAAAACATCAAGCACCTGTCAATTAAAAAAACATTTCAGAAGTACTTCAGTAGGCGATCTTATAAAAAAAACAAAATAAATTATCATACTATGTTTAGTACATTCTCCATGGTGGCAAAAATTTTTCTGCTTGGTTTGGTTGATGGTAGAACTTCTAAGCCTGCTTGGGTAGCTACCACCGTTTAACCTAAGTTTGTCACCATAACAACAATGTTGATAGCATTATTATGTTCCCACAATTGGAGGTAAGATAGCCAGTTCCTCAGTTTAAGGAGTCCAAGTGAAGCTCACTTCCATCTGCCTTATTGTCACTTACCATCAGTTGAGATGAAGGCCAAGAGCTACAGATTTATTCAAATAATCATGTTCATGTTAAAATATAATATGCAAAAAAAATTTTACAAAGAATTAAACCAATATCAATGTTGGATTAAACTTACCTGACCCATGACAGATTTCCCGTTATACTTCTCTATACATAATTTTGAATACTTCACATCTTGGAATACTATTCTGGCAAAACCCAAATGTCTGTTTGTAAATGGATGGTAAAATATTGTCAATTCTTCATAGGGACCCACTTTATTCATCATGTCTGCTAAAAATGCTCTATCAATATTGTCATTCAAATTTCCAATTGTAATTTCTAATTGTGGTGGAATACCCACATAATTTTTATCAATTTTAAACCTGCAGAATGAAAAAATGTATAAAATCTTACAAAGAGCAAAATAAATTCAAATTTCCCGCCACCTACTTCAGTGCAGTTGAAACTGTTAGGTTGGTAGCACTACTTGTGAGGCTAATATAAAAACAATAAAAATCTTAGCAAAAAATTGAACAAAAGTAACCATTATGTTGTATATTTGAGAATTACTGAAAAAGATATCACATCTGGAGTTGCTACAATAATATACACATACACAACATATTACACATGTTTGATCAACATGAATATGGATTTAATTTCATCAAAAATAAATGTAAAATTTATGGATTTTTCAGCAAACAGAGCCTGATATTGGACTAATAAACGATAATAGTACAGTTAATTTGAGAAATGTTTATCAAAAACAAACATATATCTTTACAAAAACAACACTGATACAAAGTGTAAACTGTTGACATTTAATTATAAATTACCTAGGTATTGGTAAATCAGCTGGCTCTAATCTATTCCATATCCTTGATAATTGTGATCTTGGATCCCTACATTGTACATTGGGATAGTTTGTCTCTCCCGGAACACAACCATCATATCGATACAATTTAGTTGCTCCTTTCACAAGGAAAGGATCCATAAGAAGTTTATAATTTTTAGGTGCTTTGTGAAGCACTGCATTATGACCTGGTGTTTTATGCTCCATTCCTCCATTCATTCTAAAATATGAAAAGTTAAAATGTAATATGACATAACCTTAATCATGAAACAAAAGTTTTTGTTGTCTTATGGTAAAACATATTGAACGAATGTTATTGAGACGTTTGCACCTGTAAAAAAACAATATTACTGTGGTTTATGTAAATAAAAATGCCAAAACAAACCTGAAATGTCCCACTAGCTAAATACTTATTTTTTAATATGAATAGAAAACTAAAAAATAACAATGATATTAAATTCATTTTCTATAAAATAAAAGTCTAATTTCAAGATGTCCATGGTTTCAATACGACTGATAATGACACAATAATTAAAATCTATGAAATGAATTCTTCCAAGCTCTCTCCATGGTGACGGACACTCACTTGTAAAAATGTAGTACCTTACCATACCTCAAGTTGATAAATTGAAACATACTTACGTTTAATAACAATTTAATTGCAAATAACTATGTTTCATTTTTCGAAAATGTTTCAGTAATAATATCAATAGATTTGGTTTATTGACAGTGTAAAAGACATTCTTTTGACTCCTCTATCTGGACACTAATAAAGTACACAAATTATTGGTGACGGATCTCTATTTCGTTTTTAAAAAGAATTTCCATACTTCATGAGCAAAATTAATTTCGTAATGTTGTCTACACCACAGACATATAAATGCACAGACTACATAGAGATGTATGTGGTCTACACCATGAAGTTATAGATAACGTACTTTTAATTTTTTTCTAAGGTTGCGTTCCAAAACAAAATTTCCTTTATCGGGTAAAGTTACCCGATTGAAAATCGGTTTTGGAACGGGGTAAAAAGTGATTTCGCGAAGAATTCTGACCTAGCGTCGCAGAACGCCTTATCTGTGGATTTTCTAACCTCTCTCTATATTATGTTTCATCGCTATCTCTTGGTAGAGAGTATAAATTATGTTCTATGATCACTCGCTGTCATCACCATCATCATCATCATCTTTTTGGATTTGGAGTTAATTGCAATGTCCAAACTTTTACAATAATTCTTTTGTATATTCCACAATTTACCGCGTCAAGTTAATGTCAACTGTCACTACTGTTAGTTACAGCCATGACAGAATAATTACCACTCCTGAATTTTATAGGATAAGTAAATCGCTCTTTCCAGGATCTAATTCACTCGGCAAAGTCCTTCCAAAACACCTCGATAAAAATCCTCCGATGTGTTTTGGAACTGGGATTGAGTTAATTTAACTATTTACCGAGCGAAACTTATCCGTTATGGAACGCAACTTAAGTTGAGGAAGTTAAACAAGTGCTGCCCCCCTAGCACGTCCACCAAAACACGATATGATAAAGCGGTTTATCGCGGTGAACTGTCAAAATACAATAGGGTTTCGTCTCAGAACAATCATTCTTCTGAGGGTTTCGTCGTATTTTGACAGTTCACCGTGATAAATCGCTTTATCATATCGTGTTTTGGTGGACGTGCTACGGGAGCTGATAGCGGGTACTGCCACAGACATAATAGAGATACTACGTATGAGCTACGTATGCTCTTCTGTGGGGCTAGCACGCAGGAGAATCAAAAATCGAATCGAAATCCGAATCGAGGAGTTTGTATGGCAATTTTATTAGTTCTGCTACTCACCGCCGTGGCGCTAATAAAATTGCCATACAAACTCCTCGATTCGGATTTCGATTCGATTTTCGATTCTCCTGCGTGCTAGCCCCAAGCCACACCCCGGACACTCCATACAACGTTCGCAAATCAATTACCTATTACTACTACTTAAACAAATGACGTTCATACACGCGCAAATGTGTGCGTGGAATCTAGTAGGGCTGAGTGAGCGGTTATCAATCGCAATGACGCGGGAAGTGCAGCGACTGCCTTCTCTTTCACCCGCATAGCGCTGTCTCTGTTATCGCCCGGCGCTCGCGTCTACTCGTCCGAGCGATCGCGCGTGCCCTTGTTTACTTGTCAGTGATGTCTACAGGGAAGTGCCGGGTAGGACGAGGTATTTGAAATGAGTGCGAGGAGGTGAGTGGCCGTTCTGTACGTAGTACTATTATCTATTCTGTGCCCAAGCCCCACTGAGTACGTGAGGTACTACGTATGCATAGATATAGAATAAAATAGATGGGCTATAAAAGCCGTCAAACATGAGGAAAAGAGATAAACTTATACACGTTGCCAAAGGAAAGAAGAAGATGGCATCATTTTTTTTTGTCCTTGTTACCGTATATAGGTGAAACTGGTAGTGGGGATTGTTTATCACCAGCATCTGGTGCTAAACAAATACGTGGAGGAAATTTGTTCTGTGAATTATAGCTTACTGTGTAATTATTTAACACTTTAATTAGTGTAATTGTGAACTATTTGAACATTTAAATCATGGTGCACTGCTGCGTTTTAGTTTGTAATAGTGATAGTGCTAGAAAACAGGAAAATATAACCTTTTACAGGTAAGACCTAAATTGTGTCAATAAAAAGCGCCAAAACTATTTTTTAAATTATAAATACAAGTTATATTGCAATATTTTATCCTTCTACTATGGTTCTCAATCATATTATGGGATTAAACATGAAATTTCAAACTAAGTAGTAAGGTTATTGTTAACCTAACAAGCTAGGAATGTCGCCATACAATATGGCCACGTATACAGCTAACGCGTATAACATTTTGCCGGGTTATAATGATACCAGTTACGCTACGACTATTTTTCCTTGATTCGTAGGTAATTTGTTACGTGAAAGGGAACTCACATATTAGTTTCTGTGTTATATTAATATTGACATATTTAAGTATAAAATTTTGAGCATTTTAGATAACAAAGGTAATTCTTTTGAAGTGAGACTTTCCATTTGCTTGTTTGTCTGTATTTAACAGATTTCCTTCGGGGAACCTCCTTTTATTTTTAACCTGTATACATATTGTTTCAGGACGCATCGGTGTTGGATTTCGGTTCAAATTTGAATACGTCCCGAAAGAGAAAAATGCGGCTTCAAATGCTGGGTTTGAAACAATCAGCGAGGTCATCAAATAAAAAACTACGGCCAGTGCGTCAATCGCTTAGACGATTGGGAAAAAAGTACTTGAAAATGTGTAAAGTGATTTGAAGTGTAAGTTAATGATGCAAAATTAGTAGTTGGACATTTTAGATACTGTAGGAGGAACCAATAGAGATTTTCTGAAAAGATTTCCAAGTTGCCGCCAGCGGGGGCGAGGTTGGGGGTGGCAACACGGGCAACTAAGAATAACCAGCTATCTACATCGGCATCTTGCGTTCTTTGCCAGATCTTTTTTCCACATTGTGAGCAAGCTTACCAACTTTGGGCTTTTAGCACCATATTGAGTGCGGTATCAGTAGTTCAATTCTTGAACTTACCCAGCCCAAGTGAATTTTTACCTGTATTGTAGTGAATTTTATCTCTGTAAGCCGAAGTCCTTTATTCGATGACAATAACGGTGCTATTGAAATCTAATTTTAGAAAATGTTTATTTAAAATTTAATATTATACATTTTCTAAATCTTCACAAATATTTAGTAAATGTGTAAATATTGGATTTTAAATAAACTGCAGAGATAAAGAAAAAACAATGATTATTGCCCGCTGTATTCTTAATCGAGCGACGATCTTCGCAAGGTACCTAGCTGGCAAAAGCTGGAAGCGAGTGGTCGCGGATCGTGCTCAGTGGCGAGCACTTGGAGAGGCCTATGCCTAGCAGTGGACGCGTGTGGATGATGATGATGATTCCTAATATTTTTTCTTATATTTGTAAAGATGTTTACATAATAGCTTAAATAAATAATAGTAAAATGTTTTAAAACGAAATATACTCGAGTAAATCCGAAAAGTGTAGTTTTATTTAAAAGTGTAAATAACTTTAGACTGCGGCGAAGGTTGAATGAAGAATTCAATAAAAAAAATCGCAACTTCCTCCCACTTTTATTTTTTGAGACATATTATTGAGCGAGGGGCGCTCATTAAAATGTCTCAAAAAAAATACGTAGATCAATCAACCCTACTTTATGTTTATAGTGGTAAAAGCCACTATAAACATAAAGTAGGGTAAAACTTAAAGCAGCACTGGTATACCCATCTACTTTAGGCAGGTATGACGTCATCTATGTCTGTCCCTTACGGGTATACGGTCACGTCCTATCTATTCATTATTTATCTAAGTACGTATGGTAATGGTATGGTACTGCTCACAGACGAGTAATTATATAGCTGCCAATGTTGTGATCATGGAATTATTACTCAAACAGGAATGAGCTCTTGCTTGAAAAAGTGTGCCGAGCGAGAGATCAATAACTGTACCGTTTGTCTCTTTCGTAATTTTGTGACCACAAATTCTATGAAATAGGATTTTTTTCTTAAAAACAATAACATTCAACCTGAAACATGCTTTTGAAAATCATAATATGCTTAATAATCACGATTGTTAAGGAAGATATAGCTTTTAGCGACAAGGTCGCCCTTTGTACAATTAGTGTTAAGTATATTATTTATACGTTGACTTTAAGCTGGTTGGTGTTGTACAACACAGAATTATTATATTCTATTTTATTATTTCAAAATGGGTTGCGCAAAAGAATTTTATATCTGCTTTTCAATACAAGATAGGTTTTATTAATATAATAATTATTTAAAAAATAATGAATGTCAATGATTGTCTTTCAATAGATGGGTCTTTCCAATCGGTATATTATGTTGAACCCACCGCCACATAACAGATAATCAAATATGTCACAAATGAGTCAACACTAGTGTAACTCTCTCTGTGATATTTTAATACATACCTAGTAAAAGAATGAGTAATATTTTAAGAAGAAAAGAATTAAAAACACATCTGTGTGAGTCGAACTGTTTTAACAATATTTAAAACTTTTGTGGTTTCGCCAATATCTTGACAGAATGTTAATGCCAATTCTTTTATCTAATAACTTAACATCGCATCGTGTAAGCTAAACAATAAATAACTAATATAAATTACTTTTATTAAAAAATGTTAAAAATTGCGATAATATTTAGGTTAGGTAGATACCATGTGGTCACCCTACTACAATGACAACGAAAATTACTGACATTGACAAAGAATCGTTGTTGCAATATAACATTTTTTTAATACTACCACTAGAATATTTCCTGGACGTAAAATCATAGTGTTATAATTATTAATAGTAGGCTAACATGGTAATTTAATTTATTTTATGTTATAATTATTACAAAAAAAAACAATTTAGGTATTTTGGGCTTTAAAAGTAATTATAATAAACAATATTAAAAAATCTTTATCTACCAATAGTTGTTTCATAACTACTAAATTATAAAATATACAACAGTAGCAACACTGTGGGAAAGGGATAAAAGGTACAGTTATTGCTATCTCTCTCGGCACACTTTTGCACTTGCAAGCGTTTAGGCTTAAAAAACATAGAAATAAAGTCCTGAACAACAATGTTTTGAAGAGCTCATTCCTGTTTGAGTAATAATTCCATGGTTGTGCTCGAGCTCAGACTAAGTACACCAATGGATTCGCAATGTTATTATATGTATGTCTCAAAGCGTCCATTATTTTCTTTGGTCCAGTTCAGTCCGCCATTACAAAGCACCGTGTTTGTTGTTGTGCTAAAATATCAGTCGGTGAGCATTATTTGTGAGTGCATTTTTCAGTTATACGTTTTTTAATGAATTCTATAAAGAAAAACATAAAAAGTGTGGAATCTTGGATGCGGCGTCCTTAGTTTTTTCCGCCATCTTAGAGCACCAGCCCAAATGTTGGTACGCTTTTTTCGTAGGTATTTCATGTCTATTGGTATCTATAGTCTAAGTACTCGAGTGTTCGACGCTAGATAGTTAGAAAAAGCGTTATACATGCTTTTTATATGAGACGATTTTGGTGCGGTCCACAATTAGATAATAGTGCAAACATTTGCAGGCATGCATACTATAGTTGGGCCACTTTAATAGGCCACATTTGACAAATCATCAATGATGTTCCATGCCTTGTAATAGTGATCAAACAATATTATTTATTTTTTGAATGATAAAATCGCTCTTGTTGTAATTGCCGCATATTTCATTGATTATTTATCAAAACGAAAATGAAGAATATTATAACACTTATCTTCTTTAAAAAGCTTTCCTAAATTAAATAAATAATTAAAATTGACGGAAACTTGACGTCATCATGTTCCCTATGCAATTGAATCAATTGTTTGAATCATTCGTTTCATTTCTCGGGTAACATTCGAGTAACTAAGTGGACTGTACACCGCACTTTATTTATAACTCTAAAATTTAAAGAGTCTTCGGCAGGCTATCAAAAAGAACAACGTTTTTAGACTATAGGATCAACTGTAAACTCTCAATTCTCTATTGTTGTTCAATGTGATGGTCCAAATAATGGCGGCCAACCGTCCCGCATTCTGCGGGACCGTCCCGGAATGACAGTTGTATTCCCGCATTGCAATATTTAATAAAATAGATCCGTAAATCGTCATATGCATGTCAAATGTTTTGTTTTTTAAAGTGAGGCATGTCCCGCATGCCTATCATTTTTACCCGACTTCAAAAAAAAGGAGGTTATCAACTCGACCCGTATATGTAATATTTCTAGAACTGCCCCGTTTTCATATATGTTAGTCTATATCAGCGTCTGAACAAATGTGCTAAATTTCAAAAGTGTATGTATGTATGTTTTTATGTTTGTGTTCGCATATCTCCGAAACTACAAGTCCGATTTAAGTAATTTTTTTTTGTTGTATGTAGTATAGTCTGATTTTTATGATATCGAGAGAAAACAATCAACAGAAAATCACACATCTTCCTCACAAGACAGCTCACCCTCTTTTTTAACATCTTCAGGAACACTAATCACAGTCTTCAAGCTTTTATATCAAAGCTCCATTACCTTTGCTATTATGTTCTTTTTAAATATAATAAATCCTTTTTTGGCCACCAATATACTGTCTATAACAGAGCACGCGGCAGACCTTTAAAGAGACTTAAAACGTTAACAAGCAGCCCTCCTAGACAAGATGTCTTTCGATAATCGCTAACGCAATCGCTAAATGGACAATGTATGAGATTTAACTATTGCGCTCGAAAGCTAAGCGAGGGCTTATTTCAAATCCCATATATTTTCCTACTAGCGATTGCGTTAGCGATTATCGAAATGCATCTTGTCTAGGAGGGCTGAACTAACAAAAGATTCTTATCTGCTTTTGTTTCTGAATTGGAGCATCACTTGTAGGTAGCATGCAAAACATAACAAATTTGAACACACTCACTTATTCTGTTTTAGCTGTCAATAAAACTCAGAAGTATTTTTTTTAAAGTGAGAAAGAACTAAATAAAATTCAATGTATTGATTTTATCTGTAAATATAAAATTGAATTGAATTTAGTTTGTTTTATGAGTAAAGCGAGTAAATGCATTTATTTTGTTATTACTGTATTTTATTATTCATGTTGTGTCATAAGAGATTATTTATCACTTTCTGCTTTTGAGAAAATGCTAGTTAACTGCTTTACACCGAGAAAAATTCTGTAGTAAAGGCTTTTGCAGTTATTTAGTTTTACTAGATAAAAAAGCAGAAAAAACTAAGAATGCTGATGTATGTAACATAACAATACTCTCGATTAATTAAATTTTATTTTCACGACGCCATTTGTCTCTCATTTTGACAAAGCTAAGCATGGCGTCTGCACTGCCACGGCTTCGGAAATGTTTATGTGTGCGTTAGAGTCTGGCCAATGAAAGCTGAACCTGACATTTTTTCCGCAACTAGCGACAACCTCACGCTATTTTTCCGCAGCTAATGTCATCTCCATACATTTTTCTAGGAACGACTGCGGAAAAGTTAGCATGTGATATTTGTCTACGGGGGCTGGTTCTTTCTGCTACCATAGAGCACCATCACAAATTATTGGCATATTTTTTTTGTAGGTACTTCATGTCCTTTGGTTTCTTTGCTCTGAGCAGTGCACTACCCTTTTCTTTGCGTTTTTGAATCATTAGAAATGAATCTTGAATTCGAACACGAATACAAGTCACAACCAAAATTATTTTCTACTGAACTTTTCGCTCTAAGCCCCTACAATACCATAATTAGCCCTTAGAGCATTTAGCCAATGTCAAATGGCGAATATTGATATTTTCGATAGGTACATCGATGTACCGATATGGAACAACCCTATTTTCAACTTTTGTCAGACAATTTGACATTTCTTAATAATAACCTTGTTGTTACGTCATAGGACTTCGGTAGTTTTTTGTGCGAAAAAGGCTCAAAAGAAGTCAAAAAGTAATTGATGTATAAAAATATTTACTAAAATGATGTGCGTAATCCATGGGCTTAACATTTATACTATGGTTGCAGGAAACATGACGGATAAATTAATTCCCGTTGTCAAGGCTGATGAGGAGGCCGCAGAAGAAGAAGAATTAGTGGATCCTCAAACAACCCTTAGAGTATGTTTTTGTAGTGGCAAAATGTTCTTTCATGAATGATATTTATTCTTGACAAATATGAAGTATTGCATGTTACATTTGTGCTAGTCACCATGTCACCTATTTGCTTGTAGTGATCAGAAAACTAGGGTAATATTTTCACGATTATGAGTTGTCATTAAATCTAAATCATGTCAAAATAATACCAACACAGTCTAGTCGAGAATAATCTACATCTAACTGTAGTATTATTATTCTAAGTCTTCAATTAAGTTGAAATGAATAATAGTAAAAGTGTCCAATCACATGATGGTAGAAAAATTTTGGAAGTTATCGGTACTGCGGTCTCCAATACCCTGTATAATAATCATAGCTATTGTTACAATTTACCTGGAGACACGATTTATGTAGTGTTTGAAAGCTGAAATGATACAGATTGAAATAAGCACTAGAAAACAATAATTTTTGTGTTGTGCTTCCTTATATCCCCTTTAATGCATCGTAGTCACTGACATAAAAATATAGCTAAAACCCTTTAAATTGTAGGACAAAAATGAAAATATTGCTGAATATTGGGTCAAAGTCATACGACTTTACGGTACCATATAGGGGGTATCATTTGTATTAAAATTGGATTTAATTAAAAAAACGGGCCAACCGCGCACACAGGCTTCCACCCTGGGGCCTTACCATACTATTTACAATTAATGTTAAGAGGCTGACAACTCTGAGCTGAGCTTATCGAGCCCCACTTAAAACTTTTTTTTAGCAAAACCTGTTTAAATAATATATGTTACTCTTGAAAATATTTTTGAGAATATCCATGTCCCCAAAACAAATTATAATCAAAAAATTTGTGGTTAAAAAATGCCAAAGACATCCATCAAAAACAGCTTCCAGAAAAAAATACGAGTTATTTAACAACTTAGGTATTTTAACAAATTTATTTTAATAATTTTCAGGGAATTAACTCCTTACACTTAATTTGATAATATTGATGTTTCATAAATCTTCAAATAAGTTATTAGTTTCTTTAAGAAATATATATTTTGTTTTTTTCGCTCAATTTCAATTATGCTCCTCCGTTCATTCAGTACAAACTATGTCTCAGTCGAATTTCAATTATGCTCCTCCGTTCATTCAGTACAAACTATGTCTCAGTCGTTAGCGTTACTCAGCCTCTTAATGTTACTTATTTAACTGAAACCAAATCGTTACTATTACCATGTTTTGACATATGACAGCTGTCAAGGTGTTGTCAAATGTAAAGGAATGGAAACATTTCTGATTTGGTCAAAACATTGTTAATAGTGTGAATATCCCTCTGAACTCTACTTATGGTGACAAATTTAGGTAAGACGGTGCTAGCTAGCCAAAGTCTTACTAGGAACCAACCAAACCCAGCAGAAAATCTTTAAACCGCAATGTGGAATCAAACCCCGAACCTCCAGATCAATACCTAAAGCCCAATCGCACTAATTTCAACGGTTTAGGTTTGGTTTTGGTAATGTTTCGCATTCATTTCGATTCTAATTTGGTTGAGACGAAAATCGGTATCGCACTAATCCTTTCAGCTGAATCGAAATCGAACCTTTGGGGTAACGTTATCCCAGCCGGGCCACACAGATCTCCAAAACCAAACGACATAGCGAAAATCTGCTTACTGACAAAGATAGGTGGTAGTTTGTCGATACATTCTTTAAAGATTGAGAGTTTGTCGACGCCTCAATCCAAAGAACGAACCAATCCAAAGAACGGGCCACACAGCCCCCTTAAACGCGAGCCCGATGAAAACTGAAACTTGTCCGACAAACTTCGACAAACTGCCGCCTATCTATATCAGCAAACAGATTTTCACTAGGTCGTATCGTTTTCGAGATCTGTGTGGTCCGGCTGGGGTAACGTATCCCCAGCCGGGCCACACAGATCTCTGAAACGCGCAACCGACAAACTGAAACTTGCCGACAAACTCTGACAAATTCTAGACATTATAGCGACATACTCAAACAATCTACACTCGCAAGCAAAAGTTTGGAATCAGTTACTTGAAATTGGTTCCGCGTGATCTTGCTTACTAAATAATTTTTTAATAATCATAAAAATGACATCATGTTAAAGGTGCAACTGTCCACTTTAAATCGATATAAAATTAATTCATATCGAGCCCGTAATTGTGGAGTTATCCCGGATTAAGTGAAGGAGGTAGGAAAACAAGGAAATAGGGAAAAATAATGAATGAATAAAACAACAAAAATTATTAAATAAAAATTTTATTTATCTTTAAAAATAAGTGTCAATATTTGGTGTTCCCTCCCCTCGCCCTAATAACTGCTCCAAGACAATTCTTCATAGACCTGATCAGCTTCTGAATTGATTCTTGTGGAATACCTTCCCACTCCTCAATCAACGCTGATTTCAGCTCATTCAGACATGAAGGAGCAGGAGTTCTGGAACTAACCTTCCTCTTCAGTTCATCCCACACGTGCTCAATGGGATTCAAGTCAGGGCTGAGCGCTGACCAGTCCAATGTGGCAATACCAACTTCTTCGAGGTATTCCGTTGTTACACGGGCAGTGTGACAACGAGCGTTATCGTGCATAAGGAGGAAGTTATCACCGATGTATCCAGCATAGGGAACGACATGTTCCAGGAGAATATCGGAAATGTACCGGTCCGAAGTTAGACCGCCTCCTCGTCCCCCGCCAGGCATGAAAACAAGCTCGGTTTTACCATCGAAGGAAATGCCGGCCCACATCATACAAGAGCCGCCCCCATAAGCCACTGTTTCAGCGACACAGCACTGTGCAAATCGCTCCCCAGGCCGCCTGTAGACCCGTCCTCTTCTGTCGCTACCGTGCAAACACATCCTGCTTTCGTCGGAGAACAGGACTTGCCTCCATTGCTCAACCTCCCAATCAAGATGGGTGCGAGCAAACTGAAGGCGTGCTTGTCGGTGAGCTGCCGTGAGTTTCGGGCCTGTGGCAGGCCTTTTTGGAGTCAGATTCGCTTGCTTGAGTCGTCGACGAACTGTCCACTCGCTGGCTGCTACCCCACGAACATCTCGGAGCTCCTGTTGGACGTCGACACCAGTCAAATGCCGATTTCGGAGAGAGGTTGACGCGATAAAACGGTCATCCCTCTCCGATGTGCACCGGCGCCGTCCAGATCTTGGTCTCGGGATAAAGCCACCAGTCTCCCGAAAGCGCTTATAAACTTTCGAAACACAGGATTAGCTTATGTGGAGCCGACGAGCGACAACCCGCTGGCTGAGCCCTTCTTGCAATAGGGCTACGATTTGTGCTGCTTCTGTAGGTGTTGTCTCCATTGTCGTACAAGGTAGAGGGTCAAAAGTGGCGGAGATGTGTACCGGTCAACGTGTGAAAGTCGACTGATAAATAAAATCCGATAACAGGTGCTTTTATAGGGGGTCAATAGGTCGCAACTCGTGACGTATCAAACAATTGAAACACGTCTTTTTCGATACACCTTCACTTAATGCGGAATGGCTCCATAAATACTGGCTTGTTTTTAATGAATTCGGTATCAGTTTAAAAGTAAAGAGTTGAACCTTTAAAATGATGTCATTTTTACGATTATTAAAAAAGTATTAACTACTCAAGATAACGCGCAACCAATTTCAAGTAACTGATTCCAAACTTTTGCTCGCGAGTGTATTTTCCACAGTTTTTTTTTGTGGCCCGGCTGGGGTCAGCCACACTTATAACCTTTTATTGTATTAATTCATAGTATATTAGAAAAAAAAAATTTGTGAACTGAAGTGGTGAATAGGGATAATGCTTTTTATTGCAAATTATATTTGTATTTCCTGGTCAAATATGAGCTAAGGTTGTATGAACTTTTATAACATGCAAAAGTGCAAAAAATAGTTAATTTTCTTTGTTGTTTAGGGAAATAAATTTACATTTATACATACGAGGGACGACTGAAAAGCTCTAAACCTAAGGTATTAAAAGGCCAGATAAAAATCTAAATTTATTTTTATTCTTTTTTCTATATCTCTCACTCTACTTTAACGCATTTCTCACATCTTTTTAAAAGAGCTTGTATCCCACTAAAAAAATAAGATGAGTCTTTGGAGTCAAAATGCTCGTTCACGGCAGCTTTAATTTCTTCATCATCTCCAAATCTTCGTCCCCGAAGATCGTTTTTCAAATTTTTAAAGAGTCGCTGGGAGCCAGGTCTGGACTGTAGGGTGGGTGATTCACTTCATCAAAGCCAGTTTCTCGAAGAGCTTGCCTTGCAATTCACGCCGTACGGACTGGCACATTGTTTTGCAAAAACAAATTTCCTTTGCTGATTTTCCCTCTTCTTTCTTCCACAATAAGAATGAGTACTTTTTTTATAAGTGCTGCATAATACGCGCCGTTCATTGTAGTTTTTTTGTAAGATAGTCAATGAGTAAAATTCCTTCCGAATCCCAAAAAATAGTGGCCATGAGCACACCCCGGACACTCAATACCACGTTCGCTAATCAATTACCTATTACTACTACTTAAGCAAATGACGTTTGTGCACGCGCCAGTGTGTGCGTGGAATCTAGGGCTGAGTGCGCGGCATCTAGGGCTGAGTGCGCGGCATCTAGGGCTGAGTGCGCGGCTCGTGCGCGGTTATCTATCGAAATAACCCGAGAAGTGCAGCGACTGCCTTCTCTTTTACCCGCATAGCGCTGTCTCTGTTATCGGCCGGCGCTCGCATCTATTTGCCCGATCGATTGCGCGCGCTCTTGTGTATGTGTCGGTGATGTCTACAACGAAGTGCGGGGTGGAATGAGGTATTTGAAATGAGTGCGGAGAGGTGAGTGGCTGTTCTGTGTGGAGTACTATTATTTATATTTTGTGCCATGAGTTTCGAAGTCGACTCTTCGACCTTAAACTTCTTTGGCGGCTTCTCTTCCTTTTTAATCCACTGCATTGATTCTTGTTTTGATTCTGGATCATATTGTCGAATCCACGTTGTCAAAAAGGTTACAAATTTCGTCCAAATTGTCCTTACAAGTCGATAAACTCCATAGAAGTTTCAACTCTCGACGCTGTTTATCGAGCGACGTGAGCATTTTTAGAACCCAACGTGCACTAATTTTATTCATGTGCAAATGATTGGGTAAGATATCTCCAATTCGTTCCTTATTGATGCCTAACTGCTATCTGTATCTGTATTTTTATTTGACGGTCCTCCAGTACAATTGTCTTCACTTTGGCGATGTTTTCGTCTGTGACGGCGGTGTTTGGTCGCCCCGGACGGGGGTCATCTTCCAATAACCCTTGACCTTGCTGGAATAGTCTTGCCCAACGCTTGACTGTGGCAGACGGTGGTCGTGATTCTGGATAAACTGCAGACATTTCTTCAAAAATCTCCTTTTCCGTTTTTCTCTTTTTACGAGGAATTTTATGACGGCACGATGTTCCAATTTCGTGTATTGCAGTGATGACTCAGACATGTTGATGTTTACAGATCGATTGCTCGGAATATAATGATCCTAATTAGACAAAACTTATATACTAATTAGATGTCACTCAACTAGTGACTACTTTAGCGAGTGAGTTAAGTACCTACAAGTACCTTAGGCTCAGAACTTTTCAGCCGCCCCTCGTACATATTTGGTAATTGCAATTTCTTTATTTTTAGTTACAAGATATGCACAGAAGCTTGCAGGTTTTTGAAATTAAATATTTTCCCAGTTTTTGTGTAAATATTGATCAATTATTGTAGTTACTTTAGGTAAATTAGGGTTAACATTAGTATTACATGTAACTAGTAGATACAAAAACCGGCCAAGTGCGAGTCGGACTCGCGCACGAAGGGTTATCTAGCTATATCGGTTCTTGAGATACAGCCTGGTGACAGACAGACGGACGGACAGACAGCGAAGTCTTAGTAATAGGGTCCCGTTTTTACCCTTTGGGTGCGGAACTGCGGAACCCTAACTAGGAGATTCAGCCTCTTCATTAAAAAAAACCACTTCTCCATACAAACTAGGTTAGCTGATCGAGACTAGTATGGGAAAGTGGATTTTTTTTGTGATTTCGATGTTGGTCCCATACAAAAAGTTGTTGCATCTGAGCACTAGAATGAGCAGCCCCTGGAAGGTTGTTGATGGTTTAAAAATTATCCTGTATACAGAGATCATTGCCATACACATACAATATTCAAACCATTATCTATTGAAATTCAGAGAGATAAATATGTTGATTTCGTATGTATACAGAGATCATTGCCACACACATATAATATTCAAACCATTATCTATTGAAATTCAGAGAGATAAATATGTTGATTTCGTATGTATGTGAGCTTTTCTTCTGCTCTTTTCCTTCTGGGGGTACACATTGACTCTACTCCTCTGGCTAGAGTCTACATTTGCATCTAGATCCGACACCAGTGTCACCGAGACAACTCAACTTTTGACTATCTTAGTCTGGCGGCAGATAATGCGCAGGAGCGATTTCCTGGAAGAACTGATGTTTTAACTGAATTCAATGTTCACCATAGTTTATGGTTAGGCTCCTCTAAAAATGACCATGCTGGGATCTGCCCACGAATTTGCTCAGAACTTAACACTGGTTGATCAGCCCACCAGAATCCCAAGCAGCAAGTGAAGTCTTCCTTATTACTGGACCTTCTGCTCACAACCCATGTGGGCATCTTATAGCTATACCGTGATAAGATGTTTTTAAGTATTTGTTTTGTTTTAGAGTATTTAATAAACCCTCTTTTCATTTTACGGGTATTATTATAACACCATCTATATTCAATTTTGTAATGTAGTTTAATTTAAGTTTTATTAGTTAGTTGACTTGTATTAGTACATTAAATAGTTTATTTGTATTTTGTAGTATTTTAAATCGATCAAAACACACTGCATTTTTTATAAACATTTAGGTTTTATTTACATTTACAGGAGGAATGCTCTCAGAAACAAGATGCACAAAACCTTTGGTCCAAATACCAGCAATGTAATGACCGTGTCAACTCTCGTTCCAACACAGCTGAAACTTGTGAAGAGGAGCTTATTGACTACTTTCATGTATTGGACCATTGTGTAACAAAGGACCTATTTAAAAAGCTCAAGTAACTCATGAATCATAATTTTACTTTCATCGAAATCTACATCTTAATTGTGATGTTTCCTGATAGCCCCAGTTTCTTTTTAGTGATGTGTTGAGAAGTGTTGCAATTAATTTTATTTGTAAATAAATACAAAACATAGTAATTTAGTACTTCTTTTGTTACTTCATTGATTTGTCACCCTCCGTATACAATACCCAATGAGAGTCAGCACATATTTGGCTGTAGCTGAAGTATAGAATATAATTAACATTAATTGCAGCAAATATATTTTTTTTAAAAGAAACAATTATTGCTCAGGGTGCTAATGGCACAAATAAATCAATAAAACATAATTTCAAATGAAACATCGTGTCAGTGTCTGGAATGATTTAAAGAGTTAATTTTATTAATAAGAAATGCCAAACAAATCACCAAATATTTCATCAGTCTATAATACATACACCTGTATCATTCTATTATAAATATAAAGATTTTAAAATTGACGATTATTTAATTATTAAACATTTTTGTAAAACATCCGTAAGCATCTTTATATACTTAATTAAACAATATTAAGGACAACAAAAAGCATAGACTTTGGCATATAATTAATCTTATACACTAATTAGAATAATAATGAGGCACACTTTCTTGAAGCTTTACGTTTACATAAATTTATAATTATTGTTATAGTTTTGTTTGTGTCATTATGAAATACAAATAAAAAAAACAGTCATAAAACCCAATACCTAAACATAACATGTAATAATGGTATTGCATGACTAACAATTAAAATTAAGCTGTTTTTACATTAAAAACGTTCAGAATTTACACTGACATATTACCTTATAAATATTCTTATTAAATTTCTAGATAACCTACAAAAATAAACAAAAGAGGAATATAAAACTGTATTCTAAAAAAAACTCTTGGTTTGACCCATGTTGAACCAGAAGACAAGCACTGCTACTTACAATAAAAGCACTCTAATTTATGAAGGTCGAATCTGACGAAATTGTGACATAAAAGAGAATGTGTACAGTTTTTCGTAATTAATATTAGTAATATCTATCACAAACACAACTCAGTAATTTCTTGAATAATTAAGTAAAAACCACAACATTGTAAAGCTTTTAAATTGGCGGTTAGACGAAGATTGTTGTTGTGAAATCTGTTTCGCAACAAAAAGACGGAATACAATGATAAGTAAGTTTTTGCACTATAATTAATTGCTTCACTATTTAAAAAGGTTTCTTTGACAAGTGAAGTAATGAAAATATGATGTTATGTATTTATGTATCAATAATATACCGGGTGAAAGTGACGGTGTCCCATTTCTTTTAACAGTGAGTTCAAACCAACCAATCAAACCAAAGTTATTATTCGTTTATCTATGTAAATTTTTCCCGGAAAAGCTTTTGAAGCGAAAAACAAGGATTTAATTTTTGCAATGTATGGCGCGCCGGTTTAATTTTTGTTCCGTACACACTGTGGTGCGCTGACGTTCGATTACCCAAACAGCTGACTTCGCGCGCAGTATGATGGAAATGTAATACGATTTACATTGCGAAGTTTATTTTTGTGTAATTATTGTACTATTTTAACAGAATAGGATTTGTAAACGTTAATTTAGTTATATTACACTAGAAAATTTATAAAAAAATAATATAATAAAATCCTTAAAATTTATGAATTTTTCAGAAGAAAATTTCCAGAAGAAAATTTCAGTGATTTTCAATTAAGAATCATGGTCTGAACTCACTGTTATAAAAAACGGGACACCGTCACTTACACCCGGTATAATCTGAATTCTATGCATATTCCTTATTGTAAATTTATAAAATGAACCTTTATGATTATTATATGATAATTTTGTCATTTGTTGAGAATGGCTACAGCCTAAATATAAATGTAATTAAAGTAGTGTAAGTATTACAAAGCAACAACTGTGCAAAAGTTACACGTTACATTTTGACATTAGTAGTAAGTATCTACACATGATTATGGAAGTGATTGTAGGTTCATTCTGTTTTTTTGAAAATTGTTTAGTCGCAGGGCCTTTTCCGAGAGTGAGCTATCATAAGTACAATCTACGATACACCGCATTCTAATTGCTATTTAGAAAGCAAATTGAAAACTTATACATCATTCTCACAGTGGCTTAGAAATATGAAAATAAACATTTTAAATAGCAATAACAAGAATAATATAATATTGTCTAAACAATAAAATTTAAATAAAATAAAAAAATAAGCATATTTATATAATATAATAATCGTTATAAATATGCTTCAATATTAAAATCTGATGATGACCTGTACACTAACTGGCATCACCCAATGTTTGTATCAACGTTTAACTCACTGTACGTAACAGACTTATGGAATATACGTTAAGATTCATTCAAACAATATAATTGACTTTTGATCCAGTTAACTAAGTGAACTGAACTCAACAACAATAGGCATTAAAATAGTAAAGCCGCGCGCAAAAACAGATTTCTTTTTTTACCTTTCTTTTTAATTAATGTAACAGAACATTCATTTTGTCGTGCCAGTTCGAAATTTAAATAAAACTTAGGTGAGTTATCTCTTTAGAAATCATGTACGGACTTTAAAGAAGTTAATTCCATTTTCAAATTACATTGCCGGCCGCTCGAGCACACCAGATAAGAAATTGCTGGCCTTTGCCTGAGCCCGGACTGCAATTACGCTTAATCCCAAAGAAGGTTGTGTAAGATATGGTCTCATATCATAGCATGTTTGAGAAAGCGGAATTTACCTGTACACCCACGCGTGGGTGAAACAAGTGATTGTACGGATCACCACCACCCTTAAGGCGCATAGTAAGGTCAAACATAAAAAATCACTGCAGAAAAAACCGGTTCTCTTCATAAATATTGAATAAAAAAATCTTTAAAAAATATATGTTATTATTCAACGCATTCTTTAGAGGATGGTCTTTTTAATTTTTTGATAAATTAATTAAAACTTGGTTAAAATGTGACCCAAACATGCCTCGATTTTAAAACTTTAAACCTAATCGCGTCGTAAATATTAGGCTAAATCATATACTTTCGATTTCAATAAATAAAGTGAACAATATATCAGTGCGGGACGATCGACGCAAGGTCATTGGGACCACTATGCGCCTTAAAATCATATTTTACTTTTCAACGTGCAACAGTCCGTAGTATAAAAGGTTGGAGTGTTACTAGCTGGCGCCGACTTGTAGGACGTTGAAACAAATCTCACAGACCCTTTGCGGTTTGTTCATATTGAATTTCAGTATAGGTATGTCTTGGCTTGAACATTTGTTACACAGCATTCGTCCACAGTGGCGGCTGCAAAAATAGACAAGAACAATTAGGTGATACTGATAAATGTTATATTTTTTTAATAGAATTGAATATACAGAGTGGCACATTTAGATCGGTCAGTATCGGCAAATCTTTAACTATACTATAAGACATACAAAGACCTGCAGGCCAATTATGGATCTTTCATCGTATGACATGGTATAAATTTGAGAAAAAGAAGTCATGAAATGCTGCATTTCGTGTTACCGATCTCCAATGATATCATCATTATGGCATAATTTCAATGATGTCATCATTAAATAATGAACAAATGATCAAAAATCTGACCGGAAATTCGTATTTTTCGTTTTGCACTATGATATTATTTGCAAAACCATAAGATCGGTTATAGGCCCTCTGTTCTTAGGAGCCATGTCATCGATTAGTAACAAGAAAAACTGCATACATACATTTATAAAAAACTTTTACTCAGTTCGGGAATCGAGCCCAGTCATATTGAAAAATAGAACTTACATTATTTCTATTGGGATATCGATTGTGTAGGTCATAAGCAGTAAATGTTACTATGAAACATGATATCAAAAATGAATAAAAATGTTTAAATTAAATTAATTTTATTTCATATCAAATAACGCAAATAAATTATTTAAAATTATAACATTTTAATGCAAATTCACAACCAAAAAATACTAAAAGTACCTACTTAGACGCTATTGAAATAGGACATCACCTAACGTACGTAACGTTAGCTAATGACATTTGGTTCGACAAGTTGATACGATAAAATCTGGTCCGAAATAGTAAGCGCACTGATAGCGCCGCTCGATAGTACTTTTAACGCGCTTTTTGATTCGGACCGGGCAATTATGATCATTAGCACTGTGTCCGAAACAGATAAGTATTTCGGACCGCAGGATTTGAATGAATATAAAGGCCGCGTTCCAGATAAGCATTTTTAGCCATAAATATCAACATTTTTAGCATCTCTACGTTTCATTAGCGGTGAAGCTGGTTTTTCTTGCTGGTTGTCATGAGTTTCATTTCAGCATTTTTGACACGAAATGCTAGCATCAAATACCCATGCTAATAAATGGGTCCTCTGATACCACTTTTTGATATCTTTCAAATTTGACATTTGGAATCTTTTTTTCATGAATCAAAAAGGATTTTCAGCGGATTTAAAAAATTCATTGAAAGATATTTATAATATTAGCCAATTCTGATTTATATTATTAGAAATTTTACGTGGTGTTACTAAGTAGGTGAGGTGTCAAAATTCAGCACAAAAAATCAGTACCTTCCCGTTTCATTTGTAACAATTAGCGCGGCAAAAAATGTCAACATTTCTTATAAGAAACGCAAAACGAGGCTAACATCAGTAGCAGTGCTTATCTGGAACGCAGGGAAAGTGTAGTATTAGATGTAAAACGTCTTTGAAAAACACATATCAGACGAACTAGCATGTAAAAAGAAAAGTGTATTAGAAATGACAATGCCCCGTTTGGCGGTCAAAGTTAGCGAATAATAATAGAGGTGCGTCCGACTCACCAGTGGTGTTTGCGCATGGTGAGCGTGAACTTGGTGCCGCACTCCTGGCAGAGGTCGCTGTCGGCCCACGGCGCCTCCGCTGGCAGCGCGTCCAGTAGCCGGTGAAGCAATTGCTTGGTCGCCACCTAAACACAAGGGTTCGTGCAGTATTCTCTGTGTGGAAGAGGGAAGAGGGCAACCGCCCGAAGAAAGAAGAGGAGACGTAAGGTAGACGGAGCCAGCAGCGGTACCACAACAGTGGGCACACGGCGACCAGGGGCCTTATTCGGCTAGCGTTAACGCATTTGTGGCGTGTCAATGACGCATCAACATCGTCGCTTTTTGAGACAGTTATTGTTGGTTAACCGAATACTAACTAAAACATTTGTCACTATTGACTTATCAAGAAATTGTAGTACAAATAAATTACATCACAAAATGCGCATAAAAGCGACAAACGCAGTTTTATTGAAACACTATCGCGACGCGACAACGACGTTAAGATTAGCGGAATTAGGCCCCTGGTGGCGGGCACCGAAGGCGTGACGTGTGTTGTCCGACCCGTAAGGGGAGAGGGACACAGGGGCAAACGGAGACAGATTTTAAACATCTTGTAGGGAGTCAAGAAGTGCAGCGCGGCTAGAAGTGCAATTTGCAGGTACCGCGCGCATCTCCCGCTTTTTCGGCCCAGGATTTTATTATAACCAGGATTGGTTGAGTGGGGCCATGGGTGGATGGTGGGGTTTGTCTGTGTGTAGTGTTTAAGTGACTTAGTACATTTTTCAGATATCAACTGTGTTACATTTCTCTACGCGTGTGTACAGTAAAGAATAGGTGTGACGATATAAATCCGTTTTGTAAAAAAGGGATGTTACTCAATAGGGTTGTAACGCTGCAATTTTTGCAGTTGCAATATTTCTAAAAAAATATAAGTAGGTATTTTGATTTTGACTTGTGTGAATGATCCATAGCTTGACATAGATTTTGATTTATGTGATATTGCAACGTTACAGGGAATATGCACACTTTTTAGGGTTCCGTAGCCAAATGGCAACCCTTATAGATTCGTCATGTCTGTCTGTCTGTCTGTCCGTCCGTATGTCACAGCCACTTTTCTCCGAAACTATAAGAACTACACTGTTGAAACTTGGTAAGTAGATGTATTCTATGAACCGCATTAAGATTTTCACACAAAAATAAAAAAAAGCAATAAATTTTGGGGGTTCCCCATACATAGAACTAAAATTAAATTTTTTTTATCAAACCCATACGTGTGGGGTATCTATGGATAGGTCTTCAAAAACCATATTGAGGTTTCAAATATATTTTTTATCTAAACTAAATAGTTTGCGCGAGAGAAACGTCCAAAGTGGTAAAATGTGTGCCCCCCCCCCCCCCTGTAACTTTTAAAATAAGAGAATGATTAAACTAAATAAAAATATATGATGTACATTACCATGCAAACTTCCACCGAAAATTGGTTTGAAAGAGATCTAGTAAGTAGTTTTTTAATACATCATAAATACTACGGAACCCTTCATGGGCGAGTCCGACTCGCGCTTGGCCGGTTTTTTATATTGGAACATGTTTTTTTTATAATCCATAAAATTCAATTAATTTTAAAATTGCAAAGTAATACATGGTTCTACGGTTTTACTACAAAAAGTTTTTAAACGCTGTCTTAAATAAGACATTGCTTAAACAAGATGATATCTCTAGTTATTCCTTTAAAACAAATAAAACAGCATCGTGTTCAAACAGTGTCTTACTTTGGAAACCGTTTTAAAACTGCAGTAACACCGTTAATGTTAAAGTAAAAAATATAAAATTAAGTAGGTGAGTTATTTTTTTTATTATTATTGAAATCATTCCCTTAATTTTTTCTGGGTGATTTCAATGCAATTAAACTTATTTTTCATCGTAATTAGATTGTTACTCTGGTGACTACCTAAACCAGAGGTTCCCAAACTATTTTTCTCATAGACCAATTTCGAAATTTTGTTGATTCCGGTGGACCCCCAGCAGCTACATTTCTACCATATTTCTAAAACTCGACAAAATATGTGAAGATTAGATCTAACTATGGAAATTTGCGTTGCGGCTGAGTTCCAACCACGAATAAACAGTTTTCGAAAAAAAACTGACACGTTGCACTAAATAATGGAATATGCAAGTATTTACAAGTAACAGTCACTGAGCTTCTTAAAATATTATCTGCCTAAATTGATAGGTCAAGCCAACATTTGATTTCTTGACTATCGAAACCAGATAAATTTTCGTGGTCTCTCGCTTACGAATAGGCTTTTTGACAACATTGAAAATATACTACAAGTTATGGTCATCCTATTAGATCATCATCATTATCATCACAGCTCATATACGTCCCCACCGAGGGGCTCGAGCCTACCCTATGTTAGGGTGATTAGGCCTTAGTCAACCACGCTGGCCTAGTGCGGATTGGTCGACTTCACATACACCTTTGAATTTTTTCGCAGATGTATGCAGGTTGCCTCACGATGTTTTCCTTCACCGTAGGAGCGTCAGACAAATGTACATATGAAATTCGAAACAAAAAACACAGTGGTACATGGCGGTCTCGAACCCAGACCTCCCGATTGGAAGACAAGTACCGAGTCCACAGCGCCACCGACGCTCATCCTATTAGATAACAGGATAAAAAAAGCATAATTTATTTTATTTCATGATAATTTATGTATATTTATTGGATATTTCGCGAAATAAATTTCGAATATTTTTTTATATTTTGTCTGTGACGGAAACGCCTATGATTGGACGTAGCTCTGGTGACGTCACACGCAAGTAAACAAGTTAGTTTGACTTGTTTACTTGCGTGTGACGTCACGCACGCCATGTTTTGCGCCATTACAGAAACAGCGCTTTTTTCCACGCTTTTAGAAATTTAAATTTTATTATTGATTTGTAAAGATAAATAGGTCTGATTTCCCGGAAATATTAATGAAGTATTATGACATATAGAATAATGTAAAATGAATTTCTAAAACGAGTCAAATAACCTAAGCCCCGTTTTTTGTCACGCCAACGTAGACCCCAGTCGAGTCTCCCGCGGGCTCCTGGGGGTCCACCTGGACCACTTTGGGGAATCAATGACCCGAACGATACCAACGAGGGTGCGGCGAGGCACGCGCGCGTACCTGCACGTTGAAAATGGAGACGCCGTCCTTGTTCTCCTGCGCGAGGCAGGCGCCGGCGCGGGCCAGCACGCGGCACAACGCGCCCTGCCCGTTCATGTAGGCCAGCAGCAGCGGCGAGTTGCCCTGCCACACAGATTAGATAATACTTCTTATCATCACAGCTCATATCACAGACGTATATAGGGAAGCAGGCTAAACGTATTGTTCAAAAAGCGTGGTAACTTTACCACATGTAAACATTACTCACACACAAACAATATTAATTTAATTTTATTGTAATTTCTGGAGTTTTATTATATGATGCGTTAGAACACTTCGGGGCACAGCACTTTACCATTGTTCTTGTCCGACTAGCAGTCATTTTTATTTAAAATCACAAAACAAAACATTTTAACACAATGTCACGACGCCATTTGTCTCTTATTTTGACAAAACTAAACACGGCGTCCACGTGGCGTCTGCCATGGCTTCGGAAATGTTTATGTGTGCGATAGTATCGCCATAGACAAAATACAGAAATAGCGATATATCATGTCACTTTGGAGTGAAAGTAAAAACGATATACATTACTTATGACAAATGTGTGAGTAAAAATATGTTAAGTCTGCTTCCCTTTATACGTCTGTGGCTCATATGCGTCCCCACCGAGGGGCTCGAGCCTACCCTGATTAGGCTTTAAGGTCTATCCGCACACCTCAGTGCCGACACGTGACGATCAGTGACGTATCTATCAGTGTCAGTGAAAAATGATATTGTAGCATATATTTTATACGACGCCATCCGTGCTCGTCAGTGTCAGTGACGTTCAGTGATTTTCAGTACTGCGCCGACGCTCGCCGTGATTCGACGCGAATTTCTCGGAGAGAATTTTTCACTGACGGCACGGACGATTTCAAGCATTTTAAGATCGATGACGAAAAATTTATAGAATTGGTTTGATCACATACTGTTTTACATGTGTATTACGCAAGTTTTACACAAGGTAGACCTTGCACATAGAACATTCATGGACACCAACTTTAAAATTGCCTAAATTTTTCAATAATACAAGAAATTAGATACAAACGATTCGCTTAGAATCGAATTCAACTATAGTACGTTGTAAGTCTAGAGTTCATCGGCGCGATCTATTATTTCTAAGAACAAATTTTACATTAATAAATTCTGTTGCAAAAAAAAAAATAGCAATTATTGACGTACCTGTAAGTCAGTCTTGTTAATGGGGTAGTCTGGCATAAACTCCAGGAATATTTCACATATGGTGGCTGCGTTGTCTTTCTTACACCAGCAAAGTTCGTGTAGCGGGTTCCGACCTGTCAACGAAATCTTATAGAATACTAACTGTTGCCCATGACATCGTTATCACAGCTCATATGCGTCCCCACCGAGGGGCTCGAGCCTACCCTTTGTTAGGGTGATTAGGCCTTAGTCAACTACGCTGGGCCAGTGCGGATTGGTCGACTTCACAAACACCATTGAATTTCTTTGCAGATGTATGCAGGTTAATTTTATATCTATTTGTATTAGCGTTGCAACTTGAAAAAATGACAGATTCAGCTTTCACGCTTTACCTAAATCGCTTAACCGCTATTGAAGAAATTTGGTATAGTCAGCTTAATTTCTGAGAGGGACAATTTCGGTTTGATTCCGAATTTTAATGAGTTCTACGTAGATGAAGACGCGGGCAAGACCTAGTAACAAATGACATAATACATGTGATTTTTTTATCACCCCGGAAAATTTAAGGGACGCTTCAGGACACATCCATTATTATATGAAAAAAAAAATTAAATACTGCTCTCAACTGGTGCAGTATTTTTTGGATATTTTAGAAAATTAATATAAAATTAAGTAGGTGAGATATTTTTTTTTAAATTTTGCTGGGCGATAAAAAAGTAACCCTGTATAGAGGGTGTAATGCAATCGCTTCCGAAAAAAAGAGAAAACATTCTGCTCGTGCAACTGAACAACTTTCCCCAACGAATATAATGTCTAAAAACAACAACAATTTTCGCACTATCCACACAAAACGATATTGAATATATTTAAAAAGTTGTTGTGGAAAGTCCAATTTTTATTTTGCATCTTTGGACATATGTTCCTTGGGGAGAGTTGTTTAGTTTCGCAAGTGGAAAAATAATGGTGTTCTCTATTTTTTGGAGGTTGGTTGCATTACAGCCTGTATACATATAAGGTGTGCTGGCGGTCACGGTACTGGGGCCGCGGTCCGAAGTGTGGTGGCGGCACAGACGTATAAAGGGAAGCAGACTAAACGTATCGTTCAAAAAGCGTGGCAACTTTACCACATGTAAATATTACTCACACACACACAAACAATATTAATTTAATTTTATTGTAATTTCTGGAGTTTTTTTTATTATATGATGCGTTAGAACACTTCGAGGCACAGCACTTTACCATTGTTCTTCTCCGATTAGCACAATGTCACGACGCCATTTGTCTCTTATTTTGACAAAGCTAAACATGGCGTCCGCGTGGCGTCTGCCACGGCTTCGGAAATGTTAGTATCGCCATAGACGGAAGACAGAAATAGCGATATATCATGTCACTTTGGAGTGAAAGTAGCAACGATATACATTACTTACGACAAATGTGTGAGTAAAATTATGTTAGGCCTGTTTCCCTTTATGCGTCTGTGGGTAGCGGTCATGGTGCGGGGGCCGCGGTCCGAAATGTAGTGGCGGTCGCGGTGCGGGGGCCGCGGTCCGATGTGTGCTGGCGGTTACGGTCCGACGTGTGGTGGCTGCCACGGTGCGGGGGCCGCGGTCCGAAGTGTGGTGGCGGTCGCGGTGCGGGGGCCGCGGTCCGAAGTGTGGTGGCGGTCACGGTGCGGGGGCCGCGGTCCGAAGTGTGGTGGCGGTCACGGTGCGGGGGCCGCGGTCCGAAGTGTGGTGGCGGTCACGGTGCGGGGGCCGCGGTCCGAAGTGCGTGTGTGCGTGTGTGTGTGTGTGCGGTGGCTCACTACTCACCGCGGTGGTTGGCGGCGGCGGCGTCCAGGTCGGTGTCGGCGAGCAGCGCGCGCGCGGCGGCGGCGCGGCCCTCGCGCGCGGCCACGTGCAGCGCCGTGTCGCCGGCCGCGTCCACCGCGCCGCACTCCGCGCCGCCGCCCGCCAGCGCGCCCACGATGCTCGCGTGCCCCGCGCCCGCCGCCACGTGGAGCGCCGTGCGCCTGACGCAACAAGCGACCACACAACAGATGAAACAGCACTCCGTACAGCTGGCGGAGCGCGGGCTGCCAAGACTGGACTCAAATCACGCATTATCTCACAATCTCAGTTACACAATCACTACGTCGTACCACCGGCGCGTATTTAGTGTGGCCGATGTGATAAGAGTTTCGTGACGCTCGTCAAGGGATACGTGTGATTTAGTTTTATCACAAAGAACAATGGTCACTCTCTTAGAGTGATTTTCACCCAAAAAAATCAAAACTTAGAGATTTCAAAAAATAGTTTAACTTATTGTTCTGGTTAAAAATGTATGTTGAAATAATTTCATTATTTTTTTAAATCCAGGTTAAAGAGATATTCAGGTTTTAATATTATTGATAAGATACGTGCCGCGCCGGCGTGCTACTCTTTAAGACGTAGTGATTCTGTCACTGAAATTGTGAGATAATGCGTAACTCAAGTCCAGTCTTGAAAACCCGTGCTCCGTCTGCTGAATGGTGAGCGGCCACCTCCCCGCACTCATTTCAAATACCTCACATCCCAGCCCGCACTTCGTTGTAGACATCGCTGACACTTAGCATCTCTGTCGTTGGGTCTAGCTCCGGCCAATAGTAGTCTCCCGAACACCGCCTCGTTCTCCGAAAAGGCCGCCAGGTGCAAGGATGGCACCAGTGTCGCGTCCTACACCTTTGAGATAGATAGCGGGAACTTACTTGTTAGTATCCCTATCATTGGGTTAGCTCTGGCTAATAGCAGACTCCCGAGCACCGCCTCGTTGCCCGAAAAGGCCGCCAGGTGCAAGGATGGCGCCAGTGTCGCGTCCTACACCTTTGAGATAGATAGCGGGAACTTACTTGTTAGCATCCCTATCATTGGGTCTATAGCAGACTCCTGAGCAGCACCTCGTTGCCCGAGAGCGCCGCTAGGTGCAAGAGCAGCGCTGGTGTCGCTTCCTATACCTTTAGATCAAGTCCACTTATAGAGATAGCGGGAACTTACATACTTGTTAGCATCCCTATCGTTGGGTCTAGCTCTGGCCAATAGCAGACTCCTGAGCACCGTCTCGTTCCCCGAAAAAGCAGTCAGGTGTAAGGATGGCACCAGTCTCGCATCCTATACCTTCAAGATAACGTTCAGTTATAAAGGTAGCGGGGTCTTACTTGTTAGCATCCCTGTCGTTGGGTCTAGCTCCGGCCAATAGCAGACTCCTGAGCAGCACCTCGTTGCCCGATAACGCTGAGGGGTGCAAGGGCGGCGCCAGTGTCGCCTCCATACCCTCCAGATCAAGTTTACTTATAGAGATAACGGGAACTTACTTGTTAGCATCCCTATCGTTGGGTCTAGCTCCGGCCAATAGCAGACTCCTGAGCAGCACCTCGTTGCCCGAGAGAGCCGCCAGGTGCAAGGGCGGCGCTAGTGTCGCGTCCTGAACCCGCGAGTTAACGTCCACCTCCACCGACAGCAGGAACATGACGCTCTCCATGTCGGAGTTTTGGATCGCCACGTGGAGGAAATTGCGACCCTTTTTGTCTACCTGCGAAGCATGTGGCCACGTGATAAATGTCGGTTCATGTTTGAGAGTAATCAAAATGATAATATCACGCCATAGCTTGAAAACTACTTTACCTATTTCATTAAACTTTTTTTAGGTTTTCTAAAACTTTGTAGAAGGTACTTACGGAAAGAGAAATTAAGAAAATTTCAAAAAACGCGCTTTTGATAGCTAGTTTCTTATAAAGATAATTTGCAAGAAAGCTCTTTTGCATGGTCCAATTTTTTTTTAAATAACCTAACCCAGGACTTAACGTTAATAATATCATATAAAAAAATTTGTTTGTTATAAAATGAAAACAGTTCTAAAAATTCGTCAACATCCCTATTGAAAGAGGAATGACTTGTAATATCAATTTTAAGGAATCATTTTCCGAATGTCAAAGCAAATAAACGAGGAAAAAATGTTACGGAAAAGAGCAACGTAAAAGGGGGGAGCTTATCTCTAGTAAATAGAAGGTAAGGTTGGGGTAAAGGAGTTTTCTTGTAATAGGGGTGTGGGTAGGGCTGCCAGATCTAAATAGCGAAATTTTGGGACAGAAGCTTGTAAAAATTGGGGTTTATCACTTTCAAGTCGGGATAGTAAAAAAAACTAGATTTTAACTTAAGAAAGTGAAAAGAAGAATATTTGAACGTTGATTCCACTCCCATATAGCCAAGTCTTAAATATAATAATTCCAAATATTTTAGGGATAAATATTCCAAGATAATTCAGTCATGGTATTTGTCACTGCTTTATTATGAAAAATTGAATAAAAAAATGTGATCTGGTCAAAAATCGGGACGTCATAGTTAAATCGGGACGTGTCCATAGACTTCTCGAAATCGGGATGTCCCCCCGCTCAAATGGTGGCACACCTGGCAACCCTAGGTGCGAGCCACCCACACGTCACACGACCGACCTGTTCCGCGGCGGAGGGGTGCTTCTCGAGTATCGCCTGCGCGGCCTTGTTGTTCCTGGCGGTGAGGGCGGCGGCGAAGGGCGTGACGCCCCTGCTGTCGCGCGCCGCCAGGTCCACGCCCGGCTGGGCCAGCAGCAGCGAGATGATGCCCGCGTGCTGGTTCTCGATCGCGATGTGCAGCGGCGTCTTGCCCTCCGCGTCCTTGGAGTTTATGTTGGCGCCGTGCTCCAGCAGCGTCTGCGGCGGAACCATCCATATGACGCCCGTCATGCAACGGGTACGGATTTTAACGCAACAGTGCATTGACCCATGCAGATACGGTCGGTCAAGAGAGAAAGCGCTGCGCTAGTGTTATCTCAGTGGCTGTTAATACGATACTGTCCTGGATTTCAACCTTAGGGTGGTATGTCCCTTTTTTACCGACCGTACTCATGCCGTAGAAATAACGTAGCCTACTACCACTGCAGGACACTGACCTGTATGACCTGCGTCAGCCCCCAGGTGCAGCACAGGTGCAGCGGGGCCTGTGCTTCGGCCTCTGCGCTAGATCTACGTCCCCGCCCACTACAGCCTCCCAGGACACTGACCTGTATGACCTGCGTCAGCCCCCAGGTGCAGCACAGGTGCAGCGGGGCCTGTGCGTTGGCCTCGGCGCTAGATCTACGTCCCCGCCCACTGCAACCTCCCAGGACACCGACCTGTATGACCTGCGTCAGCCCCCGGTGCAGCACAGGTGCAGCGGGGCCTGTGCGTCGGCCTCTACGCTAGATCTACGTCCCCGCCCACTGCAGCCTCCCAGGACACTGACCTTGTATGACCTGCGTCAGCCCCCAGGTGCAGCACAGGTGCAGCGGGGCCTGTGCGTCGGCCTCTGCGCTAGATCTACGTCCCCGCCCACTGCAACCTCCCAGGACACTGACCTGTATGACCTGCGTCAGCCCCCGGTGCAGCACAGGTGCAGCGGGGCCTGTGCGTCGGCCTCAGCGCTAGATCTACGTCCCGCCCACTGCAACCTCCCAGGACACTGACCTGTATGACCTGCGTCAGCCCCCAGGTGCAGCACAGGTGCAGCGGGGCCTGTGCGTCGGCCTCAGCGCTAGATCTACGTCCCGCCCACTGCAACCTCCCAGGACACTGACCTGTATGACCTGCGTCAGCCCCCAGGTGCAGTGGGGCCTGTGCGTCGGCCTCTGCGCTAGATCTACGTCCCCGCACACTGCAACCTCCCAGGACACTGACCTGTATGACCTGCGTCAGCCCCCAGGTGCAGTGGGGCCTGTGCGTCGGCCTCTGCGCTAGATCTACGTCCCCGCACACTGCAACCTCCCAGGACACTGACCTGTATGACCTGCGTCAGCCCCCAGGTGCAGCGGGGCCTGTGCGTCGGCCCCTGCGCTAGATCTACGTCCCCGCCCACTGCAACCTCCCAGGACACCGACCTGTATGACCTGCGTCAGCCCCCAGTGCAGCACAGGTGCAGCGGGGCCTGTGCGTCGGCCTCTACGCTAGATCTACGTCCCCGCCCACTGCAGCCTCCCAGGACACTGACCTGTATGACCTGCGTCAGCCCCCAGGTGCAGCACAGGTGCAGCGGTGCCTGTGCGTCGGCCTCTGCGCTAGATCTACGTCCCCGCCCACTACAGCCTCCCAGGACACTGACCTGTATGACCTGCGTCAGCCCCCAGGTGCAGCACAGGTGCAGCGGGGCCTGTGCGTCGGCCACCACGTCAGTGCCAGCGCCGTCCGCACCCACACGTCGCGGTGACTCCACGTCGCAGCCGGCGCGAATCAGGAAAGTGGCTAGGGCTTCCTTGTTCTCGTCTATTGCCCTGTTGACGTCCGCCGCGTTAGAACAGAATGTTATAATAATATTTTCACTTCTCGTGCTCGCAAAGTTCGACTTTATGTCGTTTATAGGCTGCATAAAATGGCTATTTATGTTCTAGAGTATAAAGTAAAATTTTCTTTTAGACAAAGATTCTAAGGCCCAACAGCCAACAACGCTCGATAAAACTTCACAGAATAACTTGCGATAATTTATTTATTTGTCTTGTGTTTTCTACCTCAAAAGTCATGACACCAGATAAAAATCGTAACCGGTTATTATTAAAACGCGAGCAGCCGATTAGTGAAAATCCTGTCACATCGGCAACGTCTACATTTAGTAACATACCATCGTCACAAATAAACACCGTAAATATGCCAGGAAAGGCGATTTCTTTTAATATTACGAACTGTACAAATTTTACTTTAAATTTTCGTTTATATTTTGAAGTAATTGTTTAATTTTCTCGCAATCGAAGTGAAAAGCAGAGTGTAAAACACTGGCATAAACAAGTCATTGTACCCCTCAACTTATGATCCAAAATCGTCTCGGGCTAAGATGACTCATTTTATGCCCTTGTTGTATAATCTACTATTTATAATATGTCAGCTAAAATATTCACAAAACCAATTTAGAAGAGAGAACCGATACTAGCAAAGCCGAAGTAAAACTGAAACCATTGAGTGGCATTTAACCAATACAAACGTCCCATTTTCCATCGTAACGTCCATTTGTAAGACCTTGTCGCAAGTTTTATGCTCGCTCCATGAAGTTTACGGCAAACTGGCAGAGTAACTTTTGCTTATATTGGCCCTTCGAAAAAGGGCCAAAGAATATTACTTCTAAATATTCTTCGGTCCATTGACTAATTGCCTTGTTTAAAATCTACGAAATGGAGAATTTGCATCTTACTTGTGTAACAATGTTTGAAGGCACCCATCGGGACCTGCACCCCAGCAGTCAGCGTCAGCACCATTCGTTACCAATATCTATATTGGCCCTTCGAAAAAGGGCCAAAGAATATTACTTCTAAATATTCTTCGGTCCATTGACTAATTGCCTTGTTTAAAATCTACGAAATGGAGAATTTGCATCTTACTTGTGTAACAATGTTTGAAGGCACCCATCGGGACCTGCACCCCAGCAGTCAGCGTCAGCACCATTCGTTACCAATATCTGACAAAATAAAATAACTGTAAGACCACTTTTGATATGTTGTTTATTGCAATGAATATGTCATTATGGAGAAGCCCCGAGTTGTGTTGGCTCGAACTGCAACGCAAACACGGAATGAGTGGCAGCTGATATTTCCACACGTGTATCAAACGACGTTATTTATTCGAAAAAACAAATTGATCAAACATAAGTCAAACAAATGTTTGCCGTATTAAAATAATAAAAAAATCTACTTTATATGTAATTTATTAACAAATAAATAAGCAAGCCTTTTCTATACAAATATTTTGGTGTACGAAAACCTATGGTCATTCATAATTTTCTTTCGGTCACTTCCACAGAAAATATATTTTTATCGTATCCGTAACCAGCAGTCATATGTAACAAACGACGTTATTCATGCAAAAAAAAAATTGATAAAAACAAATTAATCAAATTTATTGATTAAACATAAGTCAAACAAATGTTTGCCGTATTAAAATAATAACAAAAAATCTACTTTATATGTAATTTACTAACACATAAATAAGCAAGTCTTTTCTATACAAATATTTTGGTGTACGAAAACCTATGGTCATTCATAATTTTATTTCGGTCACTTCCACAGAAAATATATTTTTATCGTATTCGTAACCAGCGGCCATGTACAATATTAATAAAGTCACAGAAACAAAAACTAGAAAAGTATAGACATAACAAAATTAAAAAAGTAGAAAAGTTTTAACGCAATAGTGCGTTATTTAATTTGATGACATATTTTTTAAAATATTGGTGCATCATAAAATTAATCTCAAGATTTTGCATCCAAGGCTGAAAACCGGTCAGAAAAACAAAGAATCGTTTAGTCGCCGCCTTTTGTAGGACACACACGACCACATACACATCGATTTGTGCACGATACAGTACCGAGCATGAATCCAAAAAAGGCTCATAGACCGGCTCATAATAAGGCATAAAGCTTTGAAAAAAAAACGAAAGATTATTACGCTGGCAACTTCCTCCTGTCCGGAATCGAGGGCGGCCCAAAGAGGCGGCACCCCGTTGGCGTCCAGTCGACTCATGTCGACCCCGCGTACGCATAACGCCTCAACGACCAGCCCCAGCCGGCAGTGGATCGCCAACTGCAGCGGGGTCTCCCCGGCTTCCGTTCTATCAGCCAATAAGACTAAATAAGTTATTTGTCTATACATCAAAACCAACAAACAAGGGTCGTAAGTGGCTACCTACAGTCACCAATAGTACAGATCGCGCCAAACTTCTTCTCCGCTCGCGCCTCTTTCTCATGCACATAGAATATACTAAGTTTATTTTTATCGTGCTTAAACTTATACAGGGTGTCCCTAAAACAATGGATAAACCTGTAACTATAGATGGTCTTCATCATGGCCTCCCTTATCAGAAATTTTGACCTTAAGTGTTAATATCACGGTTTCAGAGATATTTATTGTGTTTTACCGATTACTTTGAATTTGCATACTCTTTAAGTAGCAATGAGATTAAAAAATACAGAATACCTAGGCTCATTATACCTTTACATTAACACAGAAGCTTAGAGTTATTATTAGTTTAAGTTTTAGGAACATTCTGTATAGTGATGTGACATTCATCCACCACTTATAACTTATGTAGACAGACACTATAATTTAATTAAATTATACGTATATTTAGACAATGCGACGCGAATCGTGCTGTGTTCAGAGCGGACTAGAAATTTGACGCGATCTGTACACGTGGTTCTTGTGGTATTCGCAAGAACGCAGCCACTGCAAGATCACAGTTTACATAGCCAACTTGTGACATAAATGTGTAGTCATAGTGCCCAATAATTTTGCTACCTGTGTTACCCATCAAACGGGAACTCAGTAATGCAAGCAACGCTGCAATGCAGCAGAAATAGGTACGACAGACGAGTCCGTGCAGATGGCTCAGTTACTGAGTCTTCCGCTGATTAAATTAATGACAACATCCATCTTCAGTTCGTCTTTCAATGTAACAGTGTGTGTGTAAACATTTTGCTCGATAAAGTATGGTTTTTAACAAAATTTCGTGGTTTTATTGCATCCACGAATTACACATATGGTCCTTCGAGCCGGATCTAAGCCTCATCTATCGAAACTTAAGATCTTATTGCATGATGTATTACGACATTTTTAGTTATTATAACTCTACGCGTCAAAAGATTGGCGACACTAATGCACAAACGTCAAATATGGTTTTGAACTAAAACCTAGAAAAATTTAAAAAATTCAACAGTTGTGACTACTTCCACGCAATGCAGCCACAACCACAACACGAAAAAGGATTTATGTCATTATAGACTAACAAAAATAACTCTTACAATGCGTCCATATCAGCGCCGTGATCTAACAAGTAGATGGCAGTCCTCGAGTCTTCTTCAACGATGGCCTGGTGCAGTAGCGTAAATCCTTTGCCGTTGCGAATATTGGGGTCCGCGCCGTTGTCGATGAGCGACACCACGAGGTTTTTGTGGCCTGGTTGCAATAATTTATTTGTTTTTTTTTTCTATGCACATTCATAAAAATTGAATTGAAAAATTGTCAGCAGACGGGAACTCTTCCTAATCCCCTTGTTGGGGATGGTCAGGTGCATCAGTGTTAAGAGGACTGTGAATTGCCAATTCATGGCACGAGTATGCATTTTCAAAAATGCATTTTGTTGCAAACCGCTTAGAGTTGAAAGTCCGAGGCAAGTGCCTACATTTCTTATTGAAATATTGTTTCGGGCGATAACGGTTTTACCCCCCTAAACCATTACGAAATTAGACACTTTTGGTCTCATTAGATTCAGTATACCTTAATCTATGTTTGTACGTTTTGCTTTTTTTGTACTTAATTCAGTATAATTTAGTCAAAAAATATAAAATGCTCGAGGTAGTTTTTATTTGTAAAATATAGATATTTAGATGCTAAATAAATTATATTCTGAGCAATATTCCTTCGAAATCAAAACGTACAAACCTAGATCTTCATTATATCTACAACATTTCCAAAAATTATGAAAATTGGTCTATGTAAAGAGGGAGAAAAGCGTTAGCGCTTTTTGTATGAAAATTTACAGCTTCACAATCCTCGTACCTTCGCTAAGGGCGAGGCTGACCGGCGTGTCCCCCTCGGAGTTCTTGAGGTTGAAGTTGGGCACGAGGCTGACGTTGCTGCGGTCCGTTGACGGGAACTCCCCCTTGTCCACTTGCTTCTTGAACTCGATTATCGCCGTCACCACCGCCTCGTGGTTGTTAAGGATGGCCAGGTGCAAAGGTGTTTGTCTGTTTGCAATACACCAATGGCCTTATTAATTAAAATTTTACTCCTTGGATCATCCTCGGATTAGTTCTTCTTCTTCTTTTTAAATATGTGGCAATTGGTCGTCTCGGATTAGTTACTCCGTGTTGTCTTGTTATGACATATGACAGCCGACATGTGCGGAAACAAGACAAAACACGGAGTAACTAATCCGAGGATGATCCAAGGAGTAAATTTTTTTATTAATAAGGCCGCAAATGTAAAGTGAGACCTGCTGTAACAGATTAAACATTGAGCGACGACATTGTAACCATAGCGATTGCTGTTGCCAAATTCACATAGGGCAAAACAAAGACAATATTTAACCACTAGGAAACAATTTTTCCGATTTAGTAAATTTCTCGTATTAATGAAGCACAAATGTAAATCGAGCATACACCATCATACATGGAGGTACAGATTAATTTGGCGAAGAAAGTATATTTTACAGAAAGCATTTCAGTTTCGTGATTTCTCTGACTGATTCCTAACTCTAGCCAGCACATAAGATGTACGAGTCAAAATTGATCAGAGAAATGTCATTTGAAGTGACTTCCTATAAGATTGACTGTACAAATGGTGCAAGTACAAGCCACGTATTTGGTTTTTTAACAACCTGCAGGCTCACACACTCCCTTTTACACTCTTACTTATTCCAATTTTACAGCCTATATCTACAGTTAACCAACTTTAATTCCTTCATGAGTCTACAGTCTGATTTTTAATTCGACGGAATTCTGACAGATGTCATTCATAGACAAATCAGATATAAATAACCTTTTCTGCTTAGAATTTTTTAAATATTTAAAAACAATAAATATGAATCAGAATTAGATCAAGTAATGACATTGTAAATAATGTTTGTTTTGTGCACTCAACGCACACTAGCTAGTATGTAAATTTTTAAGTGCTAAATGGAAAAACAGAGTAAGACAGCATATTTCTCAAAAAATATTTATTAATTATCATCACTTATATCATCATTATCGTCATCATCATCATCAACTCGGATTATAAAAGAATCACACACACTATTCAGCAGATCATTAAGAGGGCACATTTTATCCTCTTCTTTAATAATATGGTTTATGCATTGTTGCCATTTTTCAGCTGTGATATTATATGCCCTCTAATGTTAATTGTTTCACTTTGCTCAACTCGGACCACGGTGCATGACGCGGCGTAAATACTTTTTAAATTTTAGATTTGACATCTTGTTATATTGCAAAAATTTTACAAGCGAAGAGGTTTTTCTAACTGTTGGCAGCCTATGGATTATTGAACAGGAATCCCAGTAATAGAAAAATAATTTCCTTGACAATTATTGTAACATCAATAATATGATATTAAGCATTGTAATTACCATTTTAAATTATCAGCAATTTTTTAAGTCTTAGTTTTTCTAATTGAAAATTTTAATTCCTTAAAGGTTTATTTTTTATTTTGCTAAAATGCTCTGCTTTTTACAAGCTTTTATTTTACTTGCAATGTTACTTACATTGCAAGTAAAATAAAAGCTTGTAAGTATGTTTGGGTGAAATCTTGCAACTCCATTTTGAAGCAGTTGTCTTTAACCGATTGAGCTGAAATTTTGTATACACGTTCAGTTTGGATGACAATGCATGGTTAACTGTGTGACGTCATTCTAAATCCAAGATGGCGGCATACCCAAGATGGCGGACCAATTCTTTTTAATGCACCCCTACAATATGGGTATCAAATAAAAGGTCTTGCTAAGAATAACTTGAAAAATAAAGTGATGTCACTATTAATCCAATATGGCGCACTTCTAAAGGTAAAAAAAAACAATTTTGAAGTAGACATCTTAACCCGATTGAGCTGAAATTCTGTACAGACGTTTCGGCAAACGACCTTGCAACAATGATGCGTTGAATGAGATGAATAGACTGAGAAACGTGTCCAGTGATAACTAAAAAGTAAAAAATAAATTAAATGTAAAAAAACCTTTTTAAAAACAAGCTTTTATTTAAATGCGCTAAGAAGAAAAAAATAAACTTACACTAAAACTTATTTATATGACATAAAAGCTTGTCGCGAGATTTACTTTTGTAGATAAACAAGTAAATTAAATAATTTGATGTGAATAATTTTATACATTACAATTTTCAAATTAAGTAAATACGAGTAGGTACTTAAAAGTACTCTTTTAACTACTTACTTTTAAGTTACTACACACAAGTAAATCTTGCGACAAGCTTTTATATGATATAAATAAGTTTTAGTGTAAGTTTATTTTTTTAGGAAGAGTTTTTCATTGTTGGCAATACTTCTGAAATGTCAGAATTCCGTCGAATTAAAAATCAGACTGTAGCTTACACACATTGATTTACTACCAAACGTAGATAACGCATGAACGTTCGAAAAGTGGGCCGGTGAAGAACTGCCCAATCGGGCCTTGTGCAGTTCTTTTCCATGTGTTGGAGCGACAACGCGATAAGCAATTTTGAGCATTATGTTTGAGAGTATAAAGTTGATATTTTCTTGTAGCATTTACTAAAACGTCAAATTTAATGTGGCTCGGTATGAAATGATGTAACTGCACACGGTTGTACTTCAAATAGTTGCCGTAATAATAAAGAATAAGGTTGAATTCGATAAATACGGTACTTTCTTTATGGTAATTTTAATTCGGGTGTGCATATTCAACTACCTATTTAACAAATGTACAAATGTATAGTCGATTAGGTGACAGATTTCAAGCGCGTTTTTGTATGAAGTGCTCTATCTACGTTTGGTAGTAAATCAATGCTTACACATTATATATGTCAATGGTGCATGTAGCCTTAAAAGAGAAACCTGTAAACCGTGTCCTCGTGCTCGCCGTACGCGGTCTGCGCGTTGGGCCGCGCGCCGTGCTCGAGCAGCGCCGCCGCGAGACGCGCTAGTCCGTTGCCGCTGGCCGCGTGCAGCGCCGTCGCGCCCGCCTCGTTCGCGTGACTCACCTCGCCGCCCAGCTGCGCCGCCAGGAACACCGCCGACTCCTGCGCACACACGCAAGCGACGCACAGTACAGTAATGGCCGGTACACACTTTGTTTGGTGTTTAGTGCGAGTGGCTTGTTTAGTGTTAAGTGTTTAGTAAAAAACACGTTCGGACAGCTTCTGTTTAGTGTTTAGCGAATAGGAACGCGTTCTATTTTTTCTGCGAGTCGCCCCTCCCGTTCTCCCGCCTTCACCCCTCGCTTGCAGCTAAACAGTCACTAAACACGTCTGGACAGATCTGTTTAAGGTTTAGTCCATATAATGAACAAATAAACTAAACACCGTTTACTAAACAGTGTATGGACAGCACCTACTAATCACTTAACACTAAACAGTCTACTAAACACTAAGCACTTAACTAAACAAAGTGTATACCGGCCATTAGTTGCCGGCACGTAAGTCGGCGAGAACGGGGGATATTATGGCTGATATTGGCTCGAGTGGACGCTATCATCATCATCACAGCTCATATACGTCCGCACCGAGGGGCACGAGCCTACCTTAGTCAGAAAAATGTATTATTGCAATTTGTTGCGTGCGTACCATATCCATAGGCTAAATGATCTAAGTTCGGACGCTATTGACAGAACGACGACTGTCGGGACAGCGAGTAATGAATATTAAGGTCAATACGTCTTTTTATTATACAAAAAACAATGTATGGACACAGAGCAATGTCCTTTAATATTTGCACAATTATTTGGCTTTTTTACCGACACTACTAGCAGAACCGTGCATACTTCGCTGGGCATCAAACATTTTTACTTGTAATTGATGGTGTCAGGCGTTATTTTTCGGAAGTCCATTACTAATTGTTAAGGAGTAGGTATATAGCAAAACTTCCGATAAAAATGTCGGTAGTTGGTACTAACTACGCAGGCCAATGTTGCACCGCCCGCCCTCCCTCAATCGCATGCGACAAAGGAATATCAATAATTAGTACCACACCAACATGCAAATACTTAAATTCGACGCGTTTCGCCACTCCACGTGGCATCATCAGGATGTTGTCGCCTTCGCTGCGCTCGGACGACTACCGACATTTTTATCGGAAGTTTTGCTATATACCTACTCCTTAACAATTTTTACTTGTGATGAAGGTATTTTGTGTCATTCACAAAAAAACACTTTTCTCTTTCGGTTTCTATAGAGAAATAGATTACCTATATGTTAGTACTTACCTTAAGTACCTACATGTAAAAGATTTAGCTATTGATTTTGAGGAAATAATTTTGAAACTTGACGAAACTTGTAAAAATTTTTTGCGAGGCCCCCTCAGGCGCGAAGCCGTCGGCAGTGGCCGACGTCGCCGACGCCTAGCGCCGCCACTGCCTATTCGCCAATTTCGGTTGCTAGCTCAGAACTGTCAATTTGATATACACTTGATATCTATTATTGCTATCTATAAAGAACGAAAAAAATTAACCACTCAGCTAGTCATGGATATAATGAAACTTTCAAAATGACAGTTCTATTTTGCAACCGAAGTTTACTAGGAGGTAGAATCGCTTGCGCTTTGCAGGAACATTACATGACGTTATTTGGTTGCAGTCTTTTGTGAGGTGAAGGTAATTTCATAATCGGATTGCTGATAAGATACGAAAGTGCCAAGAAATATAAAATAAGCTTTTTTACCTCAAACCAGCCCTGAGCCAGAATATGTAGTAAGCTGTCGCCGCAGCCCGAATAAATTGGGTTCGCCTGACAGCCCTTCATTAGAAGCTTCGCCGCGAATCCCCTTTCGACGATATTTTCGTGTTTGCCCTCCACTGGATCCTCGGTGAAGGCGTTTTTATTCGTGACCGGGGTGTCGAACGGATTGGAGCCGTTCATGACTAGAGTTTCACTGGACGATATCGACGCGCGTCTGTCGTCCACGAGTGCGTAGTACAAGGGCGGGTGCTCGTCCGTCAAGGTACGTAGATTGGTGTCTAGTGTGGGCTGTTTTAAGAGTATATCAAATATCCTTAGATTTCTCGCTATCACTGCTTGATGGAGTGGTGTGCTGAAAGAAAAGAAATACATGATTTTCAACCTATAAGCATTTGTTAAATCAAATTTGAGAAAATTGTAAGTATTTCAATGTAACTTAAATCCTATCAATAAAACAATGTGTAGGAGCTTCATTAGGTATATTTATAGCTTTATTTATTGTCATATTCAGATTTGAATACTCACAATCCTTTTTTATTTTGTCTGTTAATATCCGCCTCCTTTGCTATCATTGTCGTGGCTATTTCCGCCATTTGTTCCATGGTGTCTTCGTCACAAGAGCTCGACGTAAGAGCAGCCAGCAAATGCAGCGCTGTGTCACCTTCTTCTCTGCAAAAAACATTTATTATTGATACGAGTATAACAAAAATTTTCGTAAAATCATTACAACGTGATTCACTATATTTTGAAGCCATTGCTAGTATTCGACGTTATTGATAATGCTAACTTCGTTGTGAGGTTCGGATCGGCGCCATTGTCGACGAGGAACTTGGCCGAGAAGGCGTCCCTGGCGTCGACCGCCCTGTGCAGTAGCGTGCGGCCCCTGGGCCCGCGCGCGTCGGCGTCCGCGCAGTGCTGCAGGAGGGTCGCCGCTATGGACGCGCTGCGCCCGCGCAGGGCCAGCTCGAGGGGCAGCTCGCCGCGCGACGACATCGCGTTCACTATGTCTGTCAACTGTAACAAAACAACACATATTTCAGACAGTTTATTTAACATTTATGTTAATATCAGATTAAGCTATTGAATATTGAAAATGATTGTGAAGACATTATTGTCTAGTAGGTTTGGTTGGTGTCTATACGAGTAGCTACCATCATCTCAGCAGATTCTGTTCCGATATAAAGGTATTTTATACCGTTCTTTGCAATAGATGAAGACAGGTGGAGTTCGCTTCCATCTAGTCTTCTCCTCACCATTAAGTGATGGATGACATGACTGTACCTGATATGGATTATAAATAACTATGTTCCTCATTTCAATAGAACGATAATTTTCAATAAAAGGCAAGTAACCGATATTGCTTTAGGAAACAACTATAGAAGACCAACGACAGGTTGCCTCTAGTCCTTCGTTTTACAATTTCGAAAAATAACAGTGACAACAAATAACATAAAAAGTAACAGTAAAATTCAACGTAACACGTAAGTATGGGTTGCTCCATTCCAAATATTCCAATTATTGAGTATTATCGATTCACGCGATACATTTGGTGCTTCTTTTTTCAAACAGAACTGAAATCGTTAAAAGCTAGACATTCTGGTGTAACCGGCAGTTGTTTCCAACTGTGACGCCTGTATGGGTAACATTACATAAATACGGAAAATTTATTTCTGAGTCACAATAACGAATTTCACAATTCCAAATAATTCGGAAACCCTTAAATCAGAAATCCGATTTATCAATAATCCTATTACTTATAAAAAAAATAATATCAATTACGAATGATCTAAGATTACGACTGTCAAAATGGCGAATTTTAAAGCCATAAAAATTCAAAATCCAGTATAATCTGAAATATCATATGAAAACTCTCCTGAAATCACACCTTACTAATGTATACTATAATTTAAGGTTAGGGTTCTACTCTAACCCTGGGGCTGACATATCTTTTGAAGTAAAAGTCCTTAGAAATAAACAACTGCAGATTGTGTTAACAAATATCGTATTTATCGTATTATAAGTTTCCAATTTTGGGTTAACTGGCACCGTGAAATACTTAAAGCAAATAAGCAATAAATAAATAAATAAGTGGAGAAAAAAATCATTTAATACTTAGTAATGAATAAACTTTAAAAAATTACATTTCCATTTGTGTAATATCCTTTAAATAATGTACTCCATTCATATTAGGTATTTCCGCATTATTCTGCATCATCTACTTCTACAGTACAAAGTATAGGTTACCTGAATGTGATTACCGCTTTAGCAGTAACGCTTTGGTAGAGCGAATATAATTTGAAAGATGCTAACACACAATATTTTTACACGTTGCGTGTTTATCTAACCCTAGTGGTTCTTAACCGGTGGTCCGTGGAAGCAGCCGAAGTGATCCGCGAAGCCATCCGAAAAATAATATTATAGATATTACAAACAACCATTTATTCATATACTCTATATTGGTCTAGAGTTGGCGGTCCATGGCTGGACAGATATTTGGAAAATGGTCCCTCGTCACTAAAAGGTTATGAACCACTAATCCAACCACTTCTAGAAGTTTTTGACCACTACTGTTGAACGTAACACCTGCTCAGCCGCAATGACCCAATCTTAAACGCAGCCACAATTATTACAAATGACTCTTCAAACATACCCGCCGCCAGTAAGTGGAACGCATTAAAATACAATGAATGCTAAAATCGGTGCTATAAATGCTCATCACACGCGCGCCAGTCAATGTAACTGATGCATTACAATAGTCCACTTTCACGGTTACATAATACGTTGTGACTGAGCCAATTAACTATAGAATATTTCGAATTTATTTGGGCAGGCGACGAAACAGCATGCACAATGCAACGTACATAATAAATGTGAGCTTAAATAGTGTGCAATACTGAAGCAAATATTTGGCGCCAATGTTTGCTATGGGTCAGCACTATTGATATATCTGTGGTCAGCACCCTAACCATGATCGCTCAAAACAATATTGAAACCGCACTGAGAGCGGGATGGCGCTATACGCAGTAAGAGCGGTTATCTCTGTTTCAGTTTTGTTTTAACCTTGCTATAAGCGATCATGGTAAGGCCACAGGTCATTTGGCGAGCATTAATTTGCCAAAAATACGAACTCTAAACATGTGTTTTGAAGCATGTAAGATTATGTTTATAATAAGGTTTATTTATTATCCTTGCGTAGAAGGCTTTCGCCTTCAAACGAAATTGCACAACACCACCTCAAGATCTCCGCAGCATATATTGTAAATGTATTAATATTATTACTGACTGAACCAACGCAATATCAGTCGGGTCGGGTGGTGCTTACATTATTTTAGATCAGAAACTAGTTTTTCAATGAACTTGTGATGAAATGAATAGTTATTGAGAAACGCTATGATAAATCATGAAGAAGAAAAGAATATCTTGACATCAATTTAAAAAAAAACTAGTTCTCGTGTATTTGTCCGTGTTAACTTTAAAATTAATACCTACTGAGATGAACAACCCTACTGGTAAACCCAATATCAGAATGACATGCGTTTAATTAAAATCGGTTCAGCCGGTTATTGCGTGACTGAGTAATGAAAATCCAAAATATATGTATGTACAAATTAAGTTTCGTAATCAAACCCCGTCCCGAACCCTGAAGAAAAGTAAAATATACTACATTTGAGGTTTCAGCTATTTATACGACTGGGGACTTTTTTTTCAATGAGTAACATACGAGTACTTTCGCATTGATATCAATAGGATTTTATGTATAGGATGTTAAATAGCAAAAAAAAAAAAACAATTACGACGTGTTGCGTGAGCAAACAGAATCCATGCAACAACGAAGAGCATTCATAGACGTAACTATGAAAGTAATTATCGGTTTCATTAGATTGCTTTATACAAACAAATCGTTTTTACTACTGCGGCAGGTGCGATTATAAAGTTCAATAGCACGACTGGAAAGATAAAACTTCTGGTACCGTCTAGTCCCATTTGCTTGCTGCCATTAATTTCCGACTGGATTCAAGATCTTACTTTTCCGTAAATTAAATTAAAAAATGGCCTCTGTAAATGTCAATCTATCTATCTGTAATTTGGGGGTGGCTGTGGGCGACGAGTAGCGACCCTCAGCGAGCCACTGCGACCTGTACAGATCTATTGTGGCTAACCCCTCCTCAAAGGTCTGAAAATAGGCCTGTAGAGTTAAAATAGCCGATGACCTTTTTTGGAGACAGAGCCTTTGCTTCATAAGGTGGCAAACTAGGTCCACCCAGAGCTCGGCTCCTTGCGTGGATGAGAGCATAGCATTCACAGAAGATGTGAGATGGTGTCTCGTCATCCTCACCACAGAATCTGCACGTGGGGGTATTTTCTAATCAAGTCAAGGCTCTAGTGAGAACCTTTATTTGGCCTCTGCTCAGTTGGAGGTTTCGCATTGCGACCCTGGGTGAAAATTCCCTAATGAGCATTTTCGAGTGTAAAAGTCCTGGACTCTGAGACCACTGGAGTCGGGCTTGTATCTGTAAATCTCAAACGCCCCACAACAAAACGTGTGTATAATCCGGGTTTTTTTCGTAAAGTTACTCGTTTTAAAAAGTTTGTAGTGTAATTGAAATACATTAGGCATTTTACCGTTAAGGTAAGATCGATAATCATTTAAGATATGGCGTCATTTAAAATTGATTTTGTAATTCTCCATATTTACCAACCATTTGTATGACCAGACCAACTAATGACCCAACTATTTGTATGGGGGATTTCAAAATTAATTTTACCATTTCGAAGTTTCAATGACGCCATTACTTTTATATGACTATGTTAACATGAGTAGGTTTCGGCTTGGTAGACCAAACACGGTCTATATCGTGGTGTAAAATAATATGTCGATTGTCGATATGGGTATGGACGATATCTGGTGCGCTATTATACAGATGGTTGTTGTCACATTAAAAAAAAACATTTTTACTTTTAAGTATATTAGGTAAATAAAATTCCAACTCCTTGTAGTTGGTGGTGGCGGATTTCAGGTTTTCTAACGTGTCTATTCAGTTAAAAATACATTTTTATATAATTGTAATTCAAGGTCTTTCATTGCATGATGATGACAAAACTTAATACTTCGTGTTGTTTACTACTGGTATTTTTTATGAAATTGTAAAAAGGCTTGATAATTTTAGTCCACTCTGTCAAATGTTCTTTAGGCGAAAGTTCATTAAATGTTCTGTAGTCTCTTGGGATTAAAAGACTAATTGACTCTACAAGTCCAAAAGTCTACCAATAACCTGACAAGAAAATGTTGTCTAATCGGCCTTGTAAAATATAACCAGCTAAAACCTCTCAAATATTAACTATTAATAATTTCGACAACGATTTCAAATGGACTCAATCCGTATTGTACGGTTGATTCATTTGTTAAAGCTTCAAGGTGTTCATTCAGGTGCTTGAAGGCAATGATCTCCATTCGCTCTGTGTTCGAAGGTCGACTGTCTGAATGCAATTTGTTCCTTTATAAACCATTGTAAGCAGTTGACCTTTTTGCTATTTAATATGAGCACTGGTACTGCCCGCTATTTCGCTCGCGTCTTCAGATTAGGATCTTTGTCAGGATTAGAATATATATTCTGCGTCATCAAAGTCGCCGGCTTTATAGCATAGTCGGTAGTGGAACAATAATTATTATTAACTGTTGTCATTCGAACATATTGAATTTTATCTTTCTTACGTAAACATTAACAATGCGGACTTCATTTTGGAAGATTGTTTATCTCGTACGGAAACCAGTTTTTTCGGCGTGATTTTGTTGAGCTCACACAACAAGTTCACATACGACACCGACGTCTCTCATCTTCTATTTTTGGAACGATTACCGGTTCATTCTGTTGTAATAAAATACACTGAAGAGCAAAAATAATGTAATCACTTGCATAATGAATCATTTATTGGGCACAAAACATATACATACAATAAAAGGCAAGATGATGATGGCTTTATTTCATTATGAGAGAAAAATATTTGTTAATTTAAAACAACTGTTTGATTTTGTTAGAAATGACATCAAACAAAGTACTTAACCAGGCAAGAAAAACAATTTGGTACATGGAAAAAAAAACGATTTATAATTTTTAATTCATTCATCACTTAAACTATGTGAAAACCTAAACTGAATATGATCCAAGTATAAAAATAATATAAAAAATGTTTAGAAGGTTACATAGGTGAAGGCAGATGTGTTCCCTATATTTACCTGATACTAGCTGTTACCGCAAATTTGGTTTTGTCTTAACAACATTAAGCTTCTTTCAACCCCTATTTCACACGTTTAAAGTTCCAATTTGCAACACAAAGTACGCTATGTCCTTTTATTATCCTCTATTTTTAACAAAAAGATTACAAAATCGGTTCAATAGTTTTAGCTACATAAAAACTTTATTACAAGAAGACATTTGGGGACTCTATCATCACCGCCATGCGCCATCATGTGGTGTCGCCGCAATATATTCTTATACAGGGTTAATTTTGAGGTACCGGCAACCTCGCAGGATTAGATAGCTAACATCATGAACAACAACGTTTGTTTTAAGAGTTTTAAGATAGCTCAATACATTGAACAAAAATGAATTTTCAAGTTTTTATTGCACTGTCGTGGCATTGATAAGTCTATGTTTCATTTATAAACGACGACGGAGGACAACGCTACGCCCGCGCCCCGTGTGCGTAGAGTTACAAACATTCTAGAGAGGTATATTAAATGAATATTTATATTTGTATGAAAGTAAAATCGAACGAATTATCAAAAGTCGTAGAACAAACGTTGTAGTTAATCATCATCATCATCACAGCCCATATACGTCCCCACCGAGGGGCTCGAGCCTACCCTATATTAGGGTGATTAGGCCTTAGTCAACCACGCTGGCCCAGTGCGGATTGGTCGACTTCACATACATCATTGAATTTCTTCGCAAATGTATGCAGGTTGCCTCACGATGTTCTCCTTCACCGTAGGAGCGTCAGACAAATGTACATATGAAATTCGAAACGAAAAACACATTGGTACATGGCGGGTCTCGAACCCCGACCCCCCGATTGGAAGGCAAGTGCCGAGTCCACGACGCCACCGACGTTGTAGTTAATGATGCTATTTAATCCTGCGAGGTTGCCGGTACCTCAAAATTAACCCTGTATATTTCATTCGTCTCTATCATTATCAGATTTCATTCTTCGTATGCGTATCCCTCTTTATTCGATGTATCCATACTTCTTTGATTCTCAGAGTTATGGAAGAACGTTTGCACTGACTACTTATTTTTGCTTGTCTGTTCAACAAGTATAATATTATAGTCTCGGCGAGAGCACCTGAATTCAATTACAAGTGACATTACAACTTGTATATGCGTGAAACCAGTATAAAAATAATATGATCGATGTTAATACGACAACGAACAGATTTAAAGAATGAAACTCAATATAATTCATATCAAATAAATAAAGAAATCTCTTATTTAATTAGAGATTTGTTTTAACGTCACTGGTTAGATAAATGACTGATTTTCATAGCTCATCAAATGCAACAGAATAGATAGCGATTTGAAAGACGGGGCGAACATTTGTTTACTAAAGGATTCTTACTTATTATACTTTAATATTGATTAAACATAATAAAGGTAATCTGGTTAATCTCAATACTCAGTATTATGATTTTTTACCAAAATTTATATCATTTTTTTCTAATGGGCTTAAGAGTTGATACACATATTAACAATTATACTATTTCCTTGCATTTTTATCCCAAGTACCATTTGCATGTCGACCGGTTGAGCTAAAAACATTGCAAGAGCCCCGTGTTGGTCCAATTATTCGGCTATTGGCGGCAGAATCAAAAATGCCGAGCCGGGCCGGATGACAACGATTGGTCTGATGAGGTCACGGCGATGGCACGCGTTCCTTGATAAGCTTATAATATTGTAACTGTCACTGATCACTACTGCTCGCATTATACTGATAATGTTTGTTAGCCCAAATAAATAAAAAAAGTAGGTAATGAGCTGCCCCCTCGGTTAGGAGAATCAAAACCATAATGTAGGTATTTGTAAAGTATACAAGCTAACAAAGTTCCGAGGTTTCTGTTGTCTCTAGCTTACAATGACATATTTCATTTAAATTTATAATTTACCAAGAACGATGTGTTGTCTTGCCATTAAAATTATCGTACCATTACGAGAGCATAAACAAAATCTACGATTATTTCTTTATTGAACACAAATTCGACTCTACTATCGATAGCAATTTGAAAATCGAGTTGAAATCAATAATAGAGTTCATGGCCAATTTAAAATCGACGCCTACACTTTATAAAATCTACATAATTGAACTAAGATATTTTATCCTTATTATAAACGGTGTAAAAACTATTACTGACTTAGATGTCTGCACAGCGAACGAACCAAAAGTAATTGCGAATGTTTTTTTGAAGTGTTAGAGAGAAAACAATCAAATCCACATCATATGAAACGTTGTGAAGTGGAGACAGAAAATTTTAAAATCCATGATTCATAAATGACAAATAGAGTAAATTTGTGTAAATATTTTTAAGTGAGATGACAAATATCGGTAACCAACAACGTGACAACTTGCATGAGTCATTAAATTCCGTCGATTCTGTAGCTACTATTATGCATATGTGTGATAAAAAAAAACAGTGCAATTTCATTTTATCCTATAATAATACAAAATAATTACAGATAATAAATTGTTAGTCATGTTGATTCATAGTTAAATTATGGAAGGACAGGGTTCAGTCAACCTGTCCATTTAGCACATACCTATAATATAACTACTCACTTTTTATGTGTTTTTTCAATAAGTCACCAATTATAAGGCACAGTATCGCAGAGACAGTTTTACAAAAACAATCATGATATCGTTTTTTATATTAATAAAAAATAAACAGATTGCTTATTAATAAACAACAATTATTAGCGATTTTAAACAACCGTTTACACCGCTACGGCGCTACTGGTGTAGAATGTAGATAGATTTAATTTAATCCTCCTCCTCTTCTTTTCATTTTACTTATATTTTTTTTACTTATAAGGCTCTTCTCTTACTGTTTTTTATAACTGCCGGGGGAACAATGACACGAGACGAAACACATTTTTTTTAGAAAATTATGTAGGTAGTAAAATTATAGTCTTTTCAAGCAAAACTCGAGATGAGTATCAATGTACTCGACTCAACTGACATCAATTCAATGGTATTTTAATGAAAGTTAAACTATCGAGAAATAAAAGCAGTGTCAATTAATTGTAATTAAAGTTGTAAAGGCTACTGCGGCCAATAGCATAGGGTAATTACAAAAGTTAATTGCACTTCACGGGCCGGCCTAAACTATTTTGTAATGCATTTTTAAAATGTCTAAGTAACAGAACATTAACATGTGAAGACATACAATAACAATAATTCTATGAAGATGTATCAGGGCACCAGAAGTTAGTATAGGAGGATGCTATTTAAAAAACGTGGACCTACCAATCAATGAAGCTTCAGAGATATTTCAGGAATTGATTGATATTATCCGGCGGGTCTCCGAAGACTAAGCTGGTCAAACTAACATGCTTTGATGTGTTCTCGATTTTGATGCAACCTCATTATGGTAGTTTTAACTTTACTAGCTGTGCCAGCGAACTACGTTTCGCCGTATATTTTCTACCCGTTTTTGCAACATTTGTCATTGATTCTCAGCTCCTATTAGTCATAGCGTGATGTTATATAGCCTAAAGCCTTCCTCGATAAATGGACTATCCAACACAAAAAGAATTTTTCAATTTGAATCAGTAGTTCCTGAAATTAGCGCGTTCAAGCAAACAAACAAACAAACTCTTCAGCTTTATAATATTAGTATAGATTAACGTCTCATTGCTGGGCACAAGTCTATCCTCAGACGTAGAGTAATTTGACCTACCGCATCAAGCTGGCAAGACAGTTTAGGTTTAGGGTTTTGTTTCGAGTTTTCCATCCTTTCATATTATGTAGTTGTAATTTCTGTAAGCTCCCTTGGTCGGCTCTTACGACATCCACTGGAAAAAAGGTGGCGGCGACACATTTATCAAAAATCCGTCACCGCACAGACGCCTGTATTTCAATTTAAATAATGGGATCATAATTTCAGTCATACACGTTCACCAGGGCTTTGACCTTCTTTAAAAGAGGATTTGGGTTTTCTGCGTGCAGGCCCAATACGGATATAGGCGTCTGATCCTTATCCGTTTGTCGACAGGGTGTATCGCGACCATGGTGGGGCAGGCTTGGCTCCTGGTGTTATTGTAAACCCCTTACACTCAAATGTAACTGGTTATTTCAGTGGAGACCTGAACTAGAGTAGTCTTCATAGGTATCTCTATCTTCCTGCCGCAAGCATGCAGTGGTGCTTGCATTGCTGTATTCCGATTCGAAGGGAAAGATACAGGCAGTGATATAGCTGGGTACCGCGATCAAGACACAGTACCCAGTTATTTCATCTTCTATCTCTCAGGATCTTTATTTCTATATAGGGGTTGCAGATATGCAAATCTTGCAGGAACTAAGTTGTTTAGGTAACTGTAGCCACTTATACCATCAGGTGCAGTCTTATTTGTTGAACAATGAGTTGTATAAAAAGATCATCAATCAATTAATTATCCCCGAAAGCTCACAATACTGTTTGACCGAAGTAACATAAAAATTGCCAACACAGTCTATCGACACTCTGCGCAGCTATTAAAAAGGACAAAATTGCACATTAGCTTTAAAAGTGACCACAGTTTCGTTCGTCATTGCACAAGTGCTACGCCCAGGCCAGGTTACGTTCTTTGAGACAAGTCCTTGCGAGACAGCAAACCGGCAGCGATATCGGCCAGTAAGTAGTGGACCAGTTGCTGGTAGACGACGCAACAGGCCGCACGCACGCTCTATCAGCCAGCCGAGTCGCGAACGCAACCACGTGCTCGGTGCGCACACGCAGCGAACTTTGTTTACAAACAGCACTGGATGAAGGTGCACATTTGTGTGATGGTGTGATAAACTTGTGAACTCATTGATCGTAGTTAAGGTAAATATGAAGTCATAGGTTATTTGATAGTGCCGCTATGAGATCAATGGTGATTCATGTTATATTGGAATCGATAATAAATAGTATTGCTTATTTGTATGTATAAGCAAGACTACTTGATTATCGCTAGTAAAATCTAAGTTGTGAATGTGGTGAATGCATCAATATAATGTTTTTTCAAATATATTACATATTATATACGCAATACTATTTATACGTATATGTATAGAATTATTCACATAGTTATTTCGATGAAGAAACAGACATTTTCTGACCAAAAACCCATTGTTTTCAATTATTTGCAAGGTCGCGGAAAATACAAGTAGGTACTTACTTCATTCATTAAAATAAATAGCTTTTTTAATTATCTTGCCGAGCTACTTTTTGAATAATCTAGACTTAAAATAAATTCTCAATCTCCTTGTTTTTTAAATGATCGCTCTAATTTGATAACCCAAGTAAGCGTTAAAGTTTGCATAGTTGATAAAATTTTTGCTGATATTCTGAAAATATTCATAACATTTAAATGTGCGAGTGCACGTTGCGGAGCATCCAAATATATTTGTACTTCGTTCACTGGTAATGACATGGACCTGTGAATTCTGGTGGTTGCAGTAAAAAACTAATTTCTTATAATAGTTATTCTCTAACAACCTGCGGGGCTACCGCCTTACTCATAGCGATCACTCGCTATCGCTTTCGTGACATTAGAACAATAGCTCAAATGTCACCTGTGACATTAAAAGTATTGTTCTAATGTCACGAAAGCGATAGCCAGTGATCGCTATGAGTTAGACGGTACGGCCGCTGGTTGTTTAGAAGACGTCAAAGTTGCCCGTTCAGAACCTAAACTTTTTTTATCATTCTTGCGAATAACACCCCGGTTATGTTATTTAGCGAGTCACAGACTCACAGACAATGAACGGAAAACGACAGTGACGAAAACGACAATGTTAACCATGAACCGTATCATTACTACAGCGGCCCTTTGGACGGTCCATTTTAATGTTACGTCGTAGGTCCCAAATGGTAATCTCATAAACTGTGTTATTGGTCTAGTTTAGTCGGAATAATAGAGGCTTCGTAGAGTTTTTTAAAATACAAAATTTCTTTAATAATTCCGAATTTTTTATAACACCACAAGTTGAATACCACTAATGTTAGCATGGGTAGATTGCAGCTTGATAGGGTATTGTAGCAAACACGTTGTAATCTAAAGTGCTCAAATTTCTTAATATATAAAGTAGAATTTCTTAATATAACAAACATCTTCAGATTTTATATCAACAAGGTATTGGCGTCTGAAACTACAAAATAAAAAAAAAATATTGCCAACACATGCTCTGCTAAAACGTCAACAACAATCGCTATGTCATCATAATGTAACACGTTGCAGAACTATTAAAGAAAATGGCCGGCCTTGTTCGGTGTCCATAAAAATGTTGCTAAAACCACGGACGACCTCTAAACTAGAATGATAAGCAACAATATTACGACCGGTGACCGGTCCATAAAAAATTTGAGAACGTTGGCGAATCTCAGCCTCATGATCGAGTGAACCGTGATTTCGATATACCGCCCACTTCTAAAGAGAATATTAGTTTTCTATATGTTTAAATTATTAATGTATTGTAGGCTTGTACATGTAAATGACGCATCAAAGTTCAACTATAGCACGTATAGTTGTACGAGCTTATGATGTCGTTAAACCAGTTTCGCTGCCGTGCCTGCTCCGGAGTGTGGATCCGGCATTAGAGTAACACCAAAATGAGTTAGAAAGACTGTGCGTTTGTGGTCTCAAATATCGATTATCTTGCATTAAGTATTTGAGTTCGACATCTCTGTTTTTTTGCCAGCAGTTCATTTAAGAGCCAGGTTTGAAGCCGAGATTGAATATACGGGTATGACGTAGTCAGGTTCAGTTGAGGTCAAGAAAGCCATTAGTAAAAACTCAGATGTTCTCGAGGTTTCATAATTAACGACATAAGCGCACGGACCTGAAAAAAAGAAGGTCCATGCATAAGAGATAACGTTTTATTTTGTAGTCAGGACAATGATATGTGTCTATGATTGGGCAATCCTCGAACCTCGCTTGTACGTACATCCATACTAATATTACTCGTATAAATGGTAGTGTGTGTGTTTGTTTGTCCGTCTTTCACGGCAAAACGGAGCTACGGATTGAAGTGATTTTTTAAGTGGAGATAGTTGAACGGATGGAGAGTGACATAGGCTACTTTTTGTCTCTTTCTAACCCCCCACTTCCCTAAAATGGGGGGTGGAAGTTTGTATGGAGCATTCCGCAATTTTCAAGGTAGAAAGCTAAAAATTGGTATGCGAACTATTTGTGACAAACAAAAAAATCGTGCATAATTTTTTTTTTACATCTGCCCCCAACCCTTTAAAAGAGGGGGTGAAATTAAATATGGGACTTTTTGCAGTTTTCAAGGTAGGAAGCTAAAAATCGGTACACACACTCTTTGTTACCAACGAAAAATACCTGCCTTAATTTTTTTTTTGAAATCTTCGGTGTTACCCTGAATTTAACGCGAGCGAAGCCGCGGGCAAAAGCTAGTGCGGTAATAAATATAAGGTTCGAGTAAAACAAACTTCAGCAAATTTCGTTAAATCAGCCAAAGAATTCAAAATGTCAATATACGGGTATATTACGTAAATATATGGAATAACAATGGTAATGAATGAGTCAGCTTACATTTGCTACGGTACCTAGACGTGGAATAAGTTTCAAAATAGCATATTTCACGGAACACTAGCTGTATGAAACAGGGGGTAATGACAATGAGGCAACCCCGGCCCAGGTCAGCTTCTGATCGCAAAAGATTCGGTATCGCCGGCACCGTGACCGTAATATGAATTATCCGAGAAATAAATGAATTATCGCAATACAGACACATTAACGTTGGAGCAACTGCACTACTTTATGAAGTTGTGTTATATATTATATGTTGAAACGAAAGATCTTGAAACAAGACTTGATCATGAAACAAACAGTAATTGTGACAGTGATGTATTAAAAGTATGTACAGCCGGTTTCAAAAGTAGATAAGCATTTTTAGTAGATTTAGTACTATGTCACACCAACTATTCCTTTTATTTAGTATGGTTACAGTTATATTGCATTGTAATTAGTTGGTGTCACATGGTACTAAAATATTTATCTACTTTTGAAGCCGGCTGTACATTAGGACGATGCGATTGCGCTAACGCAATTTATGTTAACGTAAATGTAAATAGACAAGACAATGTTCATAAAATATCACACTAAAGAGTAGCTGGTGTTTTTTAAATTGGTTTCCTATATTGAACCGTTACGTTTTTATTACCGGGGGGCTACCGCCTAACTCATAGCGATCATTCGCTATCGCTTTCGTTACATTAGCACAATAGTTCAAATGTCACCTGTGACATTAAAACTATTGTTCTAATGTCACGACAACGATAGCGAGTGATCGCTTTGAGTTACAGCCGGTATACACTTTGTTTAGTTAAGTGCTTAGTGTTTAGTAGACTGTTTAGTGTTAAGTGATTAGTAGGTGCTGTCCCTACACTGAATAGTAAACGGTGTTTAGTTTATTTGTTCATTATATGGACTAAACACTAAACAGATCTGTCCAGACGTGTTTAGTGACGGTTTAGCTGCAAGTGAGGGGTGAAGGCGGGAGAACGGGAGGGGCGACTCGCAGAAAAAATAGAACGCGTTCCTATTCGCTAAACACTAAACACTTAACACTAAACAGAAGCTGTCCGAACGTGTTTTTTACTAAACACTTAACACTAAACATGCCACTCGCACTAAACACTAAACAAAGTGTGTACCGGCCATTAGGCGGTACGGCCGCAGGTGTTTGGTTAATACCTTATCAAGCCGAAACCGACCCATGTTAACATAGTCATATATGTATAAAAGATAATAATATGGCATAATTGAAAATTCGAAATTGTAAAATTAACTTTTCTGATTCCCCATACATTTTTTTCACAGACCCAACTATTTGTATGGGACATTTCAAAATGAATTTTACAGATCAAAGACCATTTGATATAAATTTCAATTTGATATCTCTACGCCTTCCCGAGAAAAAGAGCTTTGGTTTTCTTTTTGAATACAATTTTTTATTTTAACAGCAGATTAGCTTTAAATAATTTTTTTTTATTTATGTGATGGCACTCAACCACTCAACTTTAAGAACGGTCTTGACATTGGTTATACAACAAGTTGCATTGTCCTCGTACATGTTTACGTCCACATTGTTCTGATGATGACATGCTCACGAATCGCTATTCATTGCGACTAACAGCGATCATCTTCGGAGATTGTCGCAAGAAAATTTCTAACAAATTTATTGTTTATTGTTCTCTAGTTTTATTTAGATAAATGTTTATGAATGTATCCATCCAGTACGTTTCCGTATTACAAAACTATAAGTATTCTAAAAAATTATAAATTAAGAAGTACAAATATACTCGTACCTAACCCATTAGTTCTATCGATATTTCTATAATGTGATTAGAAGTGCGTATACGCCATTTATGGCTAGCACAACATAAAACAAATAGAGCTTAGAATAATCAGTGTTCTAGCAGAATTTTCAGAGAAGTAATATATTTTTTTAGTTATTAAAAATGCAATGAAAGAAATACTTTTTACGTTAATTTAGAGTGTAGGACTTGAAGTTTCCATAAAACATTTTACTATTTACTTAAATGCTATTTTTAATGTCTTTTTAAGGCTTTAAACATACCCATATTTACATTCCACGCGTTTAAGGACATATTCATGCACTCGTCACATAAAAAATATGATCAAAACATGAAATATATTCAGTATACATTTATTCACAAATCTTCAACAATGATATTTACTGGTTACTTTTTTTGAAATGTTTTAGTTTCCTTATATTTAAGGTGGTTTAAATAGTTCAAATTTTATGAATTTCACCACTTTTAAAATATCACTTTTTCTATAAGAAAGAAATCACCCTTTAGCGTAATCAAACTTTAACCACTTAAAACGAGCTATTATTAAAGCAAATAATAAAAAACTGTATTTATAAAATCATTATTGGTAAATTTTATACAATCAAAACTTATCGACAGTTTACGCGTCGAAATTTCGCTCAGTTCTGCTACGAATTCGAAGCGCAGCAGAGGAGCTGCTGGGGGGTTTTTAGTGGGTAGGCCGGGGCCGTGTACGGTCTGGGGAGTCCCACATATCCTCCTGGTTTGGCTCGACCACGAGGAATGCGTAAATGCATTTTCCCCTCTCCCAAAAAAAAAGGCAGCCCCGCTCTTCCATATCATATTTTAGATGTTTTCAATAATAATTATACATTAACTAATTAAAAACCTATATTTTTATTTATACATATTTTTTTTAAACAAATGTAATACCTTTTATTTTCATAAGTGTGGGATTATGCTAATATGTAAGTGTGAGTGTGTGTTGTGTGTATGTATGTGTGTGTGTGTGTGTATTTGTGTGTGTGTGAGAGAGAGAAGGAATGTGTGTACGTGAGGACATGTATGTAAAAGTATGGTGAGTTTAATTGCCTTACAAATTTCGTTCTAACTGTGATTAATTAATTTAGTTTTGAAAGTTTAGAATATTTTCTATTTCATTGTAATCAAGGTCAAACAGCCAATCTGTTACAGCTGTTTTGAAATTGTAGCTCTTTAATTTACGAATATCAATTGTATCATTTAACTTATTATACATTTTTGCCGAAAGAAATAAGTATTGTCGCCGCATTGTGTGTTGATATTGACATTCTTCATCTTAAGCATTTTCAAATACTTCTTTTTATTTACTTTACTTCTGAATATTGTGTATTTCATGCTTTTCTTATTATTACATTTTAAAAATAAACAAGTGATTATGATTTTTTAAATAACAACCCATCGGGCAACAAGAATTAGTACTCATAACTATGATCTGGAAAAACGTAAGCATCCGATACGGACAGGTCAAAGTTTTGTACGTAAACGAATAAGCCGGCGGGTGTATTATTGTAGATATTGTGTCCAATTAATAACTTTTAGTTTGCATCGTTGAACTTATCCCTGGCATTTGACACAATTTTAAAATAAATTGATAATAATGTTTCGTTTATATTTTGCATTATAAGTATATTTTAGAAAGTTCGGAAAACGATGACTTTTTTCAACTTTGAGCAGATTATTAGTAAATTATTAGGTATTAATTATTTTGTTTGTTACGGGTGAGCAATAAATAAACGCCTATTCCCCTTCACAAATTAATGCCAATTACTTACTACACGTCTAGAATCTAGTCGCGTACTATAAATTGCATAATAATGAACTCTGCGTCGTTGAGCCCGAATCAAAGACAGCTGCGGGGGAAAGGCCACGAAGCAGGTCGGGACCTTGAAATATAATCTGAACGCGGCAATTTGCGCCGCCGCTGACCGTGATCTGGGCCGTGCGTTACACCATCGAAATCATGAGGTGTATCAAATTGATGCGACTTTCTCTGTGTTCCACGCGTTCGGCATGTTTGTGGTGACAAGGGTGAGGGATCTCGTACTATTCGTAAAAAGTTCCAATTCGAATTTTTTCGAGTGGTAATTAATTAGAATTCAGCCAATCAGAACACAGGATATGTTGAGCTCTGCCATTTCTTTATGGAAAGTCGCTTGTATTATTTCGAGTGCTCGGGAGCAGTCGAAACATCAGTTTCTAATTTGATGTAAGTAAGTATGGTTTTCATTCCTTTTTCATTGTTTTTAATTATCCTATTATATATTTTTATTCATTTTCAATCACTTACATTAAATATTTACTGCATCACATACTGTAGACGTGCATTTTTTGTCTGAATAAACACTTGAAAGTTAAAATTATTTTATTTATCTAATATAAATAATTATTTCATAGAAAGATAAAAAAGTTAAAAACCGATCCTACGGCTCAAGAAAAGTCAAGTGACGTTCCTTCAAATAATAGCGGAGCTCGACACGTCCAGTGCTCAGCTTAGCTGTGATTACCGCTCGAGAATAAATTCGAATTCCAACTTTTTTCGATTACGTGAGATTGAGAATCAGCCCCCTGGACTGGACTAAGCCACTATTGCTCTTACTTAACCACGAGTTCTTCGCGGCGGTTAGTTCAGTTCATTAACTGTCCCCAAAATATTCCTAGGAACAAAAGTTATCATACTACTCAATCCAGATAGGGTGCTGGGATCATCATCACAGCCCATATACGTCCCCACCGAGGGGCTCGAGCCTACCCTATGTTAGGGTGATTAGGCCTTAGTCAACCACGCTGGCCCAGTGCGGATTGGTCGACTTCACATACATCATTGAATTTCTTCGCAGATGTATGCAGGTTGCCTCACGATGTTTTCCTTCACCGTAGGAGCGTCAGACAAATGTACATATGAAATTCGAAACGAAAAACACATTGGTACATGGCGGGTCTCGAACCCCGACCCCCCGATTGGAAGGCAAGTGCCGAGTCCACTGCGCCACCGACGCTCGTGCTGGGATAATTAAGTAGAAATACATGGATATTGTACTGCGTCTGGGGGGAAAATATTTTTGAGAGCAATACGTGGACAATCACTTCGTACTTTAGAGACTGAAAGAGAGTAAATAAACAACCGCATTCTGTATTAAGTTCATAGCACCATGTATTTTTAGGGGCCCTTATAAGCCGCCGTATCACTTCCACTTGTACCATCAATGGTACTAGTACTACTGACATAAAGGCGTAAACTTCATGAAAAAAAAATGAACATTAGGCAGCTGGTAAATTTTTTATTGAATAATAATAATTTAGTATATCTTCAATATTATTTTCAACAATTAAAAAGGTATAGGTACCTACATCGTGAAGTATTCAGACACGACAGAAAAATATTAATATTACATTATTACGCATACTATATCTACTAATGTGTAGAGGTTTGTTATGTGAACAATAGAAGTAAGTAAGTACATATTATCTTATATGTATTACATTTGCATTTTTTAAATAAAAAATGAATAACACTCAACAAACATTTTATTAAACATGTTAATTTTAATTAAAATTTAACATACTTACTTTAATTAAACTGATAACACGAAAATAATATTTTTATTTAACACAATGTTAATTTTATGTTTAATCAATACTGCCATGCCAGTATGAATCAAATGTCATTGATTAAGAAGACTGGCTGGCACAAATACGTTTTTCGTATTCGATTTTCGAAAACGGAATACAGACAAGGAATTCCGTGAACCTGTCGCAGACGTTCGCTTTTTCTCATTCGGTATTTCGACCATTCTACCTAAACGTACAGTAAGCTCCTTGTCAAGCTATACTGTTTGACCTTTGGACCGTTCTTATGTCGCTCGTAATAGCGGCGGTTTTCGTAGTGCTAATGTAAAGCTTGAATGGGAGCTTACTGTACGTAGGACTTGTGTTCCGTTCGAAATGTTCGAAATAATGAAGAATGCGTGCGGCAGTCAATTTTGTATAGATTTGATGCATTCGGATGCCCGCATTTGGAAATGGAATGCGGAAAACGTATTAATGCGTATACACGGTTATTTTTTTATCATACTGGAAAATTTTAGAGGCAGCTCGGTAGACGCTAGACGACTCATATCAATAAAAAAAACATGTGGTTATATTTTTAAAATGTTATCCGCCAATAATATTAAATTATAGACATTGTTCTTGTTTACTACAAGATAAGGTAAGATTATGAATGAATAAAGCATTTACTACTACGGGCTTAGGAAAATGCGGCAACGTCGCATTATTAATTCAAGCAAGATCAATCTACAACTAGTTTGAAATAAGAGTTATTATTGCACTAGACACTACAACAGTGAAAGACAGAGACAGTCGGCGCCGGCGCCGAGCGCCGGCGTTTTGTTGTTTGCTGTCGCTTGTCGGCACGAGCCGACCGGCTTTAGTTCGCCTTTGACCCCAGCGCGTGTGAACGTATCACGATGTCGCGCCCGCGCCTGACGCGCGGCAATCGGGTGCATTCGGAATTTTAGTTTCAAGTTAACACATCTAGCGAATACACAGACCTTACTCCGGTAGACCGTAGACTTTTACTTGTGAAGTGAAATTAAGTGTTTGGTGTAAGAAAGTGAACCCACAAACGTAAGACTTGGAAGCGAAAACTGCATTTCGAGACGTTAAACACTAACCAAAGTGATATGTTGTTGTGGTCATGTATAGTTTTAAACGTGCACGACTATCTATGAGTTAGAGGACTTCCTTTAAATTTAGAACTCTTTTGTTATTAGAACTAAAGTTGATTTAAATTGTTTCCTAGATAGGTAAGTATTTAAAGTTGATTTCAATTTTTTAACTACGCCAAAACAACCTACCATAACCGTAATACCTACTTAGTACTGTTTGTTTTCCTTAAAAACTTTCTTTTGCCGGTCCTAAGCCCGTAAAGTAGGAAGGTGAAATTGTGATCAACTCAGTGATGACTTTGAATCGGCGACGTTGTTGCCAGTTCGCATTCATTCAATGTTTTGCCTACAACTTCACTCAGTGTCCATACCAGTGCAGTATTTTTTGGATATTTTTGATAATAAATATCTAATTAAACAGGTGAGTAAATTTTATTATTAATGGTTAAATAATTCTTCTACCGTGTCCTGAAGCCACCCTTAAAAAAACCAGGGTGATAAAAAAATAACCGTGTATAAATCAGAATGCGGGCATCGCAATGCATCAAATCTACACGCAATAAAGGAATGCCGCAAATGTTATTTTTTATTCCGAACGGAACACATACCGAAAACGTTTTTGTGCAGCCAGTCTATAGCTGCGTTTTCTGTCAAAACGCGATAGAAACGTATTGTATTTTGACAGTTCACCGCGATAAACGGCTTTATCGTATTGTGTTTGGGTGGCCTATGGCCATGCTAGGGGCTAGGCCGGCCGAGATAACTTTTTGCTTGTATTTATTTGTTATTACTTAATTGGTGGTAATAACTAAAGATATAGCTATCATCACGTGCACAAAGCACTATACTTACAAAAAAATAATACACCGGCGAGCCAAATAAGCAAAAAGGATATTGTTCTGCGTCCTATACGTCCGCACATCAATTACTACGGACAATCTTCGAAATCGAATTATATATCAAAAAATGAATCAGATTTTGAGGTTAGTTAAAGTAACACTTTTATTTCGTTAGAGCAATACACATAGTCTATACCTATACAATTATTAAAGTAATAATTATTGTAATCATCAAAGAACGTTATACAAGAAATCTCTAAATTATAAAGCAAGTCAAAAATACTACGAACTAACAAGCGACAGTGCGTGTGTAGTCAATTGGCGTATGTTTTAATTGAATTTTCGTTGTAAATACTGAAATTATGAAAAACATAATTTATACAAATAATTAAATGTCCATACCTACATAAAATCGACTCTATTCGGTCGAGCAAAGGTAACAAAAACCATTCGTTTATTGTACTGAATTTGGTTTTGTTTCTGAAAGTTCTTTTATATATTTTTGATTTGTCCGTCCAACACATATATTTGTTATGAGTGTTATAAAATATGCATATAATTATGACGTAAATCAAATCTTTGTTGGTCATGGGGCGATTTTCGACATTGTCCTTTAAGACCAGCAAAATGTGAAATTTCAAACAACACAAGTCAATCTATATAAATAAAAATCAATGTATTACTATGTTTGTTTGTCCTCTATGCGTTCCGAAACCATTCATCAGATTGTAATTAAACTTTGGTAGGGTGTTATGGGGACACCAGTGAGGGTTTCTAGCAAAAAAAAACGGAATAAAGAAAAAAGGATTTACGTGGCATTGGTATGCATGCCGGGTACAGCTAGTTTATAATAAAAAAAATACAAAGATCTTGTATGTATTTCATTGTGAGTCATCGGCAAGCTATGAATCTTCATATTACTTGGATAACCTTTGAAAGTAAAAAGACAACGAATAAAGTCTGCAATCAATTAAAAAAGAGGTTGAACAAGTTTCAACAAGTGTACTTGAAGTATTTTCATTTCAGACTTTTAATAGGTGTTTTTTAATTTATTGCTTTTTTTGTTAGATATTGTTTTAAAGAAAATAAGGTTACTGACCGCAAATGTACTTCCTAGAATTATAATGAAATGATATTTTCTTTCCAACGCCTTATTATTTTGCGTAGTTTTACGATTGTGGAAGGATCTGATTATGTTTTTGTTTTGTTCTCAGATTTGTGCGGTCAACTCGTCACATGAGAATAACCAACAAACCGAAGAGTCCACAGTTCGAACGATGGACAGTTTACAGCAAATATGTTCGATTGTGATATTAATAGCGGCCTCTTTAATTTTTAAAGGTTAGTATAGTGTTTAATTAAATCTTGCAGAGAATCATAATATAAAGTGCGAATGTCAAAACTATCGTTTAATTAAGATACTTACCTATATTAAAAACCAGTTTATTGAACACGTAACAAGTCCGTGATCTATTTGTAGTTAGGTGCTGGTTGCAGACCGGAACACGCGTAGACAAGTAACTATACTACAAATTATGCGGAACTGACTGGTAGACTTAAAAGATATCACGCAAAGAAAATGCAATAAATAACACTGAAAAGACATACCTTACTCTATTCAATCGTTTTTGATGTGATTGAAACAGTAAATTACAAATGATAAGAATAATAATATTACTATTATGACAAAATTACATAATTTTAAAGTACAAAGTTCCTGCCCTAAACTATTGTTATTTAAATGGATACTATTGGTGGAGTTTAAAATACAAGCATACTTATCATTGATATCGACAAAAATATCGCCTAGTTTGTAATTTTCCACGGTGTAATGTGTTGAATTGTGGGCAATTTCAAAAAATTCCTCGTTAGTCAGTTGGAGTTTCGGAATTTGTGACGTCTTAATACACATTATATGTTCCATTGTCAAATCATTAAGTGTGAGCGACGCTATATCGTGTTGTGTAATCAACTGTATACGTTTGGAAGTATTTTTGTCCAATATACCACAGCAAGTGCTGAAATAAAATATATCTGAAGCGATGCTTTCAATTTTAAAGAATATAGGAGTAAAATGCATATTTGTTACGGTCAATACGAAAGTGAGTACAATTTTTTTGTTTCTCTTCAGTACAAAAACATTTTGCGCTCTTATACTAACAATTCTGCTAGATATCTCTCTACGTTTTAAATAGTTTTCAATACAAGGTTTGGATATAATTTCATGTTCGCTAATAAACTCAAACACATAATTATTATTTCCACCCCAGGATTTTAAGGCATGATCTAATTGAACGACTTTAGTCAATGTGTTTTTGGTAACAAACTTTATATTCCTAGCTTCCTTAACAGACAAAAAAGATTTAATAACTTTGAGGGTGGCCGAAAGAGCCCATGGTGTTTGAAACACAATTACAAAATTTAAAAAATATGGATAGTATCTTTGAAATAATTTTTTGATAAATTTACAAATTTCCACATCGAAGTCGGTCACACCACAGTTAGACATATCACAAAACAAACTAATTTTATTGCCGCATTCTTGTCGTTCCATGCGGTCAAACCAATATATAAAGATTCTTTTAACTTCTTCAAAGTCTTTTTTGCTTTTACTGTACACTTTTGGATTAAACACAAATAGGAGGCAGCCGTCGATGTCTCTACCATAGGGAAAGATGAAACCTTCATTCACATATTCCATTTTAATAGTTTGCTCAGTAATATCACTTGCCCCAATTGTTTTCCTCCACAAAAGTATTTCCCAAAGCATATTTAACGCTCGATCCAGATCGTTCTTGGTGTGAGCTAAAATTCTCATCAGATATTTATCATCATTTATATGTTCCAAGTCTGATTGATGAAATGGAAGACTGTACGAAACAGGTACACTTCTGAATCTTTTTTCAAAGAGAAGTCTTAGCGTGTTTGGTGTCGCCGTCATTGTTTTGTTTCACTTTGGACAATCACACCATTTGTATGAGTTTGATAATAAACAAAACCCGGCACCGATTGTGAACTTTAATCAATTCGTAATGCCATTTACTAGGACGTTGTATGTATTGTAATTGTGATAGCACTATAAAAACTGATGAGATAACAGACTTGATAAAGCATTACTAAAAGTGATCAAACTGGTATATATTTATTATATTGATACAAGTGTACAAATGTCACCGATGTTGCCCATGCAAGATCGTTTATATTATAGAGAAAATTTCATCAAGTGTGAATAAAATTTAGAACTGTGAATATATTTAAAATTAACTTGATATTGTGACATGGCGTACTCGACAGTTGAAAGTAAACACTAGAGCCAGATTTCAACTTTACCAATGTTTTTCAACTCACTCAAGATCCCGGAATCAATTTGGCACTGTAAACTGCTGTAACCAAAAGGTACGATGTATAGATAGGATAGCTTTATTTTTATTATAAAAAATATTAGGACAGGACAGAGCGTCCGTGGCGCTGTAGACTCAACACTGGCATTCTAATCGAGAGGTCCGCGGCTCGATCCTGCCATGAACCATTTTTCGTTTTTCATTATAATATGTTCATTTGTCTGACGCTCCTACGGTGAAGGAAAACATCGTGATGCAACCTGCATACATCTGCGAAGAAGTTCAAAAGTGTATGTGAAGTCGACCAATCCGCACTGGGTCAGCGTATTTAATTAAGGCCTAACCCTAACTTAGGGTAGGCTCGAGCCTCTCGGTAGGGACGTATATAAGCTGTGATAATTGATTGATTGACATACACAAATAACAAAAATGGCGGCCTTATGGCCATACAACCTTTAGGTACTTCTCTACCAAACAACCTTTAGGTAGGACTGTTTGTCCTACCCAAAGGTTTGGTAGACCCACCTAGAGTTAGGTGGGTGTTTCTACTACGTCATTACACTATTAAAATACAAATTATAAAATATTATCTATAAAAATTCTGGAGAGGGCCACCCTTATTAACTAGGGGTAGAGGAAATAGTCGACGACCTATTTTCAGACCTATCAAATATACACTAAGAAATTCATAAAAATCGGCAAGCTGCCTCGGAGGAGTTCGATAACAAATAATGTGACACGAATTTTTATATATTAGAAGATATATAAAAAATGAATCCCCAATTCCCTTGATCACACCATAACTACTAACACACCAAAAGAAGGCTGAAAACTGCGTAGACAATTGGAAATTTTCAGAAAGCTTAATGTTATTTATACTTCGCGCGTTTGACGATTCGATTACAATGTGTTATAATAAAATTAAAAGCTACAGGAAACGCCGGTGAACGATTTTCTAAATAAGTCAAGGGTTATTATTATTATTCGGATGCATGCATTAGGGAAGGTCCCCTCAAGGAACTACCCTTGCATCCGAAACAACACGCATATCAGAAAGGGAAATCCACAGAGACTGCCTTACTGGAGCTTACGAACAACATCCAAAGAGCACTTGAGGACAGGCAAATAGCAATCTGTGCCTTTCTGGATATAGAAGGAGCATTTGATAACGTCACCACTACCTCTTTAACCAAAGCTTTGAGGATCAAAGGGATCGACGACACAAGGACCCGGTGGATAATTGCAATACTACAAAACAGAATTGTTAAAATAAACCTCCATGGGATAACTAGAAGCTTCAAAGTGACAAGGGGCTGCCCGCAAGGAGGCGTTATCGTCACTGCTATGGTCCCTTGTCATAGATGAACTTTTAGTTAAATCCTCGGAAATGGATCTTAACGTACAGAGCTATGCTGACGACGTAGTGGCCTGTGTCATGGGCCCTTGTCAAAGTACTGTATCTTCAATTTTACAGACCACCCTTAACATGATTGTTAAGTGGTGTTCGGATAATCATCTGACTGTAAATCCTTCCAAAACAATAGTTGTTCCATTTACTAGGAAGAGGAAGCTGGATAAGCTCCTAGAACTGACTATTAATGGAACAACTATACCATTCTCCTTAGAAGTCAAATACTTGGGAGGAACCATCGACAAGAGACTGACCTGGGAATCACATCTCAAAAACATCATCCAAAAGGCTAAAACTGCCTTAGGAATTCAAGGGAGTCAAGGGTTTGTTATTTATGTACGGTGCGCGGCAACATCAATGTCGATCGATCGAATTTAGTTTCAAGAGTTAAGGTACTGACAGGCATGCTCATCTCATTAATAGCACGCAATGCCATTACTGAGCAATTGCTACATTAGTTTAGTTTAGTAGCATGTGTGTCAAGACACTGCTAATAATGCTAATGAGCATGCTTTTCTCGATTATTTGCAGAGCATGCTAGTTTTAAGCATGCTGTCTGTAGGTACCTTAAGCCTAGCCTTCTTAGTTCAGATATTGGCGGTTTTTAAAACACGAAGAGACAATAATAACAACACAAGATCAGTTTTATTTTTTTAATAGTAACGATTGATTGAAGAAAGGCGCTCTCTGAGATACATCCTAAATATCCTTAAATAGTTGTCTAGTTACTAGGATTCTGTGACATCACTCCGCTGAATAAATCATACAATATTAAAGCCAACAATGCAATCGGTGCTACTATAGCCACAACACGATACCCAGGCGTGGGATCTCGAAAATCGTAGCAAAGACTATGGTACTTCCGGCCTTTTTCTTCACACAAGGATCCCGGGCTACCCACTGCATACATAGGTTCATCAGTGTCACATCTGCCCTCACTTTCTTCTATAAACATATATCTTGTAACGAGCTTCATGAGTAAACCTCTCGTTCCATTTGAGTAGTCTTTGATTGCATCTCTGAAATGTACTCGACTATACATAGCCATTAAAGAATTTAAATGCCAATCGATTCTATGACGATGACTTGAATAATTTTTGTTCTGTTTATTTTTGGAAGCTCGCATACTTTCTTGTGAGGTTAGCATATTAAGTCCAAAAGATGATAAAAAGTTCGAATCTGTATAATCGTTGATATTGCTTTCATTTGCGAGCTTTGTTATGTCTTTGTGAGAAATAAGTCCACAATAATATTTTGCATTAACAAAGAACGGAGCACCTGGCGCAAAATTGCAGACTACTCTGATATCACCACTGCTACTTATACCATAGGCGCAACCGATTTTATTTGTGTTAGCCCATATCAACTGCACTGTATTAAAGCTGAAAGAGTTTGCATGGCCACAATTAACATCTGTTATATCAATATGGCGGCCTGCACTCGTAAACCAAGCATAGAGACATCCAATAATCGGAGGAACGAAACACTCATCTTTCGGTACACTGAAAGTAAATGAGGAATTATAATCTACATCTAGTTTACATTAGGAAAGAAAAGATCAGAAATAATAACTAGTAAGTACCACTTAGATTTCGGATTCTCTTCAATACAGCAATATTCTGCATATTTTGTGCATTCTAAATGTGTAACTAATTGGTTATTGAGTGCCGAGCATGGAGCAGGTCCAGGTAGACATTGGCGCAACCACTCATCAGACATTTTCTCTAAATCGGAATCGTACATTATCTGATTCATATTAGCAGCAGTAGGCAAATGTGGATATTCCTCAGCATCACCGTTAGCAATACGATTCCTCATTGTATTTATGGTGTTTACTAATGCTATTTGTTCAGACATTGTTGGTGTAAAAACTTTATACGAGACATCACATATTTTTGACATGTCGTTATTTGTAAATAAACACAAAGTATGATCGCCATAGCAGGGCTCTACACCACACCATTTATTGTATGTTTGGGTAATAGGTGGCGCAAACGGTCTAGGCATCGATGTTTTTATTTTTTCCATGTTTATAACGTTTTTTAACTTAGATCCATGAATGCTAAATATATCGCTAGTGTTTAGTTTTATACCAAGTTCCCCATAAATTAAAGGTAGATGCCAACATGCATGATTTTCAGGTACATACCAAATATCACTTTGATTTGTATTTATGATACTTTTATTAAAAAGGGGCATCACAGCTGCAGGTTTTATATTGTAAAAATTTACACGATTGTCAGATGGAATGACATAGATAGTTACATTATGTTCAATATAAGTGGTATTATTTAAAAATGGGTCTTCCGTGGACAACGTAGGGTTCAGAGTTGATAGAATATTGTCGTCATATATGTACTCATATTCCCTGAAAAGTTGCAAATGTGAAGTACGCGCAATATTTAAAACTGTCGAGTTTCCTACATGAAGCATCTCAGTAGTAGAGAGGTTTGGATATATTTGTTCTGACTGATATGTCACAACTTCTTCGAGTTTTGGTAGATTTTCATCGTTCACCATTATCTTGGATTCTTTATCAATTAATTCAACATAGCTTCTGGTTGTATTCCAATCATCAAAATAACTAAAATCATATTTTTTGATGTGTACATCCCTATTGTTTTCATTTTCAGTCCGACGTGCATAAGAAACATTAACAGTGGAAGACTCTTTAATATCATACACTGCTTCAATATAATCTTCTGCAATGCCATAACAAGAAACAATAGAGACTGCTATGGGGTAAAAATTTATGAACATTATAATGGGTTTATTTTCAAGCTAACGATGAAATACGCGTGACCAACTAGTTCCTATTAATAATATAAGTAAGTATAGTTTTACACGGGAGTTGCTGACGATTCGGACACCAAGAAAAAAAGCTGTTTTGTACAGTCAGTTAAAAAACTTCCAACGAAACCTTAATTGTAGAAATACATTCTCTGCCCAGTCCATAGTTGTAAAAAAACAGTTTTTAACAAAAGCAGCCGTTTTTATATACGCAATTTTAAATACGCGCCTTGGCAATCGAGTAGGATTTGCTCATGTGCAGTACCGAGCGAAAAAGTGCTAATAGGTTAGATGCATAGAAAAGCCTCTACAGATATGATAAAAATCAAACCACAAGAGTTTATTTTTATAGACCAGTGTGCGAATAATAAGGATGCGATTTGAATCCACAAACGACTTTAACTTTACAAACGTTACAAGAAGAAGCGATGATTCATACTGGCATTATAAAATCAACCTTAATATAATAGGCATAGAACATTACATTTCAGACATTTTATTTTGACTCTTTGAGGACTTGTTATGAGTATGATCATGAGTTAAAACTTTTATTTTGACTTTTTGAGGACTTGTTATGAGTATGATCATGAGTTAAAACTAATCTCGAGGGATTTTACGGCTGATGAAAACGGTGAGATTATTCGTGACCTTTCGATTTACAGTGGATAGATTTAAAAATGCAAATGCGTAATTTAAGCTATCGGAAAACAAGGCGTTACATTGTAAATAAGCTGCTCACAAATTATCATTCATCTTTCATTCTATCGCAAGATTAAAAAGCTTAACATGACCATATTAGGATCATTCAATAAATAATATATGTATATTGGAGAAAAAAATAGGCTTATTGCTGCCGTTACCACACTTAATTTACCATTATCGAAAGCCCATGTCGTGTGCAATTTATTTATACTTTCAAACTGTGTCACATTACATATTTATCTAACATATGGTCTAGTTCAGGGGTCGATGACTTCACTGGTGCTCAATGAAGAATGTTATAAGTGGTGACATGAAATTGTTAGTCATGTAAAAAGTTTAATAGAGAATCATCATTAAAAAGAAACACTAAAATAAGGTGCTAAAGGATCCAGCCAGAGGATATCTATGCAAATAAATAAAATTGAAGTGTCTGTTTGTAATGTCAAAATTACAAGTTTTTACTAAATGGGTATGAATATAGTTATACGTATATCGGATACCAATAACAAAAACACAATTTAATTTTTTTGACTGTCTGTTTGTTCCCGCTAATCTCCGGAACGGCTGAACAGATTTTGATGGGACTTTCACTAATAGATAGTTAATTATATAAGGTATAAAAATTTGGCTACTTTTTATCAAGATCCTAAAAAAATGCCTACAAAAATCAAAATGCTGCCAAAAGTTACTATTCCACGCGGACGAATCGCGGGCACAGCTAGTCTTTACTAAAATTATTCAGAATGGGCTCACACGATACCGAAATAATTTTTTATGTAATTCTAGCGCTCTTAAGACGAATCTCACAAGCCTTATCGTCTACTCATCTACCCAAGATCGTTGTTCGTCACTCACTCAACATTTTGTCTCATCATCAAAATGTTTTTGCAGGTGGGAATCGACGTACAGTTTTAAGCGCTGACTCACCACATGCAATGCCATAACCTCGCTTAGCGCATAGATAATTGTATATGAACAGTGGAACAAAGCAAATGAACTTCTAGGTGTTAACGTGTCAGTAAATATTGCCTTGACACTTGTTTTCGTTTAGTTAGAACTGTATTTGTATAAAATATCATATTAATAGAGAATTTATTGATATAATACGTAGGTTATTACCTACATGATTATACTCATTCCAGTTTCATACCAGTATGTCACGTGATATAAGGACACTAATGTTTTATGCTTATGTTTTTGAAATGCTTTTTTAAATCAAAACCATAAATCTACCTTGGATCAACTCCTCGAGTATGTACTCACATTTGCAAAGTGGTGATCAACTTCACTTTCAAAGATATGGATGGCAAACGGTCAACCAATGAGCCTAGACAATGTAATAATTCAAAAATGATGACGAAGTTCGAAAAGATAAAAATGTAAGAGAATAATTTCACATCACGAATCATTCTAATACATCGCCATTCGATACAGTACGTATGACGTAAGCGAAACAAACGCAAAAGGTACTTTGTCTAGGCCCCCCTGCTGTAGATATTATCCATCGTGTTCTACTCGTATATTACTCGGCCTATTGCAGCCGAGTAGATAGTTTACTAAGGAAAAATCTGTTGTGATCATCACTTATAATTTTCAGTGATTGATTACACTGTCAATACGACTCTGTGCTGATTGTCTTTCCTAAGGCAGTGATGGATGCACTTTGACTCAAAATTAAAAGCCTTCGCGACAGATTTTCAGTTATACAATCATGGGACATTAACCCAAGCTGACCGTGCTACCATTACTGACATATCGTCCTACCTCAATGTGTTCTGACGAATCTTACTCGACGACGCACTAGCACGACATGATACTATTTGGCTGCGGTCTTCTAAACAACATATTTCGACTTCTTGAATATAGCCGTCTAGATATTATCTATACATAAAAATAAATAAAATTTGTTTGTAATGTCAAAATAACAAGTTTTTACTAAATGGGTATGTGTGAGTGAATGTATATCGGGTGCCAATAACAGAAACACAATTTTAAAAAAAATTGTCTGTCTGTTTGTTTCCGCTAATCTCCGGAACGGCTGGACCGATTTTGAGGGGACTTTCACTAATAGATAGCTAATTATATAAGGTATAACATAGGCTACTTTTCGCCAAAAGTTACTATTCCACGCGGACGAAGACGCGAGCACAGCTAGTTTTTAATAAAATAATGTTGATGTTACAGGGGTCTCGTCCTTACAGTGCTACCAGTGCCTGATCAACCCACCACCAGGGCAGCTATACAACACGACCAAGAACCTATGCGTTCACTTCGACTACTCCGACAAGTTCATAGTGGATTGTCCATACTCCACCATGTGCATGAAGCAGGACTTCCGCTTGGACATACAGAGAGGAGGTATGCCGTGTGTATTTTTTCGCCATTGAATAAAATTATGGTCTTACCAAGATAATCTCTTGATCCCTGTTAAGTTGAAGGATTTTTTTAAAATATACAACAGGGAAGCTCTTGGTCTTCACTTCATCTGATGGTTAGTGACGATAAAGTCAAAGATGGAAGCGAACTTCACCTGGACTATACCTGAACTACCTGACCTGTAATTGTCGGAACACAACAATATTAATATTGCCATTGTTATTATGGTGACAAACTTAGGCAAGGCGTTGGTAGCTACAGCTAGCCAAGCGGGCTTGGAAGCCCTGCCACTAAACTGCTATGATAAATTTCCACTTTCCTTTTAACGAACATTTTAATTGATCAGAATGAATTTTACGCAACCGAAATTATTTTGATTAGTGAATGAGTAAGAATAAGTATATTTCATTATGCTAAAATTATTGACAGTTGTATAGTCGACCAAAAAGTGGCTTACCACCTTAAGGCGAGGTTCCCTGGAAATCTACGCGTGCACGGTGACTGCTTTATTGCAAGGAAATATAGTTGATAATAAAATAATAATAATAATTGCATAACCTCTAATGTCGCTTATGCGCTGTGACTTAACGAAAACGCTACATTTTACACGTTTTAATCGATTTTTGGAAAACTGAAGTGCAAAATAAAAAAACGTATTTTTGCAATTTTCTAGACAATAAAAATCTATTTGGCAAATCTTTTGTCATTTATGCTAAAACAGCTGTGAATCACAAAAATACAATAATTTTCTGATTCACAGCTGTTTTAAAAAAATGAACAGACTAATCTTTGGATTTTTTTCTTCTATCGAGTGAAATGTTATTAATCACGTTTCTGTCTTTAAAGATGTTTAGATAATATGTTTAACAATATCATATATGAATTTAAAGAACTGTATGTTTCATATTAAATATAGTAAATCGAAATTGCTTGAAAACGGATAAGAAGAGCTTTAAAGTTGCAATTCAGTTTTGCGTCATTACACAACTTCACACAGTTGATTTTCCATTGCAACAACATACCACAATACATACAGGTAATTACTAAGGTAACTTTAACGATGTTTTATTTATACGCGAACGGTATGTTCAAAAGCGGTAAATCATTTTCTTGGTCGACTATACTTAAAATGAAGCCAGCATATTTTGAAATGTTTCACTTAATAGCTGTATTATCCACATTTAATTATTCATTGTATGACCGTGAATGTATATCCTTATTATCTGTTGTGGTCTATGTTTCATCGCAGTTTGTTATGCATAAAACCACAGACTAAGGAGATACTACTACATATACGAGGTTGGTAGCACTAGTCTGTGTTTGTTTTTGGTTTGACTTTGACCCAATATAATTTGTGCTTTGATCGTGTTGTTTTTAGACAAAATGTAAATTAATTTAAGCAGTATCAATATATCTCTAATGTGTATGTACCTTCGCACCTAATTTTGCACGCCGAAAGGCAAATTATGCCGATCTATTTTTTTTTAATGTTCCATCAACTGTTACCCATGTACCCATAAGCGCAAATAAACTATTATTATTATCAAAAGACATGCCAAATAAATATTTTTAAGCTTTATCGTGTGCTGGAATAGATGGCAAGAGTTGGTTCACTTTTTAGAAAGAAAGAAGAAAGAAAATAGTTTATTGGACATGTTATACATGCACTAAATATTGCATTCGGTCAAAGAAACATGGCTTCCTCCGGTCCCACAATAAAAGTACCATATGAATGACAAGTGCCAGTGCCATAATCATCCAACAGATAAAGTCAAGCACAAATTCTCCAAAAACAAATAGGTACAATAAAAGCTCAATTTTCTCTATAACAGTGACCATCGAGGGCGTTCTTAGAGACTGCGCATCGCAGAAGCACGAATATCACGATTATCAAAACGGAAAATGGTTTCCCAGAATGGAAATATTGGAGCCGTATACGGAAGGGTGTCACAATGTTGACGACAAGGGCCAAAGGACCACCTCATACAACAGGTAAACTTCTATCTATAAATATTAAATTATTAGCTAACCCGGCCACGGGATGCTGTCGCGAAATAAAATCTGCTGTTGCACAACACACAAGTTCAACATCCACTGAACCTGTGTTAAACAACAGATTTTTATTCGCGATTTTAAGGTTGTTCCCATAGTAAAAGTTGTCCAGATTGCTTGTATGATCAAGCACACAAAATGTGGCTCCTGCTTGAGAAGTAACCCTGTATATATGGAATTACTTTTTCATCACCCCGGAAAATTTAAGGGACGCTTCAGGACGCATCCATTATTATATAAAAAATATATAAAAAAATCTTTAAAAAAATACTGCATTTGCTAATATGATGTTTTGCGATTATGATATTTTGATAATATGATATTTAGAGACTGAGCGCACTAAACTAGTGCAATTCTAAAATATTCAAGGTGAGTTATTTTTTTTAGTAATATTTAAATCATTCTACTACCGTGTCCTGAAGCGTCCCTTAAATTTTCCGGGGTTATAAAAAGTAACCTGTATACTGTATAGATAAGATAAGATATGATATTCATCGACATCTCAGCCAATAGCGATTAAGTTGTTATGGCATAGCCTCTGTTAGTCTGCACGCAAACTTGCACTTGGACTCCATGGAGTAAGTGAGCTTGCCCCACTTTAGTTCCTTATAAGTTATTCTTTTTATTAAGTATTATACATTAAAGCTGGCAAACAAGCAGACTGACTGCCCGATGATGAGCGGTCACAGTCATCTATACATGTGGTTCTCGTTAGATTCAAAAATATGCAGCCCCTACACGGCCAGTGTACCCTCGCACGCAGCCACTGGTTGTGATTTCTTAGCCCTCCGCATCATGCCGCCTTTTTACTATCGCACCCACCACCCGCCATTGCTGTCATCCGTATCACCTGGAACCGATCTGCAGGCCTATGACTCATCTCATGGTTTTCAAATGATATCACCCCGGTACGACCACGAATAAATCATAGAGCAAAACGAAAAATAAGACCTTCGGACAGACTTTTCATCATTCGTTCATTATATCATGATGTCATCATTTATATTACGCCATAGTGATGATACTCGTATCATTGGAGATCGGTAATACCAAATGAAGCATTTCATGACTTCCTTATCTCAAAATGTATACCATGTCATATGATGAAAGATTCATAATAAGCCTGCTGGTTTAGCACGTCATTTAGTTTCAGCGTTTATTTCTTCAACGTATACGTGCAGACTATGGAACGAAAACCCAACTGCGGTGGACTTTAAACGAGGCTTTAAAAGAGCACTCCTCTTAAGGCCCCTATAGCCGCCAATGGCCTTGAGCGTACGGGCGTGGCCTAGTGTTCGCGCCGCGCCACCCGCCGTTACCTCGCATCTAAATATCAATAGTAGGGTGTACGTCGGTGTTACATTTTTTGGGACTATGCAATGCAATAATACGTAGGGCGCACTAAAACTTTCCGGAATCAGTAATAAAAAATACTACTAATGGTCAAACATGTTTTTTTTAAATACAGCCTCTTCTGGTGATAAAAATCGTTGATCGCGTAATTGGTTCTTGATTTTTGGAAACAGAAAAGTCACATGGTGCCGGGTCAGGAGACTAATAGCGATAAATAAATGTAGTTGAATTGGAATTTAACTACGACTAAACTACAACTTTTATGATCGTTCGTATCGCGGTAATGTTTTGACAGGAGATTGAAACGCAACCCGATTGATATTGGTACGAAACTGCTGTCAAAATACAAAGTTCATGCGGCGCTACTTTTTTTGGATTGAAGTTTGGCTCTTATCAATGTTGAGTGTTTTTCTGTTCTCTTTCTCTCTGTTATCTCTAGAGCTCCAAATTAGACCCAGCTTCGCTTGCGGTTCAACTCTCATGTAGAAATTAGCGCGTTACTAATTTTGTCCAAAGTTGAATTGTAATTAGAACTGGATTGGAGTTGAACCTCAGCGGTCCGTTAGAACTGTAGCGCAATTGACCCCCAGGACCGTATGCAGGATGACTCATCATAAGTTGTACGTTTTTCGCCTTCAAAAACTCATTTGTCTGTCTGGCCGTGTGGGAACTTGCATTGTCGTGGTGCAAGATGATACGGCGTTGAGCGTTATTTTCACGGAGCTTATAAATAATTTCCGGTAAACAAATGGTCGTGTACCAGTCACGGTACGACAATTTTCTAAAGCAACAGTAGTCACGTGTCCAGTTTGAAGTCCAGTCCAGTCCGAACGCGGTTGAATTCTGCAAACAGCTATTAAAAGTCGTCTTGCATGTTGCTTCTTCACCTAAAGCAGATTGAAGCCGAGCGAGGCTCTGCTGAGCTGTCAAATTACACATAAAATCGTAAAAAATCATGCCAATTTCCCGAGATAATCCATTTTATTGTAATCACGCAATTTTTAAAATGACGCCACAATGTGAAAACAATTGACAGTCAAATGAAGCAAATTGTATTCTTCTTTCGCATCTAAATATCAATAGTAGGGTGTACGTCGGTGTTACATTTTTTGGGACTATGCAATGCAATAATACGTAGGGCGCACTAAAACTTTCCGGAATCAGTAATAAAAAATACTACTAATGGTCAAACATGTTTTTTTTAAATACAGCCTCTTCTGGTGATAAAAATCGTTGATCGCGTAATTGGTTCTTGATTTTTGGAAACAGAAAAAGTCACATGGTGCCGGGTCAGGAGACTAATAGCGATAAATAAATGTAGTTGAATTGGAATTTAACTACGACTAAACTACAACTTTTATGATCGTTCGTATCGCGGTAATGTTTTGACAGGAGATTGAAACGCAACCCGATTGATATTGGTACGAAACTGCTGTCAAAATACAAAGTTCATGCGGCGCTCCTTTTTTTGGATTGAAGTTTGGCTCTTATCAATGTTGAGTGTTTTTCTGTTCTCTTTCTCTCTGTTATCTCTAGAGCTCCAAATTAGACCCAGCTTCGCTTGCGGTTCAACTCTCATGTAGAAATTAGCGCGTTACTAATTTTGTCCAAAGTTGAATTGTAATTAGAACTGGATTGGAGTTGAACCTCAGCGGTCCGTTAGAACTGTAGCGCAATTGACCCCCAGGACCGTATGCAGGATGACTCATCATAAGTTGTACGTTTTTCGCCTTCAAAAACTCATTTGTCTGTCTGGCCGTGTGGGAACTTGCATTGTCGTGGTGCAAGATGATACGGCGTTGAGCGTTATTTTCACGGAGCTTATAAATAATTTCCGGTAAACAAATGGTCGTGTACCAGTCACGGTACGACAATTTTCTAAAGCAACAGTAGTCACGTGTCCAGTTTGAAGTCCAGTCCAGTCCGAACGCGGTTGAATTCTGCAAACAGCTATTAAAAGTCGTCTTGCATGTTGCTTCTTCACCTAAAGCAGATTGAAGCCGAGCGAGGCTCTGCTGAGCTGTCAAATTACACATAAAATCGTAAAAAATCATGCCAATTTCCCGAGATAATCCATTTTATTGTAATCACGCAATTTTTAAAATGACGCCACAATGTGAAAACAATTGACAGTCAAATGAAGCAAATTGTATTCTTGAGCTAAAGCGTTCAATTTTCAAATGTAGTAATAACTTTTTAAATCTATACTTACTAATATTATAAAACTGAAGAGTTTGTTTGTTTAGTTGAACGCGCTAATCTCAAGAACTACTGATTCAAATTGAAAAAATATTTTTGTGTTGGATAGCCCTTTTATCGAGGAAGGCAACATCGCGCTATGACTAATAGGAGCTAAGCATCAATGAAAAATTTTGTAAAAACGGGGAAAAAATATATGGCGAAACGTACTTCGCGGGCACAGCTAGTATTGTTTATGTAAGTGACCAATTTCGGAAACTTAGTGTGACCTATGTAGATACAAGGTTATCTTGTATTTTTTATTTATATGTATACAATTCTGAGTAAAAATAGCACATTATTGATGTGTTACAGGTATAGTTATGAAAAAAGTAACTTCATTCAAGTTCTTCAATCAAGGTCATGCTGATGAATCGAACCAGCTTAGCCAAAGGGGCAGTCAAATGTATATTTAGCAAGGTGTTCATTGACATACAAAGAGACAGACAGACAAACATCATTAGTTTTATGACAAAATCGTGAGCTTGAACTATATTATACACCGTGTTTGGTCAATACCCTATCAACCCGAAGCCCGAAACCTACCTATGTTAACGTAGTCATGTAAAGATATGGCGTCATTGAAAATTCGAAATTGTATAGGTAGACCTATTTGTATGCGGGATTTCAAAATTAATTTTACAATTTCGATTTTTCAATGCTGCTATATTTTTTTTCGGTTTCGGCTCAACTCACGATTTTCTCATAAAAGTAATGAAAATCTCTTCAAAAAATGAAAAAGTATGTCTTTTTGTATGTCCATGAAAGAAAAATTCAAGATTAAAAAAAAATACTTTATTCATTTAATTATCCACAAATATTAAATATCCGAAAAACCTTTCACGTAAAGGACTAACAAATTCGGTATTGTGACTTTTTGTCTCTTCGTTTTCTACCCTTCGCTTTTTAGGGTTCCGTAGCCAAATGGAACAAAACGGAACCCTTATGGATTCGTCATGTCTGTCTGTCTGTCTACCCGTCCGTATGTCACAGCCACTTTTTTCCAAAACTATAAGAACTATACTGCTGAAACTTGGTAAGTAGATGTATTCTGTGAACCGCATTAGGATTTTCACACAAAAATAAAAAAAAAACAATAAATTTTAAGGGTTCTCCATACTTAGAACTGAAACTCAATGTACATTATCATGCAAATTTTCACCGAAAATTGGTTTGAACGAGATCTAGTAAGTAGTTTTTTTTAATACGTCAAAAATCGCAAACTGCAATTTACCTTTTATTCAATCAACTCAAATAAAAAAATAAAAAAACATTTAATTTCATAAACATAAACTTTATGCATAAAACTCTTCGACGCAACTTTTATTTATTGCGATAAGTTAGCAAACTGCCCACCTGTTGGTAAATGGCAACAGTTACCTATAATACATGTGGCTCCTGTGAGATTCGCAGCAAAACTGCAACCCCCACAAGAACCACAGTGTACGTTGCCAATTTGTGAAATCAGATGTGAAGTCGCTATTGTTTTTTTATAGCTTATTCTATTATATTCAGGATCTCTAATTCGCATACTTCTAGACTGCCTTAGACTAAATTGTTCTTATAATCACAAAAAGTGTCATTTCGCACACAAGAAGTAAATTACACGTCTTGCACTAAAGAAGCGCGTATCGTATTCACTATCGCATGTGAGAAGTGTAAGCACCCTAGCAATCGATTTTACGATTTCGCGTAACAAGTGGATGGCGGCAGCGCAGCGCGCAGCCTTCCTCCTTGAATGTCAGCGCTACACTGATTCTCGTCGCCCGTTCACGACGGTTTGCTGTGCAAGTGATAAAAAAATATTTTTGTAAAAACTAATAATTATTTTAAAATAAAAAATGTACAGTTTCAAGAGTAATTTATTTACATTTAGGTCTATCAACAACCATAAACATATCATTTGTAGTTTAGGAGTAGTTCGGAAATTAAATTTGAAAACGGACTCATTTCAAAAATTTTTTTGCATACTATTTAATATACTTCAGACTTTTCAAATGTACAGTTTATAGGGCACATATCAAAGCGTAAAATATATTTTTTGTAGAATTTTTTACCGGCTAGTTTAAGAGTAGTTCGCCTCCAAAAACCACCATTTCAGGTCTCTAGTCGCCTTAATGTAGGCAGTGACCGAGCTGTGCCTCTGAAATGACAGAAGTGCATGAGCGGTTGTTACCAATTATCATCAGTTGGACTACTCGCTTGTATGTCACCAATAATGGCAATAAAAAGAAAATTAAAGAGCATCAGATTCCAGATAAGTTTAGATCACGTTTCATATTAAGACCGCTTAAGTCGGCTCTTACGAAATCCGCGAGTAGAAAGAGAATGGTGACACAGGTTTGTATACATACTGCCTAAAGCGCATCTAAAACTCTTATTATGATCCAACTTTTCTTTTTGATTGTGTAGATGCAACTTTTTTTTTCATTGCTACTTGTATTTGCAGACATCTTGAGCATATACAGGATGTATGCACATACAAGGTTAAATATGTTTCCTTTAAATTAGAATGTTTTGCTTTGTTTTGACTTCAATAAGTGCCTGTAAAGGCCTAAGTTGAATAAAGATTTTTGAATTTGAATTTGATCAATTTCAGGTACTGCTACTGCCGTCAGAACCTCTGCAACACAGCACCTTCGAACAACCACGAGGGGTACACTGACATCATGGGCGTGATCGTCGTCTTCAACCTCATGAAGTACATCAACAGCCTTAGGTAGTCGGCTGGCTAATGGTAGTTAAAATGCAAGCTTACATTCTGCGAATGCAAAGCTCGAGTGGAGATCTCTATAGAAGGCAAATATTGATGATTTATTCAGTGAATACATAGGTTTAGTGTATTTTGTTTATAGTACATCAATTGACACCAAAACAATGGTAGGTAGAGAAAACGTACCCACATTTTTTATGATAGTAAATTTCTTAAAAAGTAAACATATTTCTTTATATATTCAAATATAAGTTTAGCTATTTCAATTAATTTCGATAGTCATTTTTACGATACCAATCGTAAAACGATTAATTTTTTCCAAGTTATCTTCTGCTAGGTATATAAAATTAAGGACAAGAACTAGAAATATAAAAGATTTGTTTTTCAAAAAGTTTTACCTAATGAGTTGTTTTAAAAATGAAGAACTTTTTAGGAAAATTCACTATCACCAATATTTAAGGCAGTGTCTTTTTAAACAAACTTCATTTTATTGCATTCCACTCTATTACGTTAGAGTCAGTATTGTTCAAATTTTTATGGAGGAAAGTTATTGTTTTTAGTAACCTAACCTATACCTAATTTGTGTCATGCATTAGGTAGTAGAGAATTTCATAGCTATAAACATGGTATAAAAGAAAGTCAAATTATGGACCAATTATTTTCGTAAGTGAGCAATGATCTTTGTTGCATATACACAATGATAATTATCATATTTTGTGCAATGATACTACAACATTTTTTATATTTATAATAATATTGATGATATCTCATAATGATGTGTATCTGAATAATTTTATTACTGTCGAAAAATCTTCTACTAATATACCAACCTAAAATGAAAAATATTAAAAGGTTCCCAACGAGTTGAGTGATACATTTCCAGTCCCTCCTTCCGAAAGTCATAATCAGGTACGCTGTTGTTTTACAGTGTTGCTCTACTAATAGTATATTCTTAATGCATATATAGAACAGAAAACAACATTCTTATCAAAGTTTAAACAACATTAATGACTGTGTATTTTTATATCGGGGATGTGCGGTATACTTACTTCGAACTTTTATTGTGTTAACATAAGGCGAAAAAAAAATCTTGTATGTACATTAAACGAAAAGATGTTCATTTAAAAGATGTCAATTGAATTAATAGAATTAATTCTATTAATTTTTACCAGGGACTAAAAAAATATGCGCCATAGGTGTGAGTGATGTTACGAATGATGAAAATTGTGATATTATGGAATACTTAGTTTTAAGTCTAGCTTGTTATTTAAAATGTGTTGATTGTTGCAAACTGTGTTGTGTTAAACTCAATGATTTTCTGTGAGTACTCATAGTATGAGTATTTATAATTTTCGAACTACATCCGCCGTAGTTTTTCGTTTTCATATACATTAGACTAGTAGTCTCAAAATTTTTCATACAGTATATGCGTAAAAAACCATATCCTGGAAATTGTCTAAATTGTCCTTATCTTAGTTGCAAAAGCAGGCACGTGCCATATTAATCATTTTGAATATTGCTTTCAATTAACGATATCTATAGTATACATATACAGAACAAAATTAGAAAATTTTCTTATTTAAAATCAATTATTTGTCAGAAAACAAAGTATCATTAATATGTTATAATTATCATAAATATGTTAAAGAGCTGTGGATTTTTGGAAATAACAAAAAAATTAAAAAGGAGTATGATGTCACCACAGCCTTATTTCATTTCTGACCGGGACGGTTCTCTTTTAGCACATTACTTGTTGAACGTAGAGCGTAGTATTTAGTTGTCATACATAACTAACAAAAAAAAGCAATATTCCAAGTGCCAAAGTCTAAATTCATTTAGAATAATTTAGAGTTGTTATATCGCGGACTAATAGTTCCTTGATTTAACTTGTGAATTAAATGTCTTATAATATATGACCAATGTTGTTTTAATATTTGTGTTGTTTATTCCAATGACAGTAAACATTAGACCGCCTAGATGAAATGAAATTAAAACTCTATAATAATTAATCCTATCTTTTGATCTGATCGCTCGAGATTTCAATTGATTTCAAGCGTGGCCACAGTACGTCGTCGGAACGGAATAGGGTAGTTGACTCATATCAAAATTTATTAAAATATTGTTTATTTCTAACAGTATTTGGCATAAGGTTCCACAATATACCGATTTTAATAAATAACAATGAATGATTACTGTAAAATTTTAATTTGAAAATGCTAGAAATAATCTTTTTTTATCTCACGCCGTAAACGCTTTGATATCCTGTGGTCAGGGCCGTGACGTCACTCATATAGTAAACAAAGAAATGTCAAATTTGATTCAACAACTCGTCGATTTGCACTATTCTTTCCTAAAACTGACAAAAAATCGTCCAAGTCTCCGTTATTATATTTGTAAATATCGTAAATTATTTGTATTAATAGCAAAATCAACCATTGATGTTGGATTTGTGAGAGCAGATAGTACAAATCTTCCGAAAATAGATAGATTGATGGTCAGGAGATTCTTTGTGTATCGCTCTAAACAATATAAGTACAGTTTCAATACTGTTATAATGAAGAACGGTTACAAGTGTACTTGTCAAGATTGTCACGCGGCAGAAGAGAGTTGCAAACATGCATTTTTGGTGTGGTTGCACCATCACAGTGAGGAGCTATTTTGTACAGCAGTTGAATGCTATTGGATAGAATTCTATCTCTCAAAAGTCAAATAAACACTAAAAATATTTACTTCAAGAGAAATGTTGAAAAGAAAACATCAGGATCATGTGTCAAATACCAGTGTAGTACTGCAAGAATTTGTAAATGAACATAAAAAGAGAAAGATTGGCAGTTGTTCATTTGTCAAGCATGAAGAAAATTACTGGGAGGAAAAATATATATACATTCACAGACACAGATTGTGACATATTTCTTAAAAAATAAAAGACCTCTTCAATGAAGAAAGAATAAAGTGCATAGAAAACTAAACCACGAATCATCAATACAGAAGTGCTCTTTAGTTCGAGTTTCGTTATAAACAATAACAGCTTCCATGTGCTATAAAGTCAGCCAGTGCATAACACATGATGGTTCTTTTGTTGGGAAATCTTGCAGACACCTACGAGTATAATGAAATGTGGATAAAAGTTGAAAGATGAAGATTTGGGTTGAAATTTGCAAAATGTGACCTCATTTCTGATTAATACCCTGTAATAGTCTATTCAACAAACGGTATCCATAAAATTAGATTAATACAAAATTGTCATGCTCTTTTACTGAAGATAATGTTAATTATCAAAGACGGAAAACTGTGAACAGTATGCTTAACTCAAGTATAGATGCAGATGTTTTGTGCTAAAGCAAACAAAACTTATATATTTTTGTGTTGCTAGCAGTATGTCATTTTGAAAACACTCAAAAGGTGACAATATTAGCTATAATAGGTATTTGTTCTAACAATCTGTATGTCAAAAAACTTATTGATCAAATAGTGCCATTTTGGAAACTCTAATACATTTTTCCTAAATCATATGAAAGTATTACTTCATAATAAATCACTTTACTATTATTTTGACTTTTATTACCTGCGACCTTAAGGCAATATATACAAATTAATAAATTTGATCTAACTCTATTCAACCTATTTGTACTTTTGGAACATATATATTTGAGTAACAATGATAAATATGAGCAACAAACCTATAAAATATTATAAATCTTTTAAGGTGTAACGGAAAATAAAACACATGTAATCAAAATATTTTGTGTAACAAAATATTTTGATTCAACTTAAACCTTTACAAGTCATTATTGTCAAATAAACATAGAACATTTTTTTTGTGAAGAACATAATGACTAATGTAGTACAAAAATTTATTATGTCATCTTTAGATGTTAGTTATGTATAAAGTAAAGAAAAAAAATGTCTTTATATTATTTATTTAATAAGAAGGGTCTTGTAAATTAAGAAGAGCACAGGCTGACAACACAGCAATCACATTTAATATATTTGTATACGGCTTTAAAATGGATAACTTGCATATTTTTGCGTAAGCTGTTCTGAAATTTACCAGCCATGGTGGACAGCAGGTTTAATCAGTGAAGATATAACATCTTTCAGTTTTACCAAACTGGACCTATTTACTTCTATGGTGCTTTGGTATATGAATACTTGAGTTATTTTGTTGACATAATGTTGTTCTAGTTGACGGGTCACATTTTGATGTTGTGGCTGAGCATGCACTGCTTTGTATTATGTTGCACAAATTTTACTGCCTTATCAATCTCGTTGTCAAGAGGAGAACAGGTTAGAACACAATAGTTCTCATTAAGTAACCACTGAAAGCAACAAATTTTAATTAGGTACTCAGTAAATTCAAGTAAAAGTTGTTTAGATAAATATATTCATTATGAAACTTTGATATTTTTATTTGTATTACATACTTTGTAATTAATATTCAATTACATAATTATTCAATTGGACATAAGTACATTTTTTTTTCTTTGAAACATCATCTAGTGTCAGTGTATAACTTAGATTAAATCAAAAAGGCGTAAATGGTCAAGTTTTCTCTTAGTTTTCTGGTTAAGTTAAAATTTGGTTGGTCGGCTGCAGTCAGTTTTCTTTCTAACTGAAAGATAAAAATTTAATTAATTTACATACAGATTTGATTTTACATACAACCTAAAAACTTCTATTTTGTTTAAGTTGAAACTGAAGTACCTACACAGATTGTGTTATTCAGTTATAGTACTTACATTAATGTGATTTTCGCAAAAATACATTTGAGTTTCAGTAGATAGTTACAGGATTTCTTTAAGCGAGTGTTAACCAAATATTTCGCATGACTATATCACTGGGTACGTCTAATCCACAGATTTCCTGGAGTCTTATATTCCTGTTCTATTATCCCGTTCCATATACAGTTTTACTATATTTTGTGATATTTAATAGAAAGCATTATTTTTGTGAGGTTATTTCGCCCCCGTGCTTTGTTTACTATAAGACTGACGTCATTGCCACAGATAATGAACAGACTATCATGGCTGACCGTGTTTTCGGTCCAAAATTGAAAATCTTAATTTAAAATAGATTTTTTGCACTTTTTAGCCATCGAAAAAAATAATATTCATGTGCTATGGTCTAATACAACACTTATGAACATTTTAAGCCCTACTTTAAAAAAGGGTCAACTAGCCTATTGTGTTTTGCATACGTTTTATATACTTATGCAAAACATTTAGCTTTTTAGATCTGATTTAGTCCGGTAAAGGCAAATCTCGGAATGGAAGAGAACAAGCTATAAATTGACATCAATAAATTATTATTATAAGTACGTCGAGAAAACTTTGGGGTTCCTCGACGTAATTATAATGGTAATAATATCACATTAAAACGACTTTTCTATGCCAGTCTGCTGGCAAATTTTCGAAGAAAAAAACCGAACCTTATACTTTCCAAATAAGCAAGATTTTATTGTGAGAGCTAAAATAAAATCCTAGATTGTTCCATTCGTAGTATTGTTTCCTCGGTACTCTTTTGCCTGTACTAAACTACCAGGAGTATATCCGTGAAATGAAATGACCAAAACATAATTGTACTCGTAAATCTATACATTTTCAATTACGGGGTTTTTTAATGGTGGCCAGGGTTGTTAGTAATAATAATCATCAGTTATTATCAATCAATCATCAAGACCATTAATAATTACACGGGTGGATTGGTGGACTGGACACAGTACAAAATTTTGTTACTGAAGTATTTACGGTTTTCAAGTAAACTAGGTAACATCCAAGTACAGCGTTTTCAGAAAATTAAAGTTAAGTACTATAAAATGAACTAGTTGTATCAAGCATACATTGTATTTGTTAAGTCTGCCAAAGTTTCATAACAATTGGATCAATTATTTAGGAATGTATAGAGCAGGGGTTCACAGCGAAGATCATTCCTTTTCCTCAATCCTTACATAATTATTATAAAACAAAGTCCCCTGCCGCGTCTGTCTGTCTGTTCGCGATAAACTCAAAAACTACTGCACCGATTTTCACCACTCGATAGCGTGGTTCTCGAGGAATATAATTTGTTAAGTTTTTGTATTTATATCCATGTACATTAGCGATATTTGTTGAAGATGTCGGGAAAATATAAATTAAGGCGAAACTAGTTCGCGGGCACAGCTAGTATACTTTATATACAGTTTAATTCTGGAGCCGCAGGCTGCGACCACTTGGTTCACTCTACGCCCCCCAAGTGGGGCGCGCCTCACTGGTTGGGAAACTCTGGTATAGAGGAATAATGCGCGAGTACAATACTAGTACGCCGTGTATCCGAATTCGAAATTCTGCACACAAACTCTATTTGCTGCTGTTACTAATGTTTTTTATGCGATTATTGTTTATTATGTAAATTGGGGTTGTTTATTATTTAATTTGTGATAAATTTGTAACAAACATGCCAAAAATAAGAACAAAAAAAATAGTAAATATCACTCAGCACGGATAGTTATCAAATAAAATAACGATATTGATAATTCACAACCCTGGTCGTCATTTACAGTAAGTACCTATAAACCTCACAATAGTCCGACGCCTGAATTCTTATTTACATAAGACCTCGCCGTTAGTCATATGAGTGCCGGCAACGTCTAGACAGGATTACAATGGCGTCTGTGCCAATGTAGACACTCCTGTCGCTATGATAGTAATTAGTTAAGGAGTCTACATTCCTCCCAGGCTTAGTTCGTTTCTCCCTTTCAACCTTACTATTCGCTAATAGGGTTCAGAAGTTTCAAACGGGTTTTTTTCACGATGACCTGTCTCTGTTTTATGTCCGTCTATAAGACGCAGTTTTAAATTCACGTTTAACTAATCTTATCTTTATTTATTATTATTATTTATTTATAGAGAGGAAGTAACAGCCTCACTGACCCACAAACGCATAGCTGAAAATTGGTAAACATTTTGCAAAGGACACTCTCGGTCTTATTACAAAAAACGTGGTATAAACTAAGACTTGGTTTAAGTCTAGTGCTCTCCCATTTGTGTTAATAAGATAAGCAGGTTTAAAGCAGAGACAGCATCCGGTTTAAACCAAGACTAAGCTTAGACCTGCAGGCCTATTCGCTAACTACGGTTGGTAACTAGAACTGTCATTATTGAAAGACACTTTATATCCATTACTGGTTTAGTGATCTTATGTGTTACGGCAGCGTTCATGATAGCAGTAATGGATGTGGTTCCTTTCAAAATTGACAGTTCTAGTTAGCAACCGAAGTTACAGAATAGGCCTGCAGGTTTTGTAATAAGACGATCAGTGCCTAAACGATAAAATTACATGCATACATCCGCTCTAAGAACAGAATTTGGAAATTTTGCGATATTTTTACGAATTTTACAAATGTGACGTTGTACATTGCAAATTTAGCCGCGACACGTCGCAATGCAAATAAAATACAATAGCTGACCGCCTTGCAGCATCGATGCAGTTAATCTATTTTTTATTCTTTTAATCTTTATTCAGTACAACATTTACAACATAGTAGTCAGTGGTCGATGACACCTTGTAAGCAAAAGAATGCCTGTGCTAGGTGATATCGCTCTTCCCTACAGCAGTTAGTGTGCTTTCTATTCTAATCTTAACATATACACTCGCAAGCAAAAGTTTGGAATCAGTTACTTGAAATTGGTTCCGCGTGATCTTGCTTACTAAATAAATGTTTAATAATCATAAAAATGACATCATGTTAAAGGTGCAACTGTCCACTTTAAATTAATAAATAAATCGATATAAAATTAATTCATATCGAGCCCGTAATTGTGGAGTTATCCCGGATTAAGTGAAGGAGGTAGGAAAACAAGGAAATAGGGAAAAATAATGAATGAATAAAACAACAAAAATTATCAAATAAAAATTTTATTTATCTTTAAAAATAATTGTCAATATTTTGTGTTCCCTCCCCTCGCCCTAATAACTGCTCCAAGACGATTCTTCATAGACCTGATCAGCTTCTGAATTGATTCTTGTGGAATACCTTCCCACTCCTCACTCCACAGCTCATTCAGACATGAAGGAGCAGGAGTTCTGGAACGAACCTTACTCTTCAGTTCATCCCACACGTGCTCAATGGGATTCAAGTCAGGGCTGAGCGCTGGCCAGTCCAATGTGGCAATCCGACTTCTTCGAGGTATTCCGTTGTTACACGGGCAGTGTGACAACGAGCGTTATCGTGCATAAGGAGGAAGTCATCACCGATGTATCCCGCATAGGGAACAGCATGTTCCAGGAGAATATCGGAAATGTACCGGTCCGAAGTTAGACCGCCTCCTCGTCCCCCGCCAGGCACGAAAACAAGCTCGGTTTTACCATCGAAGGAAATGCCGGCCCACATCATACAAGAGCCGCCACCATAAGCCACTGTTTCAGCGACACAGCACTGTGCAAATCACTCCCCAGGCCGCCTGTAGACCCGTCCTCTTCTGTCGCTACCGTGCAAACACATCCTGCTTTCGTCGGAGAACAGGACTTGCCTCCATTGCTCAACCTCCCAATCAAGATGGGTGCGAGCAAACTGAAGGCGTGCTTGTCGGTGAGCTGCCGTGAGTTTCGGGTGGCAGGCCTTTTTGGAGTCAGATTCGCTTGCTTGAGTCGTCGAAGAACTGTCCACTCGCTGGCTGCTACCCCACGAACATCTCGGAGCTCCTGTTGGACGTCGACACCAGTCAAATGCCGATTTCGGAGAGAGGTTGACACGAAAAAACGGTCATCCCTCTCCGATGTGCACCGGCGCCGTCCAGATCTTGGTCTCGGGATAAAGCCACCAGTCTCCCGAAAGCGCTTATAAACTTTCGAAACACAGGATTGGCTTATGTGGAGCCGACGAGCGACAACCCGCTGGCTGAGCCCTTCTTGCAATAGGGCTACGATTTGTGCTGCTTCTGTAGGTGTTGTCTCCATTGTCGTACAAGGTAAAAGGTCAAAAGTGGCGGAGATGTGTACCGGTAAACATGTGAAAGTCGACTGATAAAGAAAATCCGATAACAGGTGATTTTATAGGGGGTAAATAGGTCGCAACTCGTGACGTATCAAACAATTGAAACACGTCTTTTTCGATACACCTATACTGGCTTGTTTTTAATGAATTCGGTATCAGTTTAAAAGTAAAGAGTTGAACCTTTAAAATGATGTCATTTTTACGATTATTAAAAAAGTATTAACTACTCAAGATAACGCGCAACCAATTTCAAGTAACTGATTCCAAACTTTTGCTCGCGAGTGTATATATATACAGGATGATCAATACTCTCATACATAACCGGGAATCGAACCTGGTCAAAATCTCTGTAAAAAATGTTATAAATTCTGCAAGTTTCTTTTGTTGTTATTGTTGATGGTGTGAATCATAAATCAAATATTAAATAAATTGGCTCGCCCGCTGAACGAATATTTTCTAATTTTAAATAAACGCAATATAATGCATAATATCGATGCAGATAAGATATGCATAGGTGGTCTCTTCAGATAAATTTATTCGATTGAATCCACCATCAACAATTACTACGAAAAAACTTCCAGAATTTATAATATTTTGTACAGAGATTTTGACCAGGTTCGATTCCCGGTATGTATATATGAATGTTTAAAAAAATTGAATGCCATTATTATTAAATCTAAAATCGACGCCATGGTTCCTAAAAACAGATTTCGCTATCTCTCATAGTTTCCGTTTTCTCCCTACTGACCCATTTAGATTTATCACCCGGTATACATATACAAACACATAGTCACATATATACGACTATAGAATGAAGACAACAAATGAAATTGGTAAGTAAAGTAATACATATAAAAAACAAAAATTGACAAATTTACTGCTATTAAATTATTATATTTGTTAGCTGTATGTGTATATCTTTTATATGTATAAGCGTATGTGTGTGTCAGCATTGATGCTCGTCTATTACAAACCGACGAATCAAACCCTACCTACATTGATGCAGTGACGACTGGAGATAAATAGTAGTTTACATCAGCAAGCGACTGTATCAACGCGCCACTTAAATCGCAACAAGTCGTAGTGTGTAAAGGGCCTTACAACGAAAACAGGAAAAAACGAAATAGCTACAATCGAATAGTTTACGGCGGTGGGAGGCGATATAGTCGGGGCAATTTTCATAACCAGTGTACTATGATTATGTGCCGCCTAAGCTTCAAACGCTTGACTGCAAAAACTGTACAATATTTTACAATCATAGCGGCTATAACGCTGCGCCCCGTCTGGATAGTGCTGATATAGAAATTAGCACATCGAAACACGAAAGACAAAGTGTCCTCCAACACTCCCAGTGTTTTAAGGAAAATCAATAAAATAATTGAGGTCGTCGCTATTAACACCAGCCATGATATTAAATTAGCTCTGGCATGTTTGGTGAATAAATTGTCCTGTACTGATTCTGATTGTATTCTTCAATTTACTTTTTTTATTTTGATAACCTTTAATAGTATTTTCTACTGAGATTACAGGGGTCTTATTTTTTTTATAGAACAATGTTGGCAAACATACAGGCTCCTAACCTGATAGTAAATGACTATAGTCGAAAATAGAACACGTGGTTCTTGTAAGACTTGCAAAAGTATAACCCCCTTTCTCTCCCGGGTAAAAAAAGATTTTAAACCTACCACAAGACATTGGGGGCTACCTCTTGTGGTTATGTGAGACTCCCCCGCTAATCGGGTATAATACCCACTTCAATTACATCCGGGGTGTGAAGTGACCTGGGATCTGGGCGACCTAAGTCACCAGATCATCCCCTACAAGGACGTCACCATGTTGTGACATAACACATCAAGTCACAGTATAATCACTGCCTGTCATAACCCTTCAACCCGCGGCCGTACCGCCTAACTTAAAGCGATCACTCGCTATCGTTATCGTGACATTTGAACTATTACTCTAATGTCACGAGAGCGATAGCGAGTGATCGCTATGAGTTAGGCGGTAGCCCCCCCGGAACATAGAAATGCAATCACCGCTGCTTGGCGACAGAAATAGGTAAGATAGAGGTACCCGGGCAGACGACTCTGATACTGTGTTATGATGTAATTCTTACGTATTTATATTGACTTTTACTGTAACTTTTACGAAATCGTAAAACGTACATTTGGTGCAACCGCCCGTTACAGTGACGTAAGTTCTACGAAAAATGGCGAGTTAATTTAAATAATGACTTAATTGGATAATCATTATCTCCATGTCCGCTAAGATGTACATTCCTGAAATGTTAACATCAGAAAAAAATTAACAAAAAACTATTTCTTTTGTTTTACCGATTGTATGACCGTAACCTACCCTGTAATGAATTTAGTCTAACTAAATTTAAGGTGGTAAGCCACTTTATTGGTCGACTTTACCTAAAGGGGCTGACGAGTTCTGAAATTTTATTTGTCTTTTAATTTTAATTCAAATTCAAATTCAAAAATCTTTATTCAACATAGGCCTTTACAGGCACTTATTGACGTCAAAACAAAGCAAAACAATCTAATTTAAAGAAATTATATTAACCTTGTATGTGCATACATCCTAAATATACTCGAGATGTCTGCAAATACAAGTAGGAATGAAAAAAAATATTGATTCTACACCTGTTCGGAAATTGGGAGAGCCTTCTCGAGAAGAACAGGCAAGAAACTCGAAAGGTCAAAATTTTTTATCTCCTCTTTTAAATCGCCATTTACAATTTTGGTTTGTTACAGAGTCGTCAATTGGAAGCTGACCTCAAAGCAAAAGTTTGAGCTCAACTTCCATTACAAGAATAGATGTGTTAATTCACATTATATAAGCTATCTCTGAGAGAAGTGCGTGAACTTAGATTATAAATAAATTGCTCTCACTGAACGTTTCTTTGAAACAAAACGCAATACATTGTTAAATATTAGAATTAAGAGTTCAAACCCAAGCTTTTTTGTCAGTCATGTAATCAGACACTTTATAATATGCTTTTTTAATAAGTACATCTTTGATTGCAACTTTAAAGTTGTTTAAGCTAAGTTCTTGTATACAACTTGGGATTTTATTGTAGAAACGTATACACAGGCCTCTTAAAGAATTATTAATTTTTTGGAGCCTGGTATTTGGTAAAGCTAACATATTCTTTTGTCTAGTATTAACTGAATGAATATCACTATTTTTACAAAACACATGAATATTCTTACGAACATATATTAGATACTCATAAATATATTGCGACGCTACTGTCATAATACCAATTTCTTTGAACTTTTCTCGCAAAGAATCTCTCATTTTAAGGTTATAGATTGCTCGAATATCCCTTTTCTGCAGTACAAAAACCATCTGAATGTCGGCAGCATTTCCCCACAACAAAATACCATACGACATCACACTATGAAAGTAAGAAAAGTATTCAAGTCATCAGTCAGTTGACGTATTTTCCATACAGCGTGAGCTGCAGAACTAAGTCTCTTTGACAATTTATCGATATGTGGGCCCCATTGCAGCTTAGAATCAAGTGTGATCCCAAGAAATACTGTGGTGTCCACAGGGTCAACACCTATATCCTTTATTTTTACAGTGGTGTGAACCTCTTTGACATTGGGTAAAACAAATTTTATACATTTTGTTTTCCCTTTATTAAGTGACAGGTTGTTCACATTAAACCAATGAACAATTCTTGAGATAGAATTATTTACATCGTCATTAATTTGCACACCTCTTTTAATTTTAAATAAAAGTGAAGTATCATCTGCAAAAAATACCATCTCATGTCTGTCCTGTACAAAATCAGGGAGGTCATTGACATATATAAGAAATAGAAAAGGACCAAGAATGGAACCTTGCGGAACTCCCATTTTAACTGCAGAACCTTGAGACCTTTTTCCATTGATGTCTACTTTTTGAATCCTCCCACTTAGATAAGAGATTAGAAGATCTAGTGGAGTGTCACGAAACCCATAGTGGGGTAATTTTCTGATCAAGACTTCGTGATAAACGCAATCAAATGCCTTGGACAAGTCACAAAAAATGCCTAACGCATCGTGTGAGTAATATTTTGTTGCTTTTTTCGCTCCTGCGTCAAACCGGGGCGTGCAACTACCTATTATATTACTTTGTATATATCTTTCTGTAAGTATACCTATTATGAATGAAATATTAAATACCTGTTTTGTTAAAATTACTGTACTTTGAAAATAATTCTACTTCCAGTGACAGTAAATTACACCAGTTACAACTAATTATATCGTCCGAAAATCGTCAAAATAAGGTACATAAGTGCGGGGTTCGTATATACAGTAATATATAGTATAGATTATACACAACGAACAATATTGTATAAAAATGACACAACTCACAAATTGTTAAATATTTTCTAGGTAACGAGATTCGTACATTGTATGTAACATCATTATCATCTCTCAGTACCTATAAGCACAACGAACGACTATGTGCCAAACAAAGTGATATATACAGGCTGAATGTTACAAGCGTGCGTAGTTGTCAAATCCGCAACTATGTAAAAGCAAGAGCGCCAAATACTTAAAACTAAACTTGAAGAAAATTGAATCTGTCGAAAAATGAAATTCCTTCAAAAAACAATAACGCTGTATTTTTGCACCAACCTATAGAGTCGATAAATAGGATTAATTTCTGAAAAGCAATGTCAGTTATTTTCGACAAAATATTGTGTTATTTTCCTTGCAATGTTGAGATAATTTTATAGACAAGATTAAAAATATTACAAGTTGTTATCAAATATTTCTATAAATTATATAAAGCCTCTTTCTAAACAGAGGTTTGTATTTAAAAAATTATTGGACACCAATAACAACACTTTTTCAATCAAAATATCACAAGTGTTATCAGGACTACATTTTATGTGGAAAAACTGATAAGTGCCATACATATCTCATTACTTATATTAATACGCATTATATGTATGTTCATAAAACTGAATTTGCCGGGCCGAAACACATCGCAACCGTTTAAAACAGCGTGCGGGAATGTCTTAAAATCTACACACTATAATAATGGTTGGCTACTGTTAAAACAAGTGTTACGAAAATAAATTCACGTACGACTTGGAGCGATGCTCTCAAAACTGTGAAAAAAAAATGTTTGTTTGTCAGATGGTGGTCTCAGCGCATGTATGCGAACTGCGATACCTACATAGAGCACATTATATTATCAGGCGAGCGTGATACCTACTGATAAAAATCAAAACAAAAGATGACGTAGCGGGCATACGTAGCAGACGTTACAAGAAACAAGTGTCACTTGTGCATAGAGTCGACTGTCCACCGTACCAATAGGAACGAACCGCCAAAACTTCAGTCCCGCGCCGGCGCCAGCATCGATCGGATGATTCAGCGCTATCGTGCGAGTATTAAGCCTCAATTATTTATCTTTTGGACATATCCCGTTTTGCAACTGGGCTTCCTTCCTGTGAATCATGACATGAATGCTTCGCGATACGAGCAGAGGTGCAAGAACGCTTTCAGTCGGTCGCGGAACAGAGAGCGAATTTTGCGAATTTTTAAACGCGCAAGGTTTGTCATTTAATGACTTAAAATACGCGATATTATTATTGAAAAATAAATATTATATCCTTTGGACAATGGACTTGATGCTGATTATGTTGGCGTCCACGATGTATTTCAAATGTAAGTGGATTTGTTATTGTTTTAATAGCGAGCTTATCTTGTATGTAAATTGTGTGTCTGTGTCAAGATTAACGCGGTCATGGTCAAAAGCTGTTTATTTACAAGATTTATGTTCATTTTTTTGTTGGAAACAAAAATAAATTTTCATTTATAACATCGGGTGAGAGCCAGTTATCGACTTATACATACATAGATCCGCTTGCTTAACGGAAACTTCAGTATCTATTAAATAGTCTAGTGTGATATTTATTTTATTTATGTGGGAAATAAGTGTTAATTATATTTGATGTAGACATAAAAAAAATTGGCTTTAAAGTGGTGCTTATTCTTATTGGGTTCCATAAACCCAACTTCCACGTACGGGTGAATTTTTTTCATCGTCATAATCAGAATTATTCAAAATCTGGTACGAAAATTCAACATTTTTGTGTAACCCACTGTAAAGGGAGACTTAAACATTAATGTTTTTTTTTTCTGTTTAAGAATAGGTCATGTACAAAGTCAATCACTGTTTATTTCCATACGCAACATCACTTAACAACTATGCGGATATAGGTTCACGATTTGTTAAGTTAAAGAAAGGCTTCTGATGTTTAAATATAATTCCTATATCTAAAATATGATTTACTCCTGTTAAAAAATATAAGAATAATGGAACTTTATGAATAAATTATAATAGAAATATATAGTTTGTACATTTTATAACTGCCGTTTTAAACGTAATTTCATTTTTTTTTGTCTCAATTGATTTATCGAAATATTGAGGGAGACCCTGTACCAAGGTCGTCTTCATAGGTAACTCCGTCTTACTTACCTATTTCTGCCGCAGAGCAGCAGTGCTCGCATTGCTGTGTTCCGGTTTGAAGGGTAAGATACGGCAGTGAAATTACTGGGTGCCGTGACTTTACATCTGTTGTCACAAGTTGGCAACGTACACTGTGGTTCTTGTGGGGGTTGCAGTTTTGCTGCGAATCTCAGCCACATGCATTATAGGTGACGGGCAGTTTGCTTGTTTGCCAACTTACCTATGCAGTCACAATAATCAAAATATCTACTTCTGATCATTTTTTATGTAGACCACTGGAAACAATTAGGGATTTTATTGCGATATACCAGACCAGATAATACTCGTATGTTTGTACTTTAAAAGTTTCATTTCACGCACACATGTCGCGGCAGCTACCATTTAAAAATTAAAGTACAGTTTCGTTTCAGGCGCAGAAAGTGTACGATGCTACGTATGCAGTCCAGAAAAAATGCCGTACAATACCAAGTGGCAGTGTGAAAATTTCGACAGACAAGGAAAATACATAGAAGACTGCAGCTCATCTACGATGTGCTTCAAGAGGATTATAACTTTAGAACTAAGCGACGGAAGTAAGTCGAAAACTCTACTCTCACAGAGACTCGTCGTAGGCGAGCAGACGCTGACGAGGTCATGGAAGTGTCCGAAAGGGTTCCCATGACCTTGTCTGGTAGCGATAGCGACACGTCCCTCCGCGGCGTGTCCTCTTCGTCCGATGACGGGGAGGATGCGGCAGTGATGGACGTGCTTGCGCCAAGGCGTATGTGAGGGTTTTAGTTTTAGTCGGTAGGCCGTGGTCTCGGATGACATTATGCCTCCAGTTGCCGCGGAGAGTCCGGCATAACCTCGCATTAAGCGTGAGGTATGCCGATACGTAACGCATTTCCCAACGTAAAAGAGGGTGTTACAAAAATTCCCAAAAAAATAATTTTATATAATCATTCTTCAAGCACAATATTATTTAAAAAACTTCTATTAAAATAGTCTATGCAGATTCAGATTGACCGAGGTGGCAGCTTACTAGAGTTGAATTCAATGTTGAATTTGGCTTTTTCAATTAATCGCTTTTTTGCGGTATTTTGGTAACAAGTTTCATAATAAATGATAAACTTGGTATGCAGATAGTTGATATATGTAATATACAGAATTACACGTATCTTCTATGCTGAAGTTAACACGGGATCTATTAACTACTCGGGCAAAACCTGCATCTCGCGGTTCACAAATTTTAGTCCCATTAGGTAATAGCAAGATGCCAAATAAAGTAATAAAGCATATTATAAATATGGATGGATTTAGGAAAGAATAAATGTCTTTGATGGGATTACTTCTCTAGACATATTTTTATTTATAGAAGATAATAGGGAAATAAGATATTTCATTCTTTCTTTCTTTCTTCATATAAAAGTTATATTCTAGTTCTTCATGAACTAAGAGGAAGAACGCCGAGGATCACCTTACGATGGAGCTTCTAATTATTTCCAATTAATCATTCGGTAATTTACCTTAAAATGGGCTAATTATGCGTAGATATTCGTATCTTTTTACCTGCATAAGCTTCTTGTCGCTTTGCGTATTTCCCCAACATTGTTATTAATTAAATTAACGATATAATTAACGCATTCGCGTCCCCAGTATTCACGGAATAATAGAAATTGAAGTAGGATACCTTGTAAGCGACTTTCGAAAAGGTGGAAGTTCTCAATTCGACGCTTATATTTTTTTGTGTGTATGTTGTATGTCATTTATTAACCTAATTTAAATTTTTTTTTGTCGTAAGAGAATGTCCTGAGAACTCCTGAGGTGGTCCCATTGTTACCAAGTCAGGATCGGGCGATGGGAACCTAAGAAAATCGACGGGAAACCCTTGAAATTTCGGGCTGTTCCCAGTTTCACAGGCGGTATTCTTATATTATATGTGACCTTTTAGTAGTTTTGGAATCTATTTTTATATAATTACCATGTAAATATGAAAACCTTCCGAACGCCGTGCTAAATAGAGCCCAACTCTTTCATTACTATATCCAAATATAATGCAACAAATACAGGATTGAACCTAAAAAACAAAAATATGGGCTATGTTCTTCTAAGCCGACTCAAGAGGGCAGATATCAGTCTAAAAATAGAGCTGTCTTGATTAGAAATGTCATTTTATTAATTAACCGCCTTGAAAAAAATTTAACTTATGACATCGATCGTAACAAAGCATTCCATGACACTATAAAAATGATAACAAGAATATGGAAATATATAGGATCTTGGTCAAATAAATAATTGAGTGTTGATTAACTTTTGTACAAAGAAAAAAAACATAACGAAGGACAATATTGACAAACATTTAGCAATTTAAGTCACGCTACACGAAGTCTACATTGTTTGAAAAGTTGTGATATTTTTTAATGTCGATTTATAGTAGTGATTTTTTTCAATACAACTAAGTTGTAGATATATACAATATGTAATAAATGCAATAAAATACTTCTTCACATAATATATCAAAACACCAAAGTTACAAAATGTTTGTTACGAGTACTTTCAGTGACCACGACGAGTGTGGAACCAAAAGTTACAAAATTAATTAAAAAAATCACAATGCAATCTTTATTAACATATCGTAACAAACAAAACTCTTAATTAATAAATAGGTTGCCAACAAAGCTTGCTTATATGGGTTTCCTTGTTGTATTATTGTCGTTAAAAATAATAGTTATTCTTGATACACGATATTAATTCAAATCATGGACCGTAGATATTACATTGACATTAATACTCGTACCAACTCACTCCTTCAACACCTACATACATAAGTCAAACGTAATAAAAATGTATATGTATAAAGGTCGTTCGCCACGAATATTTTATTCACGATCGTAGAATAAAATAAGGAATCTCTATAGCAAGGAGCATTGTGATCCGTTATAAATGAGGTAATAAAAATATCCTTCGATCTATTCATATATTTATTAATTCTTTATGTACCTACATACATTGTGTACAGTGTCGTGTCACGAAAGACGCTGATATTACGAGCGACATAAGACTGGTCCACACTTCCACTTCCTTCAGATGTAATTGGGGGGTGGGGGAATATGGAAGTCCTGGTCTTTTTGTTGGGCATGGCCCCCAGGATCCGCCAGTGATGGTGGTTCAATGGTGGTGGAATTCCTTTTTAAGACGACTTTCCAGGCGATTAAAACTTGGCAACGACTTTAATTTAAAATGTGATATTGTGTGTATTTTTATTTTATTTTTAACTTTTTTGTAGTTTTGAAGTCTGTTTTTATTTTTTGTAAAATATTTTTTTTCGCGTGATACAAAACATTGAATCTGGAAATCTCTTTAATTTCACGAATCTGTAAAATGAATCCCTATTTCTCTTGGTCACGCCATAACTTGAGAACGATTTTACCGACATCATTACATTTTTTTTAAGTTTAAAAATTTTGCAGAAAAGTTTGTAGATGATCCTTACGGAAGGAAAAATAATGAATAAAATCTAACGGCTATTTTAACTTCGCGCGCGTTTGACAGTTGGCGTCTTTTTGACAAAACGTCGTCTGACGGGACAGCTGATATAAGTTGCAATTAGAAAATTTCAACCCTAACAGAGGGAGTTAGGGAAACTCTGTAAAAGGAATCCAAAATAAGAATGTAAATAGAATATTTTGAAACTCGACAAAACTTTGTCAATCATAAATTTGTTGCAAGTTTAATTTTGCGCAACCGCTCCGTCCGTTCACAGTAACGGCGGAATTGTGTCGCCCACATACGAGCGCGTGTCCGGATCTTTACAGCTAAAAAGGCGTGGAATGGACTCGGATAAGTAAGTAATTGATTCGCGACACACGCCATGAATTATATCACTTCATTGCGTGACACTCCTAGGCGCCCGTCTACCATCTATGACCCCGACACATCTGTATATTGTAAGTGGAATATTGAACAAATTTCTGGGTTCGGTAGCACCCAGGTGGCGCCGTATGCGTCACACTGGACACACACATGGCAAGTTTTATATTCCATTAACATACGCAATGGAGCCGCTGCTCGCTCGGTCATAAATGGTAACATGACAACACTCGGAACGACTTTTATAGTTGGAAGCGTTGCAAACGTTTGAAACTTTTAAAGTGTACTTAAAATACATTCTGAAACCGTGGAATTGTTGTTTTTTTTTTGTGGAAATTAGTGAGTAAATATATTCTCTGTGCAAGATTCTTTGCTTTATTTTATGTCTCATAATATAACCATACAATATAATGCGTGTCCTATTCACTCCGGGTACTATATGACATAAGCTGCGCCCGCGAACTACGTTTCGGCAGTAAAAATACTAATATCGCTATTAAAAAATGGGGGTTGGTGGTAAGGTGAAATCATTGAAAAATATACAAAATTGTCCGAAGAAAAATCTGGAAAGGGCCACCCTTGTCTCCAAGGGTATAAAAAATAGTCAACGACCTACCAAATATACACAAAACAAAATTATAAAAATCGGTCAAGCCGTTTCGAAGTAGTCTGATAACAAACACTGTGACAAAGGATTTTTTTAGATTTGTCCGCTATCATACAGATGAGATTGATGAATGAATGATGATGAATGAATGACACTCCCTTTAAATAATTTCCAATGGCTCGACCTAACCGAATACGATACTAATAGATTCCCCAAAAACTTATAGGCAATTTGTCACTCGAATGAGTTCAGTGGCGCTATATTGCTAAATTTAAAATAAATATGCTTTCGAATTGATAGCTTGTGGTTTGTGACGCATTACATATCTTGAGTGCACATTTTTATCTTTTACACATGTAATATAATTAACTATGGACTGTATGATTACACCAGGCACGTACGCAGTTCACTGATTTGCTCTGTATGAAAATTACAGTTTCTTTGTTCTGGACTTTCGGCACAACAGACTTACATGAAAATTTATATATGAATGTACCTAACATTCATTAAAATTGATTCTGTCCATTCAATGGTAATTTCTTCTTAAAGTGTTCAAGCTCAATTAAATCAGTCCTCCTAAAAATATATAGGGTCATTATACTATTCGAGAATGCATCATGTCTCTTACATAATGTCTAAAGAAAATTTCCACGGCAAGCGGTATTACATAAAAATATATTGTTGTTGTTAGATTTTCATAATGTAGGTATATTTATCGATACACAGGAGTCACACCAATACCCTTTGGAGGAAAGTGTCCTAAATATTGAAATCCTAAAATTTTTTTAAAGTAAAAACTGCATGCAATTCTGATTCTCTAAGAGACTTGAAGTCTCTCAGAGTCGGGAATCGAAACGTTGAAAATTTCTAATAAGAGACTTTAAAAAATGTTTAAATTCTGTTTTATTTCTACCTTGATTTTTGACTGTCGAGACGCAAAGTCGAGAATAATTCATACACATAGTAGGTGTATATAGAGGCGGGGCCGGGTGGGGCGCGCCCACCTCAGTATGGTCTAGACTAGTGCCCACCCCAGGATGTTAAGGAACGAATTCAAATTCCATGATGGACGCCAAAATATTCAAAGCATCATACAAAAATCACGGGCCGTGCCCCCCCCCCGAAAAATAACCCGAGATCCGCCAATGTTCATACAGTTAAAAATGCCAATGCAAAAGCGTCTGACACGTGTCTGCCATTTTGTTACTTTCAGTGACCACGGCGAGTGTGGAGCGGGGGTGCGCCCCGCAAACAGTCAGCGGCGACCAGAGAAAGATCAATGGCAAATGGGTGCCGGTGAACGACATATACGAGGTGTACGACGAGTCGTGCCAGGAGCAGACGAAGGCGTACGAGCGAGCCACCAGGACCGTCGACTGCTACTGCCGCGGCGACCTGTGCAACGGTGCCGAAAGCCGTCTCACAAACGTGGCCAAAACTGTGTCTCTCACCCTACTGTTTAATATATACTTCTTCGTAAGATAGGTACGTTGCCAAACAGCAAAATGGGTACGTGAACTTAACAGTTGGTAGTGCGTTCAACGATTTTTTAAAATACACATTAACATCTCTGTGCAACAGGGCCACAGTTATCATACAAATCTGGACACATTTTTGTCCATTTCTTCGTAATATAGATTCCCATGTAAACAACAGAAGATGTATGTACGAAAAGAATAGTTAATCGCTGCGTTCGACGCTATTTCATCTTGCGACCTGTGCATCGGTGCCAACTACAGAACACAGAAACCTCTTTCTGTGTTCTGTGGTGCCAACAGTTATCACACAAGCCAAGGCCTAGACACCATTTTCAACTATATCTCTGCACCTAGCATTTCTGTACTTGTCCATAAGTGTGTAAGCAAAAACAGAAAAGGAGAGAAAACAATTAGATCAAAGTTGTTTTTGTTTTAATTTGACTGAACGACTTATGCAACAATGCCAACAGCTATCAGATAAACCTGGGCAGAACATAGCGTTTGTTTATTGGTGCCTAATGATCCATACATCTATACAAATAAATAAAATTGAAGTGTCTGTTTGTAATGTCAAAATAACAAGTTTTTACTAAATGGGTATGCATGTATATCGGGTACCAATAACAAAAACACAATTTAAAAAAAATTTGTCTGTCTGTTTGTTCCCGCTAATATCCGGAACGGCTGGACCGATTTTGACGGGACTTTATCGAATAGATAGCTAATTAACTAAGGTAAAATATAGGCTACTTTTTATCAAGATCAGAGAAAAATTGCCTACAAAAATCTAAAAGTTACTATTCCACGCGGACAAATTCGCGGGCACAGCTAGTTAATGATAAATTAAGAGCAAAGGTGAAATGTACAAAAAATACTTTCGTAGACATATTTAAGACTGAAAAACGTGGCGGATATGCTTGTACCGTTTTTCATTTTCTTATTATAATTTTCAAAATGTGTATATATTACGAAATAAGGAATTTATCTTAAATCTGATGCTATTCCAAAAACTAACTAATAGTGCACCTACTTAATTTAGGGTCGTATTCTACTAATGTTTCCCAATTGAATTTGGATGCAAAATTAAACCGCAGAATTTTTTCTTCATTCCAACGCAAATTATAAAAATAGTAGTCTGATATTTATGACAGTATAGAAATATGAATTGTTTACAGGACAACCCACTTTCTTCAGTTAATTTATAATAATACTAGCTGTGCCCGCGAACTACGTTTCGCCTTAATTTATTTTTTCCCGACACATCTTCAACAAATATCGTTAATGTATGTACACAGAAATAAATACAAAAACTTAACAAATTATATAAGTACTAAAACCTTCCTCGAGAATCACGCTATCGAGTGTGAAAACCGCTTGAAAATCGGTGCAGTAGTTTTTCAGTTTATCGCGAACAGACAGACAGACAGACGCGGCGGGGGACTTTGTTTTTTATAATATGTAAGGATTGCTTTCGCTACGTGAATTATAAATATAATTAATGCTCTCTAATGAAAAAGGAGTCAGAACTTAGGACGTCCTAAAACTTAGTATAAGAACAATGACATCGTTATTATAACTTAATAAAAGTCATTAAAAATGTAAGCTATTGTCCAAAATAGTTCATTCACTACAACTTTACTGTGATATCATTTTCTTGAAGTTCAGAGAATCCAAAATTTTAGTAATGTTTTGCATATTTCAATTGCAATAAATAAAAGCGTTTTTAACGAATAATATTCACTTACGATTTTAATTCAATACCAAAATAAGGATGCCAGGGGGACAATCGCACTAAAACCAAAACGTTACCGTTCCCATATGTTTTGACATCTGACTGCTGTCAAGGTGTTGTCAAAATGCACGGGAACGGTAACGTTTCTGATTTGGTTGAAACGTTATAATTAGTGCGATTGCCCCTGAGATAATAAACTAAACATAGTTTATTGTTAAAAGGCTACTTGTTAAAAGCTTTAAACGTAAATACTCATTTCTTCTTATTAGTCTAAGCATTTTTTGCGCTCAGCACAGTCTTATGGGCGTACGCTACGAGTTACGCGTGTGCACGTTCTCGCAAACGTTACCCGCTCTGGCCCTCTAGACAAGATGCCTTTCGATAATCGCTAACGCAATCGCTAAATGGACAATGTATGAGATTTGACAATTGCGCTCGAAAGCTAATCGAGCGCTTATGTCAAATCGCATACATTTTCCTTCTAGCGATTGCGTTAGCGATTATCGAAATGCGTCTTGTCTAGGGGGGCAGGAGCTTTTTATCGCACTATTTACGAACGTTTTGACCAAAACCAAAACGTTACCGTTCCCGTGTGTTTTAACATCTGACAGCTGTCAATATGTATGGGAATGGAAACGTTTCCGATTTGTTTAGAACGTTGTAAATAGTAGTATGCCCGTCTGCCCCCTATTCATGATCGCTTAAAACACTATTGAAACCGCGCTGAGAGCGAGAAGGCGTTTATTGATTGAAGTTTTGACAAGATTCATCCTAAATCGACGCCGTTCCACTCTTTCGTCACCTATATAAGGCATCAATATATTTCGATTAGAGTAATAAACACACCAGTCGCACCTCGCTTCATTGTTACATGAAAGATGGTATTTTTCGTATTTTGCCAACTTTACATGCAAATTTTGCAACTGCTGTGGGAGGGAATCGGAAAGAGTTTATGGACCAGTTGACGATAGCTTTTCAACAGATAATGTCTCCTTCATACATTTTTTCCTCGCAACACAGATAAATGTTAACTTGTAATGGTATTCGGCTAGATTCCCTGTACGCTAAAAGCAAATTATAGTTCGAATAAAACATGTACAGCTGACATAATATCTCCATCGAATCCTTTCGACAACAGACTCTGACAACAATCTCTTGACTAGTCCAACCGCAAACTGATAGTTATATTAGTTATAAATTCTGTTATGGGCACTGCGCTCAAATTATATACATATATTGCAACGTAAATGATAACCTCACATAAAACACTCTTTTCTGCGATATTATTAGCTTATAAGAATATGTCTGTATAATAAATAGTTTATGCATAAAATGTATAGCTTTGTTATGTATAATTTGTACTTAGTGTATAAAAATTACCAAATTTAAGTAATAATTATTATTATAGTATAATGTATGAAAGAGCATAGCTTTTTAATATCTATGCAATAAGCCATGATCGTGATATTAGTTACATATTGCCTGTATTAAATGTTTGTACACACAGCAACAAGTCAGACTTTACAGGTGGACCTTGAGACCGCCCTTAAGCAGGCCTCCGCGCTTAGGTACAAGATAAAGTACCTATCGTTACGCGCACTCTGAGAGTGTTTAAAAGCAGCGGGGCTGCCGCGGTATTAATGCACTCACAGTGTATAGCAACGTTTCGCGCGCTTTCTTGCGTGCGCTTGATTAATTACCGAGGGATTCGCACTAAAGATCACACACGCACATTCACAAGCTGGTATAAACACAAAAACACACTCCCATGCACACACACACGCACACGCACATACACACGCACATGCACACACACACACATACACCTTTTTCTCTCTTCTTTTTTTCTAAATTTGTTAAATAAAAACAACCGGAGGGAGGCCGGAGCCTGTAACACAGGGTATTCTAGTATGGGTTCCGTCTCTCACTCTGGTTTAACGAACTAGGCTTTGTAAGCGTAGATCTAAGTCATTGTGATTGAAAATAAATGGTTTTTATTATTATTATTATTATAAGCAACAACCCTATCGCTAACGCTAAATAATATACGCTAACGCGTGGCGTTAGTGTCATCAAGGATGTGTCATTCAACGTAAATGCTCAAATTTAGGTACCTATATAAAATGTAGACATTTTTCGAGATCAAAGGAGTGCAATCTATTCTGTGCCTTAAGTCCCTCGCAATGGTGATGGTTTTCGCAGTGCAAAATGGTGCAAATGTAAAGTTTGACCTGATGTTGACTATACATAACGGATGTATGTTGTGACTACAATCTGTATATTTTGAACTCTTATCATTCCCATGTTATTTAGGTGCTAAAATGTAATTTATCTGTGGTTACTGTTCACACTTCAGTATTGTTCAACGAATATTGTGCTGTTTGGCTGTATGTGACACTGTATTATGTAGGTTTTTAACTATGCAGAAAATATAATTAAGTATACATATTATGTCTTTCTTTGTAGTACTCTGACGAAAATGATGAATACTAAAATAATATTGGACAATAAACATTTCTAGTACAATCTTTGAAATGGTGTTGATTAATATTTGTAAGTTGATTATTAACCAAGGGGATAAAGCAGTGTCTTATGGCACGCGTGTATACTTGAATTGCGAGCGCAACGAAGGACTCTATTATTAGATTTAATACTTTAAGAGAGATTCAAATGCAGCGAGGGATTTAAGCTTTAAGACTAGTTTTATCCCCGAGGAAAATACTCTGCTTTTCGCACCACCTGCGAGAAAATAAAAACAAAAACGTAAGAAATAAGAAATACAGCAGTCATTCCAAATCATAATAATTCAATATTTAAAAAAATATATTACTTAAAAAGGTCACGAAACTTATGTATTGAAAAAACTACATAGCCTTCTATGTAGTTTTTTGTTGGTGCTTGAATTCCTTTCCTTTTTTAGATTTAATGATGGGTGCCTATAAAAATTAAGTAGGTTCTTTTGGTGTTATCTGCACCATGTCGCACAGAGGGAGGAGACGCCGCAGTGCCACCACTGCGGCGCTCCCGACGACACGGCCGGACACACCCTCTCGGAGTGCCCGGCCTGGCGACCCCAGCGCGACGCATTAGCCCTCGCGCTGGGCCTAGGTAGGGGTGCGCCCGTCGTGCTGGCCAACGTCGCACGCGAGATGCTGACCAGCGCGACGGCGTGGGAGGCTGTCGCCTCCTTCTGCGAGGAAGTGATCTCGCAGAAGGAGGCAGCGGAGCGGGCGCGAGAGGTTGACCCTCTCGCCGCACCGCTCCGGCGCAGGCGGTTGGGTAGGAGGAGGCGCGCGTTCCTGGACGCGCGCCACCAACTCCCCTAAGCAAGCTGGGGATGAAATGGCCCGGCCGGCCGACAACCGGTCGGGAGACACTTTTCTACCCCTGGCCTGCCCGTCTGGGGGGTCGAATTATGGCACTTGTCGACCCCCCCGTAGAGGTAAGACCTGGCGCTTGCGTCAGGCCTACTATCCAGGGGGCGCACTCGGGGAATGGCTAACGCCGATCCCGAGTGTGGGGGCGGCTTTGTCAGCTTTCAGCCCCTTGTTGAATCGTAAAGAGATTCCACCGTCTCAAAAAAAAAAAGGTTCTTTTGGTGTCCCAAATACAAATTGATGCCTCAATAGAAATTTGGTAATGGTAGATTGGTGATACTAAAATACAAATTAATTCAATGCACAATGCACATAGAAAGAAGAAAATTCAGTACAATATTCAATCCCTGTTCTTAGAGGCCTTAAATAACTTACTTTAAGTTGGGTTTACATGACACAGAATACGAAATTTTTCAGCAGATGGTGCAAAAATAAGTTAATGCATGTATTATCTTCGTTGGTGCGGTGTATTGTTCGTCGAGCTTTATTTATTATCTATATATATAAAAGAAGAAACTGACTGACTGATATATCAACGCACAGCCCAAACCGCTGGGCCTAGAGATTCCAAATTTGGCACGTAGGTTCCTTATGAGGTGAAGGGGTGCACTAAGAAAGGATTTTTTAAAATTCACCCTCTAAAGGGTTGAAAAAGGGCTCCAAAGTTTGTATGGGGAAACCAGATTACTTGCTCTATTTTAATCGAAACTTCACATGAGTAGTCCAATCGATAAATAAGTTAACACCTGTTTCAGGATTTTCCAAATTTCAACCCCTAAAAGGGGGATATGGGATGTCAAAGTGTGAAAATTGATAATATCAACGCACAGCCCAAACCACTGGGCCTAGATATTCTAAATTTGGCACGCAGGTTCCTTATGAGGTGAAGGGGTGCACTTAGAAAGGATTTTTTAAAATTCACCCTCTAAAGGGTTGAAAAAGGGCTCCAAAGTTTGTATGGGGAACCCAGATTACTTGTTCTATTTTAATCGAAACTTCACATGTACTCCAATCGATAAATAAGTTAACACCTATTTCAGGATTTTCCAAATTTCAACCCCTAAAAGGGGGATATGGGGTGTCAAAGTGTGAAAATTGATAATATCAACGCACAGCCCAAACCACTGGGCCTAGAGATTCCAAATTTGGCACGTAGGTTCCTTATGAAGTGAAGGGTTGCACTAAGAAAGGATTTTTTTTAAATTCTCCCTGTAAAGGGTTGAAAAACGGCTCCAAAGTTTGTATGGGGAAACCAGATTACTTGCTCTATTTTAATCGAAACTTCACATGAGTACTCCAATCGATAAATAAGTTAACACCTGTTTCAGGATTTTCCAAATTTCAACCCCTAAAAGGGGGATATGGGGTGTCAACGTGTGAAAGTTGATAATATCAACGCACAGCCCAAACCACTCGGCCTAGAGATTCCAATTTGGCACGTAGGTTCCTTATGAGGTGAAGGGGTGCACTAAGAAAGAATTTTTGGAAATTCCACCCCTAAGGGGGTAAAATGGAGATAAAAGTTTGTATGAAAGTCCGTCAGTTTTGAAGTTAGGATTTCCAAATTTTGGATTTAGGCTGGACATTTATGCAAGTGCAAAAAGAATAGATTTTTCAAAAACCACCCTCTACGGGGTCTTAGATTTGTACAAAATTAGACTATCTATATAAACGACACACCAAAAAACCAAGGCAAACACCCTTACTTCTGTTCCAATCGATTCTTTCAAAAAGCAACGGACCGCCAGTATCTAAAGGGGCCATACCCGCGATATCACAGAAATCAACGAAGTTCCACAGTAGCGAACATAACTGAATTGACAGCCCCCTCCTTTCTGAAGTCGGTTAAAAATGCAATGCAGCCAGTACCAGACGGAAAAATATATGATTTTTTTAATCAAACTCACACTTCACCGTTTTTCATAAGTACATTAGATTCCTCAGACTTATCTCTTGGGTATCACAGGGATCCAAAATTCGTTATTTTTTAAGCTCCGATGCATACTTTTGAGATATTTGTAAAATCTCTAAATTTCTCTACATAATAGGGCTCGGGATGAAAAATGATTTATTAAATATAGGTCTCGGCTACATATTACTTATTATCTTCTATTTATATCTATATATATACAAGAAGAAACCGACTGCCTGACATATCAACGCACAGCCTAAACCACCGGGTCTAGAGATTTAAAATTTGGCACGTAGGTTCCTTATGAGATGTACTAAGAAGGGATTTTCCAAAATTCACGCCCTAAGGGGTTGAAATCGGGCTCCAAATTTTGTATGGTGGAACAAGATTAGTTGGACTATTTTATTCGAAGCTTCACAGGAGTACTCCCATCGATAAATGAGTCAACACTTGGTTTAGGTTTTTTTCAGAATTCACCCTTTTAAATGGGGTGTCGAAGGCTGAAAATGAATATGGGTATCCTTTGTATGGTTTATCGGGTCGCTGGTTACAAAAACAATAACGATTTCTAAATCCAACCTGGCGGTCGTGAACTACCATCATCGTTTTCTATCTTCTTAATATGGAAAAGAAGAAACTGACTCACATATCAACGTACAGCCCAAACCTTCGGGTCTAAAGATGCAAAATTTTACAAGTAGGTTTCTTATGAGTTCTAAGGGCTATGAGCACTAAGAATGGATTTTTCAAAAACCACCCTCTAAGGATTTGAAACGGAGGTCCAACATTTGTATGAGGAAACAAAATCCGACTATTTTATTCGAAATTTCACAGGAGTACTGTTATTAATAAATGAGTAAACACGTGTTTTAAGTTTTTACAGAATGCAACCCCTAAAAAAGGGAAATGGGATGAGAAAGTCTGAAAATCAACATGGGTATTCTTTTTGTGGTTTATCGAGTTGCTGATTACGAAAACAGCAACAATTTTAAAATCTAACGTAGCAGACGTGAAATATCATCACCTATATAAGGGTTCTATATAATTTTTCATTTTAGGTATGCCATCTCGATCGTTATCAATCGGGTACCTAGGCGAGCGCGGGCGGCGCGGCGAAACGAGAGGAGTAGTTATCAGGAATAATTCTGCATCTATAATTAGTACAGTTCAAGGTGCTGCTGGAAGGTGGTTGCCTTACCCCGAATTTGACGCGAGCGAAGCCGCGGGCAAAAGCTAGTAGATTATAAATTGCGTTATAAGGTCAAAGATAAAAAAATAGATAGCTCCGCAGAAGAAATGAGTGTCTTACCTCTGATTGTTTGAATCACTACTGTTGACATTGTCATTATGACGATTATCCGCATCTGCGGAAATAGCATGGCACAAAGACAAAATCTCCCCAGGGACAAATCTGTCTCCTTCCCCATTTTTCTCCTATTAGCTAGCATGACACTAGGGAAAAATTCACTTAACTCTGGAGAAATTGCTCTCCCGGCAATGCTGCCAATATACAGAAAAGTATTATATAGAGTATAACTTAAACAAAAAGAAAGAACTTGACAACACATTCATGTCACATGTGCACCAGTCTGTAATAGGTTATCAAATATAATTACTTACCTATGTCACTTCAATTATTTCATTTCATTTGTTGTAGGCGCGTTCCAGATAGGCATGAATTTGTAACAATTTCAACATTTTTAGCATCTAGGCATTTCATTGGCAGTTTGTTGTTACCTTTTCGTGCTGGTTTAGTCTGTACCATTTAAACAGTTTGGCCACTACAATAGCATTTTGTAAAATTAAATTATGTCTTATATCACTTTACAAAGTTTTTCAGAGGATGTAAAAACAAATTGAAATAAAATTTATTACTATACTTTTAGCCGATTATGATTTGTTCCCAATGTTTCATTTGTAACAAGTAGAACACAAAATGGGGTGAACATCAGATGTTAGCACCAAAAACTGGTGATGCTTATCTGGAGCGCACCTTGTGTAGGCAATTTGTACCTGAGTTGTTAGTTTGGACGAAACTACCAACTACTGAAAAATGTTTGAATTCACTGTTGGACAACTTGAACACACATAGAATCTCTAATCCTCTGCCTTCGAATTTTTCTATCTTGGATTTCTTGTTCTTTAATAACTTAAAAAATGTTAAAACTCTGGCGACATGGTAATTGATGTCAAAAACGAAAAATGTTAAATATAAAGCCTCTTGGCAGCACCTCAAAAGCTCGAAGGGTAATATCTCTACTAATAACGTAAAAATGAGATTTATTAGCAACATACTAAGCTAACGGAGACATAATCCACTTCCAATGTCATTGAACAATATATAACTTTTGTCCTGTACCGCCATGCTATAATATAATATGAGGAAGAAAACATTTTGTCTTTTGTCAAGAAGAAATAAGTGATAAAAAGACAACTTATGTCTTCTTGATATAAGTTGGTATTTTCCACGTCCCATGCTAGGACTACTGTTAGTTGTTCAGTATGTAGATAGTCATTGCTCGGATTGCATTCGAAATAATTTAAACTAAAGGACCAAATCTACTAATAGCTAAATCAGAACAGAATTACGCTCAACAAATCAGTATCAAAACATCAAGCACTTGAAAGACAATCTATGCAATCTGATTAGTTAATATTTTTTACTACAACAGGGAAGCTCTTGGTCTTTATCTCATCTGATGGTGAGTCATGATAAGGCCGAAGGTGGAAACGACGATCTACATCTGGACTCCTCCACAACTGAGAAACTGGCTATCTTATCTCTAATTGTCGAAACACAACAGTGCTAATAAAATTGCTATTATGGCGATAAACTGAGGTACGACGACGAGGCGACGGTAGCTGACTAGATGGGGTCTGAAGCCCTACCACCGACCAAACCAAGCAGAAAAACTTGTGCCCCCATGGGAAATTGTCGGTGGTCTCAACCACTACTCACCAAAGGTGGTTAAAGTTTAACTGTTTATGAATATGTATGAATGAATTATGAATTATTATTGGTCGTGTTTTCATTTATTGTCGTACTGTCGTCGTCTCCACCTTGTGTATCATACAACATTCATCACCTTTGCACGTACATTTGTACAGTACTCACGTTAGCGTGATTCTCGACGAGACACAAGAAGACAACATCCTCACGCAGCAAACGCACGGCGCCGTGCAATGGTTGCTGCGTCTTACTCTTAAGCATTCGGTACAGCAACGCTGACGACATATGCGCGAAATCTTCTCCTGCAACAATATGGTACGTGATTAGGATAAAAAAATATATAAACTGAATCATCAGTGTATAAACCTAAAAAGGGGGAAGTCCTAGGGGAGGAGAAATCTAAAATCAGTTAAATTCACAAACCTTAAATAAAGAAATTTCGATGTGATGATTTAGTGTTTCAGTGTCTACTGCTCATTTCATTTCTAACATTCTTCAAATCATAATTCAGATGTATATGGCATGGCTGTTACAAAAAATTTGTAAGTACTGTTTGTAAGAGATTGACTGTTATGTATGCCATAAATTATTAAGAAGTTATAAAAGAATAAGAAAGAGCACTCAAACTCCGTGAAGTGAAAACATTAACCTAGTTTGAAACTAGGTTATTGCTTTCACCTCACGAAAGACTGTTTACTACAGCCATGTAACATGTTGCGTTTCTTAGCATTACAGAGAAGACTGCACTGACTGTAGCCATATAATGACATGTTGCGTTTCTTAGCATTACAGAGAAGGGTGCACTGAGTGCAGCCATATAATAGCATGTTGCGTTACTTAGCATAACAGAGAAGACTGCACTGACTGTAGCCATATAATGACATGTTGCGTTTCTTAGCATTACAGAGAAGAGTGCACTGAGTGCAGCCATATAATAGCATGTTGCGTTACTTAGCATAACAGAAAAGACTGCACTGACTGTAGCCATATAATGACATGTTGCGTTCCTTAGCATTACAGAGAAGACTGCACTCACTGCAGCCATATAACAGAGTAAAAGAATAAATATTGCGTTTCTTAGCATAACAGAGAAGAGTGCACTGACTGCAGCTACATTACAGTATGTTGCCTTTTTATAGAATTACAGATAAGACTACACTGACTGCAGACATATGATGGCGTGTTACGTACGTCTCGTAGCATTACAGAAAAAACTGCACTGACTGCAGCCATATAACAGCAAGTTGCGTTTCCTAGCATTACATACGAGGGTGGGTCAAAAAGTTCGCGGAATGGAGGGTAAAAAGTAAGAAATAAAACACAAAATTATTTTTCCTTCTCAATGTATTCCCCCTTAACTCTAATACATTTATTAGACCTATCAATTAATTTATTAATACCTTCGAAAAAAAATGATTTCTCTTTGTCGTCAAAATAGGCCGAAATTGCGCTCTTCACTTCTTTATCGCTGGAAAATTTCTTCCCTCGAAGGTTTTTTTTTCATTTTTGGGAACAAATAATAATCACTTGGGGCTAAATCTGGGCTATAGGGAGGATGTTCCAAGATTTCGAAGCCCACTCTTTGAACAGCAGCCATCGCAACTTGCGCCTTGTGCACGGGTGCATTGTCGTGCAAAAGGAGCACACCTTTAGTCAATTTTCCCCGTCTTTTTTCTCTCACAGCATCTCGCAGACGTTCTAATAGTGCAGCGTAGTACTCTCCAGTGAAAGAGACACCCTTTTCTTTATAAGGAGGATTCCCTCTTAATCCCAGAAAACAGTAGCCATGAGTTTTCCAGCCGACGGAGACACTTTGAATTTCTTCGGAAGTGGTGTGCCCTTTTTGTGCCACTGCATGGAGTCTTATTTGGACTCAGGCTCATAATGATGAACCCAAGTTTCATCTCCAGTCACAATTCGGTTCAAAACTTCATCCTTTTGTTCACCACAGAGCGCTAAAAACTCGCGACAACACTCAACTCGCCGCTGCTTCTGGTGTGGCGTGAGCATTCTCGGCACCCATCTTGCACACACCTTTGACATGCCAAGATGGTCATGTAGAATGTTCAAAACGGTTATAGCTGATACTCCAATCATTTCTGCAAGCTGTTTCTTCTTTAAACGGGCATCTTCCAATATGATTTTTCAAGTTTTTCGACGTTTTCTGCCGTGGTTGCCTCGACAGGCCGCCCTGGCCTCGGATCATCTTCAATCGAATCCCTGCCTTGCTTAAACAGGTTGTGCCACTTGTAAACCATGGTTTTACCAGGGCAAGAGTCCCCGTAAACAGAAGACATCTCTTCCAAAATAGTCTGGGGAGGTTTTCCTTGTTTGGTAAGGAACTTGATGACTGCGCAAAACTCAATTTTCTCCATGTTGCAAATTTTCTTACGGATTGACTTGTTGGTTGATGTGTAGCTCAGGTAATTATGACCTATTTTTTTTTAAACTTAGTATTTATACTCTTAATGAGTGTCACAACTAGTGCAGGTAGTAAAAAGTCACCTTTCCCCCCTCCATGCCCCTCATTCCGCGAACTTTTTGACCCGCCCTCGTAGAAGACTGCACTGACTGCAGCCATATAACGGCATGTTGTGTTTCTTAGCTTTACAGAAAAGACTGCACTGACTACAGACATATGATGGTATGTTGTGTTTCTAAACATGCCTGAGAAGATTGCATTGACTATAAGCATATAATAGCATGTTGCGTTTATTAACATTACAGAGAAGACTGCTCTGACTGCAGCCATATGCCTGAGAAGGTTGCATTGACTATAACCATATAATAGCATGTTGCTACATTACAGAGAAGACTGCTCTGACTGCAGCCATACAACGGCATGTTGCATTTCTTAGTGCTTAATATCAATCGCAAACAATATAGGTAACTTGATCTCCAAGTGTGACAATAGTGTCAATAAAGAGAATTGGTTCACAGTGTTGAAATAAAGAGATGTGTATTGCATAATGTCTATATTGGCTTGTAGGAACGGTGACATTCACCTCAGAATTTTGGTGAGTGATCAGATCAAGGATTGTACATGTCCCACTTTAAAGATTTTGTAACTTTTTGTAATACTCATATACAGTCCTTTATATTTATCAGAACCATATAGAACATGATCTTTTCTTGTGTCATTTTATTATCGCATAGCAGGATGTTCTGCTACATGAAACACGATTATTATAATAATGTATTTATGTTGATAAAATGAAAAAATAGATTACACTTTCCTAAAATTTTTGAATGAATCAATTATTTTCGATAAATGATAAAAGCCACCAGTAGTTCCTTCCTACCCACAAACAGCATTTGATTGGCCAATTGAAAGATGAATGCTTAGAATGAGGGTTGCTTATTTCATATTTTATTTTAGTCTTTTTCTAAATGTACTTGACTTAATTTAATGGAAACCTGTCATTGGCTATACTTTCAAACATATATTGATTGTTATCTACTCAATGTATTACGCTGTTGGTTTTCTTAAGAAAATAAATAAATAAATGAATGCTGGCACTCTCCAGCAATATTTATTATCACTTGCTATTTTTTTAATAATAAGAAATATAATTTGGACTGAATTATTTATGAATAGTACTTTGTAAGTTTACCTATCCAAGCGATTAAAATGAGCAAAATTTTATGGTTACATTTCAATTCTTAATTTCAATATACCCTGTATAGGTATCTATAGTTGCAGTCACTATTCTAGGACATGTACCTGTAAGGTCATCCCAGTGTGCAGAAATCAGACCTGAACAATGCTCTTTCAAAGCTGTTGCTCCTATTTCATCTGCAGCTGAGTAAAATTTCACACAAGATCTGAAACAGAAAATAAAAACCATATAGAAAGTTTTATAAAGGGCTCCTGATATATCTTACATAAGTATAAACTTATCATTAATATAATAGCAAATAATTGTAAACTCCTTTTGGCACACAACTGCAAAAGAAAAATAAACAAATGAAAACAGAAACATATGGCCTTGTTGTTAACTCTTCTGGGCAATATTGGGAGTGGGAAATACAAAGAGAAAGTTACAACCAAGAAATACAAGACTTAACCTTAGATAAGTGATTAAATTCATTAAAAATAATACATATTTAGGTAACATACCTTACACCAACTGTAGTAATTAGAGCCTGCTCACACTTGCTAATTAGGCCATGTAGTTTAAAGTTTGCAGCTGATTTCATTAACTGCAATGCAAATGAATCTCCTCTAGAAAGATCCACCACATCAGTATAAAGCCATTTAAGGAGGGCAGCACCTATATCATCTGGCAGGTTTGACCAATCTGAAATAATTAAATTATCAAGTAATGTATAACATATTACAACAAATGATCAAAAGGGGTTGAGCACAAAAGTATGTATAGCATAGATGTATTTTCCATAGGCTGACAAAAACAGTTATAACTTAAAACCGATACATAAGACAAAATGGACAGTAGTGACAATTCCATTAAGCTAGAGCAGCCTAGATTATTGTCGCATTCTTGTTAGTATTAGGTACTATTAGGTATTAGGTATCTTTTTCATTAATCTTTTACAAAAAGGTTTCTATTGCTAATGTAGAGAATTGTATACCTATGGTAGTAATAAAAGAAACACTGAGTAGTTATTTATTTACTAACTTTTACCACAAACTAATAATTGCCTCAATGATACAATATCATTGTTACCCATAAATCATTTCCTTTAAGTTTTAATTTAACTAAAAAAGGTGTAGAAATTTAGAAATATGCCCCCTTTACAATACAATATTATTTTATAAATGACAAATAGTAACAGAACCGAATTAGCCAACCCCAACCCCATGTGTTACTAGTCTGCCCTATGCCTAGTGTTTATAAAAACCTAGAGGCACAGAGGGAAGTGAAGCCCTTATGTAACAAACCACAAGCACCTCAAGCTACAGAATGAAGTTCTTTGACATTGTTAAAAGTGTTAAAACTACTTTAAAATTGCCAGATTGCATATTTTTTATTTAAAGATATTTGCTTTGTAAGCATAGCATTTCACACATTTGCATACAAATTTTACAAAATTTATAAAGTATTTAGTTAGATGCAATTCAAATTGTTTTGGGGGAATCGAGGTCCAATGAGCTCCCCAAACATCCAGTTTCCTAAAATCAGGCGACTCGATTCTAAATCCCGCCTATGTTTCCAACATGCTTTTTCGATTTGATTGAACTGCTTTAATATGAAATTGTAACAAATAGGCAGACTGATAAAAATTTACTTTGTCATTCATAATAAAGTTAATCTTTTATGTATCAGAAAAACATTCATAAATCAAATTAACATTAGTAAAAAAATTGTAGGTACCCATCTCAAATCTTACCTAGTTCACTAACATCCTTCAGAGCCTCCTCATTCCAATTATCAGACCGAGCATTCAGTACAAACTTGTGGCCAGGCAATGATTTATTCTGCAGCTTGATGGTGATATCTGAGTATGTTTCACGTCCATAAAGAGTTGTAACTGTCATCAAGAGCCGAGCGACAAAACTGGTTTCACTTAGGTCGCCGGCAGATGCAGCCACTAAGGTATACTTTCGCTCTACTTCCGCACAGTGGGCCTGCAGCTTACTATACTCGTCCTTCAGCAGCGCTAGGTGCTGCTGAAGCTTTGTTACCTCGCTCGACGCTACACAAAAAGACATAATTGCCGTTAACAATGATAACTTGTTTTAGTGTTAAAACGCCCACCATTACAAACAAACTCAGTCTACCAATTGACTTGTAAATAAATCGTTACTCACCCATAACGAGGTTCTACCGACGATCAATTTGTAAAAAAAGGCACCTTGAACGAATGTATTATTTTTTTTCAGCAAAACTATTCAGTGATATTGCATTGCAAGAATAAAAAATAACAATTTTTTTTATAGATCTGTCAGACTCACAAACTGTCAAAGTCACCCCTCACCCAATGGGTGCGTTTTGTTTTATTTATTATTCAACGGAACAGAGGCGCGTTCAGAGCCTCACAGGGTCCGATTTGATTTAGACAATTAAGAGCAATATCTGACGATATTGCGCTATTTAACGGAACGGAAAATAAGCGCGCTCACGTCACTCAAATCAAAACATAACCTTTACGTGTTTCGGTGACTTTTTATTTTCGTTCATTCGTGAAATATTTGGAAAATAAAATATATCAGCAACTATTGCAAACCCTTATTAGACTCAGATTCCGATTATGATTTCATGCCCTATTTCATGTAATTCGCAAAATGAAAGCAGCAGTAGTAGCGAAGACGATTAAGAAGCAATTATATCTGTAATTGCGTGCCGAACCAGAGTAGGACTTCGAAAAATTTACTTTAGAGATACGTCTTCTTATTTTCTGTTAATGGCGGGAAATCCGTATAGTTTCGAATTTCCCGTCATTTGTCAATTTTGACAGATCGTTCACAGCGACCATGCTCGGTAGCATGGGCTAGCTTGCTACATATATTGATCTGTGGCATTTGCATTGTAAGCGCAAAGATGGCAGCGGTGGAAATGTCAACGATGACTATCGTAGACGCAATATCGGTTCTACGGACCGCATTTGTGAGCGCTAAAATCGATTTTATTGTTCAACGGAACGCAGGGAATATCTTACATCAATCCACAGACATTATATGTCTGTGCGTCAATCAAATCAATTTATTTTTTTATCATTTGTAATCAAAGGAATATACCGCCTAACTCAAAGCGATCACTCGCTATAGTTATCGTGACATTAGTACAAGGTACAACAGTTTTAATGTCACAGGTGACATTTGAACTATTGTTCTAATCTAATGTCATGAAAGGAAAACATACTCTAGCTCGGATAACATGTTTCTTGATCAGAACCACATCCTAAGGCTGGTACAACAATTAACCCGATTCTTTTTGTTAAAAATTATTGTTCAACAGGTGAATAGTACACGGCCGGATCCTTGGGGGGCAGAAAACCTTCGCCCTGAACACTAACCAAAAGTCCGGGGTGTACTTTCGTCCGTGATGCACGGAGCTGTCGGGGTCGCCCGGTCGAAATGCCTTTTATTTCCAATTTGATTAGTAATAAAAACGTATTAATAATAAATTGATTAATAATAAAAACGTAATAAATCACGATGGCTAGTGTTCTTATAGCACCTGCAGCGCAGAGGCGAAGAGAGGGATGTCCCTCTTCGGTGAAAGCCAACTCCTGCAATCTGCTCCTCTAGAACTGCGCACTAGCTCACTAACACAGTTCACGTGACAAAGAACCATACACATACACAGGGCCGTACTAACTCGCGAGTCGGGCGCATTTCAATCTTGCGCAGCTCAAATCGGACACGACCTTCCATGCGTGAGCCCACAGGCGACTCCTTTTTGGGAGGGGGATCTAGCGCGTGCCACAGATTCCGAACAACAGGGGATTAAAAACGTAGGTAGAAATCGTATCTTCGTCCAATTCACTACCTACCAGTGACGATACTAATGCCTTCATTGCCAATCCAATCTTGACTTCTAAAAATTTTACTGCAGTTATGCCATCCTTCAACATCACTCGTTTGGAGTTCGTGGCGTCCCAGCAGAGTGGTCTATGGAACAGATATAATAAAGGTATTAATTATTTTATAACTAAAAGAAGGCCCTCAGTAGCTTCATATGATAGTGCGCCTAACCAATCAATTAGTTTCTTTTTTACATTATTCTTAGTAAGCGAATATTTTCCTGTATCTTTATTTATTTTATTATAAAGATATGGTCCCAAAAAGCAATAGAACCGATTACTAAAGGTGGTCCTAAATATCACAATTTGTTTGCAGATATTATAGTTGGGATTCGAACAGCTGCTAAATTAGGATTATATCGTGCCACTATGCTGCCTAATAACTATACTTAGAATAAATAGTTGTCGAATCGTCAAGACCATGCATTCCTGATATAACTTTTGTGTAGGACATAAATGTTTTAAAGTAAATACATAGTAAAATAATAAAAGATTGTTTTAAAAAAAACTCATTGTGTGGTTTTGTGCAACTGATACTTTTTTCGAATCGTAGGCATGTAACTGAAAATTTATTAAGCCCATATTGGCCTTGGCTGCTTTGCCGAGCGCCTTTCACTTGTCTTTACTCCTACTCCGCGACCGGCTGTAATGCGACATGCCCCCGAAACACGATATGATAAAACTATACACGGTGTTACATAATAACCAATAAATAATCAATTCCTTATCGAAAACTCATTATTAAAATGTCCCATCTCTAGATGTTTACACGTAATGTCATTCAACCCAAAATTTTCATGTAAATTATAGACTATAATTTTTCAGATAGGTCGAAATTGCAAAACATTTGTACCTGCGCTTCTCTACCAGAAATATAAAATGCTTTTTAGTCGAAAAAAGTAATAGCAAAATGATAAAGTTTTTAATACGATGACAAATAAAAATACTTTATTAAAATACTAATAATTTTTTATTTTTATAACAATAATTTATCATTTTATTAATAACTTTTTCATTTTTTGCCAATAAATGGGTATTAATATCTGGTTAGCTCATCAAAAAAACACCTTTAAATCAATAGACGACATGGTTAGCGCAGAGGTGGAGTGATCAACGGGTCGCGGGTTCGATTCCCTTACGGGACAAATATTTTGTATGGTCTACAGAAATTTGTTCCGGTCTGGGTGTATCTGCATGTGATATTCTATGTTTGTAATTGCACCCTCGACACAGGAGAAAATCCTAGTGTGGAGCGACGTTTAAAAAAAAATAGAATGTGTAACATGTAGTAACATCGAATCGCACTGCTTTGTATAAAAATAAACAATCTGCTACTGTTTATTCTTTGAAATTCTCTTCAAAATCTGCTGCCATTAGTTCCGTATGTATTATTTAAAATGATATCGGTAAAGAGCAGAGAATTCAAATACAGTGATGGTTGCAGTTAATATTTGTTTGCCTATTTAAGCGGAGGGACTAGTTTTAATAAGCAAGTAGACTCGCTCGCACTTGTTCTTGAAAATAACTTATCAGCTATTTAGTGTGTTCTACAATGGTGCCAGTTCTGTTGACGCAAACTAAACCAGACTAGAATTTAGTTTAGTGCTGTCAAACGACGATTCAGAATAAGCAAAGCATACTTAGTATCGTCTAAGCAACAAGCATTTAACTAAAATTTTGTCTAGTTTAGGATTGGCACCATTATTTGTCAGTTAAATATGATGTGGAAATCTATGTAAGTACCGGTGGCACAATGTGAAAAAACACGAGTACTAAGACAAGCCGCAACTAATATTTTTAATTTGTATTAAAATGGTTTTTTACCTGCATTAAAAGAAACGTAAGAGTAGGTGATTTTCGTTAGGTGAAATGTATTAATGCCTATTGTATTGCCGCTGCTTGGTAATTGGTAAAGCTAATGGGAATAACCATGTATGGAGCCTACGTGACTGAGTAAGTACTAGGAGTTCATAGGAGATTCAGAAGTTTTCGATCATTTATTGTCCAATGAAACCCTAATTTTAATAATAAATAATAAAAATTTATGTGTCATTGGTTCACAACATTTTTAGAATATTTTAAAAAAGCACAGAATAAAGCCGGATAGGGCGATTCACCCAAAACATCGAATTTTGCCTAATTTCCATGGTATTTGTTTTTTGTTCGTTTCATTTAAATTTAATTGGTCAATGAATAGAGAAGTGAAAATTGTTTTAATATATCAAAGAGGGGTATTACACAACATTATATAAAAAAGTTATTTGATTATGAAATTCTGGTATCTAAGGAAATTAGGAAAATACCAAGGAAATTATAAAACCGCTCCAAGGAAATTATGAGTCTGCCATGGAAATTTAAAAAAGTGTTACACATATACTTAATCATTTCTTATTTACTTACTTATAAAACTTATAACAAAATATTTTGGTCTTAATACAGTAAAATACAAATCGGTTATTGTTCTTAACTAAGTAAGACACAGTAAATAACGTTACGGAAAACAACTAAATAAAAATATGAAGATTATTTAATATGAAAAATCATATCTGCCAAGTGCCAACCTGCAAATTAAAAATGTCACTACAAAACTAAAAAAAAATCTCTAAGCTCGCACATTGAACAAACATAAAATAACCTCTTATTCGGTGTTAAGAACAATAAAAAAATTCTTTATGTTGATTCGAATAATAAATTCAAATTCAACATATAGTATATTCAAATTGGATTATTACATAATAACTTTTCCACGTCAAAGAAGCTACGCCAATGGTTGACAAGTCTATGGCGGACGGGAGACCTTGTACTGGAAAGAACCAGAAAAAAAACCAGCAGGGGCTATATTTTTTCCCTGTATTGTTACAGTAGTCAATTGAAAGCTGACCCTAATGTTTTAATTATTTTTGTTTTTCTTTTTGTATTGGTACTTCCTAAAAGTTGATTTTGACACTGTTGAAGAAATACTAAGGCAAGAAGCTGGCGCGGTATCGTAATTCCTTAAGGCAATGATCGACTCCATCATACTCGAGGGCAAAACCCCTAAAGTATGGCACGGGTGCGTGGTTTCACTTTTCTTCAAAAAGGGCGACAAGGCTCAGTTGAAGAACTATAGACCCATCATGCTCCTGAGTCTGAGTCTCGCACGCAGGTTTGACGACCTCCAGCCTCCCGAACAAGCTGGATGCCGAAAAGACCACATCATATGCTGCGGCAGGTTATACAGAAGGCCGAGAATTATAATTTGCCACTATGCTTGGCGTTTGTGAACTATGAGAAAGGCTTCGATTCTGTCGAGACCTAGGCCGTACTTAGTTCACTCCAGAGGTGCCAAATAGACTACCGGTACATCCAAGTGTTGCAGTCGTTGTACAAAAACGCCACCATGTCAGTCAGCTTTCAGGATCAAAACTCGAAACCAATACAACTTCAGCGCGGTGTGAGACAGGGTGACATTATATCGCCGAAACTGTTTACAGCTGTGTTGGAGGATGTACCTATTTAAGCTTTTGGATTGAAGAGGATTCGGCATCAACATAAACAGCGAGTACAGAACTCACCTTCGATTTGCTAATGATATCGTAGTTATGGCTCAGACCATATAGGACCAAAGTACTCGTCAATACGAATCAAACGAGCCCAAACTCGATGGGGTTCTGTTGTTTTATTGCGTAGTTCCTTTGGCTACCTTCCAGCTCCAGCAGCAGATCCTGGTTACCATATAGGACCAAAGACCTCGTCAATACAAATCAAACGAGCCCAAACTCGATGGGGTTCTGTCGTTTTATAGCGGAGTTCCTATGGCCTCCTTCCAGCTGCAGCATCAGACTCTGGTTACCATATAGGACCAAAGAACTCGTCAATACGAATCAAACGAGCCCAAACTCGATTGGGTTCTGTCGTTTTATTGCGGAGTTCCTATAACCTCCTTCCAGCTGCAGCATCAGACCCTGGTTACCATATAGGACCAAAGAACTCGTCAATACGAATCAAACGAGCTCAAAATCGATGGGGTTTTGTCGTTTTATTGCGGAGTTCCTTTGGCTACCTTCCAGCTCCAGACCCTGGTTACCATATAGGATCAAAGTTCTTGTCAATTTGAATCAAACGAGCTCAAACTCGATGGGGCTGTGTCGTTTTATTGCGGAGTTCCAATGGCCACCCTTCAGCTCAAGCATCAGATCAGCACCATGTCGTCATAATATATGCATGCAAAATTTCAGCTTAATCGGAAACCGGGAAGTGGGCCAAATTTAACTCGCAAGATTAGACGCGAACATACATACGAGTAAGCTAAATAAAAGCTTGTAAAAAGGTTTAGGAAGATTTTTCGTACGGCAGCCACAACAATTTAAATTGTTAGTTATCAACTTCTCCGGTGGACTTCGCGTCGTATACATACAAAAATAATTACGTGGCCGGGAGCGAGCTCAAAGCGACGTGCTTTCACTTCGAGTCTTGATTGTATACTGAATTTTGAAGCGCCCGAGCCAAGTACTTGTAAGAAAATCGATAAATGTGTTAAAAATTTCATATAAAAATCAATATACGGTAATTTAAAAAAATACCACGGTGTCAGTGTTTTGCTTACCCTTGTTCTATATATTTATTAAAGTAAAATACAATAGGGTTAATTAATGAAGCTAAAAATCACGAACGGTATATGGGTGTAAACCAAATTTTAATTAAATTGATGCTATTTTTAAAAAAAATGGTATGTAAAGACATATGGTGACGGTGATTGTGTAAACACATAATTTAAGAACTTAAATTTATTTTTTCCCGGTCAGTTAACTCGAACGTTAACGTACAATATCAAAAACGCCAACGGCCTTTTTGCTATTTTTCGCGCTATGGGCACTTGATGTTCTACACTAGGATCAAACAACTGACACTCAGATTTAAAGTCGATGCTCTAACACACATGATCAGTCCTGCCTGCCTGTCCTTTACGAAGTCGTGAAATTAAATACCTTATTGTGTAATGCGACATGCGATAGATGGACGTAAAAAAAGTTTCACTTTGAAGACTTTGTTTGTATTTGTTTACGATACCTCTGGTGGCCATGCAGTAAACAAACTTGAGTTTGCGCCTCGACCGTCAACGACTTAAACTAGCTCTTCAATTTTTTTAAATGTGTTAAATAAATGTTTTTTTTTCGGGAAATTTACGGCCTTAGAGTTTGAATGAGATTTTGGACAACATTTTACGAATTTCCGCTTACACGGGTTCGGGGCCCCTGTAGCTAGGGCACCGTAGAGTCTGACACACGAAACATGAACCTGACATTTTTTCAAGTAGCAACACTGATACAATGTCCCCATGTAGTTTAGTTCAACATGGTGATTTTGATACTTTGTAGTAAACAATTTCATAATATTTTTTTCTTAATTTCTGTCGAAATATTACAGATATTAAGTAATTTTAACATTCATGAAATCCAAATATTGGAAGGTCATTGTTGGAAGTTCATTGAAACTAAACATTACCTAATATTTAATTTAAAAACAGTATAAACTCCTTTTTTCCTACTATATTAAAGGAAAAAAAGACAATCCTTTCACAAATTTAACATTCTAAATTACTACATAAATAAAAAAATATTAGAATATTTCAAGTATCAAAATGTATTTTACCTTCTGTAGACAGTATTACCAGAGCTAGAATTTTTGAATTTGCCGCTTTTTTCCAAGCTCATGTTTCGTGTGTAGAGGTGAGCGTTTAAACGAAAAGCACTTAAAAAAGTTTGCTTTTGAACAAAAGTACAAAAGCAGACTTTTTCTAATCAAAACATTACGCTTTTACTTACGCTTTGCTTTTTACCGACATACATTAGTCCCGCCATCTGTACTCCCGCAATAAAATTACCTACTTTGAAAGCATGCTCTGTATACATGCATCGGAAATAGAACGTTCGCCGCTAGATGGCATTATACTGCGTGCTGGAGTTATAAAGCGACCAAAACGCATCCCAAAATTGGATGGCTTACCACGCTTTTCGTTTAAAAAAGTAGTAAGCTTTTCACTGTCGAGAGATAAGTACGCGTTTGTTGTGTTGTGGCTGGCTGCTTTTACGTACGCTTTCGTTTTATTTTTTTAAATACGTGTATAAATAAGCATTGTATTTACGTTTGTTATGCGTGTGTGTATAAAGTGCGATTAAATAAAGTTTATAAATATATAATTTGATAGTTTTAGTGTCGAGAGGTGGTAATAATGTAATGTGGGACTTTTTTGAAAGGAACTTGGTAAATTAAGTCGCGTGATGCAATATTTGTAGAAACATTGTTTATTAAATAATAAAATAAGAATATTAATATTTCCATCAATAAAAATTTTTCATTTGATTGATATGAGAGCAGTTTTTTCGTTTAATAGTATAAAGCTATCCCTATAGTGTTTTTGTCATTAGCAATAGAACGGTGCATACGTTGTACTTAAACGTTTTTGCAAACATAATTATACGCAATAAACAATAAGCGTTTAAACGAAAAGCTTTTTTACAAGCGCGCTTATTAAAATAAGTACAACGTTTAAACGTTTTAAAATATTAAGCCGTTTTTTCCACTTCTATTCGTGTGTCAGACTTTATCTTTGATACGGCGCGGTAGCTACGCCCCTGAACCCGGGTCCGAATAGACACAGTCTCTGCCATAAATGGGTCTCTGAACGGCTGAACGCGTCCATAACAGTTTTTGATGTAGTACGACAGATGTCGCAGGTGGAAATTCTATTTTCATGATAACCTTCAAATGATTTTGTCAATTTTTGTCAATTGATAACAGACATTTTGTATTTATTTCAATTTATTTTATTAATAATTAAAGTGAAATCTAGTGCTTTACATTTGAATATGAATTCATTGAATAGAGCCAAAACATTGTGTACTTTTGTTCCTAAGAATGCGAGGTTGGAAAATCGGTATTTTTAGAATACGTTTTACTAAAAAGCCTAAATACTGATTACATATTATTATTTTGTAGATTACTTAGCACAAGTGCGCGTCTCAATGCTGATGATAGCTGGCTGTCGAAGCTTCTGGTGCGACGGATAGAACCCACCAAAGAATCCCATAGTCGTATGCTTAGCGATAAGGAAATTGTTTATGCACTTCACACGCATAACATTAGGCCAGACTCCGTCGACAAGTACTTGCAGAACTAGTACGTTTAAGTTCACAATGATTCTTAATCGAAATACTCCGCTTGATTGCCTGCAGCTAAAACAATGTGTTATGCAACAGTCTGTAAATAGATCTCGTTTTACTGCGATGTTTTGTACCGGCTTATGACTTGCATAAATTATCTACAAATGTACTATTACCACTGGATGCGGGTGGCGCAAGACCGATCTGCGTGGAGATCCTTGGGGGAGGTCTATGCCCAACAGTGGGCATCTCTTGGCTGATTGGCTGTACCTATACACGGTGTTTCATAATAACCAATAAATAATTTATCGTTATCTAAAACTAATTATTAAATTGTGTTTACCTGTAATGTCATTCAACCCAAAATTTTCATATATATCATAGAATCATCATCATGTCTATGATTTACATGAAATTTTGGGTTGAATGACATTACGGGAAAACAATTTAATAATTCGTTTTAGATAACGATATTATTTATTGGTTATTATGAAACACCGTGTATATATGGATCACCATCTATCATAGTACTAATAAATATTTGTTTAATGTTGCTAACTTTGGACCGTAAAAATGTTGAAATGTAAGTTTTTTTTTGTTTATTTCAGTAAGACTTCAGTTGAATTTGTGCATTCACGAAAATCTGAGCTAGGTTGTGAGCTGGTAGGATCATGGACTGTCTCAGTGGGAGACATGGACCAGGCGTTACATCTATGGCGATATGTTGGAGGATTTGAAAAGATAGACAAAGCAAAAACCCTTTTTAGGGAAAATTCTGTAAGTGCATGTATTCATTTTCACTAATTCATAACCTATTAGGTATTATCCCAACTAGCAAAATAATGATGTAGATTGTGTAACAAGAACCCTGTTGTTCTTTTCCAACATTTTTAAAATCTATATTAGATCATGTAATATTTTTTTGGTAAAAATGGGAAATCTATGTCAAGCAAGACACTCAAGACTGACAACCTAAAACAAAAAAAATATATATGTTTAATTTTATATTTCTATTTATATGGTATGACACAGTATTAACACCTTTGATACATACACCAATCTTACTTTACCCATTGTGCTTAACCTAATACCACTTCTTTAATCAGTTAATTTACAACAATTCATAAAAAGTGTTTTTCTAAATATGGCAGCTTAAATGGCATTAATCTGTCTTAAATGTTATGCAATGTTAAAAGCTTTGGCAATGACATTGTGGTTAAAATTTGGAGGATATAATGCATACTCTGAAATTTTGGTTGGAATTGGCTTCTGAATCAATTTCAATAAAAAATAAATAGCGATGAAATGGTTTCTCCCTAATGAACCATTACTTATAGGATTACTAAAAATGAAGGTACAATATTTTTTGTTTAAAACCACAAAGTTGAAGTGGTTTAAAAGCAGTTATATGTTGTTATAAAACCACCACATTTCTTATGCCATAGAGCGAATATATATTTTTTTTGCAGGATTACAGAGCATTGGAGAAAGAGCGAGGTAACTTTGTGCGGTCGCGCCATTTGCAGTACCTTCTCGCTTTTAGTTTTTGGCCTAATGGAGAACCACGTGAACCACATAACATTTATGAGATTAGATCTTACAGGTAATTTATTTTTTATTTTAAGGTAAGTATGTTCTAGACCCCTTTAATATAGACTATAGTCTTTTATAGACCCCATTTATACCTTTTGCTAGATAACTAAAGTAATTTATTTTATATTTGTGCTATGAATACTAGGTAATAGATTAACATGTTTGTTAAGATACATTTAAATTAATATACAAGCTATATTACCTGCGATTGTTGCGATTCGAGCCTATCGCCAATAAATAAGTCTAGAGATAGATAGGATAGGATATTGAAGCTGCTTGTAAGTCAAAATCTATCACAGTCACTTTCATTTGACAGTAATTGCAGTGTCAATGCCTCTGTGCTGGCTTATTATAATGTTGGCAATGTGCCAGTTCCAATTTGTAATTGTTCTTATTTTCCAGCAAATTCTTACCGTGTGAAGTATTACTTTACAGAATACAGCCATACCAATGGTGAATAACAGTTAACCCTAGAGTAATATTAAATGCATTGATGGTTTCAATCAGTAGAGTTGTTTTTGTTCTTTTACCATAGTAATTAGTAGCCGGGACAATATATTTATTATTATAAACAGCTCCAGATGTCGCATGTGAAACAGTGATTTTGAACTCATATTTTCTATATTCTTCCAATGCTATTAACAAATTTAATTTTTTTATGAACAGGTAACATTTTACAAATAGGAAACAAGTCAATATAATTTGTTTTGCATTTTTCTTTAACATTATTATCAAGCAATTGCTCTAGAAATCTTATTTGGAATTGTTTTATAGAATCTAGATAGGAATTAAAAGTTCGACTGTAACTACTAAGAGGATAGGCTTAGTTAAAAGATTTTTTTGCTGACCCATAATTTTTAAAAATGTAATTGATTCTGCTCTCGAATCTAAATAAACCAGTTCTAGGTTTAGCGCAATTTCATTAACACATTGTAGAGCAGGGTTTCTTAAAGTGGGGTCCACGGACCCCCTAGGGGTCCGTAGTATGTGTATCAGGGGTCCACAGTAGGTCAGTCTGTAAACATATTTACTAGGAAAGTGTGTAGTAATTGTCGAAGACAATTCCACAATTATTTATCGTTCTCATTGAGGTCAACAGCAGCACCCTTCTCATTAACCAAGTAGTAAGTGTAATGAAAGAATTAATAATAGTTTTTTTTATTAATATAAAGAAGGCTTTTTGACGGTGTCCGTGGAATTGTTTAAATTGTGGAAGTGGTCCTTGACTGCAAAAAGTTTAAGAAACCCTGTTGTAGAGGAATGAGGGCACTTTTGAGGAGCCAACCAACGCTGCCTCTCTCTTCAGACTGCAACACGCAGACCTCCACCCCAAACAGAGTTGCCAGGTCCAAATAACGAAATTTCGAGACAGAAGCTTGTAAAAATCGGAATTATCACTTTCAAGTCGGGACAGTAAAAAAAGTAGATTTTAATTTAAGAACACTATAAGAAGAAGATTTTAACTTTAATTCAACTACCATACAGACTAGTCTTATATGTATTCATTCCAAATATTTTAGGGATAAATATTCTAAAATAGTTCAGTCAATGTATTAGTCGTTGTTTTATTACCGAAAATTTATTGAAGTGAGAACTTCTTTAGCGGCGTTGTACACTTTTTTGTAATGGGTAAAAAATGATAAACTCGCTGATCGAAAATGCGTAAGACCAATTAAAATTGAAATGGCCGCAGGAACTGTCGAGGTGCGGTGAGGGGTCCACGTAAGCCGGCCGAGAACAATAGCGGCTGGCAAAAGTACTGGAAGTCACACGTCACTTGAGACAGTTTTAATCAATTTATTTACTTTGTTAGGAAAAATCTAAATTGTGCTTTTATTTGATTTTGTTGTAAATATTAATTCGCGATCGCGTCGCGATCATGGTAAAATCAGGACGTGTCTATATACCTCTCAAAATCGGGACACCTGGCAACCCTAACCCAGCTGATATGACATTTAACTGTTGCAGTCTCAAGCCCGGCACGATGATCGAATGGGGCAACAACTGGGCGCGAGGGCTGACGTACCGGCGTTCCCAGAACGAGGCATTCGCTGGCTACTTCTCGCAGATCGGGCGACTCTACAATGTGCATCACATCTGGTGTAAGTACATAGTGATAAGTTCTGTATATCACTCAATGTAGGTACAACTCTAAATGGGTTCCACGCGCATAGCTGATTGCAGATGGCGCCAGCGGCGACCTGACTCCTAGTAAATAATACATAGTCTGTGGTCAGTGGTGTTATTGTTGGTTTTGAGTTTTTGTTCGCGGTTTTTTTACTTGGTTTCTTTCCACTACCAGTTCTCGTACTATACAATATTTTCGTATTAACATTTCGTAAAAGAAAAGCAAAACATTATTAACATTAGATGTTAGCACCAAAAAGTGGTGCTGCTTATGTGGCACGCACATATTACAATACAAAACAATGGCTGTGTCGATGATTCGCCCTCTGTAGGGACAAATTGGCAGTTTGGGTGTGACGACACGCGGCCCGTTCCAGATAAGCATTTTTAGCCATAAATACCAACATTTTTAGCATCTCTGCGTTTCATTAGCCGGTGATGCTAGTTTTTCTTGCTGGTTGTCATGCGTTTCATTTAAGCATTTTTAACACGAAATGCTAGCATCAAATACCCATGCTAATAGATGGGTCCTCTGATACCACTTTTTGACAGCTTTCAAATTTGACATTTGGAATCTTTTTTTCATGAATCAAAAAGGATTTTCAGCGGATTTAAAAAATTTATTGAAAGATAGTATTAGCCAATTCTGATTTATATTATAAAAAAATTTAAGTGGCTGGTCAAAATTCAGCACGAAAAATAGCGCGGCTTAAAATGTTAACATTTCTTAAAAGAAACGCAAAACGAGGCTAACATCAGATGTTAGCCTCAGAAAGTAGCAGTGCTTTATCTGGAACGCAGGGACGGTTAGCGCAGAGGTCAAGTGATCGCCTACTGCGCAACGAGTCGCGGGTTCGATTCCCGTAGGGAACAAATATTTTGTATGGCCTACAGAAATTTGTTCCGGTCTGGGCGTGTAGGTTCGTGTGATATTCTATGTTTGTAACTGCACCCACGACACAGGAGAAAATCCTAGTGAGGGGCAACTTTTTTTTTTTTTAATTGTTGATGGATAGTGAAATACATGCAGGGTGTAAAAAGACTCATAACAAAGCCCGCGTATAAGCATTAAGACCATTAAAATTAACTTATATAAAAAAATGTTGGGAAATGAAATTAATTTTTAGGTTGTAAACAACAACTGCAAAAGTACTACGCAATTTAATGCGCGCTCGCGCGCTACGGATATCGTCTTTGCGGGAGTCAGCGGCTCGTGGCGACAATAGACAGCGTCCGTTGTAAATACATTGCGCGTTGTAAATTAAAAACTTTTCTTTGATAATAAATACTGATTTTTTTCTTTGATGTTTCTTTGGACGAAAATTAACAAATAATGCACCAAACTTTTGGTATAAAAACCCCAAGAAAATAATTGTCATTTTGAAGTTAGATATCTCGGTAACTATTAATTTCCCAGGTATGGTCTATAGACGAAAGTGATTTTGACTATGGATTCAATACGTGGGTTTCGGCTTCGCGTTCGGTCGTTTTACACCCTGTATATTTAGAATAATCGAGTGCGACACTTGGATAGAATGCTTTTAATGGGATCTCGTGTTCTGCTTGCGCCTGTCCAGGCTACAAGAACTTGCGCGGCATTTTTTAAATCGAACGCTTTTGATGGGATCTCCTGTTTTGCTGGCGTCTGTCCAGCCCCCTTAGACAAATGCCACACGCTAACTTGTCCGCAGTCGTTCCTCAGAAAAAATGTATGGAGATGACATTAGCTGCGGAAAAAATATCGTGAAGTTGTCGCAAGCTAATGTCATTTCCATACATTTTTTCTGCGGAACGACTGCAGAAAAGTTGGCGTGTGGCATTTGTCTAAGGAGGCTGGACAGCCGGCAGGCAAAACAGGGGATCCCATCAAGAGCGTTCGATTTAAAAAAATGCCGCGCAAGTTCTTGTAGCCTGGACAGGGCGCAAGCAGAACACGAGATCCCATTAAAAGCATTTGTCTAGGGCCCCAGGCTACAAGAAGCGCGGCATTTTTTCGAAATCGAATGTTCTTGATGGGATCCACCGTTCCGCTCGCGTGTGCCCAGGCTACAAGAACCTGCAGGCGCGGCGCGAGACCCGCGAGAGCACGTGGCGCAACCCCGGCTGGGACGAGTGCGTGGCGTACACCGTGCCCCTCATCCGCGAGATGCACTGCCGCATCCTGGAGCCCACCGAGTTCTCCCCCGCCCAGTAACCGACACCGCGACACGCGACTACGTGAGGAGCTGAAAACTGCTTTCTGTTTCTGTAAACTGATGACTCTTTTTTTTTTAGCCGTAACATTGAATGAATTAATTGATGCATGCATATATACAAGATGGAGACGACAATATACGATGATGAAGGCAAAACACGTCCAATATGAGTTACTTACCTACCGGTGGTGATTTGAAACGATCAAATTTACCTTAGTATCTTCTTTGTATACAGGGTTAATTTTGAGGTACCGGCAACGTCGCAGGATTAAATAGCTAACATCATTAACTACAACGTTTGTTTTACGAGTTTTAAGATAATGCAATACATTGAACAAAATCAATTCTCAAGTTTTTATTGCACTGTCGTGACATTGATAAGTCTATGTTCTATATAAATGACGACGGAAGACAACGCTACGCTCGTGCGCTGTGCGCGTAGTTACAAACATTCTAGAAGTATATTAAATTAATGTTTATTTCTGTATGAAAGTAAAATCTAACGAATTATCAAAAGTTGTAGAACAAAGGTTGTTACTAATGATGCTAGCTATCTAATCCTGCGAGGTTGCCGGTACCTCAAAATTCACCATAAAAGGCTTGCTTTGGTAAGTGATGTCGAGCAATTGATGGTGACGAGCGTTATTTTTCGGAAGTCCATTTCTTATTGTTCAGGAGTAGGTAACAAGTATATAGCAAAACTTCCGACAAAAATATCACTATATGGTACTGTCTAAGCAAGCCGGTGGTGCACCCCCCCCCCCCCCTCCTTTCTCAATCGCATGTGACAAAGGAATATCACTAATTAGTACCACACTAACATGCAAATACTTAGATTTGACGCGTTTCGCCACTCCACGTGGCATCCTCAGGATGTTGTCGCCTTCGGAGCGCAGTGAAGGAGTTGCATGTTTGTAAGCTAAACGTAGGTAGTTCGTCGGCACAGCTAGTGGAAAACCCTACACTACACGGCTAACTCGAGCGTCCGAGCCTTAGAGGCGCTCGCGCTGCAGCCGCTCCCCGCACCGGCTATAACCGCCTGGTGACTCTACTCAGAGAGCGGGACACCCCCGTGGTGATGCCTCTCCGAGCTATAAATCCATCAGGTTAGATTTGCCAAACGAGGCTTGAGGACCTACCAAAGTTCTCGCCTTATAAATAATTAAGGTGAAGCTGTAACAGCCATCTGCGGCTAACAGCATAGGTAAAAAAAAGCTAGTGGAAAATAAAAAGTTTTTTGCAGGCAGACTTAAGAGGTTATTACGAAGTTTTCGTCGAATTGTAGTCTCCATCTTATATACTTCATTGCACAAAGAACAACTTAAATCACAGCGGCCTGGTTGCTAAAAAGTAATTTCTGTCAGGCAACCATGAAGCCATGTAAAGTGTGAAAGTATATTATGGAGCGAGGAGTGCATAGCATTTTACGTTTGTACTTATATATAAACTAATTAACATATACCTATATACTTATTTTACAATTGTATAAAATAAAATAAATATATTACTAAAAGGTATGTCACGGGACAGTAAAAAAAGATTTATAGCTGTAGTCTAGCTCAAGGAAATATTATCAACCACATACAGCTACAGCAGGCCTAGCAAGTCGTGTGGACTATAGTAGAGAAGGTGGTTAACACTCGTCCCCCGTCTCTCTTTATTGCTATATGACGGAATGAGAAGAAACATTTTATTTGTCCCTTGTACCGTTTGCTGGTGCTGGTTCTCACCTGCCACACCACACTGGCTCAGTGTTGGTTAGCCTCGTCTGTTAATATATATGCAGGGTGCTTCAGCATAAGTTGGGCACCCCTACATTACAAAGACAATGAAAGTAAAGTTGACATGGATTCCTCAACAACTGACCGTTTGTCGGAACACAATCTTGCTATAACTTACGTTACGGTGAATTAAGATGTGGTAGCAAACCAGTCGGACTTGAGAAGTCCTGCTTCAAAATTTTCAACTTGTTAATAAATATGTCACAAACCCAAACTGGTGTTATCTCCATAAATTATTTTTCAATTGGCCATGATTAAAATTTATTACTATTTTTTTTCATATTCAATCGTTTATAAAATTCTTGTTCTACTGGAGTGATTGGAGTAAGCAAAAAGCAGTTTTCAACCCATTAAGTAGAAGATCCTGAAGGACTACTATCTCAACTAGCAAAATTCATTTCAATTGATGATTTCGAAAATCACTTTGAAAAGAGCACAATGTATTTTTTCCTGAATTGCTTCTGTTTTATGCACGAGTTTGGAAAATTATATACTCACAACTTGTTTTTATTCTAAAATGACATTTAAGCATTAAAAAAAATCTTTATTATTAAATTGAAAATTCTTAAAAAGTATAGGTACGTAATTAAAAAGGATCTGTTTTGCTCGTTTTCAGGATATCTGATTTCGAAATTAACAAAACATGTATTATCTTAAATAGACCCAGATGTAGGTACTATTGCTAATTGCCGTAATTAAAATAATTGCTAATTTGCCGTATGTTTGTAAAAACCTATGAAGTATGCGTAAGAGTATTGACAGATTTTGATGAATAGTAGTTTTATCGATGTTTTTATGTTATTACCAGGTCGAAAAGTGCCTATACGCGCCAATTGAATTGCCTAGAAACAAGTTATTTTGAGCTCATTATGTTCAACGATTAATAATATGTATATAATAATCAAATACAAACTTTTTCGTTTGAAGTTGTAACTTTTGACGGGGTAAAAATATAGAATATAAAAACATGCCCCAATACGACTAATAAATGTAGACGTAGTTTACACAAATTATTATTTAAGACCAACCAAACAAATATACATTTTTAATGCAGATAAACCGAGTAGAAACAACAGATATGATAAACAATGTTTAAAATTAATTGAAATGTAGAAGATATAGCTACTTGTTTTATTCAGTTTATTGCAAGTTAAAATTATTTGCTTAATTTTATAAACCTATTGTTGAATTTATTTCTTTTTACACCATTCAAACTCAAAACTCAAAAATCTTTATTCAATATAGACCTTTACAGGCACTTATTGACGTCAAAATAAAAACATAAAAATCTTCAACCAAGAATCTAATTAACTAAATTATTTAATCCTTGTATGTACACACACCCCAATCATTATTAAGATGTGTGCAAATACAAGTAAAATTAAAAAAAAAAAAAAAAAATTGACTCTACACCTGTTCGGAAATTGGGAGAGCCTTCTCAAGAAGAACAGGCAAGAAACTCGGAAGGTCTTGTATTTTTTTTTTGTCTCCTCTTTTAAAATGCCAACATTGCAATATTATATTTCACATACATTTTTTTAAATAATATAGAAATGCCTGTCGGTGTGAGTGGAACAGTTACTCGAATGAAATTTATCCCACTATCACAAAGTGTTAACACCCTTTAAACGTCAATTATCACATTTTTTGTCAATCCCAAGCAGTTTTATCTGTCATATAATCAGACACTTTATAATATGCTTTTTTCATAAGTGCGCCCTTGATAGCGACTTTAAATTTATTCAAGTTAAGTGCTTTAATATTATTTGGGATTTTATTGTAGAAACGTACACAAAGGCCTTTGAAAGAATTATTAATTTTTTTAAGCCTAGTATTTGGTAACGCTAACATATTCTTTTGCCTAGTATTTACTGAATGAATATCACTGTTTTTACAAAACGAATGTATATTTTTATGAACATATACTATATTCTCGTAAATATATTGCGACGCGACGGTCATAATACCAATTTCTTTAAATTTTTCTCTCAAAGAGTCTCTTATTTTAAGGTTATAAATAGCACGAATAGCCCTTTTTTGCAGCACAAAAACAGTCTGAATGTCGGCAGCATTTCCCCACAGCAAAATGCCATACGACATCACACTATGAAAATAGGCAAAGTATACAAGTCTTGCTGTATCAACATCAGTCAGCTGACGTATTTTCCATACAGCGTAGGCTGCAGAACTAAGTCTCTTCGACAATTTATCAATATGTGGGCCCCACTGAAGCTTTGAATCTAAAGTAATACCAAGAAATACTACGGTATCCACAAGGTCCACATTTTTATGCTTTATGTTAACAGTGGTGAACATTAGATTACACAAGACTCGTGTGCAATATGTATTAATAATATTATACATTTGTAATATATTTTTCACAGCGTGTCAGACAGAAATTACTGGTATGTAGCAGACGATTTAATTGGTGATGATTATTTTACAGCTTATGCTTATAATATATTTTAAAAGTACTAGTCATTATTATCAACAATGTTTGTTATGTCAAAATCAATGACACGAACTTTCTCTATAATTGCCTACGTTAATTTTAGTAAAATGCACAATAACAGTCACGGTTTATGTATTTTTTGCGGTATGCATTTATTTATCATTTTTACTGTTTACAATCTAAACATGAGGTTGTATTTATCATAGAGTTATATATTTTTTTAACGTGTACATTGTTACTATAATTTGTAAGTCAAATCTAGACGGCACAACTCTAGTATCGGTTTAAGGTCGTATGTATTTTAAAACTGGTTTTCAATCAACAATGTTTTAATGTGATAGTAAATATCATATGACTAATGTATAGTGCAATAAAAAGTATAGTATCGCCCATCATTTTATAGTGTACGAGCCCAATCATCTTACATCGTGTTCATTTTAAGGGACCTCGCACACCAGCCACGACCACGACCGGTGGCCGCATGCGACCGAGCCGAATCGAAACTAAACCGTTGCGATCGCGATCGACCAATGGGAGCGCGTATATTGCCATTCTACTGTTCGATGACGTGATAATGTGGTGTTCTGATTGGTCAATCGCAAGTGTTCAGTTTCAATTCGGCTGTTTCTTATTTGTAGAATTGGGCCTCAGGTTAAATATCCCGGTTTTCCATTTAAGGATCACCATTTTTTCACGCTAAGATCTTTTAAGAAATGTTAACATTTCTATTTTTCACAAAGGGAACCAAACCCAAAAATCAAGATATTGATCAATATCTTCATTTTTGGGTTGTATGTTAACGCAATGGAACGCATTACGTTAACATACAATACTAGCCCTGCTAGTGTCAAAAGCTAACGAAACGTAATGATGCTGAAAATTTTGCAAATGCTGCAAATCTGTGCTTAGATGGAACGCACCTTGTAAAACCATATGAACGGTCGCGCACTTGACCGCAGTGACCAAACAATCGTCTAGGACGCGAGGTCCCCAAGTGTATTGTTAAATATTCATATAACAAATATATGTCTTAAGGTTATTAGTACTTTATCTTAAGAATATCTTTTTAATTTTTTCATTGTTGTTTTATTTGTATTTGTAAATTAGATCATGAATTAAATATTGAAAATGGTTCGTTAGTTTTATTCGCAACTATTAACCATTTTTGATTTTTATTCTACAACCGACTTACCCTTTACACCTCTTAATAGCCTCAAAAATTTAGTGTAAAAAAATTGTTTACTAAAGTATTAATTTCGCTATGTCTTTTCGTTATCGAGATCCGTGTGGACCAGCTGGGGCAACGTTGCCACACATATCTCTGAGACGCGCAAGCGACAAACAAACATAACTGAAATTAGCCGACAAACTACTGCTTTACTATTCGAGGAAACAGATTTAGACGCTGCGTCGCTTTGTTTTGGAGATCCAGCTGACTCAGTTGCGGCAACTTTGCTGCAGGTGAGCTCTGAAATGGTAGATCGACAAACTCTGAAACATGTCCGACAAACTTCCCCCTATTTATATTAGTAAACAGATTTTCACTAGGTATGTCGTTCCTTTTTCGAGATCCATCCACACAGCCCCCTAAAACGCAAGCCACCACCTATCTATATCAGCAAACGGATTTTCGCTATTTTTTTGTTCGATATCTGTGTGGCCCGGCTGGGGTAACGTTACCCCAGCTGGGCCACACATATCTCTGAAACGCGCAAACGACAAACTCTGAAACTTGCCGACAAACTAGATATTATAGCGGCATATTCAAACAATCTATTTTTCAGTTTTTTTTTGTGGCCCAGCTGGGCTCAGCCAAACGACGTATTTTCAACATAAATGTGTCACTTTAAATGGCTGTATAGCTTACTTGAAGAGATTGTAAAATAGGCCCTTAACAGACTTAATTCAACATGTTCTCCACTACTGTGTAATGAATCTATGGCGATTAATGAGCAGTAGATATCCCACAATACTCAGGTCTATCCCACTAGTCCCGTCGAGTTGTCCCATCACGGGACTACTACTACTAATTATTTTATTTTTTATTTATTTATTTATGCACATACATAGAAATCAAACAAACAAACACAGGCACAATAGAAAATATGACGTACAAAGGAATTGCTTATTTCTTCCAGCAGTCCTGCGACAGGAAATCCCGAAATAAAACAAGAGTGACATGACGTGCACAAAAAAAAAAGAAAGAAAACAAAAAAAAAAATACAAATATAAAATTTTGTAGACTACATATAAATAAAAACATTTAAATATAAATAAACTACATACACTAAAATATGACAGTTATGGAACCAAAGACAGGAGATGCTCTTTAAGTCTTTTTTTAAAGGAAAAGAGTGACTCCGAGTCACAAATTTTGTGCGGGAGTGCATTCCACAATCTGACTGCGTATACAGTAAAGGAGATGATAGTATGACAGAGCACAAAGATGCCGTCTGTGGTTCCTTTTACATTCGGGACTACTTGACCCGTGGGGTATTCGCGCCGACAGTGGCCACTGGCACTCTCTAATATCCGGTCCGGGGCCCTTGATCCGAGAATTTTCTCGAGTGTTCCCGGCTTCAACGAGCAATAACCGCCGAGCTGTATCCTAACGGGCAGTAGGCCAGTAGATCGGGCGATTCGGCTGCCTATTCCAGATATCCTTGAAGTGGTAGAGTCGCCACTCTCCAGCACTTTGGGAAGCGGCCCAGGAAACAACAGGCTGCCCACCTGATGGTATTTGACTACAGTCGCCTTTAAAGGATACGTGGTTCCTGTAAGACTAATAAATCTACACCCCTACTAGGAGGTCAATGTACGTTGCCAACTGGTGACATAAGAAGTCACCGTCACCCAGTGATTGGAATAAAGCAAACTTACAAAATATGAATCGGATTGAATGAAGTTTTGTGATCATTTGTAAAAAGGATTTTCTTTGTTTTTGTTCATAATACAAGGATTGCAGTCCTGACGCACCATTAAACTCTTGCGATTGATAACCAAAAGGAATTTACAAAAAATGGCACAATTATTTTTGCACATTGGAATACATTTCTATGCCACTTCGAAAGCCCTATAAAATCAAGATCCCTAAAGCAGATTTGTAAAAGAGTACATAACAAACACCCATAAATATCGAAAGTAAATCCTCTCGCGAACCCGCGGCCGTACCGCCTAACTCAAAGCGATCACTTGCTATCGTTATCGTGACATTAGAACAATAGTTTTAATTTGAACTATTGTTCTAATGTCACGAAAGCGATAGCGAGTGATCGCTATGAGTTAAGCGGTAGCCCCCCAGAATACCAACCGTGACCGCTGACATCAGTAGGGCTAACACGAGCATTTGCGTCAAAGTATTCGTATCGTCAATGACGTCATCGCGAAATATTTGAGGCGCGTTCAACGCCTCTGGGTGTAGTTGTCCGGTTGTTTTTTAACTCGCTCAAAGGCGTTGAACGGATTGCAGCAACCAAATCTTTAATCTCCCTCTTTCACATGATTTTTAATTTCCCTCTCTTTCTAGTAGATGACATTATAGAATATGGCCGCCAATATCATCCAATCACGTAAGAGTATTTCAGTCATAAACGTCAGAGCGTTTTACAACTATCAAATTAGATGGTTGTTCGGTTGTAACTCGCGCCGACACTCAAAGGTCTTGAACGGGCCGGTTGTTTCACCCGGTTGTCACGCTCGAAGGCATTGAACGGGGTTAGAGCGAAAAGTTGTACTTCGCGCGAAGGCTCTGAACGCGCCTCTGTATGAGATGAGAATTTTAGTTCCAAGTACGTCCTGTAGAGGCGCTGTATACAATTCCAATACAAATATTTCACGATGACGTCATTGGCGATACGACGTCTTTGACGCAAATGTTCGTGCTAGCCCTACTGAACGTGATACACGTTGGCGCTTGGCTTGGGTAGTGAAAAAATTAAACAACAAAATTGGATATCCTTTCTATTTATTTCAGTTTGATTTTTTCATTAATAAGATTATATTACAATATAATAATTAATGATAATAATTATTAGAACTACCGTTGTGTTATTTAAATATATAACAAAAATTTAAAAAAAAACAACCGTGCACCGCGCGAACCGCAAACTATATAAACGGGCGGCCGCGCGCGCACCTTGTCACCTCTCACAATGTCGCTAACTACCTATCAGTGATAAACGTCTATACAATGGTAAAATATAAAAAATCATTTAATTACAATTTACATAATACGTGAGCTAGCTACAGTTTGGTACTTCTATATTTTATAATTATTTTCTGGCGGGTTGTTGACGGGTGATAGATCACTAACTCTAGAACAGCTAATTGTGGTTTGTAAGAAGGAACAATCTGCGCCTACGCACTAAGTTTCTCCTTAGACAGCGGTGTGTTAAACCCGGCACCCATCAATAGTATGGCATTCTATGTTTTCGGCATAAAGCTGAGTGGCGACGAGTTGGTCATGTTGTGTATTATTGTTTTTATTATTGTATTTAATGTATGTATACCATGTCCAATAAACCATTTTCTTTCTTTCATTCATTGCACTAGACTTTTAAGTCGACGAATAAGAATATTATTTAATACACACTTATATTTAATGTAGTAATAAAGTTAAATTTTTATTACAGAAATAAGCCGATAATGTAGTAACAAATAAATGCCTTTAGTTTATTAAAGTAATTGGTTTTTTTTAATTGAAGTTTCTTATTCTCCTCTTCTCATATCTTGCTTTTCACTGTGTTTGTGTGTTGATTACCTAATAAACGTTTTATCTATGTTGACATTTGACCTTTCAAAAACAAATGCCACTCAGAATGCTCAACAGATGTTTGAACTTTATTTTTATATATGATCATACTTCCAAGAAAAATGTGTGTCAAATTGTAATGTCATGATAACAGAACCTAGTTTTGCTTGTAACGATTTACTACTGATAGTGCGAACGCGACGTCCATTGGATATGGTAATTGAATACGATTAAATTATTTACTTTTTCGTCATCTAAAAAATGCCATCCCATGCCATGCTGCCAATGGGCTCCAGGTATTAAGCAAATGTTAGACTATGTGACCGCAGCAGATAACAGATACCAGATACTGCCCGAGTACCCGACGCGGGTAAGCCAAAATACAGCTCACTATTCAATTCCTCGGTGCTTTGACTCGGACATCGCGAATTTCGTGATGCGGAGCAAAGCGCTAGCTGGCTATATTAAAGATATACAATAAACATTTGTATAAAATTGCTTTGGACATTTGTGACATTCTTTTGGTACACAATAAAAAATACTTTAATTTTCGGTACTCGTTCGCACACGTTAACTTGCTATAATACTTTCGTTATAATATTTGTATATGATTGCTATCCACTCTCCGCTCGCACGATGGCCTTTTATTTATTTACATTGATAGATTTGCATTCGGTCGACAAGCTGTCTAGAGATTATTGTCAATTACTTGGTCAGTTCAGGAGGAAGAAAGTACAGGATCTATCTACTTCATTTGAACCAACAAGATTCACCATTCACTACTTTAATAAAGTGAGTAGCAAGTTTTAGATCAATATATTACATTCACTTATTAAGCGTCAAGTAAATAAAAGTACATAAATGGCTAACAGACTCAAAATAATACAGTACGATCACACCATGTGATGCTTACAAGCAATGTGATATTATAGAAGGTACAATATAAGTAGAAGTAAAATCATTACCTTTAAAAAAGAATTAACTAAATTTGGATTTAGTGACTAAAAACGACATTAATTAAATTAAATAATATAATCATCTACAGACATGACTGGTTACTTAGTTCGAATACAAAATTGTATTGGAAACTAATTTATTATTGACAAAATAGCACATATTGACCCTAGGGTCAGAGCCGCTTTGCATCGCACTCCAAAATGTACACGAATCGAATTTGCACCTTATAAACGTAACAAACTATGTATAATTAATTATACTTTATATTTTATTATTCATTATATACAAAACACTGAGCGCCGCGCGTTGCGCCGCATAAGGCATGCCGTGTGCAAGCTAATAATTAGTAAATACATACATTTATCAATATTTACAAAACGCATTGGCAGTAACTACAACAAACAGCACCTGCACGTGTGTCACCGCTTAAGGTCAAAACTCCTCGGATACGTGAACGTCTACGTGCGCACGTATACGCATACGCATCAATTACATTTTGGCCTTAAGTTAAGCCTGTCGCATATAACCGAACCTTCTGACGCAACAAACAATCCAATTAGTAAATAAATAATACACCAACCGATCCAAGGCAATAGGCCACGAAGAGAACAGCCCAAAATCCACCCTCAACAGTACGCACACATGCGAACAGTGAACGTAAAGCGAATTCATAACTAAAGTAAAATCTAATGATATGAATATTAGAATTTCAACTATCTAAATGTTTATAAATAATAATTTAATTTGTTCCAAACGCGTAACTTGTAGCGACGTTTGAGACGCAAGCGCGGGCTCAGGCGACGACCTCCTATACGGTTCAGAGAAAAGAGACTTGCGGAGAAGATACAACGATTAAACAAATATGGCTGAACACTTTAAAAAAATAAAATAAATATTGTGCCATCTCTTATCAAGCTATTTGAGTATAATGAACAGTGAAACAAAATTTACCACTTTTCAATTAGTTGTAACTTCTTATCTCTATTCCCTGGTCTGTATAACATCCTAACACGTGACGTGTTAACAACGCATTAAATTCTCCAGCCTTGGACACCTATGTGAAGCCAAGACGAAAAATTTGCTACAATAACCGTGATAGAAACTTACAAAACTACATATTATACAATATTAGATCGAGAATACTAGATTTTATTTCATTAAACATGCCTCCTACATAGTGCCGCTCTGCTGTCACTGACGCGTCGGATCGTTAATATGGACGGCCTAATAATCTAACACTTTCGTGAGTATAACTTTTACACATATAAAAAGAATTGTCTATGTCTAAGAGATCGTGCGCATTTACATATATTGTGATTTCTGGAATTTTCCCATAGACAAATAGCGCGCAACCAGCAACAACAGAACGGTACGCATAATTGTGAGTAAAAATTACTAGCAATAAAAAGCGTTTCATTCTCACGTCATAGAATTATCATTTAAAACATACCATCGGCAAACAGACTCGCGTAAAATCTTTAATTTAATGTTTAAGCAACAGTATGTCTCTGGCACTACTTAATCTGGTCTGTCACGCTCGGTGTAAGCTGTAAAAATACGTGCAAAACTAAAGCACTATAGACAAGCTGTATGGGCAATAGCTCTCTTTGCCTTCCAATGAACTGAGGGAACTGTACAAAAAATACTGGTGAGTATTATAACGCCACATTCCATTTCAGCTAATACCTTATAAGACCCTTACCAGAACCCGTTTTTCATCATACCAGAAACACACTGGTGCAACGAGAGCGACGATTGTTTTACATCACAGCTTGATGCGTTTCGTACTACGCAAAAATCTAACGCAGGCGACTGATTTCTCCATTGAGAAATGTTTGCAAATTTTACATTACGTATGAATGGCGGCGCTAGGCATTGCCAATATTAAACAAGGTTGATAAATATATTATATCTTAACACAATTTCTCAACAGAAAAAAACTGTCACCTGATAAAATTAAATTAAAATATTGCACTAACTTACATAATAAATAAAGTCCCAAACCGTATAATTTTACTCGAAAATACACACACATAACAATGTTACACTGGGATGTAAAACAATAACTGTCTCCTAACCGTCTTATATTAATTAATAAGATATGGAGTGCAATAAACATAAGTGATAGGAAATGCCCTCCCCAACAACCGCTGTTGAATGAAGGAATACTGACGCACGTTTGGAAGACAAAGTAAAATAATTTACAAATAAAATTTGGCTTCAAGCATGGCGGACAGGCGCCGAAGCCTCGCAGTCTCAATACTTAACAATTAAACGAGTGAGGAATTTTATTAAGCCGTTTCGCTAATTCATTGCGCAGTCAGAAAGAAAACCTTGTTATTATCCATGCGTTAAAAGTTTCGTCTAAGACTTACATGTGCGAAAATTCGTATTCGCAATAGTAATTTCGTAAATTTATTGCAACCGTTTTTTTCTCAACCCTATAAAACAAACCATCTACACACGAGCCATTAAACTGTCCCCTTATAGTGCTATTTAACAACTATTAAATGTATGTCTCGCGTGCGCATATTCTTTTTATGAAAACTGTGACTTTACACATTATTGCATAGAAGTGTATGTAGGTTTCAACTGTATGACAATGAAAGTTAAAACTTTAAACTACCACAGCAATTTTTGTTCATTATTTTGTTTAATTAGATGATTAAAACCATAGACATTGCAAGTGTCGGTTTCTTTTTTTATAGTTCTCGCCGTTTGCTTTTTTTTATAAATAGCTATTTACAATAAACATCATAATTAAAGTATCAGGCAATACTGTTTCTTGCATTCGCATGTTAGCATTCTACATTCTTGGTCTGATGTAAGCAAATTCACAGTCGACTGCGATATGTCGAGTTATTCGACTATAAGGGGGCCGGGCTTCTTAAAGAGCGTAATAAATTACCACGGCAATAATCTAATATAGCAATCTATAAAATACTAGGTCACTTGTTCGTAATGTTGATACTGGTACAAATACAATATACAGAGACGAGTGGTCCTACTTAACATTTCAAAGATCATTCTATCATTTGTGGCTGTGAATTACCTCGACAGGGCAACCATACAACCGTATCGCGATTGTTGTGCAACGCTTACGTGCTACATTACTTCAATCTAGCAGTGAACTACGTCATGTTGGTAGGCACGAATGTTTCATCAACAATAACAACAACAAACAGTTATGCATCACGAGGCTACTCAAAGATCTATTTTTTGATACCACTTATTAATTTACAATAAAAACGTTTTGAGCTATGGGATCTCTGTAAAATGACAATTGAAGTATTTTACCGTCAATTGGTCTATGTCAATTTAGCCGCGGCGTATCTACATGCCACAGACCAGTTATAAAGTATGCACACTGTTTTCTTTCAATGAACATATCTCGATTTTTGGTCTGCTTACGACATTTATTTATCAATCCTGATGGAATAACATAACAATATTGACAGTGTTTCAGTACCAGGTGAGGTAAACTCCACGGTCGTTACGCATTACGCAATCATCACCTCGAGATCTTTAAAGCGCCTTGCCATTCAAAATATTGCCAATTTAATAATAACTGTTGAATCTATTTGCGTACACGTTTCCGGCGTCGTCCGCCTCGCTCTAAGGGTGGCTACCTGGTTCCTGTGGGCAATGTACGGCGCCGTCTGGCAACGTAGAGCGTCGTCTGGCACTGCACAGCGTTATGGAGCACTGCACAGACCCATCTGGCGTTGCACAGCGTTGTGGGGCACTGCACAACGTTATGGAGCACTGCACAGAGCCGTCTGGCACTGTTCAGCGTCGTCTGGCACTGCACAGCCTTGTGGGGCACTGCACAGAGCCGTCTGGCACTGTTCAGCGTCGTTTGGCACTGCACAGCCTTGTGGGGCACTGCACAGAGCCGTCTGGCACTGTTCAGCGTTTTCTGGCACCGTCTGTGAGGGTACTGCGGGGCTAGAGCGAGCCCGCGGGGAAGCTGGCTGACGAGTTGCTGTGCGCCAGCGACAGCATGGAGCCAGAAAGCGACTGCTCCTCGTCGAAACCCTCCCGGCTGCTCTCGGCGATAGCCATAGCGCTGCAATCAACACCATTCTGGGACTTTTGCTGGCCACACACATGAGGGTCAGACCCTGTGCCCGTCTAAGCAAAGAAGCTCGCGATCTGACGCCGTATCAATGTAACTCCGGCTGGCAGCCCCGAGCGGTCATTATAAGATATAACTTTAGTTTTTTTTGGCTGCGTATATTATAGCGGCAATGAGCATAAAGTATTTTTTTTAAATGATAGCTCGGAGGTGGCAAGCGGAGAAACATGATTGGGGGACTTGTAAGATCACGTGTTACGTTGGTCAGGTGGGCACAGCGGTTTATATCGGTCGATATACTGGCGCCGAAGACTTGCACAAGTATCCATAATGCTTTATATAGTTTAAGTATACATATTGTGCTGTCTCATTTTTGTGCTAGTGAAAGAGCAAAGAGGCTGTGTTGCCAATTTCCGCGGTGGCACATGCATGAATGAAGCTACGGTACACACACTGGTGTAAACATGCACAAACTTGATTGCGCAAGTGCACAGATTAAATATTTGAGTCGCCTGCATACGCTATGTAAAGTGTGCATGATCTCGGCACCGGTATAGCGTGAAATATACCCTCATGTGTGCAGCCAGCATTAGCATGGAAGATGAAAATCAACCAGTATGTCAGTCAGCTATTAAGACTAGTGTTTAATGTTATAATAACTGTCTTACATATATTGTTATTGTTTGCTACGTGCTAGTTAACAATGTTGTTGTTGCAGAATAAAAAATATAGGACATATTGGGAACCGGTTCGAATGGGTGTAAGTTTATGTAATCTAATCCTTTTTATACCCGCTCCAAATATTACTGTTACTAATGCCCCAGGAAAATGATACATTTTGTTAGATGGTCAATTGAAGATTTGCCATTCGTGCGTTTCATGCAGTTGTGTGTACATAAAGCTGAGCCTTGTGCTCTCAGTTGTGTAGTGTGCGAGGTCTCGCTCGTACTCTCAGTTGTGTAGTGTGCGAGGTCTCGATCGTGCCCTCAGTTGTGTAGTGTGTGAGGTCTCGCTCGTGCTCTAGTGCAGTCGTGTTTACCTGACGCCTTGCCTCGTGCCCTCATTTGTGTAGTGTGTGAGGTTTCGCTCGTGCTCTCAGTTGTGTAGTGTGCGAGGTCTCGCTCGTGCTCTCAGTTGTGTAGTGTGCGAGCTCTCGCTCGTGCTCTCAGTTGTGTAGTGTGCGAGCGCTCTCGCTCGTGCTCTGTTGTGTAGTGTGCGAGCTCTCGCTCGTGCTCTGTTGTGTAGTGTGCGAGCTCTCGCTCGTGCTTTCAGTTGTGTAGTGTGCGAGCTCTCGCTCGTGCTCTCAGTTGTGTAGTGTGCGAGCTCTCGCTCGTGCTCTCAGTTGTGTAGTGTGCGAGCTCTCGCTCGTGCTCTGTTGTGTAGTGTGCGAGCTCTCGCTCGTGCTTTCAGTTGTGTAGTGTGCGAGCTCTCGCTCGTGCTCTCAGTTGTGTAGTGTGCGAGCTCTCGCTCGTGCTCTCAGTTGTGTAGTGTGCGAGCTTTCGCTCGTGCTCTCAGTTGTGTAGTGTGCGAGCGCTCTCGCTCGTGCTTTCAGTTGTGTAGTGTGCGAGCTCTCGCTCGTGCTCTCAGTTGTGTAGTGTGCGAGCTCTCGCTCGTGCTCTGTTGTGTAGTGTGCGAGCTCTCGCTCGTGCTTTCAGTTGTGTAGTGTGCGAGCTCTCGCTCGTGCTCTCAGTTGTGTAGTGTGCGAGCTCTCGCTCGTGCTCTCAGTTGTGTAGTGTGCGAGCTTTCGCTCGTGCTCTCAGTTGTGTAGTGTGCGAGCTCTCGCTCGTGCTCTCAGTTGTGTAGTGTGCGAGCGCTCTCGCTCGTGCTCTGTTGTGTAGTGTGCGAGCTCTCGCTCGTGCTCTCAGTTGTGTAGTGTGCGAGCTTTCGCTCGTGCTCTCAGTTGTGTAGTGTGCGAGCTCTCGCTCGTGCTCTCAGTTGTGTAGTGTGCGAGCGCTCTCGCTCGTGCTCTGTTGTGTAGTGTGCGAGCTCTCGCTCGTGCTCTCAGTTGTGTAGTGTGCGAGCTCTCGCTCGTGCTCTGTTGTGTAGTGTGCGAGCTCTCGCTCGTGCTTTCAGTTGTGTAGTGTGCGAGCTCTCGCTCGTGCTCTCAGTTGTGTAGTGTGCGAGCTCTCGCTCGTGCTCTCAGTTGTGTAGTGTGCGAGCTTTCGCTCGTGCTCTCAGTTGTGTAGTGTGCGAGCTCTCGCTCATGCCCTGTTGTGTAGTGTGCGAGCTCTCGCTCGTGCTCTTGTGCAGTTGTGTGTACCTGAAGCCGAGCCTCGTGCTCTCGCTGTCGAAGTGTGCGAGGTCCCGCTCGTGCCTCTCGTGCAGTTGCCTCGTACGTTCCGCCCGGTCCGCCACAAACTGCGCGCACTCCGTCTCCATCTGCGGATATAAGAGACAGAATGTTATACCTATACTGCATGCACGTCTTAAAACACTTGATAAATTCAAATGTTCGAGTTTTATTGTTATAATTTCACGTACAGTTTACGTGCTTTTCAGTATTTTTGATGATTACTGACATCGACAAATTAACCAACCAATAGTGTATCTAACCAAACGCCCGCAAATCATGCCCGTGTACTATGTTTGAGCTACCAACGTACCATTGTATTTTTCTTGTAACGGCATAAAAATTACTTCAAAACTGTACATAAATAAAACAAGTTGAAATATATTTTATACTTACATGTGATAGAAAACGCCACGGTCTCGAAGATTTGAGTTACTGGATCGCTTTTTGCAAGAGGAAACTGCACATTAACCAATTTTACGAGCTCTCACTTGCGACACGAAACGGCAGCGGCCACGTGTGAACTAGTTTTATATAACGTATATATGGTCATATGGCCATCGTACTTTGGCAGAGGGGTTCACCCAGTCTTACCATCTCCTTAGGGTAAATGCAGTAAGTCTGGACATGGTACTATTATACCGGGTGTAACTGAACACCCCAATAACATTTAAGGGGCATATAAGTTTGATACTAAATGGACCTTCGGTGCTTGTCTGAGACCTGGAACCCCAATACTTTCAGAGTTATTTGATTTTAAACTGAAAACGAAAACTTTCAAGTGACAACCATAATCAGCTCTTAATACAAAAGAAATTTAAACACAAAATGACACGTGACAGACGTGAGCGTAGTATTCCTCGTACGCTTACGTAGGCCTGTCGGCACTTAATACCAAAAACTAATTAATTTAGTTTATATGACGTGAGCGTAGTATTCCTCATACGCTTACTTAGGGCTGTCGGCACTTAACACCAAAAACTAATTTATTTAGTTTGTATAGGAAAAAAAAGTAGGTTTGTTAGTCCTAATATTTTTCCTACAGAATCTCTTCTTCTGATGGATACATACCCTTAAATTTTATTGGGGTGTTCAGTTACACCCTGTATATTCTGTGGCGTAAGTACCTGGGCGACGACGGCGACAGTGTCGTCTGATATCAAAGGCGTTTCTCAACTGTGTGGATTGTCAAACTGTGATGTAGGCAGTGGTCGAAACGGACCGGAACGCATCGGAATGCCGCTCCGTTTCGTGAAACCGCCGTTCCGTTTATTAAAACCGCCGTTTTGTTTCGTAAAAGTTTTACCTAACTCGTTCGTTTATTACAAAGTGAGTGATTATTTAAGTGACCACAGGATAGGGAATTAGCTAGACTAAGTTATCAGATGTCGTGTTTGGTAACAACATAATTTATTGTATAATGCTTAGTGTTAAGCTTATAACATTTTTCTGATATTTTAAGTGTATGTAAGCATACTTACTGAATGTATTTTATAACTTTCAATGACTATGTAACAAAACCAAAATTGTAAATGGCGATTTAAAAGAGGAGATAAAAAATTTGACCTTTCGAGTTTCTTGTCTGTTCTCGAGAAGGCCTCCCAATTTTCGAACAGGTGTAGAATCAACTTTTCTTTTTTCAGTCCTATTTGTATTTGCAGACATCCTGATTATATTCAGAATGTATGCACATACAAGGTTAAAATGTTTCCTTTAAATTAGAATGTTTTGCTTTGTTTTGACGTCAATAAGTGCCTATAAAGGCCTATGTTGAATAAAGATTTTTGAATTTGAATTTGTTCTGCTGCAAATTTTTTTTTTCTGTTTAGAAACGTGTTACAAGGACTACAGCTATAGCTGATATACGACGTACTTCATATAATAGACTAGCTTTCCGCTCGCGGTTTCACCCGTGGGAAAACAATAATAACGCGGGCGAAGCGAAGGCGATATTTCCCATAGGAAAAATAATGTTGTAGCCTATTTAAGCCCAGACAATAAATTTTATAGAAATTGGATCAATTTTAAATATTTTCCATAGAAACCTTCAACCCCTATTTTGCACCCTAAGGGGGTGAATTCCAATAAACCATGAAACACGTGTTCAATTAAATATTTTTAATAGCATGAATCTCAAGTTTTATAAAAATCGTTGGTAATTTAAAGATTTTTCCATACAAACTTGCAACTCCGTTTCATCATTCCTAGTGGTAGTCGCAGTGTGGACCCTACCATGCACGCCGACAAGGGCAGGGAGAACACCGGGGGGTTTTAGTGGGTAGGCCTGGCACTCTGCCGGGCCAGCCTCACAAACGCCCGCCGTCTAGCCAACGGCGGATACGGTGCGGTTGCGCATTTCCCCCAGAAAAAAAAGGGATGGGTGGGGTTGGGGATGGGGATGGGGTTGGGGGTAGCGGTGGTGGGTATGGATGGGTACCTTCTGTTCGAGCAGCGCCCGGCGCACGGCCACGCGCTCCTCCAGCTCGCGCCGCTCGCGGTTGCGCTGCGCCTCCGCCTGCATCTTGCTCTTGCTCTGGTACGCCGTGAGCATGTCCAGCTCGTGCTCCAGCTGCATCTTCAGCTGCTGGCACTCCATCTGCGGGCGGCCGAGACTCCATTAGTGTTGGTTGGCTGTGTCCGACCGAAACAGGATCTTCGTTTCTGATCTCAGTTTCGGCCGAAACCGAAACTTATGTAATATACAGGGTGTCCCAGAAGCCGACGTCAAGCCGAAAGCAGGTAATAGACTAACTCATATATGTTATCAGAAAAATATTTAAAAAAATATAAGTCACCTATTAAAAAAAAAAGGATAAAATTTACACCCTGTGACGGTTTTTTCACTGTTGTTGCTACAATTCTTGACTTTTCTAAACATTTTCTTTTGTTTTGTAATCCTGAATAATGTTTCTGTATACTCTAATCTTAAATTTAAAGCCAGCTGCTCCAAATTAGAAGAATATGCCATTTTTATCTAAATTAAATATTCAAAATTAATTTTTCGCATAGCTTTAACAAGCTGTACTGAAAAAAAAATGTACTATGCGAGTTTGGCAAGTATCAAAAGTAGCAAAAGTTGGCGCATTCAATAAGGATTCCAAAATGGTATGATACTTGGTAGATAATTTCTACGATTGCAGACAATTTTTTTTCCAAAAACAGGCAGTTTTGTATAAATTTTTTCTTACGTACTTAAAATTTATTCTAATATACCCATGGTTTGCTTTAAGGCCGTAACTTTAACATTCTAGTTTGAGTGAGACCTGGAGAGTCATTTTGCGAAGTGTGAGAGAGACAGATAGTGAAATAAATTAAATACACAAAAATTGTTTAACATAATTTATTTAAATGTCAAGATTTACAACAGGTGTTCAAACTGTCTTCCTTCAGCTCTAATGCAGGCTCGACATCTTCTTAAAAAAGATCGGGCTATCAAGCGGGCGAATCTTCCATCATTAACAAAATCATTTGCTTCTATTATTCTTTGCTGTAGGTCAGTCACAGTTTCGATTGGCTTTGCGTAAACTTTTTCTTTCACCGCCCCCAGTAAAAGAAATCTAATGGATTTAAATCTGGGGAACGGGCTGGCCACGAGATAGTACCAGATCGTCCTATCCATCTGCCTGGGTATTCCTCATTGAGATATTCTCTTACTGAGCCGGCATAGTGAGCTGGGCAACCATCTTGTTGAAACCACATATCTCTTAGAACTTCACCAGTCAAGGTGTCTGGCAGCTCAAAAGGACCTATTATTTGTCCATTTAAAATTCCGGTCCACATATTCACTTTAAATCGATATTGTGATATCTTGCCTCATCAAATGAGGATTTTCGATATGCCACTCGTGTAAGTTGTGTAGGTTCATGTAACCATCATTTTTAAATGTCGACTCATCTGACCCCAACATTTTTTCGAAGAATCGCGGATCTTCTCTGTGTTTTTGTAGCATTGTTTGACAAAAAGCAACACGGGGTCGATGGTCCCGGGGTAGTAGAGTTTGTACTCGCTGTACGTGGTACGGGTGTAGCTGATTTCTTTGCAAAATCCGATGGGCTGTACTTTTGGGTACTCCTGTGCTTCTCTCTATTCCACGTACAGAAATACTCCGATCTTCTTCGACAATGTCTAGTACAACGTGCTCGTAAGGGGGACGAAATCTTCTTTCACTATGTACTTGGTTCGGCAGTCGGCCCTCTGAGAAGAGTAATCGGTGCACATTTGTAAAGACTCGATGATCCGGAAAACGAGCTGCATTTGGGTACCTCTCACGATAAAGTCTAGCTGCAGCGTTGGCATTGCATCTACATTCCCCATAAATTAAATGCATGTTGGCGTATTCTTGTGTCGTGTACGCAGACATGGTGGCACTACACAATTACACAATCAATAAGTAGTCCGGAGCAAAGCAAAGTTGCAAATTTTTTCGAGATTTTTATACAAAACTGTTCGAAATGTATTTTGATAATTTTCGTCCAAAGAAATATCTACGAAAAAATCAGTATTTCTTAACAAAATTTATGACTCTCTTGCGCGGGAAATTCGTCTTGCTTTACACGCACTCACACTGACTCACTAACACCGACGCGATATCCGGACGCGCAAGCCAGGCGCGGGCACGCGTTACATTGCGCAGTATTTATTGGAGTTGTTTTTTTTTAAGCCTAAAAATTAATTTCGTTTCACATCATTGATTTTTCGTTAAATTGCTTTATTTAATGGTCTGAATACGCGGACGCGGACTTCGGTATACGTCTTGTGGTAGATGTAGCAAAAAAACAATATAAAATTTTATATAATTATGTTCACGGTTACTTTTTTATCACCCTGGAAAATTTTAAGGACGCTTCAAGACACATCCATTATTATACAAAAATAAAAAAATGAAATAATTAAAAAAAAAATGCTGCTTTCAACTAGTGCAGCATTTTTCGACTTTTTAGAAAATTTATATAAAATTAAGTGAGTAATTTTTTTTATTCATATTTAAATTATTCTAATACCATATCGTGAAGCGTCCCTTAAATTTTCCAGGGTGATAAAAAATAACCGTGTATATAAAATTAAATAAAATCCCAATACATAAATAAAATATAAACAATACACTAATATATATTTGCCGGGATGTAACGGAACATAGAAATAATATTTAGGGATATGTATTGGAGGATATAATAAAGGTCAGAGCGTTTTACAACCATCAAATTCAATGGTTGTTTGGTTTTTACTTGCACTGACACTCTAAGGTTGTTTTCACCCATGCGTCACGCTCTAAGGCATTGAACGGGGTTAAAGCGAAATGTTGTACTTCGCGCGAGGGCTCTGAACGCGCCTCGGCTTATAAAAATAAAAACGTTAAAAGCACTAGCTCACCATTTGACTCTCATCGAGCCTGACGGTCTGCTTCTGCAACATCTCAGTAATGCTCTGGTCGTACTGCTCGCCGAGCAACACCAGTTTGCGTCGCTTCTCGTCTTTCAGTGTCTTTATTACTTCCTTCTGTTGTTCCTGTAACCGTTTACATGTTAATATGCAGGTGTTCTAAATTTCAGCCAAAACAGAGGCCCTACTGTCTAATTCATAGAGATCCACTCGCTATCATTCTAATGTCACAGGTAACATTACAATGATAGCGAGTGCATTGCTATGAGTTAGGCAGTAGTCACACACTTCTTATTATCATTTAACCACGGTGCGTTTGAAAACGAGTAATATTTACTCGGGGTAGAGTGAATTTCACCCGATAGCGTTCGAGAACCACCCGAGTGAAACCAAGGTTAGCCGACGAATTACTCCGCTCGTATTTCTGAACGCATTAGTGCAGGGTAATTTTCGCCTGACAGGTGTGAATTTCTCACGGCTCCTAGTCAGCGTTAAATTTACCTGACATTGACAGTCAACTGTTCTGTGATCTGTGGCTACTGATTTCGTTTTTATGTTGAAGTTAATGTTTACAAATGTTAAGTAAAGCTTTGTGCAGTTGTAAAATAAAGCTAGTTTGCGTTGCAAAACACAAGAACTCTTCTTTTCGTTTTTAACTGACAGAACCCGTTTGAAAACTCGTGAAGTGCGAAAATCACTCGCTAGCGTTTGAAAACCAGTTAAACTTCTCTTTCTCGCAATATATCTATCCTTTTCTTTTTTACCGAGTGAAAACTTCACGGGTTTTCGAACGGCCCCTAAATTGACAACACGGTTAGCGCAGAGGTCGAGTGATCGCCTACTGCGCAACAAGTCACGGGTTCGAGTTTGTAACTGCACCCACGACACAGGAGAAAATCATAGTGTGGGGCGACGTTTTTTTAATAAATAAAATAAACAACGATAAAACGTTATCACAACATTAAACAACACAAACAGAAGCAACATTTTACTCAAACGTGACCTCCCCATGTATTATTGAAAGTTATGTATTGAAAACTCACTTTCGCAGTCATCTGTAATATTTGCGCCTTCAGTGCCTTGTATTGACGAGTCTGTATCTTACACGTCTCCCGGAACTGTTTACGGATCTGCATCTCCTTTTGCTGCAAATAAAACATCACAACATAATATCGTAAAGTAAGGACAGAATTAAATTGACAATTCGAGAGAGCTTCTTGAATGATTCTAGCTAGACCAATGGTGGGCAATCTTAACCGAGGTAAAGCAAAAATAGCAGAAGTCTCCTGTTTTTTGTTTAGTTTATAATCTTAATAAAAGTAACATAATATTATTTTATTTCATGACACCTATAAAAAATGTCAGTGTGTCAAGATATAGCGAGTGTGTAAGATCGAATACCGACCTAATTTGAGGACCAAGCGTTGTAGATAGTTGGCAGAACACGTGCTTTAGGAAAATGTCGCTGAGTCTCGTCAATCTGTTGCAATTCGGCCGATACGTCGGAAAACAATAAGGTATTGTTCCTTCCTTTTTAATACCGTGATAAAGAGACCCGTTTTGTTTTTCGGTTTAAAAATTGTACAAATTGCTGAAGTCTAAAATATTTAATAACATTTGTTTCTCATCTTTTTAAATATGAGTTTCCCTGACGTATTTTAAGTTTGTGTGAGATAATAGATTTCTAAATGTTTTGTCCAGTCTTCTATGTGTCCCCACCCCGCCCTTATTTGCAGACATTATTAGCCAAACGACGACGCCTCCGAACCTTAATAAAGAGGTTGAACTAACCTTGAGGCTCTTCGGTTGCTGCTTGAGTTGCAGCGCGTGTTTCTTGCGCAGCTCGTGCTCAGCACGCTGCATGTACTCCCGTTGGTTGGCCAGCTCAGTGGCGTGCTGGTTCGACAACTGCTCCTCCCTGAAACGGACGTGAGACCTATGATATAAACTGGACGTATATCAGTGTAGACAAACAAGCCGAGAAAATATTCTCGCGATCATTGTGCTACGCGTGCAGGGTGATATAAACGGGCGAGTCACCCGTCTGTTGCGACAGTAAGCGATTACAATAGCCGACAGTTTTTTCTACTTTCTTCTTTACATCAGATGTAGTGTACGGACGCAAGAATAATAACATACCGGGTATAAGTGACGGTGTCCCATTTCTTTTAACAGTGAGTTCAGACCAATGTTGATATTTGTTTACCGATGTTTATTTTTCCCGAAAAAGCAAGAAAAGGAGTTTTCATTTTTATTCATGCTACGAAATTTTATTATTTATTATTTTTTTTTATTTTATTTTAATGGCACAATTACAGACAACAGACAAAATAATATGTACAATAAATAAACTAACAATAACAAAATGCATGTCTGCGCCCATTTAAAATTGCGCACAACATTTAATTAGATACATGAAATTAATACGTGATACATCTATTAAAATAATGGGAAAAGGTAACTAAATTAATTGATAAAATTAATAAAATAAAAAGAATTTAACAATATAACATGCGATGATTTTTTAAATTATAATATTAAGAGAGATCTTTTAAAAGAGTGAACACTGCTATTAAAAAGATCTACATTTGCACAGATTTCATTATATAACCTACACATTCTATACATTGGGTTATTTTTTGAAACATTATTGTCAGTTGTAGGTATAGAAAACAATTGCGGTTTACGTACTGACCGAGCAGGAACTTTAAAGTTCAATAACTTTAGTATGTTGCCGTCAGATACTCCATTGGCAATCAGATGAAGTGTGCACAAATCACCAATCCATCGACGTTTTTCGAGACTATTCATATTGAAGTGCTTTAGTTAGACGATTTGTGTAATCAGGTATTTTTTTACGTAGCCCACATTTGGCACTTAATGTTCTTACAAACCTCCTTTGAATTGCTTCAATCCTATCGATGTGAACATTATAAATGGGAGACCATATTGGAGAACAGTATTCTAAAATACTTCTAACCAATGCACCATAGAGTATAGTCCATGATTTGATATTTCTAAAAGGCCTCGCGTTACGAAGAACAAAACTGAGCATTTGATTGGCCTTATTACAAATGTAATCGTAATGCTGGTGAAACGAAAGTCGAGAGTCGAAGTATACTCCCAAGTCACGCACAGTTCCTACACGGGCAAGGGGAGATCCACAGATGTTATAATTAAATTGGAATGAACTTTTATTCTTCGTAAATGAAATTACTTGACACTTATCAATGTTAAGTGACATATCATTGCACTCACACCAATCCATGACAGTATTAAGGTGCTGTTGCAACGCCTCACAATCCTCAATATCAATGATACGTTTGTAAATTTTGATGTCGTCAGCAAAAGCTAGACTATCGCATTTTATGGTCTTAAGATCATTGATGAATATCAAAAAGAGAAGCGGCCCCAGAATTGAGCCCTGCGGAACCCCTGAACTTGGAATGAATGGGATAGAATCATAACCATACAGCGCAACAAACTGAGATCGACTCTCGAGATACGAAGATAACCAGCGCAACAAATTTCCGTGAATGCCCATGTGAAATGCCTTGGTCAAGAGTATGTCATGATTAACACGGTCGAATGCCTTCGCAAAGTCTATGTAAATAGAGTCAACCTGTATCCTATCAGAAGCACACAAAAACTGTATTACTAACAACGCGATCGTATCGATCTACCGCTCCGCCCCACCCCACGCGCCATTCCTCGACTCCCGCATCCGCGCCGCTTATTTCGGCAATACATAATAATAATAACATTCGAAATAAAACAAATTACTTATCGATTTAATATTGGTAGATACCTACATGGCAATCAGTAATTTTTACCTTTAATTCTCTCGGGTCGGATCAGATATGGCTCGAAGTTGCGGCCTTCAAGTTGCTCGCAAACTCGGGCACGGCGCAGCGTTTCTGCTTGAAGACGGAACATCATGCCGGGGTCTTCTCTGATGTCACTGTTTAATTTAGCAACTGCGTTCCTTTTTCGCCGTTCCAACCTGTTTAGCACCACTTCGCATTCACAGGCGCGCGGATTACGACGAAATACAACCAAGATTGCATCTTCGCTATAATGACACACTGGTCTACTAGCACTAGCACCTTCCTGCTGCGGCACAATAGGGACATTGTCTAGCACCCGTTGATACGCATGCGTAATAGTACGAGAGTCCGAGGAGTGCCGAGCATTTGGATGCCGTTCCAAATACAGACTGAGGGCCAACGCGCAGCGTTCCCTCGAGCCTCCCACAAACACATAAGCGTTTGCCCGTATTCGCTTGCACTGAAAAAAGGTTCATTTCAGGGACAACTCATAACGAACGACACACATAGGCCACGTCACAGAAAAACACTCACGCCACAACAAAAGAAAAATTCACAAACAATCGTAATCACACGCGTTCGTCGCGATCTCGACTCGATCACTTGCACTCGCGAGTCGCGAGTCACAACCAAACACAGGAACAATTTCGGCCAAACTAAGGCCGGATTTATATTTGTCTGACGCGACGTGTTGGGCCGCGTCAGAGCGGTATGGGTTTCACACATTTAAGGGACGTTTGAAAACGAGTAATCTTTACTCGGAGTAGAGTGAATTTCACCCGATAGCGTTCGCGAACCACCCGAGTGAAATCGAGGGTAACCGACTAATTATTGCGCTCGTAATTCCGAACGATTTAGTGAATGTAAACGCAGGGTAATTTTCGCCTCACAGGAGTTAATTTCTCCCTGCCCCCAGTCAGCGTTAAACCTTATACCTGACATTGACAGTTGATTGTTATGTGATATGTGGCTACCTGATTTTGTTTTATGTCGAAGTTAAAGTTTGTAAATGATAAGTAAAGCTTTGTGCAGTTGTAACATAAAGCAAATTCGCGATGCAAAACACAAGAACTCGTCTTTTCGTTTTTAACTGATAAAACCTATTCGAAAACTCGTGAATTGCGAAAATTTTTTATTTATTTATTTTTATTAGGTCCGCCAACATTTTAACACCAATAACATAAAAAACAAACATTACAAAATAATGAACTGAGTGAAAAAACAATTACAGGCAAACACAACTTGCTTTTCCGTCCTGAATATACTTATAACTACATAAATACTAATACTAAAAATGTAACAAAACTAAATTTTAAAGGAATTGATTTGCATAAAGCTTTTCGACTTACACAAACACTATACTAACAATACTAACTAATTAAAGTGATAATTTTTTACTATTTATTTTTAGATAATAACATTTTTTTTTTTTTACAATTTTTTTTCGCTCGGTAGCGTTTGAAAACCAGTTAAACTTCTCTTTCTCGCATTATATCTATACTTTTCTTTTTTACCGAGTGAAAACTTCACGGGTTTTCGAACGGCTCCTTAGTATGGAGAGATTTATATTAGCGTGACGGCTTGTGTTGTATCGCATCAGAAGGGATCACGATCGCGTCAGAGTGCCTGGTTTGGGGGAGGCGAGCAAAGTGAGGAAGCGGCGGCGTCGGAGCAGTGTGCACGCGCCTGTGTTGTTGTGACATGACGGTAAACTGTATTTTAATTTGATATTTTTTAAAATTAAATTTATTAATATTAAGTATGGACCACGTGATGGCAATAGTAAGAGAATATATTTGTTAAAGTGATTTATGATACAAAATGTAAATAATACAATGATCAGCTCATTAGATAAGCTGTTAGGGAAGAGATAGCAGAAAAAAATAAACTAGACGAACACTGGATGAACCAAATTTCGTCTGTTCTTCTAAAAAAAAGAAAGATTTTTTTTAGAAGATTTGCCACCACTAAATACTCAAGATGTGAAGTTGTGCGAGCTAGCCGTCACGTCAGAGCATCACAACACGTCGCGTCAGACAAATATAAATCCGGCTTAAACCACAGGTCGGCCGCCGGTCGCCGCCACATAATAGTGCCGTCTCTTTCGCGTACTTTGTATTTGTCGCTCAGCGGTGCGCTGGCGTTCGATAGCCCCTAACAGCTGATTCCGCGCGCAGTGTGATGGAAACTTAATACTATTTACATTGCGAAGTTATGTGATTATTAATGTTTTTTTTTACAGAATATGATTTCTTAACGTTAACTTAGTTATATTCTAAGTTTAATAAGTTCAGCGAAAGGGTTACTTTTATAATAAATATACTAATGTTACCGATATTAATATTTGTTTACCGATGTTTATTTTTCACGGAAAAGCTCTTAAAGCGAAAAAAGGGAGTTTTCATTTTTAATTTTTATTCATTGTTAGTTGTTACGCAATGTATGGCGCGCCGGCATCATTTCTGCTCCGCTCACACCGGTGCGTTGACGTTCGATGACCCCAACAGCTGATTCCGCGCGCAGTATGATGGAAATGTTATATGATTTACATTGCGAAGTTTATTTTTTGTGGTTTTTTGACAAAATACAATTAGGAAACGTTAACTAAGTTATATAACGCCAGAAAATTTAGAAAAAAAAATAAAGTATTCGGCAAATTTATGAATTTTCCGGGAGAAATTTTAAATGATTTTCGAATTACAATCATGATCTGAGCTCACTGTTAAAAGAAATGGGACACTGTCACTTATACCCGGCATATAATGTAAGCATTATCTACTGGTGGCTCCGAAATAACACCTTTCAGAGCCACCAGAAGATAAAGCTTACGCATTTGATTATGAACTTTGCGTCTTCCATTATAGAATTATGAATCAATGCACTGTTCGTGATTCGTCCTTGTTGCACAAACACATTGATAAACTTGATAAATAAGAATTCCTTAATGATTCCAAAATACGTTTTATTTGTACTTGTATACGATAGGCTAGTACCTAGTCGCACGCAATTAATGCGTTTTTGACAGATCCTGTTATACTCTTATGTAAATTGACTAAAGCGCATTTTTCAATAATCCAAAACGCAGTTCTTGAAAATGAACTCGAATTATATTAGGCACAAGGAACTGACAGGCCTTGTCGAAAACGCACTCTCTCGGCGGCAAAACCGTAAGTGAATTTACGAGCGATATAAAAAATTTTGCTGACCCGCGTGACACGGTGTAATACCGGACAAAAATAATAAATTTTGCTTTTTCAAAAACTTAGACCAGAGGTTATTCAAAAAGTGATATTATGTTGAAATTACTTAAAAGGCTGTTTATCTGATTCAGCAACTAATATGTCAAATGTATGTATACCTCAAAGAATGCACTCCCTTCTGCTGCCGGTATTCGAGCTCTTGCGTCTTCTCGTGGTGCCTCAGCAGCATGCCGTGTGCCTGTTCCAATTGGTGTTGTCGCTTGTTCAGTTCCTGTTAAATAGAAAATAACAGCGATCACTTAGAAATGTTTTTAAAACATACCATCTCTCTTTGTAAACATCAATTTCTATAGTAGTTTGGATTTCTCAACTTTTCTAAACTTTGTGTGTTTGCTTGCACATAGACTTGTACACGATAGTTTGTCGTGGAGTCCGAGATTTTTGTACGCTTTTTGAAGCGATCCGTGTATTGCTTAGCTGCGCTGGTTGATGACCGGACCTGCCGCAGTATTTCGAGGTCGGTATGAGTAAAACTGTTAGCCGACCTTGAACATATGCATGGAGCGTGATTATGAGTGGGGGTGGCGCTGTACTGACGTACGTACCACACGCGGGTGGGGGCGGCGCTGTGCTGGCGTACCACTCACGGGTGGGGGCGGCGCTGTGCTGACGTACCATCCGCGGGTGGGGGCGGCGCTGTGCTGACGTACCACATGCGGGTGGGGGCGGCGCTGTGCTGACGTACCACACGCGGGTGGGGGCGACGCTGTGCTGACGTACCACTCGCGGGTGGGGGCCGCGCTGTGCTGACGTACGTCCCACATGCGGGTGGGGGCGACGCTGTGCTGACGTACCATCCGCGGGTGGGGGCGGCGCTGTGCTGACGTACCACATGCGGGTGGGGGCGGCGCTGTGCTGACGTACCACACGCGGGTGGGGGCGACGCTGTGCTGACGTACCACTCGCGGGTGGGGGCCGCGCTGTGCTGACGTACGTCCCACATGCGGGTGGGGGCGACGCTGTGCTGACGTACCATCCGCGGGTGGGGGCGGCGCTGTGCTGACGTACCACATGCGGGTGGGGGCGGCGCTGTGCTGACGTACCACACGCGGGTGGGGGCGACGCTGTGCTGACGTACCACTCGCGGGTGGGCGCCGCGCTGTGCTGACGTACGTCCCACATGCGGGTGGGGGCGACGCTGTGCTGACGTACGTCCCACACGAGGGTGGGGGCGACGCTGTGCTGACGTACGTCCCACACGAGGGTGGGGGCGACGCTGTGCTGACGTACGTCCCACACGAGGGTAGGGGCGACGCTGTGCTGACGTACGTCCCACACGAGGGTGGGGCGACGCTGTGCTGACGTACGTCCCACACGAGGGTGGGGGCGACGCTGTGCTGACGTACGTCCCACACGAGGGTGGGGGCGACGCTGTGCTGACGTACGTCCCACACGAGGGTGGGGGCGACGCTGTGCTGACGTACGTCCCACACGAGGGTGGGGGCGACGCTGTGCTGACGTACGTCCCACACGAGGGTGGGGGCGACGCTGTGCTGACGTACGTCCCACACGAGGGTGGGGGCGACGCTGTGCTGACGTACGTCCCACACGAGGGTGGGGGCGACGCTGTGCTGACGTACGTCCCACACGAGGGTGGGGGCGGCGCTGTGCTGACGTACCACATGCGGGTGGGGGCGGCGCTGTGCTGACGTACCACACGCGGGTGGGGGCGACGCTGTGCTGACGTACCACTCGCGGGTGGGCGCCGCGCTGTGCTGACGTACGTCCCACATGCGGGTGGGGGCGACGCTGTGCTGACGTACGTCCCACACGAGGGTGGGGGCGACGCTGTGCTGACGTACGTCCCACACGAGGGTGGGGGCGACGCTGTGCTGACGTACGTCCCACACGAGGGTGGGGGCGACGCTGTGCTGACGTACGTCCCACACGAGGGTGGGGCGACGCTGTGCTGACGTACGTCCCACACGAGGGTGGGGGCGACGCTGTGCTGACGTACGTCCCACACGAGGGTGGGGGCGACGCTGTGCTGACGTACGTCCCACACGAGGGTGGGGGCGACGCTGTGCTGACGTACGTCCCACACGAGGGTGGGGGCGACGCTGTGCTGACGTACGTCCCACACGAGGGTGGGGGCGACGCTGTGCTGACGTACGTCCCACACGAGGGTGGGGGCGACGCTGTGCTGACGTACGTCCCACACGAGGGTGGGGGCGACGCTGTGCTGACGTACGTCCCACACGAGGGTGGGGGCGACACTGTGCTGACGTACCTCCCGCAGCAGCTCCTGCTCCTTGTGGTGCAGCGCCAGCATGCGGCGCCTCCTGAAGCGCCGCAGCTCCAGCTCGAGGTACTCGCGCTGCGCCCGCAGCAGCCGCGCCTCCTCCGCCGCCTCCGCTTGCTTCATGTTGTCCTTTTGTGATCTGCGGATTGAACAGAAATTCGAAAAAATAATAATATGGAATGCATCAAAATAAAAAAAAAATTGATAAAAATGAGACAACCCAACTTTCGCGTTCAACAATCAGAAATCTTGAAGCCGGCGCTCTTACAAGGCCGATATTGGCTTAATGCAAAAGAAAGATACAGAATAATTTCTAGATTTCCATCGTTTATTACCATTACTTAACTAGACATCGACTTAACATTCGCTTGATCGACAGACCAACAAAAATGTAACAAATTATAGCTTATTGTGCGCTGAAAAAATGTTAGACAATGCAATTAACAGGGCCTGTCATTATTTATTTACTTAGGGCCATACTAATAACCATTGTATAAGCCTTGTTAACCAGTGTTGTGTCTCTTTTGTTCGAATTTGAAATGTCATTCGAATGAACGTGACAAAACACTGTTTAACTAAATCAGGATTATACAATGCTTATTAGTAAGGCCTTTAATAATTAAAGTACTTTATATTATAAGGTACAAAGGGTGGACTTAATCCAACTCCACACACAGAGGCGGAGGCGGGACAGTAGCGAAACTGCAGTAAGCGATTTACTTGCACCACGCCGTTTTCGCGGGCGGTTTCTGTGTCGCATGGTCCATAGCAACACGAACATACAAAATATTACGCTCCGCTACTGTCCCGCTTGCCGCCTCTGTGTGTAGAACGTTTTACGGCGGCTCCATACATTGGTCCCAACGCCACTCGTCCAACGTGTGAATCTATAAAATGGTATTGATTCCAACGTTGGGGCAACGTTGGATCAACATGTGGAGCCGGGCGCTAGGCGTTGGGGGCCAACATTGGGGCCAGTGTGTGGAACCGGCGTTAAGGCATTCTTATAATATAATGTATGTAGGTATTTACAACTCGTGTAAATGTCTCTTACTCATATCGTCAAATCTGTTTAATAAAGATAATGCTCCATTTATCTTACGATATTCCTGTAAATTTGCTGCTGATTGCAATTTAACACCGTGTACAATACACATATGCAATGATATTTGAAAATTAACATACTGCAGCGTCGCGTCGCGTTGCCGCTTCGGCGTGGCGTCGTCCATGCTGAGCTCCTTTTTCCACCTCTCCTTGGTCGCCTTGTACTCGCGCTTGCGCTGCGTCTCGAACGCCTTGCGATCCTGCTCCTGCCGCGCGGATATGTCCTTGATCAGCTTCTTCTCCGCTGCCGCATTCTGTTTCTGCTTGCGTTCCAGCTCTTGCGCGTGTTTGGTCTGAAACAATAACAGAATCATTACCCTATGCAAAATTATTGTGTTTTAAAACAAATTACAATGTTTCAATGTTATTATAAAATATACGGCTCCATACCTGCAGCCGCGTCAGCTCGCTGTCCAGATGTCCCTAGCCACGGCTCCATACCTGCAGCTGCTCCAGCTCGCGGTTTAGCTGTCCCTAGCCACGGTTTCATACCTGCAGCCGCTCCAGCTGTCTCTAGCCACGGTTCCATACCTGCAACTGCTCCAGCTGTCCCTAGCCTGGGCTCCATACCTGCAGCTGCTCCAGCTCGCGGGACAGCTGCTGCAGCATTGAGTCGTTCTCGCGATCCAACTGTCCCTATCCACAGCTCCATACCTGCGGCCTCTCCAGCTCGCGGGACAGCTGCTGCAGCAGTGAGTCGTACTCGCGATCCAACTGTCCCTATCCACAGCTCCATACCTGCAGCCTCTCCAGCTCGCGGGACAGCTGCTGCAGCATTGAGTCGTTCTCGCGATCCAACTGTCCCTATCCACAGCTCCATACCTGCAGCCTCTCCAGTTCGCGGGACAGCTGCTGCAGCAGTGCGTCGTACTCGCGGTCCAGCTGCGCCTTGTGCGCGTCCATATCAACCTTGCAGCGCTCCTCTAGCTTCAACAATGCGCCTTGGTGCTCACGCCGCATCCGCTTGTACCCGGACATTTGTTCGTGCATCTCCTGAAAACAGGACACAACCATCAATGTTCTGCTAATGTGTTTCGAGTAGGAATAACATGTGGCAAAAAATAAAGAGAGACATCTATAATGCATCTTTACTTATATTGTGCTTTTAAACTCAATTACATAACATTTGGGGTAGCTGCATAGCGTGCTATCAGCATAGCTTATTTTTTCGCGAAAATAAAAAGGCTTTTCAGGTCGAACAATGTAGCGAAATTAAATATGCTAGTAAGAGAGAAATAGAGAAGAGCGATCTCTAATTAACCCTGAATAAAAATTATTAAAATATCAATAAGATTAAAGTTCAGGAACTAAAGAATAAAATAAAACCCATATAATTAATTTAAAATGGACATAAAAATTGTTCACTCTTCAAAGTCATGTAATTTTATCACATTTCTAAGAAGACACAAAACCCTTACCTGGTTGTGTTCCTTCTGTTGTTTGGTGACGATGCTCGTAGTTCGTATTGTCGCGAAATTGTTTGCCCCATGATCGGACACTAAGGACATTGCCGCTGACACGTTGTTGCTCATACCTGACCATGAGAGAGAACACAATTAACACATAATGGGCCCGCCACACTATGCTCCTCGCGCTGCTCATCGCTTTGCTCCTCGCACTACCGCGACAATGAAAGAAGATGCGACGAGTGTTTGTCACTTTCTCCTCTTTTATCCACGGCGTATACTACGCCTCAAGGAGTGAAGATATATACTTATTTATTTATTTTATTCTGATGGTAGATCAACAGTTGTTAGATAAGTGGTAGCCAGAATATACAGGAACTACCTGCAGGCGGAGCACGGGCTGCCAAGACGACTTGAGTCACCCATTATCTCAGAATTGGCTAGATGACTAAAAAAATTTGTTTGCTTTAATAGAAGCTCATTCATATAATAAACAGAAAGAAAAAATCGGTTTTCGAATGAACTATAAAAACAACCGAGATATAAGGTATTAAAGATTTTTCTCCATCTCTTTCTAGCAAAACGGCAATTTACAAGGAGTCAATATGGCCGTACTCAACAATGACGTCACAGTTGATGTCGGATCTCTCTGTCTAATCGCCTTCAAATTAACAACTTAAAATGCTTGTATTTAAGGTATTTCTAAGCCGATCTTAATTCTAATTTCACAGGACTGCGTCTTTTTCTACGGTATTTTAATATTTAATGACGAGACGTAAAAATTTGAATTCAGTCATCATCCCAATTTCAGTGACATAATCTGAATGAATGAATGAATAAATTATCACAAATTTCTTGGTGTGGTTATAGCAAGGGCTTTGATACTTTTGGAGATTAGCAGCAGTCGGAACACAGGCGGTTTAATAGCAGTAGATCTACACAGGTAATATTACTAAAGCGGGGCTCACTTCGCGCAGTCTGCCTTCGTTGAGTGTTGCGGTTGTCGTCGGCGTCTGTATCGGGACCGTCGCGTTGCCACGCCGACGGCGCGTTGACGTACTCTCTGTAATCCGACGCCTGCCTCTCCCTGTCCCTCTCTCGCTGGGCCTCGCGTATGGCGTCCCTGTTGGCGTAGTCGTCGCCGTAGTCGTCGCACAGCGAGTCCCTGTTGGCGTACTCGCGCAACGCGTCGCGGTTGACGTAGTCCTCGTGCGACGCCGGCAGAGGGCTCTCGCTCTCTCTGCGTACGAAACAGCAACATGAGTAAAGCCGGCGCTTGCCGCCTCTGAAAGGGAAGTTTGCGGTGCGCGTGCAGTGCGTAATGAAGCGACGAGCTACTTAATAATAGACAGACAATAGAGCAGATGACTTGTGCTGTACACAAACAAAGTGATTATGCAAAGCGGTGTCACATTGATAGGATGCATAGAATCGCAACGTATATAAGTGCTAATGAGGATCTATTAAAGGCGTGTTGCACGACACTCACTAAATATTATGTTAAGATTTAATTCTGCTTCTAACAGTTTCAAACAAACAACAAACACATAATTAATGTTTAAGCACATTTAAACAGTAATCTTATTTAATGAGTCTTCTGCAAGTCACCTTAAGATTACAGAGACATAGCTTTGTGATTACTTAAAAAATAGTCTAATGGATTAATGTCATGTGAACAATTAGAAAGAAAGAAAAAGTATTTATTTGGCGCTAACATAACATATTATGACAATTAGACTAGTCAGTTAAACAACAAAACATTTTACAAAGAAAAATGACACACAATTTTACAAAAAGCGACCAATTACGTTTATAAACATTTCCTTAAGTTTGCAAGCAAGAAAAAAATCAAGGAATTCTACTCTGGTGGTAAAAAAATAGTTGAACAAGTGCAAAAAGAGATTTTGCAGCTTGTTTACGCCCATTACAAGCACCCCATTTTGCTGATGCGGTTAGCGCTTTGTATTTTTTCTACTGCCATGCAACAATCCAAAAAATATAAATGCAACAATATTACAGAAATAATAAGGAAACAAGCAATAGTAGTGCATACTGACTGAAAACATTCACAGCTAAAAAATTGCTTGAGCAACATTCATTCCGATTTTTGTCTCTAAGTCTCATTAAGACTAATCTCCTATCGCGTGTTTGCGTTCGCTTGTTGTATACGCAAAATACGCATGTATATAAAATGCATCACAGGGAAAGATCGTATGAATTTATATTATCTGTAACTAACGTGCGTGCCCGCCATGTACCAATGTGTTTTTTATTTCGAATTTCATATGTACATTTGTCTGACGCTCCTACGGTGAAGGAAAACAACGTGAGGCAACCTGCATACATCTGCGAAGAAATTCAATGATGTATGTGAAGTCGACCAATCCGCACTGGGCCAGCGTGGTTGACTAAGGCCTAATCACCCTAACATAACCCCTCGGTGGGGACGTATATGGGCTGTGATGATGATGATGATGATGAACGTGCGTGCGGGCCAAAACTCACGTGCGGTCGCAAACACGCGTTGGAGGAGAAAGGCTCAAAAGCATATCCGATTGATTTCTAAGAATACTTATTGAAACACATAAATGGATATACCCAGATCCGATATGCTGGCTCCTGGATTATGTTTTTAGTGTATTATAATAATAACAAGGTGCTAAGAAGTTGAAAGCAACTGAATGAAAACACAAATGTTCTGGAGTTGTAACACACAAAATGTCATTTCAGTGTTTCGGCACCTAACAAATTTAAGCACCAATCTTGAAATTGCGAAAAAAAAAAATCATCTGTTCCATACATTAAGGTCTGAAAGTTCAGTGGATGTTGAACATTTCATTTGTATGGAATAGCTGTTTTTCTTTTCACGATTTCAAGGTTGATTCCATAGTAAACGTTGTTTAATTTGCTTTTCTTTTTACGATATTTAAGTTTCGTGGGTAATTCAAAACTCACGGTGTACATACAAAATGGCAACAGTTTTGTGTTTCGACCCTGAGTAGGAAAGCTAGAAAATGATAGTAGGTACTTAAAGTAGGAGGCACCATTCACTTTGCCACATCAAGCACAAAAAAGGATGAATGTACAGAGTATACTTATAATAAAATAAAATAAATACCTTGTAGAATGTGACGAGTGCTGATGATTGTAATGTTGATACTGTTGCGGCTGCTGATGTTGACCGTGATGATTGGCGTTAAGCTGGAACAAATATAAATCGTTTAATAGAAGCTCATTCATATAATTAACAGAAAGAAAAAATCGGTTTTCGAATAACTATAAAAACAACCAAGATATAAGGTATTAAAGATTTTTCTCCATCTCTTTCTAGCAAAACGGCAATTTACAAGGAGTTAATAGGGCCGTACTCAACAATGACGTCACGGTTGATGTCGGATCTCTCTGTCTAATCGCCTTCAAATTAACAACTTAAAATGCTTGTATCTAATGTATTTCTAAGCCGATTTTAATTCTAATTTCACAATGACAGGACTACATCTTTTTCCACTGTTTTTTAATATTTAATGACGAGACGTAAAAATTAGAATTCAGTCATCATCCCAATTGTGACAAGTTTATTTTCACACTAGGTTTCCGCCCGCGGCTTCGCCCGCGTTATTTTTTTTCCCTTGGGAATTTTATATTTTCCCGTAGGAAATTTACCCTATGTCCTTCCCCTGGTCTCGAACTATCCCTATACCAACTTTCATCAAAATCGGTTCAGTAGTTTCGAAGCCACTTCAATACAAACAATCAAACAAACAATCAAATCTTTCCTCTTTATAATATTAGTATAGATAACAAGGGCACTGGATTGGACACTGCTCACCTGTGCCTCTATTCTACTAGCCGTTATGGTTTCTCGATAGCACTTTAAAAAACTGCTTTTTGACATTATGTTACACTTTCTAAGAATTTATTCATACAGTGGCGTCTTGATGTATCAATCATATTTAAAGGCTTTAAAATTAGTGTTCTATACAAAAAATCAGTGTTAAAGCAGATGTTATTAAAACGTTATGGGTACTATTTAAACGAGTGACTGTAAATTAAAATTTTAAGAGACAAAAATAATTAATTTGGGTAATTGTATTAGTGAGAGACTGACTGCGAGTGACAATAAATCAACAGAACAGTAACTTATAAACATTCATTCGAGTTACTTCAAATACAAAATGAGAAGCTTTATAATATTTGGGCGACCTCATATTTGTCTGAGTGTCAACGGTACGTCCTGCATTTTTTTTTCAATATTTGGCAAATGATTTATTTATGGTGAGCGGCATTTTATCTTAAATGAAGTGTTTCGAATAGACAAACCACTTTGAAAAATACCATAATGAGCAGAGTATTTCGCTTCAAATTTTTTTGAAAATTTTTGTTATAATTTTTGAAAATTAATAACGAGGGGAGGGGAGCTACCCCTCTCTACCACTCCCCCCTCTCGGCAATGCGTAGTTTTCGAGATATTAATTTTTAAAATTTTCACAAACCTAACCTCAAAATGTATGGGAAAAGGTTGGGTTGTGTATATAAATCATGCTTGTGCCGCATCTTGAACCTATTTAAGAATTAGAAGATGTTAAAATTGGAAGATCTTAATAATATAATTTCAGTGGTATAGGCTTCCATAGAATTGTATGACACTGGGCTCGCTTCGCTCGCTCCACTACGCATAGTCATGTTCTGAACCTAACCTAAAGTAGGCAATATTGTCACCTATTTTCTTTTGTGATGGCGGGCGGCTTCACCCCCCAACAAAGTTACGTGGTTTTGCTGATTTGCCTTGTCACAAGTTTATTTAGATTATGTGTATGTAATGTAATGTGTGTGGTGTACGCATGTGCAATAAAGTGCGGTGTCACTCAGTATCGCGACAGTATACAAGTGTACCGGACTGACAGGGTGCGGCCGCCGGCGCAGGCTGCCCGAGGAGGAGCTCTGGCTGGAGGCGCCGGCCGCGCTGTGCTCCGACGTGGCCGAGTTCGACTTGGAGCTGTCCCCGCCGGACCTCTCCTCCGTTGTCTCCTCGCTGTCCCCTGCAAACGGTGCATGCGAACCTTGAGACTTAAGGTCTATCCACACACATCCGGGTCGTGCCCGGGACGTGACCGGGCCATGTCCATGGCAAGACCGGAGTGTCCGTGCCACGTCAGGGCCACCAACTTCAATCTGTACCTCTTAAGCACCATTTACGGAAACCAATATGCATTATGACTTTGTTTAAAACTGCAGAGTTGCATATCGCTCCTATTAGTAACTCGTCATTAATTTTATTTAATAACTAGCTGTGCCCGCGAACTACGTTTCGCCTTAATTTATTTTTTCCCGACATCTTAAACAAATATCGTTAATGTACACAGAAATAAATACAAAAACTTAACAAATTATATACTAAAACCTTCCTCGAGAATCACGCTATCGATTGGTGAAAACCGCATGAATATCGGTGCAGTAGTTTTTGAGTTTATCGCGAACAGACAGACGCGACGGGGGACTTTGTTTTATAATATGTAAGGAAACTCGGACATGCACTGCTAGTATCGATGGACGGGCGCCCGTCACGGTCTCGGCTCGGACAATGAAGCTCCGTCGCCGGCCCGGACACGGACGTGTGTGCAAGTTCGAGTTCATATAAAAAGTACGCAATGATATTTTTTCAAGCCACTGACGGAACACCGTCCGGTAATGTGTGGATTGAGTTTTAAGGCTGTTTTACGCCGCGGCAACACTGGCGGGGCGGAATTGGGACATGCCACAAGGCCGCATGCTAGAATAATTAAAAATGTCGCTAATGGTGGCAAGAATAGTGCGCCACGGCAACACTTTGCGTAATGTGGCAGATTGTCACAGCTTGCAACAGTTGCAACCGAACACGATGGTTTCAGCGACATTTTAGGTGCGATAAACCTAAAGTATATTAAAGACTTGTATGAATCACCTGTAGCTAAAAATCTTAATGCTATCTTGGTAGTTTAGTGTCCTCTCTATGAATATTTCTTTAATAAAGCACCATCATCTGCGTTTATTTTTATTAGTTGGTAAACTAGTCCGTGGGCGGTTCTGAAGTAATGTTCTTTTCCACCAACATTTCTTCTTTTGTTGTCTAACTGCAAGGTTTATTACTAAATAAGCTGCTGCTAAAGTCACTTGATCATCCATATTCTATGGTGTCTAATCCCTTCGATCAATCAAGTAGTTAGACCAAAAACATTTCAATAATTTTATATTTTACAGCACAATGCTTTGCACATGATCTAGGCACGATGGTGTCTCGGCGTAAAGTAGGCTGCCGCATGTCACAAACGCCGCAAAATGTTTCTATTTGTAGCATATAGTCCATTCGCTTAGATAGTGTCAGTACACCCGCACATAATTGTGGTCATTGTTTTTGTGATGGAAGTGTAGTTTGCTGGACGTCTTTCAATTAAAGACTGGCTGGTTGTTCATTATTTATTAGGATTCCTGCCGCCTTATATACTAATTTCTAGGCGCAGACCCCTGCGGCGGGCAGTACCGTAAAGAGAGCCTATTTTTATTATTTACAAGTGAGGGTATCTTAATACTAATCTTATTCTAAGGGTTCTTAACAAATCCATTATTACTAACTACCTACATACTAAAATATCACAATTTAATTCTAAGATTACCCTAACATTATTTTTATTAACTACTGTTATGCTACCCTACAAACTATTCTAAGATACCCTACATTATTTTTATTGACTATTCTTATGTTACCCTACAAGCTATTCTAAGATACCCTACATTACCCCCCTCTAAGCGAAGCGTACCGTAGGTTTTACAATGCGACCAGATCGTGTGGTATATGGCTTCGCTGCTGCTGATGTCATCATTGAGCTTGGGGTCGTTTGAGCTCTCATCGAAGTGGTGTTTGCCGGGGGCCTCGGACTCAGGAGCCTCGGTGTTCCATCGTCTCTGGTACTAGATGGCGCTTTTAAGCTATCTTCATTGCATACGTAGGCCGGTTTCGGTCTATCTATTGAGACGTTCGATGTTCGTCGTTGAAGTTTCAATGTGAAATAATTTTCATTTCGCTGAAGTACTTCATAGGGCCCTTCATATGGCGGTTGCAGCGGGCTTCTTACTGTGTCCACACGTACGAAGACATGGCTGCAGGTAGCGAGATCCTTGTATATGAATGTATTCTTGCTTGTTGCATACCTTTTCTGTACTGGCGAAACCGATGACATGGCTTCTTGAAGTCGGCGTACAAACTCAGCATCCTCAATGCTTGACTGAGCAGGTACAAGAAAATCGGACGGTATTCGTAATGCTGCACCATATGTCATCAAAGCAGGGCTGATATTGTCATCTCTTAGGGCAGTTCGTAGACCAAGTAATACTGCGGGTAGATGTTCGCTCCACTTTGTTTTTGCGTCTCTTGCCATCAATGCTGCCTTCAATGTTCGGTGCCATCTTTCGACTTCGCCATTAGCTTGAGGGTGAAACGCTGTAGTTCGACAACGAGTGATACCGAATTTCTTCATCAAGGCATTGAATAGTGATGACTCGAATTGTCTTCCCTGGTCTATGGTCACTCGTATCGGGCATCCAAATCTAGCGATCCAGCCGTTATACATTGCTTCGGCAACTACTTCAGCGGTAATACAGCTTACAGGAATTGCCTCTGGCCACTTGGTACAGCGATCGATGATGGTGACTATATATCTGTAGTCATTTGACGGTGGCAGCGGTCCAACAATGTCAATGTGGATATGCTCGAATCTGTTCGATTGGGGAAACTCGCCCAATGGACTGATAACATGTCGATGTACTTTCGCCCGCTGACATCCGATGCACGCCTTGGCCCACATCCCCACATCTTTGTTTATGGATGGCCAAAAGAATTTTGATGTCATCATCTTCCTGGTAGCTCTTATTCCTGGATGGCGTATATCGTGTTGCGCTTTGTAGGTGAATAAAGCTTAAAGCTAAGCTTTAGGCAATATCTCTTTGTTAATCAGAAGTTTCCGCGACCGTGGCTAAGGTTACTCTCGTGCACACTCTGCTGCAGCAGATACTGCGCCATCTGTATGCGCTGCGGGGTGCCGGAGATGGTGATGATGCGGTCCCGGCAGAGGCTGCGAGATCTCGATGTGAGCGCCGCTCTCCGCACGGATCTTGCGGATGCGCGAACCGCCCTTACCGATTATGGCACCCGCCAAATCGGTGGGAATGGTGACTTGCGTGGAGGTGTCCTGCTGGCCGCCGCCGCCCCCGTTGAAGTTGCCGCGGCCGAGGTCTCGAGGTAATAAAATTCGAATATAAATAATACACAAAACTAAGGGAGCAAAAATAATTTTAATAAATTGGAGTAGGTACACGTTAGCAGAGTTAAATTAGACACTATTCTTCGTCACTCGTAGAATCACAGTAATTACCACCTGTATTTATTATAGGAGATCCAACATCATCACATTCCGAATCTATCTAAAATAAAATATCAATTTTTTGGTGTTGATGGCCTCGTTTTTAATATTCATTCTTGGTATCCTCACCATTTTTGAAGTGTCTATGATAGGTGCAGACACATTAATTTCAACACAATACCGATGAATATTTATTATAAATTGTTTACAAGTTTACCAAAACACCCGTCTTTTTTTATTGTTGGTTCACATAAAGATTCATCTTGGGGCATTTCACTGTCCTTCCAAGTACGAAAAATCCAAGCGACCTTATCTAAGCGAATGGACTATACCACCAAATGACCCCACGCCACAATATGTAGCATGAGGCACTGTCGCATGGTGTTGCCTTGGCGTAAAACAGCCTGACCCCCAGTTTCTGAAAGGCTAATCAAAATATTGTTCAACTAACATCCATGTCATCTTAACAGCAGTGTCGAATCAATTTGAGTTTCCGAAACGTTGGTTAGTCAAAATTTACTTATTCTTAATAATTTGATTTCTCGTGAGAAATATTTTTAGACACGGTCACATTGCTGAAATCATATATTTTGTTTTACTCATATGTATTTTGGAAACCCAAAATGGGTCTTTTCTTAATAATTTTGAAATAAATTTGACAGCTGTGTCAACTAACACAGTGATAAGTTGATTTAGCTTTCAGCAACTCAATTCATAGTTAGCATTAGACTGACAGCTTGTTAGTTAATTTTATCGCTGAACAGCCTCTCAGAAACTGGGTGTTAATGTAGTTTACACACTACAAACGTTTTGGAAGTGAAAGCTTAGTGTCGTCACATATAGATATTCGGTCATCTGATCATCATCTAAAGCAGCGTTTCTGAATCTATTTCAGTTCATTGACCACTAGGAAATCAAGCAAAATTTCAAGTACCCCCCTTGATAATGATAAAAATAGTAATAAATGTTAAACCATTGATTATAGGAGGCACTTACTACAAAAATCACAAAAAAATCGGCGGACCTAAAACGATTTAAAGATTTAAAGTAATTACACCAAGTCTGAGTGATGAGCACGGATTTAATACTCATTTTCGGGCTAGCCCAGAACTGCTCTTGTGGAAAAATGCGACGTTGACACAGAAAGTTTTTTGTATAAGTATTTAAAAGAACAAATAGTTATTTCACCTTAGAAAGTTACATTTTTCACCAACATGAACACAACCGCATTGGAATTCTTATGCAATGTAATAATGAAATTGAGCAAAACCTGAATTAGTTCATTTAAGATCGACAGAAGAATCGATTCCACTAATAAAAATATGGGTCAGACTGATTGTAAAAAAAAAATTAACCATGCCTCTTCTTAAATTGACTTAACTCTATTATCTTTATCTTTTATCAGCGGCGCGACGGGCTAAGCGGTAACATCGCACTCGCAGCCGCGCAGCCATAGTTTTACATTTGCAGCAGAACAAAAAAAAAGGAATAAATTATTTTCATAATTTTACAGTACAATTTTTTTATAATAATAAAAATAAGTCTGATTGACTGGGGTTTTGCGTCATATTATTAACACATTGTATTTAAAACTATCAATTGGCAGATAGGTACAGATTGCACCAAACTGTTAGTCCGCTCTGAACACAGCACGATTTCTGTTGCACTGTTGTAATAAAGGTATCATCATCACAGCTCATATACGTCCCCACCGAGGGGCACGAGCCTACCCTAACTTATGTTAGGGCGATTAAGCCTCAGTCAAACCACACTGGCCCAGTACGGATTGGTTGACTTCACATACACCTTTGAATTACTTCGCAGGTGTATGCAGGTTTCCTCACAATGTTTTCCTTCACCGTAGTAGCGTCAGATAAATGTACATATGAAATTCGTGAAACGAAAAACACAACAAAAAATTTGTGTGCTTGTTCAATGCAAACTGAACAACTTTTACTATGGTGTTTGAAATCGCAAAAAAAATCTGCTGTTCCATACAAATGTTCAACATTCACTGAACCTAGATGTATGGAAGAGCTGTTTTTTTTTTTTGCGATTTCAAAGTTGGTCCCATAGTGAAAGTTGTTCAGTTTGCTTGTCTAAACAAGCACGCAATTTTTTTGTGATAATTAAAAAATAACCTTGTATATTATGTGCATGAGAAAGAGGCGTGAGACAACTTCAGAGCGGACTAGAACACTTTGGCGCGCACTCTAACAGTTATAGTCAACACAAAATAAGAGACCCGTTTTGACATTTGCCTTCATGACGTAACTAGTCATGTAACCATACGACTCTGTACTCGATTCTCACGATAAATCGATTGTAGTTTGTATGAGTATTTTATCGATTTGAATATGTATTGTATACCTGACCAGGAAAATGAATAAACCTGCTCCAGAATTTTTCTTGTTATTGCCACATTATGAATATTTTTTTTAACAAGTAAAATTTTCCATAATCGTATTTTTCATGTTATTATCAAAGTGAAAAATTTTTATTCAACATAGACCTTTACAGGCACTTATTGACGTCAAATAATAAAGAATATAACATTAAACAAAAAAAAAGACATTAAAGTAAAATAAAATTTATAAAATTAAAACATTTAAGCTACTAATACAAAAAAAAATAAACTACGACTTTGAAAAAAAAATGGGTGAATCTACCTCCTGTTCGGAAATTGGGAGTGCCTTCTTGAGAAGAACAGGCAAGAAACTCGGAAGGTCTATTTTTTATCTCCTCTTTTAAACAGCCAATATAACAATAATATCAATAATAACAATAATGTATAAGGTATCAATAAAATAAGTTACAATTCAACTATGTATGTATGTACATATTATAGAAATTCCTGTCGGAGTTATGCAAATGATTCATATTTATACAGTTAATAAAAATCACAAAGTGCAAGACTTTGAACCACATTTTATTCAACCCCAAGCAGTTTTATCTGTCATATAATCAGACACCTTATAATATGCCTTTTTTACAAGTACATTCTTAATTTTATCTTTAAATATGTCCTTTGATATCAGTTGGGATTTTATTGTAAAAGCGTACACAAAGACCAGTAAAAGAATTGTTTATTTTTTTGAGCCTAGTACTAGAAAGCGCTAACATATTCTTTTGCCTAGTATTCACTGAATGAATATCACTGTTTTTACAAAACAAATGTAAATTTTTATGAACATAATTATAATACATTCTCATAAATATATTGAGACGCAACTGTCATAATACCTATTTCTTTAAATTTTTCCCTTTCTCTAACTTTAAGCTTATAAATTGCTCGCATAGCCCTTTTCTGCAGCACGAAAACAGTTTGAATGTCAGCAGCATTTCCCCACAGCAAAATACCATATGTCATCACACTATGAAAGTAAGCAAAATAAACAAGACGCGCTGTACCAACATCAGTTAGTTGACGTATTTTCCATACAGGCTGCAGAACTAAGTCTCTTCGACACTGAAGCTTAGAATCTAAAGTAATTCCAAGAAATACTACCGTTTCCACAAGGTCTACATTTTTTCCTTTTATATTTACAGTGGTGTGAACCTCTTTAACATTTAGTTTTCCCTTCGTTGAGGGATAAGTAATTCACATTAAACCAGTTATAATAGTTAAAGTTAACAATTTAGCATTCTAATGCACTAAAACAACAAAAAATGCAATGAACCGAATTTTATGAAGATTATATGTGACTTTATAAATAGATATTGAATCTTAGATTTAATATGTGAGTTGGCCTTAAAAAAATACTTATTTTTTCCATAATCGATTATGAATAGTCTATGGACATTATGAAAAAATCGTTAAGCACATCACTGAGCCGAGTGGGCGGTGCCCGTCCATGAAAAATCCAATTACTGTGGAACACTTCCATAGGTAAAAAATACAAAACTTCATGGATGTGAACTGTCAAAACGGGCCTCTTATTTTGTGTTGACTTTAGTAATTTATAGATACAGCGTCGAATTCAAGTAAACGGACTCACCGATAGCGCTTTCATTATCGCCGTCCACCATTAGAATCTTCTTCATTTTCCTATAGTTCAAGTTGTCCAAGTCCCGGACGGCGGCCTTCGTCCTCTGTATGAGGTCGACGAGCACGTTGGGCGAGCGGTGCCTGGTGATGAAGTGGTGCGACAGCAGCTTCGCGGACGACGGCCTGTCCTGCGGGTTCTTTTGCAGGCAAGCCTCCACGAAGTAGCGGAACGTGTCTGTCCACTCTGGCGCCTGGCGGATTAATTATATTCATATCACTAGCTGTGCCGGAATAGTAACTTATGGCAGCATTTTGACTTTTGTAGGCAATTTTTTTAAAGATCTTGATAAAATAAAAGTAGCTTATGTTATACCTTATACAGGGTGTAACTGAACACCCCATTACATTTAAGGGTATGTATCCATCAGAAGTAGAGATTCTGTAGGAAAAATATTAGGGCTAACAAACCTACTTTTTTTCCCCATACAAACTAAATAAATTATTTTTTGGTATTAAGTGCCGACACGCTAACGTAGGGCACGTTAGCGCACGAGGAATACTACGCTCACGTCATACAAACTACATAAAATATTTTTTGGTATTACGTGCCGAAAGCCCTACGTAAGCGTACGAGGAATACTACGCTCCCGTCTGTCACGTGTCATTCTGTGTTATAATTTCTTTTGTGTTAAGAGCTGATTATGGTTGTCACTTGAAAGTTTTTACTTTCAGTTTAAAATCAAATAACTCTGAAAGTATTGGGGTTCTAGGTCTCAGACAAGCACTGAAGGTCCATTTAGTATCTAACTTATATGCCCCTTAAATGTTATTGGGGTGTTCAGTTACACCCGGTATAATTAGCTATCTATTAGTGAAAGTCCCGTCAAAATCGTTCCAGCCGTTCCGGAGATTAGCGGGAACAAACAGACAGACAGACAATTTTTTTTTAAATTGTGTTAAAATTTGTAAACCCATTTAGTAAAAACTTGTTATTTTGACATTACAAACAGACATTTGTTTGTATGTATAGATAAGACATGTGATATATCTGGAGTGGAGACTACGATACAAGAAAACTTCGTAAAAATGTTATAAAATCTATCAGATTGAAACTAAGATAAATTTGATCATGTTCCAAATTACTGCTACGAATTTTTATTGGTTTTCATTTATTGTTGTATTGTTGTCTCGATCTTGTATAAAGAAAATTGAAAATTAAATAATTCTGACAACAAAATTAAAACAAAAATTATAATTATGTATTATCATTTAACAGAAAAGTCAACACAAAAAAACTATCAAAACAAAACCACTTACTTGTAATGTGGGCGAATCGTTCTGTGCGATGTGGTACAAAGCTGACATGGCGTTCATATTGAAATATGGTGGCTTGCGCTCCGCTAGTTCTATACATGTGATGCCTAGAGACCAGACGTCGACCTGGTGAACAAAGAGTTAGTATATTGTTTTTCTGTAAAGATTTATTTTATCTTACAATTTTTGGAAAACTTACAGCTAGCTTAATATATGATTTATGTACTAGGTAATACAAAGCCAATTAAAAGTTTTCGCCTATAGCTACTCAGATAATTTTATAATATAAAGTGCCACTAAGCCACATATTTCACTTAGGTGGAGAAGAACTTCAAGCTATACATTTTTTAATTTTTTTTTGCTGAGGTTATAAACAAGTCGAGGTCTGGATGAGTCGAGGTCGACAAGCTGTCGAACAATCTGGGAGCCCTTATTACATATGAGTTGCACCTATATTTAGTTGTAACATAGGGTACATGCATTAGATTACAATGTCGCGTAGCTTTGATAGGCGCATAAATTCCAAATTTACCAAAAAGTTCTGGGGAGTCTATACCACCCTGATATATTTTGAGTAGAAACTCAAAATCTATCAAAGATGGTTAAATTTAACGAAAACTATTCTTCAATTAACTTCGATTGATTGATTTATCATTTGATTTACACCTGTATGCTTAAGAATTTTACAATGAAATGGCTACAATGGACGGTACTCTCGGTATTTCCTGTACAATCCCTATTATAAGTCAAAAAGGAGCCTTTTTTTAACATCACAGGGAAGCTTATTACCTTCATCTCACCTGATAGTGCCTAGTTTATTTAGGTGTTTATTTATTCTTTATGTACAGAAGAAGTACAAAGGCGGACTTAATGCCTTCATAATAATTGTTTTCTGATTCAAACTCAGTGGAGAGACAGTGTTAAAGCATATTATCAGTGTTTTTTGTATGATGAAAGTGGGCCTTTTCATCTGAAGAACGCATGACGCTGGCATCACGCGGTGCAGTCAGCGGTGAGTGCTTTTTTGTAACGGCCTTTGATGTTACGGCTTACCTTCGCCTAATCTCGACCCCTCGCCACTGCTAACTACATCTGTCTTTCCTAAGTTAGCAGCAATAATAGGAGCTGCCAGTGAGAGGTTTCATTCCGCAGGGTAGTGTTCTTGGTTGTATATTGTTTTTATTATACATAAATGACCTTCCAAAAATTCCAGAAGCCCTACCACCAACCATAACGAGCAGAAAAACTTCTGCCCCTATGGGAAATCAAACCCCTGACCTCACCATCAACATCCAGTTGTCTCAACCACGACCACAGAGGCAGTTGAAACTTTGCCTTCGTTTGTTATATTTCCATGTTCAAACTGCTCAGATATTTTGATGGATTTAAGTATGTATTGTTGTGATAATATTAAAGATAAAAAGTGAAATAGGCTTTGCAAGTTACTACAATAAAACCTATTTAGGGCGAAAGGGAGTTCATGGGAACAGCAAGTCTTAGTATACTATCTACTTTGTACACTACTATAGTATAATACTATACCAATATCTACCCTATACTAGTGGTGAGTAAAAGTATAAATAACTTGGACAATATCAACACCAACATCAGATGGTTTATACTTCTTTTGTCCGTCACTGACATTTGACAAACTGTGGGATGAAAATATGTCTAAGACGCTCCACTTACTGCATTGCACTCGACTTGGTGACAAAAAGTCACAATGAAACTCATACAACATGTTAATTCAATCTGCACTGAGCTTAGAAAATAAAGTTTTGATTTACAGGACTATCATTAAACCCATATGGAGTTATGGAATACAGCTCTGGGGTACGGGCAAGTCATTCAAATATAGAGATATTACAACGATTTCAAAATGCAGCTCTGAAAGTACTATGCAATGCACCATGGTATACAAGAAATGCCGAAGTACTTGAGTATTTGGAGATACCATACATAAAGGATGTTGCCAAAATATTCTGTGACAACTATATCCAGCGTCTTCGGAAACATAAAAATCAATTAGCAGCAAATCTACATGATACAATAGACACAATGTTAATCGACTGAAAAGAATTCCACTAGCAAGAATATAATTTATATCATATCATTGATTTAATACATCCATTACAGTGGATAGTATAAAAATGTGGGATGTCATATCACAGGATGTGCGAAATCCCAAACTGATAATATTAAATCACCTCATCTGATTATAGCTAAAAGGCTGATCTTGGATAATGTCATAAAAAAAACTAGCTTTCTGCTCGCGACTTCGCAAGCGTTATTTTTGTTTTCCGTGGGGTTTTTTCCCGTAGGAAAATTACCCTATGTCCTTTCCCTGGTCGATTTGATTGTTTGTTTGTATTGAATAGGCTTCGAAACTACTGAACCGATTTTGATGAAAGTTGGTATGGGGATAGTTCGATCCCTATACCAACTTTCATCAAAATCGGTTCAGTAGTTTCGAAGCCTATTTCAATACAAACAAACAATCAAATCTTTCCCCTTTATAATATTAGTATAGATAGTTACCTTCCCATCGTATTGCCCCTCGTCCATCGCCAGGATAACCTCCGGCGCCATCCAGTACGGCGTGCCGACAAAACTGTTCGCCGGACACTTGATACTGGCGCTGCCGAAGTCGGCCAGTTTCACGGTGCCGTTCTCCGTGAGCAATATGTTACCGGCCTTAATGTCTCTGTGTATACGGCCCAGGCTGTGCAGGTACGACAGGCCGCACACGACGCCCTCGCATATCGCAGCTATCTCTTCCTCCCTCAAAGGTCGCTTGTGGACCTGCAATAAAAGGTGAGTGTTTCTAAGGCATAAACAAAAAACAATAAAGTGAAATAATGATTGTACACTCTTTGCAATTTGTAACTAATATAATACTGATCTTTATTTCAATCTTTGGCGTGATAACGGAAATACAAATTATCAAAATATTAATTTGTAACTACAACACATTGATTTACTACCAAACGTAGATAACGCATGAACGTTCGAAAAGTGGGCCGGTGAAGAACTGCCCAATCGCGACTCGTGCAGTTCTTTTCCATAGTAAGTGATTAGCTGTTGGCACGTAAACATGCCGAAGCTGTTGTAGTAACAATAGCCAGAAACGGCAGAAAAAAGTCGGGATTTCATATTTTGTGGGAGTAAACTCATTACACATCTTATCAAGTATTCAAATATTCGATTTATACGTAAAAACCAACCAAAAACAATTATTTTAATCATAAACATGATGCTTGGCGTCAGTGTCAGTACATCACAATCGTCTCGCTCGCACGGGCGTCGTATCACGATGTGTTGTCCCATTCATGCGTCGGAGCGACAACGCGATAAGCAATTTTGAGCATTATGTTTGAGAGTATAAAGTTGATATTTTCAATTTTAAAATGTTTGATCTGTGGCTATGTATGAAATGATGTAACTTTACACGGTTGTACTTAAAATAGTTGCCGTAATAATGTTGAATTCGTCTTTATGGTAATTTTAATTCGGACGTGCATATTAAACTACATATCACCGAGTACAAATGTATAATCGATTAGGTGACAGATTTCAAGCGCGTTTTTGTATAAACTGTTCTATCTACGTTTGGTGTAAATCAATCACAATACTTTTGTATTTCAAATAGCAAAGCACAATCACCAGGAGTTTCAAATGATGTTAAATAGTGTTTATCTAGAAGTAGTTTCATGCTTTAGTTGTTCACAGTTTATAAATATAAATGTGCAAACATCTCTTTATATCAGTAATTATTTTTGGTATGAGGCAACATTTGTGAATATGCCGCTTGTTAGTATTGTTGTTTATTTGAAACTTGAAAATTTTTATTAAATTCATTTTACGATATCTATCTAAAAAATTCACCAGCAATTTCAAGTGTCCAATGTTTTTGTAACTTTAATTATTAATATGCCAACTGCTAACTATCATTTTGAAATAAATTGTACATCCGTTGCTGCTTTAATGAATGCAGCTAAAACAGAACTCCTTAATAAACTTGAAGTAAGTATATAAAGATTCTTTCAATATGTCAGTACTTCTTAGTTGGCGAGCGAAGTTAGCGAATAGGTCATTTGGGCTCAAAAATTCGTAGCAATCAGTCATCTTACACTTCTGCTTGTACTATTCCTGTCACCATTCAACATGCGCACATCATCAGCAAACAAACTTCAAACACTATGCTATCAATTACAATAGTAAGTATAGATTACTAAGGGATAACCTTATAGATAAATATTACATCACAGATATCCTGTACGATATAGTGATCAGTTATGAATGACCATAATCACCAATCCCGAAACAGGAAATGGCGAGCGGCGTGATGAGTCAAAAGTTATTAGTCGCGTTAGGTCAATTCGACATTTGTTCCTAGAAATCTAGAATAGTGACCGCGTAATATCTGCTTGAGCATTTTGCAGGTGCAGCCTGACTGGTGTTTGATTTTCTGTGATCATTTATGACTAAATATGAGAGCCAATGACTGCTTCAGTAGATAAAAGCACAATTTCATACTGTAGAAATATCAAGTAAACTTTTAACAGTTCAAGGATTTTTTTTCATGGTCATCATTAGCCCTTAAGCGGAAAGGGGCGTGAGTGCCTATCTCCCGGAAGACGAGTCCATGAGAAGATTCCTGTTTTTAATGATATTTTTTTACACAACATAAGTGGCAAGCAAGCAGTGGTTCATACACATAGTTCCTGTAAGACTTTCTACAATCCCCATAACAACGCCAATGTACGTTGCCAACTTGTGACATAATATGACAAGTCACAGTACCCAGTGATTTAACACAATAATGCAAGCACCGCTGCTTGGTGACAAAAATAGTTAAGAAAGTGGTATCCATGCAGAAAAATGGTACAGTGTCCCTCTGGATTAAATATAATAGCCATTATTTATGATAAAAATATCAGAGCCGATGTTCAGTCATCTGGTGTCAAATCAGTCTAAAGATCCAACCTATTTGAATTGAGTTAAAGTTTAACAACAGCCATAGAACTAATAATAACCACTCACCTCAATGATATCTGATGCTGAGCCCACGCAATACTCCATGACAAGCCATGCTGTGTGTTCCCTTTTGTAGCAGCCCTTGTACTCAATAGTGTTAGGGTGTTCCAATTGCTTCAGAAATCTGTTCAAACAAGAAGATGAAAACAGTTGTCAGTCAGCTCACTAATACATAAATGAATTGTAATAAATTGCTTGTTCGTCAAGCCCAGCATGCGTAGTACAAAATTCCAGAGCTAATCTCTTTACGCTTTGATTTAAATGTCTGTTTCTCAACACTGATTACCACTTAGCCAAGAAGTGAATTGCATCACATTCTCGATTGCCACATAACTAAGATGTGAATTGCATCTCATCCATTCAACATCTCATCATCTTATTCTCAACTGTCAAGAGTAAACTTTCGGCGTGGACGAATGGATGCTTGTGAGGTTCCGAACACGGTTTGAAGTCAGATGGCCGGTTTTGTAGTAGTTGAAGACCCCCGGTGAAGCTCATGTGCATTTCACTGTCACTTACCATCAAATAAAAAAAAATTGACCTTTCGAGTTTCTTGCCTGTTCTTCTCGAGAAGGCTCTCCCAATTTCCGAACAGGTGTAGATTCAACTTTTTTTTTTCATTGCTACTTGTATTTGCAGACATCTTGAGTAGGTATATTCAGGATGTATGGACATACAAGGTTAAATATGTTTCCTTTAAATTAGAATGTTTAATAAAGATTTTTGAATTTGAATTTGAATAAAAGCTGTTTTTTATTAACAAAATATGCTAATTTAATGAACTATGGATCCCAATGTAATGATTTAAATTATTACGGGGATAGTCATTGCATTCAGTTTAATCGTAACTTCAGTGTCTAGAATCGATCTTCGCCTTTTCGCTAAAAATCGGTTAAAACAAAAAATTATAAAAAGATCAATTACCTTATAATAAAAAAGAGAAATCAAATCTTCAAAATGCAATCACATTGGGCTTTATCTAAAATGGATTATTATTTAGACTTGCACATAATATTACGTCTGTAAATTGATGATAAAAAAAGTATCAGATGCGTGTTTTCTTTTTTGCTTTATCAAAATAAGAAAAAACTACGAAGGTAAAGTGATTTAAAGTTAAGGAGTGTTCTCCCTGCCTTTATGGTCGCGCGTGGTAGGGTCCATAATGCGACACCACTACCCACCCGCCTGGGCTAGCTCGACCGTAATGGCCGAGCTATTGCCAAGGTAGGATTATCTGAGAACACCAGGACCATCCCCCAGACGGAAAAGGCTTACGCCGGCGTGCACGGGCCCAACTGTGCACACAGACCTCCACGGCACGATTACTAGACGGGCATTGCTTGAGCAAATGCCTGACTTCGCCTGCTTATCCGTCTGCGGCGGAGGGCCCTCTCCGCAGCCTCCTTTTGCGAGATGGCATCCTCGTATCGGTTCGATCGGCCGGTGGTTGGCAGCTGGAGAGGCGAGTGCCTCACCCCATCGGCGTAGAGCCTCCCTCTACGCCTGGGTACGAATCCGCTCCACTTCCTCAGGAGCGGATCCCCCTGCCCCCATTCCCTAACGGAAACCCGATGTCGATACAGCTCTGCATGGACGCGTGCATCGACATCCCACGGCGTTTGGCTCGCAAGAACGCAGGCCGCGCCGTCGCAGACCGTGTGATAAGGTCGCAGGGCCCGGGTTGCTATGACTCTCTGTGTTCGTCGCAAGAGGGCCACCGTTCGGGGGAGAGGCACTCCGCCCATACCGGTGCTCCCTTGAGTGCCATCGACCGTATCACCCCGTGATACAGTCGACGGCACGCCGATCCTGACCCTCCCACATTAGGGAGGAACCGCCCGAGTGCGGCTGCGGCAGCACATAGCTGTGGAGCGAGGAGCTTGAAATGATCCTAGAAATATATTTCAATCCTAGTATATAAAATTCTCATGTCAGTGTTTGTAACCAAACTCCTTCTAAACGGCTTGATTGATTTTTATGATTTTATTTTGTGTATGTTCTGTAGGTCTGAAAATAGGTTGTAAACTATTTTTTATTCCCCCGGGTGATTATTATGGCCAAACGTAGTTCGCTGGCACAGCTAGTCATTATATAAAAAGGAAAGCAACGTTTTAATTTTATTAGTCACTAGCTGTGTCCACGAACTACGTTTCGCCATAATAAAAAATAGTTTACGACCTATTCTCAGACCTACTGAACATACACAAAAATTTCATAGAGATCGGTCAAGCTGTTTCGGAGGTGTTTGGCAACAAACACTGTGACACGAGAATTTTATATATTAGAAGAAGAAGAAGATGGTCAAAAAATCCTTCTAAAATAACTATACATATAATATTGATTTTGTATATGCTGATAAGCCTAAATGAACTATAAAATAATAATTGCTTCCAACCTAAGGATAAGTGTTTTTAGTTTAATTTTACCATTAAAAAAAAACTGATAGTATAAAAATTCTTACTTGATTTCTTTTAATATATCCTGCCACTTCTCTTCACTCTGCTTGCCCAGATATGACATTTTCTTGATAGCCACAATCTCTTTGGTGAGATTACAGCGTGCATAGTATACTGCTCCAAAGGACCCATGACCAATCTCACGGAGATCTTCAAAGATCTTCTCCGGGTCATGTTTACTAAAGAGTTCTGCTATATCCGGGTCCTTGAGGCTGCCAGGCCGTGGCATTTTTATCTCTGAATTTTAAAAACAAAGTTGGCTTTAATTAACCTATAGGCGTAAATAAAGGGGGGAGGGGGGGGGGTCCCCCCACCCCAGTGGTCTAGTGCCCACCCCAGGAGGTTAAGCTACCGTTATGATGAACGCCAAACAGTGATCACTTCAACTAAAATCAAGGTCCAGGCCCACCCCAGAAAAAAACTAGATACGCCAATATTAACACCATATAAATTTTATAAATATTTCTGCATTACTTTAGCCATCACTCTATGAAGAATAATAGATGTTATTGATGAAATATCTGGTGGACAATGTGGTGTCTCTCATAAATGAGTATTACAAGACTAAAATGAGTAAATATCCAACAATACAATATATCTAACAATATAATAAAATGCATCATTTATAGGATAATAATCATTGAATATTATATTGTTGATATAGAATTTTTATTTCTAATAACAACACAAATGAGAAATGCAACATTTTAGTTTTGGTTTATCTGTGAGCCCACTTATCTCTGAATTTTATCTTTTTTAGTTCACACACAATTTTTTAGTTTGTTAATTAGTCAACATCCATAGATTTGCCTTCACCTTTATTGGAACATTGACCATGGCCCTAAATAATTGAAATAAATAAGTTTAATATATGATATTTTTTAAATTTACAAACTTTAATGATTCTTTTTACTCTTAATATACATCTAGGTATTTTTTAGTATCCTGCCACAGGCGAGGGGGTGGGGGCTGGAGGGTAGATGGGAGGAGACGAAGGGAACCCCATTAAAGGAGGAGATGTGGAAGGAAACTCAGAAAAAACATTTTTATAATTCTGATGTTAGGTCTATGAAAACTGCTTAAAACTTGTCCTAGTCTAAATTTATAACCTACAACAAAGACAACAATCAATATAAATTGTAAAACCGAGACAAAACTGTGTATGAGGTGTCTGGAATCGGTTCTGAATAGTCATAAAAAAATAGCTTAACCTAACCAACTGTGTTTCAAGTGCCCCAAGTTGGTTCTGGGAGGTCATAAAAAAATAAACTTAACCTATCCGCAACTGTGTTTGAGGTGCCCTGACTCGGTTCTGGGTGGTTTTAAATTTTTTTACCTAACTTAACCAACTATATTTGAGGTGCTCCAAGTCAGTCCTGGGTAGTCAAAAATTTTATGCTAATAGTTAACATGTGCCGGTTCATTTTACATAATTTGTGTTATTTTTCCAATAAAGAGGATATAATTTTTTTAAGGAACCTAACCTCAAAAAACTAAGATTTAAGATTTTTCAAAAACGACGCATTTCTGCACCAAAAGCTTTTAGACTATGATTTGGGACATCAATACCTATTGATTAAAACCGAAATTAGCCAGATACTAGTGCAGCAGGATACTAAAGTCAACCCTACATCTATACATGAAAAATAAAATTTGAAACTCAACATCAGTAGAGGTTAAAGAATATAATTTGTCCTAAATTTATAAAATAAATCCTGTCCAATAAGGTCCAATTAAGGCACATAAATGCTAGCCAAAAATAGTTATATTTAGTAGGTTCTTGAATCAAGTAACATACAATGATAAAAAGCATTCACCATACAAGACAACAGTAAGCGAGAGCACTCTCTATGAACCAAAGCATGATAGAGAAAAACAAGTGTGTTTCACTTAGCAGAGGCGTCTCCATATTGTTTTATTTTGCTTCCACATGCCATGCGTGAGTTCTATAAGTGCAGCAATATCACATGTGTGCTTATTTGTAAGGCCAGTAAACTCGCTAATGAAAATTTCACAATGTTGCATTGGTTTTGAAATTTGACACTGGTGATAAGAAATATATTTTCACTTAAATCTAATTTGCAGTAAATGAACCATAAAACCTCTACCTACCTATTCTAATCACTGATGATGAAGTAATGTTCAGTTAAAAATTAAATGTTTATCAAGAAAACTGTAATAACTGTGTTTTATCCCCAAAACTTGAGTTTGGCAGTAATGGTTGTGAACACAACCAATTGCCATAGTCTAAAGAAGTGAAGTATGCTTGTCAGTAATGTTACTCAAGAAAATATGTCAGTCTGTCTAAAAGCATACATTTTATGTTTAAAATATGTGTTTATATATACCAATGAAATATATGTAATATTTCTTGTAAAATTCTCACCTTAAATATGTAGTCATACGTGGTTAATTTCAGTAAAAACAACATAAAAAACATTTCACTTTAAACACTTATGAGAGAAAATTTGTGTGTGGCTTGTCTATTTTCAAGGAACTGTAGTAGCTGTTTGAGTGATGAAATAATGTTTACAAACATATGATAAGTCATACCACTTACGCCAGCTGTGAGCCGGCGTCGTCTGTCAGTTAATTAGGATTATCTCTTCAACCCGTGCCATCCTCTACGCCAACCGATATCTGTAACAATCGGAAACCGACCGATAACATGGGCCACACCAATGACTGTCTGTGTCACTGCAGCTATCAATGGACAAGGCACATCAATTATCACACCACCTAATTTCATGAGACCTTCACACTGGAAAAAGGCACTCGAAATGGGTCCATTAATTTAATTAATGCGAGGTTCAGATAAGCCGCGCTGCAAACCCAACTCAGCGGTGCGTTCTACTCCATTACACCTTACTTTTAGTAGAAGTCTTATAAACCGACATATTTGTCTTGAACTCAGCTATATGTATTGTCAACTACAACCCCTATAAAACAGTGATAATGAAATATATTGCGAAATACTTGGCACTTACATACAAAATTTCGCCTCAAAATGGCGTTGGGGTATCGTGCGTAATGATAGTTTTTTGTCTCATATGGCACAACAACTATCGCCACCCATCACTATTATGATTCACATAAATCCATTTATTCACTTGGTAATTATTTTATAAATGCGTATCAAAAAACTAAAATTTTCACAGAAAATTATTTACAACTTTCTCGTACAAAAAGACATCAGACATAGACAATAAATTATATCGCAACCAATTTTTCGACTTTTTAATTTTCAAGTTGCCTCAAGGCTGCGCCATCTATTGTACTTGTGAGTAAGTTGTGAGTAATCGGAATAAAGTTTTTAAGTTTCTACAAAAGCTCACAATTTTGAAAACGTACCTAGCTTTTACTCCTTACAAAAGGCTTTGTTTTTATTTCTCCATAAAACGTAAATGTCGCAAATAATTAAATACACCGAGGCTGTTATCAATAAACGCGGTTAGAAATTTTAAATAAATGGTTAAATACGTTTATAAGTGGAAGTATATAAACCACAGATCAATATTTGTAACAAGCTAGTATAAACGAAGTAATTAGAGAAGTATACCCAAGAATATCAACAGACAAAAATCATCATCATCATCCTCGCTCCATCCCATTATTAGGGGTCGGCTCTCCGTAATGGATATAGAGTGAGTTTCAAAAATGACAGTTGTAGTTACCAACCGTAGTGAGCGAATAGGCCTGCTGATATGTTTTCGCAATTCAGGGCGTTGTTTTGTCATTTCGGGCATAAGGCCCATCGTCTGAAGGTCGTTGTTAACGGTCTTTATCCAGGTCATAGGTGGACGTCCTCGGCCTCTCTTGCCCTCATCAATGCGCATTACCGTCCGCGTTAAGTGGTCTTCTTCGCGGCGCATTACGTGCCCACACCAGCGCAGGCGGCAGTAATTTGCTGGTAATATCGGCAACCGTGAATGTACCCCTTATATAGTCGTTCCTCACTTTATCCATCCAGGTGACACCGCCCGACCAGCGCAGCATCCTCATCTCCGTTACGTGAAGCTGTTGTTCGTCTGCTTTTCTCATTACCCAGCACTCCAACCCGTAGAGTAAGGTTGGTCTTACTGCCCGTTTGTACCATTGAGATAGACATATGGAGATGCCCCGTTAAACTGTTCTTTGATATCTTGACACGAATCTATCAAATATCGTTTTGTTTCTTTCTTACAAAAGTGAAAATACATTTGTAGAAAGAGATGCATACTGTTTCGTCTGTGGCATGTATTTTCTGTGACGTCACAAAAATTGCCTACCGTGACCAGTCCGCCATATTAAGTGCCGAACGAACGTGTGAATTTTGCTTCGGATTTTGACTATTTTCCATAATCTCGAAGTAATTTACAGTAATATTTTAACAGTGCGCCACAATAAAAGACTACAGAATGCCTTCTTGCAATATTATACAATGCAGTGCGAGAAAAAACAAAAATACACCGCAATTAACTCTTCACAAATAAGTAAACAAAATTGTGAAAAATATAATTAGGAATATGTAGTTAAGGTTTCATATTCTGATTTCATTTGCCAATTTACTTGAAGAAGCGTTCAGCAGTAATATTTTTCTTTAATTGTGTAAGAATTTTTATATTTTTGATAATTTACATACATTATTAATGGGCGATAGTGAAGATACCTAAAGAGAAAATTTAATTAGTCTATCGATATATAATATTAAACAGACAGACTTACGTGCCTAAGCCTAGCTCACATGCAGTGACTAAAGTAATATCATTGGAAAGCTTAATAATTGATGAATTATTATCATTGTCAATTAATTTTAGTTTTTTAAAACCTCAATTTTTCATAATAATTGAACATATAAGGTTCCTACGACAAAGTTTGTCATAAACTTTGATTAGTAACTTACCGTACAAAACTTTAAAAAAATATTTAAATTACACCCAAATTATCCTACCTACTTGAAAGTAAGTACTTATCGCCTCCTTTAAATAATTTTTTACAAAAAAAAACTATTCCTATTTATTTTACAATAACATTTTCTCGCACTTATTTATACAAAGAAAATACACGTCTATTGGTGTAACTTTATAGTCATACTAGCTGACTCGGTGAACTTTGTACCGTTTAAGTTAAATAGTGATCTTTAATAAGTTTTTCTTAGAATTTGCGTAGTTCCACAATTTGAAACTGCCTAAATATTTCTGAAACACGATTTTTCAATCAAATTATTACAATGTAGGTCGCTAACGCAATCGCTAAATGGACAATGTATGAGATTTGACAATTGCTCTCGAAAGCTAAGCGAGGGCTTATTTCAAATCCCATATATTTTCCTACTAGCGATTGCGTTAGCGATTATCGAAATGCATCTTGTCTAGGAGGGCTGTTCAGCTAAGATCTATTTCCCTAGATATGTCGTAGATAAGTGGATTAATGAATTTGTTTAAACTTAAATTTATCGATATTGCACAACTAATACTGAGTACATCACTAGTAAAGGTAGCCATTTTATGTGCCAAAGTTTTGTAGGTAGCATAGATATAGAATGATATAGATGGGCTATAAAAGCCGTCAAACATGAGGAAAAGAGATAAACTTATACACATTGCCAAAGGAAAGAAGAAGATGCCATCATTTTTTTTTGTCCTTGTCACCGTATATAGGTGAAACTGGTAGTGGGGATTGTTTATCACCAGCGTCTGGTGCTAAACAAATACGTGGAAGAATTTTGTTGTGTGAATTATAGCTTACTGTGTAATTATTTAACACTTTAATTAGTGTAATTGTGAACTATTTGAACATTTAAATCATGGTGCACTGCTCCGTTTTAGGTTGTAATAGTGATAGTGCTAGAAAACAGGAAAATATAACCTTTTACAGGTAAGACCTAAATTGTGTCAATAAAAAGCTCCAAAACTATTTTTTAAATTATAAATACAAGTTATATTGCAATATTTTATCATTCTACTATGGTTCTCAATCATATTATGGGATTAAACATGAAATTTCAAACAAAGTAGTAAGGTTACTGTTAACCTAACAAGCTAGGAATGTCGCCATACAATATGGCCACGTATACAGCCAACGCGTATAACATTTTGCCGGGTTATAATGATACCAGTTACGCTACGACTATTTTTCCTTGATTCGTAGGTAATTTGTTACGTGAAAGGGAACTTACATATTAGTTTCTGTGTTACATTAATATTGACATATTTAAGTATAAAATTTTGAGCATTTTAGATAACAAAGTTAATTCTTTTGAAGTGAGACTTTCCATTTGCTTGTTTGTCTGTATTTAACAGATTTTCTTCGGAGATAACTACTCGAAACCAGTTGGGTTAAAGCTACTGGTCGATTGAATTGGCAGCCAACCAAGCATACCCGAATGTGTTCTAAGCATTTTGAACAACAGTGGATTCAGAAAAACAAAAAGGCACTTTTCTTAGGAGTGGTGCTATTCCTAAACTTTTTTTACAGATCAGTAACTTATACATATTATATCTACAAGGTACATACCCTATCAAGCCAAAACCTAAATTTATTTTTCACAAACCCAACTATTTTTATGGGGGATTTCGAATTTTATTTTACAGTTTTGGATTAACATGGGTAGGGTAGGTACCAAATCCTTTTCTACTATTTTGATATCATCATCATCATCACCACAGCTCATATACGTCCCCACCGAGGGGTTCGAGCCTACCCTATGTTAGGGTGATTAGGCCTTAGTCAACCACGCTGGCCCAGTGCGGATTGGTCGACTTCACATACATCATTGAATTTCTTCGCAGATGTATGCAGGTTGCCTCACGATGTTTTCCTTCACCGTAGGAGCGTCGGTTAAATGTACATATGAAATTCGAAACGAAAAACACATTGGTACATGGCGGGTCTCGAACCCTGACCACCCGATTGGAAGGCAAGTGCCGAGTCCACAGCGCCACCGACGCTCCGACCAAACAAATTATTAATGGCCAAACATATTATTAATGGTTTGATTTTGGTCATTTTCTATTAATATAACAAGTCTGACCATTAGTACAGATACAGTTTAAAAATTTATTAATTAATATTTTTACTGTTGTAAAATTAGAACCTGCTTTTATTTTTAACCTGTATACATATTGTTTCAGGACGCATCGGTGTTGGATTTCGGTTCAAATTTGAATACGCCCCGAAAGAGAAAAATGCGGCTTCAAATGCTGGGTTTGAAACAATCAGCGAGAAATTAAATAGACAATGTTTATTTTATATTATACATTTTCTAAATCTTCACAAATATTTAGTAAATGTGTAAATATTGGATTTTAAATAAACTGCAGAGATAAAGAAAAAACAATTATTATTGCCCGCTGTATTCTTAATCGAGCGACGATAAGGTACCTAGCTGGCAAAAGCTGGAAGCGAGTGGTCGCGGATCGTGCTCAGTGGCGAGCACTTGGAGAGGCCTATGTCCAGCAGTGGACGCGTGTGGATGATGATGATGATTCCTAATATTTTTTCTTATATTTGTAAAAAATGTTTACATAATAGCTTAAATAAATAATAGTAAAATGTTTTAAAACGAAATATACTCGAGTAAATCCGAAAAGTGTAGTTTTATTTAAAAGTGTAAATAACTTTAGACTGCGGCGAAGGTTGAATGAAGAATTCAATAAAAAAAAATTGCAACTTCCTCCCACTTTTATTTTTTGAGACATATTATTGAGCGAGGGGCGCTCATTAAAATGTTTCAAAAAAATACGTAGATCAATCAACCCTACTTTATGTTTATAGTGGTAAAAGCCACTATAAACATAAAGTAGGGTAAAACTTAAAGCAACACTGGTATACCCATCTACTTTAGGCAGGTATGACGTCATCTATGTCTGTCCCTTACGGGTATACGGTCACGTCCTATCTATTCATTCTTTATCTAAGGTAGGTAGTCACGCTGATTCTGTAGGTAGGGCCGGTCCATGTATTTGTTAAGTCATTGGTTTGTACATACACTGTGTCCTTTGTTCTAATTGGGATTTTCTGACCCCCTAGCTAGACAAATACCACACGCTAACTTTTCCGCAGCTGTTCCTTAGGAAAAATGTATGGAGATGACATTAGGTGCGGAAAAAAAAGCGTGAGATTGTCATGAGCTAATGTCATTTCCATACATTTTTTCTGCGGAACGACTGTGGAAAAGTTAGCGTGTGGCATTTGTCTAGGGATCTCTGGTCACATAGAGCGCCAGTGAGTGCACGCCAGTTCATCCACCCAGTTCTCACTCCTTCACATTGTTACCATTTGAGTCCAGCACTGAGCCAAGATATTTAAATTCGGAGACTTGATTTAGTTTCGTGCCGTCAATTGTGGGTGTCCAGTTTAAATTGCGGCCTGAGAAATTGCACCGCATATAATCGGTCTTCGTCCGGCTTACCCTGAGTCCTCGTCGTTCAAGAGCACCCTTCCATGCATCCAGATCTTTTTGAATTTCTGATGGCTCTTCCGCGATCAGAACTACATCATCGGCGTACAATAAGCACCAGGGAGGACTGTTTTGTAGATTTTTTGTGAAGTAAGTTCATGCACAGGTTGACTAAGAGAGGGCTCAGGGCTGAACCTTGATGAACCCCGACATTACATTGAAACTAGCACTGGTACCTTCAGGCGTTACCACCCGCGTTGTTACATTACGGTACATATCTTGTATCAGATGGATGTATAACTCTGGAATTTGTTGGTGTCTAAGCGCCTGCCATATTAGTCGCCGTGGGAACCGCGGCCGTACCGCCTAACTCATAGCGATCACTCGCTATCGCTGTCGTGACATTAGAACAATAGTTTTAACGTCACAAGTGACAATGGAACTATTGTTCTAATGTCACGAAGACGATAGCGAGTGATCGCTATGAGTTAGGCGGTAGCCCCTCAGGTCGAACGCCTTTTCTAGGTCTATAAATCTTCTCTTTCTCGCAATATATCTATCTTTTTCTTTTTACCGAGTGAAAAATTCACGGGATTTTAAACGGCCCCCTCAGTTATATATTTGTAGTAAGTATGCATAAGAATAATAAGATTAACCGTAAAATTAAAGGCTTTAATCAACAAAAATATTTGACGGACTATGTCAGATATAAAACCATAAAACATAGATTCACCACAATAGTTACAAACCCTCGGAACCGAGCTTAAAGCCGAAAGGCCGAATCAAGGGATCTCTCTACCTGATATTTTTTATCGCGGCGTATTAGAGCGAGATGGGACGTGACTTTCCGAATCTAATTCGTGATCCGACGGCTGTGAAAAGGGGGCTGGGGTCTGAGGTTGTCAAATGCTAATGTCATTTCCATACATTTTTTCTGCGGAACGACTGCGGAAAAGTTAGTGTGTGGCTTTTGTCTAAGGGGGCTATTCATATAGTAAAATAGCGCCACTCCGTGTATATTCTTATCTCGATGGCCCTACCGCCTATCTTATAGCGATGCATTCGCTATCATTTTAATATCACAGCTAACATTAGAACCTCAGAACGAAAACTTTATTCTTCTGAGATTAGAACCATAGTTCCAATATCACAGGTGACATTAGAATGATAGCGTCAAAGTATAACAAAAATATGTTGTTTCAAAAAATATATTATTTCGAAATCCAATATCATGTATTGATATAATTTACTGGTTTTGATCTCAGAATAATCACTACAGCATTAGTAATTTTTCAGAGGTTTTGATTAGCCACCGCTTTAAATCTGATGATTTGATGACGTCACACAAAAATGTTGGCTTTGAACACTGTAACCATCGTTTGTCTCTTTTCCATGCTCTTTCCTCATATTATTCTGTGCTTCCCATATACACTATTTTTTTGTCTATCATTGTGCCCTGCGCGCACGGGTGACTTGTGTCACTTCGACAGAAATGTTTTTGTAACTATCACGTCACGCAGGTGCGTGCACGGAGGGCGACAGTGACGAAGCTTTTTTAAATCGAAGCGTCCAGTGCTGCCAAGTTAGTGAATTTTCCACTAGTTCTGGTGGTTTAGAATGCAGATTCTACAGAGAAATAGAAACTATGTAGTTACTCTTTTCAAAAGGTATGTGAATAGTTAATGTTTCTTTAAATTAAAATTATCAATTAGTAAAGAATCCATTTTCTTAAACATGTTGGCAATAAATTCTAAAAATATATCTGTAGATCTACGTAAAAGGTTTTCAGTTAAGACCTAAAAATACGTGGCTCTATGTAAACAGAAATAGAGCTGACAACACGTGCGAAATTGCAATTTTGTAACCCGTGCGAGAGCCCGTGCGTCACCGGCTTGTCGCGGTGTCGCAGTCGGTCAGCGAACGAACATAAATGTCACCCAGTTGTCACGTCGTAACGTGCGCGCAGCTCCATGCATTTCCATTGGACTTGACAACGGCAACGAAACAGCCCTGCGAGCATGGACTTGTCGATCGACATATATCGATCGACAAATGCATCTGTCGTTTTCACTCCTTAGGAATATCTGTTAAATTTATCGATTTTTGTCGAGTATGTCGATCTTAGCTGTCAAAGAATATTGGCCACTTTGGACCTGATGATGTCTAGAAATGAAACTTATTTTAATATCAAGGTGATTTTATAGTGTATCGATTCCGCTAACAGCTATACTTTTAAATCATCTACGAAAGAAGATATTTAAGAAAAAATATAAGATTATAAGAGTTTTAAAACTCCTGAACGCATCCGGATAGTGATTTTTCTCTCCACAAATCGCTATTTAGTCTGTGGCGAGGACATACTTTTTGAAAAACGTTCCGTTTCACGTTTAGTTGAAATAAAGTTATTATCGATCAAGTTGACATATTGAGCAAAGCTAAATGATATTATGCATTATATCAAAACCTTTTTGCTCTCAGTTTAAAATAATTCAACTAATTGATATATTTTTTGAAAATTATTCTTTCTTTTATGTTGTACAACAACAACATTTCACATGCTAGTAACAGAACGTTTTTGACGTATTATCGGTGACAATCAGCGTCAGCCGATATTTCAAATTTCTGTCTGCTCTTTTCATGTGTTTGCGTTTTGTTGTGATACTACCTACTTGTGATCCTACTTACTGTGCGATTATTTCCGTGATATCTGTTTATAGTGGCCCTACTTTCCCCTGAACTTATCCTACCTTACTTTCCCGTTATCTTTTTAAGGCACATGTCAAGAAAAGTATAATTATCTATATTGGAATACTGATGTTTTGGTTGGTCGCCGATCGCCGAACCATAGATTGTTGTGCCCATGTTATGGTGTGTTACCTAGCGTGGGCTTGATATGAAGAGAATGTCTGTACTCCAGCTGCATTACTTGATGAAGTTGTGTTGTGAGAGGATGATGAATAAAGAAACGTTTATTTACTACCCACTGGATTTTTGTTTTTATTATCTATCAATAAATCTGTGTAACAATAAAATGAGTGGTATTAGTAGTATTTTATGTGTAACTATTTTTGTGTGAAATTGTTTAACACAATAAACTAATATTAATTTATTTTATTCACAAAAAATACTTCCAACTTATCCTTAAATAAATCGAAATACAAGTTATAACCTCAAAATGAATTTCCATGTATTACAAAATTCCTAGGCCTCAATTATGAAAACTGTCTTTACAACATAATTTCTTTACCATAGAGGTACTTGTTTTCATACAATTTATATTTAGACATGATACTTAATTTTCAGGTTCTCCAATGTATGGAAAGTGGCCATTGTTCTATTGTTTATTGAGAGTTCCATGTTCGTAGGGCAGTTACCGTGACAAAAGTCATCCGTGCGTGCAGTGCCTTAGTTGTTGGGTAGGGACTCTGGATGAGAACTAAATTGCCATCATAAAAAAGGAAGATGACGACGTGCTCCGTCCGCTCGCTCTGGCTGGTGTGCTGGAGCGCGTTCAGAGCCTCTGGGTGTAGTTGTCCGGTTGTTTTTTAACTCGCTCAGAGGCGTTGAACGGCTTGCAGCAACCAAATCTTTTATCTTCCTCTTTCACATGATTTTTTATTTCTCTCTCTTTCTATTAGATGACATTATAGAATATGGCCGCCAATATCATCCAATCACGTAAGAGTATTTCAGTAATAAACGACAGAGCGTTTTACAACAATCAAATTCGATGGTTGTGCGGTTGTAAACTTGTAACTCGCGCCGACACTCTAAGGTCTTGAACGGGCCGGTTGTTTCATCCGGTTGTCACGCTCGAAGGCATTGAACGGGATTAGAGCGAAAAGTTGTACTTCGCGCGAAGGCTCTGAACGCGCTCCTGTGATACGTAGTATCTCCTACATAGTCTGTGACTGCTGGTGTCTGGTCTGTGGTCTATCTATAGATTTGTGTGAATTTGTGGTTGTGCTTTGTTGGTTTGCCGGTGCGTGGTGTGCTTTTTACCTTTGACAAATTAATGTTGTGTTAAATATATTGGAATTCACAACTCAGGTAAAGTAAAATTTAAGTTTTATTAAATAATATTTCATTATTAATTACGGAATATGTTTGGTTAGTAAGTTCAAATGTAAATATTGCCTATTTGTTGGAGTTCAAAATGGCGTTGGCGGGACCGAAGCTTGGTATTGCAGCTATAGTAAAGTAGATATATTTTGTCCAATAAGTAGGTAACTTAATCCAGTAACAAAATGTCGATTCTTAAAAATAATAGCCTGGATTACTGTTTTGTGTTTTAATATTATAGGCTTCTGTCATATACAGGTTAGATGCTAACCAACAACAACTCTGTAACACTTTTACTGACCCACACAATTATAGTTGACTCACGGAACATTACATGCCGGAGTCACGCCAGCCGGGTGCCGGCAAAATATTTTCATCTGGTTTACTGAAATAAAAATTTTATATCGTTTACCATATAGGTATCTTACCACTTCACAAATATACACGAAATGGAGAGAATGACTGAATTCCGAAAATAATGCTGTGTGTAGGTCTAAACATAATACAACTATATCTTATTTGGAGTTAGATTTAAATTGCTATGAAATTAGCTATAAGTAGGGACACTACTTTTAATTTTGAAGATAATAGTATCCCTCTAAAATCTATTTAATCCATTGTAATTTACTTTTTAATATTAAAATAAAGAGCTACTGATGCGACTCAAGTTTGATTTTACTACCCGAGTCATTTGAGTAAATTTATAAAAAGTAAATTGAGTAAATTTACAAAAATATTGAAAACTCTAATTGAAGTTGGCGCCAAGCAATGATTTTCTAGAAAGTCTTAAATAAATTTGGCACTTCAATATATCCGGAGAGAGACTTTACTAGGTCGTCTGGCTTGGGTACCTCCGTCTTTCCTATTTCTGCCGCAAAGCAGCAGTGCTTGTATTGCTGTGTTCCAGTTTGAAAGGTAAGATATGGCAGAGAAATTACTGGGTACTGTGACTTTTCATCTTATGTCACAAATTTGCAACATACACTGCGGTTCTTGTGGGGGTTGCAGTTTTGACTGACCTTCGCCTGAAATGGCTTTATAAATATGATCATATGAAACTGCCAATAAAATTGTAACAAGTTAGCATATCACTGGTCATTTTCATTAATCACCAGCCTTGCTGATATGACAGTTTATTTATTCGCCAATAACCTAACATGCCAGTTCCGCCAAATTGTCTGTTCGTTTAGTAAGTCAATCCCCTTGTTCATAAGTAGCCTTATTCCTCAGTTATTTTAGTTAAATTTTACTACTTTGTCATGTTATCAACATGTTAGTTTCCTTATCCTATTAAAAATTTATTCCTCATTCATGTTTAAATTATTAGGTATTATTATACAAACTTCAATTAAAATATTAATTAGTAACCACATGTGACAGTAACAAACTGTTCAAGTAACCTTTCAAAAAGTGTCAAACATGGTTTCTACTTTTGTTTGTGCAGCTCATTAACAGGATAAAATTTCAATTGATTTGCTTGCTGTTTCTCAGAAAAAAAATCATCATTTATGTACTTTCCCTTATTTTACAGTATAAATATATTTCACCATAGATAAATACAACAGTGTCAAGCAGATTTATGGTGGTTCGATTGCCAACCTCAAAACTGGAGAGCTGTGAATATCTGCTTCTGCATAAATAAGGATCTATTGTGGATGCAAATAAGTATGGAGCAAGTAACTAAGTAAGACACAAACTTCGTAATTTGTTTATGAAAACATTTTTCTTATGCTTTATTTTTGTTAAAAACTATATCTGTAATAGATATATAATTATAGTTTATATAACAGTTACGGGTTATAGGTATATAGAACTGTGCATTTTCTTTAAAAATGCAAAATAAATTGAAAAATGAATAAATCAATAAACAAAACATTTCGTCTCGGGCGGGGTTTGAACTGCGTCTGCAACATATTGTCATAGGCATATATAGAGGGGGGCCGGATGGGCCGTGCTTACCCCAGAATGGTCTATTGCCCATCCCAGGATGTTAGGCTACTGATTCAAAATTCTATGATGTACGCCAAAATACTGATAACTTCACACAAAATCATGAGCCGGGCCCTGGAAAAAACTAGATACGCCAGTGCATACTGTGTTGACCTGTCGGCCACCAAGCTCTTACCAGCTCCATCGAAATCTTAGCTATTGATCTCTTTTTAACTTTGTTAAGCCAAAGTAGTTCGTATTGACTGTTAATAACTACGTATTGACTGTTAATAACTACGTATCAACCACATCAACATTGTTGACGTCCACACCTCTCAGTGTAAATTGGATGCTGATACGTAGTTATTAACGGTGAATAAAGACTACTCTGGCATAACAAAGTTCAAAAGAGATCAGTAACTTAAAGAGTCGAGAGTTTCGTCAGGATTGGTAAGAGCTCGGTGGCTCGGTGGTCTAGGCGTCAACACGGTATGTTGAAGGTGGGGGTTCAAAGCTGATCAGAGATGATTTTTTTTCTTTATTGATTTATTCATTTCTCAGTTATGGGTTAGTCCAAATGGGTGCATCAAGTGGTGGGGGGTAGGTTTTAACGTAGGGTTAAAAGTAATTTTTTTTTTAATTCAAATAAAAAAAAAAATTAAAAATTAATAATGTACAGCCCTGCCATATTCCCAAGAGGACGGAGCTTAGGGCGGCAAAAATTAAATGTTTGGAGTGACAGGTGTCTATCCTTTTAAACATGCTGTGTAGATTTGGACAAGATAAGTTGGGTCATTTTGTTGACCCTGGGATGACTGTAATATGAACAAACAACAGCTGACGGCTAGGGCTGCCACAGCATAGTTTGTTTTCCTTTATTCCAATAATATACATTTTTATTAAAAGTGCTAGAGCAGAAATTGTTCACTACTATGTGTACCTTTCAACCTTTTGGCTTGATACACTTTTTTATACTAACCCAGTATATGCTAGAACTTGGTTGTGGATATAAGTTCATCTGGTTTCAATTGATTTTGTATATTTTTTGTAGAGCATGTTTAGATAATCAGTTTATCCATTAGACGTATAGTAATTTATTGGTGTGGCATGTAAAACAGAACCCGGCGGCAAATAAGGCATTCGAGCTTTAAAAAAAAATTAACTAAAAACCCATTTCAAAACAAGTTAAAAATCATAAAAGAATACCAACATTACATTTTTTATTTTGAAGTCGTGTGGTCGATCGATGATCAGGGTGTTATTGTCTAAGAAAAATCTACCATGATCATCTTGAAATTACTAATCATTGCGACATCTAGACATGGTATGGCTTCTGTCAGGTGTGACAATTTTGCTAATGTCAAGTAGCAAACACACATTTTAAATTGATAAGATTTAGCGGTAATACTAGAATGCTGGGTCGGTTGGGCTACCTGTGGACAAAGCAGAGCAAGCATTAAATTGTTAGTAGCGACTTGTAGTTATGGTTAGAATTACTTGTAACATTGTAGGTGAATTATGTTGAGTCTGTGTCGACTGTCTGATAAAAAATGGTAGTGGATGCACATTGACTGTCAAAAGTGAAGGCGATCACAATAGATATTTGTTAAGCCGGGGTCCCACGGCGTGCTTTCTCACAGGCCAGATCGCGCCAAGCCAGACCAACAGGTCGTGGGAACCGTCACATCCCATGAGGCCTGCGGTGGCCCGTTGGCGCCCGGCCGATCCGTCGGGAGTCGGTAAGTTCAAAGGCGCGGCGCGGCGCGTTGATGCCTGTGGTGGCCTGTCGCGGCCTGTACAGGCGCGTCTGCGTCGGTTCTAACTCATTCATTTCACCTACGGCGGCGTGAGCTCGTACACAAACTGCAGTCATGCGCTCCGTATCACTTAATGGTCCCAGTACACGATGGCCGAGCGCACTCGCCCAGCGCGCTCGGCCAACGTGTACTGGGCCGTTTTGTGTGTATTTGGCGTTTGCCGCCAACACTCGCCGTCGACCCGATCAGTGTCGGTTTTTCGTGCACGCATCAAAGAGATTTGGCGCAAACCGCAAACAGCGTTCACACGTTGGCCGAGTGTTTAGTTCAGAGCTACGCGTCGAAGTAGACTGTAGTGTCGCGCTTACGAGTAATAGGAGTAATGAGGAGATATTTAGGTTCATTGACTTTTATCATATTGAATCCGTTATATGGAACCCAAAACAATAAAAACTTGAGCTTCGGTGGCGCTGTGGACTCGGCACTTGTCTTCCAATCGGGAGGTCCGGGTTCGAGACCGCCATGTACCACTGTGTTTTTCGTTTCGAATTTCATATGTACATTTGTCTGACGCTCCTACGGTGAAGGAAAACATCGTGAGGCAACCTGCATACATCTGCGAAGAAACTCAAAGGTGTATGTGAAGTCGACCAATCCGCTCTGGGCCAGCGTGGTTGACTAAGGCCTAATCACCCTAACATAGGGTAGGTAGCCCCTCGGTGGGGACGTATATGAGCTGTGATGATGATGATGATGATGAAGTAACTTGTCTAAATACATTAAATAATTCATGTTTAGTTAGGCCGCGATCTCCCTAACGTCCATCTTCATCTAGCGACCAACGCAGAATGAAACACGGCCAACGTGTAAACGGTACCACGAAAATCTGCCGAGCGCACTCGCCGAGCGCGCTCGGCCAACGTGTACTGGTGCCTTAACGTGTTGGACTGGCGATAACGACAGGCCGGCACAGGCCGACACACGCCGTCACACGCCGTGGGAACGGCTCTGCGCGAGACACAATCAGACGCACAGGCATCCACAGGCGTGGCGCGATCCGGTCTGGCCTGTAATAACACGCGCCGTGGGACCACCCCGGCTTTACACAATCAAAGGGCAGTAGTAAAATCTGGCACCAACTTCAAAATAAAAAATGTAATGTTAGTATTCATATTATTTTTTACATTTTGTGTTTGTGAAATCTGTTTTTAGTGAATTTAATACCAGCTCACTGAAGTAACTTGAAAGAATAGAGCATATTCTGCGTTATTTACAGCGCGGTTTTGAAAATCGTGTCGGGACAAAAAATTTCAGCAAAAATAATGAATTTCTATACAAACTTTCAACCTTTATTTCACCCCTTGAGGGTTGAATTTCCAAACACCTTTTCTGAGCGGATGTTAGCTTCATAAAAGGAACCTGCTGGCCTCTCCAGGTTCCTTTTTATCTTCCGCTCGGCGATGATGAGTCAGTTAGGACATGTAAGTGTAACTGTGTGTTAAGGAAATTATGCAAAAACTGAAATTAGTTCAGAATCGACAGTAGAATCGATTACAATAATAAAATATTATTTATTTCATAAAATCCACAGCATACAATATGTTATAAAAATTGAATGACCTATAAATTAGTCCTTAATGCCAGTTACGGATTTCCACTATTTAAAAAAAATAATTTAAAGCACAATGCAACAACTATCACAGTGACTGGTAGCGAATATTTAGGTAGGTAATTAATTACTTAAAGAAAGTTATGGGTCAGATTGCATTCAAAAATTTTACACGCGCAAAAGTCGAGTTTTATTTTTGTAAGATTGCAACAATACAAATAAAAAAAGGAAATATCTTTGTTAATAATCAACGACAAGCGCAGGAGGAACACAGGAGTGTCATCAGCATAATTGATGGTGCAGCAGGCCTATTACCGATCTCATGGTTTTCAAATGATATATCATTATGAAATCGTAGTACAAAATGAAAATCAAGATTTTCGGTCAGATTTTTGATCATTCTTTCATATCATGATGACATCATTGAAATTATGCCATTGTGATGATATCATTGGAGATCGGTATTACCAAATGAAAGAATCTCATAATTTATACCATGTCATCATACGATGAAATATCCATAATAGGCCTGCTGGATAGTGGTGCAAACGAAGTTTATTTGATATCATTTATCCATATTACTCCATACTATCCATACTAAATAAATGCGAAAGTGCGTCTGTCTGTTTGTTACCGCTTCACACTTAAACCGCAGAAGTGATTTAGATGAAATTAAGTAAAGAGATAGTTTGAGTCCTGTGAATGGACATAGGATAGTTTATATAGCAGAAATCGCAGATTAAGATGAAATTTGGTATGGAGATTTTTTTACTTCTGGGCAATTCTTCCCCACAATCAACATTGGATATAAAATAAGCAACCTAAATTTCTAATTCCATGCGGACAAAGTCGTGGGCAAAAGTTAATTACTAATGCTTCGTACTTCTCTCTATGTTGCACCTAGTTTCAGTTCATTTCTGTTATTGTAGTAGTTTTAAAATTTAAGTCTCAATTGATTATTCAAAATTTAAATAAACACTTAAAACAGTTCAGATGTAATGGTGACTTAGCATTTTCTTAAAAATATTAAAAGAATACATCGATACAAGATAAAAAAACAGAGGGAATTTCAGTTGAAGTCAAAGTAGAAATATTTCGTGAAAATAGATTAAAAGTGAAGCAAACTTTAAAATGTTATTTTTGTTACTTTGCATTTTCTTTATAAATGCTAAATTAATAATTGTTAAGCTCGATCGATGTGCATTATTTATTGCTGGGAACTGTAGGGTAATTAGTAGACTCTTGGTTTGCTTTAATTGTAAAAAATTGGAAAAAGAAAGAGTGAATAAAAAAACCTTTTTCCAACTTTATTACTTATTCTGGTTTTTTAGAATAATTTTATTTAAATACCAATAAATTGGTAAGATTAAAACATTATTCTTTGTTTTATTGTCGAAATATGGTTAATAAAGCATTTTTAAGTAGACCCTACGAACCGGTATTGTGGGAGACGGCCAAGCCGACACGCAAGCACCTATTACTTAGGTCATAGACTCTAGCACCAAATCGACCCGTCATTATACTGAAAGAATCCTGAGCGTCAGTCTGTACAAGATTAGTGCGGCTCCTCAAACCAAGGGCGGATTCAGGATGTACATTGGGGGGGTCATTGGTGTATAGAAAGTACCAAAATAAACAAAACAATCCCGCCCCCCCAAGCGAGGCTCTAGGAGGAGGTAATTCTGCTTTAACACCCCCCTCACCCCCTTGTATCCGTCCTTGTGTGATGGCTTCTCTTCATTATCCGCGAATACAGACAATTACGCGCGAGCACGATTGTGTAGAGGGCATACTCGGCTGTGCGCGCCGATGATCGTCTATGATCGCCTGCGACCCGTGAATTGTTGGTTTTCGGGCACGCATCAAAGGGAATCGCCTGGTGGTTGCTTATAATAGGCGAACGTGGACGAACGTGTGGATGCTTGCACGATGATCGTGCCGATTATAGACGAGCACACGATCAACGATCATCGCCGATAATGTAGTGCAGACATCAAACAAGCGAGCGAAGTGTGTGAGCTCCTTACCAAATAGTCTATTGGTTAGAGAATGTGTTAAAACTTTTAGATTGGCGAGGACTCTGCATTAACATAAACGGCGAGCACATGACTCGCCTTCGTTTTGCTAATCACATTGTAGTCATGCACGAGAGTATATGGAAGGCACAATGCTCGACGATCTCTGTAGATAAGACTGAAATGAATTCAAATTCCCATGTCGTACTCACTCATGTGAAGGTTGAAAGATCTACATTGGAAGTTTCCTGGGGGAATAAATAGCCCTAGAAAGAGTAATATTCCAAGAAAGAGGTCAATCGACACCCAACTTGACTTGAAGTTATGGAGCATATTTTCGGCCCATCTGCCGTAGTGTCTCTAAACGAAACTTCAGATTTGGCAGTTTACAATGCGTCTGTTTATCATAAGATGACTCGAGGGCATCCAAAGGGCAATGGATAGTATTATGCTCGGGGTTTCTCTACGTGATCGAATAAGAAATAATGAGATCCGTAGAAGAACTACAGTCACTGAGATGATATAGCCAGAGTTGCGAATCTTAGGCGGTAGCGTGCAGGACACATGTACCACAAGACTGCGGAACTGCCTTGAGTGGTAGCTGCGCACCGAGAGAGGTATCTAGCTTTGTTAGGTCCTCTAGTAGGCCTAGCACGGCGCGTGGACTATAGAAGAGAAAGTGACTAACCCTCGTCCCGTCTTGCGTCATTGTTATATGAGAGAGCGAGAAGAAACATGTTATTTGTCTCTTGTCCCGTTTTATCCACGGTCCGTGCTACGCCTGCAGAAGGTGGATCGGCAGTCTGGTAAAGATTTCGGGATTTTGGTGGAGGACTATGTCTAACAGTGGGCGTTTTAACTGAAACATCGTTTATGTAATAAAAATTGAATTAAATATAAAAAAATATAAACCTGGATTTGCTAATGTTAAAATTTATGCATGGGTGTTATTTTTTTTATTAAATGGCATAATTACGTTTAATTATTAAACATTTTAATTTCCAGCACTATTTCACTCTACGGCTTTACCGTTTTCTTATTTGGCGAACTTTCTTACACATTGGAGTTCAGTCATTCGGCCCTCAGAAGAACAACTAAAGCATTTTTTTGGCACCAACTCAAAGATTGCATTAACACATAATTTCATTGAATTAGAGGCAATACTATCATTTGGCTACCTAATCAATGTCACTAGTTGACTCGGCGAACTTCGTACTACCTCAGAATTAGTCAAAACTAATGAAAATATCAACTTATTAGCTGAATTAAATTCAGTTTCTATTAAGATAAAAAAAATACTCAAAATAAAATTATCTTTATGCATTTTGAGGATTCATCATTCATATATCAAAGGCAAAATAAAACCTTTGTGATACATTGCTCTTACTGGCATATCGGAACCAGCATGTGTTGTATACTACACGAATTTCATTTTTGTACATGTTTTGTTTCTGTATGGCGTTGTATACGCATTTAATTTTTTTGTGATATTTCTACATATTTTTTTCTAATAAGAAACTACTCGGAAATCGAGACAAACAATGTAGAAAATTCATCCATATACCGTCTGTCTGTTTCGAGATTTATAATAGAAAAGATCGTTCCTTACAAAATTTATGAGAAACTTGAATTTTTCCAATGTTTTATAGTTAATATGCTATTCGAGGCGGAGATTAATTCAACAAATCAAAAATCATAAAAATCGGTCCAGTCATTATTGAGTAATAATAAGTGGTGTAACTAACCCGATTTTCTTTTATATTTCTTGTAACAATCTGGTTTAAGGCCAACTAATTGGACGCCCACGTCAATTTGATGCCTTGACGATAGTTAGTTGAACTAGAATCACTCAATGTTTCACATTTTCGCGTATTAAAAGCTAGCCCCTTGCAGATGCCTGACCGAGACTCAGCCAAGCGATTCAAATTTATTTCAGTATTATTTCACTGTGGCGCTCAGTAGTCATCAAAACGAATATGGTGTCAACAGCGCAAACCATGAATGGTATTTTTCGTTCTCGTGTGCAATTTTAAGTGATACGCACATTTGTCAGCTTCGTACGAGCCGCATTTTGGAATTCGTTGTACGAAATAATATGAATCCTCGCATATTTGACCCGCACTGTAAGCGCCGAATTTCAAAAATGCGGTAGGAATCCGGGTATTGAAAGAGGCATGCTGATGACGTCGTATAGTTATAATGCGACGCGAACGGCGCGTGCCGATATGTGCGGTCACCTTTTAAAGGGGCACAGTCAGTCCACTAGCGCCGCCATTCGTTTTTTATTAATTATGATGAATTAAAGACGTTTCTACAAAAAATAGTCACTAACTCAATATAGATACTTCAGATTTATATTTACGTATTTTGTACACATTAACCGTATAGAATCGTCCCATCCTAATTATTGCTAAAAGTTTTTTTTTTTACCAATTTAGCCACTTTTAGCAATAATTCTGATTATGATTATTCTTATACTTTTAATCTATGGCTGAATAGCTTCCAAAAATCTAAAATATCTATATTGAGTTCGTGACTGCTATTTTTTGTAGAAACGTCTTTAATTCATTATAATTAATAAAAAACGAATGGCGGCGCTAGTGGAGTGACTGTGCCCCCTTAAGTGTGATATAGTCAAAATAATATGAAAACGTGGAGGTGCTCATAAATTATCAATATCTAATTTAGTTAAATGACTACACGACGTTCAGACATGGTTAAACGTTGCGCTCAATGACTTGGCTAGTTGTCCTTCAGCCATTTAATTAGATGCTGGCGTTTAATAAACGGCCTAGGCGTTCAATTACCTGGCTAATTAAATCGGATGGCTACGACATATTCTATTATAATTATTCCACAATGATTCTATTAAAAATATTTTCCTTTGATAAGTATTTACATGTTGTATTTATGCACTAGAATGGCTGAAAAAAAGAAGGAAGGTGAACCTGAGGTGGAGGAGGAGTTCTCCGTTGAGAAAGTGTTGGATAGACGTATCAGAAATGGAAAGGTAATGTTAAGCATTAGCTATTAAAGTTATTTTAAACATTCTGTTTATTTCATTTGTTTTTTAAATTTCTTTTTATTCACACCCTTGCAGGTGGAATATTATTTGAAATGGAAAGGTTACAACGATGATGACAATACGTGGGAGCCCGAAGAAAATTTAGATTGTCCTGATCTTATACAAGCCTTTGAGGAGGCTAGGAAAAAGAAAGAAGCAGGTAAGATAAAAAATTCTCCTCACCGACCTAATAAGTTCACTGCTGGGTGGGTACATGTTAGTGGGGAACTCCAGAGCCTCGTCTATTGGTCGGTAGAGTGTTTCACGAGCAGGAGAGGTTAACTTGGATTCCATAAGCTGTTATTCAGAATCCTTTATATTCCAAGATCATTGTGTTTTGCTATTTACATTAATTTTGCTTATGGAATCATAAAAAAACGTCGTAAATGCAGACTGCAGCCATAATAATTTTGTAATGTTTGGTTAATATGATTGCCTCTACGAAGATTAAATATATATAAATGTTAATGATATTAGTGCAAAGAGAACATTCATTGCTAGAAATCCTATTCCGCCCTTTTTGGGTCAATGAAGTTAATCTCTTGAGTAAATTATGAAAAATATATATACAAGTTTATATTTTAATTATCACAAAAAATTTGTGTACTTGTAACTTTGACATCGCAAAAAAAATCAGCTGTTCCATACATCTAGGTTCAGTGAATGTTGAATTTGTATGGAACAGCTGATTTTTTTTGCGATTTCAAAGTTGGTCCCATAGTGAAAGTTATTCAGTTTGCTTGTCTGAACAAGCACACAAATTTTTTGTGATAATTAAAAAATAACCTTGTAAGTATAATATATTCAAGGTTGACCAAACCCTCAAATGATTTCTTCAAAAGTGTTGTCAGTTATAAGCATAGGTAACAGTCATAGAACTGTTGTTGAGAGAGTGTTTTAATAATAATTAGTTATTTATAATTTTAGAGGGTAAATTGACAAAGGTCGATAAAAATGCCCAGAAACGTAAATCATCTGCAACGCCAGATTTGAAAGGAGCCAAAAAAACAAAAAGTGATGACAAAAAAGCTTCCGGGTTTGATCGCGGATTGGAACCTGAAAAAATTATAGGTAAGTTATGTCCTCTTAACTTTATATCTCAGTAGTTTTTTTGTAATTTTGACAACGCAAAATATAATATGTGTCTGGTGTTTTTTACGAGTAGTATTTACCCAATTGCAAATCAGAAAATCTTCGTTGCATGCAAATAAAATCTCAGTCCTAATCAAATACGAGGGCGATTCAACAAATATTTAGCCTACAAAAGAAAGACGAAAATTTTAAGAAAGTAGAGATTTATTTTTCAACATAGTCTCCTTTCAATTCAATACACTTGGCCCAGCGATGCTCCAAATTTTTTAACCCGTCCAAAAAATACGATTTCCCGAGGTCTTCAAAATAGGTCTCGGTGGCGGCGATGACCTCATCATTCGACCCAAATCTTTTGCCGGCGAGTGACTTTTTCAGATTTGGGAACAAGAAGAAGTTACAGGGAGCCAAATCTGGAGAATACGGTGGATGGGGCAGCAATTCGTAGCGCAATTCGACCAATTTGGCCATGGCGACGGCGGAGGTGTGAGCCCGCGCGTTGTCGTGGTGGAACTTTTTTCTTTGCCAAATGGGACTGTTTTTTTTTTCAATTCGGCGTCGAATCGGCCCAATAAGTCGGAATAGTACTCGTACAGCCCCGTTATTTTTTTACCCTTCTCGAGGTAATCGATGTAGATCACACCTTGTGAGTCCCAAAAAACACTGGCCATCACCTTTCCGGCCGATTGAACAGTCTTCGCCTTCTTTGGAGCACGTTCGACTGTTCCTTGGTCTCTGGTGTGTACCAGTGAACCCATGTTTCGTCGACGGTCACAAAACGACGCAAGAACTCCGCCGGATTGCGTTGAAACAGCGCCAAACATGTCGCCGATGTGGTCTCACGGTTGCGCTTGTTGTCTGCTGTGAGCAAACGCGGCACCTATCGCGCCGATAACTTTTTCATACCCAGTTCTTCGTGCAGAATATGATGCACTGTCCCTTCTGCGATGCCTACAGTCCTCAGCTATCTCGCGAATCTTTATTCGCCGGTCTGCCAACACGAGATCGTGGATTCCTTTTACGTTTTCCTCCGTAGTAGTTGTTTTCGGTGCACTTGGGCTTGGCTCATCAAAAACCGATGTGCGGCCACGAGCAAACTCGTTGAACCAATTTTTGACGGTCGCCATCGTAGGAGAAGAGTCACCGTATACAGCATCCAAGCGCTCTTTGATTTCGCTGCGCGTTTTCCCTTCCAAAAACAAGAATCTAATCACTGAACGATATTGTTCTTTTTCCATTTTTGTAAAACCGACCAATATGCTCGCTTCCAAAGGCTGTCAAAACAAAACAAATGAAGGGAAAAGATTGAAAACTTCTTAATAGACTTCAAAAGGTATTTACTGCACGATAGTAAAACTCTTTTGTAACAACAGCGCCATCGGGCGGCGAGGCTAAGTAATAATTGAATGCCCCTCGTATAGTGGTACGAGTGTACAGCAAAATAGTTAAACCACAAATTATTATTCTTTTAGCACGGGGACCCATCACGAACAAAAGTAAAATAATTCGATAAAAGCATCAATAGATGGCGCTACTTTAATCGATTTTTGTAATGACTTTTTAGTGAATTTAGTAAAAGTCAACAAGGAGATTCAGAAAACTATTGATTATATTTTAAAAAATCACTTAGCACGTGGGAAGTATCAAAATACGTTTTTAAGTCATGCTAGAACGGTTTAACATTTCTTTTTACAAATTTATAGCACTCCTAGCGACAATTGTCTGAACTTCAATGTATCTCTCAAAAGCATAGCTCAAAGTAGTACGCAATGTCTGCTTTAACTATTTGATTACATACTGCTCACTCATAGATGGCACTACTTATGTATGCTTGTTCGTATGGTCACAGATTGAGTTGAATTATTTTATTTTATTATATTACCTACAAGGTGTTTGGTATGTAAGTATTTTGACATAATCATAATAGTAATGGCGTCATTGAAAATTCGAAATTGCAAAATTAATTTTCTAATTCCCATACATTTGAAAGTGTAATGTCGAATTATGGTCGAATTACACAAAAACATGACATCTTAAATTTCACCACTTCCAATAGGTCAGGATTGGTCTACTCGTTAGATCTTCGTTTTTAAATCTGTGTGGCAGTGGTTCGATCCTGTCCTGATGTAGTTATTTTTTTTTAAAATTGCTTGTTTTATTATTTTCTTTTTCTTTATTGCTTTTTGTTTATTAAGTATATCAATTCCTTTTATTTATATCTCAATTTGTTTTTTATTTATAATTTTCTTTTAAGAACAAAAAGATTTAGGTTAGGATTAGAAACGCGATTTTAATAAGTAAGAACGTACCCTATTTAATATTTTTTCGGAAATTTTCAGTTAAATGCCTACGAACCGAAAAAAAAGTTTCACTTGCATGTTGGTTTCATAAAACCACAGTGATTTTTTCACTGACCTAACTATTTTGTATGGGGGATTTCAAAACTAATTTTACAAATCTGAATTTTTAATAACATCATAAGTATTATTCAACTATGTTAGGTACATACATAGTCATAGATAATATAGGTAAGTAATACGTAAAGTACAGTCAGCAACACGTCAAGCTTTACATTTGCATTACGAAAGCCGCCGCTATTACGAGCGACATAAGGGCAGTCTTAAGGTCAACATTTAAAGCCCAGCGTGAGTATTCATGAAAGAAAAAAGAAAGAAAGAAAGAAAATGGTTTATTCAATGGCACTAACACAGAATAACAAATAAAAAAAGGGAAAACACTAATAGATGTGCCACGGAAAGGGTATCTACTCAGCATAATGCCGAGGCGTCGCAGACTCCCCGGCGCTGGTCTTCCGTAGACACCCTGAAGAGGCACCACTATGGCACACACACACTAAGCTATAAACAACAATAAAAATCTTAATATCTACGTAATACACTCAACATGGAATAATAGAAATATACAAATCAATACATATAGGTACATAAAGCTCCACGTATATACATTGTATCAACAGCATGACGTGTCATAAATTCTTATGGTATAACATTGATTTATACGTCAATTTTTTACCAAATTGTAACACATTTAGCTTGTTGCAGCCGGCCGTAAGCGTATGATGTTTTACAAGACCTATTTACGCAGTCATGAACTAAACAAAGCATAATAAGCATAGCAGTTCACAAAGTGCCATCTGTTGAGTGCGTGCGAGAACTACTGAGCCCAATGTAGCAAAGGCTCGATGGCCCGAGCTTGCTGGTGCGTCATCTCGCGGTGAAATGGTGAAATAAAATAGTTCGAGGAATAGCCCGATTTAAGTAGGTCCCATTTCGTTGTATGGGATGGGGCATCTGTACTGTAGTATTATATTATCTGTGCTTTTAGTAACAATTTAAGTTCGTATCGCGTCGCTATGATTTGATTTGATTGACGTCGTATTGAAAAATTGATCTTTTTTATGAACTTGCATCTAATAAAAACTACTATATAGTGCACAATCAACCATTTATATATATATATATTTTTTTTAAAACAAAGTTATCATTGTATACCATACTGTGGCTTATCTAAGTAAAACACCAGTTTGCCAAAATTACGATTACACAAAATTTTTAATTAATAAAAATAAATATTTGCCCTAATCAAGTGTAAATAATTTATATTTCATGAATTTAAATTGTTGGATGATACATTATTTGATGTGAATTTAAAAATATCCCATTTTTAGGGATAAGGCCAACAGTCCATAAACTTACTGGTGATATCTTCCGAGTTGTCAAACAAAAACTGTGGAATGACCCTATATGTCTTACATATACAGAACCCAGTTCCTTTATAAACGAAATATGTGCCCCTGGTTTGGTATAATTATTCTAAACTTATTCGACCCTTTAAAACAGTTTTAACTGTCTTCATAACATCGAATTGCGGGATTAAAAAAAAAAATTTGCTTGCAATTTTTCTGTCTTATCCTAGTTTCATTTAAATGTCTAATCTTCTATGTCTGTTTAATCTTCTTAGTGTCATAATATTTCTACGAAGTTAGTCGACTGTGCTTCAGAGTCGGCATCAGATTATGTAGACAGGCATCCATAGGCTTTTCAGCCACTGTGTCAGCAGTGTGCAGAACATCTGCAGCCGACGAACAAGAGGAAAGGTGGATGTCTGAACTTACTACAGACTTATTCACATGATATGTCATTTGATTTAGTTTTGCCATGCCACTTTCGGAACCGTTATAACCTTTTGATATTTATAATTATCATTGATAATAATCATAACTTTTATTGGCTCTCATTTTGAAAATAAAATCCTTTTGTTTGAACATTGTTAAAGATTGGTTTGTATTTATTTACAGGGGCTACTGATAGCAGTGGTGAATTGATGTTTTTGATGAAGTGGCAGGGAACCGATGAAGCTGACCTTGTGCCAGCTAAGCAAGCAAACGTAAGGTGTCCACAAGTAGTCATCCAGTTCTACGAGGAGCGACTAACGTGGCACACACCAGCTCCAGATGAGACCAACAATGACGAATAGTGTGATAATAATCTACTTCAACATTTGCAGATTCAGGTAAATTTGACAAATTTAATATGAAAAAAAAATGGTTTTGTTGTTTTGCATCCAATAAATTGCATGCATCACAATTATTTTTTTATTTTGTTGTTTATATAATTTTCGATTTTCTTTTTAGGACCGATGTATGCTGTCGGAAGTTGCTGTAACTGTAGCAAATAAGACATTTAAAGTTAGTTATTCAAGAACTTAATCACGTCGACGATATATTGTTATGTGGTTCAGACAATGAGGAGAATTTTTTCCATTTTTTTATATTTAGTTGACATTTAAAAGGAAAATTGACATTTTCTAATTGGTAGTAATTTTAGGAGAAACATAGGTATGTTAATTACGGAATACTTTGAGTGCATAATTCATTTTTTCAATATCTCAATAGATTTATGTTATTTTGAGTAATATTAGTAATAATAAAATAGACACAATCACAAAATGTACTTAATGTATATTTTGTAACTGCAATGGAACCTTTCTTTTTGGAGTCTTATGTTTTTGTTTCATGAGTACCAGCACAAACATTTTATATTCTACATCCATAGCTTATATCCACAAAAAAATATTTTATTTCTTAAAAATGTTGTGTTTGACACATGACAATTTTTGACCAGTTGTGTTGCATTTCGGCTTTTTCAAATTTTATTGAAAATTTTCCAACATTTGATAAAGCGAAGTACCTACTTAAGTTTTGGGAAAATTAATTTCAGATTATTGTTAATTATAACTTTCAAGAGTATTGCAAAATCGGCAGTTTTACAAAACCGCGTGGATTTGTATATTCGCTGACTATACATTCTGTCTCCTAAATATAGGGACATGTTATTAATTCTTCATTCAAATCCTTAAAAAAATGTCATGTTAGAAATTGAAAATCCGCAAAATGGTTTTCTATTTAAGCTACCTAGATAAAAATATATTTTTTAAGTTAAACGGTTTTATTGAAACTAGCTGTGCCCGCGACTTTGTCCGCGTGGAATAGTATCGGCTGGACCGATCTTGATAAAAAGTAGCCTATATATATATATTATACCTTATATAATTAGCTATGTATTAGTGAAAGTCCCGTCAAAATCGGTCCAGCCGTTCCGGAGATTAGCGGGAACAAACAGACAGACAGACAGACAAAAAATAAATAAATTGTGTTTTTGTTATTGGTACCCGATATACATTCATACCCATTTAGTAAAAACTTGTTATTTTGACATTACAAACAGACACTTCAATTTTATTTATTTGTATAGAAAAAGATAATGGTAGTTTTCCAATTACAGAGCATAATGCGACTCAGTGGCGCACAATGCCGAATTATGCTGATGCTTAATTGGAACGTGAATTAGTTTTCAAATGCACCAGCAGAGTGCGCTAAGTTCAGTGTTGAAAAAAAGAAATATTCATAGAGTTAGCAATAACCTCATTAATGTGTAAATAATGTGGTATACATAATAATTGGTTGAAAACTATTTACGGTTATTTTAAGTAATTTGGATTTTGATTATTTCATTACCATTTTTTTTATTTTGAGTAATTTTTGTACCTTCATCCATACTTATATTTATTTTTTAACACAGTTTGAATTATCTTTGATTATTTCAAAAAAACTACAATGAAACGAAAGCTTTAAAAATTTTTCAACAATAAATAATATTACTAACGATTATATATAAATAAAACATTTCGATCAATGCCAACTTAAAGAAAAAACACTTGTTAATTTTCTGTCACTGAGTTGGTATCGATTGCACGCATCACACGAAAACATTGCTTTTGAGAGTGCTCGATTGTGCGAAGTGTTGCTCAGTGTTGCCAGATTTTTTCCACATTCCCCCCCAAATACATTTAAAAAACCCCTAGTTTCTCCAGTTTGATTGATAAAAAACCTCTGACTATTTTGGCCATGTCATACACATAAGCTTTCTAATATTGACAATACAAAACTTAGAAGTTTTCTTCAAATTACCTATTTTAATTTATTTCACATACATAGCCGTGTGTCTGTCGATTCGGATTTTTCGTTATAAATGTCTGTGTGAGGCTGTGGAAAACAGTCTTTTAGCCGGAATTATGATAAACAAGACAGTTCAATGGTAACATAATGTGTTGCCAGCTAATACTCGTAAGTTTTAGTGTCCCATTCATTCTATTTGGTGAATAAATTGTCGGTCTTGTCTGATATAAAAAGGAATTTGCCATTTGGTTAGAATAGTAGAAAACCTTCAGAAAATCCCCTAGATAAATTTCGTGATATCAAAACCTCCAAAAAACCTCAAAGACCTGCAAAAACCCCTAGGATTTAGGGAAATCCTCTGAATTTGGCAACACTGGTGTTGCTGTAGTTGGAACATTCAACGTTAAGCATTATGCCGCATAATGCGCTCTAGTGCTGTAATTGGAAAACTACCAATGATGTAGATAATGTACTAAAAAGCTTAAAAAATAACGGAGTGGCTATTCGGACCCGGGTCCCAATAGACGTCGATTGCTATTCGGACCCGATAGAAGCGTAATCAAAAATAACGGGATAAAACTGAAAACTGTAGGTAGGTGAGACATTATGACGACATACAGCGCAGCGAGCGAAGCGAGCGGAACATGATACTTCACGTTTCATGCTCTGCTCGCAATAATCTATCATTATGTAAAATCCACCCCGTCGCCATTTTTTCCCGCCTGGGTCCGAATAGCAATCGACTTCTATAGGGACCCGGGTCCTTATAGACGTCGATTGTTATTCGGATCCGATAGTGAATTTATATCGAAAAAAACTTAGGATCAAACTGAAAACTATAGGTTAGGTTAGATATTGTGAAAACACAGAGTGGAGCGAGCGAAGTGAGCGCAGCAAGAAACTATGAAAACTGCATGTTTTCATTCTCCGGGTCCGAATAGCAGTCGACTTCTATAAGGACCCGAGTCCGAATAGACACAGCCAAAAAATAATTAGGTCGGTCCATATTTAGGAGATGATGACAATATAATTACATAATGTATGTTCAGGATTTATATTTTTCCAGGATGGCTGCCATCGCAAAATGGCGGAATGGCCATTTTGTGGCGGCAGCCAACCTGGAAAATATACTAAACATACATAATTGTAATGTCATCAAAATTAATGGTGGGTACCAAATTTTAAGATCAATCAGGAATAGGGACAACAAACAGCAGACTATAGAAGAGAAAGTGACTAACCCTCATCCCGTGTCGATTCATTGTTATATGAGAGAGCGAGAAGAAAGAAACATGTTATTTGTCTCTTGTCCCGTTTTGTCCACAGTCCGGGCTACGCCTGTTGGGCAAGCTAAATAAAATAGTCATAGACCTACAAAAAAATACGGACGTAGTGTTGCATTAAACAAATGTGAAGTATGCAAGGTCCTATAATTTCATTAGTTTGTACACGACCTACACACAAGCACAGATGCACCAGTGGGGCTAGCACGCAGGAGAATCGAAAATCGAATCGAAATCCGAATCGAGGAGTTTGTATGGCAATTCTATTAGTTCTGCTACTCACCGTCGTGGCGCTAATAAAATTGCCATACAAACTCCTCGATTCGGATTTCGATTCAATTTTCGATTGGTCAGACAAACCGCCGTCGTTTCTCGATGAGCAAGACACGCACATAAACAAATGTGCTGCCATCTGCATGCTTCACTCTTGATTCAACAACGTTCCGTCGCGTCTTTTTTTCAGGTCCGTGTTAATAGTTAACCATTTAATGAAAACATGTCCATTCCCAGTGTTGTTAAAGGAACAGACATTTCCACTCTCTAGTACAGGCCGTAAACAATAGTTAAAACAGCACGTTCGTTCGATAGTGCTTCATTGAAAGATAAGAGGGAGAAAAAGATGCTGTGAGCTTGCAACGATCTCGACCGCTAAGAATAGTCCGTCTATAGAAGTCTACTGTAAGGTCGGCTGTCATTGACGGCACGTCTTGGCATGTCACGGGATTTTCTAATTAAATGATAATAATAATATAAATGAAAGATCATTAAGTATTATTTCGGAATTGTAATTTTTTGTCAAAAATAAAAATATATATTTTTGAAAATTAAAATACTATTTTTAATCCTAGTGTGTCCTGTGACTCGAAATTATAACGAATCAAGCGTTAATGCAACTAGAGTGGCCCAGGCGACATAACATTGCATTTTTTTTTGTAATTATCTGTAAAAAGTTGCAGTAAACTTCGTTCACCAAAACACTAGACGACTACTCACGTCAAAACACTAATCACGTAATCATTGACGCTTGTATTTATCGGTAAGGCAGTCCATAAAATGAAAAAAGGCTATAAGAAATATGTAATACTGTTGCAATTACAACGTGGTGTCGATTTTTACGTAGGGGGGGAGGTGCATCCAATGAATTTGCCACGGGCCTTAGTTACACCACTGCTGCTACTTACTATAGTCCGGTCAATTTATACATTCACCCTTGCATAAATTCCCAGATTGCTTAAAATTTGCAGGGACGTAAGCTTGTAATTGTAATGAAATTGTGAAAAGTCCCCATGTCTGCAAAACATTTTATTCAAGGTCAAAGTTCGCAAAAATGGGTTTTTGGATTTTTCAGCGAAACGGTTACATTTATATGATAAAATTACCAATGTGAATATTTGTTTATCGATGTTTATTTATCCCGCAAGAGATTTTAAAGCGCAAAAAAAGGAGTTTAAATTTTAATTTTTTATTTATGTTATGCAATGTATGGCGCGCCGGCATCATTTTTGTTCCGCTCACACCGGTGCGTTGACGTTTGATGACCCAAACAGCTGATTCCGCGCGCAGTATGATGGAAATATACGATTTACAAACGATACGATTTAGAAAAAAATAATAAAAATTTCTGATTTTTCCGAGAGAAAATTTCTGAATTTTCCGAGAGAAAATTTCACTGATTTTAAAATTGGGATCATGGTCTGAACTCACTGTTAAAAGAAATGGGACTCCGTCACTTATACCCTGTATATCAGACAAAAATTGTATATCACGCAATTATCTACAAAAATTGTCCTTACACTTTTTTTCATAACATTTCTGAAAAAAAAGCGATTACAAAATTTACTTTAGTATTCTCGATAATATGCATACGTTTTCTCGTCACCAATGAGGTAGTGTACCTAGCGCGATTTTTTTACCGTGGTTTCCCCGGTAGGCCTACTCCCCGGTCTATCTTAGTAAAATTTAAAATGTCCGCTCGCACTACAACTGAAGTAAATTTTGTGATCGCTTTTTCTCAGAAATGGTTAATGTTATGAAAAAAAATGTAAGAATAATTTTTGTAGACAATTGCGTGATCTACAATTTTTGTTGGAGATATTTTTATCATAGTAAGTAACAACAGTTTTGCTGAAAAATCCCAAAAACCCATTTTCGTGAATTTTGACCTTGAATAAATTTTTTTGCAGACATGGGACTGTTGGGGACTTTACACAATTTAATTACAATGGTGTCCCTAACGTTAACACTAGAACGGACGCGTGGGCTACATATGTAACCCAGCGTATAATAATTTCTAATATTTACTAAGTTTTTTTAACTAGAGTGTCTGAATCTCGTGTATTCCTCTAGGTAGTATTAATCTCCGTAGTGGCCAGTAGCGTCTCGTACTCCGCGGCACACGGAATTTTGAGAAATTCGTTGTCAAACTGCAAGGGCTACACGTGTAGCCCGCGTGACCACTTACGAGAGTTTTTTTTAAGTGTACATTTTGTGAAATAGAGGTAAATATAACATTTATTTTGTAATTATTGGTGTAAGAATATCCCTATTTGTTTATTTAGTGTACTGAGTTCGTGTTTATGTCAATCACCAGCACCCTTCTCGCTTTATTAGACCATTGAGGTCGAGACTACTGAGAAATACAAAGATGGTTGCAGGAAGATGATGAAAATTACTATGTGAGCGGAAGTGAAGAGGAAGCAGTGAACGTAGGACAAAGTCTCCCGCACGAATCTCCACATGAATCCGCCCTAGTTATGGCGTCGACATTTTTGACATAATGGCTAGACAATATGACGTTATACGTTATAGCCGAAGATGACCTTTTACGTTATTTTACAATTTTGTCAATATGGCAGGCATAAAATGAATAACCCTGAGCTGAAAGTTGTACGACGCAAATACCTACAAGAAGTCTGATTCTCGCTCACGAGTCCTTGCATTGAGCGTCGTATATCACAACAAAACATGACCAGAGGTATAAAACTAAAGGGGAGACTTCTTTTAGGACTTTCTAAACAATCCGCTCTACAGAATATGCCTATACGAGGAAGTGTTGGTCGATGTTCTTTATGCAGTAGGGCTCGTGATAGGAGCACGCGCAAATATTGCAGCAAATGCATGCGACGCATTTGTAGCGAACACCTGAATGCATGTCAACAGACTGATTTTTATTTTATTTCTTAATTATTTCATTAGTTTTATTGCTAAAAATAATTTTTATTTTTTATAATATACGTTCCTATTAGTAATACGACAGCTTGATCTCGAAGTGTCTAAAAATTTAGATTTTTTTAGAAGTTTACGTTTTGTTTAATAATTAATGAAGAGCTTAAATTTTAGACACAATAATTTGCTCGTGGTATAAATAAAGACGTATTTTTATATTATAAACTGAGTTTTATCAATTTTATACCTTTTATCAAAATTAAGGTAACTACAAAAGGGCTACAAACCCGCACGACCACTCACGAAGTCTAATAGGGCGCGTCTACTGTAGTGATAATGCATCTTTTCAGTTTCCTGGGAATTTATGCAAGGGTACCCCTATTCTAACGGCTAAATTGACTGGACTACTAGGAGTATTTATGTTCGGTGGTTCTCACTCTGTTTTCGTTCAAAGTTTTCGTTCAAACTAAAAAAAAGTAATGACATGCATTTACACAACATCTTACACTGCCACTTGGTTTGGCTCGAAGAAATCTCTTCCAGAGATAAGTCCGCCCTTGTATACCTTGTACTCACTGTATATTTGAATGTTTATGTGTACAATAAATAATTATATATATGAAAACAAAGCTTAAGAAGTCTATTTTAATAATCAATAACATACAGGATGGATTTTTGAGATGGGATTTAAAGGGCAGGTACATTAACCGTTATAGTTACAAGAAAACATTGTTAGGCAACCATTCATAACTCTTTAAGATATTCTGATCTGCATTCACAGATTTTGGAAAAAAGTTACAGTAAACAAAAAAAATGCTGAGATAGCAAAAAAAAATTTTTTATGCCTATCGATCCTATTTCATGTAGGTATCAAAAGACTCTATGCATAGATATAGAATGAAATAGATGGGCTATAAAAGCCGTCAAACATGAGGAAAAGAGATAAACTTATACACATTGCCAAAGGAAAGAAGAAGATGGCATAATTTTTTTTGTCCTCGTTACCGTATATAGGTGAAACTGGTAGTGGGGATTGTTTATCACCAGCGTCTGGTGCTAGACAAATATGTGGAAGAAATTTGTTGTGTGAATTATAGCTTACTGTGTAATTATTTAACACTTTAATTAGTGTAATTGTTAACTATTTGAACATTTAAATTATGGTGCACTGCTCCGTTTTAGGTTGTAATAGTGATAGTGCTAGAAAACAGGAAAATATAACCTTTCACAGGTAAGACCTAAATTGTGTCAATAAAAAGCGCCAAAACTATTTTTTAAATTATAAATACAAGTTATATTGCAATATTTTATCCTTCTACTATGGCTCTCAATCATATTATGGGATTAAACATGAAATTTCAAACTAAGTAGTAAGGTTACTGTTAACCTAACAAGCTAGGAATGTCGCCATACAATATGGCCACGTATACAGCCAACGCGTATAACATTTTGCCGGGTTATAATGATACCAGTTACGCTACGACAATTTTTCCTTGATTCGTAGGTAATTTGTTACGTGAAAGGGAACTCACATATTAGTTTCTGTGTTACATTAATATTGACATATTTAAGTATAAAATTTTGAGCATTTTAGATAACAAAGGTAATTCTTTTGAAGTGAGACTTTCCATTTGCTTGTTTGTCTGTATTTAACAGATTTCTTTCGGAGATAACTACTCGAAAACAGTTGGGTTAAAGCTACTGGTCGATTGAATTGGCAGTCAACCAAGCATACCCGAATTTGTTCTAAGCATTTTGAACAACAGTGGATTCAGAAAAACAAAAAAGGCACTTTTCTTAGGAGTGGTGCTATTCCTAAACTTTTTTTACAGGTCAGTAATAGTCAGTATACATATTATATCTACAAGGTACATACCCTATCAAGCCAAAACCTAAATTTATTTTTCACAAACCCAACCATTTTTATGGGGGATTTCGAAATTTATTTTACAGTTTTGGATTAACATGGGTAGGGTAGGTACCAAATCCTTTTCTACTATTTTGATATGGCCAAACATATTATTAATGGTTTGATTTTGGTCATTTTCTACTAATATAACAAAGTCTCTAATGGTCAGACTTGTTATATTAATAGAAAATGACCAAAATATTTTACAAAAAATAAAAACCGACTTCAAAAACACTGAAAAGTTAAAAATAATATAAGAATAGGTACAGACATCACACTTCTATATTGAAGTCGGTGCTAAATTTTAAGACTTTCTAGGAGATCGTTTGGCACCGACTTCAATATAGAAGTGTGATGTCTGTACCTATTCTTATATTATTTTTAACTTTTCAGTGTTTTTGAAGTCGGTTTTTATTTTTTGTAAAATATTTTTATAAATCTAGAATTTTGTCAGCGCAAACACAAGAATGACGTGAAATTATTTGAAATAAATTCGAAATTTGAAAGTAATGATTTCATTTTACTTACATTTTTTCAGCTAGTCCTTCCAAAAATAAAAAGTTTGGCCATTGTAGCGCAGATAGATTAGATATTTTTGCGTTTGTTTAAAAATACATGTTTAAATGATTTAATTTAGTATTTATTTAAGTTACAGTTTCCCTTAAAAGTAAGAAATAGATATTGGATCCGAGGATTTTCCGTACAAAATGTATGGAAAATGTTTTTGACGATTTCTGTCGTTTCTAGTACTCATACCTTAAATAGTCCCATAGAGTCTTTTGATCCCTACATGAAATAGGATCGATAGGCATAAAAGAATTTTTTTTTGCTATCTCAGCATTTTTTTTGTTGACTGTAACTTTTTTCCAAAATCTGTGAATGCAGATCAGAATATCTTAAAAAGTTATGGATGGTTGCCTAACAATGTTTTCTTGTAACTATAACGGTTAATGTACCTGCCCTTTAAATCCCATCTCAAAAATCCATCCTGTATATTAATATAAACTGCAGAATGTTTTGTACTAGCTTTACTTTACACAGCTTCGCCCGCGTTGTTTTTGTTTTCCCTTGGGAATTTTATATTTTCCCGTAGGAAAAATAATTTTGTAGCCTATGTTAATCAGGGATAATGTAGCGGGTGAAAGAATTTTTGAAATCGGTCCAGTAGTTTTGAGATTATTCGTTACATACGTACACACAAATTTTTCCTCTTTATAATAATAGTGTAGATAAACAAAATGGAAACGTTTTCACTGAGTTCCAGACACCTTTATCAATTTGAGCTTTTTTTTTACGTGTTTTGGGTAAATTATTTCAGAGAATTTTTCAGATAAGTTATTTCTATAGATCTTTAGCTACACTCACGTATTTTGTGTTTTGGTGTAGTTTGTGGTGTATATTTTGTTCTAATGCTTATTGTTTGCTAACAAGAACTGTCATTTTTGAAGGAAATTATATGCATCACTGCTGTAATGAACAGCGCCATAACAAAAAACTACTCACCCAACTCGTAATGTGAGTTCATATCATAGGTATCATGATTTGGTGGTCATTCTACGGGGCAGGGGGCTATAAGCGCCCGCACTGTATTTTTGTTCACACGTCGCGTCACGTCTTTCGTTCCATTTTTGTCTTACGACAACGAGTGTAAAATTACTATTTACAACCAAAATGGAGGCGATATTGCATTGTATTCGGCTGTTCAAATATTCACAAGAATCCCCAATGTTAGGAATGCCTGTCCATATAAGTACCTAGGTAATAGGCTATTTGACTAATTTTAGAAAATCATTTTAAATTATTCTATATGGTATAATATGCATACTTCATTGATATTTACGGGAAATCAGATCTATTACAAGCTTTAATTTACTTTCACCTGTCCGAGTGTCTGTAATGAAATCTTGCAAGCTAAATTTGACCCACTTCCCGGTCTCCGACATTGAGCTGAAATTTTGCATGCATATTTATATCGCGTGACAATGCAATATTATGATGATATAAAAGCTTGTATTTAAAAAAGCTTGTATTTAAGAACTTTTCAAATAATTTTATTTTACTTTACGTTAATCTTTGAAAATTAATAATAAAATGTAAATTTGTAAAAGCGTGGCAAAAACGCTGTTTCTATAATGGCGCCAAACTTGACGTGTGTGACGTCACCCGTAAGTAAACAAGTTAGTTGACATACTATGCAAAACAGTAATAATCATCAGCCGAGGAATCTGTGTTTACTTGCGTGTGACGTCACCAGAGTTACGTCTTATCATAGGCGTTTCGGACACATAAAATATAAAAAATAATTTCGCAAAATGTCCAAAAAATATACATATACACGGTGTTTCAAAATAACCAATAAATAAACAATTCTTTATCGAAAACTAAATATTAAAATGCGTTCTATGATTTACTTACATGAAAATTTTGGTTTGAATGACATTACGTGTAAACACATTTTAATAATGAGTTTTCGATAAAGAATTGATTTTATTTATTGGTTATTTTGAAACACCGTGTATATTAACGTCAAAGAATATAATTTATGTTTTTTTATCCTAAATAGGATGACCATAAATTGTAGTATATTTTCAATGTTGTCAAATAGCCTATTGGAATAAAATTGTTTTCTTGTCTATGTACACTACACACGATGACACGTCAGATTATTCATATTGACCTTTAGACTGGCCTTATCTCGCTCGTAATAGCGGCGGTTTTTGTCGTGCAAATATCAATCTTGACGCGTTGTTGTCTGTACTGTTTTATCAGTATGATCATTTGTTTACAAAACTAGAGTTAAGTTATGAGATAATAAGATGAATATTCTCTAAAAGACGACAACCATAATGTTAGAAAAGGATAACGCGATACGCGATGAAAGTGAGGCAACATCGAGAAGTTGGTGATTGACGCTATTCGATCTAAATTGCACTGTATTTTTTTCTTATTGACTCACACGCACGGTGCACTGTATTGTGCTGTAGCAAAAGTCGCTATCTATTTAAATGACACTTCACACCGACACTACAAACATTACCTACTCAACTGTCTATTATTATTTGTGGCTTTGTGTTTTGGGATAGAAAAAGATGCAAGAGGAATTTACGTCAACACTGACAAAAGAAATTGCAACGTCTAAAAGGCTCTTGTCTATTGAGGCGGTACCTTATGATCGTTGTTATGTTTCTCAATGACCAATTGCCACAAATTAAAAGAGGGAAGATTTATTCGTCTTAAGTCTAACACCGTTAAAATTTCAGTTGAGCTTCCGAGCGTCATTTGTTTTTGTACCTACGGCCGTAATAATGATATCGAAATGTCTACTACCCGTGCGGTTAAAGAATGGGATTAGAAATGGCGGCGCATGTATACACTTCTCGCTCGCACACTATTAGACGGAAATAGTGTGCGAGCGAGAAGTGTATACATGCGCCGCCATTTTTAATCCCATTCTTTAACCGCACGAGTTGTACTTAATTAACAAAAAAAACCGTCAATGTGAGCCGGGTGAGGCAAAAGGCAGAAGTTGCATTTTTAATATCGACCTAACACTGTTATTGATTGTGGAAATATTCGCGTAGGACTTTGTTAGATTAGGCTATAAGCGTGTGTAATATAACAATTATCGACAATTCTTCCTTTTAAACGTCGATAACGGATATTATAGATTTAATAATATAAATAGATATATAAGTTGGTTTACGATTAAGATATGTGAATTGGTAATTTTATGAAAATTCTGAAAATAAAATTGCGAATGTAAACCGATTTTTGGTGTTTGAATCGATTTTGTCACGGTCAATCAACGGAGGACCTTAATCTCCCAACTCCTTTACCAATAAATATTGTATAATAATTTTTAGTTCTTCATTAACCTTTTGTAAGCACAAATTTACAAAAGGTACAGAAAGGGTGTGTTTTTGTATACAGAGTTATTTTTTTTGTCACCCCGGAAAATTTAAGGGACGCTTCAGGACACATCCATTATTATGTGTGGCTGACCCCAGCCGGGCCACAAAAAAAACTGAAAAATAGATTGTTTGATTATGTCGCTATAATGTCTAGAGTTTGTCGGCAAGTTTCAAAGTTTGACACTTGCACGTTTCAGAGATCTGTGACCCGGCTGGGGTAACGTTACCCCAGCCGGGCCATACAGATCTCCAAAACCAAACGACATAGCGAAAATCTGTTTGCTGATATAGATAGGCGGCAGTTTGTCAGAGTTTGTCGGACAAGTTTCAGAGTTTGTCGATCCACCATTTCAGAGCTCACCTGCAGCAAAGTTGCTGCAACTGAGCTAGCTGGATCTCGAAATCAAGCGAATTGCTGGAATAGTGAAGCGGTGGTTTGTCGGAGTTTGTCGAACAAGTTCCACAGTTTGAAACATGCGCATTTCCGAGATATGTGTGGCCCGGCTGGAAAAACGTTACGATACCCCAGCCGGGCCACCTGGATCTCGAAAACGGAACGACCTAGCAAAAATCTGCTTACTGACAAAGATAGGTGGTAGTTTGTCGATACATTCTTCAAAGATTCAGAGTTTGTCGACGCCTCAATCCAAAGAACGAAAGATTTCTTTACTTGGGTAAATAGTCTAGGACCCTGGAGTCCCAAATGTGCGAGGTTACGTTATTTTTTATGTTTTATGCACTTACAATAAGAAGTTAATGTAAAATAATTAATTGAGTTCAGTGATGAAACAGTAACCGTTAATATTTAAATTTATGTAAATCCTCGATGAGTGATTGATATATTTTAAATGTATTATTTATGCAACATTTAGCATCTGGTCTCCTTGTCTATCTATATGAAGTAATGTACAGTCACGTACAACTTTCTTTTAAAAAATTGATTTTAGTAAGTGCATGCAAAGTAAGTTTTATGAGGTTTTGTTTGTTATATGTACCTATATACTGAAAAGAATAATTTTTGTATAAAGCATCCATAAAGTTTATCACGAATTCATTGTTTCATGTTAAAAGTTGTTGTCCTTTCCACCCACTCCGTATATCAACGCAAGTAAACATTAAAATAAAACTAGTAGAAAAAATTGGTTTGTTTTGATAACATACTTTAATTATATGGTGCAACGAAAAAAAATCTGTGTTCCTATAGATTTTACATCTCTTGAGATGGACTTTTGTGAATTAAAAAAAGTAAGATGAATTAATTGAATTGACTTCAATCAAAATATCTTTGGTATTGGTATAAGTATAAAAACTTAGGAAAATAAAAAACCTCACCATGTTGCGGAAAACAATTTGATTACCTATGGGTAACCATCTTATGGATAGGTAATGGAATTGTTTTTCGCAACATATTAAATTCATTATTATTTTTTACTTTAATATACTTAATTCTTATTTGAAAGTAGGTTGGATCTATTCCAATCCATTAATAATGATAGTCACACCAACACATTAAAATATTACTATAAAAGTTACTGCATTTCATTCGCGTACTCGTGCAAATACTATACTAATAGTTTTTGTTTAATCAAAATCGAGCCGGGCTTTCCAAAGTTAAAGCGTTGTAGAGCGTTTCACCGTGGACATGAAAGGATAACAACTTTTAACATGAAAGCAATGAATTCGTAATAAATTTTATGGATGTTTTATACAAAAATTATTCTTTTCAGCAAACATAACCTCATAAAACTTACTTTTTTAAAGAAAGTTGTACGCGACTGTACATTACTTCATAAAAGTAGATAGACAAGGAGACCAGCGGACCTACAACGGCCGCATCGCAGAATCATAATACGAATCATATTATGATTCATATTATGAATTGATTGCAATTCTTTACAAGCAAATTCCATTTAACAGCTTTGTATTAATATTTGTAAAATGGTCCCAATTGACACTTTAGCAATGCCTAATTTGTGGACCATTTTACTAATATTCGTACAAAGCTGTCAAGTTGAATAATTGCTTAATGATGAATTGCACCCCATTCATAATATGAATCATAATATGTTACGTATTATGATTCTGTGATGCGGCCTTCTTAGGTCCACAGATGCCAAATGTTGCTTAAATAATACATTTAAAAAATATCAATCACTCATCGAGGATTTCCATAAATTTAAATATTAACGGTTACTGTTTCATCACTGAATTCAATTAACTATTTTACATTAACTTCTTATTGTAAGTACATAACATAAAAAATAAAGAAACCTCGCACATTTGGGACTCCAGGCTCCTAGACTATTTACCCAAATAAAGAATTCTTTCGTTCTTTGGATTGAGGCGTCGACAAACTCTGAATCTTTGAAGAATGTATCGACAAACTACCACCCATCTTTGCCAGTAAGCAGATTTTTGCTAGGTCGTTTCGTTTCCGAGATCCAGGTGGCCCGGCTGGGGTAACGTTTCTCCAGCCGGGCCACACATATCTCGGAAATGCGCATGTCTCAAACTGTGGAATTTGTTCGACAAACTCCGACAAACTACCGCTTTACTATTCCAGCAAACAGTTTTTCTCTACGTCGCTTTGTTTTCGAGATCCAGCTAGCTCAGTTACAGCAACTTTGCTGCAGGTGAGCTCTAAAATGGTGGATCGACAAACTCTGACAAACTGCCGCCTATCTATATCAGCAAACAGATTTTCGCTATGTCGCTTGGATTTGGAGATCTGTGTGGCCCGGCTGGGGTAACGTTACCTCAGCCGGGCCACACAGATCTCTGAAACGCGCAAGCGACAAACTCTAGACATTATAGCGACATACTCAAACAATCTATTTTTCATTTTTTTGTGGCCCGGCTGGGGTCAGGCACACTGTTCAATGAACATATTGTTCCGAGGCCGATTTGCATTGACGGTTCGGTACTCGAAGTGAAGTTTTGCAGGAGTATGTCTTTCTTGGACAAATTATCCAAATGAGTAGACACAACTTCGAGAAAGAAGCCAACCGCAGAATTCAGTTAGGATGGGCAGCATTTCGCAAGCTACGTCGAGTTTTTTCATCGCCAATACCCCAGTGCCTAAAGTCAAAGGTCTATGATCAGTGCGTCCTACCTGTCATCACTTTCGGTGCCGAAACGTGGACACACAGTGGGGCTAGTCCACAAATTCAAAGTCGCTCAGCGAGCTATGTTAGGAGTTTCTTTAAAGGATAAAATCCGAAACGAGGTTATCCGGAAGAAAACTGGAGTCACCGACAGCTCGCAGGATAAGCAAACTGAAGTGGCAGTGGGCTGACCACATCTGTCGAAGGACCGATGGCCGTTGGAGCAGACGTGTCCTAGAGTGAAGACCGCGAATCGGCAAACGTAGTGTAGGACGTCCTGTAGCTAGGTGGACCGATGACCTGAGAAAGGTAGCAGGGATGGACTGGATGCGGAAGGCGGAGGACAGTGTTGTGGCGCAAGTTGGGAGAGGCCTATGTCGTGCAGTGGACTGCGATAGGCTGATTAATTGATTAAGAGCTCATATGAATTTAAGGAAAGCGCAAAAACATTTCTGTGGTAGCAGCGAAACTAGAACAAATTATAGAAAAAGCTTTTCATAGCCTTTCCTCAATGATGATACCCAAGTCAATCAGCTCAGATGAATTGGATATGGGCGTTGAATATTTTAAAACACTAACCCCCTGAACGCGCCTCTGTATTACCTATTTTTTGTGAGCACTAACTGCAAACAAAATCAGGAAAATGCTCACACACACAGCTTATTCGATGAACTCATGCATTCACCTAGTGGACAGCTTCTGGCAGAATCCCTCTCACCTACATTGGATAGACCCTTAGTGAATAATTTCAAAAGTAATAAAAAATTAAAAAAATACATTAAAATCAACAAACTGCTGAAAAGGACTCAACGTCAACTAAAACAGTATAATTCTTTTAAGAGTAATATTAAATTAAGGAAAGAACGTGCATGTCTAATAGATTCATTAGACATCTATGATAGCAAATTGAAGCAGAGCAGGAGTATGTATGATAGGGACATTGAACACCTGAACAGTATCATAAAGAATTTACACCTCTCATTGTCGGCTATTTCAGAAAATTATAATACTGCACAAAATGATATTAAAATGCACATCCAGTCTATCAGAGAACTAGCCACACTCAGCATAATGAGGACCGCTATCAATCCCTGCTTGATAAACAGTTATTAGATTCGAGTGGGATTAACTCAACAGAAAAATGCAGTGTCACAAACAGTAACAATGTACCCAATCATACATCCTCTGCCCCTATTATGAACAATGTGTGTCAACCACCTGTCAATGTCCAATCTAGTTTTTACTGTTCAGAGAGATCACAGTCGAAGCCAAAATGTATTATGTTTTGTGATGACATTGGAAAAGGTATGGGCCAGTTATTGTCAAATGAATTAGGGTTAAGTGTCATTAATTATTGTATGCCTGGCTCGAATTTCAAAGATATTGCAAGTAGAATTTATAGTTATAAGTTTGATATCAATGACAAACTGATAATTATCTTGGGAAATAGGGGTAATTTAAACAAAATGGCACTGAAAGCATTTTATTCTAATTTAAATAATTTGGATGTAAGTCAGATTATAATGTTTACCTTTCCTTACCATAATGATTTGTCACAAAATGAAAATAATATTTGGTATAAACTTAATTTGACTTTAGATTTAATGACTAATTATTCTGATAAATTCCATGTCATTGATTTTAATAAACTGACATGTGTCACACACAGAGATAGATTATGTTTTGACAAAAGATAGATTATGTCTATCAATGTTCTTCAAAAAACAATTAGCTATTATGCTAAGATCTTGTTTATTAACTTTAGCCAAAAAAATGGCTATAAATTCTTGTTTAGCCAAGAACTTTGCTATTAATTCTCATGTTGACAATGCTTTTATTGAGCAACATGATGTTTTGGAACAAGTTCCAAGTAATTTAAATTAGATAATCCGACAATAGAGGTAGCCTCTGGCCAGGTATTGACCAAAGATAAGCCTCGATATTTACGGCTTGTCCATCAAAATATTCAAGGCTTTTCTGGTAAAGACTTAGAAATAAATTTATTTTTAGATTTTGAAAACATAGATGTACTCTGTATCACAGAGCATTGACTAAAAAATAATGAATTGTTAATAAGTTTAGATAATTACAAGATTGTAAGTTCGTTCACTAGAAAATCTGCAATCAGAGGCGGATCCTTAATAATTTTGCATAATGACATCCAATTTAAGGAAAGACAGGACATAGTTTCACTCTCTGTTGAACGAACCATTGAGTTGTCTTGTGTGGAACTTGACAATTTCATTATAATTTGTGTATACAGACCCCCCTCTGGAAATTTTTCAGAATTCGAGTCTGCTATGGAAGATGCCTTAAGAATAGTATGCAGAAAAAGTAAAAAAATTGTTGTCTGTGGGGATTTTAATGTAAATATTTTAGAACAATCCCAAATATCTAGTAGATTTATTAACTTATTCAAATCATTTAACATGAATAATGTATTTAAAGAACCAACCCGAATAACAGCAACATCTGCTACTTGCATAGATAACATCTTCTGTAATTGTAATGTACAAGATAAGTTGATTATAAATTGTATTAACTCTGACCATAGCGGACAATTAGCCTCGTTTGAGCACCATCATGTTTGTTCTATACGTGAGACTACTTGTAGACCTATAACAAAACGTGGTCTAGAGAAATTTACAAGAAATGTTACTAGTCAAACTGCAAATTTACCGATCGAGGGGACTAACGCCAGTAATTTGTATAATAACTTATTTCATGTAGTTAAAAATGAGTGCAATGATATATTCAAAGAAAAAGTAATTAAAATCAAAAATGGGAGAAAGAAATTTAGTGATTGGGCTACGCCTGGTATATATAAAAGTCGCAGAAAACTATATGAACTATATGCTTTAAAAGGAACATCCAATGATACCGCTTTCATAAATTGTCAGAAATTACTCTAAAACATTCAAGAAAGTGTGCATGTGCGCAAAAGCTATGTACATAAGTAACAAAATCTGTTCATCTAAAAATAAAATAAAAACCACCTGGAATATCATTAACCAGGAAACAGGTAAACCCAAAAGTACTGTGAATTCTTTCTCTTTAGAAATCAATAACCAAACTATTAAATCAGACAATGCGGTTGCTAAAGCATTTGAAGACTTCTTCTCTCATATACCCATAGAAACTACAAGTAGTCTCAACTCATGTCCCAATGAGGCTGTAGCTCTTTTGGGACGGAGTGTGGAGAGGTGCAACAAGGTGTTCAACTTTTGTCACATTGATGCTAACACTGTTTTAAAAACATTTCGTATGATCAGTACCAAAAAAACTGAAGATCTTTGGGGTATTTCGACCCATATAATTAAATCTGTAATTAAAGAACTTGCACCGCAACTTGCGTTGATATTCAATAAATGTGTCGATGAAGGTGTCTTCCCCGACCTCATGAAAAATAGCAAGTTGATACCTCTATTTAAGTCTGGGAATAAAAATGACCCTTCAAATTATCGACCAATTTCGATTCTACCAGCTCTTAGTAAAATATTTGAAAAAATTATATCTAATCAGTTAACTGATCATTTCTCAAGTAACAACATTTTACATATGAACCAATTTGGTTTTACCAAAGGTTGTTGCACTACTGATGCCGGTGTTGCACTTCTGAAACACATTTTTGCTGCTTGGGAGTGTAAACAAGATGTAATTGGTATATTTTGTGACCTATCAAAAGCTTTTGATTGCGTTGGTCACCAAACTCTTTTAAATAAACTCAAACATTATGGTGTCTCTGAAGAAGCAATGAGACTTATTGAGTCTTATTTATCCAATAGGGTTCAGAAAGTTGTTATTAACAAAACTGAGTCTGTTGGTGCACCTATAGTTATGGGCGTGCCACAAGGATCGATATTGGGACCCTTGCTTTTCTTAATTTATATTAATGACCTCCCACACTTCGCTAAGAATCTGTGCGATACAGTACTATTTGCAGATGATACTTCTTTAATATTTAAGGTTGACAGAGGAAATGGCAATACTGACGTTGTAAATAGTACTCTCTCTAAAGTATTGCATTGGTTCACTATAAATAATTTATCTTTAAATTCACGTAAAACTAAATGTATTAAATTCTCATTGCCAAATGTAAGAAAAGTGGATACCATAGTGGAAATGAATAATGAAATTGTTGAATTCATCGACTTTACTAAATTTTTGGGTATAACACTAGATTCTAGATTGCAGTGGTATCCACATATTGAGTCCTTGGCTAACAGACTTAGTTCTGCAGCATATGCAGTTAAAAAAATAAGACAACTTACTGATGTTGAAACGGCAAGATTGATTTACTTTAGTTATTTTCATAGTGTCATGTCATATGGAATACTACTGGGGATCGGCTGCTAGTATTGAAAGTATTTTTGTACTTCAAAAAAGAGCGGTTCGCGCTATTTATAATTTACGAGCAAGAGATTCTTTAAGGGACTTATTTAGAGAAATTAATATATTGACTTTAGCAGGACAGTACATTTATGAAAATTTGATTTATGTCTATAAGAATTATAATACATTTGAAACCAATTTCCAAATTCATCATCTAAACACAAGATACAAAAATAAACTTGCCGTTCCAACATTCAGGCTTCAAAAAACTAGAGGCTCGTTTATGGGGAAATGTATAACCTTTTATAATAAGCTTCCACAAAGTGTTATCGACTTGCCTTTTCATAAGTATAAAGCGCATGTAAAAAAGACTTATGAGTAAAGGATATTATAAAGTCAACGATTATTTGAATGATGCCAATGCCTGGTGTTAATTTTTCAGATATTGAATCGTCTTGTTATGTATAACCATTTGTTTAAACAAATATTATTTTTGGTAATAAGTAGTAAGAAGAGAACTGACACATCTAATCTTGTAATGGAAGTTGAGCTCAAACTTCTGCTGTGAGGTCAGCTTCCAATTGACGACTCTGTAACAATACAGGGAGAAAAAAATAGCCCTTGCTGGTTTTCTTGCTGGTTCTTTCCAGTACAAGGTCTCCCGCCGTAGACTTGTGAACCAATGGCGTAGCTGCTTTGACGTTCAAAAGAGATTGTAAAGGTGCCTCCAGACTCACGCCGAGAACCCCCGAGAACACCCGAGAAGCGTGAATGTGATGGGTTTCTCGGCTTCTCGTTCTCGGGCTCGCCTGTTCTCCGATCGGTGTCGGTTTTTTTGCCCGCTTCAAAGGGTTTTTCGGGCGAGAAAAGAGAACACTATCACACTCTCGTTTGTTCTCAGTGCGACTGCGACCGTGGCGTAGATCGCATGTTCTCTCGTGCCAATTATTCTATAAAAAAAAATACTTTGTGGTGTCTGATGCATATCAGTATCATTTAACATAGTCTCTCATCTGTGCTATCAGTGCTTAACAAAATAATGTGTGATAAATATTAAGAAAATAATTTAAATTCACGAAGATTTTAATTGTTTTGAGATATTTCATTAGTCTTTATAGTTCAGTAATTTTAGACATACGAGTAAAAAATGTGGAAAAATGAAACAGAGTTAAAGTTTAAATAATATTTTCACACAGCGCCCATTTTGTGGGAAGCAAAACGTTTTCTATAAAAAAGTACTTTGTCAATAACCACCATCGTTTGAGCCATTTTTTCTTAATATTATTTTTAATTTTCGTGTTAACGAGATTATAATGTGCTAACGCACACAATAACAAGGCAGTAGCACTATCGTCCATTCCGGATCACGACCGAGAATGTAAATGAGAAGATCGCTGAGTGTGGATAGCTTCTCGGTTCTCGCGCAAGTTCTCGGCGAGACTTCTCGCCGAGACTTCTCGCGTGAGTCTGGAGCCGGTATAACAATCCAATTTGAATAAAAGATATTGAATTTGAATTTGCACCGTTTCATGGCTGCACTCGACGTCACATTGTTTTTGTAGGCACGCATCCGTTCAATTCGGACCGGCGGCGACCCTACCGCCTAACTAACTCATAGCGATGCACTCGCTATTGTTCTAATGTCACAGGCAGTTCCGAAACCAAAAGATGACGTCTTAAAAGAGAGCTAAAACGTATGAATGCTCTAAGAAAACGATAGCGAGTGAGCTAGGCCAGCCGCATAAAGAACTTACTCGACGGCATCCTGTGATTTCGGCTGCGGTCCAAAACAGATAACAGGACAGTGTTGCCAGATGCCTTGAACCTTTTATCTGTAGTAAAAACTGCTAAAATCTGTATAAAATCTGTATGTTATTTTAACTTAAAATCTGTTTAATCAAGTTAACCAAAATTGAATATTAATCTAAAAAACAAAATAGAAAATTATCATCATTGTTTCTTTTGAAAAACAAGCGCTATGAACTAAAGTGATTAGCCGTAGCATGAACACTAAAACACGATAATTATGACAAAGCGGTTTATCGCGGTGAACTTTCAAAATACCTACTATAAAAATGTATTGTGTTTTGACAGTTCACTGCGATAAACCGGTAGGTATATCATATCGTGTTTTGGTGGTCATGCTACGGAGGCTGGTTTGACTATCGTATATTAAAAATATAAACAAAACAATAAAATTGACCTTTTGTTTAAGTATGTAGGTATGTACTGTACGTAGTAAAATTGAAAACATGGCGAATTGAAACAAAAATTAAATTTCAAACATTTGCAATAAACTAACTAATAATTGTGTGTAACACGGCACATAATCATATAATTTTGCTTTATTCTTTTTTATATTGGCCACACACGGTCCGTATGTAGGAGTCCGACGGCAACCGCAGTCTGCGGTCGGACTTTCCTTCGGTCGGACCGTGCGTAGTTAGAAAATTCTGTATAAAAATCTGTATCCAGTGCTAATCTGTATTACACATCGAAAATCTGTATAAATACGGAGAAATCTGTATATATGGCAACACTGTAACAGGAGCACGTTCAGAACCTTCGCGCGAAGTACAACATTTCGCTCTAATCCAGTTCAATGCCATTGAGCGTGACGCTCTGGTAAAACCGGCCCGTTCAAGAGCTTAGTTATGTCAGAGCTTTCAACCGAACATCCATCGAATTTGATGGTTGTCAAACGCTCTGACGTTTATTACTGAAATACTCTTACGCTTTAAGCTCTTACGCGATTGAATGATAATGGGGGCTATAATCTAAGTGGGTGCGCGCACGGGTGACTTTTGTCGCCGTCATCAAGTCCATGGAAATGTATGGCGGTGTGCCCACGTTACGACGTGACAGCTGGGTGACTTTTTTGGCCGGCGACAAGCCGGTGACACTCGGGTGACAGTGTTGCCAGCTCTATTTCTGTTTACCTAAATAGATCCACGTATTTTTAGGTCTTACTTAACTGAAAATCTTTTACGTAGATCTACGTATTTTAAGAATTTATTGCTTACATTTTTAAGAAAATGGATTCTTTACTTATTGATAATTTTAAGTTACATTGTGCTGTACACATACTTTTTGAAATTTTTTTATTTATTTTTCAAAGAAATATAGTATAATTATAGTAAAACTATGATCATCACACTAGGTTAGACCTGTTACGCAAAGATCATACTTATTAACAAAAATCAAAGATAAAAGATATTAATTTATATATATTAAATGAAGAAATTACATAAAAAATACAAATTATTAATAAGGAGCCTAAGTGTGTCTGTGTGAGTAAGTGTGTGTGTTGTTTGTGAGTGTGTATGTGTGTGTACTAGTGTGTGAAACAGTGTTGTATATGTAAGCGTGTGTGTAGTAAATTCGAAGTGATATTAATTATGCTACATTAGAACCCTTACTAAAGCTTCCGATTCAGTATAGTTATGGGATAGCAGATACCTCAGCAGTAAACATTTAGCCTCTCTGACACTAGACAGTTTCAAGGATGGACACGTCTTTACCACTTTATTAAAAACTAGCTTCCCGCTCGCGACTTCGTCCGTGTTATTTTTGTTTTCCCGTGGGAGTTTCATATTTTCCCGTAGGAAAATTACCCTATATCCTTCCCCTGGTCTCGAACTATCCCTATACCAACTTTCATAAAAATCGGTTCAGTAGTTTAGAAGCCTATTCAATACAAACAAACAAACAATCAAATCTTTCCTCTTTTTAATATTAGTATAGATGAAGGGTATTAAAAATATTCTAAAGCGACGAACAAAAGAAGTTTTTATTCTTGCAGTAGTTATATAAAACGTACGCTTCTGAAGCATTCCTTTATATAATATGAAGGCATATTTAAGCCGGCTTTATGTGTAAAGAGGAGGAGACGCGTGAGAAAAATTCTACGGACACTCAAAACCTGAGCATCTTCATACAGCAGAATGGTGGGATACCGTCGGTTCTTATTTAAGGAGACGTTGAATACGGCTCTTTGTGCTCTTTCAAGTGTTATAAGGACAGATGAATGAGCTCCTCCCCATGCAAGGATAAAAAATGAAAAGAGTAACTGCATAGTTGTTTTTCTCTGTAAAACCTATATTCCGAACGCGGTGATTTTATAAATGTTATTTTTAAGTTTTTTGGCGATTTAGGGCCTATACAGAGTTACGTTTTTATCACCTAGGAAATTTTAAGGGACACTTCAGGATCAGAACATGGTAGTAGAATGATTTAAATATGAATTGAAAAATTAGGTACTCACCTATTTAATTTTTTATGAATTTTCTAAAATATCCAAAAAACACTGCTCTAGTTTAGTGCAGTATTTTTTTTACTTTTTTTTTACTTCTTTTTTTAATTTTAATGTAATAATTAATGTATACTGGTGGGTTATTGGTGTCGATTCTGGCATGATTCTCTAAACCTAAAACTAAAGGAGATGTTTCAGTTTTGTATGGAGCTCTGGACATAAACCTGTACAGTACTTTAAAATTATCCTGGAAAGAATAAAAGCAAAACCTACTATTTATTTTTGTTGTCTCTTCATTAATTTTAATGTACAAACCGTTTTCCTAACAATCAACTAGCAACATATCTTTAAAAATGGCGTCCATTTCGGACCGCAGCCCTTCTGTGTCAGAACGTCTTGAATGACATTTGACACAAAGAAAATATAAACATTATAATAGCTCGATTTAACACATATTCAACTTTCAATTTCAAGGCATTTAACCTAAGTAAATACATATTTTATGACTTAGAGAATTTTTCAATTGATGTGTAGTTGCACAATCTTTCAATATCATGCAAGACGTGCTCGGGATACTTTTTGCATGGGTGAAATGTTGGTCCAAACAAAGATGATTATTGATAATGTTTACTTCTCCAACGACCAACTGCCACAAAATAAAAAAGAAGAATATAGTATTCACGTCCTTGCGTACTCTTACGTCGAAAAAACTTAACCAGTACAAAGAGTAAACAACTACTTAACCAATAATAATAGCAAAATGGAATGGATGAACCAACATCATGAGGTTGTAAACGATAAGAATACTACAGGTTATTGCTATCAAACTATCACTGATAATTTTAATGTGTAACTACTTATGTACCGACAACTATATTGGTAATTTTTTTTTTGAATATGAGTTGTCTATTTCGCTGTTATTAGTTAAATCATATGTACACACAAGCAATAAGAACAGAATAGTATAATGATTTTTTTTCCAGCAAGCTATAACAGGCTGCTATTTAGTGAAAGAGTAAGGTATAAGTGAAGTTAAACTATATTAGGTATATGAATGTGTCTGAGTCTACATTATAAACATAAACATTTCAATTACCTGGTAGTCTTGAGGTTAGAGTACCCAAATGGTATAAAAAGTAAAAATGGTGTATAAGAAAGAGTAGGAGTGTAATAAAAAACTTGTTGCTGTAATGGTTTTTATTCTTCATTTTCCACATCATCCCTTACTAAAATTCCATCCAAAAATGATGCAGGCCCATTAATATTTTCTTCGTACAGAGTCCATCAAAAAAACCACACCATTGTCATCACATGGGCGTAACACCTTACTGTGCGTTTTCCACATATGCAACTGCAATAGTATGCATGAATTGCTTCTTCCCAATTTGGACATTCCTTTAAAAGAATATATGTATAATATATTTTGTGTGATTAATGCCTCAACCTGATTCGACCCCTTAACAAAAGACCATTATGTGATGACAATGGTATATTTACATTCTCTAAATGAGAGGATATTTCCACTGCAAATGAACCATGCTGTCTTTTGTGTTCGCCAAAATAGGACTTGACTTGCTTTATTTGATAGGTCCCTAATGCAAATAATATAAGATCAGACATGGTCATTTGAGGAAAAATATTTAATTGTGTTTTTCATCTACACTAATAAATTGGGCACGGCAACAATTGATATTATTTTCAATAACATATTGAGCCAAGCGATTAGGCATACACAGCCTTTCTAATGCTCAATTTAAAATTAATTCTGCATCAGGCCTGTCCTCTATTTCTGGATGAAAAGCATTAATTAGAGCACACTAAACAAACATTGATATCTGGAGCTTGAGTGATCCTTGTGCTCTGACTAGTAGACTCCTGATTTTGTAATGTTCTTTGAACAGCAACCGAACACAAATAGCAAACTAATGCACCATCTGGAATATATAAATAAATAGAATTATTTTCAGTAATGCATTAATCAAAAGTTCACTTTAAAAAATGCAAATATGCATACAAAGGCTATGGAAAATTAAAGTACCTGTCTAGGGAATATCCTTTCGGAAATCTCATATCTTTCTGCTCCTTCTGGTAGAGAATGAGTTTTCCTTTGGAATAATGTAGACCTGCACCAGACCCATACATATGTGTCATGATTAGATGGTGCAGTCTGAACTTGCTCCAAGGAGCTTTCTATGTTCTGCATATCTTCTAAAGCAGTGTTAAAACATGCTTCACATAAAACACCAGCGATATCACACTAAAAGAGAATAAAAGTCTGTTAATTAGAAATCAGTGATAATTAATTATATATAGCATAGTATATAAATAAATAATTGTTAGTAAAATAACTTTTACCTCATCTCCCATTTGTTGTTCGATGATTGAAATGATGTCAGAATCAATATCACTGATGTTGTACACTTGTTCATTGCCATTTTGATGAAATGGCCAATTACATTTAACACAATGGGCCATTTCTGTGTTTATCTGTGATGTAAAACAATTACAATAAATACTTATTTTAATTCTTATCAATCAAAAATATAAAGATTTCTCTGAGTAACACTTACCAAACAAAATCAAGTAAAACGCCGCAAAGTACCAAAGTCATATCCTGAATCGTAAGAGTAATCGTAGTCCGTTGTTTATAGCCGAGGTAAGTATGTTAGCAGAAGAAAAATCCAAAAACAATGAAAAATAATCAAGCGCATCGAAATACAAACATCCAAAATAAACAAACAAGCGAAAGGCACAGACGAGAGATGTCCATTCAACTTATTTTTTTTATGGTATGCTATAGACACGGAACCAAGTCTTTTAGCTTAAAACCTACGATTTCAGACCTCGAAAATATTGCCATAGTAAATGTTAATCCATGTATATTTATTAAGTTGTACATTATCTAACAGCTAGAAAATTCGAATTTGATATTTTTATAAAGTTTATATGATTTTTTCGCATTTTTTAATCAACTGTACAATGTCATGTCCAAAAATGAAACATCTCCTTTGACAACAGTCTATCCTTGTCATACTCTATACAAAATGACAAGGAGAGACTGTTGTCAAATTTAGTTTTAGGTTTAGAGAATCATGCCAGAATCGATACCATTGTCTAAGAAAAAATCTATCACGATCGCTTTTAATTTGACAGAGATTGCGCCGTGAACATGACTCTGTACCGACTTCCTTTTATAAAGGAGTAATGGATGGGATGCGACTGTCAAATTGCAAGCAATCGCGATAGATTTTTTGTGAGATAATAACCCCCCTGAGGCGTCCCATTTTTCCAGGGTGAAAAAAAAGTAATCATGCATAAACGAGAAATAATTTTTCAGTTTTTACCCTACTCTTCATTATACTCGAAAAAACGTAGGTCTATGAATTTCTCATATGCTTTACAATTTCTACGTAATTTCCTAATATGGTCTACGCATTTTTTTAAATACGACTTGGTAATACTGTACTCCGCGTAGTTCGTCATTTTATCATTTACATTGCGACTATTGATAAAAGCACACAAATGGCGTCAACGTCTTCACGAAAGGTAAACGTGCATGAATGAAGACGATATTGATAATGATATTATTATAGAAGTGGAAAAAAGACCAGACCCCCTAGACAAATAGCCTAGTCACACGCTAACTTTTCCTTATTTTGGTTATTATTTTCATCTTGACGATGCAGTAATTAGACCTGCCCCACCCTCCCCTACATAGAATCCTGGTTACGCCCTTGGTACTTTATAATAAAAAATAGACTTCATAATCACAAAATATATTGAAAAACCACTACAACGAACATTAAAAAATGATTTCTTAAAAATATATTTTTTATTACTTTAACACATCTTTAAATAACAAAAAAGACAGTAAAAATCATAATTTATAAAAAAAAACTAAATTATACTAATATTTTCCATAAAAATGACATATGCATGTGATTAAAAAACATCAAATAATGTGTAAACACACTATTAGAATGTAATGGGGGTAATTCTGAAGTTACCTGCACTAAAACTAAAACTAAAATTAAACATATAATTTTAAATTAGTTTTAGGTAATTCGTATTCTGAAACGCCGGACTCTCTAAATTTAAACTGTATTTGACAATTTCTTAAATTGAATACACAGATTATAAATACACCTAGTGCTGTAGAAAAACGGGATAATTTAGAAACATTGAAAACAGCTATATTCTACTAATTTTACTATCAGAAATTGTTAATTTAAGATTTGATCGTATTTGTAAATAACAGAAAAGAAATGTTATTATTTATCATTCATTTTATCACAAAAGAAAAATTATTCGACATTTATTCTGCGATTGTGATGGCTTCGCGCCTATGCCATGAAAGAAAAAATTGTGTGGTAGTCTGTAGTTGTATAGATAGGTAATTCGTGACTTCCTCTGAATTTTAAAATTGCGTATTTTGTTTCATTAGTAATTTTTGTTTTCTTTTCATAATAACCGCTGTTATTTATTGACAAATAATAGTAATTGCTAGGCAACAAATCTTAGATAGGCATACTTCTATCTGCAGATAGAATATTAATTTCTGTTGTAAGAGTAAATCATTGATTTACTACCAAACGTAGATAACGCATGAACGTTCGAAAAGTGGGCCGGTGAAGAACTGCCCAATCGGGCCTCGTGCAGTTCTTTTCCATTTTTTTTTTTTTTTTTTATGGATGGATGGCCCGGCAAATGACCTCCTCCCGCCTGATGTTAAGCGGTGAAAGAGGCCCAAATGAGTTGACAGATAGAGTAGGGACGACATCCACTCTCCTACCTGCCCGCCCCTTGCCGGCCCAAAAGATGCTTTTTCACGCCTCTTTTGAAGGAACCCATGTTGTAGGATGGAGGAAACACGTGCGCAGGTAGAGAATTCCAAGTGTGGGATGAACGACAGAAGAAGGAATCTTGGAATTTCTTGGTACGGTGTGAAAAGGAGGACACAGTGTACGGATGACTCCGAAGGCCCTTACGCGTGTTTCTGTTAAGGAATGGAGAGGGAGGGATAAGGTTAAAGAGCTCCTCAGAGCATTCCCCATGGAACATTCGGTAAAAGGCGCTAAGAGAGGCGATGTCACGACGAAGTTGTAGAGGCTCGAGGGTGTTAGTTGCCTCTACATCGCCAATTATGCGAATAGCGCGACGCTGCAATCTGTCCAGAGCATCGAGGAGGTACTGAGCGGAGCCGTCCCAAAGGTGCGAGCAATATTCCACGCAGGACCTAACCTGAGTTTTATACAACAAGCATAGTTGGTCCGGCGCAAAATACCTACGCACCTTGTTCAGGACACCGAGTTTCCGTGAGGCAGTAGTTATGACGGATTCGATGTAGTCTCTGGGGTTCAGATCGCAGCGAATGTTCATTCCGAGCAAGGTGATGTTGCTCTGTGTGTGAAGGGTTGTGCCCTGAAGAGAAGGAAGGGGGAGGAAAGGTGACCTTTTCGCCGAGAACACGCACACCTGTGTTTTCTTAGCATTGAACTCAACAAGATTGTTGGAGCCCCATTCGGAGACGAGGTCCAGCGTCCTGTTGAGCTCAATGATAAGATTCTGCCTTTCCCTACCAATATCACCACGAGCAGCCCCCGAGGCTCCGTGATATCCCCCATGCACTGTACTGTCGTCTGCATAGCAATGTATAGCTCCCAAGGAAAGCATATCATTGATATGCAGAAGAAACAATGTGGGGGATAGAACGGAGCCTTGCGGAACACCAGCGTTCACTGCCACGAACCGCGAAGCGCAGCCGTCAACGACAACGCGAATTCTACGCTCGTGGAGGAAGCTGGCAATCCACGTACAGAACTGCGCGGGTAATCCGTATGCCGGAAGCTTGGAAAGAAGAGCCTTGTGCCAGACTCTATCAAAAGCTTTGGCGATGTCGAGACTAATAGCCACCGATTCGCCGCGCTTATCGATAGATTCACCCCATTTGTGCAAAAGGAACGCTAGAAGGTCACCTGTTGACCGTTTAGGACGAAACCCATACTGTCGGTCATTAAGTAACGAGTGACCTTCCAGGTAACGGATCAGCTGTGTATTAAGGATCCTCTCCATGATTTTACACAAAATGGAAGTGACGGCTATAGGACGATAGTTAGCCGGATCAGAACGATCTCCCTTTTTGGGAACCGGCTGGACATTGGCCTCTTTCCAAGATTTCGGCACACAACCAGCAGAGAACGACAGACGGTATAGACGCGTAAGGACCGGAGTCAACTCCGCTGCACACTTCTTAAGAACAATCGCAGGAATGCCGTCTGGTCCACTTGCTTTTCGAGTATCGATCGACTGGAGCTCCGCCCGCACATCACGCTGTCTGATACGGATATCGGGCATGGTGCTGCCACAATGGGACAGTTTCGGAGGTTGTGTATCACAGTCATCGACACGGGAATGAGCCGCAAAAAGTTTTGCCAGGAGGTCGGCTTTCTCCTGCGGCTGATGAGCAAGTGAGCCATCGGCAAGTCTCAGCGGTGGCAGCGAGGGTTGGCAGAAGTTTGATTGCACAGCTTTGGCCAGGCGCCAAAAAGAACGGCTACCCGTAGGGTGCGATAGCAGTTCCTGGCCCACTTGTGCAATGCGCTGAGCATCCGCTCTAATGTAAGCCCTCTTACATAACTTGGTGGCATTATTGTAGGCTGTTTTCAGTAGGCTTGTATTGGGATCCTTAGATGCTCGGCCTCTGATCCAAGCGCGGTAAGCCAGCTGTTTGTTTTCAACAGCAGAGGCGCACTCGCGATTGAACCAGAGGTTACGTCTGCCTCTACTGACGAGATTGGAATGCGGAATATAATATTCCATTCCTAGTATGATCTCGTCAGCAACAGAGGTAGCGCAGGAATCCGGATCCATCCTATTGAAACAGCGCTGCCACCAAGGAACAGATGCGTAATAATCCCGCATACCGTCCCAATCTGCTGACGCATAGTGCCACAGACGGCGTGCTGCAACCACAGGCGACGGTCGTGACGCCTGAGGCACTGAGACGGATACCATTCCATGCGTTGGATAAGCAATTTTGAGTATTATGTTTGAGAGTATAAAGTTGATATTTTCTTGTAGCAATTACTAAAACGTCAAATTTAATGTGGCTAGGTGTGAAATGATGTAACTGCACACGGTTGTACTTCAAATAGTTGCCGTAATAATAAAGAATAAGGTTGAATTCGATAAATACGGTACTTTTTTTATGGTCATTTTAATTCGGGTGTGCATATTCAACTACCTATTTAACAGCGTACAAATATATAGTCGATTAGGTGACAGATTTCAAGCGCGTTTTTGTATGAAGTGCTCTATCTACGTTTGGTAGTAAATCAATGGAGTAAATACATATATACATAACCTATCATCTAAATGTCAGTATTATTAGACTACTTGGGAACAAACAAATTACAACTCACGACTTGGCAATTGATGCTATAAAAGCCTTTCCTATTGTATAATAAGTTTCCTGGTGCTGTAGGGTGTGTCAGTGTTGGAGCAACAATACCAATATGTGTACCATTTTTTTTTAACGTTGGGAAATGCGTTACGCATACCTCGCGCTTGGGTAGGCGCGAGGTTATGTCGGACTCTCCGCGGGCACTGGGGGCAGAGTGCCAGCCAGAAACTGCGGCCTACCGACTAAAACCCAACGATGCCCCCTCACAAACGCCATGGCACGAGAACGTCCATCACCGCCCCATCCTCCCCGTCACCTGAGGAAGAGGTTACATCGGGGAGGGACGCCCCGTCGCCGGACAAGGCCATGGGAACCCTTTCGGACACTTCCATGACCTCGTCAGCGTCTGCTCGCCTATGGCGAGCCCCTCTCACCTCCCTAAAATGGGAAGGCCGGCGATGCTCCTGGGCATTAGGAGTATCGACGACTGGCGGTGGCCTGTGCAATGCAGGACTCGGGCTTCCCGGGCCCGCGTCCCGCTGGTCACCGTCAGGAGGAAGAAGGCGGGCGAACTGCCGCCTCCTCCGCCCCGTTCTTCTGCGGCGGCAGGGATCTGCCGCTGGGTCATCTTTTCTGGCCCGTTCTGCCACCTCCTTCTGTGTGATTACCTCCACACAGAAGGAGTTTGCTGCATTCCAGGCCTCGACCAATATGTGTACCATCAACAGCTCCAAGTGTGTTTGGCATTCCATATATTTGTAGAAACCTAAATAGAAAAAGGACGGAGAATGTTAATGTATTTCTTAATAATTATTTCAAAATATTTTATTACAATGTAAGTAGGTGCTCGCTCACTCTGCCTTGACAAGGTCCTTTTCTATTGCTGTTTTAGGAAATTAAATTTTTTTGTGGAGTTAATTTGCGCAATATTAAATCAGTGACAACAATGACAGCTCTGCATGACCGAAGGCTGGCTAAAATCTTTAAATGTTCCGGTAAGGAGCCAATCTGTACTTCAGTGCAGTCTATAGCTTCTATAAAGTTGCGAGCGGATTGGCGAGGAAGACGAAATATTTTTCTAAATTTACGTTCGGGCATAGTAAATGGGTCTGATTTGTCCCTCAACTTCCTCAATTTTACTTTTTCTTCTCCTATTCTATAACATAAATAAGTCGATACTTTACAAATATATTTTAAAACTATGAGGCAGGTATTTATCTAATTTCTTATATAAAACAAATATTTTACCTTTCTGAAGACTCTATTAATGCCATAACAACCAATTCATCATCCATTTGGCAAGTTGCACAAAAAAAATGCCTTCGGTAATGTTAGAAAATCGTTAAAAAGTAACAAGATAAATTTAGACGGCACCTAAAAGTTCACCTCCTAAAATTAGTTTGACATATTTAAAATTATAGGAAAAATTAGATTTAGGAAGCATGTCAGAATACGAAAATAACATCTAACACTAAATTGAGTAGTTTAGTAACGTCACTCTTAATTTTAGAGTTAACTTGTGAGTTCTGAATACCAAACGGTGATTGACATTTCTATCTCTAATTTTATTTAGTTATAGTTTTAGGTGGTCGCTTCAGAATCACCCCCATTGTTAGAATATAAAAGTATTTATTACAATAAATCTAATAACTTTTTAACTGATGTTAGACGGAATCTCAAGTGTGACATTTCGGGATGACAGACTAGTATATCATTAGATGAAGTTCATAAGTTGTTGACATTTAATGCCCAGTAAATAAACCACCAGCCACCAGAAACGTAATAGCCCACCAACAAACCACCAGAACTGGTGGAAAATTCACTAACTTGGCAACACTGGACGCTTCGATATCAAAAAAGTTTCGTCACTGTCGCCCTCCGTGCGCGCACCTGGGTGACGTGACAGTTACAAAACATTTTTGTCGCTGTGACAAAAAGTCACCCGTGCACGCACCCACTAAGGCGTGGGCCAGATAGAAAAGGCGCGGGCGAGGCGCACCTGTGGCGCGCCATCGGCGCACCGCTTCTGTCTGTTTTGTGCCCGTCCGTTTTCATACAATTAGTATGAAAGATCATTCGACAAGCTTCCAGATGGCGCGCTGCGGTTGCAACGACGGGCGCGCCGGCCGTCGCACTGCTGGCGCGCAGCCGCGTACCTCAGTCTATAGTGAGTTTTGCGCGGGACCGGAAGTTTCTTCTCCTTCTTATTCTCCTTTGCAAATTGGCGAGTTGCATCAGGGCTAACATGTCTTCGTCGTCAGAGGAAGACATGTTGTTCGATCAAAATCAAACTCTTTAATGGCACCAACGTACTCACTCGCTGGCGCACCGTAGCATACAAGCGCTGTTCGCTTCGCGCCCACGGGTGCGACTGATGCGCGCCGCGCCGCCTCTGTCTGACTTGCGCCTAAAACGTGATTTGCTAGAAAGAGAGAGAAATAAAAATTGGCCCAGGGTGCCCAAGAACGCGCGCCTTCTTGTTAACAGGTTGAATACTCACAAATGACTCACAACCATATCTTTGGTTGTATCTTAGCAACACTCTTGACACTTTTGTTTATATATCTGTTGTTGTCATATAATTGTAAATTGTCTAATAATAAATTTTGCTTTTAATACTAAATCGCTTTCAATCTTAACAATCTTAACACTTCTCCTGCGAGATCACGTCTTCACAGGAGGCAAAATGACTTACCCTCCTAAGCAAATTTTAACTCGACATTAGTGTCGATTCTGAAGCACAACTTATTAAACTAAACTAATTTGACGGGATTAAGACTATTGCCATCTCTGTTTTTCCCTAAAGGATTAAAAGTGACGGCTTTATTTTTAGTATTGTCAAATTAGTTTAGTTTAGTAAGTTGTGCTTCAGAATCGACACCATTAGGTTTGTTTAATTGGGATGATGACTGAATTCTAATTTTTACGTTTCGTCATTAAATATTAAAATACCGTGAAAAAAGATGAAGTCCTGTGAAATTAGAATTAAAATCGGCTTAGAAATACATTAGATACAAGCATTTTAAGTTGTTAATTTGGAAGCGATTAGACAGAGAGATCCGACATGAACAGTGACGTCACTGTTTAGTACGGCCATATAAACTCCATGTAAATTGCCGTTTTGCTAGAAAGAGATGGAGAAAAATATTAATACCTTATATCTTGGTTGTTTTTTTAGTTATTCGAAACCCGATTTTTTCTTTTAGTTTATTATATGAATGAGCTTCTATTAGAGCAAAAAAAATTTTTTTGTCATCTAGCCTATTGATACGCTAAAACCTCAGATTAAGTACACCAATGGATTCGCAATGTTATAATATGTCTCTTTTGCGTCCAGTTCAGTCCGCCATTACAAAGCACCGTGTTTGTTGTTGTGCTAAAATATCTGTTTACACCTTCTCTCGTCTCTATGAACTATGAATTAATTTTCATAAGATTTTGATTTGAAATATGAAGTGGTCAAATAAAAACATTAGCAGATTAATGGTCTATTTTTCTTAATATTTTCTAAAACATTAAAAGGCATTATAATTTCCCTGAAATATTATTAAAATTGTGGCGACCGTGAACATGGAAAGCAAAAAGAAGGAACGGAAGGTAGTGCGATCCATTTATACAAAAAATATTAATGAATTTGAAGCTCTGCGAAAAGACCACACAGATGTAAGTACTTTAGAAGCGCGTTTTATTAAAATAAATGAACTTCAAAGATTACAGATCTTGGATAAGGAAATATGTTCCCTTATGATTGAATCGGACTGTAGTGAGGAGTCATTAGAGTATGAAATAGAGGATAGTTTAAAGTACAGAGATAGATGGTTAGATATTGAAGTAAAATTTAAGCCACTTTTGGAGGAACGAACTAATAATAATAGTAGCAATAATAAGGCACAGCGAAACTTCAAACTTCCACCTATTGAATTGAAAAAATTTGATGGTAATATAAAAAATTGGCTACCATTTTGGGGACAATTCAAAAAAATCGATGAGGACCGTAATATTGACTATACAGATAAGTTCCAATATCTTGCTCAGTGTATGATGGTAGGGTCGGAAGTGAAAGCATTTGTAGATAGCTTCCCCCCTTCAAACAAATGTTATAAACAATGTGTAGCCGAACTTAAGTCTAGATACGCTAGAGATGACCTTTTAATACAAATATATGTGCGTGAGTTATTAGCGTTGATTTTGCAGAGAGAAAATTCAAGCGATACTGATTTCGTAAAACTGTATGACCAAATAAATTCACATTTACGATCGCTTGAAATATTATGAGTAATAAAGGACAAATACTCCGCCTTTCTTTTACCAATGGTGGAGTCGGCGTTACCAGTAAATATGTTAAGGACATGGGAACGTACAAAGCCAGTAAAAATGGAAGATGAGTTGAGCACTTTATTACTTTTTTGAAAAGAGAGGTTGAGACTGAACAGCGAATTAATATGTCGAAGGATACGTTTAGAAGTCACTCAGAATCTGACCGCGAACCGATACGTCAAGAGCCTACGGCAGGTTGCTTATTGACAAATATTAAAGAAAAACCAAAATGCATATGGTGTGAGAAGGAGAATCACAACAGTTTGGAATGTTTTAAAATACAGAAGATGAGCATTGATGAACGACGTGACCTCTTAAAAAAGAAGAAAGCTTGAATGATATGCCTAAAAAAAGGACACCACGCTAAAACTTGTCGTGCATTTATGAAATGTCCAGCGTGTGGACGGCGACATACGATCATACTGTGCGCGGGCACAAAACAGGGGGACACAGTGAAGAATAATATGACACCTTCAACATCATCTGCATCGACTAACTTGTCGTCGGCGGAAACTGTCACTCTACTTCAAGTTGTGGTTGTCACTATCAACTATTACGGTAAGCAGATTACAGCGCGTGCTATGTTCGACAGTGGATCACAACGTTCATATACAGGGTGTAACTGAACACCCCAATAACATTTAAGGGTATGTATCCATCAGAAGTAGAGATTCTGTAGGAAAAATATTAGCGCTAACAAACCTTCTTTTTTTTCCCATACAAAATAAATAAATTATTTTTTGGTATTAAGTGCCGACAACCCTACGTAAGCGTACGAGGAATACTAAGCTCACGTCATTAAAACTAAATTAATTATTTTTTGGTATTAAGTGCCGACAGCCCTACGTATACGTAGGAGGAAAACTACGCTCACGTCTATCACGTGGCATTTTGTGTTTAAATTTCTTTTGTGTTAAGAGCTGATTATGGTTGTCACTTTAAAGTTTTTGCTTTCAGTTTAAAATCAAATAACTCTGAAAGTATTGGGGTTCCAGCAGGCCTATTCGCTAACTACGGTTGGTAACTAGAACTGTCATTTTTGAAAGCCACTTTATATCCATTGCGGGTTTAGTGATCTTATGTGTTACGGCAGCGTTCATGATAGCAGTAATGGATGTTAAGTTCCTTTCAAAAATGACGGTTCTAGTTAGCAACCGAAGTTACAGAATAGGGGGGCAGGTCTCAGACAAGCACCGAAGGTCCATTTAGTATCTAACTTATATGGCCCTTAAATGTTATTGGGGTGTTCAGTTACACCCGGTATAAGAGAAGATATAGCTACTAAGCTAAATATTCCAATATCAGGTAAAGAAACTATATCGCATACATTATTTAGTGGTCTAGAGTTAAGTCCCAAAACGTATAATTTATATAATATCTCTGTTAAAAATTTAGATGAAACCTTTTCTTTTCGCATATCTGTTTTAGGACAAACGTGCATTTGTAAGAATATCCCTAAATACAGTAGCTTCAATCTGTCAAATTTGCTTAGAAAACATAATATCACTTTATCAGATAAAAATCAAACGGGACTTGATGGAGATATTGGATTACTTTTAGGAGCAGATTCTTCAGGTTTAGTTTTGACTAGTGAAGTCATTATATTAGATGATACCCTAGTTGCTATGAAAACCAAACTGGGATGGACGTTACAGGGACAAATTAAAACTAATTTTAAGTCTGCCGTAGAAAACATATACAGTGCAATGAGCTGTACATCTGATATCTCTCGCTTTTGGTCATTAGAAATTTTAGGTATTAACGATCCAATAGAAAGTAAAAGCAAAATACAAGTGGAAGAGGATATTATGGCGAATTTCATAGAAAATATAAAGGTAAATAAATTAGGACGCTATGAAGTTCACCTCCCGTGGAAGGTAGGTCATGATGAATTACTTAATAATTTTGAATTAGCTGAACGTCGCTTGGGTTCTTGTACTAAAAAATTGATTGATTCTAATTTATATGGGGATTACGATAAAGTGTTTAAAGAGTGGCTCGAACTGGGTATTATAGAAGTAGTTCCAGATCATAAAATAAATCATGAATATTCTCACTATTTACCTCACCGGCCAGTAATTAAAGAGTAATTAGTCCCCCCATCTGTATTCCAGCAATAAAATTACCTACTTTGAAAGCATGCATCGGAAATAGAACGTTCGCCGCTAGATGGCATTATACTGCGTGCTGGAGTTATAAAGCGACCAAAACGCATCGCAAGATTGGATGGCTTACCAAAGCTTTTCGTTTAAAAAAGTAGTAAGCTTTACACTACAGAACATAATTACTCCTAGCGGAGCTTTACACTGTCGAGAGATAAGTACGTGTTTGTTGTGTTGTGGCTGGCTGCTTTTACGTACGCTTTCGTTTTATTTTTTTAAATACGTGTATAAATAAACATTGTATTTACGTTAGTTATGCGTGTGTGTATAAAAAGTGCGATTAAATAAAGTTTATAAATATACACGGTTATTTTTTTATCACCCTGGTTATTTTAAGGGTGGCTTCAGGACACGGTAGAAGAATTATTTAACCATTAATAATAAAATTTACTCACCTGTTTAATTAGATATTTATTATCTAAAATATCCAAAAAATACTGCACTGGTATGGACACTGAGTGAAGTTGTAGGCAAAACATTGAATGAACGCGAACTGGCAACAACGTCGCCGATTCAAAGTCATCACTGAGTTGATCACAATTTCACCTTCCTACTTTACGGGCTTAGGACCGGCAAAACAAAGTTTTTAAAGAAAACAAACAGTACTAGGTAGGTATTACGGTTATGGTAGGTTGTTTTGGCGTAGTTAAAAAATTGGAATCAACTTTAAATACTTACCTACCTAAGAAACAATTTAAATCAACTTTAGTTCTAATAACAAAAGAGTTCTAAATTTAAAGGAAGTCCTCTAACTCATACAGTCGTGCACGTTTAAAACTATACATGACCACAACAACATATCACTTTGGTTAGTGTTTAACGTTTCGAAATGCAGTTTTCGCTTCCAAGTCTTACGTTTGCGGGTTCACTTTCTTACACCAAACACTTAATTTCACTTCACAAGTAAAGTCTACGGTCTACCGGAGTAAGGTCTGTGTATTCGCGAGATGTGTTAACTTGAAACTAAAATTCCGAATGCGCCCGATTGCCGCGCGTCAGGCGCGGGCGCGACATCGCGATACGTTCACACGCGGCGGGGTCAAAGGCGAACTAAAGCCGGCCGGCTCGTACCGACAAGCGACAGCAAACAACAAAACGCCGCCGCCGGCGCTCGGCGCCAGCGCCGACTGTCTCTGTCTTTCACTATTGTAGTGTCTAGTGCAATAATAACTCTTATTTCAAACGAGTTGTAGATTGATCTTGCTTGAATTAATAATGCGACGTTGCCGCATTTTCCTAAGCCCGTAGTAGTAAATGCTTTATTCATTCATAATCTTACCTTATCTTGTAGTAAACAAGAACAATGTCTATAATTTAATATTATTGGCGGATAAATTTTAAAAAATATAACCACATGTTTTTTTTATTGATATGAGTCGTCTAGCGTCTACCGAGCTGCCTCTAAAATTTTCCAGTATGATAAAAAAATAACCGTGTATAATTTGATAGTTTTAGTGTCGAGAGGTGGTAATAATGTAAAGTGGGATTTTTTTGAAAGGAACTTGGTCAATTAAGTCGCGTGATGCAATATTTGTAGAAACATTGTTTATTATATATAAAAAAATAAGATTAAACATTGTTTATTAAATAATTTGAATTTTGAATTTGAATACGCAATAAACAATAAGCGTTTAAACGAAAAGCTTATTTACAAGCGCGCTTATTTAAAAAAATACAACGTTTAAACGTTTTAAAATTTTATGCCGTTTTTTCCACTTCTAATTATTTCTGAGTGCATTTTACAGTTCTATGTTTTTCATTGACTTTTTTAATGAATTGTATAAAGAAAAACATAATAAGTGTGGAATCTTGGATGCGGCGTCCCAAGTTTTTTCCGCCAATACAAATGGCACGCTTTTTTCGTACCTATGTATTTCATGTCCTTTGGTATCCATAGTCTAAGGGTGGTTTGCATGCGTAGAAAGAGTATATGCGTAGAAAGAGTATTATATTATAGCACAGTGAGAACGGTCTCGTAAAAAAGTATGGCAAGCGATAAAATATTATATCTCAAAATGTAATATATATTACATTATATCCCATAGTCAAAAGCCGGCTTAATACTTTTTTAATTTTCAATTAGTGCAAAAGAAACAAAGCCCATACAGCCCAGTCATATTTTACGCAAATATGTAATACTGTAGATTATGGCTTTTCTCTCGCAACGAAAAGTAAGCATATTTTCGTGTCATTTTATACCAACATTTTAATAAAATTGTTGTCATATTCATATATGTATATGCTCGAAGAGTATATTTTTAGGGTTCCGTAGCCAAATGGCAAAAAACGGAACCCTTATAGATTCTTCATGTCTGTCTGTCTGTCTGTCCGTCCGTATGTCACAGCCACTTTTCTCCGAAACTATAAGAACTACACTGTTGAAACTTGGTAAGTAGATGTATTCTGTGAACCGCATTAAGATTTTTACACAAAAATAGAAAAAAGCATTCAATTTTTGGGGTTCTCCATACATAGAACTGAAACTCAATTTTTTTTCATCAAACCCAGTGTGGGGTATCTATGGTCTTTAAAAATCATATTGAGGTTTCTAATATCATTTTTTTTAACTGAATAGTTTGCGCGAGGGACACGTCCAAAGTGGTAAAATGTGTGTCCCCCCCTGTAACTTCTAAAATAAGGGAATGATAATATATAATGTACATATAATGTACATTACCATGCAAACTTCCACCGAAAATTGGTTTGAACGAGATATAGTAAGTAGTTTTTTTAATACGTCATAAATCCTACGGAACCCTTCATGGGCGAGTCCGACTCGCGCTTGGCCGGTTTTTTATAATGTGGTAGCAATTGGCTGTATGACAAGTTATAGATGAATTTCTATAACTGAACTTTACTTTACTGGCCTAGGCCGGTAAAGTAATGCATGAGCCAAGAATTAAAAACTTTGTGTCTTCTTTTTACTACAATAATGGCGTCGATTCAGACACGCAACTTACTTAAACTAAACTAGTTTGACAGCTCGAATGGCGAAGTCTGCATCTCACATAATCTCTAAGTATCAAAGTGTCCTTATTCATTATAGGTACTATTTTAGTGTGCGAAACAAGTTTTCAAAAAATTCACTTAGGTACTTTGTGAATTTGTTGAAAACTTGTTTCGCTAGATACTAGATTTTTATTGTGTATTACAGAGAAACAGTGGACCGAGTCCTCGTCGTAAAGACCTTGACGAGGAGGGTGGTTTCACTAGCGTAGTGAGCTCACAGTATTTTACGTAGTAACTATTATCTAATCTGTGGTATTGCTTAGAACGTTTAGTAAGGGCTAGCTTTCAGCTAAACAAGCACTTACAAATATGATGTTAGTACTCACAGTCGCCATGAGTTGGCCTAAACAGTGTAATGATATGAGGAGGATGACCGCAGTTGATAATGATGAGTCTTGAGGACCACAGTGTAATAATATGAGGAGAATGGTCTCAGTTGATAATGATGGGTCTTGAGGACTACGGGTGTAGAGAAAGTGATAGCTTTGATACACCATGATATTGATCGGTCAAGTGTTATTTATTTAAAAGTATATTATGATAATGATGAGCTAGAATGCTGAAGTAAAATAAGATAATGGTTTCTTTTGTGCTAAGCGCGTGTCCATTGTGCTTTATATTTACAGGTGGTGGCATCAGCATATAAAAACTGTACAACAAGCAACAACAAGTTAGTTTATTATGGGACTAGATAGACTATAAATAACTAAAGGTGGATGGCATGTTCTTGAAATTTTTGTTACTACAGTTCAGCCTCTGTAATATTTAAATTATGTTTATATTTTAGGTGGTGTCGCCGAACTACACACCACGAACTCTAAAGAGGAAGTGGAAGAAAGAAAATGAGTTGTCTGAGCAGCGTTTGAAAAAGCTAAGAGCCCTTAGAGAAAAATCAAGAAGATTATTTAAAAAAGTCGTAAATTTGGAAAACATTTTGGCGGACTTACAATCGAAATTATTTGTTAAATTCGAAGATTGCGAATTGTTATCTACAATAGACACTACTAACAAATACGTTAATGTACACGTGTTATTATAACCATTAACTTTTACTACCTTGCGGTTGAGAGGACAACTATAGTAATAGAATATTATGTCAGTATTTTCAAAACGTTATAATTTAAAATTCTCATTATTTCTATCACACGAATTCTCAAAAAACCGACTGTCTCGTTTGAGAATTACTGATTTCACTCTAAGTTTCTTTACTATTATCGTTTCATTCAATTGTTTCGGAGTTCTGTTTGTAGTATTCTGAACCTTTTTGTATCCAGTCACTCGCCTCTACACTTCGAGATACAGGTTAGTTCCTAGTTCGATGGTGGGTGGCTAGTGGCGGGGTACTAACGAATTAATTATACTGTTCTGTAATTAATAGATTTAATCCTTGATTGAAACGAATCAATAAATAATTTTGAATTTTTTTGAATTTTTGAGTCTTTCGCCCATCGCGGAAAGTAAGAGTGAACACCTCACGGGGTGTTACCCACATAATATTAGATTTCTCTCAAAATATTGATTCTTGTTGGATAAAAAGTAGCCTATGTCCTTTTCATAGTTCTATCTGTGACTACACCAAAAATCATCAAAATCGGTTCAGCCGTTTTGGCCTGAAGTGATAACAGTTGCCGACACTAATAGTATATTGTTGAACCAAGCGCTATGTAATGCCCGCGGATGTTTGATGCACGAACGCTTGCGTGAGGGCACTAATAACCCAAGGGCATTAATAGCTCACGAGGTGCGTAATCTGCTTTTCTTTCAACTATATCTACATATTAAAAATAAATAAAAACTGAAGTTGACTGTAGAAAAACTTATTTATACTTATATGACAAAAAAATGAAATTTTTCTTACTAAATTCCTCAAACATGACGTATTACCCGTGATTCCACCAACATGTTCCACTGGTAGGTCCACGGGTATTTTTTTCCCCCGTAGACCTTTTAACCGTGTTCCCACTGCTATGACCCACAGTGGGCCCACGGGTAATTCCTCAGATAATTTCTTTCCCCGTAGACCCACTGCACTAGATATGACAATGACGGCGAGTCATAGTAAAAAAGCAAAAGTTTGTGGATGTTCTACCTCGTCAACTACTTTCAAGATTATCTTGAAGGTGGCGACTGATGAGGTGGAAAATCCGTAAAAAAGTCCGCCGTCCTGTAGGTACACCACAAACTACTCTTTCTTACCGTCAATATGAATGTTTGTGTAAAAGCTAACCATCACTAGCTTCATCAACAGCCACTTAAACATCTTTGGAAAAATCCATACTTTTTGTATGAATCTTATTGCGACTTCTTGATCTATTATTTAAAAAAAAAACGGTTTTGAACAGGTCATTAATAACATTTCATACAACATTACTACCCTCGAGTTTTCCAGGGTAGTAATGTATTGGCGCGCTGGTAGCGGTAGTCGCAGAGTGGAAATTACCATGCGTGCCCACAATGGCACGGAGAACACCGGGGGTTTTAGTGGGTCGGCCTAGAACTTTACCGGGCCAGACGGTACACACACGCACGCCTACCGTCTAGCCAACGGTGGGTACGGAGCGGTTGAGCATTTCCCCCCCGAAAAAAAAGGATAGTAATGTATTACTTAGTGGCCTTTTCTGTTGATTTAAGCAGTAAATTAATGAGTAGTTGAAAAAAAAAACTTTTTATACGCTTCTTTAAGAACCCAATGCTGTAGTCTCTTGGAAAATCTCGTCGTTCATTCTAAATCCTGAGCGTGCGCTGAAGGTAATTCATTTTAAAGCATACAGTACGAGACCATTGTAGTTCTAGGGTGTGAGGGTTAATTTCTTGCCAATGGTGAGCTGTGCCATGGTAGAAAGTGGCCGTGGGCATAATGTTTAACAGCTCCTCAGCAGGCAGTGGGGCTAGCACGCAGGAGAATCGAAAATCGAATCGAAATCCGAATCGAGGAGTTTGTATGGAAATTTTATTAGTTCTGCTACTCACCGCCGTGGCGCTAATAAAATTGCCATACAAACTCCTCGATTCGGATTTCGATTCGATTTTCGATTCTCCTGCGTGCTAGCCCCACTGAGGTATTTTTTTTAAACTTGGGTGTTTAATACCGTTTGTGAGTAGAGGATCGTTAACGAGTCTCATGGCCCGTTTGTGTACCGCGTTAAAAGGTACAAGTTGATTTTAAATATAAGAAGAAGATAATAAAATAAGCACGCTAAATAAATAAAATGATATTTAACCATTTTTTCTGCTTTTTTGTAGACATTAGGTGAACGTATTAAAAACTTGGGATTCGGGGTAATTTTTATAAAGAGGGTAACCCTAATCATCCATGTACTTGTATTTGCTGTCCCTTACTGCGGCACGCTCATCCGCAGTCTATAGTATTATTCGTCTAAGTTTGCATGCATGCAAACCACATGCAAACGAACGTTTGCACTGTGTCGTCTGATTATGGACCGAACCCTGTGATACGTAAGGTGCGTTCCGAATGAGCTTATAAGTAGAGAGTATATGTTCTATGATCACTCGCTGTCGCTATCATCTTTCTGGATTTGAAGTTAATTGCAATGATTTTGTGCAAACTTGTCAAATCTCATACATTGTCGATTTAGTGATTGCGTTAGCGATTATCGAAAGACATTTTGTCTAGGGGGGCAGGATCTAATTGACTCGGCAAAGTCGTTCCAAAACACCTCGATAAAAATCCTCCGATGTGTTTTGGAACTAGGATTGAGTCAATTTAACTATTTACCGAGCGTAACTTATCCGTTTTGGAACGCAACCCAGCTTGTGGTTGTTAATTGACAGTTCCGTAGTATCTCTACCGATTCGTTGCTGATGGCACGACAGGCGTGTCATCAATTTTTTTATCTTGTGGCTTATGACACGACAGGCGTGTCATTTTTTGAATGATTGTTACACCCTCAAATTAAGTTTTAGAAGGATCTGCCTAAAACAAAACAATCATGTTTTTCCACGTAGATCTAGCCTGTTGTGTTAGCTTCTGGATAATGTGTGAATTCAGAAGTTGCAGGGGTTGATAACCTTCATAAGTAGCATTGAATTATTTTTAACGTGTGGCGCATGACACGATAGGCGTGTCATTTTTGAATCGATTGTAACACCCTCAAATTAAATTTTAAAGGGAAGTTACCTAGAACATAACTATCATGATTTCGAAAGTAGTTTTTTTTTACCATTTTTAGATCATTAATACAATGTGTGTGACGATAATTTTTTACCAAACGAGTGCGGTTTTTTTCATCGATGCTTTTGAGGTGCGTTTTAACGTTAGTTTTGACAAAAAATACACATTTTCTTTATAAAAAATACTTATCTCGTGTTGCCATCCATGATCGACCAAAAAGACAAAAGGGGAATGCCGGATTTAGGCCCAAGACTGCACATCAAATACATACTGTCTAAAAATCATATAATATTTATTAATAATTATTCGCACTATTATTAATTGCCTAATGGTTGGATATAATTCAATACAAATAAATAAAAAATACTGAAACGACCGCTCTAAATTCACTAAGAAGCGGTGACGGTCACCACAGACTTACCCTAACAAAAAAAAAATGATAATCGATTAGTTTCAATCGATTAATAAGGTATAATGTTAGTGTCTACCATTGATTTAGTTACTACCAAACGTTTGGTAGTAAATCACTGGTGTCTACGTATTATATTATATTTAGCACATACCTACATACACTAATTCTCAACAAAAAATGGATGTCACAATTGTATCGCGTAGCGTTCGATACTCGATTTATAGTACAGTACCTACTCAGTTATATAGTTTTTTTTTCTGCCGCAAACAGGAGCTTTATTACTACAAACGCACACCACACACAGAAGATTGAACAAAACTTACATTGTCATTTTTTAGTAATTTGTGAGAAAATATTGGCTCTTAATGCTCCTGCTCCTAATGTCCAACACAAATACAACAAAAAATGTTCAAACTGCATTGCCTTGCGTTTTTCAAAACTCTTGTGAAAAGCTATATGTTCCATTTGCTACATACGTTACGATAGGAAACTGAATAGTTACCAATAAATCTTTAGTGAGTATGAGAAAACTAAACAGTTTTTCATACAAACGTCTCGGCGGTGCAGTTTAACAGTTCGATCTTAACAATTTTTCGTAGAATCTATAAAAAGTGTAGCGTAGTGACTTTAAAGGTGTTATTTTTAATTCGTCATAGCAAACTGGCAGCGAAAACGATGCTTTATGACAGTAAGGCATTGCTCAATGAGAGCTCAGCATTATAATCAACTCTCAGTTTGGTTCGTCGAATTAAAAATCATACTTTAGTCTCTAGCTAACTAAAGTAAATAGGTACTTAGGTACTAAACAGTTTTATTTGTAAACGTTCAATAAACTTAGTTTAGATAATACACTGTTAAAATCCGTTCTATTATCATTATATTTTTTCATATGACAGAAGGAAACAAAACAATAAAACTACTTATTATCTCTTTTGTAACATAGTTCCTTTTTATGAATAGCTGTTTAAAAATCTTACGATCGATTATTTATTATTTGATCGATTGATACAACTGGTACTGGTACGAGACGAGATGGCAACACCGGAAAATCAACATGTCAAAAGTTCATAGGTACTTTGCGAGTAATTGTTTTGTGTTCCTTTTTTGCGATTATAAATATGATTATGCATGAATAATGAGTAATAATGACTCCGACGACTCCTTTTTCAACAACGACCACGGCTTGAACATGGATTTCCGTTCCCACACGACAACCCTGGCAATGATATGATTTAAATCTCTGGCGATAGCAACGATCGGCGACCACGGCATGCCCATAGTTCGTCACAACAATCAAATGGTACAACCATCAACAAGCTGATATTTACGCTGTGTCAATGGCGGATTGAATGTTTCCAGAATGCACGACATTTACTCGAAAATCTCGAAATAGCAGAAGTGTGTGATGATGTGGTACAATGTTGGGTTGAACCACAGCAAGTAAAAAGTTAGTACAATTCATAACCTGTATTTTCATTCATTTCATAGTTGAATATTTGCAAAAAATGTGTTTACATTGCACATGATAATGTTCAATAGATAGGTAGCAAACTAATAAATGTAAACTATTTTTGAAGGTATGTGTGTCAAGTGATATGTCACTCGTTTTGCACATCTGCATGGGATCAGATTCGACATCTAAGAAATCAAACAATGGAACCAGTTACCAGCCATCCTTAAGTATGCATCAGTTGCGGTCGCTCTCAAGGGAGAGGTGACATAGATTGAGGATGGATACTCCAAGAGCAAGTTGCATAACAAATATGGTTATCCATCAGATTGCACCACATGAGGTAAGATATATGAATACATATTAAAAAATAAGTAACTTCTCCGTTGTATCTCAATCTGAGTGTCTATCTACATATATGTTCATGATGATATCAAACTTGAAAACCACATGAAAATCCATTGACTGGATTTTCATGTGGTTTTCATCATAAACTAGATAATTTATTCTAAAAGATTTATATGTTACCATTTATAGAAAATAAATCATTTTTATGGGGAAAATGAAAATAAGCAAGTGAAGATGTGGGTGGAAATCTAATTGAAAAAAATTATGTAGTGCTAAAGCACTTCTTTAGTATAATTAACCCACTGCAACCATTTTACATACATTCAAATTGCTATGGTGGTATGCTTTTAACACTTTTTAATTTCTTCCCGCTGTATCATTTCATACTACTTATTGTATATATTTTGCATGCTATGCATTCATTCATACACATATTTTCAAAGTCAAAGCCTTTATTTGCCAACATCAAGAACTTTAGACTACATAACATTTTATTTAGATGCGTAATACTTACATATTTTTTTTATTACAATTATTTAAACAATATTAAACTATACTTATTTACTAAAGATTTTATTTTAGAACAGTAGCTTATCTGATGTGTCATTCGACACAGGCCTCCTCCAGCGATTTTACTCCTCCAGTTATCACTTTTTTTGGCTAACCTTGACCATAGTGGACCCGCTACCCTCTATATGTCATCAGACCATCTCTGGAGTTGTCTACCTCTCTTTCTTCCTGCACCCTGATGGTGAGTCCAATATATTAACAATTTCGTCCATTTTGGTGTTCTTTCCCTGATCATATTTGGGTTTCAATGTCTTTCCACTTTATTATTTCGAATAAGAATATTAAGCAGTACCTAATAACTGTAATTATACTCGGCTTCGTCCTCGGGATTAGCAAATAATACTTGTAGTAACGCCTAGTGATACGCCAGTCACGCACTTTATTTGAGGGTATAAATGAAATTTAAAATGAGTCTCACGTCAACAAGGTGGGCGACCTATCCGCTCGCTTCATTCGCTTTTTAGTGCTCGCCACGATCACACTCTCGCGTCTTAAAAGTTTTTACTTTAAGTGAGGTAGTGCTTATTTATAATGCCTAAGCGAAAAAGTGAGGAGGATTGTCAAATCTGTTGTGTAAGTTTAAAAAACTCGAAGTGTTACGAAGATGCCGTACGCGGAGTCTCAAGGTTAGTCATTGTGTGAATAAGTGCATTTATTAGTGACTATGGCCGAAAATGTCATTTTCTATTTGCTGCCCGTACAATGCTCGTTTGATAACGGGCAGAAGTATGATAAGTCAGCCATCTTGTTATATTCTCATAAGTACTAGAGAAACTTAATTAGTTAATGACGAATTATACCTATAATGGTAAATTTGTCACGTTTTTATTTTTTACTGGTTTCCTCTGAAATGAAGTTTTATAATCCAATGAAATAGTTTTACGAAAACTGTTAAATAAGATTTATTTCATACCTACCTAGTGGGCTTATTTTGTATGAATTTTTATGACACTATATCTCTAAGAAGAAAGTTTACTAAATAATAGTTATTGCTACAGTGATTATTCACTAAACTGGGCTTGCGTACCTCTCTTTGGGGTTGCACTACCCAATAATAATTTTGCGAACAGTATTTTAGGATTGTTCCTTAACTGATTAGTAGTAATAATAATTATCCAATCGTAACATGCACCTACTTTTTATGATTATATACTAAAGAACAAATACAGTATATACATAGTGGTAATGGTTACCTATCCTGGTTTGCGAACTTCTCTTTGGAGCTGTACTACCTTATGGTAATGGTAACCTCTCCGGGTTTGCGTACTTCTCTTTGGAGCTGTACCACCCTATAAATTAGTCTCGCGAACAGTACTTTGGTCTGTTTCATGACTAATGGAGATATCGGTGTATTCATAGTGGCAATGGTTACATATCCGGGTTTGCGTACTTCTCTTTGGAGCTGTACCACCCTATAAATTAGTCTCGCGAACAGTACTTTGGTCTGTTTCATGACTAATGGAGATATCGGTGTATTCATAGTGGCAATGGTTACATATCCGGGTTTGCGTACTTCTCTTTGGAGCTGTACTACCCTATAAATTAGTCTCGCGAACAGTACTTTGGTCTGTTTCATGACTAATGGAGATATCGGTGGTTTTCAGAGCAAGAACGTAATAACAACGTTTTAAACCTGCAGGCCTATTACGATCTCACGGTTTTCAAATAACATCATATGATATCATAGTGCAAAGCGAAAATTATGATTTTCGGTCAGATTTTTGATCATTCGTTCGTTATATGATATTGACATCATCGAAATTATGCCATAGTAATGATATCATTGGAGATCGGTAATACGAAATGAAGCATTTCATGATTTATTATGCCATGTCATACGATGAAAGATTTATAATTGGCCTACTGCTCGATGGGATTATTGGTTCTGAGCCACGTTCGGAGATGCAGGTCGACCTCGACCCAGAACCCGCCGAAGTGGCTACGCCCGCCGTTTATATCTTCTGTGCCGTCATGACGGTCACCCCCGTGGTGGTCGCCACCACCGCCACCACCGCCGCCGCCGGCGCGCCTGAGCAAGTGACGGATACCGACGAGCCTGGGTCAGCTAATGCGATGCTAAACACCACAATACTTGAAATATTGGGCGAGGATCCAACTATTTCGAATACTTTTGGAGCCAACATTCACAAAGACTTTGCAGTTAAGTTGGAACACACATTAATATGAAATACCTTTCGCCGACTAACTGCAAACTAATTAATGCTCCCGTAGGTACTGAATGCCGAAATTAAGGTGACTATCTCCGATATAAACGCTAAACGTTATAAAAATATCGAAATTAGGCAAAAACAAGTTTCTACGGCTATTTCATGCTTGAACCAAGCTATTAATTCGCTGACCTCGAAAAATAACAGTGACCCAGAATTAATAAAAATGTTGATGGACACAGAACGTATTCTCTGTGACTTACAATACCGGATTCAGTCATACGACGGAATTTTATTCTGTCTTCCCTTAAAAAGGACATGAAAGACCAGCTTCAAAATACTTAACCATTTTTTATTCATTCATTAGGCGAAAACCTGTCAGAAATTATTAAGACTGCAAAGGCGATAAATAAATAGGGTGCAGAGTAAAACTTTAATAAATTTATAAAAGCAGATCATTTAAAAATTGAAAATTTACGCTCAGTGCTAAAATTTAAAACAAAAAATTGTTTCATGACAAAAATAGATTTAAAAGATGCCTTTTGACCCTAATTCAAGAAAATATTTAAGATTTCAAATTGAACAAGAACTATTTGGCTTGAGTACTGCACCATCAAGGCAATAAAACCAATTGTCCGATTACTCCGTTCTGCGGACCTAAAATCAACTAATTATTTAGATAATTATTGGCCAAATATACAAACCAAAAAATTAATTACCTCTCTTTGATTTTAATTAACGAGGCCAAAAGTTTAATGATACCTAGTAATATATGTACATTTTTAAGGTTTCGTTCTAATCTAGACTAAAAATTTCCAGATCACAAATCAGAAATTAAAAAAAAAAAAAAAAATGGTTAACTCTTAAAAGATGTTGAATACGTCAATTCGCACAAATAGTCGAATTACTAGTCTCAGTTTGCCCGGCTGTAGAATACACTAGCCTTATACTAAAATATTCGAGCGCATTAAGTAATTAAACTTAAAATCATCATTAATGATAATTATGATAAATTTATAAATATCCCTAGGAATGACGCAATACAAATACCGTTTTGTAAAATCAAACATGATACACATGATCTGGAAATTTTCTCAGACGCCTCAAATACGGGGCTGTACGTGGCAAAGAGAAGGTTAGCGGGTTGTGGAGCATTCAGGAGAGAACACAATACATTAACTACCTAGAAATTCTAGCTGCTTTTCTAAGATTAAAAGTGTTCGCCAAAAATGTAAGTACCTAGTTGTCAAATTTCTCCGCATCGACAACACTACAGTAATCTCTTACATCAATACAATGGGGGGTATTCAGTTCCCCCACTTCACTGACATCACTCGTCAACTATGGCAGTGGTGTGAATGTCGCAATTTGTATGTTATGGCTTATTACATTAGCTTATCAGATAATATAACGGCAGTTGCCGAATCAAGGCGGGTACATCCTGACATAGAATCGACGACACGTTTAGCGCAAAGGTCGAGTGATCACCTACTGCGCAACGGGTCGCGGGTTCGATTCCCGTACGGGACAAATGTTTTATGGCCTACAGAAATTTGTTCCAGTCTGGGCGTATGTGCATGTGATATTCTATGTTTGTAACTGCACCCACGACACAGGAGAAAATCCTAGTGTAGGGCGACGTATTTAAAAAAAAAAAAAAAAAAAAATTGGAGTTAGCGGACTGGGCATATCAGGAAATTGTCTCATCGTATGGGGCACCTCAAGTAGACTTATTCGCTAGTCAAATAAATACTAAATGCACTGATTATGTCTCCTGGCATAGGGACCCAGATGCATTTCCTGGGCCGATTTTAATATTTATGCTTTCACCCCGTTCTCTGTCATTGTATAGCGGGGAACTTATGCGGACGGCGTGGAGTGTACCGCCGATATTAGCATCTATATTCCAAAGTTCTTTTAAACAATATAATGTTTATTTACGGAGCTGGTTCAATTACTGTAACGACAATAATTGTGACTTGTATAATCCTTCAATTCCACAAATAATTTATTTCAACAAACTATTATGAAGAGGGAGCTCAATATGGCACGCTTAACTCCTATAGATCCACGCTCGCCCTGCTTAGGGGAAAATAATTTACGAGAAGATGACAGAGTAAGAAGATATTTTAAAGGAATATTTCGGTTACGCCCTCCCTTGCCCAAATATGTGGGATACTTCAATAGTTATTAATTATGTCAGCCAATTTTACGCCAATGAAACATTGTCTTTTGAAAAACTTTCGAAAAAACTCATCACTCTCATTGCGCTGTTGACAGCACACAAAGTACAAACATTGTCCTAGATTAATATTAAAAGTATTGAAATCTTTCCTTCTCTTCATAAGTGCTAAAAAGCCTTATAATGCTGTCGGTTCCCAAACCTTAAGTCAGTGAATAAAGAACACACTGCGCGATAGCGTTTTTGATCTAAACATATTTACCGCGCACAGCCGCTACATCCGCGGCTCATCACCTAGGTGTCGGCCTAGATCAAATAAGACGAACCGCTGGATGGAGCGGCTCTTCAAGCACATTCTATCGATTCTATAATAGAACCATAAGTAATGTCAATACTAATGGAAATAATTATTTTTCCAGAACAATTGTTAATAATACGAGTAATTCAAATGATGATTAATGTTTATTCTTATTAACATAAATTAATGAAAATTCAGGAATAAACAAAATATTTCACACTATTATCTCTAAAAGTCTACAAGTATTATTTGCTAATCCCGAGGACGAAGCCGAGTATAATTAATGATTAAACGAACTTACCTGTACGTGAAGTTCAATCATAATTATACGAAGGCTTCGTCCGAAGGGATTAGCAACCCTCCCTCCCAACTACAAGTCCCCATTTTTGTGTGAAATATTCCGGATGCGGCTACTCTAAACTAAATGAAGCGAGCGGATAGGTCGCCCACCTTGTTGACGTGAGACTCATTTTAAATTTTATTTATACCCTCAAATAAAGTGCGTGACTGGCGTATCACTAGGCGTTACTACAAGTATTATTTGCTAATCCCTTCGGACGAAGCCTTCGTATAATTATGATTGAACTTCACGTACAGGTAAGTTCGTTTAATCATTAATTAAAAATGCTCTTTTGGTCTCATTTTGTTCTAACTCGCACAAATTGATATATTAGGTTTTTAATTAAAAAGATATTAAACCAGTACATAATTATTAAATGTTTTTGCATATATTTTATAAGTTTTTAGTACTTTTCTCATTGTTTCAGTTGCCAAGATTAGCTCACCTCTGTCATAATTGTTGGCGAAGAATTGACAGAGCATTACGATCAACTGAAGAACAACAATATCAGGTGGCAAATCAGGACAATATTGTAGAAGGTGTTTGTCAGACAACACAAGAAAGTGCAACCCCATCCAATGATATTGTGCTGCCTAATTATATTAGTGCTCCAAGTACCCACGGACAATGTTCTTACCCTGATTGTAATGTGTCTGATCGACATTTGAATCAACATCACTAAGTTTTTTACTTTGGGATTATAATATTATTATGTGCCTCCAAATTCTCAAATTGATAATTGGCAATTTTTTAAAGCAGGAAATAGTTTTCATGTCATTTTCTTTGCTCGTTAGTTGAGTAAAACAAAACAAATAATATGTTAAAAAGTATGGTGATTTCAAAAAGCCTCGCTTTTAGTAAATACATTCTGAGCTTATTTATTACATAAAATGTATTTAAAAATATAAAATAAGTGATTACTGTATAATGCAGTTGTATAAGTCCAAAAATTTTTTTTTAATAAAAATAATACTTTTTTTAAAACAATTCTTTTACCAATTAATTGTTGTATTATATACTGTTGTTGCCACAAAGTTTTACATGTGTGCACTATGGGCCGAAGTTACTATGGAAATCTGGCATTCCCCTTTGTAAACAACTTTCTGGAGCGTCTCAAAGGCCCATACGTTTTCACCATTGATTTGTTTATTTTTGCGAAAAATGGATAAACTTACTTACAATAAAATTGTTTAAGTATAAGGTAGCCGTAGACTGTCTCCAATGTTTTAGGGAATTTCACAAATATTGAAATTATTTATTGCAAGTAGTTGATTATTGTATGTGTCGGGTAAATAAATAAGTCATTATTTAATCATTTGTTCACTACAAATTAACATAAGAAACAAAGTGCGCACGCAACAGTATATACGTTACGCGTGAATTTTAAAATAATTATGCCTAATAAATTTAAAGCGTCAAAAGTTTGGAATTTTTTGAAAAATTTAAGGAAGACAGTCGCTTTTTCGAGTAAATTTCGTCTCTCGCGCTATACTAAATTACCAATAGACCAAGCATTGATTATCTCGAATAAATTGTTATAAGCCGCGCGCCCGTCCAGTCCGCGCCTGCGACCGACAATCGACGCAATAATCGAATAACACCGATAGTTATTCGAATGCATTCGAATAAACAACAATCGAATAATTCGATTGTTTTTAGAAACAATCGCCCATCGCTATGTTACAGTCAAAGTGATTTATTACCTTTTAAACATTTCTTTAGATGGTTTACAAAAAATAACCCTAACCTAATATATTACATGGTCAATACCATTCTTAACCCTAACCTTTTAAATTTTACTTGTATTTATTACTTCATCCAAGTCTTCCAAGATATTATATATAATAGCTAGTGCATAATATCTGATTTATCACTTTGTCTGTAACATACTATATATAAAAAGAAAAAACATGGAAACATTTTACTATTATTAAATCAGAAATGAGTTTTTCATACAAAAATCTATTATCCATCCATTGTAGTTCTGTAAGTAATAATAACAACCCTCCTCCCCCCAAAGCAAGATACCCCACTCACCATGTGAATTCTCACACCGCAACTTGTCTTTCGTTATAAATGAATAATCCCCAAGTCGAATAAAATGTTTCTAGTTTTTTTAACCAATTCGTTTAAAACAACAAAGAAATTATACAATATCACAAAAGGTTTGCAACATCTGAAAAAGTTAAGTCACTTACCTTCCATTTCAGGGAAAACACGTATTTAACCTCTTCAAAACCGATTTAATTAACGTATCGTGCCGTACACTACCGTAGTTTGATGTCAACTAAACTTAATCAAGTCTAAACAAGTGAAAAAGCAAAAAAAGTATGTGGTTTTATATACATGACTGATGGCACGTTACGCGTGCCATCAACTTCTATGGCGCTTGACACGCCAGTCGTGTCATAGAAAATTTGTTCACAGCCATGGCGAAAAGTTTTCAAAAATGGGCGCCGCAACGAATCGGTTAATTAGTCTGTGGTTTCGGTTTCTTCCTTAGATAAAGAATGAATAGATAGGACGTGACCGTATACCCGTAAGGGACAGACATAGATGACGTCATACCTGCCTAAAGTAGATGGGTATACCAGTGTTGCTTTAAGTTTTACCCTACTTTATTTTTATAGTGGCTTTTACCACTATAAACATAAAGTAGGGTTGATTGATCTACGTATTTTTTTTGAGACATTTTAATGAGCGCCCCTCGCTCAATAATATGTCTCAAAAAATAAAAGTGGGAGGAAGTTGCGATTTTTTTTATTGAATTCTTCATTCAACCTTCGCCGCAGTCTAAAGTTATTTACACTTTTAAATAAAACTACACTTTTCGGATTTACTCGAGTATATTTCGTTTTAAAACATTTTACTGTTATTTATTTAAGCTATTATGTAAACATCTTTACAAATATAAGAAAAAATATTAGGAATCATCATCCACACGCGTTCACTGCTAGACATAGGCCTCTCTAAGTGCTCGCCACTGAGCACGATCCGCGACCATTCGCTTCCAGCTTTTGCCAGCTAGGTACCTTGCGAAGATCGTCGCTCGATTAAGAATACAGCGGGCAATAATCATTGTTTTTTCTTTATCTCTGCAGTTTATTTAAAATCCAATATTTACACATTTACTAAATATTTGTGAAGATTTAGAAAATGTATAATATTAAATTTTAAATAAACATTTTCTAAAATTAGACTACTTTTTTTCCCAATCGTGTAAGCGGTTGACGCACTGGCCGTAGTTTTTTATTTGATGACCTCGCTGATTGTTTCAAACCCAGCATTTGAAGCCGCATTTTTCTCTTTCGGGGCGTATTCAAATTTGAACCGAAATCCAACACCGATGCGTCCTGAAATAATATGTATACAGGTTAAAAATAAAAGGAGGTTCCCCGAAGGAAATCTGTTAAATACAGACAAACAAGCAAATGGAAAGTCTCACTTCAAAAGAATTACCTTTGTTATCTAAAATGCTCAAAATTTTATACTTAAATATGTCAATATTAATGTAACACAGAAACTAATATGTAAGTTCCCTTTCACGTAACAAATTACCTACGAATCAAGGAAAAATAGTCGTAGCGTAACTGGTATCATTATAACCCGGCAAAATGTTATACGCGTTGGCTGTATACGTGGCCATATTGTATGGCGACATTCCTAGCTTGTTAGGTTAACAATAACCTTACTACTTAGTTTGAAATTTCATGTTTAATCCCATAATATGATTGAGAACCATAGTAGAAGGATAAAATATTGCAATATAACTTGTATCTATAATTTAAAAAATAGTTTTGGCGCTTTTTATTGACACAATTTAGGTCTTACCTGTAAAAGGTTATATTTTCCTGTTTTCTAGCACTATCACTATTACAAACTAAAACGGAGCAGTGCACCATGATTTAAATGTTCAAATAGTTCACAATTACACTAATTAAAGTGTTAAATAATTACACAGTAAGCTATAATTCACAGAACAAATTTCTTCCACGTATTTGTTTAGCACCAGACGCTGGTGATAAACAATCCCCACTACCAGTTTCACCTATATACGGTAACAAGGACAAAAAAAAATGATGCCATCTTCTTCTTTCCTTTGGCAATGTGTATAAGTTTATCTCTTTTCCTCATGTTTGACGGCTTTTATAGCCCATCTATTTCATTCTTTAGCTATGGTTTCTTCTTAATGTTTCTTCCATTGTAGTTTGTTTCTATCGGCCCGTTCCAGATAAGCATTTATAGCCATAAATACCAACATTTTTAGCATCTCTGCGTTTCATTAGCCGGTGATGCTAGTTTTTCTTGCTGGTTGTCATGCGTTTCATTTAAGCATTTTTAACACGAAATGCTAGCATCAAATACCCATGTTATTAGATGGGTCCTCTGATATCACTTCTTGACAACTTTCAAATTTGACATTTGGAATCTTTTTTCATGAATCAAAAAGGATTTTCAGCGGATTTAAAAAAATATTGAAAGATATTTATAGTATTAGCCAATTCTGATTTATATTATTAAAAATGTTAAGTGGCTGGACTAAGTAGGTGAGGTGTCAAAATTCAGCACGAAAAATCAGTACCTTGCGTTTCATTTGTAACAATTAGCGCGGCTAAAAATGTCAACATTTCTTATAAGAAACGCAAAACGAGGCTAACATCAGATGTTAGCCTCAGAAAGTAGCAGTGCTTTATCTGGAACGCAGGGAATGTAGTCTGGTCTGTGCTTCCTTTTTTCATTTATTTGTTGCTGTTTTGTTTGTTTTTAACGGAGTGATTAAATGAGGATTATATACTCTTTGGCGATTGCGATATTGCGAATTTTATTGCATTATTTTACTGCTCAGAAGAATAAATTAGTTGTTATTCTGAGTTTTACTGTCTTGTAAGTCCATTTAATATTTGCGATATGTTTATGCCGTCCCAAAGAGTAAAATAATCGCTGTGTCACAAACTAAGATTCGCTCCATCCTAATTACAAGAAAAACAAACAGGTACAATTGTATTGTATTGTTTTGAAATCATTAAATTAAAATTTAATCCTCTTTTAGGTAGGTACCTGCTTGAGAGCATTGGCGTACCTATCTAGAGTTTTTTCAGGGGGGGGCATGATTGTGTGAAGTTATTAGTATTTTGGCGTCCATCATAGTATTTTGTTTTGTAACGGTAGCCTAGCATTCTGGGGTGGGCACTAGACCATACTGGAGTGGTTACGGCCCACCCGGCCCCCCTCTATATACGCCTATCAGTGAGAGACCTATGTTTAGCCGTGGGACGTATTTAAATGGGTCAAATTGGTTAAAATAATTTATCTTGATATTTTTGATCAGCCAATAGCAATTGTCTTCTATGAGAGTTACCTACTTATTGTTCTTGAAAGCAAATACTTCTAAGTTGTGTTCAAAACTTATGCTGGTCGAGTGCATTATGAGCACAGACTTCTAGGTAACCAAGTTACTATCAGTGTGCATTCCTTCCTACTGATCACAACAGCTGTCTGGGCCGTTCATAGTAAATATTAAAATGAGTGAAATTATGTGCTGCGTTTAATTGAGGCAGTTAATAATTTAGGTTTAACTGTGTATGCTGAGTATGCCAGCCTTTTTTATTTATATAAAAACCTAAAATGGTCATTCAGTTTGAAACTATTTGAGACGCTTTGAAGGACTTGCATCCTTGTCTGACTCATAATATTAATAATAATAATATTACACAAATTAAAGACAAATAATAATATTAAATATTAATAAAATATAGAAAATATACAATCTTAACTCAAAAGCATAAATATCTAGATGCAACTGTTTAGTTTTTGCATAATTAAATCCCATAACTACAAAATTATGTAATAAACTGAACAATAAAAATGAGTAGTAATAAACCTGGTTAAAGGAAATATTTCTGAAATATTAAGGAAATTTTGCTTTTCAGTGAGCAAACATGGCGAAATTAATTGGAAATAATCTTGGAGAAAAACATCGTTATTACAATAATTTGCTCAGTGAAGCAATATCACAAAACAGAAGTGAAATAGCAGAATTAGAAAATGATGATGTAAAAGAATTTATTAAAATTGATATAGCAAGTCACAACAAAGACATGAATTACATACTCAAGATATTGCAGGGTGAGGACCTGCTTTATGTATCAAGAGCTATCAAAAAATGTCCATGGCTTGCTACACATGATGATTTTGCACATATTTTTAATCCTGAATACTTAGAAAAGCATTTGTTTCCTCTTATGACTAATAAGACTAGGATTATGTTAACAAAACATTTAAGAAAATACATAAAAAATGAGCAGCGTGCTGAATTATTTTTTCAATCTGAAAAATCCATTGCACATGCCCTAAAATGGTTACCGAAGTGTTCAGTACAGTTCATTGAAAACACTGTATGTGAAAGAAAATATTACAATTTAATTGGAACAGATCTATTAAAGAGACTTTGTGAAAGAACAGTTAATGTGTTAAAAATTGTAATCAGAATGGAGTACAACATACATAATACAAAATTGAAAGCTTTATCATTTGTAAAGAACCAAAATATTGAACTTTATTTAGCAGCTCTAGGAAAAACACCTGTTTGTGAGAAATTTATTTTGTCGAAGAAAACAACTGATCTTTTAATGACTCATTGTGCAGACTCTATCATCAATAATTTTATGAAATATGGGCATTATATTCATATACCAACTTTTTGCAAATATTTGCAGAAAGAAAATATCAAAGAATTTCTTTATAAGCAAGCTGATTTGTATACAGCACAATGTCATCTAAACTACTTCATAAAAAGGAAGTTTACTTATGATACTTTAAAGTGTTTTATTATCAGACTGCCTGATCAAGAAAGATTTGACTTTGTTAAGAAAGTATTTATAGATAAAAGCTATGCATCATGCACTGATACATTGAGTGAGTCTGAAACATATAGAATGAAAAAATTAGCCCAAGTGTGTGAAAGTCCTTCATATTATTGGTATGAATTGACACCATTTGATTATGCTTTTACTGAAATTCAAAAACTAATCAGATTGTCTTCATACAGTGACAAACAAGCTGTGATTAAAGTTCTCATAAAATGTGCAAGATCAAATCAAGAAAACTTGCAAGCTGTTCTGATTTATTATAAAAATAATAATTATAATGCCACATATAGTCAAAAGTGTGATTTTGTTAATGACTTGTTAAACCATACAAAATTCTATAAATATCAAATTGATACTTGGAATCTATTACATGATATTTTTAAGAGTATGGATATTTATTGTATTCCTGAAAAGGATGTACCACAAAATCTCATTGAATGCATACTTGTGTATAGCTTAATCAACGATTTAAAGATTCCCTTATTACTTGAAGAAAAGTTTGCATTTAATTCCTTAAAGAAATATCAACATTGTCTCAAAACCAATGAGAAGGAGAAGGTTTTTAATTTCATTTATAGTTTAGCGACAAGGAGAATACAAGATAAAAAGAACACTGAAAACGAAGCAGAATTTAAAATATATGTTGGAGTATTGCAAAATATTCTTCAAACATTGAATGATTGGAACAAAAATTTATTTGATTATACTGATATATTAAACAAAGTTAAAGAGACTGTCTATATAAAAGAGAAATATTTGTGGAATCTTGACTTATCACCATTATATGATATTAATAAATCTTGGAGAAAGTATATGTTTGAAGATTCTATTGCCTTGAAGAAATCCGAAGAAGTGCTTATTAACGCATTGAAACATGATCCAAAATTGATATGCCACTATTATGGAAAAATAGATGTTCAAAGCATAATGCATGCTCAGCAACTATCACGGAAAATACGCATCTACTGGCCACAATCTATTGCTAAAGAGCTTGTGGATAAATATATGATGAATTTGAATGATATAAAAGCTCATAATGTGCTAATACGTCAGCTCTTTACCTTACTACCTCAAGATCAGGTTTTAGGATTAGTCACTAAATATGCACCTATAAATAGTAAAATTGAATGGAAAAACAGTGATGTTGATGTAATTGAATTGAGCCTCCAAAAGTGCATTGCTAAAAATCTACATTTAATTCGCCCTAGTATTTCTCCTAATATTGTTTTGTTGTATGCAAGAGGTGACTATCTCCAGTTCGCCATCCCGTCAATTATTGCCATATTTAATAACCTCAACACAGCTCTTAGTAAAGAGTACATACCAAAGTTGTTGACTGCCCCTGTATCTTTGCAAAAGCATGGTATTCGTATTGCTGTTAGAAACTTGGATCATAATGATTTATTAGTTATTTTTAAAGACTGTTGGGTGATGACAAAAAATACATCTATTAGAGCTACTGTATTTGAAGTTATATTTAATATGCTCTGTAAAGAAACATGTCATCAAAAACAAGAAGAAATTTGGGCACTTTTGAATACCTTTATCAAAGGCTTAAGTTTTAATGAAGATAATAAAATTTATGAATTGCTCTCTAAAGTAAGTAATGTACCGCTCAAGATCAAACCCTATTTTATAGAGTCTGTTTATGTATTTATAGAAGAGCTTGGTGCTCATAGCAGTACAAATAAATGTTTTGCAGAAATGTGTCTCAATAATCTATTGAATGCATCTGTAGATGTAATGGAAATGATTAATTATGATTTTATTTCCAAAATAATGCAGAAGCATCTAAATTTAATTATCGATGATAAAATATCTCAAAATTCTGTTGATAACTTAATGTTGAACGTAATGTCGAAATATATGCTTTGTGCAAAAAATGAAAAAATACAACTAAGAAAATATACGGATATATTGCGCCCATTCATTTATTTGTTAAAAAAAGATGAGACCAAATATTTAGAATTATTAAATATTTTACTTAAATACCTCTGTAAAGATTTGAAGGGCTATGCTGTAAAAAATAAGATGGTAATTCCTATCAAATTATTTACAATGATCCTCGAAGACTTGTCAGACTGTTTAAATAGTTATCAAAATTATGCACTAATGACTGAGATAAAGTTAAACCTTGAGTTTGCAAAAATAATACAAAGTGGCAAATCTAGACAGCGGCAATTCCCTCAAGACTGGATTAAAGTAGATTATTATGGCCCTGTTGAATTTGGTAAAAAATGTGTAGAAATACTAAAAGAGGGGCTATTTCTAGATTTTCCTTTAATTTATTTAATATATAAGGATATTTTATATCACGCTTTCTCTGGTTTGGATGAATGCTTACAAATAAACATTTGTTCAAATATGCTTTTCGACACAGATTTTATTCAACTGTATTTAGCATTGGCAATATTATGCGCTCACTCACCGTACTCTGTAAAATGGAAAGAGCTATTTGACATTATTAAGGAACACCCATCATTAGAAGTAAAAATGCACTGCAATTTTATAAAGCGTCTATATTGGCAATCAGAGTTCAGTACAAAATAATTTTTGCTGCACTCTTATTTTTCTGGCTGCTCAAATGAGGAATCATCTCCAGACGACAACAGTTGCTCAATGGTACATACCATTCCATTCCATCATAAATATATACGTGTGTATATGCATATACATACCGGGTTATTTTTCCATTAGGAGCCAAATTTTGTATGCTAGTTCAGACAAGCAAAATGGACAACTTTTACTATGGGACCAATCTCGAAATCGCGAAAAAAAAATCAGCTGTTCCATACGAATGTTCAACATTCACTGAACCTAAACGTATGGAATAGCTGTTTTTTTTTGCGATTTCAAAGTTGGTGCCATAGTGAAAGTTGTTCAGTTTGCTTGTCTGAAGAGGCACACAAAATTTTTTCATAACTAAAAAATTGGTCTTGTACCCATTGGACCTTCAAGATTCGACCCAAAAGCAAAAAGTGCTTATTGGACCTCATTTACAGGGCCCATTCGACCTTCCTAAAAATATTATATTCAATGCGGCCATTGGACCTCTTTTTTGAATTCGACTGGTACCTACTGGACCTTCAAGATTAGACCCTATTGCAACTGTACCCATTGGACCTTATTTGTATGCCCCATTCGACCTTCCTAAAATATATTGAATGTGCCCGTAGGACCTTTTTTATGGGTACCATTGGACCTTATTGACAGTTTAATTCAAAAAGTACAGTCATATAGAAAATTTATTGAAGACTAAAATGAAATTAATAGGAGCTGTAATAGAGCCAATACCATTGAAAAGTAAGTAAATACCATTGAGCTGTTCTAGCCTATGTATGTACCTACTTATATCTCAATCGGCACAGCCACTAATTCGGAGAAGAAAAAATATGGAGAAAACCAGACGTCCTTTTTTTTCTTACAATTAGAGTTGTATTGATATTCACTCTCACGACATTCGTCCTGCTCTCGCCTCTTGTATTGTAGCGCAACTTTCAGTGGCAATATTTCTTTCTCGTTCTTGTCTATTGTTTACTTTCCAAAAAACTACCTGAAGGGTTGAAAAAAGGCTACTTTAAAGGAGTAACAAAAAACTGAGTTATTGTCAACTATTGATTTTAAGTAAGATGTAGGTAGGATTAGAAGTTACATTCCTCCTATATTGGTTCTGTCGACATCGCACTTTAACATAATATTAAATCAAAGACAAAAATCTTTATACAATGTAAACCTTCACAAGTATAATGTTGATAGTCAATGTGCATTTGATTAAATAAAATAGTTAAACTTAAACTAAAAAAAAACACCCATATTATAGTTTTAAAAAATGGGAGATCAACTCAGGACTGAATATTAATTAACATAATTAATGACATGTAATTATGTCATTTTTTCTATTAATTTTTAATTGTATACATGCTTAATCTGTTTTTATATAAATCAATTTTTTTCTATCTTAAGGTACCACTCGTCAAAGCTCTGCCGAAGGTAGATTAAAATCGTAATATTTTAATATAGGTTATAAATCACAGATCGATTAAATTTATGTGATAAATGTGATTTATTTAAAATATTTTTATAATTTTTGTTTGGCAATTTAGGCTAACTTATAGTTATAAAAATATTCTCTATTGTCGTTAAAAGTAAGGTAAAAAAGGATCTGTGGTTATGTGATTATAGTAGGTTATCGATATTTTATTTCTTTTTGATTTGTTGCTGATGATTAATATGTTGAATTTTATAAATATTTTGATTAAATATTTTGATTTATATCTTTTGTTTTTATTTCTTTAACAATTTTACTTTTCTGCATGACTGTATGTAACATTCCAAAAGAAAAGAGCCATATCGTCCAATGGGATACGTCTTTTTGATAAAAGGTCTGATGGATCCAATGGTGTAGGTAATGTGTAATTTTGAAGGTCCAGTGGGTACCATGTTTTTGATAGAAGGTCGAATAAGACGTATCGTTAATTTTGAAGGTCCAATGGGCACCAGATTTTTGATAGGGGGTCGAATAGGTCCTATCGTGTAGGTAAGGTCCAATTATGAAGGTCCAGTGGGTACAAGACCAAAAAATTACCTTGTATATGTAGGTATGTATGATATTTGTAGGTAGGTATGTACCTACTGTATTATTTTTTTTCGGTTTATGCGCTTTTCTGTTTCCTATGATGAATTTAGTGGCGATCCTGGTGTGTGCTTTTGGGTTGACTTCAGGCTAAAGTTAGGTAGTTAGTTTTTCTCAATGAAAAAACTAAAATTAACTGAAATGAACTTTTATGAAATACTAGCTTTTTTTTTTAAAGAGTTTGCAAAGTGCTTATCCACGCCTGGGGAACTCCAGCCCTCCTAGCATGACGACAAAAACACGATACGATAAAGCGGTTGTAAACTTTCAAAATATTCTAAAAACCTATACGGTCTTATTACAAAATATGGTCTCAATTGATCCTAGTTTAAACTTGACGCTGTCTCTATCTATGTATATTAACTCAAGTGAAGGCGCACTAGGTTTAAACCAAGACTAACTTCAGACCAGGTTTTGTAATAAGACGGATAGTATTTTGACAGATTCCTCTAGCTCACCGCGATATACTTACACCTTTACATATCGCGTTTTGGTCACGCTACGGGGGCAGGCTGAATTAATTTGTGAAAACAGTAGGTAAACAAACAATTTCCTTTTTTTCATCCTGCTAACCACGGATATTCAGAGTCGGATAGTCAGAGTCTGACGTAGCTGAAGACAGAGGACGGCAGAGTCGTTACGTCCCGACCTGAGCTTATGGCTGAGATTGAACGCTTCTATGGACAGCTTTACACAACATCGCAGGCACCTGTCATTCAGGCTACAGATCTAGAGCCAAATTGGCATTACACCGAAGACCTCCCGGAAGTCAGCCTGTACGGGATTAGTGTGGCTCTAATCTAGTACAGGGCGCCTAAAAATAAGGCGCAGGGTGATGATGGATGGCGTTTGTGGATGGCTGTGCTTAGGTCACTCCAGAGGTGCCAATAGACTACCGGTACATCCAAGTGTTGCAGTCATTGTACGAAAACGCCACTATGTCAGTCCGCCTTCAGGACCAAAACTCGAAACCAATACGACTTCAACGAGGTGTGAGACAGGGTGACGTAATATCGCCGAAGCTGTTCACAGCAGCGTTGGAGGATGTATTTAAATATTTGGACTGGAGAGGAATCGGTATAAACGGCGAGTACATGACTCACATCGTTTTGCCGATGATATCTTAGTCATGGCTGAGACCGTGGAAGATCTAGGTACAATGCTCGAAGAAATCTGTAGTTTCCCAACAAGTGGAGGAGTTGGAGGCTCTACACTGAAAGTTGTTGACGAATATGTTTACCAGGGGCAAATAGTCCAGCTCGGTAAGTCCAATTTCCAAAAAGAGGTAAATCGACGAATCCAACGGCTGGGCAGCGTTCGGGAAGCTACGCAGCATATTCTCGGCCAATCGACCGCAGTGTCATAAGATGAAAGTCTTCAATTCGTGCGTGTTGCCAGTGATGCTGATGACGTACGGAACTGAGACGTGGCCGTTTACAATGGGTCTCATCAGAAGGCTTAATGTCGCTCAAAGGGCAATGGAGAGGGCTATGCTTGGGGTTTCTCTACGCGATCGCATCAGAAATGAAGAGATCCGTAGAAGAACTAGAGTCACCGACATAGCCCAAAGAATTGCAAACCTTAAGTGGCAGTGGGCAGGACATATAGCTCGCAGGACTGACGGCCGTTGGAGCGGAAAAGTCCTTGAGTGGCGCTTAATTTCCATTGATTACATTAAAACAGAAAACAATCTAAAATATAAATACTAATAACTAATTATCTATATGAATGAGTTTAGTATGAACACTACAAACATACACACACACGCAATTACAGTCATTCACACACACGCTCACGTGCGTCGTGCATATATGCGCATATACATACACCATACACTCAAACACCCAGGAAAAATTAAGAAATGTGTACGTGAATAATCTTACTAAAAGTTTATTATAAAGTTCACTACGGTATTTATTGTAAAAACGGAAGGGCGAGGCCACTAGTTAGCTACTTTTAGTGTTAATGATATGCATGCATGACATATTTTTTTTGGTTTTTATCATTTCACTGTTGAGTGCCTGTAATAGTACTAGTATATAAATATTTATAGCACGAGTATATTATGTACTCCCTAGTATTATTTTTATTGAAATAACTTTAGTATATAAATCAGTTCACAAACTTAGTTTTGTTATTATGTTAACATTGTTTAAAGTTGATTGTTTTGATAGCCTTCATATCTGTCTGTATTAAATTAACTAACAAATGAATTCGTAGGTATTACCATTAAATGTTAACAAAAATTGGAAAGGTTAAATGATTTTGTTTTATTTATGTAACAACAATTGTTTTTAGAAAAATAAAATATCTCATTCACTGAATTGGGTAATTTGTTTAGCTAAATTAATTTTAGGTAGTTATTTGATAGCATAGACAAGCGGCGCTACCGCCTATCTCAAAGCGATCACTTCTGTTTGCTCTTGAGCACCTTAGAGCATTCATTAAATGATCTAAGTTGAGCACCGAACATGGTATTAAGTACGACGACCATTGAGGTAATAATACTATTACTTCAATGACGACGACGAACAGTCGCTACAAATTGGCGTAGTCGGCAAAATCCTCTCCTGAAATGAAATCTCCATCAAATATGAATGAAGCATATTGTACAAATATAAGGAATAATGTTGTTTTCATTTCTCAATTTTAAATTCTTTCCATATTTTGATAGATTAGCTAGAAAAGACACTACAACTTATCGAAAAAAGATAACGATCGTTATCTATTTTACGTTGTTATCAACAGATATTTTCTACATAGGCAGTCACAAAGGCTCGATAAGTTATCAATAGAAATCGTTATTTTGACATTTGTTTTCGATACGATAGCGAAAAAAATCGATATTTGAACTGTAGGGACTACGAAAAATCGATATATTTTATTACAAATCACTGCATAGATTGGATTGGAGGGCCGCAGAAACAAATACTTAGGTTCATTATTTTTTGGTTAATTGCAATGAAACTTCATAAGAAGCCAAAATTTATTTCAGTGTCAGAACCAAACCAAATTTCGAAAGCATACTTACTTGTTTGCTTTTTTTTCTTAAACTCAGCCACAAAATTTTTGATGATTCATCGATATACTTACATTTCTTCGTGTAAAGTAGTATAGGTAATGTCGTTTAACAAACATTGTATGTACTTTATATTCACAGAAAAATATTAATATGTACCACAAGATCTTTTATTTTCCTCACAAGTGTGTTGAAAAACGTCATATGATACACGCGCGCATTGGTCATTACGTAGGTACTCGGCTTTCTTGTCGCGCTCTCCTGCGGCTCGCGCACAATGGGTGCGGTTCATATTCAGATATCAGTGCAAACGTTTGCATGCATGCAAACAACCCGTTCAAATCGTTAGCACTGCTTACGGACGTAAGCAGTCAGATCAATTTTTGACCGAGTTTTCGGTCTGTGAGTCTGTCAAGTTGACAGTTAATGTAATTTGCAAAGAAAAATTGGAGGGAGACGTACTTGTGCCTCCAGTATCTTTACTGAACACTTTTCTATTAATTGTAGATAATCTAATGAAAAAATAAATTCGAACAAACTAAAATGAAAATAAAACTGATGTTGACTTTGACATTGACAGTTCTGGAGATAGTGCACTACCTCTTTTCTGGTTGCGGTCCGCATGACGATGATATCGATATTATCGCGATAACAGTCGGTCCGCATGAACGTTAGCGCGTTCACGACATCTGTCATGGCGTCATAGATGACGTCATTGAAGCCGCCATTTTGCGCTAACATCGACCATGCCCCAGAGCGTTATCGTTGTGAGCAAAGTGTCAAATTAAACCGCCAATGCAAAAGTATTTCGAATTTTTGAGACAATAAATTATTTATAAAATGTTAAGAAAAATGGATTTGGTTGAACTGGTTCCGCTTACTGTGAGGGATGAGGAAAATAACAGAGTAGTGGAGCTTTCTCGTAATCCACAACAACAAAACAGAGATTGCAACGGTAAGCATTATGTGTTGTTGTGTGTAAACAGAGTTCGTCAGATAATTTGTGATGCCCCCCATGGTCCATAAGAGTACCTAGATATAGAAAAAAAAAGAATGTTTGAATAATAAAACCAATATACAACATTCACTAAAAACAGAGTATCTACTGAGAAAGTAGAGTAATAATATTCTACTGCCTAAAACAATTTATGTACTGATATAATGATATTCGCAGAGTATTTTTTTGGAAAATTGAAATTTGAGGTTAGCTAGCAGTTTCGTTAGCGCGCTAAAAGTCGGTCCGCATGATAATCTGTCACAAACTGTCATTTGTCGATATAAGCGGGCTAACGAATGCGGACCGGGCGTGAGCGTTGTGAACGCTATAATCAAAATTATTCTCATGCGGACCACACCATCTGTTAGTTAGCATCAATCGGTGACGCCATCAATTACGTCATACCGCATACAAAATGCGCACATGAGCAATTTTGGACCGATTGTTTGCGTGCAAATAGCGCACACGAGCGCTGATATCAAATTATGAACCGCACTCAATATCGCACCGTACGCAATGATCGACATAGCGCGCTCGTATCATAGTGTACTAATAACCAGTCGTACAAAGAAATTAATACTGAACTCTTTGTCAATTAAGTAAATTAATGTGAAGTGTAATAAACTATTTAATTCATTTATTTGAAATAGGTACCATAGAAATTAAATAAAATGCAATTTTACCAAAAAATACCAAAGGAAAATTTGGATAGAGTCATTCGGGGTAATAGTACGTAGCGGGAAAAAGTACGCAGAATCCTTTTTACAGAGAGGGGTGAGGGGGCGGGGACGCTGATTCGCCGGGAGCGCTTGCGCGTGAGCCGCCATTTTATGTCAACACCTGTTGAGAAGTGCGGGTTACGCTTCGTGAATTACGGATAAAAATTTGAAACTGTGGTTTTATTTCGTTTTTTCTCCTGTCAAGGAAAAGTTTATGGGACTATGGTTTATGTGTTTTGAGAGGTAAGTTGATTTTAATCGTTTGATGTATGTATTGACGTGTTTTTTTCAAAATATTTTTCTAACCTAACCTTATTTGAATTTGAAATAGAACTTATTGTTTTGGTTAGCAGTCAGAGGGGTAAAAGGACGGGGGTAATAGTACGTACGCGTACTTTTACCCCGGTATTGTGTGTGGTAATGTGGTTCCGAAGAGGCTGACTCCAAATGAAACCGGTGAATTGAGGATGCCTACAGCACCTTCACTAAATGACATCAGCGAAACTTGCTTATAGAAGGGAAGAATTTAACTCAACAAAATAAGGTTTTAAAAGATGTACCACAAGTTTTGAACCAAAAAAGCAACATTGAAGAACTTGCGCACGAGGAAGAGGAAACCCTAAATCACGATGATTCAGACAAAAGTACAATTTGTGAAAGTTCTTCAATACTTAATGCCTTTGATGTAGATACCGAAAAATATGATGATAATTCTGACCAGAATAAGTTGCCTTTGAAGATTCAAAAGTTACAGTTGCTGAATTAAGCCCTTTTCCAAGAACGATAGAAAAAAAGAAAAGAACAAGACTAAGCCTTAAGTCAGAAATTATAACTTCTACTCCTTACAAGAAACAGTTAGAAGTAAAGAAAAGAATAGAAGCAGACAAGAAACTAAAGGCTAGCCATCTCAAGAAACTCAGTTTTGATAAGCTATCAGGGAGAGAAGATAAAAGACTGCAACAAAAACGAAAAGCCACTGAGTTACAATCTGGAGTGTCAACGTCTCAAAAGAGAAATACGCAAACTAAGTGTGTAGCAAATGAACCTCAACCTGGGCCTTCAGGCAAGCACATGAAAAAACTTCGATCACAAATAAAACTATCCAGTGTATCAAAAACATAAAGCAAGTTGCGTAAGATACAGAAAAGGCTCGAGGCTGAACATTTTTGTCCAATATGTAATGAGAAGTACGAAGATCCACCGTCTGAGGACTGGATCGAATGTACTGTCTGCAAAAGGTGGTTCCATGAAGATTGCACGGCGTATAAATCGGGAGTATTTAGATGTGATTTTTGTGAATAGTCTCTTAGTAATATTTTTGAATCTCAGTTTGATGTCTTTGTTTCAAGTACGTATGTTACCTTTACTATGAATGAATAACATTTTCTCGACTGATTTGTGATAATTATAGATCTCTTTATGATCTCTTAGTACCTACAATGTTGCTTTATTAGTAATATCATTTTTCTTGATTGATTGAAATTAAAACTTACCAAAGTTTAAATAAAAGTTAAATAAAAATTCAATATACTTGGTTTTTGTTTTAGTTTGTTATAATAAGCATAGATATTATGGTTCTGTTTTTGTATTTTTATTTAGATTTTATGTTAATTCCTAATTGAGATTTTTTAATTGAGTTGTTTAGATTATAAACAAAAGTCCACAATACAAATAAAATAATAGTTTATGGAAATTTTCATGATGACTAAGCAGAGTATTTTGTTTTAATATTTATCGTAGGTTTAATTGAAAACACCTACTCTGATAAAAGCATCGTCAGTTCGGTTTTGTCATATTTATTTTAATTTAATAAACACATTATTTCCGTTTAGCTTTTTGTTTTATTTTATCATTTCATTCACTTTCCTGGAATGCGTACTTCTACCCGATGAGCGGACTATTACCCAAACGAGAGCGTACTTTTACCCACATGTTGGGCCAAAAGTACGCAGTTCGAGTAAATCACTTATTTATTCAATTAAAAAAATATTGTTGGGTATGTTGGTGAGTACTCACTCTAGGTGATCACTCTATAAAATATACTATCGGATAGCGTATAAAAAAAATATAATATTGCGATGGTAACAGTGTAGTAAATGAAGAAAGTGAGAAGTGCGTCGGCTTACCCCGAATGACTCTACTTGTGGTAGTTTAGAAACATGTCGCGGGCCGTGTTTCGGTCAGCCCTGGCATAGACATTGGGCTGTAGTAAGGAATTACCAGTAAATTACCGGAGGGAGACTGTACCAGGGTCGCCTGCTTGGGTACCTGCGTCTTACCTATTTCTGCAGTAAAGCAGTGCTTGCATAGCTGTGGTTTGAAGGGTAAGATATAGGTTCGTTCGTAAACTGCGTTCTGATCATGATTTATCCCTGTATGTCCCTTTCAAGCAAGCTATTCGTCTATGGAATTTACTACCGGAAGTAATCTGACGAGCGACAACTCAGGATTCATTCAAGGCAAAAATTAAGAGCCATTTCCTCAAGCTGGATAAAAACTAATAATAGTCATGTCCTTATCCGTTTTTATTTTATTTATAGATATTGTATAATATGTAGTATAGGTATTATGTATGTATATTTTGTAACTTTATATATAAAGTATTTTTGTATTTAAAAACTTTTTGTTGTTACCTGTTTTAATAATGTTAATTATAATGTAACGTATCCTATTATTCCTTAGAACTGTATATAGCACTATTCCCGTCACTTACCTTAGCAAGAACTTAACCCCAAGGTTGCCTGGTAGAAATTTCTACCTTAGCAATAAGGCCGCCTATTGTTATTGTGTATCTTATATTGTTATGTCCTGCTTATGTATGTTTCGTGTGCAATAAAGTATTCAATCAATCAATATGGCAGTAAAATTACTGGGCGGGTACCGTGACTTCACATCTTATGTCGCTATTTGGCAACGTACACTGTTGTTCTTGTGGGGGTTGCAGATTTGCTGCGAATCTCAAAAGAGCCACATTTATTACAGGTGACTGTTACCACTTACCAGCAGGTGGGCAGTATGCTTGTTCGCCAACTTTGTTGTATAAAAAATTGAGGAGAGTTCCTTTCTAAAAAAACTGCGACGGACCCTCACCCAGATGTAGAGCTAGGCTCTGTTCCAGTGAAGAAGGCACTCGTCTTCCCTGCTACCAGTAGTAGTGTTTCAAACTGCCCACAACATGAGTGTTAGGCGATTAACACACTGCCACGCACCACGCTGCATCATGTGTGTCGACGCAGCTACGCGCGTGCTTGCGGGAGTGCAGATTCACATCATCATGCGGGTTTTTTAAGCATTCACGCGCGTAGTTGCGTTTCCAAAATTAACGTCAACGTCAAGCCCTTCCAAAATCAGGCACGGCACTGCGAGACAGGGTGTGTACACTGTGCACTACCTTGCGTCTCGCGCGCACCTACGCGCGTGGGTGCGTCTTTTACCGCATGATAACGTGACCGTACGTACCAACCGCCTCTGTGGTCCAGTGGTTGAGACGACCGGGTGTTGATCTGCAGGTTCAATTCCCCATGGGGACAGAAATTGTTCTGCTCAATTTAATGGGTGGTAGGGCTTCTGGCTCCGCCTGGCTAGCTACTATCGTCTTACCTAAGTTTGTCGCCATAATAACCTAACCATGACAAATAGCATTGTTGTATTCCGATAGTTAGAGGTGAGAGACAGCCAGTTCCTCAGTTGTCGATCGAGGACGCCCCACATCGGACGCACCAACAGTTTATAAAGACGTGAACAGGTATCTGTGCTCCGTGTTTCCCGTCTTGTCTCTACACATAGTAGTTACGTTTGCACCATTGATAGTGCAGGCCAATGCGGAAAACAGGTCGGTATCGGATCAAAAATCTGTAACTTCATGAATTTTAGTCGGATCGTGTTGAAATTTGGTACAAATATGCAATAAGGTACGGAGATTTGAATGATATAATTTTTTGTGTTTTTTGTATATCTATATATGTTATTTAGCATAGTATGAAAAAGAAATGAAAAAATCACGGAAAGAAAAATTGATAAAAAATTATTTCAAGTGAAATACAAGTTTATAATGACTAAAAAGCTTAAAACTACACTCGGCGTCAAAAAAATCGCACCTTTTAAAAATCTTGTTCGAAAATTCCTAAACCTTATTTAGAGGATAGTGTTGGTTATCATTAGAAAGGTAACAAAAAGGAGTATCAAAAAACAATTAATTTTAAACTTTTGTTTAATTATAATGATACAAAAAACATTAAAATGAAAAAGAAATCCTTAATTGAAGTCCTAAATAACAATCGATGATTTAAAAAAAAAATTACAAAAAGTGTCTTAAAATTAACTTAAAATCTAGTGTTACCCCCCCTTGCCCTGATGATGGCTTCCATGCGGTCCCTCATGGACCTCACCAACTTCAGGAGCTCTTCTTGAGGGACAAGATCCCATTCCTCAATTACCGCGTCTTGGAGTTCCTGTAGAGTCGAAGGAGCTGGATCCCGAGATCGAACCTTCCGTTTAAGATGGTCCCAGAGGTGCTCTATCGGATTCAGATCCGGGCTTCTCGCTGGCCACTGAATCACAGAAATTTGGGACCTCCGACCTGTCGTGGATTAATGTGAACCCCTCGCCAAAAAATTCGGCAAAAGGGACCACATGCACTTCCAGGATCTCTGTGACATAGCGGCGAGCAGTCAGCAACCCTTGTCCGCGAGCACCTCCCGTCCGGGAGACGCAGACAAGGTCGGTTTTGCCGGCAGCCGACATACCACCCCAGAACATGCATGATCCGCCTCCATATTCCACCGTCTCCTGGATGCAGGCTTGGGCGAAACGTTCACCCTGCCTCCGGTGCCCTTCTCCGTCGGTCGTTGCAGAAAAGACACACTCGCGTCTCGTCTGAGAAGAGAACAGCTCCCCACTGCTCAAGGGTTCAATCGACGTGGTCACGAGCAAACTGTAAGCGGGCTCGCCGGTGCGCTGCAGTCAATTTTGGACCTGTAGCAGCTCTGTGGGCTGCTATCTTCTTCTCCTTTAGTCTTCTTCTAATCGTAGAGACGCTCACGGTGCGTCTGCGAGCTGCCTGGAGCTGCTGTTGCAATTGAACAGCGTTTGAGAAGCGATTTCTCAAAGAGTACGACACAACGAACCGGTCGTCTCTTTCCGAAGTGCAGCGACGTCTACCGGACCCGTGTCTCCGTATATAGCCACCGGTCTCTAAAAAGCGCTGGTATACTCTTCGAACCGAAAAACGGCTCAGATTCAGTTGCCGGGCGACATCACACTGCCGCATCCCTGATTGCAGTAGTGCAACCACTTGAGCGGCCTCATCAGCTGTGGTATCCATCTTCCAGATGTTTTTTCTTCAGTAAAATGTACAGATGTGTCCTCTTCAACGGTTGAATAGCAAATGACCCACATTGACCCCGTGTTGACCCTTTTATACCCACAAAGGAAGCGCAACTAACGACTCTTCCGGGTAGCAAAATTTGCAAGAAATTTTTGTGACACTATATTTGTTGCTTTAGGTTTTATTTGATAATGAAAAGTAATGTTTTTTTTAAGTTCATTAAGTAACCTTTTAAATAAAATCATAATAAATGTGACTGCATCTGCATATCAAAAGTTAATGACATTTGAAAGTGATTTTCTTAGAGGTGCGATTTTTTTGACGCCGAGTGGGTCTAATCACTAATGAGAAGGAAAAAATCAGGAGCCAAATTTTGTATGCTTGTTTAGACAAGCAAAATGAAGATCTTTTACTATGGGACCAATCTCGAAATCGCGAAAAAAAATCAGCTGTTCTGTTCCATACAAATGTTCAACATCCACTGAACCTCAATGTACGGAACAGCTGATTTTTCGAGTTTGGTACCATAGTAAAAGTTGTTCATTTTGCTTGTCTAAACAAGCGTACAAAATTTGGCTCCTGATGGAAAAATAACCCGGTATAGGTAGGTATGAGAATAGGTCATATTTTATACCCCTAGGTAAAAATCTTCAAAAATTGCGTAACGTAATACATGAACGGCCCATTCGCTGCTGAACTAATTTTCATGCTAAAATATTGAGGTTAAGCCCTGAGGAGGGAGTAATGCGAGTGAACTCGCGATATACCTACCTAACTGAATTCCACGCAGACGAAGTCACGGGCAACAGCTAGTGTTACAATAGGTAAACAAATAAAACTAAACAATGAAAACAATATAACATTTTTATTATTTTAGCAAATCAAAATTATTTTAGAAAACGAGTAAGCCCGTAAATAACAGCATATTAAATTTATTTAGGTATACAAAGACAAACCCTACGTATTATTTAATCAATGTAAACCAGACATACTCAAACTGCGGCCCATGGGCCGCACGCGGGCTGCCGGGCTTTTTATAGTGGCCCACCCGTTGTATCTTCAAATTCTAATTACCTATTTTAAATTCCGCGGGATTATTAAGTGCAGCGCAGGGCACTGATTGCACACGTTGCGCGTGTTAATGACAAATTATACAAACTTAGAAGTTATTTTTAAGGCGCATAGTAATGTCAATCATAAAAAATCACTGCATAAAAAACCGATTCTCTTCATAAATATTGAATAAAAAAATCTTTAAAAAAGATATGTTATCAACGCATTCTTTAGAGGATGGTCTTCTTAATTTTTTGATAAATTAATTAAAACTTGGTTAAAATGTGACCCAAACATGCCTCGATTTTAAAACTGTAAACCTAATCGCTTCGTAAATATTAGGTTAAATCATATACTTTCGACTTCAATAAATAAAGTGAACAATATTCTTATTATGGTCTTTTTAGATTTTTCTTATTCGCCTTTATTAATTTTTTATTGAAATAATTCATCTTACGCGTAAAGGTTTGCTTAAATATTCCCCTCGCTCTCACTCTCTCACTCTCTCTCACTCCTATGTAATCAGTGCGGGACGATCGACGCAAGGTTATTGGGAGCACTATGCGCCTTAAAGAGAAAAGAAGGAGTAGGTACGCCTAATATTGGATAATAGTGCCTGATCAATATGAGACAATTAAAAAAGCGTCCAAATTCTGCTTACATTTTTTGCATCGACATTTATTTGTGAGTCATCTTATTCAAAAATTTATGCAAAGAACGTATACAGTAACCGGCTTACAAATTCTCACCTCGATAACGTATTAAGGAGTAGCGTGCAGCAATTACAAGCCAGATCTAGAAAAAAAATGTTTAAAAAAATTCCCAATATCATCATTATCACTAAGATTTAAATAAACAATTAAACGCAATAGGTTGTTTTTTAAATTCACGCCTAAAAACAAGTTGTGATTTATTAGGTAGCGGCCCGCGCGACACAGCTAAAATCTAAAAGTGGCCCAAGAAAAAAAAAGTTTGAGTATGGCTGATGTACCGTAAAATGGAGTGAATAGACACAATTCTGAACTTTAGATAAGATTTAAACTATGTTTTTATTTACTTACGGCTAGGGAATAATAATAACTATATGAGTCTAGGTCTATTTAGTCTGTCAAAAGCAAACTTAACTGTTTCCCTTCTTATTTTAGCAAAAACTTCAAAAATATACGCATTTTCTATTCGCCTCGAACCCGGGGTGATTAAATACGGTATACGAGGTGAATAGAAAAATTGTGTAGGGTTGGCAAATTTTCTTTATAGATTCTTGGCATGTTGGTGATGTACCTGGAACAAAACCACATTGTTTGAACAAACAGGTACATACATGAATGATTTATAACATAAACTTCAAATTAACAAGTTTAATAAAAGCTTGTTAAATATAGTGAAATGTTAGACAACATCACAAACCTTGATCTGATTCCGTGATACGTAGCTTAAGCACTTTTGTTAGAGATTTCGGTACCAACGAAGTTATTTTTAATATAGATAAACTAGCTGTGCCCGCGATCCTCGTTTTGTCATAATAAAGTTTAACGCAATAATAAATATTAAAATCAATAATCGAGGTAAAAGGTAATCCTATCTTTTAAATTGGACAATTAGCCAAACACGAAAATCGATTAAGTTGTTTTGGAGCTTATCTCGGACAAACCCTGTGACGTGAGATTTTTTATATATAGATAAATATAAACACCCAGACAGAACAAACAGAAATGTTCATCACATAAAGGATTGTCCTGGGCGAAAATCAAATCCACGATCCCTGGTGCACTAAAGTAGGCACACTACACTCACTCGTCTGATATTACTCTGGGGTAAAGAAAAAAATATTTACGTTGAAACATACTGAGACAATATGCTTGACGCCTAAGCAATGTAAGTGCTTACTTTGCTTCGAATTAGATTCGGGATGTGAATGTATGGAAGTTAAATTTAAATATACTAGAACTAAACATGCGTGGCAACCCTAAATGGATTTTTTCCAGTGACCCCGTTCTCGTTTCTATTTACCCCTTCCCGTTTCTATTAGCCCCGTATGCCGTATCTATTGACCCCATACTACGTGTCTATTCGCCTTTTCCCCGTGTCTATTAACCTCAAATACAAACAAAAATTGGCACAATTCATTATTTACGTTTATAATAAAAAACTATTATAAAAATGGTACTTACTTTTGCACAAAATTTATCCCAGAGGAACCACAGATCGATTAAAAGTTTTCAACACCGTAAGAAACGTAGTTTTCGTTAAAAACCCAAAGTTTGTAGACCTCAAAATCACACAGCTCAACTGGTGCTTTGAAAAACGTTACTAAGACATAAGGTCAGGCGGGGCAAGTGCGCCAACGGGGTAAGCGCGCCACCCATAAAAATATCGAAAAATACAGATATTACACAACTAACGACATCTTATATCCATGCAACAAACTAAAACACAGTTCCACTTCACACTCACAGATGGCTCTGTTCACCTTAACTTGAAATATCCGCCATTTAAGTTTTAGTGTCATTTAGACCTGTGACCAGAGATGACTTAATATTACTAATCCACATTATTCTTTAATTATTTAATGAATTGCGGCAAACCAAAGCGGTGAGTACAAAGGTTAGATGTTTTTCTTCAAATCTGTATTAGTATTTTACTCCTAATTAGTGAAATTAATGTTTTTTTATACAGTTTAAAATCTTGACCTCAAAATAATCGACTGGGGTAAGTGCGCCCATTTTGTTGGTAGTATGGCGCACTTGCCCCGAGTCAGAAGTCGCCAACTTTTATGATGCAGATGATGTTTTTTGAAAACTTACTAACTAAAGTGCTAAGGGTCACATGATGGAGACGGTGAATGAGTGCCATTGGGTAGTGATAAATACCTCTTATTTAAGTCCGTCCATCCGTCCGTCCACAGCTTAACTAAGAGATTCAAGTTTTAGATAACTGTTATTTGGTATGGATACACATATTAATTACACCGACAAAGTGGTCAAGTAAAATCATATTTTTTTTAGGGTACGTAATGTGATGATGATTTTTTTACTTGCTTAGGTCATTATGTGAGGTGTAGTTAGATAGGTTTTAACTCTGAAACTAGGTTGGCCACTGACCACTCGATAAGAAGCTGGACAACTGCCGTAACACACACAGATGAGTACTTACCATAATTAGCCCTAAAATGATTACCTATGTCCATTTTTCAGATGGCTTGTAATTACTAAAGAAAAACTCATAATAACCCTTCTTGGTCTAGCTAGAGAGACTTCATGTCAGGCAGTTGACGCTGTCCGATCAGGCCTATTTGGACATGAAGCATCAAAATTATTACCTACCTATTTTTGTATTTTTTTTATAAATGAAAGTAACAAAAAAAAAGCTAATTTGGTTTATTATTAAAAATACTATTATTCCAGCGAAACTGTCCGCAAACATTTTTATTTATATAGAGCAGTTTGAATTAATATAATAAGAAAAATATATACTTTAAAATGTTTAGCGCCCCTAATGACAAATCTATGGCGCACTTGCCCCAAATTTATTAAGCAAGCTGTTGTTGCTTATGGGACTAGATTATTAAAAAAGAAACAAGATTAATGCGTTTAGTTGGCAATGATCAATAGAGTACACCAATTGTTTTTCTTGTAACGTAATTCTTTAGCACTTTTATTCATACAGGCGCACTTACCCCATTTCCAGGGCAAGTGCGCCTATACCCATGTTTTCCAATTTTCCATAAAATATTGTAAAATTATTGATAGATTTGATTGAATCGACATTTGTTGCAATTTCAAAATACCAAATTTTGTCAACATGCTAAATTTTCACTCATAAGTCATAATTTAAATATTTTATTGTGGATCAAACTCATCTATGAAAAAATTATGGCGCACTTGCCCCGACTGACCTTCATTTCAAATCGGCGTTGCTACCATATAAAAAAAATGTTACCATATTAAAAATATAATAATTTAGTAGTTTTCCTATATCCGTCAACGAGTAATTGTTCTTGAAAAAACTTTCCTTGTTTTTTTTCTATTCACCCCGCATTTTCTATTCACCCCATTTTACGGTAAACGTTTAATTCACCTACTGGGTTAGTCTAAACAGGCCTACCTATTAAGCCGAAAGGGTGAGAAAGTACACAATTACACATATTAGTGAACAACTTTTGTTTGATCACTTCTAATAAAAATCAATATTATTAGAATAAAGGTTTTTTTAAGTCAGTACTCATACGTAAAGTAAAGACTACCGCTAAATAACCCATTTTGGGTAATTCAGCTCCCGGTATGAACACCGAAACACGACATGATAAAACGATCAATCGATAACAACCATGAAAATATGTTGGATTATTGGCTTCCTTGAAATTTAATGGATATTTGTTTATTAACAATACTCAAAATAACGGAGGAGACGAGCGTCGGTGGCGCTGTGGTCTTGGCACTGCAGGCCAATTACGGATCTTTCATCGTATGGCATGGTATAAATTTGAGAAAAAGAAGTCATGAAATGCTGCATTTCGTATTACCAATCTCAAATGCTATCATCACTATGGCATAATCTCAATGATGTCATCATTAAATAATGAACAAATGATCAAAATCTGACCGGAAATCGTATTTTTCGTTTTGCACTATGATATCATATGATATCATTTGCAAAACCATGAGATCGGTAATAGGCCCTCTGGACTGTGCCCCGAGTAGAATCGGAAGGCCCGCGATCGATCCTGCTTTCTTGCCATGTACAAATGTGTTTTTCGTTTCACGAATTTCATATGTACATTTATCTGACGCTCCTACGGTGAAGGAAACATCGTGAGGAAACCTGCATACTGCGAAATAATTCAAAGGTGTATGTGAACTCAACCAATCCGCCCTGAGCCAGCGTGGTTTGACTAATCTAACCTAATCGCCCAAACATGTTAGGGTAGGCTCGTATGCCCCTCGGTGAGGACGTATATGAGCTGTGCTGATGATGATGATGACCTAAAATAATACCAATATCCAAATCATACTCAAAACTTCAAGATAACTGAAAAATCCAACGTTTTTAACCGTTCATATCGATATATCGTTTTATCATATCGTGTTTCGGTCGTCATGCTAGGGGGGCAGTATAGATAGCTTACGTACCCAATACATTTAAAGCGAAACTGTTTTATAAATACAATATTGATGCAGAGGCATTGGGTGTACATGCTACGTAAATAAAATTCCTAACCAAAAACAAAATAGTTATTTGTTATACATGAGTGCAAAGTTTCTTTTTAACCGCGTGCTCAAGCAAGGGAAGGATTCTAAAATTGAATTTTGAAAATTGAGCGTTAGCGAGGGAATCAAAAGAGCACAAGGTGGAAAATCTTTGCACTCGAGTACAACACGTAACTTTTCATCCCCCCTCAGCGAGGAAATGACTAAATGCAAAATAAAACATTTACAATCACAAGATGCTATTATTTCAGTTTAGGTACATATTTACTACAACATTATGATAGGTAAGTATTACAGAAAAATATTTATATTATGTATAACAAATTACGTTTTTTTTTTACTTGTTTTCAAGTTTCTTATTTAATTCTATTCTATTCTTTGGGTGGTGGCGCTGTCCTTAAGGATTCCGCCAACTTCGAGTATTCCGCTTAGATTTTTGTTGTTACACTATTAAACTCTGCCGTTTCATCAGGCGTCGTGAATTCACAATGTGTAACTTATCTCAGTTATTTTATGTAATATAATATTAAACTGAATGCGACATGGTTGAATTATCTGCAAAAACACAAACACAACACATTTGCATAACATATAAATGTAACATTTAATGAGTAATATTTATGAAGGCAATTACAATTTAATTTTATTTGAGGTTATATAGTTGCTAACAATTTCTATAAATGGGGAATTAACAAAAGATAAGAGGAGTTTAAAATTAGTAGGTTTAGGAATGAATGGGGGGAGAAGATCGTAAAGGGAAATCGGGTACTTGGGGCAGTTGAAGAAAATATGCTCAGTAGTACCTTCGTCCAGACCACATTCACATAATGAAGAATCCCTAATCCTAATTTTGGCCAAGAACACTAACAATACGTCAAAACAAAATGGCGCGCGCAAAGCAAACTTTTTTTTTTTTTGGCTTGCACGGCTTGTGCATCAGCCACAGACGATGGTTTAAGGTGGTTAAAAGGTAGGGAAACGGAGTAGGAAATTAAATCGGATCGATCGGTTTATGGGATTCAAGGATCAAGGACAGTAGGGTAGGTATATAATTTATTTTATAATTTAATATTATTAGTATATAGATAAGTAGATATAATATTATAAATATTTGGATTATTCATTGAAAGTAAGACTGGAATAGACGAAGGAAGAGGAATTTGCAGTGAGATCAAACTAGAAATAAATGTCAAGGAATTATTTAAGGGACAAGCAAAAAATATGTGGTCCAGATCCCCAACATCAGACCCACACTCGCAAATATTGCTGTTGACGATATTGAACTTGGCCAAGTGAGCGGGTGTGCAAACGTGACCAAGTCTCATGCAAATTAAATTGGTTGTGGAGAACTTATTGAGATTTATTTTGAAAAACCATGGTTTAGAAGGAATAAACGGCTGAATATATGCATAATATTTTCCTTTCAATTGGCTGGTCCTTTTCCAAAGATCCTCCCAAGATTTGTATAAATCAAACTTAGGGAGGGCAACAAGATCAAAGCTGTAATTTTTGTACGGAAACATGTCCCCGCAGTCAATTGCCTCTTTTGCTAGCTTATCAGCTTGGTCATTGCCCCAAATACCTTCATGACTGGGGATCCAAATGAAATTAACGCTAATACCTTTCTCTGAACATTTATAAAGTAAGTTTCTGCAGTCAATAATTATTGGAAGACAATTGTTATTTTTAAAAGGAAATCTTAGCATTGCCTGCAGTGCACTCTTAGAGTCTGAGAGTATTACAGCTTTCTTCAGTTTCATTAAAATTATATATTCAAGAGATTTCAGAAGGCCATAACACTCTCCTGTAAAAACAGATGTCTCTTTAGGTAACTTTATTTTTTGAACTATTCTGTATTGATGATGGTATACGCCAATCCCTACGTTACCTTCATTTGTAAATTTTGATGCATCACTGTAAATATGATGCCATTCGGGATAATCCCTATCTAGATAAAAATTAAGATATTCATTGGCATTGCCATGACGCTTAAGGTCATAGTCGAAGGAAATGTTAGGACATATTATCAAAGATTCAAAATCATTACCAAAAATTGGGAGATATTGAGATTGATGAGTGGGGGCTTGCAAAGCTATGAACTTTCGGTAACTGTTTACTAGACATGGGGTGCATTTGTTTAACCAATATGAAGATGAAGTTATGTTCTCGGTCAAGGATTTTAATTTACTGTGAAGGGGGTGGATGAAAATTTGTAGAGCACGGAATAGAAATCGGTCACTGAGATATTGACGGCGCAGACGTAAAGGTGGCTCAACACATTCTACTTGGAGTGCATTAATTGGACTGGATCTCATTGCCCCACATACAATGCGCAAAGCTTTAGATTGAATTTTATCTAGCTTATCTAAGCCAAAAGCACTACAGGGTTCTAAACAAAAAGTGCCATAATCAAGTATACTTCTAACTAAGGCATTATACAATAATTTAAGTGAGGTGGGGTGTGCGCCCCACCAAACACCGGACAGACATCTTAGAATATTTAAAGCACGTTCACACTTTGAGATAATATAGTTAAAATGAGGCAAACTAGAAAATTTTGAATCTAAAATTACACCTAAAAACTTAGCTTCTTTAGCGACTGGAATATTTACAGAGTCATACATTACAGATATAGGAGGTGGAAGCCGCATTCTAGAAAAAAGAACGGCAGAGCTTTTAGGCACAGATAAACTTAATCCATTTTGATTAAGCCATAATTTCAATAATGTAAGCGATGAGGTTATATGTGAGGATAAGTTTTCAATAGACTGACCAGATGAATATAATAATAAATCGTCCGCATATTGAAGAATTTTCACATCATTACTAGAGACTGAAGAGTCTAAGTCATAAGTATAAATGTTATACAATATGGGACTTAAAACTGAACCTTGAGGGAGGCCTTTCCAAATTAATCTAGATTTTACGGTATTATCTTCCAAAACTAAATTGATTTCTCTTTCCTTTAAAATATTAATTATAAAATTAACCAGTGTATCTGGAACGTTCAAAATCTTTAATTTATGCTTGAGTATAGACAGTACCACATTATCATAAGCAGCCTTTATATCTAAAAATACTGCTAATACAGACTTATTTTTGGAAAAAGCAAGACGGATATCAGTAGTAAAAATACTGATACTATCAATACAACTCTTTCCCTTTCTGAAACCATATTGAGTGGAAGATAGAAGACCATGGCTTTCAATATACCACTCAAGGCGATTTTTAACCAAGTGTTCGGCTAATTTTGAGACGACCGATGAGAGAATTATTGGACAATATGATGTGGCTTGTGATGACGGTTTATTAGGCTTGAGTATTGGAATCACCTCCTGTGATTTCCATGAAAATGGTATATTTCCAGTAAATATTACAGTGTTTATTATAGATAAAAAATATTTTAATGAAGTGTCTTCCAAATGTGAGAAAAAAGAATATGGAATACCATCTTGTCCAGGAGCAGAATCCCTAACGTATGATAATACCCCTTTCAACTCAGCTAAGGTAAATGGTGAACTTAAAAAGTCTTTTTTAGAGAGATTTTTATACTGTATGCTTTGCCTGATACTTTGAGATTGATCTGTACGAAACTTTGGTCTGTCCCTATACACACGTCCTGTATATTCTGTAACTCTTGTTGATGTTGTTGCGGTACAAATGGAGGTGCTAGGTTATCTAAAAACTGGTCAGCTATAGAAGGATGGATAAATGAAAGGCCAGATTCTTTGAAAACTGATTTAAATCTACGAATATTTCTCCACACAATTGATGGAGGAATATCTGGCGATATGGTAGAACAAAAGTTTTGCCAGCTTTTCCATTTTTTCTGTTTAAAAAGTTTACGAGAATTCGAAATGAGATCTGAAAGAATAATAAAGTTTTCCATAGTTGAATCATGTTTACAATTTCTTTCAGCAGTTTTTCTTTGTTTAATTATGCCAGTACACTCAGCATCCCACCATGGTGGGGATGGAATTTTAGAGGAATGGATTTTTTTTAAAGGAAACAGTTCATGTGCAGTGTCAATTAAAATTTTACTAAATGCATTGGAACAATCATTTAAATTATTATTATTTATTGATGGAAGAGAAATACATTTGTTCTGAACTGCCTGGGAATATTTAAGCCAGTCAACATATAATTTATGCTTAATTCGGGGTTGTTTACATGATGATTTAACTTTTTTACCAGGAAATTCAACAATAAGTGGGAAATGATCACTACCGTAGGTAGAATCTATGGTGTTCCAGGTGAGGGATGATGCCAAATTTGGAGAACATATTGTCAAATCCGGCACACTATTACCTTCACCAGGAGTAGTACGTCTAGTAGGGCTGCCATTATTTAATAAACATAGATTTTCACCATGCAACATATCTAGTATCCTTACACCGTCATGATTGGAATTTGAGCTACCCCAAGAGACATGCTGGGCATTAAAGTCGCCCATGATGAATATGGGTTTGGGCAGGTTAATGAAAATATGTTCAATTTCACTATATACAGATGAAGATGGGTGTGGAATATATACAGACACAAAACATATATCATTAACAATACATGCAATAATTGAAAATTCATTACTATGTACAGGGATATTTACATGAGAAGATACAACAGAGTGCTTAACTAGTAGAGTATTAACTCTAATAAAATGTATACAAGCGAATCGGCACTTTAAATAAAATACAAATCTCATTAGCTAAAATAATGCGTCCGGCCAGTCCGATGACAGACAGGAAGAAGGAAGTCAAAAAAGGAACAAAGTTGCCAGCATATCAAAAATATGTCTTAGCATAGTCGATTAATATTTAAGGTATACAACACCAATCATAGACTATAAATCTAACACTTCCCCTTATACCTTAAATAAAGAATGAATAGATAGGACGTGACCGTATACCCGTAAGGGACAGACATAGATGACGTCATACCTGCCTAAAGTAGACGGGTATACCAGTGTTGCTTTAAGTTTTACCCTACTTTATGTTTATAGTGGCTTTTACCACTATAAACATAAAGTAGGGTTGATTGATCTACGTATTTTTTTTGAGACATTTTAATGAGCGCCCCTCGCTCAATAATATGTCTCAAAAAATAAAAGTGGGAGGAAGTTGCGATTTTTTTTATTAAATTCTTCATTCAACCTTCGCCGCAGTCTAAAGTTATTTACACTTTTAAATAAAACTACACTTTTCGGATTTACTCGAGTATATTTCGTTTTAAAACATTTTACTATTATTTATTTAAGCTATTATGTAAACATCTTTACAAATATAAGAAAAAATATTAGGAATCATCATCATAATCCACACGCGTCCACTGCTGGACATAGGCCTCTGCAAGTGCTCGCCACTGAGCACGATCCGCGACCACTCGCTTCCAGCTTTTGCCAGCTAGGTACCTTGCGAAGATCGTCGCTCGATTAAGAATACAGCGGGCAATAATTATTGATTTTTCTTTATCTCTGCAGTTTATTTAAAATCCAACATTTACACATTTACTAAATATTTGTGAAGATTTAGAAAATGTATAATATTAAATTTTAAATAAACATTTTCTAAAATTAGATTTCAATAGCACCGTTATTGTCATCGAATAAAGGACTTCGGCTTACAGAGATAAAATTCACTACAATACAGGTAAAAATTCACTTGGGCTGGGTAAGTTCAAGAATTGAACTACTGATACCGCACTCAATATGGTGCTAAAAGCCCAAAGTTGGTAAACTTGCTCACAATGTGGAAAAAAGATCTGGCAAAGAACGCAAGATGCCGATGTAGATAGCTGGTTATTCTTAGTTGCCCGTGTTGCCACCCCCAACCTCGCCCCCGCTGGCGGCAACTTGGAAATAGCGCAGGACAAGACCAATTTGTAGATCTCTGAGGAAGATTATGTTCTGTCAAGTACTTATATAATTAATTAGAAACACCTGTTCGGTGCATAGAGCTATATCTACATCCTATGTGTTCTTGTTAAATATTCAGACAAAGTAGAGATATGACTTATTTCATTTGGATTAAGCCAGACTACTAGCTGTGGCACAAAATTGCTAATAAATCACAAACATTTTCTAGAGGCTGTCTACTCCTCGCCACTCACCAGCTGTTTTTGGGTGTGGTAAACACGTATTAAATTGCTTACGTACAAACTCATATGCCTTTGAACTTAAAAAGTGTAAGCACAGCGCGAATTTCCTTAAAGGTTCAGAATACTTTCTTTGGTCAACTCCTAAAAATCTTTTCAGAAAATCTCTATTGGTTCCTCCTACAGTATCTAAAATATCCAACTACTAATTTTGCATCATTAACTTACACTTCAAATCACTTTACACATTTTCAAGTGTGACTACTTTTTTTCCCAATCGTCTAAGCGATTGACGCACTGGCCGTAGTTTTTTATTTGATGACCTCGCTGATTGTTTCAAACCCAGCATTTGAAGCCGCATTTTTCTCTTTCGGGGCGTATTCAAATTTGAACCGAAATCCAACACCGATGCGTCCTGAAACAATATGTATACAGGTTAAAAATAAAAGCAGGTTCTAATTTTACAACATTAAAAATATTAATTAATAAATTTTTAAACTGCATCTGTACTAATGGTCAGACTTGTTATATTAATAGAAAATGACCAAAATCAAACCATTAATAATATGTTTGGCCATATCAAAATAGTAGAAAAGGATTTGGTACCTACCCTACCCATGTTAATCCAAAACTGTAAAATAAATTTCGAAATCCCCCATAAAAATAGTTCGGGTTGTAAAAAATAAATTTAGGTTTTGGCTTGATAGGGTATGTACCTTGTAGATATAATATGTATAAGTTACTGACCTGTAAAAAAAGTTTAGGAATAGCACCACTCCTAAGAAAAGTGCCTTTTTTGTTTTTCTGAATCCACTGTTGTTCAAAATGCTTAGAACACATTCGGGTATGCTTGGTTGGCTGCCAATTCAATCGACCAGTAGCTTTAACCCAACTGTTTTCGAGTAGTTATCTCAAGGAAAGTAGTTGTTTCGAAGGAAATCTGTTAAATACAGACAAACAAGCAAATGGAAAGTCTCACTTCAAAAGAATTACCTTTGTTATCTAAAATGCTCAAAATTTTATACTTAAATATGTCAATATTAATGTTACACAGAAACTAATATGTGAGTTCCCTTTCACGTAACAAATTACCTACGAATCAAGGAAAAATAGTCGTAGCGTAACTGGTATCATTATAACCCGGCAAAATGTTATACGCGTTGGCTGTATACGTGGCCATATTGTATGGCGACATTCCTAGCTTGTTAGGTTAACAATAACCTTACTACTTAGTTTGAACTTTCATGTTTAATCCCATTATATGATTAAGAACCATAGTAGAAGGATAAAATATTGCAATATAACTTGTATTTATAATTAAAAAAATAGTTTTGGCGCTTTTTATTGACACAATTTAGGTCTTACCTGTAAAAGGTTATATTTTCCTGTTTTCTAGCACTATCACTATTACAAACTAAAACGGAGCAGTGCACCATGATTTAAATGTTCAAATAGTTTACAACTACACTAATTAAAGTGTTAAATAATTACACAGTAAGCTATAATTCACAGAACAAATTTCTTCCACGTATTTGTTTAGCACCAGACGCTGGTGATAAACAATCCCCACTACCAGTTTCACCTATATACGGTAAAACAAGGACAAAAAAAAAATGATGCCATCTTCTTCTTTCCTTTGGCAATGTGTATAAGTTTATCTCTTTTCTTCATGTTTGACGGCTTTTATAGCCCATCTATTTCATTCTATATCTATACCTTATACCTTACAATATAGTAAAAAAAAAAAGTTATTATTATAACATCATAAATAGTGTCATTACTCTACAATGTAGAATCATTAGGTGTCATTCGAATGTTCATATTATCAATAAACCTGTAATGCTTTTGTTTACATAAAGGTTTAGTTAACACGTCTGCTATCATTTCATCTGTAGAAAGGTACTTTACAGAAATAAAGTTCTTTTTAATTAAATCTTTTACAAAATGTTATCTTATATCTATATGCTTAGTTTTCTTATGACAAAATTCTTTACATTGCAAAAGTTTTTGTGCACTCTGGTTGTCATTAAAAACTGTACAATTAATTTTCTTAAAAGATAGTTCTAAAAGTAAACTTTTTATGAAAGATAAGTCTTTACATACGTCACTTATAGCAAGGTATTCGGCCTCCGTACTAGACAGTGCCACACACTTCTGTTTTCGTGATTCCCAGTTAATGCAGTTATTCCCCAGCTTTATGACAAAACCAGTATATGATTTTCGGTCACTTATGTCATTACCCCAGTCGGCATCGGTATACGCCAACAAATCCAAATTAACACTTTTTATGAAACATAAAGAGTAATTAATGGTACCGGCTAAATACCGTAAAACTCTTTTGGCCGCTAGCCAATGAGATCTATCAAAGCTACTGTTGAATTGGCTCAACTGGCTACAAACAAAAGATATATCTGGTCTAGTACACACTGACAAGTACATTAAACTACCTATAAGTTGTCTGTAGTGATAAACATTCTCTTCTAATTGTGTGTCTACATTAACAGAGTTCAATTTAGAATTTAACATCATTGGTGTACTGATATATTTACAATTTTCCATATTAAATCGTTTTAACAATTTCTTAATATACTCAGTTTGATCCAAACATAAAGTACCTTGTTGTTTATTTCTTATGACTCTCATGCCTAAACAATTTTTCAATGGACCTAAGTTTTTAACATTAAATTCCTTTTGCAAAATAGTTAACAACTGCATTTTCATTAAACTCTCTTTAGAATAAAATACATAAAAATCATCTACATATAAGGCAACTATGACAATATCATTTTTAACAATATTTGTATAAATACAAGGTTCACATACAGATTGTTTAAAACCATTTTCAGTAAGAATTTTATTTACTTTTTCATTCCACATTTTACTAGCCTGTTTCAAACCATAAATACTTTTCTGTAGTAAACAAACTTGATTGAAACTATCATTATTAAACCCTACAGGTTGTTCCATATAAATGACTTCACGCAAATGTCCATTTAAAAATGCAGTTGTCACATCAAGGTGATCTATCTCCAAGTCCATATCATTAGCCAATGAAAATAAAATTCTCAATGATGAATGACGAACCACAAGGAGAAAAAGTGTCATTATAATCAATACCACGTTTTTGGGTGAAGCCCCTAGCAACAAGACGTGCCTTGAATTGATCAAATTTACCATCACAATCATGCTTGACCTTAAATACCCACTTACACTTAACTATGTTTTTGTTAGTAGGTCTATCTACAAGTTTCCATACCTGATTAGCTATCAATGAATCATATTCTCTCTGCATGGCGGCTAACCAATTTTGATGCTGTGGTGAAGTCATAGCTTCATCATATGACTGTGGTTCCTTAAAAGCATGCCGAGTCAACATCGAGTAATCGTATTCTCCATACCTTTGTGGTGGACGTGTAATACGAACAGAGCGACCTGACACCCGCGTCAAAGGTTCCTTCGCAACTGCCATCTCTTCACCGGAAGCTTGGCCAGATGACGTCAAGCGCTTAAGGCGCTCGTCATCGGCAGACTCTTCATCGGAGTCGGGCTCGGGTTCACTGCCTGTGCAGAACTCTCCTTCACTGCCAGCATCTGAAGATTGAGATAAATTATTATTACTATTTATATCATTATTCTCTAAAATATCATTATTCTCATTATTTAAATTGCAATTTGAACTATTAACACTATTTGGAATATTAAAATAATATGAATTATCACAGTCTTTGTTATTTAAATTATTAAAATTGAAAAATTTATTTTCAATAAATATCACAGTCCTAGACAATATCACAGATGTAGGTTTAGATGGCTCAATTAATCTGTAACCCTTGCAGGTTTCACTATATCCAACAAATATAGCCATTTCTTGGGTCCAGTTTTTGTCGCTTTTGGGATGGATTGAGATAGTAAGCCAGACATCCAAAAACACGCAAATGAGTAAGATCTACTGATGACCGTGTCCACAGCTCTTCAGGTACACAACCTGACAAGGCTGCGGAGGGAGATCTGTTTTTGAGATATATTGCAGTTTTAACTGCCTCTCCCCAGTACCTCATGCATAGTCCTGACTCTATGAGCATACATCTCACTTTGTCCATCAATGTGCGGTTGAGCCGCTCACTAACACCATTTTGTTGTGGACAATAAGGGATTGTACTTTGATGTACAATGCCTTCCTTTAGTAAATAATCAGAAAATTTTTTACTAAAATATTCACCACCATTATCAATTTGCTATACTAGCTCGCGTCCCCGTTCTCACTCGTGCAATTTTATAATATGCGAATAAATAAGCAAAATTAACAAAATCTTTGATTTTATACAATAATAAATACACTATAAGTAATAAATGTATAATAATATTTACTACAGTAGGCACTACAGTGTTATAACTGCAACTGATATTCCCCATAAATCTTCTGTCTTTTTCTTATTTAAACGTTTTAACAATGTAATCGGCATAAATTTCATGAAAGTGAAAAGAACTGGTACATTTATTAAAACTAGATTCTAAAAATGAAAGTGCGGATCGGGTAGATGAATTCAGTTTACTAGTGATTTTCACGGGAATGTCTGAGAAAAAGGACTCCATAGCATTTGCTACCGTTGCATCCGTTTTTAACATTTTTCCATAAATATTAATTTCAAATGACCTATCTTTAAACGACGTTTTACCAGTTTCTTGGTTTATCATTTTCCAGGTGGTTTTAATTTTATTAGTTGATTTTTTTATTTTATTACTAAGGAAGTTAGCTTTTGCAACATTACAAACTTTTTTAAATATTTTTGTATAATTTTGAACATAATTTATGAATGACTGGTCTGTGGACATGGACTTTTCATAGTACAAATCATATGATTTTCTTCTACTAATGTAAATAAGTACCTGGAGTTGCCCAATCACTAAATTTCTTTTTTGATCTGAGTGAAATAGTCTTTTGTTTACATTTTGACGTCAATAAGTGCCTGTAAAGGCCTATGTTGAATAAAGATTTTTGAATTTGAAATTGAATTTGAACAATGTTGTATAGGAGCATTGTCACAACGAGATAGCTCAATAGGAGCTGTCTGTACATTTAAATTCTTGGCTGATGTAAGTAACAAAAAGCTGAGCAATTTTGCTAATTGTTTTTTAAAGTAATAAGATAGAAAAATTCTATCTCTTGTTAAATAAAAAATTTTGTGTCTATTATTACATGCCAGCTTATTTATGTCAAAAACATGTACTTTGTCTTCATAATACGACAAAGTATCTAACCTTATGTTTAATTTATATCTAATTTTGTTTTCTATGTGTGGCAAACTATTACTATATGGAAATGTAGACATTATAATTCGTTTTACATTTAATTTCAGTAGGTTGTCATAATATTTTAACAATGAACTTTGGCTAACATTATCCCTATTTCCTATGAATAAAATCAAGTTATCATTGTTTTTGAAATTGTATTTGGTAACTTTTTCTATAATATCACCGTAACATAAACCTGGCATACAGTAATTTGTCACATTTTGCCCCAGCTGATTAATTAATAATAATAATAGGCCCAAATGCTTTCCAACTTCATCACTAAATATTACATAACTGTCTTTTATTCCTATTGAGGAACTGTTTTCATTCGAGTTCGTAATAAATTTAAGTTTGTAGATAATCAGAGTTTGGAAAATGTAGTATGTTTTTTCAAGGACGACGAAGGTATTCTTCGACTTAAAACTCGACTAACCCTTAAAGATGATACTAATGAATTTATATCGCCTATTTTATTACCTAAGTGTACAAATTAGTAGAACGGCTTGTATATAGTATGCACATAAAATATTTACACGCAGGTTCCCAAACTTTGATGGCAAAATTGCGAGAGTCTTTTTGGATTATAGGTGGTAGGAAATTAGTTAATAAAATAGTTAAGGACTGTATAGTTTGTAAGAAATGTAGCACGACAGCATGTGGCGCACCAATGCCTCCGTTACCCGTTGACCGCGTGCAGTGTGGCGCGCCTTTTGAAATAAGCGGGATAGATTTTGCGGGTTCACTATACTTACGAATAGGCGAAAAATGCTGGATTGCTCTTTTTACGTGTGCTGTATATAGAACCATTCATTTAGAGTTATGTATTTCTTTATCAACGGAAGAATTTTTGCTTGCGTTACGTAGGTTTGTAGCCAGAAGAGGAAGTGTTAGAACTATTTATTCAGATAACGGAAAAAATTTCAGGGGTGCTAATAATATACTAAAAGATAAATAAAATAATATATAATAGATAAATATAGATTGGAATGAAATACAGTGTAAAACTGATAAGTTGATATGGCGTTTCAGTCCACCTGCCGCGCCATGGTGGGGAGGATTTTGGGAGCGCATGGTGAGAACGGTTAAGGATATTTTACGACGTGTCTTAGGTAGAGCTGCTCTTCAATTTAATGAATTAGTGACTGTTCTTTGCGAAGTAGAGTCTATGGTGAATTCGCGACCGCTTACTTATATCTCAGATAATTCCGAGAATGTACAACCTCTTACACCGTCGTCATTCTTGGTGATGAATAAAGCCTCAACATGTTCCATAGATATAGGATTGATTGATGGATATATATTAAGCTCACGGTGGCGATATATTAAAAAATTAGGTGACGACTTAAAGCAACGATTTAGATCTGAGTACTTAGGCTTATTACTTCAAAAAACTGCTTCTCAAAAACATCACAATACCGTTAAGCCCGGAGATATTGTGTTGGTGGCGGAAAGTGATAAGAAGCGTGTAGAGTGGCCTTTAGGAATAGTCACAGAGGTGCTTGAGGGCGTTGATGGCTTTAACAGAGTTGCTCGCGTAAGGACCAGCAATGGAGAACGCATAAGGGCTTTGAAATTAATATATCCTTTGGAAATTAACAGTTTGGATTGTGCGGATTTGCTTGACAGACAGTGCAGTACACATGACTCTGGTCCTGTGCGAAAGGGATCTGGCAGCACGAAGACCCGTTCTGGGCGCTTAGTCAAGGTACCGGACAGGTTGTATTTTTAATATTCCCGTTCCTTTGATTTTGTTTTTAAGTTTTTTTCTTTCTAAAACTTTCAATGGGTATGGCACGGGATACTGAAGTTATTATCATGTGCCATGGTGGGGAGGATGTTACAACCTTTTCAGAAGTTTATGGTTTTTTATATATTTATTGCTTTGAATTTGTCATGTTATAGTCAGTGTCTTTCGAATAATAATGTATGTAATGTTTTGAGAATAAAAAATAGTATTAATATTTCGGAGTTTGTTCTTTTCCTCCGATCGATCTCACAGCTAAATGCTTTAAGACCTGTGAGACATACGAAACCCAACAATAAGTATCAAATGAAAGGGCTTCGAGGGCACAGAACACAGAAAGACGTTAGAAAGGCTTAGTGTTGCACCGTTTGTACGGGAACCGCTGTCGTCAGTTTTGCTCTGACTTCTTTTTCTAGTTTTTCTTAAACCAACAAACATAAGCTTGCGCTGCCCGTGCAAGGTCAATCTCCTAGTTATATTTCTTTCGCGAAGATTAGTTCTCCTGATTGACCCGTGAAAGCCAATCAGGAGAACTAATCTTCGCGCGAAATCGGACTGAACCAATCACAACGCACACTCACACAGAAACTCACTGCCGTGAAGTATGCAACGTGTACAAATTACATTAGTTTAGTGATTGAAATCAATATTTGAAATTGTTGAAAACCTATAAATAATTATTACATTCATTATACCTATTAGTACGGTAAAATGAAATAATAGTAGCGCACTAATAGGTACGAATATTGATTCAAAGTCAAAGTCAAAACTTTTTTATTCATTTAGGTACAATTTGTACACTTATGAACGTCAATTTTGATGCCATCGGTTCAAGAGTATACCAGGAGGCCTTGTTCTGAGAAGAATCGGCAAGAAACTCAGCAAGTTTTATCCTCCCTTTACATTTTTCATAGGTTTGGAAAGAGTCATAATTCACAAGTTTAAGTTTCACTTTAATAATTAATTATAATAAAATAAAAGACTACTTACTCATTTATAGTAATAAAAAAATGTGTATTATGACGTCTTTGTTTACAATGTTATTAATTTATATTATACACATATTAGGCCCGATTTCACCAACAGGAACGCAAAACTAGAATAACTATACCGTGGATAAATTTATACTCTACATTTATTCTCGGATAACCCATTTTACGTTTCACCACGTTTGGTTTAACTATTCTTCCAAATAGAGTTTTATTTTATCTATGTGAACGAATGAATGATAATGCTGCGAAATTAAATAGTACATTCTCTCCGTAAATCACATAGCCAATTAGCTGTTTTTTAAACTAGTAGGATTATACGTCATTCACGACTACTGTCACTTTAGACAGGTTGCCAATCAGCTGTTCATTAGACGCCATCTTTCTTATTTATCCTAGTATTTAATCTGTTATACCGTCAAATTCGACGGTATAAAACTTATTCTCGGATAACGGCTTTATTCTAAGTACAAGTATTTGGTGAAATTAAAATTGACCTATCTGAGAGTAATTCATGACTTTATCCTTGGTATAAAACTTATCTGACTTTGGTGAAATCGGGCCTTAATCTCTTATTTAAAATGAAGAGTCGAGCATATTCGAATTAGCTCACACATTTTTATCATCTAAATATCCCTGAACTTTATAATACGCTTTCTTTATTAATGTTTGCTTAACGTGAAACTTAAATTTATGTAGCGGAAGTTCAGTTATATTACGTGGAACTTTATTATATATTTGTATACATTTCCCCATGAATGAGTGACTAGTTTTATTTAGTCTGAAATTTGGAACAGCAAGTTTATTTCTACCTCTTGTATTTATATTGTGATAATCACTATTCCTTAAAAATGTGTGTACATTTTTATGAACATACATAATGTTGTCATATACATATTGGGAAGCAACTGTCAAAATATTGATTTCTTTAAATAAATCTTTAAGCGAATCCCGAGGTCTTAATTTATAAATGGCGCATACGGCTCTTTTTTGTAATACAAAAATGTCCTGGATATCAGCTGCTGATCCCCACAGTAACAAACCATACGTCATAACACTATGGAAGTAACTGAAATATACAAGCCTTGCCGTCTCAACGTCAGACAATAATCTAATTTTTTTACAGCAAAAGCAGCCGAGCTAAGTCTTCCTGATAGGGTAATATGAGGATTCCATTGCAAACGCGAATCTAAAGTGATTCCTAAAAAGACTGTGGAGTCAACACATTTTATTATTTCATCGCTAATTTTAATATTTGTACTGACCTGATTGACATTTGGTAAAGAAAATTTAATACATTTTGTTTTATTTGAATTTAATAACAAGTTATTATTAGTGAACCAACACACTACTTTGGAAAGGGCATTATTTACATTTTCAACATTTTCTGTATATCTATTTAGTTAAAAAATTAGGGATGTGTCATCTGCAAATAATACCGTTTCACATAAGCTGTTTACATAGAAAGGCAGGTCATTTATATAAATCAGAAAAAGTAACGGTCCTAATATCGAACCCTGTGGCACGCCCATGAGAATAGGGGCCCCTGAAGACTTTGTTTTATTTATAACCACTGTTTGGAAACGGTCACTCAAATATGATTCAATTATTTTTAATGAGTTTATTCAGACACCATAATGTTCTAATTTACCCAATAAGGTTTTATGTTCTACACAGTCAAATGCCTTGGACAAGTCACAGAAGACACCTAGAGCATCTTGTTTATTTTCCCAGGCATCAAATATGTGTTTCATTAGCGCAACGCCTGCATCTGTAGTATTTTTACCCTTAGTAAACCCGAATTGTCTGTCATGAAACAGTTTATTCAATGTGAAATGAGGAAGTAATTGATTGTAAACAATTTTCTCAAATATTTTGCTTAAAATGTTGGTAAAATGGATATAGGGCGGAAATTAGTGGGATCCCATTTATCTCCAGACTAAAATAACGGAATAATTTTACTATACTTCATTCGATCGGGAAACACCCCATGTTCAATACATTTATTAAAAATAGCCGCTAGATAAGGCGAAATTATTTTAATTATTGGTGTTTTGGGAAACCCTACTGCGGTTATCAAGTTAAAACACTAAGTTCGATGTAACAATCAGTTTATGCATTTGGCCAGGTTTCCGCATATAATCTACACATGTAAAGGCGCCTCTTCACAATGGCCCATGATGGCCAAGTATACACAATCACGATTGTGTAGAGGGCATGATTGTCTATGATCGGCCATCATCGCCGGTAATTGTGAGCAATCGGCGAATTGTCGGTACATCAAAGGAATGATGGCCCATGATGGCATACGCGTCCACACAATCGCCGATTACTCAGTACGTATTTGTCTCGAGTACAGTGTAGACTTCTCGGTATATAAATTTTACTCATATGATGTTTTTTTTTCACGCACATTAAGTAGATGATTATAAGAGCTAAGTAAAAATATTGCCGCTGCCGCGATAATCTCTTCGATGTCCATTTTTAACAGACTTCAAAAAAGGAGGAGATTCTCAATTTGATGCTTATGTTTTTTTGTGTGTATGTTACGCGATTACGCTTACGATTAATTTTTGTAATTGTGGACCGATTTTCAAAATTATTTTTGTATTCGATAGAGTATACTCCAAGGGTAGTCCCATGGTCACCAAAGTTAGGATCTGATGATGGGATCCCATGAAAATCGAGGAAAACCCTTAAATTTTAAGGTTTGTCCAACGTGTTTTGTGTGTATGTTACGCGATTACTCCGCCAATTGTGGACCGATTTTCATTTTTTTTGTATTTGATAGAGAATACTCCTGGGGTGTTTCCAAGGTTACCAAAATCAGGATCTGATGATGGGATCCCAAGAAAATCGAAGAAAACGCAAATTTACTTAAAATTAGCGTTTTCCTCGATTTTTTAAATTAGGGTTTCTTTCACTAATAAGATTGCATTCACTAAAAAATAAAAAATATTTTACAAAAAATAAAAACCGACTTCAAAAACACTGAAAAGTTAAAAATAATATAAGAATAGGTACGTACAAACAACATCACACTTCTATATTGAAGTCGGTGACAAATTTTAAGACTTTCTAGATCATCGTTTGGCACCGACTTCAATATAGAAGTGTGATCTTGTTTGTACCTATTCTTATATTATTTTTAACTTTTCAGTGTTTTTGAAGTCGGTTTTTAGTTTTTGTAAAATATTTTTGATAGACGTCTTATCATAACAGTAAACAGTTAGTAAATGATGTTCACGATTGTGTGGAGAGTTGCCCGATCATTGTGAAGAGGCGCATCGATCATGGCGGCAATGATACGGCGCCTCTTCACAATGGCCCATGATGGCCAAGTATACACAATCACGATTGTGTAGAGGGCATGATTGTCTATGATCGGCCATCATCGCCGGTAATTGAGGCGCCTCTTCACAATGGCCCATGATGGCCCATCAAATGATCGTCCATCATTGCCGCCATGATCGATGCGCCTCTTCACAATGGACCATGATGGCCCATCAAATGATCGTCCATCAATGCCGCCATGATCGGGCAACTCTCCACACAATCGTGAACATCATTTACTAACTGTTTACTGTTATGATAAGACGTCTATCAAAAATATTTTACAAAAACTAAAAACCTACTTCAAAAACACTGAAAAGTTCAAAATAATATAAGAATAGGTACAAACAAGATCACACTTCTATATTGAAGTCGGTGCCAAACGATGATCTAGAAAGTCTTAAAATTTGTCACCGACTTCAATATAGAAGTGTGATGTTGTTTGTACGTACCTATTCTTATATAATTTTTAACTTTTCAGTGTTTTTGAAGTCGGTTTTTATTTTTTGTAAAATATTTTTTATTTTTTAGTGAATGCAATCTTATTAGTGAAAGAAACCCTAATTTAAAAAATCGAGGAAAACGCAAATTTTAAGTAAATTAGCGTTTTCTTCGATTTTCTTGGGATCCCATCATCAGATCCTGATTTTGGTAACCTTGGAAACACCCCAGGAGTATTCTCTATCAAATACAAAAAAAAAACGAAAATCGGTCCACAATTGGCGGAGTAATCGCGTAACATACAAAACACGTTGGACAATCCTTAAAATTTAAGGGTTTTCCTCGATTTTCATGGGATCCCATCATCAGATCCTAACTTTGGTGACCATGGGACTACCCTTGAAGTATACTCTATCGAATACAAAAATAATTTTGAAAATCGGTCCACAATTACAAAAATTAATCGTAAGCGTAATCGCGTATCATACACACAAAAAAAAACATAAGCATCAAATTGAGAATCTCCTCCTTTTTTGAAGTCTGTTAAAAATGGACATCGAAGAGATTATCGCGGCAGCGGCAATATTTTTACTTAGCTCTTATAATCATCTACTTAATGTGCGTAAAAAAGAAACATCATATGAGTAAAATTTATTTACCGAGAAGTCTACACTGTACTCGAGACAAATACGTACTGAGTAATCGGCGATTGTGTGGACGCGTATGCCATCATGGGCCATCATTCCTTTGATGTACCGACAATTCGCCGATTGCTCACAATTACCGGCGATGATGGCCGATCATAGACAATCATGCCCTCTACACAATCGTGATTGTGTATACTTGGCCATCATGGGCCATTGTGAAGAGGCGCCGTCACGATGACCGGCGATGATGGCCGATCATAGACAATCATGCCCTCTACACAATCGTGATTGTGTATACTTGGCCATCATGGGCCATTGTGAAGAGGCGCCGTGAGCAATCGGCGAATTGTCGGTACATCAAAGGAATGATGGCCCATGATGGCATACGCGTCCACACAATCGCCGATTACTCAGTACGTATTTGTCTCGAGTACAGTGTAGACTTCTCGGTACATAAATTTTACTCATATGATGTTTCTTTTTTCACGCACATTAAGTAGATGATTATAAGAGCTAAGTAAAAATATTGCCGCTGCCGCGATAATCTCTTCGATGTCCATTTTTAACCGACTTCAAAAAAGGAGGAGATTCTCAATTCGATGCTTATGTTTTTTTTGTGTGTATGTTACGCGATTACTCCGCCAATTGTGGACCGATTTTCATATTTTTTTTTGTATTTGATAGAGTATACTCCTGGGGTGGTTCCAAGGTCACCAAAATCTGATCTGATGATAGGATCCTAAGAAAATCGAGGAAAACGCTAATTTACTTAAAAGTAGCGTTTTCCTCGATTTTTTAAATTAGGGTTTCTTTCACTAAAAAGATAGCATTCACTAAAAAATAAAAAATATTTTACAAAAAATAAAAACCGACTTTAAAAACACTGAAAAGTTAAAAATAATATAAGAATAGGTACATATAAACAATATCACACTTCTATATTGAAGTCGGTGACAAATTTTAAGACTTTCTAGGAGATCATCGTTTGGCACCGATTTCAATATAGAAGTGTGATGTTGTTTGTACCTATTCTTATATTATTTTTAACTTTTCAGTGTTTTTGAAGTCGGCTTTTAGTTTTTGTAAAATATTTTTGATAGACGTCTTATCATAACAGTAAAAAGTTAGTAAATTAATATTCACGATTGTGTGGAGAATTGCTTGATCATGGCGGCATTGATGGACGATCATTTGATGGGCCATCATGGCCCATTGTGAAGAGACGCCTCGATCATGGCGGCAATGATGGACGATCATTTGATGGGCCATCATGGGCCATTGTGAAGAGGCGCCATAAGCGCGCCGCTGCCGTTATCAGTTGCGTATCAGTCTGAGACACGATCCCACGGCGAATGCACGCTCGTTCTCGCTCGGACCATACTTTCACGATCTAAGTCTAGATTACCTAAGTGTCTTGAATTCGTTGTTTATTAACTTTCTGTGCCTGTACCTGTGCTCATGCTTCTGTTTATGCGCTTACATGTGTAGATTATATGCGGAAACCTGGCCAAATGCATAAACTGATTGCTACATCGAACTTAGTGTTTTAACTTGATAACCGCAGTAGGGTTTCCCATATTTGGTGACCCCGAATAGCAGCGCGCAATAAGAGCGTACCGTGCGTGTCTATTATTATCTAAGTAACGCGCGTCCCAAATTTACCCGCGATATAAAAATATTGCTGCGCGATTGAACCAGAGGTTACGTCTGCCTCTACTGACGAGATTGGAATGCGGAATATAATATTCCATTCCTAACTTAGATATTGACATAGTTGAATTGTATTTTTTTTATTATTGACATAAGGATTTTTTTATTGTAGTGAATAGAAAATTTAAGTATTACTTATTGATAAATGTATAACGTCTTTCAGAATGTCAGTGCAACGAAATAATTATAATACCTAAAAATAGTTGACGAAATATTTGCACATTGTTGTCAATAGGATATGTCGGAGCAACAGAATGTACTACCAACTATTATTGTACCAAATTCTAGCAAATAAAATTATTCTATTCTATTCTATTCTATGAACTCGTCAGCAACAGAGGTAGCGCAGGAGTCCTGATCCATCCCATTGAAACAGCGCTGCCACCAAGGGACAAATGCGTAATAATCCCGCATACCGTCCCAATCTGCTGACGCATAGTGCCATACCCATATTGATGGGGTGGCAAAATAAATATGATCGAACATTTTTTTAATGGTGGCCATTTTAATTTATAGAGGTGACACCAGAGATTTAAATCGATTTAAATCTCTGGGTGACACTACTTAAAAGTCTCAAGTAGTAGTACTCAAAAAACACTTATATAAAAACTGACACAGGTCCTACCTCGATAAGCGCTCGCACTCGACCACAGAACACATATACCCAAGGCGCTCGACTGATTGACGCGAGTTTTTACCATACAATTTATTGCATTTACGGCCGACGTTTGAGGTGTAATAAAAAAATAATTAATTATCTTTTTATTTTAAAAATTATACCGTTCGATTGGTTGAAAAACATAGATAAATTTGAATTAACAAAATATTCCTATCAGATCAACTAAAAAGTTGTATCGTTGAGAAAAAAAAATTACGGGTTGCACTTTCGGGAGTGCCGGCAGAAGTGAAAACTTAAGTATTAAGTAACGTTGTGCGTTTTGGATATTTTGGAATGATTATGGAATAATTTTGCACGAATTGCTTTAATTATCAGAATAAAAGTACTATCTTTTATGTGGTAGAATACAATATTTATTTATTGCGCTATCGTACACAAACATGACAATTTATATTACATTAAAAAGTTTATCCCTCAGAAAAATCAACTTCCTGTTGTAACGTTGTGCGTACATAATTATATAACTAGTAATAATGAATCAAAATATTTACAATTAAATTAAAAATATGATCAAAACAGACATTAATATACTACTTAAAAACGTAATTTTTCCTAACAAAGTAAATAAATTGATTAAAACTGTCTCAAGTGACGTGTGACTTCCAGTACTTTTGACAGCCGCTATTGTTCTCGGCCGGCTTACGTGGGTATAGGTATGTGTTCTGTGCGTGGACCCCTCACCGCACCTCGACAGTTCCTGCGGCCATTTCAATTTTAATTGGTCTTACGAATTTTCGATCAGTGTCACGTGTCCTGACGCGAGTTTATCATTTTTTACCCATTACAAAAAAAGTGTACAACGCCGCTAAAGAAGTTCTCACTTCAAAAATAGTTGATCCGTTTCAGTTGGTTAGTTTAGTTGGTCAGAGTGGAAGGACAGATTATTTTGACATAGCTTTTTAATTGTAAATATAGTTTTAACAATTCTAAAATGAACGTTAAAGTGTCATCATATTTCGTAAAAACTTGTAAATTTCAAATTTTTTTTTAATATATATTTCTGATATCTTGTGATTTTATTTTAGTAAATTTATTGGAGTTTACTTTGAGTTTTAGCCGTTTTAGTTTGTCTATTTCATGACATTCTGCCAAACAAGGTAAGGAAGAATGATTATTCCAATAAAACTAAAGCAGTAAAAGAAAATCTGTTCTTACAACTGGCAACAACAAGAATAAACCTCTTTTCCTCTAGTATCGATTTGTATGAAAATCGTTTTTGAAATAGTAAATTTAGCGCAAGAAAATGTCATTTTCGTGCAAAAAGTGTAAGAGGCCTCTTAACAATACCCAAAATAACGGAGGAGAGCAGCGTCGGTGGCGCTGTGGTCTTGGCACTGGACTATGCCTCGAGTAGAATCGGGTGGCCCGCGATCGATCCTGCCATGTACCAATGTGTTTTTCGTTTCACGAATTTCATATGTACATTTATCTGACGCTCCTACGGTGAAGGAAAACATCGTGAGGAAACCTGCATACACCTGCAAAATAATTCAAAGGTGTATGTGAACTCAACCAATCCGCCCTGGGCCAGCGTGGTTTGACTAAGGCCTAATCACCCTAACATGTTAGGGTAGGCTCGTATGCCCCTCGGTGGGGACGTATATGAGCTGTGCTGATGATGATGATGACCCAAAATAACAATACCAATATCCAAATCATACTCAAAACTTCAAATAACTGAAAAATCCAACGTTTTTAACAGTTCATATTGATATATCGTTTTATCATATCGTGTTTCGGTCGTCATGCTAGGGGGGCAGTATAGATAGGTACCTAGCTTACGTACCCAATACATTTAAAGCGAAACTGTTTTATAAATACAATATTGGTGTAGAGGCATTGGGTGTACATGCTACGTAAATAAAATTCCTAACCAAAAACAAAAATGTAATTTATTAACAAAATAAAGATATTCAAGCTATGTAAGTGAAACTTGTACAATTGGAAAATTAACCGCAAAGCATAATTACTTACAAGATATACACAAGTATTAGTAATAGTTTAGTGCGTGATAATCTTAATAATCCAATTTGGTTAAACGATTTTGAATTTGATTTAAACAGACATCAATCATTAATCTGTAAGTATATTAGTTTAAATGAATTTTAAAAATGCTAAACAATACGATTTTACATTCAATATTGATATTCCTTCATCTCATACATTTATAGAATTGTAACGAGACCAATGTATAATAACTTCAGTAGAAACATTTGAACATATAATTTGATCAATTTCCTTTTTCAAAGTCTTCACTTTTTCATCCCTGAAGCTATATATGTCGTTACGAAGTATGTGCATGACAATACAGAACACTACCGAAACGGTTTCATCAGAGAGCAATGATTTCAGGAAAATGCATTTGTTCTTTGTAGAAAAGTTCATCGATGAAAGTATATTTGTCAAAACGTCCGCGACACACGTATATAACGACGAATATTGGGAGAGGAGAGAATCTTGCTTTATGAAGCTCAAGCAAGTTTTGCCAAATGAGCTAGCTATTGTTGAACACATTGAATCCCATTTCTTCCTCTTATTTTCTTCCAAGTCTTCTTCTTCAAATCTGTTTTCCTTCATAAAAGCCTGGATTTGATCAATCAATAAAACTGTTATATTCCAAGTCATTATTAAATCATAGTTTTCATGTATTGATAATGCTTTAGTGATTTTTATCTGTATATCCTTAAATAATTTTACGGGGACAACACAATTTAGATGTATTGTGACTGCATTTAAGTCGGTTAGTAGTTGATCTAGCAATTTTTCAATACATTTTTTAACATAATAGTTGTCTTTATGACACACACCCCACGAGTCGAATGAATTTTCTAAAATGGGTACTAATAGCTTTTCATACCTCATAAGTTGTGCTTGTTCTTCCTTGATATTAAGTAAATACGACGTAACAAGTTGGAAACTTGTGTTCAACTCGGAATCAAAATTTTTAGTAACAAGTTTTTCCTCTACTGATTCTAGCAAGACATCTTCCACAAAAGAAGGTTCTAAGTCACCAATGATAGCTATCGCATCGCAATCTAGATCTTTTAAGATACTGTTACAATTAGCTTTTGGCGGAAGAGATTTTAAGTATAAGTAACCCTTCTTAAAGAATGATGCTTTCACAGATTTTGGGACTAAATCCACCCGTTTTAGTGTATTGTATATAATTCTGTTTTCGTCAGAGGATAAACTATCTATGTACATATTCATTAATTCCCAAATGTTTTTAATTTTTACATCGTTTTTTTCTTTACATAGAAGTTTGAATGTTTCTTGAAACAAAACAGTTTTAATGGTAGAATTTTTCGTATCTTTCCAGATATTGTAAATCACGTCTTTCATATCGTGGATGTTTAATTTTTGGAATGCAAGGCGGATGCCATGTTTTCGTAAAGAGACCGGCGCATCTAGTAATTTCATTATGCATTTCGAGGTTCGAGCAGGGCTTAGATTATATAAAATTGCGTTAAGGGACGGAAGTGCAAAAAATAAATAGTCCTGTTTAGCATACAGTAGTACCAAGTCAACATTGATAGAGGGACGTACTAAGTGCATGTGTTTGGCGATATTTTTTCTCAGTAGAATATTACTCTCGTCGCCATTGGTCCAGCTTATCTTCGTGTCTTCCGGTACGTTCTGTTTTATAATAGGCAGAATTTCGTGGCGCGGCAAAAGAATGCAGATACCTTTCAACACAGCTCTTTGGCCTTTAGCTTCGTGAAGGCGTTCGAGATATTTCTGTGTCCACTCTCGACTTATGGTGTGATGCCAGTAGATTCTCAACTTTCTGAGTACTTGCTGCAGAGGAATCGAATCGTCTGTAAACAAGGTTTCTACTTCATTTTTGTATCGCGTCAGTAGATCAGGATCATGTTTTAAAGCATTAATACACGTAGAAACGCATGGATTCAGGATAAGGGACTCCTCAAATAAATGTTTCCTTAATACTTTACTGACTGTATACAGGCTAGATAAGTCAATAGTGCACGACTTTTCAGTTTTAAATTTGATAATTTCTTTAATTTTTTGAATTATTATCGGGTAGTCTGTAATATTTTTTTGCCAATCATTATTTAAATCTAACATTTTCTGAATCCAGTCCAATGCTAATGCTACTTCAGTTTCATTAGTAATTGGTTTATTAACTTGCTCCGTTAAATAATTGTGGAGATAGGAAAATAAAATTTCCTTTTCTGTGTCGTCAAGCTTCTTACAATATACCTTAAAAGTGTCGAAGGTGAATTTTTTGGAAATTATATCTGGAATTGTTTCATTGTGTAGAAGTTTCCGTATTATGATGGCGTGAATGCAGAATGTGACATTATTATTAGATTCCATGTAGACTTCCATGCTTGAAAAAATATCATTGAGTACACTCCAAGATTTCTCATCAAATTTACACGTGTTAGTTAGTGAAATTAAGCTATTAACAAATTGAATTTTGTACTTAAATGATTCGTTAATATGTTTCTCTCTGTAAAACTCCAGAACGGTTCGTATATGCTCCTGATTAGACCCAGCACATTTCAACAGCACGGTTAAAATTGTATTTCTTTCGGATGGTGATGACTCAACAACTATTAATTTTTTCAAATCTGTAAAAGCCGTATTGAATGGGGCAAACCTTTCGTACCATCGATAAATATGAGCATTGTTTGATGAAGGCTCTGAACGCTGCAAGAATAAAACTTGAGAAGAATATGCAAGACTTTTAGGCATTGGATAGTCGCCTGGCATGTCATTGTCACACTCTTCTGCAGATTCAACATCCATTTTCTTGTCTATCATCAATGATTTTACAAACTGAAATCTATTCTCTATTGGCAGGTATTGTACGAAGTGTTTAATGTTATCATATTCAAACCAATTCTTAAGAGTTTTATTTTGTTTTTGTTTTAATAAAAAGCCTGGAATATCTTCCTTCTTGAGGGCACTAGCAAAAGTTGATAAGTCAATGTTATTGCAATACTTTTCAAAGTTATCTATAATTCTTTCAGGACACACTCTCATTACTTTCTGGGTAGCTTTTTTTCCTAATTTGGGTTTACTATGTTCAAGAGAATCTACAATATCCAAGAACTCCTTTGTGTGTGTATTTAATAAAAACATAGTTTTCTGCAATAAGCTTCTTGTACGATAATAAAAATGACAGCTTGAATCACAGTATATTTTTAAGATTTGAAATGACTTTTCACACAAACGTTCAATGAGAGCCGCATTGATTTTGTTTGAGTATTTTTTCACTATATTTTCAATGAACATTATAGAGCAATTAGGTAGCCATTTAAGGGCTGTTTTGAAATCGTCGGCGTAGAAATTGAAGAACTCCTCCACGCGAGGTTCAGTTTTGAGTCTGAGTCTAATTTCTTTAAGTAGTTTTGTCTTAGCTTTAGACGTCATATTGGGAAATAGCTTTTCGTGAAGATATTGAGGATTGATGATGTGAGCGTACTGAGATTCTGTGATCAGCCACGTGCTCTTATTTACAGCGCGGCAAACATAGAGCATATCGTCGCCGGCGAGAACATCGAGTAGGAACTGCACATCTCTTCTTTTACTGGCGATGTCTATTTTTAGGAGATTGTCAATATCGGCTTCTTCGAAGTTTATTTTTTCCAACGAAGCATTTGGGGCAGCGCTGTGTGCTGCTACGAGGCTGTTGAAGTGTCGATGCTTCTCGCCGAGAGTATTTCCGTCGAGCACTAACGGCGCCATTGTGATACCTATAATAAATAATAACGTGTTTTTTATATTGTTTATTGATTTTATTCAAACAATAGTAGTTATTGAAAACTTTCTCAAGCTTAAAATTTTTATTTTTTAGTTAAGTACATTTTTCGACGGTCCCAACGTAAATTATCGAAAGTGCTTATTGAAACCTAAAGTTTCGATGAACTACTACGGAATCGATATTTATATTCGATGATTTACGACTTATATTTTTTGGACCAACATAATTTTCTCTTATTATCTTTAGTGGGGTGTAAAATATAGCACTACAGAAAACGTTACAGCTAATAAAAAAAATAATTAAATTTTGAGTTTCGACAAGAAAGCAGAGTACGTAATGACCAATGCGCGCGTGTATCATACGACGTTTTTTAACATACTTGTGAGGAAAATAAAATATTTTTGACCAACATATCCATCCGAGCGTCTTTTGAGAAACGCTATTAAGTTCCTACTTTTTAGGTCAACATCATTTTTTGTCTTTACTGTGTTTTTCAGCATAGAGTAAATACACCAAAGCGAACTCGGTTTGTTTGTATTTTTTTTGCTAGTTCATTGAAATAGGATAGAAACACATTTTATGAAAATTACTGCGCTTTTTTATCAATTTTCCACTGCATGAAAGTATCGTATGCTGCCAAGTATTTATCCTTTGACTTTGGCGGCAACAAACTATTACTCGCGCTTTGCGCCTCCATAATTATTTCCGGCGGAGTTAATAATATGGATTCTACTTCTACTATGGATTCACTTGGACTCGACATATTTGTAGATAATCAATTATTAATTACAACAAAAAGGCAAAAAATTTCAATAGCGGGAAAATGCCGCGCGCCTTTTTTTTTCGCGCGCTGCCCGGGCATAGCTAAATTCTTCATATAGCCAACATTTGAAAAAGGGCCAAACAGCCAAAATTCAAAAGTAAATAGACCGAATATTTTAGTTTTTTAAAAAACAAGTTTGTGTGAATTTTTAATAAATTATTTTAGTTATAGTTATTAATTATTGTTATTTTTAAATGTTGTTGGCTGTTCATTTGTTTCCAATTGGCATAAAGTCGTGTTAAAAAAAAGTATATTAAGCGACAAATTTAAGAATGCGTACTGGACATACATTTACTTTGCAATCTTGAACAAATTAGAATTTGTCATGTTAAGGGGCTATGTCGAAAAAATTGGTTATTTTTAATGTAATGTCATAGGTCACTGAGAGATCTTACAGATCTGAAACTTAAATATGTGTTTCTTTATATCTTTAGCTAGAAACGCCAAAAACCGGAAACGCGATTTAAAGATTTTGCCTCGATACATTTTATTTTTTAAATTACCTCTTAAAAATAATAAAATTCAGGATTACTAGTAAACGGTATTAGGTATTCATTAAAAAGTTCCATAAATAAGTAGATATCACCATTATTTAGAATCGTGTAAAAGCATTTTTTTCTAATCATAGTTATTTTTTTATAAAATAATTTGTATTTTGTCGCTTACGTCGATAATTTCTAAACGACCGATTGCATGCGGGCGCAGTGCATTCACGACTTTGATGCCATAGATATAAAGACTAGCTACTTGAGCACGGGGGGCGCCCCGCGTTTACGTATAGACCACGCCTCCCATTGTTTGATTCATTTTCGATGTAGCGCCTTAAGATTACCGCACTTGTGCGATTATGTAAAGTGAAAAGCACTTGTGTTTAATATACTGAATAACGGGTCTAAATGCAAGGTAATAAGAACCACTTTACGAGCAAGTGTGTTGAAAATTATATAGGAATACACAACACAACATCACAGTTTTATAACTTCCATCACATCAACTTTTATATTGAAGTTGGTGCCAAATATCTAACATCTTGTTCTTATATTTTTAAGGCCTCGTTTACGGAGACGCGGGGCGTCGCGCGTCGCGTGTGGCGTGGCGTCTCGCGGCGCGTCCAACGTTTTTTCTGTTTACGGTGGGGCGGCGCGTGAAGCGGCGCGTGAAGCGGCGCGTGAAGCGGCACTCATAATCGTACGCGTAAACACAAACATATGGCAATATACGATGTTGTTCATAGAGATGCGAGACGGGGAGCGTGGCGGTGCCCGCCGCGGCGCCCGCGGCGCATCCTCAAGCGTCTAGCGAAGCACGCGGCGGGCATCGCTTCAAGCGAAGACCAAACCAAAGCGTTCATAGTGCGTCCGCGATCACGTGCATGTTGTGTGCGAACTCGTAGCACCGTGTTCACATCGACACGTTCGCTGATTGACCGCAGGCGTCCTGTGCTGCGTCTGGTCGCAGCGTTCACTTGCGTCCGCGATCAGTTCCTGCCTGCAGAGTTTGTACGCTGCACGCAACGTTATTGTATCTGATTTTGATGGTATTTTCATGATGTCGGATACAAATACAGAAAGAATAATCAATGAAATTAGCAAGCATCGTTTACTTTATCACACTTCACACCCAGAATACAGAAAAAATAGAAAGAAGGATTGCATAGCAAGTGTAAAAGTAATTGCGGATTGTATTATTAATGTCATGGATCCAAATCCTATTCTTTTTCCTGAAAAAATTTTATCCTTTTCATTAGACACATGAAAATATATTTTTTCTAAAATATTCTGACAAAATTATGCCCTTTATTACTTTCTTCATGTTCTGCAATAGCCGCTAGAAGTAATATTTCTCCTTCAGATACATTGAATTCGTCTTTAAACATAGTTATTTAAAAAGTCCGCTCCGAGCTATACCGCGCGGTTGACATGACGAACGTACCACGGACGCTAGCTGATCGCTAATTTGGTGTGAACGGTTTCTGAACGCATAGAAGGCGCTCACCGTGCACGCCATCGCGGACGCAAAATGAACGCGTCGGTTTGGTCAGGCCTTCATCGAAAATTGTCGCTGAGTGCGCCGCCGCGATAAACGCCGCGTGAGACGCGGCGGTGCCATCCGCGGGCTCGGCCGTAAAAAACGCGCCATTTCAAGCAAAGGCGTGTAAAATCGCTTCTTCGTAATCGCACTCATACAAAGCCATAATTATGTTTGAATTCTGTGCCTTTTTATTTATACCTACTTACTTATATTCAAAAAATATCCAAATGACAAAAAATGGATAGTGTAGGATTTATTACACAATGTCTTTGCCAAAAAGGTCAAAATATGATACCTAATTATTAGATAGATATAAATATTATAATAAATATATATAAGTATTTTTATCATATAAATATATCAAGTACCTACTTATATAAAATTCTGGTGTCACAGTGATCGTTAACGAACTCCTCCAAAACGGTTTGACCGATTTTTATTAAATTTTGTGTATTTTTGGTAGGGCTAAGCATAGGTAGGCATAGGTATAGGTAAGCATAGGCTATTTTTAGGGTTCCGTAGCTAAATGGCAACAAACGGAACCCTTATAGATTCGTCATGTCTGTCTGTCTGTCCATCCGTATGTCACAGCCACATTTCTCCGAAAGTATAAGAACTACACTTTTGAAACTTGGTAAGTAGATGTATTCTGTGAACCGCATTAAGATTTTCACACAAAAATAGAAAAAAACAATAAATTTTGGGGGTTCCCCATACATAGAACTGAAACTCAAAATTTTTTTTCATCAAACCCATACGTGTGGGGTATCTATGGATAGGTCTTCAAAAATAATTTATAGGTGTCTAATATCATTATTTTCTAAACTGAATAGTTTGCGCGAGAGACACGTCCAAAGTGGTAAAATGTGTGTCCCCCCCCTGTAACTTTTAAAATAAGAGAATGATAAAACTAAAAAAAATACATGATGTACATTACCATGCAAACTTCCACCGAAAATTGGTTTGAACGAGATCTAGTAAGTAGTTTTTTTAATACGTCATAAATCCTACGGAACCCTTCATGGGCGAGTCCGACTCGCGCTTGGCCGGTTTTTTATACCCCTAGGTGATAAGGGTGGCCCTCTTCAGAATTTTTTGAACAATTATTATGGCAAAACGTAGTTCGCGGGCACCTAGTTTTTTATCGAAGAAAGTTAATAGTTGTGAACGATATTTCTCTATTCAGTATTTTCCTATAATAAGTAGATGATTAATTGATACACTATATTGGTTATAATTATGTTTATTATTTTAATGAAGAGTAGGTAACTGACTACTAGGTAGTTAAAGTTTGTCTGTTTATGTTATGCATCATTATTTGTTTTTAAACCAATCTCGTAAAGAAGGATACCTTCTCTGAAAGAAATCTGAATTTTTTGGCTTCACATAACATTTTTTTACTTATGTTTGTTCAAAATAATGTTTCTGTGCGCATGTAGGTATTAAAATAATCAAAACTGACCACAATAATACCTTTATTAACTTTGGGTATTTTTAATATATACCTTTTGGGTATTTTGGGAGAAAATGATGGTAATTCCGATATAATTTTCCTCATTGATTATTATGAAGACACGAAAAAGTTGTCTGTCTTTCACATGGACTTAATAATATTAAGTCCATAGTCTTTCATGTGACATATTTTTGTTCGTTGTTATTATATAATCTATAGATAGAAGCTATCATAAGTTGCTAACAAAACGCCCAATAATGTCGTAAACAAAATATCCTCAAATAACCGTATGACATCATCTAACAGTGACTGATAAGGAATCTGCTGTTTTAGAAAAATACAACAATAACTTACCCTAGAGACAGTCAGTTTTCCAGCGAGGTAATGTAAACAACTATTCAACTGATCAATTGATTTCACTGCTTTTTGGATAAAACACAGATGAAAGAACGTTATGTTTACGTGGTACGGCTACGCGCAGCTGACTACTGCGCCGAATGACGAATCGGGAAGGCCGTCGAGCTGTCGCCTCGAAGGAACTACCAACTATCCGTAAATAAAGCTCCATATTACGCAGTTTGCTGTACGCTACTGCGCGCTCTGTATACGTTTTAGTGATAAGCGCATCCGCGTAGCATTGGATGGCATACAATGAGCTAGCTAGTGTACATCGTATTCGGTATTACACGGCACGCACGGCACACGCTATCGGAGAGCGGTCTTCTGTATAATGGGCTAAAGAAACATAATTTATTTGAAAAATTCCTTTGTAAAAAAGATTTATAGATAAGATTTCTGTAATAATACTTGTGAAATATAACACAAAAGAGACTATCTCGTTACTACATAAGTAGGTAGTGCCTACTTGCACCATCAAATATACCTACCTACCTAAATACACATGAACACGCTACGCTACAGACAGACATAATACAGTGTGTTTCTGCATCAAGTGCACATAGGAGGCAGGGGGCAAAACAGGGTCATTTTAGAGATAAAAAATAGAAAAAATCACCTAAAATTCTTTTTGTATTTTATATGGGCCATTTAATTTTTTTACCATCTGTTGCGAACCTGACATGCATAAACCGTTATAACTCTTGAATGAATAGACAAATTCAATGAAATAAACGCCAACGTGACCTTAAAGATCAAAAGTGCTGTCAAAATACAAATTTTGACAATTATTATCACACAAAATGGATGACAGAGGATTAGAGAAATAATAAAAACCGACTTCAAAAACACTAAAAAGTTAAAATAATATAAGAATAGGTACAGACAACATCACACTTCTATATTGAAGTCGGTGCCAAACGATGATCTCCTAGAAAGTCTTAAAATTTGTCACCGACTTCAATATAGAAGTGTGATGTTGTCTGTACCTATTCTTATATTATTTTTAACTTTTCAGTGTTTTTAAAGTCGGTTTTTTTTGTAAAATATTTTATTTTTTAAGTTTTTAGTGAAAGACACCCTAAGCTGGTATTAAATTAGGGTTTCCCTCGCTTTTCGTGGGATCCCATCATCAGATCCTGACATTGGTGACTTTGAGACCATCCCAGGAGTATACTCTATCGAATACAAAAAGAATTTTGAAAATCGGTCAACAATTGGCGGAATATTCGCGTAACATATACACAAAACACGTTGGACACACGTAAAAATTTAATGGTTTTCCTCGATTTTTATAGGATCCCATTATCAGATCCTAACTTTGGTGACCATGGGACCACCCTTGGAGTATCCTCTATCGAATACAAAAAGAATCATCAAAATCGGTTCATAAAAGACGAAGTTATCCGCGAACAAACATAAAAAAAGCATATACTCGTATACGGTCGAATTGGGTAACCTCCTTTTTTCGAAGTCGGTTAAAAAGCGTAAATTTCTTTGTATTTTTTAATTAAAAAATTTAATCCCATTTTTATACAAAAAATATCCCCTATATGGTATTGTTTTCTAGTGCCGATTTCAATCTGTATCATTTCAGCTATCAAACACTACATAAATCGCGTCTCTAGGTCAATTGAAACAATAGCTATGATCATTCGAAACGGGGTGGTGGAGACCGCAGTACCTACCGATAACTGCGCAAAGGGGAATGGTAGATGGCCATACCACAGATAATATAATACTACAGTAGCCATACTAACTTAGGCCCACATCACACACAAGTAAACGAATGTGAAAATTATAGCGGATAATACCAGTATTTGATTGGTAAAAGAAACAATATAAAAAAACTTGGTGAATCTTTTTTTAATGTTTTTTTTATTTTTCATAAAATAATTAAATGTATAAGTCAACCATTATGGTAACATGCTATTTATGTCCATTACATTACTAATATATACTAAGAACTGTACACATTATGTTATGACTAATAAATATACATCGTGCAACCCATTTACTGAGGAAGACATTGCACAGATATAAGGATATCTATTTTTTTATTAGTCTGTGTTATTGTCATAATTATATGACGAGAACATCATATAAAAATTGAGCAGGTGCAGATTTGACATCGAAAATAGTTATGGATTTTAAGTATCATTTTTTTGCACAAGCAAGTTAGAATATTACTAATAGCAATGGATCACTTCTACTGTAGATGCAAGCGTTTTAATCTTTATCTTTACATAGTATACCTAAATCAAAGTCGCTCCCGCTGTCTCTACGCCTAGATCTTTTAAAGTACGCAACGGATTGTAATGCAGTTTTCAGCAATAGATAGAGTGATTCAAGAAGAAGGTTTATATAGTAGAGAAAAGCCGAGAAATTCAAAGAGATTTATCACCTGCTAAGGTAGTACGAAGTTTACCGGGTCAGCTAGTATTGTATAATTATTAAAATATGTCAAACATATAGAGATATTTGAATAGAACGAAAAAATAATTACGAATATTTTATAATTTTATACTGTATCGAATTTGTTGTGCATTCAGGGCCTAAAACTGTTTCGACAAGTGATCTAATGATTGCAGTTGAAATTGATTAAAAAACCGAAATGATTCCGGCTCACATCGACTTTCTACAGAAATGTTAACAAATTAATGGTTTCACAAAATCTATCTCCAAGTAAGTACTATGTAAAACTTAGTTTTTATTTTGCAGATAATAAATAACAGATATTAAAATTATTCAGTACTAGCTGACTGTATGCAACTTTGTTTGCATTATAACTAACTTTTACCGTAGGAAAACTTTTCCTGACAGATTTTCCACGTAGGAAAATTACCCTTTTTCCTTCCCCTGGTCTCGAACTATCCCTTTACCAACTTTCATCATAATCGGTTCGGTAGTTTCGAAGCCTATTCAATCAATACAAGCAAACAAGCAATCAAATCTTTCCTCTTTATAATATTAGTATAGATAAATGGCATTTGTTATACGAAACCTTCCTTATTTTAGTTTACTTGAAATTTTATTAAAATTAACTATTTTCATTTCTTCTTAATAGTTCGAGGTCGCTGTTTTTTCTCTTCCTTGGTCAAAATAGGATAGAGTCGTTATTGATTTATGTACTAGGCCAACCGATATAAGGTGGGACGTAGCCACTTTTAGTTAGTACTATAGAAAACATTTTGATATTTTATATATGATCCGAAGTTTGAGAATCTCTGTAAGCAATAAACCATTTTGTAAATTCGGAAACTTTGTAATTACCTCTCGTTTCACGTCGACATAATATGTCGACACAATCTAGTAGCTGTCTGACCAGTTGTAACTGGAGATTTAAAAAAAAATAAAAACACATTTTTTAATTATTTACCAATTTTATGGTTCATTTTTGGTTCCATTACATATAGTTAGTATTAAATCTGTTATAGCAAAAGCTTCCAAGCTCTGGGAATGTAAAGACTTGTTAGTCAAAACTATTGTTTACAAATAGTTAACCCTTAATCGGCCATGGCTTCAAACAAGTTGATTTTAATATATCAGTACGGGGTTATATTGAGATTATAGACTTAAATACTAATAAAGAAATAAGTAGGTGGTAAGTAGTTTTTTTTGCAGTGGGAAATTATTTCCCTATAACGATTAAAAGTTATATATTGTGGGAAATTATTTCCCTATGTCCATGAACATACAAGTGGGAAATAATTTCCCAATTGACTAGCTTTTATTTTATTTATTTATTTATTTAAACTTTCGTACAGCATAAATAAAGTGTACAGGGGCGGACTTAATGCCTGAGGCATTTTCTACCAGTCAACCCGTAAAATGTGAGAAAAATTTTGTTGACGGTGTACGAATTGGAAAAAAATAATAACTAAAAAAACATGACACAACAAGTAACAACATACTAAATAAAGATAAATACTAAGTACAAAAATATATAAATATTATAAACATAAATATAGATATATAAATATATAACAAACTGATAATCATATCATCTTGTTGTCATACCTATTTAGACAGATTCCAGAAAATGTGTCCGTACTAGACGTTTAAATGATGCCTTACTACGAACCGACCTCAAAGTTTGAGGCAGTTTATTCCATAGACGAGTGGCGGAAAGGGTAAATGAGTCCGAGACAAACCCGGATCGATGGGCTGGGATTTCAAGAGCACGTCTGACAGCAGAGCGTAGGCTAAACGCATGGGCACCACCAAGCGTCTGAAACTTTATCTTTAAATAATTGGGAGCATTCGGATCGTTAATAATGCTGAAAAGCTGGGAAATGACTCTCAGGTCCCTACGCTGACGAATAGGCAACCATTTGAGCTTATTGCGAAACATGGAAATGTGGTCATATTTACGAAGACTGAAAATAAAACGAATGCAATTATTAAGCATACGATCCAATTTGTCGAGAAGGTCTTGGTTAACGTTGGTACAACACACATCAGCATAGTCGATGATAGGAAGTACTAGGGTTTGGACGAGGAGAGCCTTGGTACTGGGAGGAAGGAAATTCTTGAGCCTGTAAAATGAACGCAGAGAACCTCTTACCCTATTACATACGCTATTGATATGCGCGTTCCAGGACAACGAATTGTCAATAAGCAAACCCAAGTTCTTAACAATGGGCTCGAATGGGATTACTATGCTATTGAATTGGACAGGATCGATTAAACTTGTATCAATCTTCGCCAATTGACGCGAACTGCCAACAATGATAGCTTGACATTTACTGGGGTTTACGGTGACTCCGTATTTCGTGGACCAATCATTGATATTAGCCAAGTTGTGATTGATGGTAGAAATGGCATTATCAATTTCGGTTACTGAGGTGCTATAATACAGTTGAAGATCGTCTGCGTACAGATGGTAAGAGCAACTGAAGGATCTGGTGAGAGAATTAATAAAGAGAGAAAAAAGAAGAGGTGAAAGAATTCCGCCTTGAGGTACGCCTGCAGTGAGATCACACCATTCAGATATAGTACGATCAACACGCACGGCCTGCCGGCGCCCTCGAAGATAAGAGGAAAACCAGGAACAGGCAGAGGCAGAGATGCCAAGGTTGGACATGATGGCGAGGAGGATATCATGGTCGACGGTATTAAATGCGTCTTTACTCGTCGATTTTTATATAGGGGCAGAAAATAAAAAATGCAACATTAAATGAATTGTTTATTAAAAATGTTTGTAATATAATTATGTAAAGAAAAGAATTGTCATCCAATGGAACTAGATTATCATCCAATGGAAATGAAGAACGGATAAACCATCGACGATTTCTTGTAATTCCTTTTCATTATGTTTTTTCTTCTTGGAAAACGGCGGTGCCATTATCTAAAAAACGAAATTTATGTATAAAAAAACAAAAAGACAAAACAACTTCAATTATATATAGACAAACATTTTGTATTTCTTAAGGGTTATAGGGAAACAATTTCCCACTTGAAGATTTCATACACGGCTATAGGTTAATAATTTCCCACTATTTTCGAATAAGAAAAAATATAACAACGTAACAGGTTTCGTAGGTTATCTTGTTAGTAATGGACAAAATACATGTTCTACTTTACGAAATAAAAACAATAGCATACTTACAGGAATTTTTCTGGGCGTAGTTTCAAAAACTATTTCAAGATTCGGGAGAAAATGGACGTTAAACTGAACGTTTCACTTTAAATGACTATTGACATTGACAGATGACGTTTAGAAAGAAGTGTTTCCAGAAAAAAAAACTTAAAAAAACTACTGATCTTAAGATGCGTTCAATTTATTTGATTGTTTCTGTAAAAGTAAAAAAATAATAAATTGATTTGTGGGCAACACTGAGGTGGGAAATAATAGTCCAATGGCTTATTAAGGGTTAAAGCTTTGTGTTGTAATTTCTTGATGGAACTCCATGGTATCCTGTTATTAAAACACTTATTTCACAAGTTTCACTTGAATATTTATATTTAAGTTATTGCGACCGGTTTCGATACGACCGGTATCGAAACCGGTCGCAATAACTTAAATATACGGATCCCTATTCAATGCGTGGCCTGACACACACTTGGCTGGCTGAACTTGAACAGGTTTAGTAACCTGTGAAAATCTTAAACCGACCTTCTGGCTTTCCCAAATCAAAAAAAGCGGTCAAAAAAAGGTTTGGAATGCAGCCGTAATGCTGCACAGGATACTATTGTTTACATTATACTACTTAGGTTAAATTACAATTTTATGGTGGCGCATTGATAAATATCAAACTACTTGAACAAATTACATATTGAAATTCTTTTCCCAATTTATATTTGAACAATATACACCAATATTAGCTTAATATAGAAATAAAAACTTATGTTGACAAAACAGTGATGGCTGCAAGATGTCTTGTTATTATTTTTTATTTTGAATCTTCACGTCGCAGAACAAACAGCGAGCGAGCGAACGAATGAACGAACGAATGATTAATGAAAGTGGTTGCAAATTAAGAACAATGTTACCACAAAGCAACGCAACTTTAAAACCAAATGTTACTGTGTTGACCATGTTCCCCATTTTTAGTAGTAGCGACGGAACTAAGTCGCCTCACCGACCAAAAAATGTTTCTACTTTCTGGATTAAATCGGTGTCGACCAGTGTCGACGCGATAGTGTCGAATTTGTTTCGTTACGGCTACTAAAAAGCGTTATATGTGTTTTTTCTTTTTTGAATTTCATATGTATATTTGTCGATGCTCTTACGACGAAGGCAAACATCGTGAGGCAACCTGCATACATCTGTGAAAAAATTCAAGGGTGTATGTGAAGTCGACCAATCCGCACTGGACCAGCGTAGTTGACTAAGGCCAAATCACCGTCACATAGGGTAGACTTGAGCCCCTCGATGGGGACGTATATGCGCTGTGATGATAAAATTTACTTGAGATTGAAATAATTTTTAAGCTATTGCATAGCTTTTATCGCGGGCTTTGAGCGCGGCGACCGAATCAAGAAATTCCGTAACGAAAAAATCCTAACACCTCCCACTCCGACCGGCAGGCCTATTCGCTAACTAGATTGGTAACTAGAACTGTCATTTTTGAAATACATTTTATATCCATTACTAGTTAAGTGATCTTATGTCTTACGGCAGCGTTCATGATAGCAGTAATGGATGATAAGTTCCTTTCAAAAATGACAGTACTAGTTAGCAACCGAAGTTAGGCGCATAACACATTGCACCGGACACCGCTGCGGTGTACGGAGGGACGAAAAAAGGCTGCGGCGGCACGGAACCGTGCCACCGTACGGTTTGCTCCGTATCACCGTCCGGAGCTGTGGTGCACGACGACGCCCCGCATCACCGCATTATCTATGTTGAGATCTATTACACGTATGCACGTCCTTTCTACGCAAAAATCCGTACGATACTGCGGCACAGTGTGGCATGGCATACTTTACGTATATCTAATCAATGTACTAATCTGTAGACTATAAGTAAATAAGTAAATAAACTATAAAACTCATTGTAAAGCCCTCTGCTATTGCCATGCCCTTACAGGGCGCTACATTGTATATACCTACCACCTAAGTACGATTTATACATTTAAAACTATGTACTACAATGTAGCATGCAATAAATAAATTTGATTTGATTTGATTTGATACCCCGCGGACCGCACCGCATCACCGTCCGGGAGTGCGGTGCCGTCGCGCGCGCCGCACAACCGCACGGGCATGCGGTGTGAGTGTGTTATACCCTGCGGTTTTTGTATACAAATTAAGATTCTTCAGTCAAAATTAAAAACCGCAGCGCCGCACACCGGAGCGGTGTCCGGTGCAATGTGTTATGCGCCTAAGATTCTCCAGTCAAAATTAAAAACCGCAGCACCGCACACCGGAGCGGTGTCCGGTGCTAACTAGATTGGTAACTAGCGGTTGTACGGCGCGCGCGACGGCACCGCACTCCCGGACGGTGATGCGGTGCGGTCCGCGGGGTATGCCACACTGTGCCGCAGTATCGTACGGATTTTTGCGTAGAAAGGACGTGCATACGCTTAATAGATCTCAACATAGATAATGCGGTGATGCGGGGCGTCGTCGTGCACCGCAGCTCCGGACGGTGATACGGAGCAAACCGTACGGTGGCACGGTTTCGTGCCGCCGCAGCCGCATGCGGTTTTCGTCCCTCCGTACACCGCAGCGGTGTCCGGTGTGCGGCGCTGCGGTTTTTAATTTTGACAGAAGAATCTTAATTTGTATACAAAAACCGCAGGGTATAACACACTCACACCGCAAGCCCGTGCGGTTGTGCGGCGCGCGCGACGGCACCGCACTCCCGGACGGTGATGCGGTGCGGTCCGCGGGGTATGCCACACTGTGCCGCAGTATCGTACGGATTTTGCGTAGAAAGGACGTGCATACGCGTAATAGATCTCGACATAGATAATGCGGCGATGCGGGGCGTCGTGCACCGCAGCTCCGGACGGTGATACGAAGCAAACCGTACGGTGGCACGGTTTCGTGCCGCCGCAGCCGCATGCGGTTTTCGTCCCTCCGTACACCGCAGCGGTGTCCGGTGCAATGTGTTTTGCGCCTTAGAGAATAGGCCTGCGGCACAGCGGTGCGGCGTTGAATGAAAGCCGTGCATCGATCGTCTAACGTCGTTTCAGTTCGGTAGACTTCGGCACGGTGTTTTGACGCGGTATTTTCCAGATATTTAGAGGATATCAAGTCTCAAACTTATATTTCTTATTTCATACCACAAACCTATAGTTTCAATGATAAAAATTCCTGAATAACCTACATGTATTGTAAGATAATAAAAATATTTTAAACAATATTAACTTCTCATTTATTCAATAAAAGAGAAAAAAATGTTTTCTTATCGGCCACCACGCTCAAAAAGTGTAACTTGAATTAAAATCAAAGAAAAAAAACACTGCATAAATAAAATAAATAAATAATTATAATTGCATAAGTTGATAAAAAATGCTATGCAATAGCTTTACCGCGACAGTCCCCGAGTGCCACGTAAATATTTTTTTACAAAAAATTAAAACCGATTTCAAAACACCAAAAACTCATACAAATATATAGGAAAACTTACAACATTATAGTTTTATATTAAACTCGGTGCCAAGCAAAGATCACCTGTCTTGAAAATGTAAGAACAATTCATGTACTTAGTTAGTTAAAATTAGGCACCAATTTCAATATCAAAGTGTGATGTTGCATATATTCCTATATTATTTATGACTTTTTGGTGTTTTTAAAGTCGGTTTTATTTTTTGTAAAAAAATATTTTTGCTCAGCCAGCTACGTAGGTACCAAACTCATTAAAGATGAGTAGTAAAGTACTTAGTTCCTTTATTGCTGCAAGAAAAAGTACTTGTTACCATGACAAGGTTTTCCTTAAACAGGGGCTTTACCATGATCGCTTATAGCAAGGTTAAAACAATATTGAAACAGAGACACCGCTCTTGCTGCGTATAGCGCCATCCCGCTCTCAGTGCGGCTTTGAGCGATCATGGTTAGGGGGCAGTTGTACATTGTTTTGGGCGGCTACCAAGGTCACCAGCGATGACTCATCAACAAACTAATCGTAACTGAGGGTCGATTCCACCGATAAAGCACAGACGGACCGAAGCTGAACTGCTGCGTTCGCCCAATCAGAGCGCGCGAGACGCGCAGATAGTCCGATAATGTGATGTTCTTATTGGTCGAATGTAAGAGTTCCGTTTCGAATCGACTGCGACCAATTTAGTAAAATCGACTCTCTGGTGTAAAAATGTCGTACAATAGAAATTCTGACTCCATTGGACGTGTACTATTCCTACATTGTTTTGGCCGTAGGTAAAAATAGTTACTTACATCGATTGTTAATAAATAAAATAGGCTGTATTGGTACTTCATACAGGCGTGGGTAGGTAAGTAGATAAGTACTTCATGAAATCATTATTTTACCAAACGGGATTTTGAAGGATTTTTATAAATGTGTACGTACAGTAGAATGAAAATTGTTGTATTAGTAAAAACTATTAATTTTTTTTGAAGCTATCGATGCAGAATTAAATTTGTATATGATTATACTTAATTAATTTTTCATTTATTGTCTTACAAAGCATTTAAGTTAATATTACTGTAGTGGTTTTTTTACTGTATGTAATTTTTTTGGCGTTCACCAGAGTGCGCGTCTCTCAAGAATTGCTTGTATCGTATCACAATACTGGCAATCGCGCAGCGTGCGCGCCGACCCGCCTCCACGAATTTGTGTTAGAAGATCAAAACCTACGTAAAAGCTTAAGACAGCTTTATTTAATTCTATTCTGTAATGGAAGGAAAAACATCGCGTTGGTGTAATCGCAGCCTTAGTAACGGTGCGGTGCGTCGAGTGAGGCGACGATCAATTCCTGATTTCAGTGTATTCGGCCAGTCCGAATCGCTTGTACATGTTTGCTACGTACTCCCACGACTATCTTTTAATTCAGTAATATAATCTTATCATTTGATAGATAACTTATCGTTCACATATAGGTTTGAGTTAGAGAACTGGTGAAAGTTTTACAGGTGAGTTGTACATAACATACTTTTTTTATAAATGATTAAAACGTTGGCATAATGGCAACGATGCCCTTGAACTCGCATAGGTAAAAAATAAACTGTTCATTCGTATCTCAGATCAATGAGTCATTTTAGTTGCTGAATGTGATCTCTTCTCTATATATAATTGAAAATCGTAGGGGTACAAAAATCTGTTATTGCGAAATATTAAGAAACAAAATACACAGGTCGCCTTAAAATCAATAGCAGAACACGATAGAATAGTTTTTTACAAAATTGTTTATTTGTTTGTTTGTATGTTTGTCCGGAAAGATCTCCGAAACTACTGGACAGAATTTCATATGGCTTACACCACAATGCTTAGAATTTTCCGGAAGAACATTTAGGCATAATTTCATTTGTTTAAATTCACTTCTTATTTTTAGTGAAAAAATACCATATAAAATTTTCGAACAATGCGTAGAAAATCAATATGGCACACGTGAAAATACACGTTAAAATAATTAACAAGTCTGTCACATAGTGCAAAGAAAAAAAAAATATTTTCTGTTAGTGCTCAGAACAATCAGTGCTTTAGTTATTCTTCTGAGTGTTAGTGGCTGTGCCCATCTGGATTTCGCCAACCAAGAAGTTTAGAAGTTTAAAAATTGTCTTTTTCTTATGTAGTACCGTGGTGGTAAGGCAAAAGGAACAAGCCATACAACCAATGTATAAAGCATTTTTATGACAATATCACGTTACAAATTAATATATTTGTAGGTTGGTTTAATTTGAAAGGTGTTATTGTTTTTACATTGTGACGAAGGAATCAAACTCTTTCATTCATTTAAAACTATTAAAAGTAATTGATTAATATTGATAATTAAAAAAAAATATCTGACTGCAATGATTCTGGGTTACGCGTAGAGGGAGTACGGGACTCTTGATCCTATGGGTATCAAATGAAAGGCCTTGATGAGTAGAATACAATGAACACCGACATAAATTCAACATGGCCGCCTAAAAAAAGGTGGATAAAAGTTCGATTCCAAACCTAGCAATATGGGTATCAAATGAAAGGCCTTGAAGAGTAGGGCATTAGGTAGGTACATAAGAAAATCGATCTAAATTCAACATGGCCGACGTTAAAAAAAGGATAAAAGTTGTTTTCAAATCCAACAATATGGGTATCAAATAAAAGGCCTTGATGAGTAGAGCATTAGGCACCTAGGAAAATCGACCTAAATTCAACATGGCCGACGCTCAAAAAAAAGGATAAAAGTTAGTTTTCAAACCCAACAATATGGGTATCAAATGAAAGGCCTTGATGAGTAGAGCACTATGAACCTAGCAACATTGACATTAATTCAACATGGCCGCCGCTCAAAAAAGGTGGATTAAAGTTCGTTTCCAAACCTAGCAATATGGGTATTAAATGAAAGGCCTTGAAAAGTAGAGCATTAGGTACCTAGGAAAATCGACCTAAATTCAACATGGCCGTCGCTCAAAAAAAGGATAAAAGTTAGTTTTCAAACCCAACAATATGGGTATCAAATGAAAGGCCTTGATCAGTAGAGCACTATGAACCTAGCAACATTAACATAAATTCAACATGGCCGCCGCTCAAAAAAGATGGATAAAAGTTCGTTTCCAAACCTAGCAATATGTGTATCAAATGAAAGGCCTTGAAGAGTAGAGCATTAGGTATCTAGGAAAATCGATCTAAATTCAACATGGCCGACGCTCAAAAAACATGATATAAGTTCGTTTTCAAACCCAACAATATGGGTATCAAATGAAAGGCCTTGATGAGTAGAGCACTATGAACCTAGCAACACTGACATAAATTCAACATGGCCGCCGCTCAAAAAAGTGGATAAAAGTTCGTATCAAATAAAAGGTCTTGAAGAGTAGAGCATTAGGTACCTAGGAAAATCGACCTACATTCAACATGGCCGCCGCTCACAAAAAGGATAAAAGTTAGTTTTCAAACCCAACAATATGGGTATCAAATGAAAGGATTTGATGAGTAGAGCACTATGAACCTAGCAACACTGACATAAATTCAACATGGCCGCCGCTGAATAAAAAGGATAAAAGTTAGTTTTCAAACCCAACAATATGGGTATCAAATGAAAGGCCTTGATGAGTAGAGCACTATGAATCTAGCAACATTGACATAAATTCAACATGGCCGCCGCTCAAAAAAGATGGATAAAAGTTCGTTTCCAAACCTAGCAATATGGGTATCAAATGAAAGGCCTTGAAGAGTAGAGCATTAGGTACCTAGGAAAATCGACCTAAATTTAACATGGCCGACGCTCAAAAAAAGGATATATGTTCGTTTTCAAACCTAGCAATATCGGTATCAAATGAAAGGCCTTGAAAAGTAGAGCATTAGGTACCTAAGAAAACCGAGCTAAATTCAACATGAACGCCGCTCAAAAAAAAGGATAAAAATTTGTTTTCAAACCCAGCAATATGGGTGTCAAATGAAAGGCCTTGATGAGTAGAGCACTATGAACCTAGCAACATTGACATAATTTTACATGACCGCCGCTCAAAAAAGATGGATAAAAGATCGTTTTCAAACCCAGCAATATGGGTGTCAAATGAAAGGCCTTGATGAGTAGAGCACTATGAACGTAGCAACACTGACATAAATTCAACATGGCCGCCGCGGTGGATAAAAGTTCGTTTCCAAACCTAGCAATATAGGTATCAAATGAAAGGCCTTCAAGTGTAGAGCACTATGAATCTAGGAAAAGTGCCCTTAATTCAAAATGGCCGCCGCTTAAAAAAAGGCGGATAAAAGTTTGTTTCGAAACCCAGCAATATGGGTATCAAATGAAAGCTTTGATGAGTAGAGCACTATGAACCTTGCAATATTGACATAAATACAACATGGCCACCGCTCAAAAAGGTGGACCAAAGTTCGTTTCCAAACCTTGCAATATGAGTATCAAATGAAAGGCCTTAAAGAGTAGAGCACTAGGAATCTAGCAATATCGATGAAAATTCAACATGACCGCCGCTCAAAAAAGGCGGATAAAAGTTCCATTTCAAACCCAGCAATATGGGTATTAAATGAAAGGCCCTGAAGAGTACCTAGAGCATTCGAACCTACGAAAATTGTCCTAATGAAATGGCAGCTGCTCATGAAAGGCAGAATAAAGTTGAATCATTATGGAATAAAATGTAGGAAAAAACTAAACACTGTGTTAAGCATTTTGATAGCGAAACGTAGTTCGCTGGCACAGCTAGTATTACATGAATATTCTGACAGTCTTGTTTTATTTAATTACCTTCTAAGATCTTAAAAAATCGAGTAGCAATATGTTTTTTACGCGTGCTTTAATTATTATAATAATCTTAAGAAACCTAACTCATCAGCTTTTCATCGTCAGATATCGATTTACTGGAAAATAGTGAGGGTTTAATACTACTCACCTTCTTTTTCCCAATTTTTGTGCCTTGTTCAAATAAGTTACCTTCTGACTGAGGTGCAGTTACGTTCAGTACCTAGTCATTGTTGCATGTCCCTTTTTTGAGGCGGGATAAATCTTTTACGTTCCCAAAGGGCTAACCAGCGATACTCAACGTTTTTAATTGTGGCCACAAACTGCTTTCAGTCATGGTGTCGCGGCCGGCAAGCAAAAAATATTTGATTGTTAATAAAAAAACCTAATTCAAAATTAACGTTGTACTACCTATACCATCTTCTGTGCCTATACTCGTACACTTAATGAAAAACTAAAAGGTCTCGCATGGGCAACGCTCAATGGGTAGGCTATCTAATTACCTAGGATTTTATTTCTTCGGTGCGCTACAGTTTTTCTGATGGCTTATAATTTTGTAACTCAAGATCAGGGGTGGATCGTGAATTTGTGAGGACCTGGGCTAATACTACTCGGGGCCTATTAATTACTCAACTAATTGTAATTTGTCAAGAAACGGTTTTCTATAGTACGGCATAGTTAGTACAAAAAATTGAGAATTAAAAAAATATTTATTTAATATTTATTCAAACGTTTGTGTTTCATGTGTACCTACATACATAAAAAACCAACCAATTCTACGACATTATTATAAATCAACCTTTCAAATAGACAAGCGACGGGAATTCCCTAATTCGCTTAATAGTCTCGCACACGGGTTGATCGATCTGGGACGTCAAGCTTATAGTTGCTTTTTTTTAATTTTTATATAGGTTACAATTTTTCTTTACTTAAAAACAAGTATCGTCATTTGCTGTTGACGCTAGCAGGGCTAGCAACGTATGTTAACCTAATGTGTTCTATTTAAAAAATATCTTGAATTTTAGGTTAGGTTCCCTTTGTAAAAAATAGCGCGGTTAAAATTGTTTACATTTCTTAAAAGAAACTCAAAACATGGTTAACATATTGATGTTAGCGCGAAAAAATGGTGACGCTTGAATGGAACACCAGGGTATAGTAGCGTATAGCGCATTCTCGCTCTTACTGCAGTTTTCATACTGTTTTGGTTCGAGCTTTCATGGTATTGAGGGGGCAAGGACAGAGGTCCAATTCTACTAATAAGTTGCATACTGCCGTACAGTGCATTCACAGTTATTTTACCTCTGAATTCATTTGTGGATGACCTTTATCATCATATCAATAGAGGCGCTCTCAGAGGTAAAATAAATGTGAATGTACTGTACAGAGGGCTCTATTTCTAGATCATTCGCCTGGCGTCGAGCGTTCTTCGAGCAACGTTGGCGCGCGATTTCTACTGATTTTTCATTTCGTTTTCGATAAAAATCAATATAATATTTCAACGAAAATCAGTATTATTTATATTTTGGTCGAAAACGGAATGAAAAATAAGTAAAAATCGAGCGAAGACGACACTTGACGACAAATGGATGATACAAAAGTAGAGCTCCGAAACAGAATCGTTGTGATCAACCAATCGGTGCGCATATATTGACTTTCAAATTTTTTGATAGCGTGATACTGATAGTGATAACGCAGCGTTCTGACTGGTCAAAAGTAACGGCTCAGTATTGGTCCAGCGGTGGTTTATTTGTGGAATTGGCTCCCTGGATGGTGCCGTGAAGTCACCGAGCGCGGTTAATCGATCCCTAGTCTCGTTTATTGAAGTGATTACAGTCGACCCGTCGACACGTCAAGCTTTACACTTGCGCTACGAAAACTGCACAGACGTATAAAGGTAAGCAGACTTAACATAATCTTACTCACACATTTGTCATAAGTAATGTGTATCGTTTTTTTTTCACTCCAAAGTGACATGATATATCGCTATTTCTGTTATTCGTCCATGGCGATAGTAACGCACACATAAACATTTCCCAAGCCGTGGCAGATGCCACGTGGACGCCATGTTTAGCTTTGTGAAAATAAGAGACAAATGGCGTCGTGACATTGTGTTATAATCAGAGAAAATCTTTGGTTATAATAATGTTTTGTTTTGTGATTATAAAAAAAAATAACTGCTAATCGGACAAGAACAATGGTAAAGTGCTGTGCCCCGAAGTGTTCTAACGCATTATATAATAAAACTCCAGAAATTACAATAAAATTAAATTAATATTGTTTGTGTGTGAGTAATGTTAACATGTGGTAAAGTTGCCACGCTTTTTTAACGATACGTTTAGTCCAGAAGGTTTAGTTTGCTTCCCTTTATACGTCTGTGGAAAACTGCCGCTATTATAAGTGACATAAGGTGGTCTCAAAGTTAACATGTTATGTCTGGCGTGTTGCCGTGTGTACTTGCTAGTTAATGAAGCGTGGTAATCACAGGAGTAGGTTGCGACACGATTATGCAATCCTGTGCAATGCGATGTTTCATAGTAGGTAGGTACTTAGTTCGTAATGAAATGAGCGGATATAAAAAAACTAACGATATCTATTGGATTGGAAAACTATGTTCTGCCATAAGATGAAATATTCATAAAATAGATGTAAGCAAGCAAGCTTCTATGTATGTATGTAACAAACAAGTATAAGGGTAATATTTAACATGGCCGCCAAGGGTAATATTTCAAAAAAGATATAAGTATTCCCAAATTGGAGTACTTACTTAAAAAAAAATTCAATCAAATATCTTTCCCTTACTAGAATCAATTTTGATAAAACAAAAGTTTCAACAAAGTTAAGTTTTTTTTTCTTTATTGATCAAATTATTTAATTTTTTTTACATCTAATACCCTCGCTTAAACCACTGGGGTTTTAATGCGGGTGGGAGTTCGCATACTTAATAAATACCTTAGTTATTCTACATATGTACATTTCAATATGATCTAATAGGTATCTTGCAACATTCTACTGTATTGTTGTTTGCTTACATATTTATTCACAATATCTTCTGGAAGGCTGTTTAAAACATTAGGTAATATATATCGACATAATCTGGTTCCAAATAAATTCTTGTAAATTGGTAATTCATATTTTTTTAAGTTTGACAGTTGTCTTAATTTAACATTGCGTTTCTGCTTACGAAGTAGGTACATGTATGTTTACAATTTCCTCCTTCATGAGTCAAAGTAAGTAAGTAATGACGAAGGTTTTAATTACAAAAACATTTTGCCAGCGCAGCGTCACTTCAGCTTTTTACTATCAAAAAGAAAAACGAATAATTAAAATAACGAGCTCTAACTTCAACCTGAAACAAAGGAAAAATATAATTACCACCAAATTTACACTAAAATAAACAAACTGTACAAAAATACCATTTAGTATATACCATATACCGATATATCACATAATATATACCAAAGAGACACTGCAAATACCAAATGAAATAACTAATACTCTAAAGAAAACTACAGCAAATAAAAATAAACATGCCATACACTTAGTTATTCTTCTGAGCCATACACCAACCAGTACCTCTACCATGAGTTGCCATCGATTGCACACTGTAGTTAACTACAGTCGCTAACGTGTTAACGCAGACGATATCGTTTTCGATAGTCACCGTACCATGAGTTACTTTTGCATTTACCTGACTTCGTAACGTTAACTCGATAGTATAGTAAACGATACAAAGGATACAGACTACTTACAGGTAATTATTTGTTGTCGTCATGTTGGTAATACGCTATAATCCGTCCTCGCAAAAAGGTAGCTCAATTCGGTTTCTTACCATATTGTTATGAAAGATTTAATTTAGTCGGCTTATACGTCAACTTCAAATTATTTCATAGGTTATATTTTTAATCATTGTTTGATTACATTCACATGAAAACTTATTAGTTTTATGTTAAAGAATAAGTTTTTATTAAATGTAGGCCATGTATTGATTTAATAATGATATAGACAAGCGCTCCATGGTTCCAGTTAATGGTGCAATTCATAAGAATATATAGTAATTATAGTTTAATTGTAAGTATTAACATTGTTGTGGTAAACATTGTAACAATTTTCCATTAAAAATAATCATTTTCTATGCTTCTATGGGTTTGTTTTTTAGTACCCATCTATTTAAAGACGTGGCTACACAAAGAGACCTATTGGATTGATAATTTAAATGTAAATAGTGCAATCCGTTATAATTGAAGGATTTTCCATTATAGCTAAATAATTTAACCAATTAATTTTTTCTTTCAGGCTTTAGATCACCATTATCTCAATTGTTCTCGACGGCCCACAGGAAAATATATATATAATATTTCTTTAATTCAATAGAGTTGACAAATATGCTGAAAATTGATACCTGCCAAATGTAGTATTACAGGAGATATACAACTGCATAAGTGAGTGGGTGAATGAATAAAACTAAAAATGTTACTCCTTTACAGTATGAGTAATTATGATGAAGCATTTTATATAAAACTTAAAAAAAAAACTGATGACGTCTGACGTCGGCCAATATTCATATAAAATACTTTAATTTTAGAATATTATCTATTATGGCTTTATGTGATGTTTAATGATATGTCTGTTGTTGCAGAAGTTTAAGTTCCAAAATTTACCTGGAATTACAGTCAAATGTCCAACCATAGAAATTACTGCACAAGAAAGAACCGGTACTACTGTTATTTATTATCATTCAATAATTATCATATTTTAGCAAACTTAATAGATGAAGAAATTTGTTTAATCGACACTATTATATTATTAAAATATATTCTATTGGTATTTTACTTATTTTGTATGATTACAAGTCAGTAAAATTATATTGCTGCCAAAATCTTAATGACAGTATGAAAGTATGCAGAGTCACAGCTACAAACTCACTGGATACTTTAGCAAACTGCATATTATTATGAGGTAAAATTAGGCTAAATGATCTAAGGGTAAAATACAGTGGGAAGTTAGTCTGAAAAATACATTGTTTGTATTATTATTTTATCATAACAGCAATGGTAGGGAAGCAATTAAAGAATATTACTATAAATGCATTGTTGACTGAAAAACAGTGAATTATTGTGTTCACATTACGACTCTTACATGGTTTTTGGGTTGGGCAATATATATCACCAACAAACCTGTTTTTTCATACCATCCACCTATTTGACATATGAATCAGAATAAATTCAAATATACAGAACATTGTTTGTTTTATTTCATATTGTTTATATTCATTGAACAGCTCACAGGAAGTTATATTTATTAAGCACTTTGATACTGAATCATGCCCATATTCTTTTACGTAAGGTAATAACTTCTTTTACATAAGATGTAAAAGTAAAAATATAGTTTTATAGGAATGTTCATGACTGACCAATCTTATAAAAAATGGACAATCTCCATTGAAAGATACTGTTTTTGATGCAAATTCTTAATGTTTATGTTAAATAACCAGAGGTACTAGGTCTTCTGTGTTATTGCAAAGCAGCAATGCTTTTCTGTTTTATATTGAAGGATACGAAATTTCAGGCTACTGTAACTACATTCATAAGATAATAACCTACACCTTGTACACTTTGGTCATTAGAAGACTATAGTTGACTATGATCATCTAAGTAGTAGACTATTTGCTTGTTTGCCAACATTCTTGTGTAAAATATGCACAAATACAACAATTCTGTTGTTCTTTATATTAGATTCAGTATGAAATATAGACCTAGAATTTTATTGAAAATTAATATTTTTTGCTTTGTCAAAACAAGGAAATCCTACTTAGGTAAATAAATTAAAGAGTGGGCTCATGTAATTTATTTATTTTTGGTGTAAAAAATGTGTTAACATCTTTTTATTAATCTACCAATAAAAAAAATCATCAACCAATTTTTCCTTTTTAATGCAATCCAAACTATTGTGACACTGTAAAATCCAACTGCAGCTGTGGCAATAAATCAGTCCAAAAAATGAAATGCTAAAACCGAAGGTCTTGGCTGCACCATTCTGTATTATCATCAATGCCACTCAATCAAATCATCCTCCGCCACTCATCCAAAATAAATGTAGCTGTAAAAAATAAAATCTTATAATATATGCACCTTTTTAAGTTTTAACTGACTTCAAAAAAGGAGATGTGTTGACTGAATCATTTTTTTTAAATATTATGTTCACTGATTACTCCGCCAATTGTGGACCGATTTTCAAAATTCTTTCTTTTTATCGATAGAGGGATCCTGGAATAATGGAAGGAAATACTTAAATTACAGAGGCACATCCAACATATTTAATTTTTTTCTGACGATATTTAGGTAAGTAGGTACCTATTTGCATCTGATAGTCATCATATCATGTTACTGAGCTGATGATGATGGAAGGTTTCTGGTAGGTGACGAGTTTGGGAATTTTACTAAAAATATTGAAATATATTTCTTTTTCAAAAAAAATTTAACCTGCTCCAAAACACCAAAAGTCTTAATTAAATACAAGAATACATACAATTATTATCACATTTTTATATTGAAGTTGGTGCCAAACTTTTCAGGTGATATTGCTTGGCACCGACTTCAATATAAAAATGTGATATTGTATGTATTCTTATATTATTTATGACTTTTTTGTGTTTTTGAAAAAAATTAGGTATACCAATAGCTTTTTATTAGAGAAACAACTCTAAGAAGTTATTTAAAAAAGTTATTAAGGTTTATAATATAGAAAATAAAATGCAATTCTTTACATTTGAGGGTGTAAGAATGTTTTACCTCTCTACACAGTGACAATGATTTTTAACCACAATTCTTTTTCCATTTGACTGGCTGTTATATCCAGCTAATTCTTTGCTTCTTCATTGGACTTGTTGCACGCAAGTATGGATGTGGCATCAACAGTCCCATTTATGGATAATCTGCAAGAAATGTTTTGTAAATAAAATGTTATAGAATAGGTATTTTAACACTTTGATATAGACTATTTTTAATTTCTTATCAGCTTGTCAAACAATTCCTTAACTTCTGGGATGCCTTGTAGTTTATTGAATGTGTTATTTTGCCATACATAAGGATGACATTTTGTTTTGTTATTTCCAAAAATCCAAGTTTTGCATTTACCTACTGAAGGGGTCATACGAAGACAATCGGAATTATTACCCATATATTCACTTCAGTTGTCATAAAACAGTATTATACACTTAAGATACCTCTATGATCATAAAGCTATTAAGATCAAAACAAAATTGTATGTAACTTTTTAAAAATGATAATTTGATTTTGAGGTTACTTACATAAACTCTGTATAGCTTTCAGTTTCAAGTCTGTATTTGCTTTTAAACACCAATGCTGAAATGGTTATTTATAATACTATAATTGGCACAAATAGTTGTAATCACTCTTTTGAACTTTTTCTCACGACTGCTCTCGTATTTTAATTGTTTTCGTGTCATTGACGTATATATTATGTATGTGTTATTATTCTTGAACTCAGCCGTGGTTGGCATATTCCATGCAAAAAAAAATCACAACTTATTAACTAATTTAACTCACTTATTATTCCAAACTTGCTTAGATTATCTCTATCGAATCGAGTCTCACGCTTGAAAATGTAAGTGAGTAACGTAACTACAGAGTTATCGTTTTGTACGTTATCGTCTATCGAGTAGCTGTCAAATCATGAACTCATGGTACCAATTTCCATACAATATGCACAAAACGATTGTCGATAGCGAGCGCGTTTTCGATAGGTTCGCGACGTATCGTAAACTATTGCACTCATGGTACCGATTTTAGTTCACCGCGTTACCGCTAGGGGCGCTGTACAAAGGTCCATACAAAAATTTACGCAGTCGATATCGACTCCAAACATAGATATAGAATGGAATAGATGGGCTATAAAAGCCGTCAAACATGAGGAAAAGAGATAAACTTATACACATTGCCAAAGGAAAGAAGAAGACGGCATCATTTTTTTTTGTCTTTGTCACCGTATATAGGTGAAACTGGTAGTGGGGATTGTTTATCACCAGCGTCTGGTGCTAAACAAATACGTGGATGAAATTTGTTGTGTGAAGTATAGCTCACTGTGCAATTATTTAACAGTTTAATTAGTGTAATTGTGAACTATTTGAACATTTCAATCTTGGTGCACTGCTCCGCTTTAGGTTGTAATAGTTATAGTGCTAGAAAACAGGAAAATATAACCTTTACAGGTAAGACCTAAATTGTGTCAATATTAAACGCCAAAACTATTTTTTAAATTATAAATACAAGTTATATTGCAATATTTTATCCTTCTACTATGGTTCTCAATCATATTATGGGATTAAACATGAAATTTCAAACTAATTATAAGGTTACTATTAACCTAATAAGTTAAGAATGTCGCCATTCAATAAGGTCACCTATACAACCAACGCGTATAACATTTTGCCGGGTTATAATGATACCAGTCGCTACGACAATTTTTCCTTGATTCGTAGGTAATTTGTTACGTTAAAGGGAACTCACATATTAGTTTCTGTGTTACATTAATATTGACATATTTAAGTATAAAATTTTGAGCATTTTAGATAACAAAGGTAATTCTTTTGAAGTGAAACTTTCTATTTGCTTGTTTGTCTGTATTTAACAGATTTCCTTCGGAGATAATTACTCGAAACAGTTGGGTTAAAGCTACTGGTCGATTGAATTGGCAGCCAACCAAGCATACCCGAATGTGTTCTAAGCATTTTGAACAACAGTGGATTCAGAAAAACAAAAAAGGCACTTTTCTTGGGAGTGGTGCTATTCCTAACTTTTTTTACAGGTCAGTAACTTATACATATTATATCTACAAAGTAAATACCCTATCAAGCCGAAACCTATATTTATTTTTCACAGACCCAACTATTTGTACAAGGGATTTCAAAATTAATTTTACAGTTTTGGATTAATGACACCAAATTTTTTATAAGAGTATGTTAACATGGGTAGGTACCAAATTCTTTTCTACTATTTTGAAATGGCCAAAAATATTATTAATGGTTTGATTTTGGACATTTCCTATTTACATAACAAGTCTGACCATTAGTACAGATACAGTTTACAAATTTCTTAATTATTATTTTTAATGTTGTAAAATTAGCACCTGCTTTTATTTTTAACCTGTATACATATTGTTTCAGGACGCATCGTTGTTGGGTTTCGGTTCAAATTTGAATACGCCCCGAAAGAGAAAAATGCGGCTTCAAATGCTGCGTTTGAAACAATCATCGAGGACATCAAGTAAAAAACTACGGGCAGTGCGTGAATCGCTTAGACGATTGGGAAAAAAAGTAGCCAAACTTGAAAATGTGTTAAGTGATTTGAAGTGTAAGTTAATGATGCAAAATGAGCGGTTGGACATTTTAGATACTGTAGGAGAAACCAATAGAGATTTTCTGAAAATATTATTAAGTACATACATTCCCTTTTGCACCAATGCTTCGAAAAATTGTTAAATAATTTTTTTTACTGAAGAGTTTACGCATAATCACTACCCGCTTTTGATGAAATGTATTTGTAAAAAATATTTAAATACGCGAATTCATTGCTAATACGCTGTATTCGATGACAATAACGGAGTTATTGAAATCTAATTTTAGAAAATGTTTATTTAAAATTTTATATTTATACATTTTCTAAATCTTCACATATATTTAGTAAATGTATAAATATTGGATTGTAAATAAATTGCAGAGATAAAGAAAAAACAATGATATTGCCCGCTGTACTCTTAATCAAGCGTCGATCTTCGCAAGGTACCTAGCTGGCAAAAGCTGGAAGTGAGTGGTCGCGGATCGTACTCAGTGGCGAGCACTTGGAGAGGCCTATGTCCAGCAGTGGACGCGTGTGGGCTGATGATGATTCCTAATATTTTTTCTTATATTTGTAAAGATGTTTACATAATAGCTTAAATAATTAAGTAAAATGTTTTAAAACTAAATATACTCGAGTAAATCCGAAAAGTGTAGTTTTATTTAAAAGTGTAAATAACTTTAGACTGCGAAGGTTGAATGAAGAATACAATAAAAAAATTCGCAACTTCCTCCCACTTTTATTTTTTGAGACATACTTATTGTTGAGCGAAGGGCGCTCATTAAAATGTCTCAATAAAAATACGTAGATCAACCAACCTTTTTACCACTATAAACATAAAGTAGGGTAAAACTTAAAGCAACACTGGTATACCCATCTACTTTAGGCAGGTATGACGTCATCTATTCCTGTCCCTTACGGGTATACGGTCACGTCCTATCTATTCATTCTTTATCTAAGACTCCAAACGAATGCAAACTCATGGTAGAGCTACAGTTTATGGTGGACCACTTATACTCTGTCTATTCGTTTATTTTCTTTTTGACAGTTCGTGATAATTTGAAATTAGTGACGCCCTCGCAAGTTACCGATTCGATTTCAAATAATAATCGATTTTATTTAAGAAGAACTTACAATCGATTTAATGCATGAACATATTTTTAGTTTAAATATTAATTATTCGTTTTTTAAATTATATTTGAAATAAGTAAATATAAATAATAAATCATTAATATTAAAATATTAATGATTTATTATCTACTAGCTGTGCCCGCGAACTACGTTTCGCCATCAAAATACTGAACACAGTGCTTAGTTTTTTCCTCCATTTTATTCCATATGATTCAACTTTATTCTGCCTTTTTTGAGCATCGGCCATTTCGAAATTAGGACAATTTTCGTAGGTTCGTAATGCTCTTTTTCTAACAGTCCACAAAATTAAATACATTACATATTACTATAAACACATTGATTTACTACCAAACGTAGATAACGCATGAACGTTCGAAAAGTGGGTCGGTGAAGAACTGCCTCGTGCAGTTCTTTTCCATGCGTTGGAGCGACAACGCGATAAGCAATTTTGAGCATTATGTTTGAGAGTATAAAGTCGATATTTTCTTGTAGCAATTACTAAAACGTCAAATTTAATGTGGCTAGGTATGAAATGATGTAACTGCACACGGTTGTACTTCAAATAGTTGCCGTAATAATAAAGAATAAGGTTGAATTCGATAAATACGGTACTTTCTTTATGGTAATTTTAATTCGGGTGTGCATATTCAACTACCTATTTAACAGCGTACAAATGTATAGTCGATTAGGTGACAGATTTCAAGCGCGTTTTTGTATGAAGTGCTCTATCTACGTTTGGTAGTAAATCAATGTATAAACACTAAGTATAATTATTGTTTTAGAGACATTATTGATATTAATAAATTCTTCTTCAGTAGAAAGAACTACACAGTTGCAAGAATAATCTTTATCGTATTCATGTTTCGAATTAAAATAAACAATTGTTAATAAATTAGAACTGTATACGAATAAAGTTTAGATTTTATAATGAGTGTTGGTAGCACCAACAAAATATATTTTTTGGATATGATAACTTGGCCAATTTTGACTGGTCGTACAGTAAGCTCCTTGTCAAGCTATACTGTTTGACCTTTGAACCGTTCTTATGTCGCTCTTAATACTGGTGGTTTTCGTAGAGTTAATGTATAGCATGAATGGGGAGTAACCCCCCCATTCAGTACAAATACGTTTTCCGTATTCGATATCCGATCACGGAATACAGACACGGAGTTTCGTGAACGTAGCGCAGACGTTCGTTTCTTCTCATTCGGGATTTCTACCATTCTACCTAAACGTACGTACAGAACGTGTTCCGGTTCGTAATAAAAACAAACGTGTGCGGCAGTCAATGAGTATTGTGTATAGATTTGATGCATTCGGATGCCCGCATTCAGAAAACGAATGCGAAAAAACGTATTTATGCGGTTAGCCTTAAAATGTATTGAGACTTCCGTTTTTGTAACGTGTACTGTGCGATATAGTGTTGCTGGCATAGTTCGGTTAGCAAACTCGCCGTGATGACTAACATCCAACACACAAACTTGGAGTTATCGTTAGTTAGTTCACGATCGTTGCATTATCACGGTCTCGAAGGACACTAAACACAGGTAACATCTAACATCGAACATCCAATATTCCCGAAGCGGTTCTCAAACTTTTTTGGTGACGGAACCTTTTTGGAAAGCGAAATACTTGACGGAACCCTAAAATAAAACAATAGTTTTTAAAAGTGTATACTTTATTAATAAGCATAATAAAAGTACGACCAGAGAGGGTGTTTTGATATTTCTAAATTATTGCGGAACCCTTTTAGGGGTATTGTGGAGCCCTAGGGTTCCGCGTAACACACTTAGAGCATGGCTGCTCTAGGTACCCTTCAGGGCCTACTTTAATTTAATACTCCTATTGCTGGGTTTGAAAAGCAACTGTTATCCGTCTTTTTTGAGCGGCGGCCATGTTGAATTTAGGTCAATGTTGCTACGTTCATAGTGCTCTACTGATCAAGGCCTTTCATTTGATACCCATATTGCTGGGCTTAGAAACGAACTTTTATCAGTTTTTTTTGAGCAGCGGCCATATTGAATTTTGTGCTATTTTGCTAGGTTCATAGTGCTCTACTCTTCAAGGCCTTTCATTTGATACCTATATTGCTAAGTTTGGAAACGAACTTTTATCCACCTTTTTTGAGCGGTGGCCGTGTCCAATTTACGTCAATATTGCTAGGTCCATAGTGCTCTACTCTTGAAGACCTTTCATTTGATGCCTATATTGCTAGATTAGAAAACGAACTTTTATCCACCTTTCTTGAGCGGCGGCCATGTTGAATTTATAGCAATTTTCCTAAGTTCATAATGCTCTACCCTTTTAGGATTTTCATTTGATGCCCATATTGCTAGGTTTGGAAATGAACTTTTATCCTTTTTTTTTGAGCGGCGGCCATGTTGAATTTAGGTCGATTTTGCTAGGTTCCTAATGCTCTACTTTTCAAGGCCTTTCATTTGATACCCATATTGCTAGGTTTGGAAACGAACTTTTATCTATCTTTTTTGAGCGGCGGCCATGTTGAATTTATGTCAATGTTGCTAGGTTCATAGTGCTCTACTTATCAAAGCCTTTTATTTGATACCCCTATTGCTGGGTTTGAAAACGAACTTTTATCCATTTTTTGAGCGGTGGCCATGTTTAATTTAGGGCAATTTTCCTTAGTTCACAATGCTCTACTCTTTTAGGCCTTTCAGTTGATACCCATATTGCTAGGTTTGGAAACGAACTATTATTCTTCTTTTTAGAGCGGCGGCTATGTTGAATTTATGTCAATGTTGCTAGGTTTATAGTGCTCTACTCATCAGGGCCTTTCATTTGATACCCATATTGCTGGGTTTGAAAACGAACTTTTATCCTTTTTTTTTGAGCGGCGGCCATGATGAATTTAGGTCGATTTTCCTAGGTACCTTATGCTCTACTCTTTAAGGCCTTTCATTTGATACCCATATTGCTAGGCTTGGAAACTAACTTTTATCCACCTTTTTTGAGCGGCGGCCATGTTAAATTTATGTCAATGTTGCTAGGTTCATAGTGCTCTACTCTTCAAGGCCTTTCATTTGATAGCCATATTGCTAGGTTTGGAAACTAACTTTATTCCACCTTTTTTGAGCGGCGGCCATGTTGAATTTATGTCAATGTTGCTAGGTTCATAGTGCTCTAGCTCTACTCATCAATGCCTTTCATTTGATACCCATATTGCTAGGTTTGGAAACTAACTTTTATCCACCTTTTTTGAGCGGCGGCCATGTTGAATTTATGTCAATGTTGCTAGGTTCATAGTGCTCTACTCATCAATGCCTTTCATTTGATACCCATATTGCTGGGTTTGGAAACGAACTTTTATCCGTTTTATTTGAGCGGCGGCCATGTTGAATTTAGGGCGATTTTCCTATGTTCATAGTGCTCTACTCATCAAGGCCTTTCATTTGATATGCATATCGCTGGGTTTGGAAACGAATTTTATCGGCAGTCATGTCAAATTAAGTCAACGTGGCTAGGTTCAATGTGTTCTACTCTTTAGGTTCTTCGTTCGATATCCATGTTCCTTGGGTGGATCCAAAAAAAGGTGATCCGTCATTTTAGACATTAGGATCAAGAGTCCCGCCCCGTCCTTATACGCGTAACCCAGAACATTGCAGTCAGATATTTTTTTTAATTATCAATATTAATGTATTACTTTTAATAGTTTTAAATGGATGAAAGAGTTTGATTCCTTAGTCCCAATGTAAAAACATATAACACCTTTCAAAATACCTTGAAAAGAGTATCTTCATTTTTCAACATTTCAAATATTTAAAAAATTGTACCGATTTTGTGAAAATTAGTCAAGAATTAAACCAATCTACAAATTTTATGGTCACTCAATAAGTATTATCATAAAAAATGCTTTATACATTGGTTGTATGGCTTGATCTTTTTGCCTTACCACCACGGTACGACATAAGAAAAAGACAATTTGGTTGGCGAAATCCAGTTGGGCACAGCCATTAACAGAAAATATTAAATTTTATTTGTATTATGTGAAACACTTCATTCCTGCCTTTTAATTTTCGAAATCCAATTACTTAAGATCAGGCTGTATGGCGTAGTTCCATTGCCTTTCCTTCGTGGAAGAAAATACCTTCTCTCTGTACTATGTGACAGACTTGTCAAAATAATTTCACGTGCGCCATGTTGTTTTTCTACCTAAAGCCAATTCGAAAATTTTATATGGTATTTTTTCACTAAAAATAAAAAATGAATTTAAACAAACGAAATTATGCCTAAATGTTCTTCCGGAAAATTCTTAGCATTGTGGTGTAAGCCATATCAAATTCTGTCCAGTAGTTTCGGAGATCTTTCCAGACAAACAGACAAACAAACAAACAAACAAATAAACAAACAAACAAACAAACCAACAAACAAACAATTTTTTTTAAAACTATTCTATCGTGTTCTGCTAATGATTTTAAGGCGACCTGTGTATTTTTTTTCTTAATATTTCGCAATTACAGATTTTTGTAACCCTACGATTTTATTATATATATAGAGATATGTATTTACTGTTACTGTTTTTAAATGGTAATATTCAAAATAAACAATAGTCCTTGCAAATAATTAATCATGCATTCATAGATACTACTTTTATTTTCTTGTATTTGTAAATTTATAGAAATAATACTTACATAAAGTCCGATTTATTTTCATATCATCGATTTTTCTTATCTGTTTGATAGTATGTGGTTGTTTGTTATGCATAAGGCACTTCACTAAGTGGGTGTTACCCGTCAATAAAGTACGACATTACCGTAGTACAATATTACGAAAAAAAAACGGTAATTCATAGGCGTGAGCTGTCAAAAAGAAAATAAATGAATGGACAGAGTATAGTCAAAATTTAAAACAGTGTCAGTCAAGAGGACAACGGTTCCAAAACGTCCAATTCCCATAACCGCAAATTCACATAGAGACTACTTTCTAAGGGTTCCCCATTTGACTTAGAAAAGTCGGTAAACATATTTACCAAACGGTAAGCGCACACGACAGAGGGGTGACCGATTTTTAGGGTTCCCTAGTAAACAAGGAAAGGAACCCATATAGTTTCGCCATGTCTGTCTGTCTGTCCGCAGTTTTACTCAGAGACTATTAGTACTAGAAAGCAGTAATTTGGTATGGTTATGTATATTAATCATGCCAAAAAAGTGGTAGAAAATAATATTGAAAAAAAATTTTTTTTAGAGTAGCCTCCATACAAGTAAAGTGGAAGTAATTTTTTTTCTTGACTAACCCATCGTGTGGGGTATTGTTGAATAGGTAGGTATTTAAAAAATAATGTAAGGTTCAGAGCACCATTTTTCGATTTTGGGATCCGTTTCTGAAATATTTGGTTTTCTATAATATTTGCTTAATATTTGCAAATTTTTGTTAGAGGTTAGTGTCTCCCCCCTGCAGTGCTAAACGGTTAAATATGGACACATGAAAACATTACAACAGTAGTATATATAACGAAGTTTAAAGGAAAACTATCTGAGTTGAGTACTAAGTACAAACAAAAAGGTTATAGACGACCAACTTATAAAATGTACTCAGAAAAGTAAAATTTCATTGAAAATTAGTACCGAATATAAATTTACGAACCACGTGAAGTTAAGGAAATATAAAATCATTGCAGCTTTAATAATAATAATAATAATGCCTAATTTAATAGCCACGTGTTATGAGGTGTGAGTGTGAACTCAACGTTGGCATTTACAACTACGGAACCCTACACGGCGCGTGGCCCGACACGCACTTGTCCGGTTTTTTTTAATTTTTAGAGATGGCAACGCTAAGCGCACACGACAGACTAGCGGTGACCGATTTTTTGACGGTGGACTGAAATGAAACTTATGGAGTTCTCCGTTGTAAGTAACGCTCACGAACTACAAAAAGTCCGTCAAAAATTCGATGAATCCCGGCCATTCCCGGCCTACCCGATTATCGGTGAAGTTCGTAAATGTCTAATATGTTAATGCCCAAAAAATCGCTCAGAAAACCGATAGTCGGTCGTGTGCGATTGCGCTGACTTAAATAAGTAGTTAATGCGGAATTCGACGGATAGATTGACATCGAAGGGGTTCCGTTATTTCCTTTTGAGCTCCAAAACTCTAAAAGTATGATTTCCGGCCGCTACAAAATGACTTTTTGCAATGAGCTCCTAGCTCCTAGACTACTACTTACTTAATGGAATGTATAACGCCGGCTATGGATCAATCAATTTATTTTAGTTCGTTCAGTGATGTCGGCTAGTTCGTATCGCTTGTAAGTATATTGTAAGTTTGTTGTATGTGTAATGTGTACTTCCGTGAATTAACATATTACTCCTACTCATAATTTTTAACCTTATCCATTGATAGGCAACTTATCTAACATAATATAGGGACTTAGTTTCATTAGAAAACTGGTAGAAGTATTTCCAGGCGAGCTACTCATTTTTTTAAATTAATGGTGACCGTTTTTAAAGTTGCGTGTCTATTACTTTTAATGCCCTTGAACTCTAAACAGAACAGACCAAATTATTCATACTTACCTACGTAAAGAGTCATGATTGCATCATATTTTTTAATTTAGGCGTATAATGTTGCTGAGTTATTGAAAAGTTTTAGTTGCTTCGTTTACGAAAATAGACAACAATATTTTGCCAAATTTTCAATCTAGTTTACTTACTTATACATTAAAAAAATAAGTTGGAGAACAACTTTTTACGTGTGTTTTAAATAAAACCAAAATTTCATATTACACTAATACCTAATTCAAATTAAACAAATTTTTATCGTCGTCCGTAGTTTGTTATCACCGATATCAATTTCAACATTAGAAATGTCGGATCGCGGATTAAATTTGAAAAGTTACGTCACGGTAATACGTCCTGTCTCGTTTTGATGCGCTGCAATAAAAAGAGACAGGCATATAGCTTCCGCGAATCTTTTGTTTTTCGACAGAATACAAATCTTCTTCTTCTTATACAGGATGTCCCTAAAACAATGGACAAACCTGTAACTATAGATGGACTTTATCATGGCCTCCCTTACTACAAATTTTTCATTTCCCAAGCGATAGTTCAGCTATCAAAAACAAAGACTTAAATTTAACAAACTAGCGTTAAGTGTTTAAAACAAATTAAAACACAAAGAAAATTAAAAATGAAATTATTTTCTTTCATGTTTGTGTGTGAAAAAAAAGTAGGACGCTCATCGTGCCCATTATCTAAAAAACTTGCTTAGCTATTCTAGATTCCAAAAAGGTATCATAAGCCTAGGTACGAGGGCGGATAAATAAGTCCGTGACTTTTGAATTTCCCGCCTCTTAATTGAAATGGCAACACTGCTCCCGTCAACAGTCGTCTGTCTGTTGACTCTTGTCAAAAATTGAACAAGCTGCGACATTTAGTTTGTTTTTGACAACCGTTAATATCAGACAACCGCGTTGACTGAGAAGAAAATAGACAAAAGTGAATTTCGTGTGCTCATTAAGCATTATTTTTTGCGGAAAAAATCCATTACGCAAACCAAGGCTAAGCTTGATAAATATTATGGGGACTCTGCACCATCCATTTCCATGGTAACAAAGTGGTTTACTGAATTCCGATGTGGCCGTACAAGGACGGAAGATGCCGAATGTTCTGGACGCCCAGTTGAGGTCTCCACATCCGAAACAATTGAAAAAATCCACGATATGATTTTAGCCGATCGGCGATTAAAAGTGAGAGAGATTGTGGAAGCCATAGGCATCTCACATGGCTCAGTGGTTTCAATTTTGAATGATCATTTGGGTATGAGAAAGCTTTCCGCAAGATGGGTGCCGCGTTTGCTCACAATCGATCACAAACGCAACCGTGTGACAATTTCGCAGGAATGTTTGGCGTTGTTCAATCGCAATATGAACGCGTTTTTGCGCCGTTTCGTAACCGTGGACGAAACGTGATCCACCACAACACACCGGAGACCAAACAGCAGTCAAAACAGTGGGTTTCTCGGGGTCAATCGGCGCCAAAGAAGGCAAAGGTGGGTTTGTCAGCCAATAAAGGCATGGCGACTGTTTTTTGGGATGCACGCGGTATTATCCACATTGACTACCTTCAAAAAGAAAAAAACAATCAATGGTGAATATTACAACAACTTATTGGGTAGATTCGATGAGGCATTGAGAAAAAAGCGACCGCACTTGGCCAAGAAAAAGGTCCTTTTCCACCAGGATTTTTTTTTATTGCAGAATGTTGGCAAACAGGCAAACTGCCCACCTGATGGTAAGTGGTAACAGTCACCTATAATACATGTGGCTCTTGTGAGATTTACAGCAAAACTGCAGTCCCCACAAGAACCACAGTGTACGTTGCCAACTTGTAACACCAGATGTAAAGTCACAGTACCCAGTAATTTCACTGCTATATCTTACCCTTCAAACCGGAACACAGCAATGCAAGCACTGCTGCTTTGCGGCAGAAATAGGTAAGACGGAGGTACCTAAGCAGACGACCCTGGTACAGAGTCTCCCTCCAGTAAATGCACGGGTGCACACATGTGCAGTTTCCATGGCAAAAATCCATGAATTACGCTACGAATTGCTCCCTCATCCGACCTATTCACCCGATCTAGCACCGTATGACTATTTCTTGTTCCCAAACTTGAAGAAATGGCTCGACGGAAAGAGATTTGCCTCCAATGACGAAGTCATCTCACAAACAAATGCCTATTTTGAAGACCTCGACAAATCATGTTTTTAGGAAGGGATAAAAAAACTGGAGAAACGTTGGGCTAAGTGTATAGAGCTCAAAGGAGACTACGTTGAAAAATAAAATAACTTTTTATCTTAAAACCTGTGTTTCATTCAAAAAGTCACGGACTTACTGACCCGCCCTCGTATCTAAATATTTTTAATTTCATGACTACTTGAATAGCAAATAGTATTAAAACTTCAAAAAAATATTTTTGTCGTAATAATAACTCTAAGCTTCTGTGTTAATCTAAAGGTGTAATGAGCCTAGGTATTCTGTATTTTTTAATCTCATAGCTACTTAAAGAGTATGAAAATTTCAAAGTACTCGGTGAAACAAATTTTTACTTAAAAAAATCAAATTGTACTTGCTCCCTTATTCATGTCTTAGACCTTTAATAAAAGAATGTTAAATCTGTGCGCGTAACCCGACTTCGTAAATACGGTTACGTTAACTACGGTTACGTTTACTTTCATATATGTTACATACTAATTACAATAATTACTTATAATGAAAGTGAACGTATTTGTCTAAAAAATTTTAAACTGTGTCTATCATAATATTTAAACAAATAATATTGTTGTAGGCACCATAATGACTTCATCACTCGTAGAAGGAGACACTCTTGGTGAGAAACATCGCCACATTAACCGTCTCGTGGAAGCTGCAAATGCCAACCCAGATGTGAGTCTTGAAAACATCAATCCCGAGGACGCAGACCTAGACAATCTTCTGAGGATAGACATAGCTTGCAAGAGACGCGATGTCCAATATATATTTGACGTATTGACATGTGACGAAATGCTGTACGTCATACGTGCTATCAATAAAAGTACTTGGCTTATAATAGAAGACCAGTACGCAAATATAATTAATCCACAGTATCTCCATCAACAGTTGTTTCCAAAGATGACATCAAAAGCTAAAACCAAACTGATCAATGCTATAAGGTTGAACCTCAAAAACGAAACTCGCGTTGAAGAGTTTTTTAATTTTTATGAGGATGACTTTAATACAGCTAAACTTTGGTTGAATAATTGTTCAGTTTCATTTATAAAGAATATCGTCCGAAAACATGCCAACAGAATAAGTTTAGGCCAATTGAAGCGCTTATGTCAAAAATCATTTGATGTTCTAAAAATATATATGCAGTTTAGTAAAAATTATCATCCTCCCAATCTTTTGGAAGCTACCATGTTCTTATTAAATAAATATACAAACGAAATTTTGGACATAGTTGAATCTTATGAAAAACATATCCAACCCAAATTTGCAAAGAGACAAACAAAAATCATCATGAGGAATTGCCCCCAAAGAATCATGCAAAATTTTCAGGAATACTATCGTATTATTGACATTGCTACCTTTGCAAGTTGTATGAAAAAAGAAGAGATATCTCGCTTTTTACTCAAACAAAATCAAAATCAGAAACTTAAAGGCTGGTTAAATTTTGAAAACACTAAATTGTTCATTAAACACTTGTCAAAACAAGATCGACTAAAATTGGTGAAATCTTTGGAATCGGAAAAAAGTAGTGATATAGAATGTTCGGAGCTTTTGTCTTCCCCGCGAGCAATGTCAACTGTCAGTAATGATCATATTTACCGTTGGTATGCGTGGTTTGCTCCATTTGAGACAGCTTTTGTCGAATTAAAAAAATTAATACAAGTTGAGTCATCAGCCGCGGAAAGAAATGCCATATTGACTGCTTTGATAAAATGTGCCGAATCCAATAAAGAACATATACACACATTGTTAGAATTCTATAACGAAAAACATATGAATGAAGCTTTTAAATATAAGGTGCAGTTTACGAATAGTTTGATAACAATGACAAACACGCATCTGTATGATGAAAGAACATGGAGCTTATTGAACAGCATATTTACAAGTATGGAAGTTTACATAGATTCAAATCAAAATGTCCCGTTTTGTATACAAGCTATTATAGTTCGAAAATTAATACATGACCAAGAAATACCTGAAATAATTTTGAATAAATTCTTATTTAGCACATTCAAACAGTATATCAAGAAACTTGATAAAGTTGAACAAGAAAAATTATTTATTTATCTCTATAGTCATATCGTTGAAAAAATGTATGATCAGAAAATTACAAATGAGTCAGACGTGGAGATAATTCTTAAAACTATACAAAAAACTTTAGATTTGTTGACGGATTGGCGTAAAAATATCACAGACTACCCTGAGATTCTAAGTAAAATTAAAGAAACTGTTAAGACGATAAAAGAAAATTGTTGGTCTACTGATTTGTCCAGCCTGTACAATAAAAGGTACCTGAGAAAACATCTATTCGAAGATTCCTTTATTTTGCACCCCAGTAATGAAGCTTGTATCAATGCTTTAAAACATGATCCTAGTCTCCTTATTAGTTGCAAGAACGAAGTGGAAACATTGTTCTCAGACGATACAAAACATTTGGTACAAACTCTCAGGAAATTAAGAGTATATGAGTATCAAACAATACGTCAACAATGGCTGCAAACATATCTAGCCCGACTATTGGAAACAAAGGGCCAAAAATCTGTAATCAGAGGCATCTGCATACTTACGCCAAAGAAAGAAATTCTTGAAATCATTACACAAAATGCGCCCGTAGAAAAAAAAATTGTTTGGACAGATAAGGGTGAAGAAAGAGTACATCTAAGAAAAAATATTGCAAAACTTATGTATTTAGTACGTCCACAAATAACTTTAGATATATTGTTGCTTTATACTAAAGGAGATTATTTATATTATGCACTGCCATCTCTTTATGCTATTTTATACAACGTGCGCCCGATAAAAACTTTGGACCTGGTAATGAAACTTATGGATTCACCAGTTTCATTACAGAAACATGCTCTACGTCTTGCATTCAGAAAATTGAACCTAAGCAATATTACGGATGTTATGTGCTATATTTGGAAAAGAACAAAGAGCCCTATAATCAAAATTATTATGATCAAAGAAACATTTTCCCTTCTTTGCAAGGAAAAAAATTTGCAAGCCATAAAAACTGTTTTTGATTTAATGAGTTTTTACATAGATCGTTTAACATCTCGTGAAAGTAGAGGTGTATATAAAACATTGTATAAGTGTGTAACAAGGGTTGAGTCAGTTCCTTCTCCAGCTAAAGCTTTATTTTTTTCAAAAGTTTACTTGTTTTTAACATCCCTTAAGTCAACTGCTAACTTTGATTGTAACAAAAAAGATCTTGATTTATGTGCCGCAGAAATTCTCGATCTTTTAGAGGCTGAATTTGTGGAAGAGGTTTTGATAAAACCTTATATAATCAAAGTTAATTTGTCTAGTATGCCACATTATGATGACGATGTCTATACGACTTTTCAGCTTATTTTATCCTATATTTTGCGCACTAAAAACGAGGAGTTGCAAATAAATAAATACAAGAAAATACTTAATCCTCTCCTAGAATGTTCAATAACTTCATGGGAATCAACTCACAAAGGCAAAAATACTGTTAAAGAAACGATTACCAATTTCCTTTACGAATTGGTTGATAAAATTAAAAAAATATCTGTTCAAAAAGATTATGTCATCCCTATTAAGTTGTTGCAAGAAGTTCAGAAAAAATTTACAAATATTTTGCCAATTGAAGAAAATTATACATTTCTTTTGGTGTTGAACTTTGCAGTTTTATTTGTCGAACAAATAAATGAATTTGTCAATAAAAACGTTACACCAAAAATGCCGCAAATGGATAGGGATGACAAATGGGCTAGTATCCGTAATAATGTTGGTAGCTTGTTTGGGGAAGCTTGCTTAGATTTTTTAAAGAAAGATACTCTTCTTAATCAATACCTCACTTTAATCAATCGTGTTAAAGGTGCTCTCAGCATTATTTTCTATATGATGCATTTTGATGGTATCGAAATAGCCTACGTATTAAAGTCAATGCTTTCAGATAAGAATGCCTCAGTTGTGTACGTGACTGTCATAAATTTACTTTCCTGCTTACAAACGGCGGAACATCCCATTATAGAAGAAATTTTTCATATAATTCAAGAGAACACTTCTCCTATCGTTAAAATAGCATGGTTTGAACATATAAATACCAAACGCATATCTGACGATGAATAACTTGATGTCTTAAAAATTGTATAATAAAAAAATAAACAGTACACAAACTAAAGTTGAACTTTTTTTAACGTGACCTAACCCTTATCCTACATACCTTGTTTGTTATCGAACTTCTCCGAAACGGCTTGACCGATTTTATGAATTTTTTTTAAGTATATATTTGGTAGGTCTGAGAATAGATCGTAGGCTATTTTTTATATCTCTAGGTGATAAGGGTGGCACTCTTCACAATTATCCGAAACGTAGTTCGCTGGTACAGTTAATGTTTTTTTTTATCTCGAGTTTTTTTCTGGGGTGGGCCTGGCCCTTGATTTTTGTTTAAAGTTATCACTGTTTGGCGTCCACCATGGAATTTTGAATAACCGAACATCGTGGGGTGGGTGGTAGAACAAACAGTAGAACAGATGGTAATAACCCGGCACTAGACCATACTGGGGTAGGCACGCCCCCCCCCCCCCCTCTATACACGATGTTTCATAATAACCAATAAATAATCAATGCGTTATCTAAAACTAATTATCAAATTGTGTTTACCCGTAAATGTCATTCAACCCAAAATTTTCATGTAAATCATAGACATGATGATGATAGTATGATATAGGTACATGAAAATTTTGGACGGACAGACTGACAAACGGAAAACAAAGTGATCCTATAACGGCTTCCTTTCGAGGTACGGAAGCGTAAAAATGACTTAAAATAATTTATTAATGTGATAATATTGTTATAGGCAGCGCAATGGATCAACTAGAGCTAGAGGGAAGGACTCTTGGTGAAAAACATCGACACTTTAATAATCTCGTGGATACTATTAGCGCTGTCCAAACGACAAACACTGTGGAGAGCATTAACACGGACGATCCCGACATTGCCAACCTTCTGAAGATAGATGTTGCCTGCAAAAAACGTGATGTCCAGTTTATTCTTGGTGTGCTCACATGTGACGATATGCTGTATGTTACTCGTGCCATCAACAAGAGTACGTGGCTAATTCAAGAGGATCAATATGCTCACATCATCAACCCTCAGTACTTAGAACAGGAATTGTTTCCGAATATGTCTTCGAAAGCTAAAGCAAAATTACTTCTCACTATAAGACTGAAATTGAAAAATCCAGTGCAGGTCGAGAAATTTTTCACCTATTTTGAAGATGATTTTAATACCGCTATTAAATGGTTACCTCGATGCTCATTATCATTTATTGAGAATATTACAAAGAAGCATTCAAATAAGCTGTATGCCTCTCATATGAAGCGCTTATGTAAAAATTCCGTACAATTTTTAAGATCATATGTACAGCTTAGTCGTAATGACAGAAAGAAAATCTTCGAATACAGCAAGGTATTATTGAAACATCACACTGAAGAGTTCCTCAATATTCTTGAAGAACAAGAAGAATATTATATACCTGTATTTGGAAAGAAGATTACGAAAATTTTGATGTATAAATGTCCCGATAGAATAATCACAAAATTTTGTAAATATTATAAAAAGATTGATATACCTACTTTTGTCAAAGCTCTTAAAAAAGAACAAATAGCTCCCTTACTATTGAAACATAATCAAATAAAAGAATTCCGTTGGTGGCTAGAATTTGAAAAGGTTTTGTATTTTTTGAAACCTCTATCACAACTTGAAAGAGCAAAATTGGTCATAGCTTTAGCTATACAAAACGATGAAGCTATCAAAGAACACAATGATTGTAATAAAACTTTGTGCTGTTTACGAGAACTATTGTTTTGTAGCAACGAGAAGATGTATCAATGGTATGAATGGTGTGCACCATTTGAAACGGCTTTTAAAGACTTGAAAGACTTAATGAAAACTAAAAGTTCACCTGCCGAAAGAATTCCAATCTTTAACATATTAATTAAGTGTTCGAAATCAAGCAATTCACATATACACACATTACTGGAATTCTACAAAGAAAGGTATATAAATGAAACTTTACCTTTTAAAATGCAGTTTGTTGATGATTTAATAAATTTGACCAATACACATCAGTATAATGAAAAAACATGGAACACATTTAATTACATATTATCGAGTATGGATGTTTACATAGACGCTGAGGGTGTATCAGTTCCTGGTTGTATCGAAGTAATTACTATCCGTAAGTTGATTCATAACGAAGAAATACCAGATATAGTTAAAAAGAAATTCATTTTTAGCACATTTAAGCAACATATTAAGAAAATAACTAAGAATGAACAGGAAATAATATTTAATTATCTTTATAACTATGTTATAGAATCTTTGAATCACCAGATTAAAGACGAATCAGATATGACCAAAGCTCTTGATAAAATTCAAAATGCTTTAAATTTGTTAAAAGATTGGGACAAATCAATAAACAATTTCCCATTGTTACTAAAAAAAATTAAGGAGGTCGTAAATTTGAAGTTAACAAACTCGTGGTCCACTGATTTGTCTTGTCTTTACAATATACAAAAAACATCTAGAAAATATCTCTTTGATGAATCTCTTACATTGCATCCGAGTGACGAAGCTTGCATTAATGTTTTAAAGCATAATGCTCGTCTTATATCGAACAACAATAATGAAATGGAATCTATGATATGGAGGGATACGATAACATTGAAACGTACATTTAGAAAAATTAGGGTGTATTGGTATGAAACTTTACGTCAGCAATTGGCGCAGGTATGCCTAGATCGGCTTCGTCAAACGAAAAGTCAAAACTCTACTTTAAAAGCTATGTGTATACTGTTACCGCGTCGCGAAATTCTGCCTATAATAAAAGAAAATGCACCCACGGATACTAAAATTGTATGGACTGATGGCAAGGAAACTGAGATAATGTTGAGAAAAAATATCGCTAAAAACTTATATCTAATCCGTCCTGCTTTAAATATCAATACGGTATTGCTGTACGCCAAACATGATTATTTAAATTTTGCGATTGCTTCACTCAATTCTATTTTGTACAATATGAACACTACACAAAGTACACAATGTCTAATGAAATTATTAGATTCACCAGTATCTTTACGGAAACACGCCGTACGTCTCATCTTTGTTAAATTAAATATCAACGATATGAAAGATATTATTATTAAACTTTTGAAAGAAACTAAAAACCCTTCAATTAAGGCGATAATATTTCTGCGAACATTTAAAATGCTTATAAAAGCAGATAATATTCACGCAATCCAAAATATTTGGGATTTAGTGAGCATATGTATTGACAGCCTGTCATCTGATGAAAATAGAGTTATATACAATACATTAATTAAAGTGAATATAGTCCCTGAACATATAAAAGGATTATTTTTCGAAAAATCATATTTATACCTAAAATCACTCCCGGCAAAAGCTAATTGTAAGAGTAATTTAAGCGAATTAATTATTCAAGCAACATATATATGTGACCTTTTAGACCCTTCATTCGTTGAAGACATTTTGTTAGAAGGTTTTGAAGAAAAAATCATAGCAAAGAGCAATGACTCAACATACTGGCATGTGAAGCTTTTTGTCCTACACTTACTTAATACTAATAGTGAAGTAATTCAAATGCATAGATACAAAAAGTTATTCTTACCTATTCTGGAAAAAACTCTAAGCACATGGCACCAGCATGGAACAAACCATTCGAGATTTAACATAATAAAATTGCTAAACCAGCTAGTAGAAGAACTGACGCTGATTAATTGTGTTCAAAAAAAATATGTAGTTCCTGTCGACTTATTTAAATGTATTCGATCAAAGCTCTCGAGTGATCTGCCATTAGAGGAATACTACAAATTAATTATGAAATGGAATTTTATAGTTCTGTATGTGGAGCAATTAGGTAAATATCTAAATGATAATCCTGCTCTGCAATACAACGCGGATTCTGATAAAAAAGAAAAGTATGATGAAGAATGGATTGAAATTGCATCAGATGTTGCCAGTTTGTTTGGGAAAGCGTCCTTGGAATTCTTAAAGCAAGATATTCTTCTTGCTCAGAATCCTATTTTATTCACAGTTATTTCAAATACTATAATTGATACTTTTTCAACCTTATCTTTTTGTGATCAGGAAAAATGTATGTTCTATAAATCATTACTTTCGGATACGAATGCATCTATTATGTTCCATATTGTAATGAGTGCTGCATCAGTGTATGTATGGACTTTTGGGCCAACGGATTCTGCGGGAAGAATGGAAATCATCGAACGAATACGAAAGAATACTGATTTTGATGTAAAAATTGAAAGCTTCGAGTTTGTTGAACGCTATCTTAATATTTGAAGTTGTTATTTTCATTTATCTATTGCACATACCTACTAAAATTGTATAATAAAGATTTTAGTTTATTTTAGAATAAGTTTGTTTAGACTAAATTAACTCTTCGTGCCCTTCTCATCTATATCTTTTCGTTTTGATCTATTCTAAAAAAATATTTATTATATTAAGACCTACGACAACTTTTAGAATAAGGTTCGCTGTAATTTCCTAAAACTCCAAGTTTGGAATCGGCAAGGTGGCGTCGTCATTCCTTCTATGCTCTAACCGCACACTAAGTAAAGCAGCTTCAATAAAAAGTATTTTAACAGTCGTAGCAGAATAATTTAAGAAAATGTTTTTGTTCTTCGTCTTCGTGAGTAAAGCCGTCTGGATGTCTTATATCTTATATAATTCTCCTACAAATATATTATATTGACATGTATGGATTGATGTGATGGGGTAGTGGTTGAGATCATTGGGTGTGATCGGGAGGTCCGGGGTTCAATTCCCCATGGGATCAGAAATTTTTCTGCTCGGTTTGGTTGGTGGTAGGGCTTCTGAGCCCGCCTGGAAAGCTACCACCGTCTTACTTATGTTTGTCGCCATAATAACAATGTTTATAGCATTGTTGTGTTCCGACAATTAGAGGAAAGATAGCCAGTTCCTTAGTTATTGAGGAGTCGAAGTGAAGCTTGCTTTCACCTTCGGCTTTATCGTCTCTTACCATTAGGCGAGATGAAGGCTAAGAGCTTCCCTGTAGCTTGTAAAAGAAGATGGGAACTCTTTAATTGGTGTAATTTTCGATGTGCTGTACCACAAACTCTACAATTTTGCCTACAAAATCAGGCAATGTTGCTACTAAATTTGGGCGCGAACTTCGTTTGATTTTTTGACATGGCTTGACATTATGACAGTCAACTACAAAAAGATCGATTACAAGTTACAAAAATATGTATACATTGATTGATATCATCTTCACAGCTCATATACGACCCCGCTGAGGGGCTCAAGCCTACCCTATGTTAGAGTGATTAAGCCTTAGTCAACCACGCTGGCCCAGTGCGGGTTGGTCGACTTCACATGCACCATTGAATTTTTTCGCAAATGTATGCAGGTTGCCTCACGATGATTTCCTTCACTGTAGGAGCGTCAGGTAAATGTATGAAATTCGAAACGAAAAACACATGGTGGTCTCGAACCCCGACCTCCCGATTGGAAGGCAAGTTCACAGCGCCTCCGAGGTTTCGCCTACAAAATCAGCAAAGTTGCTACCAAATTTGGGCGCGAACTTTGTTTGATTTCTTGATATGGCTCCTCAATAGGTATACCGAAACTTACAGTCAACTACAAAAAGATCGATTACGAGCTACAAAAAAATATGTATACATCGATTGATAGACTTTATTGATTTTTGACATTAAGGTAGAGTTGGTAGAGTACACATTTTTGTAAATGACTGTTTCGACCTTGTTGTAGTAGACTGTAAATACGCATATATTAAAAAGTGGCAGATATGCCATAATTGCGCACGTAGAGTTTATAAAACGTCCCTAAAGGTTTTCTTTATGTGCGCTCCGCATCAATACGATCAAGCCGTGTGACGAGATATAGGTTTTCTTTATATGCGCTCCGCATCAATACGGTCAAGCAGTTTGACGAGATATGGGTTTTCTTTATATGCGCTCCGCATCAATATGGTCAAGCAGTGTGACGAGACGAGATATAGGTTTTCTTTATATGCGCTCCGCATCAATACGGTCAAGCAGTGTGACGAGATATAGGTTTTCTTTATATGCGCTCCGCATCAATATGGTCAAGCAGTGTGACGAGACGAGATATAGGTTTTCTTTATATGCGCTCCGCATCAATACGGTCAAGCAGGCGGATATAGCGAAGGCGTTCGATCGGGTCTGGCACCGGGGTCTTCTACTTCCCGAGGGATTGTGCAAGTGGGTTGCTAGTTTTTTATCCGGGAGGAGCATTAGAGCCGTAGTTGACGGTAGCTGCTCCGAAACCAGGATGATAAATGCTGGTGTCCCACAAGGCTCCGTGCTATCTCCAACACTGTTTCTGCTGCATATATCAATGATATGCTGTCGCTTGACGGCATCCATTGCTATGCAGACGATAGCACTGGCCGTGCAAATATCCTCCGTTCCATTGTGGAGGAAAGTCGTGAACAACTTGTGTCTCAAATCGAGAGCACTCTATCCAGAGTCTCCGATTGGGGGCGGGACAATTAAGTCCGATTTAACCCCTCTAAGACACAAGTCTGTGCGTTCACCGCTAAGAAAACCCCATTTACTGTAGCCCCACAATTCCAGAACACACCCTTGACCATCTCAAAGAGTTTAGGGATCCTCGGTGTCGACATCTCCAGCGACGTCCAATTCCGAAGTCACTATGACAAGGTCAAGATGGCGTCCAAAAAACTAGGTGTGCTTAACAGAGCCAAGCGGTACTTCTCTTCAAGGCAAAGACTGTTGCTGTATAAATCACAGGTCAGGCCTCATATGGATAACTGCTGTCATCTGTGGGCGGGAGCACCTCGATACCAACTTGGACCTTTTGATTGGGTCCACAGACGAGCGGAGCGAATTGTTGACGATCCCAAACTCACAAGCGGTATTGAGCCTTTAAGTCTGAGGAGAGACTTTGCCTCATTATGTGTGTTCTACCGCTTGTACAACGGGTTGTGTTCTGAAGAATTATTCGACATGATGCCAACGGCCACCTTTTATCATCGCACCGCTCGCCATCGGCAGGGTGTTCATCCTCACATGCTCGAGCCTAAGTGGTCACGCACAGTACGGTTTGAGAGAAATTTCCTCCCACGGACGCTCCGGTTGTGGAACGAGCTCCCTGCCGAGGTTTTCCCCGGGGAATACAGTATGGGGTTGTTCAAGAAGGAAGTAAATAGGTTTTTAAAGGGTCGGCAACGCGGTTGTGATGCCCCTGGTGTTGTAGGCGTCCATAGACTACGGTAACTGCTTACCATCAGGCGGGCCGTAAGTTTGTTTGCCGGCATCGTAGTATAAAAAAAAGCAGTGTGACGAGATTATACTATATTGTGGTATTGATAATATAAAAAAGAAATTACGAAGAAATGCCATTTTGAGTATTTAAATATTAATCGGTAAGTCACAGAGATTTAATATCTAAGTATATTTTGATTAGTAGGTAGATATTATTGTTTATTTCGATAAGTTATTATTTAAACGTAATGCATTAGGGATTGGTTAATATTGAACAACAAAATAAAATATAAGTTAATAATGCTGTTTAAAATTTAAAAACATAAAAATCAATAAATCAATAAAGAAAAGAGATCGACCCGTGTCTTCAACATACTATGTTGACGCCTTGACCACTCGGCTATCGAGCTCTACCATCCTCGACGAAACTTTAACTGTCATCTATAATAATATTATAAAGAGGAAAGATTTGATTGATTGATTGTTTGTTTGTTTGTTTGTTTGTATTGAATAGGCTTCGAAATTACTGAACCGATTTTGATGAAAGTTGGTATAGGGATAGTTCGAGACCAGGGGAAGGACATAGGGTAATTTCGCTACGGGAAAAAAAATCCCACGGGAAAACAAAAATAACGTGGGCGAAGTCGCGAGCGGAAAGCTAGTGCTATATAAATTGAAAAATGAATAAATCAATAAAGAAAAAGGTTCCTCGTGCTCTGCTCTTCAAGCTCTCAAAATCGAAGGAAAACTTGTCTTTTTTTCAAGCGACGCGACGGTCATATTGAAATAAGAGCAATGTTGTAAGATTCATAGTTCGAATTCAAATTCAAAAATCTTTATTCAACACAGGCATTTACAGGCACTTATTGACGTCAAAACAAAACAAAATTCTAATAAGAAGGAAAACTATTTAACCTTGTATGGGCATACATCCTGAATATAATCAAGTTGTCTGCAAATGCAAGTAAAAAAGTTGACTCTACACCTACTCTAACTGCTCAAGCCTTTTCATTTGTTATTATTGAGATGGAAAACGATATCTATGAGGTTTGCTATTTTTGAACAGCGGTCATATTTAATTTAGAGCAATGTTGCTAGGTAACATTTTGCTTGTCACTGTCGGATAGGTATTCCGCTAGTCTCGGGCGAGGCGATAACGTCGAATCCGTAGCATTAACATTGATAGTCTGATTTTGTAAATTCTTTGTAAGCGATTTAAATAGCCCTACATTTCGCACGAAAATAGAATTAATTACTTATTATTTTTTGTTTGATATAATATAATCATATTATACTGGACTTAATTTGTTTTAATTGTATTTGATTAGGTTAAATTTGTTTATTATTTTCCACTCTGACATATTTCATTTACCTAATTAGACATTTAAAAAATCATAATTAATTACCATAATCAATCACCTAATTCTATTTAACTTGACATTAATAGTTACCTATTTGTTATACATGAGTGCAAAGTTGCTTTTTAACCGCGTGCTCAACTTTGATGACCGCGCAAGCGAAGGATTCTAAAATTTAGAATCCTGAGCGTTAGCGAGGGAATCAAAAGAGCACAAGGTGAAAAATCTTTGCACTCGAGTGCAACACGTACGTAACTTTTCATACCCCCTCAGCGAGGAAATCACTAAATGCAAAATAAAACATTTACAATCATAAGATACTTTTATTTCAGTTTAGGTACATATTTACTACAACATTATGATAGGTAAGTTTACAGAAAAATATTTATATTATGTATAACAAATAATACGTTTTTTTACTTATTTTCAAGTTTCTTATTTATAACTAGCTGTGCCCGCGAACTTCGTATCGCCCTCAAAATGTTTTTGTTTTTTTAATACATAGTCTTTGGTTTTTTCTCCATTTTATTCCATAATGATCCAACTTTATTCTGCCTTTCTTGAGCGGTCATTTCGAAATTAGGACAATTTTCGTAGGTTCATAATGCTCTAAGTACTCTTCAGGGCCTTTCATTTAATATCAATATTGCTGAGTTGAATTTACGTCAATGTTGCTACGTTCATAGTGCTCTACTAATCAAGGCCTTTCATGTGATAGCCATATTGCTGGGTTTGGAAACGATCTTTTTTATTTCATTTCGATTAATAGGTACATAAAACAAAAACAAATCAGATACAACATGAATATAAAGGCGAGCTTAAAAATTTAATGTGGTGGAGTAGACATGGGCTGGATTAGCTAATTTCCGTACCTAATCCACCTGTTCCTAATATTTTCAAATACCTAATCCAAATACCTGTTCCTAATATTTATTCAGTTCCACCAAAAATATTCGGAATAGGGAATGTCTTAGTTTAGTACTCGTAATAGGTCCTAATATTTATTAGGTACCGGCATAAATATTTGGAATAGGGAATGTATTAGTATCGTAATAGGTCTTAATATTTATTCAGTATTGGCATAAATATTCGGATTAGGGAATGTATTGGAATAGTAATAGGTCCTAATATTTAATTTCATTCTTGATTCAAGTTTAATATTTTTACCGTTTTTTTGTGAGTATATTACGTGATTACTCCGCCCATTGTGGACCGATTTTCAAAATTCTTTTTGTGTTCGATAGAGTATAGTCCTGGGGTGGTTACATTGTCACCAAAGTCAGGATCTGATGATGGGATCCCAGGAAAATAGAGGGAAACCCTTAAATTTCATAGGTACGTCCAACGTGTTTCATGTTTTTTTCGAAGCTATTCAGGTATTTGCGTCTGGTAGTCATGAAATGAGCTGATGATGGAAGGATCCTTGACTTTTAGGAGTCAGAGGTTAGTTTTTTAAATACAATAGGCACGTTTTGATGATAAATGGCATTCTTTCAAGTTACTTCGGTGAGCTGGTATTAAATTTCCAAAAAACATAAAAAAAAATTTGTTACAAAAAAATAAAACCGACTTCAAAAAGATTTCAATTTGGCAGCGACTTTGAAGTCGAATTTTATTTTTTTTTGTATTTTGTAAAAAGATTTTATGATTTTGTTAAACTGAACAAGAGATTCGCTGTATTTTCTAAGCAAAAAATAGTTATGGTATTTTATCCTAGATGACGTTTGAAACTTAATAATTAGACGTAAAGTGTAGTTTTGTTTACAGGACATATAGTTTGACAGATTGATACTTCACGATTAACAAACATGGTATACGAATACCTAATCCTAGGTGGCATGGATTAGGTACGTACTGGTAACGAAAAATACCTAATCACATATTTATGCCTCAAGTCTATGGTGGAGTTATGCAAAGACCTGTGGGTAGGGCGGCTATGTCATTAAAGGAAAGTGGGCGCTGCCACTTGTGGCGGGTGCCTCGGATGCACATACTGGTGGCTCTTATTATGGAAACTCCTATGCGCGCTCGAAGCCAGCCCAACCCGATGGAAAGCGGTTGGTTCCAGCGGTCTGCAAGTGTTTCAGCCAGGTGTTTCACAAATGAAGCAAGCTGCGGGGCAAATCGGAATTGGAAACGATCTTCGATCGGAATTGAAAACGACGAGCGGCGGCCATGTTGAATTTATGTCAATGTTGCTAGGTTCATAGTGCTCTACTATGATCTATATTTTTCATGTCGAGTGGCTATTACTCTTAAATCAATAGAGCTAACAAACCAATATAATGTATGTATATGTTACGCTCAAAGACCAATAGCGCTCGTTGAGCGAAAGAATAGCTCAGAACGCGTTGTGTTGTGAAAAAAAGCCATGAGGCGTATAGAACCATATTTGATTACGTCGCACAGTGTTTTGCGATATGAGTCCTACTAGTCTCGAAACGTTTATGGTAGATGTCCTTACGTCGTGGTCGAATAGCATGTCAGCCACGACACGAATTTCGCTATGTGGTGTTTCTGTGATTGCCACAACGCGTTGTGAGCGTTTTCATTGGAGCCATAACACGAATTTCGCCACGTGGATGTTTCACTGTGACCACAACGCGTTGTGAGCTATTTTTTCGCTCAATGAGCGTTATCGGTCTTTGAGCATAACGTAGGTATATACGAGTTGTAGTTATCTCCGCCGTAATACTTTCCCTTCCGAATCCGTTAGAGGATGTCGTAGGATAATTATGAAATCAGGAGGATTGGAAAAATCCTGATTATTCAGGATAAGTGCTAATGCATTTATTAAGAACGATAATTATGAAATCAGGACGATTGGAAAGGTCCTAATAATCCAGGATAATTGCTAATGAACTTATTAAGAACGATAGCAATATAAGAGGGCTATTCTAGCTGGATGCTCTAATATTTTCTAAGCTCTGGACAAAAATTTTCTTGCTCGGATTCACGCGTTCGGTCACTAAACGAACACAACTTAATAATGAAATATAATAACTATGAAATGAAATTGTGCCTGCACGGATTTTTGCATTTGTCCTGATTTTACAATAATCCTACTACATTATCTTAGTGCTATAACTAACTAATAATTACTAAGTTGTCTCGTTGCCAAACTACTTAAATTTTTCAGTTGCGATAGCACAGTGTTGATAGCATAGAGATAATTACAATAACATGGCCTGCCATACCATGTATAAGACATAGACATAAGAGTGGTTAGAACGAAAGTAGCCCTGTCTGTTGTTGCGCAAGCCTTATCGTTTGTTGTGCCAATAACAACAATGCCTTGTTGATAGCGTTTCGGGTAATGTCAGTGGCAAAAGTGATAAAATTTTCCAATTAAAAAAGGACACGTATTTAAAATTGTGATTCTTATCTATTAGAATTAAACGTGAAGTGTTATTTTGAGTGGCAGGTGAAGTGGCATTTACGAGTATCACATAAAAATAATGTTATAAAGATGATCAGTAGGGGCGATTACATATTTTAATAGCGATTTCAATGATAGCGATTTCAATGACTAGTGTAAGTAATATTAACTTAAAAGTGACCTTCCGAGTTCTTCTCGTAACGTGAAGACTCTCTTAATTTGCGAATTAATGACGGTAAAGATGGATGTTAAAGATTTTGAGTTTGAGTAGATTATTCACAATCATTGGACATTAATAATTTTCCGGTTAATTATTGGAGCAGGGCATATTCAACAATATCTGCAGTACCTACCTTTAAATCATCAACGTTACCAGCTACATATACGAGTAAGCTACTAGAATAGGGTTGCCATTCTTCCCAATACGTCGGGACATGGCACCGTCATTAACAGTAGTGTACCGAAGAAGCCACGACGCGACGACGCGACGACGCGACGTCCCGACGACGAGCTATAAAATGTCCCGACAAAATACATACCCGATTCGGAATTGTGTACGCTATGATGTGGTGTGTAGGAGACAAGATCACACTTGATTCTAAGCTGCAATGGGGCCCACATATCGATAAATTGTCAAAGAGACTTAGTTCTGCAGCTCACGCTGTATGGAAAATACGTCAACTGACTGATGTTGATACAGCAAGACTTGTATACTTTTCTTACTTTCATAGTGTGATGTCGTATGGTATTTTATTGTGGGGAAATGCTGCCGACATTCAGAGTTTTTGTACTGCAGAAAAGGGCTATTCGAGCAATCTATAACCTTAAAATGAGAGATTCTTTGCGAGAAAAGTTCAAAGAAATTGGTATTATGACAGTAGCGTCGCAATATATTTATGAGAATCTAATATATGTTCGTAAGAATATTTATGTGTTTTATAAAAATAGTGATATTCATTCAGTTAATACTAGACAAAAGAATATGTTAGCTTTACCAAATACCAGGCTCCAAAAAATTTATAATTCTTTTAGAGGCCTGTGTATACGTTTCTACAATAAAATCCCAAGTTGTATACAAGAACTTAGCTTAAACAAATTTAAAGTTGCAATCAAAGATGTACTTATTAAAAAAGCATATTATAAAGTGTCTGATTACATGACGGACAAAAAAGCTTGGGTTTGAACTCTCAATTCTAATATTTAACAATGTATTGCGTTTTGTTTCAAAGAAACGTTCAGTGAGAGCAATTTATTTATAATCTAAGTTCACGCACTTCTCTCAGAGATAGCTTATATAATGTGAATTAACACATCTATTCTTGTAATGGAAGTTGAGCTCAAACTTTTGCTTTGAGGTCAGCTTCCAATTGACGACTCTGTAACAAACCAAAATTGTAAATGGTGATTTAAAAGAGGAGATAAAAAATTTAGACCTTTCGAGTTTCTTACCTGTTCTTCTCGAGAAGGCTCTCCCAATTTCCGAACAGGTGTAGAATCAACTTTTTTTTTTTCATTCCTACTTGTATTTGCAGACATCTTGAGTATATTTAGGATGTATGCACATACAAGGTTAATATAATTTCTTTAAATTAGATTGTTTTGCTTTGTTTTGACGTCAATAAGTGCCTGTAAAGGCCTATGTTGAATAAAGATTTTTGAATTTGAATTTGAATCAAGCGTGGCTAGTAACTCTGTCAGTGCGTTCAGGAACCACTAGACAAACAGAGCCGCAGAACCTTTCATGAGATTTCGTAGACAGAGACAGAAGTTCGCGAAAAAAGTATTGAAGGGTAGGGGGAATAGGGGATGGAAGTTTGTATAGTAAACCAATCATTTCTGAACACGATATAGTTGAATCCCACGCGGACGGACTCGTGGGGAAAAGCTAGTTGCCATAGTTTATTACCGGAAAAATATGGCAACCCTAGAAGGTGACTCAGAACGAGAGTAGACTGCACTGCATTTCTTGCATCGCTGTGTTCTGATTTGAAAGGTTAGACAGCCAGTGAAATTATTAGGTACTAGCTGTTGCCCGCGGTTTCGTCCGCGTGGAATTCGATTATTATCAGCAAGTCGCTAATTCAACATCAGATTTCGATGAAACAAAAACTGTATGTCCTTCCAGACTAAGCTTAATCTACCCGTAAAATAAGCATTAAAATCTGTTCAATACTTCCATACAACCTATAATCCCCCTTTGCAACCCCTTTTGGCATTAAAAAGTAGCCTAAGTATGTCCTTTCTCAGGCTCTAGATTGTGTGTGTACCGAATTTCATTTAAATCGGTTTGTAGTATTGGCACAGAATAGATAATAGTACTACGTACAGAACGGCCACTCACCTCCTCGCACTCATTTCAAATACCTCGTCCTACCCGGCACTTCCCTGTAGACATCACTGACACGTAAACAAGGGCGCGCGCGATCGCTCGGACGAGTAGACGCGAGCGCCGGGCGATAACAGAGACAGCGCTATGCGGGTGAAAGAGAAGGCAGTCGCTGCACTTCCCGCGTCATTGCGATTGATAACCGCTCACTCAGCCCTACTAGATTCCACGCACACATTTGCGCGTGTATGAACGTCATTTGTTTAAGTAGTAGTAATAGGTAATTGATTTGCGAACGTTGTATGGAGTGTCCGGGGTGTGGTATTGGCGTGAAAGCGCGAAAGACAGACAGAGTTACTTTCGCATTTATAATATTAGTATGGATTGAGACTTGACATCTTATGTCCTTGTGGGGGTGAAAGTCTCATAGGAATCACATGAAATGTTATCGATATCGAAACTGTTAGCCACTTACCATCAGGTGGGCAGCTTTCTTGCATGATGTTTGTTAGGTTAGATACGATTCGATTAAAAACTATCTTATCTCTATATATAATAAAATCGTAGGGGTACAAAAATCTGTAATTGCGAAATATTAAGAAAAACAATACACAGGTCGCCTTAAAATCATTAGCAGAACACGATAGAATAGTTTTAAAAAAAATTGTTTGTTTGTTTGTTTGTCTGTTTGTCCGGAAAGATCTCCGAAACTACTGGACAGAATTTGATATGGCTTACACCACAATGCTTAGAATTTTCCGGAAGAACATTTAGGCATAATTTCGTTTGTTTAAATTCACTTTTTATTTTTAGTGAAAAATACCATATAAAATTTTCGAATTGGCTTTAGGTAGAAAAACAACATGGCGCACGTGAAATTATTTTGACAAGTCTGTCACATAGTACAGAGTTGCGTTCCGAGGGTCAGAGTAATGCAACCGAGAGTGTTTTTCACACTCGCTCCGAGGTTCAGAACGGGTCGGTTGCAATCTTTTTTTTTAGTTTGTATCTTGCTGATCAAGATCAAGCAAAGGGCAAAATATTACTAATCCTTACTATGAAATTAACAGTCAATATCCATTTTTCTGCTTAAAAATAATTACAATACATAGAAATCACTATATTTACCTTGTATTAGGCTTAAAAGAGTTCAAAGTAGTGTTATTTAATAAAATAATAAATCATTAGCGTATTTTTGACATCGACTTTGACATAAAATCTGTCAGAGTGTTTTTCACCCTACGCTCGAGTCGGTTGTTTGGTTGCATCACTCGAAGCTTCTGAACGGGCACAGAGTGTACTAACCGCCTGTCAGAGCGTCTTTTACCCCGAGGCTCTGAACGGGTCGGTTGCTGTCAGAGTGCACTCGGAGTGCACTCGAGCGTAGGTTCTGAACGCAGCTCTGAGAGAAGGTATTTTCTTCCACGAAGGAAAGGCAATGGAACTACGCCATACAGCCTGATCTTAAGTAATTGGATTTCGAAAATTGAAAGGCAGGAATGAAGTGTTTCACATAGTACAAATAAAGTTTAATATTTTCTGTTAATGGCTGTGCCCAACTGGATTTCGCCAACCAAATTGTCTTTTTCTTATGTCGTACCGTGGTGGTAAGGCAAAGAGATCAAGCCATACAACCAATGTATAAAGCATTTTTTATGATAATACTTATCGAGTGACCATAAAATTTGTAGATTGGTTTAATTCTTGACTAATTTTAACAAAATCGGTACAATTTTTGAAATATTTGAAATGTTGAAAAATGAAGATACTCTTTTCAAGGTATTTTGAAAGGTGTTATATGTTTTTACATTAGGACTAAGGAATCAAACTCTTTCATCCATTTAAAACTATTAAAAGTAATAGATTAATATTGATAATTAAAAAAAATATCTGACTGCAATGTTCTGGGTTACGCGAAGAGGGACGGGACGGGACTCATGATCCTAATGTCTAAAATGACGGATCACATTTTTTTGGATCCACCCAAGGAACATGGATATCGAACGAAGAACCTAAAGAGTAGAACACATTGAACCTAGCCACGTTGACTTAATTTGACATGACTGCCGATAAAGTTCGTTTCCAAACCCAGCGGTATGCATATCAAATGAAAGGCCTTGATGAGTAGAGCACTATGAACATAGGAAAATCGCCCTAAATTCAACATGGCCGCCGCTCAAATAAAACGGATAAAAGTTCGTTTCCAAACCCAGCAATATGGGTATCAAATGAAAGGCATTGATGAGTAGAGCACTATGTACCTAGCTACATTGACATAAATTCAACATGGCCGCCGCTCAAAAAAGGTGGATAAAAGTTAGTTTCCAAACCTAGCAATATGGGTATCAAATGAAAGGCCTTGAAAAGTAGAGCACTATGAACCTAGCAACATTGACATAAATTTAACATGGCCGCCGCTCAAAAAAGGTGGATAAAAGTTAGTTTCCAAGCCTAGCAATATGGGTATCAAATAAAAGGCCATGAAGAATAGAGCATTAGGTACCTAGGAAAATCGACCTAAATTCAACATGGCCGCCGCTCAAAAAAGAAGAATAATAGTTCGTTTCCAAACCTATCAATATGGGTATCAACTGAAAGGCCTAAAGGAGTAGAGCATTAAGAACTAAGGAAAATTGCCCTAAATTAAACATGGCCGCCGCTCAAAAAATGGATAAAAGTTCGTTTTCAAACCCAGCAATATGGGTATCAAATAAAAGGCTTTGCTAAGTAAAGCACTATGAACCTAGCAACATTGACATAAATTCAACATGGCCGCCGCTCAAAAAAGATAGATAAAAGTTCGATTCGAAACCTAGCAATATGGGTATCAAATGAAAGGCCTTGAAGAGTAGAGCATTAGAAACCTAGCAAAATAGACCTAAATTCAACATGGCCGCCGCTCAAAAAAAAAAGGATAAAAGTTCGTTTCCAAACCTAGCAATATGAGTATCAAATGAAAAGCCTTGATGAGTAAAGCACTATGAACCTAGCAACACATAAATAAATTCAACATGGCCGCTGCTCAATAAAGGTGGATAAAAGTTCGTTTTCTAATCTAGCAATATAGGTATCAAATAAAAGGTCTTCAAGAGTAGAGCACTATGGACCTAGCAATATTGATGTAAATTCGACATGGCCACCGCTCAAAAAAGGTGGATAAAAGTTCGTTTCCAAAATGGCCGCCGCTAAAAAAAGACTGATAACAGTTGCTTTTCAAACCCAGCAATAGGGGTATTAAATGAAAGTAGGCCCTGAAGGGTACCTAGAGCAGCCATGCTCTAAGTGTGTTCCGCGGAACCCTACGGCTCCACAATACCCCTATAAGGGTTCCGCAATAATTTAGAAAAATCAAAACACCCTCTCTGGTCGTACTTTTATTATGCTTATTAATAAAGAATACACTTTTAAAAACTATTGTTTTATTTTAGGGTTCCGTCAAGTATTTCGCTTTCCAAAAGGGTTCCGTCACCAAAAAAGTTTGAGAGTCGCTTCGGGGCCTATTGGATGTTCGATGTTAGATGTTACCTGTGTTTAGTGTCCTTCGAGACCGTGATAATGCAACGATCGTGAACTAACTAACGATAACTCCAAGTTTGTGTGTTGGATGTTAGTCATCACGGCGAGTTTGCTAACCGAACTGTGCCAGCAACTATATCGCACAGTACACGTTACAAAACCGGAAGTCTCAATATATTTTAAGGCTAACCGCATAAATACGTTTTTTCGCATTCGTTTTCTGAATGCGGGCATCCGAATACATCAAATCTATACAAAATACTCATTGACTGCCGCACACGTTCGTTTTTATTACGAACGGAACACGTTCTGTACGTACGTTTAGGTAGAATGGTAAAAATCCCGAATGAGAAGAAACGAATACGTCTGCGCTACGTTCACGAAACTCCGTGTCTGTATTCCGTGATCGGATATCGAATACGGAAAACTTATTTGTACAGTAACCCCCCTATTCATGCTATACATTAACTCTACGAAAACCGCCAGTATTACGAGCGACATAAGAACGGTTCAAAGGTCAAACAGTATAGCTTGACAAGGAGCTTACTGTACGACCAGTCAAAATTGGCCAAGTTGTCATATCCAAAAAATATATTTTGTTACCAACACCCATTATAAAATCTAAACTTTATTCGTATACAGTTCTAATTTATTAACAATTGTTTATTTTAATTCGAAACATGAATACGATAAAGATTATTTTTGCAACTGTGTAGTTCTTTCTACTGAAGAAGAATTTATTAATAATGTCTCTAAAACAATAATTATACTTAGTGTTTATAGTAATATGTAATGTATTTAATTTTGTGGACTGTTAGAAAAAGAGCATTACGAACCTACGAAAATTGTTCTAATTTCGAAATGGCCGATGCTCAAGAAAGGCAGAATAAAGTTGAATCATTATGGAATAAAATGGAGGAAAAAACTAAACACTGTGTTAAGTATTTTGATGGCGAAACGTAGTTCGCGGGCACAGCTAGTACATAATAAAGCTAAAGTACAAGAAAGTGGCGTAGGTACCTACTTAAACAGAAAAATACATAGTGTTGCTAGTAAAGTAAATGTTGTTCCATTTAAAATATTCTAAAATGGGAAATGTTTATAAGTTGATTTGTGCGTACCTGTACCTAGAGACAGGTGGGCGCGGCAGTCTGCGCCGGCGCACCGCACGGCTTACACTATTAATGTCCCTGCACTTGGCTAATGTCACTATCTACTTTAATCTCCGCTGTTAAAATAGGTATTTTTTTACTATGGAGCATGATTGATTATGACCTTACGACCTTATTAAATTTTAATGAGAACATAGAATCGGCATTTGTTATTAAATTTATAGTGTTACTAGGTTTCACCCGCGAACTTCGTTTTCCCTTGGTCACTTTATTTTGATTCTTATATGAAATGGGATCATCCGCTTTCCATATGTATATGAACCCCACAGTTAAGACTTATTTATAAGAAGTAAGTAGGTATAAAAACAACTCTCAACACGTATAACCAACAGTCTCGAGTTTCTTGCCTGTTCTTCTCGAGAAGGCTCTCCCAATTTCCGAACAAGTGTAGAGTCAACTTTTTTTTTTCATTCCTACTTGTATTTGCAGGCATCTTGAGTATATTCAGGATGTATGCACATACAAGGTTAATATGATTTCATTAAATTAGATTGTTTTGCTTTGTTTTGACGTCAATAAGTGCCTGTAAAGGCGTATGTTGAATAAAGACATTTGAATTTGAAAAAAAACTAAAAGGAGGCTATAATACAGAAATCTTACCAAGATTTTAAACTTTGAAAATTATAAGAAACTAGCTGTAACCGGCATGCGTTGCAATGCCACGTAAATGCCTTTTTTTTGCTAGGAACCCTCACGGGTGTCCCCATAACACCCTACCAACGTTTCATTACAATCTGATGAATGGTTTCGGAACGCATAGATGACAAACAAACATAGTAATACATTGATTTTTATTTATATAGACTATGTAGCTGATTCGGCCATGCGATGCTGTGGTTCAGTTCAGTATGCAGGCATATAGGCAAGTCAGGCAAATTATGTCCATCCATACGTGCATAGTTTTCAGTGAAACTTGTTTTCTTATACATACGACAGGGAAGCTCTAGGCCTTCATCTCATCTGATGGTAAGTGACGATAAGGCCGAAGGTGGAAGCGAGCTTCACCTGGACTCCTCAACTAATGAGGAACTGGATATCTTACCTCTAATTGTCGGAACACAACAATGCTATTAACATTGTTATATGGGCTAAGATGACAAATTTTTTTTTTGCTTTAATGGAAGCTCATTCATATAGTAAACAGAAAGAAAAATAGGTTTTCGAATAACTATAAAAACAACCAAGATATAAGGTATTAAAGATTTTTCTCCATCTCTTTCTAGCAAAACGGCAATTTACAAGAAGTTTATATGGGCCGTACTCAACAATGACGTCACGGTTGATGTCGGATCTCTCTGTCTAATCGCCTTCAAATTAACAACTTAAAATGCTTGTATCTAATGTATTTCTAAGCCGATTTTAATTCTGATTTCATAGGACTGCATCTTTTTCCACGGTATTTTAATATTTAATGACGAGACGAGACGTAAAAATTAGAATTCAGTCATCATCCCAATTAGCGACAAACTTATGTAAGATGGTGGTGTGGTATCTAGCCAGGCAAGCTAAGTCCTTCTACCATCCAAACCGCCCTATGGGGAATCGAACCCTGGACCTCCTTATTAACACTCGGTGGTCTAAGCCACTAGACCTCGTGAGTCAGTGGTAATCCAGCTTTATATAGTATAGATACATAGCTATCTACTGATTCCTAGTTCAGTATAATATAAAATAATGTTATGACTTTGTGTAATTGATTACGAATTTAATATATTTGCCCTCATTTGCGGTTGGAGATGTGGGCGGTGTGGTTTGTATGGTGCATAGCGTATTCTGCTCTAGATAGAGACATTAAATTGACACTGTTTGTATTATATGTATATACAGGGTGGCACATACAAAGATCTGTTCTTAGGAACCATGTCATCCATTTGAAAAAAACTTGTAGTACTCATTTCGGAAATCGAACCCGGTCGTATTAAAAATAACTTCCATTATTTATATTTGGATATCGATTTTTTGTATAGATTGTGTGGGTCACAAGCAGTAAATGTTACTATGAAACATGATATATAAAATTAATGAAATGCTTTGTATTTCATAACCAATAGTTTAATTGAGTTAGATATTTGAAATATCGATAATTTTTTTTAATTGCAATTTTCAAGTCGCTTAGGTAACCACACTCATCACAATTCAAATACAGTGCAAGGTTCTTAATATTAATGTCGGCAAATATGGTCTTATCGCTAGAAGCGATCTATTCCAGACAACCTTTGCTTAAGAAAAATGAGAATGTGCCAATAATATGTTGCAAGCAAGCAAGTATACCCGCTACCGGCACAGACCTAAAAGATGTTGATGCAGTTTATGTAGTGATTTGTATTTTCGAATACAGTGAAAAGTGGTTTTGTCTGATATCAGAGGGGCAATCGCACTATTTATAACGTTTCAACCAAGTCAGAAACGTTTCCGTTCCCATACATTTTGACAACACTTTGACAGCAGTCAGATGTCAAAACATATGGGAACGGTAACGTATCTAAGAGACGACGACGAATTTAGTTATCGTTTTGCTATGAAACGATTACCCCGTGTCTACGCCCCCAATGCTATTAACATTATTATGGCGACAAACTTAGGTAAGACGGTGGTAGCTAGCCAGGTGGGCTGAGAAGACCTACCACCAACCAAATCAAGCAGAAGAACTTCTACCCCCATGGGGAATGGAATCAGGTCGGGCTCGTGGGTAGTGGAGTCGCAGTGTGGACCTTACTTAGCGCGCCCATAAGGGCAGGGAGAACACCGGGGGATTTTAGTGGGTAGGCCCGGCACTCTGTCGGGAGAGCCCCACACACGCTCGCCGTCTAGCCAACGGCGGGTACGGCGCGGTTACGCATATCCCCCTCGAGAAAAAAAGAAAAAAAGGGGAATGGAATCAGCGGCCTTACCGCTTTACACACGCGCTATCGTTTTATCTCCCGTTTATGATGTCATCTTGTGATTTCGTGCTGCCTATCATAGTAAACTACGTGTAATTACGTGGTTTGCCGGAGATAGACACTGTATACCAGGGTCGCCTGACCTATTTTTGCCGCAAAGCAGGAGTGTTCGTGCTGTGTTCCGGTTTAAAGGGTAAGATTTGGACTTTAATTATGACAAGTATATAATCAAAGGATATGGCAGTGAAATTGCTGGGTACTGTGGTCACCTCCTTGGGTAGGTCGCGCGTCTTATGCTCCATGACATAGCGTCAGGTTTGAATGTATTTAAATATCGAATTAAGACATCACGCGATTAGCATCGGTCATTCAAGAGGCAGCCTAAGAGAAATGTTGTATTCGCTATTACTGCAGAAATACATAATATATCGAGAACCTGTTTACGGGTTTTCTTGAAAATCCCCTGAACGATCCCGGAGCGTGCGTAGGGCGCTACATAAAGACGGCGGGTTGGCAACGGACATTGTGGTCTTTGTTGGAGTTGCAGATTTGCTGCGAATCTCAGAAGAGTCACATGTATTATATTAGTACTGTTACACTTACCATCGGGTGGGGAGTAAGCTTGTTTAACAACTTACGAGTAGTTGTATTAAAAAAAAGCGATAGCGAGTACCTCGCCATCGTGCATCGCTATGAGTTAGGCGATAAGGCCACAGTAGGCGGTTTTAGTATACAAAAAGTAATGTCCTTATACGGTATGCAACTACGGGTGGTTTTACATATATTTATCAAAATAAATGGTTATTAATCAAGTGAATTATGGCCAACGCCTGATAAGCTGTTTAAGTAAATGTAATTAATGCAATCGTGCGCAATGGTGCGAGGCGCACGCGACGGAATTCTTGCCAGTAATTGCCGAAATGCAGGCAGTGTTGCCATGCTGCACTGTGTTAAACAGTAAGCTTTGAAATTGATTTGCATGACGTTTTAACGACACGACAATGAGGGCGCTAATTTGTTGATGGCTCATTAATTATAGGCTAAGATTGCATCGTCGTTGCGTATCATATGTAAATGAAAAATACTTTTTCATTACTCATATACTCTGACAGTAGGTCTGAAGTTTCCTGAGGAGCGGGTTGAAAGTAATACTTTTCAGCCCTAGGGAGAATCGCTTTCAGCTGTCAAATTTTCAACGAAAAACTATTTCTATTTTCACATTGTAATTGAATAACATAAAGTGAAATAACATGATGTAAAATTGAAATAACATAAAGTTAAAGTATTAAAGAATATATTTTTAAATTATTTTATTATAATTTATTTTCATCAATTTTTTTAAAATAACACAGATTTGGGCAAAATATAATTTTTTTAACGATAAAAACGAAAAATAATGGCTGAATAGCTGACAGCCACAGAAAAAACAGAATAGGCGGGAAAGCGGCAATTCGATCTTCATTTGTATTTTTGTAGTGTTTTGTTTATACTACCGTATAGATTTGTATTAATACGAGTATAATGAGTTCATCTAATTTAGATATGGATTAAACGCTTGTTTTCATAAAAGAAGAGGCTAGAGTAGAAGTTGTTGATTTATGTAAAATAAAATTCTTTTTTATACTTTCCTTGTATTCTTAACATAATGTCTTATTTTAGTCCCTCGAACTATAGGCGCCCTCGCTCAGCTCGGGCGTCAAACCCCGTCTCGGGACTAAATAAGTTACTTTCACCCCTAGGGTAACAATGTACTTTTTTACTCTTACAAATATTCATACTACATAAATATTTATTCTGTAAAATATTTATATTACATAACGCAAATGCATGGCATTAGCGGATCTTTGAATTTTACATTTCTATTAGTACCGTGCCATATAGGAGCGTCGGAAGCGCTGTGGACTCGGCATTGGCTTTCTAATCGGGAGGTCCGGGGTTCGATTCTGCCATGTACCAATGGGTTTTCCGTTTTTCGAATGTCATACATTTTTCCGACATTTCTACGATGAAGGAAAACATTGTGAAGTAACCTGCATACATACGTCAAGAAATTCAAAGGTGTATGTGAAGTCGACCAATCCGCACTGGGCCAGCGTAGTTGACTAAGACCTAAACACCTTTATTAAAAGTTCAAAAAACTAAGTAACCACTGATTATGGTATTTAATTTAATTCCTAATTTATTCTTTTTTTGCCCTCTGGATTTTTGTTGTGATTAAGTCTGGCGAATTTTAAATTTGCATCATTATCGGGATAACGGTAGGATAATCCATTCTAGAGTTGGACTTACGATGTAACTTACGTTGTACTTCATCATCATCATCACAGCTCATATGTCCTCACCGAGGGATGCCCCTCTAGCCTACTCTAACTATTTAGGGCGATTAGGCCTTAGTCAAACCACGCTGGCCCAGTGCGGATTGGTTGACTTCACATACACCTTCGAATTACTTCGCAGGTGTATGCAGGTTTCCTTACGATGTTTTCCTTCACCGTAGGAGCGTCAGATAAATGTAAGTACATATGAAATTCGTGAAACGAAAAACAGATTGGTACATGGCAGGATCGATCGCGGGCCTCCCGATTCTACTCGGGGCACAGTCCAGTGCCGAGGCCACAGCGCTACCGACGCTCGTTGTACTTATATTCCACTAATTCTACTGGTACCATAGAATAGATTATAGTCTGGTACAAACATGTTGCCAGGGAATGTTTAGGATATTCTAGAAACTTACCGTTGCTTCTCATCTCTATATGCTCTCAGCATCTCTTTGAACCAGGGTAATGGCTGAAAATTAGTGTTTTATTCTTTTTAGGGCAAAAACTACCCCACTAAGCATTGGCCCTTTGAGTAGGTACTGCAACTCACAAAAGCATTTGTATATATTTTAAAAATTATTTTTTCTTATTCCACTCCTTTTGATAGCGATTACTCGTATATCAAGATTTTGCTGTGTTTCTAACGTTAATCTATCTATTGTATCTATTCACTCGTACAAATGACGGACTTAATACCTTGGGTATTTTCAACCAGTCAACTATTTATCGCACAAGATATGCTCGTATTGAAATAAATTACTAATCTTAATATCAGTACGCATATCAATATAAATGACGTTTTTAGAACATTACGTTAATTAATTGGTCTACTTTATTTACATATGACATTTAAGGTTGTATTTAATTTCATTTGACTGCACGCAATAAATAAAAAGAAACATTGAAACGCTACATAGAGTACAATTGATTTGTGGGATCTTATCTGAAAATATTAATTAGTCGACATAACGCGGAACAAGTGAACAACCTTCTACTACAGCATCAGTATGTAGGAGATGTAGCATAATTAGAACACAGTGACTGTACAATAGTATACAGATATTTATTGATATTTACGATTTGATATTTATTGGTCAAAGGTATTTATATTTTTATTAATGTAGGATTTTAAAGCATTTATTGACGTCATAGAACAGAATAGAATACTAATAGAATTGGATAAAAATATTAATACTAAGTATTGTAAATTGTAAACAATTCGAGTACCTACGCCAGTATTACTAGACACTTAAACAGATTTTTTATTGCCATGGATGGCTATCTTCGGTGACGACTTTAGCCCTATCATATGCTCATTAGGGCCAAACATCATATCTACTGAAATTTGTATAAAAATTGTTAATTGTATAAAGATAACCGGCACAGCATCTAATTATACTCATACTTACTGTCATGCATAGATTGTTTGATCTGTTTAGGCAGGAGGGCTCCTTGTCAAGAAAGCGTATATTTTATACGAATTAATTTTTTTTCGTTACTTTTACAATCCTATTGCAATCGAGTTTACGGAGGATTCGGTGTTTCCCTATATGTATACGTCTCTTTAATACTCGCTTAGTGACGAGTAGTTGTGTTCGAGATTTGTCTATTTTATAAAAAAAAAAATATTTTTTTAGAATTACCAATATTAAGATCAAGTTAAATAGGTATTATAATATTGTTTATCAACAACAATTTTTGACCTGCCACCAGATAAAGATTATGAATGATTATGGCATTAATAGACGCGGCAAGAGCTCCTTTCAAGGCTGTGTTAAAACAAAATTCCGCGTGGATCTGTTCTGTGCCGTTTTTTTTGGTCAAATGTGTGTGATTAAATGCCAAAAAATAATGAGACGCTGGGATGAGCGCGCCACAACCGGCGACATTCGCTTGTGTACATACAGCACAGGATGGCATTTCTACTGCTTTTTCTGACTTCTGTGTGCCAACTTTTCGGCTATAATGGATAAGAGATACGCGTGATACTTGCAGTGGCAATCTGCTGCGCAGAATTCTAGACTACATTTACTCCTCCCATCCTGTTGCAATGTACGCTAGGGCGCCACTTATGACCACAGACGTAGGCATATTGACCAGGGGAATTAGTATGATGGCTTATAGCAAGGTTAAAACAATACTGAAACAGACTTGCTGCCATTGATTTACTCGTTTGGTAGTAAATCAATGTTGCGTATAGCGTATAGCTCTCAGTGCGGTTTTAATATTACAATCTTTTATTTACTTTCACTTGTCACGTCTGTAATGAAATCTTGCAAGCTAAATTTGACCCACTTCCCGGTTTTCGATTGATTTTTTTTTACTATTAATTTATTGCTTTTTTTTTTATGTATGACCCGGCAAATGACCTCCTCCCGCCTGATGTTAAGCGGTGAAAGAGGCCCAAATGAGTTGACAGGTAGTGTTGACGCACGCTGTTTAAAATATAGAAGACGTAAGCTGTCAACTTTCATTCCTTTCAATAAAAAAGATGTCCATTTATTCATATGTGGATTTTATTTCATTTTCATAATATTGTTGCGCCGATTTAGTAGACTACGAGTATTTTCAACATCTGGCGACCGTTAAACCGAAAAATATAAGTTTTGTCTGCTAGTCATTTTGTCGGTGTTGAAACTGGAATAAAATTATTGACCACCAATATGACATCGGAAGATAAATCAATCGAAGAGAAGAATTTTATGAAAGCAAAGGCCGATCGAACTAATACCAGAAAGATTTTCAATAAATTAATCAAAAAAATCACGGAGGCTTTGGAAAATGGCGAGATGAATGACGAAATATTAGTCCACTACGAAAATCTGTCAGAAAAGGCGAAACATCTACACGCACTCGATCAGATCGTAAAAGATTGGTATTTGGAGCAAGAAATGGATCTCGAGCAGGAATACGAAGTTGCAGATAAGTACCAAAACGAATTTCGATTATTATCACTAAAATATGACCGAGTCCTAAAAGAAGTAGAGTCAAAAGGTGCGATGTCAGAAGTTCAAGCGAAACGACAATTCAAGCTTCCACATCTGGAATTGGTGAAATTCGACGGCAACATAAAGAACTGGATTCCGTTCTGGGCACAGTTTTCTAAAATACATTGCGATGATTCGATTGATAACCACGATAAATTCCAATATTTAGTTGCCGCCATCCCCAAGGGTACAACTGCTAGGGAATTGATTAATAGCTTTCCCCCGTCTAGTGATAACTACCCAATTGCCATTGAGCACCTAAAGCAGCGTTTTGGTCGCGAAGACCTTTTAGTAAATGTGTATATTCGAGAGTTACTAAACCTAATTCTTTCGCAGGCTAATAATAAATACGCGTTGCCGCTCAGTTCGTTATACGACCAATTGACGACTCAGCTTCGAGCTTTGGAAACTATGGGACTAACCAGTGACAAGTTCGCTTTATTGTTATTTCCCTTGGTCGAGTCAGCATTGCCGTCGGAGACATTAAAGGCTTGGGAACGTTCACAAGCAGGTATTCAGGCTAAAGCAGGTAACAACCTTAATAATATTTTGTCGTTTTTAAAACATGAAGTAGAGTAATCAACGCGTTTCTTTAGCTCATTCTACATTTGGTGTCAAAAGCACTATTCAATCATTTGAGACGCATGATGAAGAAATTACTCCTACTACTTCTTGTTTCACAACGAGCGATCAAAGGACTGTGAAACACATAGAGCATTGTATTTGGTGTGACAAGGAATCACATCCCAGTAGTAATTGTGTCAAAGCAGTAGGCATGAGTCTTGATGATAGAAAGAGGCATATAAAGAAGGTCAGAGGTTGTTCAAACTGTCTCAAGATAGGGCATAATTCCTTTAAATGCAGAGCTTTCGTTAAATGCGTAGCGTGCCACAAACGACAAAACATTTTATTTTGTCCTGAAATAAGTCAAGTTTGTAAAAACAAACAAGTGTCAAAATCAGATGGTAATAGTCATGACAACCAGCTATCAATAAGTCATTTTAGAAATGTCACTCTTTTACAGACATTATTGGTAAAGATTATTTATGACAACAAAGAGGTGACAATTCGTGCTCTTATCGATAGCGGCGCACAAAGGTCTTATGTTAAGCGTAGTGTGGTGCAATTTCTCAACTTACCAATGATTGACGAAGAGGAATTAGGGCATATAGGTTTCGGAGGTATTGAAACTAAAAAGGAATTACGTAGGTTATATAATATTACTATTACGGACGTTCGCAAATCTGTGAAATTTAACATGAATGTGTATGACGAAGAACGCATATGCGGCTATCTCCCTAGAGTGCATGAAACTGAAATTTTAGAAAAATTGCGTAAAAATAATATTTGTTTAACGGATGTAGGACAATCTCATATGGAAATTGGTTTACTTATTGGTGCGGACTACTGTGGCTTATTGTTAACAAACAGAGTTATTCAGTTGAAAGATAAACTAACTGCGGTAGAGACGATACTAGGTTGGACACTTCAAGGTGTCAAAAGTATATCAGATACCAGTTCCGGGTTAACTAGTTTATTAGTGAACGACATCATTAATTTGTGGGAACTTGAACATCTAGGAATACGTGATCCAGCTGAAACGAAGAGTAGAGAACAGATTGCAAATGAGGCATTGGTGAAGTTTGAAAATTCTGTCATAATAAATCAAGAAGGCAGATATGAGGTATGTTTGCCGTGGAAGGATAGTGAATTTATGGATACTTCTCTGTCTAATAATTATGATTTGACATACAAGCGCTTATTGTCTAATACTAAACGATTGCTCCGTTATAACATTTATAATAAATACAATGAAGTTTTTGCAGATTGGCTTCGTCTCGGTATCATTGAAGAGGTACGAGAAGATGACCGTAGTGGTCATTATCTTTGTCATCATGCAGTGGTGAAAGATTCGAGTCTGACAACTAAAATTAGGCCCGTCTTCGATGCTTCAGCTCGAGACAAATCAGGAAGGTCTCTGAATAGTTGTCTTAGCAAGGGTGTAAATTTATTAGAGCTAATCCCGAAGTTACTCATTAATTTTAGACTTCGGACTGTTGGTGTTACTGCGGATATTGAGAAGGCATTTTTGCAAATCTCAATAAAAAATGATGATCGCAAGTTCTTAAAGTTTCTTTGGTGGGAAGACGACAGAAAAATCGATACTACGACTTTTAGATACTGTCGAGTCGTGTTCGGTCTGACATGTAGCCCTTTCCTACTTGGAGCTACAATAAGACATCATCTGTGTAACCCGTCACTAGAAAAGTCTACGATTGCTCAGAAATTACTAAGCTCATTCTACGTGGACAACTGTGTTACCAGCTTAGAGCCGTGTGATGTCAACGAATTTGTAGATAACGCTAAATCTCTTATGGCTGATGGTAAATTTAATTTAAGGGAATGGGTTATCTCTCCGATGCCAGATATCTCTACTGAAAGACGAAGTGTTTCAGTTCTCGGTTTACTCTGGGATACTGAGACTGACACCATTTCATGCAATATAGATCTTTCATCAGTAAGCACGGAGAAGATCACGAAACGATTATTATTATCAGTTGCACAGCGAGTGTTTGATCCTATTGGGTTCACGTCGCCCACTTCATTAGTTCCTAAGTTACTCCTACAAAAAACATGTGCTTCAAAGTTGAAATGGGATGACAATTTACCTGTAGATATTGCAAAAGAATTTGAGGAATGGTTATCATACATACATCTTTTAAAGGACTACAGTATTCCTCGTAGACTTACAGTACATGCTCTTGAATTGTGTCAAAAGACCATTCATATATTTTGTGATGCTAGTAAGAAATCATTTGGTTGCTGTGTTTATTTAAGATCAGAACAGAATGGTCATGTCACTGGTAGACTAATATTGGCGAAAAGTAGAGTTGCTCCTTCAAAAGAGAAGATTACAATTCCGCGATTGGAGTTGATCGGAGCCTTAGTTGCTACACGATTAGGTAAACAAGTCATTAAATCTTTAGATTTTACTTGTCCAGTTTACTATTGGAGTGATTCAATGGTAACGTTGACTTGGATAAAGAAAGACATACCGTGGGCTACTTTCGTTCAGAATCGGGTTAAAGAGATTCGTGATACTACGAGCGTTTCAAACTGGTTTTATGTTCCAGGTCATCTTAACCCAGCCGATTTACCGTCCAGAGGCTGTGATGCTAAGACTTATATGACCGCAATGGTTAGAAGGTCCTGAATGGCTAAAACAATCTCAGGAACAGTGGCCAAATTTTGATTTTATAGAGGATAAGGAGGCTTTAACTGAAGTAAGACGGTCAGCGATATGTTTAAATGTTTCTAATAATTCATATGATTTTCTTAATGATATTTTACATTTTTCCAAATATTCCAAGATTGTTAGAATGGTTTCATACATTTTGAGATTTATTAATAATAGTCGAGTTCACGATAACAAGAATAGGAGGGTAGGAGTAGTGTCTTATGAAGAGTTTGAAGAGTCAGAGAAATTAATATTGAAGATGGTACAACAGCAGAACGCAGAGTTAATTAATAGCAGAAACTTAACAACTTTTGTTGATGGTCAGAATACTATAAGATTAAAAACAAAGTTGCTTCTTTTAGATACCTCGCAGAGTATTAAGCTGCCCATGGTTTTACCGAATAAGAGTGTAATCGTGAGGAGATTAGTCGAAGAACGCCACATCGTACTGCAGCATGCCGGTTTTAATATTATGATGGTGAATCTACGGAATGAATTTTGGATTATAGGACCGCGTAAACTTATAAAATCAGTACTATTTAACTGTGTTGTGTGCAAGAGGTACAGTGGAACGCGAGCGACAGCTCCTATTGCACCTTTACCAGTAGACCGTTTAGAAGCTTCTGCACCCTTCCAAGTTACTGGCGTGGATTTAGCAGGTCCACTTTTCTTGCGCGGTGGCACGAAGGCCTGGGTGGTAATCTTTACGTGCGCAGTTTATAGAGCAATACATCTTGAACTGACGGATTCCTTGTCTACTGAAGCCTTTCTCTTATGTTTCCGACGGTTCATAGCTCGTAGAGGTCGCGTTCATACGGTATATTCTGATCATGGCACAAACTTTGTTGGAACTAAAGACTGGTTTGCGTCCTTAGACTGGGATAAGATTCAACAACAATCGTCAATTGGTCGTATTAACTGGAAATTAAATCTTCCGTGTAGTCCTTGGTGGGGGGGTTTTTGAGAACGTCTTATACGTTCTGTCAAAGATATTTTACGTAAAGTTTTAGGTAAATCTTGCGTAAGCTATGATGAACTTTTTACTTTATTATGCGATTGTGAAGCTACAATTAACGGCCGCCCATTAACCTATATAGGCGATGATAGTGGCAAAGAGTTAGCTCCCCTTACTCCTGCGTGCTTTTTAAACCCACTAGCCAACGCGGATATTACTACAGATATAGAGGCTATTGACAATAAAGCTCTCACTACACGGTCACGATACTTAAGTGAGTTAAGGTCACATTTTCGTCATCGCTTTAGAACAGAGTATCTGACAACGCTGATTCAAAGGGGTAAAGAGATGTCTCTAGGTCTGAAGGTAGGGGATGTAGTATTGATAGAGACCCCGGAAAGGCGGGTTAAGTGGCCGTTGGGTAGGATCATTGAGATACGGCTGGGTAGAGATGGTAACCCGAGAACAGCGATAGTTCAGACGGCTTCTGGACAGAAGGCTCGTCCATTCCAGAGGTTATATCCCTTGGAGGTGTCGGCAAGTGAAGTAAGCACTTTGAATAGGAATTAGTGTTTTTTATATTTTGATTGTACATTTTGCATGAATGGTATAATGTTATTTGTTTTTCTGTTTTGGGAGGATGTTGACGCACGCTGTTTAAAATATAGAAGACGTAAGCTGTCAACTTTCATTCCTTTCAATAAAAAAGATGTCCATTTATTCATATGTGGATTTTATTTCATTTTCATAATATTGTTGCGCCGATTTAGTAGACTACGAGTATTTTCAACAGGTAGAGTAGGGACGACATCCACTATCCTACCTGCCCGCCCCTTGCCGGCCCAAAAGATGCTTTTTCACGCCTCTTTTGAAGGAACCCATGTTGTGGGATGGAGGAAACACGTGCGCAGGTAGAGAATTCCAAGTGTGGGATGAACGACAGAAGAAGGAATCTTGTTTTGAGCGATTATGGTTAGGGGGCTGTGCTTATGATCATACAACGAGGCGACGACGACTCCAGTGCAAATAAGAGCTCTTAAAGTATCGATACTTATTGATATCGATACTTTAGGAATTTTTCATTATGTAAATTAGAATAATACGAAAACAAACTTCCCCAGTAAAAGTTAACACTTTCTTCAAACGTTCAATTTTTTTTTTCGGTTCAAACTCCACCAAATTTTAAATTTTTTTTTTTCAATTTGTACGATTGACGAACGCAAGACGACGGCGCTTTTGACATCGAGTAAATATCGCAAGATTGATTCGATGCAATTAGTACTTAGTATCGAAACAAAAGTATCGAGTGCTTACTCGTATTTATTAGCATCGGAATTTCCGTTTTGGGCCCGTGACACCACCATCTTGCACCACTAGTGGTGTCAAAGGTATTTTTTATGACCCATTACACTACCGAAGAGCGGCACCACCACCAGGTGGTGTAAAAGGTATTTTTAATACCCAACACACCACCAAAAAGTAGTGCTGTGACAACGCTAACTGTAGCCTATTCTTGTAAATGATAGGCCTTAGGTACGTTAACAAAATTTAATATCAAATCTGTGGGTACAACTAAACAATACTCTCATATGGACATAACAACATAACCTAAAAAAAAATACTAATAAGAAGTTTAATAATAATACACATTATAAAAGCTTGTTGCGAGATAATACCTACTTACGCAAACGTCGCAACAAGCTTTTATAATTTTATGAATTGTGTATAATTTATTTCCTTCTTTTTAGGGCATTTAAATAATTAATTTTAATAACGCAATTTATCTAATGCACGGTCTACGGTAATCTCACCATTTACTAACTGCATTTGTATCTGCAAGATAAAGTCATCGTTAGCGGTTTGTTTTTTGTTTCGTTTAGCCGGAGTTTTTAAAGATTGAAATGAAATAGTATGTAAAACGTCTAGTAAACGCAAGACTGTTACCGAGTTCTTGTTTAGTAGTTTATTTAATTTGGAATGAAAACCTTCTAATGCATTAGTCGTACGATGACGTTCACCAAAAACGCTAAATACATTACTGGTTTGGACTTTAAACCAATAGTTTTGTATGTACTTAAGAAATTTATCAATTGCGCAATTACTATTATAATTTGATTCCTGTTTTATGTAATCAAAACCTTCGAAGATTTTATCTGCTGGAATAAGTGGTAAAACCGCTGTCATGGCTATAATTCTTCTGTCAGACATAGTTTTAGAACAACCTAAGACTTTGGCTTTTTTCCAGATATTACGGGTCCAATGGTAGTAACATCCCCGGACTTCAATCTCGGGAAATGATTTCACAATAGCGTTCATCGCCCCTATTTCATAATCACAATGGAATTTTTGTGGAGCAAATAGTGGTATTTGTGATTTTATTAAATTAAACAGAATATAATAACTACTTTCCTTTCGATTCGACATAAGAGCAAAAATTAACGGTCTAATGTTAGTTATTTCCGTTGTACTATTCATGTCACCGTGCAGACTATATAATTGTTTGAATGGGCTTGGACAACTAGCAAATGTACCGTCACCAAAATATTCATAAACTTTCGGAATTACATTACGTGATTCTTACAAAAAACTAAAATTCGAGTTTCATCATCCATATAATCCGCTAGGACAAACCTGTGAAACTTGAGTGGCACTTCTACTTCACAGACTTCTTTAAATGTAGTCTTAGATATTCCCAACGCCTTATTTCTAGCACCGTATAAGAAATGTTTTACACCATCATAATTTGGTAAGTTTGCAACTAAATTGAGCCCTCTGTTCTTTAAATCAATAATTTTTTTCTCGTACAGTCGAGGTACTGGATCATTGGAAGTCACCACCATCTCCCGTAAATCACACATTTCTTTTAGTACATCATTTTTATATACGTCTGGATCACAAATGTGTTGTTACTGTTTCGTAATCGTAGGATTGTCCTTAACCCAAAAAAAATACAGTTTATTATTACAAAAACGCATAATAAAAATAATGCTGAAACATATTAAAAGAAACAGCGGTGGTGGCTGAGTGGGAACAGTGATGGACTTGCAATACTAGCGGTCAGGGTTCGAACCCAGGTGCCCGGTACCAATGTAAATTTCACTTTGTTGGATTTTATGTGCTTGTCTATCGACTTACCATCTGCTGACGGTGAATGAAAACATCGTGAGGGAAACCTGGATGTTCTAGATGAAATTTTAGATATATCTGAAAAATTGTGCCCGGTTGGCAATAGGCTCGCCACGTATTACATGTAGGACCTCACACCTCTGCCTACCCTACCCTCTAACTACCCTTTCGGGGAAAAATGGCGTGATGCTATATATATATATAATATATATTAAAAGAATCAATCATAGAAACATATTAAAAAATGAAACATTATCAATTTACCTTGGATATAGTAATAGTACCAAGACATTTCATGGTTCTATACTTTGAACACCTCCATATACAGGAACCGTTTTTGTATGTCTTATGCCTGTGATATTTATATTTACCATGAAGCAACGAGTTTCCTCCATGAATTTTTATAAAATTTAAGTCTTCCGGATTTTCATTCATTTTATGTTAATATCTTAGTTAGCAGAAAAAATAATATTGACTCTGTCACTGTCAGATTACTTCAAACAATTTGCTTTTAAATATGCTTTTTAATTTTAAAACTAAAACCATGAAGTTTCAGTGCTTTCATTGCACTGCGTAATTACATGTAATTAGGCAAAGTAATGATTCATACAAGGATAATTATTAGGTACCTACATAAACCAAAGTATAAAGTAAAGTAGGTACAGCTCTTTGGTAGTGTAATGGGTATTAAAAAATACCTTTTACACCACCTGGTGGTGGTGCCGCTCTTCGGTAGTGTAATGGGTCATAAAAAATACCTTTGACACCACTAGTGGTGCAAGATGGTGGTGTCACGGGCCCAAAATGGGAATTTCCCTAGTGCAAGCTGCTTCCTCCGGGCTTTGCTTATTCCCTCCGATTTGCTTTGATCGAGTCCCACAACAGCCAAATTCAATACTAAGTGTACATAAACCAGTTAAAACTGTCAATCATCATCAAACAACATTGGCAGAGGAAAACCGATAATTTACAGCAGTATGTAGCGCATTCTTCGATCGCCGCGCCTATGCCAACAAAATTGCTACTGTTATTATTGCTTCACAATTATAATCGCACTTAAGAATGCTATTAAAGTATGGTATGGCGATAGTATTAAACATTTCAATATGTACGTCCTCTTTAATAGCCGCTAGTCCTATTAATGTGAAAATTTGTGGGAATAGTTGCGGTTCGATGAATGGATTTTATACTTGCTGACCTATAATAGCAAAAAAATAAAAACCGACTTCAAAAACACTGAAATGTTTAAACTTTTCAGTGTTTTTGAAGTCGGTTTTTATTTTTTAACCGACAAAAAAAAGAGGTTATCAATTCGACCCGCATGTATGTAATATTTCCAGAACTGCCCAGTTTTCGTATATGTTAGTCTATATCGGCGTCTGAACAAATGTGCCAAATTTCAAAAGTGTATGTATGTATGTTTTTATGTTTGTGTTCGCATATCTCCGGAACTACAAGTCCGATTTAAGCAATTCTTTTTTTGTTGTACTAGGTATTGTTCAACTTAGGGAATACTGCAAGTTTCATTAAAATTGGTTTAGTAGTTTTTGAGACAGGGAATTTCAACCGACTTCAAAAAAAAAGTTACAAATAAAAAATTATTTTACTAAAAATAAAAACCGACTTCAAAAAAGCTAAAAATAATATAAGAATAGGCACAGACAACATCACACTTCTATATTGAAGTCGGTGACAAATTTTAAGATTTTCTAGAGGATCAAACTCTTCAGCTTTATAATATTGGTAAGATGTAACAAAAACCCTTTTTTTGTCGGGGGAAATCCGTAACAGCACCGTACCCGCCATTGGCTAGACGGCGAGCGTGTGTGGGGCTCTCCCGGCAGAGTGCCAGGCCTACCCACTAAAACCCCCCGGTGTTCTCCCTGCCCTTATGGGCAACTGCAACACCACTCCAACGCGCCCGGGCAAGCCCGACCAACTGGTCGTTTATCACCAAGGGGGGTTGCCAGAGAACACACCAGGGCAATCCCCTTCTATCTATCTGGAATTCAAGGGGAGACTGGGGGCGACGGAAGGGCGTCCCCCAGCAGGTCACTGCGACCTGTACAGATCTATTGTGGGCGACCCCTCTATTTTAAAGGTCTCCAAATAGGCCCGCGGCGTTATCTTATCTTATAATGGGGGGGCCCCCAGGGGGCCCTGCACTTCGACCCTAAAGGATCCTTTGTACTTCCCCAATTTCTACATTCATAGATTGCTATCACCATTTATGGACCAATTGAGTTCACTCTAGAGTCTCACAATTGGTCCAGGGGGGATAGCCTTGAAGTCTTCGGGTTTGGGATATCCGATCCCGAAGAGACTCATTCTCCTACGAGAAAGGGAATCGCAGTGACACAACATGTGTTCCATGCTTTCCTCTCCCTCATTGCAGGCCCTACAGGTCTCTGTGTTGCTCAGACCCATTTTTGCAAGCATACGATTAGTGCCAAAGTGGCCAGTCAGAGCACCCAACAAGAGTCGGATTTGCATTCTGCCTGAATTCATTGTGAATTTGTTGAAGTTATTTAGGCCCATGAACCGCTTGGTGTGCGCCATTCCTTTCTGAGCGACTCATTCATTTTGGTGTCTTCTCTTTGATTGATCTCTGATGACAGAGTTCACTGAACAGTGTGCCAGACTCGCAAAAGGTTCCGGACCCACAAAGTTGGTCTCCGATCCTTGTCTCGCGAGACTATCGGCCTTCTCGTTTCCATAGAAACCTTCATGTCCTGGAATCCATATCAGATGTACTGTATTTTTCTTCGCAAGCTTGTTTAGTACATTGATGGTATTCTGGACCAGTTTAGAATGCACTTTGTATGACATCAGTGCCTTTAGCGCAGCTTGACTATCGCTTAAGATGTATATGTTGAGTCCATTGCGCCTTTTATCAATGTTTTCTTGCGCACAGGCAAGGATTGCATACATTTCTGCTTGAAAAACTGTAGCAAGCTTGCCCATGCTAATACTAGCTTCAAAGCCTTCGGAATAAATTCCTGCACCTGTACCAGTGTCCATTTTGGAACCGTCTGTGTACCAAATCATGCTATTCCTATCAGGAGGCGCTAGTCCTTTGTTCCAGTCCTCCCTTGTTGGGATTTGTATACTGAATGACCTCCTAAAGATGTACCTGGGTATCATCCTGTCAGCGACCATTTCCAGTAGCCAATCCCCTTCTTCTTTGCCAAGTGCTGTGTGTCTCGTGTGGGGCTTAGTTGCATTCCACAGATGTACAGTCTGTAGTCTGTGGAGCGCTTTCTTTGCTTCACTACGTATGACAATGTGCAGCGGTGTGAGATCCAAAAATCTTTCCATCACTGTCACTGTATAAAATGTTTATTCTTCTGTAGGTATTCATGTAAACATCATTAAAATGAATATTCCTCTGTGTACAAAGTTTTATTTATTATAAGTGTATGTATATCAGTTTAAACATTAGCAGGTGGTTTAAATGAGAAATTTATTAGTTGGCCTTTAGTCATAGGTAGTCATTAAAGTATCACTAAGCGATTTGTTGTATATTGTTCGACAATACGGCCGAGACAGTATTGTTGTGGCTGTATCATAACTTAATATACGTTATTTCTAAAATATTCATAGAGAATTTATAATTGCACAGTAGTTACGTAGTATTATAGTTTTATTTAATTTTTTTTTGTAGCCTGAATATTTTGTAAATTTCGCTCATGCATAGGACATAATTAAGTTCTGCTGAATCTCAATAGATACAATTTGAAGGTGATGAATTAGCAACGATTTTGATTTGCTGTAGAGACAAGTAGGACTTTAATTTTCATTATTTTTTGTAAGATGTTTGGAAATGATTCCAAATCGCGAATCATTCTCATACATTGCCATTCGATACTTTCTAACGAAATGAACGTCAAATAATACTTCGGCTACAGGCCAGCATATCGATTCTACAAAATACAAACAAAATCTTTCACTTGAGGCCCTATTTGTTTATTTATTTTCCTGTTTGTCAGGCATCCAGCGCCTGTCGAGCGTCTTCTGTGCTCGATATTTATTGCTTTTCGTTTCGTGGGCGATCAAAATCAAAAGAACATTGCGACGAACATCAATATTATTTTGATTCTCATCGAAAATAAGACGAAAATCGGTAAACAAAAAAATCGAACGCAGACGACCCTCGACAAGCACTCAACGCCAGACGAATAATTCAAAAATAGAACCCCTGGTTTTAACACATATTAATGTAAGCACTTGCTTTCTTTTTTATTAACAGAAGACATCCGAACCTTTACATACTATTATTATCTCTTCCAAATAAAAAAAAAATACATTTACATACACTCTTCGTAAAATTTGTTTAAATGTTTACTAAATAACGGATACAAAAACAAGTTGACATTCAAACGTACTTGACAACATCTTGCGCTGTTTGAGTAAGTAACTATATTATTATTTCAAATCTGAAATTTAGATCACATTAATGGTACACGCCCGAGGCAACAGCAACTTATGAGATTGCCGGATAGTAACTATTCCTAATAAAATGGCGTGTAGGTAGGTAATATCTTTATAAATACCATTATATTGTACTTAACACTAACAGATCTCAGATTATAATATGTTTAATATAATAAAGTTAGTAAAGTAGAACAAAATTCTTGTTCACTACACAAATAAATGCCTTTTTAGACTTCAAAAAGGGCATAACTACACTCTTATTGTGTAACTTAAAATTATTTATGATCACGTAAACTTGGCAGTCAAAGAACGGCCATCTTTGTTTTATACGCAGGGGAAATGCATAACTCATTTCGCGTTTGGCTACGTCGCGTGGTTACGTCGGCAACAGCCACTGCCATTGGAGGCAGAGGCCATTTATAGACCGCGGTCTACCTACTTAAACCCAACGATGAACCCTCACGCCTTGGTGGAAGCACGTCCATCACCGACGTATCCCCCATCCATACATGAGGTCCTCCTCGGTGTTGTCATGGGAACTGGGATGGACACTTTTAAGACCTCTTCGGTCGCCTTATAAAAGGCAGTCGGCACTTACTTGTATACAGGGCTATTTCTGGACAACCCGCCAATTTTTTTCCCCTTCATTCTATAGCTGTTATACAATCAATTTATAAAATAATGTTTTTATGAAACGTTTAAACTTTTCCGTACGTAAATTAAAATGATGGTCTTTTTTGTTCATTGCGCACGGGATGGCGCCCAGCGCAAATAAGTAGGTATTCGTACATGCTACAGATTTTTTGCCAGTTCTGCCCCCCTAGACAAATGCCACATGCTAATTTTACCGCAGTCGTTCCAAAAAAAAAATGTATGGAGATGACATTAGCTGCGGAAAAAATATTGTGAGGTTGTCTGACGCTAATGTCATTTCCATACATTTTTTTCTATGGAACGATTGCGGAAATGATTGTGTTTGGCATTTGTCTAGGGCAGGGTTTCCCAACCAGTGAGGCGCGCCCCACTTGGGGGCCGCAGAGTGAACCAAGGGGGGGCGTAGCGAGCGGCTCCAGAATTAAACTGTATAAAGTAGGGTAGATTAGCCTGTTTTCGACCAATTAGTGGAGTTGCCAACTTTGGGAGTAAAAATATGTGTGTTCTGACATGAATTTCGTATCAAAATAAATTGTGGTAACTCCTCATATAGTCTATTTTTAATAATTATATATTTTATAATAGTCAAATTAACAGTTTTTTTTATTATTAAATCCAAGCGTCAAATTGCCGATTTTACCAGTTTTCGACCAAAAATTCTAGTTTTCGTCCATCTGTTGACCAGTTTTCGACCAATTAATTAAGAAAGATTTTTATGAATAAAAGTATGATAGAATATATATATTTTTTAAATAAAAATACTAAAATAATCAGCTTTTAATATTTATTAAGGCTGTGTCTATTTGAACCCGGGTCCTAATCATCATCATCGACCTACACTCGTCCACTGCTGGACATATGTCTCCCCTAATGCACGCCACCGCTCCCGATCTTCGGCTACTCTCATCCAGCCCACTCCAGCCAGCCTACATATATCGTCATCCCATCTTGTCGCAGGGCGTCCCACACTACGTTTACCGAGTCGCGGTCTCCACTCAAGCACCTTACGACTCCAACGGCCGTCAGTTCTGCGGCTCATTAGGCCAGCCCACCGCCATTTCAGTTTACTAATTCGGTGGGCTATGTCGGTGACTTTGGTTCTCTGACGGATCACATCATTTCTGATACGGTCTTTCAGAGATACTCCGAGTATAGCCCTTTCCATAGCACGCTTAGTGACTTTAAATTGGTGGACTAGTCGAGCCGTGAGTATCCACGTCTCGGCACCGTATGTCATGACTGGGAGGACGCACTGGTCGAAGACTTTCGACTTAAGACACTGAGAAATGGGTGACGAGAAGACATGTCGAAGCTTACGAAATGCTGCCCAGCCCAGCCGAATTCTTCTGTTGGCATCTCGAAGTTGTTTCTGCCTAGTTGTAGAGTTTGCCCTAGGTACACATATTCCTGTACAACTTCGAGAGATACTCCATTTACTACAACCTGTCCCAGATCAACGAGCTCGTTGAACATGACCTTGGTTTTATCCAAGTTTATCCAGAGACCGATGCGTTCGGAAGACTCAACCAGGTTGTTCACCATCTCTTGTAAGTCTTGCAGAGTTTCAGCCATAATGACGATATCGTCCGCGAATCGTAAGTGTGAGATGCACTCGCCGTTTATATTAATGCCACGTCCTGTCCAGTTGAGCGTTCCGAATACATCCTGCAGCGCAGCGGAGAAAAGAGTTTCGGTGATATTACATCCCCCGGCCTCACACCACGTCACAGGAGGATAGGCTCAGTTTGACCATTCTGGACAACGACGAACATATAAGCAGCGTCATACAAACATTTTAGCATTTCGATATATCGCCAATAAACTTGGCACCTCTGCAAAGACTCTAGAACAGACCAGGTCTCGACGGAGTCAAAAGCTTTCTCATAGCCCACAAATGCCATGCACAGGGGTTGGTTATACTCATTGGTCTTCTGTATAACCTGCCTTACTGTGTGAATGTGGTCTATGGTGCTATAACTCCGTCGGAACCCGGCCTGCTCCGGAGGTTGAGCTTCGTCAAGTCTTCGTGTAAGACGGTTCGAGACGACTCTTGAAAACAACTTATAGACATGGCTCAAGAGTGAAATTAGTCGATAGTTCTTCAACAAAGTCTTGTCGCCCTTCTTGAAGAACAATACGCCTAAACTCCATGTGCCATGCCTTAGGAGTTCTCCCGGAGAAAAGAATAGAATTAAATATACGCTGGAGCTCCTTCAGTATCGGCTTGCCAGCAGCTTTTAGAAGCTCCTCCGTTGTGACTCCATCCTCCCCCGGGGCTTTTCCATTTTTAAGTTGCCCAAGAGCCTTCTCGATTTCGTCTAGGCTGATGTCTGGGAGATCCTTCGTTGCATGGCGGGTTAAGGTGGCTCTTGGATCCTTCTCATCCGGCGCGGGACGGGGTGAGTGCGACGCGTATAGCTGACTGTAGAAGGTGCTAGTGCTAACTTCCGAAAGAATCTCCGATTTCGAAGCGACGATTTCTCCGTTTACTTTGGTCAACTTCGTCAACGGGTCCTAATCGGACGTCTATTTATTCCTAATCAAATCCGGAGTATGAAAACATGCAGTTTTAATTCAGACTCATGTGGTCACAATATCTAACCTTTTTTTTAAGGAGGGGTAATCTCTTTACGATTCGACAAGGGACTGAAAAGCTGACAAGGCCGCCCCAAGGATATGCCATTGGACTCGGGTATTAACCCCATACCTGGCTAAACCACCCTCCAGCAACTTTTAACTCCATAGAGGCACAATCAGGATCGGCGTTAGCCATTCCCCGAGTGCGCCCACTGCAGACTGGCACGACGGTGAGCCAGCATCACTGACCCAAGCGCAGGGCCTTACTCTACGGAGGGGTCGCCAAGTGCAATAATGCCCCAGACGGGCAGGCCAGGGGTAGAAAAGTAATGTCTCCCAACCGGTTGTCGGCCGGCCGGGCCATTTCATCCCCAGCTTGCTTGAATATTACTAATTAAATTTTAATATTTTTACAATGAATTTCTAATTAGAATGTATAATAATATTTATGAAATAGCTTTAATTAACTTTAAACTTTAACTAACCAAAAAACGGTCGATAATTGGAATGATTTTACACTATAAGTAGGTACCCAATTTTCGACCAACATGACTTTTCGAATTTTCGAAGTATTTATTTAAAAAGTAAACACAATCTAAAATTTATTTTGATTAAGAAGTGGGAGTTAATTAGAATTCATTCAAATAGTTTTGAATAATTAATTCAATTCTTTTGATTTTAGCTAAACGAAAAAAGGCAGTCGGAAACTGGGATGATTATATCATATTTCTAATTTTCGACCAACAACATTGTTTGTCATATTCAGTTTATATTAACAAAGTAAAATATTGGACGAAAATTGGCCATTAGATAATATAATGTAAATAAAGCTCACATTATTAAATTAGATTTAATATCTTTCCATACATTTTAAAACAACATAGAAATCTTATTTGTAGGTGCCTTACCTATTTTTCGACCACCCGGTCGAAAACTGAATTTTTTGAGTAAAGCGTGTACCCTTTCTTGACCACCTCATTTTATGAATTTGGTCATGAAATTTACGTTAAAATCTAATTAATCCACACAATAAAGGTCATAAACTAGCTGCACAAACAATAAATAATCCAATATTACTTAAGATTAATTAAAAACTTTCCGTACAAGTAGTGGCACCTTACTATTTTTTTCTTAATATTCAACGCATGTGACGCTCTCCGCTGCTAACCTCAGACAAATAATTGGTTAGTTTTCGCAGCTTTCGTTCAATTCTTCTAGTTTGTGTGTGTGGGGGGGAACAATGTATTCAGGTTGCTCCTTGTTTATGTTTTGGTGATGCAAGTATACCAATATTACTATTTTTGATCATTTAACAAGGGAGGACCGTTAAATGGTCGAAAATTGGCAGTGGTCGGGAAACAGGCGCATCTACCCTATATTGAGGAAAATGATCTTCGCTGTGGACTGACTATGAAGCCAAGGATTCACCAGTTGGTTAATAAAGAGCAGCCATAGTGCTCTCGTTATTTGTATGTTTTACTTTTCTTAGTTGATTAGACTACTTTTGAATAAAACTAATTACACCAATTTTTTTTTATCGTTTGTTTCATTCATTGTTTTATTTTGACTCCCCATTTCGGCCCATAGCCCGGGGGCGTAGTATGTGTTGGGTGAGGCGCATAGGGTAAAAGGTTGGGTACCCCTGGTCTAGGGTCTCTAGATCGCGCAGGGCGGTGAGGAGCCTACGCACCTAGATATTTAGGATTTAAAAAGTGGTCGTAATATGTGGATTTAAACAAAAAATCTTTAACCCGGGCCTTTTATATTACTTACTTTATCTTATATTCAATTTTGGTGAAAGGTCCAAAAATAAACCTGTATTGTTGCCTCGATAACAGCTGTCAAATTTATGTGCATATATCTAAGTTGCCTGACCTAAATAAATAAAAAAATCGAAAGGTATCGTAATAGTTCACTTACACTTACTTACCCTTGTTATTTTTGATAAGCAGATATAGCACCTATTCTGATCAGCAAAAAATATCCTGAAATTGGTAACTGAAAAAAAAAACGATTCAAAAACTATTTTTTCAATTTTAATTATAATGCGGTTAGCCTCATTACCTCACACTTCCTGCATCGGAGGATTAAATATTGTGTATTTTTCTTTCTTTTAAGGTTATTTTAGTTCATTGCAATATTTAACATAGATTAATATAGTAAAGTAAAGTAAGTTAAAACGTATCTCTACTATCCTGCGTCTAACATAAAAACAAACTGTTGTTCGTGTCTTGTTCTTGTTGCACAAACACAGATAAACTTGAGTTACTTGATAAATAAGGATTCCTTGATGATTCCAAAATACGTTTTTAACCGACTTCAAAAAGGAGGTTCTCAATTCGATGCGTGTGTTTATGTTACACAATTACTCCGCCAATTGTGGACCGTATTTCAAAATTCTTTTTGTATTCGATAGAGTATACTGAGGTGGTCTCATTGTTACCAAAGTCAGGCTCTGATGATGAGATCCCATGAAAATCGAGGGTAACCGTTCAATTTTTTAGGCACGTCCACGTGTTTCATGTTTTTTTCAAAGCTATTCAGGTATTTGCGTGTGGTAGTCATGAAACGAGCTGATGATGGAAGGATCCTTAACTTTTAGGAGTTAGTTGTAAGTTTTTTAAATTGCTGGTATTAAATTCAACGATGATCTCTTATAAATTATTAATCGATCGAAAATTAATTATTAGATGATTGAGAATTAAACTAACGAAATTATTAAATGAATTCTAGAAGATCTCCTCAAAAGTCTTTCAATATAGAAATGTGATGTTGTCTGTACCTATTCCTATATTATTTATAGCTTTTTAGTGTATTTAAAGTCGGTTTTTAGTTTTGTAAAAAATTTTTTGTTTTGTTTACAATACGTACCTACTTACTATACGAGTATTGAGTGCGCTGGGTCGCAAGACATCTTATTAAGTGAATTTACAAACGATATACAATTTTTTTCTGGGCCACGTCAATTGGTAATGTGCGGTGTAATAGCGTACAAAAATTAATACAGTATTATTTTGACTTTATTTACGCGGTCACTAATAAATTCGTCATGTTGTCACTCCGCAGGTGCCGCACGATCATGTTACGAGATAGCCGAGCTTATAAATCACCACCATTTTTGAGTGACGCACCTTTGTCTATCGATTATTCCGATAGACAGAGTAATGACTTGTCATTACCCGAGATTTGCATCTGGCGTTGGGTATTAGCAGCGATATTCGAGATTTTTAACAACAGTGTATCAATTATCGGGTGGGCCAGCGGCAATTTATCAACGTAACGAGGTTTAATTTGTAGGTAAATTCGGGCAGGAAAAGGAAGTGCGCGCTCAAATGCTTTTGACGCCTGTTGAAGTTTTAATTAATATTTGATTCAAGTAGGTTAACATTCCTGGACGGTTAAAGGTGTCAGTGATTATTTCAAGTTGGCATGCATATTATTATTTTACTTATGAATATTAAAACAAAGTATGTGTAAATTCATTCTTTATTCTAAATTCAATTGGACATCGATTGTCACAACCTACAAGTTGGCTTAATACGATCAGGCGAAGGTCTTGGGAAGCCACTAGATGCGGCCAGAGTGGGACCAAAGCCAAAAGGTTTAAGTTCCACAGGAAGAGATAAATAAAAAGCTGCAAAAAGTAACAGGAAGCAATAACACCATTTATCTTTTCTAAAAGTAACATTTCTTTAACGGTCCAAAAGGTTTGCCACAGGCACAATACGAAATCTACCAAGGATGTAAGAGAGATTAGGCTCTATAATAATCCGTGCCGAATAATAGCCAAGCTTGTTAGCTTTGTGCAGTTAATGGGACAGGCGAACGAATGACCGGGCGCCGCCGCTGGTGCCCGGCTCCTGAAATATTAGCACAGGTATTTATTAATGATATTGGAACTGCAAACCGTATGTATGGTATTAAAATTTAAGTTTGTATGAAAAAACACAGCAGCTTTGTAATCAGCACTTTGGACGGATAGAAACCTACTGCGACTATCCAGTGATACTGTCGCGATGTAAATGTTCGTGAAGCAGTCACTAGTCTTATGTGTTGCGACTGCATCGCGTTTTAATCGCATCTGTGTCGCTGCAGAATGTCGCACTGTGAATAGGGCCTTTTTAAGGCGTAGTGTCGGTCGGCACGTCTCTACGCTGTCGCCACTATGTCGCCTCCACAGCACCGCCATAGTGTTGCTCAAAATCAGTCTTGGGTCTTGCAGTCTCGCGAGACTCTTAAGACCGAATCCTAGACCAACACCAACACTGACTCATGAAATATTTGAGTAAGATTCTTACTCAAATCTTGCATGAGTATGTATTCATTTTGGTCTTGCTACAATTAGGCCGATCTTGGTCTCGGTCTTGTAGCAATCTGCAAGAGTCTCGCAAGACTGCAAGACTGAGAACGATTTTGGGCAATACACCGCCACCGTACCGTTACCGCGCCACTGACGCGCCGCCACCGCGCCGCCACCTCGCCGCCTGCCGGGACTTACGAAGTTCATTTTGCCATTTTCTTTACATTTAGTAAGCACAATTTTTTTTCATTAAATTGGACATCTTGTGTGATTTTCGTAGCTAGCAATGTATTCTTGACAACCGTATTGTGATATAGAAAAATCAACCGGTGACGGCGTAGTGGCGAGCTTTATGAGTTGCGTATACACGACGTAGAGGCGCGGCGCGACGTGCGGTAGGTACGGTGTAGGCGCGGCAGCAGCGGTACGGTGACGGTGTAGGCGCGGCGACACGGTACGGTTTCGGCGCGGCCTCGTGTACATCAGCCTTTAGGAAATATCCTAGGTACATACAATGGGTAGGAACAATAACATATGTTTTTTAAAGTAGTCTTGCTTGGTTCAATTGTTGTAACAAAAAGAATTGTGTTCTGTATGAAGTGGGGCGAGCTTGCCAAAATAAACGTAGCAATCTAGTAGATTTGTAAGCTAATTTTCATTAGCCTATCGATTTCATTAGATCGTGAAAGTGTGACACCACAAGTCTTTTAGGGTTCTGGGCATGCCCATCGTGCCCACAACGGTGGGTCCGCCCTTGGGTTACCTTTCTTACATGAGGGTCACGAAGTGCGGCGCTCTAAGCTAATTCGCTTTGTTCTGCAATCGTTAGCGTCGAGAGTCAAAAGCAAAAGCAAAAATATGTGTTTATCGTCTACATGGCCACAAAGTAGTGCTACAAGTAGACTGGTATTGTAATCTGTGCCTAGACATAAGAGATAGACCTTAGTAGTGAAAATTCAATCTTTGTGGTAAGCACGTACACACAACGCCGCAGACTTTATATGTTGACCTTGAGACCTCGCTTATGTCGTTTGTTTGTAACACTGCGAACAGTGCGGACCCAAGCGACGGCTTTCGCAAAGCAAATGTAAAGCTTGATTTATTGCTGACTGCATATTTTTAACGCTGGACTCTGAGCGTAAGCGAATTCGCTTGGAGTCATTTTCGTGGCCTAGGCATTATATTAGAATTTAGCTATCAATCGCCTAAGACCCTTATGAAGATTAACGTCAGCCCTGGCTTTTGCAAAGTTCTTTTCATACACAAGGGGTTATTTGATACCACTTAAGCGGTAGCCTGCTATAATTATGGTGAATTACGGTGACTGCTCCGCAGATAGATAACTTGTTGACACAGATAAATGTTTGAATAGATGGTGCAAAAAATTCTGCTGCGGTCTGAAAGCGCTTATCAATTTTTAAACTGTATTCTTTGCCTCAACGCTATAATAATAATAATAATCATCATCATCATCACAGCTCATATAGGTCCCCACCGAGGGGCACGAGCCTACCCTAACTAGTTATGTTAGGGCGATTAGCCCTTAGTTAAACTACGCTGGTCCAGTGCGGATTGGTTGACTTCACATACACCTTTGAACTACTTCGCAGGTGTATGCAGGTTTCCTTACGATGTTTTCCCTCACCGTAGGAGCGTCAGATATATGTGCATATGTAATAATGATAATAAAGTTTATTTCCTCAAATACATACATATAATGGTTAATTTTTACAAAGCAAAACGACGATTTAATTGCTGAAGCTGGTGCCTTAACTAGGAAGACCTGTATTAAAGGACAAATTTAATTTTGTTATCTGATTGAACAAATTTACAACAAATAGTTCAACAAGGGTTTGAAAGTAAGCAATCACACCGTAACAAAAGAGGGTGTGTACTTTTTACTCACAGATTTCGATTCTGAGAAAATCATCAACAATTTATCGACGCTAAAATGTTACAGGTTTCAGCAAAATTTGTACATTCTTATTTTTTTAAGAATAAAATAGAAATAGTATACATGTCAAGTGTTACTTATTTTTTTCATAAGTATTCCGTAATCAATCCGTAATTTAAAATAACAGACTGTCACGGACACTAACCTTTTTTGTATATTAGTTTATTGCTCATCTTATATTTTAAAGTGACAGATGTCAAAATGTCTTTTGGTTAATTAAAACGAACCGAATTGGAAGACTCGAGGCTTGTTTATTTCTATTTTTAACCAATTCCACGATATTATGGAAACATTTTGGTGACCCTGACGTGATCTTATTTACGTTGTACCAAGTATTTTGATGACTCTGGGCAACGCACCAAGCCTACACGGAGGATTCCTGGTCTTGTTCATGTGACGGACGGTCTGCAAGGATACTTCGTGTAATTACCAAGGAAGGTTCGGAAGAACATTGGCTGTTCTACATAGGAAGCACCCGCATCGAACGAGTACTTATTAACCAAAACATATGTATCGACTAGTCTCGATTTAAGGAAAGTCTGTCAGGTATTCGGTAGGCTTCTGCCTTCAAGTAAGTGACTGGCGTTATTTTATTAGTTTTCCTTTTTTCCTCTATTTTTCATACATTTGCTCTATCCGTTTTGGTTTACAATGCCTTCGGATAACGAAAGTTTAGACAGTGGGAGTACAGTTGTAGAGAGTAACTTACTCAGAGAATTAAAAAAGAAAAGAGGTATCGAAAAGGGCAAGTTAACTTTATTCAAAAAATATTTATCAAAGCTAGACGTTAGTTCGCTAACAATAGAGCAATGTTTAGACCTTGAGTTGCGTACTGAGAGGTTAAGTACAGTTTTCGAACGGTTTGAAAAGGCTCAAGATAATATTGAGACATTGTGTACTAGTTTAGATGATGAGACGTGTGAGCGAGAGACCTTTGAAAACTTTTACTATGAATCTATTTCTATGGCAAAAGGTTATCTAAAGCAGCACACTGCCGCTTTATCTAATTCAACCCAAAGTAACACACATGGCACTCAACTGGAATCGTTTAACTCTATAAAATTCCCAGATATTTCTTTACCGTCCTTTTATGGCGACATAACGCAGTGGATTGAGTTTAGGGACTCTTTTGAGGTTCTTGTAAATCAAAGTAACTTAAAATCCATACAAAAATTTAAATATCTTCGTAGCTGTTTGAAAGACAGTGCGCTAGAAGTTATCAGTTCATTAGAGTATTCTGAAGATAATTATTTGATAGCTTGGCAGCTTTTATGCGAACGCTATAACAATCCGAAGGTTCTCGTTTATAACCATTTGAGAGCTATTTTTAATGTCGATATGATTGCCACTAATGCCTTGTCTTTACGAAACTTAGCTGACAATATTTCTAAGCACTTACGAAATCTAAAATCACTCAATGTTTCTGTAGAGAACTGGGATATATTAGTTATATATTTTTTGTCGTCTAAACTCGAACTACCAATGCAGCGAAAATGGGAAGAAAAAATTAACTCTCGTGAACTACCAACTTTACAGGAATTCAAATCTTTTCTACGAGCTCAAGCCGACCTGCATGAGACGCTTAGCCAGACCAGACTGTCGCGGAACGCAGCTTGTAAGTTCATCGCGAAAGGCCTTGCTATCCACGGTCTCTCCGGGTCCTAATACTAAGGTAGCCTTTAATAATAATATACACCGTAATCAATGTCCTAACTGCAAAGAATGTCATTATATTAACCAATGCCCTAAATTTTTAGCCCTGAATGCTCAGTTACGTTTTCGAGTAGTAAAAAAGTTAGGCTTATGCGTAAATTGTTTAGGCTCTAATTATATTCTACCAAATTGTAGAGCTACTCGCTGTCGCACATGTAAGGGAAAACATCACACCTTACTACACATGACTCAAAATGAAGCCACACAACAATTGTCGACAATGTACACACCAGAGTCTACTCAGACTTCTATCGAACATCAGTCTGTTAATTTGCTTACCAATCAACAATCAATGAATACGACTTTGAGTACTATTGATAACAACTTACCAATACATTATAAAAATATAATTTTATCTACGGCACGTATAAACGTATTAGATTCTGATAACCAATTACATACAATGCGAGCTTTATTGGATTCAGGCTCACAGTCGAATTATATTAGCGAAAACGCGTTCAAGAAGTTAAAATTACCGACACGAAAACTAGACGTAGAGGTCGTAGGGTTTAACAAAAATATAACCAATATTAGTCAGTTATGTAATTTAACTATAAATTCTATGAATAACTCTTTTTCCACCAATATATCTTGTTTTATTGTCCCTACAATATGTAGTTTGCCTTCATGTTTACCAATCTCACTTAACATTCCAAAAAGATATAACCTAGCTGATATCTCTTTCTATGAGGGAGGTGAGATTGATATTATTATTGGTGCTGAGCTATTTTATCAGCTTCTTTGCATTGGTCAATATCGTCTAGGCAGCGGATTACCGATTTTACAAAAAACTCAATTAGGTTGGGTAGTTTCAGGCTGTGTATCGGTTGCAAATATCCCTCCAAGGGTAACATGTAACGCTGTAGTAAATAATATATTGAATGAAAATGACAGTTGTCGTATGAAACCGAAATTTCTTGATGATGATATTGACAATTGTGAGATTTCTTTTTCCGAACATAAAAGAGCTTCTGATGGTAATTTTGTTGTAACAATTCCCTTGAAGGAGCCTGTCACGTCGCTTGGTTCATCTCGACCTATAGTATTTAAACGATTTAAAGCTCTAGAAGCAAAATTTGAAAAGGACCCTTCATTTAAACAAAAATATGTAGATTATATGAGAGAATTCAAGGAATCAGGCCACATGATTGTCAGAAATTCGTCCACACCTTGTAATTATTTACCACACCACGCGGTTCTGAATTCTCATAAAATTACTACTTCGGTTAGAGTGGTGATTGATGCGTCTTTTAAAACCGGCACGGGCAGGTCCCTAAATGATATTCAATACAAGGGTACAATAAACCAAGATAGCTTAGAAAATATACTACTTCGTTTTAGGAGGTATAAATTTATTATAAGTGCCGATATAGAGAATATTTATTAACCCAGCACAACAAGATTTACAGTGCATTTTATGGCGCGAAAATCCTACGGAACCGTTACTGACATATAATTTAACCACACTTAGCTTTGGTTTGAAATGTGCTCCCTACCTAGCCACTCGTTGTTTGCAACAGTTATCGGAAGACAATAAGCATCTATTTCCGTCTGCGTCTGCGGCTATAAGTACTGATTTTTATATGGACGATTTGCTACATGGAAGCGACAATGAATTGCAATTAGTAGAGACATCTCTACAAATCGATAAGATTTTACAGTGTGCGAATTTTCACTTACGTAAGTGGAATTCTAATTCACGCACCGTGTTAGATAATATTATGTTCGCTAAAAATATTTCTACACATTCCAATGATACTAATTTGACTTCACTAGTACCCGATACGTTAAAGGTATTAGGGCTCGTATGGTCAAATGACAATGACACTATACAATACACTTTTCAAGTAGAGCCAGGATCATCACAGTTAACCAAGAGAAGGATTTTATCTATAGCCTCTTCGATTTTCGATCCTTTAGGTTTAGTAGGTCCTGTAATAGTTATAGCGAAATGTTTTATACAACGTTTGTGGAAAATTAAAACCAATTGGGATGAAATCTTACCAATTGAATTACGCCAGGAATGGTTAACATTTTATAATAAATTAAGCTCACTCAAATCAATAATTATACCACGGCATGTCTTGATCGATGACTACGTTATATTTGAATTGCATGGGTTTTGTGACAGCTCATTGACAGCATATGGAGCAGCTATATATGTCCGGTCTATTAATAGTAATGGCGATATTCTTGTTCGTTTATTTTATGCGAAATCTAGAGTTGCTTGAAATGAGACAATACCTAAGTTAGAATTACGAGCCTGTTTGTTGTTAGCAACATTATATGACAAAGTGATAAATGCTTTTAAAGGAGATAATATTCCTAACACATATTTTTGGTCTGACTCAAGTGTAGCACTGGCTTGGATAAATTCACAATCCGAAAAACTTACAACTTTTGTTAAAAATAGAGTATGTGAAATTAAAAAGTTAACCGATATTAAGGATTGGCACTGGGTTTCCTCTGGTGACAACCCAGCGGATTTATTGTCACGCGGATTACCCGCAGATAAGTTGTCTGCTTGTACCCTCTGGTGGCAGGTACCTTCGTGGTTATCAAAACCTATCTCTGAATGGTCTTTACAGCAGTGGAATTCAGATGGTATTCCTCCATTTTGTATTGAAGAGTCAAACGAGACTTGTTGTTATATTTCTTTAAATATTTCTAATGAAAATTTTGTCTTAACTCTATTTGAACGTTATTCGCGACTCAAAAAATTAAATCGATGTTTTGCGTATGTATTAAGGTTCATTTATAATTGTAAAAATCCGAACAATAAACGTGTGAATTCATTGTCAGTTCAAGAGTTAAATGACGCACTGAATAAATTAATTAAATTTGCCCAAATTCAGACGTATTCCAAGGAGTATAATTTACTTAATAGTAATAAACAGATTTCTAACTCGTCAAAATTATCTTGTATGAATCCTATAATGGTCGATGGTCTTATTCGAGTAGGGGGTCGATTAAGTCATTCAAATTTCAATTATGATAAAATTCACCCTGTTATTCTACCTCCTAAACATCCACTTACTGACCTGATTGCAGTGGATTTCCATGAGCGTTTGTTACACGCCGGCCCGCAGTTATTATTATCTTCATTTCGGGAACGTTATTGGCCAATTCACGGTAAACAATTAGTGAACAAAATTGTCCATAGGTGTGTGACTTGCTTCAGGGCTAAACCTAGGGTAGATACACCAATGATGGGTAACTTACCTCAGACGAGAGTAAACTCGTCACCTCCCTTTCATTTTACAAGTGTTGATTATGCGGGGTTTTTTAATATCCGAGACCGGAGGGGGCGAGGTTACAAGGTATCTAAGTGTTATATTGCTATATTTATATGCTTATCAACCAAGGCAGTTCATGTAGAGTTAGTTTCTGGCTTGGATACGAATAGTTTTCTCTTAGCTTTTAGGCGATTTATATCTCGGCGCGGGAAACCTAGGGAAATGTTGAGTGATAATGGTACCACATTCCACGGGGCTAATAGTGAAATAACCGAACTATATGACTATCTCAGACACAACTCTAATGAATTAGTAACCGCTCACGCGAATGAAGGGATACTTTGGAAATTTTTACCAGCTTATGCACCTCATATGGGTGGATTACATGAAGCTGCAGTAAAATCGTGTAAGTTCCATCTTAAAAGAGTTTTAGGTAATGCTTTATTGACCTACGAGGAATTTTCCACTATTTTATCTCAAATAGAGGCAACACTAAATTCTCGCCCGTTATGTCCTATTCCGAACTCGAACGACGACGAGATATTTTATTTAACGCCAGGCCACTTCTTGTTAGGTAAGACTCCTATTGCCATGCCTGATTATGACTATACAGAAGTGCCATCAAATCGACTTACCCATTACCAGCAATTACAACAACTTCAACAAGATTTTTGGAGACGCTGGTCGAGGGATTACATCGGACTTTTGCAGACCCGCACTAAATGGAAACAATCCAAAGGGCAAGGCCTTCAAAATGGCACCGTGGTACTGCTGAAGGAAGATCGGCTGCCCCCGAATTTATGGCGACTAGGACGTATCGTAAACTGCTGCCCCGGCACTGACGGAGTCACGAGAGTAATAGAAGTTCGTACCTCGAAAGGGATTGTCAAGCGAGCATTCAGCAAAATTTGTCCTCTACCCATCTAGGCGCCGCAGCATGTCACGGACACTAACCTTTTTTGTATATTAGTTTATTGCTCATCTTATATTTTAAAGTGACAGATGTCAAAATGTCTTTTGGTTAATTAAAACGAACCGAACTGGCAGAGTCGAGGCTTGTTTATTTCTATTTTTAACCAATTCCACGATATTATGGAAACACAAACCATGCAATACCTACGTAAAACGATATTCAACAAATGATATTCTTCAATCCCACAAAACTAGGTAAGTACTTAATTCCAATTTCTTTGCATACAAATGGACAATCGTGCGGCACCGTTGCGGCATCTAGTTTATTACTATCTTTGTAGACATGGCGGCAGTATGCGGCTGACAAAACGGAGGCATTATGAATACTGGGTAGGTATGATGCATAGATTTCGTCCGCAATTAGCATGGCCAGCCAATCGTGGCTTATTAGTGATTTGTTATTGCAAACGTGGAATTTCACGCTGCATTTTTATTGATTGTCTGGTTTATTCGATAAGTTACATTTTCTAAGCATAGGTAAGTATGGACTAGAAATCGTTATCAAACTGGATGACTTAATAAAGAAAAACGAAATTATATTCATTGGCTATAAGTATTGCTTGATTTATTAAACAAATATGTATGTCAAGACCACTTGGGCGACAAAATGTTAATTAAACGTATTAAAAATAAGTTTCAATTAAATAGATTTATCAAAATCAAAATCTATACGATCGATGGCCGATTGCCGATGAGTTACAAATATTTGCGTGAACACATTGTTCTCGAGTCACAGATTACAGATCACAGACTATATTTATGCATTATCTAATATAGATAACAGTAATGTAAATTAATGTAATGTAATGTAGTAACAATAATTCTGTGCTAATGTAAAAACATTGTTATTTGTAGGTAGGTTTATTATAGGCAGGCGAAGGCAGGCATTTGCCCAACAAAGCCCATCTAGTGACCCTGCCGAGAAGGCCTGCGTGCTCGGTTTGTCCCGTGTACGCCGCAGTAAGGCTTCTCCGTCTGGGGGATTTTCTTGGTATTCTCGGACAACCCAATGGTCCAGCTAGCCCGGGCGCGTTGGTAGTGATGTCGCATTGTGGACCCTACCACGCGCGCCCATAAGGGCAGGGAGAACACCGGGATGTTTATTGGGTAGGCCCGGTACTCTGTCGGGAGAATAGATCACATACGCTCGTCTTCTAGCCAACGACGGGTACGGTGCGGTCTATTTATCTATCTGTAATTTAGGGGTGGCTGTGGGCGACGAGTAGCGACCCTCAGCGAGCCACTGCGACTGCGACCTGTACAGATCTATTGTGGCTGACCCCTCCTCAAAGGTCTCCAAATAGGCCTGAAGCGTTAAAATAGCCGATGCCCTTTTTTGGAGACAGAGCCTTTGCTTCATAAGATGGCAAACTAGGTCCGCCCAGAGCTCGGCTCTTTGTGTGGATGAGAGCATAGTATTCACAGAGGATGTGAGATGGTGTCTCGTCATCCTCACCACAGAATCTGCACGTGGGGGCATTTGCTAATCCCATTCTGTGCAGATGTTTGTTGAGTTTACAGTGGCCAGTCAAGGCTCTATAGTGAGAACCTTTAGTTGGCCTCTGTTCAGTTGGAGGTTTCGCATTGCGATGCGGTCCTGCATTCCCCTCGGAAAAAAGGCAGGTATATATGGTATTAGGTATAATATTGCTTCGCTCTGTTTTTATACCATGAATGTGGCAAACAAGCATGCGGGTCGCATGATGGTAACGTGATGGTAAGCAGCATATAGACGTCCGCGACACCCTGGGATATCACTCGCTTGTTGCCGACTCTATAACCCTCTTAATTGAATGGTCGTATTGTTGGTTTAAAAGTCTTTTCTTACACCAGCTCAGATAACGCCAGCAACTGAAAAATTACGCTGGTTTTAATTTAATTACTTGAGCCGGGGTGGGAGCCAATGAGTCTCGGTTCGGCACCCAGCGATATTAGAACACAAACATTTTGGCGCAAGTCTCACGTATGTCAATATACTAATTGAAGCAAAATTTATTAATTTATATTTATAATGTATATGTATAAAAATATCTCATCTTTATCTCAGAATTTTTAAAACAGACTTTACTTAAATATTTATAAACTAGCTGTGTAATATTTATAACATTAGTATGTACTCGTACGTATGTGAGTGTCAAGACAAACCCGGTAGGGTTTATTGATACTCAAAACTGTAAATATATTTATGTAATTTTTGATGTGAAATAAATAAAAAAAAAATATCGTGATGTTATATAGCCTAAAGCTTTCCTCGATAAATGTACTATCCAACACAAAAATATTTTTTTTAAATCGAACCAGTAGTTCATGAGATTAGCGCGTTCAAACAAACAAACAAACTCTTCAGCTTTATAATATTAAGTACCATTAGATGAATTAATTGCAAGACTCCAATTTATAACGCCAGGTGAGCGGGTAGCGAGCAATGAAGTAGTGAAGTAAAACGATTTTGGAAATTGGGCTTATATATATTCTTGTTGCCCCTTCTTAAAGATTCCTTTGTAGACTGGTGTAAAAGTTATTTGGCTAAAAGGTCTTATAAGGTACAAGTTGGTAAATCGTATAGTGATGTGGTGTTGGTGACGGAAGGGACAGCACAAGGGTCGGTTCTAGGGCCACTTCATTATTTGTCCTACGTTAATGATATGAACAACGGCATACATGATTGTAGTATCTATCAATTTGCTGATGATACCTGCCTGGTTTCTGCAGATAGGGATCCTAAAATAGCGGAAACTAAACTTCAGTGTGACTTTGACTTTGTGTGCCGGTGGTCTCATGATATGGGATTGGTTTTAAATGCTGAGAAAACCAAATTGATGCACGTGCATTCTAGTCAATCAAGACATCTATCCACGGTGACAATAATAGGTCATAGTCATAACTGCCTTCATTTAAATGCACCTATCAATTCATGTGCCTGTCCGGCAATACAAGAAGTGACAACACAAAAATACTTGGGGCTCATACTTGATAACCGTTTTAATTTTGATGAGCACATAAACTTAGTTTGTCAGAAACTGCGAGCTATATTAGCCAAGTTTTATATTATTAAAAACAGGGTACCTTACAAAGTGAGACGAACAATGTACGTAGCCTTAGCGGAGAGTATCATTACGTATGGCCTGAGTACATATGGACGTACTTTTAAATCATACCTTGATAACATTTACAGGTTACAAGTACGACTTCTGAAAATTATTGTACCATATAATGTTAAAATTAATATTAAGAACGATCTCGAGTTATTCCAATATTGTGATATTTTACCAATTCATTTTAATTATAAATATCATATCTTAAAAGAGCAATTTTTTAGGACAGATATACAAAATTATATTACACATGATAATGTTTTAACGCGACAAATAATAAAAAGATTATTACAGAAACCTAGCACGAATAACTTTTATGGCAAGAGAACCTCGCAATATATTATTCCACATCTTATCAATCAAATGCCAATTGAGTTAAGGGATAATATTACTGAAAAAACAGTAGCTCCGTTAATTAAAAAACATATGTTTGAAAATTATAGGCGTACCTTCCTTGCGGAGCATCCTGTAGTGTGATGTCGTAACCGGTTGTCTGGGTGAAGTGAGCGATGCCGCGGGAATATTACTCGCAGACATTGACACCTTACTGTTGTACCGATAACAGGTTACTAAAGTAATGTATGCGTTCGATTTATAAGTACTTATATTTTAATACGACTTCCGATTTAAGTATTTATATTTTAATACGACTTCCAGAGTGGAAGTGTTAATATCGGGACAAACCCTTCCAGGGTTTTACGATATTATTATGCTTATAATGTAAACAATAAGAATTGGATACCAAATAAAACAAAAAAAAAAAAAAAAAAAGAACAAGAATGATTGGCTCGATCAATGGTGTTTCCGTCGAATTTATGTCAACAATGCCTTATTCTTGGAAGACATCATCATATTTTTAGTATTTTCCTGGTTTCGGACGAATTTCGAATTAGTTATTACTAGCATTCTATTAGAATAGGCATCAACGGTTATCAAGTCTCATGCAGTAGAGGTATTGCATGCGACAATGTACTTGATAACCGTTTGTGTAGGAGAAAGCGATACCGAGAGGGTAGCACAGGATCGGTCACAAAATTATTTTTTCCCGACGCGGCAATGGCATACCGTCCGATACGTTTAACGCAGCCAGCAGGAATGATCACCCAGATCCTCACGGGGCATGGTGGATTCTCTCAATATTTGCATCGGTTCAAGTGTAGGGAGAGTCCGGCATGCATCTGTGATCCTGATGTGGAGGAGACGGTGCCTCACCTGGTCGAGTGTCCAGCTAACCACAGAATTAGGTATAATTTTGAACAAAAAATAGGTATAACAGTTAGCATAAATAGGTTAAGCACATTGTTAGAAAATAAGAAACATAGAAACGATTTTATTAAGTACTGTATAGATATAGGTAACATTGCATTATTAAGAAATAAGGATAAATAACCTATTGCATAAATTATAATAGTGTATAAGTTACAAGCAATGTCGTAACCATAGCATAGGAAAATAATACGATAATGTAATAAGATGTAAAAGGTGATTGTATACCAGTAATACAAAAAAATGTAAAAAAAACCAAATGTATTAGAATTAAGAAATAAAATGTATAAAAATATCAGAGGTAGTCTTTCATTTAATTATAATTTTGGAAGGATACTTCAAATATTGTTGACATACTTTTTACATTCGAAAGGGAAGCTCTGGCCTTCATCTCCCCTGACGGTGACGACAAGGCGGAAGCGAGCTTCACCTGAAGAACTGGCTATCTTAACTCTAATTCCCGGAACACAACAATCCTATATTAACATTGTTATTATTATGGTGAAAAACTTAGGTAAGACTAAGCTAGCCAGGAGGGCTCAGAAGCCCTACCACCAAACAACCGATCAGATAAACTTCTACCTCCGTGGGGAATCGAACAATCGAACCCCGGACCTTCCGAATCAACACCCTGTGGTCTTAACCACCAGACCACCATCATATCATCATATATCTTTATTGCATGTTACAGTATATACAGTATTGATGATACAATTATATTATTAAGAACTTACATGTAACACCCTGTAAGGGCATAGCAACATTTGTAGGTATGTACCAGAGTCGAGTACAATTATAATTAAATTCCATTAAACATAAATAATAAATTAAAAATCTAAGGAGTAAATTAACATGAAGCTAATTATACAACACTACAAAAGAAAATATATATTTCGGCTAATATTAACTTAAAAGTCTAAATTAACATTCCTTTATAATATAATATATACATCTAAATTATAACGTTTTCCCAATACACTTTTTTTTTTTTTTAATTTTAATTTGACATTTTATCATTAAAAAATTCGTTCAGGCTATAATAACTTTTTAGTATGAGAAATTTTTTGAGTTCTTTTATAAATTTAATAGTCTTTGGTATATCTTTAATGTAGTTAGGCAAATGGTTATAAATTTTAATTAACATTGTATGTGGTGAGGTTGTCAATAGAGTCGTTGTTGAAAAAGGAATATTAAGTTTATTTCTATATCTATTGTTACGTTTAATTGTTTTTATGGGTGAATATAAATGAAAGTTATTTTTAACAAATTTACTAGCCTCAAAAATGTATATGCCGGTCAATGTAAATATTTTAAGTTTTACAAAAAATGGTTTACACGAGTCACTTTGTTTTATATTTGCCAAAATTCTTATGCATTTTTTCTGTATAATAAATATTTCTTGGTTATCACAACTATTACCCCACAATATGATACCATAAGCAAGTCTGGAGTGAGCATAAGCGTAGTATGCCGCTAGTGCTGTTTTCAGGTTTGTTACTCTTTTTAACTGATATAGGGCGTAAATAAATGAGGATAATTTATTTGAGAGTGTTTGAATATGTTGTTTCCAGTTTATATGACTGTCAATATCGATTCCTAACAGAGTAGCGGATTGTATAAAGTCTATTTTTGTTGATTTATATGAATAATTTAATATAAGTTGAGCTTTTTGATGTGGTCTAAATTGTAGAAGTTGAGTTTTTTGTAGGTTTAATTGTAAATTATTACGGGAAAGCCAGTCTGTAGTAAGATCAAGTATACTATCCATATTTAACTTTAATTCATCGCGGTTTGAACAGTGGAATACCAATGAGACGTCATCTGCGAAACAAGTGCACGAAATACCGGAGTGCTCCAGCATCTGGGGAAGATCGTTGATGTAAAGTAAGAACAGGAGACATCCGAGGACACTCCCCTGCGGTATGGAGCCAGTGACGGATACTTGATCTGATCTTACGTGCTTTATCTCTCCGGTACAGAAATCGGTGTATTCTACTTCCGCACATTGCGAGCGGTTCGCAAAGTACGATTTGAACCACGAAATAGCAACTCCTCTAATACCATATCCATATATTTTGTTCAATAAAATTTTATAGTTAATTCTATCGTAAGCTTTGCTCATATCAAGCAGTACTCCGATTGCGTATTTTTTATCGTTTATTATATTTAATATATTTTGAGTGAATTTATAAATTGCAAGGATAGTGGATCTTTTCTTTCGGAAGCCATATTGCTGGTTGTGGAGAATGTTGAACTTTTCAATAAAAGGAAGTAACCGTCTTGCCATTGCTGTCTCTAGGATTTTAGCCATGGTTGGTAATAATGCGATTGGACGATAGTTGTTCGGATCAGATTTTTCACCCTTTTTATGCACGGGCTTAACTAAGGATACTTTTAGAGCGTCAGGAAAACAGCCCTCTTGGAAGGATTGGTTTATAAGCCTAGTTAAAGGATATGATAATTCTATCGCACATTTTTTTACTAATGTTGGAGGGATTTCATCTATTCCAAAACTTAATTTATTTTTTAAATTTCTTATTATATTGTACGTTTCATTTTCTTCAATTGGCTTTAAGTACACTGTTGTTGGAATAGTATTAAAAATTTTAGAATTTTTCTCACATTCAGGACTACATGAATTACCTATCGATGTAAAAAAATTGTTAAAAGTATTTGCAACCTCCTTTGGATTTTTGAGACATGATTTTTTATATACTAAGTTAATATTTTGATTTATAGTTATTTTTTTGCGGCGCGTTACACTATTTACTATATTTCACATGGCTTTATTTTTATTTTTAGAATTGACTGCTCTTTTAAGCGTTTTTGTGTATAGTTTGCAGTGCTGGTTTAATACATCGTTTTTTATTTGAGAATTTAATAATTTTAACAGTCTTTTGTTGCGACACGATACTTTCAATCCTGGTGTAAGATAAGTTATTTTACTCATAGTTTTTAATGTGATAGTTTTATTTGGTATGCATTTATTTAAAATTTCGTTGAGTGTTTTAGAAAATTTATTATAATTTTCATTTACTGATTTTGTAGGTATTATGACTTTCTCCCAATTTATAAATTGAAGTTAATTTTTATATCGTATGATATTTTGTTCGCTAAATATTCTTTTTGTCCTTGTGAAATTTTGTGAATTTTTTGTGTACGTAGTTGTAAAAAAACAGTAAGCCTTTATGATCACTGAATCCGAAATCATGAATTACTAATTTGTTATTTGGAGTCCTGAAATTAATAAATAACAGATCTATGCATTTATTTATTCTAGTGGGTTTATCAGCAATTTGGTAGAAATTTCGAGACAACATAAGGTTAGTTAATGATTTTTTTAAAGGGTCATTTGTCAAAAAATCGATGTTTAAATCTCCACCTATTATTATGGATTTATTATGATATTTTTTTTCTAATAAATTAAGTAGGTTATCTAAATTTTTTTGGAATATATCTTTATATTTTTTTGTTTTGTTTAGTTTGTTACTCGGTCAATACAAATTTATTACAAGTAAATTAATTTTAGATAATTCTATGCTACAAATCTCAAAATAATTTTCCTGCGACAGAAGATTAACATCACTACTATTTTTTGTTTCCAGATAGTTCTTCGTCAAAATGCATACTCCTCCGCCTTCTGTTTCCTTTCGAGTTTTGCGACAAAAGTACGACGATGTGTTATAGCCGTTTATCTCAAATAATTCTATTTTTTCTTTATTCAACCATGTTTCACTTAAACAAATAACTTCAGTATTAGGATTTTCTTCTATCCATGCTTCAAGAAGATGAATCTTATTGCAAATGCCTTGCATATTTTGGTAAAAAACAGAGAAGTCATTTCCGAAAGGGCTGGGATGTATTTGAAGTGGAAGGGTCGTTTATTGTAGAGTTAAACAAATTCTCTGATTCATGACCACGGATATATTGTCCGAAATTGATAGGTATAAATGTTATTTAGAACATTTTAAGACAACGATCTGGAAACGTACAAGGCTGTTTTAATTAATTGCATTAAAATATAAGTGTATCTGAAAATTCTCCGCTCGCGTAGGAAATTGCTAACATGTTCCTCGGTATAAAGATATATTCAATATCTAACAACGGTATCTTATCAGATAGACACGCTTTGTGGAGTCAGCTTAATGAAACATTAGAATTGTGAGCTATGGCCGTAAAATTAAAAATAAATGGAAATTAATTTGAGCAACATCATGTTCTCATGATAATATACTAATGCGTTTTTTTACAATGTATCTATCGTATGACCACAGATTTGTAATTAGTTACTATATGTATAGAAAGTTAACCGTGGAACACCTAGGTGAACCACTTTGGTGTTCCACGGGTCAGAAAGGACATGATGCATTATGGTGACTATCTGTCTGGTAATGTACCTGCGTGCACTGGGTTCAAATCCCGGTAGGAATTATTTGTGTGATGATTATTATGTATATTTACTTATTATTATATACATCTATTAATTATTTTTCAGATGATAATTGGTGTGAGTGTTTTTTATTATTGAATACTGTCTTTTACTTGCACGAGTACTACACGTTTAAAACGACACTTTTCGGTTTGACCCATTTTGCGTATATTTTTAAGAAACTTTTTAATTATTTAGCCCGACGTTTCGAACGCCTTTCAGCATTTGCGGCCATGGGATAATGTCTATAGCTGCTAAATATAAAAAAAATATTGAAAATCAATAATATAAGCGAGTAAATCTGAAGTGTCGTATTATTAAAATGTGCTTTATTATTTTTAACGTATGGTTGAAACTGAATTAACTAAAAAATTAATTATCGTATGGGTAAGCTAAATAAATATAAGAAGTTATTGACAAACCGTTAATAACATAATAATGTATAGGCCATATTAGGTATGGTTGTAAACCTCGAACGGTGGCCCTCTTGCGACGTCCGCAGAGGGTCATAGCAACCCGGGCCGTGCGAGCTTATCGCACGGTCAGCCATGGCGCGGCCTGCGTTCTAGCGGGTCAAACGCCGTGGGATGTCGATGCACGCGTACATGCAGAGGTGTATCAACATCGGGTTGCCGTTAGAGAACGGGGGGGGGGGGGGGGGGACGATCCGCTCCTGAGGAAGTGGAGCGGATTCGTACCCAGGCGCAGAGGGAGGCTCTGCGTCGATGGGGTGAGGCACTCGCCTCCCCAGCTACCGGCCACCGGACGATCGACGCGATTCGTCCGGTGTTGGAGGAGTGGGTTGGGCGCCGGCAGGGCAGCCTCACGTTCCGCATGGTGCAGGTACTGACCGGGCATGTCTGCTTCGGTCATTACCTGCATCGAGTCGCTGCCGAGTATGGTCGTGGCCATGCTCCGCGGCGAAGCGGAATGGGGGGCTGTCGCCTCCTTCTGCGAGGACGTAATCTCGCAGAAGGAGGCCGCGGAGAGGGAGCGGGAGGCAGATCCTCAAGCCGCTCCCATCCGCCGCAGACGGATAGGCAGGCGAAGGCGGGCATTCGCACAAGCGATGCCCATCTAATGACCCTGCCGTAGAGGCCTGCGTGCACGGTTGGCCCCGTGCACGCCGCCGTAAGGCCCTCCGTCTGGGGATTGCCCTGGTGTTCTCGGGCAATCCCCCCTTGGCGATAGCCCGACCGGTGGGTCGGGCTTACCCGGGCGCGTGGGTAGTGGAGTCGCAGTGTGGACCTTACCTAGCGCGCCCATAAGGGCAGGGAGAACACCGGGGGTGTTTTAGTGGGTAGGCCTGGCACCCTGCCGGGAGAGCCCCGCCCCACACACGCTCGCTGTCTAGCTAACGGCGGGTACGGTGCGGTTACGCATTTCCCCCCGAGAAAAAAAAAGGTATGGTTGTAAAATAGAGACAGAAATGCTTATTTTTGTACTTTTTTCCCTACTGATACACAACATCTCACACTATCACTTGGGTTGGTTGGAAGAGATATCTATGAGGGATAAGAACCCCTTTGAACATATTTTAAGTTTTAACTGTCGACATGTGTTACAATAAATAATAATATATATAATTTTTGTTCATATCATTATTTTTTCGATATATTAGAAAAAATAATGATATGAACAAAAATTGATAAATCCGTAGGAAAATTGAAACGTGAAAAAATTGTATTTCATGGATTTTTAGTAGTTATCCTCCTCAGGTTACTGTAGCTGTTATATTACTTATACTACTACTGTTATATTAGATACCTGCTTATAGTATTTCAAATACTGCGTATTTCAAGACTATTTACGTACGAGTTAGGTAGTAATTTTGGTAATTGTCGTACGTATTTTTGCTCGATAGCATTGCATTTTGGTAAGAAAAGGCTCGGTGCAAACTTACGAACTTGAACTTAACCCAATCATACGGCTACGCAAAATAGGCTCAAATGCATGCAATTAATCTTTTGTAACGCCAAAGACGATTAAAGACTAGAGATTAATAGAGCGAATCAGCAGGCGTCACCACACGCGACTGACATGCAAATATCGTTAGTAGCCCACCTAGTCCTTATTCTCTAAGCACTAAAGACAAAATAATCGATTTTTAGACATTCCATAACTTTGTTGATGAACTGTAATCCCACGGTTGCCACAGTGCACTAAAGTATGCAAGTGATTTTGTTCGGTCATTGGTTGAACAAGGCGTTTTGGAGTTTTGAAATTGAAATTCCGCTTTAAAAATAATTACTGCCGACGTTTTACGAAGCTTATTGATTGTTCAGGAACCAGAGCAAGGGTTATTTGTCAAGCGGAAAACCAGCCGGTTTAAAGTGACATTATTTAAATATTATAAAAAATGTACGCGGGAATGTTGTGTTAATATGTCTAATGCTTTAAAAAATATAAACTAATGTATGAAAAATAAACGTTTTCTTTCATAGTTTGTCCATAAATTGAACGATTACACTTGTTCTTAACAAGGAAATTACAACGGTTCAACCCATGGATAACATTTCAGTTTTATAAACGTTATTATTATATTATTTATTGAGTCTGGAATGTTACAAAGTGTTTTAGTCGCCAGTGTTTATCACATAAGAGGAAACAGTAAGGTTGGGAGAATTCAAAGATACTCGTAGGTATTTGTAAAATGTATTGTATGTTAATTGTATCTATACTATATAAAGCTCGATTCGATAATGCAGCTTCCCAACCAGGCGCGGATACAGTTCTCAAAAAAGGTTGTGGTCATAATCACCCAATAATCGGCGAAGTGCAAGTCGGAGTATGACCTCGCTCTTCCTTTTTATTTAAGGCATTGGATATAAGGCTATCGATCTCAATGGACCGTGAAACTGTAACGTCACAAGTCTATAAGGGTTGTGGGCATGCCCATCATGCCCACAACGGTGGATCCGCGCTTGCTACTGCAGTTCAGACCGAAGAAACTTATAAAAAGTAAACAAGGTAGACTTTTCGTGTTTTCTTCTCTAAAACAAGACTGATTTCATTATTTTTTACATTAAACATTAAAAAGGCCGTGGTTGTGTTTTTGACCTCCGACGGAAAAAGAGTGGTGTTATTAGTTTAACATATTGCGTATATCTTTGTCTCTGTCTATGGCATCATAGCTCCCAAACAAATATACCAAATTTTGATGCGTTTTTTTGTTCGAAAGCTGACATGATCGAGATGGTTCTTAGCTATAATTTATGACGATCTAATTCAATTCAGGTATTTGAAGATCATCATATAAATATAAGGAAGTCCTTTTATCCTTTTCCTATATGTAGTTGTAAATAATGTATTTTAAATATAGCTCTATATATAACATATAGAGCTAAATTTTAGTTGTGAAAATTGTTCATTTTTTGTGTGCTTACTACAAATTAATTCTATAATTGTTTAAAGTAAGAGTACCCAGAAGTCTTACTTCAAACAATAATGGAATTTCACGTTGAAATATGGTTAACAAATATCTGATTTATTACTCCAATAAGTGAATTACTGCTATGTTTAATGAGCTGTAATAAATTACTTTGATGTAAGTACTTCTTTCATGATAAGCAAACAAAGGAAATGCAGTTAGTTGAATACACTGTAATGGGCTAAGGCCCTTAGGAGTTGATTACAAAATAATTTATAATGTAGAGCTTTTGTGTCTACGTTTTCAACGGACTTTTAGCAATAATATGTGGCAAAGGGTGATTATTTGTTACAATAATTTAGGAAGTGTGATAAATTGACATCTGCTTTTCGAAACTAGAATTCAGCGAGATCATTCATGACAAAATTAGGAGTAACTTTTTTTTGTAATGTTATAAATATTAAATGTTATAAAAAAATTAAGATAGAACATTTTTTTTATTCTGAATATTGACTGTAATTTTTTGAGTACATTTATTTTTATGTGGACAAACCTATTTTTGTTTTTCTTTTTAAAAAAAGCTTATTCTGCATATTAAAATAGCAATTTTCTACAAAATCAAGAATTTCATTTAAAGCAGTTTAATTCGCACAACATTCAACAATACCTTCAAAACAAGCGATCTTTTTTGTACTCGCTGGCTGGGAAAGATGAAGTATTTATGTTTTTTCTTAAAGGCGACGCGACACTCACGTCAATTAGTGCATTAACTATAGCGTCACTTTCAACACACTTATCGGTTCCGATAGAAGATTGCATTGATCAATAGATAAATTGGTCGATTGATATCGCAGGTTTGTATATCAAGGCCATTACCAAAACGAAATGGTGTGACCTATGAAGGTTCGACTCGAAATACCATCAGGCAAACGGAGTCTTTGTTCGAGCGGGCTCGGCCTTTCAATCACAAGGAGTGGCCCGCTATAATATAGAGCAATTTATATTACTACCCGTGGCTTTGTGCAAGCTTAATAAAGCTAGCCGGTGATTTAATTTGAGTGAATGTTGCAAATTGACTCTTTTTACGCGAATCTGTGTCTATGGTCTAATTATAAACGAATAAATAAAGTCTTTTCCACTATGATGTACTTTTTTGTAGAGTAGTTTTTCGATCGTTAGTAATAGCAAAGTATTAGTAGGTACAGTAAGCTCCCTATCAATCTATACTGTTCGATATTTGGACCCTTCTTATGTCGATCGTAATAGTGGCGGTTTTAAAGCTTGAATGGGAGCTTACTGTACACCTCATAAAGGACTTTCATGGCTCATAAATCATAATATACTAGGGTCAGTTTTACTTTTCATTTACTAAGACTTTGCTATTACTAACGATCGAAAATCCGACCCTAAGGAGGACACTACGAAGACTAGGTAGGACTAGGTAGGTAGGAATATCTATCTATATATATAAAAAAGGAGATGTTCCCATCTATAGACGCACGCACAGCCATAACCGCTAATGGTAGAAACGTGAAACTTGGACAGTTTTAATTCAAAATGCGGACGCACACTAAGAAGGGATTTTAAAAAAATTTAACCCTAAAGGGATGAAATTATAGGGGTTGCAAGTTTGTATGGAAAAATATTTAAATTAGCAACGATTTTGATAAAACTTAAGATTCATGCTCTTAAAAATATTTCATTGAACACGTGTTTCATGGTTTATTGGAATTCACTTCCGGAGTACTATTATATCTTCTGTGCCCTTAGGGTGCAAAATAGGGGTTGAAAGTTTCTAAGGAAAATATTTAAAATCTGCTCCAATTTCTATGAAATTTATTATCCGGGCTTAAATAGGCTACAAAATTATTTTTCCTATGGGAAAATATAAAATTCCCACGGGAAAACAATAAAACGCGGGCGAAGCTGCGAGCGGAAAGCTAGTAAATAAATATATAGGGTTTGAGTTACTGCTCCAAATGTCATGATTTTCTAAAATTATAGGTTATTCTTATTAAATCGAGAGTACTCATCATTACAGATTAATTAAATTTAGATCAATTTAATTGCATAATTCTTAACCTGAGGTGTTCCAATATAATAAATAAATAGTATTGATGTTACATAAATAGGAAATAATTGAAATGGTAACATAAAAGACGTTAAGGCATTGAGGTAGGAATATACTCAGAACTATAACTAAATCATATTCTTCTGAGAGAATATAAAAATATTGTTAGAAGTGGAGCGTGACGGAGTTAATTTTTAACACAATCACTACGACAGGTAATTCTATATAAATATAGTTTTAAAAAGTCAAAGTCATATATGTGGAAAAACTATTGTTGTAATGTTGTCAATTTAAAAGCTGAAACAAATAATAATATTTTCCGAGTATCTTGTTTGTTCATTTCGAGAAGGCTTTTCTAATTTCCGGACAGGGTGTAGGTAGAGTCAACATTTTTATTTTAATTGTATTGGCATACTTGTATCTTAATAATTATGGGTGGGGAGTATGTAAGGGTTGAAAAATTAATTGTTCAATATCTTAGTTAATTTGATAATTTTTTTGACCTCCATAATTGCCTGTAAAGGTCCATATTCTATATTAAATAATTCAATTTTTTACATCCTTTTATTTTCTTTCCTGTCCCGGTGTCTGTAATGAAATCTTGCAAGTTAAATTTGACCCACTTCCCGGTTTCCGATTGAGCTGACGTTTTACATGCATGTGTATATCGCGTGACAATGCAATATTATGATGACATGGAGCTGATATAATGCTGGAGCTGATCTAGTGCTGAAGCTGGAGGGTGGCCATAGGAACTCCGCAACAAAACGACACAACCCCATCGCGTTTGGGCTCGTTTGATTCGTATTGACGAGTAGGTACTAAAAGCTTGTATTTAAAACAGTTTTTTTTATAATTTATCTTGTGTTGAAAAACACCAAAAAGTCATAAATAATAAAAGAAGTTTTATATTGAGGTACGTGTCAAATTTACATTTAATTAAATAAAAATGGTGCCATCTTCTTCTTATAATTATAAAAATGAAACGCTGTGTGGTAGTCTCGCAAAAATTCTGAAACAGCTCGACAGATTCTTACGAAATTTTCTGTGTGTTTAAATAGGTCCAGGGAAGGTTTAAAAGTACAGTTGGACCCGGTAGGTGGCTCTGTAATCGGGCAGGACAACGTCTGCCGGGCCCACTAGTCTTCTTCTTCATATTTCATAAGTTTTCAGTGTTTTTGAAGTCGGTTCTATTTTTTGTAAAATAAAAATATTTTTAACTTTTTAGTGAATGATATCTTTTTAGTGAAAGAAACCCTAATTTAATACCTAATTTAAATTAGTGTTTTCCTCGATTTTCTATAGGATCCCATCATCCGATCCTGACTTTGGTGACCATGGGACCACCCTTGCAGTATACTCTATCAAATACAAAAAGAATTTTGGAAATCGGTTTAAAAATGACGGAGTTATGAGGTAACAAACATAAAAAAAAATACAACCGAATTGATAACCTCCTCCTTTTTTGAAGTCGGTTAAAAATGAAACGCTGCTGTGTGTTAGTCTCGCAAAAACTCTGAAACAGCTATTCAGATTCTTACGAAATTTTCTGTGTGTGTTTGAATAGGTCCAGGGAAAGGTTTAAAAGTACAGTTGGACCCGGTAGGTGGCTCTGTAATCGGGCAGGACAACGTCTGCCGAGCCCACTAGTATACATATAAAAATGATACAGTCGAACATAGAACCTCCTCATTTTTCGAAGTCAGTTAAAAATGTAAATAATGGACAGAGAGCCCGCCGAATAAAAACCTATGTGTCGAGGTACTTAATGAGATAATGTAACATTAATTAATTGTTGATATGGTGCTAACAAAAACTTCTTCAATATTTGGGCGCATCGTGTTAGGGCTAAGGTGATCTATAGATCTGAGCACGTTAATGATGAAACTTGCTCCAATATGTTCGTTTTGGTACGTAAAACAAAATATCAGAGGTTGCCATAGGTTTTAGCACGACGGGCTCTTGTTCTAAAATTTGTTATATTATCTGTAGTACTCGTAATACCATACATGCAAGCAACTCAATAATATTGCCAAGCTGTCGTAGAGCCAGTAAAGCTGTCTTTAGCTACTTCGCCAGGCTCAACAGCACAATTGGCACATTGTTGCAAAGAGTCACGTTTCTAAGACAAACGCAGTTGAGGTCTTAATAAAATCTTGAATATTATAGCCTGTGCCCACTTAATCCTAAAGACAGGCGCGTACCAACGCGCTGACAGAAGTCAGAACGATTCAGTTCATTTCAAGGTTATTTGACCTAAATACGTCAGGAGTCTGTACGACGTCAATATTTCCGTTGGATTAGTGCAGACATGAATTGTATCATTATCGTGATTCGCAAATGACTATAGACATATTCCGATTTGCAAAATAAGCGAACACTACTAAAGCGCTTACTTCACTTAAAATAACATCTATGAAATTCAATCGTGGAGCTGCTTTGTTCTTTTTTTTTCAGTTCGTCAAAAATAGGGACAGACCAGCGGCATTGAAATCGAATATTTTCACTTCACTTCACTTCTTGGTTAAGTGGTATCGGTCGTTATTACTCATAACGACCGATACCACTTACCATTACTGCCAAACTTATCAAATATGTTCATTCGAAGTGATTTATTACCTACCATATAATCTGTGCTACTATATATGAGATGTTTATTTTTTTAAACTACTAGCTGTGCCCCCGAGCTACGTTTCGTTTTAAGCTCTTAAAAGATCAACTTAAAAGATACAAAAATTCTGTAGAGGGTCATCTCTATCACCTAGGGGTATAAAAAATAGCCTATGACCTGTTCTCAGATCTACCAAATATACACAAAAAAATTAATTCATAAAAATCGGTCTAGCCGTATCGGAAGAGTTCGATAGCAAACACTGTGACACGAGATTATTATATCTATACTAACTACCTAATATTATAAAGAGGAATTATAAAGAGGAAAGATTTGTATTTTTGTGTTTGTATTGGATAGGCTCGGAAACTACTAGACCGTTTTGAGAAATTCTTTCACCATTAGAATGCTACATTATCCCTGAGTAATATATGCTACAAAATTATTTTTCCTACGGGAAAATATAAAATTCCCACGGGAAAACAAAAACAACGCGGGCGAAGCTGTGTAAAGTAAATCTGCTAAATAATAGGCTACAAAATTATTTTTCCTACGAGAAAATATAAAATTCCCACGGGAAAACAAAAATAACGCGGGCGAAGTCGCGAGCGAAAAGCGGTATTAAATAAGAAGAGCGTTTAGAAACGTAACGAGTGAAACCGAAGGCGACATGAGAGCGACCGAATAACTCACTGAGCATGTCCAGAAATGTCAAGTGAAATTTCGCACTGACAGGTGCGAATTTTAACTTTCCTTCTATTCCGAGATTCCACATAAGTAATGACATTTTTTTTGCTCTAACATCTAATGTTAACCAAGTCTAGTGTTTCTTTGAAGGCATGTCACCTGCGCTTTTCGAAAAATGTGCAGCCCGAACTGTGTGCTTTCGTACTACAACCCACCGTGGATAATTTGTGCTTCCCTAGGTTTTTAGTCCGTAAAGCCCTCACCTACGTACAGTCCATCGTGCCCGTGTGCTTGACGATGTCCTTAGGTGGTATCGTCTTCAGCTTGAACCTTCGGCAGGATAGCATCGCAGTGGCATAGTAGATGCTTCATGGTTTCCTCTGCTCCACAGATTTTGGAACTGGCATGTCATATCCTTGTTAGCACAATCCTACACCTTCTAACATTAGGCGAGACTGAGATCTGTGTGAATTTGAGCCATTCATCCACGCCCATTAAGAGGTTAGCGTGTATCATTCATCTGTATTTATTTATTTAATTTTTCATGTCGTTTGTGTACAAAAGCGGACTTAATGCCTGGTGCATTATCTGCCAGTCAACCTTTGGACGATTCAGAGAATTCAGAGGTAGATTTAGATTTGATCCAATCAAATTAAATGAAATGTACCAACATATAAATGATATTATCTAATTTTAAACCTATAAAAATATATAAAAGGCTTTAGCGACTGACTGATTTTGGTATTAACGTAAGAGTCCGAACTACTGGAGCTAAAAGCATGAAATTCGGTACAGGCTCCATAGACAAAATGCCAAACGCTAACTTTCTCGCAGTCGTTCCTCAGAAAAAAAAAATGTATAGAAATGACATTAGCGTGAGACAACTTCACGCTACTTTTTCCGCAGCTAATGTCATCTCCATACATTTTTTCTGCGGAACGACTGCGGAAAAGCGTAGCGTGTGGCATTTGTCTAGGGGGGCTGGGCTTATGTGGGCGCCCACTAAGGACGGATTTTTCAAAATTCCCACAGGAACCTAAGAAATCTCGAAAAATAGCGAAACGTTGTTCGCGGGCACAGCTAGTTATCAAATATTTAAAATGGTATAATTCACATATTTGTTAAGGCACTTACCTGCGGGCAAACAAGATATTCGTTGTGCATTTATTACATTATCGTGAAGTCGTTTATTTCACTGCGATTTCATGAAATCTCAAGTGAATGTCTCACTCGGACTATTAAGTGGAAAATTTCTTTAACTCACCGTGAAATACGTGATTTAAATTTCACGTTATCATGCTATTATTCCGATATGCGTTTTGTTCAATTAGATATACTGTGGGCATAAAGACAGCATCTAAAACCTAAGCGTTATTTATAGTAAAGGTAGTTGTTGTTTGGTTGTTGTTCATTAGTTATAATGTTTTCATTGTATCGAACGAAAATAAATCTTTGAATTTGAAACTTTAGTTTAGGTTGTATTAGTCAAGTCTGTCTGACTGAATATGACTTTATTTGGATTTGATTTAAATAACATGGTAATCGGTATTAGAATTCAAAATAAAATTTTCTATAGTACTTAATTAGTTTTTAATAGAAAATGTTACTTTGTATATAAATATTTAATATAGCACAGCCAATTAAGAGGATTGTGAAGCTGGATAACGCTTTTCTCCCGCTTTACATAGTTCAATTCTCATAATTTTTGGAAATATTGTAGATATAATGAAGATCTAGGTTTGTACGTTTTGATTTTGAAGTAATATTAAATATCCATATTTTATAAAAAAAAAACTACCTCGAACATTTTTATCTTTTTTGACTAAATTATTCTGAATTACAAAAAAAGCAAAACGTTAAAACATAGATTAAGGTAAGTATACTGAATCTAATGAGACCAAAAGTGACTAATAAAGGTTTAGGGAATAAACAGAAAGAAGAAATCGGTTTTCGAATAACTATAAAAACAACCAAGATATAAGGTATTAAAGATTTTGCTCCGTCTCTTTCTAGCAAAACGGCATTTTACATGAAGTTTATATGGCCGTACTCAACGATGACGTCACGGTTGATGTCGGTAAAAATTTGAATTCTAATTTTCACATCTCGACATAAAATATTAAAATAGCGTAGAAAAAGATGCAATCATGTGAAATTAGAATTAAAATCGGCTTAGAAATACATAAGATACAAGCATTTTAAGCTGTTAATTTTGAAGCGATTAGACAGAGAGATCCGACATCAACCGTGACGTCATCGTTGAGTACGGCCATATAAACTCCATGTAAAATGCCGTTTTGCTAGAAAGAGACGGAGCAAAATCTTTAATACCTTATATCTTGGTTGTTTTCATAGTTATTCGAAAACCGATTTCTTCTTTCTGTTTATTATATAAATGAGCTTCTATTAAATAATAAAAAAATGTTTAGTCATCGAGCCAATTCTCGATGAAGCGATGCCCACCGCATGCTTCGCTACACGCTTGAGGATGCGTCGGGGGCACCGCGGCGGTCGCCGCCACGCTCCCCGTCTCGCATCTCTATGAACAACATCGTATATTGCCATATGTTTGTGTTTACGCGTGCGATTATGAGTGCCGCTTCAAGCGCCGCCCCGCTGTAAACAGAAAAAACGTCGGACGTGCCGCGAGACGCCACGCCACACGCGACGCGCGACGCCCCGCGTCTCCGTAAACGAGGCCTAAGGGGTGTGCAACAAACTGCATTTTTGAAAGTGCATACTCGAGCCATGAATTGGCACATCACAGTCCTCATAACCACCTTCAGCAGTTATTATTATTATTGTATTTGTCTAAAAGCATAACTTTTATCTAACGAATGTCTAGTACGGCAAATTTTCCGCTTTTTTGTGAAAAACTAGGTAAACCACTTTTTCTTTTTTGAAGTTGATGATGATCATATTCAAGACAGCGTTCAAGTTTATAGTTATTTGGCGCCAGGCGAAAAAACTTACTTTTTATATATTTAAATAAGTCGGATACCGATTTGCATCTTTTCGTATAGGTACCTCACCAGAGACAAGATTTACAGAACATCTTGCTCATGAAATTAATTGTATTTATCGTTAAAAAGGCAAAAAATGCTTAAAGACCTAACTTGCCAATAATTGATATGCTCGAGCTCGGCGATGATGAATTAGCTATTATGAAACACGTTATTTGAAAAATAAATAAAATCAATAAAGAAGAAAATATCGTCTCGCCGCGCCTCTAACATACCGTGTTGACGTGTTGACGCCATGACCAACTAGGCGACCGAGCTCTTACCAGCCCTGACGAAATTCTAAGCCTTATTAAGCCGAAATTAGACGGTTCATCAAAAGTGATTCATTTCTGCGAGGAATAGTGAACGATGAACAGTAAATTGCGTTGTCTAGATAGACGACGGTTCACTTTTGATGAAAGCTATTATTTCATTCGTCGTAAGTAGAATTCCCGCGAGAACACAACGCCCGAGGCGACGCGGCAGTATGGAGAAATGAACTGTGAATGAGCTGTCGCTGTTTAGTTAGACGATTCACTTGTCGTTCATTGCCGATGAACGATGAAAGATGCTAGTGAAAACAATCGGGAGCCGGAAGCTTTCCTCGCGAAGGCACATTCCGATAAACGTCTATTTAGACATTTCATTTTCAGTCATTCATCGATGAAACATTGAAAGTAAAAGCAAAAATGAACCGTCTAATTTCGGCTTTATTGATGTCCTTTATTCCTTAATAAGCCAATGTAGTCTTTATTCACTGTTAATAACTTCGTTTCATTTTCCAATTTATTTAGCATTTTTAAAGAAAATGCAAAGTTCTATTATAAAAACACATTATTTTTAATAGCTAAACAGCAACAAGCTTGACTTGATATACAATTATTTTCCGACGTTTCATCAAAATACGAGGGAACTTGTCATTAGAAACACTTACCAGTAATGGCGAAATTAATGGATAAAATCGTTTATATAGAACAATTCACTCAGTATGAATTGCACGTTCCATATTAGGCAGTAGGTATACGCGCACCCACTAATAAACTGACCCTACTAAAAGTGCGGTAATTAAATTGGTACTTAGTCGATATTTGATGTGTTTAATTACGTGTCAATTATTTTCGTATTTGTTATTGTTGTATGTCAAATATTTGATAACTACGAAATTTTAGTCAATATTGAACACTGTATATTAAGCTTTCTGACTTAAAGAATATGACATGGATTCTGAAAAGCTCAATAAAAGCATTAACGCGGAAATTCCCGATTTACACAATTATCTGCCTCTGTGGTTAGTATTTAGGATCGCTAATTTAGACATTCGCATATTTTATTTTAATGAAATAAATGCCATAATTTTTCTGTAATAATTTCCATTAACCCACAATCACATCGACGATTCAGTCGAGGAGGCTAAATATAACGGGAACTGGACACCTCGAACCAGAGGATTTCAGAGCCAAGCCACCTTTCTTGAGGATACAGGATCGCAAAGTAAATACCGGAAAAGAAACACTTAAGTCATTTGCCTCCAATTCTATAATAACTGACAGATATCAAAAGTGTATTGAGTGATGATAAATCTTAAGTAGCATTCAATTTAAGATTTGTAAAGCGTTTTGTTATCACGCCAATCGGAACGGCTATTATGTACTATACTATCACGATTTAATATTATGAGCTTCTGACATTTCGCGCTGATTTTGATTGACCACCAATACCATGAATGGCAAGGTATGTTATAAATAAAATGTAGCTTTCCAGGTAGTCCTACTTATGGTTTAAGATATTTATTCTCATAAGAATTTTATAATTCACTTACATGAGAAATACTTCGAAACAACATACTATAATCACAAAAATCACCGAGCGTGCCAGGTAATTTAGATACTAGGTTACAAAACAATAATTTATTTTTAAATTGATTTTAAAATGAGAGTACGTTTGAGTTAACGTACAATAAACACAGACACACAAACACACAGACTGGAGGGAGACTCTGTACCAGGGTCGTCTGCTTAGGTACCTCCGTCTTACCTATTTCTGCCGCAAAGCAGCAGTGCTTGCATTGCTGTGTTCCGGTTTGAAGGGTAAGATATGGCAGTGAAATTACTGGGTACTGTGACTTTACATCTTGTGTCACAAGTTGGCAACGTACACTGTGGTTCTTGTGGGGGTTGCAGTTTTGCTGCGAATCTCACAAGAGTCACATGTATTATAGGTGACTGTTACCACTTACCATCAGGTGGGCAGTTTGCTTGTTTGCCAACTTTCTGCAATAAAAAAAAACACACAGGTAACAAAAACATATAGACAAAGCGGGCGACCACAAGAGACACGGATCCAAAGTTAGTCAACTGGATGCGGCATTGGTTATTACAAGCCAAGTTTTATTAACATTTTTGTTTTTTATGTTTATTTCTTTAACATTTTAAGCAAAAATAATTATTATTGTGATTTTATTAAATTTTTTATTTATAACCGTTTCTTTTTTATTAAAATATTTATTTTATAGTTATATTATTTACAACTCAACAAGTAGGTAATTTCTAACCATCTTTTTAAATGTTAACATATTCTTAGCTTCCTTATCTCTTTAGGCAATTTATTATACAGCTGTGCACTTTCGTAAGTAATATTCTTTTTTCCATAGTTAGTCCTTGGTGGGCGCAAAACTAAGTCATTAGCATTCCTTAATAGTTTCTTTTGTATACTTTTATTTAGTGTAAACGATATATTAGTATAAATATCTTTATTTAGAATTACATATTACATATAATGCCTACTAATTTATGTTTTTCTATTTTCAATGGTTTCTTGCAAGTTGAGTGCAATGTAGACATATGGGAGTGACATTTCGCACAGAGATATCAGCAGGGGCCGTACGCGCCGCATTATATGACGTCATCAGCATTCGTTTTTTAATACCCCGACACCTACCGCATTTTTGAAATTCGGCGCGTACGGTTCGGTTAAATGTGCGAGGTTTCATATAATTTTATACAACGAATTCCAAAAATGCGTCGCGTACGGCGCGCACATGCGTTCATAGCACTCGCATCGGTCGCAAAAAGTCACCGTGATAAAAATGTCGCAATGAGCCACCCGCTTTAGACTGACTGACAATGCAAAAGCAATGCAATGATAGATGCTGAGATACATTTAAGCGTGTGAATTCAGTCGGAAACCTTACGGGTGGTGATTGGAATTTGAATCTTCTATTATTCCCACAGCGGCTTTAAGAAACGCAGAAGTTTCTAAGACTTCTCTCTTTTCTGCGTTGGCTACCTTTATTGGACCCCAGTGTCAATTAGCTAGCCCTATGTCAACAAATATCGCTAGCGCTGGGTAGTCTCTTCAGAACTTTTAAGCCAAGGATCTAATACTCCTTCGGTCAGGATTTGAGCCATTACCCAGGATTTGAGTATGGTCCGCAAACATTGGCGGATCCAGGTATAAATATAAGTCCAGGAATTCCAAAATTCTACCTCAACTTTTAGTAGCACAAGGCGCGGTTACAGTAGGAAACTTCAGAATGTCCCCACTCCCCCCAAAATGGATTGTGATTTTAACGCTATCTCCGAATAGGACATTGTCAGAATGCAATCCCCCGCTGGATCCGCCCCTGTCCGTAAGGAACACTCATAGGTCTGAATACTAACCGGAAGTAATGATGATGAACGAACAGACACTCAATTTCGTTCGAGATATTAACGCAATGCTGCGAGTTCGGATATGCATCTCGATAAGTCGGTCAGGTACGGCGCAATGACCTAAACATTAGCGGAACAATCTAGAATGCAGCCGGTAAGCATTCAGATACACAATAAGCAAGTGCTTGACGTTCTAGTTTAGGATATATAATATCCTTGCCTATGCGTACCAATACTGAGAGAATGACAGCCATAGACTCTACGCAGGCAGGTTTAATATTTAAAAAAATGCCGTTACTTTAATATTTCCCTTCCAAATGGGATCAGTGAAGGACCATGGCATCTATTTTAAAGTTTTTTTAAAACCTTCTTACCCACCGCTGCATATAAAATATGAAGATGGAAAGGTATAAATATACCATGGAAGTCCTTTGTAAGTAACCCTTATAAAAGGTGTATGTCACATAACATATTAAACCAAAATCTACCCATGTTAACATAGTCATTTAAATGTTATGGCGTCATTAAAAGTTTGAAATGGTATACGAAAAGATCATATTAATTCTCTATGTGACTAAAATAGATAGTTTGTACTCCAATTCGTAAAACGTTTAAATTAAGATTTAATTTGACTAATTTGGAAGAAGAAGCATACCATATTTCTGTATAACTATGAGAAGCAGACACACAGAATGACGTCATTAAAAAGTAGCTGACAATGCGTAATTAATATGCTAGCTAATTAAAACTGCGTTTTAGTCACGTCATGAGCTTGAACTAACGCAAGTCTCACCAAAACGGTAGTCGCAGGAGTTAAGTTGACTGGAATAATTATGATCGATCGCTCGACTGATACACTTTGCAAATTGCTCACCGATTCCGTTCATAATTTATGCCAATTTGTACCGATCTAACACTAGTGCAAAATCAAGAACACGTTGAAGTAGGAATACTTACCTCACTAGTGCTGGTTTCGTCACCTGACGCGCTACTGGTGTTAACAATTTTCAAAATGTTTTGTGTGTGGTAATCATCACTATCATAACAGCTCATATATGTCTTCACGGAGGGGCTCGAGCCTGCCCTAAGTTAGGGTGATTAAGCCTTAGTCAACCACGCTGGTCCAGTGTGGTAATCAAAAAAGAGTAAGTATGAGTTTTAATCCACTCGGCATGGACCGTGGACAAAACGGGACAAGAGACAAATAACATATATTTTCTTCTTGCCTTCTCATATAACAATGAAACGAGGCGAGATGAGGGTTAGATCTATTCTCTTCTATAGCCCACTCGCCGTGCTAGGCCTGCTGGTCATTTTGAAGGGATAATGTTGGGTAATAAGCGTCGTCATCATCTCATTCACGTCTATAACTGCCTCTTCTCCACGGCGGCCTTTTTTTATACAACAAAGCTGACAAACAAGCAGGCTGCCTACCTTACGGTAAGTGGCTACAGTGGCCTTTAGTACATGTAGCTCCCATAAGACTTGCCAAATTTACAACGCCTTTATGTCAGTAACCATTGACTAGTACCAACAACACCTTTTCTTTCGAGGGCAATGCATTTACGCACCGTCCAAGCACCGAAAAGGGCAAAGTGTGTGCGACTCCGCAGCCGAGTGCCGCAAATACTCACTAAACCTATCGATACCCTCAATGACGCCTGACGCGAGCACGTCCAAGGGACGTGCTGCTGCCGAAGGAGTTCGTGGGCACCCTTATGTACACTACCATAACCCCGTCGGCGGTTTCCGTCTATCAATGGCGGACCCCTCACGCCCCCTCCCCCAAATGGAGAGGGATTCTTCAAGTCGAAGCAATCCAGATGGCGGAACAATGGCCCGCCGAAACTTGACGAAGCACGAATCGATCCAACCAACGGAATGTCGAACAAAAGGCGCAAGTACCTTGACCTGCAAGCGGATTCTCAGGCCACACACAACCCCCACGTATATAAGAAGGAGAGGTGTAGGCCACGGCCACGGCCACATGATGTTGCCCGTCGGGTTGGCGGCAGAAATCTCTCTCTCTGGAGAGACCGTCGGCCTTCCCCGAGAATGGAGATGTGCCTTCATCTAATCTCTGCCTCAAAGCAGCAGTGTTTGCTTTGCCGTTATCCGTTACTGTGACAGACAGGTTGTCACAAGCTGGCAACGTACATAATATACTGTGGCACTTGCAAGGGTTGCATTTTTGCGAATCATACAGGAACCAGAGATTTAAATCTCTGACAGGAACCACATTGACTATGTGACTTTAGCCACTTAATATCAGGTGGTCAGTTAGTTCCTCAGTTATTGAGGAGTCCATGTGAAGATCACTTCTATCTTCGGTTTTTTCGTTACCATCAGGTGAGATGAAGACCAAGAGATTCCTTGTTTTGTGTAAAAAAAAAAACTGACTTCAAAAACACTGAAGAGTTAAAAATAATATAAGAATGGGTACAGATAACATCACACTTCTCTATTGAAGTCGGTGGCAAACGATGATCTCATAGAAAGTCTTAAAATTTGTCACCGACTTCAATAGAAAAGTGTGATGTTGTCTGTACCTATTCTTATATTATTTTTAACTTTTCCGTGTTTTTGAAGTCGGTTTTTATATTTTGTAAAATATTTTTTCTTTTTAAACTTTTAGTGAAAGAAACCCTAATTTAGCGTAAACATTTTGAAAATCGGTCCACAATTGGCGGCGTAATAGCGTAACATACACACAAAAAAAAATTGCCAGTGGCCGTAATCAGTCACTGCGCGTTTGTCGCGTTAAGACGGATTTCGATGGCAATGTATGGGAATAACATTACCGTACCATAATGTTATGCCCACCATGGCCCACCATGACATTTGTCAGATGTCACATTTTATGGGATCCTTAGAACAATAACTAAAGCAATGGGAACGATAAGGATTTTGCTTTGGATTAGACAACCAGGTAGGCAGTAACTATGAGCTATGCCCCTGACCGGTAGTATATATTCTTTGCCCTGATATTGCAGATGTCCATGAGCGGTATGGTAACCATTTACCATCAGGTGGGCCATGGACTCGTCTGCCACCGATGGCAATAAAAAACGTTCGTAAATTGTGCAGTTGCCCCAGTGGACAGTCCATTTATTTGTGTACGTTAGCAAATGCACATTGTCACTTTGATTTGAAGCCATACTACTCTGCTTGATATTGAACTCTTTCAAGGTGCACCATTGTGTCATGCTTTTTGTCGTGATACTCCTGGTGTTTACCTTTAGTATTTTGAGTATGTTAATTGAAATAATAGTTAGAACGACCAAAAGTAAAAGTTCCCGCTTCGATGACACGATGTATAAAATTCAATAAACTTCAAATGTCTGAAAATTGTTACCGGTAATAAAATTTCACGCCTCGTTAAGCGAGCAGTTTACCTGTCGGGTCAAATAGCAGCTGTTCTAGGGCATATTTAGTAATTATTTTAAATATTAGGCCCTCAGGAACGTTTAATATTCCGCTTGGGACATAATGCGCTTACAACAAGGTCATGAATGCCTCGCTCAGTGTTTCGTAATCAAATAACTGTCTTAAAGACATATTGTTTTGGGGAATTTAAGCCTATGTTTAAAGCGACGTTGTCGAGATCATAATCAAAAATGAGAAATATTGTAATATGATTTTTCAACCTTTAATCGAATTATTAAAATATTTCTATATTTAGGTGGCGTATGGCTTAATTAAATTGTCAGCCAACTTTCTTTACTGTAGGGAAATTCCGATAATAATAAATACGAGTAACTAGTCGATACCAAGTACTAATAAGATGAATCTATCTTGCCATATTTACTCGATATCAAAACAAAAGTACTCGGTATCGAATCAGCAGTGTTCAGAATACTCCATTATTAAACCCTACACCTTTATTAAAACTAATATTGACATCTGTCGCATTATAAAGGAAACCGTATCGATGTTGTAATTTAGTTATACCAATGTTTCCGGATAGATAGCGATAGTGATCGATGATAGTTTTATACGACGACCTGTGTTCAAAATTTGCGCCTGCGTCTTGCGTTTGTCAATCTTTCAAGTTGAAAAAATTGAAAAAATTGTTGGGTGGAGTTTGAACCAAAAAAAAAATTGCACGTTTTAAGGTCGTAGCACACATGTCAACACGGAAAGTGATCGTCACCGTATCGCCTCGCCGTCAACCTGTCCCCGTAGCACGTCCACCAAAACACGATATGATAAAACGATTTATCGCGGTGAACTGTCAAAATAATACGAAACCTGTTGTATTTTGACAGTTCACCGCGATAAACCGCTTTATCATATCGTGTTTTGGTGGACGTGCTAGGGGGGCAGGCGTTAACCTAACGTAAGTGCGTTACGGAGCGATCAGCAGCTCCGAGTCGACTCGGCTACGGCTAGGCGACGCCGCGCTTACGGCTCGCCAGCCGCTGGTTGACGGCTAGGCGGGGTGCCGCGCAGGTCAGTATCCGAATGACAGCACGTTCGCCAATGCAGCGCAGGCCGCGGCGCGGGGCGTGAACGAAGAAACGTAAGCTAGCGTACGGTGAGACGTAAGCGCGGGAACGGCAAGTCGACCACGAACCGTACCCCGGTTCGTGAGCTTGTCCAGACTCCAGTGGGGCTAGCACGCAGGAGAATCGAAATGCGAATCGAAATCCGGATCGAGGAGTTTGTATGGCAATTTTATTAGCGCCAAGGCGGTGAGTAGCAGAACTAATAAAATTGCCATACAAACTCCTCGATTCGGGTAGCCCCACTGAGGTCCGATTAGTGTGCGTTGCAGTAGGGAGTTTCATACAAAGAATACTGAACTGCTAGAGTTGATACGTTTACGTTCCGTTTACGAGTTGATATTAACTTTTACTTGGGTATGTTTGTTTTTGCATTCTTATAGTTTACGTAATCGAAAATCTCTAAAGTATCGATATGAGTAAGTATCGATACTTAAGGAGTTCTCTTATGAGTAGTATCGAAAAATGATTTGAGTAATACTGAGTACTATTGGTATTGATACTTTTTGGGTATCGGAACATCCCTACTTTACTGTACGGTCAAAAATGTCATCTGTAATGTAATGAGTAGAATGCGGATATTGACAACATTAAAATGGTATTACAATTACGAAAGCATTTGATGGTTCGGACATCTCGAATATTATAGCTACAAATATTTTTTCAGATGCAGTAACAAAAACCACAACTGCCCTGCGAGCATACAACTCTCGATAAACAAAATTTGACAGCTAAGATCGACATATTCGACAAAAATCGATAAATTTGACAGATATTCCTAAGGAGTGAAAAGGACAGATGCTTTTGTCGATCGATTTATGTCGATCGACAAGTCCATGCTCGCAGAGCAGGTCCGAAAATAAATAGCGTAGGATTTCAAAGTTTTCTAAAATGGAAGAATTTGTCATTTGAAAGCTTAGCGCGTTAAAGTTTGCAGCAAACTCCGAGAGCAATGTATCGTTACCAATGTACTGGAATGTACAGTCGACTTCATTAATATGCATCCATTTCAAAGGCAACAAAGTGTAAGTGGTATAAATTACGTTAAATAAGCACCTTGCACTGTTGTCACGATTTGTTAATAGTGTCCATCATTTATTTATATTATTTGATAAAATAGTTAATAACGTTTAAGTATATATAATATGTATTTTTTGATATAAAATGACAATTAATACTGGAAAACATATGATGTAATAAGTGGAATGTTAAAAAGCCTATAACTTATATAAATATCAATTAAATTGTAACTTTTGCTGGAACATTCCTTTCCCATATAACAAACATTCCATAGTTCTAGTTCTGCACGACCCCTATTCAATATGCTGGTTCATTCTTTTGGCCGCCTATTTGTACTGGTCTGTTTCTTTATTGTAAAATATTTCATACATTTTATGTTCTTTTTTCGAACATTTTTGTGCCATCAGAATTTAAATATTCGATTTTAAAAGAAACTGCTTTTACTTTCTGGATGTAATGAATTATGGTTTAATTTGTTACATCAAATAGTTTGTAACTTTAATGTTAGGGCATGATACCGCCATTTTATTAATCAAAGCCGGATTTTGTCTAAACTAAGCAGGTACAAAATTATAATGTTTAGTATCAAATAGTACCAAATGAATACTAAATTGCAGGAGGTTTTTAAAAACATGAAATGATCCTACCATCTTGGCGTTTATCGCACAGATGTCTCTAACACGAATCGAATACGGATAAGTGCGCAAACGCTAGGAGTTTCCCGTTCGGTTTTTTCACGTATCGAACACGAACCGAATACGTATAAGTGCGCAAGCGCCCTTACGATGTTTTCCTTCACCGTAGGAGCGTCAGACATATCAACATATGAAATTCAAAAAACGAAATCACATTAATGCATGGCGGTCTCGAACCCCACACTTCCCGATTGGAAGGCAAGTGCCGAGTCCACAGCGCCACCGAGCCGCGATGAAGTGATAAACACTTAATCAAATTCACAAATTACAAACACACTTATAATGGTAACACCTAAATATTCCTTTTAAGACAAACCCGAAGGCAAACGGGCGTGTAAGGTTATAATTGCATACTCCAAATTCTCGTTTCGTAATACAATATTATCGCACGAACACGTTTTACGAATCACGTGTGCATTGTTCAGCTCGTTAAGGCGCTATATCGAAAATATTGGTTATTTTTAATGTAATGTCATAGGTAACTGAGAGATCTTACAGATGTGAAAGTCAAATATGTGTTTCTTTATATCTTTAGCTACTCACGAGCAGAACCGAAAACGCGATTTAAAGATACTTTTTGCCTCGATACTTTTTATTTTTGAAATTAGCTCTTAAAAATAAGAATATTCAGGATTACTAGTAAACGGTGTTAGGTATTAATTAAAAAGTTCCTTAAATAAGTAACCATCATCAGTATCCAGAATCGTACAGAAACATTTTTTTCTAATCATTATAGTTATTTTTTAATAAAATAATTTGTATTTTGTCGCTTACGTCGATAATTTCTGAACGATCTGATTGCATGCGGGCGCAACGCATTCACGACTTTGTTGACATAGATATAAAGACTAGCTTCTTGAGCACGGGGGGCGCCCCGCGTTTACGTATAGACCACGCCTCCCATTGTTTGATTTATTTTCGATATAGCGCCTTAAATAAACACCTTCGAATTATTTATGTACTAGCTATGCCCGCGACTTCTTTCGCGTGGATGTTGGAAAATAACAACACGTCGTACATTTTTTCCCGTTTTTGTAACATTTTTCATTGATGCTCAGCTCCTATTAGTCTAGCGCAATGTTATATAGCCTATTGCCTTCACCGATAAATGGACTATCCAACACAAAACGATTTTTTAAATTTGAATCAGTAGCTGCTGAGATTAGCGCTTTCAACCAAACAAACAAACAAAATCTTCAGCTTTATAAGATTACTAGCTTACGTTTTTTTTGTTTTCCCATGGGAATTTTATATTTTCCTGTAGGAAAATTACCCTATGTCCTTCTCCTGGTCTCGAACTGTCCCTGTACAATTTTTTATCAAAATCAGTTCAGTATTTTCGAAGCCTATTCAATACAAACAAACAATCAAATCATTCCACTTTATAATATTAGTATAGATAATAATAATAAATAATAATAAGTATAGATTTTTATTTGTTTAGGCTTATTGTTGAATCCGGCTGGATTAACTGGTCAGGTCAGTCCAGGGGTGGATCCTGACCCTAGATCGTGGAAGGTTCCTCGAGTGGCAATCACTTATTGGAACGCAGTGTTGGTACGAGTAGGATGCGGGCAGTATAGGATCGGTTTGGAGAGTCTTGAGTCTCTTGGCTAAAATAATGAAAGTTATGATTCACCACGCTAGGGACACAGTAATGGACACTGGGGATGTGAATGGATAGGCCCTTAGTACTTAGCCAGAGTCACACCCCGGACACTCCATACAACGTTCGCAAATCAATTACCTATTACTACTACTTAAACAAATGACGTTCATACACGCGCAAATGTGTGCGTGGAATCTAGTAGGGCTGAGTGAGCGGTTATCAATCGCAATGACGCGGGAAGTGCAGCGACTGCCTTCTCTTTCACCCGCATAGCGCTGTCTCTGTTATCGCCCGGCGCTCGCGTCTACTCGTCCGAGCGATCGCGCGCGCCCTTGTTTACGTGTCAGTGATGTCTACAGGGAAGTGCCGGGTAGGACGAGGTATTTGAAATAAGTGCGAGGAGGTGAGTGGCCGTTCTGTACGTAGTACTATTATCTATTCTGTGCCAGAGTGACCGGCCGCTGAGCCATGTTTTCACGACATTCAAACACCTTTATCCAAACTGGCCTGCCAAACCAAAACTCTAAGAAGAAAGAAACGTCTTATTCAACCTTGTTTGCACATACATCTCAAACTCAATCAAGATGTCTGGAAATACAAATTAAGGGAGATGTGACTATGGAAAAAATAACATTCAACTATAGAATATAATTAGTAGAGTCAGTAGAGCCCTTTTTCCTTTAGTCCCTAGTGTAGTAAAATCTAATAATGGTCCTTCGCCCGAGGGAAACACACATAGTAATAAAATTGAAAGTAATAAATTGAATATAAAACCTGGTTAGTCAAACAGGATCTGGTGAATTCGTTTTATACGTTAATAAAATTAGCACTCTACAAAACAACTGAAGATCGAATTGCCGCTTTTCAACTATTTTCAAGTATTTTCTTTAGATACTAAGTAAGCTTTACAATAAAAAAAATATTTTTCTTGGCCTTTCTTTAATTTAATATACTTTGTTGTTTAAAAGAAATTGATCCTTATGAATGACTCTTTCGGTTGGTACCATAAAATACAGAATGTTTTTTTTGTCACATTTCACCGGTTCGATTCCCGGCTCAAGCAGGTGATTTTTCAAAAATCAATAAATCCAGTTTTTATTATTTTTGAAAATAAAGGAATGTTTCCTTTCAGTAAAATTTGCCATGATCAATATTAAAGGTACTTTTCCTCCAACCACGGTCTTTTTTTTTCCATCCGGTATATATATAGATTTATAACATATTAGGTACTATGCTGCCTTAATTTAATACTGTCTTTTATTTGCACGAGTACTACACATTTAAATAAAACTACACTTCTCGGTCTTACTCGCGTATATTTAGTTTTATAAACATGTTAATTATTTAGACTGACGTTTTGAACGCTTTACACCACGAACGTTGTAAAGCGTTCGAAACGTCGCTCGGGCTAAATAATAAAAATGTTTTTAAATGTTATAAGTGTAGTTTTTCTCTTGATTCAAGTAAGCCAGTAATAGCCAGCCTCTATTGTTTATGAATCCAGATTATGCTCGCTTCCACCTTCATCGTATCATCACATAACCTACCATCAGGTGCAATGAACGCCTTTCCTGTTAATTATATAAAACAACTGTTGCATGCACTTACTTTAAAATTTTACTTACTAGAAATAATACTTAGGAACTTCTGTCGAAATCACTATCCTATTGAAAAAATATACTTACATTAATGGTACCATGAACACCACCCTTCTTACAAAATATTATTGTTTACCTTTTCTCATAGTTACAGATGCTGTTGTTTCAATTACAATGGACCAGAATGTAGGTAAATGTTGCCATAAAATGTAATTGTGGTTTAGACCCCTTATTGTTTGACTTCGATCATGATTGCATGCACAATACCATTCATAATAATAGTGACATGATACCTGCTACGAATCCATTGCAGTTTTGAAAATGTCAAGTGATATTGCCCTTGATAAGGTAACGAATTTCAGTAAATCCCAACATGTTCTGTTGTTTTTATTTCATGGTCCACGTGACTCTGCAGCCGGAGCACGCGCTGCCAAGACTGGACTTAAGCACAGTTTAACAATGTATGCATTGTTAAACTGTGACTTAAGTCTCGCATTATCTTACAATATCAGATCATCAGATAAGTAATCTCTAAAGAGTAGCACGGCGGCGCGTATTTAGTGTGACTGACGCGATAAATATTTCTTGACTTTTAACCAAGACGTTCTATGTCTTACTGCCTAACGGAATCCATTTATGTCACGAAACTCTGGTTGACAGTTTCTTGCGAGTTTTTATATCACGGTCGTCTGTGGGTGCGGATAAACTACTCGTATGTCACAGTGTTTTTTCGACATTTAATTTGTTCCGTACTTACATCAAAAGGAGAACACACAGAACCCTTTAAGGATCACTTCGTTGTCCGTATTTTTGGTATGGTCTGTCCATCTGTTGGTCTGCACGTCTGTCCATCTGTCTGTATGTAATCATATTACCATAGACAATTAACTTTCTTAAAAATTATGTCACACTGCGATAAAGCCATTTCACGCAAGAAATCGTGTCTCACAGGTGCCAAATGTGTAGCCAAATGAGTATAAGACTGGGCCACGTGTGACTTGACTTTTATCACACTCGGCGTACCCCTGCTCCGACTGCTGGATAATTTTTAACCGACTTTAAAAAAGGAGAAGGCTATCTATTCTATGTGTTTGTTTTTTTTGTGTGTATATTGCACGATTACGCCGCCAATTGTGGACCCGTTTTTAATAGTTGATTGTGTCACAAGGGACCAAATTAATGTATTGAATTAACCGTACCCTCTGACACACTCAGCTTTTCATCCGCTCTAAAAAGAAAATAAGATATGCTTTTAGTAGTGTAGAATATTTATATTTGCATAATCAAATTACAAATTTTATTGTAACAATAAATTATCATAGGCCTTTAGATATTTTTCTCTCGATTTGTTTGATATTAAAATGTTTCTGGTGTTAATATTTGACTTTCACTGCTATAAGTCATTTTTTTATTAAATTTATTGGAATCAAATCTGTGTAATTCAAATTTCATCAAATCAAATTTTGATAAAAAGTAATAAAAAATCGAATAAGAAGTTCAGGGTTTGATTTTGCCAATGCCACCACGGCAGGTGCGCTAGTGGTGATATAATTTGAGATCGGTAATACGAAATTAAACATTTCATGACTTCTTTATCTCAAAATGTATACCATGCCATACGATGAAAGATCCCTAATAGGCCTGCTGAAATAGCTGATAAACACGTTTAAGCCATTAGTGATCTGTCAAACAAGTTTAAGCCATGACTGACCTGAGACAGCTGTTAAACACGTTTAAGCCATGACTGACCTGAGAGAACTGTTAAACACGTCTAAGCCAACAGTGATCTGTGAAGCATGTTTAAGCCATGACTGACCTGGGACAACTGTTAAACACGTTTAATCCAAGACTGACCTGAGAAAACTGTTAAACACGTTTAAGCCAAGAGTGATCTGTTAAACACATTTAAGCCAAAGAGTAATCTGGTAAACAGGTTTAAGCGATGACTGACCTGAGAGGACTGTGAAACACGTTAAAGCCAAGAGTGATCTGTTATACACGTTTAAGCCAAGAATGATCTGTTAAACACGGGTAAGTCATCTGTGACTTGTTAAACACGTTTAAGCCAAGAGTAATCTGTTAAACACGTTTAAGCCACCAGTGACCTGTTAAGCACGTTTAAGCCAAGAGTGGTCTGTTAAGCACGTTTAAGCCAAGAGTGATCTGTTAAACACGTTTTAGCCAAGAGTGATCTGTTAAGCACGTTAAAGCTAAGAGTGGTCTGTTAAACACGTTTAAGCCATGACTGGCCTGAGAGAACTGTTAAACACATTTAAGCCATCAGTGATCTGTTAAACACGTTTAAGCCATGACTGTGAGAGAACTGCTAATCATGTTTAAGCCATCAGTTACCTGTTAAACACGTTTAAGCCATCAGTGACCTGTTAAACACGTTTAAGCTTACATTAGAGCGGATGCTCAGCGCATTGCACAAGTGGGCCAGGAACTGCTATCGCACCCTACGGGTAGCCGTTCTTTTTGGCGCCTGGCCAAAGCTGTGCAATCAAACTTCTGCCAACCCTCGCTGCCACCGCTGAGACTTGCCGATGGCTCACTTGCTCATCAGCCGCAGGAGAAAGCCGACCTCCTGGCAAAACTCTTTGCGGCTCATTCCCGTGTCGATGACTGTGGTACACAACCTCCGAAACTGTCCCATTGTGGCAGCACCATGCCCGATATCCGTATCAGACAGCGTGATGTGCGGGCGGAGCTCCAGTCGATCGATACTCGAAAAGCAAGTGGACCAGACGGCATTCCTGCGATTGTTCTTAAGAAGTGTGCAGCGGAGTTGACTCCGGTCCTTACGCGTCTATACCGTCTGTCGTTCTCTGCTGGTTGTGTGCCGAAATCTTGGAAAGAGGCCAATGTCCAGCCGGTTCCCAAAAAGGGAGATCGTTCTGATCCGGCTAACTATCGCCCTATAGCCGTCACTTCCATTTTGTGTAAAATCATGGAGAGGATCCTTAATACACAGCTGATCCGTTACCTGGAAGGTCACTCGTTACTCAATGACCGACAGTATGGGTTTCGTCCTAAACGGTCAACAGGTGACCTTCTAGCGTTCCTTTTGCACAAATGGGGTGAATCTATCGATAAGCGCGGCGAATCGGTGGCTATTAGTCTCGACATCGCCAAAGCTTTTGATAGAGTCTGGCACAAGGCTCTTCTTTCCAAGCTTCCGGCATACGGATTACCCGCGCAGTTTTGTACGTGGATTGCCAGCTTCCTCCACGAGCGTAGAATTCGCGTTGTCGTTGACGGCTGCGCTTCGCGGTTCGTGGCAGTGAACGCTGGTGTTCCGCAAGGCTCCGTTCTATCCCCCACATTGTTTCTTCTGCATATCAATGATATGCTTTCCTTGGGAGCTATACATTGCTATGCAGACGACAGTACAGTGCATGGGGGATATCACGGAGCCTCGGGGGCTGCTCGTGGTGATATTGGTAGGGAAAGGCAGAATCTTATCATTGAGCTCAACAGGACGCTGGACCTCGTCTCCGAATGGGGCTCCAACAATCTTGTTGAGTTCAATGCTAAGAAAACACAGGTGTGCGTGTTCTCGGCGAAAAGGTCACCTTTCCTCCCCCTTCCTTCTCTTCAGGGCACAACCCTTCACACACAGAGCAACATCACCTTGCTCGGAATGAACATTCGCTGCGATCTGAACCCCAGAGACTACATCGAATCCGTCATAACTACTGCCTCACGGAAACTCGGTGTCCTGAACAAGGTGCGTAGGTATTTTGCGCCGGACCAACTATGCTTGTTGTATAAAACTCAGGTTAGGTCTTGCGTGGAATATTGCTCGCACCTTTGGGACGGCTCCGCTCAGTACCTCCTCGATGCTCTGGACAGATTGCAGCGTCGCGCTATTCGCATAATTGGCGATGTAGAGGCAACTAACACCCTCGAGCCTCTACAACTTCGTCGTGACATCGCCTCTCTTAGCGCCTTTTACCGAATGTTCCATGGGGAATGCTCTGAGGAGCTCTTTAACCTTATCCCTCCCTCTCCATTCCTTAACAGAAACACGCGTAAGGGCCTTCGGAGTCATCCGTACACTGTGTCCTCCTTTTCACACCGTACCAAGAAATTTCAAGATTCCTTCTTCTGTCGTTCATCCCACACTTGGAATTCTCTACCTGCGCACGTGTTTCCTCCATCCTACAACATGGGTTCCTTCAAAAGAGGCGTGAAAAAGCATCTTTTGGGCCGGCAAGGGGCGGGCAGGTAGGAGAGTGGATGTCGTCCCTACTCTATCTGTCAACTCATTTGGGCCTCTTTCACCGCTTAACATCAGGCGGGAGGAGGTCATTTGCCGGGCCATCCATAAAAAAAAAAAAAAAAAAAAAAAAAAAGCTATCGTGACCTGGGAAAATGTTAAACACGTTTAAATCAAGAGTGATCTGTTAAACACGTTTAACCCATAAGTGACTTGAGACAGCTGTTAAGCACGTTTGGGCCATCAGTGACCTGAGAGAACTGCTAAACACGTTTAAGCCCTCACTTACCTGTTAAACACGTTTCAGCCATCATTGACCAGTTAAGCACGTTTAATCCAAAGCGATCTGTTATACACGTTTAAGTGACCCGAGAAAAACTGTTAAACATGTTTAAGCCATCTTTGACCTGAGAGAACTGTTAAACACGTTTAAGCCTAGAGTGATTTGTTCAACACATTTTAGCCATCAGTGACTTGTTAAACACGTTTAAGCCATCATTGACCTGTTAAACACGTTTAAGCCAAGAGTGGTCTGTTAAACACGTTTAAGCCATGACTGACTTGAGAAAACTGTTAAACACGTTTAAGCCAAGAGTAATCTGTTGAACACGTTTAAGCCAAGAGTGATCTATTAAACACGTTTAAGCCACCAGTGACCTGATAAACACGTTTAAGCCCAAAGTGATCTGTTAAACACGTTTAAGCCAAGAGCCATCAAAGACCTATTCAAGCCGAGAGTAATCTGTTAAACACGTTTAAGCCAAGAGCCATCAAAGACCTATTCAAGTCGAGAGTAATCTGTTAAACACGTTTAAGCCAAGAGCCATCAATGAACTTTTTAAGCCGAGAGTGATCTGTTAAACATGTTTAATCCAAAAGTGATCTGATAAACACGTTTAAGCCGAAAGTGACCTGTTGAACACGTTTAAGCCAAGAGTGATCTGTTAAACACGTTTAGGCCATCAGTAACCGGAGAGAACTGTTAAGCTATATACACTTTTATTAAACCTTCGCGTTGCATTTTAAATTACTAAAACTTTGACGGGATTAAAACATGTGGAGGAGGAACTGAAACATGTTCAGGAGGTACTAAAGAAAAACGGGTATCAGGTGAATATACGACAAAACCAGCCGAGGAAAAGATTTAGGCGTCCAGATGTGTGCAGACAACCGGCCTACATGCCTTATGTCAAAGGAGTGACGGATAAGATCGGCCACGCATTGCGTGAATACTCTATACCGACAATCTACTCCTGGCATAAAGGTGAGTAATATGGTGGGCACCCCGAAGGATGTCTTGCCCTTACAAACACCAGGAGTTTACAAAATAGACTGCAGTTGTGGCATCTCTTACATTGGCCAAACAAAAAGAACGATTCATGAAAGGATTAGAGAACATATAGCCGCTGTCAAAAACCGCCAGTCTAATAAATCGGCGATTGCGGAGCATCTTGTGGAAAAAGGCGCAAATCGTTGGATTGAATTTCACCGTACGCAAGTCCTTTCCACTGATCGTCACTTTTATTCAAGAGTAGTATGAGAAGCGATTGAAATCAGAAAAAATCCAAATAATTTCAATCGGGAAATGGATTTAAACTGTCAACAGCGTGGAATCCGGTGTTTGCAAATAAAAAATCTCCTTTTAATTCGCAGTCGGTAAACCTCCAGAATACGGCTATCGTACGGAATAGGGACACTGTTAGTGTTGTGTGCGGGGGTAATTGGAGAAATAGTGTGACAGTGGAGGAAGATTCTTCATCGGACGTAACATCGCTGCTACAGTCAGCCCGTGACCACGGCTGGTGAAACCTGGCCGAAACGTCGGCCAAAATAAGGTACCAAACGTTTAAGCTATCTTTGACCTGAGAGAACTGTAAAACATGTTTAAGCCAAGACTGATCTGTTAAACACGTTGAAGCCATCATTGACCTGAGACAGCTGTTTAGCACATTAAAGTCATCAGTGACCTGAGAGAACAGTTAAACACGTTAAAGCCATCTTTGACTTGAGTGATCTGTTAAACACGTTTAAGCCAAGAGTGACCTGTTGAACATGTTTAAGCCAAGTGTGATCTGTTAAACACATTTAGGCCTTCAGTAACATGAGAGAACAGTTATACACGTTAAAACCACTTTTGACCTGAGAGGACTGTTAAACACGTTTTAGCCATGTCTGTGATAGAACTGTTAAACATATTTAAATCGAGAGTGATCTGTTAAACACGTTTACGCCATCAGTGACCTGTTAAGCACCTTTATGCCAAGAGTGGTCTGTTAAACACGTTTAAGCCATCAGTGACCTGGGTTAATGATAAACACGTCTAAATCAAGAGTGATCTGTTAAACACGTTTAAGCCATAGGTGATCTGAGACAGCTGTTCTACACGTTTGGGCCATCAGTGACCTGAAATAACTGCTAAACACGTTTAAGCAATCAGTTACCTGTAAACACGTTTAAGCCGAGAGTGGTCTGTAAAACACGTTTAACCCATGACTGATTTGAGAAAACTGTCAAAAATCTTTAAGCCAAGAGTGTTCTGTTGAACACGTTTAAGCCAAGAGTGGTCTGTTAAACAAATTTAAGCTATGACTGTGAGCGAACTGTTAAACATGTTTAAGCCAAGAGTGATCTGTTAAACACGTTTAAGCCAAGGATGGTCTGTTAAATACCTTTAAGCCATCAGTAACCCTAGACAGCTATTAAACACGTTTAAGCCATCAGTGACCTGAGAGATCTGTGAAACACGATATGCCATCAGTGAGCTGTTAAATAGATTTAAGCCAAGAGTGGTCTGTTAAACACGTTTAAACAATGACTGACCTGAGTGAACTGTTAAACACTTTTAAGCCAAGAGTGATCTGATAAACACGTTTAAGCCAAGAGTGGTCTGTCAAACACGTTTAAGCCAAGAATGACATGAGGGAACTGTTAAATACGTTTAAGCCATCAGTGACCTGAGAAAACTGTTAAACACGTTTAAGCCATCATTTACCCGTTAAACACGTTTTAGTCATCAACGACCTCTTAAACACGTTTAAGCCACGAGTGGTCTATTAAACACGTTTAGGTCAAGAGTGATCTGTTAAACACGTTTAAGCCATAACTGTGAGAAAATTGCTAAATACGTTTAAGCCATCTTTGACCTGAGAGAACTGTTAAACACGTTTAAGCCTAGAGTGATTTGTTAAACACGATTAAGCCATCAGTGACCTGAGACAGTTGTTAAACACATTTAGGCAATCAATGACCTGAGAGAACTGTTAAACACGTTAAAGCCAAGTGTGGTCTGTTAAACACGTTTAAGCCATGACTGACATCAGAGAAGTGCTAAACACATTTAAGCCAAGAGTGGTCTGTTCATCACGTTTAAGACAAGAGTGATATGTTAAACACGTTTAAGCCAAGAGTGATCTGATAAACACGTTTAAGCCATGACTGACCTGAGATTAAACACTTTTGAAAAATATCAGTCATGTATTTTTTGCTTTGTCGGAATAACAAAAAACAGCTGAGATAAAGCGAATTAAAGGGGTGGGGGCTCGCGACGACATTAATTTCATCAATGCGTCATCGCAAGCCAGTAGTTTCTCTAGTACCCTTACTCAGTACCTTTAAGGGCCCGGGCTCGTAATAATCGGTGTTCTAGCAGAATTATCAGAGAAGAAATATTTTTTTTTATTAAAAATGCAATGAGGGAAATACATTTTTCGTTAATTTAGAGTGTAGGACTTGAAGTTTCCATAACACATTTTACTATTTAAGGTTTTAAACATGCCCATATTTACATTCCACGCGTTTAAAGACAATATTCATGCACTTGTCACGTAAAAAATATGACCAAAACATGAAATATATTCAGGTAACATTTATTTTCAAATCTTCTACAATAATCTTTACTGGTTACTTTTTTTCAAAATGTTTTAGTTTCCTTATTTAAATATGAATTTTACCACTGTAAAAATATCGCTTTTTCTCTTAGAGTATTCAGACTAAATGATCTAAGCTTTTTCTATAAGAAATCATCCTTTAGCGTAATCAAACTTTAACCACTTAAAAACGAGCTATTATTAAGGCAAATAATAAAAAAACTGTATTATTATAAAATCATTATAGGTAAATTTTATACAATTTGCTAACGCCAACAATGATGTCAAAGGTTAAAAATTTGTTTCCTAATTTAAAAAAAATTAAACTTATAGATTTACAATAAAATACGCGTCGAAATTTCCCTCAGTTCTGCTGCGATTTCGCAGCGTAAACTTTCTAAAGTTGAGGATCCTTCCATCATCAGCTCGGTTGATGACTACCAGACGCAAATAGGACACAAAAAGCTTCGGAAAAAACACGAAACACGTTGGACGTACCTAAAAAAATTAAGGGTTTCCCTTGATTTTCATGGGATCCCAACATCAGATCCAGACTTTGGTGGCAATGAGACCACCCCAGAAGTATACTCTATCGAATATACAAAAATAATTGTAGAAAATCGGTCTACAATTGGCGGCGTAATCGCGTAACATACACACAAAAAAAACATCGCGTCAACAAACATTACATCGAATTGAGAACCTCCTCCTTTTTTGGAGTTTGTTAAAAATACTCGGGTCTGCAATTTCTTTCAGCTGTGAAAATACCATACTTGTAAGATCGATATCAATACGATCTAAAGATTATATGACCGTGTTAAATCCCATGTTATAGGGGGTGAGTCCATTGCCAATTTACAGATACGAATTCCAGACTCCGAGCTGCTTCTAAGAATTTCCTGAACTGAAAAATCCCATGTTATAGGGGGTGAGTCCATTGCCAATTTACAGATACGAATTCCAGACTCCGAGCTGCTTCTAAGAATTTCCTGAACTGAAAAATCTCAGCAAGTAACAAACTCTTACCCGACCCAGGTATCGAACCGCAGTGGAAATAAAACTCATAGCGATGCGCTCGACATTAGAACCATAGTTCGATAGCGAGTGCATCGCTATGAGCTACCTAATAGCCTCTGTGCTTAACAACAAGCTCAATTGTATTTTTTATGATAAATAAATAAAAAATAGTATGGAATCACCCTTTATAATTTATTGAATTAGGTTTAGTTGGACTAAGAACTAACTCAAATATCGGTTAAAATCTGTTCCTTAGTCAATCTATAGCTGTGAGATTTTAAAAATAAGCGTTTTTTAATAATTATTGGGATTAAAATACCAATTTGTCTAGTTGAGATCGAGTTTCACAATCACGCCGCAATCAATGGTCATTGAAATTACGGCGTGTTAAAATAACAAGTAAAATGTTGAATAATTGAAAATTTAAATACGTAAATATATCATTTTGTGTAATTGATCCGTTTGAAATTGTGCTCGGTTTTGCTTCGCTTTGAGGCTTATGCTTCTGATTTATGGTAATCGACGAATTCGTTTGCTTACTGATATTGAAGTAGCCATTTTAGTTGTGTACTAACTTTTGCCAGCGACTTCGAACGCGTGTAGTTTGTACGACACGAATCCCAAAATTGCAAATCACTCCGGACAGAGTACTAGAAAAACGGATGGCTTAGTCAATTTAAAAACAAAAACAACCCTCTACATAAACATACTGCCCTTTGAAAAGTAGGAAATAATTCTTAGTTTTATTTTATCCATTGCGTCAAGGAACCGCTTAAAAAAACCCACGGCAACTTTTAATGGACGCAATGCGCCCTGCTCATCAAGAGATACTGCTGACTTTTGGACTGCTGGACAGATTTTGACCAAATATATTAGCTTAATAAGACAAATCAGTAACACTGTGGAACTTTGTTGTGAAATGTTAAACATTTCGCCATAAACGTCGTTAACACCTGCGCCGTAACGCGCTATTGAACGCGTCATAAATAACATATTTGTTAACATAAATAATTATACTTAATAACATTGCTTTACTTTACTTTACATTGTAACGTATGAACTATGAAGTCTACAAAACACCAAACATTGGCATTATTCAAATAATCGTTGACTTTATAATAAACCTTTACTCATAAAAGTCTTTTTATTTTCATGCGCTTTAAACGTATAATGAAAAGGCAAATCAGTAACACTTTCAGGCATTTGTTGTGAAAAGATACTCGTATATATTTCCCCATAAACGTCGTTAACAACTGCGTCATACATAATACACGTCATAAATAACACGTATATAGCACATGTATGACCATTTGTTGATTTACACCAATCCTGATGCACACCTAAAAATTAAAAGTAAAAAACTTTTTTAAAAACAAGCTGATTTGTGCTATTTTAAATCATTTACTGAATCTAAACTTTTACTATCAACTTATAATGTTATTACACAATATATCTGATAAGAAAGCTTGTCGCGAAATTTAAAGACCTACTCGTAAGTATTTAGTTTACTTGTTTATCTAGGTGCTCAGGTAAAACTCGCGACAAGCTTTTTTATCAGATATTATATTGTGTAATAACATTAAAAGTTGCTAGTAAAAGTTTAAAACGAAAAATTTATTTTATTATTTTTAGGGCATTTAAATAAAAGCTTGTTTTTTAAAAAAGTTTTTTACCTTAATTTATTTTTTACTTTTTAGTCTGTCTTCAGACTTTTTTTTTGGTTTATATTTAAGGGTATGTTTCCATAATATCGTGGAATTGGTTAAAAATAGAAATAAAGAAGACTCGACTGTTCCAGTTCGGTTCGTTTTAATTAACAAAAAGACATTTTGGCATCTGTCACTTTAAAATATAAGATGAGCAATAAAATAATATACAAAAAAGGTTAGTGTCCGTGACATGCTGCGGCGCCTAGATGGGTAGAGGACAAATTTTGCTGAATGCTCACTTGACAATCCCTTTCGAGGTACGAACGTCTATTACTCTCGTGACTCCGTTTCAGTGCCGCGGCAGCAGTTTACGATACGTCCTAGTCGCCATAAATTCGGGGGCAGCCGATCTTCCTTCAGCAGTACCACGGTGCCATTTTGAAGGCCTTGCCCTTTGGATTGTTTCCATTTAGTGCGGGTCTGCAAAAGTCCGATGTAATCCCTCGACCAGCGTCTCCAAAAATCTTGTTGAAGTTGTTGTAATTGCTGGTAATGGGTAAGTCGATTCGGTGGCACTTCTGTATAGTCATAATCAGGCATGGCAATAGGAGTCTTACCTAACAAGAAGTGGCCTGGCGTTAAATAAAATATCTCGTCCTCGTTCGAGTTCGGAATAGGACATAACGGGCGAGAATTTAGTGTTGCCTCTATTTGAGCTAAAATAGTGGAAAATTCCTCGTAGGTCAATAAAGCATTACCTAAAACTCTTTTAAGATGAAACTTACACGATTTTACTGCAGCTTCATATAATCCACCCATATGAGGTGCATAAGCTGGTAAAAATTTCCAAAGTATCCCTTCATTAGCGTGAGCGGTTACTAATTCATTAGAGTTGAGTCTGAGATAGTCATATAGTTCGGTTATTTCACTATTAGCCCCGTGGAATGTGGTACCATTATCACTCAACATTTCCCTAGGTCGAGGGAAACCTAGGGTAGATACACCAATGATGGGTAACTTACCTCAGACGAGAGTAAACCCGTCACCTCCCTTTCATTTTACAAGTGTTGATTATGCGGGGTTTTTTAATATCCGAGACCGGAGGGGGCGAGGTTACAAGGTATCTAAGTGTTATATTGTTATATTTATATGCTTATCAACCAAGGCAGTTCATGTACAGTTAGTTTCTGGCTTGGATACGAATAGTTTTCTCTTAGCTTTTAGGCGATTTATATCTCGGCGCGGGAAACCTAGGGAAATGTTGAGTGATAATGGTACCACATTCCACGGGGCTAATAGTGAAATAACCGAACTATATGACTATCTCAGACTCAACTCTAATGAATTAGTAACCGCTCACGCTAATGAAGGGATACTTTGGAAATTTTTACCAGCTTATGCACCTCATATGGGTGGATTATATGAAGCTGCAGTAAAATCGTGTAAGTTTCATCTTAAAAGAGTTTTAGGTAATGCTTTATTGACCTACGAGGAATTTTCCACTATTTTAGCTCAAATAGAGGCAACACTAAATTCTCGCCCGTTATGTCCTATTCCGAACTCGAACGAGGACGAGATATTTTATTTAACGCCAGGCCACTTCTTGTTAGGTAAGACTCCTATTGCCATGCCTGATTATGACTATACAGAAGTGCCACCGAATCGACTTACCCATTACCAGCAATTACAACAACTTCAACAAGATTTTTGGAGACGCTGGTCGAGGGATTACATCGGACTTTTGCAGACCCGCACTAAATGGAAACAATCCAAAGGGCAAGGCCTTAAAAATGGCACCGTGGTACTGCTGAAGGAAGATCGGCTGCCCCCGAATTTATGGCGACTAGGACGTATCGTAAACTGCTGCCCCGGCACTGACGGAGTCACGAGAGTAATAGACGTTCGTACCTCGAAAGGGATTGTCAAGTGAGCATTCAGCAAAATTTGTCCTCTACCCATCTAGGCGCCGCAGCATGTCACGGACACTAACCTTTTTTGTATATTATTTTATTGTTCATCTTATATTTTAAAGTGACAGATGCCAAAATGTCTTTTTGTTAATTATAACGAACCGAACTGGAACAGTCGAGTCTTCTTTATTTCTATTTTTAACCAATTCCACGATATTATGGAAACATTATTGGCCAATTCACGGTAAACAATTAGTGAACAAAATTGTCCATAGGTGTGTGACTTGCTTCAGGGCTAAACCTAGGGTAGATACACCAATGATGGGTAACTTACCTCAGACGAGAGTAAACCCGTCACCTCCCTTTCATTTTACAAGTCAAAATGTTAGAACTGTAGCCACGTGTAAAAAATTTCAAGTCCGTACTGTTAACTATTGAGGAGTTCTTTCGTTGGGAGCCGATCCTGGGTATACCATCAGGCCATTTCAATCATAATACTGCATTGCCATTAGCACTTTATTTTTTTAATTAGAATTTTACACGTGGCTACACCACGTGTAAAATTTGAAGTCCGTACTGTTAACTATTGAGGAGTTCTTTCGTTGGGAGCCGATCCTGGGTGCACCATCCAGTCATGTTGAACATTATAATGTATTGTCACGCGAATCAAACGCATATACAAAATTTCAAGTCAATCAGAATATCAGGAAGTTGTTTAAAATTGGTTAGCAAGATTTGAAAAAATGAGTTACTTACATACGAACATGGCAAGGTAAATAAAAGCTTGTAAAAACGACTCGAGGTGAGAATTCACGAATCGAACACGAGTCCCTAACTTAGGGTAGGCTCAAGCCCCTACATAGAGTAAGCCCCGGCGCTTGGGTCAGCTACGCTGGCTCACAGTCGGGCCTATTCTCCAGGGGCCGCACTCGGGGAATGGCTAGCGCCGATCCCGATTGTGCCTCTATAGAGATAGAAGTTGCTTGGAGATTGGTTTAGCCAGGTATGGGGTGTAACCCGAGTCCAATGGCATATCCTTGGGGCGGCCTTGTCAGCTTTCAGCCCCTTGTATAATCGTAACGAGATTCCCCCCCTTTAAAAAAAGGCTCAAGCCCCTCGGGGGGGACGTATAGGAGCTGTTATGATGACTTGGTAGATGTACCGAAAAAGCATAAAAAAAACATTATAGATTCTTAGCGAGCTAACTTCAACAGGTCACAAATTACGATAACACCTGTTACTTACAAAATAACGTTTCTGGTATGTCCGCTTGTTCTATTCAATTCTCATTCAACCGCAAAACGATAAAGAACTTTCACATTAATATATTCGGTGTTCTGAAATAAATTTAACTATCGAAACGCAACTCAGCATGGTTGCAGAATACGGTGTAGGTGCAATATTAATGTTTGCTAAACGGATAGAACCGCAATAGGTACCTGAGATATTATAAAGATAGAAGATAGCCGAAGGGCACATTTTGAGACACTATGGTAAGCTTGGAATGATTTTTCGAAAATGTTCCTATTTCAAAATTATAGTAAGTATATATTCGAAAATGTTCCTATTTCAAAATAGTAAGTATATACAGGATAAGAAGATTTCTGTGACAGGTCCAAGTTTTCCGTTTCATTAAGAGATTGCATGATTATAATTTAAAAATATAACCTCTTTAGGTTATTTTTATCAAAGATTAATTCCACTTTAAATAGGAACATGAATATCATCCAAGTTAAATATAATTATGTAGAACTCTGATTTTTTTTAAGCTATTGCATAGCTTTTATCGCGGGCTTTGAGCGCGGCGACCGAATCAAGAAATTCCGTAAAGAAAAAAACCTACACCTAACACTCCGACCGGCAGGCCTATTCGTTAACTACGGTTGGTAACTAGAACTGTCATTTTTTAAGGACATTTTATATCCATTACTAGTTAAGTGATCTTATGTCTTACGACAGCGTTCATGATAGTAGTAATGGATGATAAGTTCCTTTCAAAAATGACAGTACTAGCCGTGGTACTAGTTAGCAACCGAAGTTAGAGAATAGGCCTGCGGCACAGCGGTGCGGCGTTGAAAGCCGTGCATTGTCTAACGTCGTTTCAGTTCGGCAGACTTCGGCATGGTGTTTTGACGCGGTATTTTCCAGATATTTATTGGATATCAAGTCTCAAACTTATGTTTCTTATTTCATACCATAAACCTATAGTTTCAATGATAAAAATTCCTGAATAACCTACATGTATTGTAAGATAATAAAAATATTTTAAACAATATTAACTTCTCATTTATTCAATAAAAGGAAAAAAAAATTGTTTTCTTATCGGTCACCACACTCAAAAAGTGTAACTTGAATTAATATCAAAGAAAAAACTTGAATTAATATCAAATAAAAAAAATACTAAATAATTATAATTGCATAAGTTGTTAAAAAATACTATACTACTATTAAATAGTAATAATAATACTACTATTGTTAAAAAATACTTTACCGTGCCACTTTAATTTGTCCCCACTGTAGCAGCTGGCACTCGGGGACTGTAGCAGTCCCCGAGTGCCACTTTAATTTTTTAATTAAGTATGTATTTGAATCGTGAATCGGAACAATTCAAATACATACATACATTTTACACAAATATTTTATTTGTAAAATTTAAACTAATATTTTTTCAGAATTAAAATTTGTTTCAATTGGACTGATATTCTTGTTTCTATGTAAATAAAAATATTGAGATTTCACTAAAACTTCTGTTATAAACCATCTATCGTCAACACCACTATTGGGCACGTTCACCCATAATCAATCCCGCTGCTGGGAAATCTTGCCCAGCACAAACCCACTGCTAGGCACTCTTGCCCAGCACCAGATAATAGAGCAAATAATGAAATTAAAGAAAAACCCAAATAAAATACGAAATGGTCTTAACCGTATTAAATACTTACAAGCAAAGGAGGTGGTACCTTTTTTTTTTTTTTTCGAGGGGAATACGTGACCGCACCGTACTCGCCGTTGGCTAGACGACGAGCGTGTGTGGGGCTCTCCCGGCAGAGAGCCGGGCCTACCCACTAAACCCTCCGGTGTTCTCCCTGCCCTTATGGGCGCGCGTGGTAGGGTCCACACTGCGACTACCACTACCGACGCACCCGGGCTAGCCCGACCTAACTGGTCGGGCTATCGCCAAGGGGGGATTGCCCGAGAACACTAGGGCAATCCCCAGACGGAGGGCCTTACGGCGACGTGCACGGGGCCAACCGTGCACGCAGGCCTCCACGGCAGGGTCATTAGGCGGGCATCGCTTGTGCGAATGCCCGCCTTCGCCTGCCTGTCCATCTGCGGCGGATGGGAGCGGCTTGAAGATCATTCTCCCGCTCCCTCGCCGCGGCCTCCTTCTGCAAGATGACGTCCTCGCAGAAGGAGGTGACAGCCCCCCATTCCGCCTCGCCGCGGAGCATGGCCACGACCATGCTCGTCAGCGAGAGGTTTCCGTCACCCAGCGCAGCGATGAGTTCGCTGCGCTGGCGTCGCCAGGCCGGGCACACCAACAGGGTGTGCTCGGCAGTGTCGTCGGGAGCGTCGCAGTGATGACACTGCGGCGTTTCCTCCCGACGCGCGACCCGGTGCAGGTAGTGGCCAAAACAACCATGTTCGGTCAGTACCTGCACCATGCGGAACGAGAGACTGCCCTGCCGGCGCCCTACCCACTCCTCCAACACCGGACGTATCGCTTCTATCGTCCGGTGGCCGGCAGCTGGGAAGGCGAGCGCCTCACCCCATCGACGCAGAGCCTCCCTCTGCGCCTGGGTACGAACCCGCTCCACTTCTTCAGGAGCGGATCGTCCCCCCCGTTCTCTGACAGAAACCCGATGTCGATACACCTCCGCATGGACGCGTGCATCGACATCCCACGGCGTTTGGCCCGCAAGAATGCAGGCCGCGCCGTGGCTGACCGTGCGATAAGCTCGCACGGCCCGGGTTGCTATGACCCTCTGCGGACGTCGCAAGAGGGCCACCGTTCGGGGGGAGAGGTACTCCGCCCACACCGGGGCTCCGTAGAGTGCCATCGACCGTATCACCCGGTGATACAGTCGACGGCACGCCGATCCTGGCCCTCCTACATTAGGGAGGACCCGTCCGAGTGCGGCTGCGGCGGCACACAGCCGTGGAGTGAGGAGCTTGAAGTGCTCCTCGAAACTCCATCGGGGGTCCAGAACAAGGCCGAGGTACTTGAGGTGCGCCTCGACCGGTATACGGACCCCCTCCACTCGGACTCAGAGCCCCGGTGGGATCCTGCGACGGGGGGCGTGGAAACTCATGGCCCTCGTTTTATCAAGGGCCACGGCCAAGCCCAGGAGGCGGATGCGTCGGACTACTAAAGAGGTGCAGACCGACGCAAGGTGGGCCGCCTCCTCCCCCATTTTGGCTCTTGCCGCGACGAGCGTGTCGTCGGCAAAGCAGACGACCTCCGTTCATGGCAGGAGGCCGCCTCGCAGGACCCAATTGTACCCCAGGTTCCATAGTAGAGGACCTAGTACGGATCCCTGGGGTACACCTGCCGCCATTGCCCACGTATGGACGCGACCGTCCGGCCCCTCGTAGAGAACTGACCTGCCTTCAAGGTAGCTCTCCACGAGGGCGCGGAGGTACGGAGGTACCCGGTGGAAACGGAGTGCCTCCTTTATGCACTCATGGGGAAGGCTGTTGAAGGCGTTGCGGATGTCAAGAGACACCGCAACGACAGTCTCCCCACGAGCTGTGGCCCCCTCAGTCCACCCCTTGAGGAGGGCCACTGCGTCCATCGTGGACCGGCCGGTGCGGAAGCCGAACTGGTTGTTAGCCAAGTCCGGCCCCCGGTCCTCTAGGTGCTCGATGATGCGGGAAGCGAGAATCTTCTCGAAAAACTTAACCACCGGCCGATACCCAGTCGGGGAATCCGCGGGGCCGCTCTCCCTCCTTATCAGGCAGAGCCTGCCTACTTTCCACCGACTGGGGAAGCGGCCCGAAGCGATGCATAGGTCAAGCACTGCTCGGAATCGCTCCTCGAGGTGTCCCAGGGCGAGGGCCAGAACCCTGCTTGGGACACCGTCCGGTCCCGGCGCCTTCTTTTTGCGCCGTAACCGGTCCCTCACCGTGTCGAATTCCACGTTCGACACGGGAGGGATGGCGGCAGCCACCTCCACCGGAGGAGTATCCGCGGGGACCATTCTGGGGGGCTGGAACGGACCGGGATCGGGGAACAGAGTCCCCAACACCCAATCTAGTAGCCCCCTGTCCATAGCGGAGGTAGGGGGAGCGGAAGATTTGAATTTCCCAAAGGAGGTGGTACCTAGGGAGTCGCCTTTTTCATTTGACGACTAATAGTTAATAAAATTGATTACAAACTTCCATCAAATATCATTTTGTATAGGGAATCCTTTACTTATAGGCTATGTTCGCCGATTGGCTCGACGAACATCTGGGTCCGCACCGACGATGTTACAAAATAACAAACGTATTCGATTGTCTATATCAATCAAACAGGGGCTCTACTATGATCGCTTATAGCAAGGTTAAAACAACGTTGAAACAGAGACACCGCTCTTGCTGTGTATAGCGCCATCCCGCTCTCAGTGCGGTTTTAATATTGTTTTGAGCGATCATGGTTAGGGGGCAGACCTGTCAAATTTATGTCATTGCTGATGAGTTACAAAATCGCACCTCAGATCTGGGGGTCCGGGGGGTCAGTTTCTCGGTTGTTGAATACAATAGGGTTTCGTCGTATTTTGACAGTTCACCGCGATAAATCGCTTTATCATATCGTGTTTTGGTGGACGTTATACGGGGGCTGGTTGGCATACGAGCATGTATATGAACGCTTGCAGTCAGCTTGCGCGTTACGGATTGCGATGCCAGCACAAGGGTCGTTACTGACAGCTCACCTCACCACTGCGCAAGGCTCGGGCATGGCGGGACCTTGGCTCGCCTACTTTTGGGCGGATCTTACATCTGACTTAATAACGCAGTAAAACCTTACGTGATTGTCGTAAAGATAACATTATTAAATCAATAAATTTGCCGCGCTACTGAGATAATTTTTTCCAACCCAGGAAATTCTGTCTCACAATTGAAGGGAATTTAGTCCAGAGGAACAGTTTTATAATGCGGCCTATAACCGATGTTCGGTCGCGGCGGCCATACTCAACATCATGCAGCAATCAACAACATCTGCGCATAATAATAATCTGCGGAATAATATAGTGCACAAGTGACTGCGCAAACGCAAGTGCACTCTCTGTCCCTTTACTCGCATAGTCCGATGGGACGGTTAGCCGACACGACCGCGGTGAGATCAGGTGCAGGACAATGTTTTAAGGCAGAAACAAACTATTGTGTCGTGTTGTGTTGTGACGCGTCAGAAGCGTATCGGTCTCATACATTTAATATGGCTAGAAACACATTATTACAGTGTGTTGTGTTGTGGCGCCAATGTGTTTCTAGCCATATAAAATGTATGAAACTGATACGTTACTGACGCGTCACAACACAACACGACACAATAGTTTGTTTCAAGCGTTACGTGCTTTCCAAAGCACGGAGAAGCTCGAGATGCTTCGTATTTTGTTTACCCATCATAGGATTGACTAACCAACGTTGCTTAACCTTAGTAATCGTTCGCTGTGCGCACGCGCCAATGGGCTACCAAGCTTCTCAAGCGATTTTAGAACCGATCGCCAATCAGCCGTCTTAAAGTTTTTAGAATTTTAAAATCGTTAAATGAATCAATCAATATTTATAGCCGATGAACGAACTGCGTTTTTCTAACTCTGTTCCTCTTCCAATTCCGTTTTTCATGATCAAGTTATTCATTTCGATCGATCATTGATTTACTACCAAACGTTTTAGTAAATCAATGATTTCGGCGATCAATCGGCGAGTTGTAATAATATCCCACCTCGCTCGTGATTCGTGGAATGAGCTTACTATACTGATGTACTCCAGGCATTAATAATAAGGTATTAAAAACATGAATGGTGCAGGCACGAATGGCGCGCCCATGTCTATCTACTCGGTAAGACACGAAAAAAGGTCCAAGCGCTTGGCTGCCGATGGATAGATTTATTGAGATGTTATGCAAATGTGGTAATTTAGTGGCAGCCTGCGAAGTGGACAGGACGGCTTGACAATAATCGGTCAGGGCTCGCGACACGCGGAACTGCGTAACGATTTTGTCCGATAACAAAAGTTGATTGATTAATTTACCTAACCACTGAGACAACTAATGAAAGTTATCGGAACTATTTGACAGTAGGTTATCAATAGTTTTTCTTTGATGCGTTTTGACTATAGGCATAGACCAAGTAGATAGGGGCGTATTCTATGAGAATGCCTAAAACACTTAATATTTTTATACAACCAAGTTGGCAAACAAGCTTATACTGCCCACCTGATGGTTTGTAACAGTCACTTTAATATATGCGCAACCCCAACTAATCTGCAACCCCCTAAGAACCACAGCGTACGTTGCCAGCTTGTGACATAAGATGTAAGGTCACGGTACCCAGTAATTTAATTGCCATATCTTACCCTTCAGACCGGCACACAGCAATGCAAGCACTACTGTTTACGGCATAAATAGGTAAAACAGAGGTAGCCAACAGGTGACCCTGGTACAGAGTCTTCCTCCGAAAATTATATCATATTGACTAAAACTTTCATTGGGTCTACGCAAATTTGTATAAAACCTACAACGCAGTATGCAAACATGCACAACCCACCTGAGGGTGGCTAGAGTCATTTAAATACATGTGGGTCCTGTAGGACTTGCAACTTTCAAACTTCAGAGGGACCATGTTGTACGTTAGCAAGTTACAGCATAAAATGTCCATGTCACATACCCAGTAATTACAATACCTGTCTTACTATTAAAGCCTGAATTCAACAATGCAAGCAGAGTTGCTTTGTGGCAGAAGGAGGGTAAAAGACTCAATTTGATACTAAAAAAGTTCCATTTGTAGAGTATACAGGGTGTCTCAGAAACAATGGATAAACCTTTAACTGTTGATAGGTTTCGTCGAGACCTCTCTAATCTCAAATTTTGACTTTAGTAAAAATATCTCGGTTTTCAAGATATTTGATAGTTTATGATTTTTTTTAAAAATGCCACTTTTGGTTGGTTTTTAATGTGCCATTTTTACAAATACGGACTTTTTCTGATTCAGGTTTTTTTAGCTTCTAACGGAATAGTTCAGCTATCAATAACAGTGGTTAAAATTGAGCTAGCTAATCACGAAGTGCTTGGAAAAAACAATGTTCCAAAAAAAATTAAACAAGAAATTATTTTTCTTCGTGTTTGGTCTGCTACCATGTAAAAAAAATGTATGACGCTCATCCTGCCCATTATCTTAAAAAAATGCTTAGTTATTCTAGTTTCAAAAAAGGTATGATAAACTTATGCTTAATGTATCTCTGAACTTTTATTACTGCTTGAATAGCAAATGGTATGAAAATTTTAAAATGATTGTTTGTCGGATTAATTATTTTTCGGATTAATTTTATTCGGTTAATTTAGTTTTCCAGTATTAAGTTTATGCTTTCTTTCTGACTGGTTGAATAGCAAATAAAATGAAAATTTGAAAAAAAAAAAAGGTTTTTTTTCCACTAATAAGCACTTAAAGCTTATTTGTAAACATTCGTTTGCGAGTCACAGAGTTGAGAAACGTGTTTTTTTTTGTGGCCCCTGCCTGCCACATGTCTCATCCACTATGCGCAATCAAAAAGGAGCCTTATCATTAACAGCACATGAGTCATAAGCATTTGCAACCTTACCTGCTATCGAATTTCCTGGAAGGACTTTTTTTACCTGCGTCTGATCATTGGGTTCTTTGTTACGATTGTTAGTGTCCTTCTGAACTCCGGTTGTGACCCACGCGTGTTTTCTGTATTCGAGAGATTCGATAGAGCTTCGATGATTTTAAACGACATTTTGCTGTGATTTTGGACTTGACTAGCTTTGCGATTCGGATATTGTTTGTGCTGTGAAACCTATTGACAACTGGTGATCATATGGACTTGGCTAGCTTTACGATTTGGATATTGTTTGTGCTGTGAAACCTAACTGACAACCAATACATAACACTGAACATGCCTAGACATCAGTACACGTCGCGCGAATATGCAAACATGCATTTCGTTTATGGCGAATGTCGAGGAAATGCTAACGCTGCTGCTCGTCTGTACGCAGAGAGGTAAGATTATTTATTTTCTCTTTAATTCAATCAATCTTATTTTTTTTTAAATCACACACATTTATTGCAACTTTAGTTAAACGTATCAGGATGGGTCTTACATTATGTTATCCTTCTAAAAATAGTCACACGCCGTGTTTAATTAGATTTTAAAATTAAATGAATTAGTAAATTTAATAACGTCATTTTTTGTATTAGGTACCCCAACGCACGTCACCCGGACTATCGAGTTTTTGCTCGGGTACATAATTCGTACTGCGAAGGGAGGCTTCCAGGAAGAGGCATTGGTGGTGCAGGGCCAGGAAGACCAGAAAGAAACGACGATGAAGAAGTAGTAGTCCTCGACGAAATAGAAGAAGATTCAACACGTTCTGTGCGTGGAATTGCACGTCGAACCGGCATTAATAGAAGCAAAGTGCATCGCATATTGAAAAAATACCTTTTGCACCCTTTCCATATTCAAAGGGTTCAAACTCTACAGCCTGCTGACTATCCGCGCAGGATTGCATTCTGCAGAATCATGTTAAATAAAATAAGGGAAGACCCGCAATTTTTCAATAAAATTTTATGGACGGATGAATCCTCATGCCGGAGAGATGGATATTTCAACATCCACAATCTACATAGCTGGCAAGTTGAAAACCCACATTTGATGAGGGAAGATCGGTCCCAAGTTCAATTTAAAGTTAACTTGTGGACTGGGATTATTGACGGACAGGTGATCGGGCCATATGAACTTCCAGCTACACTGAATAGTGAAATTTACCTTAATTTTTTACAAAATGATATACCCGGCATGCTAGAAGATGTCAATTTAGAAGTGAAGCGGAGAATGTGGCTTCAAAATGATGGGTGCCCAGCTCACTACGCAATAGTAGTAAGAAATTATTTAAATCAACACTTCCCACAAAGGTGGATAGGCCGGCTCGGCCCTATTTTATGGCCGCCCAGATCGCCGGATCTAAATCCCTTGGATTTTTTTTATTGGGGATGTCTAAAAGACCTTGTCTACGCGAGGCCAGTATCCTCAATAACAGAGTTGCGTACTCGCATACAAAATGCAGCTGCACACATAAAAACGTCTGGTTACGCGCGCCGCATCAAACTTTGTTTTATAAAAAGATGTAGGGCGTGTATCAGAGCGCAAGGACGCCAATTCGAACATTTATTGTAAATTTAATAAAAAATTAAAATTTCATGTTGTTTTATTTCAAATTCTTTATTCAAACTAAGAATTAATAACTATTCCGAAAAAAATCTTTTTAAAATTTCATACCATTTGCTATTCAAGCAGTAATAAAATTTAAGAGATACATTAAGCATAGGTTATCATACCTTTTTTGAAACTAGAATAACTAAGCATTTTTTTCAGATAATGGGCACGATGAGCGTCATACATTTTTTTTACATGGTAGCTGACCAAACCCGAAGAAAAATAATTTCTTGTTTAATTTTTTTTGGAACATTGTTTTTTCCAAGCACTTCGTGATTAGCTAGCGCAATTTTAACCACTGTTATTGATAGCTGAACTATTCCGTTAGAAGCTAAAAAAAACTGAATCAGAAAAAGTCCGTATTTGTAAAAATGGCACATTAAAAACCAACCAAAAGTGGCATTTTTAAAAAAAATCATAAACTATCAAATATCTTGAAAACCGAGATATTTTTACTAAAGTCAAAATTTGAGATTAGAGAGGTCTCGACGAAACCTATCAACAGTTAAAGGTTTATCCATTGTTTCTGAGACACCCTGTATAGGTAAGGGATGTAAACATAAAAGTATAGGGAACAAAGGTTTCATTATAATTAATAGAATCAAACATATCTGAAATCATACTTTGGCAGTTATTGATAGGCATGAAATCATTTTCTTTGAAAAAAATATTAATTAAGTACTCAAGTTCTTTTTTGAGATATTAATTTGGAATATACAAAGCGATTTTATTTAATTATGTTTCTGGTGAAAGACTTGTTAACAATTTGTTACGAGTTTAAAATTATCTCTCGCAAATCTACATTCCTCGTTTTCGACAGTGACTTGGCTACATTTCTTTTTAAATTTTGCACACTAAATGTGCTTATTCGTTAGTGTGCCATGTTAATTGCTATAAGCTACAAAATATTAATAATAGTACATTATGATACGAGCGCGCTATGGCGCTCACCGCGTACGAGGCGATATTGTGCGCGAGCCGTAGGCGAGCGCGACAAGAAAGCAGAGTACGTAATGACCAATGCGCGCGTTTTTCAACACACTTGTGAGGAAAAATACTTAATAAAAGGTATTTTTGGAATAAATAACACAAATCATTGTTAATTTGTAGACAAAACTATAATAATGGTAGGATGATTAATTATTGTTTGTAAAATCAATACATAATTTTACAAACAATAATAATTGTTTGTAAAATCATGTTGTTGTGATGTCTTTTATATTACCTCTAGCTTTTCAAAATATAGTACATTATTGGCGCGGCCGGCAAGTGCAGCATTGCCGGACTCTGTGATGTGTGCCTCGGCATCACATATACACGCGTGTTTTATGAGCTGCTTTATGTATCTAAAACCGGTAAAATTAGATCCACTTTACGAGCAAGTGTGTTGAAAAAAATATTAGCAAATAGTTATAACAAGTTGGTATAACATAAGAGTAAATACCATTTTACTATGAAATTTAAAAACATTAAAAATGAAATTTCCCTATACATCATTAGCTACACAACTAGTCTACAGTTCTGTTTGACGTCGTAACCGAACTAATGTGACAAAATTAGTCTATTAATAGTCCGGTCCCAAACAACACAACCAAATTAACGAGATTAGAGGTTTTTGAGTGTTGCTGTCCTGAACTTTGCCATCTTTGGGGTAGACGGGCAAAACCGCCCCAACATATTTGTGGGACGATATTTATTTCGTTTTTTACATAAAAAAAACTTCAATTTTAAATATAAAGTTGGCCATCGCGGGACGCCCGGCAGATGTGAAACATCTACATATATTATTATTGCAATTTATTTTTATAAATACCTATAACGAAGTATGCAGTGAATTAAATAAAAAACGTTTCGTTAATAAAATCAATCTACATATTTGGTGGTCGAGAGCGTCACAACCGAACTAATATGACAAAATTAATCTTTCTTAATAGTAAACTATTAAGATTAGAGGTTTTTTGAGTTATTTTGAAATAGGTTATTATTTTCTCCTGGAACCAAATTACAGACTTTTGAGGTGTGTCAAAAAAGAAACGCCCCGCTACCCAGCTCTCTTGCTAAAAGTATCAACGGAGAGCCCGCGGACTATAAACCTTGAAATAGAGAAAGGTCAACATTGTCTGGTCTGTCTGTTCTTGACCTGAGCGCGATCGGCACATGTTCATCACCATAACATAAAGTTATAAAAATTAATTCGATAATTTTTTGACTTAGGAAGGCCGTTTTTTTTAAACGAACAAGTGGTATCAGACTTAAATTACAATTAGGAGCAAAATTTACTGGAGAAAACATTAGTAACATAGCCGAAAAACGTAAAAAGAAAAGATTCTGTCAACCGAAAGGGAATCTTACAGGTTTCGAATTCCTCGTGAAATCGTTAAATAGGTATATGCGAACATTTTGATCCCGTTGACTTAAAAGTATAATTTTTACACAACTGAAAGATATACCTGAGTAATAATATAATAAAGGTTTACCTTTTCAAACAAAAAAGAATTTCCCTAATCGGTCCAGGCGTCTTCGAGTAATCGGCGAACATACGTAGAATAAAACAGTTTTGAAATAGTTTATAAATAGGTTCGATTCCCGCGGGCGAGGCAAATGAAATTTTGAGAATTTTTGAATGATTTTATTTCTTAAAAAAATAAAGGAATGATTGATTTTTTTCACACTGCATATCGGTCGGTTCGAAGTGGCGAGGAATTCAAGAGAGTAAAATCTTAGATAAAATATTGACAGATTGAGGATGTATTGTGTATGTATTATGTAAGTAGTCTTGTATTTTTTTCCAGTTCGGTATTTAGTTTACCTATTTCTGCTATTAAAAAAATTCTTCTGCCAATAAATAGTACATTGTTACCCCAGGGGTGAAAGTAACTTAACCCGAGGTAAACACTGTGCTTTTCATTACGAATACAAGGAAAGAAAAATAAAACAATGAATTAGCTAAAGAAAAAACGTATAAATTTTATTTTACATAAATCAACAACTTCTGCTTTAGACCGCTTACTCTTATAAAATCAGGCGTTAAATCCATACCTGAGTCAGATGCACTCATTGTGTTAATTATTACCACAATGTAATTAAAACAAATATAATGAACAGTTAATACAAATCTCTGCTATACCGAAGTATTAATTTACAAAACTCTACAAATGGAAAAAACAAATGAAGATCGCATTGCCGCTTTCCCGCTTATTTTGTTTTTTTTTTCTGTGGCCGGTCAGCTATTCAGCCATTATTTTTCATTTTCATAATTTAAAAAATGGTAAATATTTTGCCCAATTCTATGTTATTTTAAAGAAATAGTTGGAAATAAATTATAATAGTAATTTAAAAAATATGTTCCTTAAATACTTAACATTATGTTATTTCAATTTTACACCGCGCTGTAATTGAGTGGCTGTATAGAAAGTCGGTCCAAGAGCGTCGGTGGTGCTGTGGTTTCGGCACTTGCCTTCCAATCGGGGGGTCGGGGTTCGAGACCCGCCATGTACCAATGTGTTTTTCGTTTCGAATTTCATATGTACATTTGTCTGACGCTCCTAAGGTGAAGGAAAACATCGTGAGGCAACCTGCATACATCTGCGAAGAAATTCAATGATGTATGTGAAGTCGACCAATCCGCACTGGGCTGCCGTGGTTGACTAAGGCCTAATCACCCTAACATAGGGTAGGCTCGAACCCCTCGGCGTATATGAGCTGTGATGATGATAGAAAGTCGGAACATGGTTCAATAAAAATGTGAAAAAAGAACTAGTTTCTTTTTAAAATTTGACAGTAGCTGTAAGTTGAAAGTGATTCTCCCTAGGGCTAAAAAGTATTACTTTCAACCCGCTCCTCAGGCAACTTCAGACCTACTTTCAGAGTATGAGTAATGAAAAAAATATTTTGATTTGTAATCAATATTATGTTGATCTTGAGGAAAGATTTGACCGTGATATATAAGATTAATATTATTTATCACGTAATCATGGCGAAATACATTCCATATTTTGCCCTTTTTGTCATGTGGAAAAATAACATTACGCGTATCGAGCCCCTCTCGAAATGGGACTCTCTTTTTTTCTTAATTTGTGGAACTCTACCGGGTTAAAAAGTCGAGAATACCGACTTAAAACGATATGTGTTTTAATTCGTAGCGGAAAGGGCGGAGACTATGTCACAGTACTAGTATTATGTTATCTGTGTCACAGTTTTCCTCGTGCTCATGACCCTCTGTGCGGGATTTACCTGCTGGCCGCTACAGCCTGCTATCATATCTAGGGATTTGCGTGGGGAAGAGTTCAACTGGGTAATCGAGATTTAAACAATTTGTTGTATCATAAGCATATTAAGGAGCTTGGTGGCGCATTGGCGCGTGTGCTCAACGAACGATTGCTAAGGTTAAGGAAGCGTTCGCTATGGTCAGTCCTATGATGGGTGACCAAAATAAGAAACATTTCAAGCTCCCAGTGCTTCGGAAGGCACCTTAAACAGTGGGTCCTGCGCCTGATCTCGCCCCGGTCGTGTCGGCTAACCGTCCCATCAGACTAGGCGAGTGAAGAAACAGAGAGTGCACTTGCGTTTGCGCAGTCACTTGTGCACTATAATATCTCCTGCGCAGATGGCTAGTCTCTGTTGAGATTGGCCGCCGTGACCAAATATCGGTTAGGAGGACATTTTGTATCATAAAATGCGTCTATAAATATCAGATTATTAAGATGCATTGTAAATTTTGGTGCAACCTATCAATTATAAATCTAAAAATAATAATAATAGATCACAAAGGTTAGTCGGACAATGGACACGTTTGATTCCCATAAAACAATTAAATTATAGGCTTGGTCTTAGGTTATTTTATGATCAAACGAAACCACGCATTAATACTGTTGTCATTACAAATGACCACCTCCAATTAAATAATTGATGGTCATTATTAAAGAATGTACGATAATTTCTCATTCGTTTGTAGTTTTCACGTGCAAAATATTTTTAAAGAATGTTTTATGCTACCTTAACGATAAAAACGATTTCGCGTCGTCTTTGGTTAATGTGCAACTATTATTGTACATACCTATTTAATATGCTTTATATGTAGAATATGTTGGATGTTCTATTTTTTTGCACCTTCTCGCATATATACACAGAAAGTTTGTATGTTTGAATTGTATTTGTGGATGAAATAAAATGAAAATGAAATGAAAAATAATTTATTTGGACATTGTAAAAATAACGAGTAACATGATTGTAATATGGGGACGAATACCAATGAAAACACGGAATAATCCATACTAATATCATCATCACAGCTTCACAGCCCATATACGTCCCCATCGAGGGGCACGAGCCTACCCAAACCAATATAATAATTGTGAAAGTTTGTCTGTATGTCTGTCTGTTACCTCTTCACGCTGAAGCCGCTAAACAGATTTAGATACAATTTGGTATAGAGACAGTTTGAGTCCCGGGAAAGGACATAGGGTAGTTTTTATCGCAGAAATCATGATTTAAGGAGGTGAAAAGGTGTGTATTGTGTATGGGGAATCAATAATCGCTGAACATATTTAGATGAAATTTAGTATGGAGATAGTTTGAGTTGTGGGGAAGGATATAAGGAGACTGAACAAAACATTAGCTACCCAAATTACTAATTCCACGAGGACAAAGTCGCGGGCAAAAGCTAGTTGTAAATAAAATATTATAAGTGAACCAAGCTAATTACACATGAATAACACACACCTAACGACAGGACCTTTACATAGAAACAATTTTTTTTAATATGACTTATCAAAAATTCAAAACAATAATCTTCTTCTCTAATATATAAAATTCTCGTGTCACAGTGTTTGTAACCAAACTCCTCCGTAACGGCTTGAACGATCTATATGAATTTTTTTGTGTATACCTACCTATTCAGTAGGTCTGAAAATAGGTCGTAAACTATTTTTTACTATGGCGAAACGTAGTTCGCCGGCACAGCTAGTATCTCTAACGGTTTGGCGCCACCTGCGCCTATCGTCCCGAAGCTTCGTGCTATGACGCGATACACGTAGATGTGACCAGTCATATTCGGCTATCGTCGAGAATATTGGGGTTCGTGTGCGATATGCGGGCGTGTAGCGGTACATCCAAGGGTTTAAGCGCGCTAACTATTCGCACTGCGTGGTCACACTAGTATTGTTCATTTCGGCGGATGCTTTCGATTTGTTAAGATGTGTGCGACGCAATGGTTTTATAATTTATAGGTACAGCTTAGTTCATCACATAGGATCCAAAATAAGGTTTCTTATTAGATTTTGATAAATACTTTATGTAATTGTTACCACATGTTACATGTAAGAAATTCATTGTCCCATAGTTCAACGTCTGGGAATGATTTCGGCCATCTTGGATTATTGGACGATAGTTCGTGCAAAATGACTAAGCCGCTAATGTGACCACATAATATACGCGATAACATTTTAGCGTACAAAACGTACGAAGCTTGGGCACGAATTGATTAGGGACAGGCGCAGGTGGGGCCGAAGGGTAATAAAGAGCACGCCAGCCAGTCGCTGATATACGTTATTTACAATTTCGAATATATCCAGACGAAGACAGATAACATTAAGTAATTAAATTATTTAAATAATGAATTTCTTAATAAAATTTTTCATCTGTCAGGATGTCAATTGTTTTTCATTTGAGTAACACCTGAGTGGACGGTATGTAGTATAACTACGAGTATAACTGAGTATAAAGCATTTCCACGGTTGGAGGTTGGTTTCACTATGATAGGCAGAATATAATAGTAGGCTAGGTAGGCACTTAACAATTTTATACAATACTAGCTGACCCGGCGTACTTTGTATCGCTATGTTTTTTAACTAAATTACTGAAAAGTTTGTTTAAATTATTGTAATTTTTTATATTACACAAACCTTGTCCTAACAATAACGAATGCACACGGTAAAAAAGGATTTCTTTAAATAAGAAAGACCAATTTCTCCAAATATTTGGTTATTCTAAAAATATTGTTACTTAAGCCAATGCAATATTTTTAAAACAAAAATTCTGCTCATCTTGTACTTAGATTTTCTTTTTCTGAATTATTAAGAAAAGTATTTTTATTTCAAGACTTATTTTCATTTATATCAATCAAATTGACTTATTTTAAACCAAGAACTTTCCATCTTTTTGCATCAAATCAAAAACATCTTAAATCAATTACAAGTTACTTTGATTGAGATAAATAGAGATTTACATTTTGAAACAAAGAAATGTCTTGTACTAATAGAAAGTTAATTATTTATAAAGTACATAATATTGAATTTAATAAAAAGGGTGCTTATTTTAACTTTTTTTTCGTTTTAGGTTGAGCAAGCGAAATATATACAATTCACTCGATGGTTGGTGTGAACTAAATGGCATTAGATACACAGTGAATAATGTTTTGCTGCAAGATGTAAATGATGATATTCCGAAATATTATATTATTAACAAAATATTAATTATTAATAATACTAATGACATATTATTCAAATGTTTTTTTTTAGATATTATCAATTATAAGGCTCATTTCAGAGCATATAAAGTAATACAGACATTACATATTTGTACTATCTCTTATAGAGATTTGTACACAAATTTAACTTCTGTAGTCTATAAAGTAAACTCAGATTCCTATGTTAAAGTTGATTTTTGATAATTTTGTCTTATTATATTCTGACATTAGACTAGAAACTAATTGTGTATGTAATACCTATGTTATAGCCGCGCTGTGTATGTATTATTTAATATACAGGGCGTCCTACGACTTTTCGACATGAAGGGAAAGTACCTTAAATGTTGTAGGTATTATTAAAATATTTTAATTATTTTGCCCGAAGTTTTGAACGCTTTTCAGCTTAGCATGAAAGCAGCATGACTAAAGCGGTGGGTGTATTCATTGATTGTTTTTTTATTAAAATATTTCAAAACGCTTGTTATAAAACTAAATATACGCCCTAAAAGTTTGTTTCACTTAATTTTTCTTTTTTGTCAATTGTTTAATTCTGTCAGCCACAGCTACAGCCTGTTTAGTAATATGAAAAATATTTTTGTTGCAGAATAAACGTTTTTGAAATTCATTATAAATGGTTTTCTTATTATTTAAGTCATTTTGTATTTGGCAGGAGGACATTGTCACCCTCAGGACATTCTTCTAAGGGTGTATTTACATTGCCACGGAGAAAAACTGTGCTCTTGTTTTAAACAAGCAAAATGGCTTAAATCAAAAATATCCCATGTTTTGAAGCAAGATAGTAAAATATAACAGTAACAGTAAAAACATATTAAAATAAGTACAAAGCTCTCTAGCAAAGAAATCAACTGCTTTGATACAACAAAACCAACAGCCATTATGTTTTGACGCAAGGCAATAAAATCTTAAATGAATGATAAAAACCTATCAATATTAAGTATAAAGTTCTCTAATAAAGACGTAAATTGCTTTGATACAACAAAACCAACAGCACAATGCAAGGAATTGTATTTCAATACGAGATCGTCATATCTAGAAACAAAAGAATATAAATCTTCATTCAATACACAAAATCTTAATTTTGCATTTAATTTTTTTCATCAAACATCAATAATTACTTAGGCCAACTAGAAAATTACTTGTATGAGTAAAATAATAATTTACTTTAAGCAAGGTTAGTCTGGAAGAGATATAGAATATTGTTTCTATGAAGAATACATTTACTTGACTGTACAAATAGCGGGGTCTTGAATGAAACAACACTTTTCTTGGATTAAATTTATTCTTCTTGTAACAACTAATTATTTTTAAGAATATTTTTTACTATTACCGAGAAATTATCGTCTAGCGTCTATAGGGAGAGAATCATTTTCTTATATACAATAAATATGTCTTAATCCAAAGTAACTTGTCTCCTTATAAGAAATCTATTTTTACCGTGCAGTCGTTCGAAAGTTATGGGCGTACATACATTTCGAAGATCCATTTTTATTTATATAGATGTATTTATGTTGTAATGCTGCCTTGTAATATTAGTTTTTAAGATTACTTAGTTTTAAAATACTGTTTTGATTTTAATAATTTAACTTTATATACCAGCGTTTCTTAACCTTTTTCAGTCCATGAACTCCTAAGGACTCTAGCGCAGTCTCAAGGACTCCCCTTCTTAATTAAAAAAAACAGTAATAAAATTAAGACCATTTATTATAGTTGTATAAATACAAAAAAAATATTTCATAAAAATACGTTAATATGATGGATAATGTGTGAGATGAATTTGTCTCTATAAGAAAAAAAGGATATTAGGCAATCTCCCACCACGCTGACCCAGTTCGGGTTGGTGGAGAGGGTCACAGCCTTGTCCAATAATCGATAATCTCCTAGAAAGTCTTAAAATTTGGCACCGACTTCAATATAGAAGTGTGATGTTGTCTGTACCTATTCTTATATTATTTTTAACTTTTCAGTGTTTTTGAAGTCGGTTTTTATTTTTTGTCGGTTTTTATGTAGGTAATACCAACAAACATTCAGATCCAAGGTCAGGTCAGGTCAGGTAAAGTCCAAAAGTTAATGACCCTTCCATCATAACTCGCGGGTCAGACTACCAGACGCAAATACGTGAATAGGTTCGGAAAAAACGTGAAACATGTTTGAGGTACCTATAAAATTTGAGGGTTTCCCTCGATTTTCATGGGATCCCATCATTAGATTCTGACTTGGGTGACCTTGGGACCACCCCACGAGTATACTCTATCAAATACAAAAAGAATTTTGAAAATCAGACCACAATTGGCGGAGTAATCGCGTAACATACACACTAAACACGCTGGACATACCTATAAATTTAAGGGTCTCTATCACCAGATCCTGACTTTGGTGACCTTGGAACCACTTCAGGAGTATACCCCATCGAATTTAAAAAGAATGTTGAAAATTTTGACAATTGGCGGCGTAATCACCTAACACATAAAAAAACAACTTATACGCATCAAATTGATAACCTCCTCCTTTTTCGAAGTCGGTTAAAAAAAATATGAGCGATTTGGATTTGTATCCACAAAATTCTTACTAATAGTACTTGTCTATTATTCTCATGAACTCGTATGAAAAGATCGTCACTGTAATGAGATAACATGAAAACTTAATTTCAGAGTTCTCGTTTTTGATGCTTTGTTTATTGGTCAAAATCAATTCCTATTTAGCATTAACCGACAAAGTACGAATCACAACCGATCGCCTGGCCTTCTATATACGGTGCAATCCATTTAGAAAAAAAGTTTATGACTATTTAACTTGATCTGGAGAATGATTCCCGATCACCACGACAAAGACAAAATAGGATGTCGGAGTAGAAGAGTATCATGCACGTCCAGCATCGCTATCTGGCAGGCATATCATAAGCATGCATTACAACCTCGTCAGTCAAAATGATGGCGTTTGCACCTTTATCGTTATTAGTGATCTCTTCCATGAAACCTCGGGATATAAAATAACAATAACGATTACAACGAAATTTCCATTCAAAACACTAGCAATAATACAAAAATTGCGTGTGAAAACAGATTCCCAGAAATATCGAAATGTGTCATCTGCTTGATCCTCAGTATTACAGGTTAATCTTTTAAATCAAAGACATTTTAATTTTTACGAAATGAAAAAAAATCATCCTTTACAATCGCATTTCATTCATTTGACCGTTTTCACTCTTCAGACGATATTTACAGTCTTCGAGTTAGAGATTACTTTCATTCCGTATAGTGCAGTCTTCTTGCGAATGAAAAGGAACAGTATCTGTTTCATCTATGCAAACCAATATTTTTAAGATGTGGATGTTCGGATAACACAACAATAAAACATTTACAGCTGTGCTAGAATTAAATACCGCGTAAATCTTAATTTAATCCGTGCACCGTTTATACAACGGTATTTAACCCCAAGATTCAGTTTCAACAACTGTCAATTTACGAAAAATTTGTACGTCTTGATACATTACCTTATTACTGAAACACTATCGCACTTGACACAACAACAATATATTTAAAACGCAGTCAAGCAACGATTAGAAAACTTCAAGTTTGTCGTTGACAATAGACTCTAAGTATGTATCGGAATCTGGTAAAATCTACCCTGTCTTAAACCCCATCGCGTTCCGGAAACTAGCCCATCTCACAATTAAGCATTACACCAGTGCACTTGCTGACCAGCTAATTGTTTCCAATTACTACTTCGGGCGGGGTGCTACATATATAAGGAGGCAGGCTGTGACCAATCGACATTCCGACTCTGAAGTTTGTCGAGTGCACACGCCGACACTTAGGCGAAAGTTTCTAGGCGAGTACTGGACAGCCAGCAGCGCCTACGTTAGTTCGTTTGAGATCTCCGCATATTTAGACACAATACAGTAATCATGCAGTCTATGGTAAGTCTAATTTTATATATCTTTCTCGCTATAAGTAGGTATCCTTAAAAATATTATAAGTCCTAAATAATTTCCCGCTACAAGTAACATATTAAAATACTCATATTTTGGAAACGCTCGATACCCTAATTCAGATAACATAGATACAGTGAGAACCTAATATATTTAGTTAATCACATTGTAACAGTTTAAGTATTCAAAATAGGTAGTAGTATTACAAGTTCAACAAGACACCTAGGCTGGCCCACAATTTGTACTGTGCATAAATTATGTGAAGTTTGAAATTGCTCTATCACCTGTTAGTGTCAAGGATGTTGAAACAATGCAAATGATGATTAATACAACAACGAATTTCGCCCACAACTGCATCTACTCAGAGCAAGCTGCATTACGTGTTTGCTTTCGCGCCAAAACTGTCGCGATTGGGCGGACGCCCTATCATTACTAGGCGCATCTGAATTCCGACTTGTCATAGTTTGGGCGGAAAAGCGCTAACTGACTGCATCGCTTTATTAGAGCGATGCAGTCAGTTATAAAGTATAATTTCGTTAAAAATAATTTATTCTGAACAGTCTATTATATTTATTGACAAATTGATTAGTGTATACTTAATCTTAAAATTAATCTAAATTAAAATCTATCTATAAAATAAGCCTAAATAACCTAGTAAAAAATAAAAACTTAACTTAAACAAAGTAAAGACTAAAAACTAACTACATTATAAACTAAAAATAATGAGTTAATAGCTTGACAATGAACTAATGAGTTTTATACTAATAGATAGAAGAAAAGTCATAATTAGTGACAAAATGAAAAAAATGAATCACGCGGGAAATATGTCATGATTAGAAAAAAAGATATAATCTAAAAAATGAGAAAATATTACTTATGATATTAAAAAAATTGAAAATGTGACATTTTCAAGTATATCATTAGTTTATAGTCTTGTGTTAAGCATTGTTGTGTTCCGAAAATTAGAGGTAACATAGCCAGTTCCACAGTTGTTAAGGACCACCACCTTCAGCCTTATCATCACTTACCATCAGGTGACATGAAGGCCTAGTGCTTCCCTGTCGTATGTAAAAAAAATGACTAGGATATGAATTAGAACATTTTAGGTATTTAAACATGCTGTGGTAGGTATCACAAAACAGTGTAACCCAAGAAAAATTCTAACAGAGATAACTGGACATAACCATATCAACGGCCGGTGAACCGTGACAAAATGGATTTCTTTTTATAGAAATTTTCAGTTATGACCTTCGCGGTGCCATAACACTTCCTCACACCTACCTCCCGGGAACTTGGGCAACAAATTGCAATACTGGTTGTGCACCAGTTAGTCGAATGATAATTCCGATCTATTGCAAAATGGCTTTTGCAACCGAATGCAAAGGCCTGATATGAGGCCTACGCCCACAAATTATAGTGCACCGCTTTGTTTGGCGTCCTTTAATTTTCCCGATTGAAAATCGACAGCGCCGGGCCATCGCGGTTAATATTACTGATAGAATTACTGATCTGGATATCTACAGTGTTTGTACGTGGTCATTATTGAACTTTGCTGAATGTTACGATGAATTGCTGGCTCGAAACAAAGTTGTAGAGCTCTATTTTCCGATAGAGTTCGGTGCAGTGTAGATTATTAGTAAGAGTTTATTTATTTAATTACTACTTTTTCTTTTGATTTTAATGAAAATAGAATAGAAATCATTGAAGATATTTTATTATAAATACGTTTTTATATTTATAACACGTAAATATAAAAACGTATTTAAACGATTATTTATAAAAAATCGTTCAAATAATGAAGAGTTAAAACTTAAAATGAAACGAATAAATTACGTTAGCATAGAAACAAATATTCTTTTTTGAAATAAATTCGAAGCACGAAAAAGAATTTTACCAAAATTTATCAAACGTTGGCCGTGTTAAAACTTTGGTCAAAGAAATTTCATCCTATTACAATTTCTTCAAGATTTATTTACAAAGGCACCGCAACTAATTATATCTAGATAAAATTTACCAAAAAATTTAGAAGCAAGCAATACACACTAGAGCGTCGGTGGCGCTGTGGTTTCGGCACTTGCCTTCCAATCGGGGGGTCGGGGTTCGAGACCCGCCATGTACCAATGTGTTTTTCGTTTCGAATTTCATATGTACATTTGTCTGATGCTCCTACGGTGAAGGAAAACATCGTGAGGCAACCTGCATACATCTGCGAAGAAATTCAATGATGTATGTGAAGTCGACCAATCCGCACTGGGCCAGCGTGGTTGACTAAGGCCTAATCACCCTAACATTGGGTAGGCTCGAACCGGTGGGGACGTATAAGAGCTGTGATGATGATGATGATGATGATGAATACACACTAATAATGTATTGATTACATTATTTAAAACAACATAAGTTTTCTTGTACAAATTATGGGCGCGCGTAAATATCAAAATTCAGAGCAACTTTCTACGTCTATTTATTATTGCACAAGCGCCGATTGTTTATAAAATGACGTGAGTTATTTGCTCTGAGGCGAGATCGATTGCCGAACTAGTCTCGTTCGAATACAAGTGGTTTGATATTGTAGCTATTAAGAAAATTGGCACCGCATTGTTTGGCGTTTCGATGATTTTTAAACGTGTTTCAATTGAATCGTTAATACAATTATAGGAATAGCACAGAACATTAATGTATTTTTGACATAACAAAAGGTTTAGTAATAATAAAGCAAATTTTATTGTATTTATGCATTGATCATCAGTATAATACCTATTCGTACATCAATACAATTATAAATACTCCATTTAAATAGGTATGTTGTTATAAATATATGTATATATTCTAATAATTTTTCAATCTTATTTATAGTTTTTATTTTGTTACATTTTTTAAATATTTTCATGAATAATAATAGCTCAAAACTATACTGATATCTATATAGGTATAAAAGGAGAAGTTCCATCTATAGACCCACACACAGCCGTAACTGCAAACTTGAAATTTGGACAGTTGTTTTAATTCAAAATGTGGACGCACACTAAGAAGGGATTTTAAAAATTTACCCCTAAAGGGATGAAATAGGGGTTGCACGTTTGTATGGAAAAATCTTTAAGTTAGCAACGATTTTGATAAAACTTGACATTCATGCTCTTAAAAACATTTCATTGGACACGTATTTCATGGTTTATTGGAATTCACCCCCTTAGGGTGCAAAATAGGGGTTGAAAAATTCTATGGAAAATATTTAAAATCTGCTCCAATTTCTATGAAATTTATTATCAGAGCTCCTCAATATAAATAACAGTCTTCTATATAATAGGCTACAAAATTATTTTTCCTATGGCAAAATATAAAATTCCCACGGGAAAACAATAATAACGCGGGTGAAGCCGCGAGCGGAAAGCTAGTTAAATATATAACTGCGTGCGTATGTCTTTAAAGTATGCAACTATTTACTCAACTTAAAAAGTAATTATTTTATTATTTGATTTTTCATTTGGACTTAATTAGGTATTTCGATCATGACTATTCATAACAAGTTTTAGATTGCAAAATCGATAACGTTACATCCAATTGCTTTTTTCGCTCCTTGTATTTAGTTTTTGTTGAAATTTTACTAAAGAATAGAGGTAAAAAAACGCTTGACGACTAAAAAAGATGAATGAATCACACTATTAAAGCTAGCACTGTATGTATCAAATTATATTTGTCATTCTCCCTAAACGATATGACTATTAGTCTAAATTACATAATTTCAATTTGAAATTTTAATTAAAACATGTATCTGCTGTTCTAATCTAAATAGTGTACTCGCAGTTCTATGCCCACGCGCAGTTCTGTAATTATTTCGATGGAGTTTAGTTGAGAAATAAAATAGTCATTTACATGACTATTAATATTAAATAGGTAGTTGCCAGAATAGTTAAATGGGTGCGACTTAGTACATTTAATATTGTTAAGCCCGGACTAATGTTTATTAAGATATAATATTAACTATTCTTGATACATAAAATCATACTTGTGGAATTTACTAATTATGACAGTACACCTACATAGTCTGATTAGTGGGATATTTTTTGCCCTAGTAATAACACAACATTGAAAATTACAAATTAGTTTTTAATTTGTATCATTCCCTTGTTTGTTTGTGTACAAAACACAATTTTAACACTTACCAAGAACAAACCAGAAGATGTGATATTCACCTTATTATATCTTACTGCGAAAGATTAGGTGAACTGAAATTTTATCACTTAGAAATATCATCCCAGTAATGTTATCCATGTGCGGTGTGCATATACCCAATTTCATTGACACGAAATAAGTCCTGCGGTTGGGTATTAAATATGTAACTAAATCTGTAATTTACCTAGCAATATCCACTTGTCTATCTATATAAAGAACATTAATAAAAGGCTTAATGCAAAAATGTACGTTAATCAAAAATAATAATACCTACATCTAGTAACAATTCTTTTTAAAACTTTTGCAATCGTTACAAAGCATTATAGCGGTACGCTTACGGAAAATAACTAAAATACCTCTATATATAAAAAAACTGTAAAACAATATATGATGAATAAGCACTTCAACAATTACTAAGCTTTTAATTTAAACTTTTAAAGTACTAAGTTGAGTTCATGGCATGTAGTCAGATTTAAAAATAAGGAGATAAGCAGCTCCTACATATCAGCTTTAGATGTTTCATCTATTATTAGCACTCAGAAAGGGGGGGAATGTCTGTTTCCACAGAAGGTTGCTGTTTCCTACTATCTTCCTACGACGAAACAATGACTAGAAAATAGCTTAGACATAACATTGCACCCACACAATGGATGATGAGATGTGACCTTTCATAAAGACATCATGCTAAACGGCAAACAATAGGTGTAGGAAAAGGAAGCCAATTTGTCTTTGACGTGGTGCAGTATATCCTCTCAATTTTCTGAATGTTTACATTTTTTTTTTATTACAAACAGATGAACTGTTTTGCTTCATATTATACAGTGGTTCACAAAACTGTTTTAACAGTTTGTTTATGGACTCAGTCGTGTCACAAGATAATCTATACTTTACTTTACTATATACTAATATTATAAAGCGGAAGAGTATGTTTGTTTGTTTGTTTGTTTGAACGCGCTAATCTCTGAAACTACTGATCCGAATTGAAAAATTATTTTTGTGTTGGATAGTCCATTTATCGATGAAAGCTTTAGGCTGTGTAATATCACGCTACGACCAATAGGAGAGGAGAGTCAATGAAAAAATTAGCTAAAACGGGAAAAATATAGAAGACACCAAACTAAGAACGCGTTGAAGTCTTTTATGGTGGAACGTAGTTTGCGGGCACAGCTAGCTAAATATTGTATGTTTGTATAACAATATCTATCAGATTGTACTCACGTGAATACGCTTACGTGATAACATAGCAAAATATATAGAGTATAGCTCTATATAAATCATTATATGCCGAAAGCTACACACTCGGCAAAACTTGTAACAGTTGATTGGATTAAGTTCATTAAAGTAAATTTTTATCTTAATATTGTTTACGAAATTTTTACTTGTAAATGGTCAAAGATGTAAATTTTTATAGCTACATTTTTATGATAATAACGTGTAAGTTTATCACTTTGTGGCTTATTTAAGAGCTCTAAAATTATGAAATTGAAATTAAATTTCACACGCAAAAAGTATGTATATTTATTATTGAAAATGTAATATTATGTTTACGCAATGATCTTTTAATGGAACTTTGGTCTTCTGTTATCAGCGTTTCACTACAACGAGCCTTAATTCATTTTCTGTATCTAGAACTAGAATTTATGGTTCTCGCCCTGTGCTAACGATTTCCTACTGAGAGCTATCTGAAATCTCCAGTTCTGCGTGCAACTATGCCCCGCCCTGCACGCATAGCGAAACGTTGAACGACATATAATATAAATTAACATTTAGTTTAAATAGCAATATCATTTCTCAAAACTAATTGACAATACTAAAGCTTAAAATTTTCAAGAATTGCCACATTTAAGTAGGTAGTTCAACATGTTCCACCTGTTCCTGATATCTTACATAAATTTTCGCGGTTATATCATGAAACAATAATTGACAAAAATTTATTGAACAGCAGCTAGACTTGTCACGCGAACTAATTAATTTTAAAATAATATCATCATAATTCGTGTTTCATGCACGGAACAATTAACCGAAAATGTTGCAAATATTAATAAATTTTTATTACATGCATTGTAGGTACTCAGTTGTAACTGCATTGTGTTGCGTTCGCACGATATCTTTGCCAAAATGAGTTTTGTGGCAATTTGGTGAACACCAATGGTACCTATTGAGACATGTTCGTGTGAACTGATATTAGGTAAAAGATGGCAAGATTTTTGAGCTACGAGAGTCCTATAATGATCTACAAGATGTATTGCCAGTCTGATATGAGTAATGAATCTAGTTTTTGAATTTACAAAATCATTGTAAGTAATTTTGCTGAAACAAAATGATAATAATATATACTCGAACAATAAAATTTTGAATATTTAAAATTTTCAATAGAAGATCATGTAGATCAGAAAAAAGTTATTGAAAATTTTTGGTAAATATTCTTGCGCAATAATTTCAAAGTAATAGTTAAACATTGAAATATTTTGTAAGTATATGTTTTCACTTGTTATCAGTCTGTGTAGGATGTAGAGTAAAAAAACGGAAGACATGCGTGCTAAGTTCAATCACGAAAGTTATTGCAAACCACATTTTTAAAGAAAAATAGTTTTATGCCAACCAATTCTGAACTATATTATTCTTGACATAGATACTACGACAAAGCCATTTTTACACCAATTACCTCTAATCGCCAGAATACGAACTCACTGAAGTGTGAAATGTTTTAATGGGCTACACGGTAACAAAATAATTTGCGGGCGGACATGTGTTCATTTAAAAGTCGATAAAGAAATCAATTCGACTGCAGAACATAGTGAAAGTGTTTAGTGTTAATGCTCTTCTAAATAGAATTTGTTCCAAAAACGCGCCACATATGATTGCAACAAATATTTTGAGGGAAATAAATAAGGAATTATGATATTTTTTTCTTAATAGCCATATTTCATTGTATTTCTAGGTAGATAGATACTAATTAGAGTTCTTAACGATAACAAGGGCCGCGCGCAATGGGTTTTGCTCTAGTAACTCTGTAGCGGCCAATGTCAAGAAAAATCTTGTTTTCATCGACATTGTCTCACTTACATAATTTTTATTAAGGTTTAGTTTCTTTGTTGTAAATTTCGACATGGGTTAAAATATTTGACTTATTTTGTATGTTTACTATAAAACTGAAAGCAATGTAATATTTGGTAAAGTTATAAAATTAAAAAATCACATTCTCAAGAAGGAGCATCTATAAATAAAGTGTTGTGATTATTTTTATTGCTTAATATTATAACTGTGAAGGTTTTGATGTTACGATGTTTATTACTTCCAAAAACATCAATCATCTAAACGGATTCGAATGGAATTCGGTACCTACCCATATAGTCTTTTTAGAGACATTTTAGAGAAATTTTAAGAGACCATTTCACTTTTTTTTCAGATTATACTCGCTGCCACACTCTGCCTGGCCAAGGCGTCGTACTACGTCGGGCCCCCAGCCCACATCCAGTTAAGCGGGGACGGGAAGTTCTTGCTGGACACGCCTGAGGTCGCGCACGCGAAGGCCGCGCACCTCGCGGCGCACGCGCAGGCGTCGACCGCGCACGGCGCTTGGGCGCCCGCCGGTGGTCTCCACGGTGCCCACGGCGCCTACGCTGGACATTATGGCGCCCCTGCTGCTGGTAAACAACTTTGCTACAAAGATTATGACGAGAACAGAGGAATCAGTTTCCTACAGCAGAGGAAATTGATATCTATAGGTATAGGAATGTATTTACTCGGTTCAATGTATTTGTACATGTGGCTAACTACTATCATCTAACTAGGTTGTAGCTACAACAAGTATAGTGCCCAACTTATGCGTATGCGCACCCCTTCGACCCAGCCTACAATTTAGAGTCCAATGTACTGTAGGATTCCAATGAATATCAAGGTCTTATGTTATGTAGGACTCCAGTGTACTTTATTGTGACATGAGATGCCAACTTGTGACATGAGATGCCAAGTCACAGTACCCAGAAATTTAACTGCCTGTTTTAACCTTCAAACCGGAACATAGCATTGCAAGCATCGCTGCCTAGCTGCAGAAATACAAAAGATTGAGGTACCCGCGCAGACTAATCTAGTGAATCTCCCTCTGGTCTGGTTTGGTTTCTTGATCCGGAATGGTCTTCCAAGGTGCACAAAGGTCATGACAGGGCGATTGATGGAGTAACTGATGTGATAAGTTGTTTCATTGCCATTGATCGATGAGGAATCCCACATAAGCCTGTAACCTTATCATCTGTCGACGTATTAAGAAGATTTCCCTTGCATAAAAATGGAGTGGACCTTTATTTTTCTTTATACAATTAAGCTGGCAAACAAGTATACTGCCCACCTGATGGTAATTGGTAACAGTCACCTATAGTACCTACATGTGGCTCTTGTGAGATTCGCAGCAAATATGCAATCCCCATAAGAACCACAGTGTACGTTGCCATCTTGTGACATAAGATGTAAAGTCACGGTTCCCAGTAATTTCACTGCCTTATCTTACTTCAAACTGAAACACAGCAATGCAAGCACTGCTGCTTTGCGGCAGAAATAGGTAAGACGGAGGTACCTAAGGAGCTGACCCTGGTATTGGTATAGCGCATACTACTCTAGTGAGTGTCCCTCTGGTCTGGTTTGGTTTCTTGACCTTTTCGAATGGTCTTCCAAGGTGCAAGATGGTCATTGGCAGAGCGGTTAATGGAGCAAAAGTGTGGGAGGTTGTTTCATTGCCATAAATCGATGAGGACGATCGACGTTTTAAAAAGATTTTCCTTGCATAAAATTGGGTGTATTGCGGCTCCAATAATTAACGTGATTGCTTCATAGGTCTCATCAAGTACGGCCCCGCGCCGCTCGCGCACGACGGTCGAGTAGTGGACACGCCCGAGGTGGCGCACCTGAAGGCTGCGCACGCGGCCGCGCACGTCAACGCCGCGCACGGAGCACACGGCGCGCACGCGCACGGCGCCGTCGCTCTCGGACACCTCGCGCACGGCGCGCCGCTCGCGTACGCCGCGCCCCTCGCCCACGGCGCCGGTTACGCCGCCGGCTACGGCAAATGGAGCGGCCCACCGGTAATTCATTCAAAAATAGCTATAGCACTGTAGTATTTTATTATCTGTGGTTAAACTAACTTGAATTCCCAATACAAAGTTGTCGCACTTTTAAAGACGGAATTTATGAAATTCTTATCTACAATTTCAGAATACTTGATAACGATTAGTTAGCCGTTGATGTATTGATCCTAAGTTAGTCAATAACCTAGCTATAATGTATACACATAAAGATATAAATAATCATATTTGATAACTGCTTATAAAGGTGAGTCGAGAGAAAGCTCTATGGACAGAGTAATAAGATGAAAATTAAATGATAGTTACTCCATCATTTTGTCGAAATCGAAATCAAAGTAGCATATTTAACATTCTTGAGAATTAAATAAGCAAGCAAGCTATAAGATTTTCCAAATGAAATGTTTAGTCACATATCATAAAGCGCAGTGGTAAACTGCGTAGCGACTGTTCACTAGTCGAATGGTTTATGACTGCCGATAAAGTTAGAGGAGCAAACTTTGACGAGATTCAGTATATAAAATAAGCAAAACATAGAAACTCTGCTACAGCCTTTCTTTAATGTTGAAAGCAGAAAGTAATTTCATCTGTCTAATTTTAGAGGACAAAACAGTGGAAATCGAAACATCTATTTTGTGTCGTCTACATAGGTACGAGTATATCTTCGGTCCGAGCTACAATTGTCTCTATCGCGCTCAGCTCGCTTGTTCAGAAGCAGAGCGCGACAGCAATACATTTTACATACCAATTTTTGAATTCTCTCGACCTTAGTGTTTCATCTTTTTGGAGATAAGTAGTAACGCCGGCTCCACACGTTGGCCCCAAGGTTGACCCCAGCGCCACTCGTCCAACATGTGGATCTAGAAAATGTGTGGAGCCAGCGTTAGTTAAAATATCGTTTCCAAAATCACAATTGTTCGACAGGCCCACATCCAGCTGACCCACGACGGACAGTACGTAGTAGACACGCCCGAGGTGCAGCACGCGCGCGCCGCTCACCTCTCGCAGTACGCCGCCGCCGCGCACGCCGCCGCCGCCGCTCCCGAGGAGCCTTGGGGCGCCCACGGCCACGGCTGGCACTAAACTGACCTCACTCACCCCCGACTGCTTTTTATACAAAATGTAAATAAAACACGAAAAAAAATATGTTGTATAAAGATGAATGACTGTGTATTGCAACTCTTGTAGAGCGAACTCGAAAAAGTTAAATAAAAAAATCTAATAATTTTCTATCTGTGTGTTTTTATTTGCGGTCAAGTTTGCTGGGTCGATAAAGTAGCTTAAGGTCGTTTACCATTGACACATCCGTACTCTGTTTTGCCTAATTTGAACATGTATTTATTATGATTTTCCCTTTTGAAACTTAACGCCAAGTATCTTAATCGCAAATATGCTAACGCCAAGATCATTTATCTACACCAAGGGCAAAGTCTAATTCAATTAAAATTTATCGCTTTTTAACATATTTTTTTAGCCGGCTTGATCTTTTAAGATGGCTTTAATAAGGAATAAAAAAAATAAAAAATACCTAAATTTGTGAAAGTACCTGACGAACAGACTTCTTTAAAATCAAAAAAACTCCCATGATATTAATTTGTTAATAAACTGACTTAGTAGTAAAAATAGGTAAACACTCATAGGTATATTTTTTATATAACTTGTAAATTGATTTGCGCATATTTTACTATATTTATCCCTTTATAGTTTTACGTTGTTTTTTCCTCATAATAGTGGTTTGTTTTTTTATATTACTTTAGATTCCCCGAAAAACCCTAGAGAATGGGGTTAAATATAATGATCATCGAAAAATACTACGATACCCTAAGCTCTCTTATCAAAAAAAGATACTGAACAACAAAAACAAAAATTTACCATTACAATAGTACTAGCAATTTTAGTAAACATTAAATTGTATTCTAAGCCCAAATTTAGTAAATGATCACCAAATTTTAGCGAGCAAATTAATACACCATTTCTACCGAAATAAACCACTATGATTGCCATGATTGTTTATGAATCAATAAAAGAATGATTGGTATTCCAGGAGTTTTAGTTTTTAACCTGATTATTGGCTGGCATTTCGTGATAGTTTACTATTTTGGCAGTAAAAAGCGTTTTTTTAGCGTTATATTTTACTATATTTGGTGATCAGTTAAACATAAGCCAAAGAGAATGCTTATGGTATTGAGTACAGAACACAGAGAACCTCTTTCTGTGTTCTGTGGTATTGAGTCGCAGGGCTGTAGCTAGAGTCGAATCTGAAGTAGGGCAGCATTGGTTACAGGTAGGGCGGAAATAAAATAATTATCATAATTGATCTGCCCTCGAAGCCCGAGCTCCTAAATCAATCACCATGTATATGTAAATGTACATCACATACGAGGAAGGAGGTATGAGGAATACCATAGCTAACATTACCAACATGAGTTGACCAACCGGTTGCCATGGAACTAGGAGTAGCGATTGTATTTTGTGCTTCCACCTGTTTTGAGCAGTGAGGTTCTTCGTGGTCAATTTGCTCTTCAACTCTTCGTTTTTTTTTCCAAAGAAAGCCCGTATATCCATCGCAAAATCAATGAATCTTCAATTTATAGCAATAAAAATAACAATTGTATCGATTTTTGACTAAAACACTCTTTAGCGTACACTTCGCTTATCCAAACTTAACAAACATAATCACTCTCTAGTTTGTTTATTTTAGTTAAATAGGCGATTCCTTATACGTGCCTATACTATAGTTGCAATATAGCCCATATTGCAATCTATGGTACGGGGAATCCCCTCTGCATCACAGATATTAACTCTCACCTACCTGGCGGTCGCATGCGACCGGTATGACGTCACGCTATGATTTTTTTATAAATACCCTCAAAAAAAATTTTTTCACAAAAAAAATATATTTTACAACTAAAGTATATTTTTTATTCTGTAAAAAGCAATGTATTAATTTATTAATTTTCTTTCGTGAGGGTATTTTTCAATTTCAATTATTACATAGCGTAAAGCCACACCGGTCGCATGCGACCGGTTGGCGGCTGACGGGTTCTCATATAATTAAATAGACCCAGCGATGTGATGGCGCTTCAAATGCCATCTATACACAGAACAAATAATTTTTATAATATGCAGTGAATGTCACAAACTGAGGATATGTTCGAAAAGTTTAGATACCTATCGCTACAATTTTTTTTATCTCAAACTATGAACAAACAATTTAATTATAATAATTTATCTTAATTTTTGGTATTTTCAAGGTAGGGATTGTGATTTCAAGGTAGGGCATTGCCCCACAATGCCCCCCCCTAGCTACGGCCTTGAGTCTGCATAAGATTAGGTATATTGTCATCTATGAAAATCACTGCGCTATCATCCGAAAAGAGAATTAGTTTATCCTGTATTAAATCAGGCCATTCATTTATGAAAACCAAGAAAAGTAAAAGGGCCATGATGCTGCCCTGTGGCACCCCTTGTATGATGACCCCTGGGTTTGATGTGTATGTTACAATCCTTTTTTGGTTGGTACAGATTCGATCTGTGTGTATTGTATTCTATTTGTCAGGTATGATTTTATTAGGTTCAGCGTATTGTCTCTGACTCCATATCGTTCCGATTTATTTGTAAGTAGGTCATGATCTACACAGTCAAAAGCCTTTGATAAATCCATGTACATAGCAGTAACATAACGTTTATTAAGTAAATTTTTCATCACATTTTCTAAAAATTTGTAGATCGCTATGTTTATCGATTTGCCTTTACGGAATCCCATTTGTTCGTCTGATAATTTTTTGCATTTTTCTAAAAAATTATATACTAGTCTTTCTTTTGTATAAAACACTTTCAATTACTTTAGCAAAAACGGGGATGAGAGCTATTGGCCGATAACAACTCATATCATATCTTCTACGTCCTTTTTCTTGAATAAAGGTTTGATTGTTTTTTTAAATATCCCGTGTTCGATGCAAAGATTTACAATATGAATATGATTACCAGAGTGGCTATTCGGACCCGGGTCCCAATAGACGTCGATTGCTATTGGGACCCGACAGCAGCGAATTGAAAAATAACTAATAGGATAAAACTAAAAACTGTATGTTAGGTAAGGCATTGTGACCACATACAACGGAGCGAGCGGAGCATGAATCTGCATGTTTTATGCTCCGCTCGCAAAAAATCAGAAGCCATTTTTTCCCGCCTAGCAGGCTAATTATGGATCTTTCATCGTATGACATGGTATAAATTTGAGAAAAAGAAGTCATGAAATGCTGCATTTCGTATTACCGATCAAAAATCTGACCAGAAATCGTATTATTCGTTTTGCACTATGATATCATATGATATCATTTGCAAAACCATGAGATCGGTAATAGGCGCTCAGGTCCTAATAGCAATCGACTTCTATAGGGACCCAGGTCGCAATAGAAGTCCATTGCTATTCGGACCCGATAGTGAATTTATATCGAAAAAAACTTATAGAATTAAACTGAAAACTGTTAGGTTGGATGTTGTGACCACACACAGAAACTCACTGAAAATGGCTCCATTCTCCGTTTTCATTCTCATTCTTCTCGTTTTTCATTCTCCGGGTCCGAATAGCAATCGACTTCTATTAGGGCCCTTTTCTTTAAAAAAATCCCAATATTTTTTTAAACCAACCCTGTATTAAAGTGGACAAAAGGAAAAATAAATATTTAAATCAGTCTCAATGAAGATTCCATATGATCAATCTCAATAAAGAAAAGGCTTGCTGCAAGACCGAAATCAAGACCAACATCAAGACTTGACCCATGCAAGATTTTAACAAGACTCTTGCTCAAATCTTGCATGGATCAGTCTTGATCTTGGTATTGCTACAATTAGGCCAGTTTTTGCCTCGGTCTTGCAGGAAGAATCTCGCAAGACTGCAAAACCAAGACCGATTTAAGGCAATCCTACTCATTTCAGTCCTTAGTTCAGTCGTTAACCGATTTTCGACTATGGTGGCCAATCTCAATAAAGAAAAGACATTTGCGCGAGAGATTTTAGTGCAGAAGGTTCTGTGTAAAGGCAGGGTATACTCTTTATTCTTTCACCTGTATATTTTGATGGGACGGCTTACACCACGACCGGAGAGAGATAAGGCACAGGCAGCAGTCACTATTTAACGTGCCTTCCGAAGTACGAACGAGCTCAAGATGTTTTCGTTTTTTGGTCACTCATGATAGACCTGACCATGGGGACCATGGGAATCGCATTGCTTAACTTTAGTAATAGCATTCGCACATCGGGCGAGCGCCTGCTGAGCTTCATATAGCCGCAGCGCAGAGTTACATATATTTTGGCTTCGCGAGACGCCTGCTGCCGCTACTTTCACCAGCACAGCAACTTTGCTTACGTGATTTTCCTTGATTTTTTTATTATTTGTAGGTTACGTTTGTTACAATAATAACAAAAGAACTAAATCAACACAATTTCATAAAATAAATGTGATGTCAAAAATTTTCATCATACTGCCTATCTATACATATATATGTATGTAGGGTAGGTATATTAAAATGGATTGCATTTTGTTAGTCTCGCTAAAACTCAAAAACCAACTGATTTCAATATTTATTTTCCCTTTTGTCCACTTTAATACAGGGTTGGTTTAAAAAATAATTGCTAATTTTTTAAAGAAATAATAATTATGAAGTTATCTGTCAAGATAATAAAATGCTAGCCAGTTCAGCTTGGTTCAGCTAGTCTATACATCTATACAAATAAATAAAATTGAAGTGTCTGTTTGTAATGTCAAAATAACAATTTTTTACTAAATGGGTATGAATGTATATCGGGTACCAATAACAAAATCACAATTTAAAAAAATGTTGTCTGTCAGTCTGTTTGTTCCCGCTAATCGCCGGAACGACTGGACCGATTTTGACGGGACATTCACTAAAAGATAGCTAATTATATAAGGTATAACATAGGCTAGAAAAATCAAAATGCTGCCAAAAGTTGCTATTCCACGCGGACGAAGTCGCGGGCACAGCTAGTCTTTAATAAAATTGTCACTGGCATTCATTTATACTTCGAATGTTTCTTAAGTTTCGGGATTGGAAGGTTTCGGGAAGGATATAATATGAGTCACTTATGGGAACACCGTATTTAAATGTTCTATAGCAGATTGATGGTCACTGTAGCCGAAATCGACCAAGGGCATTATAATTATTTGTTTTATTTATATTTCTTGAGAGTATTCTCGGTAATAATACTTAACTTTTCATGGGGCCTAAGCCAACACAAAAAGAATTACTTCCTATTGAGGAGTAAGTGGAGGGATGTAAGTCGACTGTAAGGAGGATTATTATTATAAGTTTCAGGATATTATACATATGAGCATAATATCACGAATTTCGAACCTAAAATCTACGTTAACTTAGTTATTGCAAAGCAGGAAGTGCGTTAGCAACCCATTAGATTAAAATAACATATTCTAGCCGTTGAGTAACAATATTTCCAGTTCTAATAGAGTTGGCACTGGACAATTACTTAGCGATATCAGATAATTGGAAACCTATCAGTGATGTGTGTCGTATTTTAAGACATGCCATACCTTTAAGTATATCTATTTAATTTTGTATGTATTTAATTTAAAATTAAGCGGGTATTGGTCAATATAATTGTATAATTGCTTTATGAATAAAGTATGCATTAATTTTAATGAAGCTTAAAAGTTCGTTAAAGAATTTTTGATTCATAGTAACGGGTTATAATAGAGTAGTACATTATACTTCTTGCGAAGAAAGATAATTAATAAAGTCAAATCTTTGATTCTTTTTATTAATCCTAATATTTTTAGAAATATTTGGGTTGCGGAAAAAGCAATCAATTATATTTTTAATAGATCGATTTAATTTTAATAGATTTATATTTTTGTATCGATCAAACAATTTCAGATTTTGGCTCGTTGTCAAGGTGAGATTTTACAAAAAAAAATCGTTTAATATTTTTTTTGTTACGTTGTATTGTTACGCGAGGCTCGTATAAGCGCAAGGTCAATTTGATTTTTTTTGCGAATAAATGTGTTTTTATCGAGCAATTTGAAATTTTAATAAGTACTCTTTAAGTAGCCATTAGATTAAAAAATAATTTTTTTTTACAAAAAATAGAACCGACTTCAAAAACACTGAAAACTCAAAAATAATATAAGAATAGTACAGACAGTACAGACAACTTTATACAAAATAAAGAAAGAAGGCCACAAGTTGTAATTCTTGGGGACGAACAAATTAAAAATCTCTCGAAAAAAATTCACATTTCTCGCTGTCATTTAGTACATGACCCTTATGCCATTACTTTGATAGTGAAACCAGATGCAACTTGTTCACAAATTTTGAGTAGTTGTGATTATCTAAATGAGACACTTGACAAAGATGACATTATTATTTTAACGATAGGCTCAAATAACAAAAATCCTTATCTTTTATTTTCTGAGTTAGGAATAGCATTGTATAAACTAAGAAAATTTAGAGTATACATCACTAATGTACAGTATAATTCTAATCTAAATATAAGGTTTTTGAATTATAATATAAAATTATTGATAAAAAATTATACTAACTGCACGTTTTTAGATACAAATGATGACTCATCTATGAATCGAAGGGCAAAATATTTGGATAATTTATGTCTTAAAATTACAAATACACTGAACTACTTGATTTACAAAGAAAAATATCTTGCACCACAAATGGTAAAATTGTATATTTCTCGAAATAATTGTTCTTCTAAGCAAACACACAGATCTGCTACTAAGGTTTTGGTACAGAAAACAATACCATTTTTCTTTGATAAAGCCAATAGCGAGCCAAGACAAGATTTGTTATTTCGAAGGCAAAACTAAAATCACTTTATTCCATCAAAACATAGCAAGTATTCTTAGTAAACAAGATTTCCTTAATATTACTTTGACCGAATTAAATAAAGAATTAGGTGAAATCGACTTTGTATGTCTTACAGAGACATTCATGAAAAGAGGTTCTGAAAAGAATTTGAATCTAAAAAATTACACTTTGGCAGCTTCATTTTGTAGGAACGAAAGGCGAGGTGGTTCGTGCATATTGGTGAAAAAGAACATTGATTTTAAGAAAATAGAAATTACGGAATCTGTGCCTTTCTCATTTGAATGTTGCGCAATAGAGGTTCCTTCTTATAATCTTATAATAGTATGTATTTATAGAACTCCGACATCTAAGCTTGACATTTTTTTTAATAAACTCGAATTTTTGCTTAAGACATTCATACGTAAACGGAATAAAAAAATTATATTATGCGGAGATTGGAATATTGACATGCTACATAATAATAAATCAACGCAAGAACTGACCAGTTTATTAAGTAACAATAATTTGACAAACCACATTGTACAACCAACGCGCAAAAAAGCATGTCTAGATTTAATTGTAAGTAATATTAAGGATAAGCTGAGTTCAAAAAATCATGTTCTATGTTTATCTGACCACGAAACCGGACAATCTATTTCCTTTCATACAGATACGCAATTAAATTGTAAACAACAAAATAAAAAGAGAATAACTTGGTTTGAATTTAGACGCGACATGGGTAAAGATAATGTGAGAAAATTTCTTTGGCATCTTTCGTCTTTGACATTCAATGATGTCTTAATGGAATCTGATGCTGAAAAGGCTTTCAATGTTTTTCATGATATGTTTACTTTACTATTTAACTTGTGCTTTCCACAAATCAAAGTAAAATTAGTAAATAAGCAATTTAAACATCGTTGGTTAACAAGAGGTATCAAAAGATGTTGCATTAAGAAGAGAAAAATGTACATTAAATGCAAGCAAATAAAAAAGAACACATAAAAAATATTTCGCTTATTCAAAACTATTAAAGAAATGTATTTTTCAAGCACAAAGAAATATCAACACACGAATTTTATTTAATTCTAAAAACAAATGTAAAACATCATGGGATTTAATAAAAAATGTCACCCAAAACAAAACGTATCATAAAGACATACAAAATATAAAATTAGGTAATAACCATCACATATATGATAAAAATGACATTAGCAAAGAATTTAATAATTACTTTATCAGTTTGACGAATAATTTTAATAGAAATGGTAACATGGCTTATACATACAATTACAATATACCAAATAATCCGAAAAGCATTTATATGACTCCAGTAATTGAAAATGACATATACAAAACTATTAAAACTTTGAAAAACACTCCTTCGTCTGGGTATGATGGTCTCACGACTGATATAATTAAAAAGAGTGCTCCTTTTATTACGCTACCTCTAACGCATGTGATCAATCTAGCTTTGGCACAGGGTTAATTTCCATCTCGATTGAAACTATCGATTGTTAAACCACTGCATAAAAAGGGATCTAGGGATAATATGAGTAATTATAGACCAATAGCTTTAATTCCTATACTTGCCAAAGTCTATGAAAGAGTTATATTTGACAAATTAAATGCATTCATCTCTTCTTGTGAACTACTTACAGCAGAGCAGTATGGCTTTAGAAAAGGTAGTTCTACAACTCTCGCTTGTTTTCAATTGATGAGGCAAATAACAGAAGCTCTGGATACGGGTAGTAATGTACTAGCTATCTTCTTAGATATGAGCAGAGCTTTTGACTTTGTTTCGCACTCGCTATTGCTAAAAAAACTGGAACGGTATGGAATAAGAGGACCCGCATTTAACTTAATAAAAAGCTATCTAGAGGATCGTCTGCAAAGAGTAGAGATTACAGGCTTTTTGAACCGATCCGATAATTTCAGGAAAACCTTTGTTTCAGCTTTTAGCCATAATGGTTGCGGTGTACCGCAGGGGAGCATCCTTGGTCCATTATTATTTTCTTTATATATAAATGACTTACCGAATGCAATCAGTCAACAATGTATTTTATTCGCCGATGACACTACCCTTATAATTAAATCCAAAGACAAAAACGAAATCGAAGGCATTGCAAATCATAATTTAAAAGAAGTGATAAAATGGTTGGAAACAAATAACCTTAATGTTAACATCAATAAGACAAAATTACTACAATTTAGAACTCGTAACTCTATATGTAAGCATTTGGACATAAGCCATGATAGCAATAAAATTGACGAAGTGACAGAAGCAAAATTTTTTGGTATTAACATTGACTATAGTTGTAATTGGAAAACGCACATAAATCTAATGGTAGACAAGTTGGATCGTTTCGTTTACGTGTTGTATAAAGTGAAACATATTGCATCTAAGGAAGCAGCACTTATGGCCTACCACGGCTATGTCTCATCGGTTTTAAGATATGGCATTGTGTTGTGGGGAAACTCAGTTGATGTGCACCGGGCTTTTAAATTGCAAAAAAAGTGTATCCGAACAATTTGTGGTGCGGGCTTTTTGGACAGTTGTAAACCTCTTTTCAAGACCTTGAATATTATGCCCTTGCCTTGCCTCTACATTTACGAACTTTGTATCTTTGTAAAATTGTAATTGTAAAAACATAGCGTCTTGTTTATAAAAAATAATGACTCCAATTATAGAGGTAGATATGGCGATAAATTGTACGTTCCCAGCCAGAAATTGATTGTACATTCTAAAAACTCTTTTTGTATGGCAATACGCGTGTTTAATAAATTGCCAAGTCGTATTCGGGAGCTTCCTATAAATAAGTTTAAAGTTAAATTGTTTCAGGTACTGTTACATAAGACTTACTATAGTGTCAATGAATTTTTAGACGATAAAATAATTTGACATTTATTAATGTGTGCAAAATGATTAATACCTATTCTTATTATTTCATTTAGGCTAAATTTTATTGTGATGTAATTTTTGACACATATTTTTTTGGTTTATATAAAATGACATTAATAATATATTTCGATACTAATTTAATTTTTATGCACTTGACATTTAACAAAAATAATATTTGCACGTCGAAATATTCGACAAAATATGTTGGAGAAATTTTCGTAATTAACAACTTGTGTGTACCATATTTTGCAAATAAATGATTATGATTATGAAAAAACATGACACTTCTATATTGAAGTCGGCGCCAAAGGATGATCTCCTAGAAAGTGTTAAAATTTGTCACCGACTTCAATATAGAAGTGTGATGTTGTCTGTACCTATTCTTATATCATTTTTAAGCTTTCAGTGTTTTTGAAGTCGGTTCTATTTTTTGTAAAAAAAAATATTTTTAACTTTTTAGTGAATAAAATCTTTTTACTGAAAGAAAGATCCTGACTTTGGTGACCATGGGACTACTCTTGCAGTATACTCTATCAAATACAAAAAGAATTTTGGAAATCGGTTTAAAATGACGGAGTTATGAGGTAACAAACATAAAAAAAAATACAACCGAATTGATAACCTACTCCTTTTTTGAAGTCGGTTAAAAATACCTAGGCTCATTATACCTTTACACTAACACAGAAGCTTAGAGTAATTATTACGACAAAAAACAGTTTTTAAAGATTTTATACTATTTGCTATTCAAGTAGCCATGAAATTATAAATATTCAGAATGCCTAGGCTTATGATACTTTTTTGGAATATAGAATAGCTAAGCAAGTTTTCAAGATAATGGGCACGATGAGCATCCTACATTTTTTTACACTGTAGCTGATCAAACAAGAAAGAAAATTAAATTCATTTTTAATTTTTTTGTGTTTCAATATTTTTAAAGCACTTTTACACTAGTTTATTAAATTTAAGTCTTTGTTTTTGATAGCTGAACTTTCGCTTGTGAAATAAGAAAAAACGAAATCGAAAAATCTCTCCAATAGGGTATTACACCCTTTTTTGGAAACTATTTTAAATCAATCTTGAGGTCGCAATGAACCTGTAAAAATTTTATTTTAATTTTATAAAACCGAAAAATGGCTTAAAAACAATGTTTTATTTATGATTTTGAATTTTCGCGCGGAAACGCTAGCCGCCATGCTATTTCGATTCGTGACGTCACTCCGTTAGTAAACAAACAATAGGTACGACCAACATAGGTATTACTTTCTGTGAGAACGACTTTGCGGAAGACCATGTTAAAAGTTTTTGAAAAAATGGCTTATTTATAATCTATATCATTGTGTCTTGTATCTGAATGCAAGAATTCGAGTTAAAAAAATGTGGGTTCATATGCCAAATGATATCAAAATGAGAAACATTGATTGAAACTGGCCAGAAGAGATTCAAAATCGTTGTTCACAAAGAAGACTGTAGGTATTTCTGCGAAGACCACTGTTATCCCTTATAAATGAAAAACTAACTATAGAATAATTAAAAGAAAACTTTATGTTAATACATATCACAAAACAAATGGCATATTTTGTAATGTATTTATAGCTATGCTATGTACCTATGATATATATTGACTTACCGTCCTCCATTATGTAATTTTAATAAAATAAAGTATAAGTCCCACAAACGTGATAATAACTTAGGAAATTTCAAATAACACAGAGCACGCCAAAACATCAAGTTTGCTTACTATCCGAGTGACGTCACGTCGGCACCCAATATGTCGAATGGCGTTTTTGACATTTGAAGAGCAGATTAAAAAATAGGATATTTAAAATTGAATTATTTAATTTATATTGCATTTTTATGAATAAATATCGGCGTTGCTCATCACAATATGCCATAGGCGTATACAGGCGTATTGTGCGCCTTTCAAAGCTTAAATTCTCAATATTATATTGAGTGCCTGCAATAAGTATCGAGCAAATTGATAGTTCAACTCTAAAATAGTCATATTGCGCATTACATATTGTCATATTAAAATAAATGGTGATAGTAGATCGTTGTCGTTAAGTCGTTGATCGTTAAGTTGCCCCGTAACCGGAAAATATACTTTGGCGTAGGTAAGGGGGGGCTTGGGGTCCGGACACACCCCATTGAAAATCAACATATACTAGATAGAATGAGCATTTCCTCCCAAGTAGATAAAAGGACCAGGTTCTATATCGTTATATATATTAGGCAAATTGAAGTCTTAATCTGGACACCCAATCGAAAAGTTTTACACACGCCTATGCTCATGGCCCATTTCACTAACCTTGTCTTAGGTTAGGACAATCCTAAAAGAAGAATGCTGTCACTTCGTGAGACTTCATTGCAAGTCAAGTTGAAAGCGCCAATTGATCGGGACTGAAATGGGCGTGTTCATTCGAATTAAACTCTACTTTTCATTTCGGAAATGAGGAAAGAAAAAAAGACATATTTGTGTTCGATGATATTTGCTTTCCCGACTTTTATCACGCATTATATTTAAGCTCTATGATGCCATAGCATTTATACGTAAAGTTTTTAAGGGCCCACCATCCGCGCGAGCCCGAGCTAGTTTAGGTAAATTTCTCTAGTCTCTGTTTGTGTGCGTCGCTCACGCACACAAGCGAACTCGGTCGCGCAATCGGCACCAATCGGTACGGCCGCCTAGCAAAATATCGTAGATGTTAATTTTGAATTTAATAGGTGTTTATTATTTACTGTGTTATACTATAGTAAATACAGGGATGTGTTTAATCAACTTTTATTTTCACAAGCTTTTATTTAGCTTGCACTGTATGTATAATGTAGATTTGACCACTTCTCGGTTTTCGATTGGGCTGAAATTTTGCACATAATAATATGTATATCGTGACAATGCAATATTATGATAACATGGAGCTGATCTGATGAAGGAACTGGACGGTGGCCATAGGAACTCCGTAATAAAACGACGCAACCCCATCGAGTTTAGGCTTGTTTGATTCGGATTGACGAGGACTTTGATCCTATACGCTAACCAGGATCTGATGCTGGAGCTGGAAGGTGGCCATAGGAACTCTGCAATAAAACGACAAAACCCCATCGAGTTTGGACTCATTTGATTCGTATTGACGAGAACTTTGATCCTATATGGTAGCCAGGGTCTGATGCTGGAGCTGAAAGGTGGCCACAGGCACTCTTCAATAAAACGACACAACCCCATCGAGTTTGGGCTCGTTTGATTCGTATTGACCAGTACTTTGGTCCTATGTGGTAACCAGGGTCTGATGCTGGAGCTGGAAGGTAGCCATAGGAACTCCGCAATAAAACGACACAACCCCATCGAGTTTAGGCTCGTTTGATTCGTATGGACGAGTACTTTGGTCCTATATGGTAACCAGGGTCAGATGCTGGAGTTGGAAGGTGGCCATAGGAACTCCACAATAAAACGACGCAACCCTATCGAGTTTGGGCTCGTTTGATTCATATTGACGAGTACTTTGGTCCTATATGTTAACCAGGGTCTGATGCTGGAGCTGGGAGGTGGGCATAGGACCTCCGCCATAAAACGACATAACCCTATCGAGTTTGGGCTCGTTTGATTCGTAATGACGAGTACTTTGGTCCTATGTGGTAACCAGCGTCTGATGCTGAAGCTGGAAGGTGGCCATAGGACCTCCGCAATAAAACGACATAGCCCTATCGAGTTTGGGCTCGTTTGATTCATATTGACGAGTACTTTGGTCCTATATGCTAACCAGGGTCTGATGCTGGAGCTGGGAGGTGGCCATAGGACCTCCGCCATAAAACGACATAACCCTATCGAGTTTGGCCTCGTTTGATTCGTAATGACGACGACTTTGGTTCTATATGGTAACCAGGGTCTGATGCTGGAGCTGGAAGGTGGCCATAGGACCTCCGCAATAAAACGACATAACCCTATCGAGTTTGGGCTCGTTTGATTCGTATTGACGAGTACTTTGATCTTATATGGTAACCAGGGTGTGATGCTGGAACTAGAAGGTGGCCATAGGAACTCTGCAATAAAACGACACAAGCCCATCGAGTTTTGGGCTCGTTTGTTTCGTAATGACGAGTACTTTGGTCGAGTTTCGTAATGGCCATGCGGTTACAAAATGATAAAATATAAAATAATAGTAAAAAGATTAAAAAAAAAACGTCGCCCCACACTAGGATTTTATTTTAAAGCCCTAATAAGACGAAAATAAATTTTAATTTATTACATGATACATCTAATACCTATATGTATAAAATTCTCGTGTCACAGTGTTTGTTACCAAACTCCTCCGAAACGGCTTGACCGATCTTTATGAATTTTTTTGTGTTTGTAGTAGGTCTGAGAATAAGTCGTAAACTATTTTTTATTATGGCGAAACGTAAGTTCGCCGTTATTATGGCGAAACGTAGTTCGCCGGCACAGATAGTTTTTAATAAAATATAAAAGCTTGTCGCAAGATTTACCTATTTTATAAAAAACAAATATTTTTTTCTTAGAATTACCAATATTTATATTTATTTAAGGCTTACCAAGTAAATACATACGGGCAAGGTACTTAAACAGTTTTTTTATGGAGGGCCTGGCAAATGACCTCCTCCCGCCTGATGTTAAGCGGTGAAAGAGGCCCAAATGAGTTGACAGATAGAGGAGGGAGGACATCCACTATCCGACCTGCCCGCCCCTTGCCGGCCTAAAAGATGTTTTTCACACCTCTTTTGAAGGAACCCATGTTGTAGGATGGAGGAAACACGTGCGCAGGTAGAGAATTCCAAGTGTGGGATGAACGACAGAAGACTTACCGGAGGGGGACTCTGTACCCAGGTCGTCTGCTTGGGTACCTCCGTCTTACCTATTTCTGCCGCAAAGCAGCAGTGCTTGCATTGCTGTGTTCCGGTTTGAAGGGTAAGATATGGCACTGAAATTACTGGGTACCGTGACTTTACATCTTAAGTCACAAGTTGGCAACGTACACTGTGGCCTTTGTGGGGGTTGCAGTTTTACTGCTAATGTCACAGGAGCCACATGTATTATAGGTGACTGTTACCACTTACCATCAGGTGGGCAGTTTGCTTTTTTGCCAACTTAGTAGCAATAAAAAAAAGAAGAAGGAATCTTGGAATTTCTTGGTACGGTGTGAAAAGGAGGATACAGTGTAAGGATGACTCCGTAGACCCTTACTCGTTTTTCTGTTAAGGAATGGAGAGGGAGGGATAAGGTTAAAGAGCTCCTCAGAGCATTCTCCGTGGAACATTCGGTAAAAAGCGCTAATAGAGGCGATGTCACGACGAAGTTGTAGAGGGTGTTAGTTGCCTCTACATCGCCAATTATTCGAATAGCGCGACGCTGCAATCTGTCCAGAGCATCGAGGAGGTACTGAGCGGAGCCAGAGTGCGAGCAATATTCCACGCAAGACCTAACCTGAGTTTTATACAACAGGCATAGTTGGTCCGGCGCAAAATACCTACACACCTTGTTCAGGACACCGAGTTTCCATGAGGCAGCAGTTATAACGGATTCGAGTTTTTCAAAAAAGGGATCATATATGCATTTAAATTTCAGGACTGCACAGCGTCATGTGTGTATGACAATGCTGTACAAAACGTTATTTATTACAAAAAAATAAATATAATAATCAAGTTAAATTGTTTTATTGTTTATCCTAATTCTCGGGACAAGCTTTTATATTTTTATAAGAAAATATATCTTGTAATAAATTATAGTTTATTTTCCTCTTTTAAGGCACTATAATATAAGCTTGTTTTTAAAAAAACTTTTTTAAACTAATTGCTCAAATAATACGAAATATTTTAATGACTACCGAGTTCTTTATTGTTAGTTGTATCTACAATTATTTTATATAATATACATATAATAATTTAGTAATAAACAAATATGAAATGAATATTTTCTTGTGCTCAACGCACTTTTTAGTGCATTGAAGCCATTCGCTAGATTGTAATAAAAAATAAATTAAAGTTTATTTTCTTTTTTTAGGGCATTAAAATAAAAGCTTGTTTTAAAAAATCTTTTGTGATAGCGGCCATCTTGTTTTAGTTTTTTTCATGGTGTACTGTATTTTACGAACTTTCATTTGATACCCTATATACAGGCCCATATTGTGGGGATTGTACATAAAAATAATCTGTCAATTTGTGACGGCGGCCATCTTGTATTAGATTATCTTTCAGAATATACTATATTCTACAATTCATTCTACAATTCAAGCTCTTTCATTTGACACCCAAATTGGGGTTTGCGTATGGATATTATCTAGGCTAGGCTCAAAGTACTCATCAAGAAAAATCATATAGGACCAAAGTACTCGTCAATACGAATCAAGCAAGCCCAAACTCGATGGGGTTGCGTCGTTTTATTTCGGAGTTCCTTTGGCCACCTTCCAACTTTAGCATCAGACCCTGGTTACCATATAGGACCAAAGTACTCGTAAGTACGAATCAAACGAGCCCAAACTCGATGGGGTTGTGTCCTTTTATTGCGGAGTTCCTATGGCTACCTTCCAGCTCCAGCATCAGACCCTGGTTACCACATAGGTCCAAAGTACTCGTCAATACGAATCAAGCAAGCCCAAACTCGATGAGGTTGCGTCGTTTTATTTCGGAGTTCCTTTGGCCACCTTCTAACTTCAGCATCAGATCCTGGTTACCATATAGGACCAAAGTACTCGTCAATACGAATCAAACGAGCCCAAACTCGATGGGGTTGTGTCCTTTTATTACGGAGTTCCTATGGCTACCTTCCAGCTCCAGCATCAGACCCTGGTTACCACATAGATCCAAAGTACTCGTCAATACGAATCAAACGAGCCCAAACTCAATGGCGTTGCGTTGTTTGATTGCGGAGTTCCTATGGCCACCTTCCAGTTCCAGGATCAGACCCTGGTTACCATATAGGACCAAAGTACACGTTAATACGAATCAAACGAGCCCAAACTCGACGGGGTTCTGTCGTTTTATTGCGGAGTTCCTTTGGCTACCTTCCAGCTGCAGCATCAGACCCTGGTTACCACATAGGACCAAAGTACTCGTCAATACGAATCAAACGAGCCCAAACTCGATGGGGTTGCGTTGTTTGATTGCGGAGTTCCTATGGCCACCTTCCAGCTCCAGCATCAGACCCTGGTTACCACATAGGTCCAAAGTACTCGTCAATACGAATCAAACGAGCCCAAACTCTATGGGGTTGTGTCCTTTTATTGCGGAGTTCCTATGGCTACCTTCCAGCTCCAGCATCAGACCCTGGTTACCACATAGGTCCAAAGTACTCGTCAATACGAATCAAACGAGCCCAAACTCGATGGGGTTGCATTGTTTGATTGCGGAGTTCCTATGGCAAACTTCCAGATCCAGCATCAGACCCTGGTTACCATATAGGATCAAAGTTCTCGTCAATACGAATCAAACGAGCTCAAACTCGATGGGGCTATGTCGTTTTATTGCGGAGTTCCTATGGCCACCTTCTAACTTCAGCATCAGACCCTGGTTACCATATAGGACCAAAGTACTCGTCAATACGAATCAAACGAGCCCAAACTCGATGGGGTTGTGTCCTTTTATTGCGGAGTTCCTATGGCTACCTTCCAGCTCCAGCATCAGACCCTGGTTACCACATAGATCCAAAGTACTCGTCAATACGAATCAAACGAGCCCAAACTCGATGGGGTTGCGTTGTTTGATTGCGGAGTTCCTATGGCCACCTTCCAGTTCCAGGATCAGACCCTGGTTACCATATAGGACCAAAGTACTCGTCAATACGAATCAAACGAGCTCAAACTCGATGGGGCTATGTCGTTTTATTGCGGAGTTCCTATGGCCACCCTTCAGCTCCAACATCAGATCAGCTCCACGTCGTCATCATAATATATTTATACATATGCATGCAAAATTTCAGCTTAATCGGAAACCGGGAAGTGAGTCAAATTTAACTCGCAAGATTAGACCCGAACATCAAAAGATAAATAAAAGCTTGTAAAAAGGTTGAAGGTTTTTCGTACGGCAGCCACAAATAACAAAATTGTTAGTTATCAACTTCTCCGATTACTCCGTAGGACTTCGCGTCGTATACATACACAAATAATTACGCGACCGGGAGCTAGCTCAAAGCGACGTGCTCTCACTTCGAGTCTTGATTGCACACTGAATTTCGACGCGCCCGAGCCAAGTATTTGTAAGAACATCGATAAATGTATGTTAAAAAATTCAAATAAAAATCAATGTACGATAATTTAAAAAAATACCACGGTGTCAGTGTTTTACTTACCTTTGTTCTATATATTTGTTAAACTAAAATATAATAGGGCTAATTAATGAAGCTAAAAATCACGAACGGTATGTGGGTGTAACCTAAATTTTAAGTAAAATTGATGCTATTTTTTAACGAAATGGTATGTAAATTTGAAAAATGGTGACGGTGATTGTGTAGACACATAATTTAAGAATTTTAATTTATTTTTTCCCGGTCAGTTAACTGAAACGTTAACGTAAAATATCAAAAACGCCAACGGCCTTTTTGCTATTTTTCGCGCCATGGGCCCTTAATATGTATTTTTAACTGTGAAATCAGATTATATTAAAACATTTCCATAAGGTTGAAAAAAGAAATTAGATATAGGTAAGCATATTTGATTAGATCATAAAGTTTTCACGAAGTTTATTTATTTATTAGTATACCTATCGATGTGTGGCTGTATATTTCTTGTGTTTTTATACATTAGATGTGGCTGAATCGGACCTAAATGATTTTATCAATGGCCGCGTATGACAAAATCTGACAAATAGTAACATTCTTATTTTGAATTCTTGACAGCCCTGTGATCGCTGTGGGTAAAAAATGTCCTACTTTCAGAAAATGAGAGAAAAAAAAAACAAAAACTAATAATGATAGCGTTAACGGTGTATTGTTTACGTTGAAATAGGATAATCCAGCAAATGACAAATGGGAAATGCCCGCTGTTGATTCTACTTTTCCATGACTTTTCCTTCAGAATTCTGTAACATTGACATTAATATGAGATGTGGGCCAGATAGCCCGCACCCCGTCGAGGTCTTGTCAAGACTATAGCTGGACAGCCTGCATCGTTCCATAAGCAATTATCGTAATTGTATTTGACATTATTGACATCATTGTCATATGTAGATGCGTAGCTATTCACAGTGAGTTAATTTACTGTTAAGAACTACGTTAATAACTATTACATCTTGGGACCAAAAAAAAAATCGGTTTTTAATTTTTGTAATTTTTTATTTCTATATTGTTAGCAAAATGACCGATGAGGTAAGGTGGAATGCTATGGTAGTGATTTCATCATGTGCGTATGGGCACAGGCACAGGTATGGGTCTTCTCCTTTTACACGTACCCACCCAAAGCCACACAGCCACATTTACCCTTGGCAAAAATCTCATTTTAACCATAAAAAATTGGTACTTCTTTACATTTTATGAATAGGCTAGATTAATGAAAAAAAATATTGCTTTAATAGAAGCTCATTCATATAATAAATAGAAAGAAAAAATCGGTTTTCGAATAACTATAAAAACAACCAAGATATAAGGTATTATAAAAAAATTCTCCATCTCTCTCTGGCCAAACAGCAATTTACATGGGGTTTATATGGCCGTACTATACAATGACGTCACGGTTGATGTCGGATCTCTCTGTCTAATCGCTTCCAAATTAACAGTTTAAAATGCTTGTATCTCACGAATTTCTAAGCCGATTTTAATTCTAATTTCACATGATTGCATCTATTTCTACGGTATTTTAATGTTTTATGACGAAACGTGAAAATTAGAATTCAGTCATCATCCCAATTGTAGCACTTCAATTAGGAGAAATTGCTACAATTCATAAAATGTACAATGAATGAACCTATAATATGACAAGATACCAAAACAGGTCCCATCGAGAAAAGTATTAAACACACGAACTTAGGACTATCAACTTAGATAAGATACGAGTAGCTTTCCGCCCGTAGCTTCGCCCCCGTGAATAGCTCAATTTTGGCTGATTTGTTTTTTCCTGTTGTCTCTGAGCAAAAATTTATAAATAATGGAGTGGCTACATTTTCATACTTATAAATCAGGTAAGAACAAATTTCCCTAATTAATTTTCATCCACGTGTTACCCCCATTTTACTTGTTTCGGGGGTGGGTTTCCTAACAATATTAGAGTAATCAAATGTCTAATAACCAACTCCCATATTAACAAATTGAAAAATGATGATTTGCTTATACAAATTGGTCCTCATTACCAAATGAACATTTAATTTGCAATAAAACAATATTGAGGCAGAAAATGAAGCGGGAAGCTATACAATCTCTAAAGTTCGACCTTAAGTGTATACAGGGTGGGGCCTGTAACACGAGCAAAAACTTCTTGTGCAGATTATTTCGAGCACTCGAGTTACTCTAATGTGGTCCGAATAGTTCAAAGTACGTCGTTTAGGAATAAATTTAATTTAAAGTTAATACCCATAATCGATGAAACTTCCATTGCGATATTATCGTTTACTGATCGTAAAGTAACATGGTAAGGGGCATGGTCAGGAAGTACTACTTACAAACAATCAAGACTGATCCTTATTGTAATTACGTTAAGAATGAAGGTAATGTAAATTAATATCAAACCTCTTTATTTAATTACAGTTGAAACTCATGTAAATTAATATCAAACCTTTTTATTTAATCACAGTTGAAACTCTTTTCAAGCGACAATCAGATTATTCGAAACATTCTTCAAACGTTATAATGACAATGTCAAGTTGGTAATTTAAAAATTACTTATAAAGAAATAAATAAAAATATTGAAAATGCCAACAAAAATTTGCGACGCTCGTGAATTATGTGACATGCTATTAATTTATGGTGAAGCAGGAGGTAATGCTAGTTTAGCGCTAGATTTGAATCGCGAACGTTACCCGAACAGGAATCACCCAAGGAATGGTCGTGTAATCACCAATGCAGTTCAACACGTGCGAGACAATCAGCCTGTGACACAAACGGCGCAACCAGCTGGAGTTCCGGTTGCAGTTGTTAGACCGGCGTTAAAACGAAGAATCCTTCGTCATTTTCGTCAACGCCCTACGACGAGTACTAGAAAAGCAGGTCGTGTATGTAATATTAACCGTCGTACCGTGAATAAGGTCCTGAACCGGGCAAAGCAGCATGATTACAAATTTCTTAAAGTGCAAGCTTTACTGGCACGTGACTACCCAGTGCGATTACACTATTGTAACTGGTTTTTGGCACAGTGTCGTGAAGACGTAAACTTTGTGCGTAATGTGATATGGACTGATGAAGCATCTTCTACCAACAATGGCCAATGGAACCGAAAAAATACGCATTATTGGAGTAGAAGTAACCCTCACGTAATGAAACAAACGGCCCATCAGTATCGATTTTCACTAAATGTATGGGCAGCCATTCATGGAAGCACTCTAATTGGTCCAATTTTTATTAATGGTAATTTAAATTCCACACGCTTTATGCAATTAATTGATGACACCGTGGCAGATTATTACAATAATTTGCCAGAAAATGTTCAAAGCTTAACTTGGTTTCAACTTTTGCATGTCTTTAATACTTGTCTCTCTGGCGAGGTATTTCCGGAGCGTTGGAAGATGACTAGGGTAGTGCCTGTACCTAAAGGATCTGGGGGAGAAGATGCTGGTAACTATAGACCTGTAGCAATTCTGTGCACACCGGCAAAGGTATTTGAATCGGGTATTAACTACTCCTTGAGTGCGCAGCTTACTTGCCGGTTGTCAGATGCGCAGCATGGGTTTCGCCCAAAGCGAAGTACTGGAAGTAATCTGTTACATTTGATGACTCAAGTGGTCCCCGTGGTTGATGATGGGGCACAAGTGGATGTAGCATATTTCGACTTCCGGAAGGCCTTCGACACAGTTGATAATGATATCCTGCTTCAAAAGCTTGCAAAAGTTGGTTGTACGCCTAAAACGCTTTTTTTTATGGCTAGCTACTTGAAGGACAGAAGGCAGTATGTTGATTGGAATGGAGAAAGGTCAGATCCTTACTTTACCAGATCTGGTGTTAGTCAAGGAAGTAATTTGGGACCGCTGGAATTCAACTTAATGATAAACGATTTACCGGATGAAGTATCTAACTCTACTTGCCTCCTATTTGCAGACGATCTAAAATTAGTGCAAGAAATCAGAAACGTTTCTGATTGTCAAAAACTGCAAGCAGATATAGATCGAGTAGTAGAGTGGAGTCGCAGAAATCGTTTGTTTTTTAACCCGTCCAAATGCTCTGTAATATCATTTACTCGATCACACAATCCCGTTTATTTCCGCTACTGCATGGATGGTGTTTCACTACAGCGTGTCAAAGAGATCAAAGATCTGGGAGTCCACTTTACGGATAAACTTTTGTTTCGCGAGCATGTTGTTAAAATATGTAAAAAAGCGTACCGGAACTTGGGCTTCATACTGCGTCAGTCCCAGGGCTTTACAAACATCAAAGCAATACGGGCACTATATGAAGCATTAGTGAAAAGCCACTTGGAATGCAATGCAATTATTTGGAGTCCCCACGAGGCCAAGTACAAACTAATGTTGGAACGCATACAGAATAAATTTGCCCGGTTCTTATACTTCAAGCTCTATGCTGTGTATCCATTTTACCCATTAATGTATCCAACATTATTTGTGCTTGGCATGGTGGGATACAGCCAGTTGCAGGTTAGACGAGAGTGTAGCTTGGTTTTATACATGGTGAAGTTATTGCGAGGGCGCGTGTCAAACCAGGCAGTGCTGCAGTCAGTGAGTCTTTGCGTCCCGGATAGGTACGTGTGGAGGCGAAGACGACCCCCACTATTTGTGACACCTGGCGCACGTACTAATTTGTTAAGGGAAGCCCCACTAACCAGAGCCCTGCGTATATTAAACAAAGTTGCTGAAAGTGTCGATGTGTTCTGTTGTTCAGAGGATGAGCTCACAAAGACAACTATGTATATATTGTGCTATAGCAATTAAGATTCTTGGGTTATATAATTTAGGTTAAGATTTTTGTTATTATAATTTAGATTTTTGTGTTATTAGAATTAAGATTTTGTGTTATTATAATTAAGTTTTTTTTTATTGCGTAATATAGTTTTTTGTATAGGTATAAATTAAAAAAAATGTTGTATTGTGATAATGGTAAGTTAGTATAAGTTTAGAAACGATTGTCTACATTATCGCATTAGGTTTAAGCCTGTAAAGATAGTGTAAGTGTTGTGAAATAAATAAATAAATAAATAAATAAACTTGATGGAGCACCTGCTCATTCTGTTGTGGCAGTAAGGCAAAAATTAACACACATTTTTGAAGACAGGTGGATTGGACGCTTTGGTCCTATTAGATGGCCAGCGAGATCTCCCGATCTTACATGCTTAGATTTTTTGTGGGGAGTCATTAAAGACTACGTCTATTCCGTGGAAATAGACACAGTTGAAATGTTAAGAAACAGAATCGAAGAGGCGTTCGATGTTGCACGCTTATCTGATTTTTCTACACTCCGCGGAAACACGATTTTGCGTTATGGCGCGTGCATAAGAAGAAACGGGGAACACATAGAAAACATGTTTAATTAGGTACAGTACTGGTAAACAATGTTGTGCTAGAGCTAAGTAATAAACACTTATCCTTTATCTTTGCTTTTTAATAGTTAATCTCTAACAAGCTACCTGAAATACAATAAGATATGGTAAACAAACGCAATAGGTATCGTCGTAGGTTATTTTTCAATTATTACCGTAGAAAAACGGTGATATCAGCAAATAGTTCATGTCAACTAAACTATCAAGAAAGTTTTTGGGGCTAAATCAACTAAATGTCAGTGAAGAGTGTTTTGAATAAAATTAAATGTTTGCCGTCCATTGCTGGTGGGATTAATTTTGTTAGGGATGATCCACTTTTTTTTAAATAATTTTGAAGGACTAAATCCACTAGGATATGAATAGTGGTAACTGAAAATGCCTATATTTAAAGTTTTTGCTCGTGTTACAGGCCCCACTCTGTACATATTGAAGCCATCGAAATCAGTTAATTAATTTCAGGGTCTATACAGGACAAACATCGTGACACAAGAGTTTTATAATTATAAGTACCTACTCAAGAATGACATCCAAATCTAATATTTGATCTGTGGTCGTGGGGTTTTCCAATAGTTTTTTACTTTGATTTGTTTTAGCTTAGCTGACCTTTCTGACTCATCACACTTTTTGTAATCAAAGAGCGCCCGTGTTGTCGTACGCTACAACGCATCTGCGGCAAACGGAAAACACGCGGATAGGAACTATAGTTACATAAAAGTTTTGGTACAAAACAGTATTTTTTTTTCGAATATAATCACCATCTACTTATTTAAAAGACACATGTATAAAAGTTAAACTCAACGATTGATTGGTAGAGAATGAGACATTAAATTCACCATATGTAAGTATCTAAAACCTAGCTTTAATTTCGCAATAAAAATATAAGTTATTGTAATTTTATAACTTATGTTCTTAAGCTGTATTCGTGTACCTATGACCTATGAGATTATAATTTTTTTAATATTTGTAATCTGTGTTGTTCTTTGGGGGTGAAAGTATTTATGATCGTTTGCTTTTTCTCTATTCTGATAGTTTTTTTTATTATTTTATAATCTGTATTTTAAAAGAGATTTTAATGTAATAGTTATGATCGTAGATAAATAGTATATTATTAACCAAGGGGATAAAACAGTGTCTTACGTCACGGGTGTAGACTTGAATCGCGAGCGTAATGAAGGACTATGGTTAACTCCCTATTACATTAAAGATCTTTCTCTATATCTACGTTCATATAAAATTTTAATAATTGATCAGTTTGTTAATGTTTACTTATTTCATTTTAATTTAACTATACTCATGTCATTTTTTACTTTAATTCGTACACCGTCTACAATTTCTACCACTTTTTACTGGTTGACTGGTAGAGAATGCCTCAGGCATTAAGTCCGCCTTATGCACATCTTTTGTTTTATGTACGATAAAGATTAAATAAATAAATAGTTTATGTTAATAATCCCAATACTCAAGATTTTTACAGTTTTGACAAGTTTTGGCTTATTTTCATCATCACCATAAGTCCCCACCGAGGGCTTCGAGCCTACCCTAAGTTAGGGTGTTTAGGCCTTAGTTAACCCCGCTGACCCAGTGCGGGTTGGTCGGTTTCACCACACCTTTGAATTTATCCGCAGATGTATGCAGGTTGCCTCACGATGTTTTCCTTCACCGTTGGAGCGTCGGCAAATGTACATATGAAATTCGAAAATCGAAAAACACATTGGTACATGGCGGGATCGAATCACGGACCTGCCGATTAGAAGGCCCTTGCCGAGTCCACAGCGCCACCGACGCTACTTGGCTCATTTATTTGTGTGATATTTAGTTTTTTTTTAGTTCGGTATGATTTTTTGTTAAAAAGGTTTTTTAACGAACTTCACCAAAGCGGGATGTTCTCGATTCTAGTGTATGTTGTTTTATGTTTGTTGCGTGATACTCTACCAATAATTCCGATTTTCAAAATTCTTGTACATAATTAGAAGGTGACAGATAGGATTTCGAGAGCGTCGGTGGCGCTGTGGACTCGGCACTTGCCTACCAAACGGGAGGTCCGGGTTCGAGACCGCCATATACCACTGTGTTTTTAACCGACTTCAAAAAAGGAGGAGGTTATCAATTCGGTTGTATTTTTTTTAATGTTTGTTACCTCATAACTCCGTCATTTTTAAACCGATTTCCAAAACTATTTTTGTATTTGATAAAGTATACTGCAAGGGTGGTTCCATGGTCACCAAAGTCAGGATCGGATGATGGGATCCCATAGAAAATCGAGGAAAACACTAATTTAATTTCTGGTATTAAATTCGGGTTTTCTTTCACTAAAAAGATTTAATTCACTAAAAAGGTAAAAATTTTTTTTTTTACAAAAAATAGAACCGACTTCAAAAACACTGAAAACTTAAAAATAATCTTTTTCTATATTGAAGTCGGTGAAAAATTTTAACACTTTCTAGGAGATCATCGTTTGGCGCCGACTTCAATATAGAAGAAGATTATTTTTAAGTTTTCAGTGTTTTTGAAGTCGGTTCTATTTTTGTCGTTTTCGAATTTCATATGTACATTTGTCTGACGCTCCTACGGTGAAGGAAAACATCATGAGGAAACCTGCATACATCTGCGAAGAAATTCAATGGTGTATGTGAAGTCGACCAATCCGCACTGGGCCAGCGTGGTTGACTAAGGCCTAATCACCCTAACATAGGGTAGGCTCGAGCCCCTCGGTGGGGACGTATATGAGCTGTGATGATGATGATGAGATAGGATTTCAGGAAAATCAAGGGAACCTTCCTTCATTGGCAGGTTCAACGTGTTTCAGGTTTTTTGAAGCTATTCAGGTATTTTCGTTTAGTTCCTTCTGGGAATTAGTATTTAATTCACTAAATGGATCCCCTTTGTTAAATATTAAATTAATGTTATGATTAAGCGAACGACTCTACATTTGACGTGAACTCTAGCAAGAAAATATTTTTAATGAAAATGACCCATAAATCATTTGTAAGGTTATTGTCACTATATTCTATCTGTATACAAATTTATATCCTGTCTTTATATTCTATCTGTATACAAAATATATTTATATAGTACAAAGTACAAGCTTCTCGATCCTATCAGAAAATAGTCGACCTTTGTGAAATGTAATACATTTGTCGTCTTTTTTGTGTCTTCATTATTTTTGCTAACAGCTGTGTTGACTTGAATAAATAACACAATAGATACTGGATCATCTAATTACCTACGTCCTTACTTATACCAGTATAAATGAAAACAAAAATATACCAGCATCATTATGAATATTGTACAAACAATACCTGTAAAAGCGGCCTTTTTAACCGACTTCGAAAGATCGACAGGTTCTATTTTCAACTGTATCTATTTTTTATGTATCTTCACCGATTACTCACCATTTTAAAAATTATTTTCGTAATCGAAAGAGTGCACTCCCGAGGTGGTCTCATTGTCACCTTGTCATGATCTGATGATGGAATCTCAGGTAAATCAAGGGAAACCCTTAGATTTCACAGACACGTCCAACGTGTTCCATGTTTTTTTCATAAGATATTCAGGTATTTGCATCTGGTGGTTTCTGGTAGATTAGGAGTTCGGGAAAAGGTTTAGAGCGAGAGACGTTTTAAGTTATTCTGGTGTTTGCCTTGACTCAATGTAAAAATTGCTTAAAGGACTGAAAACATTTTTTTACAAAAATAAATACAACATTACAGTTTTATATTGAAGTCGGTGTCAAGCAATAATACTCGTATAAGAGCAATAAATACTCGTATAAGAGCAATTAATGTAAGTACTTTGTTAAAATTTGGCATTAATTCAATATAAAACTGTGATGTTGTAAGTATTATTCTTATATTACACTTACGTGCAATGAAATCGACCCACTTGTACGCTTTGGTTTAGAGCTTGACAAATAAAAATCTACCATAAATAAATAATTTCTTTTAACCCTGTTTGTAAACAAGAACCTAAGCTTACATTAGACCGGTTTGTGCTGTGACAGATTTAGTTTTATTGATTTTGCAAACTAAAAACTAAAATTGTTAAAATGGCTAAAATTTTTAAAGGAAAATCAACTCAGTCTAAAGGGTCAATAAATTTGTAAGAATAATAAATTTTTGAATAAACATTGATTCAATCAACACTCTGCACAGATACAGAGATTGTGTATAATGCATGAATGAAAAACAGGGTTTTCTGCACAAATAAGTCTATTGTCAGCAACACTTCTTTTATCCATGTTTAGATTTGGTTTGTTAAAATAAAGCTTATGAAATATACTTTTAATTTGTATTTATAGTTTTTGTTTGTCTAATCTTACTTTTTATGTACCGATATTTCCGAATCGAAGTCAATGAGGTGTCGATTTCATTGCATGTACGAGAAGTGTACCTATTTATGACTTTTTGGTGTTTTTGATTTCGGTTTAATTTTTTATTTAAAATAAGAAGATATAAATAAAGGTCAATGCTGAATAAATTCAGAACGTCTGCACCTGTTTGGCTGATAATTTTTTGATGTGCTTGTAATTATTAGGACAAGGTTTGTAGAAAATAAAATGTTTGAAAAATTTGCACGGAAAACTAAGGAATTCTAAATATATAAAGTGATCGAGTGACAGAATTACCAGTTGACATTCAGGTGTCGAGTTTCCTTTATTGTAATTCCCGCTTTGCATTCGTGCTAAACCAATGCAAAGCGCGTGCTTGTGAAGCTTAGGGCATCAAATGCTTCAATGGTGACCTAGCTCTCTTATAGGCTTTTAGGTTTCAACTTAGGAGTACCTCAAGCTTTACCTAATGTGAGTTTCTAACACACACCGTTTTGAGGTCTGTTAAGAACAGTTTTATTCCATAAATTATTATCCTGTGCTATTTGTTTATCGAATGGTAAACAGATCGTGTAAACAGTATAAAATTCACAAGTCAATGACAAAATACAGGTGTTTGATGTCAATCCTTGTTCTGGTATTTTGTTTATTGTCAACATTGTACGGCGTTCATTTGTACAGTTTAGTAACACGTTATTGTTGTCTGCTGTGTCTCAAGGTTAGTGTTCGCTCATAGGGATGGTACCAGAAGTTTTGTAGAGTCACTATTCCAAACTACAACTGAACAAATTATTCTTATAGTCCCTCTTCTAGGCCCTTTTCTGGCAATAGGCAAATCTCCACAGTAATTACGTGTCATTATTCCGTTGACAATTAAATTCACAATTCTACATGAACCGCTCAATGCGCATGTGAACGAAGTAGCACAGCACTTTTAATAAATCGTTCATATAATTGTCCAGCAAAGTCAATCCCATTAGCTTCGAAAGGGCAGATGAAGAAATGGGGCACTACATGCCAGCACATTAATTTTCCTGCAGATTATACAATATCTTTATCTTATATAAGTTCTACGTAATTTTAAAAGCAGCGTTAGCGCTCCCGCATGTAAAAACCTAATGTGTTGGCTTTATAATGAGTAAGGCGTAAAATTATTGGTCTTTTAGGTAGCAAAATGAATAAAATAAACTAATCAGTATCATTCTACAGTGTTATTAGTAGGTAATACTGTATTTGAGCTCTTAATGAACTGACAATGTCCTCAACTACGTTGAATGCCTCTGCTTATAATTCTAATTTAATCTTTATCAAACCGTTTTTTATAATTCCTATACTTCAATAAAAATTTTCAGGTACCGACTGCACCGAGCTACAACTCTTACTAGATTTTTTTATTATAGTTTTGATATCTAGTAGGTAAAATGTTGCTTTTACACACAACTCTTTGGTTTTGTGACTGAGACTGGCCTGGGTTTTATTCCCTATGGACCTGCAGAATTTTTTATTTGCAATTACAATATCCACTCCCCCTCCTCGCCGTCACTCGAGGACCTTTCCGCCCCAACACCCGCTTGTCACCACCGTTGTACCAAAGCTATAGCCGTAACGACAATGTTGCTTTTATTTAACTTGCAATGTATGTATGCGAGGAGCAAACATGCGAATAGCGATTTGTCCATTATTGTCAAAAATTAAGATTGATATAGCATATTATAATATAACACAGTCTGAAACCTATCACAAAAAAAAAACAAACAGTTCGTTCAAAACAAGTTTTGCTTCATGTAAAATGAATAAGTAGGTACTAAAATGCTCACTTTCCAGCAAAAAGTGATTTCTCCATCACTCAAATTCAAGCAAAATGTATGTCCGGGTCAATTCTTGCGAGTTAAATTTGACCCACTTGCCACTGTCCGGTCCGATTGAGTTGAAATTTTGAATACTTAGATCTTTAATTGTGATAACAATGCAATTATGCATAAGTATCGTTGTAAATCCAAAATGGCCGCTGCATCAGAATGGAATCAGATAGGTATTTTTGTAGGGCCCTCGAAATATGAGTAGATATCAAATGAAAGGGCTTAACTTGTAGAATACAGTTCACTATAAAAAAATTAATCAAGATGGCCACTGTCACAAAGTGGCAGATTCCATATTTTTGTACAGTCCTCCCTAATATGGGTACCAAATGAAAGAACTTTACTTGTAGAATCTATACTAATATTATAAAGAGGAAAGATTTGATTGTTTATATTGAATAGGCTTCGAAACCACAGAACACAGAAAGAGGTGAAGACCTCTTTCTGTGTTCTGTGTTCGAAACTACTGAATTGATTTTGATGAAAGTTGGTATAGGGATAGTTCGAGACCAAAGGGAAGGACGTAGGGTAATTTACCTACGGGAAAAAAAAATCCCACGGGAAAACAAAAATAACGCGGGCGAAGTCGCGAGTGGAAAGCTAGTACAGTTATTATAAGAAAGTCAAATCCAAGATGGCAATCATCAAAAAATGAAAAATTGTAAAAAAATAATATCAAAAACATTAAAAAAAGCTTTTATTTTAATTCTCTAAAAAGAAGAAATTAAACTTATATCAATTACAGTAGGCGCCACGTCAAGGTTTACATTTCTATTATGAAAACCGCCCCTCTACAAACAAGAACTGTCCAAAGGTCAAACCACAGATTTAGAGTAGGCCTACTCTAAATCTGTGGGTCAAACAGTATAGCTTGACGCGCCGCTTACTATACATGACACAATTTTTTATGAATATGTAATACTAGACTGTCGCGAGAGATAAAACAACTTATATTTTTTCTTACAATTGTTTATCTACATTCTCGCTACAAGCTTTTATTTCATAATAAAAACTTATGTCTTGAAATAAATAAAAGTATATTTTCCTCCTATTGCGCATTGAAATAAAGGCTTATTTTTGAAAATGTTTTAAATTTTAATTTTTTCTTTCCTTTTAATCTCTTCTTTCTTTCTTCTTATCTACTTAATAAATAAAGTAAACAATTATATTTGTTATTTGTTTTAGTTTTTACATATTCGGTTTTGTTTGAGTACGTACTCGTATAGCGTATGGGTATTTGGGCGCGTTGTTCGACAGATTCGCGATACGTGGGTACATTCTTATATTCTTCTCTCTTTTGCTCATCAATCGATCCAAGAATGTGGGGGTTAGTATGCTCCTTAGCATGGACCAAGTAGATCTACTTGGTCCATGCCCTTAGTAGAGCTAGTGCCCTCTTGGTTAAGATCTCTTGGTAATAACTAAAACATCTTTAGCCTGTTGTGAATAAATAAAAATAGTAACTAATTATATTAGCTGTTCACGAATAAGTAGGTAATAGGTACGGAAGGAAGAGTTTATGGTTATAAACGTTTCTCCTGATCGTCGAATGATAAACTTACTATGTGGATTGAAGATGAGTATTTTAATACTCATCTTCAAACTGATATACTTACCTAAATGCTTATTATGAAATAGCGGTAAGTAAGTATTAATTTTAACGAATTGTTGAAAATTAGCTTTCCAAACGTTGAATTGGCAACAGTGTTCAGAGGTGCTTTTTAAAAATGTCGAAAATGTTCGAAATACTCGAATACCGTTATTGATAAACAGGATCGCAGTCACATCACGTCTCTCAGGCATTGACCTCAACGACATTGAATCGGCAGGCAATGGAAAAGGCGCCAGATTTTGTGAATAAAACCTTTTGGTCAGTACGATGATAATATAAAAGAATTTGGCCAAGTTGAATTCGCGAATCGAGGTTTCCGTATACACATATGTACAATTTTCAGATTTTTTCATTTATATTAACGTATCTATTTCTTAATATGTGCTATAAGACCTTACGTCTTGACAAATTTCATGATTCTAGGTTAACGGGAAGTACTCAAGAACCATGTCTTATTACAAAACCTAGTTAAAAACCTGGTCTAAATTTAGTCTTGGTTTAAATGTAGTGCGCTTTCACTTGTGTCAATATACATATATAAAGACAGCGTCAACTTAGTCCTGGTTTAAACCAGGACTAACTTTAGTCCATGTTTTGTAATAAGACGGTTTAGGTTTTAATTCTCTTACGAAATCGCAAAATTTGCGAAAGTATAATAATAATATTACACATACTCAATTCATTTAGTTACCATGCACACATGAAAATGGAACAAGTGGAATATATACAATTATGGTAAAAAGGTTCAAGACTCAGCATAATGCTGCCGGCTTGACTGTGGATCCGTCTCGTCTCGTATCCTGACCCGTCTCTTAAAAATCCCTTACATATGCAACATACGAGTCTAATATGACATAACATCATAACATGTACAAAAAAAGACAGAGCGTTATAAAACGCATCGAATTTGAAAATCGGTCCACAATTGGCGGCGTAATCGCGTAACTTACACAAAAAAGACACCCACGCATCGAATTGATAACCTCCTCCTTTTTTGAAGTCCGTTAAAAAGCTTTAATTCCCAAATTCTCGCTTTTATCATCATTTTAGAATAATTCATGAAAAACTGAGAGTATTACGTAACTATAAATATGGAATAAAATACTGTAACCACTTAGACTCGTAAAAACAATTTTTGCCGCCTATACATGTTATATTTGATGAAGTAGCGCAGTGTTAATTGATACATAAAAACAGAGAGATGTCACATAATCTATGTTAATTGGTGTAGTCTCAACTCAATCGTACGTATATTTCTGTTATCGTTTATTGCTCATTAATTGATTTCTGAGAGGAAGTGAGGCAATCGTTGACATTTAAATGAAGAAGTGGTTATGGATACTATTCGCGAAAACTATGATTCTTTATTTTAGCCACCATTGTGACGTCAGGCATCGGTTGAAGCATAGATTACATAAATTGGAATTGTACTCGACCGTAATGGTTGAGTCCTAATGTGCGTCAAAATACTCATCCCGAGTCTACCTATTGCACTTACAGTACAAATTTGAACACAATGCTTGAAGCATCAATTAATTTGGATGTCATTGTTCAAATCAATCAATTTAGGGATCTGTAACTAAAAAGGAAAAAAGGAAGCCTTATAGGATTACTTTGTTTTCCGTCAGTTCGCCTGCCCATGTCTGTCTGTCAAGAGTCAAGATCCTCTCTGCCCCCGTAGCACGACCATCAAAACACGATATATTAAAGCAATTTATCGCAGTGATCTGTCAAAATACAATGAAAACCTATTGTATTTTGACAGTTCACTGCGATAAACCGCTTTATCATATCGTGTTTTGATATTTAAACGCGTATAGATTAGATATCAAACTGAAATTTATATCGAACACTTGGGTCTACTGCTCAAAATCAACGCGATTAAAAGATATAACGGTTCATGTTGTATATTTTTTGCAAAATTTGCAATTTCACAAGGGATTCAAGACCTATAAGGTACTTGCCGTAGACCTCGAATCATGAAATTTGGCCAGAAGCAAAGTCGTTTAGCACATGTTAAGCAAAAATACGGAAAACCATAAATAAGTAGTCTGGAACATAATATGTTCCAGTCTACTTATTTATGTTTTTCATTCAGTATGTTTTAGACTACTTATTTATGGTTTTCAGTATGTTTCAGACTACTTATTTATGGTTTTCAGTATGTTCCAGACTACTTATTTATGGTTTTCAGTATGTTCCAGACTACTTATTTATGGTTTTCAGTATGGCCCAGTGTGGATTGGTTGACATACTTGATATGTTTGTTATGAACCCTCGGACCGGTGTGCGAGACCAACTCACATCTAGCCAGTTCGCATCATTAATTTTTGTGAATAAGGGTCTAATTGAAAACAAATACGATTATTTTAGGGTTCTGTACTTCAAATGGAAAAAACAGAACCCATTAAATATCACTTCGTTGTGCGTCTGTAAGCCGGTTTCTCTGTCAAGACCCGCTTTCTCAAGACCGGGTTTTTTTTATAAATACATAGAGATATAAAACTCATAATATCAAATACTCAGCTCCACGGTCTCTATCAGCTCTGTGAAAAAGTCAAACTTGTAAGTATAATAATAATGTATTAACTTTATTTATACCATTATCCCTCAAAATTTTATTCACCGAAAACAGTGAATAAAAACCACTTTTAATCTCTATTTTGGTGTTTGAATTTAGAACACACCGATATATTCGACCTCCATCATAATGCTGTACAACCTATTTGCACAAAAAATACTCCATATTAAATGTCTATTTTCGCTAAATTCTTTCTTTTTCTCGTAGTCATGGTACAAAGTATAGTATGCAACTCTTGAATAAAACGGATTTATACCGAGGGCCATGAATGACTCGCGTCGCTCAGGATTCCAACACTTGAATCATCATTAGAATCCTTCCCTTGCTCGTGATTCATCTATGGCCCTCGCCTTAAATCCGTCTTTTATTCACTAGTTGCATAATATACTATTACTTATCACCTACAATCTTATAGTAGTATCTCAAGCTATTTTGAAAATTGTTAGAGACTGGTGACTAAACTAGGCAGTTGTATGTACGAGCATCTTAGCACACCCAGTACTTAATCAAGTCAACGCTATAGTTATGTCGCATAATTATTTTCGCATATTTTACTATTTCACAAGGGAATTAAAACCTACAGTGTACTTTCCGTAGACTTAGAAAAATGAAATTTGGTATAAAATTAATGTTTTACAACACATGTTAGGGAAAAACGTGAAAAACCGTATATAAAAAAATATATAGGTACTTAGATAACTTTGTAATACGGAACCCTCGTCGGTGGGCGAGTCGAACTCACAATAGGCCAGTTATTTAAACTTGCGTTTCATATGTTGAGGATTTTGAGACGTTTCTTTTCGGCTTGAATGTCTTAAAGAATCTATTTGAAACCCACTGGGGCCCGTCTACAGCAAGGTTGTCAAAGCTTTTAGCATGTTAACTTGGCAACCCCGGTGACGTTGTAGAATATATTTCAAACCGGTTCCGAGCCTCGATAGTTATCTACATGATGTTCTTTTAATCTCAAAAAAATAAGTAGTAGGTGCTACGGGTAAAATTAATCACCGTACTACCGGACACGTGAGTAGTAACCAAGGGCAAAAAAATACCCGTAGTATAGTAAGCTCCCATTCAAGCTTTACATTTACACTACAGAAACTGCAGCTATTACGAGCGACATAAGAACTGTCCAAAGGTCAATCAGTTTGCTTGACAAGGAGCTTACTGCACCAGAAATATGCACATCCTTACACTCCTTTACAAAATCCTAAATAACCCCCATCCTTACCTGTCTTCCCGCTTCCATGTTCGTCCGTCTCCCACGCGTTCTATGCGTTCCTGTCGTTCCTTAGTCCTTGATCTCCCTAAACCGATACCAAGTTTGTCTTTCGGGCATTTGATTTTCGTGCCGCCCAACTTTGGAACAGGCTTCCGGATGGCATTCAGCGGAGTCAATCAATTGCCTCCTTCAAAAAACTATTAAAGCAACAATTATCTGTCTAAGCTGTCCACTTCTTCGTAATTTAAGTCACCATCGTCTTCATTGATGTGTAGGATATTTATATTATAATATTTATATATGCTAGGGTATAGGGTATATGCTAGGGTATGCTATATATGTATATACACTCAGGGGCAAATTTAGAGGAACGATAAAAATTCACTCCTAGTTTTGATAACGCTGTGTATTTCAGCATACGAAACCATATTTAGTTTTACCAGCTTTCTAGCCATTGGATTCGCTACAAAAAAAACATTCGACGCGGAAACCAGTTGTACGATTGTGATAAAAAGACCACCACTAAAAGTTGCCGTTCTTCTCCAGGTCACAAATAGGGGAATTTTGTCATTATCCATTATGGCGTTGGTCATGAATCCTGGATAACAATCAAACAAACGCATTAAAGGTCAATCACACATCGATATGATGTTGTAAAAGTAGCTTGAATCTATGTAAAAAGTGTAGTGTTCCTCTAAATTTGCCGCTGAGTGTACTATATTTGTGTTTATTTTGTATGTTTCATTGTAGCTTTTGTAGTTAGTCTTTTTATTGCTTTAGCGCTTCGGTGTTACCTACAATTTCAATCTCTCTGATACGTTCACAGGTTGGCTGGAAGAGATCTCTCTGAGAAATAAGTCCACCTTTGCTCACTATTGTTTGTTTAAATGTTTTATACCGTTCTCTATGCAATAAAGAGTATTATTATTATTACTGTACTACCAGAAGTACCAACGGTAGTACCATGGGGAAAGCACTGACAATAACAACTAAGGGGATATGGTTACAAAAAGTGTTCGAGACCAAATTATATCAAAAATGGATGGAAAATGGAACATTTAAGCAACATTTATGAACAGTAGATATAAGCACATAATATCGACGTTTTGACTGTTAGTTATACTTTGGCAACTAGGTAATTAGAGTAAATAGAGATTAATATAGTGAAAAAGTGCTTGCCTAGCAGATAATTTGGGTGGGGATAGCTGTCTATGTCCTCCTAACAGATATTCAGTCACGGCGGCCAATCTCAATAGAGACTAGCCATCTGCGCAGGAGATATTGTAGTGCACAAGTGACTGCGCAAACGCAAGTGCACTCTCTGTTCCTCCACTCGCGTAGTCTAATGGGACGGTTAGCCGACACGACCGGGGAAAGATAAGGGGCAGCAGGACCCACTGTTTAACGTGCCTTCCGAAACACTCGTTCGAGATGTTTATTTTGGTCATCCACCATAGGACTAGCCACAGCCAACGTTGCTTGACCTTAGGAATTCTTCGCTGAGTGCACGCACCAATGCCCTACCAAACTCCTCGAAAGGTGCCAAGCAATGAAGCTCCTAGAAATTCTTAAAATTCAGCACCGACTTCAAAATAAAATTGTGTTGTGTGTATTCTCACATTATTTGTGTCTTTTAAGTATTTTTGAAGTATTTTTAATGTGATCATCATCATCAGAGCTCATATACGTCCCCACCACCGAGGGGCACGAGCTCACCCTGACCAGTTATGGTAGGGCGATTAGGCCTTAGTCAAACCACGCTGGCCAAGTGCGGATTGGTTGACTTCACATACATCTTTGAATTACTTCGCAGGTGTATACAGGTTTCCTCACGATGTTTTCCTTCACCGCAGGAGCGTCAGATAAATGTACATAATTGTGAAATTCGTGAGACGAAAAACACATTGGTACATGGCAGGGTCGATCGCGGGCCTCCCGATTCTACTCGAGGCACAGTCCAGTGCCGAGGCCACAGCGCCACCGCAGACGCTCTTATTTTCAATGTGATTGACGTGAAAAACGCAATAACTGGAAATATAAATGCAAAACACGAGAAATTAGATCACGATAATGTTCAAATAGCAGTATCACAACTAAATCGTTTTGTCATTGGCAAATGAACTGTGCCTGACCAAACGATTCCTGTTGTGTTCGCAAACGTCAAGCCGGAAGTGAACAATTAGTAATGGTCGCGTATTCTATGGGAATACATTATTTCCTTGTGCTCCGACGCCTCGGTGCACGGACTGTTTCGATTTATATACAGTTAAATAATATAAAGCGTCGGTTGCGGTGTGAGCTCGCTACTGGCCTTCCAAGAGGTCTGGGGTTCGATCCTGCCATGCACCAATGTGTTTTTCGTGATTCGAATACTATATGCATTTGTCAGACGTGCCTACGGTGAAGGAAAACACCGTGAGGCAGCCTGCATACATCTGCGAAGAGATTCAAGGGTGTATGTGAAGTCGACCAATCCGCACTGGGCCAGCTTGATTGACTAAGACCCAAACACTCTAACTTAGGGTAGGCTCGAGCCCCTCGGTGGGGATGTATATGAGCTGTGATGATGATGAAATAATATTAAAGCATTTGTTTTACTAACCATCCGTAATAAAGTTGACAAAGTCTATGTGAAGTTATATTACTTTTTGTACAGAAATGATTAGTATCAGAAAACTGCACAGCGTCGGGGCGCTTGTGCTTACGAGCGCGGCTATCTTTGTTATTACCTTGGTTATACTAAATATCAATAATTTTCAGTTTACAGATTTTGTCCCTTATTTTATAATCTACATTGATGCCAAATTTCATGTTTGTAGGTTAAAAAGATTTTAAGTTGTGAAGAGGCCAAAAGTAAGAGCTCGAAATGGTTCGTCTACGTCGCGTCGTCAGTTCCTTTTACTTTGAACTTGGTTGGACAAGCTGCCGCATGTCTAGATTCTAGATATTATACAAAGTTAATATTTTGGTACCTAGTACTTAAAAATCGGCCAAGCTCGAGCGAGACTCGTACACTGAGGGATCCGTACAAACTTATCTAAGTATATAAGTTCCTAACGACATATTTACGGTTTTCAGATTTTTTTCCTGAACATGTGTTATAATGTGGTTATAATTAATGGTTAAACAAACTTACCTTTGTGATGTTTGACCATAATTATACGAGACGTTGCATCCGAAGAGATTTATATATTAACTAGGTAGTCCACTTTCCAATGTACCGGGCACCAAGCACAATTTTAGAGCGAAGACATAAAAATAAAAAGATAGGTAGGTAGTTTTAGTATTATTCACCCGCTTGCGCGATGTTACGTCGTTTGACTCATTCCTTTAGAGCAAAATTTCTCAAAAACATTGGGTATTTATTTGCAACACAGCAAATAATGGGTAGGGAGGGAGTATAAATCTCTTCGGATGCAACGTCTCGTATAATTATGGTCAAACATCACAAAGGTAAGTTTGTTTAACCATTAATTATACCACGACGTTGCATCCTCGAGATTTATATATTAACCAGTAAGCCTAGCACGGCGCGTGGACTATTGAAGAGAAAGTGACTAAACCTCGTCCCGTCTCGCGGCATTGTTATATGAGAGAGCGAGAAGAAACGTGTTATTTGTCTCTTGTCCCGTTTTATCCACGGTCCGTGCTACGCCTGCAGGTAGGATGTTTAGAGTATTTTGAGAAAATATTGATTAGAAGTGAGAGAAAAAAGAAAGTTTGTCGTTAATTCGGTATATGTTGACTTTTTTTGTAGTTTATAACAAAATCTAAATCAGTAAATAAGAGTTTTATTACGCATGATAGACACTTGATAGAATCTTGATAAGAATTTTCAAGGCACAGAAAATCACCTAAATAATTTATAATAGTAAACTAGACTTCTAAGATAAGATTACCTACTTCAAAGCTGTACAGGTTTCATAGTATACCTTTTTGAAAATTACGAAGTGACCATCAATGCTGGGTTTACAATAACTATGTTTATATAATTTTTATGTGTATGTATGATTAATTGTAAGCCTGTTCGTGGTTCAAATAAATGGAAAAAAAAAAAGATAATATGGGTTTCAAAAGCTTAGTGAAAATGTATGAAGCTGAAGCAAGTGCAAAGGGAAGACATTGAAATTCTTAAGTTATTTGCTCAAATTTAAATCTAAGATAATGTTTCGACGATTAATGCATAGTGGCTAAAAAATAGACATCTAAATTGATAGTTCATAACAAGAGTTTCATAGGTGGTGTAACTGGTTGGGGTATTATGTGATTCCTTTACCAACCTTGACCTTAGAAAAATCAATCCCTAGTTATAATCGAAGTATATCATTTCTCCTGCTTTTCATTTTATTCAAGAAAAATTACGAAATAGTTTCGTTGGAACATATCAAGTGCACGCGACCTTCGAGGTTCTGTTTCCAGCTCGAGATCAAGGCTCAGGACACGCAATACATATTTAGCTATAAATAATAAGGATTCTCCGAATGATTCATCAATTTATAATAATTTAAGTACTTACGCTAATTACCAAGGTACCTTAGGTATATCTTAATTACTTGAATTTTCTTTTTGATTTAGAACAGATTTTATTAAGTTTTTTGGTAGGTAGGATTTTTTTTTTAAACACATAATATATTCCCAAAATCCGTCTTTTACATCCCCTATTTCATAAAAAAAACCTGATAGTAAGCGGTATCTTGGTGGATTAATGAACAATATTTACAATGATTTCATGTTATAAATATTCAGGATTTTCACCATAGAAAGGTTCAGATCACTCCTTGGCAAATAACTCACAAAGGCTATTTTCTTTGAATTAATGGTAGTAGTTGTACACAAAATAGGTGCTCTGTCCTCCATATGTTATTTTTATAATCCAAAAAATAACAAAATATAATATAATATTAAAAAATATCTTTGTAAAACCCAGTGTGAGAGCCCCGGGCCATATGATCATAGACATGTTACATATATTTAACCCAACACTGTACTATGAATCTCCAGGGCAGTTCCCTTAAGGCTTGGCTGTCTGGTTTTTCAGTGGAGGAACTAAGAAACAACTAGTATAACAAGGAAGAATTCTGTGAAATTACATATCTAATACATATAAAATCTAAGGAATTGGAGTACAGTATCATTGACCCGTGATCGCAAGAACTTAAAGTCGAAGGTACGATCCACTAACCACCGTTACGGGGAAGGCTAATCTTAAAAAAAAGAAACAAAACATTTTCATTTGGTGTATTCTATTACCCAGATTTGTACCCAATTTTTAGATATATTAGTTTGATACCGAGATTGATAAAAAATCCCGAACCATTCTGCCCTTTGATTGTATAGATTTCTGTATCTATTATAATATAGGTACCTGATTCTCTTTAATTTAACTTACAACTCTAAGGATATGATTGTATCTGACTATTATTATGATGGCTGGCTTATGATTGTATTGTTCTCTTATGCTTATGCATAAGGAAACTGTATGTAAACATATAAAGCTTATTATTTCAATAAGTCAAGGATTAAAATTGTTTTCTTTTCCCAAATTTTGACAGAAAAGAGCATTACAGGTGGGAAATATTATGTTAGTTACTTTATATATAAATTGAACTAATTCATCATTGCATCATCTTACTGCTCTCATTTAGTATAACTTCTTAATTTCATAACGTAATGTCACAATATTTGACTGTGAAAAACGTGAACTTATAGGTAAACATCTTTGAGATTCGGTTTCTTAAAAAGAAATGTGTAATCCGTTTTACCCGTTACAACTCATAAGAGAACTGGATCGATTGTATTTTTTTTAGGTGTGAATAAAATATTTTCATTTAAGTACCAAAATAATAATGTTTTTTTTTTAATTTTTTATTATTATTATTATGTTTTGATCGGCGCCTTTGGTCGAGACTTCGTTGTCTGATATCGATCTACTACAGGTGCTTTCCTCGCAGACTAATGGTACGAGTGACTCCACGCCTAACCACGTCTCTGCGTGCGTGGCATTTGACGCGGTGTGGAGCTTTGCAGTTTCCCTGCTGGCTGACTGAAGGCCTATTAGAAGAAGAAGTACTCGCCGCTGTAACTTTCTTGATTTGGAGTCGATATTTCTGCCAACTTCGATGCTTTAATTTTATTAGTGAGATTCCCGCCAAAGAGAAATGAATCACTTCGTATACGTGCAATATCTTTTTAAACTTATAATCTAATGAATACATTATTAATTTCCTTCGATTAAGCGTGTTTTTATAATGAAGGTCCAATATAAGCTGATTTCTTTGAGTAACACAGCAGTGATTTCAGGTTTCGATTTGGGTGTTTTAACTAATTGAAAGTTTTCAGGTATGAAGATGTTGCCCTCTAACTCTTTCTTTTAATCCTTATTTAAGCCTCCGCACAATATATGACCCCAACGTTCAGAGATTTCATCCTGGATTTTTGTTCCGAAAAGCTCGTGTTTCCCTTTTGAGTTCCCTAAGACCTCTAAAATATTCTCAAATAAATTGGTTGCTGGAGGGTTAACATCATTTACACGTACCTGAGAGCTAGTGGGTGGTATGGGACACTTGGCTGATGCTTCTGATATCATCACCTGTACATTACTAGGTTGTCACTCATTACAAGTTTCAGTCACATGAACCACTGACTGAACATATGGGATGTATGATAACACACTGAAGCCAATTCATCCTCTCCATAGATTTTTATTTTATTTTATTTAACAAAATGTACTATTATAAACATAAACACAAAACTACGAAGTAGTTTGTCGGCGAGTAACATTAGTAATATTCTGCGAGGCGAGTCATATTCTGCGAGGCTATCCTCAGCCTGTGTACTAATATATATGACTAAAAACATGACTACAATCGCATCGTAGTAGCATTCTCTATATTGTGGTAGTACTGTGCGCGACTATGATCGCATCATAGTACAAAGGCACAATGTTCTATTAAAAAATAAAGAAATAATAACATTCCGTTGAATAAATAACCTAGGTCATGCTCACACCATGACAGGAAGTGCTGTGGTCGAGACCGTAATCGCGTCACGGTACTAATAAATATGACCAAAAAACATGACTACAATCGCGTCGTAGTACTGTGCGTGACTATAATCTCGTCATAGTACCAAGGCACACTGTTCTATAAAATATAAAGAAATAATAACATTCTTTCAAAAATAAGCTAGGTCATGATCGCATCATGACAGGAAGTGCTGTGATCGAGACCGTAATCGCGTCACGGTACTAATAAATATGACCAAAAACCATGACTACAATCGCATTGTAGTACTGTGTGTGTCTATAATCGCATCATAGTTCCAAGGCACACAGTTCTATAAAATATAAAGAAATAATAACATTCTGTTGTAAAAATAAGCTAGGTCATTATCGCATCATGACACGAAGTGTTGTGATCGAGACCGTGATCGCGTCACGGTACCAATAAATCTGACCAAAAAACATGACTACAATCGCATCGTAGTACTGTGCGTGACTATAATCGCATCATAGTTCCAAGGCACACTGTTCTATAAATATAAAGAAATAATAACACTTAAACACGTGTACAAGGCGTGTTTCAAAGTGCCGATTCACGGTTCTTTAGTAATTATGAATTATTGCTTGAATAGACGTTTATTTGGTACAAAAAATACAACACACAATGTAACAAAAAAATATAAATATATATTCAGATAGATTTTAGGCCAAATAGGCTTTGACGCTGGTATTCTGCGGATACCATTTTATTTAACACTGTATACAGAATATTTTCTAATTAAACAGTAACGTTAGGCAATGCGCAAATAGCAAGGCTCTTTTTGTTGCTCAATAAATTTTAAAATGAAATTAATTAGTGAGGTAAATATAATCTACTGATTCGAACAAACGCGAAATAAAGTTTTGCTTTAAACGAACGAAATGCAAATATGAGAACGTGTCGAAAAAATAGTACAATATAATAAACAATAAACACTTATAATTTAAACTTACATAGGTACTTCCAGCACCATCAAAATGCTCGCAGCGGCGGTGACGCAAACGTTTCTCTAGTTTACGAATCTTTTCCTTAATATATTGCTTAGAATACTTACGTTTTCATTTACACATATTAATATCTATAACAACTACACAACACACTAAAAATAAAGTTATAAAATAATAAAACTTTGATCTTTAATATTCCGATGCTGTGATGCCCGCACAAAGAAAGCGAATGAGTCAAACGACGTAACATCGCGCAAGCGGGTGAATAATACTAAAACTACCTACCTATCTTTTTATTTTTATGTCTTCGCTCTAAAATTGTGCTTGGTGCCCGGTACATTGGAAAGTGGACTACCTGGTTAATATATAAATCTCGAGGATGCAACGTCGTGGTATAATAGCTTGATTCTTGCCAACTTTCATGATTCTAGGTCGGCGGGAAGTAAAATCACTGATTCCCTTGTAAAATCGCGTGACATAAACGATCGTTTCTATTGATTGTGTTGAAAGAAAGAAAGAAACTTTTTATTTGGCCAATAAAAAAGCGAAATATTTAACAAAGAAAAAATATGATAAAAAATGGCCAAACGGTCCCATCTCAGCTAACAGCTTCTGTTATATATTGCAACAGAAGCGCTGGTTTTCAGATGCTGTCATTTGGGTCGACGTTATGTAAAATATAAACAAAAAAACATATAATTTAAAATAAATGCAAATAAAGAGAAAAGAAAACAAACAACTTAAAACCTAAACGGACAACAATTTCACGTTAAGTTACAAGTTTGATTTTTTCATAGTTCAAAGAGACCGTACCTTAGATATGAATTTTAGTTTGATCTCTACGCGTTCTTGAGAAAAAGGGTCTTGACAGACAAACGTATAGACAACGAAATGATGCTATGAGGATTCCGTTTTTTTCATTTTGAGGTACGGAACCTTAAAAACAAAAAAATCAATGTTTTATACGTTCTCGTTTTCCTCACATTTTCGTTTTTAGGAAACCCGGGTAATGTATTTTTTTAAGACACAAATTATCAATTGTACATTTTAAAAGCAAATGAATTGCCAAATGATACCGCCGAAAGTTTTTGCTCCGAACTTTGTGCAACTCAACAGTTCTAGTTCAAGGCAAAAGGTTAGATACCAAGAAACAAACACGTTCTTGTGAGAATCGTCCGCGCAAAAAATGAACGTGGTTATATAATAATTAATATACAATTAGCGTTCGTGAGACGTGTGATTGATATAGGTGTAATTTGGCGACCAAAAAATGGGATTTATGGGGACTTATTAACTTTGAATACCTACGTAATTTTGGTATTCAATTGGTTGGTTGATTATCGGATGTCGTGTTTGCAATAAAATAAAAAATTATCAAAAAAAATTCAAAAATTATATACAAAAACTGGATGACTTGTTTTGAGCGGCCATAGCCTCAAATCGGAGCGGCGAATCGATAAGCTTCCAAACATTAATTAATAGTGAAAAAAATAAACAAAATTAAACAGAAAAAATAAAAATCGGCTGTAACATTTTATATTTGCTACTAAACTAAAAAACTGTTAATTTTGGGTCCCGTGGTAACCATGCTAACCAGAACTATATCTTACAGCAACACAGTACTTGTATCCCATTAAGACCTAACTCTGAAATCAATGTACCTAATTAAAAACTAGCTTTCCGACTTTAGTCTTTCCTATGCATGGGAGCCATTTAAATACCCACAGTAAAAGAAATCTAGGTTATGTAGAAGCCCCTAAAGATAATGACACTTAAAGATTCATGTATCAGTAGTATTCTGTGTTAGCTTTTCATGTTATACCTACGTGAAGTTATATTTTCACCCTTCTTTTCCACAGTCCACATTTTGAGATCATAAATACAGCGGGAAAATCAGCCCACAAACGAAAATTCGAAGCGGAGCTCTTCAAATACTTGCATCCGTTACAACATTTTAAAGGATAGTATTTCTAAAAATCTTTTTTAAATGTAATAGTGGATATTTAATGGCCTCAGTGGTTAAGTGGTTGGAACAAACTGGTATTGGTCTTAGGGTCCTGGGTTCGTTTCCCCTTGGGGGCAGAAGTTTTTCTGCTTGGTTGGCCTTAAGTAAGTTTGTCTACCACTGTCTTAACTGAGTTTGTCGCCATAATAACATTGATAGTACGTACGCCCCTACGTAAACTATCGAAATTGAAAAAAAATCATTTTCGTTATATTGCATTAATAGCAACTAGAGATAAAGAACTATAATTCTTTATATAAAATATATGCCAATTTTAATACCTTCAAGTGTTTTTCAATTGGGATGATGACTGAATTCTAATTTTTACGTTTTGTCATTAAATATTAAAATACCGTGGAAAAAGATGCAGTCCTGTGAAATTAGAATTAAAATCGGCTTAGAAATACATTAGATACAAGCATTTTAAGTTGTTGATTTGAAGGCGATTAGACAGAGAGATCCGACATCATTCGTGACGTCATTGTTGAATACGGCCATTTAAACTCCTTGTAAATTGCCGTTTTGCTAAAAAGAGATGGAGAAAAATATTTAATACCATAAATCTTGGTTGTTTTTATAGTTATTCTAAAACCTTTTTTTTTCTTTCTGTTTATTATATGAATGAGCTTCTATTAAAGCAATAAATTTTTTTAATCATCTAGCCTATTGAACAGAATCGAAAGTGCATAAAATGAACGCATTATAACATTGAAACTAAACATAGAATCGCTCTCCTGTAAAGTAGAAGATTTACAGTTTCGATAGTTTGTTTACGTGGGGACCATCGGTCTGTACTGTTCTATTCCGACAATTAGAGGAGCTAGTTCCTCTGATGTTCTTGAGTTCAGGTACTTGCTTCCACCTTCGACCTTATCGTGACCTACCATCAGGTGAGATGAAGGCCAGGAGCTGTGGTATGTAAAAAAACCAACTTGCTGGCCTATTTTCATGTGTCAATATAGCTTCAATAGTTCACGCTCATAATGTCCTCCTAACCGATAAATTCGGTCACGGCGGCCAATCTCAACAGACACTAGCCCTCTGCGCAGGAGATATTTTAGTGCACAAGTGACTGCGCAAACGCAAGTGCACTCTTTGTTCCTTCACTCGCCTATTCCGATGGGACGGTTAGCCGACACGACCGAGGTGAGATCAGGCGCAGGACCCACTGTTTAACGTGCCTTCCGAAGCACGGAGGAGCTTGAGATGTTTCATATTTTGGTCACCCATCATAGGACTGACCACAGCGAACGTCGCTTAATCTTAGCAAGCGTTCGCTGAGCGCGAACGCTAATGCGCCACCAAGCTCATAGTGATGAATCAGTAGATCGACGGATGATTCAACCTGTGGTCACTGTCATTGCCAAGGCGATTGAGAGACTGCGTTCCGCTACGTTTATTGCTTATTGCGTAATTGCGTAACCGACTTATAAACAAGTTTGGGTCAGCCGAAGTGACGCTGACGATAAACAACGTCTTATTAGTTCTTTTTGTTATAGACACTTTTTACATTATTTTAATATAGGCAAGGTATATCGTTCGGAGAAGTACCTCATCCAAATAATGTCGTGTTGTGTTCCTGCGGGAATGATGTGGGCAGAACTCCATATAAAAATAAAATGAAGTAATGTTTTGGCAGTGGAATTATAGCTACACTTATAATTCTTACTTATGTTAAACCATACAATATTCTCTAATTATTGTAGTTATTTTCATACCGTAATGCTTAAATTCTTATATAATTTCAGGTGTATGTCTGTTGCTATGAAAGCTTTGAAGCCACTTGGTAAACACCGAGAAGCAATAATGTCCTCATACTTATTCAAATACATGCAGTTTGTATTACTTGATATGAACAAAAAGTAAAAAGGCATTAAATAATATGAAAGGCGAATGGTAGAATTGCTAATCTATATACTATAAATAAAAATGAATCTTCGAAATGAATGTACGCCCATAACTTTCGAACGACTGCACCAAATTGGATAATTCTTGGTTTTATGTATTCGTTATTTTTAGGACAAGGTTTGTGTAAAAGAAAATATTTGAAAAGTTATTTCAGCAAAAAAAATGAATTTAAAATATGTTCACGTAAAAGTGACGAACTTGACAAATTGACATTCAGGCTACTCCAAATCTATGGTTTCTTACCTAATCTATGGTTGTCAATAGATTTTTTAGTATACCCGTGCGGGAGCGGGGCGAGCAGCTAGTATAATAATAGGTTGGGGAAAAAGTTTCTTCGCATTTTTTAAGAAAATTCAAAACATTTTTTAATATAGTTTATTTACATTTAACTAAAGTATGTAGGTACCATTTTGTTCGATAACTTTTTGCCATCTTGTAGGTAGGGACATGATCCCATTGCTATAGAAATTTTGGGACTTCTGGTCAAAATACCGCGACAAGTGGTTTTGGCAGTCCTCTCGTGATGTTAACCTGACACTGCCTAAAGAATTCTGAAGAGACCGAAACAGGTGGAAATCTGAAGGTGCAAGGTCAGGACTATACGGCGGATGCATTAACACCTCCCAGCCAAACTCTCTTAATTTTTGCTGAGTGGCTAAAGATGTGTGAGGTCTAGCGTTATCATGATGAAAAACCACACCCCTTCTGTTGATTAATTCCGGCCGCTTTCTCTCAACTTCTTGCTTTAATCTCATCAGTTGTTCGCAGTAGAGTTCAGAATCGATGGTCCTGCCTGGTGGTAACAGCTCATAATGAATAATGCCCTTCCAATCCCACCACACACACAGCATCACCTTGTTGCGAGTTAACCCGGGTTTCGCCACAGTCTGTGAAGCCTGACCGGCCTTTGACCACGACCTTTTTCGCACGTTCTTGTCGTACGTGATCCACTTTTCATCACCAGTTATCAGCTTCTTCAAAAATGGTTCGGTTTCATTACGTCGTAATAAAGAATCACAAATGAGTACACGGTTCATTAGGTTTCTTTCAGTGAGCTCGTGAGGTACCCAAATGTCGAGCTTTTTTGTGTACCCAGTTTTTTTCAAATGCGCCAAAACTGTTTTGTGGTCAATTCCCAGTTCTTCAGCTACGTCGTAACTACTGACATGTCGATCTTGCTCCACTTTTTCATGCCGATCTTGCTCCACTAAAATGGCATCCATTTTATCTGTAATAGGGCGACCAGAGCGACGTGCATCTTTGACATCAAAATTTCCGGATTGAAAACGCTTAAACCAAATTTTTGCTACTCTCACAGACACTGCACTAGGTCCATAAACATCGCAAATTTTTTTCGCGGCTTGCGTTGCATTTTTACCTTTTTTGTAGTAAAATTTTAAAATGTATCGAATTTCTTCATTAGATTCACTCATCTTGGCGGTACGAAAAACAAATGAAAATCACACATTTTCCTAATTTGAATTTGGAATTATGTTCTTTAAAATTTAAACTTTCAATGATACCAAAACCAGCCAGATACAAATAGTATAGCCAAAGAGATTTTATTACAAGTTTATACATACTATAATGCGAAAAGACTTTTTCCCCAACCTAATATAAACACGGTAAAAAAACAACTCCTTCCCAACAGTGGGCCTCCATCTGATTGCAACGATAATAATGATATACAGTTAGACGTCATTATAAACGATTATAACTAATTAACATAAAAAGCGAACATTTAATTGAATAAAAATAGCATTGTTTCTAACCATGATCTGTTGGGTAAACATAGATAATTTGTATCGATTCTAAGGTCATGCTGAGACGCCCCCATGTACAGAAATGTTAAAGAGGACATCCACATTTCTCCGTTAACCTTAGAAGATATATTGCAGTAGTGCTATATCCTACTGTAATATATAATATAATACCTACTACCTACTGTAATATATTATCTAAGTTGTTAATATTATGCAGTACCTTTATGCTAAAACTAAGTTCCTTTTTTGTGATTATTTCCGTATCGCATTTGATAAAATTTGTTAAAAGAAGATTGAGCCTCGAAGAGGGGCCGAAATCTTTAAAGTCTTAAGTTGGACCTTCAATTGAATCGACTAACACTTATTATAGCCATAGTGTCATTATTGTTTTTATGTTTTCATACAATGCCGCTTTTATTCATCAAGTCTTATTTTCTTTTATCCAAATCTTAATACCTACGGTAAACCAACTGAAAACAAACGAAGTATTTAATATTGTTTGCTATTGATTTACTACGAATGACTGATGAACGTGAGACTTTGATGTTTGACTGGGTCTTCCTTGTAGAACTGACCCACAATGACTTTAAGACGTGAGGAGTCATAATGGGTGTCCGCGACATCTACGGGAAAACTGATATTAACTAAGATGGTAAAATTGAGTAATTACGTCACAAATCAATGAAATTAATTCTTTCTTGTGTTAATTCGTGTAAATTAGGGGCCTGGGTATGAATGCAATATATTCCTTATCTTTATAAAAGTGACCCACCAATGGCTTAGCCATTGATTTATCAATCACTTTACTATACCCGTGGGTTTTTGAGTCGAACAACAAGACGAGTTTTTGTCTTGTTTTTTTCAACGGAGGCAATACAAAGTTGTTACCAAAGTAATCTAATGTCATCGCCGCATCACAGTTTACAAGCGGCAACAAAAAGACCGCACCGGTAGGTTCATCTTCATTTATAAACAAAAGGTGCGCGCGCGCAGCCTGTGTCATCCGCGCGACCGTCACGAGTCGAGCGATCGCGAGTTCAGTTCAGTGATTTTGTGATCGTGGTGAATTCTGTATTTCTGTGATTTTATTGTTACTTAGAGGTATGTTACAGTTTTGGATTGATTAATGTAATGTGATATAGCGATTGTAAGTTTTCAGTGACACATTTTATTGTTTTATTCAAGTAGATACAATATGTCGGCATAGTGTATTAAACTTGCTATTTTCGATGTTGTGAAATATTGATAATTTGATTTTGAGTGCATTAAATTGGTCTCGATGTTAGGTTCTAATTTAGCATTAATTTACGTACCTACTTAAGTATTTTGCAGTCAACATTTTTAGTATATTTCCTAAATTTTCTATTTTCTACATAATATCTCTAAATATCATTACCATTACATACCTTCTTAAAATTTTCCAGCTCAATATAGTATGTTTTAAAGCATATCCCAAACTCTATTTTTCCACTTATACAAATCCTTTCGTTGAAGCCGATTGAGTACCTACATGTTGTTGGTACAAAACATTGACTTTTTGTATAGATATATAAATAGAAAAACACTTTATTTTGCGCAATAAATAACAGACACTAGGACAATACATACACAAAAAAAAAACAAAATAAGCGACCTTATCCTTAAGCGATTTCTGCCAGGCTTCCTTTCCAAATTTTATATAATAGGAATTTGTTATCAAAACGATTGTATTTGTTATTTTAACTGTTACACAAAAAATATCGCAAAAGTCCGAATTAATTGTAGGTAATCTGAATTTGGAAAAAAGAGGAAAAAAGTGCAAATATTGACGGGACCAATGCAATGTCAACCTTAATAAGATATGAAAATGATAGTTCAGTATAGAAAAGTTTAATACTTCATAGAAGTGAGTGAGAGAAGTGAGAAGTCAATGAAATACTAGTAAAATGATTGTATTGGAAGATATTATTCAATTATTGAATATATTTTTATGATTTTATAGCTTTTAAGATTCAAGTTATTCAAAATATTGTATACTAGCTTTCTGCTAGCGCCTTCGACCGCGTTATTTTTGTTTTCCCGTGGGAATTTTTTTTCCGTAGGAAAATTACCCTATGTCCTTCCCCTGGTCGCGAACTATCCCTATACCAACTTTCATCAAAATCGGTTCAGTAGTTTTGAAGCCTAATCAATGCAAACAAACAAACAATCAAATCTATCTTCTTTATAATATTAGTATAGATTGAGGTAAATATAGTTACAATATTTTTTTTAAATAACATTGAAATATGAACTGTATCGACATGCCCAAGCATAACATAAAAAAATACAACATCTTTAATTGCGAGCAATGTATGTACTATAACTAAGATTTCTCTGTTCTTCACGATATTATTATGTGACCTATTAACCTATATAAGGGTTTCAACACTATAAAGATCGCAACCCTTTTTATGTTTAGGTTTTTCAAATATTTACCTAACAACAAACAGTGCAGTGCAGCACTCTTCAGAACAGGAATTAAACCTCAATGTTAGCTACAATCTTGACTATACAGTGGTTACATTATAATATCTTAAACATCAGATGAAATGGATGTTTCAGATGTGTACATGAACATTACCCCAATCATTAATTTAGTGTAATTAATCTCAACTCAAATTCAAAAAAAAATATGCATCATAAGACCTTTACAGGCACTTGACGTCAAACGAAATACAAAAATCTAACGTACCAAGAATCTAATGAAAAATGAAATAAACTAAGATATACAATTGATTAAATTCAGATGTATGCAAATATAAGTAAAATGAAAAAAAAAAATGTTGACTCTACAGTTCCACACCTGTTCGAAAATTGGGAGAGCCTTCTCGTGAAGAAGAGGCAACTTCGAAAGGTCAAATATTTTATCTCATCTTTTGTCGGAATGTTTGGAGTGATTGGAACACTTACTCAAATCAAATACATTTATCCAATAATCACAAAGCCTGTGTACTTACGAACGTCAAAGTCACATTTTTTGTCAATCCCAAGCAATTTTATCTGTAACCGGCTGACCCGGCGTACTTTGTATCGCCATGTTATTTAACTAAATTACTGAAATGTTTGTTTAAATTATTGTAATTTTTATATACACAAACCTTGTCCTAACAATAACGAATACATAAAACCAATAATCATCCAATTTGGTGCAGTCGTTCGAAAGTTATGGGCATACATACATTTGGAAGATCCATTTTTATTTATATAGAATATATAATAGAATATATATATACATATTATTTATAGATAATAATATAATGAGACACTTTATAATATGTTTTTTTCATAAGTATATTCTTGATTTTAATATATTATATTAACACTGCATTTTATCGCTATTATATCCCCTAATTAACATAAATATTATTCGTAGAGATTTTCTTGATGATAAGGGAATAATAATTAACATAATACAAAAGCAACGGCGTCTAGATTTTGAATATATTAAAATTAATCAATTTTTGTAACATAATTTAAATATTAATGCATGTAGGTAGATATATAGCTAGGTATAAGTATGATAATAATAAAAGAATTTTATTGAGAAACCTTGACGTTTTAAAAAACCTTTTTTAGAAAAGTCATTTCCTCATTTACTTACTCGTATTATATTACTCCGAAACTACTGAACCAATTTAAAAAAATTCTTTCATTAATATTATGCTACAATATCACTGAGTAACATAGGCTATAGAATATTTTTCTACGGCAGAGCGGATTTAATCGTAGTAAGAGCTCGTGAATACTATAGCTTTCCGCTCGCAGCTTCGCCCGCATTATCTTCGTTTTTCCCGTGGGAATTCAATATTTTCCCGTAGAAAAATATTCTATAGCCTATGTTACTCAGTGATATTGTAGCATTCTATTAGTTAAAGAATTTTGTTTAATCGGTGCAGTAGTTTCGGAGCCTATTCAATACAAACATACAAATCTTACCTCTTTATAATATTACTATACTCGTAGATTGCTTTTGGGGTTTTCAGAATATTGTTCATGGAAATCTAAATTCCAGCATTATTTCATTCGGAATGCTATACAAATTTGCTTTACGGAAACGTAAAAATGATAGAACGGATGTACGAGTATCGCTCTTTATACGACGCGCAAACGTTGCGTAAATTATTCAGATGGTACTGTGACCCAAAGTTATCTCACCTTAATCTTCCTTTACACAACAATGATGCGAAACGCAATGAAATTCGGAATCTTTATGAAGGACTAGCTTTTGCCCGCGGCTTCGCTCGCGTTAAATTCGGGGTAACACCGAAGATTTCAAAAAAAATATAAGGCAGGTTTTTTCGTTGGTAACAAAGAGACTGCGTACCGATTTTTAGCTTCCTACCTTGAAAACTGCAAAAAGTCCCATATAAAATTTCACCCCCTCTTTTAAGGGGTTGGGGGCAGATTTCCAAAAAAAAATGATGCACGATTTTTTTGTTAGTCACAAATAGTTCGCATACCAATTTTTAGCTTTCTACCTTGAAAATTGCGGAATGCTCCATACAAACTTCCACCCCCCATTTTAGGGAAGTGGGGGGTTAGAAAGAGACAAAAAGTAGCCTATGTCACTCTCCATCCGTTCAACTATCTCCACTTAAAAAATCACTTCAAGCCGTCGCTCCGTTTTGCCGTGAAAGACGGACAAACAAACACACACACACACTTTCCCATTTATAATATTAGTATGGAAGTATGGATGTATGTATGTAGGTATGGTATCAATTTTGATAATTACGCGTTGTCATTATCAGGTGCGTTCGTTGCCCGTGGTCCTACTGCATAGTCCTACTGAACCACGGGCATTGAAGTTGAGATAAGTTGGCAAAGTTCCTTGCGATCCCATGCTACTATATTTATTTACTGACTAGTTGTGCCCGCTTCGTCCGCGTGGAATAGTAACTTTTGTTGAAGTTGATAAAAAGTAGCCTATGTTATTTATACCTTATATAATTAGCTATCTATTAGTAAAAGTCCCATCAAAATCGTACCAGCCGTTCCGGAGATTAACGGGAACAAACAGACAGACAGACAAAAAAAAATTAAATTGTGTTTTTGTTATTGGTACCTGATATACATTCATACCCATTTAGTAAAAACTTGTTATTTTGACATTACAAACAGACACTTCAATTTTATTTTATTTGTATAGATATACTAATATGTACGAGTAAATCTAGTCCACTTTTCCCTAGGGATCCTGGTCTTGTCTTTCCGGAATCTAGCTCTCGAAGATTCGCGAAATCTCGCACAGGAAAACTCAAACATTAATTTACCCGGGTGTTTTTGAAAAGCACTTTATAAGCCACTTGCGAGCCGCGGCAGTAATCTACAATTATTGTAAAATGGAATGATTTGTATGAATGTATGTAACGAAAAAACTACTGGACCGATTTCAATAATACTTTCATCATTAGAATGATACATTATTCTTCTGATTAATATAAGCTACAAATTTATTTTTACTACGGGAAAATATAAAATTCCCACTGGTAAACAAAAACAATGCGGGCGAAGCTGCGTAAAGTAAAGCTAGTGTACTATAACAGCATAATTATATGTAGGCAGATCAAAAAGTAATAAATTTTAGACCAATTAGTTGGAATAATTAATAATATTCCTATTAATTAGTCTTAAATTCTTATATTTTATTAGTCTTAAATTCTTCTTATATTTAACAATCTTTTTAAATTAACAATTTAGAAATATGTAATAGGTATGTTACTCTAATTAGTAAAATGAGTCTTATATCTATATATATATATATAAAATAAAAATGAATCGCCGAAATGTATGTACGCCCATAACTTTCGAACGACTGCACCAAATTGGATGATTCTTGGTTTTATGTATTCGTTATTGTTAGGACAAGGTTTGTGTAATATAAAAATTACGATAATTTAAACAAACATTTCAGTAATTTAGTTAAAAAACATGGCGATACAAAGTACGCGGTCAGCTAGTTTTTTTATTTTTTTTATTATAAACCTCTTTTTGAAGAATCTTTTCGAAGAATTGACTTTAATAAACGAGTATATGCAAATTGCTTGTAACTACGCGGAGTGTAAACAAAACATCTTTGTGTCATTTGTTCTACGACGTAAGAAACATTCGAAAGCTTCCACTTTCCAAAGAAAACTCACATATTGTTGCATTGAACACATGTAGAATAAAGATTGCGGTTAGAAATGTAATGGTAGGCTAGAAGACCACAATTAGAAATTGCAAGTGAACTGGGACATTTAGTTGGGTTGAACTTTCGCGATCATACACGAAGATGTGACGAATAGGACAAATTTCTTCGGAGACATCCCAGGAAATCTACTCGTGCACGATGACTGCTTTATATTTAGTTGACTAACTTTCCACTCGCGCCTTCCGCCGCGTTATTATTGTTTTCCCATGGAATTTTTATATTTTCCGGTAGGAAAAATAATTTTGTAGCCTATTATATAGAATACTGTTATTTATATTTAGGAGCTCGGATAATAAATTTCATAGAAATTGGAGCAGATTTTAAATATTTTCCATAGAAACTTTCAACCTCTATTTTGCACCCTAAGGGGGTGAATTCCAATAAACCATGAAACACGTGTTCAATGAAATGTTTTTAAGAGCATGAATGTCAAGTTATATCAAAATCATTGCTAATTTAAAAAAAAAACATACAAACTTGCAACCCCTATTTCATCCCTTCAGGGTAATTTTTTTTTAAATCTTTCTTAGTGTGCGTTTGCATTTTGAATTAAAGCAACTGTCCCTCTATCATTAGCTGTTACGGCTGTGCGTGCGTCTATAGATGGGAACTTATCTCCTTAGGGCGCTATGTCGAAAATATTGGTTATTTTTAATGTAATGTCATAGGTCACTGAGAGATCTCCGATCTAACGACCTCCTTAGTAACCGACAGTACAGTTTTCGGCCAAGACGGTCTACCGGGGACCTTCTAGTGTATGCCACACACCTCTGGAGCGAAGCGATTGAGAGGTACGGTGAAGCTCTCGCGGTTTTACTGGACATCTCAAAGGCATTTGATAGGGTCTGGCACGACGGCCTGCTTAGCAAGCTTCCTTCATATGGACTACCCCCAAACCTTTGCTCATGGATAACTGATTTCCTGAGGAACAGATCGATTCGGGTAGTCATTGATGGCTGCTCGTCTGATCCCTTGGCTATCGATGCCGGAGTCCCCCAGGGATCGGTCCTCTCTGCAACACTTTTTCTGCTACACATCAACGATCTGTTGAAACCCGGTATCTTTGGGTACGCAGACGATAGCACAGTTGCAGAGAGATATATGTCCGATGCTAAGGCTGGGAAGACCGAAATTGAGCTGCTCAGAGCGAACATGGTGGAACGCGTGAACTCGACCCTGCAAAAAGTTTCGGATTGGGGGGAAGCTAACAGAGTAGAGTTCAATGCCTCCAAGACCCAGGCGTGTCTTTTCAGCTCCAAGCGGAACCCGTTCAACTTGGTTCCCACATTCCGAAATGTAGGGTACATTTCGGCCTTTAACGGACCATTTAAGCCTACTGGGCATCGACCTCTCACCGAACCTCAACTTTGGGCGTTCTATTGAGGCGAAGGCGGCTACTGCAGCTAAAAAGCTTAAAATACTCTCGAAGGTTAGGCGGTATTTCACGCCGGGGCAGCTTCTTACAATTTATCAAGCACAGGTCTGGTCGTGCATGGAATACTGCAGCCACCTTTGGGACGGCTCTGCTAAGTACCAGTTATCTGCCCTTGACTCGAGGGAACGCCGGGCGAAGAGGTTGATCGGTGAAGACACTCTGAAAATTTTAAATTTCCAGAGTCTTGAACATCGCCGCGCAGTGGCCCGTTTATCGGTTTTTTACAGGCTACATTTCGAAGAGTGTTCCCAAGAGCTGTTTGATCTTATTCCACCATCTCCCTTTTACTACCGAGGCACCCGGAGAACGGCAAAGACCCACCTCTACGTAGTAGAAATTCCACTGCTCCGCACGAAACGTTTTGCTTCCACTTTTTTAATGCGTACTGCAAAGGAATAGAATTCATTGCCGTCCTCTATGTTCCCACCTTATTACAACCCGGGTCTTTTCAGGACTAGATTGAGTCGGCACCTAATGAGTAGGCACGCTCCACCTTAGTCCCCACCTTTGCTTTCCATCAGGCAAGATGAGGTCAAGTGTCTACCCATAATCTCTATATATAATAAAATCGTAGGGATACAAAAATCTGTAATTGCGAAATATTAAGAAAAAAAATACACAGGTCGCCTTAAAATCATTAGCAGAACACGATAGAATAGTTTTTAAAAAAATTGTTTGTTTGTTGGTTTGTTTGTTTGTCCGGAAAGATCTCCGAAACTACTGGACAGAATTTGATATGGCTTACACCACAATGCTTAGAATTTTCCGGAAGAACATTTAGGCATAATTTCGTTTCTTTAAATTCACTTTTTATTTTTAGTGAAAAAATACCATATAAAATTTTCGAACAATGCTTTAGGTAGAAAAACAACATGGCGCACGTACGTGAAATTATTTTGACAAGTCTGTCACATAGAGAGAAGGTATTTTCTTCCACGAAGGAAAGGCAATGGAACTACGCCATACAGCCTGATCATAAGTAATTGGAAGTCGAAAGTTGAAAGGCAGGAATGAAGTGTTTCACATACAAATAAAATTTAGTATTTTCTGTTAATGGCTGTGCCCATCTGGATGTCGCCAACCAAATTGTCTTTTTCTTATGTCGTACCGTGGTGGTAAGGCAAAAGGATCAAGCCATACAACCAATGTATGAAGCATTTTTTATGATAATATCGAGTCACAATATTTGTAGATTGGTTTAATTCTTGATTAATTTTGACAAACTCTGTACAATTTTTGAAATATTTGAAATGTTGAAAAGTGAAGATACCCTTTTCAAGGTATTTTGAAAGGTGTTATATGTTTTTACATTAGGACTAAGGAATCAAACTCTTTCATCCATATAAAACTATTAAAAGTAATAGATTAATTAAGGTGGATAAAAGTTAGTTTCCAAACCTAGCAATATGGGTATCAAATGAAATGCCTTGAAGAGTAGAGCATTAGGTAACTAGGAAAATCGACCTAAATTCAACATAGCCGTCGCACAAAAAAAGAATATACGTTCGTTTTCAAACCCAGCAATGTGGGTATCAAATGAAAGGCCTTGATGAGTGAACTATGAACCTAGCAACATTGACATAAATTCAACATGGCCGCCGCTCAAAAAAGGTGTATAAAAGTTAGTTTCCAAACCTAGCATTATGGGTATCAAATGAAAAGCCTTGAAGAGTAGAGCACTATGAACCTAGCAACATTGAGATAAATTCAACATGGCCGCCGCTCAAAAAAGGTGGATAAAAGTTAGTTTCCAAACCTAGCAATATGGGTATCAAATGAAAGGCCTAAAAGAGTAGAGCATTATGAACTAAGGAAAATTGCCTTAAATTAAACATGGCCGCCGCTCAAAAAATGGATAAAAGTTCGTTTTCAAACCCAGCAATATGGGTATCAAATAAAAGGCCTTGATGAGTAGAGCACTATGAACCTAGCAACATTGACATAAATTCAACATGGCCGCCGCTCAAAAAAGGTGGATAAAAGTTAGTTTCCAAACCTAGCAATATGGGTATCAAATGAAAGGACTTGAAGAGTAGAGCATTAAGTACCTAGGAAAATCGACCTAAATTCAACATGGCTGCCGCTCAAAAGAAAAGGATAAAAGTTTGTTTTCAAACCCAGCAATATGGGTGTCATATGAAAGGCCTTGATGAGTAGAGCACTATGAACCTAGCAACACTGGCATAAATTTAACATAGCCGCTGCTCAAAAAAGGCGGGTAAAAGTTCGTTTCCAAACCTAGCAATATGAGTATCAAATGAAAAGCCTAAAAGAGTAGAGCATTATTGTTGAAATAAGATATAAAAATAATAAAAAGGAAAAATAGTGTTGACGTCGTGAAGAAGTTTTATTAGTAAAAAATCAAAAAGACAGTATTTAAATATCATAAAGGCATAGACATCGTTTTTAGATTACTATGGTACTAGCCAGTTACAACACTCCCCCTTAATCGAAAAATGGTATGAATAATAAAAATATACATAAATGTGTTAGAAAACTAGTCAAAAGAACAAAAAAAACACTACTATTCTAATCCCAAACTTAAAACACATCTTTTGTGAGCGACAGAGCCGAGGGGTTTCGTTAGTATATCAGCAGGTAACTCACTGCTTTTTATGTATTCTAGACATATAATATTATTTGACACTTTCTCTCTAATAAAATGAAAACGTGTGTCAATATGTTTCGTCCTGTTGTGGTGAATGGGATTATTAACTAGGCTTAAAGCACTCTGACTGTCAGACAATATCTTAACGGCACTTAATTTACCTGTTAATTCGAAAATAAAGCGTCGTAGGTAACAAGCTTCCTTTGAGGCAGATGTTAAAGCCATATATTCTGCCTCCGTAGATGAAAGTGCTACAGTAGGTTGTTTCTTGGCCTCCCATGACACTGGCGTTCCAGCCAACTTAAAAACATAGCCGGTGTATGATTTCCGATCTAATGGACAGTTTGCCCAGTCAGCGTCACTATATCCTGTTAAGGACTCTCCAGTTCTCCTGTAATTTAGAGAGTGATCCAATGTACCTTTTAGATATTGTAAGATCCTTTTTGCCGCTTGCCAGTGTTCATTTGAATAACACGTATTGAATTGACTTAGGTAACTTACAGCGTATGCAATATCAGGACGTGAAAAAACTGCTATATACATGAGGCATCCAATTAAGTTCTGATACGACAATAGAAGGGCCTTACCGTCTAACGACTTCCTTTCGAGTTTGTTCTGAGACAAGGGAGTAGTCGCAGTTTTACAATCTTTCATATTAAATTTTTCTAATACAGATAAGATGTAATTTTTCTGAGATACATTAATACAATCATTGTCACAATTTATTTGTAATCCTAAATATGATTGTAGTATACCCAAATCTTTTAAAGAAAAATTGGTCTGTAAATCTTTCTTGACAATGTTGAATGTCATATCTGATGTGTAGTAGACAGTAATGTCATCAACATACACGCCTAAAATAACAAGTTCGTTGCTAAAAAGTTTGGTATAAACACATGGTTCTGAAGGTGTTGCGACAAAACCAATTTTTAGAAGTGTCTCGTCGAGCTTTTTGTTCCACGCTCGAGGGGACTGTTTAAGGCCGTACAGAGACTTACGTAGCAAACAAACCTTATTTTCATGGCCTTTTTCAATAAAACCAACAGGTTGGTCAATGTAAACTTCCTCGTGTAGATCACCATTCAGAAAGGCTGTATCAACATCCAAATGTCTTATTTTCAACCCCAATTCGACAGACAGCGCAAATAATGTACGCAGTGAAGAATGACGAATGACAGGTGCAAAGGTTTCTTCATAATCTATACCTTTCGTTTGATTATATCCTTTTACTACCAATCGTGCCTTGTATTTTATGACGTTACCGTACGCATCCTTTTTAAGCTTGTATACCCATTTGCACGGTATAACCTTTTTATCACTTGGCTTATTAACAAGGTCCCAGGTATGAAGTTTCATTAAGGAATTGTGTTCATCGGTCATTGCCGACATCCATCTATCTGCATCCGCGGCATTAATAGCTTCATAGTATGTTGTTGGCTCATCCGAATCCAATGATGCTTGATAACTCAAGAAGTCTGGAGGCTTCCTGTTCCTGGAAGGATACCTAAGTTCTTCAGACTGCCACTGTTCTATACAATTCTCTCTGTGATCGTAATCTCGTAGTACTGGAACGAAATGATCTCCGTGCTCAACAGAAGCTGTATTAATTTCACGGTCACCAATAGGTTCTGGCTGCTCTGATTCTGAGCTTGAGTAATCGATGCAATCAAAATATTCATAATTATCATCTTCAAACAATAACATTGGAGAAGCCGAATCTTGTATAATTGATACCTTATTATCTAATGGTGTAAATTTGTTCTCAAAAAACTTTACATCGCGTGACTTTAGGATACGCCTAGGATTGCTAGGATCCCTAAATAAATATGTGTTTGGATTTTCTGAATATCCAATAAATATAGCTTCTTCCGCTTTTAAATCAATTTTTCTTCTATGACAATCGGGTACATGCACCAATGATCTACATCCAAACACTCTTAAGTGACTAAGATCACATTGACGTCCATACCATTTATCGTATGGTATATTTCCATTCAAGTATCGATGAGGACATCTATTTTTCAAATATACAGCAGTTTTAAATGCATCTTCCCAATACGCCTGAGGGAGCAAGCTTTCAGCTAACATTGATCTCGCTTTCTCTGTTATTGTACGATTAGTTCGTTCAGCAACTCCGTTTTGCTGTGGGCTATACGGTGCAGTAGTATGATGCACTATTCCTTTCGAAGCGAGATAATCACTGAATTCTTTATTTATGTACTCCTTACCACCATCGGTCCGAATAGATTTAATTTTTGTGTCTAGTTGATTTTCTACTAATGCTTGAAAAATACGAAATTTATCTTTGACCTCATTTTTATGTGAAATAAAATATATAAACGTCATACGAGTAAAGTCATCTACAAAAATTAGTGCATATTTATTTCCCTGAAATGATACTGTGGATATTGGGCCACATAAATCGCTATGAACTAACTCCAGAGGCGAAGTAGCCTTATTGTATGGTTTTAGCCTTTTGAACGGTTTCCTAGCTTGTTTTCCTTGAATGCATGGGATGCAATTATTTTTGTCTACTTTATTGTAATTTATACCTACCTCGTAATTCTTTAGTTGCTTCAAACCAATGCGACATAAATGTCCCAGCCGTCTGTGCCAGAGAAGATATGTGTCTGAACAGTAGGAATCCTTATTATTATTGGTTATATGATTACATTCTACCTTGTTGGGAAAATTAATAGTACAGTCAAGTTTGTACAGTCCACCGCAAGACGAAGCATGAAGTACAGAATCACCTGTAACACAAAAAGAATTATTTTTATAAAAATTACATCCACTTTTATCAAAAACACAAATAAAACCCTTATCAACAATTTTTTGAACTGATAAGAGATTTGCAGTTAAATTTGGTATAAAGGCTACATCATTTACAGATTTAACTATGCCTTTAGGTGTAGAGATCGAAATATTTCCTACACCACAACAGTTAAGCTTTTCCCCATTTGCAACTGTAACTGCACCACTATTTGAAAGATTGATTTCATTAAACCAGTCCCTTCGAGAAGTCATGTGTCTTGAAGCACCAGAGTCTACATACCATATATCTTTATTCGAAGTACTTGCAGTATTAAGAGCAGTGAAAGAAGTAGCATCATCATTATTTATTACTACGTTTCCTTTTTTTTTCTTCCTAAGTGGACAATCAGGTCTTTTGTGTCCTGGTACTTGGCAGTCATAGCACACTATTGCTTTCTTCTTTTTGGAGTTGTACCTCATGCTTTTGGCTTGCAGTACTATATCCGTAGTTGATTCTTCTTTTGACATTTCGTTAAGCAGTTTTGACTTCACTAATGCGGTCGTTACAGTGATGTTACAGTTTTCTAAAGCCATTATCAACGGTTCGAATTTCGGCGTTAAGCCACCTAGTAATATAGCTGCAATAGATGTGTCATTTATCACAACATCAATATCGGCTAAATCTTGTGCTGTCGATAGTACTGTATTTATATATATTTCTATATTGTCGAAATCTGACAGGCTCAAACGATACAGCTTCCTCTCTAAGGCAAGTCTGCGTCCCATTCCCTTGTCTTCGAAGGCATTTTGTAAGCAATTCCATGCCTCTGAGGCAGTTTTCGCACATCTTATATGGACGATCGCTGCACCATCAACTGTTAAGCATATTTTTGCTAGTGCCTTACTATCATTCCTAGCCTTTACCAATTCGGAAGTCTGGTCTTCTTCAGGATAACCAGCTATTGTTACCCATAGATCCTCGTGGACGAGAAAATTCCTCATTTTGAATTTCCACGTAGGATAATCCTCTCGGCATTTGAGGCAAAAAGTGGGAATAGATTGTGAAAAAGGAGTCTTACATGATCCTGATCCATCTCCACCTGATTTTGACATATCCAATTATTGACTATCACAACTCACTTTCCCTTTAAAATTTGTAAAAAGAACACTTTATACTATTTATATCAGAGCCTCGTGCTGATAACGTGTTGAAATAAGATATAAAAATAATAAAAAGGAAAAATAGTGTTGACGTCGTGAAGAAGTTTTATTAGTAAAAAATCAAAAAGACAGTATTTAAATATCATAAAGGCATAGACATCGTTTTTAGATTACTATGGTACTAGCCAGTTACAACAATTATGAACTTAGGAAAATTGCTATAAATTCAACATGGCCGCCGCTCAAAGAAATGGATAATAGTTCGATTCCAAACCTAGCAATATGGGCATCAAATGAAAGGCCTTGACGAGTAGAGCACTATGAACCTAGCAAAATTGTCATAAATTCAACATGGCCGCCACTCAAAAAAGGTGGATAAAAGTTAGTTTCCAAACCTAGCAATATGGGTATCAAATGAAAGGCCTTGAAGAGTAGAGCATTAGGTACCTAGGAAAATCGACCTAAATTCAACATGACCGCCGCTCAAAAAAAAGGATAAATGTACGTTTTCAAACCCAGCAATGTGGGTACCAAATGAAAGGCCTTGATGAGTAGAGCACTATGAACCTAGCAACACTGACATAAATTCAACATGTCCACCGCTCAATAAAGGTGGATACAAGTTCGTTTTCTAATAGAGCAATATAGGTATCAAATGAAAGATCTTCAAGATTAGAGCACTATGGACCTAGCAATATTGACGTAAATTCGACATGGCCTCCGCTCAAAAAGGTGGATTAAAGTTAGTTTCCAAACCTAGCAAAATAGGTATCAAATGAAAGGCCTTGAAGAGTAGAGCACTATGAACCTAGGAAAATAGCACAAAATTCAATATAGCCGCTGGCCCACTGCTCAAAAAAAACGGATAAAATTCGTTTCCAAACCCAGCAATATGGGTATCAAATGAAAGGCCTTGATCAGTAGAGCACTATGAACGTTGCAACATTGACGTAAATTCAACATGGCCAACGCTCAAAAAAGACGGATAAAAGTTGCTTTTCAAACCCAGCAATAGGGGTATTAAATGAAAGTAGGCCCTGAAGAGTACCTAGAGCAGCCATGCTCTAAGTGTGTTCCACGGAACCCTCGGGTTCCACAATACCCCTATAGGGGTTCCGCAATAATTTAGAATAAATCATAACACCCCTCTCTGGTCGTACTTTTATTATGCTTATTAATAAAGAATACACTTTTAAAAACTGTTGTTTTATTTTAGGGTTCCCTCAAGTATTTCGCTTTCCAAAAGGGTTCCGTCACCAAAAAAGTTTGAGAACCGCTGACCTAGAGCATTACGAACCTACGAAAATTGTCCTAATTTCGAAATGGCCGATGCTCAAGAAAGGCAGAATAAAGTTGAATCATTATGGAATAAAAATTAAATGGAGGAAAAAACTAAACACTGTGTTAAGTATTTTGATGGCGAAACGTAGTTCGCGGGCACAGCTAGTCTATATTAAAAAAAAAGATCTTACAGATCTGAAACTCAAATATTTGTTTCTTTATATCTAGAAACGCCAAAAACCGGAAACGCGATTTAAAGATTTTGCCTCGATACATTTTATTTTTTAAATTACCTCTTAAAAATAATGAAATTCAGGATTACTAGTAAACAGATTTAGGAATTCATTAAAAAGTTCCATAAATAAGTAGACATCATCATTATCCAGAATCGTGTACAAGCATTTTTTTCTAATCATTATATGTAGTTATTTTGCCGTCCGTGCTCAAGTAGCTAGTCTTTATATCTAAGTATATCATCAAAGTCGTGAATGCGCTGCGCCCACATGCAATCAGGTCGCTTAGAAATTATCGATTTTATTGAAAAATAACTATAATGAGAAAAAATGTTTCTGTACGATTCTGAATAGGTACTGATGATGTCTACTTATTTAAGGAACTTTTAATGAATACCTAAATCTGTTTACTAGTAATCCTGAATTTCATTATTTTTAAGAGGTAATTTAAAAAATAAAATGTATCGGGGCAAAATCTTTAAATCGCGTTTCCGGTTCTTGTCGTGTCTAGCTAAAGATATACTATAGAAACACATATTTGAGTTTTAGATCTGTAAGATCTCTCAGTGACCTATGACATTACATTAAAAATAACCAATATTCGGTATAGCGCCTTAACTACATACTCGTAGCTTTCTAATGTCGCTTACGCGCAGCGACCGAACTAAAACGTTACTTTTTACACGTTTTAGTCGATTGTTGGATAACTGGAAAAATGTATTTTTGCAATTTTCTACACAATAAAACTGCACGTCTATTGGTTTAACTTTTAAGTCCTTTATTATTATATTGCTGTTTTAAAATACTGAACAGAGTGATCTTTAGATTTTTCTTTCGAGTAAAATATTATAAATCATGTTTCTGTCTTTAAGAATGTTTAGATAAAATGTTCAACAATATTATAGGTATATGAATTTTAGAACTGTATCTTTTACAGTAAATCAAAATTGTTAAAAAAACGTGAAAATAGCGCCTTAAAGTAAGGTTAAAAGTAAAATAATTGAATAAAAATAGAAAACTACAATGAATAACAACAAAAACAAAGAAAAATATAAGTACCATTACGATACCATTTAGTTCGTTAAACGACCGGCGTTGCTTTTGTTTTCATACAAATAATACGATTACATGAATTTATATGAATTACATGAATTAAAAAGATAAGTAAAAGAGAAATTGTTTTACAATTTAATGCCTATTGTTATTCATATATTACCTATATTTAATTGCATAAAATGAGTGGGTCGGGAGGCTTTCGGGACCAGGACCGCGGTCCCAAAAGCCCCCTTGGAATTTATTATTTAAATTGAGGCGTCATTTGGGACCACGATAGTGGTCCCAAAAGCCACCCTGAAATTAATATTTATTTTAGGTGGTTCAGTGGGACCACAGTTTCAATTTGTATTTCTGTCGGGAAAGTACAGTCAAAGAAAAATAACTGCTGTTATAAAATAATTATATATATTTATTTAAAAATCACAGTTTTATTTAGAATTAAATCTTAATCAACAAAATATTTATGTTAACACTTAAATGTACATGATTGCAAATAAAACCAAATACAAATAAAAAATTGTACGCTTGCAAATGTTGACATAAAAAACGAATCAACTTTTATGGATAGTATTTATGTTAAACATAGCTGTAATTAAAATATGTCATTGACATTGAATGAAATGTTGATAATCATTAGGTACTGCAAAAATCAAAACAGTTTTAACACTTTTTTCATATAACAAGCTTACTAAAGATTAACAAGTTAAACTGCCAATTTTATTAACAATGTATTGGAAATAAAAATCACTAACAAATCTGTATACCTACCTAGGTATATAAAATTTTAGTAAAATGGAAATAACCCCCAACAATCTTGGCATTCGGGAGAATGCTCAGAATTGACAATATGGCTGGCACTTCAAAATCCATGCTTACTTTTAATGGGTTCCATTGAGGTAAACGACTTTTGATTAAATAAAAAGAAACTCATATATTTCAGGTAAAAGTACATACAATATCGGGACCACATTAACGAAAAAATTGTTACTGCCAATATCTGTATGGACAGTATACATTTAATGAAAGTGTTGAAACCTTTGTGTCATAGGTTTTATTGGCCATCAGATTTGTTGATGTCTATATGACTTAAGTATAAATTATTGACACCCTGTCAGAATATAAAAATGAAAAATATATGGAATATAGTTTGGGTTAAATAGAATTATTTTGTTTCATTAGGTTATGGGAATATATAATTAGATAATTCCTATTATTAAACAGTATTTACATTTTTCAATATTTGGACAAGTTTTTACATAATTATTTGTGTTTTTACGAAATATGAGTGCTGAAAAATTGGAGCGCTTTAATATTGAAAAGCTACGAGGTCTTGACAACTGGTTGGTATGGAAGTTTGATATAAACCTGCAATTGACCATGCACAAGCTGCAAGATATTGTAAAAGGCGTCGAAACCAAACCTGTTCCTCCCGTTGGAGACGTGTCGTCGGCTGAAGAAAACGCAGATTACAAACGAAAACTCACCCAATTTGAAGAACGTGACGCATTACTCCAGTGCATTATCGGTTGTAGCGTCTGTACTGAACCTAAACGACATATACTCACCGCCAAATCTGGTAAGGACATGTGGGATATTCTTCACTCTGTTTACGAGCAGAACGATAGAAGATTTGATTTATTATACTGCCAATTGTTTACTTATACTAAAGATGAGGCTGATGACATCGCTACTCACGTATCCAAGCTACAAACTATATGGCAGCAAATCAACGATGAACTAAAGGAAGAAGGGACTCTCCCAAAGTCATTACTGATGAATCGGGTGCTGAACACCTTACCGCCAGCGTACCTCGAGTTTAAAAATGCATGGGAATTTGTACCGAAGGAAACACGAAGTATTTCTCTTCTTACGGAGCGACTCCGACTACATGAGCAACGCCTTGAAGATTTGGAATCGAAACCCTCTACTTCCATAGTTAAGTCCGAGAATGCTCTTCTATCAACCAAAAGCTATAAAGACAAGTTAATTTGTTCACATTGCAACAAGAATGGGCATACTAAGAAACAATGTTTTTTGCTTAAGAAGCTGAAGAAACGGAATAAGCCTATAGAAGCTACTCAGAAGAGAAAGGTGATGCATTTCTTACGCGACGTGATGACTCAAGCGCCAGCTGGATAGTTGACTCGGGAGCATCTCACCATATCATTTCGAGCCCGAACTCGTTTCGAAGCTACACGTCTTTTGACACTCCGAGACCTTTGCGACTGGGAGATGGTCGGACTATGTTTGCGTACGGTCAAGGCATTATTGATGTGGAAATGTCGGTGAAAGGTATATGGAATCCAGTTTATCTGAATAATGTCTGGTATGTACCTCAAGCGGGACAGAACCTATTCTCAGCAGGTTCAGCTCTAGATCACGGGTATACAGAGCTAGCTGACAAGGACAAGCGTGTCTTCAAAGATAAGCATGGTCAAGTCAAAGCGGTTAGTATTAGAGATGGCAATCTATACAGACTACTGATGAGAATACGGACTGTGAATGCATGCGTTGTGAATGAAGGAACAAGCCTATAGATATGGCATGAGCGGCTTTGTCATCAAAACAAAAGACATGTCAAAGAACTCCTGACACGAAACAATATTAGTTTTTCACCAGCTCAATCTGACTGTGATGGCTGCGTATACGGAAAAATGACGAGATTATCATTTGGTACAAGGCTACACCGAGGCGCGAAACCAGGCGATCAGATAAATGCTGACGTTTGCGGTCCTATGTCAGAAACATCTATTGGCGGGAGCAGATACTTTGTTGTCTTTAAAGATGACTTTACGAAATTTAGAAAAGTATATTTTTTAAAGCATACATCCGAAGTAGCTAGTGTTCTACCGAAATTCTTGGCTGAGGTTAAAACAGTCGGACATGTAGTTAAAGAACTGTTGACAGATGGCGGCTTAGAATTCAACAATGCCGAAATACATCGTTCTACAGAAGCAGCAGGCTTATACCACCGTATGAGCATGCCATATACTCCGCAACAAAACGGCGCAGCTGAGCGTGAGAATAGGATTCTTGTAGAAGCAGCGAGAAGTATGCTTTACAATAAAGACCTACCCAAAAAGCTGTGGGCGGAAGCTATCAATACTGCATGCTACGTAATCAACCGAACTGGACCAACACCAATTCACGGGAAGACACCTTATGAGCTGTGGTACAATAAGCCAGCTTACATTCAGCACATGAGAATTTTTGGCACAGAGTGTTTTGTGCATATTCCAAGTCAAAAACGTAAGAAGCTCGATAAAAAAGCTATGAAGGGTTATTTGGTCGGATATTGCGGCGATAAAGATGGATATCGTATTTGGATTCCCGAGAAGAATGAAGTTTTCAACTCTCGAGATGTACTGTTCAGATCTGAGACTGTTTCAACTGATTTCTGTAAGGTACCATTGCCTGATCTTGGTAACTTAGAACATCACGAAGCACAGGATGAAAACGAACAAGTGTGTTCTATTCCTAGGAGGATCCAAGAAGAATCCGATTCTTCTAACGCTGACGTCCCATCCGTCCCTGATCTATCAGAAGCTCCAGGTAGATACAATCTAAGGAATCGATCAGTTCTTCCGAATCACTCTAGTTGTTGTATCTGTTTGTCAGAAGATGAACCTGGAACATATAAACAGGCCATGGAGTCAGAGAACAGTAAAGAGTGGTGTGCAGCCATGAACGATGAGATCAATTCTCTTCATGATAACAACACATGGACATTAGTACAACTACCTGAAGACAGAGAGGCTTTAACTAATAAATGGGTATACAAAATTAAGAAAAAAGCCGATGGTTCTATCGACCGTTTTAAAGCTCGACTGGTTATTCGAGGGTACAGTCAAGAGCATGGGATAGATTACCACGAGACTTTCAGCCCTGTTGTCCGCTGGGATACCATTCGCACTATGTTAAGCGAAGCTGTTGTGAGGAAAATGCACATGACACAGTCCGACGTGAAAACTGCATTTCTGTAAGGTGACATCGATGAGGTCATATATATGCAGCAACCTACGGGCTATGATGACGGATCAGGCCGTGTATGTAAACTCATGAAAAGTTTGTACGGTTTGAAACAGGCACCACGTTGCTGGAACAAAAAGTTTTGTTCTTTTTTGTCAAAGTACAAATTGATTCAAAGTGAAGCTGATCAATGTTTATTTATAAGCCAAGACCGGCAATTGATTGTCATGATTTACGTCGATGATGGGTTAGTGCTATCATCAAATAAAGTCTATGAGGACAAATTCCTGAAAGCATTGACTGGGGAATTTCAAGTTCGCACCTCTGAAGCTAACTGCTACATTGGTTTGCAAATAAATCATTTGAATGACGGATCAATATTTATTAACCAGGAAGCTTATGTAAAAACTATTTTAAAACACTACCAAATGAGCGATGCAAACTCGGTGCTGATCCCAATAGACAAAAGTCAACTGTCAGAAAATTATCAAAATGACAATGATGTCAATAATTTTTCTTACAGGGAGTTGGTTGGAAAATTATTATATTTATCCATTGTGAGCAGACCCGACATTTGTTTTGCTGTAAATGTTCTATCCAAAAATGTTGAAAACCCCGATAAGCGACATTATGCTATCGCGAAGCGAGTCCTAAGGTACTTAAAAGGTACGCAATGTCACGGTATTTTGTATAAGGCTTCGTTAGTTGGACATGAGTCGTTCATAGCATACAGCGATGCAGATTACGCCGGCGATAAACAGACACGGAGATCAACTTCTGGTTACGTATGTCTGGCCGCAGGGGGAGCAGTGTCGTGGTCATCTAAAACACAAAGATGTGTTACTCTTTCAACGACTGAGGCAGAATTTGTGGCGGCCAGCCTTGCTGCACAAACAGTTATATGGCTTACTCGACTTTATAAGGAAGTAAGGGAAAACGTTGCCATTCCTAACTTATATGTTGACAACCAGAGTGCCATCAAGCTCGTCAAGAACATGGTCTTCCACTACAAGACAAAACATATAGATACACGTTACAAGTTTATACGTGAACTATACGAAGAGAAGAAGTTAAATCTCCTCTACGTTCCTTCCCGTCAGCAAGTAGCGGACACGCTTACGAAAGCCCTTTACAGGGATAGTTTTCTTGAAGCCCGATCCCTACTGGAAGTATTGGAACCACCAACACCTATCTGATGTAGGGGGAGTGTTGAAACCTTTGTGTCATAGGTTTTATTGGCCATCAGATTTGTTGATGTCTATATGACTTAAGTATAAATTATTGACACTCTGTCAGAATATAAACATGAAAAATATATGGAATATAGTTTGGGTTAAATACAATTATTTTGTTTCATTAGAAAGTTTTTCTGGCATAGCTTGAAAGTGCCATCTATGAAGATATGGTTAGATTTTCATAAGTAAGTAATTATTCCTTCCTTACAAAAAATTAAAATTCGTAATCAGCGAATATCTAATTCTTATACCTTTTGGGAATTTCTATATCTATTGCTCTTTTGTATTCTAAGATCAATCTTTAATCATCTTTTTCAATCTTTTTCACTCCTAGTATCCTATTTCTTCTCTTGTATAAAAACTTCTTTCAATTTTCATATAATGGAATTGGTGTTTTTGGTATCTTTTATTCTATCGATAGTCTGTTCAAAAATAGTAGAGACTGGTGTTGCAAGATTTTTCTCTATATTTTTTAAGCATAGCTCCATTTCTGATAGTATTACTCGTATACGCTCGGATGTATTTTTTGGAGGGTGAGAATGATTAGTTTCTCGAACAATGGTTTCATTCAATATTTTTACAGTTGCGTTGCATAAAGTCTACTTACGACACCTCCATAAATTTGATTTGATGTTGATGGCCGATTTTCACCCATTTCAATTACCTTTCAAATTAAAAAAGTTGTGAATAAATCGATTGCACAATGATTATATATCAATTACTTTTTATTACATGTAGCCTATTTAACTATTTATTTTCAGAAGATGCGAATAACAAGTAAATTAAATAGTTCACAACGGAATATTGCATTTTTTCCAATCAAACCAAAATATAAAAAAAACTCAGACTGGTTTTGTATAAAATTCAATAATTTACGTCTATTATAATAATATGTATCTATACAAGGTTATTTTTTAATTCCCAAAAAAGAAATTGGACCAAATTTGAAATCGCAAAAAAAAACAGCTTTTCCATACATCTAAGTTCAGTGAATGTTGAACATTTGTATGGAACAGCTGATTTTCTCTTTGCGATTTCAAAGTTGGTCCCATTGTAAAAGTTGTTCAGTTTGCTTGTCTTAACAAGAACACAAAATTTTTTTGGTAATTAAAAAAAAAATTTATATGGTTTCATAATTTGTCCAAAGAGAATGGACCTGGGACCAGTGTAAAAAATAGCGATTATTTTACCTTTATTTCGTTTCCCATCCCATTATTAAGATTTAAATTTTATTTACTTCAAAAAATTGTTGACAAATTTTTTTACACAACAATTAATTTATTATGTTAAATTAAATATATTAAAATAAAATTATCCTAAGACATTTTAAATAGCAAAATCTAGTCCCAAACCAAGCCAATTTGTACTTTGGGTATTAAACAAAAACAACTATGTATATAATTTTTTTTAAACAAGAAGTAACATTTTTCATTTTTCCATTTTGCCGAGTTCATCGAGTGATGAAGATAAATTTTAACATTGTAAGAAATTCTAGAGATTTTATTTATTTATTTATTTTAGTCATCATGTACGTTTGTGTTCAAAGGCGGACTTAATGCCTGGGGCATTTTCTGCCAGTCAACCTTTGGGCGATGCAGAGAATTCAGAGGTAGATGTACCAATTCCAATGAAATTTTACTGCGCCAAAAGATATTAAGTATTGGAAACGACTTATCACCAAAATCGAGGGACATATACTTGAAAACGTAAAAAATACCTATTCAATCAAAAAATGAAATGAAATCTAAATCGATACCTGAAAACGTTTTTTTTAGCTTATTTCGGTGAAATAGTTACAAAAGTAAAACCAAATACTTTTTGGATAATGTACCTATTCAATCTTTAAACGATTACTAATTGTTTGACGTCATGAAATATATGTAAAGGTCTGAACTCTGAATAAAGATTTTTGAGTTTCAGTTTAATGAAACAATTACGCATTATATTATTGTTGAAATTTAGCCGCATGTTTGAGAAAAGCACTATACAATCCTAGGCCACATCTGAGCATTACCGGACTCTGTGATGCGTACCTCGGCTCCGCCTCGGCCCGCATACTCACGATCGCCCAGCAATGCTCCAGTTGCGGGCCGTGGCTGTGACGTACTACACTCGCGGGCCAAAGTTTGGAATCAGTTACTTGAAATTGGTTCCGCGTGATCTTGCTTACTAAATAAATTTTTAATAATCATAAAAATGACATCATGTTAAAGGTGCAACTGTCCACTTTAAATCGATATAAAATTAATTCATATCGAGCCCGTAATTGTGGAGTTATCCCGGATTAAGTGAAGGAGGTAGGAAAACAAGGAAATAGGGAAAAATAATGAATGAATAAAACAACAAAAATTATTAAATAAAATTTTTATTTATCTTTAAAAATAAGTGTCAATATTTTGTGTTCCCTCCTCTCGCCCTAATAACTGCTCCAAGACGATTCTTCATAGACCTGATCAGCTTCTGAATTGATTCTTGTGGAATACCTTCCCACTCCTCAATCAACGCTGATTTCAGCTCATTCAGACATGAAGGAGCAGGAGTTCTGGAACGAACCTTCCTCTTCAGTTCATCCCACACGTGCTTAATGGGATTCAAGTCAGGGCTGAACGGTGGCCAGTCCAATGTGGCAATACCGATTTCTTCGAGGTATTCCGTTGTTACACGGGCAGTGTGACAACGAGCGTTATCGTGCATAAGGAGGAAGTCATCACCGATGTACCCCGCATAGGGAACGACATGTTCCAGGAGAATATCGGAAATGTACCGGTCCGAAGTTAGACCGCCTCCTCGTCCCCCGCCAGGCACGAAAACAAGCTCGGTTTTACCATCGAAGGAAATTCCGGCCCACATCATACAAGCCGCCCCCATAAGCCACTGTTTCAGCGACACAGCACTGTGCAAATCGCTCCCCAGGCCGCCTGTAGACCCGTCCTCTTCTGTCGCTACCTTGCAAACACATCCTGCTTTCGTCGGAGAACAGGACTTGCCTTCATTGCTCAACCTCCCAATCAAGATGGGTGCGAGCAAACTGAAGGCGTGCTTGTCGGTGAGCTGCCGTGAGTTTCGGGCCTGTGGCAGGCCTTTTTGGAGTCAGATTCGCTTGCTTGAGTCGTCGACGAACTGTCCACTCGCTGGCTGCTACCCCACGAACATCTCGGAGCTCCTGTTGGACGTCGACACCAGTCAAATGCCGATTTCGGAGAGAGGTTGACACGATAAAACGGTCATCCCTCTGTGCACCGGCGCCGTCCAGATCTTGGTCTCGGGATAAAGCCACCAGTCTCCCGAAAGCGCTTATAAACTTTCGAAACACAGGATTGGCTTATGTGGAGCCGACGAGCGACAACCCGCTGGCTGAGCCCTTCTTGCAATAGGGCTACGATTTGTGCTGCTTCTGTAGGTGTTGTCTCCATTGTTGTTAGAAACGTGAATCAAACCTTATTATGTCAAATGCTAGCTTGTTTCAATTGTTATTTGTTTTTATTTGACATTGTCACTCCGCAATACATGATTGAGCACATCAAACGTTTTCTCATTTTTATACCGTAAAATTTATTAAAATAACTTATTATTTAACAATTGTCGTACAAGGTAAAGGGTCAAAAGTGGCGGAGATGTGTACCGGTCAACGTGTCAAAGTCGACTGATAAAGAAAATCCGATAACAGGTGCTTTTATAGGGGGTCAATAGGTCGCAACTCGTGACGTAATATCAAACAATTGAAACACGTCTTTTTCGATACACCTTCACTTAATGCGGAATGGCTCCATAAATACTGGCTTGTTTTTAATTAATTCGGTATCAGTTTAAAAGTAAAGGGGTGAACCTTTTAAATGATGTCATTTTTACGATTATTAAAAAAGTATTAACTACTCAAGATAACGCGCAACCAATTTCAAGTAACTGATTCCAAACTTTTGCTCGCGAGTGTATTAATTCATGTTTTTACAGCTATAGTCAGGCTGTAGCTGTACAAATTAAATTAAATTATTACCACGTTTGAACGTTTGTAACCCATAGTCAGTGCTGTCTGTGCTGTCGCCATGACGCCTAGAGCATTTCGCACTAAATATATTTAACGTTATATCGACACAGGTGCCACCCGAAAATCGTCCAAATGCGAGACCGAGTATGGACTCGCTCATGATCGATGTAGTGCTTTCCTACATAGATGTTTGGAAAACATATTTTGTGACGCTCTGTCCAAGATTCATTGTTTTTTTTATTAAGGCATTTGAGATAATATAATCAGCCTACCGATCTCAATAGACCGTGAAAGTGTAACGTCACAAGCCTATTAGGGTTGTGGGGCATGCCCATCGTGCCCACAACGGTGGATCCGCGCTTGCATCGACAGAAATATAATAATATTTTTTTCAACACACTTCCTCATAAAGTGACTCTAATCCCATGGCAATTAGGCACATAATGACACCTATAATCAAACTGTGACTTTTTCATTACTATTATTCACGAGTGAGTAATAGTTTTTTTTTAATATTATTGGTTGAGTTACGCTTACACTTGCGCTAAAATGCTATCTGCGAAAAGCCCAAAAAAAAGAAACCTCATTTTTTAGTCTATGGCCGATGCGCGCGCATAGGAAAACTGATTAATTTTTCCCGCCATTACGAAACATTTTTCACAACTCGTCTCGTTTTCTCTTTTGAAGTTATTTAGTTAGTTATTAATTAAGATGTCTGCAAATACAATTTATGAAGAAAATGATTTATGTTGTACACCGCCCGATATAAGATGTGAAGCCCAGAACGTTATGGAAAGTTTACTACCAGAAAACTCAAAGGAAAAATATCTATTAGCGTACCAAAATTTCATACAATGGCAGAACAACAAGAATACGCAGTCTTTTTCAGAAAATGTGTTCATGGCGTACTTTAAAGAATTATCTTCTAAGTACAAACCTAGCTCTTTGTGGTGTATTTACTCAATGTTAAAAAGTACAGTCCGAACAAAGAATGAAGTGGACTTAAAAACATACTCGAATTTGTCAGCTTATCTAAAGAGACTATCTGATGGATTTAGAAGCAAAAAATCAAAGGTTTTATCATCTGATGATATTGAAAAATTTATTAAAGATGCTCCAGATAACCAATATTTGGCTACAAAGGTTAGTTAAATTAATTTTAATTAAATATTTAATAGCAGCTTGTGTTGTGTGTTGACCTTAATTATTGTTTCTTTTGTTTCAGGTTGCTTTAATATTTGGTGTAACTGGTGCCTGTAGGATACAAGAATTAACAAATATAACTGTAAAAGATATAGAGAACCATGGCCAGATGCTTTTAGTGAAGATACCTATCACGAAAAATAAAATACCTAGGTCATTCACCATACACGGTCCATTCTATGATATTGTTAAGAAGTATGAAAGTTTGCGTTCGCCAAAAACAAAAAATGACCGTTTCTTTCTAAATTACCAGAATGGTAAATGTACCTGTCAGCCTATAGGTATAAACAAATTTGGTTCTATGCCTAAAGAAATCGCTAAGTTTTTGGGTTTAGTAGATGCTGAGAGCTACACTGGACATAGTTTCAGAAGAACTTCAGCTACATTGCTGGCAAATTCAGGAGCTGATATAATGACTTTGAAGCGACATGGCCGGTGGCGATCTAGCAATGTAGCAGAATCATACGTAGAAGATTCCATACAAAACAAGAAGGAAATTTGTGCAAAAATCACAAAAAGAATTAAACTTGATTCTGAGACGCATCCTACTGGCGAAATACCAAGTACGTCCAATGATTGGATTTCACCTACCTACACGAATAATGAACCATCACAAATAACAATAGAACATGAAAGTATTTCAATAAATAATCTATCTGATGAGACCGCTATGTCATCAAAAATAGTTAATTATAATTTTACTAACTGCACATTTACTAATTGTTTCTCTAAATAAACTTTTTATCTACTATGTAAAATGGTTTTTTATTTAAGTATTGTTTTATTCAGAAGTGTGTTGAAAAACGTTGTATGATACACGTGTGTATTGATGGTTACCGTCCTCGGCTTCTTAAGACCCTCGCCTGACGGCTCGGGCCTCAATGCGCCTCAGCGGTAATCACCAACATTACACACTTGTACCATAATGTACTATAAACACGTTTCGTTTATTATTTTATAAAGTAAATGATACACAAGCTGCACCAACATGTACAGTTATTTGTGACAAGTATTGCCCTCTGAAACTACATATTTGTCCTTTTTCTTTTCAGATAAGTTTGGCGCCAAAGACTGAAAGATGATTCGTTCACCGGACGTAAGTAAATTTTCTCATGTTTCTATTTAATTTACCTTTCACAAAAAATCTAAAATTGCAAATCAAAAATCTATCCAATGCCAAGCATTTTAACCGCTTTGAAAATAGGAGGAGGTTCTGAATTCGACGCGTATGTTTTTTTTGTGTGTGTATACACGTTACGCGATTACTCTGCCAATTGTGGATCGATTTTAAAATTTTGTGTAGGTACTCGTAAGAGAATACTTCTGAGGTGATCCCATTGTCATCATAAATCGAGGCAAAACTTTTTTATAAATTTTATAGGCACATACCACATTTTTTTCACATTTTATCTAAAGCTTTTCAGATATTTTGCGTCTGGTAGTTTTCATTACACAAAGCTGAGCAGATTTTTTATACTTAGGAAGATTATCTATACAATAGACAAGTTAATAATGGCGATGAGTCCTATATTCAATTTAAAAACGAAATAAATAGAACCGACTTCAAAAACACTGAAAACTTAAAAATAATCTTCTTCTATATTGAAGGCGGCGCCAAACGATGATCTCCTAGAAAGTGTTAAAATTTGTCACCGACTTCAATATAGAAGAAGATTATTTTTTAGTTTTCAGTGTTTTTGAAGTCGGTTCTATTTTTTGTAAAAAAAAAATATTTTTAACTTTTTAGTGAAAGAAACCCTAATTTAATACCAGCTCACCGAAGGTGAGCTGGTATTAAATTAGGGTTTCTATATATTATATTAGGGAAATACACCTAACAAAAGGTAACAGAAAAATATTAGGGCTAACAAACCTACTTTTTTTTTTCATACAAACTCAATAATAGTTATTTGTTATACATGAGTGCAAAGTTGCTTTTTAACCGCGTGCTCAACTTTGATGACCGAGCAAGCGATTCTAAAATTGAAATATTTCAGAAAAATATTTATATTATGTATAACAAATAATACGTTTTTTTTACTTATTTTCAAGTTTCTTTATAATAATACGACGTCAAAAGAAAATGGCGCGCGCAAAACAAATCAAAAACAAAAGTACACCAAGGAGGTTCGGATTCTGAGTTTTTAACAAATTTAAAAAAAGTTATATGATAAATTCGGCACCATGGAGATGCAAGTAAATAGGTTCAATGATGTTTTGAAATCACATACCTAGTTGCACGCGATGTTCTTAATTCAAATTTACTTTAACCTCAAGCGGATAAAAACGGCTTTGGCGGTCAGATATCGAATAGCAAAAATACTCTTTCCGAGATGGGGGGATGAAAATTATTTTTTGGTATTAAGTGCCGACAGACCTACGTAAGCGTACGAGGAATACTACGATCACGTCTGTCACGTGTCATTTTGTGTTTAAATTTCTTTTGTGTTAAGAGCTGATTATGGTTGTCACTTTAAAGTTTTTGCTTTCAGTTTAAAATCAAATAACTCTGAAAGTATTAGGCTTCCAGGTCTCAGACAAGCACCGAAGGTCCATTTAGTATCTAACTTATATGCCCCTTAAATGTTATTGGGGTGTTCAGTTACACCCGGTATAAGGCGCGTTCCAGATAACCACGAATTTGCAACATTTTCAACATTTAGCATCAACGTGCTTCATTAACCTTTGAGTGGTTAACTTTTCGAGCGATTTCGTGTGTTCCATTAAAACATGTTTGCCACGAAAAGTTAATATCAAATACTCGATAATAGATATGGGTCCTCTGATCCCACTTTTTGACAGCTTTCAAATTTGACATTTGGACTCTTTTTTTCGTGAATTAAAATTGTGTATTATTTGAAATATTAAGTTACGGCACTAAGTAGGCGTTAAAATTCAGTAGGAAAAATCAATTCTTACCGTTTCATTTGTAACAATTAGCGCGGTTGAAAATGTTAACATTTCTTATAAGAAACGAAAAACGAGGCTAACATCAGATGTCAGCACCAGCAAAGTGGTGATGCATAACTGGAACATAGCTGGAGTAAAATTGATATCAAACGAGCAGGTTCAAAATCTCTTCTTACTGTGGAAAATATCAAGCTTATATTTAGACACTCGGAAGGAAACATGAAATTCATTACAAGCAATGTCTTATAGAAAAACAAAAAAATCCGAAAAATAAATGTAACATCATCATCATCACAGCTCATATACGTCCCCACCGAGGGGCACGAGCCTACCCTAACTAAGAGTAGAGCACAATAAACCTAGCGACGTTTCTTCTATGTTCAATATGGCCGTTGTTCAAAAATAGCGGCCAACAATTTGATTTTAATCCCAGTAAGATAAGTATCAAATGAAAGGGCTTGAAGAATTTATTACTAGGAACTAAGTCACTTTGCTATAAATTCAATATGGCCGCCGTTCAAAAATGGCGGACCACAGTTTATTTTCAATCTCAGTAATATGGGTATCGAATAAAACTACTTAAGGAATGATCACTAGGAATGTAGCATCATTGCTCTAAATTTAATATTTTAAATTTATTCCTTTTTCTTTTTATTTCGTTATAAGCTTTTAAAAGCATAGCAAAAGTAACATTATTATATCAAACCAAAAAGTAATTGGTAGTCATAACTTCTTACTTATTACATGAGGTAATTAGATTAAATGATACTTGATTAACATTTCAATGACTCAAAGAGGTTAGTTGAAATTAGGCATTAAAATACTATGTTTAAGTGTCTTTTCTGTACCTTATTTCTTCACTTTGTGTTTAAATTTCTTTTGTGTTAAGAGCTGATTATGGTTGCCACTTGAAAGTTTTTGCTTTCAGTTTAAAATCAAATAACTCTGAAAATATTGGGTTTTTAGGTCTCAGACAAGCACCGAAGGTCCATTTAGTATCTAACTTATATGCCCCTTAAATGCTTTTGGGGTATTCAGTTATACCCTGTATAGTTATGTTAGGGCGATTATGCCTTAGTCAAACCACGCTGGCCCAGTGCGGATTGGTTGACTTCACATAAATCTTTGAATTACTTCGCAGATGTATGCAGGTTTCCTCAGGGTGTTTTCCTTCACCGTAGGACCGTCAGATAAATGTACATATGAAATTCGTGAAACGAAAAACACATTCTACTCGGGGCACAGTTCAGTGTCGAGGCCACAGCACCACCGACGCTCTTGATATTAATGTAATGTGACGCGTGCGCTCAGTGAACGATTGCTAAGGTTAAGCAACGTTGGCTGTGGTCAGTCCTATGATGGGTGACCAAAATACGAAACATCTCACGCTCCTCCGTACTTCGAAAGGCACGTTAAACAGTGGGTCCTGCGCCTAATCTCGCCCCGGTCGTGTCGGTTAACCGTCCCATCGGACTAGGCGAATGAAGGAACAGAGAGTGCACTTGCGTTTGCGCAGTCACTTGTGCTATAATATCTCCTGCGCAGATGGCTAGTCTCTGTTGAGATTGGCCGCCGTGACTGAATATCGGTTAGGAGGACATTATTATTATTATTATTATAGTCACAAAAAATACGATTGTGTACCTACTTAAAAATGGTACGATTTTGTACTTACAAAATTGTACGGAACCTTCGTCGCGCAAGACCGTTGGCTCTACCGATAGAGCCTGCTGGTGGGTCCAAGTGGACGGAGCGCAGTTTTTTCAATAAGTATTGATCAATTTTTTTACTCTAATGAACATAATTGGGGAGATTAGCTCGTAACGTTACGGAGCTCAAACAGAAATGCGTTGTGATAATAACATTTATTTTAATCTCCTGCGGATGCTCATCGAAAAAATACTAGGTTCTATAATCACAGGTACCTTATACGAGATGAAATCAAGGTTTGAATATTTTAATTGTAAGAGATACCTTGCATCACATTTAATTAGGGTAATAAAACTCTATTATGATGTTACAGATTACTTTGATCATACAGATTTTCCGGTTCACGGAAGACATTGTCGTGATATCGACAAAGGAGAATTGGATTGATTACAATAATTGTACTATCATGGACGTTCATTATATCTGAGCCAATAATATTATAATTATTATTTAAATAGTATAATATGTACATTAATCTAGCATTATATTCCCCTTGAAAATTTGGAAAAGCTAATTAATAGATAATTCAATAGGTTGACGTTTGATGAGCAAAATGTGGAGCCATAGCACAGAATAAAATAATGTAAAATTGGCAGAGGGCAGATAGACTGTACTAATTAAATCTATTAAATATAAAGACTATATTCTATATATTATTAACTCCCATGAAATTATAAAAGAGATAGAATTTATTTACGCTTTATTAAAAATATAGAGCATATTATGTGAACAGTGACTAGTATTAAGACAGCACTAAACTCAGCTTTATATATTACAGATTAAATACTCTGCAATAGGAATATCGAGTCTTTTAATGCAATTGCAAATTTTAGAGGATACATGGGAATTACTGTGTAGACTCTATTGTCCCTAGGAGAGCCATATGCTGGACAGTTTCAAATAACAACATTAAACACATTGTAAGTTATACAATATACAAAACTATTTATGAATGAATCCTTTTAAAAACAATTACAGATCTACCCCCTTAGACAAGACGCATTACGATAATAGCTAACTAAATGTATGTAAGCCCTCGCTTAGCTTTCGAGCGCAATTGTCAAATCTCATACATTGTCCATTTAACGATTGCGTTAGCGATTATCGAAAGACACCTTGTCTAGGGGGGCTGGTGAGTTACGTATTGCGAAAGATACATTAACAACTATCTTTAGCCTTGGCATTAAAATAAAGCTATTTAATTCAGGGCTGTTTTTTCATCTGAGTATTAAGATAGTAGTAAGTAGCGTTTTGTGCAACAAAGAATAAGAAAAAAATTGCACAAGATAGATTGGAACGCTTCCATTTATTGTTATAATTTACAATTCCCATTTTTATTAGATTTTAACGACATGCGCCATTTGATTTCCAAATAGATACCTAAGTGTCTTCAAATATTTTGGTCATTATTTGACTTACCTACATTAGAGCATTTATCGGAATGGCGTAAAATTTTGTTATCAATAAATTATTCAGTCTGTTTATGCTAGCTAAGTAATTGTGTAAAATAGTTACTTCAAAAACACCAAAAAGTAAAAAATATATAAGATATATTTTATATTTAAACAAAAAAAGCGTCGATGGCGTAGAGCGAAAGGCTGTCCTTCCAATCGGGAGGTAGCGGTTCGAACCTCGCCACGTACCAATGTGTTTTCAAATTTTGAATTCATATGTACGTTTATTCGACGCTTTTACGGTGAAGGAAAACATCGTGAGGAAACCTGCACACACCTGTGAAGAAAGAATTTCTTTACAGGTTGTGTGTGAAGTCGACCAACCCGCACTTGATCAGCGTGGTTGACTAAGTCCTAATCGCCCTAGTTTAGGGTAGGCTCGAGCCCCTCGGTGGGGACGTATAGAGCTATTGATGATGACTTTATGGTCGAACTTTAATTTAACTCTTGATATCCCATCCCACTGATTCCCTTTCATTACTCTTTTCCAGCATATGCCGTACGGCTATGGAACTCTATCCCTGAGAGTATTATAATAGAGCTAGCACTCTGGAGTCCTATAAGAATCAAGTCCAACTACTACTGCACCAATCCTCCGTATAAATTTCCACTCAGTATTTCCCTAGTCCAAGGTTGCCTGAAAGAGATAGATTATTAACAATCAGGCCGTCTATGTTGTACATCTGCTAAGTATGGAAATTTTATGTATGTATATTTTTTTTTTATTAAGAACATACAACATCATATTTTAATGTTGAATTCCTAACAGCCTAATTTTTATGGAGTTATACTTTCCAGTATCAGCTCACGTGAATCACATAAAAGAAGGCAACTCGTCATTAAGTTCCCATTACGAGTATATTGTAAGAACTATCCTCCAATTCCTAACCCACAAGAAATCTTCTATTATAAGTTCAGTAACGCAATACATTTATTTATTGATCACCAACATAATGTAGGTACACCATTAATAACAATAACATGTTATTAATGGTGTAACCACGTTGGACGCCTATGAAATTTATGGATTTCTCCCAATTTTCCTGGGACTCCATCACCAGATCCTCATTTGGTGACAATGGGAGGCACCTCGGGGGTATACTCTTTCGATTACAAAGATAATTTTAAAAATCGGCCTACAAATGGCGGAGTAATCGCGTAACATACACTACAGTGGAGCGTCTGGGGGGTTTGACTTGGGACTTTTGTTACAGACAGTGAATGCATTTATATGGTCGAGAGGGGGTTTGGTCAATAAAAAAGTGACACAGTCGAACATAGAAGCTCCCTTTTTAGAAGTTGGTTAAAAATGTGTGTTACACTCTACTTTTCACTACGGTTGCGTGAAAACAAAATTGTAACTGAGACATCACTCTTACAGCGCATCGCACAGCCCTATTTCGTTTTCACTGAGGCAAGCGATCATGGTAATTGCCAACGCATACGACCGACTATCGATGATCGATTTTTTGACGTCGGAAATATGAAACATATGTTACGTAGCAACGCACACGAACTATAGAAAGTCGGTCGAATAAAAATCGGTCAATCCCGGCCGACCCCATTATCGGTGAAAAATGGAACGTTCTTAAAGCCTACTTGCCGACCGCCAGTTGGCCGCTTGCACTTGCTTAATAAAAGGACGTGTCACTGCTCGGCGATGAATGGTACCAAACTCCTGTCAAACCCATTAAATTCACGAGGTGTACTTCAACTTCTCTTGATAGCCACGTGTCGATGGAAAATTCGGACCAATGATCGGGCCTACAAAAAGTCGAGTAAGGCCACCAGAATCGGTCGTGTGTGTTTGCCGCTAAGTGAGTGCTGGGTAGGATTGTACGATGAAAGCTAAAATTATAAAGTTACAAACATTGCTCGTTGTCTGTCCAGGACTGCGCGTGCCCGATCCAAGAAGTAGGTCCGTCCATGGTGGGGTCGTGTCCCAATCAGTTCCTGCTCTTCATGACAATCCTGGAGGCGTACGTCAACGGCAGATGCGACCTAGCAGACCCTTGTAATAGGTAAGTGAGAAGTGGGATCGATATTTATTTGATAACAGACCCCTTAGGCAAAAACCACACGCAAATCGTTCCGCAGTCGTCCCGCAGAAAAAATGTATGGAAATGACATTAGCATGTGACAAACTCACGCTATTTTTTCCGCACTTACACCCAGTTTCTGAAAGGCTGTTCAGCGATAAAATTAACTAACAAGCTGTCAAATCTAATGCTAACTATGAATTGAGTTGCTGAAAGCTAAATCAACTTATCTCTGTGTTAGTTGACACAGCTGTCAAATTTATTACAAAATTATTAAGGAAAGACTCATTTTGGGTTTCCAAAATACATATGAATAAAACAAAATATATGATTTCAGCAATGTGACCTTGTCTAAAAATATTTCTCACGACAAATCAAATTATTAAAGACTAGCTGTACCAGCGAACTACGTTTCGCCATCTGTAGTATTATATTATCTGTGGCCATACTATTTTTTCCCGTTTTTGAAACATTTTTTTATTGATGCTCAGCTCCTATTCATCGTAGCGCGATCTTATATAGCCTAAAGCCTTCCTCGATAAATGGACTATCCAACACAAAAATAATTTTTCAATTTGAATCAGTAGTTCCTGAGATTAGCGCGTTCAAGCAAGCAAACAAACAAACAAACAAACTCTTCAGCTTTATAATATTAGTATAGATAAGTTCCGGAAACTCAAATTGATTTGACACTGCTGTTAAGATGACATGGATGTTAGTTGAACAATATTTTGATCAGCTTTTCAGAAACTGGGGGATGTCATGTCCATACATTTTTTCTGCGGAACGACTTTTTTTACGTACCCCAGGGAAGCTCTTGGCCTTCATGTCACCTGATGGTATATGTGACGATAAAGCCGAAGGTGGAAGCGAGCTTCACCTGGACTCCTCAACATCTGAGGAACTGGCTATCTTACCTTTAACTGCAGAAAAATTTGCGTGTGACTTTTGTCTAAGGTGTCTGACCATGATCGCTCATAACAATAAATAATTAAACTGCACTGGGAGTCAGATGGCGCTATACGCACCCAGAGCGGTGTCTTCGTTTCAATATTGCTTTAACCTTGCCATAAGCGATCATATTTAAGGCCTCTGATGTACGGTCGAATCAGACCAAACAAAATAATAATAATATTTTTTATTTTAATAATATTACAAAAAAAGACTCGTATAAAATTACTTCTCTTAAGTTAAGGTCGGCAGCTGTAGTAGTATGAACTGTGGTACAGTTGCCAGCGTCTTACACTACTAGAGCATCAGGAATTATTATCTCTTCAAGTTATTTTAAAACTAATTTTGTCCAGGTACACATATTGAGGTTAAAGATTGTTCAAATTACACCTGCCCCCAGCATGACCGCTAAAACGCGATATGAATATGATAAAGTGGTGGTCATGCTACGGGGACAGGAAGTAATGTATGAGTGTTACTACGAGTAGTGCTTATTCGACGCAAACTCTAGTCCAGTTTAACTCAAGTTTAAATATTATAATAAGAATTCAATATAAAGGATAATGACACCCTTTATTTATAATATTATAGTTTATAATATTATATATTATTATTTAACTTTATGTTATTTCTATTTTATATATTATATATATAAAATAGAAATAACATAAAGTTAAATAATAATTAAGGAATATATTTTTTAAATAGCTTTATTATAATTAACTTTCAACTATTTCTTTAAAATAACATAGATTTGGGCTAAATATTTACCATTTTTTCAAAGATGAAAATGAAAAATAATGGCTGGATAGCTGGCCGGCCACAGAAAAAAAAAACAAAATAAGTGGGAAAGCGGCGATCCGATCTTCATTTGTTTTTTCGAGTTGTAGAGTTCTGTTTATACTTCCGTATGTGAGATTTGTATTAAACACAATGAGTTTGTCTGATTCAGATATGGATTTAACGCCTGATTTCATAAGAGGAGAGGCTAAAGCAGAAGTTGTTGATTTATTAAAATAAAATTCACTAATTTTTTCTTAAGCTAATTCATGTTTTTATTTTTAGATTCCTTGTATTCGTTGCACAGTGTTCACCTCGTGTTACTTTCACCCCTAGGGTAACAATGTACTATTGTTTTGCTTTCCTCGTATTCGAAATGTAAAGTAGTGTTTAATTTGAGTGAACGCATCCATTTCAGTCCCGAACTATTGGCGCTCTCAATTCGTTCGGGCGCCAAAATATCTCGACTGTAATGGGTACCTACTGTTCATGTTCAGCCCTTATAAAACAGTCTACTATTTCATACTTCTAAATCAAGAAATGACGGATTTCCCAAATAACTTTCATCCCCGTCTTATCCTCATTTCACCCCCTTAGGAGATGGAGTCCGGTTAATGCACTACATAATTCTATCTTTCAGAGTAGGTAATTAAATATGCACTCTCTACTTGTAATTTTTCGCTGTGACCAGTGCCGGATTTATATTTTTGATGAGTGTAGGCCACTTCATTTCCGCCGCCCCATATGCCTATCTAAAATAATAATTTTCCATTTATGACTGGCTGTGACTGTGGGTAAATCTCTTGGTGGTTTCCAGCATAGTTACTTCATACCGTCGTTACACTTGGTTGCTGTTTGTGTTTGTTGCAATTAAGTTGTAAAACATGTGTATGACAATTAAACTAAGGTGTTATTGTGTTCCTTTCGAGACACAGTTTTGTTTTTACAGTTTGTATTCACTTTATCACTTTGTTTATTAGTTATTATTTTCAAGGGCTTTTACCTCAAATAAAATGTTATATACTCGTATTTGGTTTGGTTGATAACATTCACACAGTTACATATTAATACATCACAGTTCACTTGAAATTACTTACCTACGTTTTTCTTACTTTCAACGTTATTTACTATTTTTAATTTGAAAATAATAAGCACTCAGATATTTACATGACACTAGCGCCATCTGCACATTAACGACAAGTTTCAGAGTTTATCCAGGAAAAATATGATTATAATATTTTTATGTTGCTCCAGAGGCGCCCTTGCCGCACGGCATCAGAGGGCCCATCTTAAAAATGCATCCTGTATAGTAGCTAGCTAGGCCGGCGTAGAAGCCTTACCACCAACAAAAGCCAAGCCGAAAAACTTTGGGTCCATAAGGAGCTCACCCCCCGCCGGACTTCCCGATCAAAATATGATGCTTATAAATCAATTTAATGAATGAAATCCAAAGTTCCCACTACGAAATTTTGTCGTTTTCAAAAAGAGCATTCTAATATGCAGACGACGCCGCGGCGGCGGATCTTGAGTGTTCTTCTATGACTGTTTTCACTCATTAATTTTTATCTAATGTACGTGATACTTCTATATAAACGACATGCAACCTCTATATTTGCAGAGTATCGAGCGTAGAAAACACGGACAATGAGTATGACTTCGTCGTGGTTGGCGGAGGCACCGCGGGCTCAGTGGTCGCGGCGAGGCTGTCTGAGAATCCACAGTGGAAGGTGAGTTTGCACTTCAGATACAAATTTTAGATGGCTGGCAGAATAGTAGATATAGGCCGGTAGTTGGCGGCGCGATCTTTCTCTCCTAACTTATACCGGGTGTAACTTAACACCCTAATAACATTTAAGGGTATGTATCCATCAGAAGTAGAGATTCTGTAGGAAAAATATTAGGGCTAACAAACCTACTTTTTTCCCGTACTAACTAAATAAATTATTTTTTGGTATTAAGTGCCGACAGCCCTACGTAAGCGTACGAGGAATACTATGCTAACGTCTGTCACGTCAAGTCACGTGTCATTTTGTGTTTAAATTTCTTTTGTGTTAAAAGCCTGATTATGGTTGTCACTTGAAAGTTTTTGCATTTAATTTAAAATCAAATAACTCTGAAAGTATTGGGGTTCCAGGTCTCAGAAAAGCACCGAAGGTCCATTTAGTATCTAACTTATATGCCCCTTAAATGTTATTGGGGTGTTCAGTTACTCCCTGTATATTGAACAGATTAAGGCCCGCTTAAATTTGTCAGGGAATACTTTGGTGGATAATTTCTTATGGTGAGTCAATGGCGTAAAAATGGTTGTTTTGCATTTTTCAAGTGCACTTGATGAGATGCCATCAATACCCGTAGCAGCCACATATAAAATAATTACAAAATTTATTTTATTTTTGGCTTATGTGTATTATCTTATTAGCAAAATCTAAGATCTTATTTATAAAATAAGTATATTGCTGTCGCACTGTGTCCGCACATAGAGTTATTAGTTGTCTAACTATAACTCGGACCGAAAACACCAATAAAAAGTGCACAATAGACGTTTCGTAGTACCCTGTATCGAATTGAAATTTGAATGAAATCTGTAAAGATAAATCTTTAGTGGATGTTGATGCGTAACTGGTTATTAAAAGTATTAAGTATTGATCCTTTTGAATGCCATCATCAAATTAACTGACTACCAATAGCCATTACGACAGAACTAAGTACTCGTAAATGTTGAGAATCGGCGGTTTCGTCCCTTCCTTCGCCGTTCTAAAGGTGATTCTTGATTTTAAGGAAAGGAAGTGCGATTGTAAGATAATCGTGGAATCTTTAATGAACCTTAACCGGTTGTTAGCGACGTCCAGCAGCGGCCACAAGCGCCGGTCATGCGCGTCGTCGGAGCGCGAATCCGTGCATTGTGCGCCGCCCATTGTCCCACACCGGCTCAGATAGATATACGCAAACAATTATTGCTCATCGGAATATACGATTGTAGCAGGTAAATGACGGCCGATGCGTTCGCGTCGTCCTCAGAGGTAGGTACCTATATTTCCTGATAACTGAACGTTTGCTTTGCTCTTTCATTCGAATAGTAACAATAAGTCACGTCAAGTCGTCACGGGTCAAGTGCAATGTTGGGCTTCGTATTCGATTCGGATTCGGATTCGATTATTAAGGCTATTCAATTTCACATGATCCGTTAATATTCAAAGGAATTTGTAAGAAAATTTCCTTCACCAAAGTAGGTACATTTTATAAGTTGGTCGACTATCTCTTATTTGTAAACATTTCTTAGCGGTGATAGTTTTCTTTTGAATTTTGTTATATCGCCCCGCTTATAAGTTGTCAAAGTTGAGGAGGCGCTGAAGATCAGCCACGAACGTTTTACTTCGCTGTACAAAAAAAAAGTAAAAGTTGTTTACGTTTTCCCCAAAACACTAGGTACTGTGAATTTTTTGCTTCGTGACACACGCGCCCAAAAGGGCAGGAAGAACACCGAGAGGTTTTAGCGGGCCCAATTCTGCTAATAAGTTACAGCCGAATCGAAACTGAACCGTTGCGATCGACCAATCAGAACGCTACATTATCCCGTCATCGAACAGTTGAATAGCGATATAAGCGCTCCGATTGGTCGACCGCAACGGTTCAGTTTCGATTCGGCTGTAACTTATTAGCTGAATTGGGCCCCTGGCGCTCTGCGGTGAGCCAACAGGCTCGCCGTCTAGCCAACGGTGTTTCCCCCCAAAAAAGGTATCTATAAAGACTGTAGCTGACCTGACACTTACAAAAATTAAAAATTAGCACTATAAAACTTGATATTTCACAAACAGATCGTTGAATCGCAAAAATTATGACCACAAACCCACAATATCTTTATAAGATCTATCCAACGAAACCCCACACCATAGGATAGACGAGAAATAAAATCATCCATCTCTACTTTACCAACATTAGGGTAGGTGGACTAGGAATGGTTTTAATAAACAAGAAAATAATGTCTAAAATACGATTAAATTAAATTATTTATCCTTCCCACAAAAATCCCTGAGATCTGGGATCAAGACTTTGTCAGTCGCCACAAAAGCATTTCCAAAGAATCCTTTTGCATCTTCTTTGAACAGGGAAGCTTTTGGCCTTTGTTTCAGCTAATGGCAAGTAAGTGACGATAAACTCATTGCCATCTTCGTCCTTAAGGTCAATGATGCTTTGCCTCTATTATCGCCTATCGTCCCGAAGCTTCGTGCAATGACGCGATACACGCATATGGGACCAGTCATATTCGGCTATCGTCCCGAATATTCGGACTTCGTATGCGTTATCGGGCGTGTGGTGGTACATCAAAGGGTTTTAGCGCGCTAACTATTCGCGTTGCGTGCGTGGTCACATTAGCGTTGTTCATTTCGGCGGTTGCTTTCATTTGTTAAGGACGTGTGCGAACGACTCTAGTAAATGAAATGAAATAAATGCATCATATAATTATTTGCACACGTGTAAAAGTAAAGAAATTCGTCGTCTAATATTAATATTAAGCGTCTAGAAATTTCGCCCATCTTGGATTATTGGCCGATAGTTCGTGCAAAATGACGAAGCCGCTATAGGACCACAGTATATACGCGATAACTTTTTAGGTGTACAAAACGTCCGAAGCTTCGGCACGAATTGATTCGGGACGATAGGCGATAATGGAGCCAAAGCATTAGAATAAAAGGTGAGATAAAAGGAAATTCTCTGACATGAATAAAAAATTGTGAAGTGTAATTTTGAAGGTACTGCTGATAGAAGCTGGCGGGGATGAGCCTACGGCGTCTTCGGTGCCCGCCTGGGTGACGGCATACTGGAACAAGGACGAGACCGACTGGAACTATCACACTGAGCAGCAGCAGAAAGCGTGCTTGGCCGACGGAGGGAAATGCTCCTGGACCAGGGCGAAAATGTTAGGTAGGTCGAAGACGAATTGATCATATTTTGCTTTTGCTTACTTACAACTGCCCCCCTAGCATGACCACCGAAACACTTTATGTTTTGAGTGTGTTTTGGATATTCGTGTTGTTATTTTAGGCATTATTTATATATGAATGTCGATAAAATTTTAATGTGGCCATTGACAGTTCATGTCCAGGTATCGTTTTATCATAACGTGTTTCGCTGTGCATGCAACCTACCAGGGCTGGGAAACTCTTTTAATCTTCATCTCGCCTGATAATAAGGTCTGAGAAGGGACTCCTCAACAACTGAGGAACTGGCTATTTTATTTACCTTTAATTCATCATCATCATCACACCTCATATACGTCCCCACCTTGGGATACGAGCCTACTCTAACTAGTTATGTTAGGGCGATTAGGCCTTACTCAAGCCACGCTGGCCCAGTGCGGATTGGTTGACCTTTGAATTACTTCGCAGGTGTATGCAGGTTTCCTCACGATGTTTTGATTCACCGTAGGAAGGTCAGATAAATGTAGGTACATATGAAATTCGTGAAACGAAAAACATCTTTTACCTTTAATTATCATAATGCTATAAACATTGTTATTATGGCGACAAAGTTAGATAAGACGGTGGTAGCTAGAGCCAGGTGGACTCAGCAGCTCTACAGTTCAAAAAAACAAAAGTCTTTAAATTTCCTTAGTTGAAAATTGAAATATCATTTTGTAAGAATAGTGAGAACATTATTGTCGCTCTTAGACGTTTGTGTTCCTTGGGGAAAGTTGCTCAGTTTCACAAGTAGAATTGTGTTCTCTTTTTGCGGAAGCAGTTGCATTACATCCTGTATAAGCATTTGTTTGTAAGATTGCTATATTATTTAACGTATTTAAAGGCAGTGAAGTTGCTGGGTATTGTGACTTGACACGTTATATCAGAAATTGACAACGTACATTGATGACATTGGAGGAGTTGTCAATTTGAGTAACTTACATGTACCGAATGCAACTGTAGTAAATTAAATCAGGTGGAAAGACTACTTGTTTGCCAACTAACTTATATGAAAAAGTTAATAATAATACAATTTTGATTCATTCATCACCCCAGGTGGTTGCTCGGTGACCAACGGCATGATGTACATGCGCGGCCACGCCGCCGACTACGACGGCTGGGCCGTCAACGGCGCCAAGGGCTGGTCCTGGTTCGACGTGATGCCCTACTTCCTCAAGAGCGAGGACAACAAAGAGATCGGGAACGGCGTGTCTGGACAGTATCATTCAACCGGCGGGCCTATACCGGTGCAGAAGGTTGGACTTCTTATTTACTGCGTGTTCTTGCCTTAACTCCTTTGCCTTAGATTAACCAGAGATTAATCCACAGATTAACATAATAAGCTTGTTAGTCATTCAATAAGCTATGATCTGACAATAAATACGAACCAGGTGTGTGGTAATGTCAATCTCGGAGTTCACGAACTCATGACCAATCAGCACACATTATCTGGTGGTCGGACTGCAGCCTTCCGACCAATCATGAAGAGTCAGATGATCGAAGTGCAGCCTTCCGACCAATCATGATGAATCAGATGATCGAAGTGAGTTTAGCAAGACATTTTATTGTCTGTATTAGCCAGGGACTGTAGGCAAACTATTGATCTCCCATAGCCTGCAGTCCCTGCCGCTTGAGAATTATATCTTTGTGCCAAGAAGATTTTCACTCAGTTTTTAAGTATATCAAAGATAAGAAGGTTTCGGTGACAGGTGGAATGTTTCCGTTTCATGCATACTAGTTTTCATGATTAAAAATATTGTTTTAAAATATAACTTATCTCTTTAGGTTATTTTTATCAAAAATGCAATAATTACCTACATAATTCCACAATTAATAAAAACAGAAATCAGTCCAGCAAAATTAAATTATAATTCTAAAAAAATATGTTTAAACTTTACAAATAAAATATTTGTGTAAAGTATTTGTTCCGATTCACGACTCAAATATATACTTAATTAAACAAATATTTTTTCAGAATTATAAATAATCATATTTAACTGCACTGATATTCATGTTTCTATTTAATGTGGAATTAATTATTGCATTGTTGATAAAAATTAACCGATGAGATGTAATATTTAAAAACAATATTTTTAATCATGGAAACTAGTATGCATGAAACGGAAAAATTCGCCCTGTCACTGAAACCTTCTTACCTTCAATAGACTATAGTTAGTGATAATGGTAAAGGCTTTCCGGAAGTACAACAGCGGACCTAAAAAGGCCGCATCGCAGAATCATAATACGAATCATATTATGAATGGAGTGCAATTCATCATAAGCAATTATTCTATTTGACAGCTTTGTATGAATGTTCGTAAAATGGTCCACAAATTGGGCATTGCTAAAGTGTCATTTGGGACCATTTTACGAATATTCATACAAAACTGTCAAATAGAATTTGCATATGATGAATTGCACTCAATTCATAATATGATTCGTATTATGATTCTGCGATGCGGCCTTTTTAGGTCCGCTGCAAACAATATTTGAAGATGGAATGCGTACCATTGAAGCTGCCTTATGAATGTTTGGTTCCAAATACAAAAAATAGGATTCAAGCATGATAATAAATGTTTTGTCTGTCACTATGAATGTTCGTTTCGCTAGTTCTCGTACGCGCCGCTGTTCGCACACGACGTAGTGTCGGCCGCCATAGAGCTGGGGTACCCGCCCACCAGCGACCTCAACGGAGACACCATCACCGGCTTCACCATAGCGCAGACACAAAACAAGTGGGTATTTTTACAAGAAGCATTAATATTTAGTCTCTAATATGCTCCTAGATCAAATCTCTTCTTTCTTAGTCTTAGTCCATAGTGAAAATACATAACTGATTTTGCACAGGTCCTATTGCAATATTTAAATTTAATTTCAAAATGGCCGTCGCTCTTATACTTAGTTGCTACATACATTTCAAGCGCGGATCCACCGTTATGGGCACGATGGGCATGCCCACAACCATAATAGTCGCTTTGACATCACGCTTTTGGGTCAAATGAAAAGGCTCGAAAACTATAGTTTATGATAATGATTATTGTGTTTTTTTAAATGTTTCCGTATTTTCATTTAATTTTACTATCCAAGACCATAGTCAAGAAACATCATGTTGTTCCTACGCTGCGCGTGAACGAGATTGTCAATTAGCTATATTTACGTAGCTATCCGTTAAATCGCTTGTGAGGTTTTTAATTTCTTATGAAATATATTATTCCATCTATAATCCAGGGCCGGAGTCAGATTTAGTTCCGGCATGGACAATTGGACATTATATTTTTTCATAGCAAATCCTCACTAAAATCGTGATTTAGTACCTACCAGCGTCGCCAGCAGTCTTTAATAAAAAAATCTTGTTGTAATGCAGGGCCGGCTCCAGGTTTAGTACTGCGCGAGCGTTCCTCCGTCCAGCTTCGCGCCGGGAGAACCTGCACGTGCTATTAAACGCGCACGTGACCAAGGTCGTCATTAACCCCGCCTCCAAGAAGGTTACAGGGGTTGAATACCTCAAAGACGGGCTGAAGAAGGTTGTGGATGTCAGGAAAGAGGTACGTGTTACATTTTGGTCACTAAATTAACTCTCGAAGTTTACGGGGGCTGAGTATCTCAGGAAGGACAGAAGGTCGTCGATGTTCGGAACGATGTACGTATTATCCCTCATCATTACCCCTGCTTCCAAGAATGTCACGGAGGTCCTGGCTCCCAAGAAGATCATGGAGGTCGAGATAGGTACCTTAAGGGCGGTCAGAATAAGGTCGTGGATATCAGAAAAAGGTACGGAGTATTGCCCTATATAAAGTACATTTATGTATATCAAAGAGGATCAGATGTAGGTTGAAAATTTCAAAAAAGAGGTTCGTATATTAATTATTATTGTTGTTTGTGATTTTTTCTTAAGTTATGACTTAGCTGTGTTCCATATCTAAAACAATACAAAACCTTTTTAAATCTGCCTGGCTATCTGCCACCATCATACTTAAATGTAAAATAACCATCATCCTGTCCGCCACAAAACTTCTATTGCTGGACTCCGTCGTGAAGTTACACTTAGGTTCACACCCTCTATAAAAATATGAGTATCTATGGAAAAAATGAATCAGCCATCTTAAAGCTAGTTTATCTCAACATTTTGTTCACAGGCGATAATCTCTGGAGGCACCATCAACTCTCCGCAAATCCTGATGCTGTCCGGCATCGGTCCCCGCGAGACCTTGGACAAATTCAACATCCCCGTGATCAACGACCTGCCTGGCGTGGGGCAGAACCTGCAGAACCACGTGGGAGTACATCTCAGCTTCACCCTGACGAAGGAGCCTGAAGTGCCCGAGCTGAACTGGGCGACGGCCATGGAGTATATGCTGAGGAGGGAAGGGCCTCTCTCTGCTACGGGATTATCTCAGGTACCTACATACTCGTATATACGTATTTTTTATCAATTCTCTTAATACATGCAAACAATGAAACCCCGAATCTTGAGGTTCTATGTAAGTTTCTACGGGCTCCTTCTTCACGGGCTCCCACACACCATCGATGTCGATTACCAGAAAACGACTGTGGACGTCTACCGACCATCTCTCCCTAAGGACGCTTGAACGTCTCCAGCGGCCGTACCGCCTAACTCAAAGCGAGCACTCGCTATCGTTATCATGACATTAGAACAATAGTTTTAATGTCACAGATGACATTAGAGCTATTGTTCTAATGTCACGAAGCGATAGCGAGTGATCGCTATGAGTTAGGCGGTAGCCCCCCAGGAGTAAGAACTTTTAAAACAAAATTATTATATTTTTTTGCTTGGGTAAAGAAGTTAAATGTAACATATTCATTAAATTAAGCGCCATCCAGTAGGTAAATAATCCATAGTACTTATTATAAAAATCTTTAGCACCGCACCGTGCAAAATTGTATAGCGCCATCTAGTGCAAAACCGTAGCAACTGTATAATAACATTAAATTCGATAAAGATTAAAATTGTTCGGGCAGAATATTATAGAATTATTTGTAATTTACTATTATTGAAACCCAATCCGCACTGGGCCAGCGTGGTTGACTAAGGCCTAAACACCCTAACTTTAGGTTAGGCTCGAGCCCCTCGGTGGGGACATATATAGGTAAGCTGTTGTGATGAAAAACTTTTTATTAATTTTCAGGAATGATTCAGTATTAATTTGTCAGTTCATTTCATATCCATTCAGTTTATACAATAAAAGATTTATATAAATTATCAACAAAATTTAAGTTAGCAATAGGTCAGCGCCATCTAGATATAAAGCGGGAATAGGAGCTTTCTTATAGTTGTATAATATTGGAAGTCTATACCTAACCTATACTTATTATTTTTTGTCTATAGTAAGACAGTGGTTATCATTTCAACACTGGCTATATAAGTGTGTAATTGATGGTAAAATTCGATAGTTAACAGGCATAGTGAACTCTCGGTACGCCCCCTCCGGCGGGAGGCAGCCGGACGTGCAGTTCTTCTTCGGGGGCTACTACGCATCGTGCAGTGACGGTGTCACCTACGAACGGGATAACGTAAAGGAACACAGAGAAGTTACGTAAGTACCTATCCACAGAACGTATACGAATGTCCACAAAAAAGGCATTTTTTCTCGAAAACTACCTTATATTTGAAGGTGAAGTTTGGCAAAGAGGTAGATTACCTACTTTGTGCAGACGAGGTTAAGGGATTACCCTACTAAGATGGCAGATTATTAGTTATTATTGGAATATTATAATTTTTGAAGTTTGAATAAAAGCCAAAATTGTGTACCCAGTCCATGCAGGTAGAGCGCGAGCGTAAAACTAGCATGAATATTTTTGTTTATCTTAAAATATGTTTTATAGATTGAAACTTATTATTAATTTCCCAATTTTTGTTAAACAACCTGAGTCGTAACATTTAGTTTCGAGCCCGGATTATTCTGGACACCGTATAATCAAAATCAAAATATTTTATTCAACTTGGATTTTACAATCTCTTTTGAAAGTCAAGGAAGCTACGCCAATGGTTCACAAGTCTACGGCGGGAGACCTTGTACTGGAAAGAACCAGCAAGAAAACCAGCAAGGGCTATTTTTTTCTCCCTGTATTGTTACACAGTCGTCAATTGGAAGCTGACCTCAAGGCAAAAATTTGAGCTCAACTTCCATAACAAATTTAGATTTGTCAGTTCTCTTCTTAGTACAACGTTGCCAATACTACTTAATGAATAGTTATACGCAACAACACGATTATTTACATTATTATCATTAATAATTTCTTCAAATTAACACCAGGCATTGGCATCTTGTAAATAATCTTTGACTTTATAATATCCTTTACTCATCAGAGTCTTTTTTACATGCGCTTTAAACTTATCAAAAGTTACACTTTGTGGGACTTTGTTGTAAAAAGTTATACATTTCCCCATAAATGAGCCTCTAGTTTTTTGGAGCCTGTACGTTGGAACGGCAAGTTTATTTTTATTTCTTGTGTTTAAATGGTGAAGTTGGAAATTGGTTTCAAATGTATTATAATTTTTATAGACATAAATCAAATTTTCATAAATGTACTGTCCTGCTAAAGTCAATATGCTAATTTCTCTAAATAAATCTCTGTATCTGTATAAAGTCTCCGCTTTTCACGAGGGCATTCTATATCCACTCTACCGTCTCGGTCTGACAGTAGGTGTGCGTGGAACTTTTCAAATAACTGCATCTATACTCCCATCGCAGTATATCGGCGATCGCGCTGCAGCCGCGCAGCCGCGGCTACCTGACCATCCAGTCCGTGGACCCGCTGGTGCCGCCCACCATGCAGCCCAACTACTTCTTGGACGAACACGAGCTCGACGTCATAGTGGACGCCGCGAACATCGCCTACAGGCTGGCCAACACCACGGTACGTGACGTAGGGACGGTCTATTCCCAGATAGCATGCAACCTTGTCAAACTTGAGGCAAGTTTGAATCAAACTTTCTAGTTTCCCAACAACAAGCTTGCATCATGTTTGTTTTAAGCTTGCATGATGCTTGTTTTTTCAATAACGCAATGTACATACAATATTGTATCAACAAACTAGTCGCTTTTTAAAGTTTGTTGGGGCAATATTGTACATTGTACATTGCTACATTGCAACATTGTATACTGCCGAAAAAAATAAAAATGACGCAAGTTTGTCAGTGTGAACTAGAAAGTTTGATTCAAACTTGCACGACAAGCAATTGCTATCTGGATTGTAAACTTACCATATCGCTTACAGACTGGTCACAGATCAGCACCGCTGACGACACAGTTAGCGCAGAGGTAGAGTGATCACCTACTGCGCAACGGGTCGCGGGTTCGATTTTGTATGGCCTACAGAAATTTGTTCCGGTCTGGGCGTATGTGCATGTGACATTCTATGTTTGTAACTGCACCCACGACTCAACAGAAAATCACATTGTGGGGCGACGTTTTTTTTTAAAAAGAAACAAAAACAAAACAAAACGTTATGTGACGTAGGGACGGTCTCTACTGCAGTTTAAACACATCGGCTACAAATTAGCCAACATGATATTGGCCATATAATATAACCTTCTTTATTTACCCTGAGGTCAGACTCAACCACGGTAAGCGACACTGGGTAAATAAAAAATGTTACTGTTTAGTCTAACGTAGGTCCTACGTTTGTTTTGTCAAATATTTCACCGTCATTATTTACTGTGAGGTCAACCTTGACTCGATTATTCATCGATAATGTGGTTTAAAACTGAGCGGTGCGAGGATTCTTCGCGGATGCTTTTCTTATTACTTACCGAGTTCTTGTCCCCGCACACAATTTTTACTAGCTCCATACAAAATTTAATCGAAAGATGAAAATGAAGTGTAACTATTATTGTTTTTACCTCGATCACCGCTCAGCATCCTAGCGCATGGTGGTTGAAAAGGCACATTTATGGTGGACCAGTACACAAGGTGACCCACTGAAATAACTTTTATACTACACCTGATCGGAATAGCAGTCATTATTCCCTCAAAAGTGAAAGAGAAAGTTAGTTTTTTCTACGACCTAAATAAGCGGGAGGAAAAGTTATATAAAAATCCATTTCTATCGTGTTCTAGCGGGAGGAAAAGTGATACTAAATTCCATTTCTAACCTGTTAGAGCCTCCGCGGGGTGGAGGCAGGGGAACGCGCTCCTCCACTCACCACGACCTGACCTGCGCTAAGTTTTGCCTCGTTGCAAGGTGGCTGTATGATCTCAGATCTCTGTGTTATCATAAAAAAAGAAGAGAAGCCCGAATTTTTCATCAAATCTGTGGATTTATTTATCGTAATTTTTTGTTACGACGTGAGTTTATTACGTAATTAAAATGTCGAATTCTAGTAGTGGAAGTGATATTGAGATGACATGACACCTATACAAATGTAATAGGTACTAATATTTTCATACTAATATAATTTTATAAACAATTTAAATCACACACGTTTTTATAATGTTCCTCATAGGTGTAGTATAAAGCACTATGTAGCACTTGGGAGAAAGTCCGATTCCTAGCTTGGGAGTATTGTGGACCCCGGCTGCGCCTTCGGGCCACAAACTGCTCCCTCGCTAGTAATCGGTCACTTTCGTCCCGCGGTGAACAATGTACTATTTTCTGTCATAGATAATGCGCGAGAAGTACGGCATGAAGCCGACGGACGGGTACGGGTCGGAGGAGTGCGGCGAGAGCCAGGAGAGTCCGTCGGACGAGTTCCTGCGCTGCCTGGCGATGTTCCACACCGCGCCCGAGAACCACCAGGCGGGCACCTGCAAGATGGGGCCCGACTCCGACCCCATGGCCGTGGTGGACATGCAGCTTAAGGTCCACGGGATTGAGGGTAGGTTCTTTTCGTACGGCTAGCAAACACATAACAAACAATATGCAAAAAATCGTAAACAAGATAGTCACAGATCACAAAAAAGCATGCACTATGATACTACGCGCGGCTATTGACATTCAGAAACACTCGAAATGGAATATTCCATTTGCGTGGGACCTTAAAATCTTAAGCCCGTCCACAGACTGTCGAAACCATAGATACAGTGAGCGTCACTGAATCTATGGTTTCGACAGTCTATGAGTGAGCTTTGTATGTGTAACGGACCCTACGGATCACATAAATATATTATTATGAGATGACTATAGTAGGTAGGTACTTATTCCTACTCTATGACACCCATCATCTTTGGTCTTTGATTGGTCATCCCACTACCACGAGTTCTGAAAAGCGTCAGCGTCGGCTAGATAATTAAAACGTTTTAAAACCAATTTACGTGTAAATCCGGAGAGTTGTGTTATTTGAATATGTAGTAAGTACTCATCCACAATATGACAACAGTATTAATAAACAAGATGTTAAGCGGTCACCATAGCCTATCTTGCAGGAATACAACATGACTTTATTTGTTTGCAATGTTCTGTGATATTCTCACTTCAACACCGTTAAAGATTATCCACGAGATTGAGGGTAGATGTTATTGTAATCTGGGGGGTTATTGTCTAAGAAAAAATCTATCGCGGTCGCTTACAGTTTGACAGTCGCAGTCCATCCATTACTCCTTTATAAAAGGAAGATAGCACAGAGTGTTGTGTTCACGGCGCAATGGCTGCCAAATTATAAGCGATCGTGATAGATTTTTTCTTAGACAATAACCCACCTGGAGACCTATTTTTGAATTACGTATGCGATTTAGAAATCACCGCTGACTAAATAGTCAGCGATGACTTTGAAGTCACGAATTCCTAAACATCCTATTTTTGAAAGTCGAACGCAGAGCTGCCAACATAGATAAAGGTACGAGTTCGGTTCCACGCAGAATGTAGCGGTTTTCGGTATATACGGCTAAAAATTCATTGCAACTAGGCCAAAATATAAGAAAATACTGGTCTAAGTTTGTTTGTGACACAAATTTAAAAGATTTTAAACTTATACACGGTTATTTTTTTATCACCCTGGAAAATGTTAAGGACGCTTCAGGACACGTCCAATATTATATTTAAAAAAATGAAATAAAAAAATATAAAAAATTATAAAATCTAAAAAAATCTCTAAAAATGCTTCTCTCAACTAGTGCAGCATTTTTTTATTAAAAAAAAATTTAGTGAGTTATTTTTTTTTATTTATATTTAAATCATTCTAATACCATGTCGTGAAGCGTCCCTTAAATTTTCCAGAGTGATAAAAAATAACCGTGTATATTTACTTATTTAACAAATTTTAAAAATTTTAAATCCAACTCAAAATCAACACACATCAACTTCAAACTTGTCAATATGTTATCTAAACAAAACACAGATAACGTTTCCACAGTTATGTATGACTTGTTTACGAGTGGGTGAGGGCACTCGTAATGAAATCACATCCGTGACTAAGGTAGTCACTTAAGTGATATTCAAAAATAAGAATTATTGAAAATCGGTGATTATTAGTCACATCGGTGATTTCGAAGTCGCATACGTAATTCAAAAATAGGTCTCCAGGTCATCATGACTTGTTGATATTATCAATGTGATGCTTGAACGATGGAGGCGGACTGGTCCTATGGCTGTATGGCTGTATATGACCACAGATTTTTAATACTTTAACCTATTATATCTATGCATACGGCTAACTGTGTGGCTGACCCCAGCCGGGCCACAAAAAAAAACAGCAAACAGATTTTCGCTATGTCGTTTGGTTTCGGAGATCTGTGTGGCCCGGCTGGGGTAACGTAGGTATCCCCAGCCGGGCCACACAGATCTCTGAAACGCGCAAGCGATAAACTCTGAAACTTGCCGACAAACTGACAAACTCTAGACATTATAGCGACATACTCAAACAATCTATTTTTCACAGTTTTTTTTGTGGCCCGGCTGGGGTTAGCCACACCGGCTAACTTGATGATTAGTGACTACCGTAGCCTATGGAGACTCAATCTCAATCCGACAGCACAAAATTACTATCAGCGTCTCTCAACGTCTTCTAGTTGGGTTAGATCAGTCTGTAGTTTAAGTAATTTTTAATATTTTTTATCGATGAAAATTTCGAATTTTATGTCGTCATCGCTAAGTAACACCAACCTCTATCGCCATCGTTAAGTAACTCCGTAAATATTACAAAGCTAATTAATCATGTATACAGGATTACTTATGGTCACAGGTAATACAAGGTGAAAATCCAGACACTTTCAAAATATTTAAATGCTTTTTAAAATTTTAGATACTTACAATGAATTATTCAAAAGTCTTTGAATGCATTTTAATTATTTTAGAAAATAAGGGAATGTTTCCTTTCCCCAAATGCCACCGTCAACATTTTTACGGTACTTTTCTTCCAATGACAGTCTTTCTTTTCCGAAGTTTTTTGATTGATACTAAAATAATACTTATCCCTTTTTACACAGGTCTTAGAGTCGCAGATGCTTCAATCATGCCTACAGTCGTTACAAGTAAGTTGAAAATAAAATATTTCAACTACACCTATAAAGTAGGGAAAGTGATAGCATGGCTCGTTTATGCCCAGTATTTCGTCTAATGGCCGGTATACACTTTGTTTAGTTAAGTGCTTAGTGTTTAGTAGACTGTTTAGTGTTAAGTGATTAGTAGGTGCTGTCCCTACACTGTTTAGTGAACGGTGTTTAGTGTATTTGTTCATTATATGGACCAAACACTAAACAGATCTGTCCAGACGTGTTTAGTGAGTGTTTAGCTGCAAGTGAGGGGTGAAGGCGGGAGAGCGGGAGGGGCGACTCGCAGAAAAAATAGAACGCGTTCTTATTCGCTAAACACTAAACACTAAACAGAAGCTGTCCGGACGTGTTTTTTTACTAAACACTTAACACTAAACAAGCCACTCGCACTAAACAAAGTGTGTACCGGCCATAAGCACGAGTCATTTGGTTCGGTTCCGCGAACGCGAAGTTTTATTAAGATTTCAAATATTTTAAGGATATATTGTTTTCTTTTTTTATACAACAAAGATACCAACCCGCGCATGGGACTCAGATGCAGTCTCGCGCTGGTGAAATCAAACATGAAATTGCAATATTAATTACTAAAATACTTTTTAATATCAATTATGTCGTGACTCCGCATGCGCCTATCGTCCCGAAGCATCGTGCTATGACGCGATACACCCAGATGGGACCGTCATATTTGGCTGTCGTCGCGAATATTCGGACTTCGTATGCGTTATCGGGCGTGTGGCGGTACATCAAAGGGTTTTAAGCGCGCTAACTATTCGCGTTGCGTGGTCACACTAGCGTTGTTCATTTCAGGGGTTGCTTTCATTCGTTAAAGACGTGTGCGAATGACTAGTAAATGACATAAAATGGAGGATGGATAAATGCATCATATAATTATTAGCACACATGTAGAAGTAAAGAAATTCGTCGTCTATAATTAAACGTCTAGAAATTTCGGCTATCTTGGATTATTGCACGACTATTGGACGATAGTTCGTGCGCAATGACGAAGCCGCTATTCGGACCACAGTATACAGGGTGTAACTGAATACCCCAATAACATTTAAGGGTATGTATCCATCAGAAGTAGAGATACTGTAAAAAAAATATTAGGGCGAACAAACCTACTTTTTTTCCCATACAAACTAAATAAATTATTTTTTAGTATTAAGTGCCGACAACCGAAGGAGGAATACTACGCTCACGTCATACAAACTAAATAAATATTTTTTTGGTATTAAGTGCCGACAGCCTTACGTAAGCGTAGGAGGAATACTACGCTCACGTCTGTCACGTGTCATTTTGTGTTTAAATTTCTTTTCTGTTAAGAGCTGATTATGGTTGTCACTTAAAAGTTTTGCTTTCAGTTTAAAATCAAATAAATCTGAAAGTATAGGGATTCCAGATCTCAGACAAGCACCGAAGGTCCATTTAGTATCTAACTTATATGCCCCTTAAATATTATTGGGGTGTTCAGTTACACCCGGTATACGCGATAACTTTTTAGTGTACAAAACGTTCGAAGCTTCGGCACGAATTGATTCGGGACGATAGGCGGCGCATATAGAGCCAAAGTGTTATGATACTATTACAATTATCAGGCAACACAGCGGCTCCTACAGTGATGATAGCGGAGAGAGCTGCCGAGTTTGTAGTGACGCGCCACCAGCTCGTGAAGCGAGGGCCTGACAGCCAGCTGGAGACCAGGTTCGGGTCGCCGGAACAGGACAACGGCGGACAGGCCAGCAATGAAGGAGACAGGTCAAACAACCGTTTTATTATTATTATTTCCTTAGCGACGAGTGAATTTCCCGCTATAGTAGCGCTGGTATAGCGCGACCTACTTTTTCGTTTAAAGAGGCTTACAACGCAGAGCTGAGCTTATTGAGCCCTACTTAAAACTTTTTTTTAGCAAAACCTGTTTAATATACCGTAGTAAAAAAATATATGTTACTCTTGAAAATATTTTTGAAAACATCCATGTCCCCAAAACAAATTTTAATCAAAATTTCTCGTTAAAAAAATTGCAAAAGACCCATCAAATACAGCTTCCAGAAAAAAATCCGAGTTATTTAACAAAGGTTATTTAATCCGAGTTATTTAATTCAGGGAATTAATTCGTTTTACTTAATTTGATAATATTGATGTTTCATATCTTCAAATAAGTTACTAGTTTCTTTTAAAAAACATATATTTTGATTTTTTCGCTCAATTTCAATAACGCACCGCGCCCGTAATCCAATACAAATCATGTCTCAAGGTCGTTGGCGTTACTCAGCCTCTTAAAATAATATGACTGACTCTACTATGTCTATTGTCGTGGGTTGATTTTGGACGTATCAAAAAATTGTGATGATACTAAAATTAGTTGTTCCAGACCATCAACTAAAACTTTAAATAAATTAAATATACTCTAAATAAAATATTAAAAGAGAAATGCTACTATAGTATTTGTTATTTTAGTTAAACAAGTAATGCTTAAATTTAAAATGATGTAAGTGCAGCCGGAGGATTTTCGTAAGCTAATTCTATGCCTCCTAATAAAAGATCACTGTCAATAATGACAATACTACGAATATAATATTTAAACAAATAACTACAAGCTTAGAGCAGGTTAAATGATCTAAGACTACAAGTGTATTTTACAAATAAATATTTTTTTAAATATCTGTTAATTTATCGAGTAAAACTCTCAAGTTTGTCGTAATGTAACTCCTCATACATTTTTTTGAAATGTTATTAATTATTCGAATCTCGAAAATACGAGAATACAGCGATTTAATGTTGCGACACCTAGTCGATGCCTACTGCTTTACGAAAACGCATTAACCAGCACGAATAACAAATAAAAAAAAACACTTTCCGTCTTATTGACGCTGTCTCTATCTGTGTATATTAAAAAAATAATATAAATAGAAATAGAAAACATTTATTCGACACAGACACAAATCAACAAGATACACATAGTAGGTACAACAGATTATATAATAAAAACAAATTACTTAAATGGGACATAAATGTGCTGAGCTGAGTTTAAGGGATATTTCAAATTAACACAAGTGAAAGCACACTACCAAGACTAGCTTTCTATCTAGAGTTCGAGGGGATACTAGGGGCGACGGAGGGGCGTCCCCCAGCGGGCCACTGCGACCTGTACCTACAGATCTATTGTGGCCGACCCCTCTATTTTAAAGGTCTCCAAATAGGCCCGCGGCGTTGAAAAAGCCAATAACCTTTGGAGACAGAGCCTTCGCATCATGTGGTGGCAGACCAGGTGGGTGATTTTGTAACTCATCGGCAATCGACTATCGCATCGATTTGATAATTCTGTTTGATTAAAACGGATTTTTAAAATGTTTAACGTTTTGTAATGTCGTCGTCTAAGTAGTCTTGGTATATTTGTGGAATAAATCAACCAATACTTATAGCTAATGAACATAATTTCGCTCTTCTTTATTAAGTCATGCAGTCTGATAACGATTGCCGATCAATCGATGAGTTACAAAATCACCACCTAGGTCCACCCAGAGCTCGGCTCCTTGTGTGGATGAGAGCATGACATTCACAATTCAAGACTAGCTTTAGCCTAGAGACCCAATTCTGCTAATAGGTTACAGCCGAATCGAAACTAAGCCATTGCGATCGACCAATGGGAGCGCCATTCAACCGTTCGATGATGTGATTACTTATGTGGTGTTCTCGTGGCTATTACCGATCTCATGGTTTTGCAAATGATATCATATGATATCATTGTGCAAAAGGAAAAATACGATTTCCGGTCAGTTTTTAGATCATTTGTTCATTATTCAATGATGACATCATTGAAATTATGCCATAGTGATGATATAATTGGAGATCGGTAATACGAAATGCATATTATTATTTTATTTCATGACTTCTTTTTCTCAAATTTATACCATGTCATACGATGAAAGATCCATAATTGACCTGCTGGTTTAGACCGGATTTTGTAATAAGACCGTATTCTGTACCTATTTTAAATTGAGAAGAATAGCTAATTTTCCGTTTTTAATGATTTTATACAACACATACGTTTAAGAGTCAATAACACAGCCAAACAATGAGCGTTAATTAACACATCAATTCAAAGAAACGCTATTTATTTCTAGATGGACGTTAGGAGAGTACGGTAGCAACGAGCCGAAGCCAATCGAGAACCAGACGAACAAAGGCCAGGGGATCTGGGACCACCGCTGGAAGCCGTGGGACAAGCACTGGCAGCACTGGAAGCCGGGCTTCGTGCACAATCCGGACTGGCACAAGAGAAACAACTTCCAACAGTATCAGAACTCTAGATAGACCATGTTTTGATGTTTAGATTAAGAATTTTCTTTAAGAAGTGCAATAAACTTTACAATAGATCTATACTAATATTATAAAGCTGAAGAGTTTGTTTGTTTGGTTGAACGCGCTAATCTCTGAAACTACTGGTCCGAATTGATAAATTATTTTTGTGTTAGATAGTCCATTTATCGAGGAAGGCTTTAGGCTATGTAATATCACGCTACGACCAATAGGAGAGGAGAATCAATGAAAAATGTTGCTAAAGCGGGAAATATATAGAAGATACGAAGCTAAGAACGCGTTGAAGTCTTTTAAGGCGAAATGTAGTTCGCAGGCACAGCTAGTAAAATAATATGTGTTAGGCAAACGTTTCCAATAATATTTGAAATACACAATTTAAATTGGTTCATTACACGGTCTCGCCTACCTACCGCCATAAACTTAATAAGAGCGACTAATTCAACGGCCACAAAATACGACGTTACAACTCAACCAAGCTAAGTTTGCACCTCGCTAGAATGCGGCGCCCGCCCGCTTCCCCGCCCACCTTCCCGCGATCACGATCTAATTATACAAGTAAAACCTAACAAATATTTGTTTACTTTTTAAAAGTCATAGCGAATCCTTTTTTGCAGACCGTACCTAAGCGTCAGTGTTAGGTAATCGACGCGAGGTGCAAACTTAGCTTGGTTGAGTTAAACGCGTATAAAACGCAATAGTTTTATGTTAATTTCACATAATTAACAACATAGCGATTCTTTAAACACATTACGCGTTAATTGTATTTAGTGAGAGTTAATAATAAGTAGGCAAACATTCCCAATAATATCCGATACGCACTATTTTAACTTACCTACCGCCATTAACTTGATAAAAGCGACCAACACAACAGCCATAAAATACGACTAACGTTAAACTTAACTTGTTTCTGTCAATTCAAACATATTAACGACAAAGCGATTTTTTAAACATATTTAGCGTTAATTGTATTTTGTGGGAATAAATCCGCCATCCAACGATAAACAGTAGGTTATCTACATATTATGTGCCAAATATACAAATCAATGTTGTGTGATTGAATAAGAAACATAGAACTAGGTACATACAGGTTTACTTTTTTATCACCCAAAAAAATTTACGAGACGCTTCAGGACACGTTCATTATTATATAAAAATGTAAAAAGTTATAAAAATTAAATAGATGAGTTATTTTTTTATTAATATTTAAATCATTATACTAACGTGTCCTGAAACGTCCCTTAAAAATTTCCAGGGTTATAAAAAAGTAACCCTGTTTAATCATTTAAATTGATTTATATAAAACCTAGTATGACATGTTTTTTGTCCACATCGGCAACTTCATGATAATCAGGAACAACATTTATACATAAACTAGCTGTGCTGGCGAACTACGTTTCGCCATAATAAAAAATAGTTTACGACCTATTCTAAGACCTACCGAATGTACACAAAAAATTTCATAAAGATCGGTCAATCTGTTTCGGAGGAGTTCGGTAACAAACACTGTGACACGAGAATTTTATAAATTAGATATAAAATTCTCGTGTCACAGTGTTTGTTACCGAACTCCTCCGAAACGGCTTGACCGATCTTTGATTTTTTTTGTAAAATAGTAATTTTGTATAAATTAGATATAAAATTCTCGTGTCACAGTGTTTGTTACCGAACTCCTCCGAATCGGCTTGACCGATCTTTATGAATTTTTTTGTGTATATTCAGTAGGTCTGAGAATAGGTCGTAAACTATTTTTTATTACGGCGAAACGTAAGTTCGCCGATATTATGGCGAAACGTAGTTCGCCGGCACAGCTAGTATTAGAAGATTTATTCAAGAAATTATTAAGAAATAACTGCCCATTTCCACAATTTTACACAGTAGGTAACGAAAATAGAGTTAATGGAATTTGAAAGTCAAGGACACATTACATTATAATTTACTTCATTGTTCGCCTTTGAAGAAGTCTCGTCTCGATTGAATTATTAGCCCAGTATTCAAAGATGATAATTATTAGAGCAAACTAAAATTCATTCACTACATTATTTAATAGAATTGTCGATTATGTCAGTCTTCCTCTGATTTGATCAAAATTCAACTTATAACTATAATAAATATATGCTATTAGTGACGAATCTGGCAATATGTTTCTATATATAAAACCTAGAGAGAAAAACCGTCAATCAAATAGTCATAAGCACCCGGTCAATAAGTGGTGTGTAATTACTACATACACTTAGTATAATGACGTGAATGTTCTGTAAATATGACTTTAAATTCGCCACATTGGTAATACTATGTGTCTAATATCAATAAACATACCTGTGGCAAGAACTTTCTTTTATTTCATTTGAAATCCATATACTCAAACAAAGCTATGTAGTAAGTAAGGCTATGTAGTATATAGTATAGTAAGTATTGTACGTCCTTCAGGCTGCGGGAACCACTGAAGGCTCTAATTTTCTTTAAATCTGACTTTAAATTCGCCACATTGGCAATACTAAGCGTCTAATATCAATAAACATACCTGTGGCAAGAACTTTGTCTTTTATTTCATTTGAAATCCATATACTCAAACAAGGCTATGTAGTATATAGTATAGTAAGTATTGTACGTCCTTCAGGCTGCGGGAACCACTGAAGGCTCTAATTTTCTTTAAATCTGACTTTAAATTCGCCACATTGGCAATACTAAGCGTCTAATATCAATAAACATACCTGTGGCAAGAACTTTGTCTTTTATTTCATTTGAAATCCATATACTCAAACAAGGCTATGTAGTATATAGTATAGTAAGTATTGTACGTCCTTCAGGCTGCGGGAACCACTGAAGGCTCTAATTTTCTTTAAATCTGACTTTAAATTCGCCACATTGGCAATACTAAACGTCTAATATCAATAAACATACCTGTGGCAAGAACTTTGTCTTTTATTTCATTTGAAATCCATATACTCAAACAAGGCTATGTAGTAAGTAAGGCTATGTAGTATATAGTATAGTAAGTATTGTACGTCCTTCAGGCTGCGGGAACCACTGAAGGCTCTAATTTTCTTTAAATCTGACTTTAAATTCGCCACATTAGTTGGTCCCATAGGTAAAGTTGTTCAGATTGCTTGTCTGAACAAGCACACAAAATTTTTGTCATAACTAAAAAATAAACTTGTATATTTTGATGATTACAAACCTTAATATATGTGTGTGGTTTAAAATTACTATGAGCATCCTGTATTTCCCTTCGCGTTGATGACTGACGATTCGTAATGTTGAATTTCTATACATACTTGTCATCGTCTATTTCGCGGCTTCTAAGTTTAATTTTTGCATAAAATGTAATTAGGTTTAACAAAGAAAAGTTTATAGACTACACGTATGCCCACGAACTACGTTTGGCCATAATAATTGATCACCTAGAAGTATAATTATTAAAGTGAATAAATTTTATGAAGTATAATTATTAAAGCGTTTCGCCATAATTATTAAAGTGAAACTTAAACTTGTGAATTATGACTCTTTCCAAACCTATGAAAAATGTAAAGGGAGGATAAAACTTGCTGAGTTTCTTGCCGGTTCTTCTCAGAACAAGGCCTCCTGGTTATAGTTGTAAATAAACCGTTTTAAACCAAAATCCGTGGTTTAAGACCCGTTTTAAACTTGTTTAAAACGGTTTAAAACCACGACCACGTGGTCAGTACATTAATAAAATGTTACTTTAAAAGGCAAGATAAAGAGGCTAATTGAAATAAGCCTGAGCCTCGGCAGTCATCCCGTGACCACGGCCTGATGTAATTCGGCCGAAACATCAGGAAACAGTAAGTCAATATAGTTATTGTTTACCGCGAAATAGACCCGAGTTAATTGTATTTAAAATGTGTACAAATCGCGGAAGTCTAAAAACTTTAATTGAAATAATTTACCATTTTTATTAAATATAATTTAATCACATCACTTTTACTACATTTTTAGGATTAGACACATTGAAAACTAACTTGATATTGTAATTATATTTGTACTATACATTTTAATTTCTGTTTATTTCGGACTCAGCTATTGCACATTTAATAGTACATTGTTACCCTAGGGGTGAAAGTAACTTATGTAGTCCCGAGACAGGGTTTGGCGTCCGAGTGCAGCGAGGGCGCCAATAGCTCGAGCAACGTCGCATTTTTTTAGTTGAAGTGTAATGTTTTTCTCGCTTCACGACTTGTGGTTGCAACTATTATTTTGGCTGAGGGCGGGCGATTTCACAGTGTTTTCTTGTAAATAGTCACTATGCCGACCGGAGGAAGATTATGAAAGTGAAGAATGAGATAATAATACTGAATGTATGGAGGAATGTGATCCTCTTTTATTATTACCATAATATCTAGAAAAGCTTACTCTTAACTATTTGAGTTGATTACTAGTTTATTTGATTAAGGGCCGACATTTCAATCGTCAGATAATCTTTAACTGTAGAATAAATATGGCGGTTTGACAGATTTTCTATATAAAAGCTGTCAAACTGTCATATTTATTCCGCAGATAAAAATTATCTGACTATTGAAAAATCAATTTAAATTGATACCAAAAACTACCAAAACAGATCTAAGTATGAATAATGTTATTAATGGTGTCAGTTGATTTTATGTAACCTGTATACATGTAATAAAAGTTGATTATAAAACAACATTTAATTTTTCTTTTTTTTTTGACCTCAATATATCTTAAATAAGGAAATAGGTGTTGTCTAGATCATTATGTGGGAAGTTAATGTGAATTCTAATAGAATAACCTTTTAAACCAATATTAAACCGCTAAATGTGGTTTAAAACGTTTTAAACAAAAAAAAACGGTTTAAAACCAAAGGGTTTTAAACGTTTAAAATTATTTTTGCATCTATACTCCTGGTAGACTCTTGAACCTATGGCATCAAAATTTACGTTAATAAGTGTACAAATTGTACCTAAATGAATAAAAAAGTTTTGACTTTGACTATAAAAAGTAAGTTACGACCTATTCTCAGATCTACCGAAAAATATCAAAAAATGTCATTAAGATCGGTCAAGCCGTTTCGGAGGAGTTTAGTAACAAACACTGTGACACGAGAATTTTATATAATAGACTAGCTGTGCCCGCGAACTACGTTTCGCCATAATAATTTTCAGAAAAAAAAACACCCTTATCACTTCGGGGTAAAAAAAATTTGTTTACGACCTATTCTCACACCTACCGAATAATCACAAAAAAAAACATAAAAATCGGTCAAACCGTTTCGGAGGAGTTTTTGTTACAAACAGGCGCTGCCGCGCGGCGATGACACCGCCTCATATAATACCAGCCTTTCTGTACATCTCGTATTCGATTTGACACAACAAACATGTCAAGTTGCTTTGTGTGATAAATTATAGAGCTCTATTTCTTAAACAACATAAAAATAATACACCTTAATCAGGACAGGGGTAAAATTAAAGATTCGTTAGCAAAATAGAAATTATATTTTTTATTTAAAGAACCTATTTAGACTTTTTCTTTTTGCCACCTTTTGTGGCTTTGGATTTTGTCACTACTGGCTCTGGTTCAGGGTCCGACCTGGAAGAGAGAACTTGGGTTTATCATCCTTAAATTTATCAAGACGACACATTTCTGTTTTAGATAAAGTCCAAGACTATAATTGAATAATCTTTAATTATAGATTACAAACAACTTAAAAATGCAGCGTAAGTTGAATCAGGGTAGCAGTGAATCAATTATAGTCTTTAAAGATAGCGGAATATGAAAAGGTTCGATTCCTTTTTTTAAAGGCGGTTTTTGCTTGTACATATTCCACCCTATTCAAGTTATGATTTAACAATAAAACGTAGCTTATATCCTTCTCAATGGGTCAAATAAGTCAAATATTTTTCTACCAAAATTGATCAAAATTCGTAGGTGCAAAAATGCGGCAGATAGAATAAATAACTACTGTAAGTATTAATAATATTACAAACCAAGAAAGTATTTTTTGACAAGTAGAAATTCTACTCACTCATCACTAGCTTCAGGAGTTTCTGGGATGGTGACATTGCCTTTCGACGCCCGCTTGCTATCATCCAACTGGCTTGAGTCGTTTAGCAACGATTGTACCTGGGCACAGAGGAGAATGTCTTGGAGAAAATCAGTAATCTAAATTGCAGTAGTCAATTAAGCATTGTTATACTTACATAATAAGTCAAATTTAATAAGAAGGATATACTCGTAATAATATTTATCACTAATCTGGACTTATGTAATCATTATCACTTTTCATATTTCCAAAATAGATTCATTAAAGACGAAAAGTGACAGCATACTTCCTAGGAGTTTTCTAAGCTAAGACAAGGTTGGTTAAATTGACCATAAGCCGTATACACACCTTTATCACGGTAATAATATATACTGTAGACCGACTTCATAGAAATGGTCGAAACACGCGCTATGCCTACGCGCCTCGATCTGGGATCGCACTCGGATCGCATCTACAAGGGCAGTCACGAATGCAGTTCGCCGCAGGGCATACGCACGAGCCAAACGGAGTGTGTTAGTGAGCGTAATATTAACGTATTTATGGAAGTGAGCAGCCCTATCGCGGGCCAAAACGCTCCAACCGATCCCGGACGGCCGTAGGTATAAAATTTCAAAGAGGGGCCGAGTCGACATACTGTATATACTATTACCGTGCCTTTGTTTAACTTTATGATCCACTCCACGTGTGGCGAACCCTGGTGGCCTGAGATACAGGCTATCGCTCAGTTCAGCCATCAGTCTCTTACAATCTTATATGTTACACATTAGAATACAATCAATTTATTATGTAATAATTATTGCACAACGATTGTGGAGTGTAAATAAAGTTATTATTATTAAAAATGTTTTGAGGAGACGATACGATTGAGCTCGATGACGATAAAAACTCATACTAGGGGCACAGATAAAAGCGATCACAGTGCTAACGATCATAATCACCCGGTCCAAATTAAAAGGCACACAAGCGCTAACAGCGCTATTAGCATGTTAACGATTTCGAACCCGGGTTTTTGCGTATCTACTTGTGAAACTAAATGCTGAATTAAAATTTGGTACGGGTAAGTCGTTTTGTTTTCTATTGCGCCTGAATACTTGTTCTGTAATTTTCAATTAAAAAATTGCTTTTCATCTATAACATATACAGTCAGCAACACACATATTTACATTAGCATTACGAAAGTCCTCTCGATCCACGAAAGTAGTCGCTATAACGAGCGACATGAAAGCGGTCTCAAAGTCAATATGTAAATTTTGGCGTGTCGCTGTGTGTACAATCATTTTGTTCATTTTGTGCCGCAAATGCAATAAACATACGTAGCACATGTAGCTCCTTTTCTCCGCATCACCCAAAAGCTGACTGGTAGATGCGGCGCGGCTTGGGGTGTTGCCACAGAAGATTATAATAGTACTCCGCACAGAACGGCCAGTCACCTCCCCGCACTCAGTTCAAATATAGATCGCGACAAATTTCTAGTCCGCTCTGAAGTTGTTTCGCGCCTCTTTCTCATGCACATAAAATATACTAATTTTATTTTTATCGTGCTAAAACTAATGAAGTATTGTGACATTCACCTACCACTATAACTTAATTATGTAGACAGACAATTTAATTTAATTAAATTATACGTATATTTCGACAATGCGACGAATCGTTGCTATGTTCAGGGCGGACTAGAAGTTTGGCGCGATGTATACCTCACCCCACCCCGCACTTCGTTGTAGACATCACTGACATAGACTTGTGCAGAGTATATCATTAAGAGGAAAAGAGAGATATGTATCTTTTGGAGCTGCTGATATATTAGGTTGGGGAAAAAGTCTTTTCGCATTATAGTATGTATAAACTTGTAATAAAATCTCTTTGGCTATACTATTTGTATCTGGCTGGTTTGGTATCATTGAAAGTTTAAATTTTAAAGAACATAATTCCAAATTCAAATTAGGAAAATGTGTGATTTTCATTTGTTTTTCGTACCGCCAAGATGAGTGAATCTAATGAAGAAATTCGATATATTTTAAAATTTTACTACAAAAAAGGTAAAAATGCAACGCAAGCCGCGAAAAAAATTTGCGATGTTTATGGACCTAGTGCAGTGTCTGTGAGAGTAGCACAAATTTGGTTTAAGCGTTTTCAATCCGGAAATTTTGATGTCAAAGATGCACGTCGCTCTGGTCGCCCTATTACAGATAAAATGGATGCCATTTTTGAAAAAGTGGAGCAAGATCGGCATGTCAGTAGTTACGACGTAGCTGAAGAACTGGGAATTGACCACAAAACAGTTTTGGCGCATTTGAAAAAAACTGGGTACACAAAAAAGCTCGACATTTGGGTACCTCACGAGCTCACTGAAAGAAACCTAATGAACCGTGTACTCATTTGTGATTCTTTATTACGACGTAATGAAACCGAACCATTTTTGAAGAAGCTGATAGCTGGTGATGAAAAGTGGATCACGTACGACAAGAACGTGCGAAAAAGGTCGTGGTCAAAGGCCGGTCAGGCTTCACAGACTGTGGCGAAACCCGGGTTAACTCGCAACAAGGTGATGCTGTGTGTGTGGTGGGATTGGAAGGGCATTATTCATTATGAGCTGTTACCACCAGGCAGGACCATCGATTCTGAACTCTACTGCGAACAACTGATGAGATTAAAGCAAGAAGTTGAGAGAAAGCGGCCGGAATTAATCAACAGAAGGGGTGTGGTTTTTCATCATGATAACGCTAGACCTCACACATCTTTAGCCACTCAGCAAAAATTAAGAGAGTTTGGCTGGGAGGTGTTAATGCATCCGCCGTATAGTCCTGACCTTGCACCTTCAGATTTCCACCTGTTTCGGTCTCTTCAGAATTCTTTAGGCAGTGTCAGGTTAACATCACAAGAGGACTGCCAAAACCACTTGTCGCGGTATTTTGACCAGAAGTCCCAAAATTTCTATAGCAATGGGATCATGTCCCTACCTACAAGATGGCAAAAAGTTATCGAACAAAATGGTACCTACATACTTTAGTTAAATGTAAATAAACTATATTAAAAAATGTTTTGAATTTTCTTAAAAAATGCGAAGAAACTTTTTCCCCAACCTATTATATCACTATTTTATATCATTTATATCTTTAGCTAGATCATTAACTCAGTGACTCAGTGTTTCCTTAATTTATCAGTGTTATAATGAATGTGTGCTCTGTGTCTAAATTTCTTAATTAAAATTTATTAACTTATTTATTATTTGGAGTTTAGCGTTCATCAAGTGATTTATAAATAATTTTCTTAATACTGTTGTGAATATGAAAAATCAGTCACCTAATAAAATCCTGCCGAGTGAAAGAGAAGGGTTCCTGATTCAATGCGGTTTCAATGCTCTCGGACATCTCAGGCGACTGAAAGAGTTGCTGAGCTACTGATATATTTGAAACTCAAGTGATATACTGATATAATCACTCCTTGCGTCAGATATATATCTTTTGAATCAATCACTCCTGAGTTACACAACTCCAAATGACACCTAGAGGTGTCAGGGCGCGTGCGTTTGCTCGTGCTCGGGCATGGCGACGTTTCACGTTCACCGAGTAGACGCGAGCGCCGGTCGATTACAGAGATAGCGCTATGCAGGTTAAAGAGAAGGCACTCGCTGCACTTCTCGCGTCATTTCTGTTTATAATGACGCACACAGCCCTACTAGATTCCACGCACACATTTGCGCGTGTACAAACGTCATTTGCTTAAGTAGTAATAATAGGTAATTGATTTGCGAACGTTGTATGGAGTGTCCGGGGGTGTGGATTGCGTCAACTGTTTGCGCAAGCGTTAGGAGGCCGTATGAGTGGCGGAAAAATGATTGAGATACATTGATATAGCCAGTTCTGAACAATTCTTACATTGGTTCACCAAGTTAAGCCTCGCATGAAAGAAAAAGGTGACACTTACAATCTCGTTGTCGTAGACGATAGTGTGTAACTGTGTTTCGTCTGAAGAATCCTCGTGCATGGAACTCTGCGACGCTATGCTGCCGCGACTGGAGCCCTGTGACGATCTGGTCGTCGGCCGGGATTCTTTGGTATCTACATGGGATAAGGCAATCATTTAAGAATAGATGAGGAATCCTAAGCAAGAGCGTCGGTGGCGCAGTGGACTCGGTACTTGCCTTCCAATCGGGGGGTCGGGGTTCGAGACCCGCCATATACCAATGTGTTTTTCGTTTCGAATTTCATATGTATATTTGTCTGACGCTCCTACGGTGAAGGAAAACATCGTGAGGCAACCTGCATACATGCATGGTTGACTAAGGCCTAATCACCCTAACATAGGGTAGGCTCGAGCCCCTCGGTGGGGACGTATATGGGCTGTGATGGTGGTGGTGGAGGAATCCCTGAAATCAATAACTTTGTTGCGTGGAGACTGCACAAGGATCTAGGTTCAAGGTTCTGGTATAGTGGTTTACTTCAATAGGCATGATGACTGAAACGAAATGATGTATGAAAAGAAAACTCTATTTTGTTAGAGAAACATAAAAAATAGACACCTATTTAAAAAATAAAAGATACTTTTATATAAGTAGCATAATTTTACATTTTGCAAAAAAAATAAAGTGTGAAGAATGTGAAGACTGAACCTATTGAAGAATGTGTGCAGTGAAGTGATATCGACATTTTCTTCCTAAAAACTCATCTTCTTACCACATTATTGATGAAAAAAAGTTTATGTTTTAGTAATTCAACAAATTATCCATACTAATATTATAAATGGGAAAGTGTATGTGTGTCTGTTTGTTTGTCCGTCTTTCACGGCAAAACGGAGCGACGAATTGATGTGATTTTTAAGTGGAGATAGTTGAAGGGATGGAGAGTGACATAGGCTACTTTTTGTCTCTTTCTAACCACTTCCCTAAAATGAGGGTGGAAGTTTGTATGGGGCACTCCGCAATTTTCAAGGTAGAAAGCTCAAAATTGGTATAAGGACTATTTGTGACTAACAAAAAAATCGTGCATCATTTTTTTGGAAATTTGCCCCCAACCCCTTAAAAGAGGGGGTGAAATTTTATATGGGACTTTTCGCAATTTCAAGGTAGGAAGCTAAAAATCGGTAGACTGTTTGTTACCAACGAAAAATACCTGCCTCATTTTTTTTTTTTGGAAATCTTCCGTGTTACTCCGAATTTAATGCGAGCGAAGCCGCGGGCAAAAGCTAGTTATACATATAAGTAACTCACCTTTGGCATTTTTTCGGGTGTTCTGTTTCTTTCCCTTGTTTCCTTTTTTCCCTGTCTCGGACTCTGGGCTGGATCCTGACTGCTGAGCCCTGGTAGACCGTCCGATAGTGACGTTAGAGCTGTCGAGATCTTGGAATGGGGGGGACGACAGCGACTCGTCAGGAGAATTGCTCTTGGCTTTATCTGTAGCCTGTTTGGTTTTTTGTGCTGAAAAGATGTAAAAATTAATATATAATATTAATATATAATCTATGTGAGGTCAGCCATGCCGTAAGTATCACTGGGGAAGAACTTTTAATTCAAAGAACACCAAAGTCAAAGATTCTCCGGTTCTAAGTGTTTGAAGGTGCTTAAAGGTTCTAATATAATGAAATATCTATCGACTGCTGTGGCAACACTCCTTTTTTATTCTTATGGCAACCCTAAATTTCCTTTCTTGTCATAGACTAGTTTTACAGTAAGAATGTATGATGAATGAAATTGGTTATTTGTGATATACAGGGTGAAAAAAGACGTATACCGAAGCCCGCGTCTACGCATTCAGACCATTAAGTTACGCAATATAACGAAAAATCAATGATGTGAAACGAAATTTTTTAGGCTTAAAAAAACGACTATTAATACTACGCAATGTAACGCGTGCCCGCGCCTGGCTTGCGCGTCCGGATATCGCGTCGGCGTTAGTGAGTCAGTGTGAGTGCGTGTAAAGCAAGACGAATTTCCCGCGCAAGAAATTCCTTTTCTGTCATAAATTTTGTTAAGAAATACTGATTTCTCGTAGATGTTCTTTGGACGAAAATTATCAAAATACATTTCGAACAGTTTTGTATAAAAATCTCGAAAAAAAATTGTAACTTTATCCTTGAATATCTCGGCAACTATTAGTTTTACAACCATGGTCTAGAAGACAAAAACTATAGCGATGATGGGAGCAATACGTGGGTTTCGGCTTCGGTACCGGTCTTTTTACATCCTGTAGGTATCCCCGTGATGGCCTAACATGAAGCTAACGCACACGAACACAGTCCAAACTGGCTTCTGAAATAAACATAAATAACTTAATATCATATTCATGTCTCATTTGTAAATATAAAGATACCTCTATCGATGTCCACCAAAGATCTCTGCGAACGACTTCTCTTAATGCCACCTTTTTCTGTGTCTTCTTGTGGTTTGTCTGTGGTCTGGTTTTCATCTTTGGCTGCACTATTATTCTTTCCTTTTCCAGTGTCTGACGTGTTTTTCGTGATGGATAACTTTTTCTTTTTTGCTACATAGAAACACATGAAAACTTGTTATTATGATTATTTTATTATCAGATATACAAGTTTATTTTTTAGTTACTTAAAAAAAATTGTGCTTGTTCAGACAAACAAACTGAACAACTTTCACTTTGGGATCAACTTTGAAATCACTAAAAAAAATCAGCTGTTCCATACAAATGTTCAACATTCACTGAGCCTAGATGTATGGAACAGCTGATTTTTTTTGCGATTACTAAGTTGGTCCCATAGTGAACGTTGTTCAGTTTGCTTATCTGAACACACACACAAATTTTTTTTAGAAACTAAAAAAATAACCTTGTATGAGTAATTCAAGGTGTAAGTGACAGTGTCACGTTTTATAACCATGATTCTAAATTGAAAATCACTGAATTTTTTTCCTGGAAATTCATAAATTTTCCGGCGATTTCTTTTTTTCTAAATATTTCTGGTGCCTTGTGATGCACGTACAGTAATCTGTCACCTCAAATAGGTGTATTTAGATTTGATGTAGAATTTGGCAAAATACTTTTCAAACATCTTTGTTTTCAGTTATATTTTTCATAAAATAAGCAAAATGCATAATGTTCTGCTTCAATATTTGAGATTACCTCCGAGGGGCAGTGGTTTGTTGGATGATACTGATTTAATATTATCGTATTTACTTACATTTGACTACTTTAGCTTTCTTAACAGGTGACACGCCGTCTGCGATACAATATAAAAATGAGTGATTTTTTTTATATGCCACAAAAAACTTTTATGTGTCAATCGGTAAAAATCCTATACAAGATTATATTAGAGTTAATTAGAAAAACATCGACAAGTTTCCTATAAAAATGTCAAAATAGCTTCACTAGAAGATATCCACAGTATTGGAGTAGCCATGGCTATCGTACTTGCGCATGCATTGCGAGTAGGTGATAATTGGGCATTTTAGAACACATTCAACGTGATCTCACCTCCGTTCGATCACTGTCGTTGAATGTGTTCTAGAATGCCCAATCACCATTGAGCAAATGTGGATCGGTTTAACATGTTGTGCAAATTCTGTTCTAGAACGCCCAATCACCATTCAGCAAATGTGGATCGGTTTAAGATGTTGTGCAAATTCTGTTCTAGAACGCCCAATCACCTTTCAGCAAATGTGGATCGGTTTAACATGTTGTGCAAATTCTGTTCTAGAACGCCCAATCACCATTCAGCAAATGTGGATCGGTTTAACAAATGTTATGCAAATTCTGTTCCAGAATGCCCAGTCACCATTCTAGAATGCCCACCCAAGTAACAATTTAAGTTATAGAAAGGTCACAAATAGGTTATATAACCTTTTTATGGATTTCCTAAAAGAAATACGATAGGTCCTAATATGTTCATAATAAACTCCGCATAAACTCTTAATAACCAAAAAGGCCCTCCATAACAACCTAGTGCAGACCTTATTTTTACTCTTTACTGACTAGACAAATTACCTAAAGGCATGCTTGATAACCTAGATGTAACTGTAAATTAACCATTTTTTAACCTGGTTAAATTCAGTATTACCTAATTATAACCTTTATGAAGTCTCAGCTTAGTCATGGACTAGTCATAATCAGTTTTTATCGCAGCAGTCATTTTCCAGAATTAGGTTATTGTTAAGTACCAGCAAAAGCTTATTAGTAAGTTTTCAAAATATTTTATAAGAGACTGGTTATATATTAGTTAATAATAAAACTTATTTCATATCAGACAAATGGCTTCTATTTGTAATACTATTTTTTTATTATGACTTGGGTATTCATATACGAAGCAAAATGTCTGTAAAATTCACACGTGCTTATAAATTCTATTGCGAATACCAGTTTCCTGTTAAATTATGGGATAATATGCTTATAAAATACACGCGCCCTAATTATCAGGCATATTTAAAATATTTAATGGTCATACGTAGTGTAAAAAAAATACATTAAATACATTTTTAACCTCCAATCTGGCACACAATTATTTATAAACCTAAAAATGTCTTTTAAATTTATTATCACTAACAAATAAAATAAATAAATTGATATTTTCGAAAATTCTTGCCACAATAAACCTCTTAAAAATGGCTGCCTTCAATGAAAGGCTTACTAGCTTTACAAATAACTCTTAAATAGCCTGAATTACTATTAACGCACGAAATTTACTTAAAAATAACCTCTAAGTAATTTAAATAACCTTATCATAAAAAAATCAAAATCGGTTCATCGGTTCGGGAGTTATGATGCCACAGACAGACACACACAACACCACCATAAATAATCATTTGGAAAATATTGAAAAAAATACAGGACGTAACGTTGACACTCAAACAAATTAATATTAGGTAGATCGCATAAATATTATGAAGCTTCTCATTTTGTATTTGACCTAACTCGAATGAATGTATAATATAAGTTACTGTTCTGTTGATTTATTGTCACTCGCAGTCAGTCACTCGCTTAGTACAATAACCCAAATTAATCATTTATGTCTCTTAAAATTTTAATTTACAGTCACTCGTTTAAATACTCCCCTTTAGTTATCGACACAATCTCTCCTCTCATCGGTATGAGAACAGACTTTTTCAGTACATCAGGAAATTTTGTGTGATGCTATCTGGCAAAACCCAGTTAAATTTATTGATTATGATTTGTAGTATAAAATGTATATATTTAGTATAAATTTGTAGCGAAGTATCAAAAAATGTATACTTGTAGTTCGCTTACAATTACTCATTTTATGGGGTCCTGACAGGAAGGATGCTTTCCAGCAGAACCACTCGACTTCAACATTACACCACGTACTTTATTAACATGTTGAGATATCAAACAAATGTATAATAAGTATTTATCATAATAACACATGCCACTTAGATCAATTTTGCACGTTTTGGCAAGGAAATGCAATTTTCTTTTTATTATTGTAAATGAAAGGCGCCTTTGATTCTATCTTAGCAATAACTATTTCCGGTCATTTTATTTCAAAGTTTGCTAAGGCGTCCCAATGACAATTTCACTATGACCTATGTATGATTCCAGTAATATGTTTATTTTACATTTAACATTTTAATCGAGTACTTGCCTTATGAAGCGTATTATTCATCATCACAAGGGTAAACCTATATTGAACGTCACGATTTTTTTAAAATTATCAAGTTACCTTACACTTAGAGGGTAGTGGGAAAAATCAAAATTAATTCTTTGCTGTCATAAAGTCGTAATATATCATTGTGTTGTGGTGGTGCTTATCAAAATATTAAAATGAAACGTGGAAAGAGACTGTCAGTGAGTCTAGAAGAACAAAAAACTTTGTAATTTATAAATTACAAAGATGTTTTTAAAAGTGATACTGAGTTACCAAATTCGTGTAGTGCAGTTTACAAATACATAAGCAGAACGTATTAATTTATGCAAAAACATAGTTCTATTTGTTCTTTAATCAATTATAATGTAATTACTATATAATTTAGAAACTCAAACAAGAAATTTAATTTAATTCACCTGTATTTATTGTCATTGCGACGCCTTAGCAAACTTTGAAATAAAATGACCGGAAATAGTTATTGCTAAGATAGAATCAGAGGCGCCTTTCATTTACATTAATAAAAAGAAAATTGCATTTCCTTGCCAAAACATGCAAAATTGATCTAAGTGGCATGTGTTGATGTGTTATTATGATAAATACTTATTATACATTTGTTTGATATCTTAATATGTTAATAAAGTACGTGGTGTAATGTTGAAATTGAGTGGTTCTGCTGGAAAGCATCCTTCCTGCCAGGACCCCTTAAAATAAGTAATTGTAAGCCAACTATTAGTATACATTTTTTGATACTTCGCTACAAATTTATACTAAATATATACATTTTATACTACAAATCATAATCATTAAATTTAACTGGGTTTTGCCAGATAGCATCACACGAAATTTTGCAAGTCTTAAGCAACTGTTAAATAGATTTGTTAAGGTCGGAGTAATTAAAGTACTTAAATGCTTTAAAACCTGGGTTTGGATACCATCATAGCCCGTGGATGGGCTTGCCTTGAGGCTTCTGATTGTACTTTATATTTCTTCATTATTTGTATCGGCTAAAAAGAATGAACTATTTTGATACAATTGGTAAAAACTCATAAGGAAAGGATGGAACATAAATAACAGGACTTAGATATATTCGTATACGTACTTAACCAACGTAAAACTACCTTTTTTGTGATGATTCGCTGTACTGTTTTTCGAATTTCTTTTATAATGTTCACTTCTCGCAATTTTTTGTTAAGACATCCTGTATATTTGTAAGCGGGCATTCCATATAACTTTGAAGTTACGGTGATGATTGAGTAGTTTCTTTATGTATTTAAAGGCTATAATAATTAATAAAAGCTTATAAATTATGCTATAAAGCTATCTTTTACGCCTTAAAGTGATTTTCCTAACTATATGTAGCCACAAAATGCTATTAAGTTATTAAACAGTTTTTGAGATAGCTAATAAGGTATTAGTAAAGTAGGTTATGAAAGAGTCCCATTTGAGATATAACAATGCGTTTCGCGTCATATTTAGGCATTTGATTATCCTAAAAACAACCCAATTATAACCTTTTCGGAACTTAGAAGAATTAGGACTTATATCTCTGGAAAACAATCTATGATTGCGTTATATTAACCTCTTGAAAAAGGCTTTTAGGTTAAAGCAAAAACCATATAGTTCTAAGACCAACGAGGTCTAAAATTAACTGAAATAGAACTTACACATTAGCACATTTACAAACATTTACACTTATCCTTTATCGGATAAGTTAGTATTCACCACTTTAGAGAATAATTTAGTAAAATAACAACTTACGAACATTATTGTAATAGCTCGGATCCTCGTTTTGCTTGTGTGAGTTGTACGGTGAGCTTGCGATGATGGCAGAGCTGGTTGATGAGCAGCGTAAACTCCTCAGTTGAGATTGTGATGAATAGCGACGGTTCATCAGCATATATGACATATATGACGAATGGCATAGTTTGCATTCTTTCGAAATGTTTAAACTGGATTAGAGTTCCTTGTCCAGGCAAAAAAGTCCTAACACCGCTACATATGTGTTTATTTAGATTCTGTTGAGTATTAAAAAAATCAAGCACTCATCCCAAAAATATTTTACCGTGATGTTTTGTTAGCTGAGGTCTTAGTAACCTATTAAATTTTTTTATCAAACAAAAATGTTTATATTTACCTTTTTTTCCTAATAGTAGCAGTTTGACAGCTAGCGTCGGATCGGTTTTTTCTTTTTGTTTTGCGTGTTATAAAGAGGGCCCACAATATTGCTGTTTGCAAGACCATACACATTAACACTAATGTTTCGATTATTTTTCTCAAATATCATTATGTCCGTAAATCCGACTGGAAATGTCATACTCTGAATATTGAGAATATTTTCAAAAGGATACGAGGATATTGGATGTGCATTATTACTTGTTGGAAATAAAGAGGCTATTATACACCATAAGAAACAAAATGTGTCATTATTTTGAATATTAATACAGGCGTGTTTTAACTTCAAATGTTTCGGCAATTCAATAAACCGCGCGGCTCTCAATGGATTAAGTATTTATAGACTCAATGTTACTATGTAGCGTCTAATAAGGGGCCTAATTCCGCTAATTTTAACGTCGATGTCGCGTCGTGATAGCGTTTCAATAAAACTGCTTTGTCGCCATTATGCGCATTTTCTAGTGCAATTTATTTCTACTACAATTTCTTGATAAGTCAATAGTGACATATGTTATAGTTAGTAATGGGCTAACCAACAATAACTGTCACAAAAAAGGGATCCTATTGAAGCGTTATTGACACGCGACAAATGCGTTAACGTTAGCAGAATAAGGCCCAAGGTCTAATGCACTTATTTTGAGAAACTCGGTTTTGCAATGGCACGTGAGCTCGGTGTTAGATTAAGTTAAGGATAGTGGTCTAAAAACGATAAAGCTTATGAACACATTTTCACCCAACACTTTTAAGAACATTATTTTATATCTATTGTGTATTAGAACAGCCTCAGATCACTGTTTTTCATTTACATGCAAAAGTGTTACAGTTGATTTTCTCATGGTAAAAATATACCTACTTCAACCTTCCTTGAGAACCACTCTATCCATTGGTGAGAACAGCATGAAAATCGGTGCAGTAAGAGTTCATCGGGAACACGCGCGGAGTACTTTGTTTTATAATATATAGTAATAATAATTATCTTAAAATTTAAAATCTATTGCAATCAAATACATATATCAGCGCCATCTAAATTCTTCGATGAATATGTTTTGAATTCAAGCTCAACGTGGCTCAACATAGCATGCTAGATATTGTACATGAATCATTAAATTCTACAATTTATAAACAGATGTCGCTTTATCATGTAACTGAAATTTTATTGTTAGGTTCTTATTTATGAAAATTCATTAAAACTTGTTTTGAGCTTATAGGTACCTATATTTTATTAAAATTAGATCAAATGAAATGTTATATTACCTCTTAACAACTAATCATATTAAAAACTGTGATGTGCAATTATATACAGCCGCTTGAAAACAAAACATTACTATGCATGAAGTGCATAACGTATACACGGTTATTTTTTTATCACCCTGGTTATTTTAAGGGTGGCTTCAGGACACGGTAGAAGAATTATTTAACCATTAATAATAAAATTTACTCACCTGTTTAATTAGATATTTATTATCTAAAATATCCAAAAAATACTGCACTGGTATGGACACTGAGTGAAGTTGTAGGCAAAACATTGAATGAACACGAACTGGCAACAACGTCACCGATTCAAAGTCATCGCTGAGTTGATCACAATTTCACCTTCCTACTTTACGGACTTAGGACCGGCAAAACAAAGTTTTTAAAGAAAACAAACAGTACTAGGTAGGTATTACGGTTATGGTAGGTTGTTTTGGCGTAGTTAAAAAATTGGGATCAACTTTAAATGCTTACCTACCTAGGTAACAATTTAAATCAACTTTAGTTCTAATACAAAAGAGTTCTAAATTTAAAGGAAGTCCTCTAACTCATACATAGTTGTGCACGTTTAAAACTATACATGACCACAACAACATATCACTTTGGTTAGTGTTTAACGTCTCGAAATGCAGTTTTCGCTTCCAAGTCTTACGTTTGTGGGTTCACTTTCTTACACCAAACACTTAATTTCACTTCACAAGTAAAAATCTACGGTCTACCGGAGTAAGGTCTGTGTATTCGCGAGATGTGTTAACTTGAAACTAAAATTCCGAATGCGCCCGATTGCCGCGCGTTAGGCGCGGGCGCGACATCGCGATACGTTCACACGCGCCGGGGTCAAAGGCGAACTAAAGCCGGCCGGCTCGTGCCGACAGCAAGCAACAAAACGCCGCCGCCGGCGCTCGGCGCCGGCGCCGACTGTCTCTGTCTTTCACTATTGTAGTGTCTAGTGCAATAATAACTCTTATTTCAAACGAGTTGTAAATTGATCTTGCTTGAATTAATAATGCGACGTTGCCGCATTTTCCTAAGCCCGTAGTAGTAAATGCTTTATTCATTCATAATCTTACCTTATCTTGTAGTAAACAAGAACAATATCTATAATTTAATATTATTGGCGGATAAAATTTAAAAAATATAACCACATGTTTTTTTTATTGATATGAGTCGTCTAGCGTCTACCGAGCTGCCTCTAAAATTTTCCAGTATGATAAAAAAGATAACCGTGTATATTGTAATTGGATACAGTCCGTAATGATTCATTGCTTAAATGTAAGATGTCGCTTTACGGTAACATCAAATACGTTTTATTCATTTTTCTAATATTTTCAGTTTTTCGGTTTATAATGCATATAACACACATAAAAATAAAGAAAACTTTTTTTTTGTTTTACACTTGTTATTAGAAAAAATAACTACAAACTACGTAATACGAGTTTTGTAGTATACTCCTACAACGCGGTTATGAAATATTCATTGTACACAATATATATACAACATCTGTTCGATGTTATTCCGAGGTCTGTTGACAGTAGGGAGTATGCTACACATGGCACTTACTATGGGTGCGCTGGACATGTGTACGCTGAAAGGGAAAAAAGCAGATGGCGTTTTCATGAAGCACCGGGTTCGTTCCAGCCGTTCCCAACGCCTAATGATCACAAAACCTTCGTCACTTTCACTGCCTTTGCGATGGAGAATTCGTATCTAGGTGCCACCAGCCCAATGGGGTCACCGGCACGACCAATCAGGCTAGATCGATAGTATCCAAAGCTTTAGCAGTGCAATCACTGTTCTAGGTGCCACCAGCCAAAAGGGCCACCGGCACGACCAATCGGGCTAGAACAATGATTTTGTATTCGCTTCTAAGTGCAACCAGCCAGTGGGCGATCGGCACGACCAATCGGGTTAGAACGAATAATATTTTGAATTCTTTGATATTTTTAAAATAAACTTTCGTGATATCTGTTAAACGATGATTGACATGCAGTGCTCAATGAGTTCTCCGACAAATACAAATGACTGTGATCCAAATTTTATACGATACGAAAAATGTTTTATTACAATTTGTCTGGGCATTCTGGAACAGAATGGTGATTGGGCGTTCTAGAACAGAATTTGCACAACATGTTAAACCGATCCACATTTGCTCAATGGTGATTGGGCATTCTAGAACACATTCAACGACAGTGATCGAATGGAGGTGAGATCACGTTGAATGTGTTCTAGAATGCCCAATTATCACCTACTATTGCGTCTGCAGCTCTGATCAGCGGGCCTTCCCTAGAGGGTAATGATACTGATAGTACAGTTTTACAATCCATACAGTAAAGGTATATCCACACACATCCGGGCCGTGCCCGGGACGTGACCAGACAGTCCGTGGCAAGACCGGAGATCCGTGCCACGTCAGGGCCACTAACTTCAATCTGTGAGGTGTCGGTGTTAAGCACCATTTACGAAAACCAATATGCATTATGACTTTGTTTAAAACTGCAGAGATGCATATCGCTTCTATTATTAATTCGTCATTCATTTTATTTAATAAAACTCGGACGTGCACTAGTAATATCGGTGGACGGGCGCACGTCACGGTGTCGGCTCGGGCACGGAAGCTCCTTCGCCGGCCCGGACACGGACGTGTGTGAACAAGACACGAGTTTATATAAAAAGTACGCAATGATATTTTTTCAAGCCACTGACGGAACACGTCCCGCCCACGTCCCGGGCATGGCCCGGAAATGTGTGAATTAAGCTTTAAGAAACACCTTTAATATTGGACGGTACCACCACCAGTGTAGGTACAGTAAGCCGGGTTAAGCTTTACTGTATATTAATTATGGTGGATATTGCTACATATTTTGAGTTACAGCTGTCAAACACCTTTGATCCATGAAATGCACTTAAATGTTGACGTCAGTATATATTATAAAAACACTAAACATTTTATGAAAAGCGTTAGAACAAAAGATTTTCACTGTCATTAAAATTTGATACTATCTTTTTATTTAACCATTATAAAAAACAACCATTAACGTAATAAGGGTGGTAGGTACAAAATGTAGACGATTCAAAAGAGCATTCTATCAAGTAATATTTGAAGAAAGAATATTTTGATTTTCATTTAATTATTTATATATTACCTTTTAGATCAACGTGTGCCTCAGCCGTCTTGTCTTCAGATGGAGATGTTTCGTCAATCTCCACTGCCTCTTCGATCGTTTCATTGATCACAACATGAGTGCTTCGTGCTATGGGTTGGGCTAGAAACATTTTTCATACATGTGGTTACTAGATAGAAGCAGGACACACTATTTTCTTTAAAAAAGCAACCCATACAAAGTCAATAAACCAACATAATGGCTAAATGTTTATGATCCTACTGATTGTACGTACAACTAAATTCGAATTCTCATTTAAATCATTGAAGAATTTGTTATTAATGCACAACTTATTTGATACGATACAGAAGTGTTCTACAGAAGATACTTGAATATTTCAGAACTAAATACATAATAAGTTTTACCATGGCTAATGTATGCGTAGGTAATTAATAGGAGAAAATTAAGACTAATGATTCTGAATTTGTTATTTTACACTAACTTAAAATGTAATCTATATGTGGTAGTGATAAGTGTACACAATATATCATACTCGAAAACGACTTGTAGAAGCAACCGCTTGAAGGTCGAGGGAATCGAAAACTCGAAAACATGCCTGTTCGAATAAATTCACTATTAACAACTCCGTATCCGGTGCAATAAAACACGCACGCTGCATACATAAACACAGACGTATAACGCACTATTGTTCAAACGTACTTCAGTTTTTAATACTGAACATGTTCACATTAGTTTCGAGCTTAGGAGTATTAGAAAAATGATGTACAATTTAAAGATTTGGGGACTAAGTTTGGGGATGATTAGTAGATAAAATTCTATAAACATCTAACAATAAATATTATCACGCTTGTTCTCCATTAAAAGTTAGCCAGAAACACACATTTCGCCGCATTATTTTTGACCCTCATGTAGTGGAAGCGAACCTATTGCTACTACCGGGTAGTAGTACTACTATTTCAGACTCCCAACTGTTATTATTGAGAATTTCGCGTGATACTCTATAAAGAGTACAGTGTTACTCCATATAAATCTAAAAATGGTAATACTTACGTAAAGATGTGGTAGTACGCCCGGTCAATTGACCTAACGTATCTTCACTGGCTGTAGTTCCTTCAGTAATACCTGTAATTTGTGTTACCAAAAATTTGTAATTTTATTACACTATAACATAATTGTATAAAACAGATGATACATTTACACAAGTCGCACTAGGGAGCATAATAGTGTATATTTGTTTTTAGGCCTGTTCGATTTTCGATTATAAACCTCGTAGCAAAATAGATGACTTACCAGTATTGGACATCTTATTGAGACTAACTCTTTCCATCGCTTCCAATGAACCCAAGTAGCGGGTCAAGTTTCTACACGATTGTTTATCGGGTAATTTCTGTAGAAAGGAAACATATCAAAATCAGAATGGGAAATTGAAAAGTAAATGGTGTTTAACGGTTATTCGCTTTTATAGCATTTCGGTTAAAGAAATAAAAAAATATTTCATAAAGCATTTCTTGCTCTTCAAGGACTGATATCCAAAGAACCAAATACACTTTAAAAAAAATTAATTAAAAATTTTAAAAACCCCCGACAAAAAACCTCCAAAAAGTACGTTTATTTCATACTTTTTAAAGCGCATCACGTGCACATTATAAATTAATATGTTAATATTAATTTATAATGTGCACGTGATGCGCTTTCATTTGAGACCCCACTCGAGTATATTTGCAAACATTCGGTTATTCTTCCCCACTTTCACCCCCACAACATATAAACGGCTCAACCGATTTTCATCAAACATGTCTAAGGCGCATAACACATTGCACCGGACACCGCTCCGGTGTGCGGTGCTGCGGTTTTTAATTTTGACTGGAGAATCTTAATTTGTATACAAAAACCGCAGGGTATAACACACTCGCACCGTATCACCGTGCGGTTGTGCGGCGCGCGCGACGGCACCGCACTCCCGGACGGTGATGCGGTGCGGTCCGCGGGGTATGCCACACTGTGCCGCAGTATCGTACGGATTTTTGCGTAGAAAGGACGTGCATACGCGTAATAGATCTCAACATAGATAATGCGGTGATGCGGGGCGCCGTTGTGCACCGCAGCTCCGGACGGTGATACGGAGCAAACCGTACGGTGGCACGGTTCCGTGCCGCCGCAGCCGCATGCGGTTTTCGTCCCTCCGTACACCGCAGCGGTGTCCGGTGCAATGTGTTATGCGCCTAAGAACACTCGCACACATAAGTCACCTTTAATACGAAAAAAACTAAATTGAAATCGCTTCATCCGTTCGGGAGCTATGATGCCAAAGACAGACGGACACGTCAAACTTATAACACCCCTCTTTTTGCGTCGGGGGTTATATTAACGTATACGTTATACGAGTATACCTTACATATACACTGGACTTACCAAACACAAGTCCCGCAGCATTGTGGCCAGCTCGGTGGCCAAGTGAGCGTCTCTAGGCGGCGACAGCAGCGCCAACATTCGACACGCCAATCCCACCTCAGTAGCTGATGGCCTCCGCACTATGTAATTACAGAGCGACATCGCCATCGCACCTTGGCTGTCCGTTAGCTGCAAATATTCAAGATCATTATAAAACCTAAATGTCCCTTTACTCAAAATGCATGTAATGTGGTCATTATTTTGACAACCTTGTTTGAGCAAAGTCGACCTTGCCGTTAAATTTTCATAATTGTCATTTTAATTAAATTTCTTAACTAGAAATTTAATTAAAATGACAATTATGAAAAGTTAACGGCAAGGTCGCCTTTGCTCAAACAAGGTTGTCAAAATAATGACCACATCACATGCATTTTGAGCATGCATTAATAATTATCATGCATTAATATATTTTTTATTTAAATTACTTGCTGGTTTTTTTTAGATTAGGTACTTGCATTTTTGAGTAAAGCACTATACAAGCCTTGGCCCACAATGACTGCTTCGCTGGTCACGCTATGATTGCCTCGAGCTAGCCTAGCTACGCTTTAGGCCTTCCAGCTTGGCCATCATTGCAGCCCTTGCTGTCATCACTGTAAAGGCCGTCTGTCATCATCAGCGCGACCAGCAAAGTAGTCATTATAGACCGCGGCAGTAATGTACTATATTATTTATGGCCGTGTCGTGCGTAGCATAGGTATGTGGACATCGGCATGAGTAAACTTTTACCTTTTTTTACGGAATTAAAAAAATCTATCTGGTTTTACGACTATGTATGTTCGATATACACCCGTGGTTCATTTAGGGTACTTTAACTTTAAATTAACGCAAAATAATACGGAGTACTATTATATCTTCTGTGGTAATACGACAAATCAGATGGAATGTTTCTTAGTGGTGGAATTTTGTATAGCTTCTCTTTTCATACTAAAATCATGACGACAGCCGCACCTATAATACTAATTCCTCTGTTCTTTTTTTATTGCAATTAAGTTGGCAAATAAGCAAACGCCCACCTGATGGTAGGTGGTAACAGTCGCCTATAATACATGTGGTTCCTGTGAGATTCGCAGCAAAACTGCAACCCCCACAAGAACCACAGTGTACGTTGCCAACTTGTGACTTAAGATTTAAAGTCACGGTACCCAGTAATTTCAATGCCATATCTTACCCTTCAAACGGGAACACAGCAGTGCAAGCACTGCTGCTTTGCGGCAGCAATAGGTAAGATGGAGGTACCCATGCACACGACACTGGTACAGAATCTTCCTCCGTTTTTCTGTTCCGTGGTAAGCACGGTAACTTTTGGTTCGTATTAGGCGGTAATTCGAACACTATCGACTTGTAGAAACTGTTCGAAACAAACGTTTGAAAACCGAATCAAATAAAATGTACTTATAACAAATCTATACCGTTTTATGTAGCGAACCATCCTACTATGAGACTAAAATTACAAAACAAAATTACTCTGCCGTGTCTTGTTCTTTCTTTATAAACGTAAAAACTTACAAGGGCACAGACACGCATATATTTTTTTGTCTCATTTTAAGTCAACAATCTAGCAGACTGCTCAGCTGGTGTGGATGTACCTTCATCTCAGAGAAGACCGCAGCCAAATAACGAAGGTAAGTGTAATTTAAATAAGTGAGACAAAAAACTAATCATTCTGAGTTTCTTGCCTGTTCTTCTCGAGAACTCCCGATTTCCGAACAGGTATAATAAATATAACCCCAGAATACTAGATTTCTTACTAGTTTACGAGTCTGGAGAAGAAGCTAGCTCTGTACTCACGAAACCAGAATTACTAGCTTCTTGGTTTTCTAAAACAGGCTCAGTATCTTAGTTGTATGAAAAGTGGCTGCTTCTAGAACTTACCTCGTGGTTAACTCTGGTTAGAGACACGATGAACCTTACGACCGCCTCCTGGTCGACTTCGGCGAGGGGCGAGCTCGACGGCGCATTAGCTAAAGCGCGTAGGGTCGGCAATGTCGCTTTCTGACAAATTATACATTATCATAAGTTTGGGAAACGCACGATACATAACACAACGATACGCTTCTGATATACCGGGTGTAACTGAACATCCCAATAACATTTAAGGGGCATATAAGTTAGATACTAAATGGACCTTCGGTGCTTGTCTGAGACCTAGAACCCCAATACTTTCAGAGTTATTTGATTTTAAACTGAAAGCAAGAACTTTCAAGTGACAATCATAATCAGCTTAACACAAAAGAAATTTAAACACAAAATGACACGTGACAGACGTAAGCGTAGTATTCCTCGTACGCTTACGTAGGGCTGTCGGTATTTTATACCAAAAAAATTATTTATTTAGTTTGTATGGGAAGACAGTAGGTTTATTAGCCCTAATATTTTTCCTACAGAATCTCTACTTATGATGGATACATACCCTTAAATGTTATTGGGGTGTTCAGTTACATGCTGTATATTATGGTTAATCAAAACATTAATTAAGATAGGAAGGGCGAAAATTTAAATAATCTTATATAATTCATATTTTAGATGCACAATTATACTCTTTATTGCAAAAAAATACCCATGTGTATTTTTTTGCAATAAAGAGTATAATTTTGCATTGGAATGGCATGGAATTGGCATGGAAACATTAGTTGAGACAAAAGACACAAAGGTGGACTTATCTCTAAAAGAGGTCTCCACCAGCCAACCTGTGATTGTGTGGGAGATTCCATTTTATTTTTAATGCAGCTAATGAATAATGCAATTTATGACATATGGCAAAGGAAACAAGCTAACCTGTATCTGCTCCTGCGCTCCATCAACGCTGGCCGGAAACGTTTGGAAGAACACCCCAATTGTCTGCCGTAACATGTCTTCGTCCACTACAAATCAATATTGGAATGAAAAAGATTTATTCTTAAATATAAATTTAACAAACGAGAGCTATTAAATAACTTTTTCACTTCTCATGCTCTGAAAGTGCTGATTTGTGCAGGATATAGTGCAATTACTTATCTACTCATACCTAAATATATCTATATTATGGCAAAGAAAATGAGTCATACAGCCTAACACAATAAGAAGTTCATAGATAGAATTTGTTATTTTATTATATTTACTTTATTTGCCTTGCGTTTTTAAGACATAAAACAATTTCCTTCAGTATTCAAAACTGAATTAATTTTACTTTGAATTGTAATTAAAGAAATGTTATGTTATACTACTGTTTTATTTCCTCGCAATCGAAGTGAAAAGCAGAGTTTATAACTCGTCCACAAAACCATTTTATCCTCGACATTACTAAATGATTATAAAATTAAGTAAATAAAATAATCACATCATCATCATCACACACAGCTCATATACGTCCCCACCGAGGGGTTCCAGCCTACCCTATGTTAGGGTGATTAGGCCTTAGTCAACCACGCTGGCCCAGTGCGGATTGGTCGACTTCACATACAACATTGAATTTCTTCGCAGATGTATGCAGGTTGCCTCACGATGTTTTCCTTCACCGTAGGAGCGTCAGACAAATGTACATATGAAATTCGAAACGAAAAACACATTGGTACATGGCGGGTCTCGAACCCCGACCTCCCGATTGGAAGGCAAGTGCCGAGTCCACAGCGCCACCGACGCTCCCTCGCTCGATAAAATAATATTAAATAGAAATACTTTAAAAAAATATTAGCAATAAATATTATCATCTTGTATTAAATATGTATTAACCTATAAATTAATAATAAAATTTAATTATTAGATTCAGGCAACGTTAATACTAAACGCAAAGTAAACAAAATGTAAAGTCTTATCTCGTGTGTTTTCAGCCATTGTGACATTGTTATTAGAGAAGGGTCGGCGGTGACCGTGCGATTATGTGGTGGCCCGATAAAAAAAATATCATGTACCCTATTTATATTTGTTAGCGTATCTATACAATAAATACTAAAGATATTATTGTGTCACAGATTTAAAAGTGTGATGTGTTGGAGATATGTCTTGTTGTAAATATGTACTTAAACTTATGTATAATAATGTAATAATAATATTATTGTAAATGAGTGTGAGAACTGAATGAATGCAGTGTCCAGAAAAACCAAATTTGGTATATAGGATGCTGAAAAAAAAATTTAAAATGTATTTCTTGTTTTGTGAAATAAATAAATAAAATAAATAAATTCGTTTTGTGCACTTGTTGTAAAATCTACTATTATCTTCAATTCAAATAATAAATCCATAGAGTAATAACTATGAAACACCAATTGGATAATTTTAATTTTTACAATATAATAAAGAGTATGTGTATGTGTGTCTGTGCGCGTACGTGTGCGTGCATGCGTACGCGTGCGTGCATGCGTACGTGTGCGGTCATCCTTGCATGTTGCGTGTGAAAGCATACGTGCGTACGTGAATGTGTATTTGTGTATTTTACGATGCTAAAAGTATGTTTTCAATGCTATTTTTAACCCCTCCTTATCAAGTTTCCTTATAGTATATTGTTTATTAAAATACCTGTTGCAGGATTGAACCACAAAAGTAGTAGGCGACTAAGTATTCCAGGCGACACTAAATGTCCGAGGTGTAGCAGCCGGCACAAACCCTCTACTATAATATGACGATAAGTTACACACTGAAATCGAAAAAAAAGCACCTTGAAGTTAACATAAATCTGAATTCTAGGACTAAAATTTATAAGAAAAATGACAAATAAGCCCTAAGAGAGACGCTTAAAACTCACTGTGCTATCCATGATTTTCAACAGCAGCTCGATAACGGTACTGTGGCTCGGCGACAAGGATATCACCGATTCTGATATACTTCCTGCAAGAAAAATGAATATTATGCGTTTATTTTGTTACAATTTCCCAAAAACAGGCACATGGGTGGTTTTCCATAGATAATGTACTTGAAAGCCTAAAGGCTTTTTTATGTCGGCCCTCTTTACAATTAGTCACGATGTCGCTGCGTCTAGTTGGCCAACTCAGGGCCAATTTAATTTGAATTATTTACTTAGTCTAGCTCATTCTATTTAGTAATAGTATATGACAATACATAGCCAAATTCAAATATAAAAAAACAATTGTTTGGTGTTACAGCTTTCACTTAGTTTGTATAACAAATGATGATACATAGGGGTCGAAGTGCAAGGCCCGTAAGGCCTCCCTTCCCTCAATATAAGATAGTTTGTACAAATATAGTGATAACTTTTATGTATTTCAATTGTATACGGTGATTCGGAGTGCTATACAAAATGTGTCTTTCTCTGTCTTTCTCTTGTCTCTGTCATTGGTCATGCACTCCAGATTTTACAGGTTAGATTCTATTTCAGGAACGGGTGGCTAGTGTCACGGTTCTAAAACCGTCTCCATAAAACTTACCTTGATTTTCACGAGTAATCCTTTCATATAAACACGTCATTATGTGGTAATCTTTTTGTGAATATGCTTAATAACCAGTAATAATAATAATAACACGCAACTAATTGAATTTTTGTCAACAAGTGTTCAACAGAACTAGGTGGTTTTGTTTATTCTATGTTGGACATTTAACGCCGGTAGGTGTACATATAAAAATATCGTTACGAAAGTGCCCTCAAAATAAATATTCGTTTACGTTCAGAAATCAATTGATAAGCTTAATTTTAATATTAATATCCTTTTTAATAATTTATAAACAGGAATGTTTGATGATTTCCTATACTTGCTACATAAATATTTTTAATTTCTATAATAGTATGCGTTTGGCCATATCGTATTTCAGAACGAACCTATGCACGTAGTCTTTTATTGTGGTTCGTTCTCCTAACATTCTAGAAAAGTTCTAGAAGGTTGAGAGTATAAATTAAGATCCCGCTCTAACAGTTTCTTTTTCCGCGGACATCGTTTCTCCTGGTAACGTCTTAAACGTTTAGTTCGTTTATTTGTGCCTGATTCCCGAACTAGGGGTCTACGGGCAGCAGATCGACGCCTGTTCACATTTGCTGACTGGATCAAGACCGCCTGCGTCTGTTCTGGATCCGGTGAAGATCGCGACGCCTGTTTCGGTCTTCCCCGAAGAACTCCTGGTCTCCGCGTCTCGCTTCAGGTTCTGCCTCCTCTAGGCAGAACTAAGCTAAGTACGAGGGTGGGTCAAAAAGTTCGCGGAATGGAGGGTAAAAAGTAAGAAATAAAACACAAAATTATTTTACCTTCTCAATGTATTCCCCTTTAACTCTAATACATTTATTAGACCTATCAATTAATTTATTAATACCTTCGAAAAAAAATTATTTCTCTTTGTCGTCAAAATAGGCCGAAATTGCGCTCTTCACTTCTTCATCGCTGGAAAATTTCTTCCCTCGAAGCTCTTTTATCATTTTTGGGAACAAATAATAATCACTTGGGGCTAAATCTGGGCTGTAGGGAGGATGTTCCAAGATTTCGAAGCCCACTCTTTGAACAGCAGCCATCGCAACTTGCGCCTTGTGCACGGGTGCATTGTCGTGCAAAAGGAGCACACCTTTAGTCAATTTTCCCCGTCTTTTTTTGTCTCACAGCATCTCGCAGACGTTCTAATAGTGCAGCGTAGTACTCTCCAGTGATAGAGACACACTTTTCTTAACATTTTCTTCGTATATTTAAATCGAATCAAACGTTCTATAACAGCACACCCCGGGCACTCCATACAACGATCGCAAATCAATTACCTATTACTACTACCTAAGCAAATAACGTTTGTATACGCGCATATGTGTGCGTGGAATCTAGTAGGGCTGAGTGCGTTATCAAATGAAATGACGCGAGAAGTGCAGCAGCTGCCTTCTTTTTTACCCGCATAGCGCTATCTCTGTTATCGGACGGCGCTCGCGTCTACTCGGCGAACGCGAAGTGTCGCCGCGCTCGAGCCATCGCGCGCACCCTTGTTTATGTGTCAGTGATGTCTACAACGAAGTGCCGGGTGGGGTGAGGTATTTGAAATGAGTGCGGGGAGGTGAGTGGCCGTTATGTACGGAGTACCTACTATTATATCTTCTGTGATAACAGTCTCAGACAATTGTATTATTTAAAAACATTGTACGTACCATCGTCGTCGATCGCGTCCAAGGAGTGGTAGGTGCTCCTTTTCCTAGAGGCTTTGGATTCATCGCGTTGCGTGGCGTCCGTCGCTACGTCCTCAAACACGCGTGCGCCGTGCACGCACAGTAAGTCGACAATGCACTTCAGCACCGTACTCACTATGGGCTCGTTCGATGTGTCTATAAGCTGAATTCAAAGTTCTACAATAGGCTAGATGACATTTTTTTTTTGCTTTAATCGAAGCTCATTCATATAATAAACAGGTTCGAATCGGTTTTCGAATAACTATAAAAACAACCAAGATATAAGGTATATAAGATTTTTCTCCATCTCTTTCTAGCGAAACGGCAATTTACAATGAGTTTATATGGCCGTACTCAACTATGACGTCACGGTTGATGTCGGATCTCTCTGTCTTCAAATTAACAACTTAAAATGCTTGTATCTAATGTATTTCTTAGCCGATTTTAATTCTAATTTCACAGAACTGCATCTTTTTCCAAGGTATTTTAATATTTAATGACGAGACATAAAAATTAGAATTCAGTCATCATCCCAATCGAAATTGTCTCCACTGAAAAGATTTAGTTTTTTTAAGATTGCTGTAAATTCTTGGTAGCCACAATTTCTTGGCACCTGTGACAATTTCTTGAAGTATCATCGGTTAATTACACTACATCCTATAATATACAAATTCGTTCAATTTCAATAATCTATCGTCAGGAGATAGGCATATTTAAGTTAAGTTGCAAGGAAACTGTTTTTTTTAAACTTAAGAGGAATATCTTTGCAACTAAACTATAGACCTATATCTTGTTAGTGATAGCATATTTAAGCTCGTCCTTAGTCATACACTGACCGTTGGCTAACTTCAATTTCATCTACCTGGATTAATATTGTATACCTTAAGGATTTCTTTTTTTACACTTCTTCGTAGCACTCACTCGGAAGGGCTTAGATCCGAGGAGAATCATGGATTTTCGAAAGTACTCTACTATTTTAAATAGAGTTCGTTTGCGATCCAAGCAAGTCTTTGTAGACTTAAATATTGTTGTCAATCATGCAGTCAGAATATTTTCAAAAACTCATAATGCAAAATACCTTCTGTCACTTTAGTTATACTTATACCACACCCCGGACACTCTATACAATGTTCTCAAATCAATTACCTTTTACTACTACTTAAGCAAATGACGTTTGTACACGCACAAATGTTGCCGCATGTGCGTGGAATCTAGTAGGGCTGAGTGCGTGGCTATCTATCGAAATGACGCGACATGTGCAGCGACTGCCTTCATGTGCTCTTTTAACCGCATAGCGCTATCTCTGTTATCGGCTGGCGCCGATGGAGATAACGCGCGCGCCCTTGTTCAAGTGTCAGTGATGTCTACAACGAAGTGCGGAGTGGGGTAAGGTATTTGAAATGAGTGCGGGGAGTAGAGTGGCCGTTCTGTACGGAGTACTATTATATCTTCTGTGGATATAGTATAACCAAACTGTTGTGTGTTTGAGTGTATGTATGCGTGCATGTGGTCGTGTGTGCAAAGAATTTATAAAATCTCCCTGCATAAAAGTCGAAACTGTGCATTATTAGCAGTTCATTAAAAAAAAAGTCATTGTTTTGTCAAGATATATATGTGTTTCTAACTCATAGATTTCTTACGAGCTTACATTTTTAAAACATAAATTTAACTTATTACTAATAATTTCTAGATATTATTATATAAATTTGACACCATCCTCATTCTTTATCATATTTAATAATATCTGAAAAGTTTCTGCGAAAAAAAACTTTATTCCAAATAATGACAGCTGACCTTTAATGTTAATTTAGGGTGCTTACATTTGCAAAGAAGAACGCCTTGTTTTCTTTGGCAAACTCCTTGTCCAGCATTCCGTACAGGGCTACAGTCTCCAATGCAGTTTCCAGTATTTCTGGATTCTGAAAGATTTCAACCTAAAACAAAGCAGGGAATTATTTAAGGGTCAGAGGCGACAAGGGGATAAAGCATTGGTTTGTCCCGGCGACATAAGATGATATGTATATAATTTAGATTATCTCTTTGTTGATAACACATTCAAATAAACTATAAAAAAATACTGTTAAGTTGTTATCAGTTATTGAAAAAGATCTTATTATTACAAAATTATACAAACATTCTCGTTTTCAAACTATATACGTTCTATTATTTCATATTTTCGGAAAGGAAAAGGGTTTCTGCCCTATACAGCCACACACTTTCGTCAATAATTGCGAAAAAATATTGGCGACTGAAAAATAACTGTTTCAAATTTTCAAATAGTAGCCCCAAACGGAAATGTTTTCAATATAACTGTAAGTTTATAGAATTACAAACTACTTTTTTGTAGAATTATAAGAGCTTTCTTACCTCCAGTTCGTTGAATATCATTTGCAGCATTGGCGTCACAGAGTTCAGCTGCGGCGTGTCGAGAGCGCAATTCAGAATTGTAAGACACTTTTTCAAAGTTTCCACATCAGATATTTTCTCTTTGATAGTCTGTAGAATGTTAAAAATTATTTTTAAAAATATTTTTGAATGTTAATGTCAATAATTAAACATATGAATATTTTGATACACTTACTGGAATCGGCGCTGGGGGCGGAGTTGGCTTTACGTTTAATTCGTCCAGCTTTTTCTGAATATCTGCTACCTAGTTTTGAAAAAAAAACAAAAGGGCTGAAATTTTTAATAGCACGTATATTTACTACCAAAATTAAAAACAAATTATTTTTCTCTGACGTTTTGAATCTGTCAATAGTATCGTTTTGTATGGTAATGTTAAAAGAAAGCTTGGTTAGTCTGCTATAATTATTACCTATATAAATCACTTTCATCAAAACTCAAAAATGGAATGCAATCACGATTATACATTGTAAAACACAAATTTTGCAAAATCAAAAGGGGTTAAAGTATCAATAAGAAAAATAACATAGTATAAATACTGGGAGCTCAAACAAAGTAACAATGATTCCACATCACGAATTATTTTCATACGTATAGCCGTTTGAAGGGAAAGCGAATGATACTTTGGCTACAGGCCCCAGGTTATTGTCTAAGAAAAAATCTATCACGATTGCCTTGAAATTACTAATCATTGCGGCGTCAATACAAGACACTGTGTCGACTGTCTGATAAAAAATAGTCATGGATGCACTTTGACTGTCAAAATTGAAAGTGATCGCGATAGATATTTGTTACACAATCAAGGGGCTGGTTTCGAGAATAGGCTACTCGTATTTGACAACATTGAAAATATACTACAAATTATGGTCATCCTATTAGATAAATAGGATAATAAAGCATAATTTATTTTATATCACGCTAATTTATGTTTATTTTTTTTGATTTTTCGCTAAATAATTTCGAGTAATTTTTAATATTATATCTGTGTCGATACGCCTATGATTGGACGTAACTCTGGTGACGTCACACGCAAGTAAATTCAGATTCCTCGACCGATTATTAGTACTGTTCTGCATGTCAACTAACTTGTTTACTTGCGTGTGACGTCACGCAAGTCATGTATGGCGCCATTACAGAATCAGCGTTTTTGCCGCGCTTTTAAATTTTATTATTGATTTTTAAAGATAAATAGATCTGATTTCCCGGAAATATTAATGTAGTATGCATATTATAACATATAGAATAATTTAAAATGATTTTCTAAAATTAGTTAAATAGCCTATTAAGACATGGTGAAGTTTTAGTAGTATGGGGGAGAGACTCCCCTGGACACACACCTTAGGTACGTTCCGAATAAGCTTATAGCGATGAGAGTGGTGCGGAGAGAACGTAATTTTTGCATCTAACCATTTTTTAATGGGCACTTAGGTAGACAACAGAAAAAATAGTCCACCACTGTATCATTTTTCTCATCCCTCACAATAAATGTAACCATGTTCATGGTTGTTTTCAATCGCTGACATTGACACTTGACAGTCGTATGACAGAACACTCACAACGATTACGATTCGAGGCATGGTGGTCGTAAACGTAAGATGACGAAGATAATGACGTCATGGATGACGTCAGGTTGGATGCTGTCAGCACGCTCACGGTGACTCGAAGCGAATTTTAGCGCGCTGACATCGATATCATCGCCATTCGGAACGCACCTGTTATCGTCTAATCCCACGTGGTAAAGACGCAGAGCGTAAAATGTAATCCGCCTTTTTAAAATCATTACAAAAATCACCTTTGCTTTGCATTCCGCAGCTAGGGCATAATTTTGATCTTTGACAGCCTCCTCTTGTGCTTCCATGGCGACGTTCAATGACACGCGCAGACGTGCTCGCTAGAAATGAAAACGGATATATTTAATAATGTATATGCGATTAATAGACACTGAGTGGTGGTTAGAGCTTACTAACGACCGGTTTTTAATATCCTATTCATCTGTGATTTCTCTGCTGCAAATAGATTTTGACGTATTTTGTATGGAGCTAATGTCAAATACCTATCTTTAGTAATTAAATCCACAAATAGATAGAATATTGAAATCGTAAGACTCCAGAAGTATGAAATCGACATTTCCTTATTAGGTTTGGAAAATGTCACACAAAACTTTGTTAAGTTTTTAAGACACGCTAGAATTTTCCCTGTTTCCCTGCGGTTTTAGAGCCAAAATACAACACTGCGAATTTGTGAGCTTTCTTTAACGGCACGAGTAGCATTGTTTTTTATATATTTATTTTTATTTACCTATAATCCAAAACAGTTTAACTAACTCTCAGTTAAACTGTTATACAAGTGAAGGTGATACGATAACCGTGCTGAAATTTGTTTGAAAGCTAAGCGATAACATGGATCATAATAAGACTTACCTACGCCCTGTTGCTTTTGATTTAAAAAAATGTGCAATATGGAATGGACAATGCGAATCATTTCGCAAGTTCTTGCGATGCGTCATACCTATTTTATGTATTTAAATTTTTAGTAGAAAACACAATTGACACAATCTCTTACTTGGATTTTAACTTCAGCACAGTCGACTTGCGGCGGCGGCGGCGGCGGCATGGGGTCTTCGTTATCCGGCGGGTCTCTTAGGGCGTTGATCACCCCGCTGATAACTTCCACCCGCTGGGACACTTCGGGGACAACCAGCTCTAGGGCTCCCACGAATGCGCGGATCACATCAGAGCTCAGTGGCCCGTAGTCCCCTGAGGTAAAAGGTATTCATTGATGGTTATTCAATAATACATTTTTCAATACAACAGATACAGAAGTGATATACAATAATTATTGTTGTTATATTTACAAGCAACAAGGAAATTCTTGGCCATTACTTCACTTGATGGTAAGTGGATTGTAATTTCACATGTATTCTTCAACCACGTTAAACTATTATACTAAACGTTAAAGCAGTTGCAGCACAATACACTGTAACATTATTGTTCTAGTGACAGAGTAAATAAAATTATGACTACCCAAGCGATGTTAGCAGAAGTCCTACCACTAAACAAAATACATTTGTTTTTTTGTACTGGTATTTAATTTGTATTAAGCGAGTCAGGATAGATCGCGCATTTATCAATTTGGATATTGCTCACGTAGATACTTATAGTTTTGATTAAAGTGGAAACCCCTCACAGAGATGCATGGGAAGAGAATCTCAACTCCTGTGAGGATGGAAGCCTCGTATGGTATACGGATGGCTCCAGAAAATCATTTGATGTAGGGTGCGGAGTGTACGGTCTAAGGCCCAGGGTGAGCAAAAGTACCAACTTAGGTCGGTACGCATCCGTTTTCCAGGCGGAGATATATGCCATCATTGAATGTGCAGATATCATAAACCAAAGGAACTACTCAAACCAACATATCTATATTTATTCAGATAGTCAAGCAGCTCTAAAAGCCATTAGCTGAGCCAAATAAACTCGAAGCTGGTAGAGGACTGCCTCACCCGCCTGAATGCTATAGGAAAAAAAAAACAAAATTGTTTTAAGATGGGTTCCTGGGCATTCTGGTGTCATTGGCAACGAGAAGGCCGATGAACTCGCTAAAACTGGAACTACAAAAACCACAAATAGGACCGGAACCTTTTTGTGGGATTTCAAAGAACCAGGTACACAACTTTCTAAATGAACAACTTCTTAGAAACTCATTCGAACTCTGGAAATCTACTCCAGGGCAAGAACACGCGAGGGCACTAATACTAGTGATACTCGCGTAAACTAACTGACGAGCTTCTGCAGCTTAACAGGAAAAACATCAGTGCAGTCGTAAGAACCTTAACTGGACATTGCGGCCTGAATAGACACATGTTCAACCTCAAGATTAGGGACAACGACATCTGCAGATTCTGCAATCAGGAGCGTGAAACTCCTAAACACCTTCTGTGTGACTGCAACCCACTGATTCATCGGCGTAGCCTTCATCTGGGAAGACACATCATGAGACCAGATGAAATACAAACTCTCCCAACCCAAAAAATCCTCAATTTCATAGAGGGTTTGGGCTTGAAGGAGATAATCTAACGGTGCTATAATTCACAATAGATCTTTTAGGTCGAGGTGAAAAGGCCTACAAGGCGAAAGCCCGTACAATAACAATAATAATATAGTTTTGATTTCAAAATCTAAATTGGTTAGCCGTATCGATCTGTCGCGTACAGAATGTGCAGTATTCTAAGAGGTCCTCACCTGTTAGTACATCAGTCATGAGCGTCTGCAAGGAAGTCCTGCTAGTGGGGTCGGACACGTCGTATACTTGCAACATGCTGCCCAGCTCATGCAACACATACTGTCTGGTGCTAAACCCCACAGGGTCTTCGGTCTCGGAAGGGCATGGCGACTCTACAATACTGGAAGGTTTGTTAAAGTTTGTTTAATATCATAACTCAGCTTGAGTTACGTAATATATGGAAAAATCTAAACGATTCTCCGCATTTCTTGGTTATCTTTCAGGGGAGAGACTCTGTGCCAGGGTCGCCTGCTTGGGCACCTCCGCCTTACCTATTTATGCCGCAAAGCAGCCGTGCTTGCATTGCTGTGTTCCGGTTTGAAGGGTAAGATATGGCAGTGAAATTACTGGGTACTGTGACTTTACATCTTATGTTACAAGTTGGCAACGTACACCGTGGTTCTTGTGGGGGTTGCAGATTTACTGCGAATCTCACAAGAGTCACATGTATTACTGACGACTGTTACCACTTATCAGCAGGGGGGCAGCATGCTTGTTTGCCAACTTTGTTTTATAAAAAAAAAATGCATGCATGCAATAGTACATTACTGCCGCGGTCTATAATGACTACTTTGCTGGTCGCGCTGATGATGGCCGACAGCGCAGCGTAGCTCCAAGCCTACACAGCGCGGTCAGCGTGCAGCACTTGATGGACGAGCTGGGTCGAGGCCTTTACAGTGAGGACAGCAAGCGCTGCAATGATGGCCAAGCTGGAAGGCCTAGAGCGTAGCTAGGCTAGCTCGAGGAAATCATAGCGTGACCATAGCGAAGCAGTCATTGTGGGCCAAGGCTTGTATAGTGCTTTACTCAAAAATGCAAGTACCTAATCTAAATAAAACCAGCAAGTAATTTAAATAAAAACTTTGCCGGCCGCTCCTTGAAACAAAACGGCAAGGTCGACTTTGCTCAAACAAGGTTGTCAAAATAATGACCACATTACATGCATTTTTGAGTAAATCAATATTATTGACGTAATTCCATTTTAAAGTGATAACTCCAGTTACACTGCCCAGACTTATGTTAACCACTAGCTTTCCGCTCGCAGCTTCGCCCGCGTTATTTTTGTTTTCCCGTGAGAATTTTATATTTTCCCGTAAGAAAAATTATTTTATAGCCTATGTTCATCAGGGATAACGTAGGATTCTCAATGTGAAAGATTTTTCAAATCAGTCCAGTAGTTTCGGAGCCTATTCAATACAAACAATCAAATCTTTCCACTTTATAATATTAGTATAGATTGAATGATGAACTTTTCTCTATTACTTACGTTTACTTAAACTTACGTTTGAGCGCTATGCAACTTATATACATGGTCAGAGGTTTTGCATGCAATCAGTTTATTTTTGTTATTTATTTCTACATTTACATTCACTCCTAATTATCTCTTGATTTATGAGAATTCTGCTTAGTTGGTTTTCACTCAGTCCAACACACCTATCAATTGTAACTTATTTCCTTTTATGTCATAAAATATCCAAACTCACGCCCTAATGTAGCCAGTGAGCACAACCAAATCAGGGAGCACCGTTTCCAAGGTCTCATCATCCTCGATCTTCTGCAGGTGCTCCGCGAGGTGGCGCCAGTACCACGCGGTTTCCTTGTTCAGCTTCTCCGCTGGTATCAGGCGGAGGTTCTTGTCAGACGGGAGCCACTCCAGGAGCTCAGATATTGGAAGTCGTCTATAACAATAAATTATTTCCTAATAATATTATTGGTAAGCACTGATTTACTACCAAACGTAGATAGAGCGCTTCATACAAAAACGCGTTTGAAATCTGTCACCTAATTTTTTTATTTATTTATGGATGGCCCGGCAAATGACCTCCTCCCGCCTGATGTTAAGCGGTGAAAGAGGCCCAAATGAGTTGACAGATAGAGTAGGGACGACATCCACTCTCCTACCTGCCCGCCCCTTGCCGGCCCAAAAGATGCTTTTTCACGCCTCTTTTGAAGGAACCCATGTTGTAGGATGGAGGAAACACGTGCGCAGGTAGAGAATTCCAAGTGTGGGATGAACGACAGAAGAAGGAATCTTGGAATTTCTTGGTACGGTGTGAAAAGGAGGACACAGTGTACGGATGACTCCGAAGGCCCTTACGCGTGTTTCTGTTAAGGAATGGAGAGGGAGGGATAAGGTTAAAGAGCTCCTCAGAGCATTCCCCATGGAACATTCGGTAAAAGGCGCTAAGAGAGGCGATGTCACGACGAAGTTGTAGAGGCTCGAGGGTGTTAGTTGCCTCTACATCGCCAATTATGCGAATAGCGCGACGCTGCAATCTGTCCAGAGCATCGAGGAGGTACTGAGCGGAGCCGTCCCAAAGGTGCGAGCAATATTCCACGCAAGACCTAACCTGAGTTTTATACAACAAGCATAGTTGGTCCGGCGCAAAATACCTACGCACCTTGTTCAGGACACCGAGTTTCCGTGAGGCAGTAGTTATAACGGATTCGATGTAGTCTCTGGGGTTCAGATCGCAGCGAATGTTCATTCCGAGCAAGGTGATGTTGCTCTGTGTGTGAAGGGTTGTGCCCTGAAGAGAAGGAAGGGGGAGGAAGGGCGACCTTTTCGCCGAGAACACGCACACCTGTGTTTTCTTAGCATTGAACTCAACAAGATTGTTGGAGCCCCATTCGGAGACGAGGTCCAGCGTCCTGTTGAGCTCAATGATAAGATTCTGCCTTTCCCTACCAATATCACCACGAGCAGCCCCCGAGGCTCCGTGATATCCCCCATGCACTGTACTGTCGTCTGCATAGCAATGTATAGCTCCCAAGGAAAGCATATCATTGATATGCAGAAGAAATTGACTATACATTTGTACTCGCTGATATTGTATACTTAAATATGCACGCCCGAATGAAAATTCCCATAAAGAAAGTACCGTATTTATCAAATTCAACCTTATTCTGCATTATTACTGCAACTATTTTAAGTACAACCGTGGGAAGTTACATCATTTCATACCTAGCCACAGATCAAACGACGTTTTAGTAATTCATCATCACAGCTATATACTTCTCCACCGAGGGGCTCGGGCCTACCCTATGTTAGGGTGATTAGGCCTTAGTCAACCATGCTGGCCCAGTGCGGATTGGTCGACTTCACATACACCATTGAATTTCTTTGTAGATGTATGCAGGTTTCCTCACGATGTTTTCCTTCACCGTAGGAGCGTCAGACAAATGTACATATGAAATTCGAAAACGAAAAACACAGTGGTACATGGCGGTCTCGAACCCGGACCTCCCGATTGGAAGGCAAGTACCTAGTCCACAGCGCCACCGACGCTCTTTTTTTTAGTAATTGCTACAAGAAAATATCAACTTTATACTCTCAAACATAATGCTTGAAATAGCTTATCGTGTTGTCGCTCCAACGCATGAATGAGATAACACATCGTGATACGACGCCCGTGCGAGCGAGACGATTGTGATGTACTGACACTGACGCGAAGCGACATGTTTATGATTAAGATAATTGTTTTTGATTGGTTATTACGTATAAATCGAATATTTGAATACACGATAAGATGTGTAATGAGTTTACTCACGCAAAATATGAAATCCCGTCTTTTTTCTGCCGTTTCTGGCTATTGTTACCACAACTTTTGAATGCGCACTTCGGCATGTTACTCACTATGGAAAGGAACTGCACGAGTCGCGATTGAGCAGTTCTTCACAGGCCCACTTTTCGATCGTTCATGCGTTATATACGTTTGGTAGTAAATTAATGTTGGTAAGCTACCCGCTCAAACGACGACTAGAGTACCCAAGCGCAAAAGACGGTCCAACGTCGTAGGTACTATAGTACCCAGAGCGCAATGCGTTAAACGTGCGGCGTACTAAAAAAATCACGAAAAAAAATACTCTCTTAATTGCTCTATGCCTTTGATAGTTTCTTTAATAAGTTAACAGAGACTATAAAAATATTATTTAGTCTTAGGTTAAAATAAAGTTTACACATCCTGTGGTTAAACATACGTGTGCACTTTCCAGCTTTCTTTTTTGCGTGACCGAAGGAGTTTATCGCATAGTTACTTTGTCGTTATGAATATTTTCGATAATTAAAATAATCTTGAAGAATAGAGCTACAATAATATGTGTGGTTATTGATAGTTTTATAGTGTTATATTGCCTAACTAAACGTTTTTTTTTCTTCAAAAAGTGGGTATTTTTAAATTTCAAGCAGCATAGTTACATTTCATGCCATTATTCATTTAATTATGAATCCTTATCTAATTAACTATTATAAGTTTTTTATTTGTTAAATTAGTTTCCATACGTATTTTTTATTTTATTGTAGACACTATAATTTTCTGCAATTTTTTTTTAATTTTGAGGTTGCGCGCGTGACACCTTGCGTAATTAATTACTTTTTCATTAATAATATTTCCCAAAACTATTGTATATCAAAATAATCTTGAGGAATAGGGCTATAATAACATGTATGGTTATTGATAGCTTTATAGTGTTGTTGTGCTATTTATTATTCGAGCTCCTAAATATTAGAATATAAATTATAAATAATTCTTCTTTATAATAGGTTACAAAATAAATATATTTAATGTACAAAATTAATCTAAGAGACCGTTGCCGATGCGTTCCCAAAATGCTGGCAGCATTGCCACGTTGTATGGCAAAGCTTATTCTTTGCCCAAAATAAAAGCCAGCATTTTGGTCACGTGTTGCCTCGACCAGACGTGCCGACAGATCCTTATATAATCTATGGGCTCCCTGTCCCCATGGCCCAAGTGTTTCGACCCCAAAAGGCTCAAATATATAACCACTATCAAGCGTGCTATATTAGCGCCTTTTGAGGCTCTCAATTGATTCAGCCGCCGCACCAGCCCTATTTTGAGTTCCAGGAAGGTGAGATGGCGCTAAGGTGTCAACACAGGAAGCGTCCCACACCAAAGGTCGACCCATCTTCCATGGAACAAGTGTCATCCCATCAGGTCTTTTACCATCGTCACGCATGAGACCATTGGGTTCTAAGATGGCCGCACAGTTGGCGGAGGCAAAAGCCCGACGTATGATATCATTAATGTTGTGCTTGAATTAAATATTGAAAAAAATCGGGTTTCCCGCGGCCTTCCGAACATTTTAGCCATTAATTAATTTAAGAATAGATATGACTACAAAATAAACTCATTTGCAAAAAAACGGGCACCTAAGCAATGAACCATTTCAAATGTTAATATTGCTTTGTTTGATAATTATAGGTAGTTTTATCCTCACAATTTGGTAAATTAATAAGAAAATAATCGTTTTCATCAGTATTTCAAAAAATTTTGATACAATTTATGGGAAATAATGCTAAACCTCACTAGTAGTGTATGTTTGCTAGTAGTGCATATGCTCATGAAGTAAAAATAAAAAAGTTTTTTTGTTTGTTTTTCTTTAATAAAGTAAAAGCAGATAAATGTTTAGTATCGAGTGTGACCCCCTCTAGCTAAAATCACAGCTTGAATTCATCTGGGCATGCTAGCGAGTATATCCCGGATACTTGCTTGCGGAATACGTTCCCACTCCGCAGTAATCACATTCTTCAGCTCTCTGATGGTCTGCGGAGCTGGTTGTACTGATCTCACACGCCGTTTCAGAACGTCCCAGACATGCTCTATGGGATTGAGGTCGGGACTTCGAGCTGGCCAATCCAAACGACGAAAGCCACATACGCTTTAACATCGCGAGATCGGTGGGCGCGAGCATTGTCGTCCATAAAAATCGAGTCTTCACCTAGAGCGGCCAATGCGGGTTGTGCATGAGGAATTAGAACTTCGTTATGTATCGATGCCCAGTCAGTGAGCCGTTATCAATGAAGACTAACTCTGTACGATCCATTGAATTTATTCCTGCCCAAAACATAACAGAGCCCCCACCATAAGGTGTGATTTCTTCGAAACATGCCTCTGCAAAGCGTTCTCCTTGTCTTCTTAGCACTCGCTGACGTCGATCTTCACCAAACAGAGATATCCTGGCTTCATCAGAAAACAAAACCCTATTCCAATCTTCTTGAGTCCATGATTCACAATTTCTAGCGAAACTAAGCCTGTGAACTCGGTGCTCACGGAGTTATTTTGGGCCACGGGCCGGGCGGTGACTGCATATACCTAGTCTTGCCATAAACATTGTAAGATAGAAAAAACATTTTTTTTAACTGCTTAAAACATTTATTACTTTTACACTATGTTAGTTTAGTACATAAATATAAAACAATTAAAAATATATAAAGCTTATTCGAAGTGGTCTCCATTGGCTGCAATACAGTCCTTTAAACGTTGAGGCCAGTTATCAATAGAAGCACGCACTCTTTCCATGGGAAAATTCTTCACTGCCAATCGTATAGACTGTTTTCGGACTCCAAATTATCATGGCGTTTAGAGCAAGCTGTACTCTCTAAAATTGACCATAAATCATAGTCTAGTGGATTAAGATCGGGACTAGACGACGGCCAGTCTTCAGCTCTGATGAAGTCCGAAACGTTCGCTTCTAACCAAGACTGCGTGGAACGAGCTTTATGACCCGGCGCCGAGTCTTGCTGGAAGAACCATACTTGGTTATTGAACATGGTGATGTTAAGGGGCTTAACTACCTTCTCAAGAATGGTATCTTGATATACTTGTGCCGATGTTTTGATACCTTTTTCACGAAAATATGGCTCAGTCACTCCTTCATAGCTAACACCCCACCAAACCATCGCTGAACTCGGATAATGTCCACGTTGCACTCTGTCGACTAATTGGGAAGCTTCCTTAGAGCTTTGAGCATAAATACGGTCATTTTGTTTGTTAAAATGTTGCTCTATTGTAAAAATTTTCGCATCCGTAAACAAATTTTTTCTGTGACCTCCCTTTGCGTACCGCTTCAGTAGTTGTTTCGATTTTACCACCCTATTCTTCTTTAAATTATCAGTTAAGAAGTGACCAGTGCGTCTCTTATAGGCTGCAAGTCCTAAGTCATCTTTTAAAATACGTGACATGGTTCTAGGTCGTCTCTGCTATCTTCATTTCCCGAGATAAAATCTTTTGCTTTCGGACAGGATTTCTTCGAATTCTTTCCCTTACTGCTTTGACCACCTTTTTCGTACGAACACTACGTGGACGGCCAGATCTTTTTCTATCACAAACAGAGGAAGTCTCATTGTACCTACTAATAGCCCGGTACACAACTATTTTACTAATACCAAGGGTATGGAGAGTTTTAAAAATTGCATTTGGCTCCATACCTACTTTGTGTAATGCAATCACAGCGATTCGGTTCTCTTTATCACCCCACTCCATTTTAATATCGCAAAATATTATAAAATGTATTGGCGCCAAAATGAAAAAACACAATGAACAACCGTATAAAAATGACAGATTCGAAATTCAAATGTAATATTTTTTTATTTTTAAGTGTAACAGTATTTATGGCCAGACTAAGTATATTGGCAGCGAGAAGCCTCCTCCTGACCGTCCATAGACTAATATGCACATTTCTTACTTCTTGGAGGTTGTTCTTAAGATCCACATACGAAGATTTGCGATTTCTCAATGCGCGACTCACAAGAAAACGATCATCCCGTGGTTGGGTACATGGTTTTCTTCCAGAACCAGGCCTTCTCTCGACGGAACCAGTCTCCTGATATCGCTGCCAGGTCCTTTGGACCGTCGAGCGACTAACATTTAGCCTCCTAGCAACGAAGCATTGGCTGCAACCCTCTTCAAGCAGCGCGATAATTTTGGTAGCTTTTACCACTTTATCTACCATTTTTGATACAGCCAAACAGCAATAAATAAAGCTTTGACAGTCAAGGATATGAAATTAATCAATGAAAATTGAATAAAAGTTATGAAAGTCGATGTTAACTTCTGGAACTTCGCGCCAAAAATGTAGGATAAAAAGGGGTTTTCTGTAAAAATGAGCATCAAATAAAAATTTGAATTTAGAACGTACTTTTTTAAATACCACAGCATTTTTAAAACCGGCCAGTAACGTGTACAAATGATTGAAACCTTTTTTGTATTGTATCTTTTTAAAGATGAATGAAAATCAAAACCGCCCGTTTTTTTTGCAAATGAGTGTATATATACCTGTGTAAACACAATTGCACAAAAAAATACATATTGCTCACATGAATGCAAAAGGTAAAAAAAATATTTTACAAAAAATAAAAACCGACTTCAAAAACACTGAAAAGTTTTTATTAAGTATATTATTTTTTTATTTATTTATTTCATAAATCCACAGCATACAATATTAAGACTTTCTAGGAGATCATCGTTTGGCACCGACTTCAATATAAAAGTGTGATGTTGTCTGTACCTATTCTTATATTATTTTTAACTTTTCAGTGTTTTTGAAGTCTGTTTTTATTTTTTGTAAAATATTTTTTTTTTAACTTTTTAGTGAAAGAAATCTTTACACTTAGTGTAATCTTTATACAAAAAGAATTTTGAAAATCGGTCCACAATTGGCGAAGTAATCGCATAACATACAGACAAAACACGTTGGAAACACCTTAAAATTTAAGGGTTTTCCTTGATTTTCATGGGATCCCATCATCAGATCCTGACTTTTGTGACCATGGGACCACCCTTGGAGTATACTCTATCGAATGCAAAAATAATTTTGAAAATCGGTCCACAACTGGCGGCGTAATCGCGTAACATACACACAAAAAAAAACATACGCATCGAATTGAGAACCTCCTCCTTTTTTGAAGTCGGTTAATAAAAGAGATCTATATAGTTGAATTTTCGCTCGGGTTGAATAGCTCCTCGCCACTCTTCGGTGGCCTAATTGACGCACGTTCAAATCCTGTCTGAGGTAAAGTTTTTCTGGTATTGATATAATGTATTTTGGAACAAAACATTTGTGACGTTAAAAAATTATTCATACTTGAACAAAGACTCCAGGAGTTTGCCGGCAACGTACTGGGAGTCTTTGGCGTCGTGTGCATTGTCTAAGCGTATAGCTTTGAGCAGATTCACTATGTTGCCTTGGAAAGTACTTAGCCAGCCGGGAATGAGAATCTCTTCTACGACGCGCCTCACCCTCTGACTACGCTCCGTTAAGCCCACCTGAAATTAAAGTAACATTGGTTGGTATAAATAATGTTTAAAAATTAAAATACATATTTTATACAACAAAGTAGTACCAACATTGTAGTCCTGATGGTAAGTGCCACTATAACCTATAGGTACATGTGATTCTCGCAAATAGGCAACCCCCTTTTTTACTGGAACTATATAGCGGCCGCGGCCTACCGACTAAAATCCAACGATGCCCCCTCACATACGCCTTTTCGCAAGTACGTCCATCGCCGCCGCATCCTCTCCACCATCAAACTACGATACGCCGAGGAGACGCGTCACTACCTGACAAGGTTATGGCAGCTTTATCCAACACTTCCACGACCTCATCGGCTTAAATGTGCAATCCCTCCCTACAAGTAGTCCCTACTACTAGTGTGCTTTGCAAGCTTGTGACATGTCTCTGTGTGGCAGAATTAGATGATAGAGGTACCAGCACAGATGACTTAGTACTGATCATCTCTCTGGAAAAACTGTGGAGGTGGGTTTTCTCAAAATTTTGTTTACGTTCAAACTAAAAGGCCGACGAACGCAAAAAAAGTGATTAGAAGTTGCATAGTTATTTTAATGATTGTGATTGTTTGTTAAAAGAAATATTTTTATTAACGGTACCTTCAATGTTAGCACTCTCTGTCGCACTCTTAGGTGGGTGACATTGTGATTGTTTGTTGAAAAAAATGTTTTTATTCAATGTTACCTTCAATGTTAGCACTCTCTGTCGCACTCTTAGCTGGGTGACATTTACGCCAGAGATATACAAGAACGCAGCGCGCCGGACCGCCTCGTCCACGTCACACAGGCGTTCTAGCACGTACGGGACATTCCGCGTACATTTGGCTATAGACATCACAACCGCCCTGCAATAATGACTTCTTTTTAGCAAAGTATTGTGCAATTTTGTGTAAAATGAATAGCTGATTGACCGTTGAAGCGTTCTCTTCTGTAACATACTATTTTACAGTATCTTATAGATAGATAGATGGTTTACCTTCTGACCGAGGAGCTTGGATCACAACTCATATGAAACCGATAAGCACGGGTAACATCATCATCTGGTTCCATGGGATTCTGGAGCCTTTGTAAGGCTAAAGCTGCACGACAGCGCACAGCACCACGGGTATCTTGTAAGCGCTGCATCTGTAAATTGGTGTATCTATAAATCTGATCTCAGTTTGGTCATGTTACTAACCATTTCGTGAAGTAACAGAGTACATGTGTATTTCCGTGCAAGGTGTTAATAAAATAGTGCAAAAGAATTTTATAAATAATCACGATTTTTATGGTCACGTTCAGCCGATAATTTCGATAAATTTGTTTTTTTTTTGTTTATTTTATTAATTTGTTTTATTAATTTGTTTTTTATTCTTTATTGTCTTTTTTAATAATAAGTTTTTTTTATTAATAATTTTCTTTTCAGAAGAAAAAGATTTAAGATTTAAAACGCGATTTTAATAATTACCCTAAATCGAATAGTTACCTAGAAATTTCAATGCCAATGATCCGAAAAAAATTCATAAAATAACACAATATTTTTTTTTGATAATCGATTCTACTCTTGATTCTCAACAAATTAATTTCAGGTTTTGCGCAATATCATTTACACATTGTGCATGCTGCCATGGCTGAAAGTTTAGAGCAGTATCTGTTAAACAAATTAAAAATTTGTTACCCTGTTTAAAGCAAATAAAATATTTGTATATGTATTTGTTAATGACTGTATGGACCATACAGTCAAGAGCATGGTCATTATTATTTGTGCAATTATTTTGATAGGATTTTGTTGATATTGACAATATTACATTTTATGAAAGGCATTTTTTATTAAATGTGTTAAAAATAGAAATAAAAAGAATCCATTTTTGCAATTTTCTATAATTTTAAGTATTTTAAGTAAATTTTTAAAGAGTGCTCATTCTAAAAGAATTTAAGTGCAGCAGAAGAACTGACGAGGGGAAGCCCCCTTGGGGAACCTCCATTTTGAAAGACTATATTTTTTATTACAGAGTTTAGTTCTGTTCAAAACTAACAGAGACAAATTTATAACACTGAAACACAAAATTGTGTTTGAGTGGTGTCCGGCATCGGTTCTGGGTGGTCATAAAAAAAAATCCTTAACCTAACCAACTGTATTTTTAAGGTACAAAGTCAGTTCTGGGTGGTAAAGAATTTTTCTCATTAGACCTCTATAGTAATTGTAAGAGTTAAAATAATACTACTAAACAGGGTGTAAAAGGACCGAACGCGAAGCCGAAACCCCACATATTGAACACATCTTCAATTTAATTTTTTTGCTTCTAGACTATACCTGGGCACTTAATAGTTACCGAGATATTTAAATTTAAAGTGGCAATTATTTTTTCGGGATTTTTAGACAAACCGTTTGGTACGTTATTTTTTAATTTTAGTCCAAAAACACCTCAAAGAAAAGATTTGTACTTATTAACAACTAACATAATGTATTTACAACTAATGCTGTCTCTTGTTGGCACGACCCACTAACTCATGCAGACACAATATCCGTAGCGCACAAGCGTACTTTAAATTGCATAGTACTTTTTGCAGTTGTTTTTTAAAACCTAAAAATAATTTCATATGCCACAAAAAAAAATATATAACAAAAGTTTAATGGTCTGAATGGGTAGATGCTTTGTTATGGGTCTTTTTATACCCTGTATATACTAGGATCATTTAAAAAATTTAATACTTAATTGTATATTTGTAACTTTTCAGTCAATACTGCTGATTTGCATTTGTTTCACATACATATTAATTATTTAGGACATAACATCAAAGAAGTTGACTCGACACGTTTTTTAGGTTTAACAATTGACAATAATTTGACATGGGGGGTAATTCTGAAGTTACCTGCACTAAAACTAAAACTAAAATTAAACATATAATTTTAAATTAGTTTTAGGTAATTCGTATTCTGAAACGCCGGACTCTCTTAATTTAAACTGTATTTGACAATTTCTTAAATTGAATACACAGATTATAAATACACCTAGTGCTGTGGAAAAACGGGATAATTTAGAAACATTAAAAACAGCTATATTCTACTAATTTTACTATCAGAAATTATTAATTTAAGATTTGATCGTATTTGTAAATAACAGAAAATAAATTTTATTTTTTATCATTCATTTTATCACAAAAGAAAAATTATTCGACATTTATTCTGCGATTGTGATGGCTTCGCGCCTATGCCATGAAATAAACAAAATTACGTGGTAGTCTGTAGTTGTATAGATAGGTACTTCGTGACTTCCTCTGAATTTTAAAATTGCGTATTTTGTTTCATTAGTAATTTTTGTTTTCTTTTCATAATAACCGCTGTTATTTATTGACAAATAATAGTAATTGCTAGGCAACAAATTTTAGATAGGCATACTTCTATCTGCAGATAGAAGATTAATTTCTGTTGTAAGAGTAAATACATACATACATAACCTACCTATCATCTAAATGTCAGTACTATTAGACTACTTGGGAACAAACAAATTACAACTCACGACTTGGCAATTGATGCTATAAAAGCCTTTCCTTATAAATGCCATAACAACCAATTCATCATCCATTTGGCAAGTTGCACAAAAAAAATTGACTTCGGTAATGTTAGAAAATCGTTAAAAAGTAACAAGATAAATTTAGACGGCACCTAAAAGTTCACCTCCTAAAATTTGTTTGACATATTTAAAATTATAGAAAAAATTACATTTAGGAAGCATGTCAGAATACGAAAATAACATCTAACACTAAATTGAGTAGTTTAGTAACGTCACTCTTAATTTTAGAGTTAACTTGTGAGTTCTGAATACCAAACGGTGATTGACATTTCTATCTCTAATTTTATTTAGTTATAGTTTTAGGTGGTCGCTTCAGAATCACCCCCATGGAATACTCATACTGACATTATTATTTTAAAAAATACGAATTTTAACATTCCCCTGCATTTATACCGGGTGTAACGGAATACCGCAATAATATTTAAGGTTGTTGATTAACAAAAAAAATGTTTTATGACTATTCTTTGTATTTTTTTATTATATGCCTACTTTCGATTTAATACGCTGAACTGTTAAGCGTATTAAATCGAAAGTAGGCATAAAATGAAAATACAAAGAATAGTCATAAAACATTTTTTTTGTTCATCAACAACCTTAAATATTATTTCTGTATTCCGTTACACCCGGTATATATGAAGTAGCTAAATTTGCTAAGGAAAATATTCATCTTTATGAAATATATCCAGAAGGATATAGAAGACAGGGATTGATACGGTGCACTATTATGAGTCGAACGCGTCATCTTCGGGCTAGTGTCTTCTGTATGGCACCCACAATCTATAACAAGCTGCCGTCTTACATAAGATATATAAATAATACGACTGAATTTGGACATGTTTTAAATAATTTCTTAGTTGACAAAGCATATTATTCTATTGATGATTTTTTAAAAGATAAATTTTAAGTTAATATTGACATACCTACTTATATGTAATGAATTAATGATGCACCTCAAATTGACATTGTTTTTATTATTTAAGCATTCGACATAGGTAATATTAATGGATTTAATTTATATTAATTTAATTTGTTAAGTTGACATTATTTTAATCTTTTATTGTATTGTATTATTTATAATTCTTGACATTCATTTTATCTAGGTAATTGGGTACATATTTTACTGTAATTTAATTTATGACAATGTAATGTTTTGATTTTTGGACATAAAATAACTATAATTTCAGATTATATACCTACTCGTATGCCAATAAGGTTAAACATAGCTGACTGAGCTTGTAATTTTAATTCTAACATCAATGTACCCATGTTTATGAGTAAATAAATGAATATGAATATGAATATGAATACAATACACTACCTGTGATGCAAGAAGTTTATCACAAAGATCATCATCTAAAGATGCATCTTCACCTAGAGCTGATAGCACAGCTGCCAGCAGCTGACTTGCACGGTAACGCACTGATTGCCCCGAAACACATTGACACTGAAAAATAAAATTAATCAAGAGTCACAATATGAACTATCAAAGACAAAGGCTAAAGTATTTAAAATAATAGCCATTTGTAAATAATTTGCTATATAATGGCCATAGCAACCAGGGTGTCCACTGCTAATTTTAAAAAAAATTCCCTGACTTTTCCCTGACTTTCCCTGACCATTTCTCAAAATTCCCTGACCAACTATATTAATTTTACAGAAAAATAAAATACAATACTTTTTTTCGAAAATATTAAGTATTTTTTGTAGCAATTTTTAGACCAAATTGTATCTAAAATTTCATTTTTTTAAGTTCTTACATAATTTATATTTTAAGGCACAGTATTTTTACACTGTAGAAAGTGCACTGACGAAAAAATAAACCGAGCCAACCTTAAGTTCAAGTGCAATTTCCTTCAAGTGTTTGTACCTTTGTTAAATGAAAAATATATTGGCAAAAAGGCTCTCCATTCTGCGCCATTCACTACGATGTTGGGCTTTTCTTGTCCAGTTCATGCCTGCTGTCTTTGTTATGTCGTCTGACCAACGAACCGGCTGTCGACCAACAATCCTTCGTCCTGTTCTGGGTAGCCACTCCCATTTGATGATCTTATTGCTCCACCGGTTGTCAGTCCAGCGCGCCACGTGCCCTGCCCATCGCCATTTTCTACACGCAACGACATGAGCTACGTCGATCAGTTTGGTGCGCTTGCCTATCTCCGTATTCCGGATCCGTTCCCCCAGAGAAACCCCAAGCATGGCTCGCTCCATTTTTCTTTGTGCTACCTGTAGGGCGTGTATATGATGTCCAGTCAGGGTCCAGAACGCAGCCCCATACACGAGCACCGGTAGGACGCATTGCTCGAAAGCTCGGCGCTTAAGAGATACAGGCATCTCACTCCAGAAAATGTGGGACATTTTGCTAAACGCGCCCCAACCTAGTTTAATTCGGCGTTCTATTTATTGTGTTTGCCAACTTTTTTTTAAAGTCCCAAATAATGTAGGTAACTACTAGGACTAAAACTGTCCATCTAGTTACATCAATGTAACTAAGAATGTAACTACTGGGAACAGAGCATAATTATGGGGTTTATGTTCAGATCCCTGACCATAATTTTCGTTTTTGAGGTATATTCATGCGAAGGCCCACCGACAGCTTAAGATCTGCAGCCGTCTTAGTGGAAATGATAATGTCATCTGCAAATCGCAGATGAGTTATGTGCTCTCCATTTATGTTAATTGATCAGACCAGATCTCCCCTATCAGACCAGTCGAGTCGAGAAATGTATCCTCCAAGCATGCCGTGAACAATATAGGGGAGATTGTGTCGCCTTGTCGCATGTACCTCAGGAACACGATCGGAAAGGTAGTGGAGTTTCACTTGACTTTAACGACTTTTCTGCGTAGTTGCTTACTTTTTCATTAGTCTTCCGATTACGGTTGTTTTTGTTGTTAAAAATAGATAATCCGCTCCAGGAAGCTATACTCAAGCTGACGCATTACTTCAATGGAGCCCTAGTCATCGTCGGGTTGCTCAAATGTTAAGGCGTTTTTCGATGCAGCGCGTCTATAAAAGATACCTAGAGACTGGAGCCTTCGATCGACGCGCAGAAACTGACAGGCCACGGGCTACAGCCTCCGCAGATGATTGATACATGCATGCATTTGAATGTCCCAAAGAATCGGCGTCAGAACGCAGTGCAGGTCCAACAACAGCTTCATGACGAACGTGGAGTGGCCATAAGTGCGCGTACAGTCAGGAGAAGGTTAGCCAAGCGCAATTTAACACCTCAAAGTGCTATAATAAGCTCAAAATTAACTGTAGTCTACCGCAGAGCACGCTTTCAATTTGCTCGTGAGCATATACGAGTAGAATGGACACTGGATCAATGGGCGCATGTTATTTTTTCTGGCGATACAAGAGTGTCTTTACAAAAATGATTGAAGACAGAGACTGAACCGTTGCCCTAGAAACGTTTCGCTCAGTGCTGTATCCAAGAAACTGTTGCTTATGATGGCTCCATTACGGGCCTCCATAATGGTGTGGGGCAGCATTTCCCTAACAGCACAAACAGAGATGGTTTATATCGAATCCAATGCTCATTCACGCGGATTGGCTACAGAACGATTTATCCGTGATGTTCTTGAAGATCATGTGATAGAAGAAGAATGGAACAACATCCTCCAAGACATCATTGTAAGATTAGTAAGATCAATAGGTTCAAATATGCAAGCGTTATCCAAGCTAGAGGTGGTAACACAAATTACTAATACATTGATTTTAATTGTTTTTCGATGATTTTTATTGTAACACTTTGTATTTGTATTTTTATTGTATTTACTTTCAATATAAAGCCTATAAAATCATCAACATAAAGGTGTGTATAAACTATGCGCGGCAAACCCTCGAACATTGGCTCTCACGGCGACCACGCGCTATGGGGCCGTCCACATATTACGTCATCGATTTTTGGTGATTTTCGACACCCCCCCCCCCCCCCCCCCCCTACAATCATCTTATCGTCATTTCCTAATGACCCCCTCGCAAAGCTGACGTCATAACCAGTTTGACAAAATTAAACCATTTGCGGATTTGAGAAAAATAAGGTAACATTAAAATATTTTGTTATAGAATCATCTTTTATTATTTTGACCCATTCTTGCAAATCCTGGATCACGGGTAATATCTCCGTATCCTCCCCATATTCATTTTGGCTCGATTCATCCATGTTGAAGTCTTCAACCGACTCAACGTCGAGTACCTGTCCCGTTACACCATCATGTAACTGTTGAAGGACTTCTATTCCTCGCCGTCCCAAGATTCGCGCAGTACTAGCACTATACGACGAAAGGCCGCAGGACCTCCACTGTCCATTAGGTACTTGCAAAATATTTTGTACATTTTGGAGTAACTGGTATTACAAGAATGACGTCAATTTCGAAACGCCCCCCTGCCCTTCATCCATCATTTACAGTCATCCGAAGACCAACCTCCCCCCCAAATTTAGAATGACGTAATATATGGAGTCGCTGCGCGCGACAGCAACGCTAGTACGCCTACGTAGAACGGATACTCGTAGGCATTGGCGTAGGTATGGGGGGGCTTGGGGTCCGGACCCCCCCATTGAAAATCAACTTACACTAGATAGAATTAACTTTTCCTTCCATGTATCAGTATACACTTGGCAAAATGAAGTTTTAATTTGGACCCCATGGTAAAATTATACCTACGCCTATGCTCCTAGGTTTACAAGAATGAATCACGGGCTGTTCGAGGTGGATCGCTTGCCGCGCGCGGCAGCTGCGTTCTGCTAAATTATTATCTAAAAATTGGCGCTCGCGCGGCAAATGAACGTCGGTCGAACATTCGCTCGCGCGGCTGCCGCACGTAGTTTAACAATACCACTTTTTCCAACATTGTGTTCATGTATTTGAAGGAAATTGCATTTGAACTCAAGGGTAAAGGGTGGCCCGGCTGATTTTTCTGCCAAAATTATGTTATAATGTGCAAACCTGGACAAAAATAATTTGATAGTCTGAATCATTCTACCAAAATCATGAAGTAAACATATTTCTCATTTGACAATCACTGGGAAATTTGGGGACCAAACAGTGTAAAATCCAAATTTTTCCCTGACTTTCCAGGTAGCCCCTCGATTTCACTGACTTTCCCTGACTGCTTTGAGCTTCCCTGACATTTCCCTGACTTTCCCTGACTTTCCAGAATGTGGACACCCTGGCAACTTTAAAAATAATAGAATCTTCTAATATATGCAATCATCTCATCAGTGAATCCTTATCCAAACTGTTGAACTGTGGAAATAAGTGTCTTTTAAGTGCAGTCATAGTTTGGAATCTAGTATTAATTATCATAAAGACAATTCTACATTGATATAAGTATGTATATACTACATTCCAATCCCATTTCAATGAGAAGTAAAATTAAAGGAGCAACTTAGTATCATAACAAAAGCAATCAATTGTAAAAAAGAACAAGTAAGTAGTAAGCTTACAAAATAATTATTCTTATACGTTTTTTCCTACATTCCTGTTAGATAAAATTATTAAGCAAAGTTTAAAGACTTACTTCAAAAATAATATCACATATAAACATCAAGAACTCTTCTTCGTCATCCAGTGATGTGCAGAATGTGGCAACAAACTGTATAACTCTGTCTACATTTGCACTTGTGTCCCCAAATGTAAATAGGTATTGCAACGCATTTTTGAAGCTTTCACGGAATGATTCTTCGTCTAACTGTGAATATTGATAAGTATAAACATTATCTAAAATAAATTTTGAATCATTACTTTTGTAATTACCTTACCTTCCTATACAACTTCATCATTTCTTTGACATATTTTTTGTGTTGTACAACGTTATATTGTACATTTTGAAATATTTTAAACATATTTGGGATGTTACGAGGATTTGGTTTTGGAGAAACAGTTTGTGGGGCATCCGCATCTTTTGGAGGCATTTTACAGCTAGGTTCCAAAATTTCACAAGAAGGAGTAGGTACTAAGTTCTTTTGGAATCTAATTATAAAGTATCCTTATTAATAACTTTCGGCAAATATCACAAATTATTTTTGAAAATCACTTTTCGTAGGTGTACAAAATCCGTTGTCGCAATTTCAAAACAAAACAACAACTGTCAGTCAACCATTCTACCGTGCGTTCCGAATTGCGATAAAAGCGATAATATCGCGAATCCGACCAAATTAAATCGTCACAAAATATAAGGGCTATTGAATCAGTAGGTTATGTTGTGACTTTGGTCGGATTCGCGATATTATCACTTTTATCGTTTTACGGAACGCAGGACTATTCTTTGGGTGGAGTTTTTTTTTTAAGTTTTAACTTTGGGTGGAGTAATTTGACTTTGACACTTAACGTCAGGGGGGGTTATTGTCTAAGAAAAAATCTATCGCGATCGCTTACAGTTTGACAGTCGCAGCTTATCCATCGCTCCTTTATAAATGGGTGTCAGCGCAGAATCTTTGTTCACGGCGCAATGGCTGCTAAATTATAGGCGACCGTGATATTTTTTTTCTTAGACAATAACCCACCGGGTGCGGTCCATAATCGAGGCGCGTTCAGCGCCTGTTGTTTTTTAACTCACCATAAGGCGTTGAATGCGTTGCAGCAATAATCTATTATCCTACTCTTTCATATGAACTTTTCATTTCTCTGTCTTTCTTGCAGATGACGCAATAGATAAAGGCCCCAATATCATCCAATCATATGAAACTATTTCAGTAATAAACGTCAGCGGGCCTATTCTGTAACTTTGGTTGCTAACTAAGAACTGTCATTTTTGAATGGAACTTAGCATACATTACTGCTATCGTGAACTTTCAAAAATGACAGTTCTAGTTACCAACCGTAGTTAGCGAATAGGCCTACTGAGCGTTTTACAACAATCAAATTCGATGGTGCTCGGTTGTAACTCGTTCTGACAGGCCTTGAAAGGGCCAGTTGTTTCACCCGTGCGTCAGGCTCAAAGGGATTGAACGGGGTTAGAGCAAAAAGTTGTACTTCGCGCAAAGGCTCTGAACGCACCTCAGTGTAAACTTTTACATGCATGCAAATAACCCGTTCAATCGTTTGCACTACTCACGGACGTAAGCAGGAGTGCGTTTAGAGCCTCTGGGTGTAGTTGTCCGGTTGTTTTTTAACTCGCTCAGAGGCGTTGAACGGATTGCAGCAACCAAATCTTTTATCTCCCTCTTTCACATGATTTTTTATTTCTCTCTCTTTCTAGTAGATGACATTATAGAATATGGCAGCCAATATCATCCAATCACGTAAGAGTATTACAGTAATAAACGTCAGAGCGTTTTACAACCATCAAATTCGATGGTTGTTCGGTTGTAGCTCGCACCGACACTCTAAGGTCTTGAACGGGCCGGTTGTTTCACCCGGTTGTCACGCTCGAAGGCATTAAACGGGGTTAGAGCGAAAAGTTGTACTTCGCGCGAAGGCTCTGAACCCGCTCCTGTAAGATCAATTTTGGGATTGAGCTTTCGTAGGTACTGTGAGTCTGTCAAGTTGACATTTAATGTTATTTGAATAGGAAAATTGGAGGAAGACATGTATTGTGCCTCTAGTATCTTCACAGAACACTTCTGTATTTAATGTATTGTTATGAATTGTTATGAACAAACTAAAAATCAATCCTGAGAAAACACAAGCGATCGTCATTGGCAGTAGGTATTTCCGTAACAATATTCCATTAAATTTATTCCCGCCTCTGCTTTTGAATGATGTTCCCAAGCCTTTTTACTATTTAAGACCAGCCCCCGTAGCACGTCCACCAAAACACGATATGATAAAGCGATTTATCGCGGTGAACTGTCAAAATACGGCGAAACACTATTGTATTTTGCCAGTTCACCGCGATAAACCGCTTTATCATATCGTGTTTTGGTGGACGTGCTAGGGGGGCATAATAGTATTAGCTCAAAGTCTCTTGCACAAGCTCCTAGATTATGCTCATGTCTGTTATTTGTTACCTAATTATGCGCTCAAGTTTATTCAATAGAATAAACTTGAGCGCATATTCTGCTAATTCGTTTCATTTATGGACTCAAATAGTTTGACCATGTTTTACCATTTCGCAAAGATCTCAAGTGGCTCCCAATCCGTCTTCGTAGGAATACTAATTCTTTGTTTCCTTTATAATATTCTCAACAAACCATCCTGTTCTTCCTATTTGCGTGAGCGGTGCGCCTTCATCCACTCACCTGACTCTGTTTGTAGATCCCAAGTTAAAACTCTCCTTGATATCCCTTCAAACTCAACTCAGTTCTACTCTTATTCCCTTACCGTTCACGCAGCAAGATTGTGGAATTCTATCCAGCACAACATCCGCGAATCCAAATCGCTGATTTCTTTTAAGCGCCGTATTAAAGAGCGAGCACTATTTAAATTCATCCTACTTACATAACAATATCTGAATAATATAAATAGTAGGTATATTATTAGTTTATGTACTTTTAATTATGTATTTAAGTAGTATATATATATAAAATGTACATAAATGTGTCATTAAATCTTCGCAAATCTTTTTTCGCAGGTCTGCTGGTAGAAATTTATTTGGAAATAAGCAGAACCTATGTACCTCATTAGTTACGTTTCATTGTTTTGTAATGTTTTTGTTTTGTGTATGTACATAAATAAATAAATAAAATACAAATAACACACCGCGAAAAACTGATCAGATGTTGACTTTGACATTGACAGTTCTCCTTTCTGTTAGTAATATCAGCATCAATCGGTGACGTCATCGATTACGTCATACCGCCGACTTTTGGACCGACTGTTTGCAAGCCAATACCGCACACGAGCGCTGATAGCAAATTTTGGACCGCACCCCCAAGCAAATTGACAGTGACGTAATACCTAATGGCTGCGTTCAGTGTGTCACACAGTGTTGCCAAATTCAGAGGATTTCCCTAAATCCTAGGGGTTTTTGCAGGTCTTTGAGGTTTTTTGGAGGTTTTGATATCACGAAATTTATCTAGGGGATTTTCTGAAGGTTTTTTACTATTCTAACCAAATGGCAAATTCCTTTTTATATCAGACAAGACCGACAATTTATTCACCAAATAGAATGAATGAGACACTAAAACTTACGAGTATTAGCTGGCAACACATTATGTTACCATTGAACTGTCTTGTTTATCATAATTCCGGCTAAAATACTGTTTTCCACAGTCTCACACAGACATTTATAAGGAAAAATCCGAATCGACAGACACACGGCTATGTATGTGAAATAAATTAAAATAGGTAATTTGAAGAAAACTTCTAAGTTTTTTATTTTCAATATTAGAAAGCTTATGTATATGACATGGCCAAAATAGTCAGAGGTTTTTTATCAATCAAACTGGAGAAACTAGGGGTTTTTTAAATGTATTTGGGGGGGAAGGTGGAAAAAATCTGGCAACACTGGTGTCACAGTATTTTAAGGGTCAGACTACATACAATAAGATATTTCTTACTTTTCCCATGGCTTTTGTGAGTTTCCACGATTTCACGCCATTTAAGAGATTCCCTCTGTCCAGCCTCCCTAGACAAATGTCACACGCTAACTTTTCTGCAGTCGCTCCTTAGAAAAAATGTATAGAGATGGCATTAGCCGCCGAAAAAATAGCGTGAGCTTGTCGTAAGATAATGTCATTTCCATACATTTTTTCTGAGGAACGACTGCGGAAACGTTAATATGTGGCATTTGTCTAGGGGGGCAGTAGAATCCACCATCTCGATTAAATAGCACGCTAAAGCTCACCTATGATCCACCATTGATCTTGATGGATCCTATTATACGTTTTCATCTCTTTTTAATGCTACATTAGTAGATTGAACAGCACTCAAGAAGTTTGGTAAGATCTACCACTGATTCCAGTGAAGACCATGATATGATAGGTATTTAGCGATGGTCAAAGGTTGACCCAGGCGTGGATCCAGCTCTCAAAAAAGGTTGTGGTCATAGCCATCCAAGAATCGGCCAAGTGCGAGTAGGAGTATGACCTCGCTCAGGATCGTACAGTGTAAACTAATAAACGTAAGAAACGAACTAGAAATCATGGGAATATCTGAACAGAGCAATGAAAACCTGACTCACTTGGTCCTAGTTACCTCCACGAAACTTGGGATGGATCTCCAAGAAGCAGATATAGACGGTATTCGCAGGGTTGGCCACATAAACAGCAAACAACCACCATCAATCAATCCGAAAACAAGACCAATAGTCGTGAAGTTTCCAAGACCAAAATTAAGAGGGATGAAGTACTTTCTGCGTTCAAGGTGCGACGGAATTTAACAACCGAGGACATAAAACCTGGGTCTTCAAACAAAATCTATATAAACGAACGTCTCACTTATCTTAATCGACAGTTATTTCGGGAGGCACGTTCTAGGTCAGAACTCAATAACTTTGAGTACCTACTGCTGGGTCCGCAATGGAACGATTTTTATCAGAAAAGCTGAAAAACCAAACGGAAAACAATCTCCAGCAATCCCGATTCGCTCCCAAGACGACATCGATACTCACCTCAGCCAGACACAGGTTCTCACTTCTACAGACTAAAGGTTTTGAACATTTTGATTTATTTAGTCCTTATCTGTTTTCATTTTATTAAGTATATTACAATGTTTTTGCCTGACGATGCTTATGCTTCAACTAATATTTATTTTGTAACACTTGGCACTTATAATATGGGAGGACAGCTTTATTTTTGTTATGTAATAATATCTTTCTGTTGTCTGCATATTTTACACTGCTTGAAATTTTGTAGACTTCGTTATAGCATTGTAGCGATGCTTGCTAAAGCCGACGAACTCCGCTTCGTTCATCTGCTTGTTATAATAACCCACTTGTATGTAAACATTTATTATCCGATGCCTAACTGCCTACACAAGTTCTGCATTCTACCTGGTGGCCTCTTGAGCTTTAAATATTATTGTATTAAAATGACTTCAATAGATTTTTAAATGATGTAGACAATTCTCTTAATATTAAATGCCACAGGGTAGAATTTGCAGAGCAATGTAAACCGCTAATCGTCTAACGTCGTTTCAGTTCGGCAGACTTCGGCACGGTGTTTTTTGACGCGGTATTTTCCAGATATTTAGAGGATATCAAGTCTCAAACTTATGTTTCTTATTTCATACCATAAACCTATAGTTTCAATTTTAAAAAATCCTGAATAACCTACATGTATTGTAAGATAATAAAAATATTTTAAGCAATATTTACTTCTCATTTATTCAATAAAAGAAAAAAAATTGTTTTCTTATCGGTCCATATCAAAGAAAAAACTTGAATTAATATCAAAGAAACAAAAATACTGCATAAATAAAATAAATAAATAATTATAATTGCTTAGGTTGATAAAAAATGCTATGCAATAGCTTTACCGCGGCAGTCCCCGGGTGCCACTTTAATTTTTTTGTGTGTATGTTACGCAAATACGCCGCCAATTGTGGACAGAGTTGTTTTAAAATTCTTTTTGCATTCGATAGAATATAGGTACCTATTCCTGGGGTGGTCCCAAGGTCACTAAAGTCAGGATCTGATGATGGGATCCCATGAAAATCGAGGGAAACCCTAATTTACACCTCACCTTCGGTGAGCTGGTATTAAGTATATTAGTTTCTTTCACTAAAAAAAAGATATTTTACGAAAAATAAAAACCGACTTCAAAAACACTGAAAAGTTAAAAATAATATAAGAATAGGTACAGACAGCATCACACTTCCTCTATATTGAAGTCGGTGACAAATTTTGAGACTTTCTATATAAGAGATCATCGTTTGGCACCGACTTTAATATAGAAGTGTGATGTTGTCTGTACCTATTCTTATATTATTTTAAACTTTTCAGTGTTTTTGAAGTCGGTTTTTATTTTTGTAAAATATTTTTTATTACCGATCTGAAGGTTTGGTCTCTGGAGTTAGATTCTATAGGTAAGTAGCCATTCTCTCAAATGTTGAGGATATCAGGTGAAGTTCACTTCCATCTTCAGCATTATCGTTACTTATCATCAGGTGAGATGACTCGCACCTCTCTGGTATGGCTCCGCCGAGTAGGTACTACTTACTCGATGTTTTGGATGGATAGCAGCGGCGCGCAAAACGCATCATTGCCGATGTAGAGTCAACTAACAACCTTGAACCACTGCAATTGCATCGCGATGTTGCATCACTAAGCGCGTTCTATCGCCTATACCACGGCGAGTGTTCTCAAGAGCTTTTTTCACTAATTCCAGCTTCTCGTTTCATTTTTGAGGAATACACGCATTGGCTTGTGTTGTCACCGTCTTACTGTGACTACCTAGCATTCCAATGCGAACCAAGAAATGTGGCAACTCATTCTTACATACAGTCGACATACAGTCGCTCGATCAAAAAATAGGAACTCTCTGCCAGCACTCGCGTTTCCTCCTTAGAATCCCGGGTCCTTTAAAAAGGGCGTGAAGAAGCACCTTGCAGTTGCAGGTCGGCAAGGTGCGGGTGGCTAGTGCCGGTGTGTATTCTCTCTCTCGCACTAGCTATCTTCGCATTTGGACTCTATTTCCACTAACAACCAAAAAAAATTTTTTTAAAAGAAACTAGTTCTATTTTCACATTTCTATTGAACCATGTTCCAACTTTCTATACAGCCACTCAATTACAGCACGGTGTAAAATTGAAATAACATAATGTTAAGTATTTAAAGAATAATATATTTTCAATCATTTTTTTTAAATAACATTAGATTTGGGCAAAATTGAAAAAATAATGGCTGAATAGTCCCGGAAAAAAAACAAAATAAACGGGAAAGCGGCAATCCGATCTTCATCTGTTTTTTCGAGTTTTGTTTATTCTTCCACATAGCAGAGATTTCATACATAAGAGAAGAGGTTTACTATTGTTTAACAAAAAACCGTGTGACAAAAGATCATTTTACAAACAACGTTTGAAAAACTAATCATTTGACAAACTTTAATTTCGCAAACATATCACTTTAAAAATAATCATTTGATATAATACAGGTATCGCAAATGTTTTACTTAGGAAATATTTAACTGTTAAAATATTATTTTAATAATGTTCATTTGACTAAATAATTCGTTTGCCAAATTGGTGATTTTACAAAAAGTTTGTAAATAAAATACTTAGTCATTTTAAAAAAATATACACTGCCTTAACTAAGCGAAATAAGTAGAATTCGGTTCTTCGGGTTCCGTACGTCCGAATAAAAAAAAGAAACCATTATAGGATCACTCGTGTGTCCGTCTGTCTGTCGGTCACAGTCAATTATCTTCGAATCTACTACACCGATTAAGTTGAAATTTGGTACACATATCAATTTCTGTGACCCAAAGAGATGTGACGTGAACAGATAAAATCTGTATATGGGAGGTTATTTTTGGGGGGAAGGTAAAATTAAAAAAAAAAATTAAATTGCATCGTGTGACATATCAAATGAAAGGTCTTGTTGTGAAGATCTTAAATGCTTTTTTTGTAAGTTTAAAATAAATAGTTTCCAAGTTATTCAAGAAAATAGACGAAAATTGACCATTCCCCCCTTATCTCCGAAAGTCCGAAACTACTAAACCTAAAAAAAAACAGAAATTAGTTTTCTACTTATAAATTATAGGAAAACCTAGAAGTCCATGATATTAAAATAACATGGTAAATCACTCAATATAGGTAACATCGTACGGAACCGTCTTCATGCGAGTTCAACGCGCATTTGGCCGGTTTTTTGATAATTTTGGAGCCATTCTCAACACGTGTGCTTATTTCAACTTTAATCCGAACACTGACTTGCAGGCATGTGTGTAGAGACAACCCGATATTGTCACAACCACCTTGCGCCCTAGATCGCCCCTGCGGCAGGCAGGTGAGTAGCCCGCTTTAAGGGACCACGTACGTGCACTGTACAGTCAGTCGGTTATATTTACGAGTAAAATAACAATGAAAATTGAATAGACTTTATTGTTTGCATAGCATCATTACAGTTTTATTATAATTTAAAGTTAGCTTACATTATTATTATGTACAAATCACATTAATATACTTATAAAATAATAATAAAATAGATATTATATATGGCCTGAAATGAGATATTTGATTCCACGATTATTAAGAAGATACATATACCTACCTACTAGGTAAGCTATAAGTAGGTTTAACAATAACCGAAATATTTGCGCCCATATCGTGATAGTTTAGAGCAGCAATTGCAGGGGCGCGTTTAGACTGAGAAGATGTCACTCACAGAAGAAGGCTGCAGAGAGGGAGCGGGAGGAAGATCCTCAGGCCGCTCCCCACCGCCGCAGACGGATAGACAGGAGAAGGCGGGCATTCGCTCAAGCAATGCCTGCCTGATGAACCTGCCGTGAGGCTTGTGTGCACGATTGGGCCCGTGCACGCCGCCGTAAGGCTTCTCCGTCTGGGGATTGTCCTGGTGTTCTGGGACTAACCCCCTGGGCGATAGCCTGGTCGGGCTAGCCCGGGCGCGTGAGAAGTGGTATCGCATTGTGGACCCTACCCACTCGCGCCCAAAAGCCAGGGAGAACACCGGAGGTTTTTAGTGGCCAGGCCTGGCACTCTGTATGGGGGGTCGAATTCTAGCATACTTGTCGACCCCCCCGTAGCGGTAAGTCCTGGCGAGGTAAAAAGAGGTAAAAAAATTATCTGAATAAGGTAATAGTAGATTGTTCACCGCGGGATCAAGGTGACCGATTACTAGCGAGGGAGTAGTTTATGGCCGGAAGGCGCAGCAGGAATCGGATTTTCTCCCAAGCTACATTAAAAATACTACACCTGCGAGGAGCATTTAAAAACTTATTTGATTGAAATTGTTTATTTAGTTAACTATTAGTTAATTACCTATATTAGTATTAAAATTGTGATATTGAAGTGATATTGAGATGACAATGACACCCATATAAATGTAATAACATTTGTATGGGTGTCATCTCAATATTACTTTTACTACTAGAATTCGACTATTTTTATTACGCAAAAAAACTTCCGTCGTCGTAACAAAAATTACGATAAATAAATTCACAGATATGATGAAAAATTCGCTCTTCTTTTCTTTCTTTTATGATAATAAAGAGATCTGAGATCACCTCGCAGCGTGGCAAAATGCTGCGCAGGTCGTGGTGACTGGGGGAGCGCGTTCCCACGCCCCGTCCCGCAAATTCTCAAACATAATTGATGGTGTCAGGCGTTATTTTTCGGAAGTCCATTACTAATTATTAAGGAGTAGGTATATAGCAAAACTTCCGATAAAAATGGACGGCCGACCGTCGTCCGAGCGCAGCGAAGGCGACAACATCCTGATGATGCCACGTGGAGTGGCGAAACGCGTCTTAAGTATTTGCATGTTGGTGTGGTACTAATTATTGATATTCCTTTGTCGCATGCGATTGAGGGAGGGCGGGCGGTGCACCATTGGCCTGCGTAGTTAGTACCAACTACCGACATTTTTATCGGAAGTTTTGCTATATACCTACTCCTTAACAATTAATTCTCAAACAGTTTAGAAGTGGAATTTAGTACAACTTTTCCTCCCGCTAAAACAAGTAAGAAATGGATTTTAATATAACTTTTCCTCCCGCTTATTTTGGTCGCAGTAGAGATTAATTGAATGCTATTCCGATCAGGTGTAGTAAAAAAGATATTATTGCTGATGCGTTCAATACCTCTGGGTGAGTTAAATACTCGTAATTACCGAACAACTATACTCTAAGGTACTGAATACACCCCAGCATAGCTAGAACCATCTTGCTTTCACTACGACTTTAAACAATCATGGCATGGGGCAGCAAGTCACACATTGCTTACTTACAAATTATAGTAAATATATTTCATTCACTAAATTTGGTAAATTTATAAACTTAATTATCTATGTTGATAACTTGATAGCAATTGACCACAACCATCATAAAAATAAATTGATAATATAAAGTAAGAGTAGTAAAGAAATCAAAAGCTTTCTGAACAAACATTCAAAACTTACAATAACGCTTCATTCATACCAATTGCAAAGACAGGATATGTTTGGTGCAATTTTTATTTTGTTATCCATTACTCCAATATAGAAATTTGAATACTTTTGTTAGACCATTCTTTGGACACTGTCTTATTGAATGTTTTATTTAGTAGTTCTTGCAATTTAATTATTATTATAAGTAGTTTTTTTTCAGTAAAAGCAATATTTAAAAACTAGCATTACATTATTAATGAACAGTTTAGAATGTGATCTCATATTTATGACGATTGAGTAGAGCGACAATTGTCATATTTCATACTTAACAATTTACATACTTTAGGTAATGGGATTAGGTACTTTCATATAGTCACATAAACATCGGTAGGTACCCAAACTTAAGAGACGTATCAACATTATCTTTAATATACCTAAGTATAATCTATTCCAGATCTTCAATAAGAGAGTCCAACTCTTTCTGCAGCGTGACGGACTCCTCCCTTTGTTTCAGCACGTCGTCTTTTAGCCTATCTACGTTGGCCACCAATAGAGCGTTTCCTTTCTTCAGCGCGTTCACTCTTGTTTCATGACGCTTCACACGCGTCGTGAGATTCTCTTTCTTCTTAGGTAATGGAGCGTCCTGAAAATTTCAGGAAGAACATTACAGCAATCAGCATATTTAAGGGTGCTTCCTCACTGGGTATACCTGCGCAGAAGTCTCATTTTCTGATTCTGAGCGAGATAAAATGAAATTCTGATTTTGGTGACTTGAAATCTTAACGTACGCAATGTAGTCGAATTTTGCCGATGCGACTTATAAAAGTGGTCGTACTGTAACGTAATGGACTTAAACATTATATTAGTAAAGGTGAACCGAGTATTACAGTGCGTAAAAAATCTATCGCAATCTTGCAATAGTCTAGTATTGACCCCGCAATGACTGGCAAATTCAAAGCGATCGTGATAGTTTTTTTTTGTCAATAAACAAATACTTATATTGAAAAAAATATTTTATATTTGTGTATGTGTGTAATGTATTTTAATAGCTATGCATCTTTGGTTTATCAATCATAGTTACAAAATGATCTAAGTTGTAAACAGTAGTGGATTAATATCGTCATCGTGAAATATCCTTTAGGCGCGGAATGGTCAAAAAACAAAATCGCCCCTACAGGGCAGGACATACTAAAATTCTCATACAAAAATTTACGATGACTAAGAATACTTTGACGCAATTGTCCGTGCTAGCCCTACTGTATAATGTTTTATCTTGCGGCTTTTAACTCCTCATCAACTATCTGTCACAGACTTCCAAAAAGGCGAAAAACTCTCAAAAGCACAATATAGATAATTGACAACTTTGACAAGTAGGTACAGGTTAAACAGTTACCACTTATATTATTATTATTAGTTGTTCACTTTTGGTCACATATTAGTTTGTGACAGTTACTTTCTAGTTTTTATTTATCATGTGTGACTAATTTCTATGTAAGAAAACTAGGTATTCTAGAGGAACTTCTAGGCATTTTAAAGCCTTATACGAACAACAGGTTTCGACACGCTCGTAAACGATTATCTACTTGTAGGTCATAATCCGCCACTTGTAGGTTGTATTGTATAATCTAAAAAGCATCGCAAGTACCTACAGTCAAAAAATTTAAATCTAGTTGAAGATAATTTGAATTTTGTCGTATAATGCCAATGCGTGAACTACCAATACCTATTTTGATAGTTTGTTGTGTTCCATGGCGCTCATTTTGTTTTATAATACGATGAAATAAAAAAAACTTTAACCTGCTAAATATTTAAATTCCGTGACTGTACATTAACATCATGGGAACGAAAGGAGAGGATCCACCTGTAGGTACGCGTATTCAATATTACTAGATTACCTAGTTACTTGTTCATTAGAATGGTTAATCTGTATAAGGCTATAAAAATATTTTATCTGTGGTGTAGGATTTTATACGTGACCTACTTAATGTATGAAATGTATGGTGCAATGCCTATATTGTAAATATTGTAATGCAGACCCAGTTGCAGGCATATTTATTTTACGTGGTTAACCTTGTGTGTGTGAAATAGATCACATCCCACCTATGTGATAGGTGTTTGTGAGATTCATTTATCTTGGCTCACTTACTCTACTTAATTCACATAATTTACTGCTCACTTTCACACATTCACATAATTATGTGAATTGAGTAGAGTAAGTGAGCCAAGATAATGTGATAGGTGTTTGTGAGATTCATTTATCTTGGCTCACTTACTCTACTCAATTCACATAATTTACTGCTCACTTACTCTACTCAATTCACATAATTATGTGAATTGAGTAGAGTAAGTGAGCCAAGATAAATGAATCTCACAAACACCTATCACATAGGTGGGATGTGATCTATTTCACGCACACAAGGTTAACCACATAAAATAAATATGCCTGCAACTGGGCCATGTAGCCAAATGTGATATCCTCATAACCATGTTTAGGCAAAGCATGGAATTAATGATTTACCTTGCCTTAACGTTTTTTATTACACAGGTACGTTACACAGGTAGTTAGTGTTATAGGTACACGCACTCCAATGGGGGCAACCGTATTTATGCTCACCAGTTGGCGCCACTTGCGAATAAAGTCAAAATTAGACTAATTTTGTTTTAATTACTTTCATCATCATCATCACAGCTCATATACGTCCCCACCGAGGGGTTCGAGCCTACCCTATGTTAGGGTGATTAGGCCTTAGTCAACACGCTGGCCCAGTGCGGATTGGTCGACTTCACATACACCATTGAATTTCTTCGCAGATGTATGCAGGTTGCCTCACGATGTTTTCGTTCACCGTAGGAGCGTCAGACAAATGTACATATGAAATTCGAAACGAAAAACACATTGGTACATGGCGGGTCTCGAACCTCGGCCTCCCGATTGGAAGGCAAGTGCCGCTTCCACAGCGCCACCGACGCTCCCTTACGACATTAATTACTTTGCAAATGCAAAATAATCACAAGTTTACGTTGCATTATATGTAATCATTATTAAATGAACCCACATCAATAACGAAAAGCTAACAAAACACAAATTTCAGACATTAACTTAAGAATTCACACTACTTTACATTAGCATCCCTAGCGAAAGAAGCACTCACGGTAGCCCTCATTGTCTCACTACTAATATAAAAAAATAACATTTAAGTTATATACCTCAGGTTCGCTTTCACTCTCCGTCTCACTTTCAGTGTCTTGTTCGGTCTCAGTTTCAGACTCTTCTTCCTCTGTCTCACTCTTCTTCTCTTCTTCCTCTTCGGATTCCTCCTCATCTTCATCTTCTTCATCTGAGCCGACTTCTTTCATCATAGCGGCCATTTTGTCTACTTCGCGCTTCAATTCTTTGTATTTCCTCTTTTCTTCTCTAAAATATGAATTTAAATTAAAATTTAATAAATATGACTCTGACAGCCAGTGGCACATTATTTATTTGCAAAATGTAGAAAAACCGGAAATCAAAAATTGCTTAATAATAATACAAAAAAAACCGTTAAATTCTACGAAGTGGTTGCTATGCTATGATCGATATTATAATGTTTGTCGTCACATGCCACTGACTGTTACTCATGTTAAAAGCCACAATGGATCAGCTAATATTAATGAAAATTACAAGTTGTTAGCAAGGTAATGAAAAAGCGGTCATATTAATATAAGAGTTACTTAACTAAAGAAGAAGGGATACGAAGTAGTTATAGGGAAGTAAAATGAGTAAATTCAAGAAGTCGAGGAATAAACTTTTATATTTCGTTATGCCTAGGTTTACAAATGAATTAGAAATCAGAGTGAAGATATAAGTGTTAAAATGTTATCTCGAATCACGTATCTAGAATTGTAAATAACTTTAACCAAAACAAGGGAACCAAAAATAAAAACTGACTTTAGAGCTGCCTGTTGGTTCTTTAATGACATCTTGAAGCCCATTCTTTCTTTCTTCATGTTGTCTTGTTTTTCTTTCAGGTGCCTTATTTTGTTCCTCATGTTTCGTATTTCTTTTTCCATTCTTTTCTGTTTCTTTTCTTCGCTCTCCTCCTAGGAATATAAGTTTTTCAAAATAAAGGTAACACTTTAACTGCGTAAGTGCATATGTCACAAATTTTTTACTCAAGTAATAAAAACAAATCTTTGACATTAACAAGAATGAATTAACAGATTTTGTTTCGATTAACGAGTTGTGAGTAAAATTCAATATGTATAAGAATTACCTCCTCTTCTTCAGATTCTTCTTCTTCTTCGAAGCTGTCATCCTTAGTTACAGACAACTGTCTGATAGCGTGGCTCGATCTTCTCGATCCCATGCTTGATGGCATAATACCCTGGAGAGTTAATATTGATAATATTGAGTTAAGTGAAATAATGTCAGTAATAACAACACTACAGTGACAAAATACCTCATTTTCCATATAGTTACTGTTAGTATAAGCGTAAGCTGTAGCATTATTATTATTATTATTTGAAGCGTTTCTTTTTAATTCTTGTGCTTGTTCGGAATTAATATCTATATTCAGCAACCTACACTGTTTTTCAAACTCAAGTTGCCTTTTCTGATAAAATGAGAGTGGTTCCTCAGAAACATACATTTCTTCAAGGTTATTCTGTAATTAGAATAAGCGGTAAAATCAAAAGCATTAACACAAAATAGCAACTAAAATTAATCTTAATTCCTTACAGATAGAGCCTGCTCCAATTTCTTCTCCAGTTCCGCATTTTTTCTTTTCATTTCTTCTAAGTCTGTCAACGCTGTGTCTCTTTCTTCCGCTGCCTCTAAGTACCTTTTTTCCAGGCTGTCAGCGGTGTCTTTTGTTTTTTCTACTTCCAATTTTAAGTTATTGACTAACCTCTCATCATAAGCGTCTGTTACTGATATAACAGTTTTGTGCTGTTCCTGTTTAATTATAGCTCGTTCCCTTGCCAGTTCTGCTTCTAAGTTGTGTATCCTTGTTTGCAATCGTTTGTTTTCTCTTTCCTGCGCTTCCTTATTTCTGTAATGAAATTTTGAAAGCTTATTGGACTGTTTCCAATAACACTAATACGTCTAATGCATTTATACAATATAAGTTAGTTAATAACGTTGAGGCAAAATTATTGACCATGCATACCTAAGTTCAATAGCTAAAAGTTGTTTTGTAGACTGGAGATCATCACGGACTTTATCAATGTCGTCCATTTCATCGATTTCTTCCTCCTCAGCTCCTGGAACCTATGCAACCAAAGAATAATATTAGAAATGAAATTTATGTTAGAAATGAAGAATAATTTGTTATTTATATCTATATAATAAAAGAAAGTCGTGTTAATTACACTATTTATAATTCAAGAACGGCTGAACCGATTTGACTGAAAATTGGTGGGAGGTAGCTTAGAACCAGGAGACGTACATAAGATAGCTTTTATCGCAGAAATCACCCCTTAAGGGGGAGAAAAGGGGATGGAAGTTTGTATGGGGAATCAATAACCGCTGAACCGATTTAGATGAAATTTGGTATGGAGATAGTTTGAGTTGTCTGGAAGGATAAAGAATAATTATCCCTACAATCATTCCTTAAGGATGTAAAAATGGGGAATTTGTAAAGGGAATCAATAAAAAAGGATTTCCACGCGGACGAAGTCGCGGGTAAAAGCTAGTAATTATATAAAAGAAACATTATTGCTTTTTCATTAGAGATTTTCCTACTAATTTTTATTTTAGCACACTCAGCTACCGACATACCTCGACTATATACATACCTCGGCTACCGACACCCCAGATGGGGACGCGGCAATGTTGGCCTGGGACATTGATTTCTGAACTTGTTCCTCTATCGTCATTTGCCTTCTGAACTTCCTAAGACCTTCAAGATTAGGTTTACTTCTATCGTTAGTTTTGACTTTCTTGAGCTTGATACCTTTATTGATCTCCTTGAGAAGTTCATTGTGGGAGTTTGGTTTTTCTGATTCGAAGATGAACTGTCCTTTGTTTTTCACGACTGCAGATCTCGTGATTATTGGGCTTGACCTAGAGTAGCGAAAGATAAGTTAGTAATGAAAACGTCTGTATACATAGTACATATTAGTACAACGGTATAGTTGTCTAACATTGTCTTTTGCGTACTAAGTATTAAGTGCTATGGATATTATTTTACAAATTGATTTGTATTTAATAAGCTGAGCATATACCTAGTCTTGCCATAAATATTGTAAGATAGAAAAAACATTTTTTTTAACTGCTTATAACATTTATTACTTTTACACTATGTTAGTTTAGTACATAAATATAAAACAATTAAAAATATATAAAGCTTATTCGAAGTGGTCTCCATTGGCTGCAATACAGTTCTTTTAACGTTGAGGCCAGTTATCAATAGAAGCACGCACTCTTTCCATGGGAAAATTCTTCACTGCCAATCGTATAGACTGTTTTAGGGACTCCAAATTATCATGGCGTTCAGAGCAAGCTGTACTCTCTAAAATTGACCATAAATCATAGTCTAGTGGATTAAGATCGGGACTAGACGACGGCCAGTCTTCAGCTCTGATGAAGTCCGAAACGTTCGCTTCTAACCAAGACTGCGTGGAACGAGCTTTATGACCCGGCGCCGAGTCTTGCTGGAAGGACCATACTTGGTTATTGAACATGGTGATGTTAAGGGGCTTAACTACCTTGGTAGTTAAGCCCCTTATGGAATGGTATCTTGATATACTTGTGCCGATGTTTTGATACCTTTTTCACAAAAATATGGCTCAGTCACTCCTTCATAACTAACACCCCACCAAACCATCACTGAACTCGGATAATGTCCACGTTGCACTCTGTCGACTAATTGGGAAGCTTCCTTAGAGCTTTGAGTATAAATACGGTCATTTTGTTTGTTAAAATGTTGCTCTATTGTAAAAATTTTCTCATCCGTAAACAAAATTTTTCTGTGACCTCCCTTTGCGTACCGCTTCAGTAGTTGTTTCGATTTTACCACCCTATTCTTCTTTAAATTATCAGTTAAGAAGTGACCAGTGCCTCTTATAGGCTGCAAGTCCTAAGTCATCTTTTAAAATACGTGACATGGTTCTAGGTGCTATCTTCATTTCCCGAGATAAAATCTTTTGCTTTCGGACAGGATTTCTTCGAATTCTTTCCCTTACTGCTTTGACCACCTTTTTCGTACGAACACTACGTGGACGGCCAGATCTTTTTCTATCACAAACAGAGGAAGTCTCATTGTACCTACTAATAGCCCGGTACACAAACATTTTACTAATACCAAGGGTATGGAGAGTTTTAAAAATTGCATTTGGCTCCATACCTACTTTGTGTAATGCAATGACAGCGATTCGGTTCTCTTTATCACCCCACTCCATTTTAATATCGCAAAATATTATAAAATGTATTGGCGCCAAAATGAGAAAACACAATGAACAACCGTATAAAAATGACAGATTCGAAATTCAAATGTAATATTTTTTTATTTTTAAGTGTAACAGTATTTATGGCCAGACTAAGTACATACTCGTAGCTGGTTGTTATAGTAATCTTTTATGTCACTTAGATATTTTACATACAATGTCCGTTATTTATTAAGACTTTAATAGCAATATTCGAAAACTTTACTTTTTTATGATACAATACGATATTTTTGTGTAATTTAACATTCATAAATTTACTTTGATGATGCTTATCTATGCTAATATTATAAAGAGGAAAGATTTGATTGTTTGTTTCTTTGTATTGAATAGGCTTCGAAACTACTGAACTGATTGTGATGAAAGTTGGTATAGGGATAGTTCGAGACCAGGGGAAGGACATAGGGTAATTTTCCTAGGGGAAAAATCTGACGGGAAAGTTTTCCTACGGGAAAAATAGTGATAATGCAAACAAAGTTGCATACGGTCAGCTAGTTAATTATAAGTAATTTAAAATTTTTAAGTGGGTCCCAATTTACCTGTCATTGCAAACTACATGCTTTAGTTTTCTGCCCTGCTCTACTTCCTTCATCATATCACTCCAGTCCGGTCTTCTTCTGGGTCGACTACGAAGCGATTCTATTTTCTTCAGCTTGCTTGGATCCAATGGCGCCTTTTTGAATTCGGGCGGAGGTGGTAGCTTCGGCGGCAGCGGAGGTGGCATCGGTGGAGGAGTAGGCTTGAGCAAGCCTTAGAAAAGAGATTTATTATACATATAGTAGGTAGACACGCATAATATTATTGTTGGAAATCATGCGTTGTAAAAGTGATTCAATTTATAGCTATTCATATTTTTAGCTAAAATATTAAAGCTTCTTTTTATTTGGAAGGCCGTTCCAAAATGTTGAAAAATTATAACTGTATCCGTTTTTATTCTTATCAGTAAAAATCAACAAGTAAAAACTAAGTCGCATACACTTTATAATCTTAAGGGTAGCCCGTCACCATTTGTTTAACGCTAAACTCGTTTAAAATAATCTACTTTTGTCAATTTTAAATACCTACTGGATTTAAAAAGACAAAACTATTGTTTAAACACATTTATTGATTCTTTATCGTATTAAAAATATATATACACAATAATACTCTCAAAATACCTTTAAACATAGTTCCATTTTCATCGTCAGCCATATTTTATCAGATGACTTGACACTTATTATCACTTTTTAATTATTACACTACAAACTTGGTCGTTTACAGAGAATAACAAAACACGACCACACTTTGAATACCACATCGATGCAGGAGCTTAAACTGAAGCATTTGCACCTGATGTAGTCGAGACGCATGCGGAACTGAGGACTATTTTGGACCGAATTTAGACCAAAGCTAGTCTGCTATGCCGCTCAAGATATCAAAAGGTAGCGATCTATACGACTATGAGACAAGAACGCGCCGTGTCACTTGTGCATACTTTGTGGTGAATTTAGGCGCGTATGCTGTAATATCTGTAATCAATCTGAATTAAAACACATCAATATGAAATTCATTTTCAAACAATGGAATTTGATTTCGGCTTTCGCGTTTTAAAATTAAATAGCCAATTTGCAAATCATTAATGACGTTTTGTGGTTAGATCATGAAAAAGATTCCAATTTTAATGTTAATAGTTCTAGTCTAAGTTTATTTTTTATTTGGACACAACTAAATTACGTTAATACGATATCAGTAAAGTCACTACTTAGTGACACGAGGTGATGTATGATTTGTTTGTTCTTATCTACCAATTACCTTATTTTTGTACGTTATTTCACGAATTTTTTTGTCCTACAGATGATTTCGCACCTGTTCAACGTCAGTGAAATATTGTGTATTGTTTTGACTAAAATCTCTAAAGAATATAGTTGTTATAGGCAACAATAAATATTTATTTTTCGCAAATAACTGATCAAAGCTTTGTAGTGTGAATAGAAAAAATACAAATTATTTGTAGCAAAAAAAAACTTATCTTAAGATATAAGATTTATCACCGAATGAATTCTCTCATTATAACTATTGGGACTAGTGCCAGTTGTACTCATCTATTTAGCGATAGAAATCGTCACACGATCGACAACACAGGTCACTCTATAATTATCAACGTGAAAGTGCCAGTGTGTCAATGTTGGTGTCATCGACGACGACGAATGGATTGTTCAGAGGCTCAATTCTACTAATAAGTTACAGCCGAATCCAAACTGAACCGTTGCAATCGACCAATCGGAACACCTCATTATCACGTCAACGAACAGTTGGATGGTAATATACGCGTTCCCATTGGTCGATCGTAACGGTTTAGTTTCGATTCGGCTGTAACTTATTAGCAGAATTGGGCCTCATTGTTGCTGCGTTTATTCCAATTCACGAAAAGGTATACGAGCATAATTCGAATTGTGTTTTGACGATGCTGTTTAAAGAGGTTGTATATTTCAGCCTTTTTAATTCCGACGCTTTTAACCATTGATTTTGAGGTATTTGAAAGAAATCGGAATTTTGGATATCATTAAGGTATTCGTATGCCTTTAATATCTTCTCATTGTCATAAGTCAATTATTTATTACATAGGACGTATTAAGTGTATTATCGGAAATTGACTTGTCGGAGAATTGGTCATTATCTCAGCATTTCACCCACTGCTTTAGCCGCTCAAAGGTTTTTATGTGATTTTGGTGTTTGAAGTAGGTACAGGTTGGTTGGTTGGTACTGGGTACTTAAATAGCAAAGACATTATAAGAGTAGACCAACAATGCAAACGAAATGTATGAAGTCCCCTTCAACCAATTTTGATATGATAATAGCTAAATAAATAAGCATAATTAAGACTCATCGGTAATAAATAATGTTACAATGTGATTTAGTTTTTATTACTGTTCGTTTTTTACACTACAAAACGAAGTTATTTGGGCATGTTTAAGTATTTTTATAACTTGACGCGCGCTCGACAGTCGAATGCAGTACAAATACAGTATGAGTAGCGGCCGCCTGACCGCTGTTGTGGTTGAAGGGGGTTTCTTAGAGGCCGCGCGTATTGTCGGTCTATCTCTTATAATGTCTTTGTTAAATAGGTATAAAATACTACTCCATCAAGAAAGTATCGGAAAAGGTCAATAATATTTTTAAACGCCTTTTTACGGAAACGACTTCAGTTCGCGTCGCGGATTCTCTTTATTATCGACTGAAAACGAGTACTTCGATCGATGTGGTAACTTTGGTTCCGGAATGAGAAAAAATCGGTCGGAGCCATATCCGGCAAATACTATTGTTCAAAGTTTGAAAAGTTCATTCAATTATAGCCTTGTGCGATTGCGCGTTGTCGTAGTGCAAAATTCATGAATTTCCTTTCCACAAATCTGACCTTTCCGCAGCTTGTTGACTGGTTTGCATGTCAAACTCGTAAACCCAACCCATGCGTCATCACTAGAACAGTACGTTTTACGAATGAAGGGTCGGAATCGACTAATTCTAGCAAGTCGTTAGCGACTTCTACTCGATTGACTTTTATCAAGAAAATTCAGATGTTTTTGGGATGTCCGATACTTAAAACCTTAACACAAATTGCCTAATAACGTTTGGCCTAAAACACATATCACCTAAAAACGAAATGCCTAATAACGTCAAAAATAGGTAGCGAAGAGCGAAGCGACGAGCGTAGGTTTGAACATGAACCAAGCGCGCGAGCCCAGCGAGCGAAGCGAGCGTGCCGCGGCAGCGGCCGGCGAAGCGCCAGAAACGACTTTATGTGTATTCTCGACTTTATGCATACTTATTTAGCCTAAACGTTATTAGGCATTTCGTTTTTAGGTGATATGTGTTTTAGGCCAAACGTTATTAGGCAATTTGTGTTTAGGTTTTAAGTATCGGACTCGTTTTTGGGCTAGTCGAGTGGCAATGTTTTGTGCCAAACTGGTACCAATCGATTCGTGAGTCACAAAATGTTCAGCGGCTATCTCTCTCAAACTTGAATTAGTATTTTCAATCCCCATTTCTCTTACTTTTGTTGAAACTTCAGTTGAAGACGTTGATGGCCGACCGGAACGAGGCAAATATTCCACCACACCTCGATTGCTTTTGTGCACTGTGCCTGTGTGACACTCACATGCACGTGTTTCTGATAAAGTAGGTTTAGTGCAAGCTTTCTGTAACATTTTCAGCGATTCGGAACGCGAAATTCCATTTGTGATGCGAACTTGAAATAAACTCTTTCTTCGATGTTTATATCCATTACTCAAATCGAAAAACACACTTGACATGATGAAAATCGAGCGCTTTAAACAAAGTAAATGGCAGAAGGTGCTTTAACTTATGGTATAACTAGTTGTGCCCGTCAACTATGTATCGCCACACAATATTTGTAAAAAAAATCTGGAGAGGGCCACCCTTATCACTTAGGGGTATAAAAATAGCCTATATACGACCTATTCTCAGACCTACCAAATATACACATTTTTTATAAGTATGTATAGAAGAGTTGTGTCAGCTTGACGATAAAAAAATAATTCCATTTGAATTTGGAATAACAATGAAATGACGAATTCTCGGTACTTACTTTTTTTGGCAGAATGTAAATATTTATGAACTTACTTCTTAAGCTTTCATTTTTGGTAAGAGTATGCCCCTTCGGTATCTCGTTAGCAAGTGTCTTGTCGATGTTTTCTTTGACTCGTTCGTGCAGGGGATCCCGCCATTTCTTAACAGGTTCATCTTTCGATGCTTGCTTCTGGATAGATGGCTTTCGCGGTGGTAACTAGAACATAAGGAAGTAATAAGTAAATGTTGTATATAATAAGAATAGTTTATTCAATCAGTACAGTTTACAGTTTCAGTCTGCTATTACTGTGAATATAATTACAATGTAAACAATTTTTAGAGCTTCTGCTTTCTAAACTAGGATCAATCCTGTATCTTAGTCGGCAGCGATTCCTCCTACTGTTACAGTGCTTACCTATATCTTTATATGTATGTTTATCCATATATGTTTATATATTGCAGTATATTGTACAATTTTATAAATCTAAAAGCTTAATTACGAACATAAATATATTAGTAAACTAAAAGGTACCTAAATTATTTCTCTTTCTTTGTGTGCATGTGGGCGTGTGTGTGTGTGTGTGTGTGAATATATGTGTATGTATGGGGGTATGTACACAGACGTATGGGGTATGTATTTATGCTATGAACTTTATATGTTTTTGTCTTGTCTCCAATCGTGATTAAAATTAGTGGAAAACAAGTCACAATTAGTGGAAAACGTCTGTGCTAAATTGTAATTAATAAAACTGTATTAATTTAACTTTTAACTACTGACGTGATTATTACTTACGTGAAACGTAAGCTCTGCGGCGAGGGCCTCAAAGGCCTATGGTAGAGGCGTCTGAGGCCCCCTACCTTACACGACGATTTCTACGAATCACGATGCTTTAGAAGACATATTTATTTAAATATATAATTGACAAATAAAGAAAGTTAACATTTTTTGACAGAAATTACTAGAAATACCTATAGACTGGATTAGAGCAGACTTTTTAAATTTTCAAAATCAGCAATCAAATCTTTAGTAATAAAACTTTAAAGTGTATTTCGTACTTTTGGCACTAGGTAAAATATAAAAAGTGCAAGCTATCGATTTTGATAAATTACACAAAGTTGGGAGAAATGTTTTTTACGCATTGAAGATGTATTTAACATAATATGAAGTGTTGAAGACAAAATTTAACATATGGAGAAGGAAGTAGGTAATTCGTCATTAATATTTTCGCGAAACTTGTGTGACCCCCACGTCAGCAGTTTAAGGTTCTTCTCAGATCGCATGAGCGAATCCTCAGAAGTAAAAGGTATCGCTTTTTGTTCGTTTTGATGTTAAGATTGAAAGCGATTTAGTACTTAAAGCACATTTTATTAATAGACAAATTACTATTTATGACAACGGTAGATATAAGCTAAGATACAACCAAAGACGTGGCTGTGAGTATTCAACCTTTTAACAATTGTGAAAAACAGTGACCTTGTCAGATGCTAATGTATAAAGTTAATTAAATGCATTGAATTTTTGTTTATAGTGTACCTATACTTGTAAAAGTATATTTTTGGTTCAAATGTGCCTACATAATAATATAATACATAAAAACATACCTTTGAAGGAGTCTTTTCTAGTGGAGTTGGTGGTTTTGTTGCCATTTTGGAATTATCTTCGACTTTTTCTTCAGTTTTTCGAGATTCAGTTTTACGAAGCTCGACTTTTGGTAATTCAGATTTTGCAGTAGATTTCACTTCTTTGTTGCTTGCAACTTTTTCTTTACTGTTTACAGTTTTGTCGTTTACGGCAACATTTTTGATGGTACCATTTCTATCTGCAGTCTTTTTATCAACAATTGTTACCGACTTTTCTTTAGGCTTGTCATCTATAGTTCGGACTGTTTTTAATACTGGTTTCTCAATAGTTTTTTCGTTTCCTTTTTCTTCAACTTTTGTTTTATCTGTTGATTTGAGACTGGATTTGGTGAACCTGGGTTTTTCATCTGCTGGCCTACTTGCTTTGTCTGCTTGCTTAGCTGCTGAAGGCTTCACTAGCTTTTCTTCTACAGCTTCTGATACGCCATTTTCTTTTTCCCTTATTGTCGCTTGCTTTTTCAAAGCAGCTGCAACATAAAACAAATTTATTATATACTAGCTGCCCCGCAAACTTTTCGCCTTAACTACGGTTTTACGCTAAATTCAATTTTAACACCTATTTCATTCATCAGAGTTTTAATTTATTACGCGTTTTATGCTTGCAAACGTAACAAATACTAAACGTATCGTAAATAAACAATTACTTTGGCATGTAAGTATTTAGTTATTTATTTACTTATTACAATCAGTATCATCAAGTTTAACTAATAGAGCCATTTACACGTAGATGTTACTTGGGTGGGATCCCCACCACCTTGGTTGGACCAACTTTGCTCGCCAAATCAAAACTGGAAAATGCATTCCAAAACGATAACTCCAAGTCTGTCTGCGTCTGTGACCAAAGTTGTATGATTGCTGATCGATCTGCAGTCCAATCTCTACAGCCTGTCAAGTATAACTATATTCTTGACCATATCTCTGTTAGTATTCATCTTTTGCCACATGCTGAAACTTCTCGCGAAAACTTTTTTTTTCGCTTTTAGTTTAGTTATTTTATCTTTAAATCTTTTTTTAACACTAAAAATGTTAAAAAAAGCTTGAATTTCCATTACAATTTTCGATCGATGTGACATAATTATGACTAAATAAGACATAAACAAGAAAGTAATATACTAACTTCCTTGGATACAAAATGAATTCATCACATACTCATTGCAGAAGTATGTCCAGATGAAATAGATTTCACAGGAAAATTTTACGCTCGCCTTCTTAGTTTCGCAAATTAGTATAATGAAAAATGAAAAAAATAATCTGTGTAATAGCGGTTATCTTTCATTCTAAGCATTTTCGTAAAAATCGCAAAATACTGTCGAACACGTAGCTAGGAGGAGTTTCCGGGCAAGGGAATATTTTTTTAAAAACTGTCCCGTCTTGTTCTACTCTACCTACTAGTGATTCTGGATATCACGCAATTATAGATTTTTTACATAAATCATAGGGATTTCATTATAATATGTATAGATCATAAAGTGGGGGCTCTGCAAAAAAATTTGCTAAGTACGAGTAGTTAGGTATTTAAGTTCTTTTTCAATTATTCACAACCGTAAATCAAATCGTAGGTATAGGAATGCTTTTATGTAGGCTACAAAAAATCTTATTTTCAGGTCCGTGGTTGGGATAGTCACATGTAGTATTTCGCTGTTTCGAAAATCAAATTTAAATATTTCAAAATCTTGTCAATTCAAATCTAGCTTTGACAAAAGTCTCACCCTATCTCACAAAAGCTTCATTACTATAATTGGGTACTTTAAAAATATATTTTTTAATTTAAAATAGACCTTAGTGATAAGATGGAGAATAGACGAAATTGACGGAAGCACGTGTTTATACGATTGAGTATTGCATCGGAGCCATTCGTAAATAAACATGGCGGTTGCCAAGATGGCTGACCTTCGCTATTTTAGCGCAGCCATCACAGAATTCCCTACTAGCCAAGGGGACGCGGTAAATGTAGGATTTTTAATATCAAAAAGTTACTTTAAAGCTTTGGTTGGTAAACTTATATTTTTAATACATATTATGTCTTTCACACATTTATTTGCTGGGATCTCTCATGAAAAAAAAAAATTTTAAATTACGCACAATTTGTATTAGTAGATATTATATTATTAAATGTGGACACAAAAATTGGACTTTCAAAGTTCGATTTCCTTGCATATTATTCTCGTGAAGGCTCTTTGGTGGTACTATCTAATGATCAGATCGATCGCTATTAGATTGTGATTATTCTTACGCTCGAATACCGCCACCACCACCACAGCCAATTTATGTCCCCACTGCAGGGGCACTGGCCTTCCTTATAGATGGTTAAGGAGACAGGGATATAACCACGGTAATATTATACTATTATCGTGACATAACCCTCTACGCGAGCCCAATGCGGATTGGACGGTGCGAATTGTAACACTGGCGCCAAATTGCATCCGTATGTTGAGAAAATTCAATCACACTGAGATAAGTTCCATTTTGGTTAGCTCAAAATTCGCGCAATACGGGTCCAATATGTAGCAACTCAAGCGTATGAAACATCACAATCTCAATGTGGATTGATCGGAGTTGGCTTTGTATTCGTGTTCGAATTCAAGATTCACTTCTAATGATTCAAATATGCGTCTCCTGCCCCTTTACCGTGATTGCTTAAAACGGTTTTATTTTCAGTGAGAGGGAGATGGCGCTATACGTAGCAAGAGCGGTGTCTCGGTTCTATATTGTACGATCATACTAAGGCCCCAGGAGGCCAATTGGGATAAATAAACGCAGTTGGATTGGAATTGAACTACGACTGAACTACAATTTTTATGTCATTTCGTATCGCGGTAATGATTTGACAGGAGATTGGAACGCAACCCGATAGAAGTTGAAACGCAACCGCTATCAACATACAAAGTTCATGCGACGCTATACTTTTTTGGATTGAAATTTGGCTTTTTTCAATGGTGTGTTTTTCAGTTTATGGGATAGGGGGCAAACGAGCAAACGTATCACCTGACGGTAAGTGATTACCGTCGCCCATGGACACCCGCAACCCCAGAGGAGTTACAAGTGCGATGCCGGCCTTTAAGGTAGGAATACGCTCTTTTCTTGAAAGTTTGAAGGTCGTATCGGTCCGGAAATACCGAAGGCGACAACTCATTCCAAAGTTTGACTGTAGTAAGTTCTCTCTCTCTCTCTGTGTGTGTTATCTCTAGAGCTCCTAATGCGATCTAGCTTCGCTTGCGGTTAAACTTTCATGTAGGAATTAGCGCGATACCAATTTTCTCCAAGGTTGAATTGTAATTAGAACTGGATTTGAATTGAACCTTAGCGGTCCATTCGAACTGGAAATTAGCGCGATTGGCCCCCTGGTGTAGAGTCAATATTTTTTTTTCTTTTTCGTATAAAATATCAACTGTCCCATACATTTAGGCTCGGTGGATGTTGAACATTTGTATGGGACAGCTGATTTTTTTTCGCGATTTTAAAGTTGGTCTCATAGTTAAAAGCGTTCACAGAACAAGCTCACAAAATTTGGCTCCTGTTTCAAAAGTAACCCTGTATAGCTTATAGCCTCGCTAAGTGGGCTATTCAACACTCATGGACAATTTCACCAACCTAATTTTAGTTTAGGAAACTCCTAAGATGCGTGTGGAACTTTTTTAAACATTGCCTCAATTTTTTTTGTCCATCTATCGCATGTAGCATTACACAAAAACATCAGATCTTTAATTTCACTACTTCATAACGACTGCATTGGTCTAAATGCGTTAGATCTTTGACTTTAAATCTGTGTGGCAGTGGTTCGATCCTGGTGTAGAGCACTGTTTTTTTTTCATAAACTTGTTTTTTATTATTTAATGTAATGATCGCTATTTTGTTTATTTATTAATTTGTTTTTTTTTATTTAATAGAAGAGAAAGATTAAGATTAAAAAACGAGACTTTGATACTTACCCTCGAATAACATTCCGAAATTTTTCAGATAAATTCAATAATCTTCATTTAACATAGGCCTTTACAGGCATTTATTGACGTCAAAATAAAACAAAACATTCTAATTTAAAGGAACAAATTAACCTTGTATGTGCATACATCCTGAATATACTCAAGATATCTCAAAATACAGGTAGGAATGAAAAAAAAGTTGACTCTACATCTGTTCGGAAATTGGGAGAGCCTTCTAGGGAAGAACAGGTAAGAAACACGAAAGGTCAATATTTTTTTATCACCTCTTATAAATCGGCATTAAAAATGCCTACGATCCTAAAAAAGTTCACTTGCATCGTGGTCTTATAAAACCACACAATGATTGTGTTACTTCTTTTAATATTTGATATCATTTATCGTTACATAAGATATCATTAACAATTCACTATAATATACACAGTAAGAACTTTAAAAACAAAATTCTTATATTTTTGTCTTGAAAAGAATGTGACAGCATGCCACCTTAGCTAATATAAGACAAGTTTGGTGAATTTGGTCATAAAATAATTTTTCAATTCGAACAAACTCTGAAACTACTGAAACTAAGTTTGTTTGTAGGAAGTAATCTCTGAAACTCCAGACCCGTTTTAGAAAATTCTTTCACTAGTAGAAAGCTACATTATTCCTATATAACATGGGCTTTATTTGATTGGATTAATAATATTTTTAACTTGCGACTCACCCCGGCTTCGCACGGGCATAACTTTTAAATAAAAAATTACGTTGGCGCAACATTAGCCAAACTCAAGACACAAAGACCTAACCAACTCCAAACAAACTCTTAATTACCCTTTTCAATTCTTTTAGGGTTTAATTTTGTAACAAAATGTAAACTGTGTCCATCCTAAAAGTCTCATATAACTTTATATCGAAAGTCAGCCAAATTAGTTCAGCAATTATCACAATTAACATAGAAATATATTACAATCAACATTTAAATATGTATGGTCACAATGTTGCGCATTCATAAAATTAGCCTTTAATATTGTTGGGTATTTTATAAACTTTAAGAATCAGATTGCAGAAATAAAATATAAAAAAATGTCAATAATATTATACATTGAACACAGAACGTTTATTATACAGAAGCCGGCCTTATCCCTTGGATTTCCCGGTCATCTTTAAAAAGATGTGCAGGACGAACAGAGTATGGGGGTAGCACATTCTTATAAATGTTAAACTATATCAATACTATACTATCTAACTATTAAATTCCTCAACTTATAGTTGGTACCTATTTAATATTAAAATCCCGCACCGAAATGATATTATGTTGGTATCCACATTTTTGACGCTTTATCTGAAATGAAATAAAACTAGCTCAAATTGTTGATATCTATAATACCTGCACGTGCACGGCATTGTAATGTTAAAGTTCAATTAAAATTTAATGTTTTGTATTCTCTAATTGTCTGAACTTTCACGCACTTTACAAAAAAAAAATAATATGTTTATATTCTTATGGATTAAATTAATATATAAAAAAAATGGATTCAATCGGGTTGGACAATTTGTCCCATGCTTTTAACAAATTCCAGTATAGAGCTCCAACCTCAGAAGTGGGAACGACATAGGAATTCGTCATAATTTTTGTTTTGTCTATGCTCATTGACTCTTTTTTGAAATAGTCTACTGAGGACTTTGAGTATTATGCTCAGACCCATTAGACAAAAGCCACACGCTATTTTTTAATTAATAGAATATTAATTAATAGAATCTGATTCTAGTCGTAACATTAAAATGTTATAATTAAGTTTAATTTAGGAAACTGTAAGGCTAGTATTTTAGATTGATTGGTACATTATTTTATATAGATATAAGAGACTTTTTTTTATAATACATCAATAAATAAAACATTGATAACTCTATAAACCTATATATTTACCCTTAGCAGAAAGCAGATACAGAATTATCCTAAAACACAACAACAATCTAGTTTTATAAATTCTGTGAATAATGGATCCTGTGAATGGATTAAATTCTCAAAGTTACGTAGAGTTTAATTTCATGTAGAGCATGGTAGCGTTTAACTGACACTTTTTATACGCTATTTACTCTGATTAAGTTAAGATAGTATCTATGACAATGCCAGGATAGACCGTATCAATGTGTTAGTCGTAATATGGCCACTGTTGGGCATAAACCTTCCTAAGAAGGAAGGCTTATGGGTCTCCCATCATGCTGGTCCTGATGCTGATAATCATGCTGATTGGTAATAAAGACTACGATATACGATATTAAATGCTCAAATGTTCTAGCTTTAACAATAGTATACGAGTATACTATGTCATGCCATAGTACAATTATCGCGAAGAGTTCTGTAGCCAACAACGCTTCAAATTATGAAATGAGAATGACGTTTGCTTCGTATAAATCAACGAGTAATCTTACTTCCCAGATTATTTTGTACGAAGCGTGTCCCGGCTAAAAATACATGGCCGGCGTCGGCGTCGGGCTCAGAATATCGCAACAAACTTGAGAGTTTAATGAAACACGTCGTCTAAAAAGAGTCATTATCACTTACACTTTTAAGCGTTTAGTTGGCTTTTGCCTCGGGACTATGCTCTTGTATCGATCATGTGTCGATGTAATTAGTAACTATGACAAAATAACGCAGGTAGCGACTATGATTTTGTAAGCAATTGTGTTTTGATCGAATTTTTAGTTAGACACGTAGTTACTATGACTTATATTATCTGTGCTATGACAAAAATGGCAGCTACGATTGTAGTATATGCACTTTGATGTTCAAATATAGTTACTTAACATTGTCTATACAATAATACACAATTAGATGTGATGTGTTTATTCAATGTATGTACTTCTTTGTAACAAAGAATAAGATTTGTATGTTTATTTCCACAAAAGTAGACTACGTAGGCACATATAACACTTGTATACCTAAAGCTACATCTGTGTATGCGTATTCATAGAACCAATAGCGTACGCCATTCATTATTCGTCAATACATATATCATTTATGCGTGCCAAACTTCGGATTCCCACCTGTTGTAGCAGGAAGATGACTTCAGTAGATTGTTTTGCACAGGAACGAACTCTTCAGATGCGCGGACGCAGACACTGATTATAACACTTTATAGCACGGAAACTACTTTTTCTTTTATTAGTTTTGTTCACAGAGCTACTATTAGCGTTTGGATATTTTCCACACTGCAAATTGCACGCCGGCGTGAGACGATTTCAGTTTCCAGACTGAACTTTTGAACGCTTTCGGAGAGTCAATAATTTGGACCGTGTCTCCTGCCAAAGTTTCAGGTGTTTACGTCACAAACAATTAATATATCAACGCGGTGCCGACTTTAACGAATGAAACGAATATAATAACACGCTATAAACTTTATGCGAAAGGTTTGGGTGTGCGAATGAAAAATAAATTAATAGTAAAAAAGAACATTTCAACAAGCTTTATTTTTACCATATACTATGATCGAAGTAGTCGTTAATACGAATCAAACGAGCTCAAACTCGGTGCGGTTGTGTCGTTTTATTAAGGAGTTTCTACGGCCACCTTCCAGCTCCAGCATCGGATCATCATCATATGGCATTGTCACGCAATATACCTACTAATATAATATAATTTCAGCTCAATCGGAAACCGGGAATTGAGTCAAATTTAACTTGCAAGATTTCATTACAGACACCGGGACTGGTGAAAGTAAATAAAAACTTGTAACACAAAGTTTAAGCTATTTAAACGCTTGTATAACAATGTTCCTAACATTTCGGTATTGCATAGAATGTGAACTTAGGAAAAATGCTGCAATTTTTTCAACCATTATAAAATAAATCCGTATATTTCATTTCAATTCCTCACATTTACATTTATGTTAATAATTATGTTATTTATTTAAAAAAATGGATATAGATGCGAATGGACCATCGACACATAGGAATGCCAAGCACCGTGGTCGAAACTTGCAATATCATAGTGGGTATATAGGGTGGAAAAAATCTATGGACCCTAGAGCGAAACTACCTTAAATAATAAAGATAGCTCAGTTTACTAAAGGAAACATTCTTTTATTTTTAAATAGAAACATAACTGCATTCAAAGATTTTATAAATTTCCTCACCCAGGAATCGAACCGCCTAAAAATAAAACTAAGCACTCGCTATTTTATTCTACTGATCGATAAAATCTCTCTAATAAACACTAACATTAATTTTTCTTTAGGTAAAATGATCTAATATTTTTATTATTTGTAAGTAGCAATAGATATTATTTATAAGGACACACTAATATATAATTATGAACTAAATAAAAAAAATAACTAATCTAAACTTAAATTATTTATACCAAACTAATGTTATTAAATATAACAAATGCTAAAACTAAATATAAAATTAATACTAACTAAAAAATTAAAACCAAAAATAGCAAAAAACTTCGATGTACCTCTATATCGGGTGACATGGGGGCAAGAATACCTACTGGCTGCGTTACCTCTCGCTGAATCGCTATGCTGATTCTTTGCGGGAGGTAAGCGCCAGCCCTCCTGTCTCCAGAGGCCTCGATCACCCGCGGAGAAATTTCTTTTAAAATTTCTTTGCGTCTGGATCCCATGGACCCAGCTGTTTAAGGATATAATGTAGTTTCCCATATCCTCGAGGTCCTATTAGCGGAGTAAAGTAGTGAGACCACTCGTATTTAACATCAAGTAGTGAGACCACCCGTTACATCAACATAATACTTTTTATATTTTAGGCCTTTGCGTTTTCTTTAAAAATTCAAAATGAATAGAAAAATGTAGAGTTTTGCATAAGCAATACGAGCTAATAACAAACAGTAAAGTCAAATAAAAGAGACGTCAATAGGCGCAATTGAAATTTCGGGTTGATGGGTAAGTGCTCGAATTGATCAATAGGGTATGTAGAAAACGCAGGTTTAAGTGTTCTCTATTTTTAACCGACTTCAAAAAAGGAGGAGGTTTTCAATTCGATGCGTATGTTTTTTTGTGTGTGTATGTTACGCGATTACGCTGCCAATTGTGGACCGATTTTCAAAATTCTTTTTGTATTCGATAGAGGATAAGGTAGAAGGCCCAGTACTCGTCAGGTTTTGAACTTTGCTGACTTTGGAGCTGTGTTACAGTAAACCTTGTAGACTTAATAATCTAAAACTTCGATAGCTTGCTAAAATATTTATTGTAGTTTTCAGAGGTAAAAGTGGTTTTTAGATAAACTAAATAAATAATTTATTGTAATATAAAAAAGTAAAAAGGAGCCAATTGTACCAGTAGTCGGCAAGTTTGTCCTAGTAACCGTCACGTTGACCCAAAAGTCGTCGATTTTTCACGCTACCTTGAACTTTATTGCTATACGTTAAAGATTACATTATAATCATTACGAAAAAAATATATAATTATATTCGTTTTATTTTTCATATAGGTACTTACGTTATAATAAAATAATGTAATATTTATTTGTATTTTATACTAATAATTTACTTTAAATAAATTTCTTTAAAGGGTTTGCGGAAACCAAAGAGTATATTCAATATTATATAGAAATTTTCTTTTTTAAGTATGACAAACTGATTATCATTATGATGAATCATATACGGCCTTCCTCCATATTTGTTTTAAAGGCCGGAAAACTGCCATATCCATCGGTTGGAGTATTTGCAGCGGAGCGGGCGTGGGAGGAGGACTCTCAAGCCGCCCCGCTCCGTCGTAGGCGGTTAGGTAGGAAGAGGCGCGCCTTCTAAGGTGCGCACCTACTACCCTAAGCAGCCAGGAAGGATTCAGGTCCAACCAACCCACAACCGGCTGGGAGATATTACATCACCTTCCTGGTTGCCCGTCTGGGGGGTCATAACCGAGTAACCCCTGCCTTGGCAAGTCCCAGCTCGTTTATACCACTGGGCCTGTTCCCAAGGGGTGTGTTCGGGAAATGGCTAGTTCGATCCCGAACATGCCTTCATCGGGGGTAGAGAGGTACCGCAGGGTGGTTTCGCCAGGTATGGGGTTGTTACCCGAGTCCTACGGCATATCCAAAGGACAGACTTGTCAGCTACAGTCCCTTGTGAAATGTAAAGAGATTCCCTCGTCCTAAAAAAGTGTGTCGCATTAGGATAGAAGGGCCCATTAAGATATAGAGATCAGGGTGATGTTTTTTCCCGGCAAAATTGCTCAGTGGTTGCCTATAAGAGCAGTGGCCATCCAAGAGATGTTATTTTTTACCCATGGGTAAAAAAGCATTCGTCACATATTAAAAAAAACCTTCTGTCCAGTAGAATCCACCATCTCGATCCACCAGTTGATCAAATAGCACGCTGAAGTTCACTAAGATCCAACATTGATCTTGTTGGATCCTATGATACTTATTCTTTTTAATGCTCCACTAGTGGATCGAACAGCACACGTCAAACGGCCTCAGAAGGTCCAACTCCCCCCCCCCCCCAAAATGAATCGGACTAGCCAAAGGCCCCAAGTGCCCGGCGGTCCCGGAGGCCGTGTCAGCAGGGACAATCGTCGACCCAGGGCTGGGACCTGGGGTGCAAAGAATCCCCGGGCGGCGAAAACCCCCAATCAAATGACGTTGGCTCTGGAAACGTATAACGCGCGTACACTGCGGACCGAGGAGCAGCTGCTGGAACTACAGGAGGAATTGAGCAGGATTTGTTGGAGTATTGTGGGACTATTCGTAGTTCGATGAGAGGGTGATAACACGATGGTCCTTAAATCTGGCAACCTGCTCTATTTCCGGGAGGGCGAAGACCTGTCCCAATGTGGTGTCGGGTTCATTGTCCATAAGTCTCTCGTGAACAACGAGGTACAGATCGAAAGTGTGTCGAATAGGATGGCATATCTTAAACTCAGAATCCCCAAACGGTATTCGCAGAAGGTCATACAAGTCTACGCCCCGACCTCAACCCATCCCGACGAGAAAGTGAAAGCTATATATGAGAACATTTCTCGAGCAATAGGTACATGCTTCCAAGACTCACTACACCGTTGTCATGGGAGACTTCAACGCAAGGCTAGGCAAGCGGGGTGAAAATGAGTTGAAAGTGGGGCAATTTTGAGCTGGAATCCGGAAATACCGAGGTCAAATGCTAGCCGATTACATGGACAGAGAGGGACTCTATATCATGAAATCTTTCTTCAAAAAACGGCTGCATCGAAAGTGTACCTGTAAAAGTCCGGATGGCGTGACAAAAAATGAGGTATCGCTCCGTGCCGAAGCCATCCAGATCCAAAACCCCAAGCGCTTCCAAGTCGAATTGCAAAATCGCTTTGATTGTCTAGCTAGAGGACTGCACGGACGTGGACATTTAACATGACAGGATTCTGGAAGCTGTCTTTACGGCGGGTGCAAAGTTTTGCAAACCCAGCCGTACTCAGTAAAGAAGTAACATCTCGGAGCCAAGAGCTAAGCTGATGGAGGAATGGCGTGGAATGGGTCTACAGTCTTCTGAAGATGCTCGTCGGTGACTCAACAAACAGATCTCTTAGGCCCATATTATAAAACGATTCTCAGTAATGAATCTAGTTTTAAAACTATGTAGTTTTAAGATGAGCTTTAATTTTTGAATGTTTCTTAAAACGAGATTCATTGATCGTTGTTCATCTGAGTTATTGCTTATTATAGAAGTGCCTTGTACGCTCAAGTAAAGATTTGATCTTTGATTACTTAAGTATGGTCGAAACCACTCTTGAGAAAATAAATTCATATTATGTTACCAAATAAAGTTGAAATTTACGCCAAAATCTGATGCTGGGCGAGTGTCCAGCTGTGGGCTGGTGCTGGATGAGTGTGTCCATCAATGGGGCTGGTGCTGGGAAAGATTTCCAGCAATGGGATGGTGCTGGACAAGATTGTCCAGCAGTGGGATGGTGGACAAAATTCCCAGCAGTGGACTTGTGCTGGGCAAAATTGTTCAGCTGTGGGCTGGTGCTTGGCATGATTCCTAGCAGTGGGATGGTGCTGGACAAGATTATCCAGTAGTGGGCCGGTGCTGGGCAAGATTGTTCAGCAGTTGGCTAGTGCTGGGAAATATTGTTCAGCTGTGGGCTGGTGCTGGGCATGATTCTCAACACTGGGATGGCGCTGGACGAGGTTGTCCAGTAGTGGACTGGTGCTGGGTAAGATTGTTCAGCAGTGGGTTGGTGCTGGGAAAGATTGTCCAGCAGTGGACTATTGCGTTCTGTAACACGGGCCTTAATGTCTGACTCGCGAGATACGCTGATTTAATACGAAACGTATTAAAGAGGCCATCGAGCAGAACAAAGGCTCCAAAGTGTTCGCAAGAGATCTGTCACCCGGTCAGAGTCTGCTGAAGACAGAGGACGGCAGAGTCATTACACCCCGACCAGAACTTATGGTCGAGATCGAACGCTTCTATGGACAGCTTTACGCATCATCACAGGCACCTGTTATTCTGGCCACAGATCCTAGAGCCAAATTGACTCGGCACTACACCGAAGACATCCCGAACGTCAGCCTGTACGGGATTAGTGTAGCTCTCAAACAGCCTAAAAACAACAAGGCGCCGCGTGATGATATAGTTACAGCCTAACTCTTAAAGTGGATGGACTATCAGCCCGGAAAGCGCTGCAGCGGCTATTCAACTCCGTCATACTCGAGGGCAAAACGCCTAAGGCATGGCATAGGGGCATGGTGGCACTGTTCTTCATAAAGAGCGACAGGGCCCAGTTGAAGAACCATAGACCCATCACGCTCCTGAGTCATGTTTACAATCTGTTCTCGAGGGTCATTACAAATCATCTCGCAAGTAGGTTCGACGACTTCCAGCCTCCCGATAAAGCCGGATTCCGAAATGGCTATAGTACCATATGTTAAAACTTATGACATTAATAAGGACACTGGCAGTTTTATACTTGTTTACTTTTCTAATATGAATTTTGACATGTATTTCATAATTCTACTCTAATTTTGATAGCTCGTGTATATTTATCCAATGAGACTCTTCCTTAAATATAATTTTCAACAAATAATCTGCGTTTTTCACTGCACCATAGACCACATCCATACGCTGCGGCAGGTTATACAGAAGACCGAGGAGTATAATCTGCCACTATGTTTGGCTAAGAACTAAGGGCAATGGAGAGGGCTATGCTCGGGGTTTCTCTACGTGATCACATCACAAATGATGAAATCCGTAGAAGAACTAGAGTTACCGACATAGCCCAAAGAATTGCAAACCTTAAGTGGCAGTGGGCAGGACACATTGCTCGTAGAACTGACGGCCGTTGGGCCGAAAGGTCCTCGAGTGGCGGCCGCATACCGGGAGACGATCTGGTGAAGGTCGCGGGAAGCCGCTGGATGCGGGAGGTGCAGGACCAATCGGTATGGAGATCATTGGAAGAGGCCTATGTCCAACAGTGGGCGTCTCGTGGCTGAAATGATGATGATGATGAAGCAAACTGCCTATCTCACGAGTCATTGAAAAGTTCAATACCTGCTCGACTAAAGTGCATAGAACAGTTAATTATTTTTGTAAAAGTAGGTCCCATAAAAACGTAGTCTATAAATGTTACTGAACCATATAAAAATGTTATCATAATAATGAAACTATTATACTGATATAACTATAACTAATATTAAAATTCAAGAAATTATTTGAATTTAAAAAAAACTGTACATATAGAGATACCTACTTTTTATCCAATAATAAAACAAATTGATTCAAACGAATATCGTACATAATTCAAGGTAATAAGAGCTCTATGATGGGCTCAGGTACAATTGTAACGTACGTCCCCATATCCGTCGTTATCTAAGTATAAGATTTTTATAATGTCAAAGGAAAATTAAACTTAATACCGAGAAATAAGGTAACGATGACGGGTTAAGGTACTTTTATTAATGCTCGCCCCAGTATCCGTCAGAACTACATAAATTTTGACGAGTATTGGGCAAAACAGGCATAAGCGAGTACCAATGAATGTCACATGCAATAAAAAAATAAATTCTCAAGATTTAGCACTAATTAATAGGTATAGTGTTAGAAAATGTATTATACTATTATTAAAAAACAAACACACTTACCGTATAAATATCTGAAGCGGTATATTATGTAAAAAATAGGAGCCGGTTGTTGCTCAGTTTAGTTGCCAAACTATACCTATTACAGATTTTTTTCTGAGCGCACACTTTTAGCACCTCGAATTTTTGACACAATTACAATTTTAATGCAGTGTTGCAAATATAGTAAAACATTATAGTACTGTGATTGTATTTCAATCACAATTCTATCATTTACGGTTGGTAGAAATATTATAAGCCCCTTTTAAAGTGTAGGTATAGGTACCTGACGAGTATTGGGACACTGACGAGTATACCAGCGTTTACCTTACTTCAAGGGTGGTCCCATGATCACCAAAGTCAGGATCTGAGGATCCCATGAAAATCGAGGAAAAGCCTTAAATTTTCAGGTGTGTCCAACGTGTTTTGTGTGTATGTTACACGATTACTCCGCCAATTGTGGACCGATTTTCAATAGTACATTGTTACCCCAGAGGTGAAAGTAAATTATTTAGTCCCGAGACGGTGTTTGGCGCCCGAGCGTAGCGAGGGCACCAATAGTTCGAGGGACGAAATAAGTATTTAACCCGAGGTAAACACTGTGCTTTTCATTATGAATATAAGGAAAGTAAAAATAAATCATTGAATTAGCTAAAGAAAAAACGTGTAAATTTTATTTTACATACTCGTAAATCAACAACTTCTGCTTTAGTCCGCTTTCTCTTATAAAATCAAGCGTTAACTCCATACCTGAATCAGATGAGCTCATTGTGTTAATTATTAACACAATGTTATACAAATATAATTAACAGTTAATACAATTCTCTGCTATACCGAAGTATTAACAAAACTCTACCAATGGAAAAAACAAATGAAGATCGCATTGCCGCTTTCCTGCTTATTTTGTTTTTTTCTTCTGTGGCCAGCCAGCTATTCAGCCATTATTTTTCATTTTCATAATTTTAAAAGTTAAAAATATTTAAAAAAAATAAAAACCGACTTCAAAAACACTGAAAAGTTAAAAATATAATATAAGAATAGGTACAGACAACATCACACTTCTATATTGAAATTGGTGACAAATTTTAAGACTTTCTAGTATTGAATAAATTTTTACGTTTTCAAGTTATGATAATATGTCCCATAAATAAATAGTAGATTGTTAACCGAGGGTCGAAAGAATCAATTCCTGAGGTATTTAGGCTATAGTCCGAGTAGGAATTGATTCTTTTACCCGTGTTAAACACTCTACTTTTCATTTCGAATATGAGGATAATAGAACTAGTTGTTTATCTAAACTATTTATTGATAATATATAATAATCTTTCTTTTGAGATTTCTGGCAAAAGATTTTCGATAACACAATTTACCTCGTCTTTAATCGAATCTGGTGTCAACATTTCAGAATCGCTTGAACTCATTTTTAATATTCGAATCTTAGCATAAAAGATTATTACCTATTTTTTTGAATTTCGTCACAGATACATAACAAATTAGTATCCGTAAGTTATGTCGACTTTTTGAATTTTAAATATGGAACCTCAGAACAATCACTACAGCATAGAAGGAAGATTAAAACAAGAATTAATTGTGTGCTATTTGTCTCTTTCTAACATACGGCACAAAATTGTGTAAATGTAGGAGATGAGTAATATTTGGCTTTTGGCATATCACAAGGTGGTCACTAGATGAATTGATTGAATTGTCATTTCGGTTAAAAATTAAAATTGGTTAAAAATATATAACACGGCTAAATTCTATAGTACCTTGTATCGAAGATAGAACATCCGAGTTTGAACTATTTCAATTGTTCGTATAATATTTGTTTGTGCGTCCCGTGGCTAGTAATATTTTGATGATATTTTATTAATATTTAAGTGATTAGAAAGCAAGAATTCTTTAGGTATTTACAAATAGTGTGTGTTTGTGTACTCCGTAACACAATGTCTTGTGTAGTTTGGGGCTGCAAGTCTCATTCGTCGCGAAAGGAAAATAATCAAAATTTATTGACCTTAAATTGGCATGTTTTCCCATATTGTTACTTGAATGTGAGATAATAAGTACACTTATATACACATGAAATATCGCTGAATCATTTTGTAGAAAAACAATACGTAATATTAACTTCACTTTTATGTTTTAACGATTTTTAGAAAATTAAGTACTTTGAGGTTTTCTTGATCATGCGTAGTGTTGTAAAATTTTGTCGATATTTTTATTTTACAGATTTCCTAAAGACAATGTATAAAAAACATATGGATAAAGTGTATTGTCAGACGAAATTGGAGTCCAAGAAAGCATAGTGAAATTTGCTCCAGATATTTTCCATCAGATTAATTTTGTATGTACTTAGTAGTAAAACTATGAAATGGAGACGTCATGACGTAAGTCAAGTTATTTAATGAAAGGAAATCTTTAAACTAAAATATTATTTATGAAAATAAAAACGTATTTTTTTTTATGGGATAGGGGGCAAGCGAGCAGACGTATCACCTGATGGTAAGTAATTACCGTCGCCCATGGACACCCGCAACACCAGAGGAGTTACAAGTGCGTTGCCGGCCTTTGAGGTGGGAATACGCTCTTTTTTTGAAAGTTTGAAGGTCGTATCGGTCCGGAAATACCGCAGGCGACAATTCGTTCCAAAGTTTGACTGTGCGAGGCAGGAAACTTCGAGAGAAACGCACAGTTGTGGACTGCCAACCATCTAAGTGATGGGCATGGATTTTTTGCCGCGTGGAACGATGGCGGAAAGAGGCGGCAGGTATAAGTCCGAACAATTCCTCGGAGCATTCCCCGTAATAAATACGATAGAAGATGCATAGCGAAGCGACATCTCTACGCAGCGCCAAGGTATCAAGCCGATTTGAAATTTCCTGGCAGTCGACGATTCGAGTCGCTCTCCGTTGAATGCGGTCCAGTGGGAGAAGTTGGTATTGGGGTGCCCCAGCCCAAAGATGAGAACAGTATTCCATATGAGGCCGAACCTGCGCCTTGTAAAGCTGAAGGCGGTGCGCCGGAGTGAAATACTGTCTCGATCTATTGAGCACACCAAGCTTCTTAGAAGCTAATTTAGCTTTACCCTCTAAGTGGCCACGGAACTGGACTTCGCTCGATATGTCGACACCAAGGATCCCAATATTGGCTGATGCAGTTAGGGGAATGCCCTGAAAGCGAGGAGATACGACAAATGGCATTTTCTTTGCGGTGAACGCGCAAACCTGTGTCTTTGAGGGGTTGAAATGAACTAAATTAAGTCGACCCCAGTTAGAGACTTTCTTTAATGAAGTTTCGATTTCAGACACAAGTTTATTCCGGCACTCAATGACGTTTTCCCGAGAAGAATTCGCACGGCCGTTATAGAAGGTGTCTTTCGTGCTGTCGTCTGCATAGCAATGAATGCTGCTGATTTGCAGCATATCATTGATATGCAGAAGGAATAGTGTAGGTGAAAGCACACATCCTTGGGGGACACCAGCATTTACAGACATTGGGTCTGAGCATTCACCGTCAATCAAGACCTTAATGCTTCTGTCTGCTAGAAAGCTAGTGACCCATCCACATAATTTCTCGGGAAGCCCATATGAAGGAAGTTTTGAGAGGAGCGCTTTGTGCCATACCCGATCGAAGGCCTTCGCGATGTCCAAACTAACTGCCAGTGCCTCCCCCTTCGCTTCAATTGCCTCTGCCCAATGATGTGTCAAGTAAACTAGAAGATCACCAGCAGAGCGACCCCTACGAAAGCCGTATTGTTGGTCACTGAGCAGCTGGTGATCCTCTAGGTACCGGAGAAGCTGGCGGTTGATTAGTGATTCCATTATCTTTGAAAACAAAGGGGTTATAGCTATCGGCCTGTAGTTGGACGGATTCGAGCGGTCACCTTTCTTAGGGATCGGATGCACTAAAGCTGTCTTCCATGAGGATGGGACTACGCCAGATGAATACGAGAGCCGAAATAGTCGCGTTAAAACCGGTGCCAACTCTGGAGCACACGTCTTTAGCACGATAGGAGGAATACCATCAGGCCCACTCGACTTGTGGATATCTAGGGTGATTAGTGCTTGACGCACTGAGCTTTGGTGGAACCGAATATCCGGCATTAAGCTCGTGCACCGTGGTATGGTCGGTGGTTCCTGTCCCCCGTCATCCAAGGTCGAGTTGGATGCAAAGAGTTTCCCTAAAAGATCGGCTTTCTCTTTAGCATCATGGGCTAACGAAGTGTTATCCTTGTGCAGTGGTGGAAAAGATGGCATGCAGAAATTTCCCTGAATAGCTTTGGCGAGAGACCAGAACGCACGAGACCCCGAAGGAAGACGCTCTAGCCTCTCGCCAATTCTACTGATGTGCTCCGACTTCGCTCTTGCAATGTCCCTTTTGAAGGATCTGGAGGCATAGTTATACTGCTTTTTCAAAGCGCTGGTATTTCCATCCCGAGACGTCACCGCGTTTACCCAGGCTTGGTAGGTTTCCTGCTTCCAGCGAGAAGCCTTTTTGGAGGATTGACCAAACCAAGGTTGGAATCTGCCACCAATGGGGATAACTGAGGATGGAATGAAAATTTCCATACCTTGCAACACCACATCAGCAACAGACTCAGCGGCGGAGTTGGGATCATCCGGCATAAAGCAAACCTGCCTCCAAGGGTAGGACGCAAAAAAGGACCGCATCCCATCCCAGTCTGCTGACTTGTAGTGCCACACACGGCGACTACGTGCAGCTCGAGGTCGTTGCAAGCACGTGAGTGGCACCGAACTCCTAATGAGGCAGTGATCTGAGGAGCCAAGAGGAGCCAAGAGGGGCGCCGACAGATATGAGGTAGCCGTCGGGATGAGAAGTCAGCAGAAGATCCAACAGACAATTGTACTTCTATCAATTGGTGTCTCAATTTATTAATATTTAATTCTCAATTAACCAATCAAAAAGTATCTTGGTATCCTAAATTGAGCTTTTATTGTCTGTAGTATAGCTAGCGGACCATTTTTTATATATATTTTTTTTTTCGTGTCAATGTTAGTTGCACAGTAATCTATATTATATAGACCTGTGTAAAAGTCTGATATGATATGACAGCTTGTCCTCTAAATAAAATTTTGCTAAAAATCTAGCTACATCTTGACCCTGAGGTGATTTATGGTCAATATCTGTATGTTGCACCAATCAGTCCACCTCCTGATTGGGGCCTTGTAAGTTGCCACTGTTGAGTCACGGCAACTATTTGTAAGCAGTTTCCTTTCCTGCGTTGACCTGTGAGCTATATTTACTAAATAGCCTCAATTTTCTAAGCAAACAGTTCAAACTTCTGTGTCTGTGGTGAAGTCTTGTTCGTTGTGAAATCCCTTTCGGCCGTCATGGCTGACTAAACTTCGCAACCGGTTGAGAAAAAGACATTTTTATTAATCTATTTGAACAGATTTTTTTTTATCAGCTCCTCTAGAGCTCTTGTCTCCAGTTCTGTCAGCCAAAAAACACTGAAACCACAGAGGTGCTATCAGACTGAAGGTTACCTGAGCTGTGTTGTGGTGCCTCAGTACTGTGGGATTTAAGTTGGGCATGGAAACCTCCAGGCCAAGCTGAACCGCTAAAGACGACTGAATGGGTCGCAAAATAGCGCGGAGTCTCTGCAATCCCAGGTTATGCAGTCTCAGGTTACGGGGCACAACTGCGCGACGTGATGCGAACAAGTCAACATCTGGCTCGCCCCACTTTTTGAATATAGGCTCCAAGGCCTGGGGCAACAAATGCCATTCCTGCGCCGCTGGTCAGGCTGCGCTTTTTCGAGACGCGAACAATTCGACATGTGGCACACCCCATCTTTCGAATAAAGCCTCCGAGGCCTGGGGCAACAAGTACCATTCCTACACTGGTTGGACTGCGCTTCTTCGAGACGCAAACAAGTCGACATCTGCCATGCCCCACTTTTTGAATATCTCCGAGGCCTGGGGCAACAAGAACCATTCCGGCACTGGTTAGACTGCGCTTCTTCAAGACGCAAATAAGTCGACATCTGCCCTGCCCCACATTTTGAATATAGCCTCCGAGGCTTGGGGTAAGAAGTGCTATTCCAGCACTGGTTAGTTTCTGGACAAGCGGCCGGCAATGCCTGTACCTCCCCGAGAGATACGCCGCTAAGTGTGGTGTTAAATTTGTTCGATCATCTCTAACAATTTCATTGCTAATTCAAGCAAGGTGAGCAATAGCTTGGAATGTGTGCTACAAACATTCTGTTGTACAACTGTACAAGTTTTGGCAGCTGACTGCTTATAAGATGTGTACACATCAAATATCCCTTCTATGTTTGGGTGCCAACACTTTGTCTTTGAAGCCATGTTCCTGATAAATCTGACTCGCCGTTGAGTTTTGTGACTCAGAACGCGACAAACTTTTTTTTTTAACAAGTAACAACTCCCCCGTACATTGGGATTATACTGTGATCAACTGATCTTAGCCACCACCTCAGAACCTAGTACCTACCTGCCTAGGTAAGATTTATTTCATTCTGAGGTGGTGCTGCCTGAAACGTCCGAGAAACATCTATGTATAACGACAATAGGCGCCCTTTCAGAGTTGTTAAGCTTGAAAAATTCAGTAAACTTAATTTGCTTTATATTTGTTGTAAGATAGCTTGTCTTTTGTTGAGAATCTAGGTTATTGCTGGCTTTATTCTTGTGGCTTTGTTTATATAGCAAGGCCATTGTTCTTTCCTGAGTATTTCAGTGGAGACTCAGGTACTCTATTGATTGGTAAGGTTCTAATACTGACTCTTTGTAACTTCTATGTCAACCTAGCATCTCCAGTATATTTAATGTCTCTGCTTCCTGTGGTACTAATGATTTCAATCTTGATTTACTAACAAGTAGTTCTATACTATCACTCTGATTCCCTTTCTGCGCAGATATTCTGCTAACCAATCTGATACCGCAACATAAATCCGGCAGCTGAGGCTGGCCAAATGGAAAGGATGTTCATTCCTGTAAATCTATCTTAGTAACCAATCGTGTCAAGCCATATGCAAGAGCGAAGGCGTGAACAGATCTCCCCGCATGATCGGTCTTGCTTGAACCGAGCCATTCGGTGTGGTGAGCTTAAAATCGCCAAGTATCACGATCTCTGCGAGTGGGATCTGCTGCTGCACAAAGTCTGCAGCCATTTGAACGTGCTCGATGAGTCGGTCGGTTTCGGTATCACCGCTATGGGACCTATAGAGGCACGAATAGACGCGGGGATGGTCGTCGCTGTCTACACGGAGCCATAAGGTGGAGAGGTCCCTACTTTCAAGGTGACCGAGGCGCCGAGAACATATATCGTCTCTGACGTACACGCACACACCGGCCTTAGGTGCGAAGAGGTGTTCCAGTCCGTACCCTGGGTAGGAAAGGTAAGAAGTGTCCGCCGGAGACGATATCTGTGTCTCGGTCAAAAAGAGCAAGGCCGGCTTTACTGTCTCGAGGTGGTGGTGGACAGCATTCAGGTTGGAGTGAAGTCCCCTGATGTTGCAAAAGTCCACAGTCAGTGTGGCAGGGGGTGCCGTGGGTTTGCTCTTGCCCCGGGTATGTTTGAGCGCGGTTTTGCCCCCCCCCCCAGAATACGAGGGGCGGCCTAGGCGTCCACGCCCAGGTATATTGCGTCCTGAAAGTGGACGTCCAGAGAGGGATTCTCCAACGCTAGCGCAGTTGGTACCCTCCTGGGGTAACAATCTGTTTAACTGCGCCATCATAGGGGGGGTAGGGGGGTTGGGCCTCCGGTACCCTCACTCACTCGACGAAATACAACGCAAGCGATATTTTACGCCGGTCTTCTGTGAGGCCGTGGTATCACTCCGGTCGAGCCGGCCCATTCGTGCCGAAGCATGGCTCTCCCACGGGTAATTAATTTCTTAACTATTTCTTTAAGGAATCCTTGACACGGATGCCAAGAACAACCAGTTGAGATGATTTTTTTCTAAGAATTAAAATATTAGATCAAGATAAGAACTTGAAAGAGTCAAAAAGGTAAAATATCAAAACGCCGCCTTCGGAAAATTTACATTCTAACTAAGCCCGGCCGCACACCAAGCGTAATAAATCTATCCAAAAATGTCTTAACAATAAATTATGGTCACATGTTAATGTTTTTGGTTTAATTTCCAAGCATATGTACAAATAGTAGTTTTAGCATTCACGAATTTATCCAAGGTTCAAAATCCATGAGTGTTAAATTTTCGGGCAAGTAAATTAAATATGAGATTAACCTCACGTACCTCTAAGCGATGCGATAAAAAATGAATTAAATCTAAGCGATGAAATAAAAGCAGTGTGTCTTCGATTTTCTTCCCATAGAATTTGTGAATCTCTGCAATAGAAAAATTCCAACATTTTAGATAACGGGAAATACCCGTCACTTAAATAGTCCAAATTTTAGGGTTCCGTACCTCAAAAGAAACACTGAACCATTATAGGATCACTTTATTGTCCGTTTGTCTGTCAAGACTATCTTGGAAACGGGTGAAGGTATCGAGTTGAAATTAAAACCATATAATTACTCAGTTCTACACTAACAAGTTCTAGTCCCTTGAAGATGTGAAAAAAACAATCTTCTAAGTTAACAAAAAAAGGTACGGCCGTTTATGTCGCCAAAAACGTATATTTCGACATTCTCACGGGCATCAAAATGTATAGGGTACTTTTCGTTGATCTAGCTAGAACTATGAAATTTGTCAAGTTATATAGTCTTACACTACAAGTCAGGGAAAATCTCAAACTCCACATTTGTAATTAAATCATAAAAAAATTTGTCTCTATTTAAAGTATAACCTACAATTTTATACGGGACCCTCGGTGGGTGAGTCCGACTCGCACTTCCCGCTTTTAGTCTCATGAACGGCCAGTCTGACCATACCAAAGAGACACAGCAGCTATTAGCTGGATAAGTTACATAAGAAAATCTACCCTTAATTATTTATGTTATATTACTCGAAATAAAGACATTTTAGTATTAGGGTTCTATTAAATACCTACATAATATAATTATCGACGTTGAAACTAGGTGAGTGATGAGCACGACATCACTGGGAGAAGAACTGACAAGCGAGAATTAGTGACGACCTACAAAATTTCGAAACATCTTGCATATACGTGTCTCTGTCTAACTTCTATTAGCAGCGCCTAATGTCAAAGTGAGTCAAATATATTAAGTTCAGTAGCTATTTTTGCTAGGTTTCTATGCTTTAGTTATTCTTCTGAGTATGGAACTCACCGCGTAATTGTTGCGGCTTATTCTGCTCAAAGAAGTTTGTGCTAAGTTCACACTGGCTGTTTAGAAACTCACATGGCCGCAGCATTTTTTTAATTAGTTTTTTTTACATAAAACTCTTCACAGCTGACAGCAGTTCTATTTTTAAAGTTCATTCCGGCCCTTAGGTGGGTAGTAATTTGTATGAGTTTTTCCTTTTTTTTTGCAGAAGCAGCATTTTCCACCCAATAATCAGATCAAAACAACACTACTTTCCGAATATGAGAAATGAAAAAATATTTTCATGTCATTTCTTTACAAACACGTAGCCCAACTTCGCAAATTACGCATAGATAATACATTCGCTTTTTTCACCATCATTTGGCAGACCCCAAACAACTCGTCACATCCGATTCCACTGGCCTGTAACGTCAGCAAATAAATTATAAGCTCTAAATATCGTGTGCATCATTTCTATTTTTGAAATGCGTCGAAATTTTCTAGTCATAAAAAGTTGCATTGTTATTACCCACGTCGTTTTATTTTATGACGATTGAATTTATTCCAGAAATAAACCTCCCACGATACAGATGGCGACAAATCTACATTGTTGTCGAATATCTTTAGAGCAAGAAATTTCATACTACATAGGTAACTGTAAAGTTTACTGGGGAGCCCGATACAAATTCAGAGCTGGCGGCAGGCTTCGGTGTGAGTGATAAAACAGTTTTATATCACTTGAAACATATTGAAAATGTGAAAAAGCACAAAATTAAGTGAAGCAGACCAACAAATTAACACGCATTGAGTGCAGCGTTACATTACTTATTATCTCAATCGTCACAACAACGATCGTTACTTGTGATGAAAAATGGATCCTGTACGACAATTGAATACACTCATCATTGTGGTTGAACCCAGGAGAACGAGTCCTCCTCTCCCAATCCTCTCCTAATACACAGATCCTGATTGAAAGTTAACTCAGAAAAAGGCATTTGGTGGTCCAGTGCTGGTGTCATACACCACAGCTTCCTAAGATATGTCAAGACGATTACGGCAGATCTGCGTTATCCATAATTGTAAACTATGATGGAAAAGCTAGTCTTTAAACAAGCGAGACTGGTCAGCGTGCTGCTTCAGGAACAATGCTATACCCCGTATCTTACGACAGACAGTCACCCACCACCCAACATGCTCTCCGGACCTTGTTCCAACAGATTACTATTTTTATCGGAATTTTTACAAATTTTTGCAATGAAAAAAATTAAATTCGGATGAATTTGATTTTATTGATTTATTGATGATTGATTCTCCATCCCACAATTTTTCAACATACTTCGAAATTAAATTATATAAATGGTTAATTAGTAAATTTTTTTATTTTGTTAAGAAATCTTAAATAATAATTAGTTTTGGTATTAGTATTTAGTATTTTTACGACACATATAAGTATTACCTGTGTTAACTGTACCCACCATTTTCTTTTGTAAAGGAATAAATGATTTGATTTGATTGATTAAATAAGTATATACCTATTTTACAATATTTATATTTCGTTTTACTTTCTTCATAATTATTATCGCAAATTCCATAAGCAAGGACCTAATATTTCTATGCAGACCACGTGTAGCTGACTCTCTCACTTCTAACTTTTGGAATACAACATTGTTGTTTTTGTAATGGCGACAGACTTCAATTATTGTTAGTAGGTAACTTGACAAAATGTATTAATTGTTCCATATTAGGTATACGTAATCTATGCTATACTCACTAACTTCGAATTAAAAAATCCCAACTAAAAAATTTGCGTGTGATGTGATGACGTACGGAACTAAGACGTGGCCGCTTACTGCTTTAGTTATTCTTCTGAGCCGCTTACAATGGGTCTCACCAGAAGGCTCAATGTCACTCAAAGGGCAATGGAGAGGGCTATGCTCGGGGTTTCTCTACCTACGCGATCGCATCAGAAATGAAGAGTTCCGTAGAAGAACTAGTGTCACCGACATAACCCAAAGAATTGCAAACCTTAAGTGGTAGTGGGCAGGACACATAGCTCGCAGGACTGACGGCCGTTGGGGCGGAAAGGTCCTTGAGTGGCGGCCGCGTACCGGGAGACGCAGCGTTTGTAGGCCGACCGACAAGGTGGACCGACGATCTGGTGAAGGTCGCGGGAAACCGCTGGATGCGGGAGGCGCAGAACCGATCAGTTTGGAGATCCCTGGGGGAGGCCTATATCCAACAGTGGGTGTCTATTGGCTGAAATGATGATGAAAAATTTAGATCATATGAGGAATCAAAACAAAATTTACCAAGTCATCTAATAACAAATGTATCCGTTTCTGTCACGAGTCATGACCTTATGAACATAACTTCTCACTAAACATAATTTTTCTAGAATTCCTATTTCTGCAGGTTGTCGCATTGTGGAATGCCCTGTCAGCATTCAGAGGGCGCATACAATAACATCCGTCAAGGCATTGATGAAGAAGCGCTTTTTATGTAACGTTGGAATCTTTTTATTTAGATACTACGAGTAGCTTTACTTTACGCAGCTTCGCCCGCGTTGTTTTTGTTTTACCGTGGGAATTGTATATTTACCCGTACAAAAAATAATTTTGTAGTCTATGTTAATTAGGGATATTGTAGCATTCTAATGCTGAAAGAATTTCTGAAATCGGTCCAGTAGTTTTTGAGTTTATTTGTTACATACATGCATACAAATCTTTCCTCTTTATAATAATTATAATATTTACAAATATGTAATATTTTGCACTATCCCCTTCCTTTTTTTTTCTTCTTATTATTGTTCTTACACTACGGTTGCTGGAAAGTGAGGGCTATAAAGCGTTAAAGCTGCCTATAGGTCATTCTGTTTTATTTGCTATGTTCTACGTAATTGTGTTCTGTTGCAATCACGTGTAATATGTAAATATAATTTACAGCAAAACTGCATACTTACGAGAAGGTAATTAGAAATTAAACGACTGAATAAGCACATGAATCTAGGCCGGGAATAAAGCTGTCTAGTTTAATAGTACTCCAGAGTGAATTTTAGAAATGGCGGACAATTTCAACATAGACTGGCCAACTGCGCAAGAGATAATAATATTATAGTGCATGAGTAAGTGCGGAAGCCACGGTGCTAAAAATTCATTTTGTAGTTGTGTAATGGAAATAAATATAAAAAAAACCACTGCATTTACTATTCTTTTAAGTGTTTGTGCTGCCAGAGCTAATTATGGATAGTCTACAGACTGTCAATGTATGGAAATATTTCTCGGTAATTGGGGGTACTTATCGATTAAATCCCTCTGTAATAGTAGTACGACTAAACAGTTCAACTGGGTGTAAAAAATATGATACACAACTAATAATCATTTTATATTTAATATTTCTTCCTGAACTAAATCCACAAATTTTTTTACATTACAGCATCAACTTAATAAACATATTTTCAAAAATCAGGTGAGGGGCCTATACGCACTTTCCATAATCTACATTTATTTAAAATATTGAAATAGTGTGTATAACCAATACACGCACGTATATCGTACGAAAAATACTGTATAAACTGAATTTTTGGATAAAATAAAACAAATTATTGTTAATTTTTAGACAAAACTAAATACTTAATGGTATGGAAATAATCGTTTGAAAAAACAATGAAGTTCGTTGATGTCTTTTATATTACCACTAGCTTTTTTAAAAATATAGCACATTACTGCCGCGGCCGGCAAGCACAGCATTGCCGGACTGTGTGATGCATGCCTCGGCTATAACACACGCGTGTTTTATGAGCTGCTTTATGTATATAAAGCCGGTAAAATTAGGTCCATTTTATGAGCCAGTGTGTTGAAAATTCCTTTTTCAAAGCCTTTGCAAGCTGTAATGCAATAAATAACCATTATTCAAAACCTCAATCCATTATCCGTTATTTCTAATTAATAATGATTTACCAATTATCCGTTTACATAATGCGATGGCACGAGGTGAAGTGTAATAATTTATGTAGCATTAATATATCTTAAGCAGTCGGCTAACTGCGCGTAGGTAGTCTCTGGCTGCGTCATCAGGGTCGTGTGGACACGCGCTATACGCTTTATGTATGTTTTGAGATGTAATAAAATATGTTGCCATACGCTTTGTTTATGTTCATATATTATGTATAGTTTTTCGTAGTTTTTGGGTTAATAGCCCAAAAGCTACGAAATTTGGTCGTAGCTTTTGGGCGTCTATGATCATACGTTTTCGTAGTGGGCCATTAGGTTATGGGAAAAAATACTATAATTTATGCCAGTTTATTCTCATTACGATTGCTATTTTGTATATAGCAGTTACATTTATATTACGAGTTAACCGTCCCGGTGGTCTAGTATAGGGAATGGAACTCTGAGCCTCCAGATTCTGGAGGTTCAGAGTTCCATTCGCCAGAGATATAATAATTTCTGTTCGGTTGGTAGAGCTTTTGAGCCCGCCTGGCATTTCGCTGTAATAATATAACTAAATTAAATTACAATAAGTTGTGTTTTTGTGTTCGGAATATTTGTAGTAAGATAGTCATCTCTTCAGTTGTTAAGAATTCTCTCTTTATGGTCACTAACCGTCAGTGAGATAAAGACTTAAAGCGCCCTGTACGTTTAAAAAATATGAGCTCTTACAATGGACACATATATTATAACTTTGTTTGATAATTTTTAACGTAATTCGGAAGGTTTACCTTATTCGGAATAAGGCGTACCTTATAGAATTACTAGACTTTCGAATGCCTTGAAATTTTATGCCTTCTAATCAAGGCAGGATTTACCATATCATAAGAGTGGTGGCCCGGGCGGAGGGGGGAGCGGGGCGGCATTTTGGGCCCATAGGACTAAACTATGTGAATCCGGCCCTGCTTCTAATTACGTCTTCAGTTTATATCTTCAGGAGAGTACCAAAATTAGGGCATACCATTAAGGCTTACAAGCGATCAGACGAACATTATCTGCCTTCATAGTTTTAAAGAATTCACAGGTACTCACGCTTTATGGTCTTCGTGGCTGGAGTCGGCGTCTTTTCGGCCTCCACGGTTTTCGCAGTTTCGACTGGCTTCAGCTTCCTCTGTGTCCAGGGCGGCGGGGCCTCAGCATCCTTGTCTTTCACCCACGGCGGCCGGTAGTTCTCCCGCTTGGGCCCATCTCTGCTCACATTACCGATCGGCATTGTGGTGTTCTGTGGTGGGAGATATAATAAGATTTATTGCGATTGGTGTTTTTGTAAACATGATATTATTCATTATCAAAATAAATACATTGTTCATCACAAGTATTTAATTTTGAAAAGAATTGTTCTTGACATGATTTGATTTCAATAAATATCTTAAGAGATATCATAGTTTTAAAATAACTCCGCAACAAAAAAATGATTAAGTACCACGCACTCCTTTATGATTCCTACATCTAGGCAAACGAAGTCACGGGCACAGCTAGTAATTCTGTAAGGATACCGTTTTTCCTTGTGAGGTACCCAAAAAAATGACTACACCAGGGGCCTTACCATGATCGCTTATAGCAAGGTTAAAACAATATTAAAACAGAGACACCGCTCTTGCTGCTTATAGCGCCATCCCGCTCTCAGTGCGGTCTTAATATTGTTTTGAGCGATCATGGTTTAGGCACAGTTAAACTGTGGTTTAGGGGACTGTTGAGAAATTGAGAGGATGACCGGCTAATAGAGTATACAGACGACTCTACAGAGGCTCTACAGAGAGAATAGAGGTACATATTTATACGTAATATTATTTTTCAATTTGTATATTATACAAATAAATAGTATAATTGAATGCCAATAGATTAACAAAATAATCAAGTATACTATTACTTCATGTCAAAACTTTAAAATAAGTAAATAAAATACTATTGTATATCTGGAGAGAAAAATCTGACAATCAAATAGAATTTGTATAAATTAAGTTTAATTGTATGTACTGATACCAAAGGAAATAAAAATATACTTATTTAGTTATAATAGAATGACAGTCGTCCATAAAAGCGAATAAAAAGACATTTATAATATCTAAATAAATAAATAGTTATAAATTGTATTCATGGTTTGACATTAATTAATAAAAATGAAATTACAATTTTATTTCAACAAATGTAAACAGTATTTAATAGTGTTATATTTAACAGTATTGTTATTGAGCGTCGGTGGCGCTCTGGCCTCGGCACTGGACTGTACCCCGAGTAGAATCGGGAGGCCCGCGATTGATCCTGCCATGTACCAATGTGTTTTTCGTTTCACGAATTTCATATGTATGTACGTACATTTATCTGACCCTTTTACGATGAAGGAAAACATCGTGAGGAAACTTGCATACACCTGCGAAGTAATTCAAAGGTGTATGTGAAGTCAACCAATCCGCACTGGGCCAGCCTGTTTTGACTAAGGCCTAATCGCCCTAACATAACTAGTTAGGGTAGGCTCGTGCCCCTCCGTGGGGACGTATATGAGTTGTGATGATGCTGACGAATATAGTTATTATTCAATTTCATTAACATGACAGAAACTACTGCTATCCTCCCTTCTCAATTATGGTGAACATTTTGGCTACGCATTGATAATGGAATATTTTAATTTTAAAGCTTTTTAATAAATTTTGGATTATTTTTGTTATGCAGTGCTCTTGCAGGATGAAAGTACTGATTCTGTTTAAATATTTATTTTCCAATCTATAATGTACGTACATGAATGTAAGCAAGCTAAATAAATAAATAGAGGTATTTATCTATTTATTCGTCACAAAGCATCAAGCAGGCATCAAGTGGATCAGTACATCAGTCAGGAGAGAGAGGACCAATTAGAAATCTACAAAGTCTACAACATTCTTAGTATGACAAGAGGGCATTCTTTACTGTCGTCGCTTAACTTCAAACCTGATTTTCAAAGTGGAAACATGATAATGTATTCCTGGTGTAATCTGTGATTTCGATCAAATAAAAAAACAAGGTCATCTGGCTGTCACTTCCTAAAATACACATGGACGGTAGCCCTAAGGAAGCGGACAAGAAAAATTAATATCGCGTAAAGCTGCGAAGAAATTTGGCAAAACAATCGCACGGCATTCATTCAACATGAGTATTAATAGAGTTTCACACGTCGTAAGGTCTAAGCGTGAACGCACACGACCGACTATCGGCTACCGATTTTATCGGTGGAAAATGAAACATGGCGTTCTACGTTGGAATGCACATGATCTACAGAGAAAAATCTGTGAATCCCTGCCGACCCGATTATCAATGAAAATTGAAGCGTTCGTAATGTATATGTTACGGTCAGAGTAAATAATCGGTGATTATTAATAATTACCGGTTCATCATCATCATCATAGCTCATATACGTCCCCACCGAGGGGTTCGAGCCTACCCAATGTTAGGGTGATTAGGCCTTAGCCAACCACGCTGGCCCATTGCGGATTGGTCGACTTCACACCTACATCATTGAATTTCTTCGCAGATGTATGCAGGTTGCCTCACGATGTTTTCCTTCACCGAAGGAGCGTCAGACAAATGTACATATGAAATTCGAAACGAAAAACACATTGGTACATGGCGGGTCTCGAACCCCGGCCCCCCGATTGGAAGGTAAGTGCCGAGTCCACAGCGCCACCGACGCTCTATTACCGGTTAGTGTGATTAATCAACAAACCCTCTCGCTTCTTTCTAACCTAACCAACTGTTTCAAGTTCCTCAAGTCGGTTCTGTGTGGTCATAAAAAATAAATTAACCTATCCGCAAAGTAACTGTCTTTGAGGTTGAGGTGCCCCAAGTTGGTTCTGGGTGGTCTATCCAACTATATTTGAGGTAATCCCAGTCAGTTCAGGTTAATCACTTTAACCGGTAATTATTAATAATCACCGATTATTTACTCTGACCGTAACATATACATTAACCGACAAAAAATCGGTCACCGATAGTCGGTAGTGTGCGTTCGCACTTATAATGCGATCAATACACACAACTGTACTCGGCGAAATATTTATATGCCACTTTTTTCAGTTGTCGCCACAAGATTGTATATAAGTGTGATGTAAAATACATCTGACAAAATTACGTATGCATCTAAACATAACGGTATACATGTTGTTTATAATAAAACTTTGAGACGAGGCTGTGACTTCCGTTTTAATATTGTGTTTATTAGTTTGCTACTATTGAGTTACTAATAGGAGTGCGTACTAAGTATTAATTCGGCTGTAAGATAAAAACGACTCATTGCTCGTGACTACACCAGTGTAACGCGTGGTGTACAATACCTTTTGCAGCTGAGACGTAGGATGGGAGAACATATCATACCTGAAAAATATTCGGGTTCCGTTCCGTTTTTTTCCTTTTGAGGTACCTACGGAACCCTTATTTACGGTTCACCCGGTTGTCCGCCTATCTGCCTATCTGTCAAGACCTTTTTCTCGGGAACGCATAGAGATATTGAACTAAAATTTATATCAAATGCTCGGGTCTATGATCTCTTTTTGTAAAAAATATACTTGTAAGTCAACGTCATCGAAATACCTATCACCGTTAATGTTGCATTTTTTCGTAAATTAGAACCTATATGTTACTTCCCGTTGACTCAGAATCATGAAATTTTGTCAAGAAGCAAGGTCTTATAGCACCTGTTAAGGAACATTCTGTAAACTGTAAATATGTACATAGAGTCAGGAACTTATGTATACTTAGCTTAAAACAGTGAATATGTAGGTACATCTATATAAATAAAAATCAATGTATTACTATGTTTGTTTGTCCTCTATGCGTTCCGAAACCATTCATCAGATTGTAAATAGGGCATGGATACCGGTATACCGGTATACCGAAATACCGGTATACCGATAAACATTTTCGGTATTTTGATACCGGTATTTGAGGATAAAATACCGTTATTTCGGTATTTCCAAAAATATATATTTATTTTCGCAAGGGTGTTTAAAGACTATGCGGAACGCTCAATTGCTATGGTTCATCGTGATGTTCATACTGCTGATCAGTTTTCATATGACAATCACGAAAAATTTCGATTATGGAAAATCATCACAAAATCAACTACGCAAGACACTGCATGCATATAGCTAGTATTTAGGTGGTATTTAATGATACTGCTTTCAGTTGATCGTCTAATGAATTACTTCTACAAATAAATTGCTGTTGGCACTCTGCATCTGCACAATACTGCAGAAACAATACGTAAGCGCTCTGCTTTGAAGCGGCAATCACACCAACCAACATCATATATCTTTCTCTCTTATACATTGGGCTAGTGCACGGCCACGCTGCACACCTCCCTCAGTTCTGCTGTTTTCCAGTAAGTGTATTATCTATGCTGTTTTCATTGAAGCGAGAATATGTGCTGGTATATAGTTAGCTTCTTATCATGACAATACTTTAACAATAATTTTGGAGTCCATTTAAGTGTGAAAACATCGTCACCACGCACATTGTGTGAGTAGTGTTGTGTTTGTATCCTGTACAAGTGCAAACAAATAAGCTGAGTAAGTACTTTAACTTTTCAGCAACATAAGAGAGATATTCGAAATTATTGTTAAATGGTTTCTTATCATTAGCGAATAAGACTGATTTTAATACCTATTCCGAATTTTCTTTAGTATTCTTCCTCCTCCTTGAGTAGTATTCCTCAGTATTGGGGGTCGTGACCTGCCTTCTGTATCACTTTCTCACGTACGGTCTTTCTCCATCTGTTTCTGTCTCCGGCTGTGTAGAGGACGTTGTGGATTGTGGAGTCAAGAGCGGTGCGGATCTGGTCGGACCAACGCATTGGGCTGCGTCCACAAGACCTTTTCCCATCAACTTTACCGGTCACGATGAGTTTCTCGAGGTTATCACCGTCTTTCCTTGCAATGTGTCCGAAGTATTCTAGGATTCTGCGTAGACACTCAGATGATAGCCGCGAGGATATTTTGAGTTCTCGTAATATGGAGGCGTTAGCCCGAAATGCTGTCCACGGGATCTTTCTCCAGCACCACATCTCAAAGTCGTCAATGCGTTTGCGGTCTGCAGCTTTCAGTATCTACATCTCAGCGCTGTAAGAAAAGATCGAGAAGACTAGAGTCCGTACCAGTTTGGTTTTAATTTTTACGGAAATGTTGCGATCTCCAGATTTTTTCAAGCTAAGACATGGCGCTTTTGCTCATGCCAATTCTCCTGCGCACTTCCTTTTCGCACGAGCCATCGTTACTGATATTAGAACCCAGGTAGATGAAGTTGTCTACTATTTCTAGGTCCAGCGCGCTTCGATTCGTCGTCGACGTCAACGTCACCTCGCTTAAAGAAGCTGCAGAGAGGGAGCGGGAGGAAGATCCCCAAGCTGCTCCCCTCCACCGCAGGCGGATAGGCAGGCGAAGGCGGGCATTCGCACAAGCTATGCCCGTCTAATGACCCTGCCGTAGAGGCTTGCGTGCACGGTTGGCCCCGTGCACGCCGCCGTAAGGCCCCTTCGTCTGGGGATTGCCCTGGTGTTCTCGGACAATTTCTCCTTGGCGATAGCCCGATAAACCTGGTCGGGCTTGCCCGTACGAGCTGGTAGTGATAGTCGCAGTGTGGGCCCTACCATGCGCGCCCACAAGGGCTGGGAGAACACCTGGGGGTTTTAGTGGTCGGCCTAGCACTCTGCCGGGCCAGCCCCATACACGCCTGCCATCTAGCCAGCTGCGGTTACGGTGCGATTGCGCATCTTCTCCCGGAAAAAAAGGTCCAGCGCGCCTGACTTCTAACTTCCCAGATCTATATCTACACCATGATCTTGGTTTTTGACCTGTTTATGGAAAGTTCCATCTCCTCGCTAATCCGCTCCATTCGGCCTGGAAGTACAGACATTTCCGACTCATTTGCTGCAAGGAGGGTAGTGTCATCGGCGTAGCGCAGGTTGGTGATTTTCACGCCACCAACTGTGATTCCACCCTCCCAATTCTCGCAGGTTCATCTCATCATGTATTCACCAGAGGCGTTAAATTGAATGGGTGACGAAATACATCCCTGGCGTACTCCTTGGTGAAATTTAAAGGGTTTTGAGGTTGTTTTATCGACTTTTTCGACTCCCTGGCTTGATATAGATTTACTAGCTGTACCCGGCATGCGTTGCAATGCCACGTAAATGCCTTTTTTTTGCTAGGAACCCTCACGGGTGTCCCCATAACACCCTACCAAAGTTTCATTACAATTAGGGCATGGAATATCGGAAAGATTTTCATACCGGTATTGATACTGGTATTGAAATTTCAAAAACCGGTATACCGAAATTTCGGTATTTTTTTGGTATTTTTTAAATACTGTTAATTACCTACTATTTAAATGATTTCAATAACGATTGGTAAGTCTTGTTTGGGGAGAGCGATTAAAGCAGTTTTCTACGCTTTATGGCAGAAACACTGAAAATATTTATCATCTCTCTAAAAACCACAAAATAGATTAAGAATATTAATAATATATCAACTGGGTATATCAACTGGGTAATATTAATAATATATCAACATAGTTGCTTATGGAGGGTCCTCCAAGATCTTGGAGTACCAAATCATCTCTACTTCGCACCCTGTATGCTGCTTATAGCGCCATCCCGCTCTCAGTGCGGTCTTAATATTGTTTTGAGCGATCATGGTTTAGGCACAGTTAAACTGTGGTTTAGGGGACTGTTGAGAAATTGAGAGGATGACCGGCTAATAGAGTATACAGACGACTCTACAGAGGCTCTACAGAGAGAATAGAGGTACATATTTATACGTAATATTATTTTTCAATTTGTATATTATACAAATAAATAGTATAATTGAATGCCAATAGATTAACAAAATAATCAAGTATACTATTACTTCATGTCAAAACTTTAAAATAAGTAAATAAAATACTATTGTATATCTGGAGAGAAAAATCTGACAATCAAATAGAATTTGTATAAATTAAGTTTAATTGTATGTACTGATACCAAAGGAAATAAAAATATACTTATTTAGTTATAATAGAATTATTTCGGTATTTCCAAAAATATATATTTATTTTCGCAAGGGTGTTTAAAGACTATGCGGAACGCTCAATTGCTATGGTTCATCGTGATGTTCATACTGCTGATCAGTTTTCATATGACAATCACGAAAAATTTCGATTATGGAAAATCATCACAAAATCAACTACGCAAGACACTGCATGCATATAGCTAGTATTTAGGTGGTATTTAATGATACTGCTTTCAGTTGATCGTCTAATGAATTACTTCTACAAATAAATTGCTGTTGGCACTCTGCATCTGCACAATACTGCAGAAACAATACGTAAGCGCTCTGCTTTGAAGCGGCAATCACACCAACCAACATCATATATCTTTCTCTCTTATACATTGGGCTAGTGCACGGCCACGCTGCACACCTCCCTCAGTTCTGCTGTTTTCCAGTAAGTGTATTATCTATGCTGTTTTCATTGAAGCGAGAATATGTGCTGGTATATAGTTAGCTTCTTATCATGACAATACTTTAACAATAATTTTGGAGTCCATTTAAGTGTGAAAACATCGTCACCACGCACATTGTGTGAGTAGTGTTGTGTTTGTATCCTGTACAAGTGCAAACAAATAAGCTGAGTAAGTACTTTAACTTTTCAGCAACATAAGAGAGATATTCGAAATTATTGTTAAATGGTTTCTTATCATTAGCGAATAAGACTGATTTTAATACCTATTCCGAATTTTCTTTAGTATTCTTCCTCCTCCTTGAGTAGTATTCCTCAGTATTGGGGGTCGTGACCTGCCTTCTGTATCACTTTCTCACGTACGGTCTTTCTCCATCTGTTTCTGTCTCCGGCTGTGTAGAGGACGTTGTGGATTGTGGAGTCAAGAGCGGTGCGGATCTGGTCGGACCAACGCATTGGGCTGCGTCCACAAGACCTTTTCCCATCAACTTTACCGGTCACGATGAGTTTCTCGAGGTTATCACCGTCTTTCCTTGCAATGTGTCCGAAGTATTCTAGGATTCTGCGTAGACACTCAGATGATAGCCGCGAGGATATTTTGAGTTCTCGTAATATGGAGGCGTTAGCCCGAAATGCTGTCCACGGGATCTTTCTCCAGCACCACATCTCAAAGTCGTCAATGCGTTTGCGGTCTGCAGCTTTCAGTATCTACATCTCAGCGCTGTAAGAAAAGATCGAGAAGACTAGAGTCCGTACCAGTTTGGTTTTAATTTTTACGGAAATGTTGCGATCTCCAGATTTTTTCAAGCTAAGACATGGCGCTTTTGCTCATGCCAATTCTCCTGCGCACTTCCTTTTCGCACGAGCCATCGTTACTGATATTAGAACCCAGGTAGATGAAGTTGTCTACTATTTCTAGGTCCAGCGCGCTTCGATTCGTCGTCGACGTCAACGTCACCTCGCTTAAAGAAGCTGCAGAGAGGGAGCGGGAGGAAGATCCCCAAGCTGCTCCCCTCCACCGCAGGCGGATAGGCAGGCGAAGGCGGGCATTCGCACAAGCTATGCCCGTCTAATGACCCTGCCGTAGAGGCTTGCGTGCACGGTTGGCCCCGTGCACGCCGCCGTAAGGCCCCTTCGTCTGGGGATTGCCCTGGTGTTCTCGGACAATTTCTCCTTGGCGATAGCCCGATAAACCTGGTCGGGCTTGCCCGTACGAGCTGGTAGTGATAGTCGCAGTGTGGGCCCTACCATGCGCGCCCACAAGGGCAGGGAGAACACCTGGGGGTTTTAGTGGTCGGCCTAGCACTCTGCCGGGCCAGCCCCATACACGCCTGCCATCTAGCCAGCTGCGGTTACGGTGCGATTGCGCATCTTCCCCCGGAAAAAAAGGTCCAGCGCGCCTGACTTCTAACTTCCCAGATCTATATCTACACCATGATCTTGGTTTTTGACCTGTTTATGGAAAGTTCCATCTCCTCGCTAATCCGCTCCATTCGGCCTGGAAGTACAGACATTTCCGACTCATTTGCTGCAAGGAGGGTAGTGTCATCGGCGTAGCGCAGGTTGGTGATTTTCACGCCACCAACTGTGATTCCACCCTCCCAATTCTCGCAGGTTCATCTCATCATGTATTCACCAGAGGCGTTGAATTGAATGGGTGACGAAATACATCCCTGGCGTACTCCTTGGTGAAATTTAAAGGGTTTTGAGGTTGTTTTATCGACTTTTTCGACTCCCTGGCTTGAACCATACAGGGTGCGAAGTAGAGATGATTTGGTACTCCAAGATCTTGGAGGACCCTCCATAAGCAACCCCAGTTGATATATTATTAATATTCTTAATCTATTTTGTGGTTTTTAGAGAGATGATAAATATTTTCAGTGTTTCTGCCATAAAGCGTAGAAAACTGCTTTAATCGCTCTCCCCAAACAAGACTTACCAATCGTTATTGAAATCATTTAAATAGTAGGTAATTAACAGTATTTAAAAAATACCAAAAAAATACCGAAATTTCGGTATACCGGTTTTTGAAATTTCAATACCGGTATCAATACCGGTATGAAAATCTTTCCGATATTCCATGCCCTAATTGTAATGAAACTTTGGTAGGGTGTTATGGGGACACCCGTGAGGGTTCCTAGCAAAAAAAAGGCATTTACGTGGCATTGCAACGCATGCCGGGTACAGCTAGTAAATCTATACTTAATGTTATAAAGCTGAAGAGTTTGTTTGTTTGTTTGTTTGCTTGAACGCGCTAATCTCAGGAACTAATCACAGCTCATATACGTCCCCACAGAGGGGCACGAGTCTACCCTAATTAGTTAGGGCGATTAGGCCATAATCAAACCACGCTGGCCCAGTGCGGATTGGTTGATTTCACATACACCTTTGAATTCCTTCGCAGGTGTATGCAGGTTTCCTCACGATGTTTCTCTCAGCGTAGGAGCGTCAGATAAATTTACTTGAAATTCGTGAAACGAAAAACTCATTGGTACATGGCAGGATCGATCGCGGGCCTCCCAATTCTACTCGGAGCAGAGTCCAGTGCCGAGGTCACAGCGCCACCGACGCTCTTGCACGTTGCCAACTTGCGACATAAGATGTCAAGTCACCGTATCTAGTTATTTCACTGGCTGTTTTACCTTTCAAACCGGATACAGCAATGCACCGCACCACTGCTGCTTTGTGAGAGAGAAATAGATAAATACCTCTATTCTCTCTGTAGGTAGAGTCTACGTAGTGTCGTCTGTAGACCCTGTTGAGTCATCTGCATGGGTGCCTCTACCCATGAAATGACTCTACAGAGTTCTCGTTCCCACTCTCCCCTTTAGTATGACGTCATGCAACACTTCAAATTAATATATCATCGAAAGTTTTTGATAGTGTAAAAAATGAAAAGATTACGTATCAAATATTTTAATAACCTTTCCATGTGTCAGATATTTTAAAAAATAGTCTACTTCTCTATGAACTTCATGTACAAAGTGCACATAGATAATACCTTGAGAATTTTGGAGAGACAACCATAGAGTGAGCTTAAAAATTAAAACTTTTGTTAAAATTAAAGTGCGATTGATGAATATGAAATAAAACAATTTTACTAAAAACAATATGTTACCTTCTCGTGCGCGAGAAACACTAACCACCAACCATACATCTACCATTGTATCTGATCTGTTGTGATCTACCATTGTATCAATTTAAAAGTATTATAAATCTATACTTACTAATATTATAAAGCTGAAGAGTTTGTTTGGTTGAACGCGCTAGTCTCAGGAACTACTAATTCAAATTGAAATATTATTTTTGTGTTGGATAGTCCTTTTATCGAGGAAGGCTATAGGCTATATAACATCACGCTATGACTAATAGGAGCGGAGCATCAATGGAAAATGTTGTAAAAACGGGAAAAAATATATGGCGAAACGTAGTTCGCGGTCACAGCTAGTCGAACAATAAGATTGAAAGATTTTTAATAAATTCTTTTTTTAAACCAAATATATGCGAGTAAATTTGGAAAGTTGTTTCAGTTAAATAGTAAAGAAATTGTATTTTTAATAATTCCACTGTAAAAGTTACAGGTATAGAACCCACCTCTGAGTGTTTTTGATAGTTTTGTTGCAAACATCTAAGCGTTAATCTAATACTTAGATGTTCTAATGGGATTACAATACTTTGTTATATTTTCAACAAAAATGGAGAGAATGGAAAATCACTAAAATTTTAATTCATTGGGCCCATATTCGAAAAAATATCCGGCGCTGGATATCTATACTAATATTATAAAGCTGAAGAATTTGTTTGTTTGTTTGTTTGCTTGAACGCGCTAATCTCAGGAACTACTGATTCAAATTGAAAAATTATTTTTGTGTTGGATAGTCCATTTATCGAGGAAGGCTTTAGGCTATATAACATCACGCTACGACTAATAGGAGCTGAGCATCAATGACAAATGTTGCAAAAACGGGTAAAAAATATACGGCGAAACGTAGTTCGCTGGCACAGCTAGTATAATATAAGTGTGAAGTATATAGATAGAATTGTCTCGGTTAAACTTAATATCATTACAAAAGTATCAGTGTAAAATCAAATGAATGCAAGCGAGACTAAAAAGGCGAGACATATTTATGTCATTTCCCATTCACTCATAATTTTCGATAATCAATAATAATCTTGTTGGCGACATTATAGGTAGGTACAGCTAATGGAAATGTGGTTCCCCTAACCACGACATTGTTTACTAAATAAGCGGTTCCGAGAAATAAAACAAACGACATCTTGTTTTATTTGATGATTAGCCTTCATAGTAGGAAACAATGCTACTTATCAACTACCTACTTACTCGTGGTTGGATAGTGTCTGACATAAATCCGTTAAACTAATAGGTTAGATGACAAAATTTTTTTTGCTTTAATAGATGTTCATTCATATAATAAACAGAAAGAAAAAATCGGTTTTCGAATAACTATAAAAAATAACCAAGATATAAGGTATTAAAGATTTTTTTCCATCTCTTTCTAGCAAAACGGCAATTTACAATGAGTATAAATGACCGTACTCAACAATGACGTCACGGTTGATGTCGGATCTCTCTGTCTAATCGCCTTCAAATTAACAACTTAAAATGCTTGTATCTATAATGTATTTCTAAGCCGATTTTAATTCTAATTGCATAGATAAAAAAGATAAAAAATTTAGACCTTTCGAGTTTCTTGCCTGTTCTTCTCGAGAAGGCTCTCCCAATTTCCGAACAGGTGTAGAGTCAACTTTTTTTTTTCATTCCTACTTGTATTTGCAGACATCTTGAGTATATTTAGGATGTATGCACATACAAGGTTAATATAATTTCTTTAAATTAGATTGTTTTGCTTTGTTTTGACGTCAATAAGTGCCTGTAAAGGCCTATGTTGAATAAAGATTTTTGAATTTGAATTTGACAGGACTACATCTTTTTCCACGGTATTTTAATATTTAATGACGAGACGTAAAAATTAGAATTCAGTCATCATCCCAATTATTAGACATCTATAGATTGGTTTAGTTATTTTGTTTTATTTCATGACAGGAATGTTTTTAGGGAATGTCCTTATGTCCATCTCAACATTTTTTTGTGACGATAAGCCTCGAAGTTGGAAGCAAGTCTAACTTGGATTCCTCAGCCATACAGAGGAATTGGTTTGTGGGAACAAAGAAAATGCTGTTAATGTGGCAGTTATGGCGACAGACTGTGATGGTGGTACCCACTAAACACAATGAAAGATTGAAAGAGGTGAGTTAGAAAGGCCTTGTGCGAAGTGTATACGCGCCACATGGATATACTCAAATGCGCATAGATTTGACTTTACCGTGTGACCACGCCCCGATCTGAGTTTCACGAATGTCAAACGCAACAACGCTATGTAAAAACTACATTTTGTGAAATTATTACTTACAGAATAAGAAGGGGACGAGGACTGTGAAGCGCCAATTCATGGCTCGAGTATGCACTTTCAAAAAATGCAGTTTGTTGGACACCGCTTAGAGTTGAAAGTTCGAGGCAAGTGCCTACATTTCTCATTGAAATATTGTTTCGGCCGTTAGTTTTTAAGTCTAAAATATGGATGTTTAGACGCTAATCTATGCTAATATTATGAATAAAGAGTTTGTTTGATTGTTTGTTTGTTTGTTTGGTTGAACGCGCTAACCAAAACCGATTCTTGCGCCGCGCCACTGGCGCTCCCGCCTACATGCGCAATGTCGACCTTCACTACGACGTCGACCTCCCATCGGTTGAGGCCCACATTCACGATCTATCCCAACGCTACCTCGCTAGCGCCACCGTCCACCCAAACTCCCTTGTTAGACAGGCGGCCGACTACACCCCCTTACGTAGTGTAGCGGCCAAAAATCGTCGACCGAGGAACATCCTCCTCGATCCCCCCGACCCGATCACACGAGCGAACGATCTTCTCCCTCCGCCTTCCAACTCACTATCAAACACTGCACACTCACGCACTAGTCCCACACACCGCACTCGTAGAACAAGAGTGCGAAGGCGCGGTCTACACAGTTTGCGATATACCAGGTACAGATATGTGCCTGGTCGCTTCTCCCCACCCTCCACTACACGGCGAACTCGAGCGTCCGAGCCTCAGAGGCGCGCTCCCGTTGCAGCCGCTCCCCGCATCGGCTATAACCGCCTGGTGACTCTACTCAGAGAGCGGGACACCCCCCGTGGTGATGCCTCTCTGAGCTAGAAATCCACCAGGTTAGGTAAGCCAAACGAGGCTTGAGGACCCACCAAAGTTCTCGCCTTCTTACAAATAGTCAAGGTGAAGCTGTAACAGCCATCTGCGGCTAACAGCATAGGTCCTTCAAAAAAAAAAACGCGCTAATCTAAGGAACAACTGATTCAAATTGAAAAAAACTCTTTTTGTCTTTGATAGTCCATTTATCGAGGAAGGTGGCTATAAAACATCACGCTACTACTACTACTACTACTAGGAGCTGAGCATCAATGAAAAATGTTGCAAATACGCGAAAAAAATATATGGCGAAACGTAGTTCTCGGACACAGCTAGTAATTTATATTATGAGCAATATTATTTCAAAATCAAAACGTACAAACCTAGATCTTCATTATATCTACAACATTTCTAAAAATTATGAATATTGGACTATGTAAAGAGGAAGAAAAGCGTTATCGCTTTTTGTATGAAAATTTACAGCTTTACAATCCTCTTAAGACAAGATGGAGATAATAGTGGTGACGAGGCGCCGACAGCGGTGGTTGGAGCCTGTTGGTGAATGCAGTGGGCGAAGAGCTCTCGTACAAATCGCGTTGTATCGCTATTCTAACCTCTTTCATTGTACCTATTCTGGACTATGAAGAACTAGGCATCCTCGTGGAGCCACTAGTACGACATATTATCTGCAGTAGGATCACGAGGAACTAGGCTTCTTCATGGTCCTAATAGTAGGAGAAATTAGTAGGACCACGAGGAAACAGCCGTCACTAGCAGCTGGACCGAAGCTCTGTAACCAGCTGAGCCAAGCTGGAACAACTAACGGATCTACCACACTGTTTCCAGACAATGTTTGATGCCTCCATATTGAATATAATTTATATAATAAGAATGTATGTTGGTAATTATATAAAAATCTCGTGTCACTATCGTTTGCTATCGAACTCCTCTGAAACGGCTTGAAGTTTTTTGTGTATATTTGGTAAGTCTAAGAATAGGTCATAGGTTATTTTTTATACCCCTAGGTGATAAGGGTGGCGCTCTCCAGAATTTTTTTGGACATTTATTATGACGAAACGTAGTTCGTGGACACAGCTAGTATATGTATACAGGATTACTTTTTATCACCCCGGATAATTGAAGGGACGCTTTAGAACACGGTAGTAAAATGATTTAAACATTATTTAAAAAATAACTCGCCTATTTAATTTTATATTAATTTTCTTAAATGTCCCAAAAATACTGCACTAGTTTAGTGCAGAATGTTATAGTTGTATTTTTTTCATTTTAAAAAAAATAATGGATGTGTCCTGAAGTGTCCTTAAATAGTAACCGTGTATATATCAGGGATGCTCTTGGTCTAAGATTGGGCAAGGTCGAAGATGGAAGCGAGCCTTACCTGGACTTGTCAATATCTGAGGAACGCAATAAAGCTCGCAGTGACCATGCAGGGAGATGATCAAACCAGTTGCCCTGTTCGAGAAGGAGCTGTGCCGAATGTATATTAAAGTAATGATGATACAAAATGCGACAATACCAGAAGCCAGACTCCGATTTGCACTCGTATATACGAGTATATATGTAAAAAATAACATTACATCAATATATATAAAATACAACAACAAAATGCTAATTAAAAACTCTATTCGATAAGCCGGCATAATATTGCGACCTGTCACCCCATTGAGGTATAATTATATCTTAACATTATAATAATGTGACGCATTTTTAATACAAAATTAATTATGTTGATTGCTATCTGACGGACGCAAACAAAGATAAACCTTGGAAACGTTTTGTTTATGTAACATTATTGTGTATGTAACATTATAGTTTATGTTCATTAGGTACCTACTATAACTTATTCCGTAGTGGACCATCTGTTTCTGTTCTGGGGTTTTGGGTTTCACAAGGGGCAGGTATACTCTGACGCAGACGTTGGGCGGTAGGAAGCAAGTTTTTGCAACCTACTTCCCATGACCGCCCTAGGTGTGGTCTGCGCGTTAGGGTGACCCCTGACGCGCGCGATTATAGCCCCCACCCCCGCCTGGAGATTACTCCATGTCCAGGGTAGTCCCATACAGGCGTTCGAACCCATTCCGTAGCTGGCCGGGCTGTCCCAGGGTGATTCGGAGTTCCTCACACTCTGGGGGACATAGAGTTTCGGTGTTCATGCTATGAGGGCTGGATCACTCTGACTCTGCACAAATAGACATCGAGGTTGATTTGGTGGGTACGGCGTGCACTCAGCCAAGGAAGTCCCACACATGTCTGCCAACATTAGCCATCGGCTGGTACGGCGCGCAACAGCCTTCCGCCTCGTTAAAAAAGCTCATCCGAATTCATGCGGTGGCGGATTTGAAGTACATAAGTCATTGCTTCCTTTTTGCCGTGGGTATGGTAAGAGCCGACTTAGAGAGTTAAATCCAATTTTACCTCGAAACAAACCCTCCACCAGTCTGACTGGCCGCATGATGTAGAAGACCAATTCCTCCTGATCTTACGAGAGACTTGGTCAGAATTGGAACTTATATGGGTTAAAGTTGAGGGCTTCTGGAACTACCTAGCTAGTTACCACCCTTATACCAAAAAGAGTTTATTGTCTTAAATACAATGCGATTTTCCTTTGTTGTTGAGGGATTCAGGTGAATTTTTTATCTTCAATTTTATCCTCCTTTACTTTTTTTACATACGACAGAGAAGCTCCATCAGGGGAAGCTCCCATCAGGGGAGATGAAGGCCAAGCCCTCATTTCCTCTGATGGGAAGTGGCGATAAGGCTGAAAGTAGAAGCGAGCTTCACCTGAACTCCTCGATAACTGAGGAACTGGCTACCTTATGCTATTAACATTGTTGTTATGGCGACAAACTTAAGTAAGACGGTGATAGCTAGCCAGACGGGCTCAGGAGTCCTACTATCAACCAAACCAAGCAGAAAAACTTCTGCCCCCATGGGAATAGAACCCCGGTTCTTTTTTTATTATTTATTGCTACTAAGTTGGCAAACAAGCAAACTGCCCACCTAATGGTAAGTGGTAACAGTCACCTATAATACATGTGGCTCCTGTGAGATTCGCAGTAAAACTGCAACCCCCACAAGGCTCACAGTTACGTTGCCAACTTGTGACTTAAGATGTAAAGTCACGGTACCCAGTAATTTCAGTGCCATATCTTACCCTTCAAACCGGAACACAGCAATGCAAGCACTGCTGCTTTGCGGCAGAAATAGGTAAGACGGAGGTACCCAAGCACACGACCCTGGTATAGAGTCTCCCTCCGGAAAATCAATCTTCCAATCAAAATCCGATGGTCTCAACCATTAGACCACGGAGGAGTTTACTACGAGATAAGATGAAATTCAAGATCTTCCCTATCATAAATAAGAGAAAATTAAAGGTTTCAGTTTGTGATGTCTCTCCAATTGTTAACACATAGGTATTCTGGTTCAATCGTATGAAAAAGTGCATTGATGCAAAGGGAGAATATTTTGAGAAACAATAAATTCATTTTTGATCATTAATAGTATTTTTATTATTGATTTCGGAAACTTTTAGAGCGCCCCACGTATTAGCAATGTTGTATATGAAAAACAGAATGTAGTCAGGAACATTGTTATACATTTATATTCAAGACATTTAAACAACCTATCTTAAAAACCTAAACCTAAACTTTTCGTCTACCTTCTATAAAAGGCATTTCATATCGTGATTTTATTTCCAGCTACAAAGAAATCACATAAGGACACAGTTTTAATCGCCGGAGGACGCAAGCAAGCAAAGCAAATCAAGCCACGAAGTAGTGGAAAATTGTTCTGAAAATAATTACGACCATAAAACATCGTATACTGTGGATAATTTTTTTAAAGATTCAATGAACATAGTTTGAAGCCAGTGCTAGATTTTTTCCCACGGCAAATTTTTGTCCCATGTATGTTTTCTAATTACAAATTATAAGTTTTGAAAACTGTAAGCTTGAATAGAGATTTTTGTTGTTTCGCCGAATCCTTTAGTTGATTTTTTTTCAATTGAAACTTGCATTTGTTTAATTGTTTGCAACTTTCAATCTTAAGAGGCAATCAATATTTTTTGCTCGACTATGCATCGGTAAGTGATAAAGTAGTTAGTGTTAAGAAATTTATTATTGAAAATAAAATTCATAAAAATACATAACGCAACAGCAGACGGCAGCCATATAGTAGATCAATAAAACGGGTGCAATTTTTTTGAATTTCTTTGCATGTATTATTATTATTGTTGACATTATTCGTTGCAAAGTATTCCGTGTGAATCTGATATAAGCTTGATGTTACAGCACATAAAAAAAAATAAGCAGATTGTAGAGTTTGAATAAGAAGGGAGATTAGATTCTCAATCGCCGATAACATTCATCTGCAGAATAATTAAGATGCTACTGATAAATACACGACTAATTTTCTAGTATACAAGCTTCACTGACGTGAGTATTATCGGTCGATTGAAAACAAAGTTTTAAGTAATTTTGAATGAAGTTTGAAGGTTTTCTTAATATCCTTTTACACTTACACACTAAACCTTCTATTTATGTGTAAAGTCTTGTGTGTCCTTATTCACTTGTGTAGTAGGTACGCACTTTTGTTAACACACCAGCTCTGCACTGCTCCTCAACTAGTCATTTCGCACTGATATCGAGAACGTAGCTGATTTTCGGGCGCGTCGGCGCACGCGCTGGCCACCGCACTAACGCAGGAATTTTGTGTGAGAACAGTCTCTGGAGCTTATAAATAGGTGCGTCGTTCCGTCCCGTGCTCCCGCGCCTAATATTATAGAGCGGGAATAACTGACGCTGAATACCACAGACAATGATAATCTCGCACGCTTCATTCTTAACGCTAAACATATCCTTCTTTTTTGAAGTACAAAATACTTTGTGGAGGAACATCTCTAATGTTGCCTTCTCACGGGGGCATCACGCAACGCAAGGAATTCGAGCATTACATCAGTCAGGGAGGAGAGCCAAGCATTACAGTGAGCAATCTGTAATAAATGATGTTGTGGAAACAGCTAAACTAAATGTTCAGAATTGAATCTGAAATGTACTGGGCTTATTACACTTACCATAATTAGGATTCTAATTAAACATACATTGCTTATTTTGATTGCATCACTTGCTAAAAATGAGCTCAAAGAGAGCAATATATGCTTAATTAGGATCCTAACTAGGATAAGTGTAATAAGCTCTTAACATTACAAGCGATTCCTCGTCAGTCAGGGAGGTAGTATTGTAACGTAACACTCAAAATCGAATCAGTAACGTCACTTTACAGATGAATGGTAAGGGAACATCTTAAGAGGCCTCTACAGTAGGAGAAGTTGAGCACAGCTGTTATCACTATAGTAAGCAGCCCGACTAGGAAACAACCTCTACTCCACAAATCGCAGCCAATAAATTACGTCATCCGACGAGTGAGGTCGCCATAGCTGAGTTGGTGAATTATATCAGTATTCTTGTGCTGGCGATGACAGCGTTAGGCTATGGGTTGACAACGCGCAAATAACTGGCTGCTAACCGTCGCAGTGTGGACCTTACCTAGCGCGCCCATAAGGGCAGAGAGAACCCCGGGGGGTTTTAGTGGGTAGGCCTGGCACCCTGCCGGGAGAGCCCCACACACGCTCGCTGTCTAGCCAACGGCGGGTACGGTGCGGTTACGCATTTCCCCCCGAGAAAAAAAAAAAAAAGGGCGTAGCCTATGGGAGATCAGGGGGGGTCAGTGGGGATTGGTTGGATTGAAAAAACGGCCCGTACGATTTCCTCTCTTAGGACTGCTTAAGAGGAAAAAGTACGACGCTTAAGAAGAAATTATATATATACGGGCCGATTTTTCATTAAAACGTAGTCCTCTGTTTCACACAGGAAATATACGCTTCGTAGTCCCCTATGTTCTCCTCTCCACCAAAACTAGCCAGATTTAACCACATTTTGCTTTAAACATTAAAGATCAACAAGACATACGTTAATTAAAGTGTACCTAAAGTTTTCTTAAAGCGCTACTTTCTGGTTTTCAAGCAAATTCAATTTACTGTAGCGCTAAAATATAAAATGACCATATTATCTCTAAACATTCTTAAAGACAGAAACATGATTGATAATATTTCACTCGATAGAAAAAAAATCCAAAGATCACTCTGTTTAATATGTAAAAACAGCTGTGAATAAGATAAAAAAAATGACGGGTTGCACTCCGGGAGTGCCGGCAGAAGTGAAAACTTAAGTATTAACGTTGTGCGTTTTGGATATTTTGGAATGGTTATGGAATAATTTTGCACGAATTGCTTTAATTATCAGAATAAAAGTAAAAAAGTACTATCTTTTATGTGGTAGAATACAATATTTATTTATTGCGCTATCGTACACAAACATGACAATTTATATTACATTAAAAAGTTTATCCCTCAGAAAAATCAACTTCCTGTTGTAACGTTGTGCGTACATAATTATATAACTAGTAATAATGAATCAAAATATTTACAATTAAATTAAAAATATGATCAAAACAGACATTAATATACTACTTAAAAACGTAATTTTATAACAAATATATAGGGTGACCCCTGACGCGCGCGATTATAGCCCCCACCCCCGCCTGGAGATTACTCCATGTCCAGGGTAGTCCCATACAGGCGTTCGAACCCATTCCGTAGCTGGCCGGGCTGTCCCAGGGTGATTCGGAGTTCCTCACACTCTGGGGGACATAGAGTTTCGGTGTTCATGCTATGAGGGCTGGATCACTCTGACTCTGCACAAATAGACATCGAGGTTGATTTGGTGGGTACGGCGTGCACTCAGCCAAGGAAGTCCCACACATGTCTGCCAACATTAGCCATCGGCTGGTACGGCGCGCAACAGCCTTCCGCCTCGTTAAAAAAGCTCATCCGAATTCATGCGGTGGCGGATTTGAAGTACATAAGTCATTGCTTCCTTTTTGCCGTGGGTATGGTAAGAGCCGACTTAGAGAGTTAAATCCAATTTTACCTCGAAACAAACCCTCCACCAGTCTGACTGGCCGCATGATGTAGAAGACCAATTCCTCCTGATCTTACGAGAGACTTGGTCAGAATTGGAACTTATATGGGTTAAAGTTGAGGGCTTCTGGAACTACCTAGCTAGTTACCACCCTTATACCAAAAAGAGTTTATTGTCTTAAATACAATGCGATTTTCCTTTGTTGTTGAGGGATTCAGGTGAATTTTTTATCTTCAATTTTATCCTCCTTTACTTTTTTTACATACGACAGAGAAGCTCCATCAGGGGAAGCTCCCATCAGGGGAGATGAAGGCCAAGCCCTCATTTCCTCTGATGGGAAGTGGCGATAAGGCTGAAAGTAGAAGCGAGCTTCACCTGAACTCCTCGATAACTGAGGAACTGGCTACCTTATGCTATTAACATTGTTGTTATGGCGACAAACTTAAGTAAGACGGTGATAGCTAGCCAGACGGGCTCAGGAGTCCTACTATCAACCAAACCAAGCAGAAAAACTTCTGCCCCCATGGGAATAGAACCCCGGTTCTTTTTTTATTATTTATTGCTACTAAGTTGGCAAACAAGCAAACTGCCCACCTAATGGTAAGTGGTAACAGTCACCTATAATACATGTGGCTCCTGTGAGATTCGCAGTAAAACTGCAACCCCCACAAGGCTCACAGTTACGTTGCCAACTTGTGACTTAAGATGTAAAGTCACGGTACCCAGTAATTTCAGTGCCATATCTTACCCTTCAAACCGGAACACAGCAATGCAAGCACTGCTGCTTTGCGGCAGAAATAGGTAAGACGGAGGTACCCAAGCACACGACCCTGGTATAGAGTCTCCCTCCGGAAAATCAATCTTCCAATCAAAATCCGATGGTCTCAACCATTAGACCACGGAGGAGTTTACTACGAGATAAGATGAAATTCAAGATCTTCCCTATCATAAATAAGAGAAAATTAAAGGTTTCAGTTTGTGATGTCTCTCCAATTGTTAACACATAGGTATTCTGGTTCAATCGTATGAAAAAGTGCATTGATGCAAAGGGAGAATATTTTGAGAAACAATAAATTCATTTTTGATCATTAATAGTATTTTTATTATTGATTTCGGAAACTTTTAGAGCGCCCCACGTATTAGCAATGTTGTATATGAAAAACAGAATGTAGTCAGGAACATTGTTATACATTTATATTCAAGACATTTAAACAACCTATCTTAAAAACCTAAACCTAAACTTTTCGTCTACCTTCTATAAAAGGCATTTCATATCGTGATTTTATTTCCAGCTACAAAGAAATCACATAAGGACACAGTTTTAATCGCCGGAGGACGCAAGCAAGCAAAGCAAATCAAGCCACGAAGTAGTGGAAAATTGTTCTGAAAATAATTACGACCATAAAACATCGTATACTGTGGATAATTTTTTTAAAGATTCAATGAACATAGTTTGAAGCCAGTGCTAGATTTTTTCCCACGGCAAATTTTTGTCCCATGTATGTTTTCTAATTACAAATTATAAGTTTTGAAAACTGTAAGCTTGAATAGAGATTTTTGTTGTTTCGCCGAATCCTTTAGTTGATTTTTTTTCAATTGAAACTTGCATTTGTTTAATTGTTTGCAACTTTCAATCTTAAGAGGCAATCAATATTTTTTGCTCGACTATGCATCGGTAAGTGATAAAGTAGTTAGTGTTAAGAAATTTATTATTGAAAATAAAATTCATAAAAATACATAACGCAACAGCAGACGGCAGCCATATAGTAGATCAATAAAACGGGTGCAATTTTTTTGAATTTCTTTGCATGTATTATTATTATTGTTGACATTATTCGTTGCAAAGTATTCCGTGTGAATCTGATATAAGCTTGATGTTACAGCACATAAAAAAAAATAAGCAGATTGTAGAGTTTGAATAAGAAGGGAGATTAGATTCTCAATCGCCGATAACATTCATCTGCAGAATAATTAAGATGCTACTGATAAATACACGACTAATTTTCTAGTATACAAGCTTCACTGACGTGAGTATTATCGGTCGATTGAAAACAAAGTTTTAAGTAATTTTGAATGAAGTTTGAAGGTTTTCTTAATATCCTTTTACACTTACACACTAAACCTTCTATTTATGTGTAAAGTCTTGTGTGTCCTTATTCACTTGTGTAGTAGGTACGCACTTTTGTTAACACACCAGCTCTGCACTGCTCCTCAACTAGTCATTTCGCACTGATATCGAGAACGTAGCTGATTTTCGGGCGCGTCGGCGCACGCGCTGGCCACCGCACTAACGCAGGAATTTTGTGTGAGAACAGTCTCTGGAGCTTATAAATAGGTGCGTCGTTCCGTCCCGTGCTCCCGCGCCTAATATTATAGAGCGGGAATAACTGACGCTGAATACCACAGACAATGATAATCTCGCACGCTTCATTCTTAACGCTAAACATATCCTTCTTTTTTGAAGTACAAAATACTTTGTGGAGGAACATCTCTAATGTTGCCTTCTCACGGGGGCATCACGCAACGCAAGGAATTCGAGCATTACATCAGTCAGGGAGGAGAGCCAAGCATTACAGTGAGCAATCTGTAATAAATGATGTTGTGGAAACAGCTAAACTAAATGTTCAGAATTGAATCTGAAATGTACTGGGCTTATTACACTTACCATAATTAGGATTCTAATTAAACATACATTGCTTATTTTGATTGCATCACTTGCTAAAAATGAGCTCAAAGAGAGCAATATATGCTTAATTAGGATCCTAACTAGGATAAGTGTAATAAGCTCTTAACATTACAAGCGATTCCTCGTCAGTCAGGGAGGTAGTATTGTAACGTAACACTCAAAATCGAATCAGTAACGTCACTTTACAGATGAATGGTAAGGGAACATCTTAAGAGGCCTCTACAGTAGGAGAAGTTGAGCACAGCTGTTATCACTATAGTAAGCAGCCCGACTAGGAAACAACCTCTACTCCACAAATCGCAGCCAATAAATTACGTCATCCGACGAGTGAGGTCGCCATAGCTGAGTTGGTGAATTATATCAGTATTCTTGTGCTGGCGATGACAGCGTTAGGCTATGGGTTGACAACGCGCAAATAACTGGCTGCTAACCGTCGCAGTGTGGACCTTACCTAGCGCGCCCATAAGGGCAGAGAGAACCCCGGGGGGTTTTAGTGGGTAGGCCTGGCACCCTGCCGGGAGAGCCCCACACACGCTCGCTGTCTAGCCAACGGCGGGTACGGTGCGGTTACGCATTTCCCCCCGAGAAAAAAAAAAAAAAAGGGCGTAGCCTATGGGAGATCAGGGGGGGTCAGTGGGGATTGGTTGGATTGAAAAAACGGCCCGTACGATTTCCTCTCTTAGGACTGCTTAAGAGGAAAAAGTACGACGCTTAAGAAGAAATTATATATATACGGGCCGATTTTTCATTAAAACGTAGTCCTCTGTTTCACACAGGAAATATACGCTTCGTAGTCCCCTATGTTCTCCTCTCCACCAAAACTAGCCAGATTTAACCACATTTTGCTTTAAACATTAAAGATCAACAAGACATACGTTAATTAAAGTGTACCTAAAGTTTTCTTAAAGCGCTACTTTCTGGTTTTCAAGCAAATTCAATTTACTGTAGCGCTAAAATATAAAATGACCATATTATCTCTAAACATTCTTAAAGACAGAAACATGATTGATAATATTTCACTCGATAGAAAAAAAATCCAAAGATCACTCTGTTTAATATGTAAAAACAGCTGTGAATAAGATAAAAAAAATGACGGGTTGCACTCCGGGAGTGCCGGCAGAAGTGAAAACTTAAGTATTAACGTTGTGCGTTTTGGATATTTTGGAATGGTTATGGAATAATTTTGCACGAATTGCTTTAATTATCAGAATAAAAGTAAAAAAGTACTATCTTTTATGTGGTAGAATACAATATTTATTTATTGCGCTATCGTACACAAACATGACAATTTATATTACATTAAAAAGTTTATCCCTCAGAAAAATCAACTTCCTGTTGTAACGTTGTGCGTACATAATTATATAACTAGTAATAATGAATCAAAATATTTACAATTAAATTAAAAATATGATCAAAACAGACATTAATATACTACTTAAAAACGTAATTTTATAACAAATAAATAATATTTAATTTATACTAACTTACCTAATTAATATTTACAACAAAATCAAATAAAAGCACAATTTAGATTTTTCCTAACAAAGTAAATAAATTGATTAAAACTGTCTCAAGTGACGTGTGACTTCCAGTACTTTTGCCAGCCGCTATTGTTCTCGGCCGGCTTACGTGGACCCCTCACCGCACCTCGACAGTTCCTGCGGCCATTTCAATTTTAATTGGCTACTCTCCATTCGTCTTACGAATCTTCGATCAGGGTCACGTGTCCTGACGGTCACGTGTCCTGATGCGAGTTTAAAATTTTTTACCCATTACAAAAAAGTGTACAACGCCGCTAAAGAAGTTCTCACTTCAAAAATATTTTACAAAGAAAACCGACTTCAAAAACACTGAAAAGTTAAAAATAATATAAGAATAGGTACAAACAATATCACACTTCTATATTGAAGTCGGTGCCAAACGATGATCTCCTAGAAAGTCTTAAAATTTGTCACCGATTTCAATATAGAAGTGTGATGTTGTTTGTACCTATTCTTATATTATTTTTAACTTTACAGTGTTTTTGAAGTCGGTTTTCTTTGTAAAATATTTTTATCTTTAACTTAAAATCTTTTTAGTGAAAGAAACCCTAATTTAGTTAGTGTTTTCCTCAATTTTCATGAGATCCCATTATCAGATCCTGATTTTGGTGACCTTGGGACCACCCCAGGAGTATACTCTAGCAAATGCAAAAAAAAATTGAAAATCGGTCCACAATTGGCGGAGTAATCGTGTAACATACACACAAAACACGTTGGACAAACCTCAAAATTTAAGGGTTTTTCTTTGATTTTCATAAGATCCCATCATCAGATCCTAACTTTGGTGACCATGCGACCACCCTTGGAGTATACTCTATCGAATAAAAATAATTTTGAAAATCGGTCCACAATTGGCGGCGTAATCGCGTAATATACACACAAAAAAAAACATACTCTTCGAATTAAGAACCTTCTCCTTTTTGAAGTCGTTTAAAAATATAATAATAATGACATAAAAGTTTCACTAACAGATGCGCATTTTTATTGTCTAGAAAATTGCAAAAACACATTTTTTATTTTGTACTCCAATTATCCAAAAATCGATCAAAACGTGTAAAAGGTAACGTTTTCTTTCAGTCACAGCGCATAAGCGACATTAGAAGCTATTGTTACAAAAACTCTATTACGAGTAGAAATCTGTAACGAACCCCTGGGATTGGACCGCAGGAGAAATAAGTAGAATTTGTTGATTCAAAAAAAAGAACCAAGAAATGCCAATGAGAAACTTTAATAATTTAGACAAATAGAAAATAAGATATGTATACTTATAAACATTTAAAAAAAATACATGAGGGAAAAAATAAATCAAGGAATTAATAGCTTCACTTACAGTCCGTTATTAACTTAGCAGTTGGAGAAGCGTTAAACAAGCATGCTGCTTTTCCTAAGCTCAATGGCTATTGTACATACATATGACTATGTAATTTAGAGCTAAAAAGTACACATTTTTAGGACTTACATAAATACAATGTACATTTAACTAAAATAGAACATATACCGCTGACACATCAAAATTGAAAGTAATTCTGCTCCTATAGGAATAAATTAACTTACTAGATAGAACAGACAAAGCTTGCACATGTATACATACATACAGTATTTACTTAGATCCGTAGCTTAAATAACTACCTTATATGACTAACTCTGGGTAGACCTCAAGGTGATCATGACTGGACTTACAATCTTGGTAATTTTATGTCTAACGTGGATTCAGAATGTAGGGGAGCAGGAACAAGGTACAATGGTTAAAGGCCCGACCTGTGGTGATGTTTATATATGTACTGCTGTTGTCAAAATTGACTCATCACATGGCATACTTCCTTCTCCGCTCACGGACTCCAGTACCGCCCCAAACTAAAAACTGAAACCAAACAATTCAAGCATAAACATTAAACGTAAACCGAAACGAGCCTATCCAAATCTTCAATAGAACTACTTACCCCTATCCAAGGGTAAAAGATTTACGTAGTGCGACCTCAGTGCTCCAAAACGCAGGCGGCTAACAGCGACCTAGACTTTCGGTAGGAAAATTAACACAATTTCATTAATTTCTTTCACAAAAATCCTTAAATTCTCTCAACAAAATAATTAGTTTTCCAACGAAAAATCTGAAAACCCACTAAATCTCTCAATATCTTTTATCTGTCATCCGTCGCAAGCTCCTATGTCAACGGTAAGACAGCGAACAAAAAAGGTCAGAACAACAAACTAAAAAGAATATAGCAGACTTGCCATGTAGCGGCTTTAACGCTACACTATGCAATTATCAACTATATTTCCTTGCAATAAAGCAGTCGCCGCGCACGTGTACATTTCCTGGGAAACCTCGCCTTAATAAATAAATAAATAATAAATAAAATTTGTTTAATTCAGGCACAAAACCCTAATATTATTGCTATATGACCACAACGACAGGCAAGGAAACATTAAAGTAATTTTTTTGAAACCAACAGGAAATCTCTTGTCCTTGATTTCAGTTGATAGTACGATGATAAGGCAGAAGGTGGAAGCGACTTTTCCCTGGACTCCTCAATAACTGAAGAACTGCGGCTATCTTAGCTCTAATTGTTGGAACGCAAGAAGGTACTTATACCGGGTTAATTTTCCATCAGGAGCCAAATTTTGTATGCTTGTTTAGAGAAGCAAATTGAACAACTTTTACTATGGGACCAAACTCGAAATCATGAGTTTCTTGACTATACATTACCTCGTGTCACTCATAACCTCGTATCCTCGAAAAACTTGCATGATATTGAGAGCAGCCGTGGTTAGTTTCAGTCCCATCATAAGATACGAGTATATTCAGAAACCTAGTGGGACCATTGGTCATATCCAGGCATAGAAATAATTGCTACTTCTAATTCATTATCATATACTAGAATGAAATGATGAATTTCTTTTTATTTAAATTTCTCAGTTGTCTAATGTCCTATTTACTTTCTAATGATTGCTAATTTGCTACCGAAATAAAATGTAATAGTCGTTTTATTTTTGCGCTACGTAAATCTGCAATGAGTTGTGTAGTTTTTTAAACAATGACTTTTCCCCCATACTTGGGCAGGATTGGGACTTCGTAAGATCGTTAAAAAGGGAATTTATTTAAAATGTTTAATGAAATGCGAAAGCTTTGCGATTTCACGAATTATAGCAAACCTTGTGAAGGAAAGTAGCATGTGTGTGTGACATAATCATGAAAATCACATTATTATATGATTTTTCATATGCTATCATGATCTATTAGAGCTATTGGAAATTTCATCAACAAAAAGGATGTTTCGACGTTTAATCTTATTTGGTTTATTGCTTAAGCGATAAAATTGACACATTTTCAATAAAATCGATGATTCACAACGAGTGATGTCGTGAGAAAACGCCCCCTGAAAGTCAGTGACTCAGAATACGGAATCTTGCATATCTTAAACAAGGTCGTGTCGTGAACTTATGAATAAATATCGTCTTTGGCACGTCATAATGCGAGATATCTTTAGTTTTATCACTCCATAACTTCAACAATACACTGAATAGACTTCTAAAATGACTGTATTGATGCCACAAAACACATTTCACTAAGCACTTAATTAACGTAAGCAACAGGATATTACAATTTTGAAATACATTCTGGCGTTGGCGGCAAAGTTTTAGCTATGAAAACAATATACAACGGAATACCGTTGGTGCACATTATGGAACAAATTGTAGAAACATTCTTTATTTTTAAATATGCCGCGTATTTTTTCCAAATTAAAGCTTTTAGTTCGCTGTTTATCCGCCGATAGCGTTAGTGTCCTTGCTTTACTCTGCTTTTTATTCTTTTTTATCGATATCTAAACTAGCTGTGCCCGCGAACTACGTTTCGCCATCAAAATGCTTAACACAGTATTTAGTTTTTTCTTCCATTTCATTCCATAAAGTTTTAACTTTATTCTGCCTTTTTTGAGCAGCGGCCATTTCGTAATTAGGACAATTTTTCTAAGTTTGAACTTTTGTCCGCCTTTTTTGCCATGTTGAACTTAGTGCGATTTTCGTAGGTTCTTAATATTTTACTCTCTAAGGCCTTTCATTTAATATTGCCTATGTTGGTAGGTTTGGAAACGAACTTTAATCCACCTTTTTTGAGCAGCGGCCATATTGAATTTACGTCAATATTGCTAGGTTCATACATAGTGCTAAGAAATGCCAATGAGAAACTTTAATAATTTAGACAAATAGAAAATAAGATATGTATACTTATAAACATTTAAAAAAAATACATGAGGGAAAAAATAAATCAAGGAATTAATAGCTTCACTTACAGTCTGTTATTAACTTAGCAGTTGGAGAAGCGTTAAACAAGCATGCTGCTTTTCCTAAGCTCAATGGCTATTGTACATACATATGACTATGTAATTTAGAGCTAAAAAGTACACATTTTTAGGACTTACATAAATACAATGTACATTTAACTAAAATAGAACATATACCGCTGACACATCAAAATTGAAAGTAATTCTGCTCCTATAGGAATAAATTAACTTACTAGATAGAACAGACAAAGCTTGCACATGTATACATACATACAGTATTTACTTAGATCCGTAGCTTAAATAACTACCTTATATGACTAACTCTGGGTAGACCTCAAGGTGATCATGACTGGACTTACAATCTTGGTAATTTTATGTCTAACGTGGATTCAGAATGTAGGGGAGCAGGAACAAGGTACAATGGTTAAAGGCCCGACCTGTGGTGATGTTTATATATGTACTGCTGTTGTCAAAATTGACTCATCACATGGCATACTTCCTTCTCCGCTCACGGACTCCAGTACCGCCCCAAACTAAAAACTGAAACCAAACAATTCAAGCATAAACATTAAACGTAAACCGAAACGAGCCTATCCAAATCTTCAATAGAACTACTTACCCCTATCCAAGGGTAAAAGATTTACGTAGTGCGACCTCAGTGCTCCAAAACGCAGGCGGCTAACAGCGACCTAGACTTTCGGTAGGAAAATTAACACAATTTCATTAATTTCTTTCACAAAAATCCTTAAATTCTCTCAACAAAATAATTAGTTTTCCAACGAAAAATCTGAAAACCCACTAAATCTCTCAATATCTTTTATCTGTCATCCGTCGCAAGCTCCTATGTCAACGGTAAGACAGCGAACAAAAAAGGTCAGAACAACAAACTAAAAAGAATATAGCAGACTTGCCATGTAGCGGCTTTAACGCTACACTATGCAATTATCAACTATATTTCCTTGCAATAAAGCAGTCGCCGCGCACGTGTACATTTCCTGGGAAACCTCGCCTTAATAAATAAATAAATAATAAATAAAATTTGTTTAATTCAGGCACAAAACCCTAATATTATTGCTATATGACCACAACGACAGGCAAGGAAACATTAAAGTAATTTTTTTGAAACCAACAGGAAATCTCTTGTCCTTGATTTCAGTTGATAGTACGATGATAAGGCAGAAGGTGGAAGCGACTTTTCCCTGGACTCCTCAATAACTGAAGAACTGCGGCTATCTTAGCTCTAATTGTTGGAACGCAAGAAGGTACTTATACCGGGTTAATTTTCCATCAGGAGCCAAATTTTGTATGCTTGTTTAGAGAAGCAAATTGAACAACTTTTACTATGGGACCAAACTCGAAATCATGAGTTTCTTGACTATACATTACCTCGTGTCACTCATAACCTCGTATCCTCGAAAAACTTGCATGATATTGAGAGCAGCCGTGGTTAGTTTCAGTCCCATCATAAGATACGAGTATATTCAGAAACCTAGTGGGACCATTGGTCATATCCAGGCATAGAAATAATTGCTACTTCTAATTCATTATCATATACTAGAATGAAATGATGAATTTCTTTTTATTTAAATTTCTCAGTTGTCTAATGTCCTATTTACTTTCTAATGATTGCTAATTTGCTACCGAAATAAAATGTAATAGTCGTTTTATTTTTGCGCTACGTAAATCTGCAATGAGTTGTGTAGTTTTTTAAACAATGACTTTTCCCCCATACTTGGGCAGGATTGGGACTTCGTAAGATCGTTAAAAAGGGAATTTATTTAAAATGTTTAATGAAATGCGAAAGCTTTGCGATTTCACGAATTATAGCAAACCTTGTGAAGGAAAGTAGCATGTGTGTGTGACATAATCATGAAAATCACATTATTATATGATTTTTCATATGCTATCATGATCTATTAGAGCTATTGGAAATTTCATCAACAAAAAGGATGTTTCGACGTTTAGTCTTATTTGGTTTATTGCTTAAGCGATAAAATTGACACATTTTCAATAAAATCGATGATTCACAACGAGTGATGTCGTGAGAAAACGCCCCCTGAAAGTCAGTGACTCAGAATACGGAATCTTGCATATCTTAAACAAGGTCGTGTCGTGAACTTATGAATAAATATCGTCTTTGGCACGTCATAATGCGAGATATCTTTAGTTTTATCACTCCATAACTTCAACAATACACTGAATAGACTTCTAAAATGACTGTATTGATGCCACAAAACACATTTCACTAAGCACTTAATTAACGTAAGCAACAGGATATTACAATTTTGAAATACATTCTGGCGTTGGCGGCAAAGTTTTAGCTATGAAAACAATATACAACGGAATACCGTTGGTGCACATTATGGAACAAATTGTAGAAACATTCTTTATTTTTAAATATGCCGCGTATTTTTTCCAAATTAAAGCTTTTAGTTCGCTGTTTATCCGCCGATAGCGTTAGTGTCCTTGCTTTACTCTGCTTTTTATTCTTTTTTATCGATATCTAAACTAGCTGTGCCCGCGAACTACGTTTCGCCATCAAAATGCTTAACACAGTATTTAGTTTTTTCTTCCATTTCATTCCATAAAGTTTTAACTTTATTCTGCCTTTTTTGAGCAGCGGCCATTTCGTAATTAGGACAATTTTTCTAAGTTTGAACTTTTGTCCGCCTTTTTTGCCATGTTGAACTTAGTGCGATTTTCGTAGGTTCTTAATATTTTACTCTCTAAGGCCTTTCATTTAATATTGCCTATGTTGGTAGGTTTGGAAACGAACTTTAATCCACCTTTTTTGAGCAGCGGCCATATTGAATTTACGTCAATATTGCTAGGTTCATACATAGTGCTCTACTCATCAAGGCCTTTCATTTGATTTGATACCCATATTGCTGGGTTTGGAAACGAACTTTTACCCGCCTTTTTAGAGCGGCGGCTATGTTGAATTTCCATCAATGTTCCTAGGTTTTTAGTGCTCTACTCTTCAAGGCCTTTCCTTTGATACCCATATTGCTAGGTTTGAAAACGAACTGGCCCAGCTCTTCCACACCGAGTCATCTAGGCCAATGACCTGGATGTCCGCCGTTTTGACGAGACGCGTAACCTTCGCCGCGTCCCCTAGGGCCTTACCCAGCTTCTCCGCCAGCGAATCAGCTTGGAACGGGGATGTCTCCTTCGGGAGCTTAATTATTCAAGTACCAGTTATCCCCGTCGGAAATTTGGCGGGCCCGATCCCGTGGGCGCCAAGGCTGACGGAGGCTTTAGCCTTAGCAATGGCCTCACCATAAGTGAGGCCCTTGGCCACCGCCTCTGGCTTAAGAGCCACCTCCACCACCAGTGAGCGTGGCGCCTTAGGCAGCTTCGGTGCCCCTTGCGTCGCGGTGGCCCCGGAGTCTCTGTCCTTCTTGGGCAACGCCCCGTCGATTGCAGGCTTCTTGCGGCCGCGCCTCACGACCATGGACCAAGAGCTCTCGGCCGGTGCCGGGACTTCCAAGTGGTATCGAACGCAACGCGTCCCTGTGAGATCTACGAAGTTGCAGAAGACCTGGAAGTCCTACAACTTATAGATCCTGAAAAAATAAAAAATAAAAACAAAGAAATATGAAACCAAAATTACGCACGTGCGCAAAATGTGAAAACTAAAAATCGAAATTAAAATTACTTATCAAAAATCAGGCATAATGCCACACTATCTAAATGATAAAGCTTACAACCTAATATTTTTAAGTAAAAAGAACAAAAAAATAAACTTGATTACTTTAGAATTAGCAACTTGCACTAATTTCTTCTTTGTTTTTTTGAATATTTTCGTTGTTTTTTTGGTTTCTTCTTTTGTTTGTAATAGAGCTGTTGCATGAGTAGGTACTTTAAGTACGTTGCGCGTAGTGTTCATGCGTACGAGTCGTTTGACGCCGAGTCGTCCCACCCCAGTTCAGTATCATTCGCCACGCTCGAGGCAATAAATGTGTGTTCGTGATTATTCGTTGACAATAAAACCGACAAGTGTGGAAGCTGAAAGAGCCTTTTCGGCCGCAGGCTATATTTGCAGCTCTATTAGAAGTCGATTAACTGATGACACAATTAACACTTTTTGTTTTCTATGATCCTTTTTCAAACTCAAAAGTGAATTTCTTATAATATACAGGGAGTAACTGAACACCCCAATAACATCTAAGGAACATATAAGTTAGATATTAAATGGACCTTCGGTGCTTGTCTGAGACCTGGACCCCCAATACTTTCAGAGTTATTTGATTTTAAACTGAAAGCAAAAACTTTCAAGTGACAACCATAATCAGCTCTTAACACAAAACAAATTTGACACGTAACAGACGTTAGCGTAGTATTCCTCGTACGCTTACGTAGGGCTGTCGGCACTTAATACCAAAAAATAATTTATTTAGTTTGTATGGGAAAAAAGTAGGTTTGTTAGCCCTAATATTTTTCCTACAGAATCTCTACTTCTGATAGATCATCATCACAGCCCATATACGTCCCCACCGAGGGGCTCGAGCCTACCCTATGTTAGGGTGATTAGGCCTTAGTCAACCACGCTGGCCCAGTGCGGATTGGTCGACTTCACATACATCATTGAATTTTTTCGCAGATGTATGCAGGTTGCCTCACGATGTTTTCCTTCACCGTAGGAGCGTCAGACAAATGTACATATGAAATTCGAAACGAAAAACACATTGGTACATGGCGGGTCTCGAATCCCGACCCCCCGATTGGAATTGTTTATTAGATAATGTACTGGAAGACCCATTTGAATATAATAAACATGTAAATTTTATCAACCTGGTGCACCAGAACATGCAAGGAATGATGGGCAAAGATCTGGAAGTTGAGTTATTCATGAACAGTAGTAAAGTAGACATTTTTTGTATAACCGAACATTGGCTTAAAAGCTACCAGTTCATGTTTAATTTTAGCAACCACCAGGTTGGTAGTTCGTTCAGTCGAGAAAATGCAATTCGCGGTGGCTCATTAATCATATTAAATAAAAAGCTTAAATATAAAGATCGTAAAGATATTGTGAACCTCTCAGTTGAACGAACAATAGAAATTGCCTGTGTAGAGTTGGACCAGATTATTGTAGTGAGCGTATACAGGCCTCCTTCGGGATTGTATGACCACTTTGAAAATATAATGGATGAAGTTTTAAATAAAGTCTGTAAGCAAGGCAAACAAATATTAGTCTGTGGAGATTTTAATATTAACTTATTAGAAAACTCTAGTTTATGTATGAGAATTAAAAATTTGTTTCAGTCATATAATCTTAAAAACTTATTTCTGGAGCCAACACGAATTACTGAGTTTTCTGCCACATGCATTGATAATATTTATACTGACATAGAACCATTAGCACAAAATGTTTTTAATAACTTAGAATCTGACCACTCTGGTCAATTTGTTACTATACCTTACAAATATAAGCTTATGGCGAAAAAGAATATCACTGTTGTACCAAAGACTGCTGGCCGCTTGGAGCGTTTCAATAATAATCTTGGTATTAATTTAAAGTATATTGATTATGACGAAGACCCAAATAAATTGTATGAAAACTTTTTTAACACATTTTGTTGTGAATTTAAAAATATCTTTGTTCCAAAAACCATCTCAGTCAATGGTAGATTAGCTTTTAGTGAATGGGCCACACCAGGTATTCACAAAAGCAGAATAAAACTTTATGAACTTTACAATGAGCGTTCATTAAATACTAGTGATCAATTTAAATTGTATGTAAAAACTTATTCCAAAGTATTTAAAAAAGTTTGTAAATTTGCAAAGTCCAATTATTTAAGCTCTAAAATAAAAAATAGTAGTGACAAAATTAAAACGGCATGGAACATTATTAATAATGAAACCGGAAGAGTAAAAACTAATAACAACAATTTTTGTTTAAATATTGAAAATAAGAAAGTTACAGTAGATATTGAGGTAGCTACAGAATTTGAAAAATTCTTTACTGACATTCCAGTTTCAATCACAAAATCTTTGGATTCCTCCCCCACTGTAGCCGAATCTATTTTAAAAGATTATGTTAAAACTTGTGATGATAAATTTAAATTTGCCCATATTTGTGCAAATGATTTAATAAAGTCATTTAAAACGCTGAATAAAAAGAAAACCGTGGATCTGTGGGGCAACTCTGTAGATGTTTCCCAATCTGTAATAGAAACAATAGCTCCAATACTTGCTAGTATTTTTAATGATTGCATTGACTGTGGTGTGTTTCCTGATCTAATGAAACTGAGTAAAATTATTCCATTACATAAATCTGGTAGCACATCAGACCCCAATAATTTTAGACCTATCTCTGTGCTACCTACTTTTAGCAAAATCTTTGAAAAAATAATGTTGGAACAAATGCAAAGCTTTTTTAACAGAAATAATCTTCTACACTGTAAACAATTTGGTTTTAGAAAGGGTCGCTCAACAACTGATGCTGGTGTTGAGTTAATACAAAATATATATGAGGCCTGGGAGGACTCACATGATGCGCTGGGCGTTTTTTGTGACTTGTCCAAGGCGTTTGATTGCGTTCATCATGACACCCTGATCAGGAAATTACACTACTATGGATTTCGCGACACTGTTCTGGATTTACTCATCTCCTATTTGACTGAGAGGATTCAGAAAGTAGACGTCAACGGGGAGAGGTCCCAGGGCGCCTCGGTTAAAATGGGAGTTCCGCAGGGTTCAATTCTTGGTCCTTTTCTATTTTTAATATATATAAATGACTTGCCTGCTTTTGTACAAGACAGGCATGAGATTGTATTATTTGCAGATGATACTTCACTTATGTTTAAAATTAAAAGACGATTGCAAATTTATGACGATGTAAATAGTTCTATCTCAAGAATAGTTTACTGGTTTAATGCGAATAACTTGTGCCTCAATGAAGGGAAAACTAAATGTATAAAATTTGTTTTACCCAATGTTAAAGAGGTTCACACCACTGTTAACATAAAGCATAAAAATGTGGACCTTGTGGATACCGTAGTATTTCTTGGTATTACTTTAGATTCAAAGCTTCAGTGGGGCCCACATATTGATAAATTGTCGAAGAGACTTAGTTCTGCAGCCTACGCTGTATGGAAAATACGTCAGCTGACTGATGTTGATACAGCAAGACTTGTATACTTTGCCTATTTTCATAGTGTGATGTCGTATGGCATTTTGCTGTGGGGAAATGCTGCCGACATTCAGACTGTTTTTGTGCTGCAAAAAAGGGCTATTCGTGCTATTTATAACCTTAAAATAAGAGACTCTTTGAGAGAAAAATTTAAAGAAATTGGTATTATGACCGTCGCGTCGCAATATATTTACGAGAATATAGTATATGTTCATAAAAATATACATTCGTTTTGTAAAAACAGTGATATTCATTCAGTAAATACTAGGCAAAAGAATATGTTAGCGTTACCAAATACTAGGCTTAAAAAAATTAATAATTCTTTCAAAGGCCTTTGTGTACGTTTCTACAATAAAATCCCAAATAATATTAAAGCACTTAACTTGAATAAATTTAAAGTCGCTATCAAGGGCGCACTTATGAAAAAAGCATATTATAAAGTGTCTGATTATATGACAGATAAAACTGCTTGGGATTGACAAAAAAATGTGATAATTGACGTTTAAAGGGTGTTAACACGAAGAAAAAGCGCGGGAACTTCACATAGTAAGGGCGGGCTCTTTAAAATATTTTATTTGTAATTTTTTAATTGTAGTCAGTTACTTAATAAAACACAAACAAAAGAGGTATATAACATATAGGCATTAAATAATATTATAAGCAGATATGGGGAAGCGGAGTTCGAGAAAAAGAAAAAAAAAGGAGGATGAACCGGAGTCTGGTGATGCAGATAGGGAGACAGATGAGGTAAGGTTGGTAGAAACGGATATGTCCTCTTCGGACAGTGATGAAGAAATAAGCAATGCAGATAGGTACAAGCCTTATTATGTTACTGACTATATACGCAGATATCCGGAAGAAATTAGCGGCACTGAATTTGTGGTTTTTGTTGAGTCATCAGACATCCAAAAACCAATTGGAACAAGAGATCTTCTTTCTTTGTCAACTTGTTTAAAGCGCTTTAACAAAGGCGTCAAATTTTTAAGAAATATCAATAAGTTTAAGATAGGTATTTATTTTGAAAAACCAGACTTGGCGAATGCCTTTTTAAATAATAATACCTTCTTGAAAGAATACAAATTCAAAGCCAGTATTCCTGCTGCTACAACTGAGGTGTCCGGAGTTATAAGAAATGTACCTACCATTATATCAAACAAGAGAATATTTACTATGATAACAAGTACAAAAAAAATAATAACAATAAAAAGAATAATGAAAAAAATAAATGTGACTGAGGGTTTTATATTACAACCTACAACTACAGTAATAGTGACATTTGCCACTTCCATTTTGCCAAATCATATAGATATTGGTGGTTGGAGACATGATGTGTCTCAATATATACCACCAGTTAAGCAATGTTACAAATGTTTGAGATACGGACATTTGGCAAAATATTGTAAAAATTCTGAAAAATGTAGTATATGTAAAGAAAATCATAACTATAAGACTTGTACAGTTTCTATCGAAAAAGCTACTTGCATTCATTGTGATGGCAATCATACTAGTGTGTCTCCAATATGCCCAGTTAAAAAACAGAAAATCATTGAAAATAGAAATAAATATAAGCCTGCTTCTTATGCAGATATTACAAATCCTTTAAATTTTCCCAAATTAGAAAGTAAGACAAAAAATAATGTAGATTTGTTTACACTGCTCAATACTGACAGCAAGTGTCTCTCATTATTAGTTGAAACCATAACTAAATGTGTTTCTTTGCATAATACTCAAAATACTTCTATAAATTCTAAAAGTGTTTTAGAGGTCTTAAAAAATACTTTTGGTAAGCAATCAAATCCCCACAATTCACCCCCAATCAATTGAATATCGTACAGTGGAATGCTCAAAGCTTATTAAGCAATCAACTTATTTTTACGAAATTTCTTTATGACCATTTTATTCATATCGCAATTATATGTGAAACATGGCTAAAGCCTCAGAAGCAGTTTAAAATCAAAGGTTATCATATTGAACGTAATGACTGTGGCAACAAGCATAATGGTGTTGCTATTTTAATCCATACATCATTAAAATATCAAAAAGTAACATCTTATTTTGACAACTCTCTTCAAACAATTGTAATACATTTAGAACTAAATCAGAACACTATTTCAATAGCCAGTATATATTGTCCAACAAATTGTATTCCCAGTTTCTCTAAAAATAAGCTTAAACATTTCTTGAATTCTCTCCATAGGCCGACGATTATAGCTGGTGACTTCAATGCTCATCACTCAATTTGGGGATGTCCGTTATCGGATTCCAGAGGTAAGGATATTCTTGAGTGTTTAGATGAATGCAATTTAGTCCTGTTGAATGATGGTCAGGTCACAACTGTCGGTTCTCATTCTTGGAGACCCAATGGTTTGGACTTGACTATGGTATCTCCTTCATTAGCTCTTCGCTGCGAATGGTCAGTACACGACGATCCATTGGGCAGTTATCATTTGCCAACATTTACTAAGATTACATTCAATAGTAGTTCACAATGTTTTAACTCTCAAAACAATTTTCAGGATGAAAATGATTTTAACAATCGCATTAATCATAGATTAGTTGATTGGAAGTTGTATTCTTCAATTGTTAATAAGGATTTAGATAATTTTCAATGTAACCCTATTAGTAATCCAATAGATTCATACAACTCTTTTTGTCAAATCATTTTGACAGCTGCACAAAAGTCAATTCCCTCTCGTACCTCTCGGTCCGAATCACGTAACATTGCTACTCAAAACTTAAAATCAAAATATCGAACAGTTCCTTGGTGGAATAGTAATTGCGCTAAAGCTGTCCAGGAAAGCAAGCAAGCCTATCTTGATTTTAAGAATAATCCTTCTCAAGAAAAATATATTAATTTCAAAAGATTACAAGCTGCTAAAAAACTTACCATTAAGAGAGAAAGACTAAGTAGTTGGATAGAATTCTGTACAAAATTAAATCGATTGACACCAGTTTCAGTAGTATGGGGTAACATGAGAAAACTTACACATAAAACATATAAAAAGCAAAATAGTGATTTTTCGTGGGTCAGTGATTTTTTACGTAAATACACGCCTGACTTTGTGCAAAATAACAGGCCAATTGTGAAGGACAATAGTTTACCAGATAATCAGTCATTCCTCACTGATCCATTTTCTTTTGACGAATTAACTGCAGCTCTGAAATCTAGAAAAAACACTGCTTGTGGATTAGATAGTTTATCGTACAAGATGTTTCAGCTACTTAACACTGACAATCTTTATAAGCTTTTACAAATTTATAATATTTTATGGCAAGATTGCACAATTCCTCCTAATTGGAAAATGGACTGCTTGGTTCCTATTTTAAAACCTGGAAAAATTGCATCTCATCCCGATTCTTATCGTCCTATCGCTTTAACGTCTTGTGCTGGTAAATTATTTGAACAGCTAATCAAACAAAGATTGGAATTCTTCATAGAAAAGAACTCAATTTTACCTTTAAACCAGTTTGGGTTTAGGCGTGGACTTTCGGCTCAAGAAAGCTTAGCACATTTTTTTTTGGACGTCACTACAGCTCAAAAGAATATGGAGTATACAATAGCAGTGTTTTTTGATATAGAAGGTGCATTTAATAACGTTAATCATGGTATTTTGTTTGAATCTCTATTATCTTTCTTACCTGTAAAAATTGCTTATTGGATATATGCTTTTCTCACGGATAGAAAAGTGTATGTCAAAATAGATAATAAATTTTTAGGCCCTAGATTTTCGAGCAAAGGTGTATGTCAAGGAGGCATCTTGAGTCCTATTCTGTATATTTTGTATATAAGAAAACTAAATTCCATTCTTAATAATAATTTAGTCAACAATCTTCAGTTTGCTGATGACCTTGTCATTTATTGTAAAGGTACTAATGTATTAGATATTCAATTAACATTAAATAATAATCTAGTGAAGCTGGCAGATTACTTCTCAGAACTTGATTTAAATGTTAGCCTTTTAAAAAGTAAAGTTGTAATATTTTGCCCAAAATACAGTTCTCTACCTCTAATTAATATTACATACAGCAATCATACTTTGCCTATTGATAATTCAGTTAAATTCTTGGGTGTTATTTTTCACGAAAATCTTACGTGGGATTTATATGTTGATTGCTTGGTGAGCAGAGCTTTAAAAGCCACTAATGTAATTAGGTCCGTTACTGGATTGAAATGGGGTGCTGATCCTAAAATTGTGTTAATGCTTTATAAAGCTTTGGTCAGAAGTCATTTTGAGTATGCTTTCTTTTGTTACGCTTCCGATCCAAAATACATAGATATTATTGATAAAATACAGAATAAGAACTTACGATTAATACTAGGTGCTATGAACACTTCCCCAATAAATTCTATGCAGGTCGAATGTCATTTACCACCAATGGTTATTCGCTTTGAATTTTTAAAACTAACTCTTATCACGTTCGAATAATGATCTTTTAAATAAATTAAATGTATGTTCCACTAACACTTTTCTTTCAAAGAATTTCTCACATTTTATAAGTTTAAAAGAACAATGTAATATATTTTGTAGTACTACTTTACATTGTTATAGTGGCTCATATGCTAGTAAATTCTGTGACATTCATATTGTCCTACATAAAGATTTTAAAGATAAATATGATGTTTACGAAAGTCTACAGGCTTATAATGATTATCGATCAATTTATACAGATGGTTCAAAGACGAATGTAAGTGTTGCAGTAGCTATGTATGATGCAGGTAGTAAAACTGGACATAGTTTTAAAATGTGCCAAAATGCCAGCATATTTTCTGCTGAGGCGAATGCTATAATTGTAGCTCTTAACTACATTCAACAGTTCAGCCAATACAAAAAATGGATTATTATTACTGACAGCATGAGTGTGTTGATGGCTTTGAGAAATCCTTCCTTTTCATCAGTCACAAATCATTTAATATATAATATCCGAGATCAGATACATCATTTAAAAATAAATTATCAAATAGACATTATATTATTTTGGACTCCAGCTCATATCGGTGTATATGGAAACGAGGAAGTAGATAAACTGGCCAAAACTATGAACACTCTAGACGTACCTATAAAAAACATATCAATTTCATATACTGATTGTACAGCTCTAATCAAGAAAGAAATATTGAAGCTATGGGAAGAACACTGGAATAGTACTTTGCTCATAAAAGGGAAGTGGTATCGAGAAATAAATAATAAAATAAAACAACCCTGGTTCAATAGACACAATTACATAAACAGAAGATTTTTTACTATTATTTGCCGTTTGCGAATTGGGCACGGTCGATTCAATGACCATTTGTACCGGCTAGGCATGACTTCTTCCCCATCGTGCAACTGGTGCAACACCACCTTACCTCAATCTCTGCATCACCTTTTTTACGAATGTCCAACTTTTGCCCTGCAAAGAAACATTTTATTAGAAGAAATTTCAAAAATAATGAAACACCAGCAAGATCTACCGCGCTCTTTACAAAAACTTCTTTCCATTGAAAAATGCTTTGAAGCAATTTATGAATATGTAACCTCTACGTTTGGCGATTTGTGAATTCAAAAGAAGAATGAATAACAATAGTTTATTGCATACAGACTAGGCTGTATGGTTGACGCCTTTGCCTTTCCCAAATGGGATAAACAAAATTAAAAAAAAAAAAGGTGTTAACACTTTGTGATAGTGGGATAAATTTCATTCGAGTAACTGTTCCACTCACACCGACAGGCATTTCTATATTATTTAAAAAAATGTATGTGAAATATAATATTGTAATGTTGGCATTTTAAAAGAGGAGACAAAAAAAAATACATGACCTTCCGAGTTTCTTGCCTGTTCTTCTTGAGAAGGCTCTCCCAATTTCCGAACAGGTGTAGAGTCAATTTTTTTTTTTTTTTTTAATTTTACTTGTATTTGCACACATCTTAATAATGGTTGGGGTGTGTGTACATACAAGGATTAAATAATTTAGTTGATTAGATTCTTGGTTGAAGATTTTTATGTTTTTATTTTGACGTCAATAAGTGCCTGTAAAGGTCTATATTGAATAAAGATTTTTGAGTTTGAGTTTGAAGGCAAGTGCCGAATCCACTGCGCCACCGACGCAACATCTTCACGCTTCTGATAGATAAATACCCTTAAATTTTATTGGGGTGTTTAGTTACACCCGGTATATTGAATACTAAGACAATTATTACTTTAAAAAGATATTTATCGTAAGTTGAATCAACCAAAGATTTGTAATTATAATATAAACTTATTATTGTGATAATTGTGCCATTTATTAGACAGATTCATCAAATCATGATGGTGTCTGTCATAAAATAATATAAAACTTGTTTGTTAGCATTCTCAAATACTTTATTATAATCATTGTGATCTCATCTCAGTAAATTACGTAAGGTTAATTATATTATTAGATGTTATAAAGTTACTAAAATAATTGATCTATCTGTAAAAGTGAAATCTAGGAAGACTGAGCTACTTCTTACATCGTTAAAATTTTATAAGTTACCACACTCTTAGAGTTGAATTGTTTGCTCGTTGTCTATTCTTAACACTGGATTGAAAATAAAATTTTATTTATATGTTTCTTTTTGTTATAAACTATCCATATTAAGTACAATTACACTCGATTAACTTACTAACAGTTTATTTTGAACCGAAAAGCGAAAATAATCCTGATTTAATCAATCCGCCTGGATCCTAACGGATCCGCCCGGATCGATGGCAATCTGGTCGGATACGCCCGGACTGAAAATGACGCCGGAGTGCAATCCCTAGTCGGTTAGTTCTGCTATCTTATGGACTCTATGCATAACAAAAGGCTTAAAAAGGCGACCGTCATTCCGAAGCCAACTGAGAACCGTCGTAGAATCCGTCCAATAAAACACCCGGGTCGGTTTAGGGTGGGCTTCAGAAATAGACTTGGCAAATTGTCACCCAACTAAAGTACCTTGAAGTTCAAGGCGTGGTATGGACACAGGCTTTATGGGAGCCACGCGATTTTTGCCACCAACGAGTGTGACCCTAACATGACCGTCGTAGATGTAACGCCAATATATAACGCAGCTATAGGCTAGCTCGTTAGCGTCGCCAGAAACATGAAGCTCTCGCTCAATTGGAGAGTCAGGTCCATCACCATACCAGCGTGATATTCTGCTCTGGTTTACCGTAGACAACTTAGACATTCATGCTACCCACGCGTCTACCAAAGCAGAAGTTAACTCTGCGTCCCAGTCAACACCCGTCCTCCAGGTAGACTGGAACAGAATTCTGCCCTCGATAGTGTAAGGAAGCAGCAATCCAAGCGGGTCGTATATTCACATTAAAAAAGATAAAACTTTGCGTTTTGTAAAAGGTGGTTCATAATTATCAGGAAGGCCTATCCTAAAATTTTGGGGCTGCCAGATTAATCTCTAAGTACGTACAAATGGAACTGGACCAATGCAGACATCTGATATTTGTGGAGCCCCATGCAGATCAGAACTAATTGACGACAACACGGAAGGGCAATTTGACACCCAACCTCTCATCTTAAAGCTTGCAGCACTATGAACAGACACAATGTCAGCTGCAAGTTGAGAAGCTTCCTCTTCTGTGTCCACATTTCCGATATAGTCGTCCATGTAGTGGTCACAAACAATTGTCTTAACAGCAGAAGGAAACTGTTGCTCGAATTGTGATGCATTTTTAATTTTTATAAGAAGAGCAGTGCATGAGCTGCAAGCCGCTCCACAAATAACAGATGTCATTCGGAACTCTTTTACTGGAGAAGCAGGACTTTCTCGTCTTTTGCGCACCCAACGCCAAAATGAGGCAAATACCAATAAATTTTCTTAACATTAAATTTTCTTAACATAAAATTAAATATCAAAACACTGTTCGGCATAACCTTTATCAAACATGCACTGTATATTTTTTTATAACCGACAGCGAATTCGTGTTCCCTTTGCATGCGCTTCTCCAAAGACAAGAAACGTGAGAGAGCATGATTGTAACTATCAGGCACACTCTATTGATGTTGTCGCGCCATAACAAACCTACCTAGAACCGTCCCGACTGCAGACGCTTCGAAGTAGATTCCAGGACCTCTAACGCGCGCTGGTCGTGTAAACTAACCTTAGACTCATATTTAGTAATTCCTAAAGAATCAAGCTTAAAATAGTCCTAAATAGTGACGTCAATAGGAGGGTCAACGCTACTAGTAACTTTGCCTTCGTCGGCGTCGTCAACGCAAGCATAATTAACAAAGTGTATAGGACGCGTCCAATTAGTTGAGTGGCCATGTAGAGTCCAACCTAAAAGCGTCCGAGTCGCAACGGGTTGAGACTTTAAGCCCGCACGCACTTCCCTACAAATTGTCAAATGCCAATGCTCAGCGCCAAGAAGTATTTTTGGAGTAGCTTTATTTAAAGTCAAAAATTCTGTTATATCTGCTAAGTGTGCATGATTTTTAATATCACGGCCTAGAATCGTTTGAGACAGTAATGACAAAGAATCTACAGTTGCACCTGGTAAGAAATAGCATATAATAGTAAAACTGACTAGCTGAACTTCAGTGCTAGTTGACATATCACTTACACCTTTAAGACGAAGAATATGAGAAGGGCCTACGGCACCGATAGAACACGCTAACTCGGAATCTACAAGGGTGGCAGTAGAGCCTGACTGTCATAGGAAAACTTTTAAGTATACCCTATGAGCGGTATCAGACATCAACCCATCCGTGGTGTTTGTTACAATAGCCTTGCTTGGAGAATCCTGCTGAACAGATGAAGACTTTATGAAAGGAACTGTAAAGCTTTTAGAAGGCGGCGGCTCACACCCATGGAGCAATGGATGGTGAAAGCGAAGACCACAACGCTTCGTTCTATATGTTTTCCATCGGTGTGAACCTCCCCTTAAACAACGTAAACAAAATTTCCTTCGTAAAGCCACGCCCATCTTTCTTCAGGTGACCGAGACAGAAAAGTAGAGCAATTTTTAATATTGTGATTATGATCACAATAAATGCAGTTTTCTTTTGCAATTTTTAAGCTAGCTTGATTTGTCGACAGTACATTAATATTCTCCCTAAGAAATAAATTTTGATCCGCAATGCCAAACTTGTTATTTCAGTCTCCGTATTTAAAAACTGAGAAAAAAGTATTAATTTAAGCGTGTCATTTGACGTATGAGTGAATGCAAAGTCAACTCATTTGCTACGTAAAAGAGGAGTGAATTTGTTCAATAAACTTTGCATTAACTCGGGCGAGTATAAATACTCAGGCTGGTTAAGTAATTTGAGCACAGAAATAATAATAATAATAATAATGCTCGGCCGTGCAGGTAGTGCATGTCGCAAGCGATTTAAGTCATCTATGTTAGAAAATAAATGCTTTGAATTATTAAAAGGCGTTAGCTCATTCCCCTTTTTTATATGGGGCCACGGCAGAAGCAATAGCCGCGGCCAAATTTTTCTTCATCATGACTACACTGGGTATTAATATTAGGCGACGTAACAACTGGGCACGCGTCAGGTACATTTTACTTAATTGTCGTAGGTACTTTATTATTACAATGGACAGAAACAACGGAATCGCACGTTACCTGTTCGGCTACCCATGCCGCGGTTCGAGTTTCGGAACACACAGAAACCTGACTGCGGCCAGCCTCGATACCTGCGAGCTCCTCGGCTAGCTCCAATTGATTGATACGGCGCCGAGCTAAAGTTTGCTAGCCTCGCTTTGGCAGCCGTCTGAAGGGCTCGTATAGTAGCCAACGACCTTAAAGAATTGGAAGCCCTGGAACCAGATTGTACAACTGAACGCGAAGAAATGTTTGTGGACTGTATACACAACTCTTGTAGACCCTGGTTTATGGTAACAAGATGGAGTGCGGTGAGCGCCTCGACCAGAATGGGGCTCGAAGCCCGGTTGAGTACACTCGTATAAGGTACATTCGTATACATCTGCTTCCTCACCAGAATTTACAGGAGTGCTCCCACGAATTGACTTTGACCTGGTAATCATAATTATCCGGCTCGAAGGACCAACATTTGTTGCCGACAATATATAATAAATTAATATAATTTTAGAATATGTAAAGAAAGTCAGTTCGTGGTGACAAGTGACAATTTTAATCATACTTCTAATACAACTATGAAAAACAAACTATAAAAAGTGTAGACCTTTTTCGTCTGCAACAATTGTACTCAAGTTTGATTTAATCCTCGATGAACTAAATTTACTCTCTTGCTATGCTTGGTGCTTAGAGTTTTCGTGGTGTTGTAGAGAATTCACAGATGACGCTGTCGGCAGTTACATCGCGGTTGCGACCACAGAACACAGAAAGAGGTTAGAAAGGCAATCATGCACCCTTTGTACGGGAACCGCTGTCGCCAGTTTTGCTCCCACTTCTTTTTCTTGCACCGCCCATGCAAAGTCGCGCGAAATCGGGCTGAACCAATCACAACGCTCACTGGGCTCCTCATTCACAGAAATTCACTGTCGTCAAGAGCCGCGTGTACAAATAACATTATTTTAGTGATTGACATCAATGAATAGTTATCGATATTAAATATTGCCAGCTATTTAACCATTTCAAATATTTAGAAAACCAAAAAATAATTATTACTTTCATTATACGTTTATAATTAATAATATTCAAGTAATATTTTGTTTCTATGAAACAAAATTATAGCTTTTTAGCTCAAAAATATTGTAGGTTAGACGTAAAATAAAAGAAAAACTATAATACTATAATGCACCGGTCCGAAAGCATAAACTAGAATGGATAATCTGATAAACGGACGTGCGGTAGTTTAGTTGTTAGGATATTTTGGTTGGATGGAGAAGTAAAATTTGTAAAGTAAATATAAAGTACTCAAATCTTCATGTCTTAATGCAAACTTTTTATATAAATCGTTAATAATATCTTCCATTTTGTTTACTTTTTTTTCAAACGTCGATTTTGTGCTTGTATTTTTTAATTTTTTTTTTTGTCGTTTTATAACAGTCTCTTTAGAAACAAGTTTTTTTTTTCTGGGTGTTGATGCATTTGAGCTATTACTTGACAGTACATTGAACTGAAAATAATTACGGATTTATTAATTGACTATTACATTTTAAATTAATTTTTATGTTGTCGTTATTTTTACCTGTAACATTTTTTTGGGACTGTCTTTTACTATCAAAGAGGTTGATGTTATTGAATCCAAAATGTCCTAGAATAAATCAAGTACCTTATGTAATGTATTTTCTTAAAACTTTACGCTACATATTTTACATAATATTCATAAACATAGCTTTACCTGTCTCATCCGTTTTGTTAAATCATTATCGTTTATGTTATTTCTCGCTTCTGTAAGACTACGTTTTTGTGATTTACCATTGTTTAATTTCTCTTTGATTAACGACGAAGTAGAACTTCTCGCATCATTTATCTTAAACATAAAAGAGTTGGCTTACTGATATTGCAATCATTATTTGATATCATTAAAAAATTATAATACATACTGCAGAATACAAATACACGACTTTTTCATGTGGTATTACACTGCTTTTTAAATACTTGTTCCCAGATTTTTTTATATCAAAATCATTTTCACTAAAATGTTTTGAGCAAATGGTGCTTGACTTAGTAGGAATCCATTCTTCTCTACCTGTTGCGTCAATCCACTTTTTACGTATATCCGGATCTTTAGGAAAACTAAAATTATATGTCCAAAAACAGTTATTAAAAGGGTATAATTGATAGTAAAATATATTTCAAATAAATAAATCAATACAAAAACCACCAACAGCCTCGTGAACAAATGTTCGTGCTTATCACATAAACCATAGACGAAGAATAATATAGACTGCCAATGTCATACAACTATAAGAAAGGTCCTATTCCCGCCTTATATCTAGATGGCGCTGACCTATAAGGTTGCTAACTTAAATTTTGTTGATAATTTATACTGAATCATGCCTGAAAATTAATAAAAAGTTGTTTTAATAATAGTAAATTACAAATAATTCTACAATATTCCGCCAGAACAATTTTAATCTTTATCGAAAAGTTTAATCCTATTACACGGTTTCTACGGTTTCGCGCTAGATGGCGAATACAATTAAGCACGGTGCGGTCAGTGCGGTGCTTAGATTGTTATAATACTTTTTTACTAGATGGCGCTTAATTTAATGGATAATGTTACATTCAATAATATTTTTTTTAAATTCTTTCTGTGTATATTATAGGAATTGTAAATGATATCTCATGTACACAAATATTAAAAGAAGTAACAAAAAGTGTATTTTAAGCTGTAAAAAAAAGAAAAAATACACGCGGAGAAATTAACTTCGTTATACCCGATGCTCCGATACATTTTAATTCTATCTTGATTCTATGCACGGCAGGTACCTAAACTTTTAGGTGCTGAGTTGCAAGGCTTCTAGTCTTTTTTTGGAATGCGTTCGGATTTATGTGCCGATCGGTTATTTTTAGAAGCGACCTACTTTTATTATTTTTGTCTAAATGATAAGTTGATGATATCTTTAAAAGACTTCATTTTTGTTGTTAATGATATTATGAGTTAAAACATTATTTCTTATATTTTTTATTAAATGAGGCACATCAAAAATTGAAACAATTTTGCGTTCTTCACTATAGAAAAATATTTTACAAAAAATAAAAACCGACTTCAAAAACACTGAAAAGTCTACAAATACCTAGGTACAGACAACATCACACTTCTATATTGAAGTCGGTATCAAACGATGATCCAGAAAGTCTTAAAATTTGTCACCGACTTCAATATAGAAATGTGATGTTGTCTGTCACTATTCTTATATTATTTTATTAAACTTTTCAGTGTTTGTGAAGTCGGTTTTTATTTTTAACTTTTTAGTGAATGAAATCTTTTTAGTGAAAAGAACCCTAAAATAATATAAAGGAAATTTGGGATTTCCCTCGATTTTCATGAGATCCCATCATCAGATCCCGACTTTAGTGATCTTGGGGCCACCCCAGGAGTATACCTACTCTATCGAATACAAAAGGAATTTTGAAAATCGGTCAAAACACGTTGGACACACCTAAAACTTTAAGGGTTTCCCTCGATCTTTATGGAATTCAATCATCAGATCCTAACCATGGGACCACCCTTGGAGTATCCTCTATCGAATACAAAAAGAATCATCAAAATCGGTTCATAAACGACGAAGTTATCCGCGAACAAACATAACAAAAGCATATATACGGTCGAATTGAGAAACCTCCTCCTTTTTAGGGTTCCGTAGTAAACAAGGAACCCTTATAGATTCGTCATGTCTGTCTGTCTGTCCGCGCTTTTACTCAGAAACTATTAGTACTAGAAAGCTGTAATTTTGTATGGGTAATGTATATTAATCATGCCAAAAAAGTGGTAGCAAAAAATATTGAAAAAAAAAATTTTTTTTGGGTTGGCTACCATACATAGTATAGTGGGAGTAACATTTTTTTCTCGACTAACCCATCGTGTGGGGTATTGCTGAATAGGTCTTTAAAAAACAATGTACGGTTCAGAATACCATTTTTCGATTTAGGGATTCGTTTCTGAAATATTTGGTTTTAAAGTTCAATTTTTTCTTAGAGATAAGTGTCCCCCCCCCCTCTAACTGCTAAACGGTTATACACGGTTATTTTTTTATCACCCTGGAAAATTTTAGGGACGCTTCAGGACACATCCATTATTATATAAAAAATAAAAAAAATGAAATAAAAATTGAAAAAAATTGAAAAAAATTAGATAAATCTCTAAAATGCTGCTCTTAACTAGTGCAGCATTCTTTGAATTTTTTTGGGAAATAATATAAAATTAAGTATGGGAGTTATTTTTTTATTCATAGGTAATTTAAATCATTCTAATACCATGTCGTGAAGCGTCCCTTAAATTTTCCAGGGTGATAAAAAAATAACCGTTTATATGGACACGTGAAAAAAATTACAACAGTAGTATATGTATACAAGGTTATTTTTTAGTTATGACAAAAATGTGTGCTTGTTCAGACAAGCAAACTGAACAACTTTCACTATGGGACCAACTTCGAAATCGCAAAAAAAATCTGATGTTTCATACATTTAGGTTCAGTGAATGTTGAACATTTGTATGAAACAGCTGATTTTTTTTGCGATTTTTAAGTTGGTCCCATAGTGAAAGTGTTTCAGTTTGCTTGTCTGAACAAGCACACCAAATTTTTGTCATAACTAAAAAATCAACTTGTATAACGAAGTTTAAAGGAAAACTATCAGAGTTGAGTATTAAGTACAAACTAAAAAGTTATAGACGAAAAATTAGTACTGAATATAAATTTACGAACCAGGTGAAGTTAAGTAAATATAAAATCATTGGAGCTTTAATTATAATAATAATTACTAATTTAATAATAGTTTTTAATATATTTAATGGCCGAGAAATAGGTATCTAGAAATGCATTCTGTGTGGTTTTCGGCATGGTGGCCGAAAATACGATTATTAATGGCATTATTTATTAGTGAAAATTCCGGAATCTTTCAACTTGCCGAAATTGAATTCATTTTAATTCAGTAGACCTACGTTTATACGAATTATAAACTAGTTTCCGGCCGCCATTATGTTTTCAATTTTCAAAGATATGATCTTTCAAAGTATCTATTTATAAGCGGCCGAAAACTAATACAAGTTTTACCGGTTTTCGGCCATAGGTAACGAAACACGGCCGACTACTAGTAAAATTTTAACCAGAATGCGGCCATAGAGAATAAAAGACGGCCGATTACTAGTAAAATTAAAACCGGTATTCGGCCATAGATAATGAGACGGCCGACAACCAGAAATAATTATTGTTGTGGATGTGGGAGTCGCAGGACCGATCAGTTTGGAGATTCCTAGGGGAGGCTTATGTCCAACAGTGGGCGTTTCTTGGCTGAAATGATGATGATGATGACGAAGAATGTGACCCATTTCCAAGGTGAAGAACTTGCTAAGGAAGATATTTTGAAACTTACTTCCGTATTCAGGGTTGATGATTATTAATTTCATAAAACGTATGTTTCTTTAAATAGGTAAATATTCAAAAATAATGTTTATGGTTACGTTAGTAGACGTTGATTTTATAATGACGTGGCTTTAAAACAAAAATGTAACATTAATAAGTTTCGTTTGATTAAAAACTTGTATTGGACCTTAAATTAGACCTTAAACATAATTCAATAAGACTGAAATTCCAATTATTATTTTAGTGGCCGAAAACTAGAAGATGAATGGCCGAAAACACGTTAAAATGGCCGACAACCGGTGAAATCGCCCTTGTTTGATATATTTTTAATTATTAAATTATTCTTAAGTTATTGCATTATTTTTTTCATTTGAAAGCGAGTTAGATTATGTAACCATTCTAGCTCTAATTAAAAACGTAGATGCACTTTTTGATAATAAGAATCGTGCCTAAACTGCAGAGTCCTGCTAACTGGCCGAAAAGGGGTACCTCTACCCTACTCCACTTTGCTTCTCGAACGTTATCAATTACCTTGTTCTCGAATGAGAGGGAATGTCTGGCAGAAAGTGTCAAAAATGTATTTATAGCGCCATCTATCGTGCTCTTGTATAACTACATAAATCTATGTAATCACTGCTGTGCACCCTAGGAGCGTGTGTGCTTTGTTGCTTTTAGAAATATCGACAAATTTTGGATTTGATACAGCTCGCTCCATCTATTGCTCGTGGTTATAACTAATTTTAGAAATGTTAGACATTGACAATCCTTTCTTTATATCATCCTTGCATAAACTAACGTAGGAATAAGAACAAGACTAACACAAACATTTGTTCCCGCCAGGATTTGAACCTGGACTGCTTGATGTAAAGGCGTATGTGCATGTGATATTCTATGTTTGTAACTGCACCCACGACACAGGAGAAAATTCTAGTGTGGGGCGACGTTTTTTATAAAAAAAAAAAAAAAAAAAGCTCCGTTACTGACCACTTTACCACGGCGGCGCGGCGTCCTAACGGCGTGTCTAGTATTCATGATATAACAAGCTGGCCACCTACCTATGCTAAAATAGTCATATAAATATTATGGTGATATTAAAAATTGTAAGTTGTAAAATTAGTTTAGAATTTGCCCATAATTTTTTTACTAATCGAACTAATTGTATCGTGAAAATTGAAATTAATTTTACAATTTTAATCTTTGATTACATCGCTGTACTTATATGAATAGGATGTTAGAAAGGATAGGTGTTAGCTTCGCCAAACATTCTGTATTCGAAAAGTAATAATTATTATTATGGCATTTTAAGTGACAAATAATATGTTATTTTTACTTAATACAAATATTTTAAAATATACATTTATCGATAAAATGTAATGCGTGCGTTTTTTGATTAGCACGGCACTATCCCTTGTACTGACTGCGACTATTGCGTTAATGCTCATTAAGCCAAATGCGTCACTACCGAAAGCAGTGTACTACATTACGCGCTCTAAGTAATATGGCAAAAATCGCGTGCGTACATTGCCGGTAATGTATATTTTTTAGAAAAATATTATGTAACTTATCGTTATGATCAGTTTTGGTGGATTTTGACATTATGATCTATGGAATATGGTCATTATGATCAATTTACTACTTACCGATGAAAAGAAATTCCTTCTTTAGCTACACTTGATACCTGACTTCTTGTTTTACAAGTAATTATAGCACAAGAAGGCATTTTTTAATATTTATAGCGCCGTGCTTCACGATACACTCACTGTAGATGTCCGTCAGTGATTAAACAACGCGTTCGCGGTGCGGGGCCACAAGTATGAGCATTTAGTCATAGTTGTGGCTACGCGTGCCCCGCCCACTCTAACCTCTTTCTGTGTTCTGTGGTTGCGACATTTTCACTTGGTGCAATATAAGCGTGGGAGCAAAGATCGCTGCTTCCGAAATGTTTACTAGGAAAATGTTCCATAAGGTTCAAAAAGAGACACAAACCAATTACTTTTCGCACTTTTTTCTTGGTGTGGTAATGAGGATTCTCCGTGTCTAATCCCTAGGAGTAGGAAAAAAGTGAGAAACGTTAGCGGTTTGTGTTTCTTTGAACCGTATGGAACATTTTGTGAGAAATGTAATGTTATTTGGACTTAAACGAGGATCTGCTCGATAAACTTGAACGCCTTCAAAATCTGGCATTTTCGGCCAAAAGAAATATGACCGCATTTCCCACTATCGGAATGAATTAGAATGGCTTCCAATACGTGAGCGTCGTAATGTCCACATCCTTACAACACTATTTAAAATCCTCAGAGATCCCAATGCCCCGCCTTATCTCAGTTCCCGTTTCAACTTGTTACCTCTTCCCTCTCGTCCTATGCGCTCCAACTATACCAGAAAGCTCGATCTTCCCATATGCAACACCAACTTCCTTCTCCACTCCTTTCGTGCTGCCCAACTGTGGAATCACTTACCGGGTCCCTGTTCGGGCGCCAGTGTAACGGGTGAGTAGCAGCAGGTGACGCAGTGGTGCAGTGGTTAGGGAAGTGGGTCCGGATAAATGAAGCACCAATGTTCTGTCACTGATTATGTATTTTTCGTTACAATATTATTAGTAATAAAAGGAAAAGGCACTCTGAAACAGATATACAGACTATTTTAGAACTATGGAAAATAAACGTAGTAATATAAACTTACCAAGATAATAGAAGACTTACACATAAGTGCCTTATTCGTTACAACAAATGGTCGTCATGTCGACAACAATATTGTCTTGATGTTAATATTTATAAATGCATTGAGCATAAGATATTATTTTTTATTGGTTTGTGGCATCGCAACTATCTTACGACTCGATGTCGGCCATTGAGTAACGGAAGAGACGAATTAAATTATGTCAAAGACATTTAAAATGCAGTCAGGTTAAGCGGGAATGCAACGAGTTACTACATATATCTAGAGTATAGCACCTCGTTACAACTTTACATCAATGTTCTTCAGTGGAGTCATTTTGGCGTAAACTGAAGCAGCACTTTCTTTCGGAGCCTAAAGTATCAACCTAATTTGTATCTTCATCATTGTATGGATATATAAGTATATATATTATATATATAACTGTGGTGTATGTATATAATATATTAGTTTATATATACCTATGTATATATTTATCTTTATAATATCAATAATTATGTTTATTTTATCTTGGTGTTTCCCATTAATAAAATGGAATCTCCCACTCAATCACAGGTTGGCTGGTAGAGATCTCTTTAGAGATAAGTTTTTTTTTTTTTTTTTTTTTTTTATGGATGGCCCGGCAAATGACCTCCTCCCGCCTGATGTTAAGCGGTGAAAGAGGCCCAAATGAGTTGACAGATAGAGTAGGGACGACATCCACTCTCCTACCTGCCCGCCCCTTGCCGGCCCAAAAGATGCTTTTTCACGCCTCTTTTGAAGGAACCCATGTTGTAGGATGGAGGAAACACGTGCGCAGGTAGAGAATTCCAAGTGTGGGATGAACGACAGAAGAAGGAATCTTGGAATTTCTTGGTACGGTGTGAAAAGGAGGACACAGTGTACGGATGACTCCGAAGGCCCTTACGCGTGTTTCTGTTAAGGAATGGAGAGGGAGGGATAAGGTTAAAGAGCTCCTCAGAGCATTCCCCATGGAACATTCGGTAAAAGGCGCTAAGAGAGGCGATGTCACGACGAAGTTGTAGAGGCTCGAGGGTGTTAGTTGCCTCTACATCGCCAATTATGCGAATAGCGCGACGCTGCAATCTGTCCAAAGCATCGAGGAGGTACTGAGCGGAGCCGTCCCAAAGGTGCGAGCAATATTCCACGCAAGACCTAACCTGAGTTTTATACAACAAGCATAGTTGGTCCGGCGCAAAATACCTACGCACCTTGTTCAGGACACCGAGTTTCCGTGAGGCAGTAGTTATGACGGATTCGATGTAGTCTCTGGGGTTCAGATCGCAGCGAATGTTCATTCCGAGCAAGGTGATGTTGCTCTGTGTGTGAAGGGTTGTGCCCTGAAGAGAAGGAAGGGGGAGGAAAGGTGACCTTTTCGCCGAGAACACGCACACCTGTGTTTTCTTAGCATTGAACTCAACAAGATTGTTGGAGCCCCATTCGGAGACGAGGTCCAACGTCCTGTTGAGCTCAATGATAAGATTCTGCCTTTCCCTACCAATATCACCACGAGCAGCCCCCGAGGCCCCGTGATATCCCCCATGCACTGTACTGTCGTCTGCATAGCAATGTATAGCTCCCAAGGAAAGCATATCATTGATATGCAGAAGAAACAATGTGGGGGATAGAACGGAGCCTTGCGGAACACCAGCGTTCACTGCCACGAACCGCGAAGCGCAGCCGTCAACGACAACGCGAATTCTACGCTCGTGGAGGAAGCTGGCAATCCACGTACAGAACTGCGCGGGTAATCCGTATGCCGGAAGCTTGGAAAGAAGAGCCTTGTGCCAGACTCTATCAAAAGCTTTGGCGATGTCGAGACTAATAGCCACCGATTCGCCGCGCTTATCGATAGATTCACCCCATTTGTGCAAAAGGAACGCTAGAAGGTCACCTGTTGACCGTTTAGGACGAAACCCATACTGTCGGTCATTAAGTAACGAGTGACCTTCCAGGTAACGGATCAGCTGTGTATTAAGGATCCTCTCCATGATTTTACACAAAATGGAAGTGACGGCTATAGGGCGATAGTTAGCCGGATCAGAACGATCTCCCTTTTTGGGAACCGGCTGGACATTGGCCTCTTTCCAAGATTTCGGCACACAACCAGCAGAGAACGACAGACGATATAGACGCGTAAGGACCGGAGTCAACTCCGCTGCACACTTCTTAAGAACAATCGCAGGAATGCCGTCTGGTCCACTTGCTTTTCGAGTATCGATCGACTGGAGCTCCGCCCGCACATCACGCTGTCTGATACGGATATCGGGCATGGTGCTGCCACAATGGGACAGTTTCGGAGGTTGTGTACCACAGTCATCGACACGGGAATGAGCCGCAAAGAGTTTTGCCAGGAGGTCGGCTTTCTCCTGCGGCTGATGAGCAAGTGAGCCATCGGCAAGTCTCAGCGGTGGCAGCGAGGGTTGGCAGAAGTTTGATTGCACAGCTTTGGCCAGGCGCCAAAAAGAACGGCTACCCGTAGGGTGCGATAGCAGTTCCTGGCCCACTTGTGCAATGCGCTGAGCATCCGCTCTAATGTAAGCCCTCTTACATAACTTGGTGGCATTATTGTAGGCTGTTTTCAGTAGGCTTGTATTGGGGTCCTTAGATGCTCGGCCTCTGATCCAAGCGCGGTAAGCCAGCTGTTTGTTTTCAACAGCAGAGGCGCACTCGCGATTGAACCAGAGGTTACGTCTGCCTCTACTGACGAGATTGGAATGCGGAATATAATATTCCATTCCTAGTATGATCTCGTCAGCAACAGAGGTAGCGCAGGAGTCCGGATCCATCCTATTGAAACAGCGCTGCCACCAAGGAACAGATGCGTAATAATCCCGCATACCGTCCCAATCTGCTGACGCATAGTGCCACAGACGGCGTGCTGCAACCACAGGCGACGGTCGTGACGCCTGAGGCACTGAGACGGATACCAGGCAGTGATCCGAAGATCCTAGTGGAGCTCGAACCACCACCTGATATCCGTCAGGGCGATTTGTCAACAGAAGGTCCAATAAAGAGGGCGCTTGACCGATAATATCTGGTACCCTGGTGTTCTGGGTGACCAATTGTGTCAGGTCGTGCGTGAGAGCGAATGCGTGGGCAGTCCTACCCGCATGGTCAGTTTTAGAGGAACTTAACCACAACTCGTGGTGAGCATTGAAGTCCCCTAAAAACACCAGCTCGGCGGAAGGAAATCGCTCCTGCGCGTCATCTGCCACCCGACTTAGATGTTCAAAAAGTCGAGTTGTCTCCAAGTCACCACGATGGGAACGGTAGACGCAGACGTAGACACGGCAATGAGTGCCAAAATCGACGTGTACCGCAAGGAGGGAAAAGGAAGGTTCCTCCAAACAGCGCAGGCGACGACAGCAAACGTCCGCCCGGACGAACAAGCAAACACCAGCCTTCGCCTTGAAGGACTCCTCAAGAGCGTAGCCGGGGTAATTAAGGTAGCTTGTATCGGCCGGGCAGATAATTTGCGTCTCCGTCAAAAACAGCATTGCTGGACGGGCTGTCTCGAGATGGTGGTGGACAGCTAAGAGGTTAGAGTGGAGCCCGCGGATGTTAGCGAGCCCCACCTCGAATAATGGTGTTTTGGTGGGATAATGCACCGCTGTACGACCAGTCTTAATATTTTGCGCTGCCATAATTATTGGAGTGAGAGGCGTGAAACTGAGGTGTCCTTGCTGCGCTTCGCATAGTTAATGTGTGTAGGCCTGTTTCGCCAGGGAACAGCCGACAGCTGATTTGCGCTGACCCTCCGCACGGAAGGGCCCCCGAACCCCCCCGGAAGTGGCCGCCGGGACCCACCGTCCGGTCACCAACCGGCACGACGGACCACCCCGAGATTATGCGTGGCATGGTGGGGCAGCCTCACGGACTGGTTAGGTCCGCTTGGGCCCCTGTACTATACCACGGGCGGCCAGCGGAACAGCCGTTTCTTCGGGTCTTCCTGGGCGGAGGGTCAACGCAGTCAACCTGGCACTGGGTCGACGGAAGCCCGCACAAACCATACGAATCGCAGCAACGACTCCTCAAGCCACCATTGCATCTTCTGTTTTAACTTGTGTTTCCCCATATGTATTTCTTTTTTGCAATAAAGAGTATAATGTACGTTGTCTGCGTCTCTTTGAAAAGTATGGAGTTTTTTCCCGTTAAATTTTTTTGAACCAGCGATCTTTTTCACTGCACATTATGACACGACATAACAGCCAGCTCCCATTTCACAAGGAAGTGTTCAAAAAATTGTTTTTCGAATATTAGTGTGAAGTATGTTGATAGAATCCCGCAAATGAGCTGTGATGCTGATGTTGATAGAATAGAATGCCAATTAAGTACGTCACTTTAACATGAATATGGCGTCTATTTGTTTATTCTAGGATAAGAAAGCCCACAATTATAGAGGAGCCAAAAGAAATATGACCGCATTTCCCACTATCGGAATGAATTAGAATGGCTTCCAATACGTGAGCGTCGTAATGTCCACATCCTTACAACACTATTTAAAATCCTCAGAGATCCCAATGCCCCGCCTTATCTCAGTTCCCGTTTCAACTTGTTACCTCTTCCCTCTCGTCCTATTCGCTCCAACTATACCAGAAAGCTCAATCTTCCCATATGCAACACCAACTTCCTTCTCCACTCCTTTCGTGCTGCCCAACTGTGGAATCACTTACCGGGTCCCTGTTCGGGCGCCAGTGTAACGGGTGAGCAGCAGCAGGTGACGCAGTGGTGCAGTGGTTAGGGAAGTGGGTCCGGATAAATGAAGCACCAATGTTCTGTCACTGATTATGTATTTTTCGTTACAATATTATCTCTATATACAGGGTGAAATCGGAAACATTGGCATCCTTTTAAAATTAGACTCTATCCACGATCCATAGTGCATACACCAAATATGAGAGAAATCGATTGATATAAAATTGCAATATTTGAAACCCCGAAAAATCATTCCAATTTCTTTATAATAGAATTTCATTGCAATCAAACAATAAAAATAACGAATACAATTTAATTAACATAATATGTTATTATCCAATCAAAATCGAAATATCAAGATAAGCCAAGCGCGCTCGAAATGCCGCGCGATACATGTGTACCTATTTGCCTACGAAGAATTCATTCACAAAACTTCATTCGCAAATCGCACACATTTGTAAACAAACAAGGGCCGCCCCTTTCACACCCGCCGCCATTACCTTTCGGCATGCGCTTACGGCGCCGTTCGCTAAATTAGTTCCGCCTTGTCCTATTTTGAGTGTTGACGTATTTCGTTGCTCGGTCTCGGGAACTCGTCGCACGCGCGCTCTAAAGGATTGCAGTGGCTGTTTAAAGGATTAAGTTAAGTGAATATTGTTATCACAATGCCGCGACCACGTAATGTGCAAGGACGGTACACAAACCAGCAATATTTACAAATGGTTTTACTTTACGATCTAACACACAATTTAGTTTTAACTCAAGAAATGTTCCACCATCGCTACCCAGAGGCGCCGATTCCATCGCGAGACCGCATTCTACGGACAACGCAAAATTTGTTGGACTTTGCATCATTTCATGTGCCAGCACATGCGCAAGCTCGTGGCCAATCTCCGATTTACCCGGCAAGTCTTTACCGACAAATTCGCCGCTATTTTATCAGCAATCCACAGGCTAGCACGAGGCAGGCAGCACGACGATTTGGTGTTAGTCAATATTATGTTTGGAAGCTTTTAAACAGTTCTGGCGAGCACCCTTATCATTTTCAAAAAGTGCAAGAACTTACACTTGCTGATTATACGCCTCGACAACAATTTTGTAGCTGGTTGTTACAAAATTTTGAAGAAAATATTTTGTGGACAGACGAGTGTACATTCACAAGAATAGGACTTTTTAATATCCACAATGAACATTGGTGTTGCCAGCGCGGACGCAACCCTCACAAAACGAGACGTGATGCTTTTCAACACCGATTCTCTGTAAATGTGTGGGCAGGAATATTAAATGATATCATTATTGGACCCTATTTTATTGAGGAAAGGTTGACCGGGGAAAACTATCTCCGGATACTGAGAGAGGTCGTGGAAGAACAATTGGACGATGTACCTTTGGCACACGTTGGCAATCTGTATTATCAGCATGACGGTGCCCCAGCACACTTCCAACATTCTGTTCGTGCCTACTTAAATGGGCATTTCGGCGAACGTTGGATAGGACGCGGTGGGCCAGTGCCGTGGCCGGCGAGATCGCCTGATCTTACTCCCTTGGATTTTTATTTATGGGGTGAAATCAAAAGACGTGTATACGAGAGTGAAAGTGAGACGAGAGACGAACTCAAAAACAAAATAATTGCGGCATTTGAAGTAGTGAAGTCGCAACGCTTTGTTTTAGACAGGGTGAAAGACAATCTCAGGCGTCGGGCTGAATTGTGTATTGAAAGAGGCGGTGGACACTTTGAACACCTATTAAAATATGTGTAAGTTCCCTCAATTAACTAAATTATTGTAAATACGTGATTCTTTAACCAATTATTGTAAATATGTTGATTTCAACTTTTTAAATACGCCAAAACTAAGGCATATTACATAACTTAAATACTTACCTATAAAGAAACCTTACATAATTACCTCATCATCATCATCACAGCTCATATACGTTCCCACCGAGCGGTTTTTGAGTGACTATTATTATTTAATGTTGCGTACCAGTTTATTTTTATTTTGGTTGCCCGTTGCCGTAGTTTTGACCGTCCTAAGCCGGAAAAGTATGAAGGGAAAGTTGAAAGAATTTATTATCGATCGTTATTACTACCTACTCGTAGATCAGCTGTGCGCGGGCGGGTTATGTGAGGTCAACCGTCAAAAGCCCGCGCCGCCCCGCGCTGATCGGGCGGGCGGGCTTACGTCGCGTAGGCATCGACGCTTTGATATCGTACCTACTACGCATTACACTATCTCAAAGCAATATGATACTTTATTAATTTATCATTTATTTTGTAAATAATTTTTCTTAGGTTCTGTGTGAATCAGGTATGCTTAAAAATATTACTCAATATGAGTACAATATAAGATTGAATGGATGCCAATGACTTCAAATTCACCCTGTATAATAAAATCGTAGGGGTACAAAAATCTGTAATTGCGAAATATTAAGAAAAAAAAATACACAGGTCGCCTTAAATTCATTAGCAGAACACGATAGAATAGTTTTTAAAAAAATTGTTTGTTTGTTGGTTTGTTTGTTTGTTTGTTTGTTTGTCTGTTTGTCCGGAAAGATCTCCGAAACTACTGGACAGAATTTGATATGGCTTACACCACAATGCTTAGAATTTTCCGGAAGAACATTTAGGCATAATTTCGTTTGTTTAAATTCACTTTTTATTTTTAGTGAAAAATACCATATAAAATTTTCGAATTGGCTTTAGGTAGAAAAACAACATGGCGCACGTGAAATTATTTTGACAAGTCTGTCACATAGTACAGAGAGAAGGTATTTTCTTCCACGAAGGAAAGGCAATGGAACTACGCCATACAGCCTGATCTTAAGTAATTCGATTTCGAAAATTGAAAGGCAGGAATGAAGTCTTTCACATAGTACAAATAAAATTTAATATTTTCTGTTAATGGCTGTGCCCAACTGGATTTCGCCAACCAAATTGTCTTTTTCTTATGTCGTACCGTGGTGGTAAGGCAAAAAGATCAAGCCATACAACCAATGTATAAAGCATTTTTTATGATAATAGGTACTTATCGTGTGCCCATAAAATTTGTAGATTGGTTTAATTCTTGACTAATTTTCACAAAATCGGTACAAGTTTTGAAATATTTGAAATGTTGAAAAATGAAGATACTCTTTTCAAGGTATTTTGAAAGGTGTTATATGTTTTTACATTAGAACTAAGGAATCAAACTCTTTCATCCATTTAAAACTATTAAAAGTAATAGATTAATATTGATAATTAAAAAAAATATCTGACTGCAATGTTCTGGGTTACGCGTAGAGGGACGGGACGGGACTCTTGATCCTAATGTCTAAAATGACGGATCACATTTTTTTGGATCCACCCAAGGAACATAGATATCGAACGAAGAACCTAAAGAGTAGAACACATTGAACCTAGCCACGTTGACTTAATTTGACATGACTGCCGATAAAGTTCGTTTCCAAACCCAGCGATATGCGTATCAAATGAAAGGCCTTGATGAGTAGAGCACTATGAACATAGGAAAATCGCCCTAAATTCAACATGGCCGCCGCTCAAATAAAATGGAAAAAAGTTCGTTTCCAAACCCAGCAATATGGGTATCAAATGAAAGGCATTGATGAGTAGAGCACTATGAACCTAGCAACATTGACATTAATTCAAAATGGCCGCCGCTCAAAAAAGGTGGATAAAAGTTAGTTTCCAAACCTAGCAATATGGGTATCAAATGAAAGGCCTTGAAGAGTAGAGCACTATGAACCTAGCAACATTGACATAAATTTAACATGGCCGCCGCTCAAAAAAGGTGGATAAAACTTATTTTCCAAGCCTAGCAATATGGGTATCAAATGAAAGGCCTTGAAGAGTAGAGCATTATGAACTAAGGAAAATTGCCCTAAATTAAACATGGCCGCCGTTCAAAAAATGGATAAAAGTTTGTTTTCAAACCCAGCAATATGGGTATCAAATAAAAGGCTTTGATAAGTAGAGCACTATGAACCTAGCAACACTGACATAAATTCAACATGGTCGCCGCTCAAAAAAGATAGATAAAAGTTCGTTTCCAAACCTAGCAATATGGGTATCAAATGAAAGGCCTTGAAGAGTAGAGCATTAGGAACCTAGCAAAATCGACCTAAATTCAACATGGCCGCCGCTCAAAAAAAAGGATAAAAGTTCGTTTCCAAACCTAGCAATATGGGTATCAAATGAAAAGCCTAAAAGAGTAGAGCATTATGAACTTAGGAAAATTGCTATAAATTCAACATGGCCGCCGCTCAAAAAATGGATAATAGTTCGTTTCCAAACCCAGCAATATGGGTCTCAAATGAAAGGCCTTGATGAGTAGAGCACTATGAACCTAGCAACACATAAATAAATTCAACATGGCCGCCGTTTAATAAAGGTGGATAAAAGTTCGTTTTCAAACCTAGCAATATAGGTATCAAATGAAAGGCCATGAAGAGTAGAGCACTATGAACCTAGGAAAATAGCACAAAATTCAATATGGCCGCTGCTCAAAAAAAAACTGATAAAAGTTTGTTTCTAAGCCCAGCAATATGGGTATCAAATGAAAGGCCTCGATCAGTAGAGCACTATGAACGTAGCAACATTGACGTAAATTCAACATGGCCGCCGCTCAAAAAAGACGGATAATAGTTGCTTTTCAAACCCAGCAATAGGGGTATTAAATGAAAGTAGGCCCTGAAGGGTACCTAGAGCAGCCATGCTCTAAGTGTGTTCCGCGGAACCCTAGGGCTCCACAATACCCCTATAAGGGTTCCGCAATAATTTAGAAAAATCAAAACACCCTCTCTGGTCGTACTTTTATTATGCTTATTAATAAAGAATACACTTCAAGTATTTCGCTTTCCAAAAGAGTTTCGTCAACAAAAAAGTTTGAGAACCGCTTCGGGGCCTATTGGATGTTCGATGTTAGATGTTACCTGTGTTTAGTGTCCTTCGAGACCGTGATAATGCAACGATCGTGAACTAACTACGATAACTCCAAGTTTGTGTGTTGGATGTTAGTCATCACGGCGAGTTTTTTTATAACCGAACTATGCCAGCAACACTATATCGCACAGTACACGTTACAAAAACGGAAGTCTCAATACATTTTAAGGCTAACCGCATAAATACGTTTTTTCGCATTCGTTTTCTGAATGCGGGCATCCGAATGCATCAAATCTATACAAAATACTCATTGACTGCCGCACACGTTCGTTTTTATTACGAACGGAACACGTTCTGTACGTACGTTTAGGTAGAATGGTAGAAATCCCGAATGAGAAGAAACGAACGTCTGCGCTACGTTCACGAAACTCCGTGTCTGTATTCCGTGATCGGATATCGAATATGGAAAACGTATTTGTACAGTAACCCGGCCCCCCATTCATGCTATACATTAACTTTACGAAAACCGCCAGTATTACGAGCGACATAAGAACGGTTCAAAGGTCTAACAGTATAGCTTGACTAGGAGCTTACTGTACGACCAGTCAAAATTGGCCAAGTTGTCATATCCAAAAAATATATTTTGTTGGTGTTACCAACACCCATTATAAAATCTAAACTTTATTCGTATACAGTTCTAATTTATTAACAATTGTTTATTTTAATTCGAAACATGAATACGATAAAGATTATTCTTGCAACTGTGTAGTTCTTTCTACTGAAGAAGAATTTATTAATATCAATAATGTCTCTAAAACAATAATTATACTTAGTGTTTATAGTAATATGTAATGTATTTAATTTTGTGGACTGTTAGAAAAAGAGCATTACGAACTTACTTAAAATGTCCTAATTTCGAAAAGGCCGATGCTTAAGAAAGGCACAATAAAGTTGAATCATATGGAATAAAATGGAGGAAAAAACTAAACACTGTGTTAAGTATATTGATGGCGAAACGTAGTTCACGGGCACAGCTAGTTAGTAATAAAAGGAAAAGGCACTCTGAAACAGATATACAGAATATTTTAGAACTATGGAAAATAAACGTAGTAATATAAAACTTACCAAGATAATAGAAGACTTACACATAAGTGCCTTATTCGTTACAACAAATGGTCGTCATGTCGACAACAATATTGTCTTGATGTTAATATTTATAAATGCATTGAGCATAAGATATTATTTTTTATTGGTTTGTGGCATCGCAACTATCTTACGACTCGATGTCGGCCATTGAGTGACGGAAGAGACGAATTAAATTATGTCAAAGACATTTAAAATGCAGTCAGGTTAAGCGGGAATACAACGAGTTACTACATATATCTAGAGTATAGCACCTCGTTACAACTTTACATCAATGTTCTTCAGTGGAGTCATTTTGGCGTAAACTGAAGCAGCACTTTCTTTCGGAGCCTAAAGTATCAACCTAATTTGTATCTTCATCATTTGTATGGATATATAAGTATATATATTATATATATAACTGTGGTGTATGTATATAATATATTAGTTTATATATACCTATGTATATATTTATCTTTATAATATCAATAATTATGTTTATTTTATCTTGGTGTTTCCCATTAATAAAATGGAATCTCCCACTCAATCACAGGTTGACTGGTAGAGATCTCTTTAGAGATAAGTCCACCATTGCATCTTCTGTTTTAACTTGTGTTTCCCCATATGTATTTCTTTTTTGCAATAAAGAGTATAATGTACGTTGTCTGCGTCTCTTTGGAAAGTATGGAGTTTTTTCCCGTTAAAATTTTTTGAACCAGCGATCTTTTTCACTGCACATTATGACACGACATAACAGCCAGCTCCCATTTCACAAGGAAGTGTTCAAAAAATTGTTCTTCGAATATTAGTGTGAAGTATGTTGATAGAATCCCGCAAATGAGCTGTGATGCTGATGTTGATAGAATAGAATGCCAATTAAGTACGTCACTTTAACATGAATATGGCGTCTATTTGTTTATTCTAGGATAAGAAAGCCCACAATTATAGAGGAGCCCAGCAAGCGGGGATTTCCGAATTTACATCATGCTGATTGCTGAACCCTCTGTATATTAATCTTACGCGGTCGAGTATATCAATATCACGACGATATTTTTGATTTTTCAAAAATCCCTTCCGAATATCTGAAACGCTGGAAAAAAATCCCCATTTTCCAACCCGTTGAACTTTCAGAATTATATCCTTTTTTATGGTATAGGGGGCAAACGAGCAGACGTATCACCTAATGGTAAGTGATTACCGTCGCCCATGGACACCCGCAACCCCAGAGGAGTTACAAGTGCGTTGCCGGCCTTTGAGGAAGGAATACGCTCTTTTCTGGAAAGTTTGAAGGTCGTGCCGGTCCGGAAATACCGCAGGCGACAATTCGTTCCAAAGTTTGACTGTGCGAGGCAGGAAGCTACGGGAGAATACCACAGTTGTGGACTGCCAACCATCTAAGTGATGGGCATGGATTTTTTGTCGCGTGGAACAAAAAATCCGTGGATCCTCCGTTATCTATCAGAAACACGTGGGGCGCATACACTATTAATATCTAAATTTTCATTATGTTTTTATGTTTTAGGGCTCCGCACCTCAGAAGGAAAAAACTAAACTCTTATAGGATCACTTCGTCGCCGTCAGTCTGTTTGTTAAAACCCTTTTTCTCAGGAACGCTTAGAGATATCAAACTAGAGATTTCACCCGAGGGAGCCTCTGTACCAGGGTCGCCTGCTTGAGTACCTCCGTCTTACCTATTTCAGCCGCCAAGCAGCAGTGCTTGCATTGCTGTGTTCCGGTTTGAAGGGTAAGATATGGCAGTGAAATTACTGGGTAATGACTTTACATCTTACGTCACATGTTGCAACGTGCACTTTGGTTCTTGTGGGGGTCGCAGGTTTGCTGCGAATCTCACAAGAACAACATGTACTATTGGTAACTGTTACCACTTATCATCAGGTGGCCAGTATGCTTGTTTGACAGATTAGTCGTATAAAAAAAAACTAAAATGTATTGGTATCAAAGTGTAGGATCTATACGGTCTCTTATAGCTTTGAAAAAATCAAAGCTGTAGAATCATGAAAATCGGCAATAGCAAGAGCTTATAGCACATCATCATCACAGCTCATATACGTCTTCACCACCGAGGGGCTCGAGCCTACCCTATCATAGGATTATTAGGCCTTAACCAACCACGCTGATGGGCCAGTGCTGATTGGGCGACTTCACATACACCATTAAATTACTTCGGAGATGTATGCAATGCAGGTTGCCTCAAAATGTTTGCCTTCACCGGAGGAGCGTCAGATAAATGTACATAATTGTGAAAATTCGAAAAACACATTGTTACATGGCGGTCTTGAGCCCGGACCTCCCGATTGGAAGGCAAGTGCCGAGTCCACAGCGCCACCGATGTTTTTTATAGCACATGTTAAGGAATAAATCTGAAAACCATAAATATGTACAGAGAGGAACCTACCATTATTGATTGCCATCGTGATCAGGAATAGCAGGGAGGCCGCGAACGGGGGGATCGCTGTTCGTTCTGTATCTGGAGGAATTGCCCATAATTGCCACGCTGGGCATGCGGGTTGGCAATTGCAGTGCAGAGCTAACCAGTGTCGCTGCTGCCTGACACCGATCAATGACTAAATTCACTGTGTAGTAGCTACGCTTGAGCCATGATGGTCATGGTCAGAGCCTCGTCCGTTGGTCGGTAGGGTGCACCACGTACAGGGGAGGTTGACTTGGGCCCGAATGATGTTGTTTGGAAGACCTTTACATCAAGTTAAGCAATACTTCCTTTGTTACCAGACCGAAACAATTCCCGATAGCAGAGTGCAGACAAGTTACTCTCTAAGTCCCTATCCGAACTTCGCCAAACTTCGTTCGCTGTACTTAATCATCAAAATGTCTTTATACGACAAAGTTGGTAAGCAAGCAGATAAACCGAACGGCCAAAACGCAATATCTTATCTTAGGGAACATATGCCTAAGAACGACGAAAATTCTCTGATTCTTTATATAAAATGATAGCTGGCCAAACGAAATTATTATGAGATGCCTTAAAGTTTCGAAAATATAATTGGGCAAATGTGACGATAAACACCAAACAGTGGTTGCTTAGATTTTTTTCTCAAGTTTTGAGGCATTCCAGGCATTTGCGTTCGAATCGTTTGACTAGGCTTTCTGTTAAAACAAAAACAACATTATTTTAGACAGAATTAGTTTGGTTTTACTAACCGTCAACCGAATCCGTACGGGCGTAGCCAGGTGCATTTACGACATGCACAAATGGGATATCTTGGAGTCCCCCCCCCCCTTCTTGCGACTGCGGTTACTCAACACATACTGTTCAGCACATTGCACGGAGGGACACGCTCCATACAAGGGCGGTCATAAATAGTTAAAGTCCTGTTACTATCAATACATTGTATTATTTTAGTGACTTATAGTTGTAAAAGTGTTTTAGGAACATTAAAATGAAAGAAGTACATGTATTTACGGAATAAAAAACGTTTACTTCAGTAAAAAACAAATATAAACAATAACATACTTTTACCTAAATTTATCATGAACAAACACTTAAAAATTGGAATGTAAAACATATATTTTAAATAAAATAAGAGTCAAAACATTGATAACATTATTTAATTATAATAAAATAATAGAAATAAATAAATTAAAATTAATTAAATACAAAAAAAAAACAAAACAACTAACAAAATACAAATAAATTATTCTTATTCTAACAATATTAAACATGTAACAATTCTATTACACTTTGTGACAGAGTATTTTTCTTTTTAGGGGGAAGTTTCCGAAGACTTGTAATATAAGGATCTGAATGTAATAATAGTCGTTGTATTAAATCTTGAGTGGTAACTTCACGTGACATTTTTCGAGTGTGACTTCGTCTATAAATTTTGATATACTTATTTGTCGCTTCAGCAGCTTCTTCGGAAAGTTCTCCTATAGATAACAATGCATAACTTATAATATCTGATCCATGTACGAGCACCTTGTGGACAGAAGCAGGAAGACCACGGATATTCCTCGACCAGGCTGTATGCTGTTTGTAATGCATAGTCTTTAAACTTGCATTCATTAATTTTATGTCCAGAAGATAACGTTTGTAATATTACACAACAACGATCTATGAGATCCTTATTCAAACCTGTAATTTCAGTAGATACAGCTGATTCCAAAAAAAACTTCCTGGCCGTGTTTCCGTCGTTAGACGTCCCGCTTCCACCACTACGCGGCTTGTCAACTATTAAACCTAATCGTTCCCTAAACTGGGACTGTACATATTGTTTTTTTGATAACAATTGTTTATCACTATCTAGCCTAACTTGCCATTTTTTTATGTCTAATCTATATGAAAGATGAATAAAATATTCGAAGAAACGTATCCAAGAATGTAGTGGTGATAATCCAAATTGGTATCTACTCTCTATTACAGGTTTTTGTAAACATTCGTCTATTTTATTCATCTCTAGGGGTAGCATTACATATATAACATCTACTTGTAGATGTTTCACTTAAAGCACTACAAATTTTACCATCTACCATTGAAAGCTGCAACTTATGAGAAACGACCAATTCACGATTGTCGATCTGAATAAAAGTAGGTTGCAAACTTTCAATTTTATCCTTAAAATAAGCTTCCTCTTGCAAAGACACTGCTATGCTTTCTTTCAAAAATTGAAATCGAATAGGACGGCAGTACCTAGTGGAAGAGGGTCGAGGATTTTTCCATAAAATTTTACAATTATCTTCAGCTAATTTTACATTAATTGGAAGGGGTACATACGATGTTACAAACAAACTACTATCTTCTAAAGTTGAATCTGAAAAAAATTGTTTGTATTCACTATGTCCAGTGCTGCCATCGAATCCCCATTTCCCAAGTAAAGAGATATTAGACAAACAATCATCAGGAATCTGATCTAAGACCTCTTTTTGAGATTCAAGGATTCGAGAAGCTGTGTGATCAAAAAGACTTTGTAATTCAACTTCAGCTGAAGACTCGGAAACAGTTATATTAGAAGGGTAACATCTCTGTTTCGCTTTAGTAATTTGTTGGTAACATGGTAATACATTAGGAGAAATCTTACTATTAACAAAGTTTTTAATTAATAAATACTGATGTTTTGTCAACTGAGCATCAGTCACAAGTGACAAGACATCATCAGTGCTAACTCTAGATATAGGTACACGAATCGAATGAACAGTCTGAAACATCAAGCAATGCACTCACAGTAGAATCATCAGACTTTGACAAATCAGCTACTCTCCGACGTTTAGTCCTTTTACTACATTGCGTAAAAGGTTTTCGAGGACGACCACGTGAATGACACGGCGACGTTTCAGACGGAGTACATTGCTTATTGTTTTTCACAAGTTGAATTTTTCAATAACATTAAACCAATCGGAATTCTTATATAAAAGCTTGGTTTTATCCCTATTACATTTTTTCCAGAATCGAGCAATAGCTTTACATAAATTATTAACAATTTTCTCTAAATAATGAATATCAATGTTCTCAGCATCGTTCAGAGTAGTCAACAAACTTTGTAGGACTTGACGACACTTTTCCGAGTCATTATCGGTATTGACAGTTAGCCATATTTCAAGAATATGCATTCTTGAAAACGAGCATATATATAAATTACCTAAAACAAAAAAAAAACGGTTAAAATTCAGTCACAAAACCTACACAAAGCACTAAGACTAAATAAACTAATTTCGTAGCAAATGCTACGAGATAATCTGGCAACCGTAGCACCCTTGTCATCGCCAAAAGGGCAGATAAGGGCAGCCAAGTTTTAATTTTCCTAAGATAAGAAAGTCTAAAGATTATGGTGCAATATACCTCCATAGTCGGAGCGAGTGGGAACATATTTAAAAGTTTATTCAAACTTTGAATATTAAAATATAATACTCCAAGAAAAGTCGCCTCGTAGCAATGACATACTAAAGAAAATATATACTAAGATACAATTAAAATAAAAATATTAATTATTACATACCCTGTTCTTGGATATCCATTTCAGAAAAAACTCACACAGCACTCACAGGTCCCGCAATGACAACAAATGACGTCACGCTTTTTAATGACTCACTGATAACAGTATTTACGATTGGCGATGCGCTCTCTTTGAATGCACAATAGATAATGAAGGCGCACTCTAATTACTGACCTATTTATAGTTTCAGAAGGTACCGCAACTATCCAATGTAACGACAAGGAATAAAATGTAAAACAAGAAAGCAGGTTTTTAAGATTTATGACCTATGGATGTCCCACAGTGCATTGTGGAGGATTGCCCTTTGACCAAATTTGACGGTGGATTGGAGTGCCTACACCTTTTGACTCCAGAGGCTAGACTGTGGCTGGCCCAAGTAAAATTTAGATTCTACACATTTTGGTATAGATAGCAAGAGTATAACGCTATACGATGATGATGATGACAGAAACAATTTTTATAGTTCGTGTCACATAAAATTGACGGTAAGAAAAATATTTAATGGCCGCACGTACTAAGTGTGGTCTCGGGTTGCTGCTGGTCCCATCGCTAGCTCGAGAAGGCGAAGCAGGGGCTACAATGCCCAAACGGCGGGCACCGCGGTTATACCCCGTGTTGAGTATTGCACTTGATCCCTGCGACGGATGGAGCAACTTTGGGACACTAGCTGCTCTCATGCCTCTGACAGAGAAGGACGCCTACTGACTAGACTGGGTGGCTCACATGAGCGCAGCGTTATGCACATTCTGGCCAGAAGTGTTCCCGAGTGATTTAGTGGGTAGTCGCTGTACTCTGCCGTAGAGTACATAAAAGAGCTGATGTATGAGATTATAGGTCCTTCGTCTGGGTAGTACCCAAATGTCCAGGTTAATCCTCCACAAGTGTTAAGACCCGGTCCATAGCTGGCGAGCTGTCCCAGGGTGGTCTGGAGAATCGAAGTTACCCAGACTCCGGATCCTTCTGACTATGGGCAAAATAGAGATCGAGGTTGGTTTAGTAGGTATGTCCCGCACTCAGCAGGGAGAGTCCCACATATGCCTCTCAAAAAGCCATCGCCAGGTAAGGAGTGCAACAGCATTCCACCTCGTTAAAAGGGGATGTGACTTCATGCGCTCGATGACTTGATCTTCTTAATCTCAAACGTACCTCCATCGATAACGGAGAGGTTCGTGAGGGAGGTTGGGCCGGGTATGGGAACACCAGAGACCTACCCTGCTGTTGAACCAGAGCCCTACGGTATAGGCGGCAAATAGGCGGTCTAGTCAACTTAGCTCCTACTAGGATATCGTATAAGAAAGGGATGTGAGTTCATAGAGAGCGCCCTTAGATCAATCAATTTATAATTTATGTTTTTATTTTACAGTGAGAATTTTATATTTTCCCGTAGAAAAAATAATTTTGTAGCCTATGTTAATCAGGGATAATGTAGCATTCTAATGGTGAAAGAATTTTTGAAATCGGTTTAGTAGTTTTTGAGTTTATTCGTTACATACATACATACGAATCATTCCTCTTTATAATAATAGTTTAGATGTATTACTAAAGTGTTGTATATGGTTGAGATGAGAATTAAAATAAATTATTGGGTATTATAATCACAACCACGGAAATTATTCATAGCATAATTAGCTACAGGTAAGTACATCTTCTTTGATGACAACACCTTCAGAGTTAGAGAGTAATGTCACAGTCGCCGAATTGAAACAATGTGTCTTCTAAGCAATACATCATTATCATCGCGCATCTGCCAATTTGATTGCTGGATCGCTTCCGGCCGGCGCCCTAATGACGTAAACTGCCGCTCCTTCAGTGACGGAATGTTAGAGATGTTTACAACTACATTGCTCGTACTACCTATGTCCCTGGATAAAGTGCAATCCCGAAAAGGAGGGAAATTAGACCAAAAATTATCGACAAAAATTACTTATTTATGAAAAATTATTTAATAATTAAAGTTTTTAATTTTTTAGTATAGACTCTATGTATGTCCAAAAATATCGATTTTTCTCAATGTAAAATAATAAAAAATATATGTGAAATAATAAAAAAAAAATTATGCTAAATACTTGATTATCAGGATTAAGTAAAAAAATATCTATAATCTACGAGTATATCGTCTTCGTGTTACTTACAATGTGTCTTTAGCAACGAGGAGGCTAATTTGGACAATTGATGCATTAGTTCCTGCAAATTTAAATTTGTAGAATTTATAATTCATATATACAAGTGAATTAAAAATTGCAAACCTTAAGTGGCAGTGGGCAGGACACATCGCGCGTAGGACTGACGGCCGTTGCGTTGGGGCGAAACGAGCTCAGTTTTTGAGTTAGAGCGTGTTTTTTTTATTTTGAAGCTTGTATGATAAAGAATTATCATAAAATTGTATTGCAATGGGGTGTATTTTTGAAGAAAAAATGCATTTTAAAAAAAAATGATTTATTTATTTAAAAATGCAAGATTTTAGTCATGATAGTAAATATTTTTTTATTTAATCCTGATTGTCCAATATTTAGCATATTTTTTTATTTCACCGAGACTGACTTACTACAACGAGAGAAATCGATAACGAGTCAATACTAAAAAATGAAAACTTTAATTAGTCAATAAAAACTTAAACAAAAAGATTTAATAATTTTATAAATTATTTTTGTAGATAAATTTTGGTCTAATTGCACCCTCTTTTCTTGTATATATTATACATGGAACATTTCATAAATAGCATGGTGAAAAATGATATGTAATGATTTTCATTTGCCACACCTGCTACTTTCCTTCACATGGACTGCTTTAATTCACTCTTTGTGATATTGCAGAGATCTCTGTGACAAGCGTCGGTGGCTAAATTTCTAAGATTAGATTTAATGGTTTTCCTTGAAATTTGATCTTTATGATTGACCCTATTGATCAGTGACATAAAAGTACAGACTGTTATTTTTTGGATTTTAGCCAGTTCGGTTCCCGGGTGTGGCAAGCGATTTTTCGGAAATCTTTGAATGCAGTTTTGTTTCTTTTTATAAATAATAAATAAATGTTTCCTTTGAGTGAAATTTGCTATCTTTTGTGTCTTTCCCTCCAGGTGGCATTACAAAATTCCACCCTGTATATATAGTGGTAGGCATTTACGAATTAAAAAAACTACCATATCATCACAGTGTATCTACACTTATATACCTCCCCACCGAAGGGGCTCAAGCCTACCCTGACTTAGCTTGTTTAGGCCTTAGTCAAACAAGCTGGCCCAGTGCGGAGTGGGCGCGTTTCTAAATATGCTCGACAAAATCTAACTTAGAAATGGCGTCAGAGACGACCATGAAATCATTAATAGCAGAATTACTTTTAAAGTATTCACAATAATAGAAAACAAATCAGAAACAAAAGAAAAATACACTGACGGCCTTATTAATAAAAATTTTACTCCTTGGATCATCCTCGGTACTCCCTTTTTGTCTTGTTTCCGCACATGTCGGCTGTCATATGTCAAAACAAGACAAAACACGGAGTAACTAATCCGATGATGATCCAAGTAGTAAAATTTTTATGAATAAGGCCGTGAAAGTTTGATCTATACTAATATTATATAGCTGAAGTGTTTGTTTGTTTAAACGCGCTAATCTCGGTGAGTACTGGTTCGAATTGATTTTTTTTTTGTGTTGGATTGTCCATTTATCGAGGAAGGCTTTAGGCTATATAACATCACGCTGCGATCAATAGGAGCGAAGGATAGAAATTGACGTGGACGAAGTCGCAGGCAACAGCTAGTATTATACTATTTATGTAATACGGTTTACCTTTGTTGTCAATGGCATCTCTGCAATGACGTGGCACAGATTTACGCAATTTCAGTCATATCTTGAGTAGAAAAGACTTCCATATTTCTATAAAAACTTCCATTTGACTGGAGATGCGATAGTTTGAGGCTTTCTTTTGACAATATACCACAAATTTTCAGTAGGGTTTGCGCATTTTTAGGCCAGTCTACGATAGAAATAATTGCTTCAGAAAACTTTTAAAATATTGTCATTTGAAACATTGATCATTGTAATGCTGAAAGATTTAAGATATAGGCAAATAGTCGTGAGCATGAGTAGGCAGATGAATGATAAAAAATTATTGCTCATTCATATAATAAACAGAAAGAAAAATTGGTTTTCGAATAACTATAAAAACAACCAAGATATAAGGTATTAAAGATTTTTCTCCATCTCTTTCTAGCAAAACGGCAATTTACAAGGAGTTTATATGGCCGTACTCAACAATGACGTCACGTTTGATGTCGGATCTCTCTGTCTAATCGCTTCCAAATTAACAGCTTAAAATGCTTGTATCTAATGTATTTCTAAGCCGATTTTAATTCTTATTTCACATGATAGCATGTTTTTCTACGGTATTTTAATATTTCATGACGAGACGTGAAAATTTGAATTCAGTCATCATCCCAATTGTTGTCTCCTCCGAAATGTTTTTGTATTGAAATTAATCGATTTTACCTTCAACCTTCCAAACGGGTCCAACCCTACATCCGGAAATGCATCCCCATACTTTAATATTTCCACCACCGTACTTGACTATCCTATGCTTCCTGCGTATTTATAATCGAAAGCATGGTTTATTGCGAGTCCAATATACCAGCATGTTTATTTTTGTTCCATCTGAGAATTACGATCAAAGGGTATTAACACTTTGTGATAATGGGATAAGTGTCATTCATTTGAGTAACTGTTCCACTCTCTTCGACAGGCATTTCTATATTTTTTTAAATAAAAATGTTTGTGAAATATAATATTGGCAATGTTGACAAATTAAAAGAAGAGACAAAAATAATACAAGACCTTCCGAGTTTCTTGCCTGTCCTTCTCGAGAAGGCTCTCCCAACTTCTGATCAGGTGTAGAGTCAATTTTTTTTAAATTTACTTTTACTTGTATTTGCATACATCTTATAATGGTTGGGGTGTGTGTACATACAAGGATTAAATAATTAGTTAATTAGATTCTTGTTTGAAGATTTTTTTTGACGTCAATAAGTGCCTGTAAAGGTCTATATATTGTATAAAGATTTTTGAGTTTGAGTTTTGAGTTTGAACTATAGTCAAAGTAATATTCGAATTTGTTTCGTAAGAACGTGTCGAATAGCCATGTATGAGAATGATTCCACATTACGCATCATTTTATACATTGCTCTATGATACACGAAACGAACTCGAATACTTTTACTGGAGGGAGACTCTGTACTAGGGTTGTCTGCTTAGGTACCTCCGTCTTACCTATTTCTGCCGCAAAGTAGCAGTGCTTGCATTGCTGTGTTCCGGTTTGAAGGGTAAGATATGGCAGTGAAATTACTGGGTACTGTGACTTTACATCTGGTGTCACAAGTTGGCAACGTACACTGTGGTTCTTGTGGGAGTTGCAGTTTTGCTGCGAATCTCACAGGAGCTACATGTACTATAGGCGACTGTTACCACTTACCATCAGGTGGGCAGTTCGCTTGTTTGCCAACTTTCTGCAATAAAAAAAAATAATACTTTGGCTACAGAGGCCCATTTCTACTAATAAGTTACAGCCGAATCGAAACGTCCGTCGGTGGCGCTGTGGACTCGGCACTTGCCTTCCAATCAGGAGATCGGGGTTCGACACCCGCCATGTACCAATGTGTTTTTCGTTTCGAATTTTATATGTACATTTTTCTGACGTTCCTACGGTGAAGGAAAACATCGTGAGGCAACCTGCATACATCTGCGAAGAAATTCAATGGTGTATGTGAAGTCGACCAATCCGCACTGGGCCAACGTGGTTGACTAAGGCCTAATCACCCTAACAAGGGTAGGCTCGAACCCCTCGGTGGGGACGTATATGAGCTGTGATGATGGTGAATCGAAACTGAACCGTTGCGGTCGACCAATTGAAGAGCTTATATTGCCACTCAACTGCTCGATGACGTGATAATGTGGCGTTCTGATTGGTCGATCGCAACGGTTCAGTTTCGATTCGGCTGTAACTTATTAGTAGAATTGGGCCTCAGGTCCTGCGACCCTACCGCCTAACTCAACGATGCATTCGCTATGGCGCTTAACACATTGCCGCCGCATCCCGCTGCGGTGTACGGAGGGACGAAAACCGCATGCGGCTGCGGCGGCACGGAACCGTGCCACCGTACGGTTTGCTCCGTATCACCGTCCGGAGCTGCGGTGCACGACGCCCCGCATCACCGCATTATCTATGTCGAGATCTATTACGCGTATGCACGTCCTCTCTACGCAAAAATCCGTTCGATACTGCGGCACAGTGTGGCCTACCCCGCGGACCGCGCCGCATCACCGTCCGGGAGTGCGGTGCCGTCGCGCGCGCTGCACAACCGCACGGCCATGCGGTGTGAGTGTGTTATACCCTGCGGTTTTTGTATACAAATTAAGATTCTTCAGTCAAAATTAAAAACCACAGCACCGCACACCGGAGCGGTGTCTGGTGCAATGTGTTATGCGCCTATATCATTATAACGTCACAGGCGGTACGAAATTACAAGATGGCGTCTTAAACAAGAGCTTAACCGATAGCGAGTTAGGCCCTACCGCCTCTCACTCACTCGCTATTGTAGAGTCGCGGTTCTATATTACTGTTATTATTATAGTACTACATCAACCTCCTTTTGCCCGCACCACCTAAAGGTTGACTGGTAGATGATGACTGAATGTACTAAAGGAATTGATAAATAAAATAAATATCACTAAAACTAAGTGGTCTACATCGCGTTTTAAACAGACTTCAAAAAAGGAGGAGGTTTAATGTTCGACTGCATCTATTTGTTTTATGTGTGTTCACAAATTAGTTCGCCATTTGTGAGCCGAATTTGAAAATTCTTTTTGTAATCGGAAGAGTATTCTCTCGAGGTAGTCCCATTGTCACTATGTCATGATCTGATGACAGGGTCCCAGGAAAATCGAGGGAAATTCTTAAATTCCACAGGCACGTCCAACGTTTTCATGTTTTTTCTGAAGATATTCCGGTATTTGCATCTGGTAGTCATTATATTTCTCTCGGCGCACTATGATACTGAGCTGTTAATGGAGGACTTCTGTTAGGCTAGGAGATAGGGGATAGTAGAGTTTGGGAATAATTTCTCCTATACTGTCTTAAGCGAAAGACGCGAGTTGTTATGGTGTTTGCCTTGGGTCAAATTCTAATACGCATGTATTAAATTTACTAAAAAGATTGAAATATTTCTTTTACAAAAATACAACCGACTTAGAAACCACCAAAAAATCATAAATATTATAAGAATACATACTTCACATTTATATATTGAAGTCGGTGCCAAGCAATGATTACTTGGAAAGTCATAAACATAAAAGAACAACAAGAACTCGTTAAAATTTGGCACCAACTTCAATATAAAAATATGGAGGTATATGTAGGTATGCTTATATTTTCGACTTTTTGGTGTTTTTGAAGTCGGAAGTGTTAATCAAATGAAATCAAATCAAATTGATTGTTATACACCGATTACGCAATGATTTCATTCATTGTAAACTATAAGTAGACATCGATCCATCGTCGTTAAGTGTTGACAAATATTTTCAAATACTTCAACTTCGTCACGAGTGCGTAAACCTCCGATCGGTATATTACCGGTATAATGAGCACTCGACGCTATGAGTCACTTCCGGGACGCATGTGTCGCTTTCAACAAAGTTAAGCTGAAATTTTGGAAGCCCCTTCTTCCGCGAACATCAATCGTGCGTAAGTGATGTTTTCCTTTTTACTACAGGGAGGATGTACGGTTAGCCAAAAATGTACTCTAACACGCTGAGATTGATATTCCCTATCATTTAACAGCAAATTTGATTTATTCTTACATTGACGTCGCGTACAGTACGTTCCAGAGAATTACAGAGAGCGTCGGTGGCGCTGTGGACTCGGCACTTGCTTCCAATCGGGGGGTCGGGGTTCGAGACCCGCCATATACCAATGTGTTTTTCGTTTCGAATTTCATATGTACATTTATCTGACGCTCCTACGGTGAAGGAAAACATCGTGAGGCAACCTGCATACATCTGCGAAGAAATTCAATGATGTATGTGAAGTCGACCAATCCGCACTGGGCCAGCGTGGTTGACTAAGGCCTAATCACCCTAACATAGGGTAGGCTTGAACCCCTCGGTGGGGACGTATATAAGCTGTGATGGGAGATAAGATGACAGTACGTTCACGAGAGTCACAGTCTAGTGACTGTCCATCAAAACTTTCGCTATGCGAGATGCAGAAATTAACAAGACCAATATCAGACCTTACTACAAAATTTTATATTGATAAAAACCGACTTTCATAAACACCAAAATATCATAAATACTACAAGAATACATACAACATCACACGTTTTATATTGAAACTAGCTGTGCCCGCGAACTACGTTTCGCCTTAATTTGTTTTTAGAGTCATTGTGTTCTTGTACTACATCGCTAAAATTTTGAGAAAATTTTTGTGTTACATTTCTAGTTGTCTCAAGAAAATTTTTAGAATCCTGATTTGCTAAAAGTGTGATCTTATTTTATTTTCAACTTTTTGGTTTTTAGTCTTTTTGGTAAAAGCGTGTTTTTTAAAAAGTTTTTTTTAACGTTTTTTTATTAACTACTTTTTAGATCGCTTGGTTTTTAGTCTTGACAATAAATTCATATTTTCTATGAAAATGATTTTAATCGTTTTTTAGTCTTTTTGGTAAAAGCGTGTTTTTTAAAAAGTTTTTTTTTCGTTTTTTTATTTACTACTTTTTAGTCTAAATCATATAAATGTTTGATGGTCGACATAAGTATACAATTTCATACAAAATTAAAAATTGACATCATTGACATTGGATTTCCTCCCATATAAAATTAGTTTTTATTTCATTGTACTATAACTAAGCATTTTTGTGATTCCAATATGCCAAAATATTGTATTGTCACCGGGAATACATATGTAGAAAAAATTTGAGCTCAATTGGAGCAATAGAAGTGGTCGAAAAATCGATTGCAAGATTTGATCGTGACAAAGAAACCAACAGACAGAGCAACTCAATAAAAAGCGTGTAAAAAGCGTGTAAATAAAAAATAGTCAGTCGAACATAGAACCTCTTCCTTTCTCGAAGTCAGCTAAAGATAGTTTCGTCTGGGTCGCTAATGTTACTTTGTAATAATAGCACTCTCTAAGTTAAAGAATGTTTTAAATCGGTCCAGTAGTTCTTGAGTTATTCATTACAAACAAAAATATTTATATACAAAATGTATATGAAATGCAAAATCTTTTCTCTTTATAATATTAGACAAGGATTAGATATTCTCTTTAGACAAGGCAGTTAGGCAGCATATTCCCGGCCAATCTACTGCAGTGTCTCAAGACGAAAGACTTCAATTCGTGCGTGTTGTCAGTAATGACGTACGGAACTGAGACGTGGCCATTTAAAATGGGTCTCATAAGAGGTCTCAAGGTCATTCGAAGAGCAATGGAGAGGACTATGCTGGGTGATCGCATGATGAAATGATGAGATCCGTAGAAGAACTAGAGTCACCGACATAGCCCAAAGAAGTGCAAACCTTAAGTGGCAGGACACATGGCTCGTACGACGGTCGGTCGGTCGGGCGGAAAGGTCCTCGAGTGGCATCAGCTGCGTACCGGGACGACGCAGTATTGGTAGCCCCCCTCCAAGGTGGACAGGTGATTTGATGAAGGTCGCGGTAAGCCGCTGGATGCGCGAAGCGCAGGAGCGATCGGTTTGGAGATCCCTATGTCTATGAGAGGCCTATGTCCAACAGTGGGCGTGAGGGACGCTTTGTTTTTTTTTGTCCGTAACCTCCCGCTACGCGACAAGAAAGGTGCATGTAATATGCAAAGTACCTAACTCCAAATTTATTACCGATCGATTTGACGTTGTTGCTGGTTGATAAGAAGAGCGGTTCTGGAACGATTTTATGTGATTGATCAATTTGATTGATCAATATCAATAAAGTTCCTAATGATTTGTGAATGACTTACAGAGAATAGTGTACGAACCGACAACCTCTTTTTTATGTTCTCAATAACCCAATAACCGAATGTTGATTACATTCGATTATTGGGTAATTGAGGCTATTTAATCCAAGATTATCTGGGAATTAAGCTTATTCGTTTTTTATCTATGCCCATGATTTTGTAATCCTACTTTTTAGTTGACTGTGTTTGTGTATCTATCTGAGTCATATTTCTCTGATAACTGGTTCGATTTGGAAGATCTAGTTCATAACAACTTCGCAGATTTTTTGAATTTAATAACAATTATTTTACTAGTATTACAAAAAAAAAAAAAATTTTTTTTCACAAAAGTACCTTTGAATTTATTTATCTATTCAGCTGAAGTTACTTAAAACAATATATTTGGTACCTTTGTTGTCTATAAAATTATCTAAGTAGGTATATTAAACTACTGAATCCCTATGACTTCTTATCTTTTCCAATAATAATTTTAAAATATACAAATAATAGGATAACAAATATTCGACGGTTTGTTGATGTTCGGTTAAAATTATTTTATCAACTTCCGTAATATTATAGATCTATTAGAAGCTTCAAAGGTACACCATTAAAATAAGAAAAACTATGTACTCATCAAGTTTACATACAGAACCCACATCACTTCGTTGTCTGTCTGTCAAGACACTTTTTTCGGAAACGCTTAGAGATATCACGCTGAAATTTATATCAAATATTGGGATCTACGGTCTCTTTCAGCTCTGAAAAAATTTAAAAGATATAAACGTTTATGTCGCACATTTTCACATATTTTGAATAGAATAGAAATCATTTTATTGTCACAACACAAACGACGCGCCTACACAAACAATAAGTAATTAAATGAAACAAAAACCAAAAACTTACAGTAAAAATAGAAAAGAACAAAATATTAATGAAAGAATTATTGTGATAGCACGTCGCACGTTTAGCGATTTCTCAAGGGAATCGAAACCTATAGGGTGATTCCCGTTGACATAGAATCACTAGCTTGCTCACTAGCGAATCACAAGCTAGCAATGCCCACATATAGGCTCCATAAAATAAGCAACTCTTTTGCAGGTCCCTGTATACGAATGTACAACACGCTGCCATGTAACATGCATGACTTGTCAGTAAATAAATTTAAAATTTTAATTAAAGCTCAGTTAAGCAAAAAGGCTTATTACAGTGTTAAAGATTTTTTGAATGATAAGGCAGCGTGGCGGTAAAAGAAATGAATTGCTAGTTCTCTGAATAGTTTTGTAATATTCACAATTTGTAAGACATTTGGCGATTTTAAAAGAGTTTTGGCACATGAGTTTCTTGCCCGATTCTTCTCATGTTAGCCCCCTACTATACTGGTTGTACTGGAGGGAGACTCTGTACCAGGGTCGTCTGCTTAGGTACCTCCGTCTTACCTATTTCTGCCGCAAAGCAGCAGTGCTTGCATTACTGTGTTCCGGTTTGAAGGGTAAGATATGGCAGTGAAATTACTGGGTACTGTGACTTTACATCTTGTGTCACAAGTTGGCAACGTACACTGTGGTTCTTGTGGGGGTTGCAGTTTTGCTGTGAATCTCACAAGAGCCACATGTATTATAGGTGACTGTTACCACTTACCATCAGGTGGGCAGTTTGCTTGTTTGCCAACTTTCAGCAATAAAAAAAAAACATTCGGAATCGGGTCGCTCTTGGCGATTACATGCGCGGCATCAACTCCGCGGATGTACTTGCCACTAGCGCACGGGTTAGCTTGATTTTAGTAGAATATTTTTTATGTTTTAATAATTTTGTAAAATGTGTAAAATTGACGATTTTAAATGCCCGCAAGGGCCTATGAAATAAAGTACTTTTGATTTTGATTTTGATTTCATGAAATTTGGCAAGAAACAAGGTCAGCAAGGACAAGAAGAAAAACATCGTGAGGCAACCTGCACACATCTGCGAAGAAATTCAATGGTGTATGTGAAGTGGAGCAATCCGCACTGGGCCAGCGTGGTTGACTAAGGCCTAATCACCCTAACCCAGGGTAGGCTCGAGCCCCTCGGTGGGGACGTATATGAGCTGTGATGATGAAGGTCCTATGCACATGTTAAGGAAAAAATGAAATCCGTAAATACTCGTATGTACACAGTTAGGAACCTATACACGGTTATTTTTTTATCACCCTGGAAAATTTCAGGGACGCTTTAGGGCACATTAATTATTATAAAAAAATGAAAAAAAAATCTAAAAATGCTGCTTTCAACTAGTGCAGCATTTTTTGTATTTTTTTTTTGAAAATTAATATAAAATTAATTAAATGAGTTATTTTTTTATTCATAATTTAAATCATTCTAATACCATGTCGTGAAGCGTCCCTTAAATTTTCCAAATAAATAAAAGGGTGATAAAAAAATAACCGTGTATACCTACTTAGATACGTTTGTGCGGAGCCTTCGGTGTGCGAGTCCTTCTCACACTTCGCCGGTTGTTTAATCATTCACCGCTCATGCAAATAGGTTAAGTACAATCTAAACGTGTTGTGTAACATTTCTAAAGTCCCTTTTTCTCTGAACAACAAGTGCGCGCGTGTCTCATTTTTCCTCGTTCAGTCGACGAGTTGTTTTTAACCATTCAATGTCAGTCAATTAGTCAACTACGTTAAATGATATAAGGTAACTGACATTGAGGGATTGGATAGGATCGTTCGTTTTTTATTGATTTAAAAGTTAACGTCTTCGGTTGAGGAATACTTTGTTAAAGTCGTGTTATTAACAAGCGGATAATGTGCTGGACGGTTTTGTGTTTGTAGCCTGTTTCAGATCTATAAATCCCATGTTAGAGTTGATAGAGGCACAATATTCAGATGTTTATTGGTGATTTTTGAACCGACCCGAAATCATTTGCTGTATACATATAACCCTCATACGACATGACGAAATTTAAGCGATAACCTATTTTCTTTTAAGTAGCTAAATTATTAGTGATGGATGAACATTGACCGCCTTTATTGACTGGTGGACGACTCTGTGATTGAACTTAAAAATGAAACGGCATTCGCTCTCAACAGTATTAAAAGAATTAAAATATTATTATTAATTATTCCCAAACTCCTTACAATCTAATTGTTATGGAGTAATACTTTTCACTATAAGCTCACCTGAGTAACTTGAAAGAATACAAGAACGCGTCAATACTTCCTCACAGCTACCACAAGAAACCTGCTATTATGAGCACAGTAACATGAGATGAAAATTACTAGATGCAAATGGCTGAATAGCTTTAGAAAAAGTACACGAAACACTTTGAACGTGTCTATGGATTTTAAGGGATTCAGATTTTAACATGGTGATAATGGGATGGGACTAGTTTGGGGTATACTCTTCCATTTACAAAAAGAATTTAGAAAATCGGTCCACAAATGGCGGAGGAATCAGAGAACATCCTACATGAAAATATAGATACAGCCGCAGCTCCTCCTTTATTGAAGTCAGTTAAAAATAAAAACCGGCCAAGCGCGAGGCGGACTCGCCCATGAAGGGTTGAGTAGGATTTATGACGTATTAAAAAAACTACTTACTAGATCTCGTTCAAACCAATTTTCGCTGGAAGTTTGCATGTTAATATACATCATATATTTTTTTTAGTTTTATTATTATCTTATTATAGAAGTTACAGGGGGGGGGGGACACACATTAAAACTTTAATTAATCATTAAACTATAGCCTCATACTTAATATTCTTACTTTCTTTACAAGAAAATAAATCCACTTCCTATATCAAGCTTTTGCCAAAGAACTACCTCTATTTTATATATTTCTGCTGCAAAGCAGCAAGCGTTGCTTGCATCGCTGTATTCCGGTATGAAGACAGGCAGTGAAATGTGGCAGCTTTGTTGTTTCTTAAAAAAACTGTCCCCATCAGATCTTAAATGTAGAGTCTAGGGTTCAACGCGCCTCTTTACCTTTACCGCTTCCGACTGCCTGAAAATTCTCGTATGAAATTTGCTTGCTTTCGATCTGTTTTTCACAACTTTACCATAAAAAGGTTTTGTTCCTACCCTTACTCTAATAATTTTCTGCAGGAAGTACAAAATTTAGTCTTATTTTTGCCCTTGCTCTACAATTTCGTTTAGTTGACATTTGCCTATTCAATTCTCAAAAATAAATTTATAAATTTTTTGTACTTATTTACTCTAGCAACTCAGGAACAAAAACCGTACAACAACTTAGCTTCTTCGAGATCCGAAATCACTGAAGACGTTCGATGACGCAGTTGTGTGTCTCGTATGGCGAAGGAGAGGGTATCTTAGCAGAACTGAAGGATTTGCCAACATAAAAGCAACGCTCCGTCAATATGAGGATGTGGTAACACTCACATGAAAAAATGTAACATAGAGCATATACAGGGTGTAAAAAGACCGGTACCGAAGCCGAAACCCACGTATTGCTCCCATCATCACTGGACCATGGTTGTGAAACTAATAGTTGCCGAAATACTCAAGGTTAAAGTGACAATTTTTTTTTCGAGATTTTTATACAAAACTGTTCAAAATGTGTTTTGATGATTTTCGTCCAATGAAATATCTACGAAAAATCAGTATTTCTTAAAAAAAAATTATGACTGAAAAATAATCTCTTGTGCGGGAAACTCGTCTTGCTCTACACGCACTCCCAATAAATCATTAACACCGACGCGATATCCGGACGAGCAAGCCATATAGGCGCGGGCACGCGTTACATTGCGTACTATTTTTTGACGTTTTTTAATCTTAAAAATTAATTTCGTTTCACATCATTGATTTTTCGTTATATTGCTTTATTTAATGGTCTGAATGCGTAGACGCGGGTGTTAGGAAAAGGCCCCTAGCCTTTGAGGTAGTAAATGCCTTTCAATGCAATTTTAATCTAATCCAGTTAATGAGGTAATGCAATTACAAACGACAATATAAATTGAATTATTATTTTTATTAAAAATGACTCGACCACTAGCTCGGAATGCAGACTTCCCCGAGAAGAGCTAGCAAGAAACTCGGGGGTTGCTCTTTTCAAATAAAAGTTACAAAGGTGTTACATATTACATAGAAATAAAATAATAAATGATTAACCATTAAACATAACAAACAAAAGTAATAAGCCATAATAAAACAAAAGAACGAGTTATTAGTAATTAAATAAAGAAATCCAACAACCAAGCAAGAAGAAGTTCCTATCTATAGACGCCGCACAGCCGTTACCACGGTAACGGCTTTGCGTCTATAGATGGGTAGAAACGTGTTTAGATAGTTGTTTTAATTCAAAATGCGGACGCACAGTAAGAAGGGATTTAAAAAAAATTTAATCCTGAAGGGATGAAATAGGGTTGCAAGGGTATGGATTTCTTTTTAAATTAGCGTTTCATGGTTTATTGGAATTCACCCCCTTAAGGTACAAAATAGGGGTTGAAAGTTCATATGTTTCCATAGAAACTTTCAACCCTATATAAATCTACTGTATTTAAAATCTGCTCCAATTTCTATGAAATTTATTATCCGAGCTCATAAACATAAATAACAGTCTTCTATATAACAGGCTACAAAAGTATTTTTCCTAAGGAAAAATATAAAATTCCCACGGAAAAACAATAATAACTAGTGTCAAATACTAGCGGTGCCCGCGACTTCGTTCGTGTTGATGTTGGAAATAACATGTCGTACATTTTGCCTGTTTTTGCAACATTCTTCATTGATGCTCAGCTCCTATTAGCCGTAGCGTGATGTTATATTAGCCTATAGCCTTCTTCGATAAATGGGACTATCCAACACAAAAATAATATTTCAGTTGTTCCTGAGATTAGCGCGTTCAACCAAATACACTTTTCAGCTTTATAATATAAAAAAAGTAAGTATAGGTATATATAAAAATATCGTGTCACAGTGTTTGTTATCGAACTCCTCCGAAATTGCTTGACCGATTTTTATAAAATGTTTATGTATATTTGATAGGTCTGACAAGCAATAGGTGGTGAACTATTTTTTATACCCCTGGGTGACAAGGTTGGCGATTATTATGGCGAAACGTAGTTCGCGGGCACAATTAGTACAATAATGGTGCCCTCAATGCACATGGACCTTCTCAAATATTATTTGCGAAGGTCCATGTCCCTTCGCAAGCGTTATTATTGTTTTCCCGTTGAAATTTTTTATTTTCCCGTAGAAAAATAATTTTGTAGCCTATTATATAGAAGATGGTTATTTATATTTAGGAGCTCGGATAATAAATTTCATAGAAATTGGAGCAGATTTTTTATTTTTTCCATAGAAACTTTCAACCCTTATTTTGCACCCTAAGGGGGTGAAAAATAAATCATGAAACACGTGTTCAATGAAATGTTTTTAAGAGCATGAATCTCAAGTATTGTCAAAATCGTTGCTAAACTCAAAAAAAAATCCATACAAACTTGCAACCCCTATTTCATCCCTTCAGGGTTAAATTTTTTTAAAATCACTTCTTAGTGGGCGTCCGCATTTTGAATTGAAACAACTCTCCAAATTTCGCGTTTCTACCATTAGCGGTTACGGCTGTGCATGCGTCTATAGATGGGAACTTCTCCTTCTAAATAATTATATAGATTGTTTGTAGCCGTATACGCGAATACGAAGCATCTATTAGTGAGGAGTTGAGACAGTCCCTGTGACGTCTGTGACCGAGGTCTGAAGTCATAATTATCGCTGAAAAATAATAACTCAAAATGATGACCTATTCTCACAACCGATAATGTCGTTCGAGCTCGTAGTTCACTATACAATACTGCGATAGCGTCTGCCTGCTCCAGTTTACGCCGGTACGCCCGGAGCAAACATCCAGCAATGTATGCCAAGCAACCGACACAACTATCGATCTAGTCTACAAAAACTCTTCAATCTTCAAAAGTGAGATGACAAGGTACGGTAATTTCCCGTTGCTAGCACATCTCGGTGCTACACTAATTATGCGTACGTCACAGCGCGATTTCTATCTCAAAATAATCCCCATCGAATATGGCCTTATCTAAAACAACATATTTATACCCTTGACTGATTGTTGTAGAAAACATTAATTCATTGTACTCCTGGCAACATAGACGTATCGTAGAGTCCTCTATAACACAATAATTTGAAACGAGCCGTGAGTACCCCGATTTTTTGTTTTTTTTTCTATATATATGTCTTAGTTTAAAATTTGAATTTTTTTCCAGTGATTGTTGAAATGTCGAATTTTGCTTTCATGTCGCTATCAAAAAAAAGATTTTTCGCTCCAATACCTCGATATATATATATATATATATATTTTTATATGTATCAGTTTGTAATTTTTTTTCTAGCAATTGTTGAAACGTCAAATTTTAGGAATTGTACAACTTTGACTTTCATGTCGCTATAAAAAAGAAAAACATTTTTCACTCCAAAACCTCGATTTTTTGTTTTTTTTTTATGTGAAAGTATCAGTTTTTAATTTGTTTCTTTTTCGAGTACAATTGTTGAAATGTCAAATGTAAAAAAATTGTTAAACTTACCTTTTCATGACGGTATCAAAAAGGAAACATTTTTCACTCCTTATTTGTGTTTATTTAAATTTTATAGAAAGTAAACAATATACTTGCAGACCCTCGCTCAAAGGAAGCTTTGCTGACCTTCGAATTCATAGCGCAAAGCTTAAAGGCATCTCAATAATAGGCATAAGGGTATAAAATAATTTATATTTTCTTACGAGTTACGATTGGACTGACATGTAATTATATTACAGAAGTCCATAAATAAATAAATATAAAAAGTAAACTATCGATCGTACATTACTTTTCATCTTGGATTTCGTATCAAGCACTTATCGCTGCAAAGTTGACATCTAAAAATAAATTTGTTTCAAAATAGTGTTAGAGTCAGATTTATAACCATACTAATAATTCACGTTAATACTCATCGTCTGATTTGAGAACTGACACTTGATATAAATATTATATCGTATGTATTACCGGCAACTCTTAACACTGTTTGCGTCACCTTGAAAGTAAACTATAGTTTAATTTTAGAAGAATCTTAACTAATTGAACTTAAGTTTTTGTCTGTGCGTCCTCTAATTCTTCCCAAATTGAAATAAAAAACTTAGTCTAAAAACAATCTGTTTGAAGTATAACATTTTAATTTGTTGTTTAAGCTAAATAAAACAGCTATATTTTTTTTAAATTACCAAGTTGTGATGATTTGCTATAATAATGTCCAAACTGAAAAATTACAATGTCGAATGAAAGAAATGGTAACAATTATGCTTATTAAAGGCCAGTTTCTTAATACATAGTCAACTTAAACGATAAATTAATGTAATGGTAACACGATTATGAAGTTAACAAATTGTTAATTTATCTGTCAAATCGAATAAAATTTGACAAATCCTTGAAAAATCTAGTTTTTGATCAGTGCCTATCATGGCGACCTCAGGTTGAAGCTGTTCGCAAGAAGCTGTTTGCCGGATATTATTCTATCAACAGATTCCGTAACTTTCTCCCAATTGCTACAAAAACAGTGTTAGCTCAATCACTTCTACTCTTCTTAATTGACTACGCTGACACCGCCTGGGCGGGTTGGCCGGAGGAGTTACTAGACAATTTAGAGCGTCTACAAAATGTAGCCATTAGGTCTATTTTTAATCTGCGTAAATTTGACCATGTTTCTTACTATCGCTCTCAACTTAAATGGCTACCAATTCGCCAGCGCAGAGATTTACATGTTTTATCCCTACTTTACAATGTTTTGTTTCTTCCAATTTACCCATCATATCTAAAGCCACAGTTCTCTTTTCGGTCCACTTCTTCGAGTCGTATTTTACGATCGAATTTTAATTTAACTGTTGACATTCCATCCCACAGTACTGATTTTCTTTCATACTCTTTTCCCGCATATGCCGTTCGGTTATGGAACTCTCTCCCTGAGAATACTAAGAGAGCTCGAACGTACGCTGGAGTCCTTTAAGAATTTAAGAATCAAGTCCGAAATCACTTCCTATCCTTAACTAAATCACTCCTTCATTGTCCATATTTAGCTACTATACTGCATCCCCGATTTGAATTCCCTTTTTGTATTTACCTGGTTCAAAGTTGCCCGGAAGAGATTGCTTATTAGCAATAAGGCCGCCTGTGTTGTACATTTGTACTGATTTAAAAATTTTCTGTTTCTATATTTTTGTGTGCTATAGAGTATTTATTATTATTATTAATTTTTTAAGCACTAACCGTGCTAGTATTACATTAACTATGTGTTAAAATTGAACATGAATTAAAAAACTGACCCATAAACTTCTGTCACTAAATTCTGCTACTACGCTTTGATATTTATCTATATAAGTACTCGTTTATCTTGTTTTACGTAAATTTGCCAAACCGGAAATACTACACCATATTTATTGACTTTAGTTTCCTTCTGTGACGCTCCCTTAAACGGGTTTTTATATAGTTTGACCCTTTAAGGATATCAATTTGTCAATTTAAAATACGAAAAAATAAAAACAATGAACTTTTAAGATTCTTCAAAAAATAGGAAAAAAATAGTTACGAGGATAATTAATAACCACTAATTATCATAAAATAATTCACCTTACCACACAATAATTACCTAGATCTTGAGCGATAAAGGATTTTTTTATTTAAATTTAATTGCACATAGAAATCGAATAATTTTACTGTCATAACGTATTCTGTACTAGTCAATACTTATTCGTGGTACTTATGAAAATATTTCAACATAAGTAGGCAGTAAAATCCTCAATTTCAATTAGTTACCTATTATAAACGCAAATTAAGACTCGAGATTAAAACATTGCTCCAATTTGAAAATAGCGGTAACATAACACTTTAATATCATAGAATATAAGTTATCTGTAGTAATACTTACTTACTTACTAATAACAGGGGTTAAAGTATAAAATTGCCGTTTTTTTTTCGTTTGTTTACCTAGATAACTTTATAGCTTTTCTAATTTAAAAGCTATAAAAAAAATATTAATTTTATTACTTTTTGACCCTAGAGTATAATTTTAAGGCCTTACTAATAACCATTGTATAAGCCTTGTATAGTTAAGTAGTGTTTTGTCTCTTTTGTTCGAATTTGAAATGGCATTCGAGTGAACGTGACAAAATACTGTTTAACTAAATCAGGTGTATACAATGGTTATTAGTAAGGCCTTTATAGTTTAATAATATATTTTTCAACACACTTGCTCGTAAAGTGGGTCTTATTACTTTGCATTTAGACCCGTTATTCAGTATATTAAACACGAGTGCTTTTCACTTTACATAATGGCACAAGTGCGGTAATCTTAACACAACAAATTCTAATTTGTTCAAGTTTGCAAAATAAATTATCTCCAGTATACGTATTCTTAAATTTGTCGCTTAATACTTTACTTTTTTTCACTATACTTTTTTTAACACGACTTTATGCTGACAATTGGAAACAAATGAACAGCCTACTACTGGTTACTTAAATATTAAATTAACAACGATATGTATACCACAAGATCGTTCATTTTCCTTACAAGTGTATTGAAAAACGTCGTATGATACACGCGCGCATTGCTCATTACGTACTCTGCTTTCTTGTCGCCTCGTACGCAATGACCGACACAGCGCGCTCGTATCATAATGTAATAAAAAAGAATCTCAATAATTACCCCCGTCGCTTGTAATAGGGGCGGTTTTCATAGTGTAAATGTAAAGCTTGAATGGGAGCTTACTGTACATTATTGGCGATAACTTCGTGAAAACTAATTTTCTTGTCTTCAAAATTATGTCATTACTTAGTTTAAAGTTTATTGACCAGTCTCTAAAAGTTTCATAAAGTTTGCTTTATTGATTATTAAACAACTAAAAAAAAACGTTAGTATGAAATAAGCAATGTTCTTAAAAATCTTCATACAAAACGGCAATTTCATACTTCAACCCCTAATATTATAAAGCTGAAGAGTATGTTGGATTATTTGTTTGTTTGAACGCGCTAATCTCAGGAACTGTTGATTCAAATTGAAAATTATTTTTGTGTTGGATAGTACATTAATCGGGGAAGGCTATAGGCTATATAACATCACACTACTACTAATAGGAGCTGAGAATCAATAAAAAATGTAGCAAAAACGGGAAAAAATGTACGACATGCAGTTATTTTCCGACATCCACGCGAACGAAGTCGCGGGCAAAGCTAGTAGTAAAATATAGCAAGGACTCTCTAGTACTCGTAACATCAAGAATGAATCGCATGTTATTTATTTATAATCTAGTGACGTCAATGAATAGAAAATGCGAATTTAATTTTGATAAAATACCTTATCTATTTCAATCACAATAAAGCATTACGATTATTTTGATAGAGCTAATGATCTTGTGAACTTGTATCTTCAAAAAAACAATACTAATTAATGATGTTTGTTTTGATTTACTAATAAAAAAAATATTGCGTACTTCTAAAGCGTTGCGGTTGTTTTGTAACAATCTAGAGCGGTAGAAATGACTTATTTAAGATAGGTTATCAATATATTTTAATAATATGCTAATTATTACTATCGTATACCATAAATGTGTACTTAACAAGTGCTTGCTACTTGATAAACGGCAAATTTGTATCAGTAGCCGATAAAGTATCTGCTGCGCGATCAAATTTCTGATATCGTTTGGAAACGCAGCATAGATAATCTAATAACTGTATTTCCTGTATAAAAACCATAAAAACAATGCATTTTATGTGATGTAGGAAAAAATAAATATAAATATATTGTATAAATGTATTTATTAAATAAAAAATAGGTATGTATGTATTATGTTTGGCATTAAACTTAAATCTCATCTGGTCCCAAAAATAATAAAAATAAGTTCTGTGACACTATTCTTGAGTGATTGACTTCCAATCGGGAGATCCGGGGTTCAAGACCGCCCGATGTGTTTTTCATTTTTCGTCCGGTTGACCGGACCACAGGCAAAAAGGGAGTCGGTAGGGTTAATTGTCGTTCGGTGCGAATAAAAACTTGAGAATTATCCATCTCCTTGGAAGAAGACAATTTTTATCTCCTTTTTTATCCACAACAAGGAAGCTCTCGGCCTTTATCTCACCTGAGGCCCAATTCAGCTAATAAGTTACAGCTGAATCGAAACTGAACCGTTGCGAGCGACCAATCAGAACGCTACATTATCACGTCATCGAGCAGTCGAAAGGTAATATAAGCGCTCAGATTGGTCGACCGTAACGGTTCAGTTTCGATTCGGCTGTAACTTATTAGCTGAATTGGGCCTCTGATGGTAAGGAGATTAAGGCCAAAGATAGAAACGAAATTGAGTTGGACTCCTCAACAACTGACAAATTGTTTTTTTTTCATTGCACTAAGTTGGCAAACAAGCAAACTGCCCACCTGATGGTAAGTGGTAACAGTCACCTATAACATGCGGCTCCTGTGAGGTTCGCAACAAAACTACAACCCCCACAAGAACCAGACTGCACCTTGCCAACTTGTGACATTAGATGTAAAGTCACGGTACCCAGTAGTTTCACTGCCATATCTTACCTTAAATACAATTAATATCTTTAATGTAATTAACACTGTTATTATGGCGATAAAGTTAGGTAAGACGGTGGTGGGTAGCCAGGTGGACTCAGAAGCCAAACTAACCAAACCTTTCTGTGTTCTGTGAACCAAACCAAGCAGAACGTCCACCCTCACGAGGAATAGAACGCCGGGCCTTCAAATCAATACCGATTTGGTTATGATCTAGACCCTGACGGCGGTCGATATACGAATTATCTTACAAATACTGATACAAATTGAAAACTAACAGCAGATAGCCGAGGACAAAAGCGATCTCGAAAATTGAGATGACTGATTAGGTTATTTCCCGGCGGCAAGATGACTTAGATAGTGCGACTTAGGCGACTGTTTTTGATTTTATCACTGTAAAACAATCCTATCTCTCTATCTATGTGGGCGGAATAAAAACGCATACTCTGTTATCTGCACTTATAAGCAAATTTTTTCGACGTACAATCTTTGTGACGATTCGACGACACGACATCGACACGTAACTATATTTTTCATTTCTCATATTCCCAAAGTAGGTCATTGTTTACTTAAATATAGGGCTGGAATTATACATTGCGACAAGAATTCAGAAAAGAATATCACTATTCGTCAGATTTTTTCGTACGCGACCATAAACTTCGTGGAAACTTTTTAAACCTATGAAATATGCTTGTTTTCATATTTATGGAAATATTCTATTAGAAACTGCTTTAACAGTCTTATATACATATTAAAAATTGACGTATAAATGCCATGTCATAGCGCTTTAATATTGTGCGTGAAAAAAAAGGTGGGAAAGCAAATGTCATCGAAAACAAATATATTTTAGGAATATTAGTTTTGTTTTACTTTCCTCATATTCAAAATAAAAAGTTGAGTCTTTAATTCGTGTGAATACACCCGTTTCAGTCTCGAACTATTGACGCTCTCACCTCAACTGTAATGAGTGCTGTTCAGTCTTAATAAAACAATCAGCTATTAACCACCTAAGCAATTTTACCTTCAGTGAATAGTTATCACCTACACTAAAATTCGAAAATGTACCTACAGTCGACCCTTAAGATATCAGCTAGATATCAAATCAAATCAAATAAAAAGTACTTTATTTCATAGGCCCTTGCGGGCACTTAAAATCGTCAATTTTACAAATTTTACAAAATTATTGAAACAACCCTTATCTGAAGTAAAAACTTGGACAATCTTGGTCACATTAGCTTTTTTCATTCTTTTATGCTAAAAAGCATACTAAAAGACCACGTGTTGCAAATGTGAACTGAATGCATATGCGATGCTTTTAGGTTTGCTAAAATATCTTATGAACAACGAACTTTATTGTGCTGAAACGTGCTTTTATGCTAAAAAAAACATACGCATCGAATTGAGAACCTCCTCCTTTTTTGAAGTTGGTTAAAAAGTAGTATCTCATGTGAAGTAATCAGAACTGTTAGCGATTAATTATTAACAGAATACAAAAAAACAAGTGTTTGATGAGATTCTTACAGTAAACAATATGATTGTTTTAGAAGCCTATTGAACACATTTAACATTTTAGTGTAAATGTTCTTGTTGTTTATCTGTACATGTAGTTTTTAACTACCTAGTCGAACATTTTGTGTAAAAACGGAAGTAAAATAAAAAATAAAACGTTATATTGATTACAGACAATGGTGACCTGCATTCTGGTTGTGTTCTCTGTAATGCTGGGACTATCGAACAGTCACCCTTTGACTTCGGAGGAAAACAGTAAGTATTTTCATAACATACAAAGTTATTTGGTGAGGATAATTCAAATACAGGCATTGACTATTGTCCATCGTTACTTACAATAGGAACAAGCTATACGAGCTAATTATAATATTTTCATATATAAATAAGTTGGAAAACAAGCAAACTGCCCACCTGATGGTAAGTGGTAACTTTACATATTGTGTGTGACTCTTGTGAGATTCGCAGCAAAACTGCAACCCCCACAAGAAGCACAGTGTACGTTGCCAACTTGTGACATCAGATGTAAAGTCACGATACCCAGTAATTTCACTGCCATATCTTACCCTTCAAACCGGAACACAGCAATGCAAGCACTGCTGCTTTGCGGCAGAAATAGGTAAGATCTATTTTGTCGCTAACCTATTTTGTCCTCGGAATCAACACAGAGAATTTTGGAAAGTATTGTGGAAGTCCGCTCATCTTCAGCTTATCTTTATATTGATTGCTACGCAGTGCATTATCGATCTAATCTGGAGGTGTTTTATTCTTATTATTGGGTTTTGTGTAATTTTACAACACTACGCGACGAAAGAAAGGATGTGTAGAGCCCAGCTTAGATGTGACCCGGACCTTAGTACGAGCTCGACGAGTACTAACAATCTTAATGGGTTACTTTTCATGCATTTATTTTTTTTTGTCAATCGGTTCTGTTCATTATATTGAATAGATTTATTTAAAACTAGCTGTGCCCGCGACTTCGTCCACGTGGAAAAGTAACTTTTATTGAATTTGATAAAAAGTAGCCTATGTTATACCTTATACTCGTATAATTAGTTATCTATTAGTGAGTCCCATCAAAATCGGTCCAGCCGTTTCGGAGATTAGCGGGAACAAACAGACAGACAGATAGAAAAAAAAAATTAATTGTGTTTTTGTTATTGGTACCCGATATACACTCATACCCATTTAGTAAAAACTTGTTATTTTGACATTACAAACAGACACTCCAATTTTATTTATTTGTATAGATAGATTAGATTTATTACAATGGGTCTCATAAGAAGGCTCAAAGTCACTCAAAGGGCAATGGAGAGGGCTATGCTCGGGGTTTCTTTACGTGACCACATCAGAAATGATGAGATCCGTAGAAGAACTAGAGTCACCGCAGAGAATTGCAAACCTTTAGGGAAGTGGGCAGGTCACATCGTTCGTACTTTGCTTATACACCCATGTTATGACAAATAAATTATCATTATCATTATCAATTCGCATTATAAATTAAATGCAGTTTATCTTATGCAATTAGTCTATTTAACAGCTTTGTTGAAATATTCGTAAAATGGTGCTAATTTTTATCCAACCAATTCCTTATTTTTTGACCATTTTACCAATATTCATATTTCTTACAAAGCTGTCAAATAGAATAATTGCATAAGATGAATTGCAGATTATCATGAAGCTTTGGCAAAGACTGACGCCCGCGAGCATCTCAAAAACACTATGCAAACAAAAGAAACTGTTTTATGTTTGTCTTTTGTAAGCCTTACAACGCATTTCGGAGATAGTTTTAATAAATATCTGATTTATCCATATAATACGATTTAGCTACTTTCTGACATTTGAAAATTATTTTTTATCGCAGCATCAAAGGACGGCTTCATAACGAGATGCGAGTGGGGGGCCAGCGCGCCGAGACCGGGAGTCACGAAGCTCGAGACCCCGGTCCCGTACGTGGTAATACACCACACGTACCGGCCCGAGGTCTGCAAAACCTTGGACTCGTGCAAGTCAGCGATGCGGAGCATGCAAGAGTTCCACCAAGTGGGCAACGGCTGGTCGGATATAGGTTACAAGTGAGTTTTAATTAATAAATTAACAAAGGGCCTAAATCCCCTCTTAAGGGGAGGACCATGCCCAGCAATGAACAGTGACTGGAATCATGATAATAGCTTCTTCGGTACGTTGCTTATCACGGGTTCCATTATTCCCCAGGTTTAGAAAAAATCGCTGAGCTTTTTTTTTACAGAAAAGCTCTATGAACTTTCGTCCAACTAGGAAGTATTCAGACATTCAACTTGGACACAATTGGCCAAATAGTGACTGAAAATAATTTTTAAAGTATTGGATATTTCTGTTTACATGGCTATATCCGCACCAAAGCCTCTAAGCATTAGTTACAGAAGAGGTAAAATATGTCTTTTTAGGCAACTAGCACATACCTTATAAGGGCATTCATTTATTGAGTAACATTTTCGTAAAGACTGGCAATATTTACTAATTATGAAATATTATCAGCTTCGCAGTAGGAGGCGAAGGCCGCGTGTATGAGGGTCGCGGCTGGAACGTAGTCGGCGCTCACGCAGTCGGCTACAACTCTAAGGGCATAGGAATAGCTCTAATAGGAGATTGGGTTTGTAAGTATCAAATACTGATTTCATACTATCATTTCATATACTATCATTGTCAAAATTTTAATCAATATTTAGCTTTCTGGATAAAAATATTTTTTGCGTGAAAAAAAAAAAAAGAAAATTAGTAATCGTTGCGAAGGCGACTGCTTTTCGCAGCATATTATTATATGTACTTTTAAAAAATCGTTTATACTATTGACACTAGGACCAAATTTTTTTACGATTTTATAAAAATAAGTTTATCTCAGGGTATTGATACAAAAATTATCTATATTTATATATATTTGAAACATAAGTACCCATCTACCTAAAATAGGTATCTCCTTCTGTACGTCGCTTAATGATTGCAACGTAAATAAAACCTGTCAAATTAGTTCGAAAACCCACCTCCTTTCCTTATCACCTCATTAACAATAGTGTCAACTTTCACTTTACGACTAAAAGTGGGTTAATAGGTTCATTGTAAAACAGCGTTTAACCACGGGGCGGTCCCTCGGAGGTTGGTCTCCGCAATTTGCAAATGAGTCATTTCGAACGTGCCAATGATAAATCGAAAGAGGCAATAAAAGTGACCTTTGTGTCTTAAAATCACAATAAATGCATTTTAATAAGTGCGTCTTACACGTGGACTGGACCCGAATATCTTCATCTAATATATAAAATTCTCGTTTCACAGTGTTTGTAACCGAACTCCTCCAAAACGGCTTGACCGATTCTTATGAAATTTTTTGTGTTTATTCGGTAGGTCTAAGAATAGGTCGTAAACTATTATTATACCCTTATGTGATAAGGGTTCTTTCGACAATTGTTATGGCGAAACGTAGTTAGCGGGCACAGCTAGTTTTTGATATAATATTTGATATTTCAGCTTGATATCTCTACGCGTTTCCGAGAAAAAGCACTTGACAGACAGACAGACGGACGGACAATGAAGTGATTCTATAAGGGTTCCGTTTCTTCCTTTTAAAGTACGGAACCATTGATTTACTACCAAACGTAGATAACGCATGAACGTTCGAAAAGTGGCCCGGTGAAGAACTGCCCAATCGGGCCTCGTGCAGTTCTTTTCCATGCGTTGGAGCGACAACGCGATAAGCAATTTTGAGCATTATGTTTGAGAGTATAAAGTTGATATTTTCTTGTAGCAAACAGCGTACAAATGTATAGTCGATTAGGTGACAGATTTCAAGCGCGTTTTTGTATGAAGTGCTCTATCTACGTTTGGTAGTAAATCAATGTACGGAACTCTAAAAGTTGATAATAAATAAATTATTGAACTAAAATTGTATCTTAAATCTACCGTGGTTGCCCATTTTCCTTATTTTTATCAAACACAAATCAGGCAAAAGCATCTCATCTTTCAAAACGGTTAGGCGCATAACACATTGCACCGGACACCGCTCCGGTGTGCGGCGCTGCGGTTTTTAATTTTGGCTGAAGAATCTTAATTTGTATACAAAAACCGCAGGGTATAACACACTCACACCGCATGCCCGTGCGGTTGTGCGGCGCGCGCGACGGCACCGCACTCCCGGACGGTGATGCGGTGCGCGGTCCGCGAGGTATGCCATTCTGAGCCGCAGTATCGTACGGATTTTTGCGTAGAAAGGACGTGCATACGCGTAATAGATCTCGACATAGATAATGCGGCGATGCGGGGCGTCGTGCACCGCAGCTCCGGACGGTGATACGGAGCAAACCGTACGGTGGCACGGTTCCGTGCCGCCGCAGCCGCATGCGGTTTTCGTCCCTCCGTACACCGCAGCGGTGTCCGGTGCAATGTGTTATGCGCCATAGTTTGTACGGAATCCTCGGGGCGCTAATCCGACTCGCACTAAACCGGTTTCTAGGGTTCCGTAGCCAAATGGCAAAAACGGAACCCTTATAGATTCGTCATGTCTGTCTGTCTTTCTTTCTGTCTGTTTGTCTGTCACAGTCACTTTTCTCCGAAACTATAAGAACTACACTGTTGAAACTTGGTAAGTAGATGTATTCTGTGAACCGCATTAAGATTTTCACACAAAATTAAAAAAAGCAATAAATTTTGGGGGTTCTCCATACATACGTGTGGGGTATCTATGGATAGGTCTTCAAAAATTATATTGAGGTTTCTAATATCATTTTTTTCTAAACCGAATAGTTTGCGCGAGAGACACTTCCAAAGTGGTAAAATCCTACCGTATTTGACTGGTTTCGTAGTTACCTGCTAGGGCGCCGGCAACGTATACGCATTGAGGATTCCTTCTCTGACTGGTGCAGTATCAATGCGGGTGTCCCTCAGGGTGGCGTATTGTCTCCACTTCTATTCTCTATATTTATTAATTCCATTACACATTCACTTTCGTGTCTCTATCACTTGTATGCTGATGATTTGCAGATCTACACGCAAGCAACATTATCAAATCTCTCGCATGCTATCGCTGAAACTAACAGCGATCTCGAATTGATTGACAACTGGAGTAAATCATATAGACTTATCATTAATCCTACAAAATCTCAAACAATTATTATTGGCTGATTACAGTTTGTTGCCAGCGGTAGTATTTGGCGGTACTATTGTTCCTTTTAGCAAATGTGTTAAAAATTTAGTTCCAAGCCGTCCGGCTATGGAACTCCCTCCCTGAGAGTATTAAGAGAGCTCATACGCTAGATTCTTTCAAATCTTTAGTTCGTAGTCACTTCCTATCCACCAATCCTTAACCGCTATACTGTTATTTATGTCCCTTTCCTATCACACAAGCTATATTTATTCCTATTTCTGCACCCTTCCCCTTGATTGTCCTTTTTTCTATTTCCCTGTCTTAAGGTTGCCTGGAAGAGATTGCTTTTTAGCAATAAGGCCGCCTATTTGTACATATATATATTTTACAATTGTATTCCATTGTAATACAATTTTTATTATTATTATTAAAATGTGTGTCCCCCTGTAACTTCTAAAATAAGCGAATGATATAACTAAAAAAAATATATGATGTACATTACCATGTAAACTTCCACCGAAAATTGGTTTGAACGAGATCTAGTAAGTAGTTTTTTAATACGTCATAAATCGTACGGAACCCTTCATGGGCGAGTCCGACTCGCACTTGGCCGGTTTTTATTTATAACTTGAAATTCACAAAGTTGTTCACGATGTTCAGATACAATCATCTGCTTTCGTCTTTTCGCGATTAAAGAGAAAATTGGGCAAACTAAAGGTCAAAGAAACACTCATTGAGTGAGGTCCTTGATTTGACCTTTTGCGGGTTCGAAGTTGTGTTGGTAACAGTATCTCAGAACTGCTGATGATGTAAATTTCTCTGAAACTAGAATTCGACGATGGGCCTTCATAATGCGATAAACCCAAACTATATCGTATGTAAAAAAAACGATAAACATGGTTTAGAGAATTAGACCTCTTTAAAATATCAAGGTTAGCATTTCAGGTAAACAAGACGATACATTTGATTGAGCTCAAAAAGTGTCACAATTGATGTTATGGTGCTTGTACACGGCGCTAGTAGCATGCGTATGTTGTGCACTGGCGTAAGTAATATACACCGAGCAATCGCACGAGTGACGCTCTTAGCAGATCCAAATACCTCCGTCACAGGTGGCATATTAACTTCCGCGAGCCTCCCGCTCAAGTAGATCATTCCAAGTACTTTTTAAGCGCCTCTGTGAGTGGAGCGCTGTAGGGGCTTCATCATTGGAGAATTGGGGCTTTCAGACTCTGGATCATACCTAATATGGACAAGGGACGTCGGGCTTGGTTTAGTGGGTATGTTCTGAACTCTGCGGAGAGATGTCATAAAAATAAACATAAGCATAATGCACGTACCTAAGCACCTATAACATCAGCTCTCTTTTTGCAGCTCGAGTTCCATCCGAAAATCAATTGGAAGCAGCGAAGAGATTGATCGAAAAAGGCGTGGAGCTGGGTTACATCGCTCCCGACTACAAGCTAATCGGCCACCGGCAGGCTTCAGAGACGGAGTGCCCCGGCGAGGCCCTGTTCAACGAAATATCTACGTGGAAGAACTTCACACCGATGTAAATTGTCATTACCTACTATTATTTTTATGGCTATCCAACTTACTTATTCTTGATAATAAAACTTTTTCTTATTCTTTATACATGTATCCGAAACAAGCGGTCTCTCTATCCGAAACTCTATTGTTATATTTATTCTATCTCTATCGTTATATCTATTCTCTCTATTGTATAACTTAACAAATGCACAATACAAGCTGTTGTATAATTTCTGAGTCTATGCGGAAAGAATTTGAAGGTGTTCAAGGTGTGTTAGTGTAGTCTTATTCGACTACTGACTCAATGTAAATTATCCTTTTATCCTATCGGACAAATTCGGATCTTTTATTTTGTATGAGATTAAGACCACATGTAGGTACTATTTTGATTCCTATTTTTAAGGCATTTTAACCTTAAATTTAAGATTCAACCCATTTGGAGTACAAGATTGAAATGAAAATAAAAATCTTTTCGCTCGTCTCTATAATGAATTGCATTTTGTACGGACCGATTAAGCTTTTCAATGTTTTTTTTTACCTACTGTCCGAGTTGTTGAAAGGTAATATTATTTTTAAAATAAATAAATAAAATTTTATTGACAATACTACAACATTATTATTATACTTTCATGTGTGTGTGCGGGTAGCCTAAGTTTGTGTTTATGTTGTTGTTTATAAACATAATTGAAACTTACTGTGATAATAGTTAATTTATTATTATTGTACTTATAAGTCTCTGTATTCTACTTATAACTGTGTATCAATCACAAAGCAAATAATGAGTCTATTTCATGGCATTTTAACGATTAAATATAAACTCTATTGTTGTAAGTACTTATTTTTTAAAACTATTTATAATAAAACGTACACAAGAAACCATATTTATTTATTTCAACTTTCACAATATTGAGTGTCTAGTAGACCTATCTACTAGACACTCAATATACTCTCAATATACTGCATAGTAAATATTTGAATCAACTGTAACATGGGTGGGTCCCATGAAATGCTATCAAATAATAATGTCTCACGTCTTACATGTAATAAGAAAGGCGATAATGTAAATTAAAAAGTACAGAACCCAGTATTAGTCGTTCGAGCACATGAAATAAAGAGCTCTATCTAAGGACTAAAATGGGCTTATTACACTTTCCTAGTTAGGATCCGATTTAAGCATACATTGCTTTCTTTGAGCTCATTTTTAGCAAGTTATGCAATCAAATAAGCAATGTATGCTTAAATCGGATCCTAACTAGGATAAGGACTTTCATATATTAATGGCAACTTTACGTAATCTGTCAGATAGATATCAATAAGATTTACAGCTTAATTCCTAACACTATTATGCTTATTAGAAGCTTTTCATGAACTACACAGTCAGACCATTTGGAATGGTAGCAAAAAACTCAATTAGCTCCCTGCTTTTAGCCTATGCCTTATTTACATTTTTTTGATTAGCAGGCAAAGAAAAAGTTAAGTTAAGTACTTTATACTATTAAATGTGTTTAAGGTCATAAGTCTTTCAGTCGAATACGAAAGATGTCCGAATGACAGGTCACTAATATCACAGTTTAAAACTGTGTTAATATCAATTATTTTGTATGAACCCAAGTGTCAATTTTTTTCAAGAAGTGCAATTTAAGAGTCAATCATAGAACTTCCTGAAGGAAGCAGAACTATGGTTTTTACGCAGAGAGTCTTATTAGTTGTTAAAAATAATGATTTAGGTAAATAGGTGATTGTAAATATATAACATAACAATATGATACCTTAGTTATGCATACATATTAACATTTCAATACTAGGTTGGTGGTGCCCAAAGTAGAATCCACCACGACGGCGTTTCGCGGAATAATGAGTTCAAACCGACTACCAGATTCTAGAAAACACTGTGGCTTACCCCTATTCCAGTTGGTCTCTGTATGTAGTCGGTGGACTTCCTGAGCTAGCTCGAAGGAAGCCGCGGCTCCCGAAGGGTTGGTGTCAATCCAACGATGGAGACCGGAGCACTACATAGGCCTATTAGGCCACCATCACTCACTTCGCCGACACTAAAACTTTGCCACTATTCACCGACACTAAAACTTGGCGGATCTTCGCACTCACAAATTAGGTGCGCCGCGCAAAACCTATTTGTTATATATTTCTCGAAACGAAAACGCGCCGCCCGGTAACATAACCTATTTCAATGTCAACTTCAACTTCTTTATATATGGCAATTATTTCAATGTCATTCCGTATTCGACTCGACTGACATGTTACATGCGGCCGGCCGCCACAGTCTCTCACTGCACAGACTATAATGCAGTGTTGCCACTCGCTCTTCCTCGAGCGTAAACATGGTATTTTTGCAACATTCTACTATATTGTTGTTTACTTACACATTTATTCAATAGTATCTTCTGGAAGGATAACGTCCGGGAGCAAAGCCTACCAAAAGCGAATGCTACGGTATCTACCAATTTCACTTTTCTAGCATCGTAGCTCGACTCTTGTAGTGTAGGTACGACGTTATATCGAGACTCAATATTTTTATCGTAAAATTGATAGCACCATGTCCACCACAGCTCATATACGTCCCCACCGAGGGGCACGAGCCTACGCTAACATGTTAGGGCGATTAGTCAAACTCAGTCAAACCACGCTCGCCCAGTGCGAATTGGTTGACTTCACATACACCTTTGAATTACTTCGCAGGTGTATGCAGGTTTCCTCACGATATTTTCCTTCACCGTAGGAGCGTCAGATAAATGTACCTACATATGAAATTCGTGAGTGTCGGTGGCGCTGTGGTCTCGGCACTGGACTGTGCCCCGAGTAGAATCGGGAGGCCCGCGATCGATCCTGCCATGTACCAATGTGTTTTTCGTTTCACGATAGCACTATGCTGGCTCTGAAATGACTATTCTGCGGCCGTGCACAGGAAGCAGAGCATTGTGTAGGGTATGAACTAGATGGGGAGTGGGGACCTGGGTATGTCCTTGATATTGTCGAAGCCCTGTGTGTGGCAGCAGACGATGCGACGACCCACCTGTAGGATTACTCTTGATTTTAATTCCGATCTTTTGTACGCTTGAGTTTCCACATTGACGCTAAATTGGACCGGTATTGCGTAGATTTTGAGTGAACCAAACTTAGTGCTATTTAATTTTCGACCAATCAGAACGCCACATTATCACGTCATCGAACAGTTAAGAGGCAATAGAGGCTCACCAATTGGTCGATCACAACGGTTTAGTTTCGATTCGTCTGTAAGTTATTAGTAGAATTGGTCCCCAGCTAGCAACGCCCCCACTGATCGCTGTTGACTAATGTTCACTAATGCTCACCGCAACATAACATTGTCAGGGGGCTTTACCGTGTAAACAAGGTTGAAATAAAGACACAGCTAATTGTAGCATATCATGGTATGGAAGCTGGGGGCCTAGACAAGTGGCAATCGTTTAGCGAAACGATATCTAAATTCGTCATCGTAGACAGCGTGACAGGACTGTAGCGATCGCTGTGTCGAATTGTTCTTTCTATAAGAAAACAAAATATTGGTTATCTACTCAATACAAAATAACGGCCACCTTATGTTATTATTAGTATCCTAATAAATGCTAAAATAAATAATTAAATTTAATATTTTCATTTCATTGTTAACAAAAACGAGTTATTTTGAGTAGTATATGAAAGTAACGAAAAAAGAATTCGTTTCTTTGTCAATTCGTTGCGAATCCAATACAGTGTCTACCAATTTACCTACATATCGATTTTCCGAACGATTTTTGTAGGTAACTCATCGGTAATCGGCCATTGTATAGATTTGATAACTCTGTTTAATTAAAACTATTTTTTTATGTGTTTAACATTCTGTAACGTCGTCGTCTGAGTGATCTTGGTATATTTGTTGAATAAATTAACCAAAACTCCATTATTCCGCTTTTCTTCATAAGTCGTCCAGTTTGATAACGATTGCCGATTAGTTACAAAATCACCACTCTGCAGGCCAATTATGGATCTTTCATCGTATGACATGGTATAAATTTGAGAAAAAGAAGTCATGAAATGCTGCATTTCGTATTACCGATCTGCAATGATATCATCACTATGGCATAATTTTAATGATGTCATCATAAAGTAATGAAAAACTGATCAAAAATCTGACCGGAACTCGTATTTTTCGTTTTGCAATTATGATATCCTACGATATCATTTGCAAAACCATGAGATCGGTAATAGGCCCCCTGCGATTTAGCGATGGCATGTGTCAATCCTTTTTTTTTTTTGTCGGGGGGAAATGCGTAAGCGTACCGTACCCGCCGTTGGCTAGACGGCAGGCGTGTGTGGGGCTGGCCCGGCGAAGTTCCAGGCCGACCCACTAAACCCCCCGGTGTTCTCCCTGCCCTTGTGGGCGCGCATGGTAAGGTCCACATTGCGACTACCACTACCAGCGCGCCCGGGCAAGCCCGACCACCGGTCGGGCTATCGCCGAGGGGGGATTGCCCGAGAACACCAGAGCAATCCCCAGACGGAAGGCCTTACGGCGGCGTGCACGGGGCCAACCATGCACGCAGGCCTCCACGGCAGGGTCATTAGACGGGCATTGCTTGCGCGAATGCCCGCCTTCGCCTGCCTATCCGTCTGCGGCGGAGGGGAGCGGCTTGGGGATCTTCCTCTCGCTCCCTCTCCGCAGCCTTCTTCTGCGAAATTACTTCTTCGCAGAAGGAGGCCACAGCCTCCCATTCCGCCTCGCCGCGGAGCATAGCCACGACCATGCTCGGCAGCGAGAGGTCTCCGCCTCCCAGCGCAGCGTTAAGTTCGCTGCGCTGGGGTCGCCAGGCCGGGCACACCAACAAGGTGTGCTCGGCAGTATCGTCGGGAGCGTCGCAGTGGTGACACCGCGGCGTTTCCTCCCGACGCGCGACTCGGTGCAGGTAGTGACCGAAGCAGCCATGCCCGGTCAGTACCTGCACCATGCGGAACGTGAGGCTGCCCAACCCACTCCTCCAACACCGGACGGATCGCGTCGATCGTCCGGTGGCCGGCAGCTGGGGAGGCGAGTGCCACACCCCACTGACGCAGAGCCTCCCTCTGCGCCAGGGTACGAATCCGCTCCACTTCCTGTGGAGCGGATCGTCCCCCCCGTTCCCGAGTAGCAACCCGATGTCGATACACCTCCGCGAGGACGCGTGCATCGACATGCCACGGCGTTTGGCCCGCTAGAACGCAGGCCGCGCCATGACTGACCGTGCGATAAGCTCGCACGGCCCGGGTCGCTATGACCCTCTGCGGACGTCGCAAGAGGGCCACCGTTCGGGAGGAGAGGCACTCTGCCCATACCGGGGCTCCATAGAGTGCCATCGACCGTATTACCCCGTGATACAGTCGACGGCACGCCGATCCTGGACCTCCCACATTAGGGAGGACCCGTCCAAGTGCGGCTGCAGCGGCGCACAGCCTTGGAGCGAGGAGCTTAAAATGCTCCTCGAAACTCCATCGGCATGTGTCAATCCTATACATTTTTTTTCGTTTCTAGCTTCGTTATCGTTTCTAAATTGTTACTTTGTCTAGGCCTAGATTTAGGTTATAACTACAGTCCAAGTACGTAACCGACCGTAGACATCGGGAACACATGATATTAGGTATATCGCTGAAACACGCGACTGCATTCAAAAAAATATCTTATTTATTTATTTTACGATTTATTTTATACAATGATACATAAACAACACAAACAACATATTTTGCACAAAAAGGTTGCCTTTACCTTTCGTAGTTAGCACGAAAACGAGTAATACATAGAATACCTACATTGCATAATTTTTCTCCCAGTAATAGCATATTTAGGAAATCACGCAAACTAATAACCGGACTTACTATGTTAAATAACACTATATTGGCTTGCAAGCTTACTGAAGTAGGTAGCTGACAGACAACGACAATTTTCAATAATTATAATTAGCATGTAATAATATAGATAATCATAATTATCATAATGGCCACTGCATCACAGTATTTCCCCTTTAAATTCTACCTAGATTCAGATTACCTACACCAACATCAACATGACATTTCATAAAAATATTATTGTTTTAGGTATGGTTAACAATAGTATGTAAGCTAAATAAAAAGTATTCAAGCGCTTCAAAACGGCTTCAACTGAGTTCAACTAGTTGGCTAATTCTATTCTTTTTTGGTTGTGTTTTTCATTGTAGGTAGACAACGTTTGTACAAATGAAAATATTAAAATTGTCTAAAATTGTGGAACAGTTAAAAGTTTGGCTTCAAAATTGTTCTTATGAAGCGATTAAATTTTCCTTAAACAGAAGGCATATTGATTTTGAGTTGATTTTTTCAGTTCAGTAAGTTTTTTGGTGCGTGGAGCACTTCGCAAAATGTGTACTTTTTTAAGATGTGATGGATTTGGAAAATTGGCCTCAAAATTAAAAATCTTTGGTTTGGCATTTTCGACAAAATAGCGTTAAAAAGTTACAGAAAATAGTAAAAAGTTTACCTTAAACTATTATTGATTTGATTATGGATTAGGTACGTCTTACTTCTACTAGGAGCTTGGTGGCGCATTGGCGCTTGCGCTCAGCGAACGTTTGCTAAGGTTAAGCAACGTTGGCTGTGCTCAGTCCTGTGATAGGTGACCAAAATACGAAACATCTCGAGCTTCTCCGTGTTTCGGTTCTGGATGTCTACTATAAAATGTTCGTCCGTAATTTCGGGCCCGTCCGTAACCCGAACGAAGTACGTGACTCGTAGCTACCACGAACTATTTTCGGATTCGTAGGTTAAGTACGGACGCATTGACAAGTTACGTGAACGAATGATTGAAAAAGGTAGTAGAAAAATAATAAAAAATATTTGTATTTAAACAGTTTTGATTTAATGCCTAAACTACAGTAATGATTAGCGGAAAGTTGAGTATGTTATTAAAACTGCCAATTTTTAACAAAAACATTTTGTTAATACACTTTAACGCGCCATGACAGCCCGGGCTCTTAGTCTGTGGCAAAGTGGCCCCCGGCAAGTGATAAACCAACCTAATCAGAATGTCACGTTCCACTAATAACATTTTAATGTTAAGGGGATATTTCCTGCTGCAGCATTATACACCTAAATAGCTTTTGCTGCTTTTGTTTATTTACGTTTTTTGTGATTACATTTATAAGTGTGTCGGAGTTATTTTTTGCTTTTGTTCACATGAAGTCATAGTATACTTTCATTCATTGCCCGTGGTCCAACTGTGTAGTCCAACTGGTAGTACCACGGGCATTTTATTTTGCCCGTGGTGCTATCAGTAGGACTAAAACAATAAAATAATTACATTACATGGGCATTGCACCTACTGTTCGGGTAGTACAGTCATCGCCAATTTTCAAGTGTTTCCTACGACTCGCACCTCGCACTGAATTTAAGTTGAATGCCATAACTTCAACAAATATTATATAGTTAACTTATTATACTTAAGTACACCTTCTTAGTAGTCAAATAAAACCCAAACTGGTGTAAAATTGACAATAACTCACTTATTTCTGGAATAAAATGTTAATCCGAAACTCTTACGGTAGCACTTGAGTTCTCGTGAGAAGTGAGGTTAAACGCCCGAAAAACTATATGTCAAAATACAATTTTCGTGTCGGGTTCGAGTGATCTGATCATAGTAAGCGATCCGTAACAGTAACGTCAAACTCCGATTTCGTTCCGTTGACGGGCCCGTAGTATTTTCGTGGTAAGAAACAGCCCGAAATTACGGAGTTCGTTCGGGTTTCGTGTGTTCATTGTAGACCCCCTGCTCCTGATCTCGCCCGGATCGTGTGGGCTAACCGTCCCATTGGACTATGATGCGAGTGAAGGAACAGAGAGTAGGATTGTGTTATAGAATATGTTGAAATTGTTCTATTCTTCTTGCGTTTTCGCAAATATATACACAGAAAATTATGTACAGAGTTTTATTCACAATATTTACAAATACGATTTAATTCTGATGGAGGCAAATTATTAACAAATAATAAAATTCGTAATTACTACGTGCGCCGAAAAACATCAGTAAATATCGAGAGAAAAAATGTTTCACTTCTCAACTGTCATTTGTTTTTCATATAAGTAATGTAGTGGCCAGGTCTCGAATGAGGTTAGTTTCACTATGATAGTACAATATGACAGTAGGTTAGTTAGGAACTTAATAATTTATACAATGCATATTTATGTTTTAATTCTATCTTGTAAATATGTACATAGTGTTTTAAGTAATGTTAGTTTTTAAGGTAACTAGAATTTTAGATTTTTATAATGTAACTAAAAACTATGTATTTACAATTAATATACAATATATACAAAATATCTAAATATTTGTAATGTTCAAGGTGGCGCATGCCACATCACTCCCCTGCCGAGACAGTTTCACTGTCGATAGTAATCGGGAAATCTAACTACTCTTCCACTTCTAGTTTTTCTTTCAGCAACCGGTGGAGAAGAAGATGGACTACTTGTAGAAGATTCAGGAAGAACCGGAGAAGGATCATCATCAACCAGGTAAGCTGGTTTCAGTCTGTCAATCGTGACATTCAATTCCCTTCCTTGTACATTCAATTTAAATGTCTTAGGATTCCTCTCCAGTACTTTGTACGGTCCGGTGTAAGGCGATTCCATGGACTTTTTAACTGGACCTTGGCGTAAAAATACATATTCTGACGTGAAGATATCAGCAGGTAAGTAAAATGTTTTCTTACAGTGCCAGGCAGCTGGAGTTGGCGATAGCTTGGAGATGTGATTACGAAGTCGCTCTGTAAAACTAGCGATATCAGTGAACAGGTGAGTATCCGGTGTGAAAAATTCACCGGGAAGACGAAGTGTCTCTCCATAAACGAGTTCCGCTGCAGATGCCTTGAGATCAGCCTTCCAAGCACTTCTTATACCGAGCAGAACCAATGGAAGAACTTCAGTCCATCTTGGATTATTGTGACACATGATGGCTGCTTTAAGCTGTCTATGTAGTCTCTCAACCATACCATTTGCAGCTGGATGGTAAGCTGTAGTAAGATTGTGTGTAGCTCCAAGAATATTGCATACTTTATGGAATAACTGAGAGTCGAACTGCTTACCGCGGTCAGTTGTTATGGTGTGAGGGCACCCAAAGCGAGCAACCCAGCCAGATATGAATGTATGAGCACAAGATTCTGCGGTGATGTCTTCTAATGGGTATGCTTCGGGCCATCTGGTGAAACGGTCAATGACGGTAAGACAATATCGAAAGTTAGATGAAAAAGGTAATGGACCAACGATATCCATATGGATGTGAGAAAAACGATGAGTAGGTGAAGGGAACTGTGTCAGTGGAGAAAAAGTATGTCGTGAAATTTTATTGCGCTGACATTCAACACATTGCTTAGCCCAATTCTTACAGTCTCGTCGAATATATGGCCATACATATCGTTCCGATACAAGTTTGGACGTGGCATTTGGACTAGGATGGCTAAGATTATGAACGCTGTCGAAAAGTTTCCGGCGAAATTGCGGTGTTATGAATGGTCTAGGCCGAGATGTTGAGAGATCACAGTAAATATTAGCCTCTTGCGTCAGAACTTTCTTTAGTTTAAGCGCAGTGTCCTTCACAAGTAAGTTTTGAAGCTCTGGATCTTCTTTTTGCTTCATTTCTAGGTCCTTATAGTCTATTACACTTGCAATGCTCTCCAGGCGAGAGAACGCATCAGCAACAACGTTATCTTTACCAGTTAAGTGATGAATACTAGTGGTAAATTGCGCGATGTAATCAAGATAACGTTGTTGACGAGGGGAGCAATTATCTCTTCTTGTGGTGTAAGCATAGGTGATAGGCTTATGGTCGGTGAACACTTTAAATGTTCGCGCCTCAACCATGTACCGGAAATAGCGAATCCCTTCATAAATCGCTAGCAACTCTCTGTCATACGGGCTGTATTTTCGTTGAGCCGGCGAAAGCTTTCGGGAAAAGAGCCCCAAGGGTTCCCAAATGTTATGACGCCTTTGTTGGAGAACTGCTCCAATAGCCACATCAGAAGCATCCGTGAATAGAGCTAACTCAGCTTGTAAATCTGGATGTGAGATGAGTGTGATGTTAGATAGGCTAGTCTTGCTGTCCTCAAAAGCCTTATGAAGCTCCGGAGTCATCTGGATAGGTGTAGATCCTTTGATTTTAGGACCAGAGAGAACTTGATGTAATGGTCCCTGAATTTGAGCGGCACCAGGGAGAAACTTTCTGTAAAAATTTAACATCCCCAGAAACCTTCTTAACTCCTTTGCTGTCTTGGGAACTGGGTACTCCTGAATGGCTTTTACCTTATCCGTAAGAGGCTGTATACCATCTGCAGACACGTGATAACCCAGAAAATCGACTTCTTTAACACCAAATATGGACTTCGAAGTGTTTATCACAATGCCATACTTTTTAAACCGCTCAAAAATAATCTCCAGGTGTTGCAGGTGTTCCTTTTCTCCCCCTTGTGTAAAAACAAGAATGTCATCGATATATCCGTAAGCGTGATCAATCCCCTGAAGAACCTCATCTATAAACCTTTGAAAGGTTTGCGCTGCGTTTCTCAAACCAAATGTCATATATGGGAACTCAAAAAGCCCAAATGGAGTGGTTATTGCCGTTTTAGGGATATCTTCTTCAAAAACCGGGATTTGATTATAAGCTTTGACTAGATCTATCTTGGAGAATATTTGACACCCTGACAGCTGGTATGCGAAATCGTGAATATGCCTTACTGGATAACGATCGGGAATTGTTCTGGCGTTTAATGCTCGGTAGTCTCCACAGGGACGCCATCCTGCGTCTTTCTTGGGTACCATGTGGAGTGGAGAAGACCATGGACTTTCAGAACGACGAGCTGTGCCACTTTTAATCATGTCCTCAAATTCCTTTTTGGCAATCACGAGACGGTCAGGAGCCAAACGCCTTGGACGTGAGAAAACTGGTGGTCCTGGAGTGATTCGGATATGGTGCTTGGTGTTATGATGAGAACCAGTTGATGAACCTGCTGGCCTTGAAATTTCAGGGTAGCGTCGCAAAAGCTCATGATAAACCGAATTTTCAGTAAACGTCTTGACGGAAAGAAGTTCGTGACCTTTTGTATGAGATGATGGCGCGGTAACTGATAAATTGGTAAGAGAATCCAGCAATCGCTGTTGTTGGCAGTCAACCAGCAAGCCATAATAACTTAAAAAGTCAACCCCTATGATGGGTTTTGAAACATCAGCAATAATGAATTTCCATGTAAACTGACGGCGAAGTCCGAGATTGAGACTTATCAGAGTAGTTCCGTAAGTAGGTATCGGGGTTCCGTTTGCAGCTACTAACTCATATTCTGACTTCATATGTTTACCTCGAAGAAGACTTCTCGGATAAGCGCAAACATCGGAGCCTGTATCAACAAGGTATTGTATCTTAGAGTTAGTGTCAGTTACAAAGAGACGGCCTTTACAGGTTAAGCAGTCACCAGCCGCCATTATTGACTGCTCTTGCAGTTTTCCGGCTTAAAATCACACGGCTTAATACATTTTATTGCCTTATTACCAAATTTATTGTGATAGTAACACAGCGGGTACTTGCGGTAGCTGGAGCTCGATCTGGTTGAAGAACGTTGTCGCTGACCGACCGCCGATCTGCATGAAGAACGAGAGTTTCGCTGTACCTGTGTTGACAGAGCTTGTACTTGCAGAGTGAGAGATTCTATTTGCTTTGCCATGTTGTCAATTACTGGGCTGGAAACGGTAGCAGAAGTACTGGCTACTTGGGATGACTGAGGTACTATATCATAAATTTTGTCCGCTAGTTCCGCTAATTCTTCCAATGATAAGCTCGGCTGTGATGCAACCACAGTTTGAATACTACTTGGGAGCCTACTTGTCCATATGGTTTTTAAAAAATCGGATGGTACGTCTGCACCGGCCAAGTGTCGAAGATGACGCAAAAATTGTGTAGGTTTTCGGTCCCCAAGCTCTTCATGTAAGAGTAATTGTTTGACTTTCTTTTCCTTCGAAACGGACAGACGTTTGATTAGCTCTGTTTTTAATTTTTCGTACTTATTAGTAGGTGGCGGCGATAGCAAAATGTCCTCTACCTCAGATGCAAATTGATGTTCCAACTGCGAAGCTACATAGTAGAACTTGGTTTCGTCTTTAGTAATATTTGAAATAATGAACTGACCTTCCATCTGTGAAAACCATAGCGCCGCACTATGTGGAGATCGAGTCGGTTTCGGGTCATAAATCTATAACTTCCATGTTTTTATAGATATACAGCTGATTTTTTTTTAGGTAATCTGAGATAAACGTACTTTAAAATAATATACAGTCTATGCATATAAAAATATATTTAATAATTGTAAAAAAATACAAAACATGAAATATTGAAAAATTATCATAAATTTACGACTAATTTTAAACAATGTGACCTAAATGTTATAATTAATACAAAATAAACACATAAAATTACTCTTATTAATGAAATATAATAAGAAAAAGAAAATAACATAGAATTATATTATTCTACTAGCTCTACAGCTTCATCTATAAGTTCCATAGACTTTTTATTGGAAGGTTTTCTTAAACTTGTTATGTAAGGGTCTGAAGTGTACAAAAGTGTATGTAAAACGTCTTCATTTGTAGCTACTCTAGAGCATTTTCTAGCATGATGAAGTCTGAATCGTTTATAGTCTTTGTTCCTTGATTCCTGGGCATCTTCGGAGAGCTGTCCAAGAGGTAACACTGAATAATGCCGAATTACAGTTTCCCCATGAATTAGGACTTTATGGACAGATGATGGCATATAATACCACATATATTTACTAACATATCGTTGTGCTGTATTGAAAGCATACTGTCCAAATTTCGTAGCATTAATTACTTTTCCGCTAGACATAACTTGAAGTAAAACATAAAATCGTTTTATCAATTCCTCATCCACACCGGTAATTTCTGCAGTGCACTGATAATTTTGAAAAAATCGTCTAGCTGTATTACCGTCATTACTGTTACCAGAACCTTGCTTAGGTTTATCTATATTTAAACCAAGTTCTTCTCTGAACCTTCTTTGTACATATGTCTTCTTTTGTTTTTTCAAATCTTTATTTTCTGTCGTTGTAGCAGACCATTTTTCAAAGCCTACATTATAAGATATATGTAAAATTAGTTCCATAAATCTAATCCAGCAATGTAAAGTCGAAAGCCCATATTGATAAGAATTTTCGTCAACAGGTTTATTTTGTACTTTTTCTAAATTGTTCATCTCTGTAGGTCTTGCACCACAAATAGTACATACAGCACCTGATGAAGTTTCTGACAAAACTTGAGCCACTTTCCCGTCAACCATTGTCAAAATTAATGTGTGTTTGATTGCAATACTTTCACCATTTTTATTGATTAAGCTTGTTGTGAGAGCGTTTCTTTGAGCTATAATTTCATTAACTACACTTGTAGTTTTCTCTGGTGTCTCTTTTGAAAATTCTATTAAAATGGGCCTACAAAATCTTACTGATGATGGAACAGGGTTTTCCCACAAAGTTTCATTTGTATTAATATCAACAAGTTTCAGAGGTACTAATGAAGATATAAATAAATTTGTGTCAGAAATTAACTCATCCTCTTCAGTTAAGACTTGCTTGTATTCACTTTGTCCGCTTGAGCCATCACAGCCCCATTTCGAATACAGCATTAAATGTTTTTTGCCAGCTTTGTATACACCATTGATTTTCAAAATTCTTGCAATAGTGTGATCCAGCAGATCTTGCAGTTTTATTTTTGCTGTAATATTATTAATTTCTATGCTTGATCTTGGTGGGTAGCACATTCCTTTAGCTTCCTGAATTGATTTATATGACGGAAATAATACGCAGTTCTTCGCAATTAAGCAATTTCTCATGTTTCGATACTGTGCCATGTTAAGGTCCAACTCTATAAAAATACTGAGAGCTTCATCTTTAGAGTACGCTGTTAAATGTGCCGGTTCATTTAAAAGATTTTGACGTATTTCACTTTTTTTATCTATGGGTAATACTCGTAAAATTTCGACAATGAATGCTTCTTCCGTTTCCCCTTGAGATCTCAATCCTTGAAGATATGAATTCAGTATAAAATCAAGGCCACATGTTTCAAGCAACTCCTTGTTTTTTCGTCTTTGTGTTCTATCGGAACTGTCTTCGTAGGTTTTAGAAGGGCGTCCTCGCTTCCCCGTCGATGTCGAAGGTTCAGATTCACAAGTAGGATCTTCCAGATTTACTGTGAATGTGGCATTCAACCACAGGCTATTCTGATTTAAAAAAATTTCTTTATTTCTGCCAGATTTAGTGTAGCGTTGACGAAAGTTCGTAATAAGATTTTTTTGTACACTCGCGACAATTTTAGCGATATTTGCCTCAGAAAAGTTGATAAAATTATTCCGTATATAACTTGTTAAAGCAACAACATAATTCCCGTCACTTTCAATCAAAACAAGACATAGGTCGCGTCTGGTACATTGGAATTCATTCATTGCGAGAGAGTAGGTGGTTAGATACACTTTTAATAACGACAATAACGAACGAAAAACAGTATGTAATTATTCAGTATGCAGATGCTCTATTTTATATTAAATAACTGATTTGAAACGTGTGCAAAGTATGGGAATAAAAACTATTTATCCTTATGTGGTTACTCGGTTTCCTATGTGTTTTATTGATAATTTATTTTGTAGGCGAACTAAAAATGGTGAGAAATACTCGATACATTATCAAAACATAAACCGCAATTAATAATATATCACAAGTGTAACCTATATCAACTAATAAAACAAATAGACACTAGAAACAATTCACCCACGTATTTTTAAGAAATTATTACTATTTCATGTTATGATAGATAGCATTATGTTGTGCAATGAAGTTGCAACTTTTTTTTTCTTCCTGTATAAAAATATTAAATTTCCTATCAAATAACATCATTTACAGACCTTCGGCAAATTTCGGCAACTGTCAAAACTCTAATTGAAAGTTTCAGATACGCAAAAATGATATGTCATGAGATAAATATTTCTAGTAAATATATTCATAAATATATAGCATATTTGTGTATACCAAAAAAAAGTATATATTATAAGCTTTCTAAAATGGTATAATACTTGTATAATTTTCATTGCTAGCTTACTAGAAAATCATCCTGAAAAAAATACAAATTATGATGTTTTCGTGATAATTTTTCAATCATCGTATTTAGATGCTCTTTACTATAAAAAAGTACTAGTTACATACATAATTTATACATAATATAGTAGATCAACTTCTTAGCTATAGTTTGAGGTATAATACAAGTACCTGCGCCGATTTTTACAAAATGTATTTATGGCCAAGCTCTCTTAGGCACCTCCACATAGTGCGCCGGTTTTTCAGGCCAAAACGGCGGAATTCGCACGCCGACGCGGCAAATATCAGCAAAAACTTGCCCAGAACTTCCTTCGGAAAATGCGCTGTTGTTCGCGTCGTGAGACTCGTGAGCCATTTTATAAAATAGTCTTCAATCTTCTTAAAATAATTATATGTACAGTACTTACAAAGTCGCCAACAATGTATAATAGGCTAAATCAGGGGTCACCACTATAGAATATGTTGAAATTGTTCTATTCTTCTTGCGTTTTCGCAAATATATACACAGAAAATTATGTACAGAGTTTTATTCACAATATTTACAAATACGATTTAATTCTGATGGAGGCAAATTATTAACAAATAATAAAATTCGTAATTACTACGTGCGCCGAAAAACATCAGTAAATATCGAGAGAAAAAATGTTTCACTTCTCAACTGTCATTTGTTTTTCATATAAGTAATGTAGTGGCCAGGTCTCGAATGAGGTTGGTTTCACTATGATAGTACAATATGACAGTAGGTTAGTTAGGAACTTAATAATTTATACAATGCATATTTATGTTTTAATTCTATCTTGTAAATATGTACATAGTGTTTTAAGTAATGTTAGTTTTTAAGGTAACTAGAATTTTAGATTTTTATAATGTAACTAAAAACTATGTATTTACAATTAATATACAATATATACAAAATATCTAAATATTTGTAATGTTCAAGGTGGCGCATGCCACAGTGTTTGCGTAGTCACTGGTGTATGTACTATAATATCTCTCGCGCAATGGCTAGTCTTTGTTGAGATTGGCCGTCGTGACCGAATATCGGTTAGGAGGATGTGATTATTAATACGTCTTACTTATGCAATAAATGCTTAGGGGGCCGTTCGAAACCCCGTGAAGTTTTCACTCGGTAAAAAAGAAAAGGATAGATATATTGCGAGAAAGAGAAGTTTAACTGGTTTTCAAACGCTAGCGAGTGATATTCGCACTTCACGAGATTTCAAACGGGTTCTGTCAGTTAAAAACGAAAAGAAGAGTTCTTGTGTTTTGCAACGCAAACTAGCTTTATTTTACAACTGCACAAAGCTTTACTTAACATTTGTAAACTTTAACTTCAACTTACAAACGAAATCAGTAACCACAGATCACAGAACAGTCAACTGTCAATGGGGGTGATTCTGAAGCGACCACCTAAAACTATAACTAAATAAAACTAGAGATAGAAATGTCAATCACCGTTTGGTATCCAGAACTCACAAGTTAACTCTAAAATTAAGAGTGACGTTACTAAACTACTCAATTTAGTGTTAGGTGTTATTTTCGTATTCTGACATGCTTCCTAAATGTAATTTTTTCTATAATTTTAAATACATATGTCAAACTAATTTTAGGAGGTGAATTTTTAGGTGCCGTCTAAATTTATCTTGTTACTTTTCAACGATTTTCTAATATTACCGAAATCAATTTTTTTTGTGCAACTTGCCAAATGGATGATGAATTGGTTGTTATGGCATTTATAAGGAAAGGCTTTTATAGCATCAATTGCCAAGTCGTGAGTTGTAATTTGTTTGTTCCCAAGTAGTCTTAGTAGTACTGACATTTAGATGATAGGTAGGTTATGTATGTATGTATTTACTCTTACAACAGAAATTAATATTCTATCTGCAGATAGAAGTATGCCTATCTAAAATTTGTTGCCTAGCAATTACTATTATTTGTCAATAAATAACAGCGGTTATTATGAAAAGAAAACAAAAATTACAAATGAAACAAAATACGCAATTTTAAAATTCAGAGGAAGTCACGAAGTACCTATCTATACAACTACAGACTACCACGTATTTTTTTTTATTTCATGGCATAGGCGCGAAGCCATCACAATCGCAGAATAAATGTCGAATAATTTTTCTTTTGTGATAAAATGAATGATAAATAATAAAATTTCTTTTCTGTTATTTACAAATACGATCAAATCTTAAATTAATAATTTCTGATAGTAAAATTAGTAGAATATAGCTGTTTTTAATGTTTCTAAATTATCCCGTTTTTCTACAGCACTAGGTGTATTTATAATCTGTGTATTCAATTTAAGAAATTGTCAAATACAGTTTAAATTAAGAGAGTCCGGCATTTCAGAATACGAATTACCTAAAACTAATTTAAAATTATATGTTTAATTTTAGTTTTAGTTTTAGTGCAGGTAACTTCAGAATTACCCCCAATGTCAGGTAAAATTTAACGCTGACTGGGGGCCGTGAGAAATTCACTCCTGTCAGGCGAAAATTACTCTGCACTAATGCGTTCAGAAATACGAGCGGAGTAATTCGTCGGTTAACTTCGGTTTCACTCGGGTGGTTCTCGAACGCTATCGGGTGAAATTCACTCTACCCCGAGTAAATATTACTCGTTTTCAAGCGCACCCTAAGTATGTAATTTACTTAAACTAACATCCTCCAAAAACTTAAGGATTTTTAAATGCATTATACCTAGTCTGCAATAGAAAGAAGGTAGATAGAGGGAATAGATGGACTTTTAGGCTTATTTTAACCGTGTAAAACATAGCATTCCTACAGGTAAATCAATACCTACACACGGACGAAGCTACTGACGGAAAGCTAGCTTTACTAAAATATTTAAAACTCCTAATTTTATATGCTAATTAAATTAACCTACCTAATACCAACACGATGATGCTTGAATGGAGTATTAATGAAAATGAGACAAGAAAAGAATTTTAGAAGAATGTACATATAAAAGTGCTTTAAAATTAACAGGATCCTTGAAGGTCCAGTCAACAGTCCGTGAAGTTTTTTAAACCAAATCGATGGCCCACATGCATATAATGGCCCACCTGGTGATACGCTCCGTATTAACCGGAGGGAGACTCTGTACTAGGGTCGTCTGCTTGAGTACCTCCGTCTTACCTATTTATGTCGCAAAGCAGCAGTGCTTGCATTGTTGTGTTCTGGTTTGAAGGGTAAGATGTATGGCGGTGAAATTACTGGCTACCGTGTTACATCTGATATCACAAGTTGGCAACGTACAATGTGGTTCTTGTGGGGTTTGCAGATTTGCTGCGAATCTCACAAGAGCCACATGTATTAAGGGTGACTGTAACCACTTACCATCAGGTGGGCAGTTTACTTGTTTGCCAACTTAGTTGCAATAAAAAAATACTCTTCTGCCCTCTGGGACCTAATTCTGCTAATTTTAACGTTGTTATCAGGTCTTGATAGCGATTCAATAAAACTAGTCCATAGTGACAAATGTTTTACTTAGTTATAGATTAACCAACATAACTGTCTTTAAAAGCACTACCATTAGGCGTTATTATTAAAACGTCATAAATATACTACCACTTGTATAATAAGGCTCCTGGTCATAAACCTATGGATCAATTCATCGTATACACTACAACCGACGACGTGTACATACAAGTCAATGAAAGTAATGAAACAATTGGATGAATGCAAGAAACAAACATTACTTTTGACGTTTTTATAGCGCTTGGTGGATAACTCTATACATGTACACACCCTTTTAGATACCCTTACTAAGAAGTCTCGCATGTGGTCATCATTGACTGGTCATAAACCTTTTCGTCGCGAGGTCAATGATTTCGGGGGAAATACCTTTTAGACTGGCGTATTCAGAAAGTTGTGGTTTACCTATAACTGGTACCTTGAAAAAGCGCTCAGCATTTCAGAATAATAATATTGAGAATCGATATGTGACTGTCAAGTTTAATAAAAGCTTGGCAAAAAGTTCGTCAAACTTTTAATAACTTGTACTTATCTATTTTAACATTGTTTGAAGTTCGTCAAACTATACAAATTTTAAGATGTTTTCTTATATTTAGCTTTTTTTCAACACAAAACAGTCAAATTGATCAAGCTTTAACCTTGGACCTTGGGGCTTGTATTATAATAAAATGGAAAATGCAACAAATAACTCGAGACGAAGATAAAATAGGCTAAGAACATTCAAAATGATCCCTATGTTATTGTTGCAATGAACATTTAATAAAAAAATCTTATTCTAATAAGTACCTATTTACATACTTTATTTATCGATGGCCTGAAAATTCTAAAACTGAAACTATACAAACAAAATAACCTAAATTATATAAACTAGATTATTCTAAATTTAGTATTAAGCGTAAAAACAACGAAAATGACCTTAAAAAGAACACTTTTTTGAATAGAAAATTCCATGCTCGCAGATGCTTCGGATGAGTTACCTACAACTCATCCGAAGCATCTGCGAGCATGGAACTCTCGATAAACAAAATTTGATAGCTAAGATCGACATACTCGACAAAAATCGACAAATTTGACAAGGAGTGGAAAGGACAGATGCTTTTGTCGATCGATATATGTCGATCAACAAGTCCATGCTCGTAGGACGTGTAACAATAAAGGCTGGCTGCGTTACCTCGCTGTTCAGCGAGACTCATCGCAAATAAAGGCCAACCTATTATTATTAAGTTATTATTAAGTAATCAAATACTTAATAATAACCCTTGGCGGGCTATGCTCCTAAACATGTACTTTTTGTTGACGAAAACAAAGGGCGCGCTATATGTCCAAACTTGAATTGCACAGTCATGCAATAAATTAAGACAGTGTTATTCAAATTCAAATTCAATATCTTTTATTCAAATTGGATTGTTACAATCTCTTTTGAACGTCAAAGCAGCTACGCCATTAGCAGCAGCTACGAAAAAAATAAAGATGGGACTTTTAAAATAATTTGGCTATGGGGGTCTAAGGTATCAATTTATTTTAGAAAAGAGGTCTCTTGCACAAAATACTTTGGGAATCCCTGAACTAGAGTCACTGACATAGCCCAAAGAATTGCAAACCTTAAGTAGCAGTGGGCAGGACACATCGCTCGTAGGACTGACGGCCGTTGGGGCGGAAAGGTCCTCGACTGGCGACCGCGTACCGACTTCCGGGAGACGCAGCGTTGGCGCAGGCCCCCGACAAGGTGGACCGACAATTTGATGAATGTCGCGGGAAGCCGCTGGATGCGAGAGGCGCAGGACCGATCGGTTTGGAGATCTCTGGGGGAGGCCTATGTCCAACAGTGGGCGTCTCTTGGCTGAAAAGATGACCAAACGAACGTCATATAGCCCCTATAGTGTATAAACATGCAAGTATACCTAGATAAGCGTTGTGCGTAACTTTTCAAGTTGATGACAGCGTATCGATAAGTTTAGCGCTGGTGAATTACCGGCATTAGCGCACTGGGATGTTTGTATAAAAGCAATCTCAATGCGCGTGTGGAGCAATCGATCCAGTTCATCCAGTTAATAAGTGTGTAATTATGCTCCTTGCTGTGTTCAGTGCTATGGCGTCCTTGGCTGTCGCCGCTAGCGCTTTCCCTGAAAAATTAAGTGAAGGTAATTTTTTAACTTTTTTACTTACGCAATTTTGAATGTTTGGTTTTTTATTTATTTGCTGTTGAATTTGTGGCTATTTCGTTACAATTATACACGTATGTATAAAATTACTGACTTCTATTAATTACACATTGTGAACTTGTTTATTTAAATGTATGTATACCTACATTGCATATTACCATTATGTTTATACTGAGATGATATTTTAGCAAATTGCTATTTATTTATTTTGCACATTCTTGAAATTTAGGGTTTAATTTGTAGAATTGCCTCGTTGACCAGGAAGTCACTAGTGCTACTGTTAAACTCGGGTGGCGGGTTCGATCTCCGGGTTGGGCAATAGTTTATTAAGTTTTTATGTTTAAAAAATTGTCAGAAGCAACTCAAAACCCGGAAAGTGACTCTAGGCTATTACATAAAATTTTAATTTAATTAATATATACTAGGGAACATCTACTTAAGCTATTTGTTTTAATTTTACTGAAAATAATGAATCTGATAATGAATAATGAATGATTTAGATCATGAAGTTATAATTTTGTTGTGTTTTAGGTATTTTGCTATAATTTATTTGTGATGCGTTCATATAATAAACAAATAGAATGTTTTCATAGTCAAAATAACTTGATATGTCATTTGATTATCATGTTCCGCTTAGAACCTATTATAGTATACGGTGTTTCATAATAACCAATAAATAATCAATGCCTTATGTATCTAAAACTAATTATTAAAATGTGTTTCCACGTAATGTCATTCAACCCAAAATTTTCATGTATATCATAGTATCATCATCATGTCTATGATTTACATGAAAATTTTGGGTTGAATGACATTACGGGTAAACACAATTTAATAATTAGTTTTCGATAAAGAATTGATTATTTATTGGTTATTACAAAACACCGTGTATAAGATTGGCGCCTACTTACTTAGATAGGAGCTTAGTGGCGCATTGGCGCGTGCGCTCAGCGATTGATTGCTTAGGTTAAGCAACGTTTGCTGTGGTCAGTCCTAAGATGGGTGACCAAAATAAGAAACATCTCAAGCTCCTCCGTGCTTCGGAAGGCACGTTAAACTGATCTCGCCCCAGTGCACTGTGGGACATCCATAGGTCATAAATCTTAAAAACCTGCTTTCTTGTTTTACATTTTATTCCTTGTCGTTACATTGGATAGTTGCGGTACCTTCTGAAACTATAAATAGGTCAGTAATTAGAGTGCGCCTTCATTATCTATTGTGCATTCAAAGAGAGCGCATCGCCAATCGTAAATACTGTTATCAGTGAGTCATTAAAAAGCGTGACGTCATTTGTTGTCATTGCGGGACCTGTGAGTGCTGTGTGAGTTTTTTCTGAAATGGATATCCAAGAACAGGGTATGTAATAATTAATATTTTTATTTTAATTGTATCTTAGTATATATTTTCTTTAGTATGTCATTGCTACGAGGCGACTTTTCTTGGAGTATTATATTTTAATATTCAAAGTTTGAATAAACTTTTAAATATGTTCCCACTCGCTCCGACTATGGAGGTATATTGCACCATAATCTTTAGACTTTCTTATCTTAGGAAAATTAAAACTTGGATGCCCTTATCTGCCCTTTTGGCGATGACAAGGGTGCTACGGTTGCCAGATTATCTCGTAGCATTTGCTACGAAATTAGTTTATTTAGTCTTAGTGCTTTGTGTAGGTTTTGTGATTGAATTTTAACCGTTTTTTTTTTGTTTTAGGTAATTTATATATATGCTCGTTTTCAAGAATGCATATTCTTGAAATATGGCTAACTGTCAATACCGATAATGACTCGGAAAAGTGTCGTCAAGTCCTACAAAGTTTGTTGACTACTCTGAACGACGATGCTGAGAACATTGATATTCATTATTTAGAGAAAATTGTTAATAATTTATGTAAAGCTATTGCTCGATTCTGGAAAAAATGTAATAGGGATAAAACCAAGCTTTTATATAAGAATTCCGATTGGTTTAATGTTATTGAAAAAATTCAACTTGTGAAAAACAATAAGCAATGTACTCCGTCTGAAACGTCGCCGTGTCATTCACGTGGTCGTCCTCGAAAACCTTTTACGCAATGTAGTAAAAGGACTAAACGTCGGAGAGTAGCTGATTTGTCAAAGTCTGATGATTCTACTGTGAGTGCATTGCTTGATGTTTCAGACTGTTCATTCGATTCGTGTATATCTAGAGTTAGCACTGATGATGTCTTGTCACTTGTGACTGATGCTCAGTTGACAAAACATCAGTATTTATTAATTAAAAACTTTGTTAATAGTAAGATTTCTCCTAATGTATTACCATGTTACCAACAAATTACTAAAGCGAAACAGAGATGTTACCCTTCTAATATAACTGTTTCCGAGTCTTCAGCTGAAGTTGAATTACAAAGTCTTTTTGATCACACAGCTTCTCGAATCCTTGAATCTCAAAAAGAGGTCTTAGATCAGATTCCTGGTGATTATTTGTCTAATATCTCTTTACTTGGGAAATGGGGATTCGATGGCAGCACTGGACATAGTGAATACAAACAATTTTTTTCAGATTCAACTTTAGAAGATAGTAGTTTGTTTGTAACATCTTATGTACCCCTTCAAATTATTGTAAAATTAGCTGAAGATAATTGTAAAATTTTATGGAAAAATCCTCGACCCTCTTCCACTAGGTACTGCCGTCCTATTCGATTTCAATTTTTGAAAGAAAGCACAGCAATGTCTTTGCAAGAGGAAGCTTATTTTAAGGATAAAATTGAAAGTTTGCAACCTACTTTTATTCAGATCGACAATCGTGAATTGGTCGTTTCTCATAAGTTGCAGCTTTCAATGGTAGATGGTAAAATTTGTAGTGCTTTAAGTGAAACATCTACAAGTAGATGTTATATATGTAATGCTACCCCTAAAGAGATGAATAAAATAGACGAATGTTTACAAAAACCTGTAATAGAGAGTAGATACCAATTTGGATTATCACCACTACATTCTTGGATACGTTTCTTCGAATATTTTATTCATCTTTCATATAGATTAGACATAAAAAAATGGCAAGTTAGGCTAGATAGTGATAAACAATTGTTATCAAATAAAAAACAATATGTACAGTCCCAGTTTAGGGAACGATTAGGTTTAATAGTTGACAAGCCGCGTAGTGGTGGAAGCGGGACGTCTAACGACGGAAACACGGCCAGGAAGTTTTTTTTGGAATCAGCTGTATCTGCTGAAATTACAGGTTTGAATAAGGATCTCATAGATCGTTGTTGTGTAATATTACAAACGTTATCTTCTGGACATAAAATTAATGAATGCAAGTTTAAAGACTATGCATTACAAACAGCATACAGCCTGGTCGAGGAATATCCGTGGTATAGTCTTCCTGCTTCTGTCCACAAGGTGCTCGTACATGGATCAGATATTATAAGTTATGCATTGTTATCTATAGGAGAACTTTCCGAAGAAGCTGCTGAAGCGACAAATAAGTATATCAAAATTTATAGACGAAGTCACACTCGAAAAATGTCACGTGAAGTTACCAATCAAGATTTAATACAACGACTATTATTACATTCAGATCCTTATATTAAAATACTCTGTCACAAAGTGTAATAGAATTGTTACATGTTTAATATTGTTAGAATAAGAATAATTTATTTGTATTTTGTTAGTTGTTTTGTTTTTTTTGTATTTAATTAATTTTAATTTATTTATTTCTATTATTTTATTATAATTAAATAATGTTATCAATGTTTTGACTCTTATTTTATTTAAAATATATGTTTTACATTCCAATTTTTAAGTGTTTGTTCATGATAAATTTAGGTAAAAGTATGTTATTGTTTATATTTGTTTTTTACTGAAGTAAACGTTTTTTATTCCGTAAATACATGTACTTCTTTCATTTTAATGTTCCTAAAACACTTTTACAACTATAAGTCACTAAAATAATACAATGTATTGATAGTAACAGGACTTTAACTATTTATGACCGCCCTTGTATGGAGCGTGTCCCTCTGTGCAGTGGCATCGGACTAGGCGATCCAAGGAACAGAGAGTGCACTTGCGTTTGCGCAGTCACTTGTGCACTATAATATCTCCTGCGCAGATGGCTAGTTTCTATGGAGATTGGCCGCCGTGACCGAATATCGGTTAGGAGGACATTACTTAGATATAAGTATTCGTATAATTGTGTAAGTATAACAACGAGATGTTCCGAGCAACAACAGTTTAAGTCTAATAACATCACAGCTACGAAAAATAAATAGTAGATTAATAGCTAAGGGCTGTAAGGCATCAATTGCAGCCCGAGATCCTATATTTCGAGGGTGCAATTGGTGCTTACACCCGAGCTAACTACTCTGCTTTACATCTCGATTGTGAGGTAAGTAGGTCCTTATTACCCCCAAATGGGGCTTGTAGGTGACCAATAAGCGCTAATAATGTAGCTTGGAAAGCCCTAGGACGGTAAGTAATTAAAAAAACACTTCACTATTTCTAAAAATTCGCGTACATCTAACCATCATACTGGCAATAAATTACTTACAGCCCTAGGGCTTTTCTAGCTACATTATTACCCTAGAGCACCTGGTCACCTACAAGCCCCATTTAGGGGTAATAAGGACCTACTTACCGAACATGAGAGATGTAAAGGTACCTTAATGTTGAAATTTAAAGACCGACCAAGTGCGTATCGGGCCACGCGCAATGAAGGGTGTCGTACTTATTATTTTTATTATGTCTGTGATGGTTTATTTTAGCATATTTTCACTTGATTCGTTAATCTATTTTTACTGCCTGTTAAACTTAACAACTTTTTTGTGGAATGTGTACTAAATTTGAATATCGAAAGCGACCGCAATAGATTTTTGTTACACAATCAAGGGTGTAGCGTCCTGCCTGCCGTTCCTATACTCTAGTCTAGTCTATTATAATGGTTTTATAATTTATAGGTAGGGAGAGCGGGGCTTAAAGTGCCGATTTTGACAAATCCCTAGATATATCGGGGGAGAGAAAATTTAATAGAGATTTTAAATTTGCACCCAGTTTTTTTGCTTTTTTAATAGTTTTAAAAACATAATTACATTTTGAAACAGCGGTCGTAAGGCACTACTTACCCCTCGCTGGGGTAAGATGTGCCGCAGCTGAGGTAGGTTGTGCCGTTCATGGATTTTGGTCTTTTACATGGATTACAATGGATTTTGACATAAAAAAACATAACATTTGATCGTTTTCTATTTATTAGAAAATAAGTTTATAAAACATCAACATTTTATAAGTGTTTTTATATTTAACATGTATGAAAAAAACGGCATCCTATTTATATTCTATCTGCTAAATTATCTGATATTCTTTTGCTTCATTATTATACTAATGAGATCTATTAGACAGACATATTAAAAATAACCCTTCACAGAATAACCCTACCAGCGCTTTGAAAAAGCAGTATAACTATACCTCCAGATCCTTCAAAAGGGACATTACAAGAGCGAAGTCGGAGCACATCAGTAGAATTGGCGAGAGGCTAGAGCGTCTTCCTTCGGGGTCTCGTGCGTTCTGGTCTCTCGCCAAAGCTATTCAGGGAAATTTCTGCATGCCATCTTTTCCACCACTGCACAAGGATAACACTTCGTTAGCCCATGATGCTAAAGAGAAAGCCGATCTTTTAGGGAAACTTTTTGCATCCAACTCGACCTTGGATGACGGGAGACAGGAACCACCGACCATACCATGGTGCACGAGCTTAATGCCGGATATTCGGTTCCACCAAAGCTCAGTGCGTCAAGCACTAATCACTCTAGATATTCACAAGTCGAGTGGGCCTGATGGTATCCCTCCTATCGTGCTAAAGACGTGTGCTCCAGAGTTGGCACCGGTTTTAACGCGACTATTTCGGCTCTCTTATTCATCTGGCGTAGTCCCAACCTCATGGAAGACAGCTTTAGTGCATCCGATCCCTAAGAAAGGTGACCGCTCGAATCCGTCCAACTACAGGCCGATAGCTATAACCCCTTTGTTTTCAAAGATAATGGAATCACTAATCAACCGCCAGCTTCTCCGGTACCTAGAGGATCACCAGCTGCTCAGTGACCAACAATACGGCTTTCGTAGGGGTCGCTCTGATGGTGATCTTCTAGTTTACTTGACACATCATTGGGCAGAGGCAATTGAAGCGTAGGGGGAGGCACTGGCAGTTAGTTTGGACATCGCGAAGGCCTTTGATCGGGTATGGCACAAAGCGCTCCTCTCAAAACTTCCTTTATATGGGCTTCCCGAGAAATTATGTGGATGGGTCACTAGCTTTCTAGCAGACAGAAGCATTAAGGTCTTGATTGACGGTGAATGCTCAGACCCAATGTCTGTAAATGCTGGTGTCCCCCAAGGATCTGTGCTTTCACCTACACTATTCCTTCTGCATATCAATGATATGCTGCAAATCAGCAGCATCAAATTAAAATTCAAAAATCTTTATTCAACATAGGCCTTTACAGACTCTTATTGACGTCAAAACAAAGCAAAACAATCTAATTTAATGAAATCATATTAACCTCAAGATGTCTGCAAATATAAGTAGGAATGAAAAAAAAAGTTGACTCAACACCTGTTCGGAAATTGGGAGAGCCTTCTCGAGAAGAACAGGCAAGAAACTAGAAAGGTCAAATTTTTTTGTCTCCTCTTTTAAATCGCTATTTACAATTTTGATTTTGTTACAGGGTCGTCAATTGGAAGCTGACCTCAATGCAAAAGTTTGAGCTCAACTTCTATTACAAGAAGAGATGTGTTAATTAACATTATATAAGCTATTTCTGAGAGAAGTGCGTGAACTTAGCTTATAAATTGCTCTCACTGAATGTTTCTTTGAAACAAAACGCAGTACATTGTTAAATATTAGAAAATGAGAGTTCAAACCCAAGCTTTTTTGTCCGTCATGTAATCAGACACTTTATAATATGCCTTTTTAATAAGTACATCTTTGATTGCAACTTTAAATTTGTTTAAGCTGAGTTCTTGTATACAACTTGGGATTTTATTGTAGAAACGTATACACAGGCCTCTAAAAGAATTATTGATTTTTGGAGCCTGGTATTTGGTAAAGCTAACATATTCCTTTGTCTAGTATTAACTGAATGAATATCACTATTTTTACAAAACAAATGAATATTTTTACGATACATCCATTGCTATGCAGACAACAGCACGAAAGACACCTTCTATAACGGCCGTGCGAACTCTTCTCAGGAAAACGTCATTGAGTGCCGGAATAAACTTGTGTCTGAAATCGAAACTTCATTAGAGAAAGTCTCTAACTGGGGTCGACTTAATTTAGTCCATTTCAACCCCTCAAAGACACAGGTTTGCGCGTTCACCGCAAAGAAAATGCCATTTGTCGTATCTCCTCGCTTTCAGGGCATTCCCCTAACTGCATCAGCCAATATTGGGATCCTTGGTGTCGACATATCGAGCGAAGTCCAGTTCCGTGGCCACTTAGAGGGTAAAGCTAAATTAGCTTCTAAGAAGCTTGGTGTGCTCAATAGATCGAGACAGTATTTCACTCCGGCACACCGCCTTCAGCTTTACAAGGCGCAGGTTCGGCCTCATATGGAATACTGTTCTCATCATTGGGCTGCGGCACCCCAATACCAACTTCTCCCACTGGACCGCATTCAGTGGAGAGCGACTCGAATCGTCTCGAACTTTGGAATGAATTGTCGCCTTCGGTACTTCCGGACCGATACGACCTTCAAACTTTCAAGAAAAGAGCGTATTCCTACCTTAAAGGCCGGCAACGCACTTGTAACTCCTCTGGGGTTGCGGGTGTCCATGGGCGACGGTAATCACTTACCATCAGGTGATACGTTTGCTCGTTTGCACCCTATCCCATAAAAAAGAAAATTATATATAATTAAGTTGGCAAACTAGCAGGGCTCCCACCTGACAGTATGTGGCTACAATCGCAGTACCTACATGTACCTACATGTGGTTTCTACAAGATTTTGGCAACTTGTGGCATAACATGGACGTAACAGGTTTTGACCGGACATGGCTGCTTCTGTCACTATGTGCACCATGTTGCACGTCGGGGAGGAAACGTCGCAGTGTGTGGTGCTCCCGACGACACCGTCGAGCACACGTAGAGGCTAGTCTCGTCCATTGATTGGCATAGTTCACTACAAGCATGTAAAGTTAACTTGTCCTATCTGATGTAATTTAACCTCTGACAACCCTTTTATTACTTTTGAAAAACTTTTTTTTATTATTACGACACAGATTTGGAGCTTCCTTTCAAATTCTACAAGCGTGCAGATTGGAACGCGGCGCCCGCTACTGACGTAGAGGCGCTGTTGACCCCTGTCCAGTACGTGGTCATTCATCACACATACATCCCCGGCGCCTGCAACACGACCAAAGAATGCAGGCTCAGCATGAAGTCGATGCAGGACTATCATAAAAGCTTGGAATGGGGAGACATTGGTTACAAGTAAGTAAAGACTATATTTTCTAGATCCTGATAATCTTCTTCGGTTAGTGTCGAGTTAATTTGTCTCACAGATTTGTTGCCTAAATTAATTTTCGATGTCACGTACAGGTGTTTGTACTTGTAAAGAAATTTATCCGCACCTGCAGCACACAAGAACAATGTAATTGATGTACTGAACAAGATTTTAGCTGAAGCTAGGCCGTTCGTACACAGCCCTATGCAAATCTCTGATAGGTACCCGACAATTTTAGTCTACCCTCCCAAAAGGGACTACCGCAATACAAGTTGATGTGATGTATGAACAAAATGTCGACGATACGCGACTGTGTAAGAAGCTGTATGAACTTGTATTGAGCATCGTTTCGAGATGCGTAGAGTCTGGCTAATGAAAGCTGAACCTAGCAAATCGCGAGAAATTAAAAATAGGGGAGTGCAATACTGAATATAGTAAGAAAAGATTGGAGTTGATACTTTTTTTATTAAATACTAATGTTTAGTTTTAACGAACTACCAACAATGAACCTTTTATTTAAAAAATCGCGGTATTTGGATTCAATAAAAATAAAAATTACTTAATTTCTGTTATATTCCGAAAGAAACTAAGAAAAAATATTATAAAATGTTCAAAACTAAGACAAGTCAATTATTTTTTTTTTTTACTGTAATTAAAATCAGTTTCCAAATATTTAACACCCATATCCGATTCATTTGAGTTGCCTATTTAAGCATCATTGACGCTTATTATAAATATGCTCCATCTCTTCCGTGATCCTATCCCTGCTCTTGTACCGATTTTCATTTTTTTACATATAGCAAATTCTTTGTATTTTTATGAAAAGCTTTTTTAGGGTTCCGTAGCCAAATGGCAAAAAATGGAACCCTTATAGATTCGTCATGTCTGTCTGTCTGTCCGTCCGTATGTCACAGCCACTTTTCTCCGAAACTATAAGAACTACACTGTTGAAACTTGGTAAGTAGATGTATTCTGTGAACCGCATTAAGATTTTCACACAAAAATAGAAAAAAGCAATAAATTTTGGGGGTTCCCCATACATAGAACTGAAACTCAATTTTTTTTTTCATCAAACCCATACATGTGGGTATCTATGGATAGGTCTTCAAAAATCATATCGATGTTTTTAATGTCATTTTTTTCTAAACTGAATAGTTTGCGCGAGAGACACGTCCAAAGTGGTAAAATGTGTGTCCCCCCCCCCCCCCCCGTAACTTCTAAAATAAGAGAATATGATGTACATTACCATGCAAACTTCCACCGAAAATTTGTCTTTTTTATTGCAGAAAGTTGGCAAACAAGCAAACTGCCCACCTGATGGTAAGTGGTAACAGTCACCTTTAATACATGTGACTCTTGTGAGATTCGCAGCAAAACTGCAACCCCCACTAGAACCACAGTGTATGTTGCCAACTTGTGACACCAGATGTAAAGTCCAGTATCCAGTAATTTTACTGCCATGTCTTACCCTTCAAACTGGAACACAGCAATGCAAGCACTGCTGCTTTGCGGCAGAAATAGGTAAGACGGAGGTACCTAAGCAGACGACCCTGGTACAAAGTCTCACTCCAGTTAAACGAGTCTCAAGTTTGAACGAGATCTAGTAAGTAGTTTATTTAATACGTCATAAATCCTACGGAACCCATCATGGGCGAGTCCGACTCGCGCTTGGCCGGTTTTTATTTATAATTTCTTCTTGTTCCGCCGCTGAAACAGATTTGTTTTTGTTTGCAACCTTGTGCTAGCCTCTACTCAACTCTATTATGACCTCTAAGTATAGGGCTAATATCACTATTCTATGAAAGAATTCTCAACACCTCATAACCATTCTTCCTTAAAACTTCGTCTTTCTCATATATTGGCACAGGTTTGTGCTTCTGTAACAAAATCGAAAGTTAAATTACAAAGTAACATGTTTATTACAAAGTATCAAAATCACCATGTTCAACTATCTACAAAGGAACATTGTATCAGTGTTGCAACTTGAAAAAATGTCAGGTTCAGCTTTCATTGGCCAGACTTTTTACAGCAATCTGTAGGGCCATACGTGCTCTATCTAGCGCATCAAGTCTAAAGAGTACCTATACAATAACTACGTTAGACTTGCTTAGTTTAGCGTCGTGACGCCTACGCACAGAGATTCAACCTACGCCAAACTTTGTGTACACGGAAAGGACATCAAGTTTTGCGTAGGCTCGGTGACTTTTCTTAATGTGATCAAAAACCGACCTCGGCCTATAGCTTCAGGTCGAGTTGTACGTACCTACCTCATTTGTGAAATTGAAAAATAATTTAGAAGTTATGAAGAAACAAATGAACATACATATCGACATACATAAATACCGGTCAAAATCACGAACCTTGTTTTTATTAACCGACTTCGAAAAAAGGAGGTTACTCAATTCGACCGTATAAATGCTTTTTTTTATGTTTGTTCGCGGATAACTTCGTCGTTTATTAACCGATTTTGTATTCGATAGAGGATACTCCAAGGGTAGTCCCATGGTTACCAAAGTTAGGATATGATAATGGGATCCCATAAAAATTGAGAAAAACCATTAAATTTTTACGTGTGTCCAACGTGTTTTGTGTATATGTTACGCGATTACTCCGCTAATTGTTGACCGATTTTCAAAATTCTTTTTGTATTCGATAGAGTATACTCCTGGGATGGTCTCAAGGTCACCAAAGTCAGGATCTGATAATAGGATCCCATGAAAATCGAGGGAAACCTCGGGAGGAGGGTTTCTTTCACTAAAAAGTTTAAAATAAAAAATATTTTACGAAAAATAAAAACCGACTTCAAAAAACACTGAAAGTTAAAAATAATATAAGAATAAGTACAGACAACATCACACTTCTATATTGAAGTCGGTGACAAATTTTAAGACTTTCTGGGAGATCATCGTTTGGATCACCGACTTCAATATAGAAGTGTGATGTTGTCTGTACCTATTCTTATATTATTTTTAACTTTTCAGTGTTTTTGAAGTCGGTTTTTATTTTTTTGCAATTAAGTTAGCAAACAAGCAAACCGCCCACCTGATGGTAAGTGGTAACAGTCACCTATAATACATGCGGCTCTCGTGAGATTCGCAGCAAAACTGCAACCCCCACAAGGGCCACAGTGTACGTTGCCAACTTGTGACTTAAGATGTAAAGTCACGGTACCCAGTAATTTCAGTACCATATCTTAACTCTTCAAACCGGATCACAGCAGTGCATGCACTGCTGCTTTGCGGTAAAAATAGATAAGACGGGGGTACCAATGCACACGACCCTGGTACAGAGTCTCCCTTCTTATTATTTCACCACATTCGGATAAAAATTAGTTTCAAACCAACAGAATTATTGTGGGAACACAACATTGTCAACATTATCATTATTTTTATACAAAGCGAGAACAATTATGTATAATAGTCGTAAATTACTCCGTCATCATTGTTAACATTCGAATTTAAGAAACACTAAGTCGACAGCAGGAAACAATATAAACACATCATTCATATTAGTTACCTACGCTTAGTACAATATATAGTATTGTTACAAAGTCATTTGAGTAATTTTAGCTTGAAAATATCAAAATTTGTATATTTCGGGGAAATACATATTTAACTGTGATTTACATTTAAAAAGCTTCGTACTTAATGTTACTGTATTTTGATACCTATTGGCATTTGGTATTCAACAACCTATTCACCAAAAAACGTTCATTTTGAAAATCACTTCAAATTCCAGATTTAATTAACGTTTCTTTGATGTTAAAGCAATTTAATTACGAAGATATACCATTTTCTGATGAATTGTGTCAAAAATAAGGATGAAAGATAACTGTTACTAATAAATATAGGATTTGTCCAGCCTTTACTATAGTAGAGCCTAATGCACGCATCCCAAAATGTTTATGCAGTTTAATTATTATTAGCTCAAATAACATATTATGTGGAAGCTTGTAATTGACATTTAGATAAGTGTTTACGTCAATTATTTTGTAAATAATGTCCGGGGTGTGCCTAAAGATAGAAGTTGGATTATCAGAAAAATACCTATTTGTTTTATTTACTTTATTTCCAGAGGGATACACAATATGACTTTATGATAAATTCGTCACTTCTGAACTTAGTTAAAAAATTAAACAACAAACAATAATTGTTACAGTTTTTGTGTGGGAAGCGAAGGAGGTGCGTATGAGGGTCGTGGTTGGGAGGTGAGAGGCATCCATGCGGGCCGCGCCAATCCTGTCAGCGTTGGCATCTGTCTGATCGGAGACTGGCGAAGTAAGTACCTAAATATAAGACACAAGATGATAGGAGAAAACTTAAAACATAGAAAAAAACGTCAAAAATGAAAGCACTTTCCTTTATCGAAGTAAGATAAAAATAATACAATTCTTTGTCGTAATCGTCGTGTCGGAAATCACGTCTATTTGTACATACGGCCGGCCTACTTTTTTTTCAAAGCGCAAAATAAGAGTATGATATTTTTTATTATCTAACTGATGGAGTAAATAAATTTTTACATTTCATACCCTATCATAATTGTTATGTTAAACTTCCAATTTATAACAAAAAAAAAGACGCGTCTATTTGCTTTTCGTCAATATCCCAAAAAAAATCCTATCCCTTAGAGCATAGGTTAAATGATCTAAGCCCTATCCATTAAACGCCTTTCCAGTAACGTTATACTAACGTTTAAAGACGATACTTTGCTGTTATGGTTTCCACGGGATCTCTATTATTCGATATGATTATTATTATAAGAGTACCACTTGCGCCACCACCACCATCGCGAACACCAGAGTACCTTTATAGTGCCAAACCAAAATCGAGACCAAACAAATTGAAATAAATAGTAAGGACTAGAAAATTAAAATCCTGTTCAAGAGAGGCAGTAACTTTATTTCTTTTTTTACAGCGGAAATCCCTCCAGCAAAACAACTACAGACAACTAAAGATTTGATCAAATATGGCGTGTTCATGGGTTTTGTTAGACCGGACTACAAGCTGATAGCTCACGGGCAAGTGATGGCAACTGAGTGTCCTGGCGCAGCGCTGTTCAATGTGGTATCAAAATGGGACCACTTCGAACCCAATGTCGATATACCAACCCATTCTAGTTAGCTCTATACCTACATTAGCTGGCAACACTATAATTAATCTGTGGTATACATTGACGATATAAGATGCAGTCGCAGATTCCGCATGCACCTCTCGCTATTCAGAAACGATAACCGGTGCTAGATAAGCTAAATAAATGGTTTGAAAAGATTTATTCCATATAGAATCAAAATAATTTACATGGAAATAATTACAATTATTATAAAAAAAAATAATATATACTTAATAGGCTTGCTAAAAGATGTTTCTATAGTAGGTACTCCGGAATATTATTATTATAAATGAATTAATCACATATGATAGTTTAAGATTTACTGTTTGACAAAAAGACGGGCGGACAAATTCTTTTGCTTTATTCGCAGAATACCAGATTCGCAAAATACCAGATTCGCAAAATAGGAGATTTTGAACAGTCGAAAATAGTTCTGTATTTTGTATCTTATTATTATTCTTTAGATTTTCGGTGTTTTTTGTTTGTATGCGATGTGATCTGCATTATGTACCTGAATTTCATGCACAATAAAGATTTAATTATTGTTATTTTCTGTTGTTTTTCTCTCTTTCTAAGAAATTATAATTAATATTATAACCACACGAAACCACTGACAGTCCACATAGTATATATAGCTAATTACCGTGCTATCGGCCTGTCTGTGCTTCTTGCGACAGAAACTACTCGAAACCAGCCGTCCATTACTTTCCTTATGTTATTTACTGCCGGTTAAGTAAAATCTCTAATGGACCGGAAAGAAAACGGGTCAGTTGCAGAAACCTCAACATCATCCAAAACTTTGAAGCAAATTTCTCTTCTGTACTTATTAAAAGCCTTTGGTGAGTGATTGATTGAGGTATCAACAAAGAGCCCCAAACACTGGAGCTAGAGGCATGAAATTTGGTACAGGGGTTCACTGACTTAAGGGAAGGATTGTTTCAAATTCCTACAGAAAACCGAGAAATGCTCATCCAAAAAATAAGGAAACCACAGAATTGAGTTTTATTAAAGCAAGGCGTAGTTCGCGGGCACAGATAGCTTTAAAGCTAGCAAAGTTAAGAAATCGAAAGATAAAGAAACCTAATATAATGTTTTTGGTTGTACCAAATACCTACCATTAATATAAAACTATAGAAAATACTGAGGTTTTTGTAACTGACCCGCTTTCTTTGTAGCCCATTGAAGTTAACTTTGTGCTGACGGCGACTGTAGTGTTGTAGGCATTGCTAGCGTTAGTCTTCGTATTACATTGCGTAAGGAGTTATCAAGAGAGGATCGAAATGAGGCATGTAAATATATGTAATATTCGCTTTTGGTCTACTTATCAAAGTAATTGAGAATTTTTATACTGTATAGATTTTTAATATAATACATTGATAAGTAAGATGAAAGTAACTTATTACTTAATTAAATTAAGACCAACATTAATCATTAGTTTATAATTTTTGTGCAATAACTCATCTCCTCCCTAAGCTATTAATTCTGTTCTAATAAGGCAGTAAGGCCTCCTATTTTTACTGTGTATCTATGTATATTATGTCTTTTATGTATGTTCTAATCAAAAAATCACCCCATCTGAATAATTGTATTCTTAAATTGATTGTCAATTTCTGTAATATATTACTCACTCATTTATATATGTAACATAACAAAACATAATTGTACTTGATTTTTGATCTTGATTTTTTATTAGTTTGATTAACATCACAAGACTTGCCACATGTATATTGATTTTAGGTACGAGTAACCTACAGTTCCTCGATTACTTGACCATTTAGGCGCTGTGTAAACGAAGACACTTTGCTGCCGATATGGCACACTGTCACAGATACCATAGTTGCTGTGTCCAGCAGCGGCAATTGGGATGATGACTGAATTCTAATTTTCACGTCTCGTCATAAAATATTAAAATACCGTAAAAAAAGATGCAATCATGTGAAATTAGAATTAAGATCGGCTTAGAAATACATTAGATACAAACATTTTGAGCTGTTAATTTGGAAGCGATTAGACAGAGAGATCCGACATGAACCGTGACGTCATTGTTTAGTACACCCATATAAACTCCATGTCAATTGCCGTTTTGCTAGAAAGAGATGAAGAAAAATCTTTAATACCTTATATCTTGGTTGTTTATATAGTTACTCGAAAACCGATTTTTTCTTTCTGTTTATTATATGAATGAGCTTCTATTAAAGCAATATATATTTTTTTTAAATTCATCTAGCCTAATCAGTTGCCCGCTTACCGTAAGTTTCGTAAGTTACAGATCCAGAAGACTTAACCCGATTAACGTAAACTGTCTGTATTCTGGAACTAATGTATGAAGTGAGCAACTTTAAAGCCTGTTCATAATAACTCTACCGTAATAACCATAACAACTCAACTTTAGAGCCAAAGTTTCATGGTCAACACAGTCAAATATCAAATACCCCGAGCGCGTTCTGTGCTTGCTCCCAAGCATTATAAATGTGACCCAATAAAGCCGCACCGTTCGTTGAGCGTTGAGCGTCGGTGGCGCTGTGGCCTCGGCACTGGACTGTGCTGTGCCCCGAATAGAATCTGGAGGCCCGCGATCGATCCTGCCATGTACCAATGTGTATTTCCTTTCACGAAATTCATATGTACATTTATCTGATGCTCCTACGGCGAAGGAAAACATCGTAAGGAAACCTGCATACACCTGCGAAGTAATTCAATGGTGTATGTGAAGTCAACCAATCCGCACTGGGCCAGCGTGGTTTGCAGAGTCCTAATCACCATAACATAACTTGTTAGGGTGGGCTCATACCCCTCGGTGGAAAGGTAAATGAGCTGTGATGATGATGATGATGATGAAGGCCGTACCAGTATCAGTACTTGAACGCCTTATTGTAATGCCGAATTGCTTTTTATGTAGAATATTACTTTTTTGAAACTGAACGATTAATTTTTTTTATGTATGACCCAGCAAATGACCTCCTCCCGCCTGATGTTAAGCGACGAAAGAGACCCAAATGAGTTGACAGATAGAGTAGGGACGACATCCACTATCCTACCTGCCCGCCCCTTGCCGGCCCAAAATATGCTTTTTCACGCCTCTTTTGAAGGAACCCATGTTGTAGGATGGAGGGAACACGTGCGCAGGTAGAGAATTCCAAGTGTGGGATGAACGACAGTAGAAGGAATCTTGGAATTTCTTGGTACGGTGTGAAAAGGAGGACACAGTGTACGGATGACTCCGAAGGCCCTTACGCGTGTTTCTGTTAAGGAATGGAGAGGGAGGGATAAGGTTAAAGAGCTCCTCAGAGCATTCCCCATGGAACATTCGGTAAAAGGCGCTAAGAGAGGCGATGTCACGACGAAGTTGTAGAGGCTCGAGGGTGTTAGTTACCTCTACAACGCCAATAATGCGAATAGCGCGACGCTGCAATCTGTCCAGAGCATCGAGCAGGTACTGAGCGGAGCCGTCCCAAAGGTGCGAGCAATATTCCTGCAACAAGCAATTGGCTTAAAACAATTTTCAAAAAATTTTACTTAATGTTGGTAGAATGGAAATTGATTCATAATAATTACTGCTTTCTTCCTTGTGACCATATAAGTGCGGTATGTTGGTTATAACTCACGTGGCGGAATTTCAGCCCGAGCCTAAGGCGAGAGCGTAATAGAGCCGAGTGTGTATAACCAATAACGCACGTATATCGTACAACGTTTTTAAACACACCTGTGAGGAAAAATACCTAATCAACTGGTTTTTTTTAATTATGTAGTTCTTGATGTCTCTTATAATATTTTTTTTTTGCTTTTAAAAAATATATTACATTTCTGGCGCGGCCGACAAGTGCAGCATTGCCGAACTCTGATGCGTGCCTCGGCTATTAAACACGCGTGATTATTGAGCTGCTTTATGTATCTAAAACCGGTTTAATTAGATCCATTTTACAAGCAAGTGTGTTGAAAAAGTAATGACGTTATTTTACTCAATTTCATAACATCAGGAAAAAGCCTTGATCAACAAACGTATTGATTGATTGAAGTTTTTTATTTTTCTATTTCTTTAAGGCGAAAAAAATCAATTTGGGCAACATGAAAATTACCTCATTTGTTGTTAGGATTTGTATTTTTCATTACCAAAATGGCGAATTATAGCAAGGTTTTAATTTTAATCAGAATAATTTTAGGCACCGCTAAAAATAGTCAGTTTAGGATATTTAGTAAAAATCTCGGTTTAGTACCCGTGGTCCCTCTATCAGATATAACACCACCAAATGAAATATCGTTAACAATACATACAACTGTATTATGCTCCTTCTTAACTTATTTTAAGGTAGGTATCTTACCAAACATACATAAAAATAATATAAACAAACAAAAAATAGACTGAATTGGTACCTATCCAAAATGATGACTTTTTGTCGGAAAAAATAATTAAGTACATACCTACTAAAGAAGGTAACTGATGATTTCATTCGGTGTTGTTAGAATTAGGCACGGACGAAATAACACTGGGACATGCACTTGAAAAATTATGTTAGTGCCTGCCGAATGAAATCATCAATTACCTTCTTTAGTAGGTATGTACTTAATTATTTTTTCCGACAAAAAGTCATCATTTTGGATAGGTACCAATTCAGTCTATTTTTTGTTTGTTTATATTATTTTTGTGTATGTTCGGTAAAAATAAAATAAGTTAAGAAGGAGCATAATACAGTTGTATGTATTGTTAATGATATTTCATTTGGTGGTGTTATATCTGATAGAGGGACTACGGGCACTTTAAGTTTCCGTGGTCCCTCCAAGGGACTACCACAGGGACCACGGGTACTAAACCAATCTCACATGGAATGGCGTTTCGACGGTTAAAGCCAAGTTGAATTTTATTGGCCGTCTAAAATTAGAAACGTCAGATTCAAATTAGCAATCCCATTTGAATTTGACGGTTGCCGTAGAATAGGAAAATGGTTTAGCCAAACCTTACTAAAATTAGTAAATTTAGCGGCCACTTCAGAATTGAGTCCCATTGTTGATCTTAATGGGATATGCAGTATTTCTTTCCAAATATTTGCCAGTTTCTTGGTTAATTATATTTTAAGTTAATAATAATAATAATGCTTTATTTTCCTCCCAACAATGACATACATAATAGAAAAAAAAAACATATATAAATTATACAATGCATTTTTGGGAGACTGGCGTCCGAATTAGGCAGTTTAACCCACCTGTGTCTCAGATTACCAGGCCCCCCCTCGGTAGATGCTGCGTAAGACAAATATAATTAAATTTGTTCCTTATTAAGTTATTGTTATAGTTGTTTTAATTTTGTAACTAGAATTGCTTATTTTTCCTTCAAGGAGTTTGATTTTTAGTGTACAAAGGGATTGACATAATAACATCGCTAAATCACGTGGCAAATCGATCAAGAACATCGAAATGTAAATTGGTAGACAATGTATTGATTCGCATCGAATCGATGAAGGAGCGAACTATTTTTCCGTTACTTTCATATATTACTCAAAATAACTCTTTTTCATTAAAAATGAAATGAAAATATTAAATTTACGAGGCCGAGTAACGCCAACGACCTTGTGACATGATTTGTACTGGATTACAGGCGGGGTGCGTTATTGAAATTGAGCGAAAAAATCATAATATATAAATATTTTTTAAAGAAACTAGTAACCTATTTGACGATAATTATGACACATCAATATTATCAAATTAAGTGTAACGAGTTAATTCCCTAAATCATTAAAAAACCTTCTTTTTTCTTCTGGAAGCTGTTTTTGATGGATGTCTTTGGCATTTTTTAACGAGAAATTTTGATTAAAATTAGTCTTAGGGACATGGATATTCTCAACAATATTTTCAAAAGTAACATACCTATATTTTCTTACTATGGTATATTAAACAGGTTTTGCCAAAAAAAAAATTTAAGTGGGGCTCAATGAGCTCAGCCTAGAGTTGTCAGCCTCTTATCATTTATTTTACCATTTATTGGAATATTAAAAACATGGGGTGGCCGTTATATTGTTTTGAATGACCAATATTTTGTTGTGTTATAGAAAGAACAATTATTATTCTACACAGCAATAGCTACAATTCTGTTACATCATCACAGCTCATATACGTCCCCACCGAGGGGTTCGAGCCTACCCTATGTTAGGGTGATTAGGCCTTAGTCAACCACGCTGGCCCAGTGCGGATTGGTCGACTTCACATACATAATTGAATTTCTTCGCAGATGTATGCAGGTTGCCCCACGATGTTTTCCTTCACCGTAGGAGCGTCAGACAAATGTACATATGAAATTCGAAACGAAAAACACATTGGTACATGGCGGGTCTCGAACTCCGACCTCCCGATTGGAAGGCGAGTGCCGAGTCCACAGCGCCACCGACGCTCCTTGGCTAGGAATTAGTTTGCGTAATCTCAAAGACGATAACGAATTTAGTTATCGTTGCACTATATGGATTGCCACTTGTCTAGGCGCACTGAGGCCTAATTCCACTAATAAGTTACAGCTAAATCGAAACTGAACCGTTGCGGTCGACCAATCGGAGTGCTTATATTGCCATTCAACTGTACGCTGACGTGATAATGTGGCGTTCTGATTGGTCGATCGCAACGGTTCAGTTTCTATTCGGCTGTAACTTATTAGTAGAATTGGGCCTCTGATTGTATTGCTTTAAGACTATACAGTTCATAGAGTCAATTTCGACTTTTATAAAAAATACCCCTTGTAGCCTTATGGCAGAAATTTAATTAGAATGTCATGTTATTGTTTTTCGAGAAATATTTGGTCAAGATCTTTTTGTATAAAGGTGTATTCCAATTCCTAAATAGGAACCTAAAAGATATTATTATAAATAACACAAATAAATATTCTCTACACTTGGCGATTTCCGGTTCAAATCTTGACTCTATGGTCAGTGATAGGTATCAGAAATTTTTATAGTTTAAAAATACAACTAATAAAATAAGTTATCAAAAGCATTATATCAAAAAAGTGCAGACAGCGAATTATTAGACTTAGAGCAAATACGTTATAGTAATTGCTACGGAATCTCATAGTTGCTTGACTCGCGGCTGAGTCGGGTCAAAGTCGTCAGAACCACTTCGATAAATTGAACTGATAAAGATCGCATTCTGTCCAAATCATCGGTCACGTGGATTTCTAAATCTTGATAAGTCCTATCATAGGGGGCTCCCGCTTAAAATAGCATATCATCATTACAGCCTTTATAAATTATACATCTCACTATGGGCATAATTTTTCCTACATGGAAGAAACACATGAGTATGGGCCATAACACTAATATACTGGCCCAATGCAGATTGGTTAACGTGTCTTCCAAAGCACTGAGGAACTCGAAATCACAAAGTTTTGGTGACCCATCCAGGCTCCAACTTGCTCCAACCGAAGGTTGCTTTGTTTTCAATATCTAAACGAAAGGTTCCAGCCGTGCTCCTCGGGTAGGTAGTATGTAGGTAAGTTATGTATAAAGTGTGGGCATTGGCGTATCTAGGGATTTTTTCCAGGTGGGGTGGGCATATACGCCTATGAGTGTGGGTGGCCAATAGCAGCTCTGTTTTTAAATTGTTCGTCAGGTGTTCGATTTCTACTGTAATTCACATTTTAGTAATCAAAAACACCTTACAGGACAGTTATAATATATAATCGAGAGCAGACCAATTTTGCATCACATTTAAAATAATTATAAGTTGCTCTGTTGATACGCAATTATGATTATATAGGTGCAATATGCAATACAGTAAATAAGGTCTACTTTAGATTAACGAGGTAAAAATGAAATTCAAACAAAATCAAAAGAGAAGCAGACGCTCAGGTTAAGTAAATCCTCGGTGGACGGGTGGTCCATGTTGAAAACACTGTCTGCTGAAGATGCAGGCGTACCATTGTTGTAATTTTTGGTACCTATGTACATACCTATATTTTGCATATCAAATGCAGAGACAAATGTACAACTTTACAATAACGATAAGCAAAGTAATGTGTTATTTTTTTGTTATAAAAATCTATGTTAAGAAATTTGTGAAATAATCATACTTTTATGTCAACACGATCAAAATATCTGATTGTTTTCACATATTTTCACAAATTTTGCGATTTCACTGAAGAATCAAAACCACTTCCTCTTTTTAGGGTTCCGTACCTCGAAAAGAAAAAACGGAACCCTTATATGATCATTTTGTTGTCCGTCCGTCTGTCTGTCTGTCAAGACCCTTTTTCTCAGGAACGCGTGGAGGTATCAAGCTGAAATTTATATCAAATACTCAGGTCTACTGTCCCTTGGAGCTGTGAAAAAATTAAACTTCTAAACCAACGCAATCAAAAGATACAGCCGTTTATGCCGCAAATTTTCGACACTCGCAAGGGAATCAAAACCTACATGATACTTCCCGTGAACTCAGAATCTTGAAATTTGGTACAAAGTAACGTCTTATAGTACAGATAAATGAAAAATTGCAAGAACCGTAAATTTTTAGTACCATCGTATAATTGGGATGATGACTGAAGTCAAATTTTTACGTCTCGTCATTAAATATTAAAATACCGTAGAAAAAGATGCAGACCTGTGAAATTAGAATTAAAATCGGCTTAAAAATACATTAGATACAAGTATTTTAAGTTGTTAATTTGAAGGCGATTAGACAGAGAGATCCGACATCAACCGTGACGTCATCGTTGAGTACGGCCATATAAACTCCTTGTAAATTGCCGTTTTGCTAGAAAGAGATGGAGAAAAATCTTTAATACCTTATATCTTGGTTGTTTTTATAGTTATTCGAAAAGCGATTTTTTCTTTCTGTTTATTATATGAATGAGCTTCTATTAAAGCAAAAATAAATTTTTAGTAATCTAGCCAATTAAAAAAAAAAATTTTTTACGGAACCCTCCGTGCGCGAGTCCGACTCGCACTAGGCCGGTTTTTTTTTGTTTACAAGTACTATGAATGCAGCCTAACGTTGGTTTGGGGATCCTAATGAACTCACGAGTTCACGTAGATCCCCTAGGTGATCGAGCTAGGGGATCATGGTGGCCTTACTCCCCGTTTTTGGTAATTCTTATCGGACAGATGTGTCCGATAAGAAGTCTTATAGATGAGTCCAACTAGCACTTCCTATGAAAGAGTCCTATGAAAATAGAATCTTGAAACCGCCAAATATTAAATGTTGATACACAATGACAACGTGTTTAATGGTGATAAATTCGGACCGATAGGAATAGGATTGATAACACAAGCTGATAAAGAAATTGTAAATAAACCTTGATATTGAGATAATATAATCAATAAAACTCAATAATATTTGCCATCACAACTCCACGTCACTCCACGTGGATGCATGTGAATTTACATCACGTAATAGTACATTATGATACGAGCGCGCTATATCGCGCGCGTGTATCATACGACGTTTTTCAACACACTTGTGAGGAAAATAAAAGATCTTGTGGTATTAATATTTTTCTGAAAATGACTGCGCTTTTTTATCAATCTTCCACTGCATAAAAGTATCGTATGTCGCCACGTATTTATCCTTTGACTTTGGCGGCAACAAACTATTACTCGCGCTTTGCACCTCCATAATTATTTCCGGCGGAGTTTATAATATGGATTCTTCTTCACTTGGACTCGACATATTTGTAGATAATCAATTATCAATTACAACAAAAAGGCAAAAAATTTCAATAGCGGGAATATGCCGCGCGCCATTTTTTTTCGCGCGCTGCCTGGGCATGGCTATACAGCCAACATTTAAAAAAGGGCCAAACAGCCAAAATTTAAAACTAAATAAACCGAATATTTTAGTTTTTAAAAAACAAGTTTGTGTGAATTTTTAATAATTTATTTTAGTTATAGTTATTACTTAAAAATTGTTTTTTTTTAAATATCGTTGTTAATTTAATATTTAAGTAACCAGTAGTAGGCTGTTCATTTGTTTCGTATTATATTATATTCGTCGTGTCGTATTATATTATCTGTGGTCGTGTTAAAAAAGTGTATTAAGCGACAAATTTAAGAATACGTATACTGGACATACATTTACTTTGCAAACTTGAACAAATTAGAATTTGTCGTGTTAAGATTACCGCACTTGTGCGATTATGTAAAGTGAAAAGCACTCATGTTAAATATACTGAATAACGGGTCTAAATGCAAGTCTAAACCCGCTTTACGAGCAAGTGTGTTGAAAATTAATTTACATCACGTGAATCAATTTACATTACAACTTTTTTCATGTAACTTAACAACTACATATTTTGCATGTAGCTAATTGGCTAAATTTAGATTTCTTTTTTCAACTCATACGAGTTGAGTATTTTACATTCTTCCGATTTTTATTCAATTTGTACTAGCTAGACCGTCTACTTTACATAATATTCTTCGCGCGCTTTTCTCGTTTCTTCTGTGGAAATTTTATATACATATACTAGTACTAAAAGCAATTAAAATTTCAAGACAAAAGCTCTTTTATAAAAGCCCCGTTCAAATACGTAAAGTGTATTTTCTTAGTATATTCTTAAACAAAAAACAAAATTTCAACCCCAATTTCACATTATTCCTCCATTTCTAATTATCAGCTAAGTACAGAATTTCATGTTTCTAGCTTCAAAAATGACGGACTCGCATTCAAACGTTCAACCCCTTTATGGAGAGAAAGGGACTATCATTCCCACCTTGAGGTCACCCCTTAAGGTGACCTCAATTTCGTAAAATCTGTTCTTAGCTGACATGAATGATAAAATATTTGCAGCTTATTGTACTCGTAATACTGTTGTAATGCCCTATTATTATTCAGTTTACTGTAGCTACCTCCTCCATTTTTATCTCTTGTTTATTATTATTATATAGATAACGCAGATCATACCCATAATCCTTTAGATACCGGATTTAATAAAAAAATAAATATTTTTTACACTCTCGCAAAGAAATATACCTAGGACCTATCGAGAAAAATGTCGAAATAAGTATGTGTTAATTTGAGTCTCGGCTAAAGTATGTATTAGGCATCCATAAATTTAAGATACTCGCATTATTATGAAAGAGAATAAAATTAAAGTTTTTGGCTTATTAGGTAATTGTTCATTCATTAATTCATGCATTAATAATTAATTACCAATTTAACAGCTATATTATTAACCATTATTCTTGGGATTTTACCTGGCCCATATTTGCGATTATCAGAAACAACAGGATAATAAGTGTGAGGGTGGGTTGAAAATAACCATAAAATATGTTTTTTTATATGGATAATTTTAAGGAAACCAGTGCTGTTATACTAGCTTCATACACGTTTAAAAAGCGGGCAAATACGGGTGGGTTATTGTCTAAGAAAAAATCTATCACGATCACTTATAATTTGACAGCCATTGCGCCGTGAACATAAGACTCTGCGCCGACTTCCTTTTATAAAGGAGTAATGGATGGACTGCGACTGTCAAACTGTAAGCAATCGCGATAGATTTGTTCTTAGACAATAACCCCCCTGGTTGCACTCGCGCACCCTGAGTTCCATGTAAACTTACTCGTATCAAGGACTGTACTTAACCGTGAATATACAGGGTGTAACTGAACACCCCAATAACATTTAAGGGTATGTATCCATCAGAAGTAGAGATTCTGTAGGAAAAATATTAGAGCTAACAAACGTACTTTTTTTTCCCATACAAACTAAATAAATTATTTTTTTGGTATTAAGTGCTGACAGCCCTACGTAAGCGTACGAGGAATACTACGCTCACGTCATACAAACTAAATAAATTATTTTTTGGTATTAAGTGCCGAAAGCCCTACGTAAACGTACAAGGAATACTACGCTCACGTCTGTCACGTGTCATTCTGTGTTTAAATTTCTTTTGTGTTAAGAGCTGATTATGGTTGTCACTTGAAAGTTTTTGCTTTCAGTTCGAAATCAAATAACTCTGAAAGTATTGGTGTTCTAGGTCTCAGACAAGCACCGAAGGTCCATTTAGTATCTAACTTATATGCCCCTTAAATGTTATTGGGGTGTTCAGTTATTTAGTTCCTAAATACTTTTTACGGTTTTCAGATTTTTTCCTGAAGATGTTATAAGATACGTCTTGCCAAATTTCATGCTTTTGGATCAACGCGAAGTACCTTACAGGTTTTAATTAGGTACTTCGCAAATTGCAATAGAAAATTATGCGACATAAACGGTCACATCTTTTGGTAGAGTTGGCTAACAAATTGATTTTTTCAAAGCTGAAAGAGACTGTAAACCCAAGTATATTTGGTATAAATTTCAATTTTGATATCTCTATACGTTCTAGAAAAAAGGCTCCTAACAGACAGACAGGCGGACAGCGAGATCCTATAAGGGTTCCGTTTCTTCCTACTGAGGTGCGGAACCCTAAAAATGGTAATTATAAGTTTGTGAAATGTTTGTTCGAAATATAAAATTTTAACAAAATCTCAATAAGAATAGCCTAATTGTGCTAATTATTCGTCTCGTAAATGACAATAACCCAGAAGATGGAAGCGAAGCGAGCTTCACCTAGATTCTTCAACACCTGAAGTACTGATTATCTTACCTCCAATTTATCATTTCAGCTATCTACGCCCTATCCTATGTTGGAAACGGGTCTCTCTTTTAACTGGTATTAGACCACTCTCTGGAATATCGTCAGATAAAACATGAAACACGTTCTACGTGCCTATGAAATTTAAAGGTTTCCCTCGATTATCCTGGGATCCCATCATCAGATCACGACTTGGTGACAATGAAGTCACCTCACGACTATACTCTTTCGATTACAAAAATAAATTTGAAAATCGGCCCACGAATATCGGAGTAATTGGTGAACACATGAGTACATCCAAAAAAATAGATACAGTCGAAAAGAGAGCCTCCTCCTTTTTCAAAGTCATTTAAAAAATATACAATATTAAGGATGACCAAGTGGTTTTCCGTGGTTTCCATATCTTATTTTCCTTGGCATTTGTGAATTAATCAGACACCTGGCTCAGGTGGCGTAGACTGCGAACCAACAAAGTCTACAACAGCAGGTGTAAAAGAAAGTTTTTCTATTGCATACTCGTTTACGATTAGGTACAAGAAAAATATTTCAATACCAAATTGAGAATTTTCCATATAAGATACATCTACATAAATTGGCATTAAATATGATTGTTGTTATTAGATTGTGCCATGAATGTGATCGTATTACTGTTGCTATTCTTGCTATAGTTACCAAAATACGTATATAAATAATACTGGGTCAAAGTCCTGCCATTAATCAAAATGAGCAGAAAATAATCAGCTCCCATTGGAAAACGAACCTCAAACTTATCTTACCATTAAACCACAATGACAGCTATTATTTGACTACAAACATGAATCCTTTGAAGGATTCATGTTGAACAATACTCCCCATTATAATAATTCTAAGCATGCTCATTCATTACGATGCTCGGTCAACGTTTGTCTACAAAAACTCAGTTCACATTTTTTAACAGCGACAAAATTACTGTAATTGTTTGAAAAGTTCACTCGTGCTTGAGCATCCACCAGTAATTGTCTCATCTCAGTCAACCGAATAATTTCTCTAAGTCTCCATTTTGTTCTCCACGGGGAATCACCTCACGGTCACCGGCCTATAAATATCTACCTCTGTACAACTCGGTAGTAAACATGATCGGAAGCGCTTGATGGAAACAGTGATGAGCAATTTTTTGATTGTTTTCGTGAACTGACCTAAATTCGTGTGTTTATTTGATATAAATTACTGTTACACGGCATTAAATTGTTAATAGATTGCAACTACTACAGGTGTTTAAAAAGGTAAGGTTTTTACTATGTTTACAAACTTTTGTCCGTAACGAAATAAGTAACATTATGTGATTCATAAGTGCTTTTTTGGTCACCTAAAATACAACAAGGCGAAAATTTTTATTTTTTAATAACGGACACTAAAGCCGTATATGATAGATAAAAAACCGGCCAAGTGCGAGTCGGACTCGCCCATGAAAGGTTCCGAACGATTTATGGCGTATTAAAAAAACATCGTACATCATATATTTTTTTTTTATCATTTTTATTTTAAAAGTTACAGGGGGGGAACACATTTTACCACTTTGGAAGTGTCTCTCGCCCAAACTATTCAGTTTAGAAAAAAATTATATTAGAAACTTCAATATTATTTTTCAAGACCTATCCATAGATACCCCACACGTATGGGTTTGATGAAAAAAAATTGAGTTTCAGTTCTAAGTATGGGGAACCCCCAAAATTTAATGTTTTTTTTTTCTATTTTTGGGTGAAAATCTTAATGCGGTTCATAGAATACATCTACTTACCAAGTTTCAACAGTATTGTTCTTATAGTTTCGGAAAAAAGTGGCTGTGACATACGGACGGACAAGCAGACAGACATAATGAATCTATAAGGGTTCCGTTTTTTGCCATTTGGCTACGGAACCTTAAAAACGACTATTACCCTAAAGACGAATTATTTTTCTTCTACACATAAGTACTTAAATCATAATCTAATATATAAAATTCTCGTGTCACAGTGTTTATTACCAAACTCTTCCGAAACGGCTTTGACATTTTTTTGTGTATATTCAGTAGGTCTTAGAATAGGTAGTAAGTTATTTTTTGTACTCCCTCATAAGGGTGTTTTTTTAAAATTATTATGGCGAAACATAGTTCACGGGCACAGCTAATAATAGTAAAAAATACTTTGATGCGTTACTATCTCCTTCGCTTATCATAAAATGTAACACCACTTTCCTTATACAAAAGCCAATCATCCAATATAAACGTATAACATGTTTGATAATTTACATATTTAGTAAGTATTAATAGTACATTGTTACCCTAGGGGTGAAAGTAACTTATTTAGTCCCGAGACGGTGTTTGGCGCCCGAGCGTAGCGAGGGCACCAATAGTTCGAGGGACAAAATAAGTCTTTAACCCGAGGTAAACACTGTGCTTTTCATTACGAATACAAGGAAAGTAAAAATAAAACAATGAATTAGCTAAAGGGAAAACGTCTAAATTTTATTTTACATAAATCAACAACTCCTGCTTTAGCCCGCTTTCTCTTATAAAATCAGGCGTTAACTACATACCTGAATTAGATGAACTCATTGTGTTAATTATTAACACAATGATAATACAAATATAATTTACAATTAATACAAATCTCTGCTATACGGAAGTATCAACAAAACTCTACAAATGGAAAAAACAAATGAAAATCGAATTGCCGCTTTCCCGCTTATTTTGTTTTTTTTTGTCTGTGGCCGGCCATTATAGCCATTATACATATTTAATTTTCATCATTTAAAAAATCCATAATATTTTGCCCAAATCTATGTTATTTTAAAGAAATAGTTGAAAATAAATTATAATAAAGTTATTTAAAAATTATATTCTTTAAATACTTAACATTATGTTATTTCAATCTTACACCGTGCTGTAATTGAGTGGCGGTATAGAAAGTCGGAACATGGCTCAATAAAAATGTGAAAAAAGAACTAGTTTCTTTTTAAAATTTGACAGCGGCTGTCAGTTGAAAGTGATTCTCCCTAGGGCTGAAAAGTATTACTTTCAACCCGCTCTTCAGGCAACTTCAGACCTACTTTCAGAGTATGAGAAATGAAAATCATATTTACCCCCAGTTTCTGAAAGGCTGATCAAAATATTGTTCAACTAACATCCATGTCATCTTAACAGCAGTGTCAAATCAATTTGAGTTTCCGAAACGTTGGTTTGTCAAAATTTACATATCTTTAATAATTTGGTTTCCCGTGAGAAATATTTTTAGACACGGTCACATTGCTGAAATCATATATTTTGTTTTATTCATATTATAGGTTGGGGAAAAAGTCTTTTCGCATTATAGTATGTATAAACTTGTAATAAAATCTCTTTGGCTATACTATTTATATCTGGCTGGTTTTGGTATCATTGAAAGTTTAAATTTTAAAGAACATAATTCCAAATTCAAATTAGGAAAATGTGTGATTTTCATTTGTTTTTCGTACCGCCAAGATGAGTGAATCTAATGAAGAAATTCGATACATTTTAAAATTTTACTACAAAAAAGGTAAAAATGCAACGCAAGCCGCGAAAAAAATTTGCGATGTTTATGGACCTAGTGCAGTGTCTGTGAGAGTAGCACAAATTTGGTTTAAGCGTTTTCAATCCGGAAATTTTGATGTCAAAGATGCACGTCGCTCTGGTCGCCCTATTACAGATAAAATGGATGCCATTTTTGAAAAAGTGGAGCAAGATCGGCATGTCAGTAGTTACGACGTAGCTGAAGAACTGGGAATTGACCACAAAACAGTTTTGGCGCATTTGAAAAAAACTGGGTACACAAAAAAGCTCGACATTTGGGTACCTCACGAGCTCACTGAAAGAAACCTAATGAACCGTGTACTCATTTGTGATTCTTTATTACGACGTAATGAAACCGAACCATTTTTGAAGAAGCTGATAACTGGTGATGAAAAGTGGATCACGTACGACAAGAACGTGCGAAAAAGGTCGTGGTCAAAGGCCGGTCAGGCTTCACAGACTGTGGCGAAACCCGGGTTAACTCGCAACAAGGTGAGGCTGTGTGTGTAATGGGATTGGAAGGGCATTATTCATTATGAGCTGTTACCACCAGGCAGGACCATCGATTCTGAACTCTACTGCGAACAACTGATGAGATTAAAGCAAGAAGTTGAGAGAAAGCGGCCGGAATTAATCAACAGAAGGGGTGTGGTTTTTCATCATGATAACGCTAGACCTCACACATCTTTAGCCACTCAGCAAAAATTAAGAGAGTTTGGCTGGGAGGTGTTAATGCATCCGCCGTATAGTCCTGACCTTGCACCTTCAGATTTCCACCTGTTTCGGTCTCTTCAGAATTCTTTAGGCAGTGTCAGGTTAACATCACGAGAGGACTGCCAAAACCACTTGTCGCGGTATTTTGACCAGAAGTCCCAAAATTTCTATAGCAATGGGATCATGTCCCTACCTACAAGATGGCAAAAAGTTATCGAACAAAATGGTACCTACATACTTTAGTTAAATGTAAATTAACTATATTAAAAAATGTTTTGAATTTTCTTAAAATATGCGAAGAAACTTTTTCCCCAACCTATTATGTATTTTGGAAACCCAAAATGGGTCTTGCCTTAATAATTTTCAAATAAATTTGACAGCTGTGTCAACTAACACAGTGATAAGTTAATTTAGCTTTCAGCAACTCAATTCATAGTTAGCATTAGATTGACAGCTTGTTAGTTAATTTTATCGCTGAACAGCCTTTCAGAAACTGGGTGTAGTGTTTGATAATATATTTATTAAAGGTTTTATGCATGCTTTGGTTGGTGGTAGGGCTTCTAGCTCGCCTGGCTAGCTACCACGGTCTTAACATACTAACAATGATAATGACATTGTTTGTGGCGGTAATTTAGAAGTTTCGTCAGTCGACGAGGAGTTCAGGTGGAGTTCGCTTCCACCTTCGGCCTTATCGTCTTCAGGTAGGAGCGAGAATCATTCTGGGTAGTATAATTAAGTACCTTTATTAAGAAATTATATGTTTAAAAAATATTTTATGAACACCAACATTTTTAAAATTCGTTGGGCAGTAAGTGGCTTATAGAGCCATTAACTTTGAAAGTCATACTTACTTGTGTTTTTTTCTTTAATCTTTCCCTGTTGTTAATTGGTAGGAAATGTGTGATAACTGATTGTAAGTAATATATGCAAATATTATTTGGCCGAGGCAATTAAGAATTATACCTACTCATAAATATTTTACCGTCACTGACCTTTAAATTATGTGTACGAAAATATTGTTTGAAATCAATAAAATTACTTACAGAAAAAAATCAATTAATGAATGTAAAAAAAAATTTTTTTTTCGTTGGGAAATGCGTTACGCATACCTCGCGTTTGGGTGAACGCGAGGTTATGATGCCGGACTCATCCAGCATCCGCGGCCTACCGACTAAAACCCAACGATGCCCCTCAGAGACGCCTTGGCGCGAGCACGCCCATCACCGCCGCATCCTCCTCGTCGTCGTCTGCTCGCCAAGGGCAAGCCCCTCTCAACACTCCAGGGTGGGAAGGTGGATGATCCCCCGGGGCATCCGGGGGATCCACGACTGGCAGCAACCGCTGCAATGCAGGGCTCGGGGTTCCCGGGCCTGGAGCCTGCTGGTTGCCGTCAAGAGGAAGAAGGCGGGCGTAAGTCCGCCTCCTTCGCCCCGTCCTTCTACCGTTCCGTTTGGAGCGGCCAAAGGATCAATCTCCCTAGCCCTCTCCGCCGTCTCCTTCTGCGTCATGACTTCGACGCAAAAGGTGCTTACCGCGTCCCACTTGTTCTGAACCTCCATCATCGCTGTGCCTTTTTTTTTTGGGAGGGGGGAAAATGCATTGACGCATTCCTCGTGGTCGAGCCTAACCACGAGGATATGTGGGACTCCCCAGACCGTACTTGGCCCAGGCCTACCCACTAAAAACCCCCCAGCAGCTCCTCTATCCGTCACAAGACAGGGGGAAGGGGATTACAGCCAGGCCTTGTTCCCGCTGACCCCCTGCCTGTGAACTGTCCGTTACCGGACTCACCGTCTGGCTCTGCTGCACACCCCGAAATTTGTTTTTTATTGTGGTTGTCTTCCACGCGGCCCGACGCTCAGTGCGCCGGGCCCCCGGCCCGCTCAGTGCGGGTAACGGGTTGCCCGACGGCAGACCCCACTGGATCCACCGCCGCGCGGGTGAGCCGAAGCTCGAGGCAATCCCCGGCAGGCGCGAAGCGCCATCGTGAAAAGTCGCCTTCGCACCCTGCTACCTTCAAAGGCTTCCGGCGAAAGCCACACCTTTTCTTAAGACAAGAAGAGGGGACTTCGCCCTTCCCCCGCATGAAGCGGGTGTCCAAACGAAGTGGCCCGCCAGGTTGAACCCTGCCATCCCACGCCCCTCCCTCTATGGGGTCCTCTTGTCAGATAATTAGCCCGCGGCAGAAAATCTGCCGGGTTGCCCAGGGTGCACCACGAGGAGGTTGTCTGACATCGCACCCCATCATTGCTGAGCCTAGCCTAAGGGGTAATAAGGGTTGAAAGTTTCTATGCAACTTCGTTAATTTTAAGCTAGAAGCATGAACTTTTTTATTACGTTTTTTGTATATAATGTATGCTTATACATTTGTATATGTTTTGACTAATTTTGTAACGCTACGGGACTTTTTTAAAAACTTCTGCTGTACGGCTTGTGCTATGGATAAATATAGAGTTCCCACGGGGAAAATGAGAATAAGGTGAGCGAAGCTACGGGCAGAAAGCTAGTAATATATAGGGGACCTCAACAGCATTATAAAACAGTCATTTATACCGATTTAAGACTCTGTACCAGGATCGTCTGCACGGGTACCTCCGTCTTACCTATTCCTGCCGCAAAGCAGCAGTACTTGCATGCTGTGTTCCGGTTTGAAGGCAGTGAAATTACTGGGTACCGTGACTTTATATCTGATGTCATAAGTTGGCAACGTACACTGTGGTTCTTGTGGGGGTTGCAGTTTTGCTGCGAATCTCACAGAAGCCACATTCATGTATTATATAGGTAACTGTTACCACTTAATATCAGGTGGGCAGTTTGCTTGTTTGCCAACTTAGTAGCAATAAAAAAATAGATTTAGCCGCTGCTTAATACTGACCCGGAGCTCCAAACCAAAACGAAGCTATTGTCAGACCTATCAAAACAAAAAAAAACGGTCAATACGTTTCGGAGGAGTTCTATAACAAACACTGTGACACGAGATTTTTGTATTTTAGATAATATTTTTTAGTATAAATAAAGTCGGTTTTTATTTTTTGGAAAACATTTTTTCTGTCTTTTTAGTAAATTTATTACTCGTATATGCGTATTAGAATATGACCAAAGGCAAAAGCCAGAATAGGTAACTAAAAATAAATAAAACGTTTTTCACGGTCTGGCAAATGCTCAGAACAATTCTTCTGAGGGTAAATGCTCAGAGTTCATATAATCAGTAATTGAGTTCAATCAGTTGAATCCAGTTTTAATTATAAGAAATAACATTATCAGTTTTTATTGATAATTTTCTTTTCAGAAGTAAAAGATTTTAGTTAAGATTAATAACACGATTTTAATACCCTTAATTGAATAATTTTTTCGAAAGTTTTCAGTTAAATGCCGACGATCCGAAAAATAGCACTTGCATCGTGGTTTCATAAAACCACACAATAATTTTTTTATGTTTTAAAATGTTTAGGTTGTACGCTTATCAGGAGGCCTAGACAAGTGGCAATCGTTTTATAGAGAAACGATATCTAAATTCGTCATCGTCTCAGAGATAACGAAAAATAATTCCTAGCCAACGTAAGAATTAGCGAATTGTTCTTACTATAAGAACACAACATATTGGTTATCTAAGTACTGAAAACAGAGAAATGGAGAAATAAATTACTAAAATTAATATTTTCATTTCATTTTAATGAAAAATAAGTTGTTTTGAGTAGTATTTATGAAAGTTACGAAAAAATAATCGCTGCTTCGATTCGTTGGAAATCGATTTGTCTACCAACTTAAGTATCGATGACTTTGGTGGATTCGCCCCGTTATTTAGCGATGACATAATGTCAATTCCATACATTTTGTTGTTATCGAGCGTCATTATCGTTTTTGAATTGTCACTAGGTCCCCTGCACGCACTGTTACAGGCGAATAGCGAGTCTACTGCATCAATAACAAGTCTACAAAAAACACTCACAAAGTATCGATTTAATCACGGAGTACAATTAAAAGGGAAGTCCCTTTTCCAATGTTGATAAAAAGGAACTAGCAACAGCAGCTGGTCTGTCGATAAAACTCGTGATCTAAATTAATTTTCTATGTTGCCTACTCCAATCTCAGATAATTTGATAAAAGTGAAGCCAGCGATACTATGCACATTATATTCACGATTAGAACACACATAATAATGTGTCAAAAACGTCAAAATTTTAATAGAAATAAAATGGCACCTCAAATAAAGTATTGTTTGCAATTATCACGTATTCGAACATTTCGAACCTTAGAGCATTCATACCTTTTCGAACCTTAGAGCATAGGTTAAATGATCTAAGATTCGAACATTCGGAAGTCAGTCTATGCGCTCCGATTGGTCGATCGCTACGATTCGGCTTCGTTTCGGCTGTAACTAATTTGGAGGGCAGGGGGCGTATTGCACTATTTACAAACGTTTTAAGGAAAACCAAAACATTACCGTTCCTATATACGTTTCGCTCTAAAAAAAGCTTTACACTGTAGTTTCCTTATTTTTTGGGTGGAGATTTCTCAGCTTCCTTTGGGAATTTTGGAAAATCCGTCCTAGGCGCCTACATAAATCAACGAACCCCTGTACCCACGAGCGTAACTATAGCATTTACGTAGGGCGGGTCAGGGGGTTTAAAAATTACAAAAATAACAGCTTTTGGCCGAGTCTTACGCACATAAAGACAGAATTGTGAACGCAATTGTCATTCATTTAGAAATAAGGTATATAAATATGAAATTAACGCAATTTAAGCCGTGGGCATTCGATTACGTAAAAACGCTCAGTCCTTATGGCGCTATGTCGAAAATATTGGTTATTTTTAATGTAATGTCATAGGTCACTGAGAGATCTTACAGACCTGAAACTCAAATATTTGTTTCTTTATAATCTTTAGCTAGAAACGCCAAAAACCGGAAACGCGATTTAAGGATTTTGCCTCGATACATTTTATTTTTTAAATTACCTCTTAAAAATAAGGAAATTCAGGATTACTAGTAAACGGTATTAGGTATTCATTAAAAAGTTCCATAAATAAGTAGACATCATCATTATTCAGAATCGTGTAAAAGCATTTTTTTCTAATCACTATAGTTATTTTTTAATAAAATAATTTGTATTTTGTCGCTTACGTCGATAATTTCTAATCGACCTGATTGCATGCGGGCGCAGCGCATTCACGACTTTGATCTCATTGATATAAAGACTAGCTACTTCAGCACGGGGAGCGCCCCGCGTTTACATAAAGACCACGCCTCCCATTGTTTGATTAATTTTCGATGTAGCGCCTTAATGGGTTAAACTTAACAGCACTGTGCGCGCGACCTTCGTCGTTGTTGTGGTTTCGAAGCTTAAACGTTGTATATTTTGTCGTATGTCCGCCTGATTAATAATCCGCGATTCTTATTTTCGTCGTATGCTAAGATTGCTAAGGGCAAGAGCGGATCCAGGATTTCATTCCTGAAAAGATTATGAGGTAAGGTCAAAAATTAAAATCACAAGTAAACAAATACTAAAGCTTTTTATAAGCTTGAACTTTTAAAGTTGGTCGCCTTGCGTCGTTAAAAGTTGCGGTCGATATTATGGAGCTCCCAGGTATTTGGGGTGTATCCGCCAATGGCTAAGGGGAGGTCCGGACCCCCTGAACCCACTTATATAAGCCTATGCCTGTACCGAATTTTATGCTTCTAGCTCTAGTAGTTCGGGCTACGTTTGGGGTGTAACCGCCAATATGGCTAAGGGGAGGTCCGGACCCTGTGAACCCACTTATATAAGCCTATGCCTGTACCGAATTTCATGCTTCTAGATACAGTAGTTCAGGCTACGTAAGCCTTGTTTTAATACAAATATAATGTAGCGTTCTGTGATTGATCGAAAGCAACGGTTCGGCTTCGTTTCGGCGGCAAATTGTACTAATAGTACAATTTGACAGCTTACGACTTACAGGAGATGGGAGTGTGACCCTTTCCGAGGTGCATGTTGTTAGTGGTGACGCACGGAACTGAGTCGAAGCCGCTCACAATGGGTCTCGCAAAAAGGCTTAATGCCACTCAAAGGGTGTTGCAATGAAGAGGGGCGTGATCGAAACAGAAACGATGACATCCGCTAAAGAACTAATCACTGGCACAGCCCGGAAACGCGAAACTGAAATGGCAGGACATATAGCTCGCAGGGCTGACGACTGTTGGGGCGGAAAGGTCCTTGAGTAGCTGGCCGCGTACCGGTAGACGCGGCGTTGTTAGCCCCTCCATAAGGTGGACCGACGACGGTCTGGGGAAGGTCGCGGGAAGTTGCTGGATGCGAAAAGCGAAGGAAGAACCGATCTGTTTGGAGATCCTTATGTCGAGGTCTATATATAAAAATTTGGCGTATCTTGTCTGAAAATAATTGTGATGGCAATGATGATGACGAAAAATTAATTGTTGTTGTCAATATTTCTAAGTTACTAGTTCAAATGGAAGAGCAGTCGACCAACAATTCCACAAATGTGAAATTTTGTTCTGTGTAATAAATGAGGATGAACATAAGCAGTAAACAGTGATATTTTAAGTTTGATTACAAATATTAATACGAGTACACGTTAGTCGTATCATCATAATTTTTAAAGCTTACAACTTTCAACAGTAACGTTCAAGATAAGGAACTCAATACGACAAAATGATCAATACGACAAAATTATTTTAAAATCATTATGTTATTTTTAAAAAATCATTTAAAAAAACATATCTGAAAAGTTGGCGGTCAAGGTGCATGACTTTATCGCGGACAGTAAGCAACGATGTTTATCTTTTTATCATTATAAACATTCAAACTGTCTGGCTTCCAGCACGCCGAGGTTAAATGAATGTAACATTGTTACGGACCGTCACTAACTTGCAATCTCATTCATTAACTATTCGAACGCGCCGGCCAATGTGCGCACGCGCAGCGCAATTCGTTTTCCGCGATCGAACTAAATATTTAAATTTAAATCTACATTGTGGTTCTACATTGATCAAAATATATAAAATGTATTCCTCGGTACGTACTTAATTACATTATCTATGTTTTTGAAGTCGGTTTTTCGTTTTTCGTAAAATAGTTTTTATTGTATTCATTTTTATAATAAAAGAATCGACGTTACCCAGATTTTATCAAGCAAATGTGTATAATAATTATTATGAATCAAAATAAATGCCACCGAAATAGGTAACTCTTTTGGCCCATGACATACAATGATACAATAATAAAAGAGCGCATAAATGCTGTGGCCATGATATCATCTGCTAACAAACAACACTACTGTAATGACAGATGACTGTTTTGATTCATAGTTAATATTTTTTATTACAAAAAATACAAATACAAATATTTTTATTAGTTAAATGCTCACAAACATAACTAAAACAGGAAAGATACAATTGAAATTTTTAAATAAAGTAAGGACAATTTTGTATGAGGCTACGATTTCTTATGACCCCACACTAGGCACTGCCTGTCCTGTGGCGGTCAAGTATACGTATGCAGAAGTTAAACGGGTGCCATTTGTATAAATGTGAAATATTTAAGGTGCGTTACATTCGCGAAACTACTTTAAAACTTCCAAGAAGGATTCCGTGAATTTGAAACCCCACGTCAATAGAAGTGAGCGAATTCTGAGCCTCGCAGTTCCCAGTGAAGACCTCTTTATGTCACATAAATTCACAATACGGTTGTAGATGAAGGGATATAAGTAAATTTTTTAAAACGTTGGGCATAGGTGGTATCAATGATGTTTTGGTTTAATTACAATGACCTTACTTAAATAAATATAATAAAAATATTTATGTAGTAATCACAAATTATCGAGAATATCAATTTCATGTGTCTAGTATAAGGGATCATGATACTCGATCCCCTTATTGTGAATTTAAATTTGATTGACAATAAATATAAATTCAAATAAAACAAAATGTATAAAATTTTCTTTGCCAAATGTCAAACAGGTCAGTACAAATATTAAAATTAAAGTAACGATGAAATAATAAAATGTGTTGACTCCACCGTATTTTTGGGAATAACTTTAGATTCACGTCTGCAATGGAATCCTCAATTTACTTCGCTATCAGGAAGACTTAGCTCGGCTGCTTTTGCTGTAAAAAACTAGATTATTGTATGACGATGAGACGGCAAGGTCTGTATATTTCAGTTACTTTTATAGTGTTATGTCATATGATATGTTACTCAGCAGCCGATTTAGAATATTACTGTATGTCAAAAGAAAGCCGTACGCGCCATTTACAAATTAAAACCCCGGGATTCGCTTAAAGATTCATTTAAAGAAATCAATAGCTTGGCGGTTGCTTCCCAATATATGTATATGACAACATTATATGTGTTCAAATAAAGAAAAATTACTATGAAATACTTATATTATTTCAACAATTTATCAACAAATAATCTGATATAACAAGTAAAGCAATGCAATGCCACCAGTCCTAAGCCAGTATGAAGGAAACTAATATTTGGTTCCCAATATTATAACAGTTGATGTTTGTCAATAGAGCAAAAATATCTCTTCTAAGCCCTAATCGAATCATGCGCAGTGAATCATAAGTATCGAGTTCGAGTCTCATCTCGAATCGTCGTCTAGAAAATTATATAAGTACGCTGAAAAGCCGAAATCGAATATTGATATATAGTTTCGATTCTATATCAAAACTACCCACTTCTAGTACAATACTTCTTTGGAGCCATTTAAATAATTACTATTTTCGAGGCTGTATGTATAGTTTGCGTATATGTATGTAAAATTTAAAATATTTCTATGTCGCTTCAACAAACATCTGACCATTTCCTTATTTCGACAGTATCACGTATGGGAGGAAAGATAGCCAATGCCTTGGTGATTAAGGAAATTCGGGTAAAACTTGCTTCCTTTTTTGTCTTCACTTTCGGCCTTGTCGTCACTTACCATCAGATGATAATTATGAAGGCCAAGGTCACATATCATCTGCAATATCAAGGCTTCCCTTTCATATTTAAAAAATGGGTAGCAAAGGGCACCCACTATGTACGTCTTTCCATCTGTCCTTCTGTCTGTCTGACAAGCCTTTTTCTCAGGAACGCGTAAAGATATCAAACGAAATTTTTTATAAAATATTCGGATCTGTGGTCTCTCTTAACTGTGAAAAACCCAAACTTTTAAGTCCACGCGATAAAAAGATATGACCGCTTATACTGTCTCATATTTTGGAATTTCACAATGGAATCAAAACATGACAAGAATCATAAAATTTAGCAAGAAGCAAGGTAAAGCATAGGTATATCCACACACATATGCACACACACCATACAACATCCCTTCTCCACACACACTCAAATGTATGCACCTCTCTAGCACTAGCACCCTTTTATTAGTTAGTTGTATATTCAGATAAATTTAATTGAAAAAAAAATGTTATTTTCTTATCTTGATTTTGATATTGTGACAACTCGGTTGCGTTTTAAATAGTTGTGTCATAATTCGTAAAAAAAAAGTATTCCAAAAGTGGAGACCTGGTGTCCTTTAATACAGGGCATCCTAGTTAAGGTACCAGCCTCAGCAATTACTCATCGCTTTGCTTTGTAAAAAAATTAACCTTTATATGTACTTGAGGAAATAAACTTTATTAATTATGGAAAAAATCTTAAAACTGTGAATACGTGTACATAGTTAGGAACTCTTATACTTAGATAAGGTTGTACGGAACGGAGTGGTTATAAATAAAGCAAATTGTTATAGGTGTGCCACAGGGTTCGATATTAGGACCATTACTTTTTCTGATTTATATAAGTGACCTGCCATTCTATGTGAAGCGGTATTATTTGCAGATGACTCATGCCTAATTTTAAAACTAAATATACATATATACTTACAGAAAATGTTGACCATGTGAATAATGCCCTTTCCAAAGTAATGTGTTGGTTTACTAATAATAATTTGTTAATTAAAAATACCTATTAAACTAAACCCTATATAACATAAAACTAATTAAAAACTAAACACACCATACAAAAAGTAGCCCACAAATATTATAACCTATAAAATTGGCGTGTTCTGCCAATTTCTTGTTTGTTATTATTTGTTATTTATTATTAATTTGTTATTGTTATTAAATTCAAATAAAACAAAATGTATAAAATTTTCTTTGCCAAATGTCAAACAGGTCAGTACAAATATTAAAATTAAAGTAACGATGAAATAATAAAATGTGTTGACTCCACCGTATTTATGGGAATAACTTTAGATTCACGTCTGCAATGGAATCCTCAATTTACTTCGCTATCAGGAAGACTTAGCTCGGCTGCTTTTGCTGTAAAAAACTAGATTATTGTATGACGATGAGACGGCAAGGTCTGTATATTTCAGTTACCTTTATAGTGTTATGTCATATGATATGTTACTCAGCAGCCGATTTAGAATATTACTGTATGTCAAAAGAAAGCCGTACGCGCCATTTACAAATTAAACCCCCGGGATTCGCTTAAAGATTCATTTAAAGAAATCAATAGCTTGACGGTTGCTTCCCAATATATGTATATGACAACATTATATGTGTTCAAATAAATTTACTCACATTTTAAAGCATAGTGACAATCACAATATTAACACAAATGGTAGGAATAAACTTGCTATTCCAAATTTCAGACTACATAGAACTAGTCACTCATTCATAGGGAAATGTATATTTACATACAAATCGACACCACCTACGAATAAGGTCGTAACTCTCTTTTTGACAAATTTTGGTTTTTAGTCCATATTACAAATCGCGTATTCTTTAATGTTTTCGTGAAGTCGGATTTAAAGAATTTTAAGTAAATCGTGAATTTTGAGTAGAGCTAATAGTCTTATCATTCAAACGCTACCACGCAAATGGTCGCTCCTTTGGCTGCGACGATTTGCGTGGGTACGTTTGCCCGATACGCGAACTAATCACAGGTCGATATTCGCATCATACGACGACGTTTGACAGCCGGTGTACGAGTGGACACTTTAAATGTTCGAAATAATAGCTAGCTCCTTTTTATATTTATGTTACCTTTTCGTAAATAAAATAATTAAATGCGTCGTATACGATCTTCCAAGATGCTATATTTAGTGCTAAACAATGAATTTTACCTAAACAAAAATTTCAGAGTTGAAGAAAATATCCAAAATGGTATGTTGTTCTTTATTTTTTTACACTTAACTCATTAATATCGATCTATTAAGCCTTTTAAAGTTAATAAATTTTATCTTATCTTATCATAGATATTTAGATTGTAACAAAGACCATGCGGTGCTTGCTAATTAAGTGAATTATGTAATAAAATAATTATTATGCTTATATTAAACATAACATTACATATTTTATAAACATTAATACAATATTTGGTTGGTGATTTAATTCACACCTTTTTAAAATAATAACACGCTCAACACGCTCATTTATATATAATAGTAATAGTATCAATTAATATAATATAATGTTTTTTCTACGTTTCCATTTTTTTTACAAAATTAAAGTTCCACGCATACAGACGTAGCTTCAAAGTTAAGACTTCATACGTCTTATTACAAAACAAGGACTAAAGATAGTCCTGACGCTGTCTCTATCTATGTATATTGACACAAGTGAAAGCGCACTACATTTAAACCAAGACTAACTTTAGACCAGGTTTAAATCAGGTTTTGTAATAAGACCGTATGAGTTTTGTTTTGGCTCTATAGATAAGATAGTTACGACTGACAGTATATTATTTTTTGTCATAACTTAGACACACGGCCTTATGCGACGTTTAACTAACAGAATAATTAACAGCTGCTGAGTTTCTTGCCGGATTTGGTAGCTGTCAGAATTTGAGGTAATACAAAGGAATGTCACCTTGTGTTGTTTTATAATACGGAACTAAACAATCCTCTTCAACCTGAGCGTGATTAACTAATTTTTTGGCCGACTCTACAAGCACGTTTGAGAGCCCTTAAATTAGGTATTTTTGACAATGCGAATGAGTTTAAATTTAATCAACGTAGATATCTTATCGAGAGATGACTAATGTTTATAAGCTACTTGTGTAGTTTTTGTCTTGTTTTTTTTTTTTATAATTTTTGCATACTTATCGACTCTTAGGGATTTTTGTGAGCTGTCGCATTTTATTTATGTTGAGGTGTAATACAGGTGTAGAGTCCACTATATTTTTTCTTTCCTATTTGTATTTGCATATACATCTTGATTATATTCAGGATGTAAGCACAGACAAAGTTAAATATGTTTGATTCCTTCTCATAAGAATTTTCTTTTGCTTTGTTTTCGATGTACCTACCTGTAAAGGTCTATCTATACTAATATTATAAAGAGGAAAGATTTGAGCGTTTGTTTGTATTGAATAGGCTTCAAAACTACTGAACCGATTTTGATGAAAGTTGGTATAGGGATAGTTCGAGACCAGGGGAAAGACATAGAATAATTTTCCTACGGGAAAAAACCCACGGGAAAACAAAAATAACGCGGACGAAGTCACGAGCGGAAAGCTAGTCTTGAATAAAGAGAAATTTGAAATACATGCATGAAGTTTATGACAATAAGAAATAAAATAATAATAATACTACAACAAGCGATTCAAATACTATGACGTAAGTAAAGAAAGCGAATAATGTTTTTCTTTCTTTGCAGTGTGATCGCGGGTTAGTTTAAGATGGTGTTCATCCTGCTTATCTCTTTTATGAATCTCATCAGCTCTTCCTTAGGATTTCCAGCCATGTTCTCAGGTAAACATGACATGCGATATAAGGTCGACAAATAAAATGTGAAATATGTATAATAATTTTATTAGTTTAAATGGTAACTTCTTTCTTGGTTTGTATACAGAGTTAATTGTAAAACACCTGCAACCTTGCAGGATCAGATAGCTAACATCATTAACTACAACATTTGTTTTACGAGTTTTAAGATAACTCAATAAATTAAACAAAAATCAATTTTCAAGTTTTTTTTTGCACTATCGTGACATTGATAAGTCTATGTTTCATTTACAAACGATGTCAGAAGACGATGCTACGCTCGCGCGCTGTGCGCGTAGAGTTACAAACATTGTAGAGGTATATTAAATTAATATTTATTTTTGTATGAAAGTAAAATCCTACGTATTATCAAAAGTCGTAGAACAAACGTTGTTGTTTATGATGATAGCTATCTAATCCTGTCAGGTTGCAGGTGTTTTACAAATAACGAGTTTTTGTTACACTCTGTATAACAAAAACAAAAAACGACGAGAATATACAAAACAGGCAAGCCAGTCCTTATTGCTTAAAAAAATCCAATCTTTTCTTGGCAACCTTTCGGGAAATATTTTTTTTCCACGATTAACGCTAATAATCTTTTTTGTCCAGTTATAAAACTCATGCAGATATAATCTTAGACATAGACTTGTAAGTTTATCGTAGTTACTTGTTGGCAATTTCAGGCCAGTTTTTTGATACATGATCAATATTAACAAATACGAGTAGTTAATGTATTGGTAGCATGGTTGATTTATCTGTCAGATTGCTTAAAAGTATTTCAAATTCTATACGATACTTACTAGCTGTGATACTTACTTTTGGCCATATTTCAAAAAGTAAACCCACAAACAGTGTTCTATCCAAAACTTAAGTTTGGCAGTAATGGTTATGTTTACGATCGATTGCCGATCGATATACAAAGAAGTGAAGTTCGCTTTAGTAAAGCTCAACACTCAAAAATTTCTGGAGGGGTGGCCCTCTCCAGAAAGTTTTGAGTGTTGACACCTAGGTATATAAAAATAGCCTACGACCTATTCTCTGAGCTACGCAATATACATACACAAAAAAAATCTAAAAAAGCCGTTTCGGAAGAGTTCGATAACAAACTCTGTGACACGAGATTTTTAAGATGACAGATAGGATTTTACTGGAGGGAGACTCTGTACCAGGGTCATCTGCTTAGGTATCTCCGTCTTACCTATTTCTGCCGCAAAGCAGCAGTGCTTGCATTGCTGTGTTCCGGTTTGAAGGGTAAGATATGGCAGTGAAATTACTGGGTACTGTGACTTTACATCTTGTATCACAAGTTGGCAACGTACACTGTGGTTCTTGTGGGGGTTGCAGTTTTGCTGCGAATCCCACAAGAGCCACATGTATATAGGTGACTGTTACCACTTACCATCAGGTGGGCAGTTTGCTTGTTTGCCAACTTCCTGCAATAAAAAAATACAATAATTTGTTAACTTCGCAATCGAGTTACCTACCAAATAAACTGGCCCTAAGTTGTATAAAAGCTACTACTGTGTACAGTGTCACTAAAATGATGATGATGAATCTGTATATAAATCGACAGAGCCCTCATCGGAGAACGAGATACAAAGCTACGACTTCCCATTCATCGACCGAATTGGGTGGAACGCGAGAACACCGGTCGAGAGGAACCCGTTGGTGACGCCGGTGCCCTACGTGGTAATCCACCACTCGTACACGCCACCGGCCTGCAAGAACAACTCTGAGTGCGAGAAAGCCATGAGGGCAATGCAGAACTTCCACATGGATGATAGAGGCTGGTGGGATATTGGATATAAGTGAGTCTTGTGCGAGTTATTTTAATATTACAGTTTTCACTGGAGTACCTGTATAGCATGTAACAGAAACAATGCACATGCTGTTAGTGGTTTTTTTTATAAATAGGCAAATGAATCAATTTCAGTAATTTTTTTAATCAGTACTAACAGTGATGTTTTAAGGCGATTCACACATTCGATTCACGCACCACGCAGCGTAGCGCGTGAATGCGTGTTCTTACGTTGCTTGTAAGTATCTCCGTTTGTATAGAAAACACGCACAGTCCTTCACACAGAAAACGCATCCACGCGCGTTCATGCAGATCACGCGCCTACAAGCGGTGCAAGACGCACCTGCGCGCGTAGGTGCGGGCGAGACGCAAGTAGGGCATCGAGAACCGGGTACCCGGTTTTTTCGGTTTTTTGATAAATTCTAGTTGAGAAGCTATGCTATCTATTGTATAGATTTTCTACAATCAAAATGAATAAAGGAGAATGGATCTTAAAAAAACACACTTTATTGGAAATCACATTACTAATTATTTTTATAATTATACTCAAAATTATAAAATTGTTTTTAGTATTATTTAGCAATAATCACTTCTTGTTAACGCCGTTGAACGACGGTAGATATTTTACAAAATTTACGCAATTAAATACACGCACCCTCACATGCACACGCACACAACAAAACTTTCCTTATACCGGGTGTAATTGAACACCTCAATAACAATTAAGGGGCATATAAGTAAGATAATAAATGAACCTTCGGTGCTTGTCTGAGACCTGGAACCCCAATACTTTCAGAGTTATTTGATTTTAAATTGAAAGCAAAAACTTTCAAGTGACAACCATAATCAGCTCTTAACACAAAAGAAATTTTAACACAAAATGCCACGTGACAGACGTGAGCATAGTATTCCTCCTACGTATACGTAGGGCTGTCGGCACTTAATACCAAAAAGTAATTAATTAAGTTTTAATGATGTGAGCGTAGTATTCCTCGTACGCTTACGTAGGGTTGTCGGCACTTTTTTTTTTATGGAATAGGGGGCAAGCGAGCAGACGTATCACCAGATGGTAAGTAATTACCGTCGCCCATGGACACCCGCAACCCCAGAGGAGTTACAAGTGCGTTGCCGGCCTTTGAGGTGGGAATACGCTCTTTTTTTGAAAGTTTGAAGGTCGTATCGGTCCGGAAATACCGCAGGCGACAATTCGTTCCAAAGTTTGACTGTGCGAGGCAGGAAACTTCGAGAGAAACGCACAGTTGTGGACTGCCAACCATCTAAGTGATGGGCATTGATTTTTTGCTGCGTGGAACGATGGCGGAAAGAGGCGGCAGGTATAAGTCCGAACAATTCCTCTGAGCATTCCCCGTAATAAATACCATAGAAGATGCATAGCGAAGCGACATCTCTACGCAGCGCCAAGGTATCAAGCCGATTTGAAATTTCCTGGCAGTCGACGATTCGAGTCGCTCTCCGTTGAATGCGGTCCAGTGGGAGAAGTTGGTATTGGGGTGCCCCAGCCCAAAGATGAGAACAGTATTCCATATGAGGCCGAACCTGCACCTTGTAAAGCTGAAGGCGGTGCGCCGGAGTGAAATACTGTCTCGATATGTTGAGCACACCAAGCTTCTTAGAAGCTAATTTAGCTTTACCCTCTAAGTGGCCACGGAACTGGACTTCGCTCGATATGTCGACACCAAGGATCCCAATATTGGCTGAGGCAGTTAGGGGAATGCCCTGAAAGCGAGAAGATACGACAAATGGCATTTTCTTTGCGGTGAACGCGCAAACCTGTGTCTTTGAGGGGTTGAAATGGACTAAATTAAGACGACCCAAGTTAGAAACTTTCTCTAATGAAGTTTCGATTTCAGACACAAGTTTATTCCGGCACTCAATGACGTTTTCCCGAGAAGAGTTCGCACGGCCGTTATAGAAGGTGTCTTTCGTGCTGTCGTCTGCATAACAATGAATGCTGCTGATTTGAAGCATATCATTGATATGCAGAAGGAATAGTGTAGGTGAAAGCACACATCCTTGGGGGACACCAGCATTTACAGACAGTGGGTCTGAGCATTCACCATCAATCAAGACCTTAATGCTTCTGTCTGCTAGAAAGCTAGTGACCCATCCACATAATTTCTCGGGAAGCCCATATGAAGGAAGTTTTGAGAGGAGCGCTCTGTGCCATACCCGATCGAAGGCTTTCGCGATGTCCAAACTAACTGCCAGTGCCTCCCTCTTCGCTTCAATTGCCTCTGCCCAATGATGTGTCAAGTAAACTAGAAGATCACCATCAGAGCGACCCCTACGAAAGCCGTATTGTTGGTCACTGAGCAGCTGGTTATCCTCTAGGTACCGGAGAAGCTGGCGGTTGATTAGCGATTCCATTATCTTTGAAAACAAAGGGGTTATAGCTATCGGCCTGTAGTTGGACGGATTCGAGCGGTCACCTTTCTTAGGGATCGGATGCACTAAAGCTGTCTTCCATGAGGTTGGGACTACGCCAGATGAATACGAGAGCCGAAATAGTCGCGTTAAAACCGGTGCCAACTCTGGAGCGCACGTCTTTAGCACGATAGGAGGGATACCATCAGGCCCACTCAACTTGTGGATATCTATATTAGTGCTTGACTTAATACCAAAAAATAATTTATTTAGTTTGTATGGAAAAAAAAGAAGGTTTGTTAGCGCTAATATTTTTCCTACAGAATCTCTACTTCTGATGGATACATACCCTTAAATGTTATTGGGGTGTTCAGTTACACCCTGTATAATATCCTTCCCCGACCCTTCCTCTCATTCTCTCGAGTACCGATCTTGCTATACGCAAACGCACCGCTCCGCAATAAAAATTCGCAAAGTTGATAAATCTCTATTTGATTTCGCCGCGAGTGTTTAATTATACGCAATAAATAAGTAGAGACTTGTGTGTATAATAAAGCTATCGAAGAAACAAGAAATAGCAAGATATAGTGCCGGCCGGCTGAAGAGTGAGTGTTGCTGCTTTTAAAGGTACGGTGCTCTCCTTTCTATTTCTTTTACCGCTCGCCCACACAAGTTCTTGAAAAATCACTGCCAGTATCGCTGGGCTTGAAGGGAACCAAAGGCCAAATCGAGAAAGGTTCTGATATCCACTGAGGTCCATGAAACCAAACTGAATTATTTAATATATTGCAAGGCGTAACAGGGCGAGATATTATATCTGTCGGGTTTTCATGGCCGCTGATATGATACCAGTGTTCAGCGGGAAGGTGAGTATTAATTTCAGTTATTCGATTTGCGACAAAAGTATGAAATTTGTAAGCAGGTGAATGAATCCAAGTCAAAGCGACAGTGGAATCTGAAAAGGCGTATTTTTCATCTATTTTGCAGCGCAAGCTCAATGTTTCCATAACAGAAGTCATTAATTTGCTCAAAAGAAGAGCAGCGCAAAGCTCTAGGCGTGCGAGTGAAACCTTTTTCAATGGCGCTAATCGAGACTTTGAGGCATAAAGATTCGTGCTGATTTTATTTTGTTTATAATTACAAACCCTAATATACACTGCGGCTCCATAGCATTTTTCACTAGCGTCAGCAAAACCAATCAAGAAATAGCGAGCTATAGTGCCGGCCGGCTGAAGAGTGAGTGTTGCTGCTTTTAAAGGTACGGTGCTCTCCTTTCTATTTCTTTTACCGCTCGCCCACACACTTCTTTTTATTTAACTCCGTCATACTCGAGGGCAAAACGCCTAAGGCATGGCACAGGGGCTTGGTGGCACTTTTTTTCAAAAAGAGCGACAGGGCCCAGTTGAAAAACTACAGACCCATGACGCTTCTGAGTCATGTATACAAGCTGTTCTCGAGAGTCATCACGAATCGTCTCGCGCTCAGGTTTGACGACTTCCAGCCTCCCGAACCATAGGATACATTCATACGCTGCGGCAGATTATACAGAAGCCCAAGAAGTATAATTTGCCACTATGCTTGGCGTTTGTGGACTATGAGAAAGGCTTTGATTCTGTCGAGACCTGGGCTGTGCTTAGGTCACTCCAGAGGTGCCAAATAGACTATCGATACATCCAAGTGTTGCAATCATTGTACGAAAACGCCACCATGTCAGTCCGCCTTCAGGATCAAAACTCGAAACCAGTACGACTTCAGCGCGGTGTGAGACAGGGTGACGTTATATCGCCGAAGCTGTTCACAGCTGCGCTGGAGGATGTATTTAAGCTTTTGGACTGGAGAGGACGCGGCATCAACATAAACGGCCAGTACATGACTCACCTTCGTTTTGCTGATGATATCGTAGTCATGGCTGGACCGTGGAGGATCTAGGCACAATGCTCGAAGACCATTGTAGAGTTTCCCAACAAGTGGGTCTTAAAATGAACATGGACAAGACTAAAATAATGTCGAATTCCCGTGTAGTTGGACCTACTCCTGTGAATGTTGGAGGCTCTACGCTGGAAGTTGTTAACGAATATGTTTACCTGGGGCAAATAGTCCAGCTCGGAAAGTACAACTTCCAGAAAGAGATAAATCGACGAATCGAACTCGGCTGAGCAGCGTTCGGGAAGCTACGCAGCATATTCTCGGCCCATCTACCGCACTGTCTCAAGACGAAAGTCTTTAATTCGTGCGTGTTGCCAGTGATGACGTACGGAATTGAGACGTGGCCGTTTACAATGGGTCTCATAAGAAGGCTTAATGTCACTCAAAGGGTAATGGAGCAGACTATGCTCGGGGTTTCTCTACGCGATCGCATCAGAAATGAAGAGATCCGTAGAAGAACTAGAGTCACCGACATAGCCCAAATAATTGCAAACCTTAAGTGGCAGTGGGTAGGACACATAGCTTGGAGGACTGACGGCAGTTGGGGCGGAAAGGTCCTCGAGTGGCGGCCGCGTACCGGGAGACGCAGCGTTGGTAGGCCCCCCATAAGGTGGACCGACGATCTGGTGAAGGTAGCGGGATGCCGCTGGATGCAGGATCGATCAGTTTGGAGATCCCTGGGGGATGCCTATGTCCAACAGTGGGCGTTTCTTGGATGATGAATGACTTCTTTAAAATCACAGTCTTTTCGTAGTTGCGATAATACAACTCAAAACATACACAATTATTATTTGGATGCCAAAAAACAAAGTAATGTGAGAAAAGAGAAATAAATAGGTACAACAAACGTTATCAAGACACACGGGTCCAGCCAAGTCTGGTGTAATTTTTATTCTATTTCGTCCAATATGTTTACCCCGCAAGAATATGCATTAATATTTAAGGTCGGCAAAACAAATCGGCATCAACAAAACAACAACAGCCACTAACAGAGCGTCTGCCAGTTTTGTCAACCAGCGATTGTTAACGTTGCCAAATCCCTTAAAAAATTCATTATTTTCTAATATTTATATAATTACGTTATTTATAAACTTAACAGTCAAATAATGGTAATTTTGATGACTTTTGTAGTGCCAAAAATTAATACATTGTCGATCGGTATAATGCGACGTTGAAACTGAATCCACAAATAAGTTTTATGTCATTATGTGGGAGAGGCAAGTGAAAATAATATTATGATATGATAATAACTTGATATTTAGCATAAAGAGATGTATTTCCAAATTTGTTTTAAGAAAGAACCGAAAAAACCGGATCTCCGATTTACAGAACCGGTTCTTTCTGGAACCGGGAAAAACCGGTTCCGATGCCCTAGACGCAAGGTATGGCACACCGAGTCCCGTAGTGCCGTGCGTAATTTTGGAAGGGCTGTGACTTAAGTTATCGCTATCATATAATAATTTTCTACTTACAGTGTTATTGATGCAACGCGAAATCGCTGTATTCTCGCTTACATGACAGATCTGCGGTACTATTATTACTCTCAACGCAATATTTATTTGAACCAACATTGCCAGGTAATCGGCAAATCGGACCGCGGTGATTATCGAAGGAACTGATAACAATTTTTTTGTCATATATCGTACACTAAAAATGTTACCTTTTTTCCAGACTATCACGTTTTCGTTTATTTTGGAAAAAATCATAAGATATCATTTTAAGCACATATGTAATGATGGAATTTGTAGACGCTAAATGATTCTTTCAGATATTTTTCTGCCATTGTCCTTTACCAGCACTTCCTTTGATTCTAATTAACGCAAATAGTCATAACAAAGCAGAACGAATAGAGATACGGAGATACTAACAAACAGATAAAAAGGCAATTTTGCTACAGCTTTGCGGTCGGCGGCGACGGGTTTGCTTACGAGGGACGCGGCTGGAAGATACTGGGTGCGCACGCGCTTCACTTCAACTCCGTCAGCATAGGCATTTGTCTCATCGGTGATTGGAGATGTAAGGTTCTTGATATCAAATTAAACACCTACTAGGTACACAAAACATTCATTCATTTTAACTCAGCAAAGAATCGCCAACTGTTGTACTTACGCCTCTCCAGGATTTCTAAGCCAATCGGTCCCATAATGCCAGCACCCAGCGAGTTCTAATGTACCTACCGACAAATTTGGTGGATGTCACGACCTTCACTAAATCGTCGGTACACTTTCTGAGGGGCCTACCAAAGCTGCGTATCCTAGCGGCTGCCACTCGAGAACCTTTCCACCCTAACGACTGTCAGTCGTACTAGTAATGTTCTCTGCCCACTGCCACTTAAGGTTCATAATTTTTGGGCTATGACAGTGAGTGACTTTAGTTTTTTTAAGGATCTTATCATTTTTGATTCAATCACGTAGAGAAACTCCTTGGATAGACTTTTACCTATGACAGTGACTGTAGTTCTTTTAAGGATGATATCACTTTTGATTCAAACACATAGAGAAACCCATGCTAAAGACCTCTCCTTTGCCCTTTGGATTGCATTGGAGTCTTCTTATTGGGCCCATTGTAAGTAGCCACGTCTCGCTTCCATAGCTAATCACACACAAGAATTGAAGACACTGCGGAAGAAAGACTGAGAATATACTGCGCAGCCTTCCAAACGTTACCCAACCTTTCTGGAAGTTTGACTTGCCGAGGACTATTTGCCACTACTGTAGAACCTCCAAGAGTGATATGAAAACTGGTCTTTATATTATCCATCTTCATTTAAAAACCGGTAATAATATAAGTATAAAAAAAATAGGTTTTAGTCAATTATTACGAAATCCAGGCAAAAAAGGGAGCAGTGACACCTACCACAAATGACGATATTTTAATTAAATACTATACTTAAATATACATTTTCGTTTCGTTGGAAGCAATGAGTTCTTTCTATTTAAGCTTTCACGTTCTAGTTTAAATGCGTTTATAGTATACTGAAGCTAAATTTTCAACATTGTTGACAGTTGAAGTACCGCCAGCTGACCAAATAAAGACTGCACAAGCATTGATCGCAACCGGAGTGGAGCTGGGCTTCATCAAATCAGACTACAAGCTCGTGGGCCACAGGCAGGTGAGGGACACCGAGTGCCCGGGGGACGCTCTGTTCAACGAAATCAAGAAGTGGAAGCACTACTCCGACTACCCTCATTCAGCAAAAGATCTCCTCGCCCTCCCTATACTCTCTGAGAAAGTTAAGGATGTCATCAGGGGAAATAGCACATACGACTAAACGTTAATGACTTGGTTCTCCAGCGTAGTAAATTAACAAAAGAAAATTGTATGAATGTTAGTGAAGTTAGAGCGGTGATAGAGTAACTTTATTTATTCTCTACAAGAGAGATATTGTTGTTGTTTGTGAAAATTTAGATTGAAAATAAAATACGAATGACGCACAACTCAATTTATCGAAGAGATTTTCAAAAACCTATTAATTTTTATTAGGTTGAATTCACAATGTTATGTTGACGTTTCTAGCTAAATGGGAATGTTTGAGCACGATTAATTTTAACTCATGTCACAGATACTGATAAAATATTTATATTGTCCTTCGTAACTAGGTATTTCATTTTATCATGTGAGGTAGAAGAATGTAAAAATTTGTATTGCAATAAAATAAATAGGGACTAAGTACCTACTTACCTATTAATTTTATCGATTAGGTATTTTATCAAAATACCTTATAATTTTATTGGCTCGTTTTAACTCGTTTTTACTCGTTGTAAGTGAAGTTTTGTAATTGCAGTAAGGTTCAGGTTAATATAAACTAATCATTTAGTATTATGTCGAGCAAGTTGCCTTGAAGTAATATTTCAGGCGTCGCGTCAGTACATAAAAAAATTGAACAAAGATTTAGTTTTAAGTGGATTGTGAAGTGCCGATACGCGGTGCGCATACGTTTATTTCAGAAATATCTGAAGGAATCTATCTGGGAAAATGTATAAATCAATACAAGCAAATCGTCGAACCCGAGTCTTCAATATACCGTGTTGACGTGTTGCCACTTGACACCTCCGAGTTCTTACCAGCCCTAACGAAATTTGAACTGTATTGAAGTCAAAGTAGGCTTTATAAACTGTTAATAACTACGTATCAACATCCAGCTTAGAAATCTTTTCACAGAGATCTGTGTAAATTAGTTTTTTTGTAGGTAGGTTTGCTATATTCTTAACCATTTCAATATTCAATCGATTTTAGTATGAAAATGTACAGCGCCGTAAAAGTGCCTGTAGGTAATGCACATTTAAGTCATTGATATTACTTAAGCTTTTAACTAATTTTCAAGGTTGAAAGGAAATATTTTTTTAGAGGTAAATACAGTTCCTACTGTTGGATAAGAACAGATAGTACGAATAAATAGGTATAATTGTGTGCGTGTCAATATTTTTATATCAGTTACTTACATTTTTTGCTCGCTTATGTTAAATTTGATATGAATGACATTAATCCTATCTTTATCCTATCCTAACTTTCGCCAGTGTGTTCTTAGTTCTTACCTACGTCCGTTATTTGACTTGTCTCGTATTAATAAACGCGTCTCAAAGTTCAATTCAATTCAATTTTTAGGTTGTATGGCCTCTGTCAGGTGTGACAATTTTGCCAATGTTGAAGTTGAGAGCGATCTTGAGCTGCAGTTTTGACGTTTAATGTATGGAACATCTGTCAAAAACAGTATCTTGAGATCGATCTCACACTTGAGATGCAATTATTAATACGAGCCTAAGACACCTTTAGAAGTTAGACATACATTATAACATCAGTGTCTACGAATAGGTATATCAAGCATTTAATTCGTTATTTGTTTGGAACAAAACGAAACAATATCCTACAATTATTCATCAACTTTTCAACGATTATCTATATCTAAAGTTAGGTTGATTACCTTGACCTTATTATAATGATTTGATTTAAGTGAAAAAGTGTAGGATTAGTAAGATAGGTATTCCTAAGGTTTTCTGGAATAAGTATAAATTTTTTAATGATCGAATCATGAAATAATTTTGTATAATATAATTCTAGCATAAGAAACAGACTCTGTTTTTATTATTATGTAATCTCATATGCTAGCGCAAAAATCTCTCTAATGTGCAATATTTTGTCTTCGGTTTGTCAAGTAGCTAACACACTTTCCTAATAAAAAGGCATATGAATATGCTTCGTTGTGGCATAGGTAATTTTTACATTTTTTTACTTAGATTATATACTTATAGTTAATTATAGTAAATCTAAGTACCTAAATATTTCAACCACTTACATCGTAATAATTGATATTTTTTGATAGATTGTACCAAACATTGCATTCTGTAAAAGTTACTAAGAAAATGGAACTCGAAAGAATAAAAAAAATATTAATAAAATAAAGTGTTTTCTATTCAAATTCACCTACAATTTTACAAAATAATTTCTAACCATAACTTCAAGCCGCTACTAACAATTTAATGTTCGCTCTGCTTTGCCCACAGGTAGCCCAACCGATCCAGCATTCTAGTATTACCGCTAAATCTTATGAACCTAAAACGTGTTTTCGCTACTCGACATTGGCAAAATTGTCACACCTGACAGAGGCCATACAACCTAAAAATTGAATTGAATTGATTTTGAGGCCACAATCTCAGTCATCTGCTAAAAAGCGGATATTTTGCGTGGTCCAATTAGCCAATGGCACCACGCGGAACCATAATTCCTCGTGGTTCCACCTGTGGGGAAAAGAAGTGGGACCACTTGTAACAACCCCTAAAAATGAAAAATCCATGTAAAAGAGGGATATCAGATAGGTAAGCAGTACCTATATTATTACTGCAATAAGTTAAAAATTTTAGAGCGAGTTAAAATTATGATTCACTGGAGGGAGACTCTGTACCAGGGTCGTCTGCTTAGGTACCTCCGTCTTACCTATTTCTGCCGCAAAGCAGCAGTGCTTGCATTGCTGTGTTCCGGTTTGAAGGGTAAGATATGGCAGTGAAATTACTGGGTACCGTGACTTTACATCTGATGTCACAAGTTGGCAACAATCAGTACAATGTGATTCTTGTGGGGGTTGCAGTTTTGCTGCGAATCTCAAAAGAGCCGCATGTATTATAGGTGACTGTTACCACTTACCATCAGGTGGGCATTTTGCTTGTTTGCCGACTTACTGTAATAAAAAAAAATGAACCGACTACACTCCAAAACATACTGAACGCACTTCAGTCTGCAAAGTTGTATGTTCCTCGTGGTTCCACCACACGTTACACTATTGTAACCACGAGGAAGGCCATATCGGCTGTCGATTATTTATCGATAAAACACAAGGTAATAACATAATTTTCGTAGCCTCGCCGTCTCCGATCAAATCTATCTTGATTTGAGATAGGAAATGACAATTCACCAAACATACGAGTAGGTACATATTACGGGATCCAAGCCAACTGTTATGTACACGGCCGGATCGTTTGGGGGTTGGAGTTGACCTCTCAATACGCGAGTAACGCGAGCTCAAAGACGTATAGTATAGTAGTACTATTATCTATTCTGTGGCAAAAGCGACTACTTTCACGGAGTCGGGAGCGAATCTAGCGCTTGCCCAGATTTCCGAACACCAACCTTATTTCATTCAGTATCTGTCGTCAGTACCACTTTCTCAAAATTATATATAGCTACAGTTCCGATTCCCCAGAGTTAAGTTAGTTTATTATAGTAAGTACGCAACCTTTTGGACTTCAATGTTGAATTACAGTGAATTCACAAATAAAACAACTGTTTTAATTGAAACATCTTATTTAATGACAAGATGATTTTCACAAAAATAATCATTCGCTATATTATATTCCATATACTTACATATACATACGGACTACATATAAGGATGTATTACTATAATATTTGATGTAACGTTTACTAATTATATTACGGAAGTTACATTTCGTAATAAGTACACCAATTTATTAAGTACCTACTTCTCATCAGCATCACATAAAATCATTAATCTTCATTCAAACATTTGTATAGTGTAGGTTACAATATTACAATATTCATTATAATCCTTGACAGTAGGTATGTTAAAAAACAATTTTACATATTTAGTTAAAAAACATTAGGATTTATTTTCATCGAAGTTAAATAATTATCGATAAGTATACAAGGTGCAAATAGTAGAAAATTTTCAAAAAACTTCCTGCATTTTCGTGTCCAAATTATTTGAAGCTCGCTCATTCATAAATTGTTGGTTCATACCTGAAATCACTTTACGTGACTAACATAGTAAAGTACCTATGTGTATTTGTTTCCTTCTTTGAGACTTAGTAGGTAAACATACAAAAAGCTAAAATTCTCCCACACCACGACAATTTGATACCAAAGCCTTTTTAAAGGTTTCTACTGTTGTTTAAGACATCAAAAACAGAAAACCTAAACAAATAATTTCAACAGTAAGTACTAATTTATTCGTAGCAATTAAGTACTCGTACTTTGATTTGTTTCTTCTAACATTTTTAATGTATTTTCTAGTGATTTAACCGTAGTTTTATATTTAGTTCAAATCGATTCATATAACCGCATAATTATTCCACTAATTATGCGGTTATATGAATGCGGTTATATAGTAAATCTAATCATATTCTATTACTTTTTAAAAGCAATGTTCTTTATTTACCTATATAAAAATACATGTTCTGACTGACTAGCTGATTCATCGTCGCCGAGCCTAAATTATCAAAGCTAAGGGCAAACAGGCGGAAAAGGTAGTCTATCAGCCCCCAACCATAATCCATAAGGGTATATGGGTTAATTTTGAGGTACCGGCAATCTCGCAGGATTAGATAGTCATTAACTACACACATTTTGTTTTACGAGTTTTAAGATAACTTAATACATTGAACAAAAATAAATTTTCAAGTTTTATTGCACTGTCGTGACATTGATAACTCTATGTTTCATTTATAAACGACGACGGAAGACAAAGCTACGCTCGCGCGCTGTGCGCTTAGAGTTACAAACATTCTAGAGTCAGGGTTTCTTAAACGGATAACTTAGAGGTCCGTAGCATGTATATTAGGGGTCCGCAGTAGTTCAGTCTTTAAAGATATTTAATAGGAAAGTATGTAGTAAACTCGATGTAAACATGACTTACGCCTTGCCTTGTGGAAGACAATCCCACAATTTAACGTTCTAATTGAGGCCAAACAGCAGCGCCCATCTCATTAACTTATTAGTAAGTGTAATGAAAGTACTATCAATATCAATCAATAAAAGTTTTTATTTTTAATATAAATTAGGCCTTTTTTTCATTTCGAAAAATATTTTTGATAATTGTTGTGGAATTGTTTAAATTGTGAAAGTGGTCCGTGACTGCAAAAAGTTTAAGAAACTTTCATTTTGTATGAAAGTAAAATCTAATGAATTATCAAAAGTCGTAGAACAAACATTGTAGTTAATGATACTAGCTATCTAATACAGCGAGGTTGCCGGTACCTCAAAATTTACCCTGTATAGAGGGGGGATCTTGTGCCCACCCCAGGATATTAGGCTACTGTTTCAAAATTCTATGATAGACGACAAATAGTGATAACTTCAAACAAGAATGGGGGCTAGGCCTGAAAAAAAAACAAGATGCGCCAAGGGGCCAGGCCCCCACTGAAAAAAAACAAGCTGCGCCAATGCCATGATCGCTCATAATAATATGAAAACCGCCCCGAGAGCGGGATGGCGCTATACGTAGCAAGAGCAGTGTCACTGTCTCAGTATTTTTTTAACCGTGCTAAAGCGATAGGCCCCAGGTGGGTTAATAGACCAAAACCAGACGTTAATAGACCAAATAAGTGAATTGCTAGATATTAAATTGGGTAATATAAAATCTGCCATTCTATTAGACATAAAAAGTACTTTCCAATTAGAAATCAACAATTCCATAAAAACACTACAGGAAGAGGTATCACAAAATATAATTTATTTGAAAAATGACCAGAAATTACTTGAAGAAAAAATTTCTGCAGTCGACAAAAATATTGAAAAAATAAACCAACAAATAAGTGACCTCCATAATTCAAAAAAAATTGTACTATATGGTCTAGAGGAAAAACAACATGAAACATACTATGATCTTTTCGGCCATATCTCTCAAATTTTCAACAATATTCTAGACTTAGACATTCACCCTTACATTGAAGACATTAAACGGATCGGAAAACATGGCACACGAAGACCAGTTTTAATTGAGCTGATAAGCAAGCGTATGACAAAATACATAACAAATAATGCACGGAAATTTAAAAACACAGGTCTATCCGTGGACAACTACTTAGATGGATGTAAATTAGAACAAAGGAACACGCTTCGTAAACAGTTACATTTGGCAAGAAAAGACGGTCACCATGCAATAATAAAAAATTTCAAACTTTACGTTAATGGAAAGGAATGTTCTTTTTACGACGACACCTATAATAAAAAACAAGCCATAGCGACAGCTTCATATAAAATACATACAGGAATTGAAGGAAATGTTTCACTCACCACAGACGATACCACCTCTAATAAAGAACAGCCATTTCATTGAAGGTCTATCAGTAGCGTACCAAAATATCCAAAGTATCGGCAATAAAATGGACATAATAGAGCATTTGTTATCAGATATAAATCTGGACATTTTTATACTATCAGAACACTGGAAAAATTACGATTATTGTAGTTCCCTGATAATTCCTGAATATAAAGTGGCTTCAATGTTCTGCAGGAAAAACCATAAAAGAGGAGGTGTCTGCGTTATTACAAAAGAAAATCTAGACTATATAGAACGCGTAGATTTAAATAATTTTTCTAAGGAATTTATTATTGAAATTGCTGCTATAGAATTAACTAAATTAAATGTAATAATAATAGGTTTATATAGAGCAGACAGACACCTAGACATATTTTATGAACAAATGAATAAACTGTTAAATAAATTAAAATGTAAAGACAGAAATAAGTACATAATCATTGGAGGGGATTTTAATATAAATATCATCGAAAATACAAGATTATCTAGTGAACTCTTAAATTTTATGCGATCATCTAATCTAAAACAATTAATCAAAGATCCTACACGCGTCACGAATGAAACAGCTACATGCATCGACTTAGTTTTTACAAATTTCGCCGGCTTAGTACAAAGATGCTACGTCACAGATTATGGGTTATCAGATCATAAAGCTACTTACTTAAAATTAAATGTAAGCAAATTACCAATCAAGCAGCAAATATATTTTGAACAAAAACGATTATATACAAAAAAACAAATAGGATTGTTTAAAACCTTACTATCACGTATAAATTGGGATAATATACTTAGCAAAAATAGAAACATACATGACAATTATGCAGAATTTTTAAAAACAGTTAAATTTATTTTAAACATTCACATCCCTATAATAAAATTAAAAATTAGAAAAAATCCAAAAAAGAGTTGGTTAACAGTTGGTTTAAAACGGTCATGTCGGCATAAAAGAATCCTAAAAACAATATTAAATGAAACAAAAAATAATACAATTAAAAATTATTATAGACTGTACAGTAAAATCTTAAAGCAAAGCATTAAAACATCTAAACGTTTAGCATATATCAAGAAAATGAAAAAATCCGACAATAAAATAAAAACAATGTGGAATATAATTAATACAAAAACAGGCAAGAAAAAGAACAAAAGTCATCAAAATATGAAACTAATTATAAATAATGAAATTTTAACAAATCCAAAAACAATATCAAATAAATTTAATGAACACTTTGCCTCCGTTGGAGAAAACTTTAATTATAATAATAAAGAACCATTAGATAGTCCTATCGTAACGAACTCACCAATAACTTCAATGTTTTTAAGTCCAGTAAGTGAAAAGGAAATTTTTAATATAATTAATAAAATAAAAAATAAGCACAGTTATGGCATAGATGAAATTCCACCATTCCTAATGAAACAATGCTCACATGAACTTATAACCCCACTTACATTTCTGATAAACCAAAGCTTCCACGATGGTGAATTTCCAGACCAACTTAAAATAGCACTAATAAAGCCCATACATAAAAAAGACGACAGGAACAACCCAAATAATTATAGACCCATTGCACTGCTTCCAACTTTTTCAAAAGTATTTGAAAAAGCAATGTATAATAGGTTTTATAAATTTATAGAAAAATTTAATATACTTGATGAAAGTCAAAATGGATTCAGGAAAGGTAAATCCACAACATTAGCCGTATTTCAGTATATCCAAACTGCTCTCCAACATATTGATAGTAAAAAACACGCAATAGGCATACTACTAGATATGTCAAAAGCTTATGATAAAGTTCCATACAATTTGCTCCTAACGAAACTTTATGATTCAGGTATACGGGGCCCAGCATATAATTGGTTTAAGTCATATCTAACGAACAGAAAACAATTAGTTGAAATTGAGCATTATATTCAAAATACTAAAGAAATCAAAAAAATACAGTCAAACGAAAGGCGATTAACCTGCTCAATCCCCCAAGGAAGCGTATTAGGTAGCATACTCTTTATAATATTTATAAACAATCTTCCAAAATGTTTTGATAAATCTGTAATCCTCCCAGTTCTCTTTGCTGACGATATATCAATCCTAATAAAAAGCGAAGATTGCACAAATACTGTAACACTTATCGAGGACACTCTAAAAACTGTAACACTCTGGCTCAAACAACATAATTTAGAAATCAATACAGGAAAAACTAAACTCATGCAATTCCGACCATATACGAAACCACCTTTGAACATCGAAATAACTTTTCAAAATACACAAATTCAACTAACAGATACATGTAATTTGCTTGGCTTGCATATTGACACTAATATTAACTGGAAGTCCCATATTGAACACATTAAAACAAAATTGGCTAAATTTACCTACGCACTTTTCGAAATTAAGTATAGTACAAACACAGACACTGCTCTTTCCGCATATTACGCTTACGCCTATGCATGGTTAAAATATGGAATAATTCTTTGGGGTAATAGCGTGAATGTGAACGAACTGTTTTTGATGCAAAAGAAGCTAGTAAGAATTGTAGCTCAAATCGATAACTCACAAAGCTGTCGACCATATTTTATAAAACTTAAATTACTTACTTTAACATCGATATATATACATGATATATCTACTTTTGTTTTCAAAAATATAGAAATATTTAAAAAAGTAAAGGACACCCACAATTTAAATACCCGACATAAAGACAGACTTCATCTTCCATATTCTAGACTAAAAATGCTAAACAGTAGTCCTTTTTTCATGGCAATAAAAATTTATAATAAAATTCCCTCAGAATTAAAGAAAGAATCCAATTATGTCACATTTAGGAAAAAATTAAAAGAATTTTTAATCGAAAAATGTTATTATACTTTAAATGAATTTTTCGCATAATCACAGTTTTATATAAATGAATTTTTCGCATAAACACAGTTTTATTTTTTATTTTTTTTCGCATAATCACAGTTTTATATAAATGTTTTGTTGTGATAATGTGCTGATTTTATATTCATCGCATTTTGTTCCATTCATTACGATAAGCTATTATTGCGGTGCCTGTAAAAGGCGACCAAGTCCTTAAGGACGTACCTAGCTTTAACATCAATTTATACACTTGGTTGGCAATAAAGAAATTGAAATTGAAATTGAAGTTATTGTCTGGAAAAAATCTATCACGATCGCCTCAATTTCAGAGCCATTACGCCGTGAACACAAGAGTCTGCGCCGACATCTATACTAATACTAATAAAGAGGAAAGATTTGATTGTTTGTTCGTTTGTTTGTTTGTTTGTATTGAATAGGCTTCGAAACTACTGAACCGATTTTGATGAAAGTTGGTATAGGGATAGTTCGAGACCAGGGGCAGGACATAGAGTAAAAAAAATGCCCACGGGAAAACAAAAATAATGCGGGCGAAGTCGCGAGCGGAAAGCTAGTCCTTTTATTAAGGAGCGATGGATGGACGGCGACTGTAAAGGATTGTGATAATTTTTTTCTTAGACAATAACCCCCCCGGAACTTTACGTAACAATAGTGATAAAGGCTTGGGTATAATGATTGATAGAATTTTTCAAAACTGTTTTCATTACTTGTTATTTTCTTATCAATTACCACTTAAATACATTTATCGTATTTCCATTGCTCTATTATTTCTATTTAAAATGTATACCAATGTTTGCTTAAAATATTTATTTAAATTCTTCCTACACACAGACTACAGAATTGGGGTAGTTGGAAACTTAATAATGCCATTTAAGACTACTTATATTAAAGTGAAGAGATCTATTGGCAAGACATCTCGAATCGTAGCATTCAACACGACTCAATACAATTATCTACAAGATAGGTTGACCTATTTTTTTATCATGATCTGATGATTTTGAACGTGTAAATGTTCAGTTAGATAAAGACACATGAATAATATCGGTTTTATTTCATATTCTACACATAGAAAATGTGATTGTACCTCATGATTCGCAGCTAGGTATTACACCGGGAGTGAACTGGATTCTGATAACAATGAATCATAGTCAGAACGCCAATTGATTTACTAATAATCTGAGTGGGCATCATGTAAAAACAAACAGGCATTTTACATTATTTTCCTGTTACTAAACATATCAAAGAAGTCCTATTAAATGTTTGATAGCAAACAAGTAAGGGGTAATAGTTGTTTTGTAAGTAGGTATTGCTTGTTAGTTAGAAATAAAAAAGTATTGATTGACATAATAATATATGAAATCTCGTACTATAATTAGGGTTTACAATATTCTGGTATCCTTAGATATTTAAAAATTGAATAGTATGTTTTGCAGTTAATCCATCTATATCATCAGGAAATATAAAGAAAAACAATTATCTCTTCTCTCGTGTGATTCTCAAATGTTTTTTTTATTATATTGCATTATATAGGAATTAATTAATATCTAATGCTTTCTAAGACTAATACCGAATAGTTTAATTTAAATTGTTGGACAAATTATGGGTATTTTTATATTCAATTTTTTATATATATTACAGGAAAACATTCATAAACTCATGTTTTCATTCAATAATAATTATTAAATGAACGTAATAAAACACCGTTTATTTAAAACTGTAAAAATATCAGGGTACTTACAGTTTAAAATTTGTACGAACTAACATATTGTTAGAATCTTAAAATTAGTTAAATACATAAAATGTAATAATCTACATAATTATCTTAACATACTTTGACACCAATACGTGTTTATAACACAATATCCGGCAATATCTAAAGCTAAGCTTGATTTTTTTCGTAGGCCATGGCACCAATTCTTCTGTTGAAATCGTGTCATAATAGTTACCATCTCATAGTCTCACATTAGTACCCAATAGTCATCAAATTTTAGAAATGGTTAGGGGGTAACTCGCTAATAATTCTCTAATACATCTGCTATACTAAGAATTAAATTTTCTTGCCACGGACAACCATAAACGGAGAATACCAACCAACTTATAACATTATGGAACGTCAATGTCAAATGTCGACTTTATAATTTCCGTGACTTTGAACCAACTTCGCAAAACTCTATACACTTTTAAAATTTCGCGTTGCATCTTAAATTACTAAAACTTTTACGGGATTAAGACGGGTTTCGTAGCTTATTTGACTGCGACATTTCGGCGAGGTTCAGACACTTAGGCGTAACAAAACATCGCTGCTACAGTCAGCCCGTTGACCACGGCCGGTGTAACCTGGCCGAAACGTCGCAGCCAAATAAGGTACAAAACCCGTTTTAATCCCGTAAAAGTTTTAGGAATTTTCGTTAAAGTCAACAATCAATTTAGGCGAATTACCAACCATTTATTCTAATATCATGCATAATACCATTTACGCAAAAATCAACGTTGACAGTAGTATTGCACGCAGAACACCAACTCGCTCGGTGACTTGACCGTTCTGTGGGAGTCGCCATGTTAGATTTTCGATTTTTTTCTAACAAACATTATGAACGTTTAAAAGATTCGCTGAAATAAAATTTAACGTGAAACTATAAACGAAAGCATGAACATGACTCAAACTAAAACCACATTAGATTAAATTGAAACAAAAGAAAACAAAGGCATTGGCCACCACTTATTAGCAAGTTATCAAATTTAAGTTATATCACGTTGTTGGTACGCATGTTAAATTTTTAGTATTTTGCTAAGCATAAATTTTATATTCCATTTAAAAGCTATATATGGTATTTCCCGTTAATATTCGTATATTCCATTGGTCAAAAGGACCAAATTCATGCAATGCATAATAAAAATATTTTCTTTCACTACATCTTGATCACTTGAAGTGATTGTAGTAGTAATGTCTACTTACATCAAAGATCGACCATTTTGACAGAATTGCAACAGAGCAGAAGACCTATACTGTGTATAATGAAATTTCGTATTCCTGAATTCCCGTACAATTCTGTGGGACTGTGTGCTCTTTAGCAACGCAATGTATTCGAAACTTATATTACAAACATAGAGAATAGCCCCTAACATGTAAGGCGTTCCAAAAACTTGTGTTAATCCGTTAATAGCGTTTCTGAATATCTGGCTGGAGTGATTTGCAAAACTCTCTTATGGTGATTCGTAGTCATACAAATTACACGCGTATGAAGTTGCAGGTAAAAGCTAGTTTTATAAAAAAAGAGTTGAAGCTGTCAACTCTTTTTTTTGTCAACGCACCAAGGGATCAATTCGTAAAAGTGTAAAAAATCTGCTGTTTCATACAAAGTTAAATTAAACCTACACAAAATTTATGCAGTGTGTGGAGCAGATAATATTTTAGTCTTGAAGTAAAAGTAGGTAGTTACAAAAACGAGTAATTCTTACTCGGGGTACAACCCGAATGAAGCCGAGGGTAACCGATCAATTACTCTGGTCGTATTTTTGAACGCTTTTGTGAAAGTAAACGCAGGATAATTTTCGCCTGACTGGAGTGAATTTCTCGCGTCTCCCAGTCAGCGTTAAAATTTACCTGACATTGACAGTTGATGTTTCTGTGGCTAGCTGATTTCGATTTTAATTTGAAGTTAAAGTTTGCAAATGATAATTAAAGCTTTGTACAGTTGTAATATAAAGCAATTTCTCGTTGCAAAGCCATTGTTTTTGTTGACTTTGACAAGGGACTCTCCTTTTCGTTTTCAACTGACAGAACCCGGTTGAAACTCCTGAATTGCGAAAATCACTCGCTAGCGTTTCAAAACCTGTTAAACTTCTTTTTCTCGAAATACATCCTTTTCTTTTTACCGAGTGAAAACCTCACGGGGTTTCGAACGGGAGGCGCCTAATATTATCACAACTTTTTAAAACACCTTATATCAAAAGACGTAGGCAGGACCTCTATGATAAGCGTATAACAATCACATCAAATTGAGACAGAATGGACAGACACTTACAGCAACACAATAATCTAAAAAGCCTTAAAACAGTTAATAAATAGAGATACATATTAATAAATAAGTGTATAATTCTCAACAAAAATATAGGTTCTTACTTAGCTTATCCTTTTTAAATAGTCTGTGGGTATTAATATAAAATATATCATGATACAGCTTAACAACATTACGAGGGCGCCACTAGTACAGTTTCGCATAAGAAACACGAAAACAAAAACGCAATTTCAAAGAAGTTAAGTAATTTTTAATTAACATTTGGAAAATTAAGTAACGACAGTCTCATTATACACTATCTAGTTGTGAGAGTTTTACTACGGAAATCGCTTTTTAGTTTCAACTGTCACCGCTCCAAACTCTTTTTGCCATCAAATAATTGAAATTTTCGCTTAAAAACATATCTGTTCAGCTTATGAAGCCATATATTGATACCAACACATATGTCGTAAATCTATACAATATATATCAATATACATGTATCTTTAATAAAACAATTGCAACATTAAATACTTAGTAATTACTTACGATAAAACAAATTATGCAAAATATTTGATGCGATTCGTTTAGTTTTTATACACATAATATTAAAGCACGTACTTGTAGGCCATGAAGGCTATTTACCATAACAACATTTAATAGAGAGCTTTTTCCGGACAACATTTAAAGAGATTCAAGAGAAATGGTCGGGTGCAAACTAAAACAGCTTCACTTTTAAAGAGAGAACCGCTGATGTGTTTCGGATCGATATCCCCATTATTTGATAATGAAATAAATCCATTAATACAGTTTGACGCTCTCGATAAGAATGATGTGCAATATCATTACGCAATATCCATTTCGATAACAATGGTAATGGTATACCTATGTAACATAATACTAGAGGCTCGTTTGAACCCCGAGTGCAGAAAGGAATAACAAACATACGTTTTATAGTCATACGTCAACGAGATACATTGTCCAATAATATAATAATTATGATTGGACATGTTACTATGGGTACATATTGGACTTGACATTGACCGGTTGTCTTGCAAAGGGTATAAGGTACACAGTTTATTGTAGATCTGTATTTTTAAAAAGATTTTGTGAGTAGGTAACTGACTAATGTAGCATAAAGCCCAAACTACTGGAGCTAGAAGCTTGAAATTTGGTAGGGTTCATTGACTTATATTGGCACCCACTAAGGAAAGATTTAAAAAAACTCCTACAGGAAGCTGAGAGATCTCCATCCATAAATAAGAAAACTACAGTTTTGAGCTTTTGGAGAGCACGTTATGTAGTTTTATAAGTATTTAAAAAACAAAAAGTTTATAAGACAGTAATGGGTAAATATTGAGCATTTACAAAATTAACACATATAACCAGCTTACGTACGAAGTGCTGTAAATAATTATGTTCTTACTTAGTTCAGTAAAGGTTTTTAACTATAAATATATATGTACATCGATATTTTTTTATAGAAATGTAAAATATAATAAATTTCATTTAGACAAGGCACGGGGAAGAAGGACTAGGTAAAACTGTATAAATAAATAATGAAATATTCTTAGAAAATTAATATTTTAAATAGTTGGAAATAACATATAGTTTTTAAATTTTTGTAAATATTCGTTAATTCAAATGAAAAATACAACATATTTACATTTTTCATATACTATGTATGTATTTCGATATGTTCCGTGTTTATGTGACGGTGGAATAGTTACAATTTACAATAGTGGGAAAGAAATTTACGTTTATGCATCAACTAGCTTATCAAATATTAAAATCACAATATACCTACTGTACTGATGGTACTTAAAACAAATAAACAACCCAATACGCAAAAATCAGCCATAAATGCGTGGTATCTCTACAAGGATGTAGATATGATAATTATTCAAATTAAAGCTTTATTTTTAAACATTTGCCGATAGTATAATCTGTAGTCATTATTATTTTGCATTTTTAATAGTGTCTAAGTCTGTCAAAGTGCAATTTTCCTTCCATCTTGAAGAGACGACATCCTCACGAGTATTCATTCGAATGATTTAGGCAAGCTATTTTTATATTTAGATAGGTACCATTGACTTATCGATCGACATAAAATAATCAAATAAGAAGTTTTCTACCTGCATCTTTATTTTAAATATCCATTAATAATTATCTATGAGCAAGATTTGTCTTGTCGCATTTTCCACGGGAAGAATACACGCCTGCGTAGGTATGATAATTTTTTAAGTCTTAGGTATTTTGTATAACATTTTATGTTATTCCTCATATGTAATATGACCATTTAATGTTAACTTGTAGGTAAATATAATGCTTTCTTAAATTGTCGACTACAATATTAAAATAATCGGAGGATATCTATATAACGAGGTTAAAAATACGAAAAACTACATTAACAAGGATAGAAATATATTATAATAATATTATACTATAAAATATCTACAGTTTTGTACAGTCCAGCACATGGAACATTAGTTTTTTTAAATGTAGATATTTTTTGCCAGTAAGTTCAATATCTTAGTGCTTGGCCGTACATAAATAGTGACTATATCAGTTTAATATTAGACATAATTCATAGTAGTCTTTGTAAATATTTAAAGGTATCGATCAAAGATCATATCTCGCAATACTTTCGATTAGCTAACAAATATAAATTTATTATTTTGTATACAGACATGTACGCAAGTCAAACATGTATAGTGTAACAAGACAATATTATATTAATAATGTAATCAATAAAATATATATAAACGCAATATTTCACTTCACTTCGTTCCTCTTATTAAATCAACAATTCAAGCAATCTCCGACAGAAAATTTTAATTTAAAGAAAATAAATATCCTACGCTATCGATCTTTAATTTTGTGCCTATAACAACTATATTTTATATCCACATATTCTTACGTCATTGTGCTTGCCCAATAAATCATTATGATACTAAACTTGTTGGAACATGATACGTCGGCCTGCCAACAAATGCGACGATCGCGCTTAAAAGTGTCCGATGTAACACAATGCGAAAAGAGGAAAAATCGATGATTAATCGTTTCAAGCAAAGTTGAATACCTCCTATTATTACGACAATGCGATATTTTTAGACATATATCTGTCAGTGCATATAGGATTAATTTTTCTTGGATTTTGCATTAGATCCGACATGAGATGATACAAATATAATTGTTGATACACAGATTTCTTAATTTTAAGATCTTTCATCTTTTTTTGATAATTACCATCACGTAAACATTGTGCAAGCATTATGCTGCAATCACCATGCCATGAATGAATTATCATTTTTTTATTGGAATTACTGCTAAGCCACACTTTATTGTTAATCGGAAAGTGTTTATAGCAACTAAACCTATAAAAATAATACTGCGACAACTTATCGGCATAAAATTGAATAAATTTTAGAATCAACTACTATTAATACAGATATAATCAATGGTCTGTAATCACGATATGCCTGTTAACCTGTTTCATATCAAGCAGTGTTACGATTTTTTCAGTTAATTCGAAATTATTTGTTCTCAATTAGAGTTTGAACCTGCAGTACAAGATCCCTCGCCAGGGATAGCACCGCTGCAGCGTCGTGACGCTCGGCCATCTCTGAAACGCGTAAAAATAGTTTATTACGAAGCTCCCCCTCGCTTATATGTAATCCATAACTTCACAACGCTATAAATAGAACCAAGGCCTTTAGAGGCGCATGTACAGCACCATGAGTTATACGCACCATTGAAAAACTTGATGATGTCAGTGAAGTCCATGGTGTTAGCGAGAATGACGTCGCGGTAGGTCTCCAGCAGAGCTAGAGCAATGAACAGCACCATGTGCTCAGATGCCACGTGCCGCGCCGCCCAGATCAACTCCCAGCAGGCGAACACCTGCAATGTTCAGTTACGTTTTCTATACATTGTTAACTACATGATAACACACATTTGTGGACCTTGGTGGCGCATTGGCGCGTGCGCTCAGCGAACGATTGCTAAGGTTAAGCAACGTTCGCTGTGGTCAGTCCTAGGATGGGTGAGCAAAATAAGAAGACATAGGGCAATTTTCCTACGGGAAAAAATCCCACGGGAAAACAATAATAACGCGGGCGAAGTCGCGAGTGGAAAGCTAGTAATTAATAAAAAAAAACAACCTCAACCAGTTGAGATGCATAAACTGTATTACAAGTGTACCGATGACACGATATAAAATGGTTCGGTGACCAGTGCTCTGGTTAATTTAAAAACTCACGTCTTGATAGAGCAGCTCTCGCTTGAAGTCGAGCAGGAACCAGCGGTAGCAGAAGTAGAAGTGCGTGTAGTCCCCGTGAGCGTGCATCAGCTCGTACAGCTCGCAGTCCAGGATTTGAATTAGCGATCTGTGTAGTGAGTAACATTATTCATCTGTGAAAAGTCGATTTTCGCGGTTTTCATTGGATTCTCAACGAAACAGAAGATGTAGTCCGCTGGTGGTGTGGCCGGTAGATCCTAATGGAGTAAGTGTTACAGGATCCATCGATGTCACAGTGGAAACTAGTGTCGTTAATTCAATCCAGCAGTTAGTGGAAAAAATCGATTCTGACCCATGGTTACACTGTTTAGTTACACTGGTGTAACCACTGAGCACACTTATGACCGATAGTTACACTAATGTAACAATCGAGCATATTATCTATGACCGGTGGTTATACTCAAACATGTTGACAATATTGACCACTTAGATTCAATTATAATTAAGATAAAATAAACTGTAAGTCATTCAATGTCACCTGCATTGCGGATTGAATGCTGCATTTAAATAACGATAGATCATTTTCTAGAGACCATGCGGTAGTTCCAATAAACTAAAATTTAAATAATATTTGAAGAACTTTTTACTAGCCCAATAGGAATTTTTAAATTTCAACTTTTTTTTATTTTACATGTGACCACTGATCATTAGTGTACTCAGTGGTTACACCAGTGTAACCATGGGTCAGAAGCAGAAAAAATATGTGATTAAACGATATCACAGGTGGTCGTTACCTCATGTCGGCGAAGTGCGCGTCCATCGCCTGCCCGCTGGGGAAGTTGTGCCGCGCGCGCCGCATGAGCCGCGCAAACAGCGCGTGCGCAGCCGCCTCCTCACGCATTGTTACTAGCAATGGCGCCGCGAGGTCGCACATGCCCTGCATGTAGCCCATATCCAGGTGCTCCCACACGTAACTGTGACCATTTATAACAAAGGTAACCTTTTATGGCCCTACCTATTTGATCCGGTTTCAGTATCCCATTTAAGAATCGGTGCATTTGGTTACTAACGATAAGTATGGCATATACCTCTATTAGCTCCATACAAAATACGTCAAAATTCTGTAAAAAATAAATTTGACTTATAGCCTCCTCTTTAATGTTTTAATAAATATGATGCAGGTGTTAACACTTACTAACACCTGCATCATATTATATGTTATTGAACTGGTCAAAAAAATAGCCACTTATAAACGCCTAACACCACTAACAATGCCACATACCATTAATGCGCTTGATCTGTTGTCAAAATTATCGCGTTTGTTATCGCGTTACCACGCAGATGGAGCCCAATCATAACTGATAGTTCACACCAAACGTTTACTGTCAAACACATTTTTTGCATTTTTTGATCAATGCTACGTGACGCGTAGTGAATGCTACGTAACGCGTAATGCTACGTGACGCGTAGTAATGTTACGTGACGCGTAGTAATGCCACGTGACGCGTAGTAATGCTACGTGACGCGTAGTAATACTACGTGACGCGTAGTAGATAACGAAAACATAGAACATCAACAACAATCAAAGAAACACCAATCGCCTCAAATATATTCTTATATAGATGTAAAATTAACCTATATTTGAAATGGACGCGAAAGACGAACGTTTTTGCTAATAAAATGGCGCTTTAAATCGTTATTTTTAACTGGTGTATTTTTTATTACATTTAAGCGCCTACAGTTAACTTACTGAACATTTGATAGAAACTTCCTTCGTTACATTTCGAAAGTAAAAGTTGATTACATCTCATACTTACGTGCACATTATGTTCCTGAGCTTATCCAAGTTCTCATCTGTGAAGAACGGATAATTCCTGTCACATCGCTGGACATCTTTCTCGATTCGGTGCAAATTCAGCGCAAAGCTCTCAACCAGTTCATTCTGCAACAGAAATCATCTTGAAATGTAAAGGAAAAAGCTATCAAGAAAACTTGCATACGTCAATCAATTTGGATTTCCAGTTTTCTTGAAAATTAAGACTTTGAATTTTATACAAACAAGCTATATACTCTATCAGTTGAAATTAAAAGTAGCCTTTTAGTGAAGTACCTACACAATATGTTACCCTTTGACACAGATAGTATAAATACGTAGTGTTTAATTGCCCTTTACTTTTGTTAAGTTCATATTTAATGTTTGGCCGAAAGTTAATCAGTTTTCCAAAATGAACAATTTTATCCGATTAAATCACAACTGGCTTTGTAAAATTCAGAACTGTATTGGTGATTGTGTGTAGGTACACATTTCAAGGTGTAAGCTTACCGAGTAAACGCCACCATTGGAGCTCGCTGGAGAGACACAGTTCGACCTGGCCTCAGGTCGCTGATCGGCTGATGGCTCCAAAGTATCAAACGATGCACCCGCTGAATGAGACTCCTCCCTAACCACACCCAAGGGACTGCGGGCTGGGCTTACATTGGCTGCCAAGAGAAAAAATCTACACTTACTAATATTTATAAAGCTAAAGAGTTTGTTTGTTTGTTTGCTTGAACGCGCTAATCTCAGGAACTACTGATTCTAATGGAAAAACCAGTTTTGTGTTAGATAGTCCATTTAACGAGGAAGGCTATAGGCTATATAATATCACGCTACGACTTATAGGAGCTGAGAATCAGTGAAAAATGTTGCAAAAGCGGGAAAAAATGTACAACATGTTGTTATTTTCCAACGTCCACGCGAACACGGTAATAGTAGGTACGAGTATATTACCGTGACGCGAACGAAGTCGCGGACACAGCTAGTATATTATATGCAATAGATAAGTACACACAGCAATACGCTAGACTTTACATGTTGACCTTGAGACTGCTGTAATGTCGCTCGTAATAGCGACGGCTGTTATAATGCAAATGTAAAGGTTGGCATGTGGCTCACTAAGGGCTCACTGTACATAACAAATATAATACTAGGTTCAAAAATGAAAATCATATACGAGTAGATTCCAACGACATGAGTAATTTGTTGAAAAAGAGTAAGGAGTGTGAAAAGAAACATATAAGAAAAAACAAAGCTTTGACACAAAATTTACTTGTTATAATTTTTTTTATGAATGGACAAGGTTCATTGGGATTAGATTCGAAAGGAACAAAAAAGATAACGTGGCCCTGCCTTATCGCAGGGGCGAATCCAGGATCCCATTTTCCAGGGGGTATTCTGACAACGTTCGGTTAAAATCACAAGTAAACAAAAAATAAAATTTTAGCAAATTATTATTTCTTTAACTAATTATTTTAAATTAGCTTGAACTTTTAGCAAAATAAACTTTATCGCGTCTCGCGCCGCTAAGAGTTGAGTCGATATTGTTGTATTCGCCAATGCCTTATAGAGTTATAGCTGGCGTAATTGAACGCCGAAATAAGGTAAGGTACGCTGATTTAGGGCTGTCGACACTTAGAATCAAAAAATAATTAATTTAGTTACCATGGTAAAAAGTAGCTTGATTAACCTCAATATTTTTCCTACAGAAACTCCACTTCTGATACATACCCATACATACCCTTACATACCCTTAAATATTATTTCGGTAGATATTCCGTTACACCCTCTATAATTGATTTTGCTAAATAAATATAAGTACCTAAAATGTGTAAAAAATTATACAAACCTAACATAAAAGCATATAAAATTGCTTGTAGATATCATTTATTCCCACTAGTTGAGTTAGTATACAAATCCCATCCTAATTTACTAAAACAACAACACCCAATCACAACATTTATGAAGATAGAATAATTCCCAAACAAAACCTATTTATTTTCAGCATTACATAGGCATCAAACGCACCTGTAGTTCCTCCCGATGCAGGTGAACCAGAAGCAGCTAGGTCCACTGACGGATTTGTCACTATAACACTCGTGTGCTGTTGTTGATTGTTTGATTGTTGAGGCTGACTTTCATCTATTGACGATCTTTGATCGTTCCCATTAAGATTCACATTCGCACTATCCACGCTGCAAAGCAGGCCTCTTCCTTCGCCCTTCTGAACGATTCCCTCCGCTAACCGCTTAATTTCCGCTATACTTTCCCTTCGCAAATCGGGATTCTCTACAATACTCTTAATATGTATATCTTCATCTTCATCTAAGTCTTTCAGACTGTCTATATCTAAGTCCCTACTATCACCCGTCTCAGTCTCTCCGTTAACTTTTCCCTTACTCTCTGAATCCATTTCGATGTTGTCAACCTCGTCTATACTTGGCGCCCTCGATAAAATCGGTTTTGGTTCGGGCTTCTTTTGATCGTTCTCACTTGGTTCTGGAGAGACGATCGGTGGATTGTCTGATATCACGCTGCAGTCATCCTCGAATACCTGAAATTATAACCGGAATCCTCATGGTCGCACTTGTTATCTTCACGATATAGTAGTAAAATGTGCATATTTTTAACAAAGGTCGCATTAGAAGTGGCACAAATACTCGTAAGACAACACTACAATTGGATACTTTACATACTCTGGAAGGCAACGATCACCTTTCTTTTAGCAATCAAACTTTCATAAACTTTTTTTTTACAAAAAATGCAAGGGTCTAGTTAAAAGTCCCGAGCAAGAAATACAATGTAACTTACCTCGGGCTCAAGCGGTTCCTCGGGCTTCAGTTTACCCGAGGCCTCTGAAAGCCTCGCGATCGACGCAGCGGTCGCCTCCCGGTCTCTCTGTCGGACAATCGCCTCGACGCACAACCATTCAGACATAGTCGTCTCGTACTGGCGACGACATGTCGCGTCTTGTTCGGCACGCTCCTGCGCTGTTGAACCGAACCTAGAAAGTTTAAGTTCTCATTTAACGACCCACCACAACAATATTTAAAAAGAATAACAGTTTATTTTCTGGTGAAAATGAAAAAAAACGAGATATAACATGTGTCGCAAACGCGAAATATATTCTGTGTAAAACGGAACGCGAGGAAAGAGGCAAGGGGGGAAGGGGAAAGAAAAAGGATGGGTGTGTATGGCAACACTGACGAGTCAGAATGGACGGCGAGCGAGGGAAAAACCAAAAGAACGAGAACTTGAGGAGAACGGACATCGTTTTGGTAAGATACCCATCATGAACGAATGCTAGAAGTTATCTCGGAACTCGGTAAGTGTTTTACCAGTATTATCACGATCAATGTACCTATGAGTGAGAATGAAAGGCGACCGAAAGATATGGTTGCGGTGCCGGTGGTCTGGGATGGCTGTAAGGGGCGGAGTTGGAGGCCATTCTAGGGACAAGAAGTCCCTCTCCAGGAACACCACAAGAAGCTGGTGTGACTGTGATGAACCATTAAAAGAAGTTAGGACGAATTAATAATTTCGCTACGAAGTTGTCTTACACGCACACATACACATACTCGCATGGCTACTCACACGACACAACTCATATACAAAACCCTTTTACTGAACTCAGCACAGGATTTTCGCATATGGGACTTTGCGACAACATGAGACAGAAAAAGGAGAAAGAAAGCAAATTAATAAGTGGACGTTCCAAAAATGCATGCATGTCAGAAAAGTTGCATGATAATAATTAATGTATCGTGTATGTTTTTGAAAGTTTATATTAGGTTCAAAGTGGATTCGTCAATGACAGGAAAGAGAGCTTTTTTTGGAACATAAAACAGTTTAAATTGGTTTGATCATCACAATATACTCGTATCTTACTCGTAATATCCCAACAGATAGGGCCACACTTCTCTTCGGATTTCATGTTGAACACCTCTATAGTATACCAAACGGTACACCTCGTCCTTGTCTGTCACCGCACCGTCTTCGTTAGTCATTGATTTCCAAATTTCTTCAGTGAGACCAGATTCAGTGTCCTCTGTAATTGAAAAAATAAAAAAAATCTTGAGGTAACTATTTAACATTTGCTTGCCGCCTTCAATTTTATTTTAATTTAAAACTTAACAATCTTAATTTTAAATTATCAAGTTAGTTTCATGGATATTCAAGTATAATTAGCAATTTGCACCTAAATTATTCTAATATAATGAAAGGAAATAAAATAATGTCTCACGCATTTTTTATTAAATACAAAAGGACCGGACCCGTCCGGAATACCAGAGGGATACTTTGTACCAGAGTCGTCTGCGTGAGTTCCTCTATCTAACATATTGCTGCCGCCAAGCGGTAGTGCTTGCATTTAATTCTTATGTTCCGGTCTTCTTGTGTTGTCTTCCTAATTTTAAATCTTGTGTTCCGATTTAAGAAAAAGGCAGGCAGTGAAATTACTGGGTACTGTGGCTTACTCAATTTGGCAACGTACATTAGCGTCCTTGTAGGGGTTATAAGGGGTTTTCCAATAGGGACTTGACAATTTTGAATTTAGTTTGTGAACGCACCTTTTCACTTAACATCGAACTATCACTGTCAGTTTATTCAGTAGACATGACCTTTTCATCATGGTGAAGTACACGAACGAACAACGTCTACAAATCTTAAAAATTTACTACAGAAATTCAGAGTCGGTGGCCGCTACTTTAAGAACGTTAACTCCGATTTTTGGTCGTAATTCTCGCCCTAGTAGACAGGCAGTAACAAGTTTAGTGAAAAAGTTTGAGTCTACATATTCGTTGTGTGATGTTGCCGTGCCAGTGAGACTACGGGTTGGTCGAAGTGTCGAAAATATCACTGCCGTTGAAACGTCCGTAGCAAATGATCCAAAATAGTCAATTCCACGGCGTTCTCAAGAGTTGGGCATCGCCAAGACCACTTTATGGCGAATTTTGCGTAAGGATCTTACTTTACACCCATACAAGATCAGGCTCACTCAAGAATTGAAGCCGATGGACCATTCGAAGCAACGTACGTTCTCCGATTGGGCTCTGGAAAAGATGCGCCAAGATGATCAATTTCATCGCAAAATCATCTTCAGTGACGAAGCTCATTTCTGGCTCAATAGGTTTGTCAATAAACAAAATATGCGGTATTGGGCGGGTGAAAATCCACATGTGCTTAATGAGAAACGACTTCATCCACAAAAGATAACTGTTTGGTGCGGTTTGCATGCCGGCAGCGTCATAGGGCCATATTTTTTCGTCGACGATAGTGGTCGCCGCGTTACTGTGAAGGTGATCGTTATCGCGCCATGATTATCGATTATTTTTGGCCCGAATTGGAATATATGGACTTGAACTGCATGTGGTTTCAACAGGACGGCGCCACAAGCCAGACAGCACACGTTACAATCGATTTATTGAAGAACAAGTTTGACGAGCGTATTATCTCAAGAAATGGACCAGTCGATTGGCCGCCTCGTTCGTGCGATTTAACGCCTCTAGATTTTTTTCTTTGGGGCTACGTCAAGTTATTGGTCTATGCTAATAAGCCGACGACGTTGGAAGAGCTCAAAGCCAACATTGAACGCGATATAGCAGCCGTTTCGGCCGAAATGTGTGGCCGAGTCATGGAAAATTGGGTCCAACGAATCGACCGCTGCAAACGTGCCCGCGGTGGTCATATGAGCGAAGTCGAGTTCCATTTATAAATGTTTTGAATGTACTTCAACCCGATAATAAAGTTTTTGAAATATCTCAAATGGTTTTCATTTTATTTTGAAAAAAAGTTGTCAAGTCCTTATTGGAAAACCCTTATGTTTTGAAATTCTCAGAAACCACACTTTCTATAGACGACTGTACCATGAGGTGGGCAGCCCGCTTGTTTGCCAACATAGTTATATAAAAAAAGAGTACAAACAGAAAGAAAATAACACAAACCCCTTGGTATTATATTCGGATGAACAAGCCCACTCAGGTGGGTCCGCACAGTAGACAGATGACGGCAATACGCCAGCCAACCATAAAAAGCTCTTGATATTATTTGACGACGCATTGTGCTGCACACCAACTCGATCGATGCAGGCTGTAGAATGTTGAGATTATACTATGTTAGTAAAATTAAAAAGAAACTATCTAAAGTCACATTATTGACACTTATCCGTACCTACTATATCCAAAAGACCGGGTTAGAAAATGAAGAATGTGACATTTGTATCCATTCATCAACAATTTTAATGTTAATTTGATTATAGTAGGTACTTTGTAAACGCGGTAATTGAAAGAATCGAAAGGGAAAGAAGTTATTACAATACCCAATGATATGGGCGAATACTTTAAAGAACTTGGCATATTAGAAAGTATACTTAACCGAATCTAGTTCTCGTGGTCTAATAGTTGCGACTATCCGGTATTTTTTTGGGGATCCGGGCTTCAATTCCCCATAGGGCATAAGTTTTCTTCTTGGTTTTGTTGGTGATGGAACTTTTGAGCCTACCTGGCCAGCTACCACCATCATAATAATTAGTTTGTAGCCACAAAACTTTGTTGCGTTCCGAGAATAAGAGGTAAGATAGTAAGGTCCTCAGTTGTTGAGGACACTAGGTGAAGCTCGCTACCATTTTCAGCCTAATCGTCACTTACCATCACGTGAGATGAAGGCTAAGATCGTCCTAGGGCGTGTATTATGACATCGTAATTCCAGTCAGTTTTCTGAATTCACTGCCTTTCTTTTATATATTACTCATTATACAATGAAAATTTGAAATTTTGAGTGGAACCATCGCAGGATGGAAGGGTTGAGGAATCATCAAAGTCAGCTTACCTCGTCGACATGCTGCGGTGCTGCCGGCAACTGCGGTGGTACCCCGTTGTGGCCGGCGGACGGCGGGCAGTCGACGGACATCGTGGATGAGTCGGACGATGTTGTGGATGTAGAGGCCAATGGACGCCGCGGGGTTCGGGGTGGGGAGGACACTGCCCGTTCGAGTAGCGAGTGTCGCATGGCTATAGAAAGTGTGGAACTCATTTCCTTGCTTGACTAATTTAAATATCAACTCTAATATATAGATAGCTTGATTTGATTAGATTTATCTAGTTCAATTTATTTGATTCAATTTAATTTGATTTCAATATAAACACATCGAGATTCCGTAATTTCATTAAAATTTAAATTAATTAATTTACGGCCATCCAAATTAATGCATTACGCGCTGTGACCTCGGCACTGGACTGTGCCCCGAGTAAAATCGGGAGGCCCGCGATCAATCCTGCCATGTAATAATGTGTTTCTCGTTTCACAAATTTCAAAATTATGTACATTTATCTGACGCTCCTACGGTGAAGGAAGACATCGTGAGGAAACCTGCATACACCTGCGAAGTAATTCGAAGGTGTATGTGAAGTCAACCAATCCGCTTTGACTAAGGCCTAATCGCCCTAACATAACTAGTTAGGGTAGGCTCGTGCCCCTCGGTGGGGACGTATATAAGCTGTGATGATGATTTGACTTGAAATGTTAATTTATAATGTTAGCTGGATGATATTTTAATAAATGCAAAAACTATTTTAATCCAACTAGTAAAATTACCTAAAATGCTATTCTTTTCTAGTCCTATTCGATTGCAACACCTTAAATAGATACACTGTGTAAATACATCTCGAAACACTTGTACTGTAATATACGAATACAAAAATAAATAAATCTTATTCAAGTATTCATAATCTCTTTGTTGCACCTGTAAAGGAACTATGTAAAGTTCAAATTGAAAACGAAAAGAAACATTAAAGTTCTTTTTTAGCACTCTCGTTGGGTAAAAAAAATCAGAAATATAATTTTTAGCTTATAACTCAGTAGAAAATGTTTATATTGCAATTTCTTGCTGTGCGGATTATAATCGAACCGTAAGTACCTTCCCGGTCCGTGATGGCATTGTTCACAATCCTGAACACGTAGTCGCCGGCCGCCTCCTCCCACTCGGCTTCCTCTGTCTCGCCGCTTTCACAGAGGCTGGGCATTGGCCGACGCCGGCTTTTGCCCCGCCCGAATACCTGATATAATACATGACCCCTGACAAAAGTCTACATAATCTCGACAAATTGGTTGTTGTAAAAAACGACCTAAAGCTGATCGCCGAGCCGTAAAATGGGTTTTAGGATTGACTGACTGCAGCGTTCAGATATCTGACGACAGAGAAATCTAGAGGGCGCTCGTAAATTCTTCTATCAAAGGTTTTCACAGCGAACACGTCTTTCAGTGAGAAAGAATACGATGACGAAGAAGATCAAGATAATAACAAAATAGCTTTTTTACAGAGTATAATATAATGTTGTCTGAATGCGCATCTAAATTTTCTCAGATACCTAGTAAAAATTTCACGATGTTTAAAGCATAAATAATGCTTACCTTTCCGGTTCCTCTCTGTGACCATAAAGGAGGATCTAATTGCCCGTGAGGCAGTAGGCCAGTTTCTAAATTGCTTAAGAACGACAGCAGATGTCCCCCTGAAATAAAACGGATTAATTCAAAACGGGTGTGTGTAACTACGAGCTTTATGAGCAAGAGTTGCCAATAAGGATTTCATTGGACAGTGCGCCCACCTCTCTGCGTGCATTCGGCTGACATGTCCGGCCCAATTTCACTTCAATTTTACTGTCTTTCGACCCAAAGGCCACATCAGTTAGTCTTTGAATCAATTGTCAGTCGATTTTATTTATGTCAAGTAGGCTTCTGGATTGCGTTTTGGCTAGATTGCTCGTTGTCAATACCTGAGCTTGGGCTTTTGACAACCTAGTTTACTGGTAATCCTAACGTTTCTTATTTTTAAGAGATATTTTCGAAAATAAAATGTATCGAGGCAAAATCTTTTAATTGTGTTTCTGGTTCTTGACATGTCTAGAATAAGATATAAAGAAACATGTATCTGACTTTCAGATATGTAAGATCATTCAGTGACCTATGGTATTACGACAAAAATAAGTAATATTTTCGATGTATCGCCTTTAACGTGTGGATAACGAACGAACGAATTCCCTACTCGTGTCATTTTTGTTAAGGGCCTTTGGGATAGGATTTGTCTAGCACAAGAGCCAGAACAAGTATGCTTTGTTACCTTTAGGGAATTGTATGGGCGGTCGCTGGACTCCATCTTGGCCGACCAGTATCAGAGCGTCTCCCGCTTGAGAGCGATGAACGTGCACATACACCACTTCCCAGACGCACACTTGGAGAGACATGGCCCAATATACACTGCAAAAAGCACATAGATAATTATTATATTAGCACTATACCAAAGAGAGCTCTTCCTTATTTCTGCCGACAAGCAGTTGTGCTTGCATTACTATGTTCAGCTTTGATGTTACCAAGGCCGGATTTACCATAGGGGCCAAGTGGTCCCGCGCCCATAACGGCAATTTTTAGAGGCCCAGCTAGTTTGATAATATTGATGTTTCATATCTTTAAATAAGTTACTAGTTTCTTTAAAAAAAATAATTTAATTTTTCGCTCAATTTCAATAACGCACCGTGCCCGTAATCCAGTACAAATCATGTCTCAAGGACGTTGGTGTTACTCAGGTCAGCCTCTTAATACCTCGCGTAGATGCAATGGCATTCAATCAAAGGTGCAAGGGGGTTGCAGAGAGATTGGATTAAGCACCCCCTAATATTTTGAATTGACAGATCAAAAACAATTAGCCGTAAGTCTCCTATGTATAGGTCGATAAATATATAGATTTTTGCGTAGACCGTAAGTTTTTTTTTAATAATAATCAAAATTATAATACTTATCAATGCACATTGGCCTATTCTTTACCTCGATAAATAGGTTTTCCTCTCTCGGTCTGTTTACGTAGAATACATAGACATGTGAACTGCCACAGTGATCGGTCAAACAGTAAATTTTAGAGGTTTCACAAAAATACCTAAAGGTACCTAGTAAACACTTACAGATCAATTATATTAATACAGGAAAATTCTATCAACCATTCATAATAGGCTAAGTAGGTTTTCAACCTACGAAATTATCCTCTTGGCGCACAATTTCACATTCGCAGAATGTCACAAAATGTTTCATATTATGTTTGTGAGAGTAAATTACTTAGTGTTAAAAAAATAGTTTAGGGTGCTGAATTGGGTATTCACACGAGACATAATAGAAAACCTGACTGATTGTCTCAACTAATGTTAAAGTAACATTGAACGTGGTATTTTGCGAACGTGACATTCTGCGAAAGCGAAAGCGACAAAATGCGGCATTTTGCGAGCGTGACATTTCGCAAACGTGACATTGTGCACTAAGAGAGAAGTTAACATTCCATGTGTAAATTACAAACTAAAAAAAAACAATAATAAATAAAACAAAAACATACCAATTAATGCAAAGGGGTCCTCTACACAGCCGCCTGTAGACGCTACATGGCGCAATGCTGCACAGAACATTAGTGTTTTGGCAGGCGGACGCGTGCACAAGGTGACAGCGGACTGAACTACACACATTACCATACAACTATGCACAATATTTATTTTACAGACTTCTAATCCTGTGTTACTGTAAAAAACCAAAGTGCGGAAAACCACTGGAAACATAAATTCGTAACATACACTCAAAATAGATTATTCAGGTATCGCAATGACATTTTACTAACATAAAACCGCTTTACGTGATTCTTTTTTTTTTGTTCGATGCGGAATAGTTGCCATTTCGCCGCATAAAAATTTAATTGAGTTTGGCCGAGTAGTTTTTTATTTTAAGTTATTCTGGTGTTTGCCTTGGCTCATGTTCTAATACCAATCGCCCCATGACCAACAAAGATTTCATTTACGTCATAATTATATGCATCTTTTATAACACTCATAACAAATATTTGTATTCGACGGACAAATCAAAAATATATAAAAGTACTTTAAGAAACAGAACCAAATGAAGTAAAATATAGGAATGGTTACCTTTGCTCGACTGAAAATAATTGAGTCGATTTTATGTAGGTATTGACATTCATCGACTACTCACGCGCTGTCGCTTGTTAGTTCGTCGTGTTTTTGACTTGCTTTATAACATAGAGTAGTATAATACCTTTATAATTTCGAGATTTCTTGTTATTTACTACGTGACTGTAATAACGTGCTTTGATTGATTGCAATAATTAATATTTTAATAATTGTATAGGTATGGACTATGTGTATTGCTCTAACGAATTAAAGTGTTACCTCAACTACCCTCAAAATCTGATTCATTTTGATATTTAATTCTATTTCGAAGCTTGTCCGTAGTAAGTAATTAATGTGGACGTACAGTATTACTAATGTCTAATTATATGAAAAGCATTTTTTCACTGCTGTTGATGTTGAGGCGAACAATGTATGGACGCAGAGCAATGTCCTTTACTAAAAAGATTGAAATATATTTTTTTCACGTTACAAATAATATAACAATACATACATCACAGTTTTTATTGAAGTCAGTGCCAAGCAATGATCACCTGAATAAGTCTTATAAAAAATATGAGAACAATTAATGTAGTTAGTCAAAATTTGACACCAACTTCAATATAAAATTTATATGTATTAATGTTGAATTAAAATACCTTTATTCTTATATTATTTTTGACTCTTTAGCGTTTTTGAAGTCGGTTTTATTTTTTATATATTTTTTTAGATCTGCATAATGCCTTATGTCTCAGTGAATATTCGCATTTTAGCTATTACAGTTATGAAATGTATTTGGCTTACACAAGACTTAGAATATACTTGGCGTAATGCTAAGTCTACGGTTCTAAGTAATACGTGACTATTGGAAAGTAATTGCAACTAAGCCGTGACAAGCATTTATAATATAATAAAACCAAAATATCAAAAATCGTTGTCCCTTAGGGCTTGGTTTTTCAAATGGCTACTTAAAACTTCATGGTCCGTACTGGTATTTTTCTCCATACAAATATCACATTTCGATGTCATTTTATAATTCGCCTTTTACTTGCTTAATGCATTTTTTTTAAATTATCACGACACGACTGATGTCTGGCGAAAACAAAACCAAACAATCAAAACTTCAAAAAAACTTTAATTCATTTGTCCGTGACTTCATCTGGGTGAATTGATATCATTGGTTTCATTATAAGTATAAAATTTAATTTCTCATTAAAGTTGATTCGAAAAACACAAAAACATACAAAATCACTTTTACGCTTTCTTAATAAATTAAAAAAATATACACACACCGACATACTTAGCGGTACCTACACAAAAATTTTGACATGTTGGAATTAAGTGTTGTTTTTTAATATCACAATAACAAAACGTTAATTTTAATTGTTACAGTATACAACTTGTTATTGAAATACGTAAAACCTGAAATTAGTTTGTTCAGAATCGAGAGCAGAGTCCATTCCACTAATAAAAATATTGGTCGCATTTTTAAAAAAAATCAACCACCACGCCTTTTAAAGTTCCATACCTACTCTATCGTCTTTATCTACCATAGCAACATCGTCTCGCAGCCGCGCGACCATAGAGCTTAAAATTTGCAAAATATACATAATAATCCAACACAAACAACAGAAAAAAAATCTTTTGTAATAAAAATCAGTTAGGGTGTCCGTATAAGAATAGGTATTATTTCGTGAAATAAAAATGTTATTCATAATTAAACTTTTTGTGTTTCGATAATTTTGCCGGTGCGTATATGTTGAAGTAGGTATAATATTGAAAATCCCAAGTAACAGAAAACATAATCTAAAACTTTTATCACATCTATCATTAATAAACACATGTGTATTTACACAACACATAGCAAAAACATATCGAGCATTTACCAATGTAACTACTAATGTAATGTTCGATATTAGTACACGTAATTCGATGTCGATTACCTCTTGTCGATTCCTTCACTCTCCGCATACCCGTTCATCAGCTGGTTCGGGGTCCACTTGATGACGAGGCCCGCCGCAGTTTGGTGCAGGCTCAGATACCCCGGCATTGGTTCTTCGACGTCCTTCTACATGTTTAAATTGAAGCTATTTAAAACATCACCATCGAGCATATTCTCGGCCCATCTGCCGCAGTGTCTCAAGACGAAAGTGAAGGGAACTGAGACTTACAATGAGTCTCATAAAATGTCTCAAAGTCACTCAAAGGGCAATGGAGAGGGCTATGCTCGGGATTTCTCTACGTGATCACATCAGAAATGATGAGATCCGTAAAAGAACTAGAGTCACCGACATAGCCCAATGAATTGCAAACCTTAAGTGGCAGTGGGAGGACACATAGCTCGCAGGACTGACGGCCGTTGGAGCGGAAAGGTCCTCGAGTGGCGGCCGCGTACCGGGAGACGCAGTATTGCTAGGCCCCCCCACTTTCACTTACCATCAGGTGGAATGGAGTCATTTGCTAGGCCCACTATAAAAAAAAGTAGGTGGACCGATGATCTGGTGAAGGTCGCGGGAAGCCGCTAGATGTGGGAGGCGCAGGACCGATCGCTATGGAGATCCTTGGGGGAGGCCTATGTCCAACAGTGGGCGTCTTTTAGCTGATATGATGATGAAAATATTACCAATTGGGTAGTCGACTTATTCTAGTCTACACAACATCACATTGGGATAATTGGTTAGTCGACTTAATATTCCCGGAGGTAAACTATGTACCAGGGTTGACTGCTTGGGTACCTCCGTCTTACCTATTTCTGCTTCAAATTCAAATTCAAAAATCTTTATTCAAGTTAGGCCTTTACATGCACTTATTGACGTCAAAACAAAGCAAAACATTCTAATTTAAAGGAAACATATTTAACCTTGTATGTGCATACATCCTGAATATACCTACTCAAGATGTTTGCAAATACAAGTAGCAATGAAAAAAAAAGTTGAATCTACACCTGTTCGGAAATTGGGAGAGCCTGGCAGAAAGAACAGAGAGAGAACAGGCAAGAAACTCGAAAGGTCAAATTTTTTATCTCCTCTTATAAATCGCCATTTACAATTTTGGTTTTGTTTCATGGTCATTGAAAGTTAAAAAAAATACAATCGGTATGATTAAAATGTCAAAAAAATACAATCGGTATGCTTAAAATGTCAAAAAAATAAGTTATAGATTTATACACTAATCATAATACAATAAATTATGTTGTTACCAAACATATGATAACTTGGTCTGATTCAAAATCAGTGTCAGTTCTTTTCCTGACAACAATATTTGTGAACATCAGTAGCTTATACACAACACCACGATTATTGACATTATAACGAATAATAACTTCATATTAACTCCAGGCATTGGCATCATTTAAATAATCGTTAACTTTATAATATCCTTTACTCATTAGAGTCTTTTGTGTAACCGACTTGCCTTTTCATAAGTTTAAAGCACTTACATGTGCTTGTAAAAAGTTATACATTTCCCCATAAATGAGCCTCTAGTTTTTTGGAGGCTGTACGTTGGAACGGCAAGTTTATTTTTATTTCTTGTGTTTAACTGGTGAACGTGGAAATTGGTTTCAAATGTATTATAATTCTTATAGACATAAATCTAATTTTCATAAATGTATTGTCCTGCTAAGGTCAATATATTAATTTCTCTAAATAAATCTCTTAGAGAATCCCTTGTTCGTAAATTATAAATAGCGCGAACTGCTCTTTTTTGAAGTACGAAAATACTGTCTATACTAGCAGCCGATCCCCACAGTAGTAGTCCATACGATATAACACTGTGGAAATAACTAAAGTAAATCAATCTTGCCGTTTCAACATTAGTAATTTGTCTTATTTTTTTAACTGCATATGCCGCAGAACTAAGTCTGTTTGCCAAGGACTCAATATGTGGGTCCCATTGCAAACGTGAATCTAATGTAATGCCCAAAAATTTGGTACAATCAATGAATTCAATAATTTGATTATTCATTTCCACAATAGTATCCACTTTCCTTACATTTGGCAATGAAAATTTTATACATTTAGTTTTATTTGAGTTTTATGATAAGTTATTAATTGTGAACCAATGCAATACTTTAGAAAGAGTACTATTTACAACGTCAGTATTTTCATTTCCTCTGTCAACCTTAGATATTAAAGAAGTATCATCTGCAAATAGTACTGTATCGCACAGATTGTAAGTGAAGTGTGGGAGATCATTAATGTAAATTAAAAAAAGCAAAGGTCCCAATATCGATCCCTGAGGCACACCCATAGTTATACATGTACCAACAGACTCAGTTTTGTTAATAACAACTTTCTCGACCCTATTGGACAAATAAGACTCCATAAGGCTAATTGCATTTTCGGTGACACCATAATGTTTGAGTTTTTTTAAAAGAGTCTGGTGACTAACGCAGTCGAAAGCCTTCGACAGGTCACAAAATATACCAATCACATCTTGTTTACACTCCCAAGCGGCAAAAATGTGTTTGAGAAGTGCAACTCCAGCATCTGTCGTGGAACGACCTTTGGTAAAACCAAATTGGTTCATATGAAAAATGTTATTACATGTGAAATGATCTATTAACTGCTGAGATACAATTTTTTCGAATATTTTACTAAGTGCTGGTAGAATAGAAATTGGTCTGTAATTTGAAGGATCATTTTTATTCCCAGATTTAAATAATGGTATAAGCTTGCTATTCTTCATGAGGTCGGGGAAGACACCTTCATCAATACATTTATTGAATATCAACGCGAGTTGCGGGGCAAGTTCCACTATAACCGATTTGATTATGTGGGTCGAAATACCCCAAAGAACTTTAGTTTTTTTCGTACTAATTGTACGAAATGTTTTAAGCACAGTGTCAGCGTCAATGTGTCTAAATTCCGGTTGTGTTCCGGTTTGACCGGTAAGATGAAATTACTGGGTACCGTGACTCTACATCTGATGTCACAAGTGGGTAACGTTAACTGTGGTTCTTGTGGGGGTTGCAGTTTTGCTGCGAATCTCACAAGAGCCACATGTATTATAAGTGACTGTTACCACTTACCATCGGATGGGCAGTTTGCTTGTTTGCCAACTTACTTAGTTGTATAAATAAAAAAACAATTGACATGAGTAGTTTGGCCCTAAAAGTCATGCTGTTTTGAATATTATATATCGAAAAATGTGCTAGGAACGAACGAAATATTTCCATTTTTCTCACATTAGATGCACAATTTTCATAAGTATGTACAGTTGTACGCTCACCACACATATAGGGCCGTAGGGTTTTTAGGTATTCAATGTGTCCTACCGGCTGTACCCGGACGTTGTTTTTCCCGTACAAAAGGGCGGCTGTCGAGTTTTGGTGCAAGCTCTCGACGTAGTCCTTCGCAGTGGAACCGCCTGTCTTGCCGCTGCCTAAACATAGAATACCAGGTATATTAAGGCGCATAGTAAGGTCAAACATAAAAAATCACTGCAGAAAAAACCGGTTCTCTTCATAAATATTGAATAAAAAAATCTTTAAAAAAGATATGTTATTATTCAACGCATTCTTTAGAAGATGGTCTTTTTAATTTTTTTATAAATTATTTAAAACTTGGTTCAAATGTGACCCAAACATGCCTCGATTTTAAAACTTTAAACCTAATCGCGTCGTAAATATTAGGTTAAATCGTATACTTTCGATTTCAATAACTAAAGTGAACAATATTCTAGCGGATGGTCTTTTTAGATTTTTCTTATTCGCCTTAATAAATTTGTTATTGAAATAATTCGTCTTACGCGTAAAGGTTTGCTTAAATATTCCCCTCACCCTCACTCACTCACTCCTATGTTATTAGTGCGGGACGATCGACGCAAGGTCATCGGAACCACTATGAGCCTTAAGGTTCGAACTTAATTGAATACGATAAAAATTCAATCTCAACAAAGAAATTAGTTTTGAAAGCAAATGTATAAAGTAGGTACACATATTTCAAACAAGATCATGCAAGAAATGGACATAATGCTATGATATTACGATATATATTATCATAATTTGAGGAAGTAATTTTAGTAAGAGGTGGAAACGAACTTGAACACCAAAGTAATTTATTTATTTAAACATTGTTTCAACAGCATACATTATACATATAATTTTTTTTACAGAATTACCCAAACATAAGCCCATTAATGAAACACATTATACTTCCAGTAAAAACAGAAACTTGGTAGTTGTGAGAATAAATTTAGTTATATAAACAGGTAAAATAAAAACTCAAAGAAAACAATCAATGAAGACAATATTTGGTATGGCAGGCAGTTACTACCTACTATAAACTACAAGTACCTTAAAAATAACAACACAGAATTCAATGTCATCGCATGAAATAGTTATTTAATGATGCGTGCGGTGTGTCTCTGTGTGTAAGTGAGCGCGAGTGAGTGCGAGTGTGTGCGAGTGTGTGTGTGTGTGTGTGTGTGTGTGTGTGTGTGTGTGTGTTGGTGCATCTGCAAAAAAATCTAAAGATCACTCCGTTCATATTCCAAAACAGCTGCGAATCAGAAAATACAATAATAAATAGACGTGCAATTCTATAGCCCAGAAAATTGCAAAAATACATCCTTCATTTTCCACTCCAGCCTTCCAAAAAATGATTAAAACGTGTAAAAAGTAACGTTTTAGTTCGGTCACACAAAGCGTGTAAGTGGCATTAAAAGTCATGCAATTATCAACTATTCACCCTGCAATAATGAAGCTGCCATGCGCAAAAAGTAATGTCAATATGACTTAAATTGTGTTAGTATCATAATCTATAAATTGACCTATCTATACTTACTTACTAATACTAATATTATAAAGCTGAAGAGTTTGTGTGATTATTTGTTTAAACGCGCTAATCTCTGGAACTACTGGTCCGAATTGAAAAAATATTTTTGTGTTGGATAGTCAATTTATCGAGGAAGGCTATAGGCTATGTAATTTTACGCTACAACCAATAGGAGAGGAGAATCAATGAAAAATGTTGCATAAAAGGAAAAAATATAGAAGAAAGAACACGTTGAAGTCTTTTAGAGCGAAACGTAGTTCGCGGGGACAGCTAGTACTCTATAAATTGACATAGAGCGTCGGTGGCGTTGTGGACTCGGCACTTAATTGCCTTCCAATCGGGAGTTCCGGGGTTCAAGACCGCCATGTACCAATGTATTTTTCGTTTTCGAATTTCATATGTAGGTACATTTGTCTGACACGCCTACGGTGAAGGAAAATATCGTGAGGCAACCTGCATACATCTGCGAAGAAATTCAAAGGTGTATGTGAAGTCGACAAATCCGCACTGGGCCAGCGTGGGTGACTAAGGCCTAAACACCCTAACTTAGAGTAGGCTCGAGTCCCTCGGTGGGGACGTATATGAGCTGTTGTGTGATAAATTGACCTTATCACTATATAGAGTAAGATCTCAGAGCGATCAAGCCTGCAAAAAGGTATATTGTTTATACATTCATTAACTTTTCGGAATTTCTCGGGCACATTATTGTATTAGACCCGACGTCCATTTGTTTGTTGGTCAATGATTATTTGTTTATAGTTACATAGTTTCAATAATATTGAAACTATGTAGGTATCATCTTCGCAACTACTTAATCATATAGGTCAGCCACTGTAAAAATATCAAGCGAACTATGCCAGAAGAATATGAAGCCACAAATTAAAATGGCCAAGCTTCAACGATAAAATATAATGGCGTAGCGTCATTGACATGCAAAAGAGATTGTAGAATCCAACTTGAATAAAATATGTTGAATTTGAAAATACCTGAAGTCACTGATCCACCGTCGTCCGACGAAGCGTTAAGGCTCCTCCTGAAGTTGAGGATCGGCCTGCGTACTGACGGTGGTGTGGTCGTGCCAGCTGACATTCGGTGTCTTTGAACCTGTCAATAAAGTAGAAAGCTTTCACTCCTCTTATTCAAGCAAGTGCAATATTTGACCTAAAGTAACATACTTTGCAAGTTTCATAAATTTGCCGAAAGCTAATTTTGACTTTACACAATAAGGAATTGACATTACAGAAACTCGCAATCTGAATAAGACATTTCGCAGCCTTCGATCATTAACTGAATGAACTTAATAAAACGGAGTCGAAGAAAACGACTTATAAAACAATGAACTAAGCGATTCTAATCACATTTCCTATTAAACGGCGGCAGCTTTTCCAATCAAAGCGTGGAGTCGTTTTGCGAGACTTTTATCGAGTTAATTTACGAGTATTCAGATATTTCAATAAACATGGATGAAAAACAAACTTCTTTGCATTCGTTTAATATTAATTAGGTATAGTCTACACTTTGGACTGTGAAAATAAGCTCAGCTAACTTGTTTTATCCGACATTTTGTATCAACGAGACACCAGGCGCAGATTGACTTTGCATTGTTTTACTATGAAGTTGGAACAACTTTTGACACAATACGTATTACGAATCTTGTATCATTGTCGAAACACAAAAATGTTATCAACATAGTTATCTGGCGGCAAGCTTAAGTAAGACGGTAGTAATCAAAGACGGACTCAGAAGCCCTACCACAACCAAACCAAGCACAAAAACCGGCCACCGTGGGGAATCGAACCCAGATCTCCATATCAATACTGCGCGGTCTGCACCATCAGACCACGAAAAGGCGGTGATGACAAATTCAAGAACCTAGTCCCACCAGCAGTTTCAAGACAATTAAATTACCAATTACGTTTGGCTTGGAGATATATTTATACAACTAATTACGACGTACGTGAAAACCAATTAATTAGAAGCGTCTAGAGAAACTTCAATACAACATAGAACGTACGAAACTTAGCTGCTAAGTCTGTTAATTGAAGAGTATTTATTTATTAGAGCGTTTATTATCACTTCTCTGGTGGAAGATAAAGATTTTACTCTAATTGGATTATGAGACCTAATATAATTTTTATATAAATAGCTAGAAAATAAAGTGAATTTGTTTTCATAAAAGAGCGACCGAGCCTGAGTCAGACACACCAACGATAGGTTGACGCGAAGCGATAAATAATCCATACTAATATTTTAAATGCGAGAGTGTGTCTGTCTGTCTGTATGTTACCTCTTCACGCTTAAACCGCTGAACCGATTTAGATGAAATTTTGTATAGAGATAGTTTGAGTCCCCGGAAAGAACATAGGATAGTTTTAACCGCAGAAACCACTCTTTAAGCGGGTGAAAAGGGGGGGTGGATGTTTGTATGGGGAATCAATAACCGCTGAACCAATTTAGATGAAATATGGTAGATTGGATAAAAAATAAGCAACCCAAATGACTAATTCCAGGCGCACGAAGTCGCTGGCAAAAGCTAGTCTTAAATATTTGAAATTGAAAAAGCATAAACATTTTTTGTATAGACATATTACTATTCTATTACAGTTACATATTTTTCGATTAAAGAAGAGCCCGTTCCGCTTAATCAAAAAAAAAACAACAAAAAAGAATAAGTACAAAAAAGCATTATATATCATCCGTTATAAGCTATTTATTTAAAAAGGATAACAACACCAAATAACAAATCTAGTGACTAATCTAATCTCAAATTACTTATTTACAATAATTGTAACAATAACTTATTTAAATTGTTGGAGACAGGTTCAAATCCCGTCTGAGACGAAATTTTTTATTTATTCATTTTATTCCTTTTTCGCAAAGCAATTCACAAATTCACAGGTTGATGCATAGATTTAGTTTTCAATTTATTTAACACTCGCTGAGCCCGCGACTTCGTCCGCGTGGAATAGTAACTTTCGTTGAAGTTAATAAAAATGTTATACCTTATATTATTAGCTATCTATTAGTGAAAGTCCCGTCAAAATCGGTCCAGCCGTTCCGGAGATTAGCGGGAACAAACAAACAGACAGACGGACAAAAATTTTTAAAATTGTGTTTTGTTATTGGTACCCGATATATATTCATACCCATTTAGTAAAAACTTGTTATTTTGACAAACAGACACTTCGATTTTATTTATTTTGTATAGATTTTAAAGACAAAGTTCTGTATAAAATATTTATAAGTTTGCTTTATTCATAACAAGTTTTCAAGAAATTTGTAAAGACTTCTAAATCCGATTTTAATGCGTAGTTAATAACAGTGAAGGACTACTTTCGGCTTAACAAACTTCAAAAGAGATCAATAGGTTAAAGATTTCGTCGGGACGGTTGCCGAGAGGTCTAGGCATCAACACGGAATGTTGCAGACGCGGCTTCAAATCCCTTTTCAAGTTTTTCTTTATTTTTATTGTTTTTCTTTATTGATGTTATTCATTTTTCTACTTATGTACAATTTATCGCCTAAATACTCCAATTTGGATCGTGGTCCTTTAGCTACTATATTAACTAATAAGGGTGGGAGTTGGTTTGGCTGGTGGTAAGCTATTATTAAGCCCGTCTGGCTAGCTACCTCTGTCTTACCTAAGTTTGTCGCCAAAATAACAATGTTAACATTGATGTTTTCCGAAAATTCTCCTGCTGTGAAGGAAACAGGTGCATGCAGCTCGCTCCCGTCTTCGGCTTTTTTGTCTAGTTTCATGAAGGTTAGAGCTTTCTGTCATTTTAAAAAAATCACACATATGATTGCATGGACGTAATACCTTTTTTCGTATACGTCGCATGCGCCTTTACCTAACAGAAAATCTCAGTTAAACCCATTTGTTACTTCGCACATGATCAACATGACCAGGGGCCCATGATCGCGTATAGTATGGTCAAAACAACATTGAAACAGAGACACCGCTCTTGCTGCATATAGCGCCATCCCGCTCTCAGTGCGGTTTTAATATTGTACTGAGCAATCACGGTTAGGGGTCAGAGCTCAACGTTGAAAGAGGTGCTGTCAGTATGCCTTGTTCTTACTGTGGTGTTGCGTCGACAGTTTAAACGACCAATACAATGGAGTGATTAAGACTCCATCGCATAACTCCATTCCAACGGAAACGACTAACATCAGACCAAAACATGTTTTGCCACCCAGATATGGCAGTGAAATTACTGGTGTACTGTGACTTTACATCTGATGTCACAAGTTGGCAACGTACACTGTGGTTCTTGTGGGGGTTGCAGTTTTGCTGCGAATCTCACAAGAGCCACATGTATTATAGGTGACTGTTACCACTTACCATCAGGTGGGCAGTTAGTTTGTTTGTCAACTTTCTGCAATAAAAAAAAATATCCAGAAAAACTTTACATACCAGTTCATCCGCCGGCGGATCGCTCCAGAAGCAGGCTGGAGCCTTCGCCTTGGAATACTCCAGCGCGCACGGCCCCACCAGCAGGGAGCTGAGGATGCTGCCGTAGTCAGGGTCAGCCACCAAGGCGTCGCGCTCGTAGTACCTGGTCGCGTGGTTCACCAGGTGCTCTATGATCTTCGCCAACTGCTTTTCAAAGAGGGCTATTCGGATCCATAAGTATCTGTAAAGAAGAGCAGTAAAGAGGAGCTCGTCTATACGAGTATATTCTCTACGTCTTTAATCAAATAAATTGAAACCACCGAGTTCAGATCGACTTCTCGTACGGAAACAATTTCTTCACAGCCCAAGAAAATCAAATCCAAAATTCACATTCAGTATGATTCTGATCCAATCGCATATGGTGAAGAATTAGTGCAAGCGAATCTGAACACCACAGTAATGTCAATACGACTGAAATTAAATTACATGCATTGACGTTTCGAGATTTTACGGACATATTTTTCCTGAAATTTGTGTGAGACCCCAACGACCATAATTTGTTTGTAAGTCAATACGGCCATAAGTCGCACCGTCATCGATATAATCAAAATTTTAAAAGCGTTATTATCTTATAAGAGTAAATTGACTTCGGCCTTATCACTTAATCAGATGAACTGAATGCCAAGTTGTATGGAGAACATCCTCAAAAAGGAATATGTATAAAGGAATATGGCGTGAGGTCAACGAATCGTTTTATCAGTCTTAAGAAACTTATTTAGGTACTAACTAAATTAAGATATTTTTAGCCCGTAAATATTTAATATTTAGTCGTCAGTTGAAAAATAAATTCGACAAAATATCATTCGAAATTTTAAGTGACTGTTGGCCATTTTCACCATCCTCTTCTTAGCTTAGGGTACTCGTAGGTGGGGTGCGATGTCAGACAACCTCCTTGTGGTGCACCCTGGGCAACCCGGCAGATTCTCTGCCGCGGGCTAATAGTCTGACGAGAGGACCCCCATGTGGGGCGTGGGATGGCTGGGTTCAACCCAGCGGGCCACTTCGTGTGGCCACCCGCTTCATGCGGAGAAGGGCGAAGTCCCCTCTCCTTATGTTAAGATGAGGTGTGACTCTCGCTGGAAGCCGATCCCGGCGGCTACCTCTGGTGGTAGTAGGGTCGAGGCGAGTTTCTCGCCATGGCGCTTTGCACCCGTTGGGGATTTCCCCGAGCTTCGGCTCACCCGCGCGGCGGTGGATCCAGTGGAACTGCCGTCGGTCAACCCGTTACCCGCACTGAGCGGGCCGGGGGCCCGGCGCACTGAGCGTCGGGCCGCGTGGAAGACAACCAGAGTAAAAAACTAGTTGTGGGGTGTCAGAGCCAGACGGTGAGTCCGGCAACGGACATATCACGGGCAGGGGGTCAGCGGGAATAAGGCCTGGCTGTTGTCCCCTTCCCTCTGTCTTGTGACGGACGGAGGAGCTGCTGGGGGGGTTTTTAGTGGGTAGGCCCGGGCCGGGCACGGTCTGGGGAGTCCCACATATCCTCGTGGTTTGGCTCGACCACGAGGAATGCGTAAATGCATTTTCCCCCCTCCCAAAAAAAAGGGGTACTCTGGTGGAATGCTATCACATTCTTTGCATTAAAGACAAAAAGTGACAGCATACATCTTAGGGGCTTTCTAAGCTAAGTTATGGTTGGTGAAATCGGCCATTAATAACATAATTTACAGTTTGAATTCAAAACCCAGCGTTGCCAGTTACCCTAGAAGTTATTTTTTTTTGTATTAAATTATTGCCCTTTCGAACATTATCAGCCTAGCGACTGAGTCCATTCCATTTTCATAATAAAACCATTTATAATTTGATATCGCGGTCTGGAATTCGAACGGCCTTTACGTTCCATTACACAAATTTTCCTTTTGTCTTTGTAAGCTCGAATAACGCATTTGACTCGAAAAGAATTACATTTTTCATTGTGAGAAGGGACAACCTAACGAGACGTACGAATTGCGGCCATTTCGCTGTATTCAGAACTGCTTGATCATACCTTGTTCTTGTAATTCTATTCAGTTCCAAAAAAATTACCACAAAATATGTATGTATTCAAATTTATTCAAATTACCGTAGAGTTGAACCAACTAACTCAATCAGATCCAATGGCTTTGTAGAAGTAGAGAATACGTTTTCTTTTTATAAATCACTTTACATCTGAACAAATGATAAAATAAATTATTTTAAACTATAAGCGATTTAATACACATCATAGAAAGAATCGTAATTCGGTAGAAATATTAGGAAACAATAAGGTATCTTTTTACTTAGTTATCACCACTATATTTATCCACTAGCTTTTTTCCCGTAGGAATTGAAAACTTTTAGAAGTTGCAATATGTTTAGCAATATGTTTACCGGGACAGATGAAACAAAATTTCAACCCCTTTTTCCAAAAGGACAATGTCGAAAATCGCCCCACGACCAACAAAGATTTGATTTACGTCATAATTATCACGGACCTTTTTGTAGGTCCATGATAATAATTATATACATATTTTATAACACTCATTATAAATATATGTATTCGACGGCTAAATCAGAAATATTTAAAAGTACTTTCAGAAACAAAACCAAATAAAGAGTAAAATAAACAAATGGTTTTTTACTTTTGCTTGATCAAATGGAATTGAGTCGATTTTATATATTCTTTATTGTACACAAATTGGCATACATTTTTTATATACGTGAGTTACGTACAAGGGCGAGCTTAACTCTTAAAGAGATCTCTACCAGCCAACCCTAGCAGGTGTAAGAGGTTTAAAATTGCGGGAAGAAGTGTACCATATTACAAAACTATATTTTATGTAGGTATGGACATTTTCTATTTGTATAAATTATGTTTTTCATAACTTCTTTCACAATTTACAACGTCAAATGACTACTCACGCGCTGTCGCTTGTTAGTTCGTTGTGCTTTTGACTTGCTTTATAATTCCGAGATTTCTTGTTCTTTACTAAGTGGCTATAATAACGTTCTTTGATTGATTAATGTAATTATTATTTTAATAATTGTATAGGTATGAACTATGTGTATTGCTCTAACGAAATAAAGTGTTACTTCAACTGACCTCAAAATCTGATTCATTTTTTGGAATATGATTCGATTTCGAAGCTTGTCCGTAGTAATTAATGTGGACATACAGTATTAACTAATGTCTAATTATACGAAAAGCATTTTTTCACTGCTGCTGGTATTGGGGCAAACAATGTATGGGCGAAGAGCAATGTCCTGCTGTTGCTTCTAGCTTAAAAAATGACGGACTTTCAGACTAACCTACAGACGTTCTGTCAACCCCTATTTCACCCACTAAGGGGTAAAATTTCTACAAACGCTAAAACAAACATTTACTCATTTTAATCAGTAGACGATTACTTTTACATCCTTTTTTATGAATGTTGTTTATATAAGAAACATTTGTAAAAATTAAATTAATAAACGTCAACCTATTGGGTATCCTACGAACATTTTCTAAATCCCCCGCAACTTTTTATTGTTTAATATTCCCATATAGCTTGCTTATTACTTCTATTATTCCAACTTGTTTTTACAAACAATAAAGAATATTCTTTTGTTAACTCTTGGATACAATAATGTACACGTATATTGTACTTGGTCTTCATTCTCAAGTCCGTCTTAAGATATAATATCTAGGGCACACACATAATAAGTCTAGGGATAACATGAGGAAAACCAACATGTGACGAGAAAATACAGGATATATAATACAGAATATAACACTGCTTTCGTAAGTACATCTTACTCGTATATGCCTTATATAGTTTGGTATTCAAGTCCTCTCAAAAAGAACTGCTAACTTGATCTAATAAAAAGACAACGTATTTGCTGGATATTATGTAGGAAGTTGCTTCTTAGCCGTAATGATATAGAGTTGATAGGTACTTCCCCACAAGGGGATTCTCAAGACTCAGATGGCTTAAGGAACATAATTATTTCAATGGGCAACTTGTATATCCGTTAAGAGCAACTTTCTAGGACTAATCAAAGTATCGAGTATGATAAGCGTGCTATCTCCGCTGTAAAGTACGTGCGCTAGCTGTGTTGTACTGTACTCCTTTGTGATTGTGCTATCGAACTTCGAGTTTCGGAACTTGTGAGTTTGAGAGTGTAGCTTACGAACGCATCGTATAATATACGATGCGTTAGTAAGGTACACTCTAATATTATTAGAGTGACTTCTACATACAGATCGAACTGACAGATCTATCCACCCACTATGCAGCTCCAGTAACCAGCTTAGAAGAACAAAGTGCAATTCAAAACTATAGCTTCGAGTCGGAAACTAGAGTTACACGACAAGAGGATGCAAATCGGTCCTCAGCACGGTACTACGTGTAAGTTGCCCTAGTCTGAGCAAAAAGGGAACTATCGTTACCAAAACTAAAATAACTAGTGTACTGTGAACAAAACAGCACTGTCCTAAATTCAATATGGCCGTTGCACAAAAATGGCGGATAAAATATGGGTCATGCCATACGGTCACACATGCTTATGGGTTTTGAAACATTTTTTAAATGTCCAGGGTAAAAAAGGAGTGGTGGTGTAACTTCAAGTATTAACGCAATAAATAGGATGATTTCCAATAAAAATTTTTGTCTTCAAACTCAAAAAGTTAGTTTTTGCGGTCATTGATTTAAAACAAGAATAAGAATTCGAAAATAAAAAAAACTTGCGCGTCTAAAAAGTTTGAATAGCCAGTATACCTAAAAATTTGGAATAATTTTGTCCAAACAGTTCGGTAGTTGAACCATTGGTAGTACTAGATGGAACAAACCATAGATTGATGCATTAATTCACTGACCACTGTAAAAACCTAGTGTTTTGTATGAAATCAGACAACATACGCAGTAGTTCTACGAATTACGAACATAAACCCTAACCCGAGAAACTAAGACGATCTAACTAAGATCAATAGAAGGATGCCTCGAAATACACAAATCTATCATATACCTACGGTAAACTTACAGGAATTTCATATACCTCAATCCCGCCCCGACAGCAGATAAAATTTAACGAATCACATTATTATGTTCTGTCTGTTACGACGCAACATAAACTTGCCATAAAATTCGGAGCTATAAAAATGCTTCTTTTTATGGCGAAGAAACACTTTAATATCATGAAGTTGAACGGCAATACTAGAGGTGCTCATCCGACAAATTGAAGCGATAACGATTCATCATCATCACCATCTCAGCCACAACGCTAAAGCAATCCGCAGAAAGGGGGGAATTGGGCCGTCTACCAGGACGCTGGCCTAGTGCGGGTTGGTGGGACGCCCCATAGCCTCGTCCGTCAATCAACTGAATGGGACAAATCTTGGGATCACGAGAAAACAGCTGCTAAGTGCATAACGATCAGCTCAAGATGGCATTGATCCCATAAAGTGGTATTCGAAACCTTACACAAAATAATGATTGCCTTTTAAGGTTTGCTACGAGCAGTTAAAATTACAGTGGAATGTTTACTTTCAGAAGGTAAGATTTTCAAATTTGACCTTAAATAGTCAACCTTTTCAAATCGTCATCCTTCTAAATGATCAGAATACAGTCATGAATAATAGAAACCAACGCTGAATCGTTCATTGGGGTTTGGAGGTTTTTGGGACCAGACGTCGGTTCCAAACACCCCCTTGAAATTTATTGTTATTTTTGATATGACCACCTCCCAACCCCAGCATTAGATCAGCTCCATGTCATCATAATATTGCATTGTCACACAATATACATTTATGCATGCAAAGTTTCAACTCATCTGAAACCGGGAAGTGGATCAAATCTAACTTGCGAAATTGACGTATTACCCTTGGTCCCACCAACATATCCACAGACACCGGGACAGATGAAAGTAAAAAAACCATTCGTTAAGTATAAAACATTTATTCTTCCATAAACTCACAACCTAATCGGATTGTTACAATATCCAGCTTTATGAAGAGAGATGTCTGTATTTGAATACGCCGACAATGGCACTTGAACAAGCAATTCGTACGTTTTCGCCCCGCATGGCTACCCACATGAGCTGAATTTGAATGTCATCTCAACGCCTCAAGTTTACTACCTACGAAGCGATATGGTTGTCACGCTTCAATTTTATTCAGAAGTACTATCTAGCGACGCTTCCAGCGTGTGTACTTCAGAATTGAGCCCTAAGTACATCATCTCAGTCATGTTACGCCCAACGTTGGTCGCAGGTTTCAGCCCTCTAACCATGATCGACCACAATAATATTAAAACCACACTGAGAGCGGGATGGCGCTATACGCAGTAAGAGCCGTGTCTCTGTTTCAATATTGTTTTAACTTTGCTATAAGTGATCATGGTAGAACCCCAGATCTTTCAACACGCTGGCCCAGGCAACTTGATGGCGAACGTCAGTCGCGCGTCACAGAACTCGTCCGTTGATCAGCGTAATATACTCTGACCCTTCGTCTAACCAGGGTGCAACTGACTGGTCATCCGGATAGATAGCCGGGATCCAACGATGCCATACTGCTAGTGCCTATACCGCGCTAGGAGGTGCTAGCGCAATTGACAAAACTCGCTTCACACTAGAAGTACACCAAATTACTGGAACAAACACAGTGCCCTGAGAGATGCCACGCTAATTATGAATAGTTTTAGAAGCTGTATTTGCCAGTGAAGGAAAACCTACAGCAGAATTTTGTTAATTACTCTTCTTAAATTCATCCATCCATAACAAAGTTTTACAAAAGAACGCTTTAACGTCGTCTAAATATGGTAGAAAAAATGTAAATTCAATCATTACTAATATGTAAAATATCAGAGAAATTATAAATAATGCAAAACCATAAAAGCAAGAGAAAGCCCTATCGGATACCAGTATTTTAAGATACGCAACAGCTTCTATCTAATACTCGTCCACCACTGAACAAGTAAATAACAGAGCTCTAGTCACTTTGGTGAGCGTTCCTATTCAAAACACGTAGGTAAGCTATTCGCTTGGAAAATGAAATGTTTCAGTATCAAGTTGTTTTAAGCTTAACAGAATTAGTGAAGATTTCGAACATAATGTGATTTTGAATACGACGTTATTTGGGAATGATTTTCATACACAGATAATGTTAATTCGATCGGAATGGAACTGAACTTTGTTATTAACAGTAGTTTTTCATTGATAAGCTAGGTAACTGACAGTTACTTTGAACGATGGACGAGTAAGGCTGACTTTACTTGTGTATTGCAAAATATTTTAGACAAAATAAAAAACGATTTCATAAACACTAAAAAGCTGGAGGAGAAATCGGAAGCATACATAAGAAATAGATAACTTTAGTCGCGTATAGAACCTCCTCCTTTTTGAGGTCGGTTAAAATAGGATCTTTTGTAATAACTTTAATCATCCTTGGTAATAATTTAAAGGCTAATCAAAAGAAGCTGAGGTATTGTGTTGTACTCTTAAAAAGTAGTTGCATAATAATAAAATTTATTTGCCAGAATAAAGTTAGTTTGATGGATTTATGGGATCCCGACATATTCTATCGATTTATCGTCGATTTATATGTTAGGACCCAACCAAGCATTACATTAGCTTATTCTATACTAGAACATATATAACTATTCGTACGCTTAATATATAACTATTCGTACATCGTATACTACACTGCTAATAGAAGTTTAGTCCAGATTCTACCTTGTATAGCAAAGGGTGTATTAACATTAAGTGAACTCACCCATACTACTCGTAAATAAGTGCTGGCTCCATATAAAAGTCAGTTGCAAAAGGGTGTATTAACATTAAGTGAACTCACCCATACTACTCGTAAATAAGTGCTGGCTCCATATAAAAGTCAGTTGCAAATCTGTCTTTTTTACTTTTTCAGAAAATTTGTCTATCACTTTTTGATAACTATGATTTTTTTCTATATTTTTTTTTGTCTGTTATCTATATTGCTCTGAAATTGAAAATCAATTATGTTTCTTTCTCCATATTACGTCTAATAAGCCGAATGATTCAATCAATATTCGTACCTTAGTACGGCACTATTCATTGTGTCAATAGTGGTATAAATCTACGGTAGTAATAGTACTAATAGCACGAATACGCTGTACTAGTACTGCACGATTACGGTTTGAATCACTTCTGTAAATTTGACGCCTGAACCCGACAAAGGCGATTTATGGCCAAAACAACATTTAAATGCTTCTTGAAATCAACATATAAAACTCTGTAAACCGTTAACCTACCTATTGTGTCTGCCCTACATTTTATATATTTTTTCCTACAAACGAAACTATTTATTCCGACATTCCTGTTGTAGTCTAACCAAGTGAATTCAGTTTCCACGAGGAAAAGCAATTTGCTCGACGATAAGTTTCGACCCAAAAGCTAATAAATATTTAGAAATACTTTCCTATGTCCTTCGAAAAAGATAACTATGGCAATATGTTTAACAGCGGTCCGATAGTATAGTAGATAGTAACTTGCATTAAACGTTCATGTGAAATCGACTTCCGCTTAATAAATAAATATCTATCCAGGAGTTTTTTGTAGGTACAGAGTTACTACGTTATTCGCAGTACAAATTCCTCCAGGCGAATGTCGTTCACTCTCACTTACGTCCAATACCGAGGAATCGGCCAAACATCATGATTTTTAAATCTCCTCGCAAGTGCCGAATAAGAGTTTACCACATTGCAACCAACCCGTCTGGCTAGGGCAGTGTGGTAGGAAAATCCCTCCATATTATTAAGGGAGAATATACAGCTATACAACGAAGGCATACGTATCCTATTTAAATGGTTTTATCCTATTTAGCTTGCCCTTTTTGTTTATGTGTTTGGGTCAAAGTTAGTTGATGAAATTTTACCTCCTTCCTGTTAGGAGATTTGGTACATACACACATTTAGTTTTGATGCCAATACAATTTGATATAATCTGTATGATTGTCAATCCAAGATGGCCGCTGCTACAAAATAGCGGATTACACATTTTTACAACCCCCTCAATATGGGTGTCAAATGAAAGGGCTCAACTTGTAGAATACTGTACACTATGGCAAAAATGAATAACTTTTTAAGTTATGTCTCACTTATGATATTTATATATTCTACATCCTTCATTTCATTTATTTATTCCTTACACATTGTTTATTTTAATGTCTTTATCTAACTTCTATTACTCTATCAAAAAAAATGTGCACTTTTCCACCACTCTGCTATTTTTCTATCTTTTATTATCCCCTTTCTATGGTTGCCTGGAAGAGATTGCTGTGCAGCAATAAGGCCGCCTATTGCTTTTGTTTATTTTTTATGTTTTTCTCTATGTTATGTAATTATGTGCTATGCAATAAAGTGTTGTGTATGTATGTATGTGGCTGACATCAAACGCAGCAACAGACGGATCGTCACCACGAGTTATGTTATTCTCACTCTGAAGGCCTTACTATCTATTTGTTATTCTGAAGGGGTTGTGGTTGACAGATCTATTGTAGCCGATATATTAAAGGTCTCCAATCAAGCTCGCAGAGGAAATGACGCCAGTATCCTTTTTTGGAGACAGACAGAGCCTTCGTATCGTCAGGTGGCAAACGGGGACCACCTTTTTTTTAAGGAGGGCGAATCTCTTTACGATTCAACAAGGGGCTGAAAGCTGACAAGGCCGCCCCAAGGATATGCCATTGGACTCGGGTATAACCCCCATACCTGGCTAAACCAACCTCCAGGAACTTCCACCTCCGTAGAGATACAATCGGGATCGGTGTTAGCCATTCCCCGAGTGTAAATGTTGTGTGTGCTATGCTCTCATCCGTACCAGAGATGAGAGAATAGCTCACACAAAGAATTTGAATTAATATCTCGTCTCTAAAGGCCTGCAAGATACCTTCTCACACTCCGGAAACATGCGCAGAGAGATGCCCATAATTAAATTCTGCCCATGAGTGCTAAAATCTCCCTGTCTTATTCCAACGCGGCGGTTTAATTCCGGTTTATGTCCGGTTAAGTAGTTGAATTAGCACGCAATTCTGTGTGTAAAGGAATCCTGGTGACACTCGGCCTTATCATCACTAACACCAGTTGAGACAAAGCTTGATTAAAAAAAGCAAATATCGAATTCTGTTAAATCAAAAGTTCCGCTTTCGCTCAAAAGTTTCGAGTGCCAGCTGTTGATTTGTGTCTCGAGTCGTATTTCAACTAAGTAATTATTATTGTTCTCTGAAATATTCGTTTGACACTTTCGTAATTTTATCAGCAGGCCCCCGTAGCCGCGGCGAATGTGCCCCTGGCAACCTCGAAAAGGATTTGGCGTGATCGATCCTCGTCCTTTAATCCCGCCAGCAATCTAATTTGTCGGTTCCACTCGCTTAACAAGGAGTTTCGTTACAAAGAAACGAAGATATTTCTAGGTTATTTACTCTTTTGAAGGGGCCGCAAGCGATGTCAGGCGTGCCAAATAATTTGTGGAGGCCTATTTCCCATCACGTAATATTTCTGATAGCTGTGTAGATTCAAGTAATGACTAGGCGATCGTCTTTTTAACCGACTTCGAAAAAAGGAGGTTACTCAATTCGACCGTATATATGCTTGTTTGATGTATAGTATTCGTGTGGATTATAAAAGTGTAAAACTTTAGTAACTAAACTGTAAAATTTTTACTGTAAGCATCCAGTTTAGAAATCTTTACATATTTTCACGACATCTGTAGAGATTTCTAAGCTGGATGTTGATACATAGCTAATAACAGTGAGTAATGTCGCGGTAATAGTATATATACCATGGTAATGTCTACTTTGGCTTAACAAACTACAAAGGGATCAATACGGTCTGGGCTGGATAAGTGCTAGGTGGCCAAATTGGTCAGGTATCAACACGGTATATCTTATCCTGTTTGAGTCGAATTCTTTTCTTGTAGTCAATGTAATACTTTAGGTACTTCTATAATGATGGTAATAATTATCGCACTTTCCTAATGTAAAAACTATGTAAGCACAAAATATTATAAACGCGAAAGTTTGTGAGTTTGGATGGATGGAAAAAACTACTGAATAGATTTGGATGAAATTTTATAGGTAGACGGATCACGACAGAGATTAACATATAGGCTACTTATTATCCCGGAAAAGTATGTAGTTCCCGCGGGAAAGTAGATTTACAGTTTTTTTTTACTTTAATTCGCGGGCACAGCTAGTTAGGTATATTTTTTCGTTCCCATAGGCACAACAAACACAAACAAACCAGACTTAACCAAAGCTTATTACGCATTCGCAATATTGTCAGTCACCTAAATACCTACCAACATTTTTCAGGTAAACGTAAGCACTGAAGTTTTTATATGACATCATAGAACTCAGCTCGCTTTCGTCAAAAAAACCCGCCGCATCTGCGGAGAATTTCTATGAAAAACTCTTCAATATTTTATAGACGTTCGCAGACAAAACACAACCTTAGGTAGCTTTCACGAAGAGATGGATGGAGGGCGCTTCGTCGACGTAACCTAAAAGCTCAAACTCTCGCCATTTTACATAGATGCTTTAGGTACAGTCAGCATCGGAAGTGGCTAATGATGCACCATTAAACTGACCTTTTCCTATTTTTTACAACAGACTACGACTAAGCATAAGAGTTTTTCAAATTATTGCACCATTCTGTATTTCTCTTGCTTATAAATAATTGTTGCTAAAATCGGTGTTTAGATCAAAAGTGACTAACTACACTTATAGAATGAGTGCGTATATTCAGGCGAAACGAAGTAAACAGCATATACTGGGCTACTGGCTATATTTTTAATGTGTAAATGCTTAAGTTTGCGGCTTGCATTCTTTCAATGTAATTTATTTGGCAAACAAGCAGACGGCAAGTGCTGGCTAAGAGGCAACTGGAATACATGTCTGTAAGATTTTAAAATAGTATATTTTTTTTCCAAATCTCACAAGTACCACAGTGCACCTACGAGTACATTGCCAACTTCTGACGTAAGATGTCGTCACAAAGTTTGATTATACCTTGGCGTGTATATTTCAGCTACTGACTATACCTAAAGTGTAAATTCTCTCCTTTTTACACATGCCTCTGCTTGGAAGGTGCTTACGAGTACTTTCACATTCCTGTGCAAGTGAATAAGTATACAATAAGTATACATGCCCATCACACAATATATCGTTGTGCTAACAAAGGAAAGCCGAAATCTTAAAAGCATCATTTGTCTATGTCATTTTGGCATTGTGTATTACTCTGACTCTTTGTTTTAAAATCCCTATTGATGTACTAACTTACATGCCTCTGAAAAGCCGTATAACAGATATGATATGCAAGTATTGCATGAAGTGACAAATCTTTTTATGTGCCTATACTACAAAGAAAAAGTTTAATAACTAATAGAAAAGTGTTCAAGCGGAAACTATACCTTTAAAAAGATCATACAAAAATTAAAAAATATTTCAGCTCTTACTAGCGAGTATTTTCCTCCAATCTTCTCGCATGTGGTCTTACTCGTACTCAGCTGATAGCGCGGGACGATTACTCCAAGGCAGTTGTCTCTATCTTTTCCAATAATTAACGTATTTTATTAACCTCATACTCATACAAATTCAAAATATGTGACAAACTCAAAAAGTTACGTTAATAAATCTATACCTATTATAATATATAAAATAATTTCTAGCCATTAGATCATTTGAAAATGACACAAACTCTTATTTTTAAAAGATATTTATTTTATTTATGTTTGACTCCCTACTTCCTTTTTCTCGTTAAGTCATCATATATTGCCACGAGAACGTCAAAGTGAACATCAGCTTTAGCTCCATTAGCGCGGGTGCTGAAAGCTTTCTAACATATGCCTACCTATATGCTTGTTGGTGTAAACCTTTATCTAAATGGCATCAACATTAGGTCTGTGATTTCTTCGTAAAAGCGTAACATACTTCTTCAAATCAATTTGCGCGTCTGTGTCAAACCCGATTCTTATTCATTAACTACGCAATATAAATTTTAGGATTTACAAGTTCAAGATTAATATAGTTGTTTAGAGCATTTTTGCAATATTTTGCTGAGCAGTTTTAAACACTCCTGTTAACGATAAAAGAGTATTAAAACACGCACAATATATCGGTAGAAACTAACGCTTGTTAAAAGTTAAGAAAAAAACTATAATTTGCTTCTTTTCAAAGCAACAAATCGGATATCAGACCAGAAACATCTAAAGCTTAAATAAACTAGCTACCTACCTAGTACCTACCTACCAACTTCAATGTCTAAAGTACAAAAACGTAAACGTATAACGGATCTAACGCATATCCTGAAACTAGATCGATAACTTGCTTGCTCAATAGTGTGGTCATAAAAATAAAAAGAAATGAAGTTTTTAAAAAAATATTTATCCTCTCCGAAGATGAAGAAATAAAAATGTGACGTCATAAGTTACTTAGTAAAATATTGAGAGTCATCTGCGTATGTCATATCTCTTGATGATGTCGTTAAAAAGACATTAGAGTTGAATCTTTTCGCCGATGTATTTGCAAAAATAGATCAATCAAATTGTACTAAAGTTATGAAAATGACATGACCATACCTCCTATATTCATAAAACCTATTTATATGACCATTACATAAAATTTCGAGAGCTTAATTTGGAAAATTACAGAAGCAGCTGACTAGCTGCATTGCCAACGACTCGTTCTTTTACGACCTTATCATCAATCATTTCAAAAATACTCATCAGCACAGCAGGCCTATTCGCTAACTACGTTTGGTAACATATTGGTACGTTCGTGACGTACAACCAAAGATATAATATATGCTACATTATTATCGTATATGTTTTGTCATAGATTGCTTTCGTGCGTCCAATATCACACTATTCCCCGACACATTAACTAGCAAATCTCTGGAATAACGGCGTCGTCGGCGAAACTACTCGCATTAATAAGCTTCGTGGCGGAGAGGGCACGCGCGACGAGCTCGCAAACAGAGGTTAATCAGAAACCTCGTTTTCTTGGAGCTTATTGACTAGTGTTACTTTAGTACTGTTCATTATTTTGTGCTAGTGTGTAGCTCGAAACCAAGACGATCGCTTGGAATCGAATCATTGCGGCAGTGTTGCAAATAGTCACAAAAGACATATTTTTTGTGACCTTTGCCCCTTGTTTGTGACATGTGCATGACTTATGATTTGAAGGTAATTTTTGTGACTTTTCAGCTAGTCGTTCAGGCTAGTCGATTTTTTAACAAGTTTAGTTTTGCAATAGTTAGTATGGTGGTAATAATAAGGATGCGTTTCAAACAAGGTTTTGGAACTCATTCTCATTACTACCGACATATTCTCAAACTCAGATGTGTAGCAAGCAACCTGTCGAGCGAGGGTAAAAACATTCTTATTCTGTCGGATAGTCAGGCTGCCTTAAAGGCCCTGGCTGCCGTGGAGTTCAAGTCCAAAATCACCTTAGAGTGTTCGAAGGCCTTGAACGATTTGGCGACCAGGAACGTGATTATAATTGGCTGTGTTCCAGGTCACTCCAACATCCGAGGCAATGAAATTACCGACGAACTAGCGAGGGCTGGCTCCGAGAACGTTTTAGGACCAGAACCAGCATGTGGCATTTCGAGGGTGACAAAAAAGAGAGCCCTTAGGGATTGGGTACAGATACAAGCCCGACTCCAGTGGGCTCAGAGTCCAGGACTTTTGCACTCAAAAATGCTCATTAGGGAATGTTCACCCAGGGTCGCAATGCGAAACCTCCAACTGAGCAGAGGCCAACTAAAGGTTCTCACTTGAGCCTTGACTGGCCACTGTAAACTCAACAAACATCTGCACAGAATGGGATTAGCAAATGCCCTCACGTGCAGAGGATGTGAGGTGGTGTCTTGTCATCCCCACCACAGAAGTGCTATGCTCTCATCGACACAAGAAGCCGAGCTCTGGGCGGACCTAGTTTGCCACCTTATGAAGCAAAGGCTCTGTCTCCAAAAAAGGTCATCGGCTATTTTAACGCTACAGGCCTATTTGGAGACCTTTGAGGAGGGGTCAGCCACAATAGATCTGTACAGGTCGCAGTGGCTCGCTGAGGGTCGCTACTCATTTCCCACAGCCACCCCCAAATTACAGATAGATAGAAGCAACCTGTCATTTGCCCAAATTTACCTACTTCACTTCACTTTTTTAGGCTATAGCAATCGGTCGCAACCAACCGATTAATTATGCAATTGTGGCCATTTAACTAATTTCTCGCTAGACAGCTGGACTTGTGAGTGGTCTGCCAAACTCAAGTTTTGGAATCATTTGGGTATTACGATGATATTTTTCATACAACAACAAAAATGTGACTTTTCAGGAAATGTAGAGCCCTAGCAACACTGCGTTGCGACTTCAAAACAAGACTCTTTGATTTCATCTTTTGAGGCAGTGATAGATGTTAAACTAACAAAATGTAATGCGATTGCGATGGGGCTTGTTTGCCATGCGATTTGAAGCAAACAGATGAAAATCTCGTTAATTCCAAAAAGGTCGTTTGGTTTTTCGTCAAAGAATATTGGACTTTGGTTTCCGGCGGGGTTTTTATTTTTATCGAAATTAGATTACTTTCTGTCGTTGCTGTGTACAGTGTAGGTTCGAGTACATTGCTGAAAATTACATTAGTTGTGCATTCTTACCCGTCGTAGCTAATTCAAATTCAATATTATCCTTTATTCAATTAGAATTTCACAATCGCTTTTGAACGTCAGAAAAGCTACGCCATTGGTTCACAAGTCTACGGCAGGAGACCTTGTACTAGAAAGAACCAGCAGAAAAACCATCAAGGGCTATTTTTTTCTCCCCGTATTGTTACAGAGTCGTCAATTGGAAGCAGAACTCAAAGTAAAAGATTGAGCACAACTTCCATTACAAAATTCGATGTGTCAGTGTACATTATACATTTAAATCTATGAATTAAGTCTACAATTAGGACCAAACATTGACATCATTCAGATAAATCATTGACTTTATAATATCTAAATCTAAACGTTTGACTTTTATTTAGTATCGAAATAAAATCGCAATCTACAAGCATCGATCTAATATATCGCTATATCTAAGATTATAAAAAATATAAATACTCGTCAATAATAACAATAAAAACTACAGATACAAATAATATAGTTACGCATCGCCTCATTGAGGCTTACTTAGGATTATTTTGCACACAAATTTTCCTTTAAAGATTAACTTCAAAGTCAAATAATTATTTAGAAGTCAAACTTTGTTGAATTAATGCTATATATGTTTACCTTAGGTTGGTTTTATTAAATTTTTTGTTAGTTAGAAGACTGTTATTTATATTTAGGAGCTCGAATAATTAATTTCATAGAAATTCAAGCAGATTTTAAATATTTTCCATAGAAACTTTCAACCTCTATTTTGCACCCTAAGAAGGTGAATTCCAATAAACCATAAAACACGTGTTCAATGTAATGTTTTTAAGAGCATGAATCCCAAGTTTTATCAAAATCGTGGCTAATTTTAAAAAAAAGCCATACAAACTTGCAACCCCTATTTCACCCCTTCAGGGTTATTTTTTTTTAAACCCTTCTTATTGTACGTCTGCATTTTGAATTAAAACAATTGCCCAAATTTCACGTTCAAAAATTCTATCATTAGCGGTTACGGCTGTGCGTGCGTCTATAGATTCGGGAACTTCTCCTTTTATAAATATAGATACATAAATATGTTGGACGGCCGACCAAGGAAGTGGTATAACAGTTTTGCCAAAACTTCGTGGCTTTGGCTTCATATAAACAATGTGGCTGTTCAACACACAATTCACTGTTATGCATGACGTGAAATAATGGCTAATCTGATGTGACGCGATATATTTTCATTGTATCAAACACAACGCTGATGTTATAACCTCGGTATTATAAGCCCTCGTCGTCGCCGACAATGACACATTTGAATTTTCAACCCAGCGGGAATGACATTGAATTCTGCGCTGATGAATGTCGATAATGGCGGCACATTCCAGGTTTCCAGGAATTGTTTGCGACAGGCTCAAAGGGATAAGAAAATGTGATAAATTGATAATACCTCGAGAGCTTTGCGAATTGGGGTAAATATGTTTATGTACAACTTTGTGTTGGATAATTTGTTGCTTTTTCTTCAAAACAACTAATGAGAAATTCCTATAAGCGTGGTGTATAATTACATATCTAATAATCATAATAAATATGAAGTAACAAGGAATCCTTGTAGTTTCGCCATGTCCGTTTGTCTATCTATCCGTGGTTTAGCTCAGAGACTATAAGTCTAGAATTTGGCATGGGATGTGTATGTTTATTAATCATGCCGCCAAAAGCCTAATTTTCTCTCTGCCCCCTGATTTGCACCGCATAAAAGGTAAGTAACATTTAATGTCTAAACACACTATATGCCGAAGGTTCGGGACCGAACTCCGGCCTTATTGCGCCCGCAATGCTACTTCAATCGCTCGGTGTGTCATGGGTTGGACTGATCCGAACAGTAAGCGGTTGGGGCATAAAAACCGCAAACCTTTAAGACAAGCGGTAAATGTTTGTTATGGTTAGGGTATTACACCTACCCCTATTTTACGAGTTATAATTATTAGTTATATTGTTGGGAAACCTATTGAACTGGCTTACCATGCGAACGGGTTACCCTTTCGAACGGCTTACGCAAATGAAAGGGTTTTTCGATCCCTGCCCTAACCATGAGCGTTCAAAACTAAGTATATTAGGTAAACGTAAAACCGCACTAAGAGCGCTATACGCAGCAAGAGTGGTATGTCTGTTTTAATATTGTTTTAATCTTATTATAAGCGATCATGGTAAGGCTCCAGTAGGGTTACTCTTGAACCGAATCCGATCGATCGGCATTGAGATTGTGATTTTTCGTAGGCTTATTTTTGCGCATTGGCTCCAAATTTACCCCGTATTGTGCGGATTTTGGGTGAACCAAATTCAGTGCTATTAAATTTTCTCAAAATACGGATCCAATTTGGCGCTAGTGTTGTTACTCAAGCGTATGAAAAATCACAATCCCAATGACGATCCATTGGAAATGGTTCAAGAGTAGCCCTACTGATCGTAATTATTCACAAGCTCTTGTCTGTAAGCATGTACAGAACTATTAATACTTGAGCTGAAATCTTATCTTGTATAAGTAGGTATCCTACTAAATGTTCATCTCTACATAAGCCGATTATGCTAAAACCTAGTACACAAATCAGTAGACTCAATTACCACACTCAATTAAAACATTAGATAATGTTTGCTTACATTTCCACGGGTTTAGATAAAACTATAAGGTGCTAACAGCAATCTGTCATAAATATTTGTATGCCAGGCTTTTCCTTTGATGACGTCATAAATAGTATTATTTATTATGATTTTAATGTCAATGACAACTTAATCATACTGTTAGGGAATAAAATTGGTGTAATTAAATACTCCCTGCAAAAACTTTTAACTTATGTTAATAATTTAAATGTCAAAAGTGTTGTAATGTTCACATTTCCCTATTGTAATAAGTTGACAACAGAGGAAAATAAGTTAACATTTAAGTTAAATTTGACATTACATAAAAAGATGTTAATGTCCTATACAATAATTTATTTAATTTAGTGAAAATTGAAAGTAACGCTATATTTCCACAAAAGGTAATAAAACTAAACGAAATAGGACAAAATTTAGTCCTCCAGATCTAATGAAATACAGCAAATTAATACCATTGTTTAAATCGAGAGATAAAAGAATTTTAGACCTATTTCAATATTACCAATATTAAGTATTCGAAAAAATCATGTATAACCAGACATAGTAACAAATAAATAACTACATGGCTGTTTGCCATGTAGTAATTTATTTGAATTCACCAAAGGAAAGCCACTACTGACGCCGGAAAAGAACTTCTTAAACACATTTTTGATGCTTGGGAGGGCAAGCAGGATGTAATTGGAGTTTTTTGCGATCTCTCCAAAGCCTTTGACTGTGTAAGTCATGAAACGCTTCTTCATAAACTTAAACATTATGATGTTTCAAATGAAGCAGTAAGTCTTATTAAATCATATTTATCTGACATATTGCAGAGAGTTGACGTTAATAAATCGAAGTCTGCTAGTGCACCTATTCTTATGGGGGTACCCCAGGGATCAATATTGGGTCCTTTACTCTTATTTATTTACATTAATGACCTGCCTTATTACATTAAAGACTCATGTGAGACTGTTTTATTTGCTGATGATACATCATTATTATTTAAGGTTGATCAAGGGAAACAATTTTCTGACGATGTTTACAACCAATAATTTGTCATTCAATTCTAAGAAAACGAAATGCATTAAATTCACTTTGCCAAATGTAAGTCAGACTGATACCCACTTGAATATGAATAAGGATGTAGTTAACCTTGTAAATAACACGAAATTTTTAGGCATTACTTTAGATTCACGATTACAATGGGACCTACATATTGAAACCTTGGCTGGCAAACTTAGTACGGCGGCGTACGCATTAAAGACAATCAGGCTTTTAACTAATGTTGAAACGGCGAGGTTAATTTATTTTCGTTATTTTCATAGTATATGTCATATGGATTGTTGTTATGGGGTTCAGCGGCTCATATTGAAAGAATTTTTGTGTTACAGAAGGGAGCAATTCGCGACATTTACATTTTACGGGCTAGGGCCACACTTAGAGAATTGTTCAAAGAAATTAATACCTATCTTAACTTTAGCCGGTCAGTATATTTATGACAATTTAGTTTATGTTCACAAGTATTATGCTATATTCGATAAAAAATAACGATTTCTATAATATAAACACAAGAAATAAAAATAAGCTTGCCGTTGCAACTTACAGGCTTCATAACACTAGTGGCTCGTTTCTAGGAAGGTGTGTAGCTTCTTATAATAAGCTTCCACAAAGTGTCACCGACTTACCAATTCATAAATTTAAAGTTCACGTTAAAAAGTCTCTCATGAATAAAGGTACAAAATGAGAGATTATTTAAGTGACCACATGATGACTAGCCTAGACTAGACTAAGTTATCAGATGTCATGTTTGGTAACAACAAAATTTATTGTATAATGCTTAGTGTTAAGCTTATAATTTTTTTCTGGCATTTTAAGTGTATGTAAGCATACCTACTGATTGTATTTGATAACTTTCAATGACTGTGTAACAAAACCAAAATTGTACCTAAATGGCGATTTAAAGAGGAGATAAAAAATTTGACCTTTCGAGTTTCTTGCATGTTCTTCTCTAGAAGGCCTTCTAATTTCCGAACAGGTGTAGAGTCAACTTTCTTTTTCATTCCTACTTGTATTTGCAGACATCCTGATTATATTCAGGATATATGCACATACAAGGTTCATATGTTTCCTTTAAATGAGAAAGTTTTGCTTCATTTTGACGTCAATAAGTCCCTGTAAAGACCTATGTTGAATAAAGATTTTTGAAATTTTGAAATTTTAGAACAAATTATATGTATGTACGTATGTACTTAAATATTTTCACCAGCAGAGATCGAGATCCTATTTACATCAAAAACGTACAATTTGAATTTATGAATTCATCTCAACTCCATACATTATGTATATATTTGATTTATTTATTACCATACATTATACAGCGTCTTATGAAGCTGTACACAACGTTCGAATCCAAGGATTTACATAAACGTTATTACGGTATATACAGCGGGAGAGCTTAATAGGTTTGTATTGAACTATAGCCGTAATTAAATTACTCGTGTATACTGGAGCGGAACATAAAGGCACAGGACAAGGCTAACGCTCTTAGGAGACACTCTTATGACGTCACGTGGCCACGTGGTAGCATTTGCGGGTAATTTGTGTAGCCAGTAAATAGGTGTGTTTTTAATTCAATTATGAAAAACAAAATAATAATACTGAGTCTGGGCGGAAAGACCGTCGTTTGAACCGGACCTGCGTCCTTTAATCCTTATGTTTATGAAAGGAGATTATTACATATGAGCATCATCATCATCAACAGCTCATATGTATACGTCCCCACCGAGGGGCACGAGCCTACCCTAAACTAAGGGCGATTAGGCCTTAGTCAACCACGCTGGCCAAGTGCGGGTTGGTCGACTTCACACACAACCTGTAAAGAAATTCTTTCTTCACAGGCGTGTGTAGGTTTCCTCACGATGTTTTCCTTCACCGTAAAAGCGTCGAATAAACGTACATATGAATTCAAAATTTGAAAACACATTGGTACGTGGCGGGGTTCGAACCGCTACCTCCCGATTGGTAGGCGACGGCCTTACACACAACGCCATCGACGCTTTACATATGAGCATAATTACCTAAATAACATTTGTTCCGGGTTTCTGTTCGTTATTGACGTAAATTTACGATGAGAGTAAAGAAAATATTATGAATCTGGATACGAAAAGATGAATGAAATTACGATGAATCTTCTGAAATACCGACGTAGAATCCGCAATATAAAAAATCCAGGAATACGAGTCAGTCAGTAACGCGGAATGATACGAGAATCGGGAACAATTTTTAATTATGTACCTACCAGTTTGTATCTATTTCTATAAGTACGCTCCACTAAAATGGAACACAAGATTATATTCATTCTATAGAATAAATAGAAAGAGATTTCATATTAAAACTTCATCCGAGAGAGCCTCGTCGGCGCAAAATCGTCTTACGTTTATTATACCTATTCCAGCCTCAAAACAGCGATGACTACATTTTTGTGTTTCAGTTCGAAGGGAAGGCAGTAACAAAACTGTGGCCAGTGCTCAGATTTGTGTATTTAGCAACCACTCCGAAAATGGAGGAGGTATTCATGGGCCGATTTTCAAAATTCTCGATCGAAAGAGTATACATCCGAAGTGGTCCCATTGTCAGCATGTTATGATCTGATGATGGAATCTCAGGCAAATCGAAAGCAAAACCCTTAAATTTCATAGGCACGTCCAACGTGTTTCATGTTTTTACTTAAGATATTCAGGTATTTGCGTCTGATAGTCATCATATGATGGAACTTGATGGAAGGTTTCTGGTAGATTAGGAGTTCGGGAATAAATCTTTCAATACTATTTTTAGAGCGATAGACGTTTTATTTTCAGTTATTTTGGTGTTTGCCTTGGCTCAAATTCTAATACGCGTGTATTAACTTAACTAAAAAGATTGAAAAAATATTTACAGAAAAATTAAACCGACTTCAAAAACATCAAAAAGTCATCTCTATATATAATAAAATCGTAGGGGTACAAAAATCTGTAATTGCGAAATATTAAGAAAAAAAATACACAGGTCGCCTTAAAATCATTAGCAGAACACGATAGAATAGTTTTTAAAAAAATTGTTTGTTTGTTGGTTTGTTTGTTTGTTTGTTTGTTTGTTTGTTTGTTTGTTTGTCTGTTTGTCCGGAAAGATCTCCGAAACTACTGGACAGAATTTGATATGGCTTACACCACAATGCTTAGAATTTTCCGGAAGAACATTTAGGCATAATTTCGTTTGCTTAAATTCACTTTTTATTTTTAGTGAAAAAATACCATATAAAATTTTCGAATTGGCTTTAGGTAGAAAAACAACATGGCGCACGTGAAATTATTTTGACAAGTCTGTCACATAGTACAGAGAGAAGGTATTTTCTTCCAAGAAAAAAAGGCAATGGAACTACGCCATACAGCCTGATCTTAAGTAATTGGATTTCGAAAATTGAAAGGCAGGAATGAAGTGTTTCACATACATAGTACAAATAAAATTTAATATTTTCTGTTAATGGCTGTGCCCAACTGGATTTCGCCAACCAAATTGTCTTTTTCTTATGTCGTACCGTGGTGTTAAGGCAAAAAGATCAAGCCATACAACCAATGTATAAATCATTTTTTATGATAATACTTATCGAGTGACCATAAAATTTGTAGATTGGTTTAATTCTTGACTAATTTTCACAAAATCGGTACAATTTTTGAAATATTTGAAATGTTGAAAAATGAAGATACTTTTTGTTTTTACATTAGGACTAAGGAATCAAACTCTTTCATCCATTTAAAACTATCAAAAGTAATAGATTAATATTGATAATTAAAAAAAATATCTGACTGCAATGTTCTGGGTTACGCGTAGAGGGACGGGACGGGACTCTTGATCCTAATGTCTAAAATGACGGATCACATTTTTTTGGATCCACCCAAGGAACATGGATATCGAACGAAGAACCTAAAGAATAGAACACATTGAACCTAGCCACGTTGACTTAATTTGACATGACTGCCGATAAAGTTCGTTTCCAAACCCAGCGATATGCATATCAAATGAAAGGCCTTGATGAGTAGAGCACTATGAACATAGGAAAATCGCCCTAAATTCAACATGGCCGCCGCTCAAATAAAACGGATAAAAGTTCGTTTCCAAACCCAGCAATATGGGTATCAAATGAAAGGCATTGATGAGTAGAGCACTATGAACCTAGCAACATTGACATAAATTCAACATGGCCGCCGCTCAAAAAAGGTGGATAAAAGTTAGTTTCCAAACCTTGCAATATGGGTATCAAATGAAAGGCATTGATGAGTAGAGCACTATGAACCTAGCAACATTGACATAAATTCAACATGGCCGCCGCTCAAAAAAGCTGGATAAAAGTTAGTTTTCAAACCTAGCAATATGGGTAGCAAATGAAAGACCTTGAAGAGTAGAGGATTAGGTACCTAAGAAAATCGACCTAAATTCAAAATGGCCGCCGCTCAAAAAAAAGGATAAAAGTTCGTTTTCAAACCCAGCAATATGGGTATCAAATGAAAGGCCCTGATGAGTAGAGCACTATGAACCTAGCAACATTGACATAAATTCAACATAGCCGCCGCTCTAAAAAGAAGAATAATAGTTCGTTTCCAATCCTAGCAATATGGGTATCAACTGAAAGGCCTAAAAGAGTAGAGCATTATGAACTAAGGAAAATTGCCCTAAATTAAACATGGCCGCCTCTCAAAAAATGGATAAAAGTTCGTTTTCAAACCCAGCAATATGGGTATCAAATAAAAGGCTTTGATAAGTAGAGCACTATGAACCTAGCAACATTGACATAAATTCAACATGGCCGCCGCTTAAAAAAGATAGATAAATGTTCGTTTCCAAACCTAGCAATATGGGTATCAAATGAAAGGCCTTGAAGAGTAGAGCATTAGGAACCTAGCAAAATCGACCTACATTCAACATGGCCGCCGTTCAAAAAAGATAGATAAAAGTTCGTTTCCAAACCTAGCAATATGGGTATCAAATGAAAAGCCTAAAAGAGTAGAGCATTATGAACTTAGGAAAATTGCTATAAATTCAACATGGCCGCCGCTCAAAAAATGAATAATAGTTCGTTTCCAAACCCAGCAATATGGGTCTCAAATGAAAGGCCTTGATGAGTAGAGCACTATGAACCTAGCAACACATAAATAAATTCAACATGGCCGCCGCTCAATAAAGGTGGATAAAAGTTCGTTTTCTAATCTAGCAATATAGGTATCAAATGAAAGGTCTTCAAGAGTAGAGCACTATGGACCTAGGAATATTGACGTAAATTTGACATGACCACCGCTCAAAAAAGGTTGATAAAAGTTCGTTTCCAAACCTAGCAATATAGGTATCAAATGAAAGGCCTTGAAGAGTAGAGCAGCATGAACCTAGGAAAGTAGCACAAAATTCAATATGGCCGCTGCTCAAAAAAAACTGATAAATGTTCGTTTCTAAGCCCAGCAATATGGGTATCAAATGAAAGGCCTTGATCAGTAGAGCACTATGAACGTAGCAACATTGACGTAAATTCAACATGGCCGCCGCTCAAGAAAGACGGATAACAGTTGCTTTTCAAACCCAGCAATAGGGGTATTAAATGAAAGTAGGCCCTGAAGGGTACCTAGAGCAGCCATGCTCTAAGTGTGTTCCGCGGAACCCTAGGGCTCCACAATACCCCTATAAGGGCTCCGCAATAATTTAGAAAAATCAAAACACCCTCTCTGGTCGTACTTTTATTATGCTTATTAATAAAGAATACACTTTTAAAAACTATTGTTTTATTTTAGGGTACCGTCAAGTATTTCGCTTTCCAAAAGGGTTCCGTCACCAAAAAAGTTTGAGAACCGCTTCGGGGCCTATTGGATGTTCGATGTTAGATGTTACCTGTGTTTAGTGTCCTTCGAGACCGTGATAATGCAACGATCGTGAACTAACTAACGATAACTCCAAGTTTGTGTGTTGGATGTTAGTCATCACGGCCAGTTTGCCAACCAAACTATGCCAGCAACACTATATCGCACAGTACACGTTACAAAAACGGAAGTCTCAATACATTTTAAGGCTAACCGCATAAATACGTTTTTTCGCATTCGTTTTCTGAATGCGGGCATCCGAATGCATCAAATCTATACAAAATTCTCATTGACTGCCGCACACGTTCGTTTTTATTACGAACGGAACACGTTCTTTACGTACGTTTAGGTAGAATGATAGAAATCCCGAATGAGAAGAAACTAACGTCTGCGCTACATTCACGAAACTCCGTGTCTGTATTCCGTGATCGGATATCGAATACGGAAAACGTATTTGTACAGTAACCCCCCCATTCATGCTATACATTAACTCTACGAAAACCGCCAGTATTACGAGCGACATAAGAACGGTTCAAAGGTCAAACAGTATAGCTTGACAAGGAGCTTACTGTACGACCAGTCAAAATTGGCCAAGTTGTCATATCCAAAAAATATATTTTGTTGGTGTTACCAACACCCATTATAAAAATCTAAACTTTATTCGTATACAGTTCTAATTTATTAACAATTGTTTATTTTAATTCGAAACATGAATACGATAAAGATTATTCTTGCAACTGTGTAGTTCTTTCTACTGAAGAAGAATTTATTAATATCAATAATGTCTCTAAAACAATAATTATACTTAGTGTTTATAGTAATATGTAATGTATTTAATTTTGTGGACTGTTAGAAAAAGAGCATTACGAACCTACGAAAATTGTCCTAATTTCGAAATGGCCGATGCTCAAGAAAGGCAGAATAAAGTTGAATCATTATGGAATAAAATGGAGGAAAAAACTAAACACTGTGTTAAGTATTTTGATGGCGAAACGTAGTTCGCGGGCACAGCTAGTAAATAATATAACATCACAGTTTCATATTGAAGTCAGTCAGTGCCAAGCAATGATCAAAGTGTTAAAAAATATAAAAACAATTAATTTAGTTATAGTTTAAAAAGTGATGTTATATGTATTCTTATATTATTTATGACTTTTTGGTGTTTTTGAAGTCGGTTTTATTTTTTGTCAAAAAAATTATTGTTAAGGAACACTATACTTTGCGTGACGCTAGCTGAACGGACACGAACGAAATCGGTGACTGGTTTTTTGACGCTGGAAAATTATATACCTATGTATTATGAAGTTACTATCTACGTTGCAACAAACACGAACTACAAAAAATAAAAACCGACTTCAAAAACACTGAAAAGTTAAAAATAATATAAGAATAGGTACAGACATCACACTTCTATATTGAAGTCGGTGCCAAACGATGATCTCCTAGAAAGTCTTAAAATTTGGCACCGACCGTTAAAATATTTTTTATTTTTAACTTTTTAGTGAAAGAAAAGAAAGACCCTAATTTAAACCCTAACTCAAAATTAGCGTTTCCCTCGATTTTAATGGGATCCCATCATCAAATCCTGACTTTGGTGACCTTGGAACCACCCTAGGAGTATACTCTATCGAATACAAAAAAAATTTTGAAAATCGGTCTACAATTGGCGGAGTAATCGCGTAACATACACACAAAACACGTTGGAAACACCTTAAAATTTAAGGGTTTTCCTCGATTTTCATGGGATTCCATCATCAGATCCTGACTTTGGTGACCATGGGACCACCCTTAGAGTATACTCTATCGAACACAAAGAGAATTTTGAAAATCGGTCCACAACTGGCGGCGTAATCGCGTAACATACACAAAAAAAAACATACGCATCGAATTGAGAACCTCCTCCTTCAGTCGGTTAAAAAATCGAAAGATATTATGGCTTATATTTAAATTGTTGTCTTGAAATGCGGCCGCGCTTCCAGCAGTGTACGCTGGGCCTAATTTAAATGTCATAATTAAACTGTCCGTAGCAAAAACGAGTCGTTTTTGAATATAGTAATCGGGCATGTCCATCTCAAATGTGCACTTCTCTCGATAGCTACCGACAAAGTGACAGACGTGTGCGTTGAGTCGGTCATCATAAGAGTCGGAGGAAATATCGGGACGATTATCGAGCCTACCAAAAGTCTGTCGTGTGCGTTTGCCGTAACGCTGAGCATGCAGTTTACGTGAATATATATTGTGCGGGCTTACTCTAATAAAGTGTTTTCAAAATGACAGTTTTGAGTTGGCATTCGAAGTCAGCAAATAGAGGGGCAGATGGGACTTGTTTTGGCTATTACCAAAAATTATTTTTAACTGACTTCGAAAAAGGAGGAGGTTTTATGTTCGACTGTATCTATTTTTTTTATGTACTCGTATGTTCACCGATTACTCCGCCATTTGTAGACCGATTTTCAAAATTATTTTTGTAATCGAAAGAGTATACTCCCAAAGTGGTCCCATTGTCACCATGTCAGGATCTGATAATGGGATCCCATGAAAATCGAGGGAAACCCTTGAATTCCATAGGCATGTCACCGTATGTTCACCGATTACTCCGCCATTTATGAACCGATATTCAAAGTTCTTTTTGTAATCGAAAGAGTATACTCCCGAGGTGGTCCCATTGTCACCATGTCATGATCTGATGATGGGATCCCATGAAAATCGAGGGGAAACCCTTGAATTTCATAGGCACGTCCAACGTGTTTCATGTTTTTGCTGAAGATGTTCAAGTATTTGCATCTGATAGTTCTCAATCATGTTACTGAGCTGATGATGGAAGGTTTCTGGTAGGTTTCTGTTTATAGCGAAAGACGTTTTATTTTAGGTTGTTCTGGTGTTTGCCTTGGCTCAAATTCTAAAACGCATGTATTATAAAGTAAAAAGATTGAAAAAAAATTTTTTACAAAAAAATACAACCAACTTCAAAAACGCCAAAAAGTAATAAATAATTTTAGAATACATACAACATCACAGTTTTATTTTGAAGTCGATGCTAAGCAATGATCACCTAGAAAGTCTTAAAAAATGAAAAGAACAATTAATATAAGTACCTACCTACTGAGTTACTTTGGCACCAACTTCAATATAAAACTGTGATGTTGTACGTATTCTAAAATTATTTATGACTTTTTGGTGTTCAAAAACAACGATCAGTCGGTCGGATTTATTTTTTGTAATATTTTTTTGGCATCATCAGTTCCTTTTCCGTACAATCCTTATTAACTCATACCTAAGTGATCGCTCTTTTCAATCTTGCCACAAACATGTAATAGGAATTAATGTTATGTATAATCGCCGCCATTACCCGGAACTCTGCACGGAATACGTTGTCATATAGTCGCTCAACTGAGATAGCGAAGGCGTTTATTGCCGATATAAGGTCATTGCTCCGAAACGCCAAAGCAATATCCCCATAACGCCTTCCCAGTGTGTTATTGGCGAGAAAACAACATGGAAAATAATGCGAGCCCTCTTTCACTGAACACAGAGGAAATACGCCGTAAAATGTTTATGGTCTAGAAGACCTCAATACTTTAATTTATACACCAGATAATAATCTCGGAGCTCATCGTCTTCATAATCGCATTCAATTTGATGGTCACCGTACATATACATCCTTTAACTACCTTATAATATAATAATAATATTACATAATAATCATTAATAAAAAATTGTGAAAGTCTGATATTTCTAATCTTAAGTCAATATAGGCACATATTCACTTTAAAAATACAAACGACGACACGTTCAGCGCAGAGGTCGAGTGATCACCTACTGCGCAACGGGTCGCGGGTTCGATTCCCATACGGGACAAATATTCTGTATGGCCTACAGAAATTTGTTCCGGTCTGGGCGTATGTGCATGTGATAATCTATGTTTGTAACTGCACCCACGACACAGGAGAAAATCCTAGTGTGGGGCGACGCTTTTAAAAAAAAACAAAATGCAAACAAAATTTTACTTAAACGAGGACATTACGTCCACATATTAATCTAGCCTTTTGCCTTGAATCTTCATACAGCCTAAATATGAATAAGATTATGCAAATAAGTGAGAGTATCATACAGAGAAGAAAAACAGTCGAATCTACAACTCTTCCAACTTGGAGAGAGCCTTCTCGAGGTGAGCAGGAAGAAATACGTGACGTCTATTTTTTGTAAGTATCGATCGTTGCAATGTGTAGATATTGCATCGATTGCAACTTCAAGAAAAAGAGACCATTGAAGAAAATCGGTTTTGTGGAATTTGACGCAAAGTTTATTACATAGATATTGGTGTAACTGGAAATTAAAACATCTCAATTTGACAAGTCGATAATTTTTTTACACAAAAAAAGTCAAAGTGATATTACAGATGTTAATTTTCCAACGTCAAATCAAAGTTTGACCCAAACTCATGAAGGTCGAAGCTATTTCGTTTTCTGCTCTGCGACGAAACGAAATCAAAATTTAATTCATCAATGTAAAGAATCATTTCCATTTCTAAATAAAGTAATATTTCAATAATCGTTCCATTTCCGAATAAAGTGATAAGTATTTCCATTGTCATAATACTCGTATATCAGATTAATAATGAAATACGAACGAAGGACACCTTTTTCTTAGCAAGGAAAATGATTCGTGCATTATTAATGTTTTCAATAACAATATTTATGATTGTGATTAAGAATGATTTTTATTCAGTCTGTCTGTTACGTAAAACGTAAGTCAAATGCGTCTAAGATATATTTATAATTTCAAATAGTTCGATTTTCTGTTGTTAATATTTGAAATGAAATAAGGATTTTTTTATTTTTAAAGTTTTAACCACCAACCAAACCGAACAAAAAATCTTCTGGCACTGTGGCGAATCGAACCCTGGACCTCCCGATCAATACCAGGTAGAGTATCTAAACTATTAAGTTATGTGTGCTGGTGGCCTCAACCGCGGAGGCTGTCAGTCTAAATACTATATTAAGTAATAATTTACTTAATTTACAAAAATAATAACGTTAAGTTGGTATTAAGGTAGGCAAAAAGATTTTAACATTATCTAAAAAGATTTTAAAAACTTGTTTTTTGCATGTTTAAGAATCTACTGGAGAAAATCGTCAGTTTGCAATTAAGTATTTTAATTAGGGAAATATTTCATGCATTATTTTATAATCACTTTTTTGAGCTTTCGTAAGTACATAAAATTCAAAAATGAACATAAAATTTATAAAATTCGAAATCTAATCAAGAAAATTGCATTAGAATTTTACACAAGATTATAATATTTTCATACACTTTCTACGTCTCCTTGTTCAACCAGGGTGATCCCCTTATTCCTTCCACTTAGTTTTTCCATTGGAGCCCTTATTAACCAATCATAATATTTATCATACGTAATATACAGCTATAGGTAGTATATACGAGCATAGCTACCCAATAAGTAGGTATATACGTACCAATGGACATGCAATAGAAGAAAAAATAATAGTGTGGCTTTATGAAACCACGATGCAAGTGGAACTTTTTTCAGATTGTAGGCATTTAACTGAAAACTTTCGAAAATTTATTCGATTTAGGTTAAGATTAAAATCGCGTTTTTAATCTTAACTTAAATCTTTTTCTTTTGAAAAGAAAATCTAAATAAATAAAAATGGATCATCGAAATGTATGTACGCCCATGACTTTCGAGCGACTACACCAAATTGGATGTTTTATGTCTTCGTTATTATTAGGACAAGGTTTGTATAAAAGAAAATATTTAATAAAATATATAAGAAAAAAAATGAATTTAAAATATGTTCATGTAAAAGTGACGAACTTTACAGATTGACGTTCAGGCTACTCCAAATCTATGGTTTCTTAGACTGTTGTATTGTCAGTAGCTTTTTAGTATACCCGTGCGGGACCGGGGCGGGCAGCAGCAGTTATTAATAAAAAAAATAATTAATGAAAAATAAAAAATATATAACAATCAAAAAGGTAAAAAAAAGCAATTAAAACAAAATTATAGAAAAAGAAATAAAATCGATCGAACCACTGCCACACTAATTTAAAGTCGAAGATCTAACGCATGCATAGACCAATCTCGACTTATAAGTAAGTAGTGAAATTAAAGACGTCAAGTTTTTGTGTAATGCGATAGATGAACGAAAAAATTTGAAGCGATGTAAAGAAAGTTTCACTTTAAAAAAGTAAACGATGTAGGTACTTATTCTAAATACTGTTAATAGTTATTTGTTATACATGAGTGCGAAGTTGCTTTTTAACCGCGTGCTTTTTAACTTTGATGACAGAGCAAGCGAAGGATTCTAAAATTTAGAATCCTGAGCGTTAGCGAGCGTTAGTGTTAAGAGCACAAGGTGAAAAATCTTTGCACTCGAGTGCAACACGTAACTTTTCATCCCCCCTCAGCGAGGAAATGACTAAATGCAAAATAAAACATTTACAATCACAAGCTACTTACTACTTTTAATTTCAGTTTAAGTACATATTTATTACAACATTATGGTAGGTAAGTATTACAGAAAAATATTTATATTATGTATAACAAATAATACGTTTTTTTTTACTTGTTTTCACGTTTCTTATTTATAACAATACGACGTCAAAACAAAATGGCGCGCGCAAAGCAAATTCAAAACAAAAGTACACCAAGGAGGTTCAGAGTCTGAGTTTTTAACAAATTTAAAAAAAAGTTGTATGATAAATTCGGTACCATGAAGATGGAAGTAAATAGGTTTAATGATGCTTTGTAATGACAACTAGTGCACGCGATGTTCTAAATTCAAATTTACTTTAACCTCAAGCGGATAAAAACGGCTTTGGCTATCAGATATCGAATAGCAAAAATACTCTTTCCGAGATGGGGGGATGAAAAGTAAATTATCCTTCAACTTCACGAACGCAACACAATTCCTTGAACGCCAACAAGTGCGTGTAGTTAACAACATAAATCTGACAGAGGCCAGAGCGACCTTGGGGTAACAGAGATAGCAGCAAAATATTTCCTGGCTCGCCGCCTCTCCCGACAATTTGATTTTCCTAATAATATTTGCGCGGTAATATTCCGACGCAAATTATCTTCGCCCAGCCGTGTAGCGTAGCCGGCACAAGTTCTGCAGCAATAATAAATCTACACTTACGTGCAATAAAATCGGCCCACCTCATAGGTTTCGATTCGGAAATATCGGTATATACAGGGTGTCTCAGAAACAATGGATAAACCTTTAACTGTTGATAGGTTTCGTCGAGACCTCTCTAATCTCAAATTTTGACTTTAGTAAAAATATCTCGGTTTTCAAGATATTTGATAGTTTATCATTTTTTTAAAAAATGCCACTTTTGGTTGGTTTTTAATGTGCCATTTTTACAAATACGGACTTTTTCTGATTCAGTTTTTTTTAGCTTCTAACGGAATAGTTCAGCTATCAATAACAGTGGTTAAAATTGAGCTAGCTAATCACGAAGTGCTTGGAAAAAACAATGTTCCCAAAAAAAATTAAACAAGAAATAATTTTTCTTCGTGTTTGGTCAGCTACCATGTAAAAAAAAATGTATGACGCTCATCGTGCCCATTATCTTAAAAAAATGCTTAGTTATTCTAGTTTCAAAAAAGGTATGATAACCTATGCTTAATGTATCTCTTAAATTTTATTACTGCTTGAATAGCAAATGGTATGAAATTTTAAAAAGATTTTTTTCGGAATAGTTATTAATTCTTAGTTTGAATAAAGAATTTGAAATAAAACAACATGAAATTTTAATTTTTTATTAAATTTACAATAAATGTTTGAATTGGCGTCCTTGCGCTCTGATACACGCCCTACATCTTTTTATAAAAGAAAGTTTGATGCGGCGCGCGTAGCCAGACGTTTTTATGTGTGCAGCTGCATTTTGTATACGAGTACGCAACTCTGTTATTGAGGATACTGGCCTCGCGTAGACAAGGTTTTTCAGACATCCCCAATAAAAAAAATCCAAGGGATTTAGATCCGGCGATCTGGGCGGCCATAAAATAGGGCCGAGCCGGCCTATCCACCTTTGTGGGAAGTGTTGATTTAAATAATTTCTTACTACTATTGCGTAGTGAGCTGGGCACCCATCATTTTGAAGCCACATTCTCCGCCTCACTTCTAAATTGACATCTTCTAGCATGCCGGGTAAATCATTTTGTAAAAAATTAAGGTAAATTTCACTATTCAGTGTAGCTGGAAGTTCATATGGCCCGATCACCTGTCCGTCAATAATCCCAGTCCAGAAGTTAACTTTAAATTGAACTTGGGACCGATCTTCCCTCATCAAATGTGGGTTTTCAACTTGCCAGCTATGTAGATTGTGGATGTTGAAATATCCATTTCTCCGGCATGAGGATTCATCCGTCCATAAAATTTTATTGAAAAATTGCGGGTCTTCCCTTATTTTATTTAACATGATTCTGCAGAATGCAATCCTGCGCGGATAGTCAGCAGGCTGTAGAGTTTGGACCCTTTGAATATGGAAAGGGTGCAAAAGGTATTTTTTCAATATGCGATGCACTTTGCTTCTATTAATGCCGGTTCGACGTGCAATTCCACGCACAGAACATGTTGAATCTTCTTCTATTTCGTCGAGGACTACTACTTCTTCATCGTCGTTTCTTTCTGGTCTTCCTGGCCCTGCACCACCAATGCCTCTTCCTGGAAGCCTCCCTTCGCAGTACGAATTATGTACCCGAGCAAAAACTCGATAGTCCGGGTGACGTTCGTTGGGGTACCTAATACAAAAAATGACGTTATTAAATTTACTAATTCATTTAATTTTAAAATTTAATTAAACACGGCGTGTGACTATTTTTAGAAGGATAACATAATGTAAGACCCATCCTGATACGTTTAACTAAAGTTGCAATAAATGTGTGTGATTTAAAAAAAAATAAGATTGATTGAATTAAAGAGAAAATAAATAATCTTACCTCTCTGCGTACAGACGAGCAGCAGCGTTAGCATTTCCTCGACATTCGCCATAAACGAAATGCATGTTTGCATATTCGCGCGACGTGTACTGATGTCTAGGCATGTTCAGTGTTATGTATTGGTTGTCAGTTAGGTTTCACAGCACAAACAATATCCAAATCGTAAAGCTAGCCAAGTCCATATGATCACCAGTTGTCAATAGGTTTCACAGCACAAACAATATCCGAATCGCAAAGCTAGTCAAGTCCAAAATCACAGCAAAATGTCGTTTAAAATCATCGAAGCTCTATCGAATCTCTCGAATACAGAAAACACGCGTGGGTCACAACCGGAGTTCAGAAGGACACTAACAATCGTAACAAAGAACCCAATGATCAGACGCAGGTAAAAAAAGTCCTTCCAGGAAATTCCATAGCAGGTAAGGTTGCAAATGCTTATGACTCATGTGCTGTTAATGATAAGGCTCCTTTTTGATTGCGCATAGTGGATGAGACATGTGGCAGGCAGGGGCCACAAAAAAAACACGTTTCTCAACTCTGTGACTCGCAAACGAATGTTTACAAATAAGCTTTAAGTGCTTATTAGTGGAAAAAAAACCTTTTTTCTTCAAATTTTCATTTTATTTGCTATTCAACCAGTCAGAAAGTCAAGAAAGCATAAACTTAATACTGGAAAACTAAATTAACCGAATAAAATTAATCCGAAAAATAATTAATCCGACAAACAATCTTTTTAAAATTTTCATACCATTTGCTATTCAAGCAGTAATAAAAGTTCAGAGATACATTAAGCATAAGTTTATCATACCTTTTTTGAAACTAGAATAACTAAGCATTTTTTTTAGATAATGGGCAGGATGAGCGTCATACATTTTTTTTACATGGTAGCTGACCAAACACGAAGAAAAATAATTTCTTGTTAAATTTTTTTTGGAACATTGTTTTTTCCAAGCACTTCGTGATTAGCTAGCTCAATTTTAACCACTGTTATTGATAGCTGAACTATTCCGTTAGAAGTTAAAAAAAACTGAATCAGAAAAAGTCCGTATTTGTAAAAATGGCACATTAAAAACCAACCAAAAGTGGCATTTTTTAAAAAAATCATAAACTATCAAATATCTTGAAAACCGAGATATTTTTACTAAAGTCAAAATTTGAGATTAGAGAGGTCTCGACGAAACCTATCAACAGTTAAAGGTTTATCCATTGTTTCTGAGACACCCTGTATAAAATAAGATTTGATAAACAAAATCTATAAATATAATTTGAAAATATATTCCATAAGCTTTATTTAACATACACTAAACATAGATAAAAGAAGTGTTGCTGACAATAGACTTATTTCTTCGGAAAACCCTGTTTCTCATTATTACGTTATACGCAATCTCTGTGACTATGCAGAGTGTTTTAAATGTTAATTGTATCAACGTTTATCCAAAAATTGATTATTCCTACAGATTTATTGACACTATAAATTGAGCTGATTTCCAAAAAAAAAGCTATTCTTACAAATTTGGTTTTCAGTTTGTAAAATAAATAAACCTAAATCTGTCACAGTAAAAACTGTTGTAATGTAAGCTTAGGTTCTTGTTTAACAAACAGGGTTGAAACATATTATTTACTGATTATAGATTTTCATTTTTCGAGCTCTGAACCAAAGCGTAAAGGTGGGTCGATTTCATTGCACGTAAGTGTATTTATTCGCTTGTTCGATTCACACACCTTTACTCATTTTATGTGACACTAGCTTTACTTTACGCAGCTTGATTTTGTTTTTCCGTGGGAATTTTATATTTCCTCGTAGGAAAAGTAATTTTGTATTCTATGTTAATCAGGGATAATGTAGCATTCTAATGGTGAAAGAGTTTTTGAAATCGGTTTAGTAGTTTTTGAGTTTATTTGTTACATACATACATACAAATCTTTCCTCTTTATAATAATAGCGTAGATGAGCAATTTCTGCTGCGGTGAATAGCTGGTTTTATATTTTCTGCTCATCCATCCTAATTACAATTAGTGTTTTCGTTTGTTTGTTTTTTTGGCAGAAATAGTAGATAGATACGTATTAAACATAATGGTAGATATGTATCAAACAAAGTGAGTAAATGTGCTTGCAGCCGAACAGCGAATCCAAAATAAAATAAGAATCACATATCACATTTAATATTTTGAAATCAATCGATGATCATGAGTTAAAATTTGGCACCGACTTAAAATAGAAAAATGTGATGTTGTGTGTATTCGTATATTATTTTCAATGTGAAACTTTTTTTACATCGGCTCAAAATTTTTTCGTCCATCTATCACATGTCAAATTAGACAAAAACATGAGGTCTTTGATCTCACTACATCATATTATGTCGAGATTGGTGTATGCGTTAGATCTTCGGTTTTAAATCAGTGTGGCAGAGTGGTTCGAACCTTGTGTAGAGCACTGTTTTTTGTTTTTCTATTATTTTGTTTTTTCAATTGCTTTTTGTTAATTTTTTTTTATAAATTGTTTTTTTTATTTATCATTTTCTTTTCAGAAGAAAAGGATTTAAGTTGAGATAGAAGACGCGATTTTAATACCCTAAAAATCGAATAATTTGATAAATGTTTTCAGTTAAATGTCTGCGATCCGAAAAAAGTTTTACTTACATCGTGGTCTCATAAAACCACACAATCATTTCGATCTTTAATGTGTTTTGAAAAGTCGGTTCAAAGGGTTTTTTAATTATCGCTGCTTTCAGCAGCGCATGGCGAAATCATACACACGACACAATACAATATGCCGCAGAACACGCCAGCCTTATTGCTAATGCAAGCTCCTACCTGGACTGCGGTGGTGCCTGAGACAGCAGCGACCCGGAGCCCCTCTTGCTGAGGGGCGGGCGCGGCACGGACGGCCTCCGCTCCACTCCTGACGCCGACCGCGTAGCAGGAGCGCCTTCGGCAGACAGTACCCTCGCCGACACCAATGCTGCTTCTGGGCAGTGCTGGAAGAGTACATCCTTTTACTTACAGGCTTGGAATAATAAGCTGAGGCCTATAGAGACGACTACAATAATATAATAATAATAATAATTAACTCTTTATTGCACAAACAACATTGTAACAAAAGAAACAAATGAAAAAAAAAAGAAATGTACAGTAGGCGGCCTTATTGCTATAAAACAATCTCTTCCAGGCAACCTTAAGACTGGAATATGGGAAAGGAATAATCAAGGGGAAGGGTGCAGATATAGGAATAAAAAATCGATTGTGTCATAGGGAAGGAAATTACATAACAATATAAGCGGCTAAGGATTTGTAGATAGGAAGTGACTACGAACTAGAGATTTGATAGAATTTAGCGTACGCGCTCTCTGAATACTCTCAGGGAGAGAATTCCATAGCCGGACGGCTTGAGAAGGAAACGAGTATTTAAAAAACTGAGTTGACCGAGGCGGGATGTCAAGGGATAAAATGTAATTAGATCGCAAAGTACGACTCGAAGAATGGTACCGAAAAGAGAGATAAGACTTACGATAAGGTGGAGACATTAGATGGGACAAAATATTGTAAAGGAGTGACAAGACATGTAAGTCTCTACGCTGTCGAATTCGGAGCCATTTGAGTTGAGAACGATTGTAAGAAACATGGTCAAATATGTATTTTCTATTTTAATGTTAAGTCAATTAAATCGTGTATACTATATTTTATAACTTGGAACGTATCGATCTCTTCTATCGACCGTACCTCCTGCATATAAAGGTGCGCTTTCACCAAAATCTTTGTGGACAACACAGAAGCTGACGACTTTTATTCGGTGGAGACACGGCTTTAAGTTTTGAACAAAAAAGTCAGACTAGCAGTAAGTAATGTGTAGTGCTCAGAAGAATAACTAAAGCATTGTTCTGAGGTGTAGTGTCTTATTCAAGTTATGTGCCGCGAAATAGCCGCGAATTTGTATTATTATGTTTGAAAATACCAACTGGCGTGCTTTCCCGAACAGCAGCTGACAATCTATTCCACATCTGAGCCGCACGAACGGAGAACGAGTGAAATAGTAGATTGCTTTATAAGGGTGGAAAGGAATCAATCCCTACGAGGTTGTTAGACACCCGAGCGCAGCGAGGGCGGCTATAGTCCGAGTAGGGTTTGATTCCTTTTACCCGTGTGTAGCACTCTACTTTTCATTTCGAATGCAAGGAAAATAAAAAATAGCTTTTCTAATAAAATTTATTAATAAAAATACTCCTAACATGACATATCGACATCGTGTTTTACACTTAGTGTACTTTTAAGCATTGAATATCTGCTCCATAGCGTAGACGCCTGCACTTTATGAGATAGTTCATTAAAGTATATAAGAAATACATTTTCAGAAAATGATTTTATATTCCTTGCATCTCGCCACTTCATAAAGTCGGAATATGTATTTAAATATCTTGCCTTTGAAATTTTTGGCAAAAGATTTTCGAGTATTGTATTTGCTTCGTTCGTGACTGAATCTGGAGCCGAAATTTCAGAATCGCTTGAATTCATTGTTTTTCTTAAATACCTAAATCACACAATCAAGATTTCGGTACAGCGTAACAGATTCCCCTCCCGCCAAAATTATCTTTTTCACAGGTATTTTTAAATTTGGAACACATCGCGTTACCTGTTACTGGCCATTCAGCCAAATACTTTTATTATCATTGTACCAAAGATTGTATGTACGTAACCTAATTCAGTTCTATTTTTAAAATTTTACTTTCCGCCCTAAGGAGGGAAGTAAATAGTATGAGAATTTCCCGCCCGCTGGTGGGAACTAGCGTTTTCCTCCCAATACTCAGATCAAGGAAACGCTCCTTTCCGAGCATGAGGAATGAAATAGTAGATTGCTTTATAAGGGTGGAAAGGAATCAATCCCTACGAGGTTGTTAGGCTATAGTCCGAGTATGGTTTGATTCCTTTTACCCGTGTGTAGCACTCTACTTTTCATTTCGAATGCAAGGAAAATAAAAAATAGCTTTTCTAATAAAATTTATTAATAAAAATACTCCTAACATGACATATCGACATCGTGTTTTACACTTAGTGTACTTTTAAGCATTGAATATCTGCTCCATAGCGTAGACGCCTGCACTTTATGAGATAGTTCATTAAAGTATATAAGAAATACATTTTCAGAAAATGATTTTATATTCCTTGCATCTCGCCACTTCATAAAGTCGGAATATGTATTTAAATATCTTTCCTTTGAAATTTTTGGCAAAAAAATTTCGAGTATTGTATTTGCTTCGTTCGTGACTGAATCTGGAGCCGAAATTTCAGAATCGCTTGAATTCATTGTTTTTCTTAAATACCTAAATCACACAATCAAGATTTCGGTACAGCGTAACAGATTCCCCTCCCGCCAAAATTATCTTTTTCCAAATTTTTAAATTTGGAACACATCGCGTTACCTGTTACTGGCCATTCAGCCAAATACTTTTATTATCATTGTACCAAAGATTGTATGTACGTAACCTAATTCAGTTCTATTTTTAAAATTTTACTTTCCGCTCTAAGGAGGGAAGTAAATAGTATGAGAATTTCCCGCCCGCTGGTGGGAACTAGCGTTTTCCTCCCAATACTCAGATCAAGGAAACGCTCCTTTCCGAGCATGAGGAATGAAAAAAGAATTTTGTATTAGAAGGAGGTGGGACAAGAGTGTTTGTTACACTACACAGGAACGTATAGGGCGGGAAGATAGAGGTAAGTGATTAAATCGTGAACGTAAATATTCGGGAAACCTCGGATCATGTAGGATTTTATAGGTGAGGACAAGGATGTGCATATCTCTGCGAAGTCGAACTGGCAGCCATTTTAGTTGTGATCGATAATGAGACACACTCATGATCAAACTTCCTGAAACCAAAAATAAAACGGATTGCCAAATTCTGTAGTCTTTCTAATTTGTCGAGTGAAGCATTTTCAGTCACATCCAAGTAACACACGTCAGCGTGGTCGAGAATGGGCAATAAGAGAAATCGTGCAAGCATAATTTTAGTTTTGAAAGGCAGGAAGAACTAGAGTCTCTTGAAATAATGATAAGAGAAATGCATTCGAAGACTTATTTCATTTACATAAGCCGCCCAAGAAAACGTAATATTAATAATGAGACTTACATTTTCAGTTTCGCAAGGTTTATTAAAACATAAATGTGCTGTTCACGGGTGGGCCCAAAATGGGCAATGCTCTTTGATTCTAAAATTCTTTGAAAATTCGGGTGTTCTTGAATCTCAATATCCCCGCGTATCATCATTGGGATGAATAGATGTTCTTTGGCGAGGATCTGTAGATTATGGGTCCGTCAAGAGCGTGTTGATAAACTGCAGATTTTGTTTCGCATCTATGTTTTACGTCAGTTATATGTTCTTTGTTCAAAGTTCAAACTAAATAAACGCGAGTTAATCCCAAAAGTATAGTTTTATTTGAAAAATCAATTTTTATGAACGTAATTAATTTTTCAAACGTCTGAACATGAACATCAAAATAATGAAACAAAATAAAGAGAGAAAAAAGAAATCAAATAAGTAGGTAAGATTCATAATATCCTGCTTCATATTCTCGAGGCCAGTAATTTAATTCAAGACGCGCCAAATTTCGAGCGGCAACAAAATAAAAATTGTACGATGATATTATGATATTTTCCTTTATTAAATTAAGTACACAATTCTTAAATGAAACCTCATATTATATTAATATAAAACTTTACTCGTAGGGAACAATAATCACACGACTGTGAGGTGAAGCATCAAGGAGGGGTGCAACGTAAGAAGCGAGTTCATGGAGTAAGATAGAGGTTTACACATTTGAATGTAGGAACGATGACTGGTAGATGAAGAGAGTATTTTTTTTTTAATTTTAGTAAGTGGTGTGAGCTTTACAAAGGCTTTTCCAGTGTATTTATTTCTTTATATATTGCATTTCAAGTGTGATAGGAAGTTACACATTCTCACTGGTTTAAAAGGCTGCCAAACAACGAAATTCTTAGCTATATTAATCTTCTTTATTCTTTGTTTTTAGCCAAAGTAGTCCTCATTCACTGTTAATCACTACTACGTATCAACAAATCAACGCGAGTTCAAATTTCGCCCAAGACGATTTTTTTTCTTATTGATTTAATCATCATTCTTCAATTTATTTAGCATTTTTAAAGAAAATGCAAAGTCAAATAAAAGAATTAACATTTGTTGTCATAAGAACCATCAGACGTTATAAAATAATGCCAGTTATAAAAATAACCGTTTGAATATTTAATTTGTTTAACAGTGAGGTAATCTTATCTACGGAATAAACAATGTTGGTTTCTCAGATTTTCTATGCAAAAGCTGTCACCCTGTCATATATTTTATTCTTCGAGAAATATCTACCTATCTGATAATGAAGAATCTCCTTTGATATAAAAATTGACGCCATGTTTTTTCATAATATTCAGCACTTTCCGTGAGGCCACATTTCGTCATTCCGTTCCGAAAATATAGCACCTCATTGAAATTGTATTTCATTTTCCCGTTGACACTCAGCGGGAAAATGAAATAAATTTTTATCAGAGCCTAACAGCTCGGCTCGGCTCCTCAGAAACACCGTTTGACAGCGAAGTCTTTGGTTTTTAGGGGTTATATATCGATTTTTCAAAAATGTCATGTTGCCCGATATTTTTGACTTGACAAAGAATGTCATTACATGGCTTTTAATTTGGCAGTACACACGGACCTGAAAGGCTGTACAACGAAATATTTTAAAATTATTGATAAAGTTCATCATCACAGTTCATATACGTCCCCACAGCAGGGCTCGAGCCTACCCTATGTTAGGGTTATTAAAAGTACATTTGTTAAATTGACCTGGTATGAAATTTCATACTCCAAATCGCCATGGTAACAAACGTGTCAATGGAAGCTATCGTATTTTCGCTCACTAGCTCATGCTACACTACTACCATTGGCGTCCCATGTTGGGTGCCAATTTTAAGTGTATCCCACTTAAAATTGGCACCCAACATGGGACCATCAACACAACTCATATACGTCCCCATCGAGGGGCTCGAGCCTACCCTAAGTTAGAGTGTAAGCCTTAGTCAACCACGCTGGCCCAGTGCGGATTGGTCGACTTCACATACACTATCATCATTTCTTCGTAGGTGTATGCAGGTTGTACATATGAAATTCGAAAAACAAAAAATCAATCATTAGAAGGCCAATGCTGAGTCCACAGCGCCACCGACGCTGATTTTTAACTGTAACAGGTTATAATATCTTATTTGTGACAATCCCGTCGTTAACACACGCACTGCACGCATTGCAGTCTTGATAAAATGCACAAAAATACAACTCAAAGGCGTGGAACATTTGTCTGAGACAAATTTTACATGTTGATATGCATAGTTTTGTGTTTCCTGGTATTCCTAAACCAATTGCGTTAAAAAGGCAGCAACGGATTAACATTCAAGCTAATTATCAGATGAGTTTCATTTAATGAATCTGTTGCGCCGATGGTATAAGAAACTTCCGGCGTGGTTTTCTTGGCCTTAGAAGCGTTTTCAGCGGCCTGAAAACGCAGTTCAGCGCGTTTCAGGAGGTGCTCTATCACATACTAGAATATCGAAATTTTACCCAAGTTGCCGTTGTTTTCAGGCGCCTGAAACATGTTTTCAGTCCGTTTCAGGCTACCCTCTATCGAACCACATCATAACCTGAAAACCCGTTTTCAGGCGTTTTCAGGACCCCTTATGGGCCTTTGAACCACACTTCGATATATGACTAAATTTTCAATAGGAGTGAGTGAGATAGCACGATAAGAAAGAGCCAACAATAGTGGGCACCTTCCAGAGATAAAAGATAGATCGAGATGCATCTAGAAACTTCTAAACGTGCTGACAGACAGAGATAGAACATGCTCATAAAGACAAACATAATCGGGAATGCGATGGAACTTTCTAGACAGACAAACAATCGATCGGGTATGGAATGTTCTGGAATAGAACATTCTCGAATGTCTCGGAAGTTCACCAGTTCTACTGTAGAAGCGCGAAGGCATACACGGAACTTTCTAGAAGACTAACGATCGATCGGGTATGGAATGTTCTAGAATAGGACCTTCTCGAATGTCTCGAAAGTTCACCGGTCCTACTACATAAGCGCGAAGGGTACCACGGAACTTTCGAGAAGAGAAGATAAATAATCGGTTGGGTACGGAATATTCGAGAATGGAACATTCTCATATGCCCCGAATGTTCGTCGGCCCTACTATATAAGCGCGTAGGCGAATGCAGACGGACAGTTCTTTTCAAGAGAGCGAACCGAGCGGATCAAGCGATACATAGTGAAGAATTCTGTGTGTTCAGTGCTTAGTAACGTGTTACAGTGAAGTGATTTGTGTCCATAGTGTTACTGTAAAGTTTTCAGTGATTGTAGTTTTCAGTGTTAAGTAAAGTTGCTTAATTGGTGCTTAATTAAATGTTATCTCTAATTGTCGGTGTTTCGCGAATTTTCTATTGAACACCCACCCTACAAACGTAACAAATCAATAATAATGCTCATTCCACAGATTTTCTCTAGGCAAGCTGTTCTATTTTTTTTTTCAAGGTTAGTTCAATAAATTGCACAAATAACCTATAGGTACACCGTGTCCCTGAGGATATGCATTAACTTGAGCCTATTATTCCGACCATCAAACTGAGTAACTTTCACTATGAGACCAATACTAAAATCGCGAAAAAAAACAGCTGTTTCATAGAAAAGTTCAAGACCTACTAGACCGAAATAAATGGCACATTAATAATTTTTTCATCCCCCCATCTCGGAAAGAGTATTTTTGGTATTCGATATCTGATCGCCAAAGCCGTTTTTATCCGCTTGAGGTAAAAGTAAATTTGAATTAAGAACATCGCGTGCAACTAGTTATGTGATTTCAAAACATCATTAAACCTATTTACTTCCATCGCCATGGTGCCGAATTTATCATACAACTTTTTTAAATTTGTTAAAAACTCAGACTCTGAACCTCCTTGGTGTACTTTTGTTTTTGATTTGCTTTGCGCGCGCCATTTTCTTTTGACGTCGTATTATTATAAATAAGAAACTTGAAAATAAGTAAAATAAACGTATTATTTGTTATACATAATATAAATATTTTTCTGTAATACTTACCTATCATAATGTTGAAGTGAATATGTACCTAAACTAAAATAAAAATGTATGTTTTATTTTGCATTTAGCCATTTCCTCGCTGAGGGGGGATGAAAAGTTACGTGTTGCACTCGAGTGCAAAGATTTTTCACCTTGTGCTCCTTTGATTCCCTCGCTAACGCTCAGGATTCTAAATTTTGAATCACTCGCTGTGCTCGTGATTCAATTTTAGAATCCTTCTCTTGCTCGGTCATCAAAGTTGAGCACGCGGTTAAAAAGCAACTTTGCACTCATGTATAACAAATAACTATTTCGGGATTTCAGATTTGACCCCATAGTGACATTTGCTAAACTTGATGGTCTTAATAACAGGCTTAAGTTAATGCATATCCTCAGGTGCACGGTGTATTAAGTGCATAATATGAAACGAATCGAGGTGTCAACGTCGATGTTCATTTGTTTTATTCAATCTAACTTCCCCTGTGCATAACAACAAGCGCGTGCAACAGACATGACTGTAGGAAACAACATGCATTTGCTTTTAGTATCCAGCTGTGACACATCTAATAGTGTTGTTGTCGCTCTGGTTACTCATACGAGTAGGTACGTAAAGAAACTGCGGGTAATCAATAAATAGTTTGAATACCACGCCCATGGTCACCAAAGTCAGGATCTGATGATGGGATCCTATATAAAATCGAGGAAAACACTAATTTAATATTAAATTAGGGTTTCTTTCACTAAAAAGATTTCATTCACTAAAAAGTTTAAAATAATTTTTTTTTACAATAAATAGAACCGACTTCAAAAACACTGAAAACTTAAAAATAATATAAGAATAGGTACAGACAACATCACACTTCTATATTGAAGTCGGTGACAAATTTTAACACTTTCTAGGAGATCATCGTTTGGCGCCGACTTCAATATAGAAGTGTAATGTTATCTGTACCAATTCTTATATTATTTTTAAGTTTTCAGTGTTTTTGAAGTCGGTTCTATTTTTTGTAAAAAAAAAATCTGCTCGGTTTGGTTGGTGGTAGGGCTTCTGAGCCCGCCAGGCTAGTTACCACCATCTTACCTAGGTTTGTCAGGTGTCTTAGGTAGGTCAGTATAATAACAATGTTGGTAGCATTGTTGTGTACACACAATAGAGGTAAGAAGATAGCAAGTTTCTCAGGTGTTGAGGAGTCCAGGTGAAGATCGCTTTCATCTTCGGTCTTAACGTCACTTACTATCAGGTGAAATGAAGGGCAAGAACTTTCCTGAAGTATGTAAAAAAACTGAATTAAATTTCAAGTGAAAGCACTGAATGACGAAAGGTGAAATACGTTTTAGTATGACAGATGATTTTATATAGAACTCATTACCAAATTATCAGATATACGAAATGCTTAAATAGGTAGCGAATCCTTCTAATTAGATACAATTTATATTATTCTTTTATCATTTTATTTATTTATACAATTTTCGTCGCTGTCTATCACTATTATTTATTTGTACTCTCATTTATTTAAATCTATACTAATATTATAAAGCTGAAGAGTTTGTTTGTTTGTTTGCTTGAACGCGCTAATCTCAGGAACTACTGATTCAAATTAAAAAAGTCTTTTTGTGTTGGATAGTCCATTTATCGAGGAAGACTTTAGGCTATATAAGATCACGCTACGATCAATAGGAGCTGAGCATCAATAAAAACTGTTTCAAAAACGGGGAAAAAAGTAGTATGGCGAAACGTAGTTCGCGGGCACAGCTAGTATTGTATTCATGATATGCTACTTTCCCGTTTAAAACACTAGCTGTGCCCGCGAACTACGTTTCCCGTTATATATTATATGTCAGGAACTACTGATTCAATTTATAATTATAAATTGAATCAATCAGGAACTACTGATTGATTCAATTTATAATTATAAATTGAATAAAACAAACAGCGATACAATAATAACAATAAAAACCTATTCTAAACTAAATATACAAAACTATGTAAACTTAAAAATACTAAGTCTAAAAATGGTCCCTGTGGCAATCTACTTATTTTTTAATATTTTTTATTCTTCTCATAAGATAATGTTAAAAAACATAAATGCTTGTCTCATTAAAAAGTTACATAAAGGCTCTACGGCTGCAATTACCTCATTTGTAAAGACGTTAATGAAATAATTAACATTATGAAAGCTATCTAATTAACATAACAAATTCCCATAAAAGTCGTTACAAAAATCACATTTTCTTAGAAATTAAAGGCTCTTTTGATTAAAACACATCTTTTCGCAGTAATTCTTGCGAAGCAGAAAGACCGTGTTAAAAGAATGTGTATAGGGCTTATAAATTTATCTAGTGTTGATATACATATCTTACACATTTTATTTCAAACAGAAATATGTATAGAGCTGTACCGTTTCCTTGATATGAAGGAGCAAGCTCACTAAAAGCATTATTCACGGTTCTCAATTTCTGGACGTAAATAAATTGCCCACTAGCAAAGGGATCTTCTACCGTTGTCCGGGATCCCTTGATAAGTTAATGGACCGACAAATTAGTCACATTAATATGTTACGAGAGCCCCGTATGATCCTATTATACGGGACAGTTCCAGGAATTGCGAAGGGAAATTTCTTATTAGGGTTCCTCAAAACCTCAAAAGGAAAAATTCCCATGAGATTCACACATGACATACCGTCAATAGAATACTCTATATTACACCCTTTTTTGAAATCTATTTTTAAGATCATAATGAACCTATAGAAATATAATTTTGTACGAGTATTTTCAAAAGATTTTGTATTTTCGAACGGAAACGTTAGCCAGCTACAATAGTAGTAGGATATTTCCTTCTCAACTAAATAGCCGCACCCAGCATTGGGCCATTTATGGGATAATAACGATGAATGTCTTCTTAACTAGTTAACAAAAAAGAGAGTTCTAACATCATTTTAATTAAACAATATGTGTTAAGTTGTTGCTGCGGAAGAACTATTAATAACACAGGAATTTAATTTCAGAAAATTTATTATGCACATTAATACGAGTCTCCACGCCAGTGGCACAGCCCACTATCACAGAAGGAAGAACTATTGTTATTAATATAGCGTGCTTATCTAGACGTTTTTGTAAAAACTCTATATGAAATTCTCTACTATTTTTAACCGGCTTCAAAAAAAGAGGTTCTCAATTCGAAGCGTATGGTTTTTTGTTGTGTATACTCGTATGTTACGCGATTACTCCGCGAATTGTGGATCGATTTTCTAAATTCTTTCGTATTCGATAGAGTATACTCCTGAGGTGGTCCTATTGTTACCAAAGTCAGGATCTGATAATGGGATCCTATGAAAATCGAGGGAAATCCTTCAATTTTAAAGGCACCTACGTCCAACGTGTTTCGTGTTTTAACCGACTTCAAAAAAGGAGGTTATCAATTTGATTCGTATGTGTTTTTTTGTGGACCGATTTTAAAAATTCCTTTTGTATTCGATAGAGTATACTTCTGCGGTGATTCCATTGTCACTAAAGTCAGAATCTGATGATGGGATCCCAGGAAAATCGAGGGAAACCCTTAAATTTTATAGGTTAGCTTCGGAAGAAACATGAAACACACATGAGTGTGTTTCATGTTTCTTCCGAAGCTATTTAGGTACGTCTGGTAGTCATGAACCGAGCTGACGATGGAAGGATCCTTATCATTTAAGAGTTAGAGGTTTTTTAAATACAATAGGCACGTATTGACCCATTTTTTAATACAATAGGACCCAAATACAATAGGTACGTATTGACACGTCGTATACTTCAATTATTCACTAAAAAGATTTAAAAAAATCATTGTGTGGTGTTACAAAACCAAGATGCAAGTGAAACGTATTTTCGGAACGTAGACATTTAACTGAAAAGGACACTGATCAATATGGGCCCACCATCTTAAGTGTTTGTATTAAAAAAACCTTTCCGTGAATGATACATTATTCTATGGGAAATAATTAAAATTCATATTATTAATATTTCCATATTCCGAGTAGTAGTAGAGATTGTTAAAATAAATCAATAGTATTGCTACATAACAGTAACTTCCTGTCGTGCATGGGCTACCGCTAGGAACAATCTATAATTAGTTCCATCCGAAACTGCATAGATGGCATAGCTTGTGTCAAACGGAAATGTAATAAATTATTATAACTAATTTTGTAGAAATAAAATCGTAAGTAACTACTCAACGCTTTAATTTAAAATAAAATATTGTTTTCGAACTAGATTCGATAACTTTTTGAGATTAAATAATGACATTCAAAATCGAGCCGGCTGCAAAAGCACATAAATGTGCTTATAAGTTAAACATGTCAATTTAATGCATAACAATTAAAAAATCCGACAATAGATGGCAGTAATTTACGTATGATAAACGGAATGATTGATTTTGTTTTGTTTTTTGGGTTTGAATTTCATTTTAATATCAATCATAATATGTTCTCTATTGTTTTTTTTATAATATGTGCAATCGCATTTAATTTGCGATTTTCGGATCGAAACATTTCTTTCCACATTAGTGTGCTTTGGCGTGCTTTGCTTTTTTTAAGTATTGATTATTTCAATCTACGTGTACCACCGCCACACAGATCTAAAGTCGCAGATCTAATAAATATTTAGACCAATCCTGACCTGTAAGAAGCAGTGAAATTAAAGATCTCATGTTTTTGTTAAATATGTCAGTCGATAGACGGATCAAATAAATGGGAGGCAATGTAAAAAAAGTTTCACTTTAATAATTTTAGGCTTTACTTATTACTTCTGCAAAGTTCCTCTGTTCTGATCTAAAACCTATAATTTATGTCTATGATATTTATGCAACGTCTGGATATGACGCATATTTTTTAAAATTGCTGGATCTTGAATTGTACTTGTTGTTTTGCGTAGATACACCCGCTTTTCCTAAATTAAAATTACCCCCAATTTGACGCGAGCGAAGCTGCAGGCAAAAGCTAGTTTTTCATATATGTGAATCTTCGGAAGCTTCTTAATCTTTCATGAATTTTAGCTCCCTCAAATGTATAGTGACATTACTACTATTATAGTCTTGTCAGGTAACTCACAGAAAGCCGATGCTTAGGTTCTTGCTTTCTTCAGTGCTGTCGATTTCGATTAAGTTTGATGAGCTATTTGCTCTTAAAAACCTGCGGTTTTTATGGAACAAATTCTTTAATATAAAGATTTATTGATTAGAGTATTAGACCACAAAGAAGTAAGTAAAATCATTGTGTGGTTTTATTACTTAAATATTTTTCTTCTGGAAAGAAAATTATAAATAAAAAACAAATTAATAAAAAAACAAAAGTTATAAAAACCAAACTAATAAAATAAACAAAGAAATAATAAAAAACAAAATTATAAAAACAAATTTATGAAAAAAAATAACGTTCCACATCAGGATCGAACCACTGCCACTCAGATTTAAAGTCGAAGCTCTGACGCATATGACCAATCTTGTCCTATTTAAAAATTGTGAAATTAAATACCTCTTGTTTTTGTGTAATGCGATAGATGGACGTAAAAATTTGGGGCGATGTAAAAAAAGGTTTTCTTTATGACTCCTCTTCATTATCGGCGATTACAGACGATTACGCGCGAGCACGATTGTGTAGAGGGCATACTTGGCTGTACTCGGCTGTGCGCGCCGATCATCGTCTATGATCGCCTACGACCCGTGAATTGTTGGTTTTTCGGGCACGCATCAAAGGGAATCGCCGGAGGTGTCCACATGATCGCCACTCATGTTCTATGCTCATACTCAATTGCTCATGTTCACTTTGTTCTATTCTTATAATACGATGAATGGTCAAACACCAGCATCTTTTTTTTCTAAATTTTTTTCACAACTTTTCGTTGAATCACATTAAGGGGCTACATCGAAAATGAATCAAACAATGGGAGGCGTGGTCTATACGTAAACGCGGGGCGCCCCCCGTGCTCAAGTAGATAGTCTTTATATCTATTGCATCAAAGTCGTGAATGCGCTGCGCCCGCATGCAATCAGGTCACTTAGAAATTATCGACGTAAGCGACAAAATACAAATTATTTTATAAAAAAACAACTATAATAATTAGAAAAAAATGCCTTTACACGATTCTAAATAATGATGATGTCCACCTATTTATGGAACTTTTTAATGAATATCTAATACCTTTTACTAGTAATCCTGAATTTTCTTATTTTTAAGAGGTAATTTAAAAATTAAATGTGTCGAGGCAAAATCTTTAAATCGCGTTTCCGATTTTTGGCGTTTCTAGCTAAAGATATAAAAAAACACGTATTTAATTTTCAGATCTGTAAGATCTCTCAGTGACCTATGACATTAAATCAAAAATAACCAATGTTTTCGATATAGCGCCGTAACAAAATGGTTGTACTGTACACCGCAACAATTAGGTTGCAGCAGCAACACACTCCACGTCCATCTTGACGCTAGCCATGCGGCAAACTACTACAGACGATCGTGTGGATGCTTGCACGATGATCATGCCGATTATAGACGATCACACGATCAACGATCATCGCCGATAATGTAGTGCAGACATTAAAATTTACAAAAAATAAAAACTGACTTAAAAAAACACTGAAAACTTTAAAATAATATAAGAATAGGTACAGAAAACATCACATTCTATATTGAAGTTGCTAGCTAGCTGGTTATATATGACTTGCAAAATCTGTACGCATTCGTTTGATATACCTAATACCCCAACGATCTTTAAATCCCAAAAGCCTCTTCAAAGCTCCGTCCGTTTCCCAAAGCTTTGAACCTTTCTGTCGAAATGAATAATGAACCACACGTTTAACTCAAGGTCGAACTATTACAAAGGTTCTTTAATTTTATAGATCCCTATCGTGTGTTCATTCCACTACTTCAATAAGTACCTATTAAATAATAGTTATGACGTTAACTTAGCTCGAAACGTGACTGCTTAACCGACTCAATTAAATGCACGAGTTCATTTTGTAGAAATACTTTAGTTTTGTTATTTTTAATTTGAAAATATATTTTCTGTGCACAAATTTTCTGGTAAAGAGTAGCAACGATTGTTTGGACGGGTTCCCAATTCCGCGTTTACCATATTATATGTTTTAACGTAGGTAATCTAATTAATACCTATACTAATATACTAGTGGACCCGGCAGACGTTGTCCTGCTCGACTGTTGCAGGTAGGTACATATAAACCTTCCCTGAACCTATTCAAACACACACAGAAAATTTCGTAAGAATCCGTCGAGCCGTTTTTGAGTTTTAGCGAGACTAACACACAGCGTTTCATTTTTATACATCAGAGAAGAAGACTAATGGGCCCGGCAGACGTTGTCCTGCCCGGCGATTACAGCACCACCTACCGGGTCCAACTTTACGTTTAAACCTTCCTTGGACCTATTCAAACACGCACAGAAAATTTCGTAAGAATCGCTCGAGCCGTTTCAGAGATTTTGCGAGACTAACACAGCGTTTCATTTTTATATATAAAGAAAAGAAAAAGAGAGAGAAGAAGAAGAAGATTATAAAGCTGAAGAGTTTGTTTGATTGTTTGTTTGTTTGGTTGAATGCGCTAATCTCAGGAAGTACAGATTCAAATTGAAAAAATCTTTTTGTGTTGGATAGTCCATTTATAGAGGAATGCTTAAGTCTATATAACATCACGCTACGACTAATAGGAGCTGAGCATCAATGAAAAATGTTGCAAAAACCGGAAAAAAAATATTATGGCGAAACGCAGTCCGCGGGCACAGCTATATTTTATAAATCTGAAATTCCCAAATTTTTCCTAAGTACAGTCAGGTACATACATCAAAACGAATTTCGAGAATTATCAAAGGATAAATAATAATAGAACAGAGTGATCGCGCAATGTGAATGCTTGAGTTCGGTCAAGCGTATGCCACGGATCAACGATGGACCCAGATGAGCAATGCAAGTAGAGCATAGGGAGTGAACAGCTTGACGATTAGCTACCGGCAGGATTGATATATGACGTACTCGTCATGTCATCATGAGAACAAAGCGAAGCTAAGCAAAGCACCGAACGATGGAATCGAAAAACTGTAACGTTACACTGGCGCCCCACGTTGGGCGCCAGTGTAACGTGTTGAGCAGTGGTGCAGTGGTTAGGGAAGTAGGCCGTTAATAAATAATGCACCAGAATTATGCCACTGAATATATGATTCCATCGTTACAAACATTAGAATAAAAAGGCACTCTGAAACAGATATACAGACTATTATAAGCTATGGATCACAAATATGTTATAAAAACTTACCAACATAATAACTTACACATTAGTGCCTAAGTTAACAAGGAAGACTTTATATTTTGATTTCTATTATAATTATTGGGATATTTACGATAAATATATTAATATTAGTAATTTTCGTGGTAGTTTTGCACTCACGACTTTTGGCGTTTTGATCAGTGATTTATTGAGTGACGGGAAAGACAAATTAAATTATGTCAAAGACATAAGATTTAAAATGCAGTCAGGTTAGGCAGGAATGCAACGAGTTACTATATCTACAATATGTAGCACCTCGTTACAAAACGAAGCGGCCTGCTTTGCTGCCCTCTCCCCTCTTATAGCTTGCTTACCTTAGCAATTTTGTGCAGTAGCGCAGTAGTAGAGCTGGTTTTGAAGAGGCCCAGGGCCCGTCTGCGCAGCCCCTGACCTAGACACGCTTCAACTGCTCCACAGAGCGCCGTCACCCCGCCACTTTCCTCGTGCACAAATTTACGGGTAACGGCCTGAAAAAGAATATATGTATTACAGATAAAGTATGGTAGACATAGAGCTTCTTATGAGTGGATGTGATGAGTCGGGAAAAACTTTGAAAAATTGTCAGTTATGTTATTATAGGCTACACGCGTAAGTAACCTCAACAGTTACAAAGAGATCCCTGGATGACATTTACCAGAGGTCTGTCAGGAGAAGACATTGAGGGGGTCGTCAAAAAATGTTATCTTCTGTCCTGTCTTGATATGTCGTCAAGTAGGCTATCAGACAAAATCATTGAGGGGGCTGTCAGGACAAGTCACCGAGGGTGCTGTAGGTACTCTTGTGCAGGTGACATGGAGTTTTGGGTCGGTACTCGTTGCACCCGGTCATAGGCAGGCGTGGATCCAGCTCTCAAAAAAGGTTGTGGTCATAGCCAAGAATCGGCCAAGTGCGAGTCGGAGTATAACCTCGCTCAAGATCGTACAGTGTATCCCTACAAATACACTGATATGATATAAAAGATATTTCCAAAACATATCACACTCTGACCAAGATTCATTGTTTTTTTAAGGCATTGGATATACTATCATCAGCTTATCGAATACCATGAAAGTGTGACGTCAAAAGTCTATTAGGGTTGTGGGCATGCCCATCGTGCCCACAACGGTGGATCCGCGCTTGGTCATAGGCTACGCTAACCGCTTAACATCAGGCAAGTGGAATGCTCGCTATCCATGTCATGTTTAAAAACTGTTCTTCAATAAGTGATGTATACCAATTAATCAATAAGTGATGTGTACCTCTTCCATGAGCTGCTTGACCTCCTTCTTGACTGCGGCGATGAGCCGGTCCTTCTGTTCGGCATTGGGGTCGGCAGGCACCGCGACAGCCGGCATCTCCTCCGAGCCACTCTCAGCTGCAGATACGCAGTAATATTAGATAAAATTAATAGCAAATTAATATTATATTATCATAACATAAAAGAATGTGTCATGAAATAAATTAAAGTTTATTTTCCCCTTTTTAGAGCGATAAAATAAAAGCTTGTTTTTAAAAAATGTTTTTTAATGTTCTTTATTTTTTATAATCCTTGTTTTTTTTTTCATTTTACAAATCAATCCCGTTACTTTGATACCCATATTGTGAAGGTTGTACAAAAAAAATATCCGTCGTAAGAGCCGACTAACGACCGTTTTCATTATTCTATCTGTGATTGATTTGGTTACTAACGATAGGTATTTGACATTAGCTCCATACATAATATACATCAAAACTCTATCTCCAGTAAACAAAGCCAGAGATAGATGAGACAGGCATTAAATCTGCCTCTTGAACACAATTTTATTGTTGTGTGCCGAAGATTTAAATAAATAAATGTTAGAATAGATTATGTTTCTTTACGTAAGTGAGTCATTAAAACTCAAGGATACTAGCCAGATTCGGTGCTTCGGAGCAGTAGCCTGGAGCACTACAAGGACCCCATTGCTGCTACACTCGGCAAAAATGTATAAATGTATAAATTTAAGTTAGACGGTATGCTATTGCTACCATCCATATAAAATTGATGGTGTCAGGCGTTATTTTTCGGAAGTCCATTACTAATTGTTAAGAAGTAGGTATATAGCAAAACTTCCGATAAAAAATGTCGGTAGTTGGTACTAACTACGCAGGCCAATGGTGCACCGCCCGCCCTCCCTCAATCGCATGCGACAAAGGAATACCAATAATTAGTACCACACCAACATGCAAATACTTAGATTCGACGCGTTTCGCCACTCCACGTGGCTTCATCACGATGTTGTCGCCTTCATACAAAATCTTGATAAACCGTTATTTTGCAATGGCACGTCGCCGTCAACGGTTCCGGCAAAGCAAAGTGTATAAAGATACCAAAAAAGATAGAAAATATATGTAACGTCTTTCCACTGGAAAAAAGCCATATAAAAACAAAATAGTATATAGGGTATGTAATTCACTGATACTTTTCTGTAATATTGCCTTAACCGAAAAAGGCGAAATACTATACTTGTACGTTTTACGTTTATCGTGTTTAATTTTTTATTAATCCCAAACTGTTTCGTAATGACAAGGCATATAATGTTATGTTATTACCACCACAGAATACCTGAAAGCTGTGATCATTACCTGCAGCATTAGTACATTACTGCCGAGGTCTATAATGACTACTTTGCTGGTCGCGCTGATGATGGCTGACAGCGCAGCGTAGCGCAACTCCAGTGAGAACAGCAAGGGCTGCATTGATGGCCAAGCTGGAAGGCCTAGAGCGTAGCGAGGCTAGCTCGAGGCAATCATAGCGTGACCAGCGAAGCAGTCATTGTGGACCAAGGCTTGTATAGTGCTTTACTCAAAAATGCAAGTACCTAATCTAAATAAAACCAGCCAGTAATTTAAATTATAAATATAATAATTAAGGCGCTATATCGAAAATGAATCAAACAATGGGAGGCGTGGTCTATACGTAAACGCGGGGCGCCCCCCGTGCTCAAGCAGCTAGTCTTTATATCTATGTCAACAAAGTCGTGAATGCGTTGTGCCCGCATGCAATCAGATCGTTTAGAAATTATCGACGTAAGCGACAACATACAAATTGTTTTATTAAAAAATAACTATAATGATTAGAAAAAAATGCTTCTGTACGATTCTAGATACTGATGATGGCTACCTATTTAAGGAACTTTTTAATTAATACCTAACACCGTTTACTAGTAATCCTGAATATTCATATTTTTAAGAGGTAATTTCAAAAATAAAAAGTATCGAGGCAAAATCTTTAAATCGCGTTTTCGGTTCTGTACGTGACTAGCTAAAGATATGAAGAAACACATATTTGACTTTCAGATCTGTAAGATCTCTCAGTTACCTATGACATTACATTAAAAATAACCAATATTTTCGATATAGCGCCTTAACTAGAAATTTAATTAAAATGACAATTATGAAAAGTTAACGGCAAGGTCGACTTTGCTCAAACAAGGTTGTCAAAATAATGATCACATTACATGCATTATATTGCTGTGCCCATCAGGGTCCATAATTGTGCCTATACTATAACTACTTAAGAACCCATGTAAAAATTATGGTATGCAATAAAACATTTGAATTTGAATTTGAATTTGCATTTTTGAGTAAAATTATTATCATACGCCCAAAAAATACGCTCAAGTTAATTTATATTACTTTTCAACAAACTTGCTCATAAAGTGAATTTAATTTTACCGGTTTTAGATACATTAAGCAGCTCATAAAACACGTGTGTATTGATTTAGCCGAGGCACGCATCACAGAGTCCGGCAATGCTGCACTTGCCGGCCGCGCCAGTAATGTACTATACTTTTAAGGTAGAGGTAATATAAAAGACATCAACGAACTACATGATTTTTCAAATGATTATTTTCGTACCATTATTAAGTTTGTATACAAATTAACAATGATTTGTGTTATTTAATCAAAAAAATCAGTTTATTAGGTATTTTTCATCACATGTGTTTTGAAAAGCGTCGTTCGATATTAGTGCATATAATGGTTATAAGTACAGTATACTAATTACGCCTCGTGAGTTATAACCAACATACCGCACTTATATCGTTATGTACTATTTGTTGACTTGAGTTAGTTAACGTTTAGCTTAAATTAATGTGGAATGAATGCAACTTTACCTAAGTAAGTAACAAATCATAATTAATTAAAACTAAGCATAAAAGTTTCGACCCTAAAACAAACTTGGCTATTTAAATGCAACTCTAATCATACAAATGTTATTTTTAATTACTAACGCCCAAGTGACCAACTCGAGTAAGCCCCGGCGTATAATTACACTAATTACCTTAATAAACTAGAAAGCTGTGTTTGCACAATGCCCAATAAAACCTCGGATTTTAGGGGTATCAACTAACATCAAAATAGGTTGATCAAAAATTAACAGTTAGCCTAATATATTTAACTCACTCCAATAGCTTTGATTCGCTTTATCATCTTAGATTTAACGTCATAATGCTCGTACTTGTATATTATTTTTATTATCAAAATGGCGGACTAGAAACTTTATCAAGTAGTCCATGTAACGGTGGCATGAACGAAGATAGATAGATTCTTTAATGCACTCATCACAATCAAAATACAGTACAGGGAAACCGTTGTTAATGTTAATGAGAGCAATGGCGGTCTTATCGCTAGAAACGATCACTTCCACCTTTGATTCAGAAAACTGAGAAAAAGCTTATTATTATTATTTCTTACTTATAAAACCGCCCAACAAGTCTCAAGATGTTAATCGAGACTCTTCGCTATTAGACTATTCACTCACACAAGTACACAACTATCGATACATGATTGTTAAGTTCACCTACCATATAGCAACAATCTCATGAGCTACAACTTCTTGTTGCGCTTGCTTTATCAACTTTCATAAGGTTCACGGCATGAGGGATGGTGGTATCGGTCTTTTAGCACGGTACCAGGCTTATTGGCTGCAATAAATCTGTCCGTAGGTTGTTACTTGTAGCCCCACTACTTTGCCCCACTGGTGGGTCCACGAAGAAATGTGGTTCGAAATGTGGTAAGAAATGGAGCCTTATATATGTGTCTACGAGGAACGTTAAAGCGTAATCCGGTTAGTCCCAATGGCCAGTGTATTAACCACGTTCAACTACATTTCCTGTAACCATGTTAATTTCCTCGTTGGTCCCAAGTGGGGCAAAATAGTGGGATCACGAAGAACAACCTCTACACGTAAGTTTTTTTATTATCAGGCAACTTAGGCCCACAGATATACGATACCTTACAAACTAACATACGAGTACATAATGTATATATAACAATCATATATAGGATGGATAGAGCGGTTTCAATGGAGTAAGTCACAACCATTCTCAAGAACTGGGACTAATGTGCATTTATGCTACAGCATCTTAGACTCAAAAAGGTCGTATCGGAGAGCAAATTTCTGGTAAATGGACCCTGGTTACTTGGTTATGGCTGTATAAATCCTAGCTGTTAGCAAGATGCGCATAACCAAAAACAACATGTCGGGGCTCTCCAGAATTGCACACACAAAACCCCCGGTTTCCCCAAAGAGATCCCCGAAGCGCGGTCAGTTCACTGACGTAACCGATCCACATTTGGGCCAGTAAGGGATCGATTAGAACGTCCATGCAGGTCTTCCACATGTCCTCGTAGTTTGCGTCAGTTTTCGTTCATCATGGAGAGACGCCTGAGGCCCTTATCGACTATTACAACTTATCGATGCAATCGCTCTCGGTGTTATGCAAATTATCCTCGAAACTACACCTTACAGTAAAGGAAATTCTTAAAAACCACGTCCCCCCACTTCCACGGGATGTACTTATAACAGCCGAACGTGGGTGTAGCATGCGATGAGACTGCTAGCAGCAGTTAATGCACCTTCTTGTCTCGTCCCAGTGTCCAGCTCAGTTTGAGTCCACTTCTGAATGCTAATGGAGTATAGCAGTAGAGAATTTGAACGTTCACATCCTATTGCCACAAGACTGTTAAATATTTTTGTTAGACTCTTACAAAACCGCAATTTCTGAGATTTCTTGATGTCGTATTCGTAGGTCTCGGTTTTTCTCAGAAGGATTTGAGCTTAATTGCCCCCGAGAGCTGTGAATTTTACGAATTTACAACCTTCCCTCGCTGCTTATATAGTGTAACCGCATCCACACTTAGCTCCATTTTCATAGCATTACTTCTGTAGTTTTTAACAATCCTCATAAATCCTGTCGTTTCTGTGCAAATAGTTGGAAGATACTCGCTGTACAATCCTTCTAAGTCCTAATCTCAAGATACGCCATTAGTTCTACAGATCATAAGGAGACACTGCACTTTCTCGTCCTTTTCTGGTCCGTTGCCTCATAAGTACGCGTGCATAGCAAAAAGATATCAAAGTTGTATCCGTTTTATACAATTCTAAAATCCTCCTTAGCCATGGATGAGACACCGAGTCATATAGGCTTTCTCATACTCAATCTAAGCATTGAACAGAATGCCTCTCCACCGCCAAATTTGTTGAATAATTCGTCGCTTTTTTAACTTAAAATAGCCCTACGGTTAGTATAGTAAAGTGATATAAGTTTTTGCTGTAAGTTACCAACGTTTTTCTGTTCAACCAAAATCTACGCGTGAAAAGAACCGTATTTCGAAAAGTGTTTTTTTAGCTCACGATTTGAATTGAAAGGGTGGCAAGTTTTACATACGCATTGGCATTATTGAAAGGGCAATGGGCGTTGTGTGAGGCGATGGAATTTAGGGATGTTGCTAGCCCAATCGAAAAACTAAAGCCACAAAATGTGCCTATTCTTTGTTTTTTTTATGAGTTCATGTACTAAATACAAAATTACATGTCCTGACTCCTCACTGATTCATCATCACCAAACCTAAATTACTATAAAGCCAAACATATTCTGAAATTTTCATTTATTTTCATTAAGTTTCTTATATTATTTTAAGCGTTATTTATAGTATAGCTTACATTTAGCTACATTTTTATATTTTACTAGCTTTCCGCCTGCGGCTTCGCCCGCGTTATTATTATTTTCCCGTAAGAAAAATAATTTTGTAGTCTATATAAAAGACTGTTATTTATGTTTAAGAGCTCGGATAATAAATTTCATAGAAATTGAAGCAGATTTTAAATATTTTCATAATAGGACATTTTACTAATAGGTACCTATTTTTCAATTACTCTCGCCGACGGATCCCTGCCTCACGCACTTTCCAAAATCTAGAGATCTACTCTGTTTCTCCAAAAAAGGACTTTCGTCAATAAAGGAAGATCAAACAAAGTTTCGCAAGCGTCTCCACCTACTCTTTCGTTTCCATAGACGTTCTCGTGAATTTGATAGAAAATAGTATATTATTTATGGCCATTCGAAAAAATGAGCATCCAGACAACCGACTGAATAATTAAAGTTAGCATGCTTGACATCGAAATAGGCTACCCACCTCATTTTACGGTACTATCCAGCTAATTTGAGAAGTGGCTCTTAGTTTGTTCTTTTAGCAACCAACATAATGGCAACAAGCAGAATGGAAAAGGTTGGAAGAGGCGTTTGCCGACTGGCAAGCATATCTACAAAACTACAACATATACCAGATTAAACTAGACAATGATTTTATTTATGTTTTAAATAAGTTCATGGTTTCGATTATATTATTAATTGATTTGAATTAAGGCTATATTAATATTATTATCGTATACTTTATACTTAAAATTTAATATCATTCAGAGGCGCGACACCGAAAAGCACGAATCACGACCCGTTGGTTACATATTGCAAATTCTAATCGAAAGACGAAAGTCTTCAATTGGTGCGCGTTGCCAGTGATGACGTACAGAACTGAGACGTGACCGTTTACAATGGGTCTCATCAGAAGGCTCAATGTCACTCAAAGGACAATGGAGAGGAGGCTATGCTCGGGGTTTCTCTACGCGATCGCATCAGAAATGAAGAGATCCGCAGAAGAACTAGAGTCGCCGACATAGCCCAAAGAATTGCAAACCTTATGTGGCAGTGGGCAGGACACATAGCTCGCAGGACTGACGGCCGTTGGGGCGGAAAGGTCCTTGAGTGGCGGCCGCGTACCGGGAGACGCAGCGTTGGTAGGCCCCCCACAAGGTGGACTGACGATCTGGTGAAGATCGCGGGAAGCCGCTGGATGCGGGAGGCGCAGGACCGATCGGTGTGAAGATCCCTGGGGGAGGCCTATGTCCAGCAGTGGGCGTCTCTTGGATGATGATGATGAAATTCTTTTCACGTGATGCCGAAAATGGTCCAATTACGAGCCAAGAAAATAATTAAATTTTCAGGGACACCAGAAGTTCTCAATAAATATTTAAATTAAATGATTTTGACGTTTATCTTTCAAGTACAGTCACAGTTTACAAGCCATAGTGGTAGTTCATGCGGGATATAAATCACTGTGCCACTAATTGGTCGTCTAAAAATATTGTCAATCGAGATTTGTTCAGAACATTGCCCTTTTTTATAAATAGTCCGTGTTCCTTCTTTCCATCTGATCGTGAGGAACGATAAGGCCTAAGATAGTGGCAAATTTCACATTCCTGAACCACCGATTATTGTCGGTAAATAATAATGCTCCCAACAGTCGTGCCATCAACAAAATGATATAGGTGTCATAATCATCATTTCAGCCCACGTTCATTCAATGCTGTACATACGCCTCTTCTACATGCCGTGGGAGCCTCATCTTGATCTCCGGCCATCCTCATACAACCGCCAATAGCCACATTACACATAATATTATGTCACATATACATCAATGATGTCGAAAGGCGTCCTACACTAACCAGTATATAGGGCTTCACATTTTAGACTATGTGTCTTAAAATAGAATTTCTTCAAATAATAATAATATATGTTCCCATGCCCGTTTGGCTACACAATTCCAAGAAGCCCTAGAACACGGTTCCCTTCCCACTTTTATGACCACTGGGACAACCTTCTTGCTCCACAAGTCCGGAAGTACCATGGACCCCAAGAACTATAGACCTATCACATGCTTACCCACCATCTACAAGCTCCTTACATCCATTCTGACCACAAAAATTAACACACACGTTGTTTCAAATAACATTTTGGCCTCTACTCAGAATGGATGTAAGGCTGGGTCCCGTGGTACCAAGGAGCTCCTCCTTATAGACATGACCATTAGCCAACAAGTCCGGCGGAATAGGGGATCCCTCTCTGCTGCATGGATTGACTACAAGAAGGCCTATGATTCGGTGCCGCACTCATGGCTGGAGAGGATTTTAGAGTTGTATAAAATAAATACAACTCTGAAATACTTTCTTAGTAACTGTATGCGGCAGTGGACCACAGCTCTTCGTCAACCATGTGGCGGCGACAGCCCTCCTGGTCCGCAAGACTTGATCAAAATAGAGAGAGGCATTTTCCAGGGTGACAGTTTGAGCCCCTTATGGTTTTGCCTGGCACTGAATCCTCTCAGTACTTTGCTGAAGGATTCAGGGCTGGGCTGTCGACTTCGGAGACAGGGTGAAGTTATTAGTCATCTGCTGTACATGGATGATCTCAAGTTGTTTGCATCGAAACACCAAGACCTGGTAGAGTTGCTGAAAATCACACAGATTTTTAGCAGCGCTATAAGGATGGAGTTCGGTGTAGACAAGTGTGCGATCTTGCATATGCAGCGGGGGAAAGTTGTAAACTCACCGATTGTACAACTTTCCGAGACAATGACACTCAGATCTCTCTCCGAAGCCGACACATATAAATATCTCGGTATGTCAGAGTCTTTGGGAATATCTGTGGAGGACGTCAGGCAGTCGGTGAAGGCACGTTTCTTCTGTCGCCTAGCAAAGGTACTTAACAGCCTTTTGTCTGGCGGCAATAAGGTGCGTGCCTTCAATGGCTGGGTGATGCCTCTATTGGTGTACTCCTTTGGCATACTGAGATGGACTCAAACTGAGCTGGACGCCTTGGATAGGAGAGTCCGTCAACTGCTCACAACACATTGCATGCTCCACCCTCGCTCGTCTGTTATGAGACTGTACATTCCACGGAAGTGTGGGGGACGGGGCTTTCTAAATGCCAAGAATCTCCACAACCGTGAAGTGTACAGCCTTAGGAATTACTTCCTTAACAACGAGTGTGGGATACATCGTGATGTTGTAGCAGTTGACAAAGGATTTACCCCTCTCTCCATGGCAATCGAGAACTGGCGCAAACAACCGGTGCTTAGCGTCGAAGATCGCAAAGAGGTATGGAAGGGCAAGGAGCTACATGGGAGGTTTTATCGGGCCTTGACTGGGCCTGATGTAGACCTACCCGCTTCGGTGAACTGGCTACGCTTTGGTGACCTATTTGGGGAAACTGAGGGCTTTGCCTGTGCAATTGCAGACGAAGTAATGATGACGAACAACTATAGAAAATATATCCTGAAGGACGGTACGGTTGACATCTGTCGGGCATGCCGCCGTCCCGGAGAGTCACTCAGGCATATTATCTCTGGTTGTTCTCATCTTGCTAACGGCGAGTATTTGCACAGGCACAACCTAGTGGCCAGGATCATCCACCAGCAACTTGCCATTCGATACGGCCTTGTCGAATCTGAGACGCCGTACTATAAGTACGCGCCAGTGCCAGTTCTTGAAAATGGTCGTGCGTTGCTCTATTGGGACCGCTCTATCATCACGGACAGGACTATTGTTTGCAATAAGCCTGATATCGTGGTGATCGACCGGTCCCAACGCCGAGCAGTGCTCGTCGATATCACTATCCCTCATGATGAGAATCTCGTGAAAGCTGAGAAGGACAAAGTCAGCAAGTACCTTGACTTAGCTCACGAGGTAACCGCCATGTGGAATGTTGATTCGACGATCATTGTTCCGATAGTTGTTTCGGCGAATGGCTTGATAGCGAAGAGTCTCGACCGACATCTTAAGAGGCTCTCGCTTGAGGAATGGATCAAGGGTCGGATACAGAAAGCAGTGATTCTCGACTTCCTCTCTCTGCAGCCCTAACCACCGGCAGCTTGGGCCTTACCTCGCTGTTGGCGGCATACTAGGTTTAAGTTTTTTATAGTATTTTGTTTTATATATATATATATATTGTAAAAAACTTAAATTTAAGGATATTTTTGAATAAATGGATAATAATAATAATAATTTATTGTTATACCAATTAAAATTTTTCTTTTGCTTAATCTAATACAATAAAATAGGTTTTCTTAAGATTAATATTCAACAATTTAAAAATTAAGCATACAGAGTCATCTGCATATTTCTTCAAATAAAAAAAGATCAGAATTTCCTCAAAACAAAACGATAAAATCTTTACAAAGTTGTTATAATATTGACACAACACTTGTTTGTTAGGTGAATGTAATAACACAATAAGCTCACACGTAAGTAACCAATAATGCATAACAACCCTTCAACAAAAGTTTCCAAGAAATATTAAATCGCTTTCTCCAGGAGGATTACTTACTCGCGCATTCAAGGCTTTCGGCGAACAAGCAACACAACTTTTATTAAAAAAAATATCAGCCTACTTCAACTTTGATCAAAGGCGCAAACATAACATATAATATGATGACTTTGGTGTCGAGCTACGAAGAAATTTTTGCAGGTTATTTCATAATATGTTTTACAACTTTACGTTATTCGTTTAGTTTAGATACGCTGTAAGTTAGAGCTGAGAATCTATAGATACTTTCAAACTTTTTTTTGATCCTAGCTCAAGATAAATACTTATTTAAAGTCACAAAAAAAATTTATTCACAATGATAATCAAATTAAAAACATCTACATTCTACAGTCATCAAGAAATTCTTGAAAATAAATGTGGGCGCCACTTTCTTCGTCGAGAGCCTGTCCCGAATAGGAACAGAACATTATATTTTCTTACATTATTATTATCTATGATATACATACAGGGTGACAGGAAAAGTCGACGTATTCCTTGAAAGGGGTTATAGTACAGGTCATAAGCAACAAAAAAAATCCAATTAACCAGGGATCAAAAACAGTTGGTTATCGAGCTACGACGGTTTTAAAATTTTGAGATTTTTTCTAATTCCGATTTTTACCAAAAAAATTGTCTTTTAAAAAAACTACACCATTTACAATGACAAATTGATTAATTACGGAAAGCTGAAAAAAGGGCATGTAGACGATGGGGGTCGCTTGTGAGGAAGGTGAAGGCAAAAGATGTTTTGTTGAGATTAAAATCGAGAACCGAGTGTGGAAACGTGGAGCACGGGCGTTATGTCGTATGGTCAGAGCACAACTCTCGAAAAGTACCGCAACGAAAATATAAATCGTACTGGTTAAGTTTTTTACAAATACCGCACAAATTATTACTCGCGAAATTAACGCGCCTCCGCACTCGGGTTTGCTTGTGCATTTATTTTATTTTTAATACAAATTTTTACAATAATATTTTATGGTTAGTTACAATTATTTTTATGCTATGTTAATATTTTTATTTATTACATTTATTTCTCAACTTTATAATTTCAGGTGGCCATCATCAACAGGGCAGTTAATTTAAATTAAAATGTTGTCAAAAACTTACATAATTTTGGAAATAAGAGGTCTTTATTGACAATTAAGTCGATTAATTTTTTATCTTTCTGAAAATCGATGTCAATTATTGAAAAAAAAATGTATGACAGTTGGAGTAAAAACTACTAAAATAACTTGCTGGTTTCATAAGCTTTTAAAAAAGGTAAAAATATTATTTACTTTTATTACTAGTTTTTACAGAAATTAGCAAAAAGTTGCGCTGTACGTCAAAATTCATAATTTCATCTTTGAATAAAAATTGTCTGGAAAAGACAAAAGTACGAAGTAGAAATAAAGAAAATTGCTTCTAATACATAAAAGAATGAAAAATACTAAATTACAAAATAATACTACAAGTTCTGTTCAAAATTGTCTAAGGCTATGGTTTATTTAGATAATTTTCATGCAACTTAATAGAAATCATGGCAGTACGTCATTTTCCAGCCTTTTTGGTTGAACTGATTGAAGCAGAACGAAGTTTGCAATCCTTTTTGGATAGCAAACCTCTTTGCTATCCAAAAAGCTGTAACCTCTTTGGATTGACCTAACCACAGAGGTTGCATAGGTTTTGGACGTTTTGGAACATGATTGATTAGGATTACGAATGTTTCGACGACATCATTCATTTGTTTTACTGATTGAAATTGTTTGTTAAGTTTGAAACTACTTTTGAGATTACGGACAAACTTTTGATAACAAATACACCGATACGCTATTTTGAAATGGCTGCTTTCGAAAACGAAGAATACGCAAATATTTTGTTTTATTATGGTTTTTGTAATGGTAACGCCGCTGAAGCACAAAGAGAGTACCAAATCAGATTTCCTGATCGCCGTTTGCCTCACGTGAGCGTGTTTGGTGCATCCTATCAGCGCATTCGAGAAACGGGCTCAGTTCAACGACGACAACGCGATCTTGGTAGACCGCTCGTTGGTAATGTTGGTGTTGACAAGGACGATGATGAAATTATTCGGAGTTTCAGAGCAGATCCTACTGTGTCCACAAGGCAAGTGGCAAGAATACATGGCATATCACAATGGAGAGCCTGGTTTGCCGCATCGCGTACAGCACAACTATATCCATTCCATTATACACCAGTTCAAGCTATAGAAGAAGGTGATCCGGTGAGAAGAATTGATTTTCATCACAAACTACCACAATATTTACTTTTGGGCCCCTAAAGGTCAAAACCCAAGAAAAAGTAAAGAAAGGGCTCACCAGAGAAGATTTTCACCAAATGTGTGAATGGGGATTGTACACGATAATTTAATTGGACCTTTCTTCCTGCCCCAAAACCTGAATGGCACAACATACGAAACTTTTTTAAGAGAGGAAGTGAACACGCTTTTGGAAGATGTTCCGCTAGCTACAAGAAGAAATATGGTATACCAGCATAATGGGTGCCCAGCTCACTTTTACCGTGGTGTACGACAGTGGCTGGATAAAAATTATCCACTAAGATGGATCGGCAGAGGTGGCCCGACGCTATGGCCGGCGAGAAGTCCTGATTTGACGCCCTGTGACTAGTATCTTTGGGGTCACATGAAAGATCTAGTCTACCCCACACCTGCGACTTCCATTGAAGATTCGAGGGCGAGGATCGTATCAGCTACTGAAGTCATTAAGACATCACTTTCAACGCGTGTGACAGTGAGTGAGGTACGTCGTAGGCTGCGTGCGTGCATACGTAACAATGGCAAACAATTTGAACAGGACTTATAAATGTTTATATTTATTTTGGTTTGTTGTTTAGTATTTTTCAGTCTTTTGTGTATTAAAATGCAATTTCCTTTTTTCTACTTCGTACTTATGCCTTTTCCAGACAATTTCTATTCAAAGATGAAATTATGAATTTTGACCTACAGCGCAACTTTTTGCTAATTTCTGTAAAAACTTCTAATAAAAGTAAATAAAATTTTTACTTTTTTTAAAAGCTTATGAAACCAGCAAGTTATTTTAGTAGTTTTTACGCCAACTGTCATACATTTTTTTTCAATAATTGACGTTGGATTTTCAGAAAGATAAAAATTAATCGACTTTATTGTCAATAAAGACCTCTTATCCAAAATTATGTAAGTTTTTGACAACAATTTTAATTTAAATTAACTGACCATTATTCAGCTTTCCGCAATTAATCAATTTGTCATTGTAAATGGTGTAGTTTCTTTTTTTTTTTGGTAACAAGTCGAAAAAAATCTCAAAAATTTTAAAACCGTCGTAGCTCGATAACTAACTATTTTTGACCCCTGGTTAATTGGGCTTTTTTTGTTGCTTATGACCTGTACTATAACCTCTTTCAAGAAATACGTCGACTTTTCCTGTCACCCTGTATATATTTATACTAGCTGCGAACAACGTTTCACCACTAAAAATACTAATATCGGTGGTAGAAGGGTGAAAATTAAGGGGTTATAAGTACTGTTTGGTACCAAATCATGAAAAATAAAAACTGGCCAAGCACGAGTCGGACTCCCCCATGAAGGGTTCCGTAGGTTTTATGACGTATTAAAAAACTACTTACTAGATCTGGTTCAAACCAACTCTCGGTGGAAGTTTGCATGGTAATGTACATCATATTATATTTTTTTTAGTTTTATCATTCTCTTATTTTAGAAGTTACGGGGGGGGGGGGGGGGGGACCACACATTTTACCACTTTGGATGTGTCTCTCTCGCAAACTATTCAGTTTAGAAAAAAATGATATTAGGAACCTCAATGGGGCCGTCCATATATTACGTCGATATATTACGTCCTCGACCACGCTATAGTTCGTACATCTAACTCTGCTACTACCGGGGCAAAAGAATTGATACTTATGTCGGATACAAACCAAATTCCCTTTATCGACAGAGATAACCTATTCGAAATGCGTTACGGAAGTCCTGCCGCCATAACCTCAGTTACTGAAAAGCTCCTCTGCACACACCGAAGTCCGATGGATGTGGTGTACGCCCTTCAAAATATCTACGAGGGTATTTATACATCTCGGCAAGTGCTAAGGTCCCTAACGTGCAGAATGGCTTCGGAAGCGAGACAACGAAGATGCGACCCAAATACCCTCTTCCTCACCTTCACTCAAGAAGAGAAAGAAGAGCATAGGAGAAATGGGTTTGGCATCGGAGATAAGTCCAGAATACTGACGATCCACGAAGCACAGGGACTAACGTACGAACACGTCATAGTGCTCAGAGGAGCTGAAAAATACAACCCGGTCCACGATAGTGTCCCTCATGCGGTGGTCGCCATAACTAGGCACACGGTGTCCTGCACTTATTTCTATCGTCAACTGAAGGAGGACGACGCCATAAGACGCCTCATTGCCACTTCCAACACGGCAACGGATGACGAGATCAAAGACCATAATGAAAAGATGGCGTTCAGAGCCCTTACACGGGCAGCAATCTAGGTGCAAGACCAGCCACCAATAAATATATCATCCCGAACCCTATCCGGAACTAGTCCTATCAGTAGATTGTAACATATGAATAGTATTATATAGTTAGTATAATAATACACGTACGAAAATAATAATACATAGATTATAATAATAATAATAATACACTTTATTGCAAATAATAATTATTTTATTAATATTAGATTATCTTTATATAGGCAACTATAAAATTGTTAATGCGCAACTCACCCTAGATTAAGTGAAGAGTACTTAGTAGTAAGCGTTTTATAGATCACAAAATATTGTACCCAAGAATTCAGAAAGCACGGACCACGAGACTGTGGAGTTTTAAATAAACTAAAAAAAAAAAAAAACTCTGCTACTACATTGGTCTTAGATTCTAACATAACTGATCATTATCCAATCCTATTTAGCTTGAATAATAAAATTAATGTTCACTCTGCATCAAACCGCTCCACTCTGCGTATGAACTATTCAGAAATTAAAACAGAATTACTTAATACTGACTTCTCTCCAGTACTCTGCACATCGGATCCAAACATAGCTACAGATACTTTGATTAACCTTATATCGAACACTATACAAAAACACACGCATACTGTTATTGTTCCAAACAGGAAGCGCATACTCAAACCCTGGATAACTCCAGGGCTTTTACGATGCATGCGCCAGCGGGATAAACTTTATCGCACTTTCAGAAAAAATCTGAATTACTCAGTAGCTAAAATCGTTTTTTGTCGATACAGAAACTTCTGTAATAATTTATTAAAAAAAGTTAAATGCGAATATGAACAAAATGAACTTCAAAATGCCAAAAATAACCCAAAGGCAACTTGGAATGTCATTAAAAGGGTAGCTAATATTCCAAGGAAGGCTAATCATGCAAGTAACTTACTTAAAACGTGTGATGACTCATTTGCTTCTGTCAATGAAGTTAATAGATTCTTTTCTAACATCGGAAAAAATCTTGCTGCCCAAATTCCCCGTCCTGTTGTACCTAACATCTGTGAGTCCTCCTTACCCTGTTCCGGTCAAAGTGCGATAAACACAATGGGCCTTCTGAGTGTTGATGACAGTGAGATTAAACGTATAATAAGCAATCTCAAAAACAATTGTGCTGTAGGTTGGGATGGTATTCCCACGTTGGTAGTAAAGTCTGCTAGTGAAGTCCTAATTCCTCCCCTCAAACATGTTTTCAATCTCGCCATATCCTCTGGCGTATTCCCACGCTCATTAAAAATAGCTATCGTGCACCCTATATTTAAGGGCGGTGACAAAGACAATGTGTCAAACTATAGACCTATCTCAGTTCTAACAGTTATTTCCAAAATTTTCGAAAAAATTCTTAATTCTAGATTAGTTACTTTTCTACGAGATAATAATGTACTTTCTCCTAATCAATTCGGTTTTCGTGCTGGCAAGTCCGCTGAAGACGCCGTCTTACAATTATCAAATACGATAGCAGGGAATTTTGATAACAAATTAAAAACTGTTGGCATTTTTCTTGATCTGTGTAAAGCGTTTGACACTGTCTCTGTTCCCATTCTTCTTTCTAAGCTTGAGCGTATAGGTGTTTGGGGGATTGTTCTGGATATTTTTCGCAGTTACCTTCATGAGCGGATGCAGCGCGTTCTTATAGATGGATTTAAGAGTCGAGAGGAACAAATTTTCTGTGGCGTTCCTCAGGGTAGTGTTCTTGGACCTACCCTATTCTTGATCTATATAAACGAGTTGTGCAACGCCTCTCTTCCAAATTGTAGAGTAATTACCTATGCAGATGACACTGTTCTTCTTGTACATGGCCGCAACTGGCAGGAGGTTCGTGGCTTTTCGGAAAATGCTGTAGCCATAGTAATCCCAAGTAGCAAAAAAGTCCTATAATAAAAATTATAGGACTATCAAGACTAATACAACTCTTATACCAGCACTGGCAACGACTTCTATTCTTATAATAGCATTCGATAAGCTTTGATATACTCAAGATTACTTGTTTTAAAAACTACGGCTTATAGTACACTACAGGATTAAGTTATAAATCTTGTTATACTCAAGATAACTTGATCTTATGAGTAAGGTTTATAGTTCACTACAAAACTAAGTTTAAAGACTGTTATAGGACGTATGTGCATGTAGCAAGACTAATAGTCTTTGTAAAATTTCTGATTCTGTAGTAGCATTTAGTGAGAGTACTCGATTTTATTACATACTTAGGGGAGACCTTAATAAGATTGTGAATATAATAAACTTGATCAGAACTATTATAAAAGTAAATGTAAAATGGAGGCGGATAGTTCTTATTACAATTGAAATAAGCGCTTTTATGCTTATAATAGTCCTAACACGCTCTCAGGCGAGAACTTTTTTAAATATGGCGAATATTAGATAAATTATATTTTTATAAATTTATTTATACAATTGTGTAACGTTCGATTTATAGAGGCGCATTAAAAATAGTATAAAAATAGCATATATATCAACATTGAATATTACTTCCCAATGATTTCACACCCTATACCTATCTATTGACATTCTCACAAACTATGCTGTCATGAATGGTAATATTAAAAGTTATGTTAAATGAATCCTGTACTTATTTAAATTTAAATTTCAATGATCGCTCATGATGATAAACATAAACGCATATGACAAGTTTTAGAAAATATACTTATAACCAATAGCGAAGTATATTACTAGGACATTTTAAACAAAATTTGTTTAGTAAAGAGCTTATATGAGACGCTTATAGAAGTTATCATACTTATAAAGATTGTGTGTCTATAATTATTAGACTCATTATACTTCTCTAATGCTATTACAAGTACATTATGGAAGTTAATAACATTCTGTAAGTTGATTATACGATTATTATAAAAGCAAAATGCTCCTATAAGTGTGCCCAAATCCAGGGTTGTAACAAACTATAAGTATCTTATAAGCTTGTCTTATAGATAATCATAAGCACATAATTTGCTAGTTGGGATGAGGTGGTTAAATTTTAATCTTTTGACATTAAATATATCAAAAACGAAATTTTTGGCTTTTGCCCCTCATTCGGCTTCTAAACCACCCTTTGGTTTTAATATTTTTGCTCACTGCTGTCAAATAAATAACGATCTTCACTGTGGTTGCACTCGAATTGAACGTTCTTCTTCCATCAAATATCTTGGAGTAATAGTGGATGAGGCTATGACTTGGAAATCGCACATAGAGTCTCTTGTATCACGTACCAGGAAACTTATGTTTGTTTTCACTAAGCTACGTGCAGTTGGCAATTTCCAGTGCATGAAGACCGTATATTACGCCCTAGTACAATCTATATTAGCCTATTGTATTACTTCCTGGGGTGGCACTTTGAAAACTTATATGTTGAAATTGGAGAGGGCTCAAAGGGCTGTGCTCAAAGTTATTGCGAGAAAACCAGTACGCTATCCCACTTCCGAATTATATTCTCTTTTTAGGGTCCCAACTGTTCGTCAACTCTTCATTCTTCATACCCTCTTAAGGAAGCATTCCAATCTTTATTATGATCCTAGCCTAAAATTACAACGTCGCCGCTCAGATGAAGTCTGTAAAATTGAACCGCGACGGACTGCTCTAGCTGGTCGTCAATATTACTTTATAAGCTCTAAGCTATATAACAAGGCTAACAAAAACTTGAACCTCTACCCTTTAACTTCATTTAAGTGCAAACAAAAATGCCTACAGTAGTTATTATCACTAACATACGAAGTAACAGAAGAACTCATTAGGTCATGCAATTAATATTATTCTTCTCTTTGCACACAAATTAAGATTAAAATACAAGTATTTTAAATACAATTGACTCGGGTCTATTTCGCGGTTAACAATAACTATATTGACTTACTGTTTCCCGACGTTTCGGCCGAATTACATCAGGCCGTGGTCACGGGATGACTGCCGAGGTTCAGCGACGTCTTCGCAAAGCGCGGGTTTCACGACTACCCTCCGCTTGATCTTCAGAATTTTTATCAGTATCGTCGGTACCTAGACATACCACACTCACGACATCTACACACTGACGTTTTTTACAAGTACCGCACTGCCTAAACTTGCTAATAACAGGGTTCCAGGTAGTTGATAAACGGTATCCATCTTCCCGGTTGAAGTTTTTATGTTTTTTAATTTCAACCGCTTCTCGTGCTATTCTGGAATAATAGTGACGATCGGTGGAGAGGACCTGAGGTTTGTGCAGTTCTATCCAGTGGTTGGTTCCTGAATCCAGCAAATGTTCAGCAATGGCAGACTTACCCTTTTGCAGGTTTTTGACAGCTGCGATATGTTCCTTGACCCTTTCAGCTATTGTCCTTTTGGTCTGCCCGATGTAGGAACTACCACAACTGCAATCAACCTTGTATACGCCAGGGGTTTGCAAGGGAACGATATCTTTTGGTGTCCGCAATAGTTGGGATACTTTGGAGAACGGACTATATACAGTCTTAATGGAGTAATGCTTCAGTACTGTTCCAATTTTGTCCGTAACACCTTTAAGATAAGGTAAAAAGGCGGGAACTCTGCAAACGTCCACCGCGTCCAACGTTAACCGCGAAATAGACCCGAGTCAATTGTATTTAAAATGTGTACAAATCGCGGAAGTCTAAAAACTTTGATAGCAAATTCATAAGTACTTCAATATCATATATACTTCACAGACATCCCCAAGCCATCAATAAAACAAACAAATAGTCACACACGCACACGCACAAACACACACACACACACACACACACTCACACACACAGACACACACAGCTCACACACGCAGGCACATGTATACATTATTTATAATCATTATTCGTTCACTCTCGCAAACGCTCACTAACTAGCAGTAGAAATTTATTTCATGTAAATTTATAATTTATAATAGTTTATAATGCTTAGAACATTTACCCTGCTCTAAGTAATAATGTTTTTCTTCCATTTTGTGATTACGGAATTGTAATTGGAATAGCTCACTTTCCGGAGGTGGGCGTTGACAACTGCAACGCAGTTTTAATTAAACTTTCGCGGTCGTCATCGTTCATTATTTGTAATGTGTACCTAGTTTAAGATTCCAAATAAAAGATTATTATTATTATGATCTTTATTTGCCTTCTTTCTTAAATATACATTTATAATTATTATTATTACGTCATTGATTTTCGACCCCCCCCCCCCCCCATCTACAATGATCTTATCGTCATTTCCTAATGACCCCCCCCCCCCCTCTCACAAAACTGACGTCATTACCAGTTTGACAAAATTTAAAACATTTGCGGATTTAAGAAAAATAGGGTAACATTAAAACATTTTGTTATAGAATCATCTTTTATTATTTTGTACTTTGGCAATGTTCATTAATATAATAATATTATTCTTCCCTATTCTTTAGTTTTCTTTGGATAGCTCCCACATTTTGTTATCATCTTTTAATATTTTTGTACTTGGAAATTATCATTAATATAATAATATTATCTATTCTTTAGTTTTCTTTGGATATCTCCCACGGAGTTTTCACCCATTCTTTTCACAAATTCTCGAATATAATGTAGACAAACCTTATGTAATAAATAAATGAATAATGAGTTCAATAATTAATACCATTAGGTACTTTTACCGGAGGGAGACTCTGTACCAGGGTCATGTGCTTGGGTACCTCCGTCTTACTTATTTCTGCCGCAAAGCAGGAGTGCTTGCATTGCTGTGTTCCGGTTTGAAGGGTAAGATATGGCACTCAAATTACTGGGTACCGTGACTTTACATCTTAACTCGTTGGCAACGTACACTGTGGCCCTTGTGGGGGTTGCAGTTGTAATGCGAATGTCACAGGAGCCACATGTATTATAGGTGACTGTTACCACTTCGTATCTCAAGAATGACGTCAATTTCGAAACGCTCCCCCCCCCCCTCATCCATCATTTACCGTCATCCGCAGACCAACATCCCCCCCCCCCCAAATTTAGAATGATGTAATATATGGACGGCCCCAATATGATTTTTGAAGACCTATCCATAAATACCCCACACGTATGGGTTTGATGGAAAAAAAATTGAGTTTCAGTTCTATGTTTGGGACCCCCAAAATTTATTGCTTTCTATTTTTGTGTAAAAATCTTAATGCGGTTCACAGAATACATCTACTTACCAAGTTTCACAGTGTACTTCTTATAGTTTCGGAGCAAAGTGGCTGTGAAATACGGACGGACAGACATGACGAATCTATAACGGTGCCGTTTTTTGCCATTTGGCCACGGAACACTAAAAAGGCCCTACTCACGATGCAAATACGCTAGTAATCTGTTGTTGCGATCTGTTGCAACAATGCAACAGATTGCAACGTGAATTGCAACGTGAATAGCACAGTCACGGTAATAGTATATAATTACCGTGGCACACTTGCATGCAACTTGGCTCATTGGCTCAGTCGCACGTGTGCCGCTTAGTCAGTCGCACCTCTGTAGTGTAGGTAGCGCTTGGAATTCAAAGTCGATATACAAATTGAACTGCAAAGAACAATTTGAAAAATCATCTGGTTCCATTAATGAAACATACGTTCATTTGCGATATTTTTTTTCTTAGTTGTAACCATTTTTTCCCAAAACTGTTTTTTCTTTCTTCTCTTCGCAGGTGTTTCAATTGTAGAAGCACGAGCTAATGCAAATGCTACTTTTTAGGGTTCCGTAGCCAAATGGCAAAAAACGGAACCCTTATAGATTCGTCATGTCTGTCTGTCTGTCTGTCCGTCCGTATGTCACAGCCACTTTTCTCCGAAACTATAAGAACTACACTGTTGAAACTTAATAGATGATAAACGTAAGTAGATGTATTCTGTGAACCGCATTCAGATTTTTACACAAAAATAGAAAAAAAAACAATTTTTAGGGGTTCTCCATACATAGAACTGAAACCCAAAATTTTTTTTTTATCAAAACCATACGAGTGGCGTATCTATGGATAGGTTTTCATAAAGGATATAGCTATATTTTTTCTATACTTATTTCTTACCTTATTGTATTTTATTTTGAATTCCAAAAACCGTATTCAGATTTTTACACAAAAATAGAAAAAAAGCAAATTTTTAGGGGTTCTCCATACATAGAACTGAAACCCAAAATTTTTTTTTATCAAACCCATACGAGTGGCGTATCTATGGATAGGTTTTCATAAAGGATATAGCTATATTTTTTCTATACTTATTTCTTACCTTATTGTATTTTATTTTGAATTCCAAAAACTTGAACCTTTTGTCTGTCATCGGCCGATCACACGTGTTGCAAATAAGCTCAAATATTGCTGCCTACAATTGTCATTGACTTTAGACAAAATTAACCTTCCGTTTAGTGATAAAACGCTTATTTTAATTTATTTTCTTTTTTTAAGATTGACTTTCTCATTAGGCTGAAAAAAAATTGTGAACTTTTGTATCCAAATTTGGCTTGGTATGCGGTAAGGGGTTAAAAAATATAACAGCAATGTAACATTTTTTTATTGTAAAACTTCATTATGAAAATGTGATGTTGTAGGCAAGTAAGTAAGTATGTATTCTAATAATTATCATGACTTTTTGGAAGTCTGTTTTATTTTTTACACTTCGAATTGAATATTAAAATTATTTCTTAAATTCACTAACGAAACGAATCATAATGACAATGCTATTTCACAACTCGAAACGCAACATACGTCCGCAAAAGAAAGCAAGAACCACACCTCCTTAAACTCACTAACGAACCAAATTATAATGACAATGCTATTTCACAACTCGAAACGCAACATACGTCCGCAAAAGAAAGCAAGAACCACACCTAAAGCTTTAGGCGCTACCAACAGATGGTGCTGTATGGAAACTACAACGCGGTTGCGTTATGTTCCGTTTACCAGTATTTAAGGTGGTCTTTGAGCTAGATCATTAAAGTGGCTGCTCAACCCTATTCAAGATATTTTTCGAATTGAATATTAAAATTATTCCTTAAACTCACTAACGAACCAAATTATAATGACAATGCTATTTCACAACTCGAAACGCAACATACGTCCGCAAAAGAAAGCAAGAACCACACTCCTTAAACTCACTAACGAACCAAATTATAATGACAATGCTATTTCACAACTCGAAACGCAACATACGTCCGCAAAAGAAAGCAAGAACCACACCTCCTTAAACTCACTAACGAACCAAATTATAATGACAATGCTATTTCACAACTCGAAACGCAACATACGTCCGCAAAAGAAAGCAAGAACCACACCTCCTTAAACTCACTAACGAACCAAATTATAATGACAATGCTATTTCACAACTCGAAACGCAACATACGTCCGCAAAAGAAAGCAAGAACCACACCTCCTTAAACTCACTAACGAACCAAATTATAATGACAATGCTATTTCACAACTCGAAACGCAACATACGTCCGCAAAAGAAAGCAAGAACCACACCTCCTTAAACTCACTAACGAACCAAATTATAATGACAATGCTATTTCACAACTCGAAACGCAACATACGTCCGCAAAAGAAAGCAAGAACCACACCTCCTTAAACTCACTAACGAACCAAATTATAATGACAATGCTATTTCACAACTCGAAACGCAACATACGTCCGCAAAAGAAAGCAAGAACCACACCTCCTTAAACTCACTAACGAACCAAATTATAATGACAATGCTATTTCACAACTCGAAACGCAACATACGTCCGCAAAAGAAAGCAAGAACCACACCTCCTTAAACTCACTAACGAACCAAATTATAATGACAATGCTATTTCACAACTCGAAACGCAACATACGTCCGCAAAAGAAAGCAAGAACCACACCTCCTTAAACTCACTAACGAACCAAATTATAATGACAATGCTATTTCACAACTCGAAACGCAACATACGTCCGCAAAAGAAAGCAAGAACCACACCTAAAGCTTTAGGCGCTACCAACAGATGGTGCTGTATGGAAACTACAACGCGGTTGCGTTATGTTCCGTTTACCAGTATTTAAGGTGGTCTTTGAGCTAGATCATTAAAGTGGCTGCTCAACCCTATTCAAGATATTTTTCGAATTGAATATTAAAATTATTCCTTAAACTCACTAACGAACCAAATTATAATGACAATGCTATTTCACAACTCGAAACGCAACATACGTCCGCAAAAGAAAGCAAGAACCACACCTCCTTAAACTCACTAACGAACCAAATTATAATGACAATGCTATTTCACAACTCGAAACGCAACATACGTCCGCAAAAGAAAGCAAGAACCACACCTCCTTAAACTCACTAACGAACCAAATTATAATGACAATGCTATTTCACAACTCGAAACGCAACATACGTCCGCAAAAGAAAGCAAGAACCACACCTCCTTAAACTCACTAACGAACCAAATTATAATGACAATGCTATTTCACAACTCGAAACGCAACATACGTCCGCAAAAGAAAGCAAGAACCACACCTAAAGCTCTATGCGCTACCAATAGATGGTGCTGTATGGAAACTACAACGCGGTTGCGTTATGTTCCGTTTACCAGTATTTAAGGTGGTCTTTGAGCTATGTCACTAAAGTGGCTGCTTAACCCTATTTAAGATATTTTTTGTAGAGCCGTGTGTATGAAAATACAGCACAGCTTGTTTATTTTTTAATAAAAAAATAAATAAATAGTATGTAATATAATATACAGGGTGTCCCAGAAGCCGACGTCAAGCCGAAAGCAGGCGGTAGACTAACTCATATATGTTATCAGAAAAAAAAATCTAAGTCATCTATTTAAAAAAAATCGATATAATTTACACCCTGTGACGGTTTTTTCACTCTTGGTGCTACAAATCTTGACTTTTCTAAACATTTTCTTTTGTTTTGTAATCCTGAATAATGTTTCTGTATACTCTAATTTAAAATTTAAAGCCAGCTGCTCCATTTTAGAAGAATATGCCATTTTTATCTAAATTAAATATTCAAAATTAATTTTTCGCATAGCTTTAACAAGCTGTACTGAAAAAAAAAATGTACTATGCGAGTTTGGCAAGTAACTGCAAAAGTTGGCGCATTCAATAAGGATTCGAAAATGGTATGATACTTGGTAGATAATTTCTACGATTGCAGTCAATTTTTTTTTCCAAAAGCAGGCAGTTTTGAACAAATTTTTCTTACGTAGGTACTTAAAATTTATTCTAATGTACCCATGGTTTTCTTTAAGGCTGTAACTTTAACATTCTAGTTTGAGTGAGACCGGGAGAGTCATTTTACGAAGTGTGAGAGAGACAGATAGTGACGCTAACGTGACAGAGACGGAGAGATTCGAAGTATGAGCGAGACAGATAGTGACGCTAACGTGACAGAGACGGCGAGTCTCACATCCACTTCGTAAAATGACTATTTTACGAAGTGGAAGTGAGACAGATAGTGACGCCAATTATTCGCTAACGCACAAACATTACACATCAGTACGTTTCGCTCCTTCGCTTACTGCGCATCTTTTTGTATTCGTTCGTGTTGATTTCGTGCTTACCACTTTCTGCTTCGTTTATTGGACTTGATTGCTTGTGATTTGCATTCGACTGTTTAGTTTCTCTACCGACGACCTTTGCTTTGCTCCGGACTACTTATCGTTGATTGTGTAATTGTGTAATGCCACCATGTCTGCGTACACGACACAAGAATACGCCAACATGCATTAAATTTATGGGGAATGTAGATGCAATGCCAACGCTGCAGCTAGACTTTATCGTGAGAGGTACCCAAATGCAGCTCGTTTTCCGGATCATCGAGTCTTTACAAATGTGCACCGATTACTCTTCTCAGAGGGCCGACTGCCGAACCAAGTACATAGTGAAAGAAGATTTCGTCCCCCTTACGAGGACGTTGTACTAGACATTGTCGAAGAAGATCGGAGTATTTCTGTACGTGGAATAGAGAGAAGCACAGGAGTACCCAAAAGTACAGCCCATGGGATTTTGCAAAGAAATCAGCTACACCAGTACCACGTATAGCGAGTACAAACTCTACTACCCCGGGACCATCGACCCCGTGTTGCTTTTTGTCAAACAATGCTACAAAAACACAGAGAAGATCCGCGATTCTTCGAAAAAATTTTGTGGTCAGATGAGTCGACATTTAAAAAAGATGGTTACATGAACCTACACAACTTACACGAGTGGCATATCGAAAATCCTCATTTGATGAGGCAAGATAGATCACAATATCGATTTAAAGTGAATATGTGGACCGAAATTTTAAATGGACAAATAATAGGTCCTTTTGAGCTGCCAGACGCCTTGACTGGTGAAGTTTATTTACATTTTTTACAAAATGATTAACCAAATCTACTGGAAGATGTGCCACTTAACATTCTAAGAGATATGTGGTTTCAACAAGATGGTTGCCCAGCTCACTATGCCAGCTCAGTAAGAGAATATCTCGACGAGGAATACCCAGGCAGATGGATAGGAAAATCTCGTGGCCAGCCCGTTCCCCAGATTTAAATCCATTAGATTTCTTTTACTGGGGAGCGGTGAAAGAAAAAGTTTACGCAAAGCCAATCGAAACTGTGACTGACCTACGGCAAAGAATAATAGAAGCAAATGATTTTGTTAATAATGGAAGATTCGCCCGCTTGATAGCCCGATCTTTTTTAAGAAGATGTCGAGCCTGCATTAGAGCTGAAGGAAGACAGTTCGAACACCTGTTGTAAATCTTGACATTTAAATAAATTATGTTAAACAATTTTTGTGTATTTAATTTATTTCACTATCTGTCTCTCTCACACTTCGTAAAATGACTCTCCAGGTCTCACTCAAACTAGAATGTTAAAGTTAAGGCCTTAAAGCAAACCATGGGTACATTAGAATAAATTTTAAGTACGTAAGAAAAATTTGTTCAAAACTGCCTGTTTTTGGAAAAAAAAATATTGTCTGCAATCGTAGAAATTATCTACCAAGTATCATACCATTTTGGAATCCTTATTGAATGCGCCAACATTTGCAGTTACTTGCCAAACTCGCATAGTACATTTTTTTTTAGTACAGCTTGTTAAAGCTATGCGAAAAATTAACTTTGAATATTTAATTTAGATAAAAATGGCATATTCTTCTAATTTGGAGCAGCTGGCTTTAAATTTTAGATTAGAGTATACAGAAACATTATTCAGGATTACAAAACAAAAGAAAATGTTTAGAAAAGTCAAGATTTGTAGCAACAAGAGTGAAAAAACCGACACAGGGTGTAAATTATATCGATTTTTTAAAATGTTAGATTTTTTTTAAATAGGTGACTTAGATTTTTTTATATTTTTCTGATAACATATATGAGTTAGTCTACCGCCTGCTTTCGGCTTGACGTCGGCTTCTGGGACACCCTGTATAAAACTATACAAATAAATGAAATTGAAGTGTCTGTTTGTAATGTGAAAATAACAAGTTTTTACTAAATGGTTATGAATGTATATCGGGTTCGGGTACCAATAACAAAAAGACAATTTAATTTTTTTTGTCTGTCTGTCTGTTTGCTCCCGCTAATCTCCGGAACGACTGGACCGATTTTGACGGAACTTTCACTAAGAGATAGCTAATTATATAAGGTATTTTAAGAAATCTCTGGCTGATGGTGTTTTCCCTGATAAGTGGAAGGAAGCATTGGTGGTACCCATTTTCAAAAAAGGAGACACCAGTGCAGTGGAGAACTACCGACCTATTTCCATTTTGTCATGTTTTGCCAAACTTTTTGAGACTCTTATAACGCCATTTATTGCGCATCATGTTCAGAATAGCATTTCTAAGAATCAGCACGGATTCCGTAGCGGAAGATCGGTCGTTTCGAACTTGGTAACCTTTGTCTCGGATATATGCTCAGGGTTAGATAAGGGAAATGAAATTCATGCAATTTATACCGATTTCAAAAGTGCTTTTGACAAGGTTGATCATAGTATACTTCTACATAAGCTACAGTCCTTTGGTATCGGTGGTTCTCTTCTGCGGTGGTTTGAGTCATACCTTGCAAATAGATCACAAATAGTCGCTACTTGTGGCTATAAATCTCATACTTATTATGCCACCTCAGGTGTCCCACAAGGGTCGAACCTTTCGCCTACATTGTTTTCGATATTCATCAATGACATCTGCCAAGTAATACAGCACTCAAAGTTTTTGCTATTTGCAGATGACTTGAAGCTATATATAAATGCTACCCCAAGTAATTGCGAATCATTACAAGCGGATCTAAATAGTATTTGGGAGTGGTGTCTTCAGAATAACATGATACTGAATATTAATAAGTGCTTCCATATCAAATTTACAAGGAAAAAAACACCACTAGATCATCTCTATAGCTTGAATGGTCATCCGCTGCAGGAGGTTAATGAGATCTACGATTTGGGGGTGTATTTAGACTGTGCCTTAAATTTCAAAACGCATATCAATACGGTTGCCAAAAAAGCTTCGCGAATGCTAGGGTTTTTGAAGCGCAACACGAAGGGGTTCCAGAAGGCCCAAACAAAAATCCTTCTTTATAATGCCTTGGTCCGCAGTAATCTGGAGTATGCCAGTGTCGTCTGGAATCCCTTCTATAGTGTAGCATCACAGAGACTAGAGTCGATTCAGCGCTCATTTACAAGGCATCTTGCGTTCTCGGTTTCAGGATTATCTTACCGGTGTCCTTATGAAGTTCGGCTGTCCTATTTTCATCTTGAATCGCTGAGGGCCCGTCGAGTGAAGCACGATTTGGTATTTTTATACAAAGTCCTAAACTGAATTATTGACAGTGGTGACATTCTTAGCCAGGTCTCCTTAGCAGTGCCGTGTCGATATCCGAGATATCCTATAACTAAGATCCTATACACGCCATACAGTAGAACCAACATAGGTTTGAGTTCCCCAATTATACGCATGTGTAGAAATTATAACGAACTGCAGTCTAATTGTGATGTTGACATATTTTTTGACAAATTAAAAACATATAAAGATAAAATAAAAACTTGAATTTATAATAGGTTGCTTGAGCAGAATCCTTCAGGTTTAATTGATCATTTGATACTGTTTCTTTTTGTAAATCTTCATATACTTACTCTTAATTAGCTAGGATAACAACCTAATGGTGAATGCTGTGTACATTTATAATTGTCATGTGTATGAGTTAAAATGCCCTAAAATGTATATTTGTGTTAATATATATGCATATGATGTTAATGTACCTAAATAAATAAATAAAATAAATAAAAAAAGAATTCATTTATTTTAAATTTTATTATTTGAACTTCACTTCAATTTTCAGTTCAGCATTGTCAGCAGAAGTTCTTCAAAACATTTCTTTTGTTACAATTTAGTATTTACTTCATATTTTACTAGCTGTGCCCGCGAACTACGTTTCGCCGTATATTTTTTCACGTTTTTATATAATTTTTCATTGATGCTCAGCTATATCCTATAGTCGTAGCGTGATGTTATATTATAGCCTAAACTAAAGCCTTCCTCGATAAATGGACTCTATCATTTTTTCTAAACCGAATAGTTTGCGCGAGAGACACTTCCAAAGTGGTAAATGTGTGTGTGTCCCCCCCCCCCCCCTGTAACTCTAACTTCTAAAATAAGCGAATGATAAAACTAAGAAAAATATATGATGTACATTACCATGTAAACTTCCACCGAAAATTGGTTTGAACGAGATCTAGTAAGTAGTTTTTTTAATACGTCATAAATCGTACGGCACCCTTCATGGGCGAGTCCGACTCGCACTTCACCGGTTTTTTCTATTTTTGTGTGAAAATCTTAATGCGGTTCACAGAATACATCTACTTACCAAGTTTCAACAGTGTAGTTCTTATAGTTTCGGAGAAAAGTGGCTGTGACATACGGACGGACAGACAGACAGACTGACATGACGAATCTATAAGTGTTCCGTTTTTTGCCATTTGGCTACGGAACCCTAAAAAGTAGCATTTGCTCTTGCTGCTACAATTGAAACACCTGCGAAGAAAAAACAGTTTTGGGAAAAAATGGTTACAACTAAAAAAAAATATCGCAAATGAACGTATGTTTCATTAATGGAACCAGATAATTTTTCAAATTGTTCTCTGCAGTTCAATTTGTATATCGACTTTGAATTCCAAGCGCTACCTACACTACAGAGCAGCGATGTCGCGAATATTCGCATCCGCATCCGCAAATGCGGAGCATCTGCATGGATTTGGACATCTGCATCCGCATCCGCATCCACAATAATCAATGCGGATGATCATGCGGATGCGGATGTAAGACAAGTTGCGACAAGAAAGAAATTGGATGGGGCCGGCGAATGGCACGTGCCCTTCGCACTTAACTTTAACCAATAGGAACGAGAAAATTTGTGACAAGATCCTACGCGCTTGTTGTGGTGCATCATTTGTTTCTTGTAAATAAATCATTACGGGTTTGTTTGCGCTGTGGAATACTAAGACTTATCGTTTATCCACTCTACGTTTTCCTAGCGAACAATTATTTAGTAGCGCGGGTTTAATTTATGAACTTCTGCTTAACCGGCTCGATCAAAGAAGGTGGCAATATTACTTTTTATTAAGTATAATGCTCCTATTTTTTAACTTCATTTACTAATTGTCTATCTATACTGACTAATATTATAAAGAGGAAAATTTTGATTGTTTGTCTGTTTATATTTTTTTTTTTTTTTTTTATGAATGCTGGATAAGCGTTTGGCCTCCATCTCACCTGATGGAAAGTGATGATGAGGCCGAAGATGGGACACGCCTAGCCAGAAGGTGCCTATTCACTCTCATCTTGAATAACTCCAAGTTATATTGCTCAGGGAACAAATCCGCGGGCAAAGAGTTCCACTCCCTTGCCGTTCGCCATATGAATGAGGAAGCGCATCGCTTCGTGCGTTTAATTGGAATATCAATGACAAAAGGGTGGAACCCCAGCCGCCGTCTGGTTCCCCTAAGATGGAAAGGAGAAGCCGGAATTATTTCATGTAATTCCAAAGCACACTCTCCGTGATATATCCTATAAAATACCGATAAACATGCCACCTTACGACGATGTTCGAGGCTCTGAAGCTTGGCCCCCGTTAATTTGGTGTCACCAATGAGGGTCTTAGCACGCTTATCAATAGAATTAAGGGCCGCTAGTTGATATTTGGCAGACCCATCCCACAAGTGGCAGCAGTACTCCATACAAGATCGAACTTGTGCTTGATATAGTTGGAGCAACTGTTCCGGTGTGAAGTACCGCCTGACCTTGGAGAGAATGCCGAGCTTCATAGCTGCAATTTTGGCAACGGTTTCTATGTAACTACCAAAGTTGAGATTGTTAGTTACTTGCATACCAAGTAGGTGGAGATGATCAGTTACCGGTATGGATATACCACGGAAAGTCGGAGTCAGATAGAAAGGACTCCGTTTAGTGGAGAACAAACATGCCTGCGTTTTGCTAGTATTAAACTGGACCAAATTAGCGTCACCCCATTCAGAGACCGCCCGTAGTGTAGAATTCAAACGATCCATCATCGACTCCCGACAAGACCGGATCTCCTCTTTATTGGCCTTTGCATTGGAGACATATCTATCAACGACTGTGGTGTCATCGGCATACCCGAAGGTTCCAGGCACCAACAAGTCGTTGACGTGCAGAAGAAAGAGTGTTGCCGAAAGTACGGAACCTTGAGGAACTCCAGCATCAATAGTCAGTTGTTCGGAGCAGCAGCCATCTAATACTACTTGCATGGAACGTTCACTCAAAAAGTTCGAGATCCAATTGCAGAGGTTCTGGGGTAGACCATACGATGGAAGCTTGCCTAACAGGCTAGAATGCCAGACCCTGTCAAAAGCTTTGGATATGTCTAAAGAGACTGCGAGAGCCTCGCCGTGCCCATCAATAGCTTCTCCCCATATATGTGTGGCATACACGAGAAGATCTCCCGTTGACCGGCCCTTTCGAAAACCGTACTGACGGTCGCTGAGGAGGTCATTATCTTCAAGGTATGCGAGGAGACGGTTGTTTAGAACACGCTCCATACATTTACACAGCATGGACGTGATTGAGATAGGTCGATAGTTAACTGGATCGGCTCTATATATATTGAATATGCTCGGAAACTATTGGACCGATTTCAAAAATTCTTTCACATTGAAAATTCTACGTTATCCCTGATGAACATAGGCTATAAAAATTATTTTTTCTACGGGAAAATATAAAATTCCCACGGGAAAACAAAAAACGCGGGCGAAGCTGCGAGCGGAAAGCTAGTAATTAATAAAAATGTTAATAATTACTCTATTATTATTTTAATTCTTAATTCATATACTTTTTTTCTATAACATTTTAAACATCCGCATCCGCATTCGCATCCGCGGATGTGAGCTTTCAAAAATCCGCATCCGCATTCACATCCGCGGATGTGAAAAAATCGGCATCCACAACATCCCTGCTACAGAGGTGCGACTGACTAAGCGGCACACGTGCGACTGAGCCAATGAGCCAAGTTGCATGCAAGTGTGCCACGGTAATTATATACTATTACCGTGACTGTGCTATTCACGTTGCAATCCACGTTGCAATTCACGTTGCAATCTGTTGCATTGTTGCAACAGATCGCAGCAACAGATTACTAGCGAAATTGCATCGTGAGTATGGCCTTTTTAGGGTTCCGTAGCCAAATGGCAAAAAACGGAACCCTTATAGATTCGTCATGTCTGTCTGTCCGTCCGTATGTCACAGCCACTTTGCTCCTAAACTATAAGAAGTACACTGTTGAAACTTGGTAAGTAGATGTATTCTGTGAACCGCATTAAGATTTTTACACAAAAATAGAAAAAAGCAATAAATTTTGGGGGTTCCCCATACATAGAACTGAAACTCATTTTTTTTTCATCAAACCCATACGTGTGGGGTATCTATGGATAGGTCTTCAAAAATTATATTGAGGTTTCTAATATCATTTTTTTCTCTCAACCGAATAGTTTGCGCGAGAGACACTTCCAAAGTGGTAAAATGTGTGCCCCCCCCCCCCCCCCCCCTGTAACTTCTAAAATAAGCGAATGATAAAACTAAAAAAAATATATGATGAACATTACCATGTAAACTTCCACCGAAAATTGGTTTGAACGAGATCTAGTAAGTAGTTTTTTTAATACGTCATAAATCGTACGGAACCCTTCATGGGCGAGTCCGACTCGCACTTGGCCGGTATTTGACATCTAGATGGCGTTGATGCCACTATTCGTTCGTATGTAGGTGCGTAGGCGTGTACACACACGTTGTGACGTTGAGGTGTTTGTTCGTAGAATGAAATGAAATTACAAACGAAGTTGCATATTGGGTAGAAGTAGAACACGTGCAACCGCGATTGCAACGTGTTGCAGCAACAAATCGCAAGCCAGATAGGGCCTAGATAGTAGTCCTAGCACACCCGTCTATGGCATGGCACTTGATGACATTGCATTCTTGTCATTACTTTTTTAACAGATTGATGACCTTTCGATACTAACCCTCTTTGGTAGTTTGTAAAAAGATATCAAATAGTAGTGTAACAACAAATGCTGTATACAGTCAACTATGTATACACATAATTTAAAGAAAATGCCTCAGGCATTAAGTCCGCCTTTGTACCAACATTATGTACATAAAGTATAAATAAATAATTTACTTAGCGACTTTGCTAATTTATAACTAGAAAAATGAAATTTCCAAAACGACCGCTACTTCAAAATGGCGGGTTACATATTTTTGTTAAAAAATACCCATTTAAAGTAAAATGTGACGTTGTGTGTAAGGTATTCTTATACTATTTAGGGTTTTCAGTACTTCACTTTGTTGTCCATCCGTCCGTTCGTCTGTCTTTCAAGAAACTTTTTCTCAGAAACGCGTGGAGGTATCAAGCTGAAAATTATATCAAATACTCAGGTCTACTGTCCCTTGGAGCTGTGAAAAAATCAAACTTCTAAGCCAACGAAATCAAAAGATATAGCCGTTTATGCCGCAAATTTTCGACACTCGCAAGGGAATCAAAATCTTCAGGGCAAACACGGTTAGCGCAGAGGTCGAGTGATCGCGTAATGCGCAACGGGTCGCGGGTTCGATTCCCGCACGGGACAGATATTTTGTATGGCCTACAGAAATTTGTTCCGGTCTGGGCGTATGTGCATGTGATATTCTATGTTTGTAACTGCACCCACGACACAGGAGAAAATCCTAGTGAGGGACGACGTTTTTAAAAAAAAAAAAAAAAAAGGGTACTTCCCGTTAACTCAGAATCTTGAAATTTGGTACGAAGTAACGTCTTTTTTAACGTCGAAGGAGCGTCGGTGGCGCTGTGGACTCGGCACTTGCCTTCCAATCGGGAGGTCCGTGGTTCGATCCGGCCACGTACCAATGCGTTTCTCGTTTTTTGAATTTCATATGTACATTGACCGACGCTCCTACGGTGAAGGAAAACATCGTGAGGAAATCTGCATACATCTGCGAAGAAATTCAAAGGTGTATGTGAAGTTGACCAATCCGCACTGGGCCAGCGTGGTTAACTAAGGCCTAATCATCCCAACATATGGTAGACTCACGCCCCTCGGTGGGAACGTACATGAGCTGTGATGATGAAGAACTTAAACACATAGATAAGGAAAATTCAAAATTGTAAAATTTATTTTGAAGTCCCCAATACAAATAGCTGGGTCTGTGAAAAAAAAATTGTATGAGGAATAAGAAAACTAATTTTACAATTTCGAATTTTCAATGACGCCATATCTTTTATAAATGCACGGTGTAAAATAAAACACTAACAAAGCCCGCGTCTACGCATTCAGACCATAAAAATTAAGTTATACACATTTCTTTTTGATGGGAAACGAAATTTATTTTTAGATTTTAAAAAACAACTGCTAAAAGTACTACGGAATGTAACGCGCGCTCGCACGCTACGGATATCGTCTCTACGTGAGTCAGCGGCTCGCGGCGACAATAGACAGCGTCCATTGTAAAAACATTGCGCGTTGTAAATTAAAAACTTTTATTTGTTCATAAATACTGATTTTTTATTTAATGTTTCTTTGAATGAAAATTAACACCACCACTATGACAGGTCCTGTCAGATTCTTATGTACATGGAACCCAGAACAATACCTAATATTGTTCTGAGACATGGAATAAGGGGCATTTTTGAATTATCCAAAACAGAGTTCCGGAAAATGAATTCTATTTAAATTAAGTATAAGGAACTAACAGGCCCTATCAACAACGCATTCTTGACGGTCGAACTGTAACGGCATAGCTAACGGGCGCTTGCAAATCAGTTGCGCGTTACCGACTCAAAAATACACACTTTTATTGCAGATGTGCACTAGAGCACTACCAACTCTGGTGCCAATAAAGGAACTCCAAAGACTGTCTATTATGAATTTATGTCGCTAAGAGCCACAATGACAATTATATCACCCTATGTCTCCTATTTAACCATAACTTTTCAACGAATTCCACTACTAGTTATGATGTTTTTGTCTGTAAATAACCTAGATGACGTAGCCGTAGCATTAGCGACAGAAGCTCCTTGTCATACCAGAAAACTCACGTGATTAACGAATACCCATCATAGCTTCTTCAAGTCTTAGTGATCATGTTTATCAGAATAAATATGAGATGACTTGAAATGATTTTTACATATCGTCGGCGGACTGTGAAAACCTCGCATATGCATAACTCCAAATTTTACAAGAGATGAAAAACCGTATAGTGAAATTTTTTGTAGGAAACCAAGTTAAACATTCGTTGTATTTTCATTTTTACCGAATCAGAGTTTTGTTTTACATAGACATGTATTACAAGTTTTTCTCACGACAATCAACTAAAAGAGTTTTTTACTAAATTTGCGACTTACGAGCTTTTCACAGCCCGCCGACGATATGAGCCAATATTCCGTCTTCATTAAATGAAAAGTATTCAAGTTTTTACATGTTAGGTAGATTACTAAGAAAATAACTTAGTAGTTGAAGACACGTATTGATTAAAAATATATGATATCAAAATATCTTCCGCTATCCAGAACCTCAGCATCAGATGGGGATATACATACCTACTAATCAAATCATACGTATATGTGATTTATTGTGGATATAGGTACAATATTACTTTACAATAATTTGGATGAGAACAACCGTAATAACTTGAACTCTTACTAGGTAATCCAACTTGATCAAAGTTTAATTAGTTATTCATGTAAATGTATCTACTCATGACACGTGCAACACGAACAATTAACATACACTATCTACGCAAATAAAAGTAGGGCACGCAACAAGTTTCAGGAGGCACGCAAAAAAGTCCAAGACCTAGGACGTTTTCATATCAACAGTACATATAAAAACTAAGTAAGTAAGTAAACTTTGTAGATTTTTAAATTAGTGAACGATAATATTTTTGTGACAAAATTTTACTGAGTATTTAACTTAAAATAATCGTAGGTACCTCGAATATCCATTGCAAAAACACGATTACAACGCAAACACTGCTCACATGGGTGATCACACCTACGCTCGCTGTTATCATATCAGAACGTTCATTCGCACGCAAAGACATCCTAATAGGCCGACCTTCCACATTATCGACACATTTACAAAACAATTACACACGGAACATTATAATTTGTCAACATAACAAAAGATCCTCACCTTTATTCTGGGCTGCCATCGTGATGTGTCCGCGAGGAGTGGCACATTATTTTCGCGGGAAAACACTCACATTATCCACTCAGAGGCGATGTAGCCCGCACAAGACCGTCTGTTTGTTTGGAGCGTGTTAGTAATGTCAGTGGCGGATGGAAATGACTTGTTTTGTGGAAAAATCGATGAACGCCGCGCGCACCCGGCCGCCCGCTTCAGCTACAGTGATAAGCTCGCTAGCTCGCTCGCTACATACTTACTACGTGTCTATAACGCGAACTACGATTGATTGTAGATTGTATGATTTGTTGCTATCGTGGTAACGTTGGGGTGTGCTATAGTGAAGGGAGCATCGATGTCTCCAGAAACTCAGTCAAGGCCGCGCTGCTTTGTCATTTATTTAAAACTAATAGACACCCACTGCTCTGTTCGCTTGATGTTAATAACACGCTTTTTGACAAGCGTACGGATTATTGAATTTTTCTACGTGAAAGGAGAACGAGGTTTTATAAAGATTGTAAGGCAAAATCACGATGCTGTTTCGGGTCAGAGCTAGTCAAAAGTACTTACTTTTTATTTGTAGCCAATTTTTATACTTTGATCCCACTCAAGAAAGGATGATAAGATTATTAGTTTATTAATAAACACTTTATTGCACATAAACCATTTTTATTTTTACAAAATATTTGTAAAAATCTAAAGAATATTGCACACGTATTTTTTCTTTTATTCGTAATCAAGAATTCGCAATGATAATTTGATTTGAAATTAATCGCCTCCTTAGTTTAGTGGTTGAGACCACCGAGTGTTGATCAGGGGGGTTCGAGGTTCGATTCTCCATGGTTACAAATAATTTTCAGCTCGGTTGGTTGGTGGTCGGGCTTCTGAGCCCACCTAGCTACCACCGTCTTCATCACAGCTCCTATACCGTCCCCACCGAAGGGCCCGAGCCTACCCTATATTAGGGTGATTAGGCCTTAGTCAACCACGCTGGCCCAGTGCGGATTGGTCGATTGTCGATTGGTCGGTCACATACACCATTGAATTTCTTCGCAGATGTATGCAGGTTGCCCCACGATGTTTTCCTTCACCGTAGGAGCGTCAGATAAATGTACATATGAAATTCGAAACGAAAAACACATTGGTACATGGCGGGTCTCGAACCCCGACCTCCCGATTGGAAGGCAAGTGCCGAGTCCATAGCGCCACCGACGCTCCGACCACCGTCTTATGTCTTACTTAAGCTTGTCGCCAGATTAATAGCATGGTTGTGTTCCGACGAATTAGAGGTAAGATAGCCAGTTCCTCAGCTGTAGAGGTGAAGCCCGCTTCCACCTTATGTCACTTACGTCACTCATTGTAATGAAGGTATCAATAGCGATATTAGTATGTTTACTGATGAAACGTAGTTCCGTAGATTAGAGGGAAACTCTGTACCAGGGTCAACTGCTTGGGTGCCTCCGTCTTACCTTGTCTGGCACAAAGCGCGAAGCTTCAAACCGGAACAGCAATGCAAGCATTACTGTGTTCCTTTACTGCTTGGGTACCTGCGTCTTAACTTTTCTGCCACAAAGCGCAAAGCTTCAAACCGGAACACAGCAATGCAAGCATTACTGTGTTCCTTTACTGCTTGGGTACCTGCGTCTTAACTTTTCTGCCACAAAGCGCAAAGCTTCAAACCGGAACACAGCAATGCAAGCATTACTGTGTTCCTTTACTGCTTGGGTACCTGCGTCTTAACTTTTCTGCCACAAAGCGCTAAGCTTCAAACCGGAACACAGCAATGCAAGCATTACTGTGTTCCTTTACTGCTTGGGTACCTGCGTCTTAACTTTTCTGCCACAAAGCGCAAAGCTTCAAACCGGAACACAGCAATGCAAGCATTACTGTGTTCCTTTACTGCTTGGGTACCTGCGTCTTAACTTTTCTGCCACAAAGCGCAAAGCTTCAAACCGGAACACAGCAATGCAAGCATTACTGTGTTCCTTTGTTTGAAGGTTAAGAAATGGCAGTGAAATTACTGGGTGTCGTGACTTTACATCTTATGTCACAAGTTGGCAACGTACACCGTGGTTCTTGTGGAGGTGGCGGATTTGCTGCGAATCTCACAAGAACCACATGTGCTATAAGTGTCTGTTTACCACTTACCATCAGGTGGGCGCAGTACCTATGCTTGTTTGCCAAATTAATTGTATAAAAATAAAAAAAATGCGCGGGCACATCTACTAATACAATAAGTATTCCGAAATACTGATTTCTTTACAATTACCAATTTATTAAATTACGATTTATTTCTTAGGTCCAAGGTTCTAATCCTCAGGGCCGAAGAGGATACTTTTCCTGGACTATTTCCGTTTTGCTTAGTTTGGCTGATGGTGGCTAGGTTTTTAAGCCCTCTGGCCAGCTATCGCCATCATATACCTAGTGTTTGCTGTGAATAAAAAATCGGCCAAGTGCGAGTCGGACTCGCCCATGAAGGGTTCTGTAGGATTTATGACGTATTAAAAAAACTACTTACTAGATCTCGTTCAAACCAATTTTCGGTGGAAGTTTGCATGGTAATGTACATCATATATTTTTTTTAGTTTTATCATTATCCTATTTTAGAAGTTACAGGGGGGGGACACAAATTTTACCACTTTGGACGTGTCTCTCGCGCAAACTATTCAGTTTAGAAAAAAATATATTAGAAATCTCAATATGATTTTTGAAGACCTATCCATAGATACCAGACACGTATGGGTTTGATGAAAAAAAAAATTAGTTTCAGTTCTATGTATGGGGAACCCCCAAAATTTATTGCTTTTTTCTGTTTTTGTATGAAAATCTTAATGCGGTTCACAGAATACATCTACTTACCAAGTTTCAACAGTGTAGTTCTTATAGTTTCGGAGAAAAGTGGCTGTGACATACGGACGGATAGACAGACAGACAGACAGACAGACATGACGAATCTATAAGGGTTCCGTTTTTTGCCATTTGGCTACGGAACCCTAAAAATCAAGCGTGCTAAAAACAATAATAGTCCAGTCTCATTGTGAATTATAATCTAACATCACAACATGGACAATAGTATGGGTAAACGTGCAGGAACTTATTCTATAGGCAATGAATTTAGCATCAGCATGAGCAGGTTTGCTTGCCAAGCAGCAAGTACGCAATTCTGGCCAAAAACCTCTCATGCACAAGAAAATCTAAAAAACATGTAAAACATCTATAAAATTTAAGGAATTCCCTCGATTTTCATGGGATCCCATGATCAGGTCCTGTCTGGTGACAATGGGACCACCCCAGTGATGTATATAGAATACAAAAATAATTTTGAAAATCGGTCCAGAATTGGCGGCATAATCCCGTAACATACAAAAAAACATCGAATTGAGAACCTCCTTTTTTGAAATCGGTTAAAAAAGGGCGATAGTTGGCAATGTGTGGAGAAATCCTAATGCAAAAGGAAGGGCATGTGTGTTGGACTTGGACTTGACTAATTATTTACTTGACTGTACAAACGACATGGCTGCTGCCTTGCACCAATTATCTCTATATCTCTATATATAATAAAATCGTAGGGGTACAAAAATCTGTAATTGCGAAATATTAAGAAAAAAAATACACAGGTCGCCTTAAAATCATTAGCAGAACACGATAGAATAGTTTTAAAAAAAATTGTTTGTTTGTTGGTTTGTTTGTTTGTTTGTTTGTTTGTTTGTTTGTTTGTTTGTCTGTTTGTCCGGAAAGATCTCCGAAACTACTGGACAGAATTTGATATGGCTTACACCACAATGCTTAGAATTTTCCGGAAGAACATTTAGGCATAATTTCGTTTGTTTAAATTCACTTTTTATTTTTAATGAAAAAATACCATATAAAATTTTCGAATTGGCTTTAGGGAGAGAGAAGTTAAATTAGTCCAAATTGGACAGGCAAAGGTTTAAAACCATACAGCCAGTTCTTATTCTAGTTGTCTGAGTACATAGTAAAAAGTCTTCATTATTAATTCTTAATATTTGTAGTTAATAAGGCAATTATTGCCAATTCTTGAATATTTTCAAATGTTTTAAATTTCTCCGACAGTGGAGACAATAAAATCATAAATGGAGGTAAAATTTTCTTTGCTTGTCAGTAATTCTTGAAGTGAAGGCGGGATATTTTCATGATTTTCCAGTAACTTGCTAATAAATAATAGTCGTTGTACATTGAAAGCCGGGCACTTGAAAAAAATATGTTCCAAAGTTTGATCTTCCTGTAAATTGCAATCTGTACAAATGGGAGATGAAATTATTTTTAGACGGTGAAGATGAGTTTTGAATTTACAATGTCCAAGTCGCAATCGTGTTATTATTGTATAAAATTTTCTATTTAAATAGTTTGTTCCTAATGTAAACCAAGGCTTTCTGCCTACATCTTTATTAATATTGGCATACCATGCTCCTTTAGACTGGATGATTTGGTTTCTTTGAACTGTCCATTCATTATTAAGTGTCGGTCGGTAATCAGGTAAAAGGTCTTGCCAGGGTCTTAAAATATATGTACAATTTTGTCTGCCAAACGTATTTGACATTTTCGCAAGATAATCTGCGTTTTCATTGCCTGTCACTCCCACGTGTGCAGGTGTCCAAATCAATTTAATGTTTTTTCCAGCCAAAGTCATCCTTTTTATCATTTCCTTTATTTCTAGAAGGAGGTAATTTGTTTCACGAAAGCCAGTGTGTGATAAAGCTTTGAGCACTGACATGCTATCAGATACTAAAATAAAATCATTTTTATTAGAACACAATATGTCAGATTGTATATAATGTAATGCCAATAAAAGGGCTGCACACTCTGCTGAGAAAATTGTCATATTTTCAGGTAATCTAAATCCTTTACCATACTTGATGTTTTTGTGGTAATATGCAGCAGCTACTCCGGCATCTGATTTAGATCCGTCAGTGTAAATGAATTGATGATTTGGCCATTTAGCTAGCTCCTCATAAACATCTTCCTTTGTTTTAAAACTGTGATTTATTATTATGTCAATCAAAAGGAAATTTGCTTCGAAAGAAGTACAATAACATGCCCAATTATCCTTTTTGTAAATATCATTTCTATTTACATATGCTGATAGGTCATTATAATCAAGAAGGATGAAAGGTAATTTTATGGAAGTATTAAAGTTTGAAAGCAGGTGGTCATTTATCTTGACCAAAAGAGGGTGGTTGGTAATAGAATGTAGTTTTAGAATAAATTTGAATTTTAAATATTTAAATCTTAATAATAGGGGTGGAATATTACATTCTATTTGTAAAGAAACAATAGGAGTGCTACACATAGCACCTGTAATTAATCTAAGATTTTTGTTTTGTACTTTTTCCAATTTATCAACTAAAGAAACGTCTGAGGCATAACAATGAAAACTATATTCGAAATGGGATCTGACTATGGATTTGTATAACATAAGTAATATTTTTGGATCAGCTCCCCAATATGTTTTGACAAGTACTTTTAAAATATTGTGAGCTCGTAGAGCCTTATCTGCTAAGCTACAAACATGTGCTTTCCAAGATAAATTTTTTGTAAAGATGACGCCAAGGAATTTCACATCATCGCTAACTGGCAATAAATTTCCATCATAATGGATATTAATAGGCAAATATCGGGATTTAGTAAAAACTATAACTTTAGTTTTATTTTGATTTACAAGTAATTTTAAATAATCAAAATAACTTTTTAACTTTTCTAAAGCATTATTTAGTGTTCTTTCAACTAATTGTATGTTGGTTCCTGAGCAGTACACTACAAGGTCATCAGCATACTGAAGACAAGAAACATCATTTCCTAAAATACTACTTAACTTATTTATATACAAAATGAACAACAACGGACTTAAAATTCCACCTTGACATACGCCCTTATGTGATGGTTGAGGTCCATACAACTTATTTCTATATTTTACATACACATTTCTATGGCTAAGGAAATTAAAAATCCATTTTAATAATTTTACAGGTAAACCAAGTGAAGATAACTCATCTACAAGCACATTGTGATCTACGTTATTAAAAGCACCTGTGATGTCAAAGAATATACCAGCAAGAAACTTCTTATTAATCAGAGCTCTATGTACATCAAGATTTAAATGATTCAAACTTTCAACAGCAGAACGATTACGCCTAAAGCCAAATTGACTATAGGGTAAAAGTTTATTAGACTCTATAAAGTATTCAAGTCTTTGTTTTATTAATTGTTCAAACAATTTTGCTACACAAGAGGTCAGTGCAATGGGTCTGTAAGAATTATGATTATTGCTAGCTTTACCAGGCTTAAGTATAGGTACAAGGCAGTCTGTTTTCCAAGTTTTAGGGATACACATAAAGCTCCATAAGAGGTTAAATACTTTCAAAGCTATGTCAAGACTAAATGTGTTCATGTTCTTGAACATTTTATATGAAATATTATCCAAGCCAAATGTAGTGTCCTTCCGTGAATAAATAGCACCCAAAAACTCTGACATGGCGAAGGGCTTCATGAAAAAATTTTCTTCGTTAGAAATGTTGCTATTGTTTGTTAAATCTAATATAGGTTGTTGATTGTATGAGGTGGAAGAGTATTGGTCTAAAAAACTTTGTATCCAAGTATCATCTGTAGTATTACCTGGATTACTATAGGTTTTATTAAACTTTCTTATGTTGTTCCAAATAATTGAAAGAGGAGTTTGTCGGTTAAATGAATTACATAATTCTGTCCATGATTCATATCTTACTTTATTTATAATAAGTTTTTTAGAAGCTTGTGTTTTCTTGAATTCTAAATAATTTTGTAATGATGGATTATTTTTAAATTTTATATAGGATAACTTACATTTGGCAACGGCCTGTGCACAAATGTCATTCCACCAGGGCAAACTTAATTTTTTTTTATATTGAATGTTATTGGAAGACTGTGACCTATTTGTAATATTTACTCTAATACTATTTGCTTCTGAGACTCCTTCAAGAATGATATTGCAAAATTGTTCATAACAAGCTTCTGCATTACATGTATTCAAATTAAAATTCTGTAGTTTTTCAGAGACTATTTGTTGATATTTTTTCCAATCAACATATTTATAATTGGGATGTGAAAAGTTATTACTAACATTACTGTTTGTATTTGCAGGACTACATAAGAGAGTTGTAACAACAGGAAAATGATAACTACACAAAGAGTCATCGTGTACATACCAATTGCATCTTAGTGCCAGTGAAGGCGAAATTATTGTAAGATCTAATGCATTTGGTTGCCATATATGAGAACCAACAGTGGTAGTTGTACCATCATTCAATAAACACAAATTATTGTCATTTATAACATCTAGCATTACTTTACCACGTGTGTTTGTAGATGTGCATCCCCACATGGTGTGGTGAGCATTAAAGTCTCCATCTAAAAATAAAGGCCCAGGAATGGATTTAATTAGACGATCAAGATGGGTATAGTTGAAGTTGCAAGGAGAAGCAGACGTGGGACTGTAGAAGCTAACTATAGACAAGAACTGATTATTAAATTTTATTCTTATTGCAATATTTTGTAAACAATTGTCAAAATTAGTATGTAATTTATTGTAAATTATGTTGTTTCTAATTAAAATAGCTACACCATTGTGTTTAGAACCTATATCTAATCTTTCTATTTTGTAACCTTTTATATGAAATGTATTAGTATTTTGTAACCATGTCTCAGAAATAATGGCAATATGTATATCATTTTCATATAAAAAATGTGAAAACAGATGTTTGTGACTTAGCAAACTCTGAGCATTCCATTGTACAATATTGAGCTTATCCATTTTTATCCATAGGGATTGACTTTTTAGTATTTAAGGTGTCGAGTATTAATGTTTTAATGGACTCTGTTGTAATTGGAGCATCTGCATTCATTTTTTGCGAATTTATTTTCACGATTGTGGATATAATAAGATTTAAAATCTGATCTGATAGTAAAATCTGTTGAATATTAGTGTCTGATTTGTTTTTTGTTAAAGAGGGGAAATTTTTATTGTTAACCATATCAGCATATGAAGTTTTGTTTTTATATTTTAAATTATTTTTTTCTATTTCTTGTTTTCGTTTAGGGCACTCGGAAGAAATGGATATGTGATTTCCACCACAGTGTAAACAAATTGCTTCTTTTGCTGTTTTACTACATTGCTTGTAATTATGATTTTCACAGCATATGGAGCATTTTTGTGCGTTCTTGCAATATTTTCCTATGTGCCCATATCGTAGGCAACGTAGGCACTGGCTGACAGGTGGTATGTACGGGCTTACCTCAAAGAACCAGCTGTTTATATCGACGCTATCGGGAAGTGTAGGACAGGAAAATGTTATCGCTACCGTCAGGGTTGGCAGGAGGACAGGTGTATCATCGTCGTCACGAGCGCGGCGCATCAGTCGACGCACCGACACAACATCTTTGGAGCTGGAAATGCCAGAATATATTTTATAATTAGACATGTATGTGGGCACACCACGAATGACTCCCGTTACTTCAGTCAATGAAGCTGGGATAGTGGCTCTTAGTTCCAATTCTTTTATTGTTTTGGTATTGTTTAATGCCATATTAGCCAATCCAGGACGTTCAAAGATTGCCGCTATTTTATATCTATTTATTCTCTTGAAACGCTTAATGCCTTTGTTGTAACGTTTCAACACTGAGCCTAAAGACATAAGATCACGATCACCAATAGGCGTCGCTTCTTTTGTACTTTCATAAATTACTAAATACTCGAAATTTCCACCATCTTCAGGATACTGTCGAACATAGTTCTCGGTTTTGTAAGGCTTATACTTATCCGTGTCCAAGTTAGAATCTTCAGAGTCGGATTCAGTGGGAACAGGGTCGCCATCTAATTTCGGTTTTTTCCTCTTCCCCATTTCTTATTTACATATATAACTTGTTTTTAATCTATTATATTTATACTTAAATACACTTTTATACAAAATATATACAATTAAATCGCAAAGCAAAACAATTTTTAAAAAAGTGCGCCTTTTCTTTACGAAGGTTCCCGCCTTTTTTTTTTCTTGGCTTTAGGTAGAAAACCAACATGGCGCACGTGAAATTATTTTGACAAGTCTGTCACATAGTACAGAGAGAAGGTATTTTCTTCCACGAAGGAAAGGCAATGGAACTACGCCATACAGCCTGATCCTAAGTAATTGGATTTCGAAAATTGAAAGGCAGGAATGAAGTGTAAAATTTAATATTTTCTGTTAATGGCTGTGCCCAACTGGATTTCGCCAACCAAATTAATTGTCTTTTTCTTATGTCGTACCGTGGTGGTAAGGCAAAAAGATCAAGCCATACAACCAATGTATAAAGCATTTTTATGATAATACTTATCGAGTGACTATAAAATTTGTAGATTGGTCTAATTCTTGACTAATTTTCACAAAATCTGTACAATTTTTGAAATATTTGAAATGTTGAAAAATGAAGATACTCTTTTCAAGGTATTTTGAAAGGTGTTATATGTTTTTACATTAGGACTAAGGAATCAAACTCTTTCATCTATTTAAAACTATTAAAAGTAATAGATTAATATTGATAATAAAAAAATATATCTGACTGCAATGTTCTGGGTTACGCGTAGAGGGACGGGACGGGATTCTTGATCCTAATGTCTAAAATGACGGATCACATTTTTTTGGATCTACCCAAGAACATGGATATTGAACGAAGAACCCAAAGAGTAGAACACATTGAACCTAGCCACGCTGACTTAATGTGACATGACTGCCGATAAAGTTCGTTTCCAAACCCCGCGATATGCATATCAAATGAAAGGCCTTGATGAGTAGAGCACTATGAACATAGGAAAATCGCCCTAAATTCAACATGGCCGCCGCTAAAATAAAACGGATAAAAGTTCGTTTCCAAACCCAGCAATATGCGTATCAAATGAAAGGCATTGATGAGTAGAGCACTATGAACCTAGCAACATTGACATAAATTCAACATGGCCGCCGCTCAAAAAAGGTAGAATAAAGTTAGTTTCCAAACCTAGCAATATGGGTATCAAATAAAAGGCCTTGAAGAGTAGAGCACTATGAACCTAGCAACATCGACATAAATTCAACATGGCCGCCGCTCAAAAAAAAAGGATAAAAGTTCGTTTTCAAACCCAGCAATATGGGTATCAAATGAAAGGCCCTGATGAGTAGAGCACTATGAACCTAGCAACATTGACATAAATTCAACATAGCCGCCGCTCTGAAAGAAAAATAATAGTTCGTTTCCAAACCTAGCAATATGGGTATCAACTGAAAGGCCTAAAAGAGTAGAGCAGTATGAACTAAAGAAAATTGCCCTAAATTAAACATGACCGTCGCTCAAAAAATTGATAAAAGTTCGTTTTCAAACCCAGCAATATGGGTATCAAATAAAAGGCTTTGATAAGTAGAGCACTATGAACCTAGCAACATTGACATAAATTCAACATGGCCGCCGCTCAAAAAAGATAGATAAAAGTTCGTTTCCAAACGTAGCAATATGGGTATCAAATAAAAAGCCTTGAACAGTAGAGCATTAGGAACCTAGGAAAATTGCTATAAATTCAACATGGCCGCCGCTCAAAAAATGGATAATAGTTCGTTTCCAAACCCAGCAATATGGGTCTCAAATGAAAGGCCTTGATGAGTAGAGCACTATGAACCTAGCAACACATAAATAAATTCAACATGGCCGCCGCTCAATAAAGATGGATAAAAGTTCGTTTTCTAATCTAGCAATATAGGTATCAAATGAAAGTTCTTCAAGAGTAGAGCACTATGGACCTAGCAATATTGACGTAAATTCGACATGGCCACCGCTCAAAAAAGGTGGATAAAAGTTCGTTTCCAAACCTAGCAATATAGGTATCAAATGAAAGGCCTTGAAGAGTAGAGCACTATGAACCTAGGAAAATAGCACAAAATTCAATATGGCCGCTGCTCAAAAAAAACTGATAAAAGTTCGTTTCTAAGCCCAGCAATATGGGTATCAAATGAAAGGCCTTGATCAGTAGAGCACTATGAACCTAGCAACATCGACATAAATTCAACATGGCCGCCGCTCAAAAAAAAAGGATAAAAGTTCGTTTTCAAACCCAGCAATATGGGTATCAAATGAAAGGCCCTGATGAGTAGAGCACTATGAACCTAGCAACATTGACATAAATTCAACATAGCCGCCGCTCTGAAAGAAAAATAATAGTTCGTTTCCAAACCTAGCAATATGGGTATCAACTGAAAGGCCTAAAAGAGTAGAGCATTATGAACTAAAGAAAATTGCCCTAAATTAAACATGGCCGTCGCTCAAAAAATTGATAAAAGTTCGTTTTCAAACCCAGCAATATGGGTATCAAATAAAAGGCTTTGATAAGTAGAGCACTATGAACCTAGCAACATTGACATAAATTCAACATGGCCGCCGCTCAAAAAAGATAGATAAAAGTTCGTTTCCAAACGTAGCAATATGGGTATCAAATGAAAGGCCTTGAAGAGTAGAGCATTAGGAACCTAGCAAAATTGCTATAAATTCAACATGGCCGCCGCTCAAAAAATGGATAAAAGTTCGTTTCCAAACCCAGCAATATGGGTCTCAAATGAAAGGCCTTGATGAGTAGAGCACTATGAACCTAGCAACACATAAATAAATTCAACATGGCCGCCGCTCAATAAAGGTGGATAAAAGTTCGTTTTCTAATCTAGCAATATAGGTATCAAATGAAAGGTCTTCAAGAGTAGAGCACTATGGACCTAGCAATATTGACGTAAATTCGACATGGCCACCGCTCAAAAATGGTGGATAAAAGTTCGTTTCCAAACCTAGCAATATAGGTATCAAATGAAAGGCCTTGAAGAGTAGAGCACTATGAACCTAGGAAAATAGCACAAAATTCAATATGGCCGCTGCTCAAAAAAACTGATAAAAGTTCGTTTCTAAGCCCAGCAATATGGGTATCAAATGAAAGGCCTTGATCAGTAGAGCACTATGAACGTAGCAACATTGACGTAAATTCAACATGGCCGCCGCTCAAAAAAGACGGATAACAGTTGTTTTTCAAACCCAGCAATAGGGGTATTAAATGAAAGTAGGCCCTGAAGGGTACCTAGAGCAGCCATGCTCTAAGTGTGTTCCGCGGAACCCTAGGGCTCCACAATACCAGCGAGGGTGTTTTGATTTTTCTCAATTAAAACACCCTCGCTGGACGTCCTTTTATTATGCTTATAAATAAAGAATACACTTTTAAAAACTATTGTTTTATTTTAGGGTTCCGTCAAGTATTTCGCTTTCCAAAAGGGTTCCGTTACCAAAAAAGTTTGAGAACCGCTTCGGGGCCTATTGGATGTTCGATGTTAGATGTTACCTTTGTTTAGTATCCTTCGAGAACGTGATAATGCAACGATCGTGAACTAACTAACGATAACTCCAAGTTGGTGTGTTGGATGTTAGTCATCACGGCGAGTTTGCTAACCGAACTATGCCAGCAACACTATATTGCACAGTACACATTACAAAAACAGAAGTCTCAATACATTTTAAGGCTAACCGCATAAATACGTTTTTCGCATTCGTTTTCTGAATGCGGGCATCCGAATGCATCAAATCTATACAAAATACTCATTGACTGCCGCACACGTTCGTTTTTATTACGAACGGAACACGTTCTGTACGTACGTTTAGGTAGAATGGTAGAAATCCGCAATGAGAAGAAACGAACGTCTGCGCTACGTTCACGAAACTCCATGTCTGTATTCCGTGATCGGATATCGAATACGGAAAACGTATTTGTACAGTAACCCCCCCATTTATGCTATACATTAACTTTACGAAAACCGCCAGTATTACGAGCGACATAAGAACGGTTCAAAGGTCAAACAGTATAGCTTGACAAGGAGCTTACTGTACGACCAGTCAAAATTGGCCAAGTTGTCATATCCAAAAAATATATTTTGTTGGTGTTACCAACACCCATTATAAAATCTAAACTTTATTCGTATACAGTTCTAATTTATTAACAATTGTTTATTTTAATTCGAAACATGAATACGATAAAGATTATTCTTGCAACTGTGTAGTTCTTTCTACTGAAGAAGAATTTATTAATATCAATAATATATCTAAAACAATAATTATACTTAGTGTTTATAGTAATATGTAATGTATTTAAATTTGTGGACTGTTAGAAAAAGAGCATTACGAACCTACGAAAATTGTCCTAATTTCGAAATGGCCGATGCTCAAGAAAGGCAGAATAAAGTTGAATCATTATGGAATAAAATGAAGGAAAAAACTAAACACTATGTTAAGTATTTTGATGGCGAAACGTAGTTCGCGGGCACAGCTAGTATTATAATAATTGGAGAAGAGAGGATAAGAAAGAAATAAAAATGAAGATTGGAAAAGAATACAAGGAAAAGAAAGACATTAAGCATGACCAAAGAATTGGCTGTATGGGCACAGTACCCTTTGCCTTCCCAGAATAAGAAAATGGGAAAAGGAACTAAAAAAAATTAGTTAAAGAAACTTTTTATGAGTTGCTTTCAGTTTGTATACCTACTAGTACTATTATCTATTCTGTGATACTAGTAAGTAATTTGAGTTTCTCATCAAAAGGGGTAAAAAAACTGCAAACAAATATAAAAAAATATTAATAAAAACAATGTATGAATAATTTAAAAAAAGAAAGTAACAAATGTAATAATATTTCATTTCAAAGCGAGATACAATTAACCCTACAGAGACCCCAAATACAAATAGGCTGAAAATTCATTTAAACTAGGTACTATTTTATAAAAATGCAACTTTATTAAACTTTAAGTAGGAACAATATTAATGAGAACAAGATTAACATTTAGTTAATAGCTCATCTTAAAACCAAAACAAGTCTTTCGAAAATATACTAAAAATCAATACAATAGGCTAGATGACTAAATTTTTTTTTTGCTTTAATAGAAGCTCATTCATATAATAAACAGATAGAAAAAATCGGTTTTCGAATAACTATAAAAACAACCAAGATATAAGGTATTAAAGATTTTTCTCCATCTCTTTCTAGCAAAACAGCAATTTACAAGGAGTTTATATGGCCGTACTCAACTATGACCTCACGGTTGATGTCGGATCTCTCTGTCTAATCGCCTTCAAATTAACAACTTAAAATTATTTTATCTAATGTATTTCTAAGCAGATTTTAATTCTAATTTCACAGGACTGCATCTTTTTCCACTGTATTTTAATATTTAATGACGAGACGTAAAAATTTGAATTCAGTCATCATCCCAATTATCTCGAATAGTATTTTGAATGATCGCTGCAAATGTGTTTATTGCATTTTAAGCAAACAGTTGACGTTTTAAGATACTTTGATCTTGGGAAAATCCCACACCGCAATCGTATTTTGAAAATTTTGGAATCTTCACTTGGACCAGGCGTAGCAAGATCATGATTTTTTTGTAGACGTCTTTTCAGTGCTCTCGGAAATGTTGGTATTTGCAACCTTGTCTGACGAAAGGATTTTGTCAAAATAACTGCTAAATGCTTGCAAATGCTTTTGGACTGTGTACCTATTGTTAGATTTATAGTCTATGATGATTGGTGTTGTATACCTTAAATATTAATCGACTATGCTAAGACATATTTTTGATATGCTGGCAACTTTGTTCCTTTTTTTTGATTTCTTTCTTCCTGTCTGTCATCGGACTGGCCGGACGCATTATTTTAGCTAATAAGATTTGTATTTTATTTAAAGTGCCGATTCGCTTGTATACATTTTATTAGAGTTAATAAATTGTTTTGCAAGTCGTCTGGTGTTTGACTGTGCCTAATCTCCGTTTACCTGCTGCCACTCGATTAAGCCTCCTAAGAGGTTATGGGCCCAGCAACGTGGTATGTTACAAAAACGGAAAATTAAGAGCCAGTGTTTGGAAATACTTAATCGAATTCTTAGAATTGCGTCGGATGCCGAAATAAACCTGAGAAGATTGAGGTAACCAATTTAGAGCGAAAATTGTTGGAAAATGGCCGCGACGGAACAGTCGGTCGGCCATGTGGGCCGTGTCACGACCACGTCTCATGCGGGTCACATTGAAAAGTTGGATGGCTCAAATTATTACAATTGGAAATTCAGCATTAAGAATTTATTAGTGTTGGAGGGTTTGTGGAATTCGGTAGAAGGCCGTGATGAGGATGCCAGCAACCAGCAGCGCGCCCTAGCCCGTATTTGCCTATCTCTTCAGACTCATCTTTATCAATATGTGAGAAATGCGAAGACTCCTCAGGAGGCGATGAATAATCTTTCTGTGGTGTTCGAAGACAGCGGCTTATATCGCCGTGTCCTACTCTTACGGAAGCTGCATCGCATACAGTTCTGTGATTTTAATAATATGGCAAAATATATTGATGAAGTGACAACTCTTGTGCAGCAGCTGCATGATATAGGACGGAGTATAGAGGATGCAGAAGTAGCCGAAATTCTCCTAAGCGGACTGCCCTCCGAGTATGATACTCTGGTGTCAAACTTAGCTACAGCAACTGTCACCAAGCAAATCACTAGTGAATTAGTCAAGTCTAGACTGTTACAAGAATTTTCTAGAAAGTCAACATTATGCAATGAGACTTCTTATGTAGCAAAGAAAAATTTAATAATATGTGATTTTTGCAAGAAGCAGGGACACACAAAGCAAAGATGCTACAAGCTTAAACGACAGAAGAAAAATCAAGAGAAGAGCAACCTGGTATCTGCATTTCTGACATCAAATCACAATGAAATGGACTTCTACCTGGATAGTGGTGCAAGTAACCATATGGTTAAAGATGAAAAGCTTTTACATGAAATAAAACCATCTTGTTCATCTGTAAAGGTTGCCAATAATCAAATCATTAAGTGTCAAGGAGTAGGAAATTTAAAATTGAGTCTGAGTAGTGAGGTGAGTCCATTATCTTTATCCAATGTTATGTACATTCCACAATTGTCTAGTAATTTAATTTCAATTTCAAAATTGGTTGAACAAGGTTACTCAGTTAATTTTAATAAAAAAGGTTGTTTAATTTATGACAGAGGCAAAACCACTAGTAATCCTATTGCATGTTTTGCATGTGTGAAAGGTCTTTATAAAGTAAGTGTGAGTGTCTGTGTAAAAACTAACAAAACTGACTTGCCTATGGAGCACTCTTTGTTCCTGAGTGATAGTCAGGAATCACCGAGCGCCGCAGTAGCAGTTTGCTCAAATACGGAGCTGTGGCACAGACGCCTGGGACATTTGAACATCAAAGGTATGAAACAGTTACGGGAAGGTGCATGTGGTGTTATGTTTCAGGAAGAATTGAAGAACTGCATCCCTTGCGTTCAGGGGAAGATGTCGGCCGCATCTTATCCCAAGGAGGCAAGTCGAGCTAATGAACCTCTGTCACTGATACATACAGACGTCTGTGGACCGATGCCAGAGCCAAGCTGGGGTGGGGCAAGATATATTGTTACTTTTACTGATGACTACACACGAAAAACTTTTGGCTACCTGATGAAGCAAAAATCTGAGGTAATGACCCATTTTATTATCTTTAAATCATGTGTTGAAAAGCAGTTGGGATTATCTATTAAGATTATCAGATCTGATAATGGTGGTGAATATTTTAGTAAAAAATTTTCTGATTATTTACTAAAGGAAGGCATTGTACATCAAAGTACAATCCCTTATTGTCCACAACAAAATGGTGTTAGTGAGCGGCTCAACCGCACATTGATGGACAAAGTGAGATGTATGCTCATAGAGTCAGGACTATGCATGAGGTACTGGGGAGAGGCAGTTAAAACTGCAATATATCTCAAAAACAGATCTCCCTCCGCAGCCTTGTCAGGTTGTGTACCTGAAGAGCTGTGGACACGGTCTTCAGTAGATCTTACTCATTTGCGTGTCTTTGGATGTCTGGCTTACTATCTCAATCCATCCCAAAAGCGACAAAAACTGGACCCAAGAGCTAAAATGGCTATATTTGTTGGATATAGTGAAACCTGCAAGGGTTACAGATTAATTGAGCCATCTAAACCTACATCTGTGATATTGTCTAGGACTGTGATATTTATTGAAAATAAATTTTTCAATTTTAATAACAAAGACTGTGATAATTCATATTATTTTAATATTCCAAATAGTGTTAATAGTTCAAATTGCAATTTAAATAATGAGAATAATGATATTTTAGAGAATAATGATATAAATAGTAATAATAATTTATCTCAATCTTCAGATGCTGGCAGTGAAGGAGAGTTCTGCACAGGCAGTGAACCCGAGCCCGACTCCGATGAAGAGTCTGCCGATGACGAGCGCCTTAAGCGCTTGACGTCGTCTGGCCAAGCTTCCGGTGAAGAGATGGCAGTTGCGAAGGAACCTTTGACGCGGGTGTCAGGTCGCTCTGTTCGTATTACACGTCCACCACAAAGGTATGGAGAATACGATTACTCGATGTTGACTCGACATGCTTTTGAGGAACCACAGTCATATGATGAAGCTATGACTTCACCACAGCATCAAGATTGGTTAGCCGCCATGCAGAGAGAATATGATTCATTGATGGCTAATCAGGTATGGAAACTTGTAGATAGACCTACTAACAAAAACATAGTTAAGTGTAAGTGGGTATTTAAGGTCAAGCATGATTGTGATGGTAAATTTGATCAATTCAAGGCACGTCTTGTTGCTAGGGGCTTCACCCAAAAACGTGGTATTGATTATAATGACACTTTTTCTCCTGTGGTTCGTCATTCATCATTGAGAATTTTATTTTCATTGGCTAATGATATGGACTTGGAGATAGATCACCTTGATGTGACAACTGCATTTTTAAATGGAGATTTGCGTGAAGTCATTTATATGGAACAACCTGTAGGGTTTAATAATGATAGTTTTAATCAAGTTTGTTTACTACAGAAAAGTATTTATGGTTTGAAACAGGCTAGTAAAATGTGGAATGAAAAAGTAAATAAAATTCTTACTGAAAATGGTTTTAAACAATCTGTATGTGAACCTTGTATTTATACAAATATTGTTAAAAATGATATTGTCATAGTTGCCTTATATGTAGATGATTTTTATGTATTTTATTCTAAAGAGAGTTTAATGAAAATGCAGTTGTTAACTATTTTGCAAAAGGAATTTAATGTTAAAAACTTAGGTCCATTGAAAAATTGTTTAGGCATGAGAGTCATAAGAAATAAAGAACAAGGTACTTTATGTTTGGATCAAACTGAGTATATTAAGAAATTGTTAAAACGATTTAATATGGAAAATTGTAAATATATCAGTACACCAATGATGTTAAATTCTAAATTGAACTCTGTTAATGTAGACACACAATTAGAAGAGAATGTTTATCACTACAGACAACTTATAGGTAGTTTAATGTACTTGTCAGTGTGTACTAGACCAGATATATCTTTTGTTTGTAGCCAGTTGAGCCAATTCAACAGTAGCTTTGATAGATCTCATTGGCTAGCGGCCAAAAGAGTTTTACGGTATTTAGCCGGTACCATTAATTACTCTTTATGTTTCATAAAAAGTGTTAATTTGGATTTGTTGGCGTATACCGATGCCGACTGGGGTAATGACATAAGTGACCGAAAATCATATACTGGTTTTGTCATAAAGCTGGGGAATAACTGCATTAACTGGGAATCACGAAAACAGAAGTGTGTGGCACTGTCTAGTACGGAGGCCGAATACCTTGCTATAAGTGACGTATGTAAAGACTTATCTTTCATAAAAAGTTTACTTTTAGAACTATCTTTTAAGAAAATTAATTGTACAGTTTTTAATGACAACCAGAGTGCACAAAAACTTTTGCAATGTAAAGAATTTTGTCATAAGAAAACTAAGCATATAGATATAAGATATCATTTTGTAAAAGATTTAATTAAAAAGAACTTTATTTCTGTAAAGTACCTTTCTACAGATGAAATGATAGCAGACGTGTTAACTAAACCTTTATGTAAACAAAAGCATTACAGGTTTATTGATAATATGAACATTCGAATGACACCTAATGATTCTACATTGTAGAGTAATGACACTATTTATGATGTTATAATAATAACTTTTCTTTTTTTTTGACTATATTGTAAGGTATAAGGGGAAGTGTTAGATTTATAGTCTATGATGATTGGTGTTGTATACCTTAAATATTAATCGACTATGCTAAGACATATTTTTGATATGCTGGCAACTTTGTTCCTTTTTTTTGATTTCTTTCTTCCTGTCTGTCATCGGACTGGCCGGACGCATTATTTTAGCTAATAAGATTTGTATTTTATTTAAAGTGCCGATTCGCTTGTATACATTTTATTAGAGTTAATAAATTGTTTTGCAAGTCGTCTGGTGTTTGACTGTGCCTAATCTCCGTTTACCTGCTGCCACTCGATTAAGCCTCCTAAGACCTATTGTGCTTATAAAATATCAAAGAATTTATAGCCGTCACATTGAACAAATCTATACTAATACTAGCTTCCGCCCGCGACTTCGACCGCGTGGAATAGTTACTTTGGGCTAACGCTAACTTTAACCGGCGACTGAGTAAGTACTGGGTCTTATAATCTTATATCATGTAGATTGTAGGTTATTCTCAAAAATAACTTAACTAAAGTTATTTTAAAGTACTTCTGCGTACACTATATTTTTAGTTTTGTTTTCTTTCGGCAGAAGTAGATAGCTAACTGGGGCCACCGCCCTTCCCCCTTATGACTGCCCGCCGTCTTTGCACATTGTGCGCGCAGTACTCGATCATTATTTTGCTGTGATGTTATTTTAAAACTGCGATATCTCCTAAGATATTCATTTAAATCGAATAATGATGAATATAAATGAATATCTTAGGAGATATCGCAGTTTTAAAATAACATCACAGCAAAATAATGATCGAGTACTGCGCGCACAATGTGCAAAGAGCTGATTTTACTATAGCATTCATTAGTGTATAGTTGGCAGCAAAACCATAGCCCTTGATTTTTTAACCGACTTCAAAAAAGGAGGAGGTTATCAATTCGGTTGTATTTTTTTTTATGTTTGTTACCTCATAACTCCGTCATTTTTAAACCGATTTCCAAAATTCTTTTTGTATTTGATAGAGTATACTGCAAGGGTGGTCCCATGGTCACCAAAGTCAGGATCGGATGATGGAATCCCATAGAAAATCGAGGAAAACACTAAATTAAGGTTTCTTTCACTAAAAAGATTTCATTCACTAAAAAGTTAAAAATATTTTTTTTTTACAAAAAATAGAACCGACTTCAAAAACACTGAAAACTTAAAAATAATCTTCTTCTATATTGAAGTCGGTGACAAATTTTAACACATTCTAGGAGATCATAGTTTGGCGCCGACTTCAATATGGAAGACGATTATTTTTAAGTTTTCAGTGTTTTTGAAGTCGGTTCTATTTTTTGTAAAAAAAATTGTCACATAATATGAACAGAGAGTCATATTTTTTTTGAAGCCACATAGTACACTTTATTCTTGGCATAAAAATTCAAAAGGATTTCTTTTTTATTTGTACGAAGTGTACCTACTAGAGTCAAATATTGATAGTAAAGTCTGTGCCAGTTGAATGCTTGTGTAAGAATTATCTGTAGTTACATTTCTTTCGGATCCATAAGTAGGTTCTGTTAGACGTAGTACTGTTACTAATAGGAAAACTAATACTTACTAGGCAACAATGTGTATAATTGTGTATAATCCTACTAATATTATAATAGTTCATAAATATTGAAAATATACTATACAAAAAATGTGTTTTAAAATAGAAAAATATAAGAAAAACTTACATTTACGCTTGCGTGGGGTCAAAATGACCCCAACACTATCACAGAGATACAACCATTTGCAGCAGCTACTTGGCGGCAACTGACGTTGGAGGCGCAGGTATGTTGGGAAGATACCTGCCCCTGTAGCACGTCCACCAAAACACGATATGATAAAGCGATTTATCGCGGTGAACTGTCAAAATACGTCGAAACCCTATTGTATTTTGACTGTTCGCCGCGATAAACCGCTTTATCATATCGTGTTTTGGTGGACGTGCTAGGGGGGCTGGACCGATTTGTTTGTAACTTGAAAGTTGTAAAACTTATACGCTTGTAAATGCGTTCTGGAGTCAGCTTGACCCCACGCGAATAATTAAGGGTCAATAAAATCCAAATACTAAAGATTAGGCTGTATGGACTAAGTTTCCTTTGCCTTCCCCTAACAGGGACAAAGTCACAAACGTATAAAGGGAAGTTTATACGTCTTTGGACAAAATTGATAAATTAAGAAGTGTTTTATAAGCATAAAATAATCCATGTTACAATGCAAAAACTTCATACATCATATATGAAATTAGAGAGAAGATGCTAGCTCTGAAGTGCAATGGGTATGATGTCAAACAAGAAGTATACCTTAAGTATAGGTAAAACCTATAAGGTTTTATATTATAGGTTTTACCTATACGCTTCTTGATGTCAAATTGATCTGGACTCCTAGGCATATTGGTGTAAAGGGAAATGAATCAGCAGATTATTTAGCAAAAACAATAGCTCGGAACAATTACATTTCACATAAATCAATAATGCTACCCGTGACGGAACATTTTAAAACAACACATCAAAAACCAGTGGACTATACAAAGGAGAGGAAGCCTCGAAATTAAAGGAAAATGGCTAGGTGAAGTTATGAAAATGAAGATAACGGGAAGATCCTGGTTCGATGAGAAAGAAGATCTGTGCAGATTATTTTACACTACCATAATGTCGTCTACGTTTAGGTCACGGATTATTTAATGCCCATCTGCATGGAATGAAGCTAGTTGCCTCACCCGAGTGTACTCACTGCCATCAAAATATTCAACACCTTAATCTCATATTTTTTGAATGACGTGCCTTCAACTTGCAGAGAATTATTTTTATTGAAGACGCTCATTAGTTACAAATCACCCGATAAAATGCCACAGGATATGAAAATAATTTTGCAAAACAGTAACACCTACAAGACCATACAATTACGTCAGCAGAGGCGCGTTCAGGGCCTTCGCGCGAAGTACAACTTTTCGCTCTAACCCCGTTCAATGCCTTCGAGCGTGACAACCGGGTGAAACAACCAACCCGTTCAAGACCTTAGAGTGTCGGCGCGAGTTACAACCGAACAACCATCGAATTTGATGGTTGTAAAACGCTCTGACGTTTATGACTGAAATACTCTTACGTGATTGGATGATATTGGCGGCCATATTCTATAATGTCATCTACTAGAATCAGAGAGAAATAAAAATTCAAGTGAAAGAGGAAGATAAAAGATTTGGTTGGTGCAATCCGTTCTACGCCTTTGAGCGAGTTAAAAAACAACCGGACAACTACACCCAGAGGCGCTGAACGCGCCTCAGGCCTATTCTGTAACTTCGGTTGCTAACTAGAACTGTCATTTTTGAAAGGAATTTAACATCCATTGCTGCTATTATGAACGCTGCCGTAACACATGAGATCACTAAACCAGTAATGGATATAGTGTCTTTCAAAAATGACAGTTCTAGTTACCAACCGTAGTTAGCGAATAGGCTAGAGGCGCGTTCAGGGCCTTCGCGCGAAGTACAACTTTTCGCTCTAACCCCGTTCAATGCCTTCGAGCGTGACAACCGGGTGAAACAACCGGCCCGTTCAAGACCTTTGAGTGTCGGCGCGAGTTACAACCGAACAACCATCGAATTTGATGGTTGTAAAACGCTCTGACGTTTATGACTGAAATACTCTTACGTGATTGGATGATATTGGCGGCCATATTCTATAATGTCATCTACTAGAAAGAGAGTGAAATAAAAAATCATGTGAAAGAGGGAGATAAAAAATTTGGTTGCTGCAATCCGTTCAACGCCTTTGGGCGAGTTAAAAAACAACCGGACAACTACACCCAGAGGCGCTGAACGCGCCTCTGCTGAGCAACAATTAACCGAATTTTAAAAAAATACAGGATATCCTAAATAGTGACGATGGCTGTATGGCTATGCCTAAGTGAGACAAAGATACAAAAAAAAACAAAAAAAATACTTTGAAATTGACATTTGACAATAATAAAAATTGTTTTGTTTTCTTTCTCTTCTACAAACAAAACGAAACGTCTGTGTTCTGTGCGTCTGATTTGTTATAATTTGTTGTATTACAGTTGAAGTTATAAATTATGTTTTAGTATTGATAACAGCTTTTTCCTTTTATCTTTCTTGTAAAGTTAACTCCGTAAATTTATTTTTATAGCGTGTCCATTGGTCAAGATGAAAGAGACAAAAATGAGCACTCATCTCTCAGGTGGACGATTAAATGTAGCTTTAGTACAAGAAACTATGAGAAAAGAACTTCTAAATCTCTTACAACTATGTGAAGGGCCTAAGGTGAGTTTTCTGCACCCACAGAATAATAATCTAATGAGTTTCCATTTATATAAACAAATAATAGCATGCAAAAGAAATAACTAATTTTGAACAGGAAAAATAATAAGTAAAACTTATATCTTTACGACTAATAAAATGTATACAGTGATATTTGGCTCATTAATTTAACGTTTTTCACTCAGGTTACGATATGGGATGAATGGTTAGCAGGGCCAGTGGGTTTGGTTGCCCAATACTCCCTGCTGAAAGAGCACGAAGTTGCAGACATGTTCCCCCTGAAACCTGGCAGTCTTCCTACCATATCCGTGAAGCACATTGTATTTATTTCCAGACCAATACTATCGCTGATGGATGTCATAGCTGATTACATTACATCTTTGAGGTACACTTTTGTTTTATGAACATTGGTTAACACAGACTTTAATGTCAATTTATCAATAGTATTAGGATATTCTTACATGGCAGTGGTTAACTTGGAGCCTCACCAGCAAAAAGGAGAATAGAATGATCATAATATCTATGCGATTCACAAACTGACAGGAGTAGCGTGGGATCCTTAAAATTTGGTATAAAATATTACTTTTAGAAAGTTATACTTCTTATATATATAAGTTATCTTAAGTTTAAAGTTATCTTCTAATATATAAAAATCGAATGTCACAGTGTTTATTATCAAACTCCTCTGAAACAGCTTGACCAATTTTTATGAAATTGTTATGTAAATATAATCACTGAATTAATCATTTACATCATATAAATCGTCCCTTTTACAGAACAAAACAGAATACTGGAGTGGAATTCCATTTATTCTTTGTGCCAAGAAAGAGTCAGTTCTGTGAGAATCACTTATCCAACCTTGGTGTGCTTCAAAACCTGTCTATACAAGAATTTAGATGTGATATCTTCCCTTTTGAAAGTGACGTCATATCATTGGAGCTACAAAATGACTTCAGGTAAAAGTACTTCTTTATCATACTAGGATATGGCATTATTTTAACAATCATATGAACTGATCATTCCACCAAAACTATAAAGTTTAATGATTGTTTTTATCATCAAATAAATCTATGATTAACCATTGATCTTATCACTTACATAGAGAAAACTACTTGGAGGGTGATCCTACTTGTATCTACAATTCAGCTCAAGCTTTAAGGACTATTCAGCAGCTATATGGTATCATTCCACGAGTGTTCGGTAAAGGTGTTGCAGCTAAGCAGGTTATTAAATACATTACTAGTTATTGACTGTATCAATTAATATATTTTATGTCAGATTCTCATTTTGAATGTTTATTTTTAAGAATGATATTCAGGATTATTATATTTGCTAACATTATTTACATTAGTTTCCCTTTAGGGGCATTTGTTTGATTTAGCTTGTATGTTCATTCTCAGGTTTGGGATCTATTATGTCGCCTGAACAAAGAGGAACAAGGCACAGGACCAAAAGGCTCCACTACATCCTGCATCGACCACCTGCTGTTGTTAGACAGAGCCATAGACTTCACCAGCGTCATGACCACACAGCTGACTTACGAAGGACTTATAGGTTGGTGTCACACACACTAAATAAATGCCTTGAGTACTTCGCGTGTCAAAAAGTAAAGTAATACTCATCTTTTGAGGTTCTGTCACTTAGTCCACGTTCTACCTCATTGGCACTGGCCATCAACCAAAAAGAGAAATGTCTAATCTATATTTATAAAAGGAGAAGTTCCCATCTATAGACGCACGCACAGCCTTAACCGCTAATGGTAGAAACATGAAATTTGGACAGTTGTTTTAATTCAAAATGCGGACGCACACTAAGAAGGGATTTTAAAAAATTTTAACCCTAAAGGGATGAAATAGGGGTTGCAAGTTTTTATGATTTTTTTTAAAATATGCAACGATTTTGATAAAACTTGAGATTTATACTCTTAAAAACAATCCATTGAACATGTGTTCCATGGTTTATTGGAATTCACCCCCTTAGGGTGGAAAATAGGGGTTGAAAGTTTCTATGAAAATTAATCAAAATCTGCTCTAATTTCTATCAAATTTATTATTTGAGCTCCTAAATATAAATAACGTCACGAACACATGTATGGATTGCGTAAGTGAGTGACATAATATCCGATCAGGACACGCGTGTACTAAGGACGTCAGTTCATGCGTTGCGTGTCCGTGGGTTGAAGTGGACGTTATCACTACTATTTCCATATATGGCGAAGCTAAGCCAACTAAGAAAGTTAAGTCCAAACAAGCAGAAAATTTTCTGCCCCTGTGGAAAATCGGACATACAGGGTGGTCTCAATCAACCGCGGTGATTTCGTTGAGGCGATTAAATCTTACCCAGCTTAAGGTAAATGTTTCTTTCGTTGATGATACAATAGGGATTATGTTTAACTTATCACCAGATATATTAAAATATAACAGTCAAAAATATTAAATGATCTCCAAAATTAAAAACGCATTTTAATGTGAAATTATAACCAACATTTTTACATCTTACTATCATAGCCTATTAAAGCAAATGACTCCAAACAAATCATTGTTAACCCAAAAATAGTTAATGAACACCAAACTATTAACCACATTTTAATTTAAAATGAGATGCAAATATTTAACATTTTGTTATCCTATTAAAGTAAATTACGCTAGGTAAATAATTATTTACCCAAATATAGTAAATAAACACCTAAAGTTTGACCCTTTACTATTGTAAAATGTTTACTAAGGTCTGAGCTTTTTATGTCTCTAAATTGATTAACCACTACCAAAAAAAGGTTAAAAAATAAAACTCATACAATTTCAATAATCCTTTTATTAAAATTTAAACAAACATAAAAATTCAGTTATCTTAAATACTAACTAATAACAAACATTTAAAAAATCTTAGAAGAATCTGTCTACTATACTAATATTATAAAGAGGAAAGATTTGTATTTTTATATGTTTATATTGAATAAATAGGCTCCGAAACTACTGGGCCGATTTGACAAAATGTTTTACTAGAATATTTTCCTACGGGAAAATATGGAACTCCCACGGTAAAAACGAAGATAACGCAGGCGCAGCTGCGAGCGGAAAGCTAGTCTGTGATAATTTTATGGCAATAATATTGGTTTATCTAGGCAGAAATAGCGCTAAGATTTGGTGATCATTTACTTTATTTGGTCTTTGAATACAATTTGCAGTGCAGTCGTGACTCAAACAGCTAGAACTATTGTAATTTTATACTTTATTTTTTTTGTGTGAACTACATAACTTTGGTTAAAATTAAATTTTTTGGTGGTAATTATACTTAATCCCATACAATAGGGGTACCTATTGTATCATCTTCAGTGTTAAACGTTTTCAGCACCTTAATAGATGACTACTTTTGAATGCAGACGAATTGTTCGGGATCAAGAGCTCGACTGCCACGTTCCCGGGGCAAAAGTTCGTTAGCGCCGACGACCCTAACCCCGAAGTGACGGCGCGAGAGAAGAAACGCATCATACTGAACTCGAGTGAAGAACTCTTCGCCGAAATACGGGACTGCGATTTCGCCTTGGTAACTTGCGTCGTGATGAAAATGCTTTGATTAATTTATCACATAGTCTAGACCGTTTTGTCATTATACACCGTGTTTGGTTATTAACCTATCAAGCCGAAGTTATGGCGTCATTGAGACTTCGAAATTGTAAAATTAATTTTGAAATCCCCCATACAAATAGCTGGGTCTGTGAGAAATATGTATGGGGAATTAGAAAATTAATTAACAATTTCAAATTTTCAATAACGCCATATATCTTTTATATGACTATATTAACATGGGTAGGTTTTGAGTTGATACGGTATTGACCAAAGACCTTGTATATAATAGCCATTATTTAAATATAATAGCTATTTAATCACTATACTGTAACATGTCGTACATAGCACAAGAGGTTAAATGAAATGTTGCATAAAGATCACTCGCAAATAAGATGCATAGCGAATCAAACACTCGCGTGTTGATTTATGCGTTCTGTGTGTATTAGAGAATATATATTTTTTTACGATTTGCCAAGAGAGTGTTTGACCACAATCTCGCCTGATGGTAAGCACCGATGTAATCTAGAATGTAGGATGCTCTCCTAAACTTGCCTGTTCACTATATGCTTGAAGGATCCCAGATTATAATTTTATGCCAATATAGATTTAAAAATTGACGGACCATCTGCAATAAAAAGTAACTTTAAAGAAATTAATACGCTGTTAACGCAATGTTTAATGTCCTTTCACTACAGGTGGGTATGGCTCTGTCGAAAAAGGCCCGAGTGATCAAGTCACAGCTAGAGGAAAGGCACAACGACAAATCTGTGCAGGAAATCAAACAATTCGTGTCGCGGTTGCCTCAGATGCTTGCGAACAAACAGTCGCTGGCCACTCACACGGCAATAGCGGAGTACATAAAAGAGGTAGATTGCATAACTACAAAACAAGGTCATAGTATAATTAATCTGAAATGCTTGAGAGAATATTGCAAATCCCGAAGACTCGTATACTTTGTCGTGTTAACCAAGTGTAAATGAATATAGATAAAAACAAAACACGATTAATGCACGCTTTCTATGTTTAAATCAGGGGCTCCCAAACTTTTACCCTATGCGCCTCACCCAACATTATGCTAAAATACTACGCCAACCCTAGGGGCCGAAATGTGGAGTCAAGAAAATTAAGCAAACGATGAAAATATTGGCGTGTTTAGTTTTATTCAAAAGATAGTTGCAATGTGTCGCTGACTTCGCATAGGTGGCACCGTCCGCGTCGCGCGAATTTAAATGAACAGTTTTAATAATTATTCTTTATTCAGTTTAATTCTGAAGCAGCTCGCGGCTTCAGAATTAAACTATAATAGTATAATAGTTACTATAATAGTTTATAGCTAAATAAGAATTATAAAATGTTTTCTTGATTAAAATTAATTATTACTTATATCTTATTTTTGGAAAACGTGCGCAGCCATGATGTTATCTGTGGTGTGTATACAAAATAAATATTACGAGTAAAAATCGATTTGTACTTGTGACAGACTTCACGAAATGGAGTCTGGTCATATCAAAGCATGCTTGTTTTCTTTGCGTCTAATCCTGACTTGCTCTGCCGAATTTCGGAATGCAAATACTTCGGTGTAAGTACCGAAATAAACAAAATAGTGGTAATAGTTACAATTGCTTCCGATTTAAGAATTACTAGAACGTGACCACAGTTCATCATTGTTTTTTTTTTTGTAATGTGACGTCACAATTATCAATATTGCATTTCAATTTCATTGTCAAGCTATACATATTGACCTTTTTACCCCTCTCCTGTCGCTTGTAATAGCGGCGGTTTTAGTAGTGCAAATGTAAAGTTTAAGGTGGCACTTACTGTACTAATAATACAGCTATATTGTTATTGGAGTCACTTACCAACAACTTCACTGTAAGTGAGTAAATCTTTGCAGGCAACGGATCAGTTCGATTTCCACGACCTGATACAGTGCGAGGAAGATTTCCTCAACTGCATAGACAACGAGAAAGTTTGCCCATTCATTGAGGATCTCATGGCGAAACAGGAACCAGTTACTAAGGTAGTTTACTAAATATTATTAGCATTTCAATTGTTTTATTCATATTACTAAAAAAGAGTATTGATGTGAATCGACAAACTTGGTTTCGAAATACTAGAAAATGAATTTATAAACTTGACATATTTCTGACCATAAGAATCTTAAGTTAATTAGATACTATAAGTTGGCTATAATTTCAACGTGTCCCAACCTCATGGAAGACAGCTTTAGTGCATCCGATCCCTAAGAAAGGTGACCGCTCGAATCCGTCCAACTACAGGCCGATCGCTATAACCTCTTTGTTTTCAAAGATAATGGAATCGATTATCAACCGCTAGCTACTTCAGTATCTTGCTAGAGGATCACCTGCTGCTTAGTGACCAACAATACGGCTTTCGTAGGGGTCGCTCTGCTAGTGATCTTCTAGTTTACTTGACACATCATTGGGCAGAGGCAATTGAAGCGAAGGGGGAGGCACTGGCAGTTAGTTTGGACAACGCGATCGGGTATGGCACAAAGCGCTCCTCTCAAAACTTCCTTCATATGGGCTTCCCGAGAAATTATGTGGATGGGTCACTAGCTTTCTAGCAGACAGAAGCATTAAGGTCTTGATTTATGGTGAATGCTTAGACTCACTGTCTGTAAATGCTGGTGTCCCCCAAGGATGTGTGATTTCACCTACCTACACTATTCCTTCTGCATATCAATGATATGCTGCAAATCAGCAGCATTCATTTTTATGCAGACGACAGAACGAAAGACACCTTCTATAACGGCCGTGCGAACTTTTCTCGGGAAAACGTCATTGAGTGCCGGAATAAACTTGTGTCTGAAATTGAAACTTCATTTGAGAAAGTCTCTAACTGGGGTCAACTTAATTTAGTCCATTTCAACCCCTCGAAGACACAGGTTTGCGCGTTCACCGCAAAGAAAATGCCATTTGTCGTATCTCCTCGCTTTCAGGGCTATCCCCTAACTGCCTCAGCCAATATTGGGATCCTTGGTGTCGACATATCGAGCGAAGTCCAGTTCCGTGGCCACTTAGAGGGTAAAGCTAAATTAGCTTTTAAGAAGCTTAGTGTGCTTAATAGATCGAGACAGTATTTCACTCCGGCGCACCGCCTTCAGCTTTACAAGGCGCAGGTTCGGCCTCATATGGAATACTGTTCTCATCTTTGGGCTAGGGCACCCCAATACCAACTTCTCCCACTGGACCGCATTCAACGGAGAGCGACTCGAATCGTCGACTGCCAGGAAATTTCAAATCGGCTTGATACTTTGGCGCTGCGAAGAGATGTCGCTTCGCTATGCATCTTCTATCGTATTTATTACAGGGAATGCTCCGAGGAATTGTTCGGACTTATACCTGCCGCCTCTTTCCGCCATCGTTCCACGTGGCAAAAAATCCATGCCCATCACTTAGATGGTTGGTAGTCCACAACTGTGCGTTTCTCTCGAAGTTTCCTGCCTCGCACAGTCAAACTTTGGAACGAATTGTCGCCTGCGGTATTTCCGGACCGATACGACCTTCAAACTTTCAAAAAAAGAGCGTATTCCCACCTCAAAGGCGGGCAACGCTCTTGTAACTCCTCTGGGGTTGCGGGTGTCCATGGGCGACGGTAATACTTACCATCAGGTGATACGTATGCTCGCTTGCCCCTTATCCCATAAAAAAAATTACATTGATATAAATCATCACATAATATGTTCTCCCAAAAAGATTAAAGAGGTGTATTAAACACTCACTATTTGCCAGTCTTTCCAATGTAATAGAGTTCTAGTTTGTTGCCACTTTCTGGTCACTAATTCCAAAGTCCGAACTGCTTCTGAGAATTTCCTAATCAGAAAGAAAAATTCAACTTTTGCTCAACCTGGGATGTCAGATGAGCAATCACATTTCTGACGAATTGGTTAAGAGTCGAACCAAAGACAGATATTGTCTCCTGTCATTAGTACCACTTGGTAGTGAGTGCCGTCTTGTTGGAATTAATCAAAAGCAAACCAAGAACTTAAAATGACCACAACAAAATGCACTAATACAAGTATGTGCTCGTAATACAAGTAATGCTTATCTACTTTTGAAGGTGGCTGTCTTCAAAAGTAGACAAGCATTTTAAGCAGATATAGTATCATGTCACACCAACTATTCCTTATGATTAGTATGGTTACACCTATATTGCATTGTTAATAGTTGGTGTGTCATGGTACTAAAATGGTTACCTACTTTTAAAGCCGGCTGTACATAATAACAAGATACTCTAGAGGAGAGCTATTAAATTCCAGTGTTTCTAATCCTTTATCCTAGGTGAGGTCACACATACAAAGGGAATCATGGCACTCATATAACAATATAATGATAGTATAGTGGCACTCATATAACAATATAATAAGACATAATGGGAAAAATTTTATGAACGCAAATCGCATGACCCAATGAGGGCATGATCTAGGCATGACCCAATGAGGACATGATCTAGTAGTACTCGAACTCTCCAGTGCCTTTTACTCAGATTTATGAAGAGAATATTGTGTCCGTCAGGTTCTACGGTTGATCTGCCTCCAATGCGGAACCGGTTCAGGGCTTAAACCAAAAGTGCTGGAGTACTACAAACGGGAACTGGTCCAGGTATACGGAATGGAGACGTGGCTTACGCTGTGTAACCTAGAGAAGTGCGGATTGCTCAAGCCGCAGTCGGGCACGAGGCAGTACACTGTGCTGAGGAAGGTCAGTGAAATTACTCTTATTCCATTTTTAATGAGGACAGAGAAATTCTGAAGTTCTCGGCCTTCATCCCACCTGATGGTATGTGACGATAAGAGTCAAGATGGAAGCCAACTTCACCCGAAGACCGCAGCCAAATAACATCGTGTTTCATATGTGCTGGCGGCGTCAAGTTTTTGGTAGAGCGCTGGTGACTTTTTTGCAAGCGTCCGTAGACTACAGTAACTGGCGAGACTTAATTTTGTAACAGACATAATACTCGTATGTACAGTAAACTCCCATTCAAGCTTTACATTTACACTACGAAAATCGCCACTATTACGAGCGACATAAGAACGGTCCAAAGGTCAAACAGTATAGCTTGATAAGGAGCTTACTGTACTTTTATCGATGGAAATTCTGAAAAAGTTCATTTCGAGAATAGGATGTCATTTGAGAAAAGGACGTGCACTAAGACGCACTTAATATCAGGTGCCTTATTCTAGCGGCAATGCATTTATGGTGTGTCAATAACTCAACAATAGCTTTGCTTTTAGACAGTTATTGTAAACCGATAAGTAACTAAAAAAAAATTAACGGGTTGCACTCCGGGAGTGCCGGCAGAAGTGAAAACTTAAGTATTAACGTTGTGCGTTTTGGATATTTTGGAATGGTTATGGAATAATTTTGCACGAATTGCTTTAATTATCAGAATAAAAGTACTATCTTTTATGTGGTAGAATACAATATTTATTTATTGCGCTATCGTACACAAACATGACAATTTATATTACATTAAAAAGTTTATCCCTCAGAAAAATCAACTTCTGTTGTAACGTTGTGCGTACATAATTATATAACTAGTAATAATGAATCAAAATATTTACAATTAAATTAAAAATATGATCAAAACAGACATTAATATACTACTTAAAAACGTAATTTTATAACAAGTAAATAATATTTAATTTATACTAACTTACCTAATTAATATTTACAACAAAATCAAATAAAAGCACAATTTAGATTTTTCCTAACAAAGTAAATAAATTGATTAAAACTGTCTCAAGTGACGTGTGACTTCCAGTACTTTTGCCAGCCGCTATTGCTCTCGGCCGGCTTACGTGGACCCCTCACCGCACCTCGACAGTTCCTGCGGCCATTTCAATTTTAATTGGTCTTACGCATTTTCGATCAGTGTCACGTGATCCTGACGCGAGTTTATCATTTTTTACCCATTACAAAAAAAGTGTACAACGCCGCTAAAGAAGTTCTCACTTCAAAATCTGTCGCTATTGACTCACCAAGAAATTGTAGTACGAATAAAATGCACTTTGCACACAATTAGGAAAAAAGTGACCAAAATATAACAACATTGAGATGAGCAGATAGTCCCCTAGTAGGCGGTAAGTTATTATTACAGTCCGTAATGAACAACACAAAATTAAATCAATTCTATTTCAGGCCCTGCGGCTTACAATGGACGAAGCGGAGCTGGATGCCAGGGAGAAGAGTTGCCTGTCGAGCAAGTTCACGCCGCTGACGGTGCGGCTCAGCGAACACATAGCCAAGAATAGGGGCTGGTCTGGTGAGTGTTTCATTTAGCGCAAAGAGCACAAACTTGGTAAAGAACTCTCCGTAAAGTGTAGAACCCTAAACCATAATAATATGGTAGGTACATACTATTACGCAAAAATTGGTATCTTATTTGGAAACAAGGGGTCTTATTTTTAACCTCTGGATGTTATATACACATTTTGCCCTCTTCCCTGCGTACTTTCCTACTTACGAATCTCGGAACCACAACATAGCGTACATGACAACGTGTATACCGTCATAACTCTAAAGCGCGGAGCAGACCAATTGCGTGCGCGTGCAGGCACTAGTTGTATTGTAGGAAGTTCTATGGGCGATGTCAGATCGGCTGCGTGACGTGTGCGTGGCGTAACATTTGCTGCCACGCGCACGCAGAGCTGCATCTCGTTGACAAACTGACTGCGTGCACGCGCGGAGCGGAGCGGCAACGTCGCTCACGTGAGAGCTCTGATGACGTTGTATTATATGATGTTTGTTGTTGGATATCACACTGAGCACTCACGTGCACGCAAGCGTCAGTGCTGCGAGTATGCACGCACGTGCTTAGTTGTATTTATTTACAAATAATGCCATTGAAATTGCTTTTCCTCGTCGTGGATAGGAATATAAAAACAAACGAGCTCAAACGTGCTTCTTGACATATGAAAATACCAATAAAAACTATCTTCATAAGACTCAAGTCCTAAACATAGTGCATGATATTCACTGCCTCTCCTCTCTTCTTTTGTTTATATCATGGACCTAAAGTCTGGTCACTGAAGGGAGACTCTGTACCAGGGTCGTCTGCTTAGGTACCTCCGTCTTACCTATTTCTGCCGCAAAGCAGCAGTGCTTGCATTGCTGTGTTCCGGTTTGAAGGGTAAGATATGGCAGTGAAATTACTGGGTACGTGACTTTACATCTGATGTCACAAGTTGGTAACGTACACTGATGTTCTTGCGGGGGTTGCAGTTTTGCTGCGAATCTCACAAGAGCCACATCCATTATAGGTGACTGTTACCACTTACCATCAGGTGGGCAGTTTGCTTGCTTGCCAACTTTCTGCAATAAAAAAAAGACATCTAAGTAGTTACAGAATTTACTTTACCTTCATGATCACTAGCATCAAATGATACGATGCTGGTATTTCATCAAAATATGCACAAAATCTGCTATCATATTCATTAATCTTCAGATTTAGGACGATGGGCTATGATTGGATGGGTTCATTTTGGATGCACGCTACGATGCACTTCAGACACAAATGTAGCAAATCTTCTACAGAATTTTTATTACTAGCCATGGACTTCAAAATCATGCCACTCTTACCCAAACCCCTCTATTTTGATTGATCTCAAATTATTCTGTAAATTAAACTAATAACATAAGAAAATATTGATAACATTTGAAAAATTTGGTTAAAATGGACTACAGGTACCACCTCACACAATGTTCGATTATACGAAATATATCCCAGTTCTACTATCTACTCCCGTGGCGCACGTATACTTGAAATAAAATGAGTCAGCAATTGTATTTTATTACCCTGTATTTTGTTACTGATTCTGTTTTTGACATATTTTTTTATGTATGCTCTATACATGCGCGTGAATAAGAAATACTTGAAGTAATACAGATATGATGTGAATAATAGAAGAGAACATATATAACAACCTCAAAAAATGTCAGAGGCACAGCAGAACAGGAATGATAATAATCAGATAAACAGATTCAATACTTTCTTGCCAACAACATTTAAACTTTACCACGGTGATGGTATATACGGTAGACCGACTTCATAGAAACGGTCCAAATACGCGCTATACCGACGCGCCTCGATCTGGGATCGCACTTGGATTGCATAGCTACAAGGGCTGTCACGAATGCAGTTCGCCACAGCGCATATGCACGAGTCAAACGGAGCGCACGGTCGGTAAACGAGCAGCCCTATCGCGGGCCACGCACCAAGCGATGCCGAGCGGCTGTAGGTATAAAATTTCAGAGGGCCGAGTCCACATACTGTGTTATACTATTACCGTGCCATTACTTTTGTTACAAATTATTTGAGCTAAGATTCAACTTATATAAAATTCATTTTGGTTTCCAGATATACAAGATGTGCTCGGATCACTCCCTGGTCCTACTGTAGACGAACTTCAGACCCTCCAGCCCCGCATGGCTCGTCGTAACTCCATATCAAGTGACAACTCCTCATCGCTAGAGAACCCGCGCGTCATCGTGGTTTTCTTCATTGGTGGCTGCACATACCAAGAAATATCAGCTCTTAGAACAATCAGCCAACAAGAGGACTTGAATGTCGAGTTTGTCATACTAACCACGAAATTAATCAATGGAACAACATTTATTGAATCCCTTATGGAAAATGAATGAAAAAACTAATTCAGTTGTTTCACAAAGAAAAAATATTGGACGATAAGAAATATATGTTATGTATGTAAAATTTTATGTAAGATCTTGTTACCAAAGACATAAGTTAATAATTATAATTTGCTAATAAGATAATTTGCTTTGCTTTAATTAGCTAATTGGAAGCAATTTGTAAGCTATCTTATGTTTATAGCGTTATTCAACTTTTACTCTGTAATAATGTATTTATATAATTTTCCATCAATGTGGTTCAGAAAAGACTAGACACAATTTCAGTGTTATTACTTATAATCTTCTTCTTATATATAAAAATGATACGCTGTGTGTTAGTCTCGCAAAAACTCTGAAACGGCTCGACAGATTTCTACGAAACTTTCTGTGTGTATTTGGTTAAGTCTAAGGAAGGTTTAAAGGTAAAGTTGGATCCGATAGGTGATGCTGTAATCGGGCAGGACAACATCTGCCGGGCCCACTAGTTTTATATATTTTTGTAATGAACAAAAATGTGAAATTTATGCTTAGTGGAATTAACATTATATCAATTAATTATATTTTTGTATCATATATTTTTATATTTTTGTTTTGAATATATTGTAACCTTAAGTGTAGCAGCACTATAAAACAATATTTAAGTGAAATGTTTAATATAAGAGATGTAATAAAATACTTATAAAACCATAATTTGGGTTTATTAAAATTTCATATTGATAACTTGCATATAATATAAATTTCATTTTGATCCATTTTAAATAAACTTACAAAATTATGCATGCTTACTATCTATATATTACAACTTTAAAGCTTCAGCATAATAAAAATAATGTGTACACAAAATACATAACATGTAATGTTATGATACTCTCATAAATATTCATTACTTGTGTATTTTGTGACATTAGATTTCTTTGGTGTTACATAACTGACACCAAACTTTTTCCCTAAAGCGACAAGACTATCGTTATCATAACCTACCTCCTCTTTATAACATCTTAACATCAGAGGCATAACTGTATCTAAAATAAACCTGAAATTCTTTTGTGAGTAACTAGAATCATTTCCTATGGAAAGTGTAAGGCGAGAGTTAAATATAGCACAGATGCATTCATCCAATACATCCATCATATCTTTTGTAACAAGTTTGAGGCCAGCCTTCTGCACCAATATTACAGATTGCGCAAACCATATTGTACTACTTGATAAATCCACCCAGGTTTCGTTTATCACATACTTAGCTAAAATAAGGCCCAAATTTTCCATTTGAGACAAAAATTTGTTAACACCAGCCTTTGTGTGCATATTTACAGGAGTCCATTTATCATCCAAAACTTTGGATTTCATACAATCAACAATCTTTTCTTTGTATTCTCTCAATGCTTTCGATATTGGATTTCTTAAACAACTGTTCATTTGAAACCTTAAATCTAAACCAAACTCACAGAATAGTGTGCACTGCTCCCGTAGACTCTCAACGCACTCCAACACTAATTCTAATACACAATGTTGTGTAAATACTTGTTTTATTACTTGACTCATTAGTAATCTAAGCTGCATGCTAGCCCAAACAACAAAAGCACTAAGTTTGTTTTTAGGAAATAATGCAATAAATTCTGTTAAGGCATCGCTAAGTGAGCAAAAGAAAACCTCACCAACCTGTTTTACATAAGTGTTTATAGACCCTTCTAACTGTACACCTTTGACATGTACCTTGACAGTATGACTACAAATAGCTAAAAATAAGTCACAAGCTTGACTGGTCATGTTAAACTTATTCAGTATGTGGACAGGTTGGCGGGACGATCGTAAACCACCTCGTGGACTCCAATTATGAGTAACATCTAATTCTTTCAACAATATATCTATAAGCACTTTTTGTTTCTGTTCAATTTTCTTAATTATTTCTAATCTTTGTGGATGATTCTTATAATCTTCTGTATTTAAAGTTCTCTGAGCAGACACCATCAATTCAAAAGTTTTCTGGAAATGTCTTTCTACAATAAGCACATCCAATTCTTCAGTTACATCAGCAAGCCAATCTGGTAATGGTGTTATCTGAGGTGATGGTAATTCTTCAACTGATAAACTTGGTGAATCCAAGGATTCTGATTTGGGTTTATCGAGACCCTCTTTTTTCTTCTGTTTGATATTCTCTTTCTCAACATATAATTTTTTGGCTACATCAAACTTATCCAACCAGTCCTTTTTAACTGCAAGACTATTGCACTGAAATACTCTTGTGTCTGGGAAGGCTAACACTTTAAAGGCCTGTTTAACAGTTCCCAAGTCTTTGACATTCACAACTGCTAATGTACTAATGGGATAACTACATTGAAATTTGTATCTCATTGGACCACGACGATTAGATATCCAAGAGGTCAACATAAGGCAGTCATTAAATAAATAAACACGCATTCTTTGCAGGGCAGTGTTCTCTTCAGAGTCTATTTCTAACAAATCACCTTCGTGTAATAATGTCCTATCTGGAACATCTAATAAGTTCATACAACCTTCAATTTTCTCTGATATCAAATTAAGCTTACTCTTTCTCTGTTCCTCGTTTCTTTCAGCTTCCACATCCTGATTATCAATAGATTCTCTTGATAAAGCGTTTTCGTTACCTAAAATTGACACATGAGATAAAGTTGTGAGCACCGTACGTTGTTCACTTAGCAAATGGGACAGCTTGTACATTTCAGCTTCTAAGTGAGATATTTCGGTGGCAGTTTCAATGAACTGCATGTAGTTTACATAGACATTTTTCTTGAGGGCACTTGCGGTTTCTTCAGCTAAACTTTGAATGTTCTCCTTTTGCTGTTGAAGCTCCTCCCCTCCGACACAAGAGCGAGCTAACTCCCTAACATAGCGGTCAGGAGAAAAATCTAGCACGGCAAACTTTTCCATGTTAATATCCGACATTTTGTAGCTTAATATTTACAGTATTAACGAATAATTAATAGTAAAATTCGTAGCTTTCTCATTATTCGTTAATCGAACAACAAGGACGTCTCTCAATCAACCCATCAAACTGAAATGTCAATGTCATTTTAATAATATATTTTTATTTATTGGCTACTGGTCCTTTAGGCTGTCATTTTAATTCAGTGACAATTGTGACCGTTTTAAAAAAGTTCTAATCTACTTTTTATTACTGAAATCTACCGCAATGAAACTATTTTTTAATTTAAACTTTTAATAGGATGGAAATAAAACACGGATCGATTTATTATTTTTAAATTAGATTCATATATTATTGTCCTTACAGTTTTTGCTTAATCTAATAATATTAAAATCGGATTCAAAGTGCAATTTTCTCCACTATCAGGAATTCCTTGTTTTTTAACCGAATTCAAAAACGGAGGAGGTTGTATGTTACGCGATTGCGCCGCCAATTGTGGACAGATTTTCAAAATTCTTTTTGTATTCGATAGAGTATCCAAGGGTGGTCCCATGGTCACCAAAGTCAGGATCTGATGATGGGATCCCGTGAAAATCTAAGAAAACCCTTAAATAAGGTGTGTCCAACGTGTTTTGTGTGTATGTTACGCGATTACTCCGCCAATTGACCGCTTTTCAAAATTATTTTTGTATTTGATAGAGTATACTCCTAGGATGGTTCCAAGGTCACTTAAGTCAGGATCTGATGATGGGATCCAATGAAAATCAAAGGGAAACGCTGGTATTTAATTTGGCTTCCTTTCACTAAAAAGATTTCAGACAAAAAATATTAAAAATAAAAAATATTTTACAAAAAATAAAAACCGACTTCAAAAACAATGAAAAGTTAAAAATAATATAAGAATAGGTACAGACAACATCACACTCTATATTGAAGTCGGTGACAAATTTTAAGACTTTCTAAGAGATCATCGTTTGGCACCGACTTCAATATAGAGTGTGACGTTGTCTGTACCTATTCTTATATTATTTTTAACTTTACAGGGTTTTTGAAGTCGTTTTTTATTTTTTATGTAAAAGCAACGATATGTGGGTAATCTGGGTATTTAAGAAACGATTACGATGGGTAAAAACATAATGTCTTTACCAAATTCACTTGTGGAAATGAACGACACTTGTTTGTATTTTCATCCTTTAAACGTTTTTTTATTCTTCGTCGGTTTCATGAAATCTGAACCTGACATTTTTTCAAGTTGCAACACTGTACAATGGTGGCAATTCTGTTGGCACTAATTCGATTAAACTAAACTAAATTTAGTTTTAGTGCTGTCAAATTGTATTTTCATTTAAAATTTTCGAACAAAAACACGATTTGACAGCACTAAAACTAAATGCCAACAGAATTGACACCAATGTCCCTTTACGGTTTAGTTGAACATGGCGATTTTAATACTTTGTAGTAAACTTGTTACTTTGTAATTTAACTTTCGGTTTTGGTACAGAAGCACAAACCTGAGCAAATACCTATATGAGGAAGACGAAATTGTAAGGGAGCATGGTCATGAGGTGTTGAGAATTCCTCTATACCACGAGGTGCTGAGAATTCCTCTATACCATCTTAACCTTATACTTAGAGGTCATTATGGAGTTTAAGCAAGCACAAAGCTGCAAACAAAAACTGTGTCTGTGTTTTTTTATAAAAGGTTCATTGTTGGAAGTTCATTGATACTAAACAATAATATTTAGTAAAAAGTGATCAACTCCGTTTGTTCCTACTATAGTCAGTATTGCCACGATAATATAATAGTATATACAGTATATGTCGATTCGGCCCCTCTGAGATTTTATACCTACGGCCGCTCGGCATCGCTTGGTGCGTTGGCCCGCAATAGGGCTGCTCGCTTCCATGATTACGTTAAGAAGAAACACCAAGGTCTAGAAAATTTAGAAATAGGTATTTCTAAAATGTATTGCTGTCGCGCTGTGCCCGATCAATCGTTCTGAGCGCAATAAAGAGACAAATGCAGCTCGGACCCAAAATACCTATAAAAAGTACACAAAATATACGTTTCGTAGTCCCCTGTTTTCTCCGCTAAAACTAGACCGATTTAATTACGTTTTTCGTTAAAAATTAAGGAAAGGCTTTAGCTGTGTTTCTGTTTTCCTTTCTTCGTATAATCTCAAATTTGGTCAAATTTATTTGCTAGATTGAATATAGCAAAAAAACAGGCCAATTTTTTAGGTTTTTGAAGGCTTATTTCTCATTTAATAATTAACTTATTAAAAAAGGAAAAGTTGGAACATGCTAATAGTGGCCATTGATTATTTTGGAAAAAATTGAACAGCTATTGTCATTATCCAGGAAGGAAACAGGGGACTACGTTTGTATGGAAAAACGACCCGTACGATTTCGTCTTAATACTAAAGGCAGAAACAAACTGTTGTGTCGTGGTGTGTTGTGACGCGTCAGAAGCCAATCGGTTTCATACATTTTATATGACTAGAAACACATTAGCGCCACGGCACGGCAACACACTGTAATAATCACTGTACTTGTTTAATAGCGATATTAGTATTTTTACTAGCGAAACGTAGCACGCGGGCACAGCTAGTTTCAAATAAAATTCTTTGTCGCGTACTGTCGGACCTCCAGCATAATATGGCTCGTCGCTGCTCGCCAAAATAGCGATTTTGGACAACGGATGCGGCAGTTTCTATACAAATTCATCTCCTCCGTTAATCACTTCTTAGCAGAATATACTTATAGGTATCGCAAGAAGACCCAAAGCGTGCGCTCCAAATATTTTACAACTGATATTAATAGAATAGAATAGAATATTTATTCCTAAGAGGGTCAGCCAGCTGCTGTATCGCTGCAAAAAGTCGCAGTTTGTAAAAGACCATCTATAGCAAATAAATATATTTAAAAAATGTTACGTTTACTACACTGAGTTGCTATGAGCTGTTCCACTAGTCCCCCCCACGTATCCCCCCTGGTGGATAATAAAGGATTTTTTTTCGACCCATCTACCGTTGCGCCAATGGTAAGAAGGAATAAGTTCTACTTTTACCAACCGATTTGTGTCTAACAAATAGCAATAAGTTGCTAATAGCACCCCACGACATATTATGTACCATCCAGGTTGATTATGATGTCAAAAGCCAAGTAAATACGTAACTTTAAAGTTAAATACATAGCAGTTCAAAACAAATCTGCGTTATAAATGAGTAAATTACATAAAATTCAAACAAAACCTTGTTGGGCGCACTAACACCTCAAGTAGAGTTAAGAAATCAAATCACATGAAATGTATTAAAAAGTTATTTTATTCAACGTAACTCAAAACTCAAACATAATATAGGTACTTTTAAAAGCAAAAGTTTGTATTTACACAAGATTCTGCGTTTATTTCTACACTTATTCTTATATATATGGCATGCCAGTTTAAAGCACAATAATGTCCATATATTCACCCAATTGATGTTTATTAGTACAGTTATTTTTGTAATCATTTCGAAATAATTTCATTCATGTTCGTTATTTCGATTCATGTTTCAGACAGGGCATGGATGTTGGAAACTTATTTCTATATAGACACAAATTACCGTAAATTGTTCAATACATTGCATACTTTAAGTATATATCAGAAAGCTTAATATTGATTACTTACATGAATTTGGCACGAATATATGAGTAATTCAATTTTTTGACATTGAAAGCTTCATATGGCAAACAGCTATTATGGCGAGCAGGGAAATTGTACATTTTAGATATGTAATCTGTGATTTTAGTTCCAAATTATTTTTCTGCTTTTGTTTCTTCCTTTTGTTCGGTGGCTGGTTCTACGCTGATCACGCTTGGGGGTGGGACGGGTGCCTGTTCATCATCGTTGCTAGCTTCGGCCTTAACCTCTTCTTCGGTGAAATTGCCGTTCCTCTTGTACCTGTAGTAGCGAGTGGACGCGGCGACCGACCGTGACTCGTAACAGTTCACTAAGGCATCTCCATTGTGACCTGGATGGAGATAAAAAAGAAAGGATTAATAAAATTTCATTTGACACCTTCACATTTTATAAAAAAAATACAATATAAAATACAAAAAAACCAATAGTAAGGTTTTTTGTCTAATGGTTGTTTTGCTTCTATTATTGAACTCCTTTTTCATATTTTAAGCCCCGAAATGGTGATTGAGCACTTCATCATAGTCAATCCTAATGGTTGGCCTATTAAATATGACTGAGTAATCATTAGAAGTTATTCTTTTGTTGTTCATAGAATGAAACGTGTTATCTAAACAGGAAATTTTTTGTCCAGAAAGTTTCGCCATATCCATATACAAAAACTTAACACATGTTCGTCGTCACAAACGCCCTATGTATAAAATCCACTATTTTCAACCCATCCACCTTGTTTATTTTACTACGGATGCGGCCAAAGCATCCATAACAAATGTCTACATGCGGCAAGTACAAACACGTGTCGCATATTGCAGAACACTGTATAATATAACAAGACTAAACGGCTACCTGAAGGGCATGTGCAGACGGCGAGATGTCTTCTTGCCATACAGACGGCACCCGAACCGCACTGCGTGTTGCCAAGGCATGGGTCCACGCATTGGTAGCCCACGCACGCCAGGTGGTCCGGACACTGGGAGTCGAGCTCGCATTCACCCTGTGTAATAAAAATAATTCTGTTATTTAGTTGGTTAACCTTAAAAAAGTAGGATAGTAATTCAATTGTTATCATTTTAAATTTAGACCTATACAATATTAGCTAAACCACCCTTCGTTTTAATCAATGTTTAAATTCCTTCTTGCAGGTCTGAAATTCACAAACTTTTGAAAGTTCGTGACAGATAGGTAGGTACTTAAAACATAATCTTTTTGTATCGAAATCATATTTTACTGAAATGAAGCTTCAACTCCAAAGAACTTATAAGTATATCGTCTAGATATCAATATAACCGTATTTATTGATAACATAACATAAACTCCTCACCCTCTCGCAGTTGACAAGCGCGTTTCCAATATATCCTGCGGGGCAGTTGCAGACAGGTCTCTCAGCTCCGGTGCGGTCATGGCCCGGGATACACTTGGCGTTGGTACCGCAAGGGTTGGGTTCACATAAGTCACCTGCAAAGTAACCAGTGGTCTAGACAAAGTCACTTAACACGTGTGTTGCCTTAATATTAGAACGTTAATATATGAAAATAAAATAATTTAACGCGTTATGCTACGTTATACAGGTATCCTAGAAAATAGCTTTAGCTAGAGGTCTCTCCAATTGATAACTCACGGGAATATTCAGGGACGCCAAAGACCAGGCAAATAATTAAGGATCATGGCTCTAAAAACTGCGTTATGGGGTGGAAATAAAAGATCTTTTTTAATGGATACAACTGGAAAATTACGGATTTGTATTATGATCATCATAGGATATTCCGAATAACAGGGTTATAAGGTATTCCGAACATCTAATGGAGCCGATTAGTAAACGAGGAGTAAATAGAATTCATTGCAGCGTGATAACCGGGAATAATTAATGAGTAATAATTAAACTTAATATTAAATTATAGGTTATAATTTGTATAAGGTCATGTGCTGGCAAGATCAGACGAACGTGCTTACTGGGACAAATTAGAATTATGTAAAAGGACCTCAAGGACTCCTCGTGTCAGTTGCTTAACTATACCATACCTGCTGAGGCCCGTGGCAAATTCTTTGGCCCTCCCAGTAAAATCGAACCACGTCTTTTGTCTTGAATGTGTTAACATCTTAATGATTAGTTTGAATTTGTATATGATATTTAGTTGTGTCTCATTTTGATTGATTTTAAGTACATAAAAAATATAATTTTGAAGTACCTACTTAAGTGCAAAATTATGTTAACAATGTTATTAGATTATTTCTGAGTTCGCGGCCTCTTGGACCGGGGCCCTCGCAGGTCGGGGGCCCGTGGCATTTCGCCAGTCCTGCCACCCTATAGTTAGGCCACTGCCTCGTCTAATGGTTTTGTGAAACTAACGCGCTTCGAAAGGGCGACAGAAGGTGAAGGGGTCGCCAGTCATGTTGCGCGGGCAGGAGCAGACGGGCGTGAGGCCGCGCAGGTGGCACTCGGCGTTGACGCCGCACGAACCCACGCACGGGTCCACGCACGCGTTGTAGATGCACGCCGGCTTGTAGCTCGGGCACTCGCCGTCGGACGTGCACTCCGGCGTGCAGATGCGGTACGCATCGCCGTGGTAGCCCTGCAAATGATTCATACTTATTAAGTTTAATCCATACAAATTATTTTTACGCCGTATGTAAAAAAAAAACAGAATTTAAATATGTAATTCAGTTATTTTCATTTAGGATATCAAAGAAAGACCGCTGAGAAAAAGTGCAATAGACAAATAATTTTAAAAAAATTAACGACAAGGTAATTCTTGACTTTGTCTGATGAAAAGTACCAAGGCAACAGGATGTATCAGAAGGTCGCTTCGCACTCTAGAGCACATGCAGATGATATCAGGATTTATGAGGAGGTGCCACTCACGTTAGGACATTTACAGACGACAGCGGGATGTAAGAGGGGGTGCCACTCTCACTAGGATATTTGCAGACGGCATAATCCATAATTTGCATAATGGATTTCTTAGCCAAAAAGTCCCTAGGCACCATAATGTATTTGGAAGTCGCCACTCAACTTTGGACACTTACAGGCGGCGACAACATATAAGAGAGGATGCTACTCTCCTCGGGATACTTGCAAACGGCAACAGAATATAATAGAGGTCGCCACTTCGTCGAATTGCAGTTAGCTACAAAATGTTTGAGGAGATTGTCTGTCACTTACCCTAATATACATATTAGGAGGTGCCACTCACCCGAGGCAACTTTCAGACGGCAACAAGATATATATGAGGAGGTGCCATTTACCCTAGATCACTTTCAAACGGCAACAGGATGTATAAGGAGGTGCCATACACTCTAGAACACTTGCTAACAAAAACAGGATATATTAGGAGGTGCCATACACCCTAGAACATTTGCTAACAGCAACAGGACGTATGGGAAGATGCCACTCACTCGAAGACACTTGCAGATGTCAACAGGATATGTGTGGCGGTGCCACTCACCCTAAAGCACTAGCAGACGCTAATGGGATGTGTGAGGAGGTACCACTCACCCTAGGGCACTTGCAGACGGCGCGGTGCGCGGCAACAGTCTCGCAGTCCGCGTTGACGCCGCAGTCGCTGCATGGGCTCGCGCACTTGAAGTCGCGACACGACTGCTGCGCGCCGCATTCGCCGTCTGACTCGCACTCGTGGCGGCACCCAGTCAGAGGACTACCCTGCACGCGAATAATCACAGTAAAAATGCTGCTTATAATGTGGAAGTCTTAAAGCAATCGAAACACGCCGTTACAGTGCCAACTAAGTTGGCAAATAAGCATACTGCTCACCTGCTGGTAAGTGAAAACCATAGATTTAGAGTAGGCTAGATACCACCTGTTGCCCGGCGCAGCGTGCCCCGAGACGCCCCGAGTTTGAGCAATGCTCAAACTGACCGCGCTTCTACTTTAGTTGGCATTAGAGTCCTGTGGTTGAAAACGTAAAAATGCCAAATTGCGCAAATTATAAACTGTAAAAACTCTTCAAAAGTAGTAAATCGTGTCAATGGAGATGTATCCTATCATCGGTAAGTAACTTTGTTTCACAAATAGCTGTAATTCATTTTAAAATCAATTATTTATGATTTGTTGTGATATTCGCGTGATACTACTGCGATAAATTCGTATTTGGGAATGTTGATATATTTATTTTACATTGCGGGTTTGGTTTTGAAAGACCACCATCGGGTGTTTTGGCCGTACGCAATAAATTTTAAACGAGAGAATCACTTCAAAGTAAACAAGTTTTGTGGTACAACGGCTTTTATCATTCGTCTGTCAAATTTTGCGATTAGTGATGTACAATGGTTACTTTCAAATCGATTCAAGCAATCGAGCCATCAATTCGGTTTAAGAACGACCAATGAAAATACATTTTCGAATTAAGTATAGATAGGGTATGATAGTATTCAGTTTTCCAAGCGATCCCATTGTAAAAAATAAATGGATTGAAGCGACAGGTAATAGAAATTGGTTTCCTTCACCACACAGTACAATTTGCTCAATCCACTTCAATAAAGAGGACTATGTAATCAGCAAAAAGTTAAGACGATTATCCGGAACAGCATATCCGAAAATTTTGGTGCTGAATACGACACAAAATGAAGAAGTAAGTGGATAAGTGTTCTATGCTAATGACTAGTGACATATACCTGCTACTGATAATTATGACATTTATTAGTAATTTTGAGATTCTATTCTATTCTTTAATGAGCCTACTTGGTCAAGTCTGAATCAAGTGGGCTAAAAAAGAAATAATATTCTATGTTACAGAAAGTTTACCACCAACCAACAACAAATGAAAATACGACATTTTCTGATTCAACCAGAAAAAGGAAGCTGTTACAGGTAATTTAGGGATCAAACACAATTTGTTACATTCTATCAATTTTATTATAGTGTGAATGTTTGTAAGTGTGTCTGTGTCTCAATGTTTGTTAATGTGGATGACGGATTTGGATGAAATTTGGCACACAGATAGTTTTTAAACGCGCATCGTCTCTCGTCGAAGTCTGTTGGTTGGCTCACTGAGCGAGCGCGACGCATCGCGCGTTGCGATTGAAACGATTCTTTTTATGTGTGTACTTCACTAAATGACTCGCGTGACGTCATAGTGAGTGGGGATACGGAGGCACGCTCGGTTCTCATACTATTTAATGAACAAGTGGTATCTAGCCTACTCTAAATCTGTGGTGAAAACAGTCACCTATAATACATATGGCTGTTGAGAGATTCGCAGCAAACTTGCAACCCCCATAAAAACCACAGGGTGCGTTGCCAACTTGTGGCATAAGATGTAAACTCACGGTACTTGCAATGTCATATCTTACCCTTCAAACCGGAACACGAACACGTGTTTGCAAGCACTACTGCTTTGCATCAGAAATCGGAGGTACCCAAGCAGGCGACCATAGTACAGAGTTTCCCTCAAGCTATACTATAGACTACTCCTTTGCATTAACTATTTACCACATTCTGGAGCATAAGCTATGAATACAGAAAAGTATAGGGCATATATTAATTATAATAATAGGGATAGGAAAAATACCTTCCTAACGAACAAGTATGTAAATTTTTACCCAAGCAAATCGAGGGTCGACAAAATACTAACCCTGTACCCCGGCAGACATGTGCAGATAGCTTGGTTGTTGGCAACGTGGCACTTAGTGTTGGAGCCGCATGGTGACGGGTGGCAGGCTTCCTCTGTAAACATACCAATCATTACAATAATAATATTTGGTATATGAAAAAAGCCGGTATGCTGCTAACAGTTATAGATAATCTAAAAAAGATTCAAGCTTAGCTTAGTAAATGTATTGTTTTATTTATCTGGATAATGATAATTGTTATTTCTATTTACCGGGATCAGCAATTCTGCATGACGAGAACGGATTTCCAGTGTAGCCGGCGGGACACGTGCACACGGGTATGTGATTACGCACCTAGAAATCGAAACAATAAAATTTTAAAATAAAATTTTAATCGTAGTGCAATAGGGTAGACGACATTTTTCTTTTGTAATGTCCGACATTTATGTAGGTTATTAAAAATATTGAACACATCATTTTATAATACAATCAAAAACTTTAGGCGCTTGATTGGTTTTGAAACGCCGTATGACGTCATCATCACTCAGAATAGCCTGAATGATGTTTAGCTACACTTGTGACCCTCGAGCCGTAACCAATTTTAAATTATCTATGTGCTATTTACCAATATCCAATTCAGGCGTTATTTCGTAATGAAGTAGCGGAACATCTAACGTTTAGGAGTAATTATATAATATAATTTGTGGTACTCACATCACAGTTCGCGTTTATACCGCAAGTACCCTCGCATGGGTTTACGCAGTGCTGGTTTACACAAGTCTGGGTGCTGCGGCATTCACTGTTATCTGTACAACATGAAAACTCAGTTTAGACAGGTATCGCTAACACAATATTAAATTGAAATTAGGTTAAAGAATCATCCATGCCGCAAATCACTATCATTTGGATTTAGCAATACAGTTAAGAAGTTTTGTTGCGACAAAGCGACAAAAATCTTTGCAATAATGTGACCTAAAGGAGTTCCTTTCCACAGAGGTTTACGGCAGCAGTCTATGAAGAAATGCTCTACCTGCCTGACCGACCACTCGCTGCCGTGAATACAGTAACGGGGCCAGGGACCATGATTACTTAGAGAGAGGTGCGGTATGTAGATAAAGAAAGATCAATTTTATCAGAAAGGTAGGAGGGGAAGGGGTGAGAAGATGGAATGAGAGAGCTATCGGGGTCATTTGAGGGCCATTATACCGGCTATAAGCCTATAAGGTCTCACACATATCAACTCACAAACGGAACGTAACCGTATATATTCGAACTACGGGACGGTTTTCTCTGTAGTGACGGCCTTGAGTTCGTCGCTGTGACAGCGCTGTATCCATGGGCTTTAATAAATCCATGGCTGTATCACAGTTTTACAATGCATTGTTATACTGTGGCGGTCTTATTAATAAAAAATTTACTCCTGCGGGCCTAGCACGGTGCGTGGACTATAGAAGAGAAAGTGAGTAACCCTCGTTCCATCTCGCTTCACTGTTATATGAGAGAGCGAGAAGAAACATGTTATTTGTCTCTTGTCCCGTTTTGTCCACGGTCCGTGCTACGCCTGCTGGATCATCCTCGGATTGTTACCCCGTGTTTTGTCTTATTTTGACATATGACAGCCGACATGTGCGGAAACAAGACAAGCCGAGCCCTGTATTACTTTTTTCATGTATAGTGAAAAAAGTAATACAGGGCTCGGCTGTCACTTTAGAGAATCGCCCCGCTGTTCAGTATTCTTTATATGAAACTCCCTACTGCATTACATGCAACAGCGATTATCAAAAGACATGGGGGAGGTAACGTGATCGCCTCGCCTCGGGGCAAGCTCATAAGTGGTCAACTTGCATTCCCTGCATTTACGGCTCGTCGTCCTCGTATTTTTACTTTTCTCCGTAGGTACCCGCGCTTACGTCATTTTATAATAAAAATAATACCCACCTTTCCGAGTTGATGTGTATAGTAAGTATGACCTTCAAATCCTATAATGAAGTACCTACTCACCGACACACTCGATCCTGATGCACTGCGCGAGCGGGTCGCCGGAGTGGCCGGGCAGGCAGGCGCACACGGGCCGCACGCTGCCGTGGATGCAGTGCGCGCCCACGCCGCACGTGTGCGGGCCGCACGTCACGGTGTTGTCGGAGATCGAGCGTCCGTGCGCGTACAAGTCCCGTCCGTACTGACTGCGCGGGTGATAGTTGTAGTAGCGCACTTGGGCTGGAAACAATTTATGATATATCGACCACAAACCCTTCAGTTTCATCAATTTCTTACTTCGCATATTGCCCGGTATACACTTGGTAATGGCCGGTATACACTTTGTATAGTGATTAGTAACTAAACACCGTATACTAAACAGTGTAGGAAACCACCTACTAATCACTTCACACTAGAACAAACAGTTATAAACAGTTTACTAAACACTTGGTGTTTTGTTCCACAACACAATAACAGCTCTTCCGATAAGAGTTTGATTAAGTGCGAATAAATGTGTTTTGAATTTGGAATTCAAAATATCATAAAAATGTAGATTACACCTCCGCCGTGGAACTAACAACGAGAATCCGCGACGCATAGTCAGGAACATTGTGGTAGTAAATCAATGGTCAGGAACAAACAAAACGGCGAATCGAACGCGAAGGTGTAGACGGCGACTAAGCAGCCCGGGCGGATCCGCGCGCAACATAATACAGCGCCATAGTTTACTACGAGTATGTACATAGTTAGGAACGTATAGGTATGCACTAAGATAAGTTTTTTACGGAACCCTAGCCCCACTCGCACTTAGCTAGTTTTTAAATTTAAAATTTTATACCACCGCGCAAAGGACAGGCAGTCAGACTAGACTGAGCAGATGGCTCGGTATAGAAAATTTAAATAACTTAATAAGACACACTGTTTTGATAAGACACACTGTTTTGACATGATCTTGCTGGCATATATTACAATAATAGACGCCAAATATATAATAATGATGAGATTCAATAAGCGTTAATTACAAAGTAGTTAAGTAATCGATAGGATTAGCGAGTCGACTTTATCAAAAGAAATACTCGACTCGCGCCCACCTTCGCCCAATCTAAATACATAAATTATATCATCGAAATAAAAAATATGTTGTATTACAATGATGTAGGTTATCAAAACAATCAAAGTGACCTTGGCAGCATCTTTAAACCTCCACCCACGCACTTTAATGTCTCTCCGTGTTTCGAACACCCATAAACGTAGCAGGTTCCAAGTTGGAATGATATCGACCAATTTTTTAATGAGCCTTTTTATTGCATACGAAATTGGCGCTCAAAGCTGTTGCTAAGGCAGAGTTAAAACGAGTAAACTTCCCCATTTTTGAATATTTATTGATCCAGCAAGACTTTATACCAACTTCATTTGTTATGACGTAACGCAAAGGTTCAAGTTCGAGTTCAAGGCTTTAAGTTAGATAGTTTTCAACTAATGTCATTTGATAATCTATTTCAAAATTTCAGCGTAAAATAAAAAAAATTGCAACAACAAAACAAGCTTTGCGCTTTCATAGCTTCGCATTTATTTTCGTTTCTCCCATCCCGTGAGAAAGATTATTTTACCCTAGTGAAGATAACCAAAACTCTTAACCAGAATGCTTTAAAAAGTCCCGTTGAAATTAGTTCATTAATTTTAGCGTGATACATGAAACGTTAGCAACGAACACTGAGATCATAAGGCAGAGATGACGAACCAATGACACAACAAGACTACTTTTATGTTTTTTTGTAAAAAAAATCACACGAACATGTTTAAAGGTTCGCCATCCCTGTTCTATTAGCTGCAAATTTTACACATTGCTGCAAAGAAGTCGTTACAGGCGATGAAATTACTGGGTACTGTAACCAGGCAATCATGCATCTTTTGTCACCAACACAGATGATATAATACTTCAGTAACGTACACTGTGGTATTGTAGAGGTTACAGATTCGCGACTCTTACACAGCCACGTGTACTAAAAGGCGATTATGGCCACTTACCACTAGAGTGGGTGTTTTTACCAGCTTTTAAACAAGAAGCCAGTAAGGCTCTAGACGGCTCTATCAAGTACATTGACGGCCAGTAAACAATGCCACGCCCACACAGACCACCAGCCCATGTCCTTCTCAATATCCATCAATTTACGGAACATAACATCTAAGTTGTGATTGTTTGTTATATTATATATGCATGCTCGTGTGGGTTGAGACGATTCCGCGTGGTCAAGCTGTAGCATGCGTAGTTTGCAAATTTTATTCGTAACGTTGTAAGTTGGCGAACAACAGTCAACAGTTGCAGGACTATAGTAGTGTCCATAGGCGTCGTAGGTATAACTTTTCGATGGGGTTATAATATAACATCCAGATTGAAGACTTAATTTTGTCTATTGTATAGCTACACTGAGAGAGAACTTGGAGGAGAACTCTATTCTAGGTATGTAGTGTACGTTGATATTTCAATGGGGGGTATACCCCCCCTCCCCCTTTCCTACACTAGAGGTAATGTAACCAGAAGAATGCTATACTTGATTTGTCAAACTTTTCCCAAACTTTACTTACTACTTAGAAACTGATTTAAAGTCAATAAATATTTCAATGAGATGGCAACTGAGGTAGTAAAAGAATATACGGGTAGGTGGGTTGTTCCAACAATTTTAATATTGCCCTATCGCATCGTGACCTGATGATATAAGGTCAATAAAAAGTATTTTCACGTCAAGATAATTTAAGAACTCTAAGAAGTCAAATATCAATGTATAATAAAAAACCTAACTTTGAGACAAAGCAGATAGGTACAGGATCGCGAATTCGCGACCACCCTAAAGGGAAACGCAAAACGCAAATCTAAATTACGTTAGATTTATTATAAGTAATTACTAATTACTTATAATAAATCTAACGGCCAGCAAGGCTTGTTTTGTCATCTTTTATTACTACTTAATTACTCAAAGCGTACGAACATACATTTACGTAAATAGATACCTACGTGTACATTTTGTCAATATGTATTTCCTAAATATACTCGTAAACTTTCCACAAAAATGGAAAAAACACGTGTGTTTTAAAAATAAAGCAGGCAAGTAACACAACTTATACAGTCCTATCTTAAAAGTTTCAAAAAAGAACTTGTGTTAATTAATAAGGGTCAATTTATTTACACCTCGTCGACCCACTTAATGAGTTTTCTTCTATGTCAACCCCTGAAAAACCGATTTCAACCCCAAGGGGTAGATATCGACCACTTGGGGAATCCCTGATATAAGAAACTGAATCGAATTTCGCAAAAAAATAACAACACTAGAGTGATCCATTCTTGAAGTCCATTCAAAACAAATATTAGTTTCTATTCATACACAATAGACTTAACACGTTTAAAAAAATATCATAAATTGATAATTTAAATGTGAATTAAAATAAACTTTATTGTTACTTCGTGTTTATCGTAATAAACCGAGAGAGCCATAGACCATATTTGTATTTACCGTGGGCGCTTGCGCGTGCGTCTGTTCTGTTTTGACGATATAAACACATACATACATACATACTATCTATACTATATAAAGCTCGATTATCTTTGTTAAAGACTCTGATTACATTGTTTGATTAAAAAAGATGACTCCGATCTCTCTATCTAATCGAATCAAACGATTTCACATAAACATTTTTATATCATATAGCTTTTATTTTGTAAAATCAAACGTAAGTAATTCGTATAATAATGTTATATTTTTCGACGACTTGGTCGCAAAATATTATTTTTTGTTCTAGGTACTTAAGAATGTGTTTTGGGGACATGAATATTTTCAGAAATATTTCCAAGAGTAACAAATACTTACTTTTTTCTTAAACTAAGACTCAATGACCAGTTATCAGCTTCTTAAATAAAATTTTTATTAGGTTTCATAATTTATATATAAACCATTCGGAATAAATTATCTAACTGATAGTGAAATGAAAATCCGTTCAGTAGTTTTTGAAATCATCGCGAACATACAGACAGATAGACGCGGCTTTTGTTTTATTGATGAACGTTCGCCAGGCAAGGCCAGTGTCTTGTCTTACATCGGAATAATTTTCATAACTTTAAATCGTAACACTTGGTTATACTTATACGTCAATATTCAAAACTCACCTTCAGCGCCAAGACTGAACAAAGTCAGCAACGCGAAGGACCCTATAAACATCCACTTCTCGCCCATCTGCAAATAAAATATCAGAGATAATTAAGCCAGAAATTTAGTCCTTTTTTTAAATCCACCCGAAATGCTACTGTTGTCAAAATAGTGATTGCAACTCGTAAGATCGGCACACCGGTAAAAAAAAACAAGATTTCGTAAAAATAACAATGAACAGTTTTTCTTTCACAAAGGCATAATACAATCTCTTGGCCTGCCTATTATTTTAAATATTTTTATATCTATACTATAACGTCTAAAACGTTCTATCTTATGTACCAACCTAACGAATTGATAAAGGCGCTTTCATAAAAAAGAAATAGCTTATTATGCTTTTAAAGAAAATAATATGAAAACTCAAGCGTTACTAAATTCATGAGAACTGAGCATAATTGGGCGACTTTATGCCTATTCTTGAGAAAATGTAAGTCTTACAACAATTAATCATACACGTATCATACTATATTGTGTCAAACAAACGTCACACATTCTACATCCATTTACGGCTTCAAACATCCCACCCAGCGTGGAAGGAATTGTTAATCAGACGCGTGCGGTCATCGCATCTAGCTGATATAGCCACAGAATAGATAATACTAGCTCAGCTGATGTGAAATTGTGAACCCATTGAGTAAAAATCAAGTGGAGTTGGAGTATGTTATGTAGGTATATAACTTAAGAGCGGCTTGACTGATTTGACAAAATTTTCTTTCTTTTTTTGAGTTTACGATTATCGGAATTAAATATGACGTTTCTAGAACGTACACCGAAAAGGCGTTCGCACCCACAGACTAGAAATACTACATGTTTGCACCTATCTTTGCTGAGAGGCTGGCATAACCATATTTCGCGGAATTACGGAAAATACCGAGGCATGAAACCGATGTATGTTGATACAGAATTAGAATTCGAGCTAAGAGTTAGATATTATAGATAAATTACGCAAAGTACATAGGTACATTCGGACTTATTTCCGCGTTGCTGTCCTACTATTCATAATCTTCAAATTTACTTTACCCGTGCGAAGCCGGGGTGGGCCACTAGTATGACATAATGTTCTACGGCACAAGGTTTTCGAGAAAATCCTTGTTAGTGAATTGGAGATTGCTTTATACTTTATACGATCTTTTATATGGATTGTTTCGACAACAAAGCGCCGTATGACTTTGTCATTCTACGTGTTTTGTTCGTCTCATTCAATATCAATGTTCTTTAAAATTCAAAATTATGCTACCAAATGGTGACCCTTTCAATTTTCAGTTTACTGTTTTCTTTACATCATCTATTCTTTGCATAACTTTCATTACCAGATAGTTAAATTTCATTCTTCTAATTCCCCATACATTTTTTACAGACTTAACTTTTTGTATGGGGGATTTCAAAATTAACTTTACAATTCTACATTCCATTAGTTTTATACGTCTATGCACATTGTATAATAATGTCAACACGGAAATAATTTTAAACACTCTTTACCTACTGCAACATTAAAATTGGAAATCACAAAATTTAAACGTTTTGAAACTCCTTAAAATATTTGGCGCGAAAATAACCGCCCACGGCACAGATTAAGTAAACACTTTTTTCAGATACATTGATTTTTTAAATAAAACGGAGCACAAAGCACAACACAACACTTACGTCTGTTCGTTTGTATGTTTACGATGAGGAAAACAATCCAGCAACGCGTACAGCCTCCTTATACTCGTTCGAGCGCCTACGCTTCCTAGCCGGGCATTTGCGAATTTTTATTCATGAATGATTAATTATTCACTCAAAATAACGCTTCTGATATATTTTTTTATTTATTTATGTGTTAATATTGTCTGCCACCATATACGACTACAATAGGTAGAGGTACTCACCTCGTTTTTAGTTTTTAACTGACTTCAAAAAAGGAGGAGGTTCTATGCTCGGCTGTATCTACGAGTATTCTCAAACGGTTCAATTTAGTACGCCCTGTTTGTTGTTGTTGTTAGGGGAAATTGGGTGATTGCATTTCACCCCCTTTCTATACACCGATTGAGCTGAAATTTGGTGCACACACACACACCTTTTAATTTTAATGACGTGGGCTGCAGCGCAACATGACTAAATATGTAAATAGCATTTAGTCTGACTGAACGCACATACAATTTGGATCCTGTTTCAAAAATATCCCTGTATAATAATACACGAAGAGCTTGGGTCTTTTTTATAAAACTTATACCTAAAGCAAACATTCACTTATGAAGGATATGTAGAGTTTGAGCCTAAGAGGATATAAAAGGAGATGAATTATGAAAATGACTCTATCACAATCCTAATTTCATCGTTTGGTAGAGTCATTTGCTATTTTGCTTTGTAGAGTTAAATGCTATTGTAGAGGATAGCGCCATCTCGCTCTCCCTGCGGTGTTAATACTATTTTATCTTTAACTAGCTGTGCCCGCGACTTAGTTCGCGTGGTTGTCGACAAATAACAACATGTCGTACATTTTTGTCCCGTTTCTTCAAATTTTTTGATTGATACTCAGCTCCTATTCCTATTAGTCGTCGCGTGATGTTATATAACCTATAGATAGCCTTCCTCGATCAATGGACTATCCAACACAAAAAGAGTTTTTCAATGAGATCAGTAGTTCCTGAGATTAGCCCGTTCAAACAAATTCTTCAGCTTTATAATTTTAGTAAGTAAGTAAACCTATACTCGTAGTATAAAGGTTTTCATGGTAGGAGGGCAGTTGTGCTTTGAATTTGGTCCGACGCATTATATCTAGAGTCAATGGGAATATTTTCCTCTGACTGATTGATTTTTGACTGATTTTTTTATTTAATTGAGGCTTAATGTAAGTAGCCACTCCCTATCTGTGACTGTGGCTGTACTCTGACAATTTGAAATGGTGACGATTTAAAATTCTGACTTTTGAAAATCTGACCAACTGAAAACTAACAAACAAACCGATGTCATTATAGTGATCGCTAATATTGTGGATCTAAATCATCTGATAAAATCTGAATTCTCAAGATCGCAGAATTGGTTCGTAACCAATAAAATTTTAATGTCCTGGTAAACCAAATCATAAACTTCACTCTATCAAAACAGTGAAAAAAATGTAATGTGTCAATATTGTAATACTGCAAATCCATTGCAAATCTAATTTAATTTATCGTTTTTAGGGTTCCGTAGCCAAATGGCAAAAAACGGAACCCTTATAGGTTCGTCATGTCTGTCTGCCTGTGTGTCTGTCTGTCTGTATGTCTGTCTGTCTGTTCGTCCGTATGTCACAGCCACTTTTCTCCGAAACTATAAGAACTCACTGTTGAAACTTGGTAAGTAGATGTATTCTGTGAACCGCATTAAGATTTTCACACAAAAATAGAAAAAAAGCAAGGGTTCTCTTCTCCATACATAGAACTGAAATTCAAAAAAAAAATTTTTTATCAAACCCATACGTTTGGGGTATCTATGGATAGGTCTTCAAAAATTATATGGAGTTTTCTAATATTATTTTTTTCTAAACCGAATAGTTTGCGCGAGAGACACTTCCAAAGTGGTAAAATGTGTGTGCCCCCCCCCCCCCTGTAACTTCTAAAATAAGCGAATGATAAAACTAAAAAAAATATATGATGTACATTACCATCTAAACTTCCACCGAAAATTGGTTTGCACGAGATCTAGTAAGTAGTTTTTTTAATACGTCATAAATCGTACGGAACCCCGGTTTGTACTATTTGAAATAATTGAGTGATGTATACACCTGTAAAGGCAATTCACATGCGGTCTTATTTATGCTCCTATCTCTTTGTTATATGAATATTGTGATATTGTTAATGGTGTGTCAAATAAATAAATCAGCCCCAAATTCCTCCAACCCAAAGAATTAAGCAGATGTAAGTAAACATATAAACTTTCACAATTATAGTAAGTTTTTATAGAGATCAAAGAACTAGGTACGTTGTGCGCTATTTTAGGTGTTGATTTCTGCAGAAATGACGTCATGTGCCGTTTCGTTCGTAGTCCGGCGCATATTTGGAGGTCTCGCCTTTCTCGGAACCATTCGATAATCCGTTATCAATGGACAAATGGGACACAGAGATATTCCTTTTTAATCGTAGGTATTATGGCAATCGAATCGTGAAAAAAAGGTAAAAAATTTACAAATTTCTACACGTCTGCTTATTGTTTGTTTATCCACAACAACCTAAACAACCGAAGCTCGTGTTATTTTTAAAATTACTGCAACTTTTTCGGTCTTATTACAAAACCTAGTTTAAACCTGGTCTAAAGTTAGTCTTGGTTTAAATGTAGTGCGTTTCACTTGTGTCAATATACATAGATAGAGACAGCGTCAACTTAGTCCTAGTTTAAACCAGGACTAACTTTAGTCCATGTTTTGTAATAAGACGGTTTGAGTTTAACACTCACTCAAAAAAGGGTCTTGAAAATTATAGTCTGTCTATTGCTACGGCTAGACGTGATCATATTAATGTTTTACGCGAATTAGACATTTATGTAACCAGCTACAAATCTATCAATACTTACTAATATTATAAAGCTGAGGAAATTGTTTGATTGTTTTGTTTGTTTGTTTGAACGCGTTAATCTCAGAAACTACTGATTCAAATTGAAAAATTCTTTTTGGTTTGGATAGTCGATTTATCGAGGATAAGGCTATAGGCTACAAACATCACGCTACGGCTAATAGGAGCTGAACAGCAATTAAAAATATTGCCAAAACGTAAAAAAATGTGCGACATGTGGTTATTTTCCGACTTCCACGTGAACGAAGTCGCGGGCACAGCCAGTCATAAAATATTCATCAGTATTTTACAAAAAATTGGAGCAATCAGAAAAGGTCGAGAAAAAAACAAGCTCATCAGCATTCGAAATATTAACTTTAGCATAACATTTTGGAGAACGATCCGAATTATTTTTTTACAACCCACGTCATTACGTAATCATTAAAATCTATCATTTTGAGTTACGATTCTTTTATTAAAATTTTATCACAATATCAGATTTTGTGATATAAATTACATGTTTTGCCGAAAAGCTGGGCTGTGGCATTGTGGCAAATATTGTTACTTACATATCAAAACAAGGTAAAATAACAAGTTTTATCCAGTCCTACCCCTCACCTTAATCGTTTAAAACAGTATGTATTAAACTGCACTGAGACCAAGGTGGCGCTTTACGCTACGATAAAAATGTCTGTTTCAATATTATTTTAACTTAGCTTAGCCCTTCTAAGACCGAGACTTTGCCTCATTGTAGGATTTCTACCGTTTAAACAATGCGATGTGTCCATCCACTGGAACTTTTTTCTTCTACTACTGCACCGTTCCCCATAGGATGGGATGGAGTTCATCCACACAACTTGGATCCAATGGGCAGTTGGCACAGACCGAAGGTTCTCAAGACACTTTCTCTCACATACAGTCAGAGGCCGTACCGCCTAACTCAAAGCGATCACTCGCTATCGTTATCGTGACATTAGAACAATAGTTTTAATGTCACAAGTGACATTTGAACTGTTGTTCTAATGTCACGAAAGCGATAGCGAGTGATCGCTATGAGTTAGGCGGTAGCCCCCAGGTTATGGAACGAGCAAACGAGAGAACGAACGAACCGCGGAAGGGATCAGTGGGTGGGTCTAGACAAGAGCCACATGCTTATTTTCCGCAGTAGTTCCGCTGAAAGAATGTACGGAGATGACATTAGCTGCGGAGAAACAACGTGTGGTTGTCACATTCTAATGTCATTTCCATACATTATCTCTGCGGAACGACTGCGGAAATATAAGCGTATGGCTTTGGTTTTAACCTTGCTATAAGCGATCATGGTTCACCAGGGGCCCGGTGACCCACATACTTGTATGCCACCTTCGTGGTATAAAAAACCGGCCAAGCGCGAGTTGGACTCATGCACCGAGGATTCCATAGGAATTTATGTTTACACGTATAGGTACACTCATCAACTTTATCAAAGGATATTTTATTTACATTTAATATGTATGTAGTATCAGCGATAATTTTAAAAATACTGACAATATCTGTGACATTTATTCAATGAAATGACAAAAGTTTATGATTAAAGCAATAGGTACATTGAAAAAATGCACATAAGTTGTCAATATTTTTAATATGTTGGCTTATACTACTTGAAAAAAGGATAAATAAAATATCCTTAAATAAAGTTCATGAGTGTATAACTTCCTAAATATGTACATATTTACGGTTTCAGATTTTTTCTTAACATGTGCTATAAGACCTTGCTTCGTGCCAAATGTATAATCTAGGTCAACGGGAAGTACCTTATAGGTTGTAATTCCCTTGCTAAATCGCAAAATTTTCGAAAAAATGTGGTATTAAAACGGTCGTATCAGTTGATGTATCTACGTGTTCCCGACAAAAAGGTTCTTAACAGACAGACGGACAACTAAGTGATGCTATAATGGTTCCGGTACTAAAGCTAAAGGTACCGAACTCTAAAAAATCAAAAAAACGTTCTACTATACTAATGCCTACCAGCTTATCCCCTTTCTTAGCCAGGAATATTTTTTGATAGCTGTTCTGAGACTGGTGGCCAGTCAGAGTCGGGACATAATAAGGACCCCTTTCAACCAGCGGCTAGTCCACTGGATGGACCCTGCACCCCAAAAGGTCCCAGTTAACCTCCCCGTTGTGCTTATCGTCCATTAGGATCTGTGGCCTTATTCGCCGAACAGCCTATCCCCCTAACATAATAAACATATACCCCTGACACATGCCTTTGCCTAAAAGAAGAAAAGATCTACTTAATCTAGAGAATGAATCAAACCAATGCTCCATCTCAGTGGAGGGAAAAAGTCCTAGATACTGAAATGAGCTTTACTCAAAAGTCTCTTTCTTATTTAAATATTAAATATTATAAACGCGAAAGTTTGTGAGTAGGTATTGGATGTATGGATGTTTGTTACTCTTTCACACAAACACTACTGAATGGATTTGAATGAAATTTTGTAAGTAGACGGATTAGGACAGGGATTAACATATAGGCTACTTATTGTCCTGGAAAAGTAAGTAGTTCCCGCGGGAAGGTAGATTTACAGTTTTTTCTTTGAACTTTAAAGGCGAAACATAGTTCGCGGGCACAGCACAGCTACTTAGTAAGAAATAAAAATAACAGCATCCATTTTTTTTGAAGATCGAACCGTATTTAAGATAAGTCGTACATAAGGAACAAATCATTCTAATAAACTTTACCGCTAGACCCATACAAATATAACAATAATTTACGTATGATGTAATGAGGTAAGTAGGTACAGGTAGTGTGACTGTACCGGGGTCGCCTGCTTGGGTACCTCCGTCTTACCTATTTCTGCCGCAAAGCAGCAGTACTTGCATTGCTGTATTCCGGTTTGAAGGGCAGTGAAATTACTGGCAGATTTGCTGCCAATCTCAAGAACCACATGTACTGTAAGGTGAATGTTACCACTTACCTTCTAGTGGGCAGTTTGCTTGTACTTATAAAAAAATGTATCCACAAAAATAAAGACGAAGCCCTATCATAATCGCTTAGAACTTAGAGCAGTGAGAAGGTTATTCGCAAGGGTAACGCACCTTTGTTGTGCAAGAACCAAGAACTTAGCTTAAACAAATTTAAAGTTACAATCAAAGATTTAGTTATATATGACAAAAGCATACCTATTATAAAGTGTCTGGGGGCCTATTACCGATCTCAGGGTTTTGCAAATGATATCATATGACATCATAGTGCAAAACGAAAAATACGATTTTCGGTCAGATTATTGATCATTTGTTCATTATTTAATGATGAAATTATGCCATAATGATGATATCATTGGAGATCGGTAATACGAAATGCAGCATTTCATGACTTCTTTTTCTCAAATTTACACCATGTCATACGATGAAAGATCCACAATTGGCCTGCTGATTACATGACGGACAAAAATGCTTGGGTTTGAACTCCCAATTTTAATATTTAAGAATTACTGCGTTTTGTTTGAAAGAAACGTCAGACTAATTTATCAGTTAAGTTCACGCACTTCTCTCAGAGATAGGTTTAAAAAAATTGGTATTATTAAAGATTATTTGGATGATTAAACTCATGAGTTCAGCTCTACACCTGATAATTTCTTTTGATTGACATGTCAATAAAGTCTGATATTGCGTTATCTCAGAAGTTATTGTTCTGAGTGCGTTATGTACTAATGTGAACTGACACCTAATCTTGTAATGGAAGTTGAGCTCAAACTTTTGGTTTGAGGCCAGCTTCCAATTCAGGACTCTGTAACAATACGGGGAGAAAAAAATAGCCCTTGCTGGTATTCTTGCTGGTTATATCTTTCCAGTCAAGGTCTCCCGCCATAAACTTGTGAACCATTGACGTAAGTACTTTTCTTGACGTGCAAAAAGTAACTATGTAATAATCCAATTTGAATAAACGAATATTGAATTTGAATTTAGGGTTACCCCGTTGACCTAGAATCATGAAATTTAGTAAGAAGCAATAATGTCTTACAGTTTAGGAAAAACTAAAAACCGTAAATATGTAGTTAGGAACTTATACCTTCTTAGATAAGTTTATGCGGAACCCTCGGTGTGCGAGTACGATTTGCACTTGGCCGATTTTTTTATGAATTTGAAGTTACGTATTTTTTCTATTTTATGAAATCTATAAATTAGCTTTTTATTTTTTTAGTCCCTTTGATTTTTTTGTGGATATACCTAAGAATTGTTCACATATGTTTAGTATATTGCCATGCATATAGGAATTTACAATTCTTCTAATTGTTTTTTTAATCTGTCAAGTCGCCAATTCCGCCATGTAGGTTGCAAAAACCCACGCAATCCTGCACACGAATGATAAAAATTATGTTATTAGCACTTATGACTTTAATTAATTATTACGTAATCAATATTTATTATTTAGCACCAATTTTACCAGGTTCCTTAACTATTATTTCATATTGATATCAAAATACCGAGACTTGTAGAGTTATTAAGCGGTTACCGTAGCCGGCACACCGATATAATATAATGTACTCAAAGTACGAGTCTTCATCATCATCATAACAGCTGCTACACATCCCCACCGAGGGTCTCGAACCTATCCTAAGTCAGGGCGTTCACGGCCCAGTACGGATTGGTCGACTTCACATACACCTTTGAATTTCTTCGCAGATGTATGCAGGTTGCCTCACGATGCTCACTGTTGGACAAATATAGTACCTACTTAGGAAATTCGGAAACGAAAAACACATTGGTACATGACGGTCTCGAACCCCAGACTTCCCGTTTGGAAGGCAAGTACCGGGTCCACAGCGCCACCAAGCTACGCTCCAAAGTAACTACGAGTATATCGATCCAAAGAAATTATAAAATTAATCCGATGATAATGACCAATCATGATTTCTTGTAAACAAATAGATTTTCGGGTCCCATGAACAATATTATAATAAAGTCCACCTATTCGTATGTACACTGACGATATCAAATCATTACTTTCACCAGCTTGCCGTCAGATATTAAAGTCAGAGACGATTTAAATCTCTGATTAAAGTTAGCTTTCCGTCAGACATTAATAGTAGATTAGTAGCTAAGGGCTGTAAGGCATCAATTGCAGCCCGAGATAAATAGGCGCACGAGCGCAGCGAGGGCGCCTATATTTCGAGGGTGCAATTGGTGCTTACACCCGAGCTAACTACTCTGCTTTACATCTCGATTGTGAGGTAAGTAGGTCCTTATTACCGCCAAATGGGGCTTGTAGGTGACCAATAAGCGCTCTAGGGTAATAATGTAGCTTGGAAAGCCCTAGGGCGGTAAGTAATAAAAAAAACACTTCACTATTTCAAAAAGTTCGCGTACATCTAACCATCATACTGGCAATAAATCACTTACAGCCCTAGGGCTTTTCTAGCTAAATTATTACCCTAGAGCGCTAATTGGTCACCTACAAGCCCCATTTGGCGGTAATAAGGACCTACTTACCGAACATGAGAGATGTAAAGTTTTATTACTTTACTAGCTGTGTCCGCGAACTACGTTTCGCCATAATAATTGTCCAAAAAAATGTCATCTATGGGTACAAAAAATAACTTACGGCCTATTCTAAGACCTATTGAGTATAGGTACACAAAAAAAATCAAAAAAATCTGTCAAGCCGTTTCGGAGGAGTTCGGTTACTAACACTGTGACACGAGAATTTTATATTATAAGATGTTGCTAAAACTTCATTCGTTACCTGTTTTTGTCTTCGAATTGTGTAAGCCGTGTGGTATGTTATTTTTTATCCTTTATTAATATTTTAATTTCTTTTATCAGTAAGTACTATATTATAGTATTTTCTATCACTTTTTTACTTACTTCTCTATAAAAATAATTTCTTTCGGGCTGTCCAACTTTTTATTTCGCTCTCTTACATCATTACCTAACATAATATTACTTTGGTCCTTCGAGTTTTAATTCTTTTTACATTAAAATTAGTTTAGTTTGCAAAGCAAGAAAACTTCGCAGTGCATAACATTTAGCGAATGAGTAGGTAGTACACACATACCTACACTTGATGAACATTCTGAATATTTTTCTTTTTTGTTTTTTTTTTTGTGAAATGAAAACATATTTGCTAAAATGCAATATTAATAAAACGATAATAAAAAATGGCAAACAGTGCAAGAGACAAATAAAGCGAATTACATCGAACTTAGATAGGTTCTTCGTCTTCTAAGAGACTATTCTAACCTCTAAAAATTTAAGAAAAATGTCATATAAATAAGTACTTTTCCTTACTTTTTCATTAATGTCTAATAATGGCAAGACACAAAGACACCTGTTCAAAGTATTAGCGATACGGAACTAAGCGGTTACCAAAAAAGGAATCCGTTTGTTTAAGTATATGGATACAGTTTCTTGACGACAAAATGAGTCACCAAGAAATGCAAATTGTTTAACCGCGTGGGAGGGTGATATAATGTTTTTCATTTAGTAATCATTTGCATTTTGAAGCACTTAAGTATATTGAAAACTAAATTCTTATCTAACGTCCGACAGAAGGTCCTAAGATCGAATCCCAGATCGGGGTAAAGTTTTGGATATAAACATAAATTCCTTTCAGTGCAAGGATGTCAGTATAGGCTACATAAATATATTATGTTTTCTAAGGTCGGTATAATAAGAAGCGGCGTCGCCGCACGGCAGAAGTTTTTCGTTCATTTCTGGAATTCTATACTACGTAGAATACTATGCAAATTTCTATAGACGACTTATAAAGGCAGCGGCGGCGTCGCTCTTTAAATACTGCGACCGCACCGCGCGGCGCCGCCGCCACTCTGCCTTTTTTGTAAGACTTCAGCGGTGTCGAAGCATTTGTAGCGGCTAGGTCGCGCTTAGTGCGCCGACCAAACAAAAATCTTCGACACTAAAGTAAAATGTAATTACGCGGACCGGCGATATCGTTTTATACATATCTACGAGCGGCGCCGCCGCTCCTGATATTTGTAGCGGCGCTGTCGCACGGCGGCACTGCTATGTGGTCACAATATCTAACCTAATTATCCTACAGTTTTCAGTTTGATCCTAAAAGTTTTTTCGATAACAATTCACTATCGGGCCTGCATAGCATTTCCATTATGTAGGGAGTAGAGACCCGGCGGCAGTACCGCCTAACTCATAGCGATCACTCGCTATCGCTGTCGTGACATAGAACAATAGTTTTAATGTCATAGGTGACATTTGAGCTATTGTTCTAATGTCACGACAGCGATAGCGAGTGATCGCTATGAGTTAGGCGGTAGCCCCCCGGGTCCCAATAGAAGTCGATTGCTATTTCGGACCCGGGCAAGAAAAGATGACGACGAGGTGAATTTTACTTAATACCTAATTGATTTTTGGGAGCGGAACATGAAACATGCAGCTTCATGCTTGTGTGTTATCACAATGTCTAACCTAACCTACCTAGCCTACTGCTTTCAGGGGCCTTACCATGAGCTCTCATCGCAGGCCTTAAACAGTATTGCTGTCTACTTCCGTACCATGACCGGCTTAAAGCAGCGCGTTTGCAGGCCTGCTTAAAATGACGTCACGAAACCGTTCACCTTTTTTTATGTATGAACTTTCGTACCATGAAACTGCTTTTGAACGTCCTAAATGTCAAATAAAGCAATCATTAAAAAGTTGATCTACACTACACAAGATTGTTAAGTAGGTTGATTTGGCCCAATTTGGTGGAATTTTCATATGATAATTAGTCCAATCAACGGGGCATTTGTAACCCGAAAAATTCTTCTGCCTCTGAAATTTGGCATGTGGTGAAGATACCTAATACAGATGACAGATGTACAATAATCCAACAAAATTTATAATGGGAAGTTAGGTATTTTTACCTAAACATGAAAAACGCTTATAGCTCTCTGTGAATATTTCCTCAGTTCGAATTTTTTTTGTATACGTACGTTTGTACTAGTTAGAACAAGTATGTAAAGTAATCCAACATTTTTTCGATTTGAGTTATGCACTAAATTGAACTTTTAACATTTTGCGCAATAACTTCTATTGAAAAATTGCTCTGCTAATTTTTATTTTTTAATATGGTCTTATTTCCTTAAATGAATAGGTTTGTTAAGTAATCCAATAAATTTTCCTTTTTAAACATTTTTTTTTTATTTTTGCTTAATAACTTGATGTGAAAAATTACTCCGTCCATTTTTATACCTTTATAGGTTATATGATTTAATATTAAAACAGAATTATCAATAAAACAACAAATTTTCCAACGTTCACATATTTTTTAAAACATGTTCGCTATTAAATAGTCAATTATTACTGGCGCGACTCGCAAGTGCAGCATTGCCGGGCGATAGTGAGTATGCGGGCCGCGCTTCGCCTAGGCACGCATCACAGATTAATACAATAATAATTACTTAATAGGATAATATTTCATTAGACTCAAAAATCTTGGCGACAATTAATTAGTAATGTTTTTAACATAGGATATATGTATTACCTAACCAACATTTGGTTTTACTTTTGTAGCCACAACATTTATGGATGATAAATTAGACATTACCTTAGACGATAAAAATAGTCAAGCCGCGCGCAAATACCGACTATTTTTTTTATACTTTTCAAAAGAATTTATCTAGCAGAGCATTCTTTTTGTCGTGCCGGTTCGATATTCATATAAAACTTAAGTAACTTACCTCTTTAGCAACCATGTAAGGGCTTTAAATAAATTTTCACTTCTCGTGCTCGCAAAGCTCGTCTTTATGTCGTTTATAGGCTGCATACAATGGCTTTCATGTTCTAGAGCATAAAGTAAAATTTTCTTTTAGACGAAGATTCTTACGCCCAACAGCCAACAACGCTCAGCCTAAAACTTTACAGAATAACTTGCGATAATTTATTTATTTGCTTTAATTTATTTGTCTTGTGTTTTCTACCTCAAAAGTTATGAAACCAAATAAAAATAGTAACCAGTTATTATTAAAACGCATCTAAATATTTTTATTACTTGGCAGAATTTTTCAATATTGTGTTACATATTTTTCGTATATATTTTGAAGTAATTGTTTAATTTTCTTGCAATCAAAGTGAAAAGCAGAGTGTAAAACACTGGCATAAACAAGTTATTGTACTCCTCAACTTACTATCCACCCTCGCCTCGTCTAGGGCTACAGTGCCTCATTTTATGCCCTTGTTGTACAATCTACTATTGTTCCAATTTCAAATTATATTGCCGGACGTTCTAGCACGCTAGATAAAAAATTTCTGCTGCTGCTTGGTCTTTTTTTACGAGGAAAATGCTTTTCCGTACCTCCAAGCCCTTGGGTAGGGGCAAGGGTGCGTGGGACTCCACGGTAGAGTGCCGCATATACCCACTAAACCCTTCGGGAACACCTATCCGGCCATTTCAGAGCGGCTGCGAGCAGGCGCATAGCGCTGCGCTCGCGTGAGCCAGCTCGGTCTGTAGACTATCCTCTCTGCATGAGAGCAGCTTGTGTCCCAGAGCTGCTCCTACCGTCACAGGGATCGAGTGCAATACAGGCAACACGGCGCCCAACTGCGTTGCCTGCCGCCCCCACTAAGGTGGCGGAATCAGGGCGTTGTAGCCACTTCTTCGCCACCCTAACCTTCTCGCACTGGCGAGGAGGTCCGCCTCACGAGCTCTCTCGTGGCGCTCCTTCGTCTCCATGACCACTTCACAAAAGGGAGAAACAGCATCCCAGGCCGCCCGCTCGGTGAGCATAGCTCTAACCACAGCGGGCAATGAGAGGTCAATAACAATTAAGGACATAAGATCACCGCGCTGAGAAGTTCATCTTGTTCCACGCCCGCTGTAGCTAGTAGGGAAGCCTCTCAACAATTGAGAGGCTTCCCAAACTATAATTCTTTCCACGAACTGTAACAAGGGTATCATCGGCGTAACACACTACCTCCAGTCCGCGGGGTAAGTTCCCTCTTAGTACATAACTATACCCGATGTTCAACAGAAGAGGGCCAAGGACCGATCCCTATGGAATACCGAGCATCATAGACTTTCGAACAACATGTCCGTTGCTGTCAGTGTAAAGGACGATTCGCTCTCTAAAATAATCAGCAATAACGTGCTGCAGGTATAGGGGAACCTCGTGGTAGTTGAGTGCCTTTAAGACGCACTGAGGTGGAAGCGTGTTAAAAGCATTCGCTATGTCTAAAGAAACTGCTATCAAGACGCAGCTATCGGAGGTAGCCTCTTTGGAAAGGGATTTGACCTAGCGGAGCGCGTTATTCGTGAAACTGGTTCTCCGCTAGGTCAGGCCCGTCAATGCTCAAGTAGCGGTTTATTCAAACGGCGAGGATACGCTCGAACATTTTCGACGTTTCGTTAAGCAGAACGATGGGCCGATATCCTGACGGAGAATCAGCTGGCTTGCCTACTTTTCTAAGAAGAACGAGTCGGCCTGTCTGCCAATCTTATGGAAAGCTTCCTTCGGTGAGGCATTTATCCATGAGGTCCCTAAACCGAGACTTTAGTGGAGGTAAAGCTACCACCAGAGTCCGTCCAGGGACGCCGTTTGGTCCTGGTGCGGTCTTTTTGGCTTTGAGCCTGAATAAAGCTACTTCATACTCCCCATTCGTGATGGTCGGAATGGAGGGCAACGGAAGGACCTCCCTTGCGGGAATCATGCGGGGTGGTGTAAAATCTGAGGAGCTCCGAGGAAAAAGAGTAGTGATCAACCTGTCTAAGAAGTCTGGCTGGAGAGACTCCGTTAATGGTGGGGCAAGTGTCTGAAGCTTACGATATGGCCGTCCCCGCGCGTCTTGGTTTAGTCCTTCCAACAACTCCTGCCATGCTCGATTTTGACTTCCTTGATCGCAATCTGTAGAGCCCTCTTGGCAGACTTGTAGGAATCTAACAGATTGGATTCAGTCGTCTCGTCACATGTTCGTCTGTGGCGGGCATGCAACCGTTTTGCCCTAACACAGTCCTTTCTTATATCAGAGAGTTCTCCGGACCACCAGTAGAAAACGGACGATTTTTTACTCGAGGCATAGCTGCATCACACACTTTGGTGAGCGCGTCGCGCCAGTCTGCCTCAGCATCGACTCCCTCGAACGATAGTGAGTTCGCAAGCCAGGCTTGTGCCACAGCTGACTCATTAGTAAGCTCCTTGTCCATTCTGGATATGGCCCAGCATGGAAAAATGGAACCAGCATTCCTTCCGTAACTTGCCCAGGCGGTATGGTGGATGGAGACCCGCCAATCAGTGACTTTGCATTCGATAGCAGGGGTAGCAAACGTGAGGTCTACAATGGACTCTCCTGCTGTCGAACACAAGTGTTGGTTAAGCCGCGGTTAAGGAAAGAAAGGCCAGATATTATGCCCCATTCCTCCACCAGCTTACCCCTCTAATCAGTGGCCGGGGATCCCCAAGCCGCCGAATTGACATAAGATCGCCTAGAACAATCATTGAGGGCGTAGAGTTCCGCTGGATTGCAGCTCCCAGCTCGTCAATGAAGTTCTCAAATTCGACGAACGGTCGGTTTGAAGAGAAATAGAATCCAATTCCTATCTCCGTGACAACGCAACTGTGCCCCTTTTCGATGGTGTGGAGAGAGGACGAGCCAGACCGTGATCACGTGACAATCGCAGCAGTACTATCTTTGTAAATTGGAAGGTCAGTTCTGTCCGTTCGGAACCAAGTATGGTTCCGCGATAATTCCGACGTCAATTGACCGCTGTGCCATCGACTGCAGGAATAGATTCTGAGCGGCGGCGCACTAACTTAGATTCCCTTGAAGATATTTCCTGGAGATCCTATCAACTATTAGGTCTTCATAGGCCGTTCGCTTCTTTCGGAGCGTGCGTCATTAGTAGCTATTCCTAAGGTCAGCGTTTCCTCTACGTTTTGGTGGGTTGCAGCTTCTTCCACCCATTACGTGATTTGCCACCTTCTTGAAATCTGTGCAAATCTCAAAGAAGGTGGCAATTCTTGAAATCTGTGCAAATCGCACAGTTTGGAGTGGCATTGCATCCCGACGACTTGTGAACGGCTTTCCCACAACGGAAGCAAAGGTCATTGCTGTCATTTCCCGTCGAGTATTTTGCTCTGGTGTGCCCGGGCTCAAGGCATTTAAAACAGCGCGTTGACCTCGGCTCCAGGATTTGACACTTAACCCAGACTAAACCGAGCGAGTAAGGTTTCTGTTTTATTTCACCCACCCTTGTTGCCTCAGTAGAGCAACCGCCCTTTTCGGAAATCGCGCTGCGCACATCCTCCTTGGTTACAGAGTCGTCCAGGCCGGAATTACGCAAATCGGCACACTTTACCGGTCTAACGACACTGACATTTTCAGGGAAGATGTCTTTTAAATTGTTTACCAATAAGACTGCTTTTCCAGGGTACATCTGTAATGTCGATGATTTCAACCCTCGACCCTTCTGTTGACATTAGCGAAACCGCCGATTTCGTCAACTTACTATCTACATTCTTAGCACTAGATTTGCTACTATACTTAGAGCTAGACTTATCGCTACTATTTACATTACTAATATTATTCTGTACACTCGCCGCAGATCTGCTGCGCGATCGCGTTAAACGCGGTGTTTCCTCTCCGCTCCCATAACGGAGTTCATCTCCCCTCATCAATAATACTTCCACTCGCCTCGGTTACATTTTCCACCGCCGCCGGCCCGAATACCGACGGTGGTCTACTCTTAACGGGTTCGCATTTTTAATTCGCATCTGAAGAAGTGGATCTCGGTTAGCACAGCACCAAATACGCCCGGCTGCCCACAGCCACCTTGCGCGGTCCTACGGGGGAGACTGAAACCCCCTGGTTTGTTTGTTTTTCGTCACTAAGATCCATGTTGCGCTTTGCAGGGTGAGCTTCCTAGGGTGGCTGTTCGGGACTGGCGACCCTCTAGCCAGTCATCCCATCGGCACGGATCAGACGGCCCGATGCTCAGTGCGCCGGACCCCCGGCTTGGCTAAGTGCGGGTAATGGGTTTGCCCGACAGCAGACTCTATTGAATCCACTGCCGCGCATACGAGCCAGAGCTTGAAGAAGTCTGGATCGGACACTCCGAACAGAACAACAACAAGAGACGCGAAGCGTCATAGTGAACAATTGGTCCCTTACAGCCAGCAAAATAACTGCTGGATTAATTCAAGCCAAACTACGATCCGCAACGGGTCAGCGGTCTATAGCCAAATCCCCTTCTTACAACAAGGAGAGACTTCGCCATGGGGGCTACTTGTCAGACTATTAGCCCGCGGGTTGCTCATGGTGCACCACGAGGAGGTTGTCTGACATCGCAGCCACCGCTGCTAGGCCTAGTACTGCAAGTTCGATTTATTCCAAAGAATTTTTGGTCGCATATCGTAGTATGTTTGAGAAAAATAAGTGTTTATTATTTGACCAGATTTACTTACTTACTTATTTCATAAAAACATTTTTTAAAGAATTACCTATACTTATCAAGAACAAGTTATTAGAATAGGTATTGTGCCCCTGTTTATCTACACAGGTAAATCTCGCGACAAGCTTTTATGCTATGATAGCTGTGCCCGCGACTTCGTTCACGTGGATGTCGGAAAATAACATACAGACACGGTAATAGTATATTACGGTAATATACTATTACCGTGTCTGTACTTCCGAATATTATATAGATAAAATAAATTGCCAAGTGCGGGTTGGACTCGTGCACCGAAGCGAAGGTTCCTTACAAACTTATCTAAGTTATATACGTTCCTAACTATGAGTATGTACATATGTACGGTTTTCAGTATTTATTTTTCCTCAACGTGTGATATAAGACCTTGCTTCTTGGAAAATTTCAGTATTTCAGGAAGTATCATATAGTTTTTATTCCCTTATAAAATCGCAAAATTTGCGAAAATATGCAACATAAATGGTCATATCTTTTGACCTCCTTGACTAACAATTATGATTTTTCACATCTGAAAGAGACCGTAGACCCGAATGTTTTGTATAAATTTCTGTTTGATATCTTTACGCGTTCCCGAGAAAAAGGACCGAGAAGAAGAGAAAAACGGACAACAAAGTGATCCTATATGGGTTCCGTTTTTTTTCTTTCGAGGTACGGAACTCTTGTAAAAATTGCGGCATGTAACAAATTGATGGGCTTAATTTAATTTAAAGTTTAATTTCCCCTTATAAGAGCATTAAAATAAAATTTTGTTTTTACAATGTTTCTTTACTCGTATTAGAGTTAGTTTTATAGGTATTATTATTAATTCTTATAATGTGGTGCAAAACGAAGTAAAAGTAGCTACGAGCGGTCACGTGAAGATTAACTACGCACAAATTGCGTAATGCATAAGGTACGCACAAATATAAATCGGCATATATGAACGTTATACATCATAAAAAATATATGAACGTTCGAAAATTTGTTGGATTATTGATAATTCTGTTTTAGTATTAAATCATATAACGTATAAAGTTATAAAAATGGACGGAGTAATTTTTCACATCACGTTATTAAGCAAAAATCAAAAAAATATGTTTAAAAAGGAAAATTTATTGGATTACTTAACAAACCTATTTATTTAGGGAAACAAGACCATATTAAAAAATAAAAATTAGCAGAGCAATTTTTCAATAGAAGTTATTGCGCAAAATGTTAAAAGTTCAATTTAGGGCATCACCCAAATCGAAAAAATGTTGGATTACTTTACATACTTGTTCTAACTAGTACATACGTACGTAGGGGAACTAGGGGCATGATGGGGTACTGAGGTAAGATGGGGTCACCCACATATACAAGAAACCAAACGTTTCTTCGAGGTGGCGCATTACCCAATCAGAGGTCGCTGTCGGACATTGCTCAGTGCAGCCTTGACAATCGACGTGAGTGCGTGCGTTTTTTATTTATTAACAAGTTTCCGTTAAAGTGCATAGCTGATATAATATTTTGTGTTCTTTAGCGACTTCAGAAACAGGTAAGTAAAAGAGTGGAGTTGATTGTTTTGCATGCTTTCATTTACCATTTTATTTATTGTCGATAGGCAAATTCAAAATCACTTAAGTCCCAAGCGTATATTTTAGTAAATTTTTTTCCTCGAACACAGTGACTGGGGTAAGATGGTGTAGGTCGTTCGGGGCATAATGGGGTACTAAGCCATCATGCCCATCAGATCGTCAAATGAGCTATTATATTGAGATACCTACCTATAATGTGCTTTCTTTGTTGGTTTTTACAGAGATATTTTGTTTTTCAGATTAAACATAGAAAATGCAGAAACAAATGCAGAAAATTAAACGACGTGAAGAGATTACCGTTGGCTTGCCACTGGGACCTATAAATCTGTTTTCCTCAAAAAGAAGAACAAGAGCTTGCGGAATATGTGAAGCACATGGAAGACCGCTTTTTGGGCTAACTACTCTTGATAAAGGGAAGCTAGCATACCCGCTGGCTGAAAGAACGGATAGAAAGCACAATTATCTTAAATCTACTCAAAACTGGGTACAATGTCAGCTCTGAAGGCAATGGGCTCATACTGCATGCTGGGGTGAATGACGATGACTTAGAAGAAGCGTTCATCTTGGTATTCTGTAAAGAGGAATAAAGATTCCATCTTGCCCTTAGACCCCATCTTGCCCCATTTATAGTTCCCCATCTTACCCCACATACGGGGCAAGATGGTTTTTTTAAAAAATAATGAATATAAAAATTGGGTGATAACATGTCCATCCAAAGATTATGCCAATTTGTAGTTGAATAAGAGACTGAAGTGCCATAAATAAATGAAAACATAATTTTGATTAAAACTGTGTTTTTTTGTAGCTTTCCCTTAGCGTCCCCGTCATGCCCCTAGTTCCCCTATACAAGAATAATTTCAAACTGAGGAAATATCCACAGAGAGCTATAAGCGTTTTTCATGTTTAGGTAAAAATACCTAACTTCCCATTATATATTTTGTTGGATTATTGTATGTAAGTACATCTGTCATCTGTATTAGGTATCACCACCACATGCCAAATTTCATAGACGGAAGAATTTGTCGGATGTCTCCATACAACGAATGTCCTCGTTGACTGGACAAAATTGTTAAAACTAACTTTATTTAAGATGTTTTCAAACGGCTGTAGTGACTTTTTGCTCTAATTTTAATTCCCTAATTTTCGTATAATTAATAGCCGAGTCACGCCGAGTGTTTTTAATTTTTATATAGTTTTCAGTGTTTATTACTCTTGAAAGTTGAGATATTGCTTGAGATGTGATGTGACGATAATATGTGACGTAATGAAATATTTGAATTTTTGGAGAGTGAACACCGCACGAAGTTAAAACAAGTGACATCGAGAGAAGCTAATGATACCCTCAGAACAATCAATACCTACCTTTGATTCAGAGGAAAATGAATTTCAGTACAAAAAAGTACCTACTCTGTGAAAATGAATTTATTAAGCAACTAGCGACCCGCCCCGGCTTCGCACGGGTGCAATGTAGATACTAATGTGGGGCAGTTTGGAGTGATTAATAATATTAAGTATATGTATATTACATACAAACCTTCCTCTTGAATAGATAGGGTGATCTATTGCTGAAAACTGCATTGAAATCCTTTGCATAGTTTAAAGATTTAAGCGTACAAACAAACAGAGAGAGCAACTTTGTGTTATTATACTATATTATAATAGATAGATGTTATTTGTGTATTGATTAGGGTAGATTCGCCTGTTTTCGACCAATTAGTGGAGTTGCCAACTTTGGGAATTAAAATATGTGTGTTCTGACATGTATTTTGTCTTAAAATAAATTGTGGTAACTCCTCATATAGTCTATTTTTAATAATTATATATTTCATAATAGTCAAATTAACCGTTTTTTTAATATTAAATCCAAGCGTCAAACTGCCGATTTTACCAGATTTCGACCAAAAATTCTAGTTTTCGTCCATCTGTTGACCAGTTTTCGACCAATTAATTAAGCAAGATTTTTATGAATAAAAGTATGATAGAAAATATATTTTTTGAAATTAAAATACCAAAATAATCAGCTTTTAATATTTATTAAAGCTGTGTCTATTCGAATCCGGGCCCTTATAGACGTCTATTGCTATTCAGATCCGGAGTATGAAAACATGGAGTTTTAATTGAGTGGGAGGGGTCGCCAAGTGCAATAGGTAATGCGACCCCCCAGACGGGCAGGCCAGGGGTAGAAAAGTAATGTCTCCCAACCGGTTGTCGGCCGGCCGGGCCATTTTATCCCCAGCTTGCTTAAGCGAGTTGGTGGCGCGTGTCCAGAAACGCGCGCCTTTTCTAACCCAACCGCCTGCGTCGGAGCGGTGTGGCGAGAGGGTCGACCTCTCGCACCCGTACCGCTGCCTCTTTCTACGAGATCACATCTTCACAGAAGTTTTCAAACTGTCAAATGGGCGGTCATGGTACGAAACTTAGACGAATAATACTATAGACTGCGGATGAGCGTGCCGCAGTAAGGGACAGCAAATACAAGTACATGGATGATTAGGGTTACCCTCTTTATAAAAATTACCCCGAATCGCAAGTTTTTAATACGTTCACCTAATGTCTACAAAAAAGAGAGAAAAAGTTGTTAAATATCATTTTATTTAATTAGCGTGCCCATTTTTTTCTATCTTCTTATATTTAAAATCAACTTGTACCTTTTAACGCGGTACACAAACGGGCCATGAGACTCGTTAACGATCCCCTACTCACAAACGGTATTAAACACCCAAGTTTAAAAAAAATACCTCTGCCTGCTGAGGAGCTGTTAAACATTATGCCCACGGCCACTTTCTACCATGGCACAGCTCGCCATTGGCAAGAAATTAACCCTCACACCCTAGAACTAAAATGGTCTCGTACTGTATGCTTTAAAATGAATTACCTTCAGCGCACGCTCAGGATTTAGAATGAACGTCGAGATTTTTTCAAGAGACTACAGCATTGGGTTCTTAAAGAAGAGTATAAAGTTTTTTTTTCAACTACACTCATTAATTTAACGCTTAAATCAACAGAAAAGGCCACTAAGTAATACATTACTACCCTTTTTTTTCGGGGGGGGAAATGCTCAACCGCTCCGTACCCACCGTTGGCTAGACGGCAGGCGTGCGTGTGTGTACCGTCTGGCCCGGTAAAGTTCAAGGCCGACCCACTAAAACCTCCGGTGTTCTCCGTGCCATTGTGGGCACGCATGGTAATTTCCACACTGCGACTACCGCTACCAGCGCGCCAATACATTACTACCCTGGAAAACTCGAGGGTAATAATGTTGTATGAAATTTTATTAATGACCTGTTCAAAACCGGTTTTTTTTTCTAATAGAACAAGAAGTCGCAATAAGATTCATACAAAAAGTAGTGATTTTTCCAAAGAGGTTTAAGTGGCTGTTGATGAAGCTAGCGACGGTTAGCTTTTACTTTTAATTCAAAAATTGTATTCAAGTGAACATTGTGCAGTGAAAGTTGTGTTATTTTGGTACACAAACATTCATATTGACGCTAACGGTACGGTACGGTTTGTGGTGTACCTACATGATGGCGAGTTTTTTTTACGGATTTTCCACCTCATCAGTCGCCACCTTCAAGATAATCTTGAAAGTAGTTGACGAGGTAGAAAATCCACAAACTTTTGTTTGTCACTATGACTCACCGTCATTGTCATATCTAGCGCAGTGGGTCTACGAGGAAAAAAATTATCTGAGGAATTACCCGTGGGTCCGCTGTGGGTCATAGCAGTGGGAACACGGTTAAAAGGTCTACGGGGAAAAAAATACCCGTGGACCTACCAGTGGGACATGTTGGTGGAACCACGGGTAATACGTAATGTTTGAGGAATTTAGTAAGAACAATTTCATTTTTTGTCATATAAGTATAAATAAGTTTTTCTAGTCAACTTCAGTTTTTTATTTATTTTTAATATGTAGTCACAGATAGAACTATGAGAAAGGACATAGGCTACTTTTTATCCAACAAGAATCAATATTTTGAGAGAAATCTAATATTATGGGGGTAACACCCCGTGAGGTGTTCACTCTTACTTTCCGCGATGGGCGAAAGACTCAAAAATTCAAAATAATTCAAAATTATTTATTGATTCGTTTCAATCAAGGATTAAATCTATTCATTACAGAACGGTATAATTAATTCGTTAGTACCCCGCCACTAGCCACCCACCATCGAACTAGGAACTAACCTGTATCTCGAAGTGTAGAGGCGAGTGACTGGATACAAAAAGGTTCAGAATACTACAAACAGAACTCCGAAACAATTGAAAGAAACGATAATAGTAAGGAGACTTAAGAGTGAAATCAGTAATTCTCAAACGAGACATAGTCGGTTTTTTGAGAATTCGTGTGATAGAAATAATGAGAATTTTAAATTATAACGTTTTGAAAATAATGACATAATATTCTATTACTATAGTTGTCCTCTCAACCGCAAGGTAGTAAAAGTTAATGGTTATAATAACACATGTACATTAACGTATTTGTTAGTAGTGTCTATTGTAGATAACAATTCGCAATCTTTGAATTTAACATATAATTTCGATTGTAAGTCCACCAAAATGTTTTCCAAAGCGACTTTTTTTAATAATCTTCTTGATTTTTCTCTAAGGGCTCTTAGCTTTTTCAAACGCTGCTCAGACAACTCATTTTTTTTCATCCACTTCCTCTTTAGAGTTCGTGGTGTGTGGTTCGGCGACACCACCTAAAATATAAACATAATTTAAATATTACAGAGGCTGAACTGTAGTAACAAAAATTTCAAGAACATGCCATCCACCTTTAGTTATTTATAGTCTATCTAGTCCCATAATAAACTAACTTGTTGTTGCTTGTTGTACAGTTTTTAGTTAATGGATAAACTTATTCTCACTCATAAATACTTAATTCAAGGTTATATGCTATCTGTGTACCAAATTTCATTAAATTGCGTTTTGTAGCTTTGGAGTGAAATAATAACAAACAAACATGCAACCATCCATACTCACAAACTTTCATGTGTATAATACCTACTAGTATACATATGAAAACACTTCCACGGCAATTTAAGACAGATCGTTCCATAAATCGCCATGATTAGGAATCGAACCCATGACCTCTGGGCGGTATGGTCTCCACTAGACCACTGACTATATATACTAATATATAATATGTATTATATTAAGTATACAAGTTTATTTTTTAGTTATGACAAAAATTGTGTGTGCTTGTTCAGACAAGCAAACTGAATAACTTTCACAATGGGACCAACTTTAAAATCGCAAAAAAAAATCAGCTGTTCCATACAAATGTTCAACATTCACTGAACCTAAATGTATGGAACAGCTGATTTTTTTGCGATTTCAAAGTTGGTGCCATAGTGAAAGTTGTTCAGTTTGCTTGTCTGAACAAGCACACAAAATTTTTGTCATAATTAAAAAATAACCTTGTATATATAAACAAATAATGTAAATAAATTGTTGCCACCAGAGGACGCTGTATTAGCATGATATGACTACGAGTGTGAGCTACCTAACACACTAAAGTTTCATAATATAGAAAAATGTTTAAAACAAATTCAAAAAACACTTACATTCAAGGATTCAGTTTCCTGTATCTCCATTGCTGTTGCAGAACTGGACGAATCAAAAACCATGAATTTTTTAACCTGAAAAATTATTAAATAAATTATGTAAAGGTACTAAAATACATACAGTGGACGGTGCGTCAAACTTTACGTTTGCACTACGAGAACAAGTGGTCGGTTCAAACGTCAAAGTGTATAGCTTGACGTGGTGCCGACTGTACATACATCCATATGCCTTATAATGTCGAATAATTTTCTAGAGACGTTTAGTTGTACATTGATTGTATTTGAAATTGTAGAATATAGTGATAGGTGACCAGCTCATGAAATAAAACCAATATCATCTTTTACAATATGCTAGGGAATGCACCACCAACACAGGAAAATACTGTTCATTTATTTTCAAGAAAAGTAGTCTATAACATCAAATATACAGCTACTTTTTATCACCCCGGATAATTTAAGGGACGCTTCAGAACACATCCATTATTTTTTTTAAATATTGCACAACACTAGTGCAGTATTTTTGGATATTTTAGTAAATTAACATGCAATTTTTTTATTAATGTTTAAATCATTCTACTACCATGTGCTGAAGTGTCCCTTAAATTATTCGGGGTGATAAAAAGTATATATATACACAAATGTTATGTTTCAAAATAACCAAAAATGTTATGTTTCAAAATATCCAAAAAATAATCAATTCTTTATCGAAAACTCATTATTAAAATGTCCCATCGCTAGCTGTTTATACGTAATGTCATTCAACTCAAAGTTGACATGTAAATCATAGTCAATTTTGGGTTTAATGACATGTAAATCATTGTGTTGAGAGCACTATGCACCTTATGCTAGTAAGCATACTAAACGTGGCAAAGAAATATACATGTTCACATAGATACATTCAAAAACCATCTGGCACAGTTGAGTAAAAAATTATTTAATTTACAATTTGATTTGTATATCACAGGAGTTTTTTTTTTCAAATTAAATTAAAAAATATTTTCTATTGGTGTTGCTGAAATACTTTTAATAAAAAAAAATCCTTAAAATGTTAATTTTACCTCAACTGGAACAGCCTCGGGATGAAGGTATGTTTTATTGCCTTTTTTCATTAAAAGTTTTCTGTCAAAGTGTTGACAACACATTCTGCATCTAGCGTTTGGCTCCCAATTAATTCTCCTTGTAGCCGCAATCCATAAATTGCATGACTGTGGGCTTTCAGGAAACCTGTAAGTTATATTTAAGATCAACCTTAATAATAATAAATATTAATATAGACAGCTCCATCTAGTCCCGAGGTAAGTTTAACACATACCAATATTATTATACTCTTTGACACATACCTACCTACTTGACAATAGAAAAACATATAATAATAATAATAAATTACATATATTCAGTGTACCTACATAAATATTCTTTTATGCTATTACAATATTTTTCGTACAAATATTTTGATAATGTTATTTTAAAAGGATTCCCTTCAATTTAATTTATGTTTTCAGGTAATAAATTATATAATAATATAGTCATGTTAAATGCATTTATTTCTACAGCGTACTATATACCCCTTATTAGGGGTAATATTTATGGAAAATGATGGCCAACCTGAGGTTTCAGGTTATGTAGACATTTTCCTATGAAATATGAAATAAACACTTATTTTATCTTAGGAACACGTCAGGGTATACTATGTGAATTGGTTAGACAATTTAGCAAGTGAAACCTCGGTATGATAACTCAAATAAAGTAAATATTTCAATTACTTACAACTGAAAAGACAATCCCTCAATTTTCGTCCTACTGTTGCTTTTGCACCATAAACACTACACCACACCATTCTTCAGTCTGGTATCGTTAATTCACGTAGTTGTGCACAAAAAGAAACACTGTATTTTAGGAAAAAATAGTAAATTCCGAGAACACAAAATCGAACGCGTCACAAACGTCAAACTTTGTTTAGATCATGATGTGCTGACCTTGAAAAAAACCAGCACGCGATGAGGGACAAAAAATGCCGAAGTCTATCTCGTTTTTACGCATGTAATTCAATATTTTCGTCTCTTTTATGTGCGAGTGAATAGACAAACATCCAGCATTCTATTGTATACTCTTTCTACGGTACGAAAGTTCATACATAAAAAAAGGTGAACGGTTTCGTGACGTCTTTTTTGAGCAGGCCTGCAAACGCGCTGCTTTAAGCCGGTCATGGTACGGAAATAGACAGCAATACTGTTTAAGGCCTGCGATAAGAGCTCATGGTAAGGCCCCTGGGCTCATAGTACGATTTTAAGCAATCCTGTTTAAGGCCTGCTTAAGAACTGCACGGATTATGGATGGTTTTATAAAAGTTCATGGTAAGGCCCCAGTTTTATTTAGACTACGCGTCTATCGGGTCCGAATAGCAATTGACTTCTATACAGACCCAGGGTCCGAATAGCCAGTCCGTTCAGTCACAGCCACGCTAGCTAAAATTTGATAGGCTAATGCCATCAAAAGCGGAAACAGCTGACCGCCCAGAAAAACATGTTTTGACAGATAGATAAACTTGACTTTGACATGACTTTAAAATCCATCAATTACCTCAAGCCACACAAAATGTATTAAAAATAATAGATTACTACTATTTTCAATCATATTTTTGCCCTCCGCCACTCAACACAAACACACCAAGCAAACCTGTCCATTTAAAATGTCTGCAAGTAAGCTAGATGCTGTTTATAGAAGTATACTTTTGACTAAGTTTTTCACTAAAGGTTGGGGCAAACCAGAGAATTTACGCAGGTAAAAAGTGATTTGTAATGTTTTTTTTATAATACTCTATACACACGTTTTGATTTAATATTTAAACACTGGACCAATATACTATTTAAAACATTTTAGGTTATTTGAGTTCAGAAAAGTTGTGTCCAATCGTGATCAATGTTACAAGTTAATAGATAGAGATTACCCGGTGACTATTACAAAGGTAACTAACCTAAAATTTTAATATGTAAACAGAAAAATTGAACATTTATTTTTATACATAATCATTAGAAAACTTCATAGATTTCAGCATAACTTTCATTTTAATATTCAGCATAATATTATGACTCATTTTTATAATGTACCTATTATTTTATACAAATATCTTTGCCTGTAGGAAATAATGTTGATATATCATTGTTTTTACTGTACTTTATTATTTACATGTTTTATATCAACAGGAACAAAACCTTTCAGATTGTCATGTCCTTGAAGGCTACTTTATCAGCCCACTGGAGAAATATTTACCTGGAATCGTGCCAGAAATCGCTCGGAAGGCCCACTTTCAAGTAGTCTTACCAGTCCGATGGCCGGAACCATCATGCAAACCTGTATGCTTACACTTGGCTGGAACTGGAGATCATGTGAGTTATTGTTTTATACACTTCCCATATTATGTTAATAATGTTTTGTCAGACGTTTTGTATTTTGTCATTCATACTTATGTTATAAATCAGTCAGTTACCTTTTCACATTTAACCTCCTTAACTTTCGACTTTGGATACTGATTTTGATGAAACTTGGCATGAATATAGTTAGATAGAACACTGCATATAGAAATAAGTGCAGAATATACACTTTCTTTAGCAAAATAAAATTTAAACGAAACAAATTTGACTTGTCTTGAGTTGCGCTAAAAAAGAAAATATTAATATAATATAAATATACACCGTGTTTGGTCAATACCCTTATCAAGTCGTAACCTACCTATGTTGACATGGTCAGATAAAAGTTTTGGCATCATTGTAAATTCAAAATTATAAAATTAATGTTGAAATCCTCTATACAAATAGTTGGGTATGTGAATAAAAATGTATGGAAAATCATTAAATTAATTTTACAATTTCTGCAATGACTTCATAACTTTTATATGACTATGTTGAAAACTTGAAATTGGTAGCTTTCGGTATAGTGGGGCATGTAGGTACCAAACACCTTGTATATACACGGTGTTTCATAATAACCAATAAATAATCAATGCGTTATCTAAAACTAATTATTAAAATGTGTTTACACGTAATGTCATTCAACCCAAAATTTTCATGTATATCATAGTATCATCATCATGTCTTGTCTATGATTTACATGAAAATTTTGGGTTGAATGACATTACGGGTAAACACTATTTAATAGTTAGTTTTAGATAAGTAATGCATTAATTATTATTGGTTATTATTAAACACAGTGTATATTTATTATCATAATGGAAAATATTATAATGCTGCTTATAAAATATCCTACATCTTGTTAATAGATTAATAATATTTATCCAAGGAACAAAATAACATCAAAAATTACTTTTTTAGAATATTGTTTCGATTTTCAGAACAACAGTTATGTTAAGAATCATCTCTATTATCTTGGGAAAGCACTCATCAACTTCATCATATTATGTTATAAACTTATAATTTAATATATAAATACAATTGACAACATAGACTAATCAAATACTACAAATGATTTGAATTTATTCAAAATTGTAATCTTAATTTTTTAATTTTATGATTGCAAATCAGTATTGTATTATGTAGCAGAATATTTTGCCATGGGATTTAAAATATAGTCGAATTGAATACAAAATTATGTTTTACTAACTGGAAATAAAAATGATGTGTATGGCACTATAAAAATTAACTTTCTAATTTTCAATAGAAAGAAATGGAATGTAATAATTCTCAAAAGTTTGTAATTTCTTTAATTTTATGTTATAAGCAATTTTCATAATTTATTTCAGTTTTTAATGTGTTGTGATGGACAATATAAATATAATTCCATAAATAATTAAATATAACTGGCAATCTTAATTTAAAAGTAAACCATTACTGTTAATTATATGAAGGTACTGAAAAATTTGTGCCATCCATTATATACTTTGATGTAAATTCATGGAAAAACTTTGTGTTGTTGGTTTAATTATAAAATATACTACTTGGCTTATCCCTTAACTTATTTCATGAGTATTTTTTCCAAATAGAGTTTAATCCATATTTAGATTGATTTGTCTATTTAGTTGAATGGCAAACATTCGTACATTTAAGTAGTGCTATAATATGCGATGTTATAAATTCCTGGGATCATATATATTATGTTTATGTATGATCCCAGGAATTTATAACATTGCATATATAAAAATAACCAATATGTGACCATTTCGTAAATCTTATCGCAAATGTTTACTATCAAGGGACATAAATAGATTGATGGTGTAGGTAGTTGTTTACATGTTTACATCTGTGACATCAATAAATAAAAATTACGTCAGCTTAGTGTTGGTGATGTTTGATAAAATTTGGCAATGTTTTCAATGTACATATTGATTGTCTGCCATAAATACTGTCATCTAACAATTGGGATGATGACTGAATTTTAATTTTCACGTCTCGTTATAAAATATTAAAATACTGTAGAAAAAGATGCAATCATGTGAAATTAGAATTAAAATCGGATTAGAAATACATTAGATACAGGCATTTTAAACTGTTAATTTGAAAGTGATTAGTCAGAGAGATCCGACATCAACCGTGACGTCATTGTTGAGTACGGCCCTTAGACCATTTAGGTACGGCCATATAAACTCCATGTAAATTGCAGTTTTGCTAGAAAGAGATGAATAAATGTTTAATATCTTATTTCTTAGTTGTTTTTATAGTTATTCGAAAACCGATTTTTTCTTTCTGTTTATTATATGAATGAGCTTCTATTAAAGCAATAATTTTTTTTTCATTCATCTAGCCTATTATTAGGGTTTCGCACCTCAAAAGGAAAAAATCTTATATGTTCACTTCATTGTCCGCGTATCTGTCTATCCCTCTGTCTGTCAAGACCCTTTTTCGCGAAAACATGTAGAGAAATCAAGCTGAAAGGACATTGGGCATTTTACTATGGGATATTTACCCACGGGAAACAAAAATAAAATTTTATTAGATGTAGAGGTAATTACATCTAGATTATAATGGGATAGGTCGCATATCTGTGGGTCTTGGGATTAACACGAAAATGAAAAAATAATAAGAATAGTATTTTTTACTCGAAGCTCACAGCTTCGCCTGTGGGAATTTTATTTTTTCAAATCGGTTCAGTTCTTTCGGAGCCTATTCAATGCAAACAAACAATCAAATCTTTCCTCTTTATAATATTACGAGTAGTATAGAAAAATCAACAAAATACTCATATGATATAAACACTGATAATTTCCATTCCCCATTGATCTGAATCGAAATAACTACAGAAAATGAAAGCTGGATAAATGCAGCAGGATGTAAAAGTATTTTGGTTTTTGTTCGCGACTTTTCAATAACCGGATGAATAATGCCCAATGGCCTTTATATCGGCGGTCTAAGAGCGTCGGTGGCGCAGTGGCCTCGGCACTGGACTGTGCCCAAAGTAGAATCGATAGGCCCACGATCGATCTTGCCATATACCAATGAATTTCATATGTACATTTATCTGACGCTCCTACAGTGAAGGAAAACATCGTGAGGAAACCTGCATACAACTGCGAAGTAATTCAAAGGTGTATGTGAAGTCAACCAATCCACACTGGGCCAGCGTGGTTTGACTTAGGCCTAATCGCTCTAACATAACTAGTTAGGGTAGGCTTGTGCCCCTCGGTGGGGACGTATTTATATTATTATTATTTTATGTCACATATTTTGCGATTTCACAAGGGAATCAAAAGCAATATGGTACTTTCTATTGACCTAGACTAGAATCATGAAGTTTGACAACATTGTAATGTCTTATAGTAATGTTAAAGAAATCGTAAATACCTACATAGTAGTAGTAATAGAAACTTATATACTAAGATAAGTTTGTATGGAGCCCTCAGTGCGCGAGTCATATCTCACTTGGCTGATTTTTGTATACAACATAATAATAGAAAATATCACTACAATAACACAACAAAAAGAAAATATTATTCCTCCCCTCCTGCAACTATGATTGGTTCAAATATTTTTTAAAAACAGCATGAATTATATATAAAGGCTGTAACTGAACACCCCAATAACATTGAAGGGTATGTATCCATCTAGAAGTAGAGATTCTGTAGGAAAAATATTAGGAATTAAATTTTTTTTGGTATTAAGTGCCGACAACCCTACGTAAGCGTACGAGGAATACCACGCTCACGTCATACAAACTAAATCAATTATTTTTGGTATTAAGTGCCGACAGCCCTACGTAAGCATAGGAGGAATACTGCGCTCACGTCTGTCACGTGTCATTTTGTGTTTAAATTTCTTTTGTGTTAAGAGCTGATTATGGTTGTCACTTGAAAGTTTTTGCTTTCAGTTTAAAATCAAATAACTCTGAAAGTATTGGGGTTCCAGGTCTCAGACAAGCACCGAAGGTCCATTTCGTATCTAACTTATATGCCCGTTAAATGTTATTGGGGTGTTCAGTTATAACCGGTATATATAATATATTATGAGCTTTTTTGTATTATGCCCTGTCAACCTGTATCCTCCTTTTTGTTTTATCCAGTCGTTTTCTTTACGCTCCCATAGTTTTTTTGGCGACGACGAAACCTGATGATCAAACCTCTGTTGAAAGAAGCTGGTATTGGTGGTATTATCCTAGAAAACCCATTTTATGGCCTCCGAAAACCTACTGATCAAGTGTAAGTAACACTAAGTACACTTGCCTGTGATCCTTGTTTTAAATTGGATATTAATAATACTTAGCAAATGTATAAATTGTGGCTGGCATAAAGTAACTGGAAAATAGCAGTGGTCTTGTCCATAAGGGCTGAAACATATCTCCTATCTCAACATACAAACTGCCTTTATTTATAGCCACCACTTACAACTAGCTTCATCAGGATAATGGCCTTTAAATATAAAAGGCATTCAGGAAAGAGGCAACGCGAACTGCTGTGAGTCAAACGAATGCCTCTAAAAGGCAAGTCTCATAAATAAAGAGCCAGCAAATTTTGTTAAAACGAAACGAACTTTTATTTTTTTAAGAGAAAGCATTCAAGCAATATTCTCATAGCACAGCGGGGAATCGAACCTTTCACATGTTTAAAAATCTTCATATTTAATGAAGATTTTCACAACAAAAATCTCAGCAACGTCTCTCTCTGTAGAGTCCTATGATGAGGTCGTTTTCACGTGACACGACAACGCGGCGCCATTGAAACAGCTCTGAGTGCCGATTCTTCTATAAACTATCACTGAATCAAAATTGAACCCTTGCTGTAGCCCAATAAGAACGCTACATTATCTCGCCATCAAACATTTGAAAGTCAATCTCTGTCGGATTCTGTGATTGGTCGATCGCCAAGGTTCAGTTTCGGTTCAGCCGAGTTATAATTAAAATAGGGAACATGCAATATTTTTATTTTTGGGTTTATTGTAAAGAATCCCATGTAGATAGATCATAAGTATGATAAAAATTAAAACAATAAATTTTATTGCAATAAATTGCAGTCTGAAACTAACCGTTTCAAATTTCGCGCTAAAACGGGCCTACAGTTCTGATGACGTCACTCCTGTCTGTCACTCATTCGTCGCCAACATTCAATTCAATTATCCTAGGGAAAGTTTCCATTTGTTTCAAATTACTTATTTTAATTGGACTATCCATCACTATAAGATATAAGATAGTCAAAAAAATGCAATTATTGCTCTGAAAAAAGACGTTTGGATTCATGTTTTATACCAATGTATCCATCGACTTCAAAGTAGTTCCCAAATAAATTGTTTTTAACTGGACCTTCTGATCCAAAGTTGAAAAAATGACTGTAACACGATAACCTTCTTTTTGTACTTTATGCTCTTAATGAAGCACTAAAACTTTACTGTGATTTAATACTTTACCTATTTCTGCACTCAAAAATTCGGCACATTCAACAAAAAAGTTACTACCATGTCGACACTAACTCTTGGTAGGTTTCTGGGGTCTATTTTTATACAACCATCTACCATTTTTTTACATAAAAATGTAAATAATTTTCGTAAAACTAATGTTACATCTGAAGGGACATAAAACACGAGTGACGTCACTAGTCGCTGATTGGTAGATCAAGATGCGTTCCGTTTCGCGTATTTTTCATCCGCAATTTTTCATAAAAATTGTATTAACTAAAATAAAAACGTTGCCATCATTCTTATTTTAGGTTTTTATAACATTTTAATTAAAAATCGTTCATAAATATTACATTTGCATCTTCCCTATTGGACCTCTCAAGGTTGATGCTCTCTTTTCTGCTTAGCTCTTTTTTCTGGGACACTTACTTTAACATTATTTTCTTCTATTCCTTTCATGAATACCAAGAACCATTTACAGTACAATTACTGTTTTAAAACTATTCAATCTCACAGGTGTTACGCCTCCAACAGTTATTACTAGAGCACTGATTAATGCTATTCCATGTATATAAACAATATTTTCACATCATAGTGAAACAAAAGCCAGTTATTTGCACAGTATTAAGTACATTTATTGTTCCAGACAGGATGATCAGAGTGTTTTTAAATTTTAATTTTTCCATTGTTCCACTTGATTTGTGTGCTAAGTTCGCTTCTCGTGTTTGTTGTTCTTACGCAATATGTTATACGATTGTTTAAAAATAAGAGTGTCTCATCAATGGTCGCATGATTCTTCTAATATTGTATTCCTCCTTTCATGCGATGATTGTTTAATAATTCAATAATATATCAATATCCTTATCCTTGACAATCAAGATTAATAATTAATCTTGGGATAAGTCTTGGACAAGCCGCATATGCTGTTCCTTACGGAGACGCAAATCAGATGTCCGTCAAACACGTCGTACCTTAACTACCCGGGATACAGCTTGGAGCACTGCAGCACTGTTTCAAGCCACGCGCTGGAGTTTGTGTGTACGTACGTGATGACATCTGCAGTAAACGTCTCCGTAACCTTGAAGAACCCGATATCTTGGTGCTGTGGATTTTGGTGGACACAGGGGTGGAACAAATTGTTTTCGCCGCCCTGTATAGATCACATTGCGGGGATCAGGAGACGACTCGGCTTTTTGACTACCTCAGCACAACAACTGACAAGGTACATGAACGGTATCCATTGGCACAGTTAGTGTTTCTGGGGGACTTTAACGCCCACCACAAGGAGTGGCTGTGCCCATACCAGAATACTGATCATGCTGGGCGAGAAGCGCGCAAGCTTGCGTTGTCGCTAAGCCTCACCCAGTTGGTCACTGAGCCAACGAGAATACCGGATGTAGAAGGCCACGCCGCCTATTGTTTGGACCTTCTGCTGGCAACAGATCCGGACAGGTTTTCGGTAGCCGTATCATCCCCTCTGGGAAGCTCCGATGATTGTCTGGTGAAATCTGTATCGACATTCTCCCCGCCTGACACTGCCCCTAGGGAAACCAGGCGGAGATGGCGATACAAATCAACAGATTGGGATGAGATGCGACACTTTTTTGCATCTTACCCTTGGCGGCAAACGTGCTTTGCATCCGAGGACCCTACGACCTGCGCTGACAACATTGTTAACGTGATACGGCAAGCTATGGAGTACTTCATTCCTTATTCTGATGTGACCACCGAACGTTTCGTCCGTCCCTGGTATAATGCCGACTGCGCAAAGGCTGATGCCCTTAAACAATCGGCATATCAAGAATGGGCTGCCGCGCGAAGTAGAAAACTTGCCGACCTCGGAGCCAAGAAGAAAGCTTTTGATAAAGCCGCCAAGTCCTGCAAAAAAGCACAGAAGAAGGCTCGCCTCGACATTGGTCGTATTGGGGCCAGACTCTCATCATACCCATCGGGAAATAGAGCCTTTTGGTCCCTTGCCAAATCAGTCGAGACGAAATTCTGCCGGCCATCACTACCACCCCTTCAGAAGCCTGATGGATCACTGGCTCACACCGCTAAGGATAAGGCAAATCTATTTGCCTCTCTTTTTGCGGAAAACTCGCACCTAGACCCCACAAGCCAACAGCTCAGAGCGAACATGCTGGAACGCGTGAACTCCACCCTGCATAAAGTTTCGGATTGGGGGGAAGCTAACAGAGTCAATGCCTCCAAGACCCAGGCGTGTCTTTTCAGCTCCAAGCGGAACCCGTTCAACCTGGTTCCCACATTCCAAAGTGTACCCTTGCCTTTAACGGACCATTTAAGCCTACTGGTCATCGACCTCTCACCGAACCTCAACTTTGGGCGTTCTATTGAGGCGAAGGCGGCTACTGCAGCTTAAAAGCTTGGCATACTCTCGAAGGTTAGGCGGTATTTCACGCCGGGGCAGCTTCTTACACTTTATCAAGCACAGGTCCGGTCGTGCATGGAATACTGCAGCCACCTTTGGGACGGCTCTGCTAAGTACCAGTTATCTGCCCTTGACTCGGTGGAGCGCCGGGCGAAGAGGTTGATCGGTGAAGACACTGAAAATTTCAAATTTCCAGAGTCTTGAACATCGCCGCGCAGTGGCCCGTTTATCGGTTTTTTACAGGCTACACTTCGGAGAGTGTTCCCAAGAGCTGTTTGATCTTATTCCACCATCTCCCTTTTACTACCGAGGCACCCGGAGAACGGCAAAGACCCACCCCTACGTAGTAGAAATTCCACTGCTCCGCACGAAGCGTTTCGCTTCCACTTTTTTAATGCGTACTGCAAAGGAATGGAATTCTTTGCCGTCCTCTGTGTTACCACCTCATTACAAACCGGGTCTTTTCAGGACTAAAGTGAGTCGGCACCTAATGAGTAGGCACGCTCCACCTTAGTCCCCACCTTTGCTTACCATCAGGCAAGATGAGGACAAGTGTCTACCCATAATCTATAAAAAAAAAGTGGTGTACGTGACAATATTAACGTAATCTTTATATGTTTCGATCTCGAGACGTCGAAATTTAGGTTAGCCAAAAACTGAGTTATAAGAAAACCTGTCTTAATTACTCGTACAGTTTTGTTTTCAACGGGTGCAGGCAAAATTTTCACATGAATAGTATATTACTTTTATCCCGTAATAAACCAACTTTGAACTCCACCTGTACCAATTACATTACAACTTTAAATATGGATGTCATCATTGTTGTTCAGTCGGTCGTCCTTGCACAACGTGTCTGACATTTTCGTGATGGGTGGGTGTCTGATACTGGAGTCGTTGGTGCTGTTCCACTGGTGCGAAAGGAATGGGCTCGGACCGCTCGGCGTCACCGGCCTGTCGATGGGGGGACATGTGAGTATTATGTAGAGTATTTTATTATTAGCCCCTGGTCACAGCTTCCGGCGACGCGATGCTAAAAAACAATATTATACTACCGTCTATGGTATCCACAGCTCATTAATTGCATGGAGCGTCGTGTTTTTTTTTTCTACTAAGTTGGCAAACAAGCAAACTGCCCACCTGATGGTGAGTGGTAACAGTGGCTCCTGTGAGATTCGCAGCAAAACTGCAACCCCCACAAGGGCCACAGTAAGCTTTGAAGGTAATATATGTAAAACTTTAAATTTATATTCGAACATACTCTCCACAACGTTATAAGGGCACCTGTATCGATGTACGAGCTATAATTGAATGCCCTTGCAACTGAACCTTTTTGTCAATTTAATTATAATGTACACAATCCTCGTCGACACATTTGACATCTTGTCAATTAGTCTCGATGACCTGAGCAGAGAGAGGTATATACAACGCGTTAATTAAAATAGCGAAAAAATATATTAATTAATAAATTGTATTAATTTAATTCTCGCGGATTATTTTTGAAGATATGTCCATTTTTCTGTTTGTTGCAATTCTTGCAGCTTTGAAACTCTATGGTCGCGCGACCTGACAGGCCGAGACAGTCACTCGGACCGTTTTGTTTACGCATTTGAATTTGGGTGTTATTATTTTATACATACTTATTAAAGTTGCAGTTACAGTTTACCATACGGGAAAGCAAAAGCGAAATCTAAATGCCTCGTATCTTGTTTCCTTTCTAACCGTGTTAAACAAACCTCTATATTTTTTATACCATGATGGCAAATAAACACCTGGCCCACCTGCCGGTAAGCGGTAACCGCAGCCTAATGGATGCTGGCAACACCTTACCTTTTACTTTTAAGGGTAAAATACATATTTTCTCTCAAACGCATGAGATGCAAACCTGAAGGAGAATGTCACAATGTTAAAACTTTTCAGATGGCGTCCCTGGCTGCGACCAATTGGCCAAAGCCTTTAGTGTTAGTTCCCTGTCTCTCCTGGTCCACTGCTTCTGCGGTTTTTTTGCAGGTAACGTCAACAGTTGAACATTACAAATGAAAAGGGCAGTAAGAAATAAAATTATCAGTAAATTTAGTGTTGTGTATTGGCTCAGAAAACAAGAATTATTTATTGGTGCCTTTCACTATTTAATAAAAATCTCTTATATGTATTTATGAAATCATTTTAAAAAGAGTAATTTTATCAACATAAGTATAAAATCAACATACCAAATATTGGAATTTGAATAATAAAATTGTTTCAAATATAAATCAAACTACAACTTCTACAAAATCTACTTGGTATACTGGTCCTGACGTTCTGTTTTGATAACAATTTTTTGGCTCTATTTTATTTGCAATAAGTCCCCATTCCATTTATAGTTTGCCGTTTTCTTTTTATTTACTAAATTCTTTTTCTATTGGCATTTAAATGTAATAATCAGGTGACAACTTAAACTTTAAACGTTGTCTTACGATATGTAACAAAAATGTGATTTCAGGGAGTAATGTCGCAATCTATAAATTGGGATCTTCTGGAGGATCAGTACCTTTCAGATGGAGTGTACAGAGAGAAACTATCCAAAATGGTAACTATAGTAGATGAAGCATTTTTGGCTGGCAAAAAATTCGCTAGAACATATTCGCAAAACATGGAAAAAGACGGCAAAGCAGACACCAAAAGTGATAAGTTAGTTAATAGCAGACCAGATAAAGATGTAGATGTTACTTACAGAGAAAGCAACAGTGCCAAAGACTCGAACGTCATAGATTTAACTAGAAACATGGTTCCAAAAGAGAAAGTGCCTAAAAACGATCGTAAATGCGTATCATCGGAGCAATTAGCCAAATTGCATGAAGAGTTAGATAAATTGTTAGCCGAAAATAAAATCAATAAAGATCTATACGATAAATTAATGTCAAACGAGAAGTTTGAGTTGGAATCTCATGACATCGCCGACATTAATAGATTGACAGAGGATCGTGTCAAGGAGTTACTGTTAAAATTTAAAATTGGTAAGTATGCAGAATCATCAATGTGACCTTTCTCTTCGAGGGATGAATTAGTGTTATTGTATACTAACTATATTTTTTATGAATTTAAGAATAGTAAGAATAATTTCTATTGTATCTTTATGATAGATGTGATTCGCCAAGAAAATAAAGTCGATTCTCAAAGTCCTAACGGTGAAACCCTTGTGAATACTGAAAGTGATTCCGAAGAAGTAAAACAGGAAACGATCGCCAATGTTCAAACAGAAATACCAAAGAACAATAAAATCGACGAAACAGCGCCAAACGAAAGTGCAGTCATTGTGAAGAAACCAGCAAAACGACCGTGGACTGTATCCGAGCTGGCGTCTGATCTCTGGGTGCATTTGCCGTTCACGAAGCCGAGCGGGAAGAAGATAGACATAAGCAAAATACACTGGAGAGATCGGGAGGCGCTACAGTTCATGAGGGGCATAATGGATGAATGCACACACCTGAGCAACTTCTCCGTGCCTTTCGACACCTCCTTGATCATAGGTATGTTTTAACTTCCGCTTGTTCATTATAGTGCCTCTGACCAAAGACACGCCCAGTATGAATTCGCTAACGGTAAGAAAATTCAACATAGACGTCGCGGGCAACAGCAACAATAGTGCCATGGTTGTGAAAAACCGTTTTCGTACCTCCAAAGGAGAAACGGAACCTATAATACTTACTTACTTATTACTTTACTTTACTTTACTAATATTATAACGCTGAAGAGTTTGTTTATTTGAACGCGCTAATCTCGGGAACTACTGGTTCGAATTGAAAAACTTTTTGTGTTGCATAGTCCATTTATCGAGGAAGGCTTTATAAGCCCATCACACACAATGAAGATACTATATCTTATCGGCGACGTATCGCTAACCCTACATTTCAATGGGTCACCACACACAGTTAATATAATATATATTTTACATTACAGTATCTTATGATACTGAGCGATATGTGAAAGATATCTTAACCTAGTAACGATATCTTAAGATATTGAAATATATATTAATATACTCGGCGATATTTATCTTAAGATAAACTACAGTATGCTCTATCTAGCGCTGTTTTTTGGTTTTTAAGTGGTCCTCTTCCTAGATTTTACGCTTTTTTCTTCTCGACGCAATACATATATGATCAAATTCACTGTCTCATTCGTCATCAGACGACCTGTCAAAGTACTTATGTATCTAGCAACAGCAGTCAAATTTGTATGCGGTTCATGGGAAAAACAAACACTCTGTATAAGGAACGAAGCCGGCGACTCGCAAGACTGCCTCCAATACAATGATGCAGTTACGATATATTATCGTATCTTAGCTGTGTGTGGTCCTTAACGATAATATATTTTTATATGAGTTGCTATAATATATATTATCTTCACTGTGTGTGATGGGCTTTAGGCTATATAACATCACTATATTGTTATTTTCGGACATCCACGCGAACCAATTCGCGGGCACAGCTAGTGAATGAATATACAAGGTTACTTTTTAATTACCAAAAACATTTTGTGTGCTTGTTCAGACAAGCAAACTGAACAACTTTCACTGTGGGACCAACTATGAAATCGCAAAAAAATCAGCTGTTCCAAAGAACTAGGTTCAGTGAATGTTGAACATTTGTAATTTTTGTAATTTTAAAGTTGGTCCCATAGTGAAAGTGTTCAGTTTGCTTGTCTGATCAAGAACACAACATTTTTTTGGTCATTAAAAAATAAACTTGTATAACCGTTTGTGCCGAATATTTTTGCATGTTTTGCGATTTAACAAGGGAATCAAAACTTATAGGGTACTTCCCGTTGAACTAGAATCATGAAGTTTGGAGCAATGTCCTACAACACATGCAAAGGGAAAAATCCGAATACCGTATACAGCTTTATAATTTATTAGTTTAGTATAGATAAATTTGTACGGAACCCTCGGTACGCGAGTTCAACTCGCACTTGGCCGGTTTTTTTTAAATCACCGGTCACCAGTGAGTCGGTAGAAGTCTGTCATGTAATTATTATTATACTAAAAGTTTATTTTATTCACTGAAAATAGTGAATAAAAATCACTTTTATACACTATTTTGGTGTTTGAATTTAGAACACACAGATATATTCGACCTCCATCTCAGTGCTGTACAACCTACTTGCACAAAAAATACTTACTTGATATTAAATGTCTATTATCGCTTAAATCTTTCTTTTCCTCGTAGTCATGATTTAAAGTATAGTATGCAACTCTTGAATAAAACGGAGTTATACCGAGGGCATAATATACTATTTTAAAACACTTTATATCACGAGAGATGTACATTGTATACTGTATCGTTCATTAAGATAAACGATGGGATTATTTATCAATTCCTCACAGCTGTGTGCGCGAAACACGACGCGTACGTGCCGCGGGAGGACGTTGGAACGTTGGAGGAGATCTGGCCGGGGGCCGAGGTCCGATACGTGGACGCCGGTCACGTGTCCGCTTACATCCTCCATCAATCGCTGTTCAGGTACTCAACTCTGCCCTGCGAGCATGGACTTGTCGATCGACATATATCGATCGACAAAAACGTCTGTCCTTTTCACTCCTTAGGAATATCTGTCAAATTTATCGATTTTTGTCTTGTATGTCGATCTTAGCTGTCAAAGGACATTGCTCTGCGTCCATACATTGTTCGCCCCAAATACCAACAGCAGTGAAAAAATGCTTTTCGCCTAATTAGATAGTAGTAAATACTAAACGACGGTTTTGAGGTTAGTCAAAGTAACACTTTATTTCGTTAGAGCAATACACATAGTCCATATAATTGAAATATATTAATATACGATAATTGAAATAATAATTATTGCAATCAATCAAAAAATGTTATTATAGCCACGTAGTAGAGAACAAGAAATCTCGAAATTATAAAGCAAGTCAAAAACACAACGAACCATCAACGATCTAACAAGCAACACCGCGTGAGTAGTCAATTGACGTGTGTTTTAATTTAATTTACGTTGCAAATTGTAAAGGAGTTACGAAAAATACAATTTATACAATTAAATAAATGTCCGTACCTACATAAAATAGACTCAATTTTATTCAGTCGGGCAAAGTTAACAATAACCATTCGTATATTTTACTTCATTTGGTTTTGTTTCAAATTCAAATTCAAAAATCTTTATTCAACCTAGGCCTTTACAGGCACTTATTGACGTCAAAACAAAGCAAAACATTCTAATTTAAAGGAAACCTATTTAACCTTGTATGTGCATACATCCTGAATATACCTACTCAAGATGTCTGCAAATACAAGTAACAATGAAAAAAAAAAGTTGAATCCACACCAAGGAAGGTTTTGGAAAGTACTTTTATATATTTTTGATGTGTCCGTCAAATACATAAAATATATTTGTTATGAGTGTTATAAAATATGCATATAATTATGACGTAAATCAAATCTTTGTTGGTCATGGGGCGATTTTCGACATTGTCCTTTGTTTATCGAGAGTTTCGTGCTCGCAGGGCTGGTCTGCTTATTAAGGTCGTCATCGGGTGCTGATCGGGTGGTCCGGGGTGCGACTCCCCATGGATAGGCAGAAGTTTTCCGCACGGTTTGGTTGGTGGTAGAACTCCTGAGCCCGCCTGGCTAGCTAGCATCGTCTTACCCAAGTTTGTTGCCATAATAACAATGTAAATAATAGGAGCATTGTTGTGTTCCGAAAATTGGTGGTGAGATAGCCAGCTCCTCGTTTGTTGAGGAGTCCAGGTGAAGCGCGCTTCCACCTTCGGCCTTATCGCCACTTACCATCAGGTGAGAGGAAGGCCAAGAGCTTCCCTGTTGTTCCTTAGTAAATTTTAAAAACTAAAAAACCTGCCTGCGTAAAAAGACAAAGTGAAAAAACCAAGTTCGTAGTCACTTTCTATCCTTGAATCCTTAGTTGCTTTGGTGACACTGAGTTCCTTTCCCTATCACACATTTATTCCTCATTCCTGTTTCTGCACCTTTCCCCCGTTTGAATCTCCTCTGTGTATACACGGTTATTTTTTTATCAGCCTGGAAAATTTAAGGGACGCCTCACGACATGGTGTTAGAATGATTAAATATGAATAAAAAAATAACTCACCTAATTTTATGTTAATTTTCTAAAAAAAAAAAATATGCTGCACTAGTTGAGAGCAGCATTTTTAGATTTTTTTTATTTTCTTTTTGTTTCATTTTTTATATAATAGGTAATGGATGTGTCCTGAAGCGTCCCTAAAATTTTCCAGGGTGATAAAAAAATAACCGTGTATATATCCCTCTTCCTAGGTTGCCTGGAAGAGATTGCTCTTTAGCAATAAGGCCGCCCATTGACACATTTCTGTTTTTCTTTCGTTCGTTATTTTTACTTTGTGTGCAATAAAGAGTTATTATTTAAAAACAAGGAAAATACCCTGTATCAAAAGACAAGTCAATTGAAAAGATGATAGTTTTTAGAACTTTTGTTCATGACATTATGAATGATTTGACTTATTATTATAAATTCTATGCCTCCGACTGCATTGTTATTCTATTGAACAAAAGTTGGAAAAAAAATCAGCTGTTCCATACAAATGTTTAACACCCACTAAACCTAGATGTATGGAACGGCTGATTTAATCGCGATATCAAGATTCCACAGTAAAAGTTGTTCAGGGGTGTATTATGACGTCTTAATTCCAGGCAGTTTTCTGAACTGTTATAATGCCATTGCTTTCTCTTTGTATAATGAGTAAAAGAGAGGCACTGATAGCAATTCAGAAAACTGGCTGAAATTAAGATGTGATAATACACGCCCATAGGTTGCTTGTCTAAACAACCACACAAAATTTGGCTCCTGCATCATAAGTTGCCCTGTATAAGCAATTTCACGCGGCATATTTTATGAAATCGCCTTAGTGAATTTGGTTACTAGCTATGGAAATATATACTATTTGACATAAGCTCCACACAAAATACGTTAAAATTCTATCTCCAGTTAACAAATCCATATTCTATCTAATATTGAAACACGTCGTTAGTTGCACGTTCACGCGTGACATCCTTTTTTTTGGGGGGGGAAATGCGTAACCGCACCGTACTCGCCGTTGGCTAGACGGCGAGCGTGTGTGGGGCTCTCCCGGCAGGGTGCCAGGCCTACCCACTAAAACCCCCGGTGTTCTCCCTGCCCTTATGGGCGCGCTAGGTAAGGTCCACACTGCGACTCCACTACCCACGAACGCGTGACATCCTTGTAAAAATACGCCATCTAGGATAGATAGCGATCATCGATTTATTGATATGCATTAATAGAGAATTACAATGGTAAGTTTCTTTATGTTTAATAAAAGTCTAATTTACAGGGCTTGCATAAAAGAAGCCTTCGAAAGATCCAAGAAGAGGTGGAGAGATGGAAAACACAGTAACTGACATTGGTTACATTTTAGAAAAATACGCGTTTTGATTGCTCAATATAACAACGTCCGTTTTTGCTTAGTAGTAAAAATATCACCCATGCTCAAGAAGATACTTCACTCAAACCATCACAGATGATATTTTTCGTATTTTTATAGAATATATTTATTTATATACTCGTGTAGGTATTAAAATCTGATATAAGCAATAGCACAAAAATGTACTGCATATTTTAAATTACTTGAATTGTAGGTAGATAATTAATGCATTCATATTTCGCAACGCTGATTTGTGACTTGACTATGTTAACGCAACTTTTGTAATATACTTCCCAGTTTTTCTTTATGATCGACAGTCCGATCGTAATCATGTTCCTATCGCTTAAATAAAAGAATCTATCTATAATAATATATATATATTATATATATATATATAATATATATATTATAGATAGATAGATTCTTTTAACTCGATCTATAATATATAAAGATGTTATATGTGCCATATAATTATTTATACCATAATTATTCTACAAGTCCATACATGTATTGAGATGATGGATTTAATTCAGTTGATTAATAGTATATTGTGTAAATATTTACTATAATGAAAAATACAAGACTGAGCAATACATTGATCGAGACGACTAAATATCACCCGATAAAACATTTTAACGAAGTGCTATTATTCATACGCATTATTTATTTATTTCTATTTATACACTTTATTGCATATAGTACAGTAAAAGTAGGTAAACAATAACATTAAAAGACAGTTTTCAAATTGGTGGAGTTATCTCTTACAGAGATTTCTTCCAGTCAACCCATGGCAGTGGAAGTGGTCAAATGGTGAAGTGACACTAAAGTGTATCGATAACATATAAATTATACAATGCAAATATATTTATTAAAGAGTGATATTCTTTTTTCTCGTAGTTAAATTTATATTACGTATGTCAAAGCACAAATTTTATCCATTTTATGAATGTTAAGTGACAAACGAATACTGTTAAATCAATCCTTTTATTATTAAAATTCAGTTATTGTGTTATATTTAAATTATCATCACATCAACCAATATAGACCCACTACTAGGCATGACTCTTCTCAGGCGAGAAGGAATTAGCCTACTAGCACGAGGCTGGGCAGACGGGTTGATTTAGCAGTGTTTTGTTTCGAAATTCCATCTCATTACATATATAGGTGTAATCGGGGTAAACTCCTCTAGTCGGCTCTTACGACATCACAATAAGAAAAGGAGGTGCAACACATACTGTGTGAACTACTACATGTTCTATTAGTAGAACAACTGGGTATTTCTTGTCATACCTTATCGAGTAGAAAAAATGTGAACTTCTCTTCCTTTATGTTCTATTAGTAGAACAAACTATAACCATGGTAATAACCCGTCACCGCGCGGACAAATTCGGTAAAAGTGTACGATTTATTTCCTATAGTATTCATTTTTCCAACGTGCCTGTTAAATAACTATTTGAAGAGTGGAATGTGTAGCAGTTTTAAAAATTTATATCATTATCTTGGAGCAAATTCTGTCTATTTTTATTATTATTATACAGCACAAAACGCGTACAAGTGTTTACAACAAAATATTATTATATTACATGTGTTTGTGATTAAATCTAAGTACAAATCTTCTGTTTATTAATGTAAATTGTGTTGAGATTTGCCGTACACTGCTTTTAGACTTTATTTATTGTAGTATTGGCATGTATATAATTATTCTCTATTGAGGATGTATAGTGTAATATTTTTTTATAAATAAATGTTGTTTTTGTTAGTATTGTGTTGATTTTCCGCACGTTTTTGCTTTTCAGTTGAAAATCAAAACAAAGGTTGTAACGATATGCAATGCAGGAAAAAAGTGGTATTACCGAGGGTACTCTAGAGATAAATAAAAATTCTAAATTAAAAAATGAATAAGTCAATAAAGAAAAATGTTCATTTTTCAATTTATTTAGCATTTTTAAATAAAAAAAATTATAAGTACTTATGCGTTATTTTAATTCAAGGAATCTTTACAGATTTCTTGAAATTTGGCTACTTTCTGGCTTTGGCTCTTTAAACAAAGACTACTTTGGCTTAACAAAGTTCGAAAGAAAGAGTTATGGTCCATAACTCTTTTCTTCTTCTTTTCCATAGCTCTACTAGGCCCGACGAAATCCATAACTTATGGATTTCGTCGGGCCTAGTAGAGCTCGATGGCCGAGAGGTCTAGTCAACCCGGTATGTTGAAGACGCTCAAACCTTGCCCAAGATGAAGTATTTTCTTAATTGATTTATTCATTTTTCAATCGTTCTTATAACTAAATAACATAACATTAATGATATTATGTGACGACTATCATGTGAACTTTGCGTTGCTGGGTGGCACTCTGTGCGAGCGTAGCGCACGGTTTCCCATAGAGCGGCCTGCGTTGTCACGGGCAGGTCACCATGAAATGTCGAGGCACGTGTCCTTGCGACCTTCTATAGGTATCGGGTGGAGGCAAGGGCTCGAGGGGTACACCTAGAGTTGCCAACCATCCCGTGTCAGGCGGGACGTCCCGTTTCCAGGGCTCAAATAATGCATCCTGCAACACATCTGTGCGGGACACTAATTGTCCCGCTTTATGGTAAAGCCAGCCCGATTAGACAAATATTTATCTGATGATAAGTAGGTACTCTTTCATAAATCACAAAATAAGTACTCTTCACTCACACTCTTTCAAAAATAAAACTAATCGTGATTTTGCTCCGTTGATCCAGAAAAGTGCTTTAATTACTGATTAACATTCCAATGTGGTGTTATAATTATCATTTTGTAATAGCAGAAAGTTTATTTGTTAGATTAATTTTGAATAAAACTGATTTAATTTATTTTTCTTATTTTTCTCGTTTCTGCACGTAGGCAGGTCCCGCTTTTTATGGCCAAGTCCCGCATAAAAATTTCTAATGTCCCGGATAGCTGTGAATGGGAGTTGGCAACTCTATACACCTCCTACTAGAGGTGGCCCAAATGAAGAGACTGGTGCCAGAGGAGGTCATGCGCCGATGTGCAAAGACGCTCGTCCATCCAGCTACCGGCCACTTGACGATCGAGGCCATTCGTCCAGTGTTGAAGGTGTGAGATGGTGCAGGTTCTAACTGGATACGGCTTGTTACGCATCTCAGACTAAGTACACCAATGGACTCGCTATGTATTAACTATGGCATGAATAAATTTGTGTCCAGTCCGCCATTACAAAGCACCGTGTCGTTGTGCTAAAATATCAGTCAGTGAGCATTATTTGTGAGTGCATTTTACAGTTATACGGTTTTAATTGATTTTTTTAATGAATTGTATAAAGAATAAAAAAAACAAAAAGTGTGGATCTTGGATGCGGCGTCCCTAGTTTTTTCCGCCATCTTAGGCGCAAGCCAGACAGGCGGCGCGGCGCGCATCAGTCGCACCCGGTGGCGCACTCGCAGCGCGCTGCAGGCGCGCCCGTGGGCGCGAACAGCGCTTGTATGCTACGGTGCACCAGCGAGTGAGTACGTTGGTGCCATTAAAGAGTTTGATTTTGATCGAACAACATGTCTTCCTCTGACGACGAAGACATGTTAGCCCTGGTGCAACTCGCCAATTTGCAAAGGAGAAGAAGAAGGAGAAGAAACTTCCGGTCCCGCGCAAAACTCACTATAGACTGAGGTACGCGGCTGCGCGCCAGCAGTGCGACGGCCGGCGCGCCCGTCGTTGCGACCGTAGCGCGCCATCTGGAAGCTTGTCGAATGATCTTTCATACTAATTGTATGAAAACGGGCACAAAACAGATAGAAGCGGTGCGCCGATGGCGCGCCACAGGTGCGCCTCGCCCGCGCCTTTTCTATCTGGCCCACGCCTTAGAGCACCAACCCAAATTTTGGCACGCTTTTTTCGTATGTATTTCATGTCCTTTGGTATCTATAGTCTAAGTTACGCATAGCTACGTTTTAGTCAGTATGAAAATGGCAAGTATATCTGTTTTATGAATAAGTATGGTTTTGTTGTTGATAAAGTAAATAAATTTCATTTTATTTTTCTCAGTGACCAGATAGATTTAAGGCGCCTACCCACAGCGGCAGAAGCGGGACGGTAGCGGAACCTTTACTTGGGCGATTTCTGTGTGAAGTGGTCCATAACAACACGAACATTTTACAAAAAAATCCCACTTCCCGCCTCTGTGGGTGCGCGCCTTTAGAGTCTCTGAGTAGAGGTGGAAGTTGTTCCAACACTTACACCCGTTGCACCAAATTTACGTTTAACGCTCTTAGTGGCAGCGTAACGAAAGCTGCCTCGAAAAGTAGACAACCTGCACATTGGACACATCAGGCTTGACGTAAATCTAATTTGATACCTAACTCAGGAAAATCTACTTAGAGATAATTTTGCCCAAAACTCTGACTTTCTGATTACAAATGGGTTCATCTATTTGCAACCTTGATAAACTTTTAGGAAACTTAAAAATGAAACCTCATTATGAGTTAAGTATCTTTTATTTATACATGAAATAATTCAGTCCTCAGCATCATTATGCCACTGTCTTAGACAGTCGTTAAACGTACAAGAAACAAGTGTCATGGCACCGTCCATCTACTGCCATCATAATGTTGTAACTAAATAGGTTAAGCATTACAATCGACAACTTATTACACCTAAACTTACATTACTAACCTTATAATTAATATAGAAAAATTTCGACTTTTGTATTTGACAAACAAAACACTATTCTTTCTTTGTACAAAACCAAAAACCGTCCAACGATCCTCGACCAGTCTTTAAGTGATGCGCAATCACAGAGAAAAAAATAGATCAATTAGTTCGCCGAAAACATAAAAATATATAATAACAAAGTGAAACCATGCTTTATTATATTACTTACCTTAGAAGGTGTATTGCAACGAAATAGATGTCGCATAATGCGGCTCTGAATGAAATCAGATAAAAGCTACGAAATCACACAACGGAGCAGAATTTTAGACCTTGGCTTTATACATAGGTACGTTATTACATAGGTCAATGACTAGAGGGACAATATTATGTCGAGCCTTTCAATTGAAGTTTCCGCTCATTAGAAGCCAGTAATAAACCCGATATAGCCAAAAAATGGGCTCCATCACACGCACTCATACTTTTACTTACCTCAAGAAGTATTTGCAAAACAAAAAATTTACCTGGATTATTTATGAAGTACCTCAGTTGAAGCAGATTATTAACATAATCAACTAAAGAATTAACGCAAACATAATGAATGTAAAAATGCAACTAAGTTTAATTTACTTCATAAGTTACATTTGAATAAGTTCTATGTTGATTTGATGGTCATTGAATTTTTACCATATTTACAAACTGTCATCTCTGCAATCTGTAGCTTGTAAAAAATTGGTACATGCACTTCAAATAAATTGATAAGATGTAGGTATATCATAAAAAGATCCTTATATTTGAATCCGAATAATAGAGGTATTCAAGACATTTTTGTTTATGTATAAAATTGCAAAATTCTTAAGATTTTTAGTTTACGCTATAATCCTATGAAATCTTCTGTATTTATCCTAAAAGCATGATTTTTATTATTTTTTTAATTTAATACTAAATAACTTTACATAGTTTAGCTACTCCCAACACTTTGGGTAAAAACAAGAGAAATCAACTGATACTTTACTACTCTGTAAATAAAATAATCAGTATGGCAATGCCATAACAACAAATATAAATAATCTTTCAAAAATGTTGTAACTTATACTTACTAGCATAAAAATCAGAAAATATTGAAATAACACAATTTGGCAAAATATCCTTAGGGAGGCAGAGATTGCCTATGGCAATAAGTTTTGTTATATTTTTTTATGTTTTACTTGAGGACGATTTTTCAATAGTCAGATAATTTTTATCTGCGGAATAAATATGACAGTTTGACAGCTTTTACATAGAAAATATGTCAAACCGCCATATTTATTCTACAGTTAAAAGGTTATCTGACGATTGAAAAATCGGCCCTTAGCAGAATAAAGTGTTTCTATCTATCTACCCTTATTTCGAAACCTATACTTTTGTGTTCTATAGAAAGTACAACTTTACTTCATGCTACTTCGTCAGGGCACAGTTGAAAATAAAACAGAGACCATAAATGTAAAGAACAAACTATTAAGATGCTTGCCTCCTTGTGTTATCCCACATAACCCGCATATACAAAACCTACTTAAAATTAAGAAAAAAGCCCTTCTTAAAAAGAAGAGTAACGGTTCTATATTGCGGTAATAAATAAAATACAACAATCGCTTAATACCGTTTTCGCAACTATAATATATATGAGTCCCAATATCCTCTCGGCGCACAATGTCACGTAATCTCGTTCGCAGAATGTCACACTATGTTACATATGACCAAATCGTCACGCTAGCAGAATATCACGTTAGCAAAAAGTCACGTTCGCAGAATGTCACATTTTTATTAAACGTGTCTCTTAATTGATCAGATTTTCTAGTACGTTTCGTGTATGCGTTTCAGCACCCAAAAACTATTTATTTACAAAAATAATTAGCCTCACAAAGTAATTAAGTGTCTGTGGAATTCGAACCCATAACCTTTTGATCAATAGAATAAAAATGCTCCTACCACTTCAGCCAGCTGTGGCAGTCGTCATATCTTACTAATATTTCTCAATTAAGTTCTCTTTTGAAGTGTTCGATAATCCTCTAGCCACTTCAATTTGATTTTAGTTACAATGTCAATGTACTGTCAATTATTTAAATTAATATTTCTGTTCTCTGTATAATATTATTCTCATTCAGTCAATATTCGTACCTTATATTAGTACGGTACTATTAATTGTATCAACAGTGGTATTAAATCTATGGTACTAATAGCACGAATAAGCTGTACTAGTACCTCACTCTTACTGTACGATTACAGTTAGAACCCAATCATGTACGAATAAGAACAAGACTAATCGAGTTCTGAGTGTTCTGCCTGTATTTTCGCAGACTAAATTCTGTCGTCAGCGTTAGGGTGTTACCAGACCAATCGATCGATCGTCGATCGATTGACCATATCGTCCGGTTATATTCCATCAGTTTCTTTCGAAACGTATTCAGAAAAGGGCGCGTTATTGTCGGCCAGGGCCAGGGGCCAAGCAAAAGGTGACAATAGGGAGCGGTCGGGGCGCGGCGGTATGGGGCGGGTTCTCGGAAAATGAAGCAGCTCGATCGATGTCGACCAGTCCATTCTACCATCGATCGACGATCGGCTGGTCGATGGTCCATCGATCGGTGAGGTAAAATTATCGGTCGACATCGACTAATCGATTCTACCATCAATCGACGATCGATCGATTGATCTGGTAACACCATTAGCCTTTAGACTTCAGTGTTATTCTACGAACGTAACATTCTGCGAACGTGACATTTTGCGAAAGTGACGTTCTGCGAATATGACATTATCCGAACGTGACAATTCGAGAACGTGACATTGTGCGCCGAGAGGCCCAATATCATAACTAAAATAAATAATGATATATGTATTTTTAAATACAAAATACGAATATAATGTTTTCAGAATACGATAATATGATTTAATGGGACGTGATATCTTACGAATCTCATAGCGATTGCAGTGTTTGAGATTTTGATTTGATAATTAGGTCTGGTAACAATTCCAAATTGTGACTAACCCGTAGCCACAGCCAGATGCAATTCGGAAGAAGCTGGGAAACAATAAGGTGTCATTTCTCACTTTTTACCGCAATATAGAGCCGTTTCTGATTTTACAAAGGCGTCAACGAATCGCGAACGTCTAAAAACTTTTATAAAAATCACTGACCGCGCACATCCTTTGTGTATTCACTTTCACTTATTTTCACATCTACAACATTATTACTTCTTGAGTAGCATATTTCTGAAATCGGAGTTGGAGAGTGACTTGCCTTCCGCCTCATGGCCGTTGGCCGAGCTCGTAGATGGCTTCTGTAGGACCCTGGGAATGAAACTGCTGAGTTGCGTCCGGCGCCTGTTCAAGAAATGCAATGTATTAGTTAACAACTTTGGTAGCTAATAAATATTTTTATGGGGGTTTTTGTAAATCAGTGCTCTGTTCAAGGCGTGTACGCTCAGAGTTACGATTTTTATGATTTAACAAGGTTAGTGGAAATTTCATCCAAAAAAGGGTGATTTTGGAAACTTTTAGTGTCAAACTAAAATTAGTAAACCTATTTATCTGACTTTTATTGAAAATGTCTACTTTATAATCTAGTTGTTTTTACTTTGCGAAACTATACAATTGCCACGGGAAATACACAAAAGAATGCGGGCGACGCTGCAGGAGGGAGGCTGGTAATTTATATCATCTTATACAAGATGGCGACGTCGTCGTTACGACAGTATTACGTGTATATGTTACAGTCCAAATTCATAACCAGTCAAAATCACTTTTGACTGCAAAAAGCAGGCAAAAGTTTGACCGATACCCTTAGTTAAAAACAATTTTGACTGATTTTCGCAGTCGAAAGTGGTTTTAACTAAGGACGTTGGGCAAAACTACTTTTAACTGCAAAATATTGGGTAATAGTGTTGGTGACCAAATTATATCGGTCAAAAGTGGTTCGAGCTTACAAAAAGTGGGTTATGAATAATCAATTTTGGATATTAAAATTTTAAACGTGCGCCTAAATTACTATGTTAACGATTAGAAATACAGAGAGGGCATCTTCTATACCTATAAAATTCTTTGTCCTGAATGACTGACTGACTGACTGACGGATCAACGCACAGCCTAAACCGCTGATCGTAGAGACTTGAAACTTGGAGGGTGTGTTCTTTGTATGACGTAGGCGTCCGTTAAGAAAGGATTTTCTGAAATTCTACCCCTAAGGGGGTGAAAAAGGGGGGCAAAGTTTGTATGGGACAACTAGATTCCTTGGTCCAATCTACTTTAAATTTTGCATAAACATTCGTTAATAGAATCGATGGATAACATGTTTCGTATTTTATTGAAATTCAACCCCTAATAGAGTGAAATGGGGTGGTAAAATGTGATGTCGACATTATTGTCGTTTTCATGGTTTTTTGGGTCGTAGATTACGAAAATAACATCGATATCAAAATCCAACATGGCGGATGCAAAATACCATCATCCCTTGATGGGGTGCAATGGAGTTAAAGAAATACGATTCTGTATTAATTATCTTAATCGTATTTAATGTATGTAATAAAATCGTAGGGGTGCAAAAATTTGTAATTGCGAAATATTAAGAAAAACAATACACAGGTCGCCTTAAAATCATTAGCAGAACACGATAGAAACGTTTTTAAAAAAAAATATTGTTTGTATATTTGTTTTTTTGTTTGTCTGTTTGTCCGAAAAGGTCTCCGAAACTACTGGACAGAATTTGATATGGCTTACACCACACGACTTGGCTTGCTTAGAATTTTCCGGAAGAACATTTAGGCATAATTTCATTTGTTTAAATTCATGTTTTATTTTTCGTGAAAAAATACCATAAAAAACTTCTGTCACATAGTGCAAAGAAAAGTTATTGGCTGTGCCCATCTGGATTTCGCCAACCAAGAAGTTTAGGAAGTTTAAATTGTCTTTTTCTTATGTATTACCCTGATGGTAAGGCAAAAGGATCAAGCCATACAACCAATGTATAAAGCATTCTTAATGACAATATCACGTCACAAATATAAAATTTTTAGGTTGGTTTAATTCTTGACCAATTTTCTCAAAATCGGTACAATTTTTGAAATGTTGAGAAGTATTTTGAAAGGTGTTATATGTTTTTACATTATGACTAAGGAATCAAACTCTTTCATCCATTTAAAACTATTAAAAGTAATTGATTGATATTGATAATTTAAAAAAATATCTGACTGCAATGATTCTGGGTTACGCGTACGGGACTCTTATCCTAATATCTAAAATGACAGATCACATTTTTTTTGTATACACCTAAGGAACATGGATATCGAACCAAGGACCTAAAGAGTAAAACACATTGAACCTAGCCACGGTTACCTAATTCGACATGACTGCCAATAAAAGTTCGTTTCTAAACCCAGCAATATGGATATCAGATGAAAGGCCTTGATGAGTAGAGCACCTATGAACCTGGCAAGATTGACGTAAATTCAACATAGCTGCCGCTCAAAAAGGCGGATAAAAATTCGTTTCCAAACCTAGCAATATAGGTATCAAATGAAAGGCCTTGAAGAGTACAGCATTATGAATCTAGGAAAATCGCCCTAAATTCAACATGGCCGCCGCTCAAAAAAACGGTTAAATTTCGTTTCCAAACCCAGCAATGTGGGTATCAAATGAAAGGCCTTAATGAGTAGAGCACTATGAACCTAGCAACATTGACATAAATTCAACATGGCCGCCGCTCAAAAAAGGTGGATAAAAGTTCGTTTCCAAACCTAGCAATATGTGTATCAAATTAAAGGCCTTGAAAAGTAGAGCATTAGGTACCTAGGAAAATCGACCTAAATTTAACATGGCCGCAGCCCAAAAAAGGTGGATAAAAGTTCGTTTCCAAACCAAGCAATATGGGTATCAAATGAAAGGCCTTGAAGAGTAGAGCATTAGGTACCTAGGAAAATCGACCCAAATTCAACATGGCCGCCGCTCAAAAAAGGATAAAAGTTCGTTTTCAAACCCAGCAACATGGGTATCAAATAAAAAGCCTTGATGAGTAGAGCACTATGAAACTAGCAACATTAACATAAATTTAACATGGCCGCCGTTCAAAAAAAATGGATAAAAGTTCGTTTCTAAACCTAGCAATATGGGTATCAAATAAAAAGCCTCAAAGTGTAGAGCATTAGGAACTTAGGAAAATTGCCATAATTTCAACATTTTAAAAAACAACCTTTAAAAAAGGGTGGATATAAGTTCGTTTCCAAACCTAGCAATATGGGTATCAAATGAAAGGCCTTAAAGAGTAGAGCACTATGAACCTAAGAAAATCGCACAAAATTCAATACGGCCGCCGCTCAAAAATAACGGATAAAAGTTCATTTCCAAACCCAGCAATATGGGTATCAAATGAAAGGCCTTGATCAGTAGAGTACTATGAACGTACACTATAAACGTATTGACGTAAATTCAACATGGCTGCAGCTCAAAAAGGGCGGATAACAGTTGCTTTTCAAACCCAGCAATATGGGTATTAAATGAAAGGCTCTGAAGAGTACCTAGAGTATTACGAACCTACGAAAATTGTTCTAATTTCGAAATGGCCGCTGCTCAAGAAAGGCACAATAAAGTTGAATCATTGAATCATTATGGAATAAAATGGAGGAAAAAAAACTAAACACTGTGTTAAGCATTTTGATGGCGAAACGTAGTTCGCGGGCACAGCTAGTTTTGTATAAAAGACTAATGGCCGATTTCACCAACCATTACTTAGCTTAGGAAGCCCCTAAGACGTATGCTGTCACTTTTTGTCTTTAATGAAAAGAATGTGACAGCATGCCACCCAAGAGGCCCCTAAGCTAAGAAGAGGTTGGTGAAAATGGCCATAAGGAGCAGGGGGACGGGGGGGGGGGGGCGCAGCTCCCCAAAAAAGAAAATAGGTAACAATTTGCCTACTGTAGGTTAGGTTAGGTTCAGAACACGACCATGCGTCATACTATTCTAAGGGAACCCATACCACCCAAATCTTAGGTAAATAGGTACTCCTTAATTATGCGTATGCACATTAAGGAACAAAAATTAAAGGAACTAGAATTGTTAAAAACTTATTTATAAACATTAATAACTTACAACCGATATGCGCATAAGATCCATAATATTAAAAAAATAAAAAATATTTTACAAAAAATAAAAACCGACTTCAAAAACACTGAAAAGTTAAAAATAATATAAGAATAGATACAGACAACATCACACTTTTATATTGAAGTCGGTGCCAAACGATGATCTCCTAGAAAGTCTTAAAATTTGGCACCGACTTCAATATAAAAGTGTGATGTTGTCTGTACCTATTCTTATATTATTTTTAACTTTTCAGTGTTTTTGAAGTCGGTTTTTATTTTTTGTAAAATATTTTTTATTTTTAACTTTTTAGTGAATGAAATCTTTATAGTGAAAGAAACCCTAATTAAATACCAGCTCACCAAAGGTGAGCTGTTTGGTGAGCTGGTAGTGTTTCCCTCAATTTTCATGGGATCCCATCATCAGATCCTGACTTTGTGACCACCCTATGAGTATACTCTATCGAATACAAAAATAATTTTGAAAATCGGTCCACAACTGGCGGCGTAATCGCGTAACATACACACAAAAAAAAACATACGCATAGAATTGAGAACCTCCTCCTTTTTTGAAGTGGGTTAAAAAAGAGAACGATATTTTTCGAAAACTTGATTGATATTTTATTCTGTTTGTACGTCGTACAACAAAACGCATTTGTCATTTCTTCGATCTTCTTCCAAAGGAAATAGTAGGTACATATTATTTTAATATTTATTCAATATCCGCATGTTTTAAAAAGTAATAATGAAATAGAGTACGAGACAAAAATTCATATAGATTTTTCCATATTACTGTAAATGGTGGGTCAGAATCTGGCATTGTCATTTTGTATGCTTGTTTAGACAAGCAAAATTAACGACTTTTACTATGGGACCAAACTGGAAATCGCGATAAAAAAAATCAGCCGTTCCATACATTTAGGTTCAGTGGATGTTAAACATTTGTATGGAACAGCTGATTTTTTCTTCGCGATTTCGAGATTGGTCCCATAGTAAAAGATCTTCATTTTGCTTGTCTGACTGAACAAGCACACAAAATTTGGCTCCTGATGGAAATATAGCCCGGTATAACTCACATGCTTGTTTTGTTTGTCAAGTTAGTTGGGTAATATAACTTACATGCCGCCACTAGCGTCGCGTTTAGGCTGGCCCAGGGTGGCCGGGTTGTCCTTGGGCGGAGGCGCGCTTAACGCCACGCTTATCTTCCGGTCGCCCAGCGTAGAGCCGTCGGCCTGAGAGACCGCCGCGCTCGCCGGTCCCTCCTCCTCATACTCTATGTACGCCAGTCCCTTGGGCTTACCGTCCCTACGATAATGTGCGAGCAAATCAATAAAAATAAATTCACCCGCTGACCTATATTCACTGGCGGGAGACTCTGTACCAGGATCGTCTGCTTAGGTACCTCCGTCTTACCTATTTCTGCCGTAAAGCAGCAGTGCTTGCATTGCTGTGTTCCGGTTTGAAGGGTGAGATACGGCAGTGACATTACTGGCTGCCGTGACTTTACATCTGGTGTCACAAGTTGGCAACGTACACTGTGGTTCTTGTGGGGGTTGCAGTTTTGCTGCGAATCTCACAGGAGCCACATGTACTATAGGTGACTGTTACCACATACCATCAGGTGGGCAGTTTGCTTGTTTGCCAACTTTCTGCAATAAAAAAAAACATAAAGCTGTTATCATCAGTACTTGCCGTGTAGTGCGAAATTTGTTGTTCTTAGACGGAATTTTCTGTTCCTTCCTTTTTTTGTTCGGCCAAAAGCATGCATAAAGATGTATAGGTACCCCAGCAATTGGACAGTCATAAAATACATATTATAATAATAATTTATTTATCACACTAAAAATTACACAAATTTTTAATATAATGTACAAAAACAAACTATACAAATTAAGGGGCCACAGTACCTACTACTAGCGCCGCCATACGTTTTTTATTAATTATGATGAATTAAAGACGTTTCTACAAGATGGCTATGCCCTCTTAATACATTTTTCTTTGGCTAAAATGCAAAATCACAAAAATATAAAACTCACTTGAAAGTGACCACTCGGATGTCCTTCAGCTTTCCGTACTTCTCGAAGACTTCGGTCAGGGCCTCCTTGGTGCAGTGCGAGAAGGGCAGGTTCTTGATGAACAGCTTGTTTTTCTCGGGCTCGGTGGAATACTTGAAGCCGGCCTTGCCCTTCTTGGCCGAGTAACGGGAGAAGAACATCGGCCGCCCGTCCAGCGGAGAGCGATCATGCTTCAACGCTTCCTCTACTGAATCCTGACCATGCAATAGGGAAAGAATACATTAGGCGAACAACTCAAATGGGGGGAGCGTTCAAATATTAAATGGCGTTACGTAATATTTGACCTTGGTCTTGTAAAACGTTACAATGCGTTTATTTTGCTAGGCAACTCTTTTCATTTATATTTTACGAGGTATCCCTCGACTGTATGTGTGTACTATGTCCTCAAAAAAGAGAGATTTGCATCATCAACTGCGCGATACGGGAGGGGAGAGGCTCAGAAATCTTCAAAAATTGCGTTATATAATACTTATGTCCTCTGGCCTTTAAAAGATAAAAACAAATTATGAAGGATTTAAGTTATTCAGTAAGTCGGACATTTAGAAATAATATTTAAGGGTATGTATCCATCAGGAGTTTAATGAATGTATCCATCAGGAGATTCTGTGGGAAAAATATTGGGGCTAATCAAGCTACTTTCTTTTCATACAGACTAAATAAATTATTTTTTGATCCTTAGTGTCGACAGCCCTACATCAGTGGACCTTATTTCTTCATTCAGTGTTTACGTTTCTAACCTATATGGCCCTTAAGTATTATTTCGGCGTTCAGTTACACCAGATCACAGAAAATATAATAGTACTCCGCTCAGAACGGCCACTCACTTCCCCGCACTCATTTTTTTCAAAAGGTGGCGACACTTCCTTTTACCGAGCAGACGTAACCGCCAGTCGATAACAGTGTGCGAAGTGCGAGTTTTATCGAGCTTTACTCGATCACACGCATCGAACGAGTAAACGCAAATGTGTATAGGATTGAGGCAGCGCCATCTAGTAGTTACTAGATGAAGCTGCCTCATTCCATAGCAGCTACTAGATGGCGCTGCTCTAATTCCATACAAATTGGCGTATACGCGTTCGATGCATGTAATCGAGCGGAGCTCGATAAAACTCGCACTAGGCACTCAGAAGCACTTGCGCTTTGCGGGTTAAAGAGACCGCTGCACTTCTCGCGTCATTTCGATTGATAACCACGCGCTCAGCCCTACTAGATTCCACGCACACATTTGCGCGTGTACTAACGTCATTTGCTTAAGTAGTAGTAATAAGTAATTGATTTGCGAAAGTTGTATGGAGTGTCCGGGGTGTGACCAGGTATAACAACATGTACAGCGTTGTATTACAGTCGTCCTTTTATTACAGTCGCGTCTGACAAAATATAAGACCTTTTGATCAATCATATCCCACCAAAAGATGCCGTAAGAAAGCTGGCGAGCGATGCCTACAAATTAAAGTAGTTTTTCCTTTTCCTTTTAATATTAGTGTGACCAGACTTCAATAGGACTTACAAAAAATCTCTGGCCGTTTACTTTTATTTTTGGGACTAGCAACCCTTACAAATTATTTGTAGCATTACAATGGACTCAAGCTTATACAAATACAACAAAGATATGATTCAGCCAAATGGGTGCAGACGTTCCGAAGTCCACACATTCAGCACTTGATTTAATTAAATTACAATCACAAACATTACAATTACAAATTGTAAAGGTCGGTGAAGAGTTTTCGAGAATCATACCGGTGACTTGTACTGGCAATAGCAGATGGAGCCACCGAACGCTTTGACGCCGGCTTTCACCCGCAGCGACACTATCTCGCCATACTCAGAAAGTCGCTCGCGCAGCTTTTGTTCGCCCACCCTGACAATTAATACAATTCAATTCAATTCAAAATCTTTATTGCATACCATAATGTGTAAAATGGTGGTTCACAAAAAATAAGATCATTATGGACCCGTTGGGCACGCAATCGTTGAACAAGAGAGAGGAAGCTTATTATTATTAGGTACGAGAACTACTAATTGTCTTATTTACAGATTATAAAGCTTAATTATACGAAGATCACGGCAATTATAAATATTTGAATAAATAGACAACATTAAACAATATTTTAATATGAAAGGTTTTTATTTAATATGGTATTATTATTGTATTTCATAATTAATTTTAAAATTCAGTATAGTTTAAATTTATATTTTTTAATATTTTACATTGATTTGGATTCATTAGGAAATTAAACAGAAAGATTAGATTGAATGTCAATTTCATCGATTACTTTCGAGTCGTTCAAAATATTACTTACTTAATTAAAAATATTTGTAAATAAATTATTTGTAAAAAATATTATTTAAATGTCATGCATGTAAATATTATGATTATTTATTTTTAATCATCATTATCATCAAATAAAAAATCATGTTTTTTTCTTGTCGTCAAAAATTTATTTTAGTAGATAAAGTTTTATGTACTTATTTATTTGTGTAGACCGATTATTTTTAATGTTATTTATTAAGTAATTTTGTGTCATTCAAGTATTCGTTAATAGTGTAATAGCATTTGTCAACTAACAACTTTTTTAAGTTATTAAAAAATGTATTATCGTTTTTTTCTTGTATAAATTTATTAGGTAGTCTATTGTATATTTTTATAGAGAGCATATAAGTACTCGAAGAGGTTAATTTCAAACGGGAGTTTGGTAATATTAATTTATGTCTTTTTCGTAAGCAATATTTTGTCCGCATATTATTATCATCACGCAGTTCGTAGAAATCTTTATGATTACGCACAAATTTGCAAATTTCAAAAATGTACAAGGAGGGCAAAGTCAGGATTTTATACTTGAGGAAAAATGGCTTACAACTATCAGTTTGTTCTATGTTTGCAATAATTCGTATTAACTTCTTTTGAAAAGTGAATAATGAGGAGAAATCTGTACTATTTCCCCACAGCACTATACCATAATTAAGCCACGCATGCGCGTATGCATAATATGTTACTATTGCCGCCTCTACACTGGTTGTCTTTTTTATTTCGCGTAATGCATATGAAAAACTAGATAACTTGTTTTTTATTTTGTTTATATGTGCTTTCCAGTTAATATTTGTGTCAATAACTATACCGAGTAAAGTAAATTCCTTCACACATTCCAAATTTATGCCTTTGAATTTGTATGTATAATTAAGAGCAGTTTTTTGATAAGGGTGAAAATACATTAATTTAGTTTTTTCAAAATTTATTTTTAGGTTATGGTCAGACATCCAATGTGTTATTTTTGTAAGTAGCGAATTTAGATTTTCCTCAATATGATTAATATCTTGGCACGAAGTTAACAAAGATATATCATCAGCAAACATTACGCATGGTTCCTCCATGATTTTTGGTAGGTCATTAATATAGATTAAGAATAATAGACATCCTAACACACTCCCCTGGGGTATTGACGCGTTTATTATTTTACATTCCGACCTTATCCATGAAATCTTTTTAGTGTTGGCATCGGGGTATTCGACTTCAACAAACTGTTGCCTATCCTTCAGATATGATGCCAACCACTTATGTGCGGTACCGCGTATACCTATGCCATACAATTTTCTAAGCAGTATATCATGTCTAACTCTATCGTACGCCTTTGTCATGTCCAATAATATACCCACGCCGTACTGTTTGTTCTCTAGTATATTGAGAATTTCTTTAATATATTTATAAACAGCCAAAACTGTCGAACGATTTTTTCGAAAGCCGTTCTGACAGTCGTCAAATATTTTATATTTTTCACAAAAGTTATTGACACGATTATAAATGGCTTTTTCAAAAATTTTTTAAGCTGTGGGCAGAAGAGCTATTGGACGATAGTTATTTGGATCACTTTTTTTATTTTTCTTATGAATTGGCTTCACAATTGTCTGTTTAAGAGTAGATGGAAAAATGCCCTCACGAAAGGATTGATTAATTAATTCGCAAAATGGTAAAGCTAGTTCATTAGCACATTCTTTAATTAAGTTTGGTGGTAACTCATCAATTCCGTGGCTTTTTTTGTTTTTTAAATTTTTAATAATTTTTAGAACTTCGGGGGTGTCTACTGGACTAAGGTAAAAAGTGTTTTCGGTCGGGTGAAGTACTGAACGACCACAAACATTACTTGTACAATCTACCTCACCGACTGACGCAAAAAAGTTATTGAAAGTATTGGCTATTTCTTTAGGATTTGAGATTTGTTTATTATTAAGTTGTAACTTCATTTTGAATTTCTCTTTAGTATTAATTTTAATACAAAATACTTATTTAATACAAAAAAAAATAAAGTTTTCATGGGTGCACATAAAAAATGTCCCCGATTTTGATTGGTGCAACCTGCTTCGGTGCAATGTGGAAAATAATATCGCATCGAGTCAAAAATAAACCAAAGCTGAAATAAGCACAATCAGTCAGGTGCACAAAGATTCATTAAAGTTAATGCTTCATTAAAGCTGACGCTATTGCGTTCCTTCACATATTAACAGTACAAGAAGACATTACAGGAGCATTAAAAATATAATAGACGTATCTGCAACTTACTGCCTAAATGTCTGCAAAAAACTCGGATATCTCAAGCTTGTAAAGAGGTCCGAGCTAAACTTACCTTCAGAACCTCTCCCAGCTGAATGTTAGAAAATAAGTGTAACACTCAGTTTGATATAATTTACCAACAATAGGCTATTTGACAACATTTAAAATATACTACAAATTATGGTCATCCTATTAGATAATGGGATAAAAAAGCATAATTTAATTTATTTTACGCTAATTTACGCTAATTTTTTTAGATATTTCGCGAAATAAATTTCGAATAATTTTCTATATTTTATCTGTGTCGGAAACGCCTATGATTGGACGCAACTCTGATGACGTCACACACAAGTAAACACGGATTGTGTTTTGCATATGTCAACTAACTTGTTTACTTGCGTGTGACGTCACCCACGTCATGTTCGGCGCCATTACAGAAACAGCGTTTTTGCCGTGCTTTTAGAAATTAAAATTTTATTACTGATTTGAAACATAAATAACTAGATCTTATATCCCGGAAATATTAATGTAGTAAGCATATTTTGATAGAATAATTTAAAATGATTTTCTAAAATTAGTCAAATAGCCTATTACTATTTACTGTTCGAAAAAAGAAATTGCTTGCTCACTTGAAATCCAGGTTGCTGACGAACAGCGTGCACGCATCACGAGTGCCTTGTGATTGGCTCTCGTCTTCTTCCTCTGTCCTCTGCCGTTTGCTACACGAAGCTGTTCGGAAGAGAAAAAATATTTTAATTTTGACGGTTCCTTTGCTGATGAGAAATCCAGGTTAGCCAGTTCCTCTGTTGTTGAGCAAGTTCGCTACCATCTTCATCATTATCTTGTGGTTTTTTTTTTCGAGGGGAATGCGTGACCGCACCTTACTCGCCGTTGGCTAGACGACGAGCGTGTGTGGGGATCTCCCGGCAGAGTGCCAGGACTACCCACTAAACGCGCCCGGGCTAGCCCGACCAAAACCGGAAGGAGGGCCTTAAGGCAGCGTACACGGGGTCAACCGTGCACGCAGGCCTCAACGGCAGGGTCATTAGACGGGCATTGCTTGTGACCGAATTTGAACCTTAATGTGAGATCAGTTTTGGTCGACCAAGGTTCAATAATAACATTAACTTTCTTTTGAAACTTATAGAATAGAGTATAGATTCTAAATATACCGGGTGTAGCTGAACACCCCAATAACATTTAAGGGGCATATAAGTTAGATACTAAATGGACCTTCGGTGCTTGTCTGAGACCTGGAACCCCAATCCTTTCAGAGTTATTTGATTTTAAACTGAAAGCAAAGTGACAACCATAATCAGCTTTAACACAAAATAAATTTAAAACACAAAATGACACGTGACAGATGTGAGCGTAGTATTCCTCGTACGCTTACGTCGGGCTGTCGGCACTTAATACCAAAAAATAATTTATTTAGTTTGTATGACGTGAGCGTAGTATTCCTCGTACGCTTACGTAGGACTGTCAGCACTTAACACCAAAAAATAATTTATTTAGTTTGTATGGGAAAAAAGTAGGTTTTGTTAGCCCTAATATTTTTCCTACAGAATCTCTACTTCTGATGGATACATACCCTTAAATGTTATTGGGGTGTTCAGTTACACCCTTTTTTCGCCTTCTTTTTTAACTCACCTTCGTTTTTATCTTCTTCCCCGTGCGCTCTTTTGACCCCGCCTCCTTCCGTCTCTTTCTGACATTCCTCAACCTCCATATTGTTGTCCCTCTTCTTCTTTGCCTGTGTATCGTCACCACTCTGTTCCACCTTCCTCTTGTTCGGCGGCTTCTTCTGTTCATTGCCTTTCTTCCCCTTGTCCATTTTATCTTCATTCTTTGATTTTTTATCGTGCTGCTTGCCTTTTTTCTTCTTACCTTGCATTTTCTCCTTCATAGTGCAAAAACTCTTCTTCCATTCCTGGTGCTTCAACTGAATGTTTAAAAAAGTGTTTTAGATTTTTCAATGAGAGCAGAAAAGAATGAATATCATGTTATTAAGGTGTACAAGAAGTGCATCAAAAGTTTTATTTTTAATGTCACTGCGGAAAGTGTCATAATAAACGAGAGAATCTTCTTTTTGGTCTGAGCCGTAGGCGAGGAACAAACATGACGTATGGCAAATGGTATCAAATGATGCACATACGCATAATGATGACTTCTGCACATGTTTCGAATGACTTTCTTTATGACTTGACAACAATTCTATTAAAATGTTGGTATAAAATCACACGAAAATATTATTAGTTTTCGTTGCGAGAGAAAAAAGCCATAATCCACAGTATTACATTTTTGCATAAGATATGACTGGGCTGTATGGACTTTGTTTCCTTTGAACTCATTGAAAATTAAAAAAATATTATTATTACTAAATGTTACTATAATTAATTAATTAATTTCTTTATTCGTTCTTTTATTCATATTAAATTCTCATTTGTTTCCAGTATTTCGTCTTTCATTTCCTCACAATTATTGAGAAAAGCACTATACATACGTCGGCGGGAATGGGACTGCCGGACTCGTAATTATTGTCAATTATTGAAAGCTCTACTCGTCCGGCAATCCCTAGCTTCGGGGCCTCTGCAGTAATGTACTATTTTTAAGCCCCGACGCAAAAACAATGGGGTGTTATATGTTTGACGTGTCTCTGTGTGTGTGTGTCTGTCTGTGGCATCGTAGCTCCTGAACGGATGAACCGATTTTGATTTTTTTATTTATTTGAAAGGTGAATTAGTCGAGTGTCCTTAGCTATGTTTGACGACTATCGCTCCAAGATGGCCGCCGCCACAAAATGGCGGATTACATATTTTTTCACAACTCCCTCAATATGGGTATAAAATGAAAGGACTTGACTAGTAGATTACTAAGAGCGCGTTCAGAGCCTTCGCGCGAAGTACAACTTTTCACTCTAACCTCGTTCAATGCCTTCGAGCATCTCGCGCGGGTGAAACAACCGGCCCGTTCAAGACCTTAGAGTGTCAGAGCGAGTTACAACCGAACAACCGTCGAATTTGATGGTTGTAAAACGCTCTGACGTTTATTACTGAAATACTCTTACGAGATTGGATGATATTGGGGGCCATAATCTAAAATGTCATCGGATAAACAGAGAGAAATAAAAATTCATGTGAAAGAGGGAGATAAAAGATATGGTTGCTGCAATGCGTTCAACGCCTCTGAGCGAGTTAAAAAACAACCGGACAACTACAGTCAGAGGCTCTGAACGCTATGATAAATTTAAAATCCAAGATGGCCGCCACCACAAAATGACGAATTACATTTTTGCTTTTACAACTCCCTCAATATGGGTATCAAATTAGGGGTGCTTTGGGCTAGCGTTTAAAAAGTATGCAATATTTTTTTTTTTACTTTTTGAAGTCTTTTTTTTGGCACCCGCAACTTCGTACGTCACCTGAACGGTCTCGAAGCACTCGATCATCGTGTCCGCCGTGCCGTGGTCCTGCTCGTACGCGGTCCACAGCCGCGCCACGGCCAGCGGGTAGTCCGCCACGAAGCGCAGCGCGCGCCGGAACAGGTCGCGCCGCTTGCTCTCCGAAGGCGGCGGGCTGCGGCGGCCCTCCAAGTCGATCAGCGCCTCCCAGTACTTGGTCAGCGTTTTGTTGTCGCCGTACTCTGCGCGCGGCATCGGGAATACACACACACATTATTACTCGGCCAGCTTAGAGCTACGGCACGGTAATAATATATACAGCAGAATAACTTCATAGAAACAGCCGAAACACGCGCTATGCCTACGCGCCTCAATACTGGATAGCAGCTGGATCGCATCTACAAGGGCAGTCACGAACGCAGCTCGCCGCAGGTTACACGCACGAGCCAAATGGAGCTTTATAATATTAGTACTAATATTATAATATTAGTAAGGATATAAGCTTGACGTTTCACAAAAATGGTTTTTCTTGGTTCTTCGCCTATTTGGTTAGAAAGTGAGTGAAATAAATAAAATATATTTGCTTATTTATTATTAATTTATTATATCGAATGGGGCATTTTAAGCAACCTACATGTTAGTTTCGTTAACTTATTTTATTGCCTAAAATCTAAAGGAATTGAAAAGAAATGATCTAAAGGAATGAATTAAACCTATTTAATTCATTCCTTTAGATCGACAAAGTAATTCTATATGCATTCTGAAATAGTATAATTACAAATCTAGGCAGAAACTAAGCGCGCAGCCCTATCGCGGGCCAAAGCACCAAGCGATGCCGAGCGGCCGTAGGTATAAAATTTCAAAGAGGGGGCCGAGTTCACATACTGTATACACGGTTATTTTTTTATCACCCTGGAAAATTTTAGGGACGCTTCAGGACACTTTCAATATTATATAAAAAATAAAAAAAATGAAATAAAAAATTAAAAAAAAATATAAAAAAAAATAAAAAAATCTCTAAAAATGCTGCTCTCAACTAGTGCAGCATTTTTTGTATTTTTAAAAAAAATAATATAAAATTAAGGAGGTTATTTTTTTTATTTATATTTAAATCATTCTAATACCATGTCGCCAAGCGTCCCTTAAATTTTCCAGGGTGATAAAAAAATAACCGTGTATACTATTACCGTGGCTACGGAGTGGGGTGGTACCTCGAGATCAAAGGTGTAAAGCTGGACATTGACGGTCAGTTTTTCGCGTCAGTCTAGATGTAAAACTGTGCCGTCACTCCAAATAGTTTTATGCCAACTAGATTTCCCCATTCACTGGCGTCACTCCGGCTCTTCAGTATTCTACCGGCCGGGCTGTTTAATGAAAGTGTAGCCTAGGTATTTGTGTCGAGAAAAATAATGGATTCTGATTCCGAAGAAAAATACATTAATTCTTACTGCGGCTACTGTTTGTTGTTGCCATATACTCACCAAAAACAATAAAGAAAGCAATGGATGACAGAGTGGCATAAAAAAAGGAATCAATTTGTTAAATGAGTTATCGCTAGACCCAAGTGACTGGCGAAACTGTTAAGGATGGACGAATCGACATATTTCAAGCTTTTAAAACTAGTAACTCCATATATTACTAAACAAGAAAGAGATACTAATATGAGAAAAGCTATATTAGCCCTCATGAGAGACTGACTGCCACTCTTCGTTTCTTAGCATCCGGAATGAGTTACGAAGAATTAAAATGTCACGCTCAATCACTGCGCGGCGTGGCACTGCGCGCGATCTAACGCGATTGGCATGACGATCACACACTCACAGGCAGTTTGGCGCGACGCGCTGGGTTGGATTATGGTAGCCCCGGAAAATTTCGTGGCGCGTCGTCAGTTAAAACTCTGGAGTGATGATTCGACATTCACGATCAAATTTTGGATGGAGGTCAGTTTAACTGACACGAAAAACTAACCGTCAATGTCCAGCTTTACGGATATTCGCATCCGCAAAAGCGGAATATTCGCATTAATTCAGACATTTATTTATTTATTCTTCATGTACGTTTATGTACAAAGGCGGACTTAATGCCTGGGGCATTATCTGCCAGTCAACCTTTGGGTGATGCAGAAAATTCAGAGGTAGATGTACCAATACAAATTAAATTAAATGTAAGATATGAACAATATTACCTTAATTGAAACCTATATAAATATTATACCTATATCCACATGTAAATAAATATAATTATATGCTAATTTTAACTATGCACTATACTAAATATAATAAGGAAGAAAAACATCACAAGCTTACTTACATTATCAAAAGCAGTTTTAAGTCTCAGCCATGTGATGGAGATGTTTTCCTTGGAAAACTTTCCGCAATCTATTTTTGAAAATGACTTTGCTAGATGACCTTCTGACGTCCAGTAGGAGTGTTCCATAAAAGGATGGATTGGACTAAAAAAGAGACATCTGCATACGCATCTATGGGCGCCGGGAGGGAGGTGCAAGGGGGTGCACACACACCCTCCTGTCAGGAAAGAAAATACCTACTACTACCTACCTACGTGCCTACGACTACACCAGCGGGAGGGTGATGTTTTTCCAGTGTATGTGTGTATATGTGTAAAACCATTTCAATAGCACTCGCTACAGCCCAAAGGGCTTGACGGATTTCAGTAAAGGAGGTGTCGTTAGGGGGCGTTCAAGTATTACGTAACGCCAAATGGGGGGGTCTTGTAAAACGTTACGATGCGTTTATTTTACGTAATTTGTACAACAAAGCATCATCATCAGCATCAAAATGGTCCGGCGCGTTGTCAGAAAAAAACCGTAGGAGTGACATAGGCTATATCAATCGATATTGATTAATGGTATGTGTAGATGCAGGTGCATCTCCCTGAAAATAATCCTGGCGGCATCCGCATCATTTAATGCGGAGCTTTTACGGATGCGGATGCATATCTGCAACAGGTACTATCCGCGGCACATAAGTTGAACTAAAATGGCTGCCGTCTGCGGAGGTGCAAAAGTAAAAATAAATTTTATGTGAATATTTGCCTACGGAATTTAAATTGCTATTTAGCAATAGCAAATCTTTAAATTGCTATTTAGCAATAGCAAATCTTTAAATTGCTATTTAGCAATAGCAATTTAAATTCCGTAGGCAAATCTGCCTCATTGCTACGATATTTGGATCTCAAACGAAGTGTGATACGCGAGGGAGACGGCAGCCATTTTGATTCAACTTATGTGCCGCGATCCATAACATCTTACGTCATGTACAGAAAGCGGGACCAGAGTAGCACGTGCCTTGCGGGTATCTGCTGTTGTAAAAACTAACCGTGATTTTGAATTTGTCAATGGTTTGTAAAATCTTCTATGTGTGAAATTTTAGTAAGGAGACGTTCACTTTGATATGTGGCAAAAATTCAAGTAAAGTATTTTAATGATGCCTCCAATGGTATGTACCCCAAGGTTGGATGTTGTTCAAAATTGTTTGGTACTTACATTTTTGTGGGTCCAACCGCAAAAATGAAACTCCGAAACAATTTTTTACATTCATCACAACTTTCTCACGATATCGATATCGTGCCTCGAGCCTCCCGAATTTTTATTATAATTTTCATAAATATATTGGAACTTCTAAGTCTATAAACTTACTGAATATCTCCTCGAATATTTCCTTGCCTTGCTTGGGGTCGTTCATGGCACCATACTCGAGTCTGGCCCAAAACAGTGGCACTTCGCTGTCATTGGCCTGTTCGCCATACGTCTAGTAACACAAGATATTTGTTCATGTTAAATTTATAATTCGAAATCTTCGCTTAACCTTCGCTGTACATAAAGCACGCGCACATCATTTGCGTGGAACACACGCAATGTACGGCTAACACTAAACTTTTTTGCACATTATCTAAAGCAGATTTTGCCTAACTTTTTCAGATTTTCTTGTGGGGTAGGTACAATATTTTCTGGCATTAATGAATTTAAGCTAAAAGTGAAAAGTTTTCAAAAAGTTCTGTAAAAAATAAGTTCAGTAATTTTAATGCTGTATATGAACAAAAATTAAACTTTTGCACCTTTCATAAGTGGTATTTAAAAAACAGTCAAACATATCATCATCATCACCACAGCTCATATAATTATGTCCCTACTGAGGGGCTTGAGCCTACCCTATGTTAGGATATTTAGGCCTTAGTCAACCACGCTGACCCAGTATAGATTGGTCCCGGGCGCGTAGGTAGTGGAGTCGCAGTGGCAGGACCTTACCCAGCGCGCCCATAAGGGCAGGGAGAACACCGGGGGGTTTAGTGGGTAGGCCTGGCACTCTACCGGGAGTCCCACACACGCTCGCCGTCTAGCCAACGGCGAGTACGATGCGGTCACGTATTTCCCCCGAAAAAAATTTATGGATTTGGTCGTCTTCACATACACCTTTTGAATTTCTTCCCAGATATATAAAGGTTGCCTCACGATGTTTTCCTTCGCCGTAGGAGCGTCGGACAAATGTAAATACGAAATTCGAAAAAAGAAAAACACATTGGTACACTGCAGGATCTAACCACGGACCTCCCGATTAGAAGACCAGTGCCGAGACCACAGCGCCACCGACGCGTTGAATAACATATGTTTACTTATTTCTAATCATTTGTCATTATATCAGCCACCAAACAGCAGTGCTCGCATTACTGAGTTCCAGTTTAAAGGGTAAGAGACGCAGGCAGTGATATTACTAGGTGCTGTGTGCTACTTGACATCTTATGTCACAAGCTCACTGTGTACCTATAGAGATTACAAAGGTCATCAGGCACATGAGACCCAAAAGTGTATAAACATTATTCTGTCTCCTATAAACACTTTGTATTACATGAATCTTAAAACAGCAGCAAATTTATATTTTAACTCCTTCATTTCGCTAAAATAAACTATTACAAATGCTGTGTCTATTCGGTCCTGGGTCCCTATAGAAGTCGATTGCTATTTGGACCCGAAGCATGAAACATGCATTTTCATTTCAGTTTCATGCTCACAATATCTAATCTAACCTAACCTACAGTTTTCAGTTTCATCCTGAGTATCCCAATAAGTTTTTTCGATAGGTCCGCGTAGCATTTCCGAACTATACGGAACTGGGGTCCCTTTTAACTCTTCTATCAAGTCCGAAAATCAATAGACTTCTATAGGGGACCTGGGGGCTTATTGTCTAAGAAAAAATCTATCACGATCGCTTATAATTTGACAGTCATTGCGTCGTGAACATAAGACACTGTACCGACTTCCTTTTATAAAGGAGTAATGGATGGGCTGCAACTGTCAAATTGTAAGCGATCGCGATAGATTTTTTCTTAGACAATAACCCCCCGGACCAGGGTCCGAATAGCAACTCCGTTGTTTTATAGTATCGGGGCTACCAAAAAAAGAAAGTTTTAAACATAAATAACTCTCAAAATACATACCTTTGTAAAAAACCAAATATTTTTTATGAGTTACTAATTAACAAAATTTATTTTGAACACAATAGAATTGCTATACATTCTTGGGTATTTTTTCAAAGGACTTTGCCTGATGTCCTTTGCAAATGTTCCACGATCCACATGTACTATGACTGTAGCAAATCACCTTCAGAAGAGCAGACTGCTTGTTTGCCAAATTTATCGTACTTGTAAAAAAATGTCAAATATAACATTACATCTGCCAGCGTATCCCAAGCCATCCGCATGTTCTGCCTCAGTTTCTCAACTTGTTCCTCGTCGTCGAACGCGGTGTGACGTCGCAGGCACTGCAAGTAGGCCATCCAAACCATCTCGGCGTCTTTGCACGTCGACAAGGCGTTGGACATTGCCGTTTCGAATATAGTCTTGATCTGCAAAGTTAAAACAAATTTTCAACAATAGCAACATGATACAATTTACCCAATTTTTACACCACCGTTATGGCCATTATTAAGAGGCCTTTAACCGCGAGCTACCTCTATGTATCCATTTCGAAATATTAAATTTATTTTAATGTTAATTGTATAACGAATGAAACGAACGTGCAGGGTTACAAAAATACCTATGGCTATGGTCTCCTATTTTATGCTGTACGCGGCGTCTGGCGTCAGCGTCAGTGTTCAATTCCGCTCCGATCGACGTCTGAACGCAACGCATAGCGTCAGCGGTCAATACGTCCGCCACAGAGAAGGGCGTAAGTATTCATTGCTCGCGAGCGGTCACATGCGGTAGTGTTTGGATCATGGATGTTTTAAAACTTTTAATGGTGTATTTGTTTTTATGATTCCTGTCACTTTTGTCATACAGTGCATTAAAAGATTTAATAGATTCTATTAATAACTCGTCTTTTTCTTTATTAAACGACATTTTGTTTTGACGCGAGAGACGACGTTCACGCTGCATTGCTTCGAAATGACTAGAGACGCGGCGCACAGCTTTTGGATGCCGCGTGCGACGTCAAGACGCCATTGTCGGCGTGAGAAAGAGACCGCACCAGTACATCTCTATAGTGAGCATTCAGACGCAGCGTACGGCGTGATGAAACGCCGCGTGCAGCGTGAAATAGGAGACCACGGCCTATGATAATTTAACACAATCAAGTACTATTATTAGACCATAAGTTTACCAACAGAATACATATCTCAATTTATTGCAAATAATGAAAGTTGCTATGGGAGAACATGATATAATTAATAGATACATGACAGAAAATGTTTCAAAACCCATAGCATGGATGTTGCTGTGTGGCGCATATTTTCATCCGCCATTTTGAGTGCGGCGGCCATATTGAATTTAGGGCAATATTGCTACGTTCACAATGCTATACGTAATGTTTATATTTTCTAATTTACATTTGTTGCGTGTTTCACCTTTAGTGAAGCTACTATTATTCAATTAAGTACTATTTTGGATTTATTTAAAAAACACTTTTACAGACATGGGTGATTTCACCCTTTTCTACAAAAAGCACAGACCACTCCAGAGATGTTAATAACCCTAAAAAGTGCAAAGCATACAGATTATAAAAATACAATGACATAGATTATAATATGACACCTGACACTATATTATTCAAGCCCTTTCATTTAATATCCATATTGCTGGGTTTGAAAACAACGCATACCTGCTCAAAGTCCTTGCCCTCGCGCTCAGCCAACTGCATCGCATAGACCCACACAGTGCCGAAAGGTGCGTAACGCCTGCACATGCCTTCCACGAAGCGAGCGTACGACGCACTGGACGAGCAACGGTACATGTGACGAAAGTACGGCACCAGCATAGAGCCCACGTCGCGAGAGGACACGCACTGGGAGGACAGGCGATTGTAGAGCACCTGTGTCAACAAAAATAGTACATTGTTCACCGCGGGACGAAAGTGACCGATTACTAGCGAGGGAGCAGTTTCGAGCTAGGAATCGGACTTTCTCCCAAGTGCTACATAGTGCTTTATACTAATAATAATAAAATACTTTATTGCACACAAAGAGATACAGACAGAAAATCGACAGATACAGATAGAAATGAACTTTTCCTCCCACTTATTTAGGTCGTAGAAAAGACTAACTTTCTCTTTCACTTTTGAGGGAATAATGACTGCTGTTCCGATCAGTTGTAGTATAAAATCATTTAAATGCTGCATTTGTTTTTTTCAAAGGGGGCCTAGCAAATGACTATATTCCACCTGATGGTAAGTGGAAGTGGGATCCAAATGCGAAGATAGCTAGTGCAGGAGAGAGAATACACGCTGCACTTGCCACCCTCATCTTCTCGACCTGCAAGGTGCTTCTTCACGCCTCTTTTAAAGGACCCGGGATTGTAAGAGGGAGGGAACACGTGTGCTGGCAGCTAATTCCATTTTCATCCCTTCTATTCGAAAAGTGTCGCTTTGTTCCTCTATAAGTGGGAGCAAAGTAGCTCTTTTCTGTTAAGAACTTTTTAGAGGGTGGGGATGGGATTTGAATTTAGAACATGTATCATTCATAGAAATCAAATGCAAATTGTATGAATTACTGGATAAAATGTTAAAAAATAAATCAAATAAATGGATAAAATATTATAGAATTTTGTTTCTTTTTTCACTACACTTATTTTTTAAAAACAAGTTTATCATCAAAACTTAGGTCAGATTGTCATCTAGCAAAAACCGAAGTCAGGTCAACTAAGTATTTTTCAAAATTATTCATTCAACATAATGGCCCGGAGCGAATTTTCATAGCAACATTCTTTTACTTTAGACTGTAAGAATGGCGTTAAAAGGTATGCCACATTTTTGTATTAATTTTTAACTATTTTTAGAGATGCGCCTCTTTGCTGTAGGACATGGGGCATTTTTGAGCCTTCTTCTTTATTTATTAATTAGTTATGTCTATACCGGAAGCCAAATAATACGCACTTTTAAAATGGCGTCAGTATCGCATTCATCGTATTTCTTGACCTTCGACAACTCCTTCACGGTGTCTATGTACTCCTGATACAATCCGAGTCTTTCATCAAGATGTCTGAAAATAAAGAGACCAATAAATTAATACAATAACAGATTGCAATATGTTTACGATTTTTCAATTTTATCAATTTTCAAAACTGAATAATATTAATAGTGAAAAAATTTCGTCTCGGGAGGGATTTGAATCTTTTTATTTGTTTTTATTTAATTTGATTTTATTTAATTCTTATTTGACCATTGTTTTATTTTTCATTTTAATTATTTTGACATAGTTATTGTAAAACGCGTAGACACTCATGTTTGACATTCAAATTACCTTTTATTTTGCTCTGTCACTGACAATTTCTTTGCGAATGCTGTACATACCTATTATAGGCTTACACATCGGTTATGCGACCCTCAAACAATCTCAATGTATTTAATGTTTAATGTATATGCTGTAGGTGTGTATCATATAAATAAATAAATAAATGAACCCAAGTCTTCAACATACCGTGTTGACCCCTTGACCAACTAAGCCACCAAGCTCTTACCCACCCGAGACGAAATTTTTTCTTTATTTTGATATTATTCATTTTCCGATTTATTTTGCATTCCAGGATCTGGTGGTTAAAACCACCCGGATTATTTTTTATAGTGGGCCTAGCAAATGAATCCATTTCACCAGATGGCAAGTGGAAGTGGAGTTCAAATGCGAAGGATACCTAGTGCAGAAGAGAGAGAACACGCTGCACTAGCCACCCCTCACTTTGCCAACCTGCTTCTTCAGGTATCTTTTAAATATAGGTTGTAGGAAGGAGGGAACATGTGTGCTGGCAGGGAGTTTCATTTTTGATTGTGCGTCGCACATTCAAATTAGTTACCAAATTTCTTAGTTCTTTTCTTAGATTAAGGAAAAAACCTCCTCAGATCACTCGCCGTGGTTAAGACGATAGAACGCGCTTAGTGACGTAATAACTCGACTCAATTTCAGAGGTCCCGACTCTATTAGGACCCGGGTCCGAATAGACAGCCTATTTTTATTAGTGGAATAGATTCTACTCCCGATTCTGAACAAACTAATTTATGCTTTTGCGCAATTTCATAAATATGTTAAATTTGTTATGCATACCTTCAAGGAAGGGAGTAGTATATTCCTAATATTTTTTTTATTATTTTGTTAATCATCAAGTTGAATGATAGTGTGAGATGGATATGGCCACTATGAGCATCGAAAAGGTATCAATCTATACTAATATTATAAAGAGGAAAGATTTGATTGTTTGTTTGTTTGTATTGAATAGGCTTCGAAACTACTAAAGCGATTTTGATGAAAGTTGGTATAGGGATAGTTCGAGACCAGGGGAAGGACATAGGGTAATTTTCCTTCAGGAAAAAAAATTCCCACGGGAAAAAAAATAGCGCGGGCGAAGTCGCGAGCGGAAAGCTAGTAGATTATAAAAGGGAAATAATAGATTACAAAAATATGAAGACAACATACCGTGTGATCAATAACTTGTCCTCATATGGTGATATTTTTTGTAGAAACTCCATTGCAGCTTCATGCTGTTGCTTTACCTAAAATGTATTTTTATAATTAAATACAAATGAACAGTTAAATTATTCTTAAATGAGAAAATATTTTGTCTCAAAAAAAGGTGGCAGCCCTAGGTGGAGCCCATATATTTCTGCCCATTTGTCCTTTAACTTTCGAGTTTCATAACAGAATATTTGCAAAAGTGATGTACAACAAACCTTATCCACATAGGCTTGATCGTGCAGGCTTAGTGCTAACTCCTCCATAGCCTGCAATGACTCTTCCCCGTGCAGCAGTGGCCTCGACACTATCTCCTCTAGGCAATACAAAACACGCTCTTGTTGTTTTTTGTATTCCGCATCATTTTCACTAAACAAAAAATAAGGAATTATGTGGATGAGTTAAACCAGTTTGTGATGTTGGCTGGATTTTATTTTTAGTCTTTCTCTGCCTAATAAATATTATTTTAGGAAAATGATTAGTGTAATCATACATAACAAAATATTATAAAAAAAAATTTATTAATGTGATACAGAATGGATAGACCATAAGGCTGGTCTGGCTTAATTGTAAATGCAAGTAACAAATGTAAGTAATATCGAACATTTGCATTTACATTTTTACCTATGTAAGAATATAATGTAAGCTAACTTAATACAGCAAAGTCATATATCTGACTTTGTAGTTTAATCCATAGACTTAAAACTAAATTTTGATTGATAAGATGATTAATTTTTGATCATCGGAAGAATTATGTGCATTTCTAGACTAATAAATTACTTTTATCCATATTATTATTACAACAAAAAAAACATTGAGCCTTAGTGTGTAAAGTAGTAACCCTACCTTAGAGTCTCCAGCTGGGCTTTCTCTAGTTCAAGTTTGGCATCCCAAAACATCTTGCCTGACATAGGATCCGCGCCTGCTAGCTTCAACACTGTGTCAATGTTGGCCCTTGCCTCCTCTGTATCTCCACTAGAGAGCGACCAAGTGCACCATTCACTCAGAATTGGGATGGCTGCCATAAAATTACTCATAAATTAACACAATTAATAAAGAAATACAAATTGCAAACACACGGGTCAACCACTAATCGAAATCTTTAACACCAGAACACCACTCTAAAGATTCAGATTCCTGGAACTGGACAGCTTGGAATAGACTGCAGATTGGAATTTGGAGTATTTTCTTGTTGAAGAAAATACCGCCACATAATGAGAAAAAAATAAAAGTTCAGTTTGTGAATCCACATAAAAAATATTTTACAAAAAATAAAAACCGACTTCAAAAACACTGAAAAATTAAAAATAATATAAGAATAGGTACAGACAACATCACACTTCTATATTGAAGTCGGTGCCAAATTTTAAGACTTCAATATAAAAGTGTGATGTTGTCTGTACCTATTCTTATCACACTTCTATATTGAAGTCTGTGCCAAATTTTAAGACTTCAATATAAAAGTGTGATGTTGTCTGTACCTATTCTTATATTATTTTTGACTTTTCAGTGTTTTTGAAGTCGGTTTTTATTTTTTGTAAAATATTTTTTATTTTTAACTTTTTAGTGAATGAAATCTTTATAGTGAAAGAAACCCTAATTAAATACCATAGAGAGAAACACTAATTAAATAGGTATTTAATTAGTGTTTCTCTCAATTTTCATGGAATCCCATCATCAGATCCTGACTTTGGTGACCATGGGACCACCCTTGGAGTATACTCTATCGAATAAAAAAAGAATTTTGAAAATCGGTCCACAACTGGCGGCGTAATCGCGTAACATACACACAAAAAAAACATACGCATCGAATTGAGAACCTCCTCCTTTATTGAAGTCGGTTAAAAACTTGAAGAAAAAGCAGTTTATTATTGTGACAAACAAAAAACTAAGCAGAATTCTTGAAATTGTCAGATTCACTAAAGACAATGGCACTGTTCAAAAAATAAAATAGAATCATTTTCTACAATATAACACATAAAGCTCCAACATTTTCAATGACTTACAAACAACTAAACAACTAGAGAAATAAATCCAACTTTAGTACTCACAATAGCAATCGAGGGTAGATGAATGAAACAACTCTTTGATGTTGCTTCTTGACTCTTCTGTGTGTGCTAGTGATGCTTCTGTTTGCAACCACAGCAGCCAGTGTTCTGGTTGTATAGCACCCAACTGCTTCAGTCTTTGAAACGCTGCACGCCAACGATCTAGCTCTGATAATCTCCTGTAGTATAACATAATCATCATTGTTGTTCAAATTATTTTAATAAATATGAAATTTTAATTTAAATCCAACATTTAAATATTATTTCATTAAAATTTATATTGTTATGCCTAGAAATCATAAGCGTAATAATTCTTCATCAACAACATCATATTCATTTAGTATTTATGAAACTTATTTTTCTATTAACATAAAAATGAAAACAAAAAAAAATTCAGTTCAGGTAAAATTCAAACCTGTTTTTTAACAAATACAGACAACTGTTGGAAACGCAGGATCAAATCCTGCCCAAACTTAATTTTTTCTAGTACTGATAGTGTTGTTCAAAACATATTATTTTTATGTGACACTCACCATAATGCTTTGATTAGTTCAATATGTTCATAATAGTCGTGTGGGTTTTCAGTTACAAGACGTTCTAGCTCCGCAATCTTATTCTCCAAAGCTTGATCATCATCATCCTAAAAAAGGCATAAATTACCTACAATATATTACTATTATAAATGATTAATACATTAATACCTATTCTTAATTTACTGTTCAATACATAAAATTTGTTCTTCAATAATGCTAAGTTTTATTTCGGTATTCCTAGCTTGTTACATTATGTCTAGTTCCACTATTTCGTAATTATACCTGGTGAGAAAGAAAGCATCCTACAAGTCAATAAGTGTACTTTACTTGCATCAATAACCAGTCTTTGATGAGTCAAATATGAAAAACCATATTAAATACCCTCAAACAGCTAGAATACAAAAAATTAATCCTGATTGTGAAACCAAAATATTGCCAAACGATCAAACACACCTCGGAATCGTCTGATTCGTGGTCCCCGTCGTCTTCCTCCACGACAACTTCAATTTCATTATCATCCTCCGAGTCGTGTCTCACCTCGTCTTCCACAATAGCCATTTCTAATGCACAAAAATATGTAGCACAAAAATAAATACTGAAAATCTAATCAAACATCAATGTTTGGAAATAAAATCAGAATATTATTTTTTTTCACTATTTTTTTTTATTTTATGTAGGGAAGGAGGGATTGCGATCTGACGATCTGTAATATGCGATATTGTAACTATTCGATTAATCGGTAATCGTTCGTAATCAAACCCAATGACTCGATAATAAGAAATGGAATTCTATAACTATTTGATTTCGATTGAATCGTTATAGTAATAAATGAACATTCAATTAATGTATGATAAAGGATAAAAATAATCATAAGTTTATATTTTTTAAGATCTTTTGTCTGTACCTACTGTTATAGACCAATGTTTTCCTTTTCTATTAAGCATAAAAAATAAAAATATTGAGAATTCACATATACTTTTGTTAAACCATCCATGATCAACCCCACTGCTGGGCACGTTCACCCATAATTAATCCCATTGCTAGGAAATCTTGCCCAGCATCAGCACGCTGCTGGAAAATCTTGCCCAGAATCAGCCCGCCGCTGGACAATCTTGCCCAGCACTAGCACACTGCTGGAAAATCTAGCCCAGCACCAGGCCTTTGCTGGACATTCCTGCCCGGCACCAAATCCAATGCTAGATAATCTTGTCTAATACCATCCAACTGCTGGACTATCCAGCCCAGCACTAGCATACTGCTGGACAATCTTATTAGCACCAACCCACTGCTAGTCAATCTTACCCAGTGCCAGCCCATCCGTGTGAACTCTTGCCCAGCACCAACCTACTGCTTGGCACTCTTACCCGGCTTAAGATTATGGAGTAAACTAGGTATAACGAAAAAATAAAAAAAAACACAAATAAGAGGCCGTTTGAAATCCCGTGAGGTTTTTACTCGGTAAAAAAAAAGATAGATTTATTGCGGGAAAGATAAGTAACAGATTTTGAAACGCTAGCGAGTGATTTTCGCAATTCACGAGTTTTCAAACGGGTTCCGCAGTCAAAAACGAAGAGAAAAGTTCTCGTGTTTTGCAATGAGAACTCTATTTATTTCATAACTGAACAAAGCTTTACTAGTCATTTGCAAACTTTAAAACAAAATCAGCTAGCTAATTACAGAACAATCAACTGCCAATGTCAGTATTTAACGCTGACTGGGGGCTGTGAGAAATTCACTCCTATCAGGCGATTACACTGTGTTTAATTTCACGAAAGCGTTCAGAAATATAAGCAGAGGAATAGATTGGTTGTCCTTGGTTGGTTCTTGAACATTATCGAAAATTCGAAATAATAATTGTTTACTCAAAAATGCATGTAATGTGGTCATTATTTTGACAACCTTGGTTGAGCAAAGTCGACCTTGCCATTCTGTTTCAAGGAGCATCCGGCAAAGTTTTGCTTCTAGTTAATTAATATATTTTTTATTTAAATTACTTGCTGGTTTTATTTAGATTAAGGACTTGCATTTTTGAGTGAAGCACTATACAAGCCTTGGCCCACAATGACTGCTTCGCTGGTCACGCTATGATTGCCTCGAGCTAGCCTAGCTACGCTTTAGGCCTTCCAGCTTGGCCATCATTGCAGCCCTTGCTGTCCTCACTGTAAAGGCCTCGACCTACGGTGTCGGCCTTTATCTCAGCTCTTCCATCAAGTGCTGCAAGCTGACCGCACTGTGTCGGCCTGGAGCTGCGCTACGCTGCGCTGTCGGCCATCATCAGCGCGACTAGCAAAGTAGTCATTATAGAGCGCGGCAGTAATGTACTATTACCCCGAGTATTTTAGGGTACGTTCGAGGTTCGAGAACGAGTAATTCGTTCTCGTAACGTACCCTAAAACACTAAGTAATCTCAATCATATTAAAATATTGATTTACTACCAAACGTAAATAGAGCAGTTCATACAAAAACGCGCTTGAAATCTGTCACCTAATCGACTATACATAAATTGTACTCGCTGATATGTAGTTGAATATGCACGCCCGAATTAAAATTACCATAAAGAAAGTACCGTATTTATCGAATTCAACCTTATTCTGCATTATTACGGCAACTATTTTGAGTAGGAACTACCGTGGGAAGTTACATCATTTCATACCTAGCCACAGATCAAACGACGTTTTAGTAATTGCTACAAGAAAATATCAACTTTATACTCTCAAACATAATGCTCGAAATTGCTTATCGCGTTATCGCTCCAACGCATGAATGAGATAAACACATCGTGATACGACGCCCGTGCGGGCGAGACGATTGTGATGTACTGACACTGACGCGAAGCGACATGTTTATGATTAAAATAATTGTTTTTGATTGTTTTTTACGTATAAATCGAAAATTTGAATACATGATAAAATGTGTAACGAGTTTACTCACGCAAAATATGAAATCCCGTCTTTTTTCTGCTGTTTCTGGCTATTGTTACCACAACTTTGGAATGAGCACTTCGGTATGTTGACGTGCCGACAGCTAATCGCTTACTATGGAAAAGAACTGCACGAGTCGCGATTAGGCAGTTCTTCACCGGCCTACTTTTCGAACGTTCATGCGTTATCTACGTTTGGTAGTAAATCAATGGTGGTCATAGTGTCTATCCTAACCTGACTTACAGTTTTCAGTGTTATTTTTGATTGGGCCTCCATCGGGTCCAAATAGCAATCGACATCTATAGGGACCCTGCCCCCCTAGCCAGGGCTGTAGCTAGAGTCGAATCTGAGGTAGGGCAGCATTGGTTACAGGTAGGGCGGAAATAAAAAAAAATATCATAATTGATTTGCCCTCGAAGCACGAGCTCCTAAATCAATCACCATGTATATGTATATGTAAATGTACATAGCTTGCCATGGAACTAGGAGTAGCGATTGTGTTTTGTGCTTCCACCTGTTTTGAGCAGTGAGATTCTTCGTGATCAATTTGCTCTTCAACTCTTCGTTTTTTTCCAAAGATATCTATCCCCGTATATCCATCGTAAAATCAATGAATCTGCAATTTATAGCAATAAAAATAACAATTGTATCGATTTTTGACTAAAACACTCTTTAGCGTACACTTCACTTAACCAAACTACAATCAAACACAATCAATCTCTAGTTTATGCGACCGGTGTGACGTCACGCTATGAATTTTTTTTATAAATACCCTCAAACATTTTTTTTTCACAAAAAAAAATATATATTCTACAACTAACGCATATTTTTCATTCTGTAAAAAGCAATGTATTACTTAATTTATAAATTTTCTTTCATTAGGGTATTTTTCAATTATTGCATAGCGTAAAGCCACACCGGCTGGCGGCTGACGGGTTCTCGTAGACCCAGCGATGTGATGGCGTTTCAAATGCCATCTATACACAGAACAAATAATTTTTATAATATGCAGTGAATGTCACAAACTGTGGTATGTTCGGAAAGTTTAGATACCTACCTATCGCTACAATTTTTTTTATCTCAAACTATGAACAAACAATTTAATTATAATAATTTCTTACTTTTTGGTATTTTTAGGGTAGGGCATTGTGATTTCAAGGTAGGGCATTGCCCCACAATGCCCCCCCCCCCCCCCCCCCCTTAGCTACGGCCTTGCCTCTAGCACGACCACCAAAACACGATATGATAAAGCGGTTTATTGCGGTGAACGGTCAAAATACAATAGGTTTTCATCGTATTTTGACAGCTCACCGTGATATCTCGCTTTATCATATCGTGTTTTGATGGTCGTGCTACGGGGGCTGGGGCTCTACCGCCTATCTAAATAACAATAGTTCTAATGTGACGAAAGCGATAGCGATCGCTTTGAGATAGGCGTTAAGGCCGCAGGTCCGAATAGCCACTCCGTTTCCGAGTTGATTGGATTTAATAATCGATCTTTTTAGAAAAGAATCGATATCTCAGTTCGTTGGTTGCATTGCATTACTCTACCCTCACTCCACCACCCTTATGGCCGGTATACACTTTGTTTAGTCAAGTGCTTAGGGCCCTACTAATAACCATTGTATAAGACTTGTATAGTTAAGCAGTGTTTTGTCTCTTGTTCGAATTTGAAATGTCATTCGAGTGAACGTGACAAAACACTGTTTAACTAAATCAGCCCCCGTACGGCCGTAGCACGTCCACCAAAACACGATATGATAAAGCGATTTATCGTGGTGAACTGTTAAAATACGACGAAACCCTATTGCTAGGGGGGCAGGCTTATACAATGGTTATTAGTAAGGCCGTGTTTAGTAGACTGTTTAGTGTTAAGTGATTATTATGTGCTGTCCCAACACTGTTTAGTAAACGGTGTTTAGTTTATTTTGTTCATTATAATAATTAACAAAATAAACTATATCCATATTATGGACTAAACACTAAACAGATCTGTCCAGACGTGTTTAGTGAGTGTTTAGCTGCAAGTGAGGGCTGAAGGTGGGAGAGCGGGAGGGGCGACTCGCAGAAAAATAGAACGCTATTCGCTAAACACTTAACACTAAACAGAAGCTGTCCGAACGTGTTTTTTACTAAGCACTAAACACTAAACAAAGTGTGTACAGGCCATTAGATAAAGAATGGATTCCATTCTATAACTAAGAGCTTACCTAAAATAATAGATAAAGAATGGATTCCATTCTATAACTAAGAGCTTACCTAAAATAATAATTGCTTAGAGATGCTAGAGTCTGGCTAATGAAAGTTGAACCCACAAAACGCGGGAAATTTAAAAAAATTGAGGACGGCAATACATTCCAACTCTATTTTGTTTGTTAGGGTACTTTATATTTCATTTAATTTAGCAGTTTATTTTAAGGATTTATATGTTATACATCGATGTTAATAATAATGGGAAGGTACTTACTCCCGAAATACAGTTTACACTGGACTCAACTAAATTGTACATTTTGAGCATAATAAATTCTTTCTTCTTATTAAATATTAATGTTTAGTTTCAATGAACTTCCTCCAGCATTGAAAAAATTTGGATTTAATGAAAATTAAAAATTACTTATTTTCTGTCATATTTGGACAGAAATTAAGAATAAATATTATGAAATATTGAAAACTAAGACATAAGTCAGTTGGTACATAAAGTTGTTAAGAATCAGAGTACATTTAAAACATATTTTATTTTACTCACTTTAATAAAAATCAATTTCCAGTTACAAAGGTGAAATTCACTTGGGCTGGGTAAGTTTAAGAACCAAATTACTGAATACCGCACCCAATATGGTGCCACCCCCAACATTGCTCCTGCTGGCGGCAACTTGGATGGAAATAGCGCAGGACAGTGTAGCTGACCCACAAAAAATTGTGAAAAATAGATTGTTTCAGTATGCCGCTATAATGTCCAGAGTTTGTCGAAGTTTGCCGCTTGCGCGTTTCAGAGATGTGTGGCTAGTTGGGGTGTCCTATAATAACAAACATAGACGTAGCACTTAGCAGTAGCTGTATGGGTAATTGGGTACCTCTATCTATCTTACCTATTTCTGCCGTCAAACAGCGGTGCTTGCATTATTGTTCTCAAAATTACTGGTTATTCTGACTTATATCACAAGGTGGCAATGTGCCGTTTAGCGTTCTTGTGGGTGTTGTAGATTTGCATGTCTTACAAGCACCACGTGTAGGTACTATGAATGATTGTTCCATCAGATTCCGAGAATGGTTTCGATGCCATTAAATTTTTCTACTGTTACTGGATGTTAGGTTGCACATAACACAAGTTGGTATCCGTCTAGTAACTTAGTACAGTTATTTTTGGTATTGACGTCGATAAGTGCTTGACGTCGAAAAGAAAAAAATAACAAAAACACAAGTTTTTCTTATACATTATTTATTCGTAATATAAAAATATACTGGTTACATAGGAGTTTGATAAATCTATCTAATTAAAATTATTATCATTCGCTAAACTGCATTTTTCGATCCTGTCAATTTCATTAGCTTTGGCACCAAATTTATTTATAATATTATAATATCTCCTTAATCAACGTTTCTGTTCTTATTTGTTTTTCGTTGTGCATTATTTTCAAATAGGTAGCTATGTAATAAGCATGCAATATTGCAACATGTGGCGACATCAGCTTTCAGATTGTAGTTTCACTCGAATTGACGGAAAATATTTTGCCGTGTACAGTGGACTGTTCTATTCTTGCGTTACCTTAGAGCCCTCACGCGGCAATGTACAGTCAACAGCATGTCAGGCTATACAAAACTGTCAAATTTCTAACTGTGAAACTATAAGTTTAAAGTTGATTGAAAAAATATATAACTATGTGGTAGCTTGATGTGCTGTTGGCGAATCACGAAATTTGAATGATGAGCAGGTTTAAGATTTTTTTATTTTGTCGTATTACAACAAATAAGTACGATTTTATTAAAATAATTTTAAATGCAAAGTGTAATTGAAATTTTATACTAAAACATGTTATAACGACCACTACCTTCTTCCTTTTCATAACCTGATTCTGATGTTCACCACAAGTATGAATTCCGTTTTCAACAAAGTCTACACCAGAAGTAAAATACTTATACAATACTATATTCCATGTTCAGACCAATCCTTTCATTGTCATGGTAACATTTTTGGCATCAAAGGTAGGTTGCCGCGCACACACAATATAACATTAATACACAAGATTATAAAAAAAATCTGTTCGATTTTTTTAATTCGTTATATTTAACAAACCTTGTCCTGGGAATTACGAACACAATAAAAAAGAATTATCCAATTTGGTGCGTCGTTCAGAAGTTATGCGCGCGTACATACATTTTTGCGATTCAATTTTATTTAGATTCCATACTTTAAAATTATCAATGTTTGCAAAAGTTATTCTATTGCTTGTCGCTGAGTCATGGTTTGACACAAAATATTGCATTGAGTGTTCGTTGAATATTACTGCAATATAAAAATAACAATATTGTGTGTGCACGTAACCTTACAATAATTCAAACATACCCTCAAAATAATAACTTATTTTTCCACACAATATTGTGGATTTAATTGTTAGAATAAATGCACCGATACTGGAATAAAGTGATGATTAAAAGCAAATAAAACATAATAATATTCGTAGTGCGCACTAAATCTACGTATGAAGAAAGGTATTTTTAGTTCATTAAGCCTGTGGTACACACCACTGAAGCCGCTTCACTGGAGCGCACCCATATATCGAAGCATTTTACTTCAATTTATGGGTTCTATACATCTCAAAGTTTGTGCAAGAGTTAATTTTTTAGTGTGCGTAAAACAAACGTATTCAATTATCAAAAGACCTTGTAACCTTGTTTTCTTGGCAAAAATTCTAGCCGAGTATCCAAGTGGCGCTCCAAGTATTATGTACTCCAAGTCAAGGATGTAAAATAATCAATTGCTTCGCTGTCTTTGATGCAGCATGTAACAATTTTAAGATACTTCTATTTTCTTAAAATAAATGCTTGTCAAACATCACTCGAATTCCATACCTTTAATGTATGTCTAATTAAAAATTTCATCATTTGAAAAAATGCTAAGAGACTACACATCATTTCATTGTTATTTATAAACACGCATTAAATAAATGAGAATAATAATACATAAGCAAACAAGGTAAAAAATGGAATACACAAAATCAGTCATCGAGTTATATTATTATCTAAATAATTAAGATATTTCGACATTCGATTCGAACAAATTACTACAGCGGTAAGAAGAGATCTAATATGATAATATTGATATGAAAATATATATAATCTGATATCAAATGCATGATATGAGTCGGTTTAAGGAAAACCGCATAACATTTTATGACAATATACAAAATAAAACAGTTTAATGAAAAATAAAATAATACTTTCAATGAGAAATGGCACAAATAATCGCCTAAGGTCACTATGACGGAATAAATTCATCAAATCTACATTATACCCGAGGCCACTTCAAACAACCAACCGTCAATATATACAGGGTTAATTTTGAGGTACCGGCAACCTCGCAGGATTAGATAGCTAGCATCATTAACTACAACGTTTGTTCTACTACTTTTGATAATTCGTTAGATTTTAGTTTCATACAAAAATTAATATTCATTAATAGACATCCAGAATATTTGTAACTCTACGCGCAAAGCACGCGAGCGTAGCGTTGTCTTCCGTCGTCATTTAAAAATTAAACATAGACTTATCAATGTCACGACAGTGCAATAAAAACTTGAAAATTGATTTTTGTTCAATGTATTGAGTTACCTTTAAAGTTGTAAAACAAACGTTGTAGTTAATGATGTTAGCTATCAAATCCTGCGAGGTTGCTGGTTCCACTATCACTTCTTCGTAAATAGACACTGTCACGGGGTTGTCTCGATCCCATAATACCTTGCATTGCAGGTCCACAGATGGCCAACTAGGTCTTATGATGTTTGACGCAGAATATGCTTTATGAAAACTAAACTGTTTGTTATTTTAGCTAAAATGCGTTTTTCTCATTCGTTTCCGATCCGATATTTCAAATATCGGAAAGTCTAGTTTATAATCTGCGTCATATCAAAGTGATTCGAACTCAAGCGAATCTCATCAACTGCAATGAGACAAAGATCTCATTAAAGGCATTGGTAGTCAATATTTACTAAGATTTACCCCCTCGATTTACACAATACCGTCAAATTCTGCATAAAACAATTTTTAATAAAACAGAACGATAGCTTAAACACGTTTATAGTTTATCTAGTTTATCATATTTAAGACTGTTGTGCAGTCACCCTAAATTAGTCAATTTGATCTAATACATTATTTTAGCACTTAACAATCAAGAATATGCTCATTGTTATGACATTGTTCCATGTGAAGTTTTATATAAAAATACACTTCATAAGTTTAAAAAAAAATTCGAGATTGCTTTTGGTAACCTCTACAATATCTACACACACTATGTCATTAAACCTGAACATATGACTTGATTATTACAACAATATTGCATTATTCCTACAAAACTACATAGAGATGTTAAAATTTTTACGCAATAACATCTAAATAGAAATAAAATATATCTGTCATAATAATCGTAATAATATGAACGCAATTACATACGTAAAATGTAAATCCTAAATAAATGACTCAATATAATACTAAGTTAAATGATAGAAAAGAAAATATTTAAGAAAATATAAGTGCACACCCAGGATTGTAAAAAGTCAAAATATTAAAACATTTGTGTGAAAATATCGATATTACTAAAACATTTTTGAGACAATGTGCATCTACATTAAAGCGATTTTAAAGATAGGAGAGATTCTAATTCATACGTACGTACATTGAATTGGTAACAAATTATTAATAACAATATCTAATAGCCCTGTAAAATGTGCATTCGATTCAAGCTAGGAGAATAAGCTGGAAATTGTTGCCGGAAGTGTGGGACTACAATATATTCAAAGGCCACGAAAATTACTTTTTCATCCCCCCATCTCGGAAAGAGTATTTTTGCTATTCGATATCTGACCGCCAAAGCCGTTTTTATCCGCTTGAGGTTAAAGTAAATTTGAATTTAGAACATCGCGTGCACCAGGTACGTGATTTCAAAACATCATTAAACCTATTTACTTCCATCTCGATGGTGCCGAATTTATCATACAACTTTTTTTAAATTTGTTAAAATCTCAGACTCTGACCCTCCTTGGTGTACTTTTGTTTTTAATTTGCTTTGTTTCATTTCCTTGCTGAGGGGGGATGAAAAGTTACGTGTTGCACTCGAGTGCAAAGATTTTTCACCTTGTGCTCTTTTGATTCCATCGGTAACGCTCAGGATTCTAATTTTTTAATCCTTCGCTTGCTCGGTCATCAAAGTTGAGCACGCGGTTAAAAAGCAACTTTGCACTCATGTATAACAAATAACTATTATTTAATCTCATATCAGACAAGTTTCCTACTTTATAAAAGATACCAAAACCAAGTGAATGTCAATGTGGCCATTGGAATATAAAGGGGAAAAATTCATATACCTACTTTTATCTGTGTAAGAATCTAGATCTATCCACCCAACCTTTAGGGTATCGAAACGAAGGATTATACCAGTTTACAGCTCATTCGCTTCCATTCCGAGCCTTTATTGGCTTTACTCGACTGGGCTTCTCTTTTTTCATCACAATACTAGAATAATGCTCAATATTGGCATTTTATTCAATATCATCTTAAACATTCACCATTCACACGCGAAGTTACTTACCTCAACACTTTGTATAATCCGTGCACTGTCCCTGGGTGCGCATAGATTACTTTGATAAACTCGACGTGACACAGTAAGGTATGACGCGCAGTATTGAGTTGACAACATCGCAGGCGTCCCACAGTTCGACGGCCATGCGTGTGTCTAACTGGAAATAGTAAAAATCATTGTGATGCGTCTTGGGAGTACTTCGTAATTCTGCTAGCGTTTACAGATTTGTGACGTGTCAATAACGCATAAATAGCAGACAGTGATTGTTGGTTAAGCGATAACTAACTTAAACATTTGTAACTATTGACTTTTATCAAGAAATTGCAGTATGAAAAAATTGCACCATGAAAAGCGTATAAAACTATGTAGTTTTATTAAAACTCTATCAGGACACGATACAACATTAAGATTAGCAAAATTAGGCGTCTGCTCAGCAGCAGACATAGGCTTGATGGTTACAATAACATTTCTCTCACAAACGTAGAAATGACAAAAGGTTGTGCTTTAAAACTGATATCACTTTGTTAAGACGGCAAAAAACGAGTTTTCAATTTAATGTCATTAACAGAACTCTTTATTATTTCATTGTTACACTAGAATATTCCACTTTTCAATTTAATGTCATTAACAGAACTCTTTATTATTTCATTGTTACACTAGAATATTCCACTTTTCAATTTAATGTCATTAACAGAACTCTTTATTATTTCATTGTTACACTAGAATATTCCACTTTTCAATTTAATGTCATTAACAGAACTCTTTATTATTTCATTGTTACACTCGAATATTCCACTTTTCAATTTAATGTCATTAACAGAACTCTTTATTATTTCATTGTTACACTAGAATATTCCACTTTTCAATTTAATGTCATTAACAGAACTCTTTATTATTTCATTGTTACACTAGAATATTCCACATTTCAATTTAATGTCATTAACAGAACTCTTTATTATTTCATTGTTACACTAGAATATTCCACTTTAAAGTCACATTATTCACAACAGAATAAAAGCGTTTTATATTAAGCCATAGTAAGAGATGATAAACCAAAAAAGCCGAACCTACTTCTAAAGACAAGTAGAATTCCATCAAAAGATGGTGAAGCTTGCCATGGCCAGTCTCCAGTGTTCTGATTGGCTGAGCCGTGACTACCGCTCGAGAAAAAACAAATCCGAAATCGAACTTTTTTCGAATGCTTGTGAATCAGCCCCCTGGTAGAGGTCGGGGTTAGCTGCTGGCAGCGACAAACGCAGCGCCGATCGGTTCGGAGAGCCTCAGTAGAAGGTCTACCTCGAACAGTGTCTCTTGGGCGGAAGGATGATAAGTGATAAAGATCGCAGCAAACTTCTAGTTCGCTCTGAAGTTGCTTCGCGCCTCTTTCTCATGCACATAAAATATACTAAGTTTATTTTTATCGTGCTAAAACTTAATAAATGATGTGACATTCATCCGCCACTTATAACTTATGTAGACAGACAATATAATTAAGAGGAAATCGTACAGTCCGTTTTTCCATACAAACGTAGTCCCCTGTTTCCTTCCTGGATAATGGCACTAGTTGCTCTATTTTTTCCAATAAAATACATGGCCACTATAAGCATGTCCCTATGTTTTCCTTTTTTTGTTAAGTTAATTATTAAAAGAGATTTTAAACCTTCAAAAACCTAAAAAATCGAGCTAATTTTCTACTGTATGCAAACGTCCAGCAAACAAATTGAAGAAGATTATATGAAAAAAGCAAAACATAGAAACACAGAAGAAGCCTTGCTTTAATTTTTAACGCAAAAAAGTAATTAATTCGGTAAATTTTTCGCGGAGAAAATAGGGAACTACGAAACGTATATTTTGTGTATTTTTCATAGGTATTTTCAGTCCCCGCTGCAGTTGTCCCTATCGCACTCAATTCAGTTGCTCGGACACAGTGCGACAGCAATACATTTTACAAATACCCATTTTTGAATTCTCACGACTTTGGCGTTTTCTCGCCCTAACTAATTAGGGTAGGCTCGAGCCCCTCGGTGGGGACGTATATGAGCTGTGAATGAGCTGAATTATACGTATATTTCGACAATGCATGCGGCGAATCGTTGCTATGTTCAGAGCGGACTAGAAGTTTGGCGCGATGTATGACTGTGCGTGCGACCAATCCGCACTGGGACAGCGTGATTGACTAAGGCCTAATCACCCTAACATATGATAGGCTCGTCGGTGGGGACGTATATGAGCTGTGATGATGATGATGATGATGATGATACGTATATTTCGACAATGCATTCGACGAATCGTTGCTATGTTCAGAGCGGACTACAAGTTTGGCGCGATGTATGGCTGTACGTGCGACCAATCCGCACTGGGCCAGCGTGGTTGACTAAGGCCTAATCAACCTAACATAGGGTAGGCTCGAGCCCCTCGGCGGGGACGTATATGAGCTGCGATTATGATGATGATGATGATACCTGTGCGTCGGCCAAGCCCTATGCCGTGGTAGTGGCGCCGGCGGCCTGCAGCTGCATCTGCCGCTGCATCTGCTCCAGCATCTCCTGCATGCGGCGCAGCTCCGCCTCCTGACAACCAATGTTGGGTACGTGTGAAAAATACGTACTATCGAGGACACTGGCACCTTACCAGTCCTACGTCGAAAGTCGCTTGCACACTGCACGATGACAATCGCGTCAGACCACGCTCCGCTCCATTCATTCACCAATAGTAAAGCGTGAAGCAGACTGAGACCAAGAGCGATTTCAATGAAACCAGATGTCTGTCTATGTTTGGCCGCAGTAAATCGTAGTAAAAATACGTAGCTAATCAGGGATAGGTATGGGTCGTGTGGGCGTGTCCGATGCGTTCCGCTTTCAAACGAATATTTCTACAAAGTGGTAAGGCGCGAGAGACCTCGATAGTACGTACTAAATACCCATACCTATGTATCTCTATACAGGGTTACTTTTTTATCACCCGGCATAATTTAAGGGACGCTCTAGGCAGGACACGGCAATACAGGGTTACTTTTTTATCACCCGGCATAATTTAAGGGACGCTCTAGGCAGGACACGGCAGTAGAGTTATTTAAACATTAACAAAAAATGACTCACCTATTTAATTTAATATACATTTTCTAAAATATCCAAAAAACTGCACTAGTTTACTGCAGTATTTAAAAAAAAAATTACAATAATGGATGTGTCCTGAATATAGTTGTAAATAAACCGTTTTAAACCAAAATCCGTGGTTTAAAACCCGTTTTAAATTTGTTTAAAACGGTTTAAAACCACGACCACGTGGTCAGTACATTAATAAAATGTTACTTACATTAGTTGTCAGTACATTAATAAAACAGGCAAGATAAAGAGGTTAATTGAAATAATTTACCATTTTTATTAAATAAAATTTAATCACATCACTTTTACTACATTTTTAGGATTAGACACACTGAAAACTAACTTGATATTGTAATTATATTAATACTATACATTTTAATTTTAGTTTTTTCGGACTCAGCTATTGCACATTTAATAGTACATTGTTACCCTAGGGGTGAAAGTAACTTATTTAGTCCCGAGACAGGGTTTGGCTTCCGAGTGCAGCGAGGGCGCCAATAGCTCGAGCAACGTCGCATTTTTTTAGTTGAAGTGTCATGTTTTTCTCGCTTCACGACTTGTGGTTGCAACTATTATTTTGGCTGAGGGCGGGCGATTTCACAGTGTTTTCTTGTAAATAGTCACTATGCCGACCGGAGCAAGATTATAAAAGTGAAGAATGAGATAATAATATGGAATTTATGGAGGAATGTGATCCTCTTTTTAACCAACTTCAAAAAAGGAGGAGGTTATCAATTCGGTTGTATTTTTTTTATGTTTGTTACCTCATAACTCCGTCATTTTTAAACTGATTTCCAAAATTCTTTTTGTATTTGATAGAGTATACTGCAAGGGTGGTCCCAAAGTCAGGATCGGATGATAGGATCCCATAGAAAATCGAGGAAAACACTAATTTAAATTCGGGTTTTCTTTCACTAAAAAGATTTCATTCACTAAAAAGTTAAAAATATTTTTTTTTTTACAAAAAATAGAACCGACTTCAAAAACACTGAAAACTTAAAAATAATCTTCTTCTATATTGAAGTCGGTGACAAATTTTAACACTTTCTAGGAGATCATCGTTTGGCGCCGACTTCAATATAAGTAGAAGATTATTTTTAAGTTTTCAGTGTTTTTGAAGTCGGTTCTATTTTTTGTAAAAAAAAAATTTATTACCATAATATCTAGAAAAGCCTACTCTTAACTATTTGAGTTGATTACTAGTTTATTTGATTAAGGGCCGATATTTCAATCGTCAGATAACCTTCTGTAGAATAAAATCGCGGTTTGACAGAGTTTCTATATAAAAGCTGTCAAACTGTCATATTTATTCCGCAGATAAAAATTATCTGACTATTGAAAAATCAATTTAAATTGATACCAAAAATTACCAAAACAGATCTAAGTATGAATAATGTTATTAATTAATGGTGTTAAGTAGTTGATTTTATGTAACCTGTATACATGTAATAAAAGTTGATTATAAAACAACTTTTAATTTTTCTTTTTTTTGATCTCAATATATCTTAAATAAGGAAATAGGTGTAATCTAAGATCATTATGTGGGAAGTTAATGTGAATTCTAATAGAATAACCTTTTAAACCAATATTAAACCGCTAAATGTGGTTTAAAACGTTTTAAACAAAAAAAAACGGTTTAAAACCAAATGGTTTTAAACGTTTAAAATTATTTTTGCATCTATAGTCCTGAAGCATCCCTTAAAACTATCCGGGGTGATAAAAGTAACCCTGTATAGTATAAACCAGGGGTTTTCAAATTACTTAAGCCATCACTTAAGCGGATTTAATGGATTATACGCACGAGTGATGATTTATTCCGGATGTATAGTAAGTTTTATATACAAAACCACAATGGCCAAGCCGCGGGCCGGCTCGCTTGTAATAGAATACGCCCGTGACATAAAGAACTTGTAATCTCTCCCTAAGCTCTTATCAAGGTTTCTAATACGTAGTTTGATGTTCAATTCTGATTGGACAATTAATGAAATAGCAATTGCCTGGATATGTCAGGCACACAGAAGACTCCGTGCTGTTATTGAAAATTTCTAGATGGATTGATATCGATTACTTGAATGTATTAGGCATTTTGCAATAACGTCGTCTGAGCGGTTGCCGCATATTTATCAAATAAATCAAAATATAAAGGCAATGAGTAGAATTCTTTGCATCTTTATCTCTTCAGCTGGTAATTTTAAGATATCCAATAAATTACACCTCTAGTACACTTTAATTAAACTATTTCTCCGATTGGAAAAAGAATGCATCACTTCGCGATTAGCAGGAGCGACTAGAACGACGAGGCAGCTATAATTCTTATACAAGTTGTTTGGTTGAAACCTACCCATGTTAAAATCTATTCTTCTATACTTAATTACTAATATTATAAAGCGGAAGAGTTTGTTTGGTTGTTTGTTTGTTTGGTTGAACACACTTATCGCAGGAAGTACTAAATCAAATTGAAAAATTATTTTTGTGTTGGATAGTCCATTTATCGAGGAAGGTTATAGGCTATATAACATCATTCTACGACTAATAGGAGCACCAATGAAAAATGTTGCAAAAACGGGGAAAAAGTAGGTTTCGGCTTGAAGAGGGACTGTCCAAACCCGGTGTATATGGTGTAAATAATGAATACCTTTTCGCGTAATGCACGTTCGCGTTCAGCAGCATCCTCTTGAGATCCGTTGCTGTGTCCGTTAGTGTCGGCCTCGCTCAAACCACTCTCTGTGGATCTGCCAACATGCCACAGAAAAATAAATTGTTACATTACACAAGGACTTATACAGTTTAGTAAAAGTGTGATTTTAGCCATTACCAGATGGCAAAATGTTAAGAAATCGAAACAAAAAAAAACATATTTTTCATGCCCCGTCAGAATTTCACTCCTTATACTTTCGCGCACTAATTATGTATTATTGTTATAGCTTTCTTCCATTAGTGGTCCCCAAGGGTATAAGCCTCCTCCATCCTTTTTCACTTGTCCTCTTTTGTGGCAATATTCATCCAGTTTTTTTCCCGGTATTTTAATGATTACCTATTAGTTTTTTTCTTCTATATTTATTTTTAAGGACTTTTATCCCATTGGATATGTCAGTCCTATCATAGCATAAACAAGTATACACACAATGAATAATACGGTCTATATACAATTATGTAGAAGATAGTCGCGGCGGCCACAGGGAAAACGCACTATCTACGAACGTTTTAACCAAAACCAAAACGTTACCCTTAAAGATGGGCAAAAATAACCGCTGGTAAACATAACATCAATATATTATTATGACAACAGTGTAGTTGACTTATGTCACCTTATTTTAACCAATTTTATTTTATTTGAGGGTCGCGCTAAAACCGCTTCATTTGTTTAATTCAAGTCTTCGCTAACGTTTTCATCAAGAATGCAACATAAGCCTCAGTCAATATTATCTGTTAGTGGAGATGATTGATGACTCACGTATGTCTCTTCGGCACTTGTCCACTACGGGCTAGACGTTCCGAGCGATAGTTTTCGTAGTGCACGTCTTGGGTCACTTCTTGCAGATCTTGCATGTGAGTACTGAAACAAATTATAATAATATGGGATCAAGCGAAATGGCTAGCGTCATTAAGATATATGATTTTTTGAATCTGTCAATAAATTAATGAGAAATTAATTATTTTAATTGACGTATTTCCCGCACGGGTTGACTGACTGCTTACTGGCCGTGAAGGTGCCGTGACGCCACACAACCCCTCGAGTGTTGCGTCGTAACAACACCACAAATTAGGCCTACTTTTTAGTCACAATGGTCTCATCTGTCAAATCAAATAAAAAATACATTGAAAGTTATTTATTGAGTTGAGGCACATAAAGAGCACATATGATTATCAAAACGTCACATAAAATATAAAGCCATACAAATAAAACATAAAACCATATAAATAAGTATATCAAACATCAGGTATTTTAAAAAAACAGTACAAAACATGCTGGCGAGTAGATAAGACTGCCCATGCATTCCTCTCTGTCATTAAGATTATCGTTAACCTTAACTACAACTAACAATGTCCTGGGGTAATTTATTAATACCTCATTTACTATATTTAGATATTCTCGTAAATAGATTGAGAAGCTATTGTCAATATAATTATGTTTTTAAAAGATCTTTACATCTCTCAACTTCGGTAAGTAGGTCCTTATTACCCCCAAATGGGGCTTGTAGGTGACCAATTAGCGTTCTAGGGTAATAATGTAGCTAGAAAAGCCCTAGGGCTGTAAGTAATTTATTGCCAGTATGATGGTTAGATGTACGCAAACTTATTGAAATAGTGAAGTGTTTTTTTAATTACTTACCGCCCTAGGGCTTTCCAAGCTACATTATTACCCTAGAGCGCTAATTGGACACCTACAAACCCCATTTGGGGGTAATAAGGACCTACTTACCTCACAATCGAGATGTAAAGCAGAGTAGTTAGCTCGGGTGTAAGCACCAATTACTTACCGCCCTAGGGCTTTCCAAGCTACATTATTACCCTAGCGCGCTTATTGGTCACCTACAAGCCCCATTTGGGGGTAATAAGGACCTACTTACCTCACAATCGAGATGTAAAGCAGAGTAATATTAAATTAAGGAAAGAACGTGCATGTCTAATAGATTCATTAGACATCTATGATAGCAAATTGAAGCAGAGCAGGAGTATGTATGATAGGGACATTGAACACCTGAACAGTACCATAAAGAATTTACACCACTCATTGTCGGCTATTTCAGAAAATTATAATACTGCACAAAATGATATTAAAATGCACATCCAGTCTATCAGAGAACTAGCCACACTCTGTCAGCATAATGAGGACCGCTATCAATCCCTGCTTGATAAACAGTTATTAGATTCGAGTGGGATTAACTCAACAGAAAAATGCAGTGTCACAAACAGTAACAATGTACCCAATCATACATCCTCTGCCCCTATTATGAACAATGTGTGTCAACCACCTGTCAATGTCCAATCTAGTTTTTACTGTTCAGAGAGATCACAGTCAAAGCCAAAATGTATTATGTTTTGTGATGACATTGGAAAAGGTATGGGCCAGTTATTGTCAAATGAATTAGGGTTAAGTGTCATTAATTATTGTATGCCTGGCTCGAATTTCAAAGATATTGCATGTAGAATTTATAGTTATAAGTTTGATATCAATGACAAACTGATAATTATCTTGGGAAATAGGGCATTTTATTCTAATTTAAATAATTTGGATGTAAGTCAGATTATAATGTTTACCCTTCCTTACCATAATGATTTGTCACAAAATGAAAATAATATTAGGTATAAACTTAATTTGACTCTAGATTTAATGACTAATTATTCTGATAAATTCCATGTCATTGATTTTAATAAACTGACACGTGTCACACACAGAGCTTTTTTGACAAAAGATAGATTATGTCTATCAATGTTCTTCAAAAAACAATTAGCTATTATGCTAAGATCTTGTTTATTAACTTTAGCCAAAAAAATGGCTATAAATTCTTGTTTAGCCAAGAACTTGGCTATTAATTCTCATGTTGACAATGCTTTTATTGAGCAACATGATGTTTTGGAACAAGTTCCAAGTAATTTAAATTAGATAATCCGACAATAGAGGTAGCCTCTGGCCAGGTATTGACCAAAGATAAGCCTCGATATTTACGGCTTGTCCATCAAAATATTCAAGGCTTTTCTGGTAAAGACTTAGAAATAAATTTATTTTTAGATTTTGAAAACATAGATGTACTCTGTATCACAGAGCATTGGCTAAAAAATCATGAATTGTTAATAAGTTTAGATAATTACAAGATTGTAAGTTCGTTCACTAGAAAATCTGCAATCAGAGGTGGATCCTTAATAATTTTGAATAATGACATCCAATTTAAGGAAAGACAGGACATAGTTTCACTCTCTGTTGAACGAACCATTGAGTTGTCTTATGTGGAACTTGACAATTTAATTATAATTTGTGTATACAGACCCACCCCCCTCTGGAAATTTTTCAGAATTCGAGTCTGCTATGGAAGATGCCCTAAGAATAGTATGCAGAAAAAGTAAAAAAATTGTTGTCTGTGGGGATTTTAATGTAAATATTTTAGAACAATCCCAAGTATTTAGTAGATTTATTAACTTATTCAAATCATTTAACATGAATAATGTATTTAAAGAACCAAACCCGAATAACAGCAACATCTGCTACTTGCATAGATAACATCTTCTGTAATTGTAATGTACAAGATAAGTTGATTATAAATTGTATTAACTCTGACCATAGCGGACAATTAGCCTCGTTTGAGCACCATCATGTTTGTTCTATACGTGAGACTACTTGTAGACCTATAACAAAACGTGGTCTAGAGAAATTTACAAGAAACGTTATTAGTCAAACTGCAAATTTACCGATCGAGGGGACTAACGCCAGTAATTTGTATAATAACTTATTTCATGTAGTTAAAAATGAATGTAATGATATATTCAAAGAAAAAGTAATTAAAATCAAAAATGGGAGAAAGAAATTTAGTGATTGGGCTACGCCTGGTATATATAAAAGTCGCAGAAAACTATATGAACTATATGCTTTAAAAGGAACATCCAATGACCCCGCTTTCATAAATTATGTCAGAAATTACTCTAAAACATTCAAGAAAGTGTGCATGTGCGCAAAAGCTATGTACATAAGTAACAAAATCAGTTCATCTAAAAATAAAATAAAAACCACCTGGAATATCATTAACCAGGAAACAGGTAAACCCAAAAGTACTGTGAATTCTTTCTCTTTAGAAATCAATAACCAAACTATTAAATCAGACAATGCGGTTGCTAAAGCATTTGAAGACTTCTTCTCTCATATACCCATAGAAACTACAAGTAGTCTCAACTCATGTCTCAATGAGGCTGTAGCTCTTTTGGGACGGAGTGTGGAGAGGTGCAACAAGGTGTTCAACTTTTGTCACATTGATGCTAACACTGTTTTGAAAACATTTCGTATGATCAGTACCAAAAAAACTGAAGATCTTTGGGGTATTTCGACCCATATAATTAAATCTGTAATTAAAGAACATGCACCGCAACTTGCGTTGATATTCAAATAATGTGTCGATGAAGGTGTCTTCCCCGACCTCATGAAAAATAGCAAGTTAATACCTCTATTTAAGTCTGGGAATAAAAATGACCCTTCAAATTATCGACCAATTTCGATTCTACCAGCTCTTAGTAAAATATTTGAAAAAATTATATCTAATCAGTTAACTGATCATTTCTCAAATAACAACATTTTACATATGAACCAATTTGGTTTTACCAAAGGTCGTTGCACTACTGATGCCGGTGTTGCACTTCTGAAACAGATTTTTGCTGCTTGGGAGTGTAAACAAGATGTAATTGGTATATTTTGTGACCTATCAAAAGCTTTTGATTGCGTTGGTCACCAAACTCTTTTAAATAAACTCAAACATTATGGTGTCTCTGAAGAAGCAATGAGACTTATTGAGTCTTATTTATCCAATAGGGTTCAGAAAGTTGTTATTAACAAAACTGAGTCTGTTGGTGCACCTATAGTTATGGGCGTGCCACAAGGATCGATATTGGGACCCTTGCTTTTCTTAATTTATATTAATGACCTCCCACACTTCACTAAGAATCTGTGCGATACAGTACTATTTGCAGATGATACTTCTTTAATATTTAAGGTTGACAGAGGAAATGGAAATACTGACGTTGTAAATAGTACTCTCTCTAAAGTATTGCATTGGTTCACTATAAATAAATTATCTTTAAATTCACGTAAAACTAAATGTATTAAATTCTCATTGCCAAATGTAAGAAAAGTGGATACCATAGTGGAAATGAATAATGAAATTGTTGAATTCATCGACTTTACTAAATTTTTGGGTATAACACTAGATTCTAGATTGCAGTGGGATCCACATATTGAGTCCTTGGCTAACAGACATAGTTCTGCAGCATATGTAGTTAAAAAAATAAGACAACATACTGATGTTGAAACGGCAAGATTGATTTACTTTAGTTATTTTCATAGCGTCCTGTCATATGGAATACTACTGTGGGGATCGGCTGCTAGTATTGAAAGTATTTTTGTACTTCAAAAAAGAGCGGTTCGCGCTATTTATAATTTACGACCAAGAGATTCTTTAAGGGACTTATTTAGAGAAATTAATATATTGACTTTAGGAGGACAGTACATTTATGAAAATTTGATTTATGTCTATAAGAATTATAATACATTTGAAACCAATTTCCAAATTCATCATCTAAACACAAGATACAAAAATAAACTTGCCGTTCCAACATTCAGGCTTCAAAAAACTAGAGGCTCGTTTATGGGGAAATAACCTTTTATAATAAGCTTCCACAAAGTGTTACCGACTTGCCTTTTCATAAGTTTAAAGCGCATGTAAAAAAGATTCTTATGAGTAAGGGATATTATAAAGTCAACGATTATTTGAATGATGCCAATGCCTGGTGTTAATTTTTCAGATAATGAATCGTGTTGTTATGTATAACCATTTGTATAAACAAATATTATTAATTTTGGTAATAACTAGTAAGAAGAGAACTGACACATCTAATCTTGTAATGGAAGTTGAGCTCAAACTTCTGCTGTGAGGTCAGCTTCCAATTGACGACTCTGTAACAATACAGGGAGAAAAAATAGCCCTTGCTGGTTCTTTCCAGTACAAGGTCTCCCGCCGTAGACTTGTGAACCAATGGCGTAGCTGCTTTGACGTTCAAAAGAGATTGTAACAATCCAATTTGAATAAAAGATATTGAATTTGAATTTGAGTAGTTAGCTCGGGTGTAAGCACCAATTGCACCCTCGAAATATAGGCGCACGAGCGCAGCGAGGCAATTGATGCCTTACAGCCCTTAGCTGTTAGCCTTTATGTACTATTTAGTGAGTCGCGGGGCCTTAGTTTAGGTTGTATAAAGCTGGAATAGCTCTTTTCTGTAGTATAATCTTTTCTGTAGAAATAACTAAAACACTGAGACTCTAGCGCCCTATTGACTGAATACTAATTAACTCGAGTCGCGTGACGTCACACGCTGAAACGTTGAATGGAATGATATTCCTTATTTTTGCAAGCGTAACTTTAATGTCCTGTAAGTTCTTTATTTACAGAGATATTTATATAATTCTTTCACATTTATGTTGCATACTGCTTAAATTTTCTGCCGCCCACCGGCGCCGCTCGCCGCACGCGAGAATTTTATTATTATCGAATCTGTCTGTGATGCGAGCGAGGCTGAACGCGTATACTACGCAAAACGTTTCCCACGCAAAACATTGTGAAATCGTAAAACTTGCGAAACTATGTGACATAAATGGTCACAGCTTTCGATCACATCGACATGCAAGTATGATTATTTCACCGCTAAAAAAGACCGTAAATCCGAGCATCTGATATCTCTCCGCGTTCCCAAGAAAAAGGCTCTTGAAAGACAGACGGGCCAACGAAGTGACCCTACAAGGGTTCCGCTTTTTACACTGAGCCGATCTAATGCTGGAGCCGAAAGGTGGCCATAGGAAATGCGCAATAAAACGACACAGCCCCATCGAGTTTGGGCTCGAATCGTATTGAGGAGTACTAAAAGCTCGTATTTAAAAATAGTACATTATGTAACTAGTGAATAAAGGACGGATTTAAAGCGAGGGCCATAGATGAATCACGAGCAAGCGAAGGATTCTAACGACTGAATCATGACCGCAGGGAGTGATTCTTGATGATGTGTTAGAATCCTGAGGCGACGCAGGTCATTCATGGCCCTCGGTATAAATCCGTTTTATTCAAGAGTTGCATACTATACTTTTCTTCCAACTATGCTTTAATTTCATCATAATCACACTGAAAACTGAGCACAAAGCGAGTCTTTAGTGCTCTAGAGCAATAAAAATGTATGAAATTTCATTATTGCACAGTTTTGTTTTTTTTTAATCGCCCAAAGAAGTTACCAATCTCAATGGAATAGTTATCTATTCAGCCAGCGGATATCGATACTTTCTTAGTTTATATACGTATTATTCGTTTCTATCCTACTTGTTCCAAATTTAAAAAATTATTGCTGCCAACTCTGATTTTAAAATGTAAATTAGCGGGAACTAATAATTTTGCGTGACGATATTATTGGAATCGTTAAAGTGTGACACTGTCTTATTTTGAGTGCTTCGTATTAAGAATTAAAATGGAATCATCTAGCGAGTCATTAACTCCGGAAACTTTTTAAATGAATCGGACAGTGTTATAGAAAACCTTTTACCCTTAAAATCACGAGTACAATACGTAAAATCTTAAACTTCTATTTTAATTTTTTGACGTAAGTTTTTTTATCTACTATTCCTATAGGTAATACTTGAAAGAAAAGCAGATTATGCACCTCGCGTTAGCGAGGGCTCTAACAGGCACGGGGGCAATAATAGATTACTTTGTTCTCGGTGCAATAATCTACTATTATACCATGACTACGAGAAAAAGAAAGATTTAAAGCGATAATAGACATTTAATATCGAGTATTTTTTGTGCAAGCAGGTTGTACAGCATTGAGATGGAGGTCGAATATATCGGTGTGTTCTAAATTCAAACACCAAAATGGTGATTTAAAGTACTTTTTATTCACTGTTTTTAAGTGAATAAAATAATCTTTATAGAGGGGGAATGGTATAAAGGTTTTTTACTCAAAAATGCATGTAATGTGGTCAATATTTTGACAACCTTGTTTGAACAAAGTCGACCTTGCCGTTAACTTTTCATAATTGTCATTTTAATTAAATTTCTAGTTAATTAATATATTTTTATTTAAATTACTTGCCGGTTTTATTTAGATTGGGTACTTGCATTTTTGAGTAAAGCACTATACAAGCCTTGGCCCACAATGACTGCTTCGCTGGTCACGCTATGATTGCCTCGAGCTAGCCTAGCTACGCTCTAGGCCTTCCAGCTTGGCCATCATTGCAGCCCTCGCTGTCCTCACTGTAAAGGCCGTCGGTCATCATCAGCGCGACCAGCAAAGTAGTCATTATAGACCGCGGCAGTAATGTACTATTTTTTTGATAATTTGACGTGTTCCTTTCGCCGCTCCTAAAACGTCTGCCTTGTAACGGCGCCCGACTACTCACATGAGCATGGTCCTCAGCTTGATGAAGTCGCAGTGGTCGGGGTTCTCGACCTCGACCACGCCCCACGGGTAGAGGCGGCCGCGCACCCGCCGCCCGCGCACCTCCAGCTGCTGGCCCGCGCCGCACACCGCGAACGGCACCGCCTCCTTCAGCTGGCGCACCTGCCGCGCCCGCCGCGCGATAATACACGCGTCAAATATACATCACAGGCTAGATGACAAATTTTTTTTTTGCTTTAATAGAAGCTCGTTCATATAGTAAACTGAAAGAAAAAAATCGGTTTTCGAATAACTAAAAAAACAACCGAGATATGTATACAGTGGCGGTCATATAATTAAAGACAACAGTTGATTTTCATACAAACAAGGTATCTTTGAAGCCTTGATTCTCCGCCAAGGACTGACCTTTTTTTTTTTTTTTTTTCGAGGGGAATGCGTGACCGCACCGTACTCGCCGTTGGCTAGACGACGAGCGTGTGTGGGGCTCTCCCGGCAGAGTGCCAGGCCTACCCACTAAACCCCTCGGTGTTCTTCCTGCCCTTTTGGACGCGCGTGGTAGGGTCCACACTGCGACTACCACTACCAACGCGCCCGGGCTAGCCCGACCTAGCTGGTCGGGCTATCGCCAAGGGGGGATTGCCCGAGAACACCAGGGCAATCCCCAGACGGAGAGCCTTACGGCGGCGTACACGGGGCCAACCGTGCACGCAGGCCCCCACGGCAGGGTCATTAGACGGGCATTGCTTGCGCGAATGCCCGCCTTCGTCGCCAAGGATTGACCTAGCTGTGATCTGATGATGGCCATCCAGGGAGTAAATGGAGGAGATTGAGATCGCTATACACAACCAACTGATCTGATCAGCGTTCTTAGATATATAAGAATCAGAGTTTTCAGTTTCTGGATTTCCATACAATTTTATGCTAATTTTGCGGATTTTTTAAACATATCCGTATATCTTTTAGAATGCTGATCAGATCAGTTGGGTGTGTATAGCGATCTGAATCTCCTCCATTCACTCCCTAGATGGCCATCATCTGATCACAGCTAGGTCAACCAAGGCTTCAAAGTTACCTCGTTTGTATGAAAATCGACTGGTGTCTTTAATTTTGTGACCGCCACTGTATAAGGTGTTAAAGATTTTTCTCCATCTCTTTCTAGCAAAACGGCAATTTACATGGAGTTTAAATATGGCCGTACTCAACAATGACGTCACGGTTGATGTCGGATCTCTCTGTCTAATCGCCTTCAAATTAACAACTTAAAATGCTTGTATCTAATGTATTTCTAAGCCGATTTTAATTCTAATTTCACGGGACTGCATCTTTTTCCACGGTATTTTAATAATTAATGACGAGACGAGAAAATTAGAATTCGGTCATCATCCCAATTGGGATCTCGTCTCGTCATAAAATATTAAAATACCGTACAAAAAGATACAATCATGTGAAATTATAATTAAAAAATCGGCTTAGAAATACGTGAGATACAAGCATTTTAAACTGTTAATTTGGAAGAGATTAGACAGAGAGATCCGACATCAACTGTGACGTCATTGTTTAGTACGGCCATATAAGCTCCATGTAAATTGCCGTTTTACGAGAAAGAGATGGACGAAAATTTTTAATACCTTATATCTTAGTTATTTTTTTTTATAGTTATTCAAAAACCGATTTTTTTATATTTATTATATGAATGAGCTTCTATTAAAGCAATATTTTTTTTTCATTCATCTAGCCTATTGAGTTAGCGTATTACTGGTAATTTTCCCCTCTAGTGGTAGTAGTTCGGCTGTTAGTCCAGTTAACCGGACAACTGCCACTTTTTAGTTGCAGTAGTTCGGTTGGTACAAAGCACTGATCTAACGATACCTTTTGGTGGCAATAGTTCGGTTAGTATATTAATACAATTTTTATTGTAAATTATTATTTTATCTTATGATGAATATGTAAATAGAGCGACTTTGTACAAAAATGTTTTAGTCTACTCTAAATATAATAATACTCGCACAACAAGGTATAAAACTTTACGTAGACTTATATGAATCGATTCTGCTGTCAACTGTCATATCGCGCACAAGTGCTACTGAAGAAATTAACATTTTACTGATCTAAAACAACCAAATTCTTGTGAAAACCACATAATAATAAAGTTTAATGATAGAATCTAGTGTATAAGTGTTATCTAAGTGAAATAACAATTATTTGGTGCCAAATAAGTGAATCAGAGATAAATATACAAACTAAAAATATTTAACTACCTCCAAAAGAAAACAAATCGTTTCTTTTTTTATTATTATTTTTCTTTAACGAGTGAAAGCAAAGGGAACATAAGCCTCTGCAGCCATTTGTGCTGGCAAAGGGATCATTAAACCCTACTGTCCCTGAAAGCAGTTATTTTTCATCCCAGCCTATTTACGAGAACCCGAAGTCAATCAGTAGGTAGTGTAACACAGATAGACCCACCTATAGCAATGACTCTAGACGAAGACCTACAGACTCCTACGCCTCCTGATTGGCAAAGAGTTCCTATAGCGAGAACTAATAAGCGCAAAAAGCTATCAGAGACTCCATCTCCAAAAGGAATTAAAACCAAAAATCAATTTCAACAGTTACCTGTAGACCAAAAAGAAGACTCAAATGAAACACTGGAAAAACGATCAAAACCACCACCTATAATATTATATGGAGTTGAAGATGTTAACAAACTTGCAGAACTTTTTGAGTCTATAGCAGACAAAAGTTGCTTCTCTTTCAAAATAGTCACCAAGAATCAATTAAGAATTACTTGCAAAGATATCGCAACTTATAAAGATATAATCACAATTGTCAGGAGAAATGGCTTAATAGGACACACTTTCAACATAAAGGAACAACGCTGTTACAGAGTCGTCGTCGTCGTCATAATTTGGTCCTGATAAAAAACCTACATTAACGTTTTTTGTGAATGTCGTTCCTGGCCCTAACAACAAGGATGTCAAAAATATAAAATACATCTACCATCAGTCGGTAACAATAGAAGACCCTAAAAAGAGGACATCTGTGCCGCAGTGTCAAAGGTGCCAGCAGTATGGCCACTCAAAGAACTACTGCATGAGGCCATACCGCTGTGTTAAATGCGCTCAAAGCCACAAAACTGCAGACTGTCCGAAAAAGGATCGAAATACTCCAGCCAAATGTGCTCTCTGCCAAGGTGCGCACCCTGCAAACTACAAAGGCTGTGAAGTCTACCAGGAAATCTTGACAAGACGAATGGCTAGAAGGACAGTTCCTCATATCAAAAATCTAGATCAGGGAAGCAATATCCAAACAGAAGTAAGTAATCTAGAAGAGGGTAAGTCAAAGCCACTTTATTCAGAAAAAGCAAACAAGAAAACTGAGGATCCACCTCCTGAAATGAAAACAAGTGGAAAGCTAGAAGAATTACTATCAAAACAATCAGAGAAATTCGATATAATCCTACAACAGATGAGCACTCTCCTGAGCCTCATAACTACACTAGTTTCAAAACTATCAAAATGACAGCCTTCAGAATAGCCATTTGGAATATCAATGGACTAGCTCCAAACAAGCATGAACTTGATCTATTGATGATTAATCATAGACTTGATGCTGTACTTGTATCCGAAGCACACTGTACAGAAAGATCAAATATCAGGATCAAGGGATGCAGCACATATATCACCTGCCATCCCGATGGAACTGGACACGCTGGAACCGCCATTGTCATTCGAAATTCTATTAAACACCACCTCCTTCCTGAATATAGAACAAATCACATTCAAGCAACTACTGTGGTGGAATGCAATGGTGGACATTTAAATTTGTCTTCAATCTACTGCCCACCAAAGTATACAATTGACTGCGAAATGTTTACCCAGTACTTCTCAACGTTGGGAGGTAGATTTATCGCAGGGGGAGACTGGAATTCAAAACACACTTTTTGGGGTTCTAGACTAACAACAACACGAGGTAGACAGCTTAAACAAAGCATAGATATAAACAAACTGACCCCAATTTCGACTGGAGACCCAACACACTGGCCCTCAGACCCAAACAAAAAGCCTGATGTAATTGACTTTTTTATAGTTAAGGGCCAATCAAAACACTATCTACAAGCTGATATATGTCTGGACAGCCACTCTGACCACACACCAGTAATCCTGTCAATTAGCACAACTATTTTAACATACAAGAAACCAGAAACACTGATTAACAAACATACCGACTGGCATGGATTGAGGGAGTACATTGAAGAAAATATCCAGCTCCAGATATCATTAAAAACGCCCGCAGAGATAGAAGATGCAGCAAACTATTTAACAAGGTTGATACAGAATGCATGCTGGGCAAATACGCCCGTTAACAATGGATTCTGCTGGGAATATACCACTTGATATTAAACAAAAAGTTTTGGAGAAGAGAAGACTACGACGGATCTGGCACCAGTCTAGGTTAAGTAGTGACAAGAAAGCTCTAAATAAAGCTATCAAGGAACTCAAGGCAATGCTCGATGCTGCTAACAATGCCACTCTCCAGAACAAGTTAGAAAGCCTAACAGCTACAACATCGAATGACTATTCACTCTGGAAAGTAACAAAAACTCTGAACAGACCTCAGCATCATAAATCTGCGATAAGATCAGACGATGGTTGGGCTAAAACTAGCAAAGAAAAGGCTAATGTATTTGCAAATCATCTTGCCAATATCTTCAGGCCAAACGAGAGTAACAATGCAGAGACAGAAAGAGATATTGATGAAACACTGAACCAAGCTCTCCAGCTGTCTCTACCTCCAAGGCCAGTTACAGTCCGTGAAGTCAAAAGGATGATAAAAAGGCTGCAAAATAACAAAGCTCCAGGATTCGATCTTATTACCAAGGAAATCCTGATACAACTTCCTAAAAAAGCTCTCGTATTTCTTACCACATTGTTCAATGGAATAGTTCGAACCCAACACTTTCCCAGTACATGGAAGGTATCTATAATTAAAATGATACAAAAGCCAGGCAAACCACTCAGTCTCCTTCCGATACTATCAAAATTATTTGAGAAGATCCTCCTGAGTAGAGTTGCACCTTTCCTAACTGAAAATGAAATAATCCCTAGACACCAGTTTGGCTTTAGACCTCATCACTCAACTGTTGAACAAGTCCATCGCGTTTGTGAGAAGATACGCCAGACCCTTGAACTGAAGGAATATTGTTCAGCTGTGTTCCTTGACATCCAGCAGGCCTTTGATAAAGTGTGGCACAAAGGCCTACTTTATAAAATACGATTATTCTTGCCACACAGCTACTACTTATTGATGGCTTCATACCTGTCTGAGCGCATATTCCAGGTACGGGAGGATGACGAATCTTCAAATTTTTTTGAGATTCATGCAGGTATACCGCAGGGTTCTGTCTTTGGACCAGTTTTGTACACCTTGTACACTGCTGATCTTCCAGAAACACATGATGTAGTAACTGCAACATTTGCAGATGATACCGCAATACTGGCAAGCAGCACAAGCTCACAAACAGCTTCCGACGTCCTACAAACTAGCCTATACAAGATAGATGAGTGGCTTCAAAAATGGCGCATAAAAGCCAGCACATCAAAGTCCATACATGTCACTTTTACCTTGAGAAAAGGTAATTGCCCACCTGTTACTCTGGGAAACAACACACTCCCGCAAAGCGACTCTGTCCGTTACCTTGGCTTACACTTAGACAGACGACTTACCTGGAAAAAGCACATTAAAACCAAACGGGATGAAGTAAATATCAGGTTCAGGACAATGCTGTGGTTAATGTCTCGCAACTCCAAACTGTCAATAGACAACAAGCTACTTATCTACAATAGCGTTCTGAAACCCGCTTGGATGTATGGAATACAACTATGGGGTAGCGCTTGCAACACAAGCATCTCTATCATTCAACGCCTTCAAAATGGTATCCTCCGAACAATTTGTGATGCACCATGGTTCGTCACCAATGCCGAAATACACGAGGCCTTGAAGATAAAAACAGTAAAGGAGGAGATAAAACAGTCTGCTTCTAACTACATAAATCGGCTCTCAAGCAATCCTAACTTATTAGCCAACAGCCTAACTAAAATAACATACCCTATGCGCCTGAAGCGCCATAATATTCAGCAGTTGAAAGGGCGCTGGCAAGAATAAGGGCATCACTCGCTGGAGGAAGCCCTTAAATGAGACTAAACACTCAAAAAATCCGCTAATAGTCGTAAGACTGATTGCAGATCAACACAGAAAAAAAAAAAAGACATGAATCGGTTCCAGGTAGTAGGAAAGCAGAATCGATAAAGAGGTGCTTCAATCTGGAAATATTTTTGTTCCAAGTCGCTCTTTGTAAGATGTCATTTTAAAATAATGTTCAATATATTTGTATCAATTTATTAACCAAACTATTGCCACAAAAAAGTATCGTTAGTTCGGTGTTCGTACCAACCTTACTACTGCCACTAAAAAGTTGCATTAGTTCGGTTAACCAGACTAACAACCGAACTACTGCCACTAGAGGCATTTTCCTTATTTGTAAGTCTCGCTAATTTGCCAGTTTACTTATTCGACAATTTCTCGATTTGTACGAGTGATGTGGACATATCTTCCGACAGGAACGTCGGTGGTGCTGTGGCCTCGGCACTGGACTGTGCCTCGAGTAGAATCGGGAGGCCCGCGATCGATCCTGCCATGTACCAATGTGTTTTCGTTTCACGAATTTAATATGTACATTTATCTGACGCTCCTATGGTGAAGGAAAACATCGTGAGGAAACCTGCATACACCTGCGAAGTAATTCAAAGGTTTATGTGAAGTCAACCAATCCGCACTGGGCCAGCGTGGTTTGACTAAGGCCTAATCGCCCTAACTTAACTAGTTGGGGTAGGCTCGAGCCCCTCGGTGGGGACGTATATGAACTGTGATGATGATGATGATGATCTTTCATAAAATGTTGGAGTAGAAATATTACACGTCGCATTTTTAGCTTCTAATATAGTTTATTACCATTATGGAGAAAAGAATAACGATTTCGATAAGAGAACTCCTAGGAGCCGAGACTACCTATCTCTAGCAACTAGCCATATTAGAATGAAGTCGGCAGGCCTATTACCGATCTCGTGGTTTTCTAATGATATCATTATGCAATCATAGTGCAAAACGAAAAATAAGATGTTTGGTCAAATTTTTGATCATTCTTTCATTATATCATGATGACATCATTGGAATTATGCTTTAGTGATGATATTATTGGAGATCGGTAATACCAAATAATTTTGTGATAGATTGGTTGGTAGGTTAACATTTTGAGATAAAGAAGTCATTTCATGACTACTCAAATTTTAAACCTATCAAACGAAGAAAGATCCATAATAGGGCTGCTGGTTTACATTCGTTTTAATTCATACTTTTTTATATTTGTGACTTTACATATTCGATAAAATACTAAATTCCAAGACAAGAAAAATTTCACCTCGTGCAGGATTTTAACATGCGTTTTAAACATACCGTGAATATATTGAATTGGATGTTTATACATTGTTACCAATAGTAAACAAAGTCTTCTTTGGCTTGGCAACAGAGATGAATACAGTGAAAAGCTCAGGTTGGACAAGTTCCTGGATAGTGTTTGTCATCTATACTAACATTATAAAGAGGAAAGAATTGATTGTTTGTTTGTAATGAATAGGCATCGAAACTACTGAACCGATTTTGATGAAAGTTGGTATAGCGATAATTCGAGACCAGGGGAAGTAAATAGAGGGGGGGGGGGGAAATGGGCCGTGCCCCCACTAGGATGCTAAACGACCGATTCAAAATTCCATGACGGATGCCGAAATACTGATTACTACACACAAAAAAAAAAGATACGGCAATGGTGGTTGTGGCGCCAACACCTGCCAAAAACCAACCTGCTCTTTATAATCTTCATCCTCGTCGCTATCACAGTCGGGCAGAGGATAGATCTTGATGCCCTCTCGCTCTATTTCCTCCATCACCCTGCTCTTGAGCCGCTGCACCTCTTTCTTGGTGAGGCAGTCCGCTTTGGCAATCACGGGCACAATGTTCACTTTGTTGTGAAGTTGTTTCATAAATTCAATGTCCAGGGGCTTCAGCCTGTCAAACATTTTTCGTAAAACGTATTTATAGTTCAGCAATTTTAGAAATGCATTTATCAAATGATATACTGGGGCTCTATACCAAAAACTAAAAAGACACAGAGGGCCAGCTCTAGCTAACCTTGAAATCGACGAGTACGTTGACCTACGCTATAAAGCAGCGCGAGATTCATACACTAACCTAACAGTATACCTGTATCAATATACCTACCCGTGTCCAAACGGCGATATGAAGTAAAAGCAACAATGAATGCGGTTGTCAACAATATTCCGGCGATTAAGCCCACTCTCGTCACGCAAGAATCGCTCGAACTGTTCATCGATGTATTGAATTATCGACTGTAAAGAAATAGTAATAATGTGAATAATGACTTGTCTAATAATTGGCAGACAATAAAAGGAACTCTATAAAATTAAAAAAAAATACACAAGTGAGTATGGTATTAAAAAATTCATACGACTTGTATGACAATGTGCAAACAACAGTGTTTATTACACCATTTTACTGTACGACCCAAGCAATTTAGTGTTAACTCAAGAAATGTTAACAAAGATTCACCATGTATACCGGGTGTAACGGAATACCGAAATAATATTTAAGGTTGTTGATTAACAAAAAATAGTTATTTTCACTACAAGTGCGGGAAGCCTGTCATAGCAACTAGTTTCGACAAATGTCGTCCCGAGCCGAAGGCGAGGATTGACAGTCGGAACGAGTGGAAATGACAGTCCCGCACGTGTATTGAACAACTATTTTTATTACAGTTGCGAAAAAATGAAACAATAAATACGTAGCAACCATATGTAGCAATGAACCTGCTTTTGGACTTTACAGGTAAAATACTCACACTCGCATTTTCAGCAATTAAACATAATTCCGGTGGTGTTAAATCAATTAATATGTTATCAGAGTCACTCATTTTATAGAATTATTAAACTTTTAAGCAAATAACAACAATCAATAATCACGCATAGAAAATTTTAGAAAAATGGCGCCAAATATTAGGTTGGGGAAAAAGTCTTTTCGCATTATAGTATGTATAAACTTATAATAAAATCTCTTTGGCTATACTATTTGTATCTGGGTGGTTTTGGTATCATTGAAAGTTTAAATTTTAAAGAACATAATTCCAAATTCAAATTAGGAAAATGTGTGATTTTCATTTGTTTTTCGTACCGCCAAGATGAGTGAATCTAATGAAGAAATTCGATACATTTTAAAATTTTACTACAAAAAAGGTAAAAATGCAAAGCTAGCCGCGAAAAAAATTTGCGATGTTTATGGACCTAGTGCAGTGTCTGTGAGAGTAGCACAAATTTGGTTTAAGCGTTTTCAATCCGGAAATTTTGATGTCAAAGATGCACGTCGCTCTGGTCGCCCTATTACAGATAAAATGGATGCCATTTTTGAAAAAGTGGAGCAAGATCGGCATGTCAGTAGTTACAACGTAGCTGAAGAACTGGGAATTGACCACAAAACAGTTTTAGCGCATTTGAAAAAAACTGGGTACACAAAAAAGCTCGACATTTGGGTACCTCACGAGCTCACTGAAAGAAACCTAATGAACCGTGTACTCATTTGTGATTCTTTATTACGACGTAATGAAACCGAACCATTTTTGAAGAAGCTGATAACTGGTGATGAAAAGTGGATCACGTACGACAAGAACGTGCGAAAAAGGTCGTCGTCAAAGGCCGGTCAGGCTTCACAGACTGTGGCGAAACCCGGGTTAACTCGCAACAAGGTGATGCTGTGTGTGTGGTGGGATTGGAAGGGCATTATTCATTATGAGCTGTTACCACCAGGCAGGACCATCGATTCTGAACTCTACTGCGAACAACTGATGAGATTAAAGCAAGAAGTTGAGAGAAAGCGGCCGGAATTAATCAACAGAAGGGGTGTGGTTTTTCATCATGATAACGCTAGACCTCACACATCTTTAGCCACTCAGCAAAAATTAAGAGAGTTTGGCTGAGAGGTGTTAATGCATCCGCCGTATAGTCCTGACCTTACACCTTCTGATTTTCACCTGTTTCGGTCTCTTCAGAATTCTTTAGGCAGTGTCAGGTTAACATCACGAGAGGACTGCCAAAACCACTTGTCGCGGTATTTTGACCAGAAGTCCCAAAATTTCTATAGCAATGGGATCATGTCCCTACCTACAAGATGGCAAAAAGTTATCGAACAAAATGGTACCTACATACTTTAGTTAAATGTAAATAAACTATATTAAAAAATGTTTTGAATTTTCTTAAAAAATGCGAAGAAACTTTTTCCCCAACCTATTATGTCGTCATACGTACACAGCAGTGACAAAGCAAATGCGCTATGCTTTGCTTGCCATGTTTTTAAAAGCAAGGTCCGGCCGTGCTTTTTGTTATGCTTTGCTTTTAGGCATGCTTTTACAATACAAAATCTGGTAGACCAGTCAGATTATTTAGCCCAATCTTAACTTAGCATGCTAGAAAAAAGCAGGAAAAAAGCAAAATTTGTGTCAGATTCTAGACATTTGACATTTGGTAAAGAAAAAGCACTAGTGCAGGGTTTCTTAAAGTGGGGTCCACGGACCCCTTAGGGGTCCGTAGCGTGTGTGTCAGGGGTCCGCAGTGGGTCAGTCTGTAAACATATTTACTAGGCAAGTGTGTTGTAAACTCGACGTAAACATGTCATGCACTTTGCCTTGTCGAAGACAATCGCACAATTTAACGTTCTCATTGAGGCCAAACAGCAGCACCCTTCTCATTAACTTAGTAGTAAGGGTAATGAAAGTGCCAATGAAAGTATTTTTAATTACAATATAAATAAGGTTTTCTTTCATTTCCAAAAATATTTTTCACAGGGTCCGTGGGATTGTTTAATTTGTGAGAGTGGTCCATGACTGAAAAAAGTTTAAGAAACACTGCACTAGTGCGTAATGGTGGTCATCCCGCACGCTAAACAGCCCTGCAATATACTACTTTTTGAGCAACTGTATTAAAATAGTTATTTTCACTACAAGTGCGGGAAGCCTGTCATTGCAACTAGTTCCGACAAATGTCGTCCCGAGTCGAAGGCGAGGGTTGACAGTCGGAACGAGTGGAAATGAGTCCCGCACGTGTATTGAACAACTATTTTTAATACAGCTGCGAAAAAATGAAACAATAAATACGTAGCAACCATATGTAGCAATGTACCTGCTTTTGGACTTTATAGGTAAAATACTCACACTCGCATTTTCAGCAATTAAACATAATCAATCTGACCATCGATTTTTGTTAACGATATACCCAGAATATAGGTCACTAGACAAATACGACAGTGTTTTAATTTTTTTGATATCTTGAAAAGTGACCGAGTTATAAGCGTTCAAAGTTGCCGTACCGTCCGGATTTATAAAGCGAGTCGCGGAATGTTGATGACGTCACAAATCGACAGCGGGGAGAGGCACGCGCGGCCTGACGTACTTCGTTAGCTCTGTGCTACTGATGCGCGCGATTTTACGTGGCTCTAAGATGTGAATCAACATTATGTCATATAATAAATACTATGTAGTACCTATGTGTACAAATTCAACTATTAAAACGCCTACAAAACTATTTTTTGAAGTGCCATTGAATGCCAAAAGGCGTAAAAAGTCGATGAACGTTATGAAACGGGCCCTAAGACCGTTGGATTTTGTTGTGATGACCATTTTGATGTAAGTAAAATAATAATAATAATATATTTTATTTAACTATATCTTCACAATGGCTTACATTATAGGTACTACATCTTATTCTCTAACAAGTATATTTTATTTAAATGACAAGCCTGTGTGACAAAATTCCGGCCCTCCACCCTCTAGGATTAAATCAAACTAAATAAACATATTAAATACTTAGATAATAAACATAATAAAAACATTTTCATAATAAATTTATACATATTACATTATTATTTTTCTTTTTATTATAATATGTAATTAGATATTCTAAGCTTCGGGGTACCTATTACCTACTAGAAAATAACCTATAACTAAGTTGTGTTACGAGGTGTTTTGGTGTAATGTCTTCTTTTTGTCACTTTTTAAACCACATAGGTATGTATCATTAAAATATGTTGACTTTTGTTGACGGTAAAATGAAGGTCACAAAAGGTTTTACCGTCAATAAAAGTCAACATAGGCACCCAATTTTATAAAAAACTAGCGGCCGCCCGCGGCTTCGCCCGCTTGTTGTTTGGTTTCTTTATCGCGCCACAGCAGCGCCTTCTGGCGACGCGATGAATAGTAGCTGAGCTGCTGAGTGTTTTACGTGAATCCTGATGGAACTATAATTTTTTGCTGGATGAAATCTCTTTTTCTGTAGGTACCTCTGACAACTTGTATATGCAAGCTTTCAGGATGATCGGTTAAGCATTTTAGGTGTGAAAAAGTAACAAAAATAAATCAACAAACTAATTCACTTTCGCATTTATAGTATAGATGGGATTAGGATACGATTCATGTTACCTAAACATGTACACCTACCTATAGACACGTACGTTAGTAGGCACCTACTAACTTTTGAATGAGTATCTTAGACCTGTGGGTATTTGATTTGCTTGTTGGTCCTATATAGGTCTATAGTATTTACCATTTCCCAGCTGTTTTTCTTACCAAGCTGAACGCTTTTTAATAACTCTCCCGCCGTTGGGTGCACGACGAGATCTCCTGGGGTTCTCCACCCAAAAGGACTCGTCCTAGAGTAAGGCCTACCCGGGTAGAAACCCCTTGGATGTACTCTCTGTCTCCGGAGGTCCAGAGGTAGATAAACGGTACCGATGGTTCATGGCGGTGATTGCGCCGTGGACACCGTTTGCCTGCCTACCTAATCCTAAATAGGTGACACCTACGTATCTATTCTGTTGATTAGTTTTTATTGTAACTTTATAAACTTGTTAACTTTCAAACCATTGGCCATTTTTTGCCGAAAGCATCGGTAAATATTTGGCCTTGACATTTTTTGTATGAAAGTTGCTAAGCGCAACCTAGGCAATACCACAGAACACAACTGGCAATCTGGTGCCTCCCCTTGGTTAAGCCGCCAGGATCGTCCCCGGTCTGATGGCTCGGAGAAGTGACCTTCCCAATCCCGAGTTATTTTACCATATGGGGCGTAAATATTCCGGCGGAGACTTTGAATTAGTGAATTAGCCACCGGCGTACCGGAGACATTATTACGGCATACGGGTACACGGGGCTCGTCACTCTTTGTGCCAGTATCGATAATCGCATTATTCCGCCTCAAAAAAAAGGCAATACCACATAAAATAAACTTGATTGTAGGTATGTATACTAAACTGTTTGACTTCATGAGTCGTAGAACATACATTTGTAGGAGCTACCAAAAAAAAAACTATGCATGTAACTATTATTTCAGATTGAAAATGACATGGAAAATTAGGTCAAATATAAATTGGTTGGAGGAAGACTAGTACTAAAAAAAAGATGCTTGCCCTCTTAAGTTTTCTTGTTAGCAAAAGACAGTTAAAAAAATTAACGATCTGTAGTGCAAAAATGTAGGCAAAAAGAACTGATTCACAAGATACCTACTCCATGAAGATATACCGAATCCGATCATTAAGATTCCGATTATTGAGGAAATTCGGTTTGAGTCCTCGCATTTCCGCTGCTATATAATCACTATTTTTGGAAAAATATTGAGTCACCATAAAACTGTCTACTTTTGGTAAATTATCTGATTGACCATGTGGAAATCCTTTCTCCATTGTTGTAATTAAAAGGCTAATAAACAATAAAAGTCAAGTTACACGGAGCGCAGTAGGTATGTACGACACAAAACTCAGAGCAACTGCGACTAGCGTAGCGAGCGAGCGGCTGCAGGCTGTCGATTTGTGACGTCACCTACCTAGAGCGCGCGTACTTGAAAATTTAAATAGCGACCGTAACTTTCGGCGTTAATAACTTTGGAAATACTGCATCGATTTTAATGAAACAAAAACTATTGACATGTACATAACCATACCTCTTATTTAATGTGTGTTTTATTGTAATTTTCAAACCTATCGGTCACATCAATTCCGGTGGTGTTAAATCAATTAATATGTTATCAGAGTCACAAATTTTATAGAATTACTAGCTGTGCCGGCGAACTACGTTTCGCCATAATAACGGCGACAATATACACAAAAAATTTCATAAGGTTCGGTCAAGCCGTTTCGGATGACTTCGGTAATAAACACTGTGACACGAGAATTTTATATATTAGAAGATAGATTAAACTTTTAAGCAAATAACAACAATCAATAATCACGCAGAGAAAATTTTAGAAAAATGGCGCCAAATATGTCGTCGTACGTACTACGTACACAGCAGTAACAAAGCAAATGCGTGCTATGCTTTGCTTGCCGTGTTTTTAAAAGCAAGGTCCGGCCGTGCTTTTTGTTATGCTTTGCTTTTAGGCACGCTTTTACAATACAAAATCTGGTAAGCCAGTGAGATTATTTAGCGCAATCTTAACTTAGCATGCTAGAAAAAATCAGGAAAAAAGCAAAATGTATGTCAGATTCTAGACATTTGACATTTGGTAAAGAAAAAGCACTAGTGTGTAATGTTGGTCATCCCGCACGCTAAACAGCCCTGCAATATACTACTTTTTGAGCAACTGTATTAAAAAATATTTTATGACTATTCCTTGTATTTTATTGCATACAATAAAAATACAAAGAATAGTCATAAAACATTTTTTTTGGTAATCAACAACCTTAAATATTATTTTGGTATTCCATTACAACCGTTATATAGGAGCCAAAAACATGGTAAGAAAACGACAATTTTATGTAGGGTAACTAATAATGCAGTAGCTCAGTTCCTGATGAGTCATTACTACATAAGTAGTCAAACAGTAAATATAGGGACAGGCATTTTTTTTCATAGTACTTTTGCATATAAAATGCTAATTTCATATGTAAGGACTTAAAATCTTGGGTAAGCCCTCAGGCTGGAATTTTGAAAGTGATGCTGATATTAAACAGCCTAATACGTATCTACCACTCCGAAGAGATGAGAGAGGAATTCCAAACAAAATAATAAATCATAGCTGCACAGTGTTGTCTGTAAGTTTATAGTGGTGAACACACACACGCAATATTATCCATTAAATTATTGTAAATAGGTGATCCGCAATTATTTGATGAATTCTGATTTCATCTTTATGAAAACACCAAAAAAAAAATTACATATTAGGTACAGCTTATTACCTACCTACTAAAGTATGAAGTGTTATTACTTCTTCTTGCCTATTCAACTCTTGATCAGCTATGCGCAGACAGGTCGCCACTTCCTTTTTTCCCCATAAACGTTGTAAGTGCTGCCTAAGGTAGTTTACCCTAATACCACCTTGGTGAAGCGATAGAAAACTTACAACTAAATCCTACATTAACCTGTCTGGCCAGCCTGCTGAAGCACTAAGTTATCGGAGGACAGACTCGTGGCCGTGTGGCAGCAGAGGGACAGGATTACTAGTTGATGTGATCATCATAGTGACAAAAACTGCCTTTTGACATTGCCTTTTTAATTACCATAAAACTTTAACTGAAATAAAATTCTAGAAAGTTATAAAAACAGATCACAACCTTGTGTTCTAGTGTCGGACCAATAACTGACCTTTGGTTAGACTCTTTGTTTTCCCTTAAAATTATTTACTGCTCACTAAGTTCGCAAAAGGACTATTTTACACTCAAAGTAGTACTAACTTGATTAGTAATTTTATAAAAAAAATGAAAAAGGAGAAAGCAAGAATGATACAGAGCCATTATACTTACTCGAAAACAATCAGTATTGTCAATAGCATCTCCATAGCCAGGAGTGTCCACCACTGTAAGGCGAAGCTTGACTCCTCTTTCCTCAATTTCTACAGTGGAGGCATCTAATTTTACCGTTTGGTTTGTTTTCTCTAAAAAATTTTACATTAATAAGTATAAGAAAACCATTAATAATTGCATGATAATGCAATCAAATAATTTTAACAACTATATAATTCTACTAGTTTATGCCTGCGACTTCGTCCGCAGGGCAGTTCTTTTTATGGGTTCCCTTTAAAAATCCCCCCCCCTCCCCCTTTTTACACCCTTAAGGAATAATTTCTGGGATAAAAACTATTCTTTATCAGTAATAATTTAATTTTTCTCCGTAATTTCTGTAACTGCATATTGGTGAGTGGGAACCCTGGCGCCCTTATCGTTAAATCCGTATCGGTCAGCGACGCGTAACAGAATTGGAACACTTGTGTTATGCAATAAATTTCAATTTCCCGTGCAGTCAGATGAAGGTCGTAAGAGTAGGTAAATTTTCATACCTAAACTTGGCTTTTCTTCGAGTGATCCTTCTGTATTTTAGTACTATTATTTAATCTGTGCCCACAATTCAAATTATCTCCATACCAAATTTCATCTAAATCGGTTCAGCGGTTATTGATTCCCCATACAAACTGCCAACCCCCTTTTCTCCCCCTTAAGGGGTGATTTCTGCGATAAAATCTATCTTATGTCCTTTCCTAGGACTCAAACTATGTCTATACCAAAGGAGAATGCCCATACCCCGTACCAGATCGCGTCACTGATATATTACCACCAAAAATATACTAATTTTTCACGTCTTTTTTAACTGCATTAAAAAATTGTAAAAAATGATGAACAAGCAGCTACTGGGGTGGGCACTGCCCAGTGCCCACCCCAGAATGGTTTCATAACTAGTTTTCGAGACTGGGTACCTATCTTGGACTTCTGGAACTACTTCCAGGAATAGGAGATAATTTTTTTTAATAATTACTTTTTTTTACTTTTACCATAGAAAAATAACAAATTATTAAAATATAATGAATTATAAGTAGGTATTTCAACTCTCTATTGAATTAAGTAGGATCAATCAAATGAAAAGTAATTAAGTCACAATGGCATTAGGTATCACATAATACATTACAAACAACATTATTAATAATAATTGCACATGGTAAATCAGTGGAGCCACTCAAGCATAATTTTAAAATTTAAGACAGGTCAAAATTGTAACACAAATGAAATAAACATTATAAATCTTACCAATAGCATCTGGGATTACTCTTTCTGGGTAAAGATCTGTCAAGAACAATGAATTGACCAGGGTTGACTTTCCCAATCCACTTTCACCCACAACCATCAGAGTGAACTCAAAGCCTTTCTTGACCGACTTACGGTGAACTTGATTCGGCAAGTTAGCAAAGCCAACATAACCGGGTGTTTCAAGGTTGGAGAACTAGAGCAAAATAACACAATAGTTGATGTGATACCAACATTATAATGTTTAATAATACCTAGGTTACCAAGCTTTCCTCAGGGATGGTAAGATCTTGGTAGCCTAGTTGATTAAGACGTCAACACAGTATGTTTGAGATGCGGGTTCAAATCCTGCCCAAGATGAAAATTTTTAAATTTTTGATTTATTCATCATTTTTCTATTTATTTAGCAACTAGCTGTGCCTGCGACTTCGTCCATGTGGAATAATAACTTTTGTTGAAGTTGATAAAAAGTAGCCTATGTTATACCTTTTATAATTAGCTATCTATTAGTGAAAGTCCCATCAAAATCGGTCAAGCCGTTCCGGAGATTAGCGGGAACAAACAGACAGACAAAAAATTTTTTAATTGTGTTTTTGTTATTGGTAACCGATATAAATTCATACCCATTTAGTAAAAACTTGTTATTTTGACATTACAAACAGACACTCCAATTTTATTTATTTGTATAGATGTATAGATATAGATTGTGTAGATTTAAAGAAAATACAAAGTTATTACATATAAAAAAAATGTAAGATGCTTTATTCTATACCAGTTTTCAAGAAATTTGTAAAGATTTCTAAATTGGATGTTGATACGTAGTTAACAGTGAATAAAGACTACTTTGGCTTAACAAAGAATAAAGGAGATCAATGTAGCTAAGAATTTCGTCAGGGCTGGTAAGAACTCAGTAGGAAAGGTATGTTGGAGATGCAGGTTCAAATCCCGCATGTGTCGAATATTTTTTCTTTATTGATTTATTCATCATTTTTTAATTTATTTAGCATTTTTGAAGAAAATGCAGTCACACAAAAAATTAATATACACCTAATAAAAAACATTGACTTCATAGATAATATACAGCCACGAAATATATTTACATATTAATATTCATGTAGTTATTTCCATTATTGTGAAGAGTGTATGTCAAATTATCAATGTAAAATTACCAAGCAAAAATTGACTCTTAGAAGGAAATGCTTAGGTAATGTGTGCTGATAATACAGAACAAATTGTTCTACTAATGCATAAAACATTCAGTAAGTACGCATAAACAGTGACACACTTCCGCTGCTGCTTGTAACTGTATCGAGATCCATTTCACCGAATACATACCAGTAACATACAAGCTACAAAAATGCATAACAGCAAACAAATGAGTCATTTGAAACACAAAAGAAAAGCATACATATACCATAGGTGAATCTAATTTATTACATATATATTTAATAACAATGCATTGACAACAGAAAGGAAAATGAACTAAGAATAATGGTAGTTAAATACTTACATTTTTGTTGGACGTATCGCTCGACATTTTGAACTATGTAGCAGTCAGTATTAAAATATTTTCAAAGTAAATAATGGTATAAAACGATGTTGATATTAATCACACATAAATTAAAGAAAAAATCTCGTATATTTTAATCTGTTTCGTAAATCCAAAATGTTTTTGCATCGAGTCCCAGTCCCGTCCGTGATTTTCTGATTTTCCACACCACAGACTACATAGAGATGTTCCGCACAGATGACAGCAGATCACAGACTACATCACAGATCAGTAAACAATGTAGCAATCCTACACATAGGCGTATTAAGAGGTTCAATATTTATCACGATATTTGGATCATGATTAAGGATCACGATATTTATTGGGCATGTAGTCTATGATATTGATAGATCGCAATACGGATCACAGAATTTCTAGATATTTTGTAATCTAACTCCTTGATAGAAATGTATCGCGATATTTATTGATCGTGTAGCCCTGTCATCAATATTTATCGCAATCCCGCGTTTTCCATTTCATCGTCATCATTTTTTTACGCTTATATCAAATGTTAACCATGTTTTGCTTTTCTTCTAAGAAATGTGAACATTTTTAGTCGCGCTATTTTTCACAAAGAGAACCTAACCTCATAATGGAACGCATTACTAGGGTTGCCACCTTTTTTTTGTCCAAATAAAGTACATTGGATTTTATAATGTTAAAAATAAAGTACAGTGTGTCAAAATAAAGTATTCTTTATTTCACTTATTTATTATGCTTAAACATATATTTTGCGTTACTTCTAGAAACTTTAATGCACTCAATCGATCAAACAAAACAGACGAATTTTTATAAACACCTTGACATGACAATGTTCACATTTGCGGTAAAATTACCTTCAGTAATGAGCATTTGGATTGTACATAATTACGCAAACATTCTTACAATAAATTATTTTTTCATATATTTAATGCTAGAGAATTCAAATCACGCAAAATAAAGTATTTTTGCGTACTGTATCGTTGGCATAAAGTATAAAGTACATTTGCCCGAAATAACGTACAATACTTTATAATAAAGTACAACCCTAGTTTGAAACAATCAGCGAGGTCATCAAATAAAAAACTACGGCCAGTGCGTCAATCGCTTAGACGATTGGGAAAAAAAGTAGTCACACTTGAAAATTTGTAAAGTGATTTGAAGTGTAAGTTAATGATGCAAAATTGGTAGTTGGACATTTTAGATACTGTAGGAGGAACCAATAGAGATTTTCTGAAAAGATTTTTAGGAGTTGACAAAAGAAAGTATTCTGAACCTTTAAGGAAATTCGCGCTGTGCTTACACTTTTTAAGTTCAAAGGCATATGAGTTTGTACGTAAGCAATTTAATACGTGTTTACCATACCCAAAAACAGCTGGTGAGTGGCGAGGAGTAGACAGCCTCTAGAAAATGTTTGTGATTTATTAGCAATTTTGTGCCATAGCTAGTAATCTGGCTTAATCCAAATGAAATAAGTCATATCTCTACTTTGTCTGAATATTTAACAAGAACACATAGGATGTAGATATAGCTCTATGCACCGAACAAGTGTTTCTAATTAATTATATAGGTACTTGACAGAACATAATCTTCCTCAGAGATCTACAAATTGGTCTTGTCCTGCGCTATTTCCAAGTTGCCGCCAGCGGGGGCGAGGTTTTTATAGACAATTAATTAAGTTTTATCAACTCAAAACTTTATAAATATTTACAGATTTTTTTTTATTCCAAATCGTCTAAACGTCTAAATTTGAATTTGACACAGTGCACTACCTTCTTTTCGTGGGCACCATTGATTTACTACCAAACGTAGATAGAGCGCTTCATATAAAAACGCGCTTGAAATCTGTCACCTAATCGACTATACATTTGTTCTCGCTGATATACAGGGTGTCCCAAAAAATAGTGTCAAGCGTAAGTCCAGAGTTAGAGCACCTCTTGGAGTACCCGAATCACCCCCATGTATGTTCCGCGATTATTCGTAGTTTTCGAGTAATAATTTTTTTCTGACTTTATGAAAATTTTGATCCAAAGAACTTAAAAATTTTAAATAAAAAAAAGTAGAACATATTTTAATGTTTTTCTTTTTGCCACTGAATCATCTTTAGTGCTTCTTTTATGTCTAAAATAATCAGCTTCGTAACTTTAGTGGAAATTTAGAAAACAGTAGTGTAAAGTCAAAATTTGAATGTTAGTGAATAATTACTTAAAAATTCATCTTTAAATTAAAAATCTAAACAGGCGAATTCATGGTTTCTAAGTATGTGTAAAAACTTCTCTAGACTCTCTGCTTTCATAATCATTTAAAAAAAGAAGTACGTAATAGGGCTACTTTGGCTTAAATCGGCCATCAAAGACAGCGAGGTGAAAATTTCATAAAATTTACCAAATTCCTATCAGATGATAAAAAAAAAATATCTGGTCTTTTTATAATTTCTAAGGTTCAGATTAATTACAATTTAGCAAAAATTAACTACATGAAACCCATATTTAAATATTTTTCTCGCGGATCACATCGGTTGTAGTGTTGGATGTAACGCAGTACTTACCTGCTAAAAAATTGCCCGAGTGAGAGGATATGAAAGAGACCGCATTATTGCTATCTCTCTCACTCGCATTGACGAAATGGATAACTGTAACTGAGGAATGCTATTCTTTGTGACAAGGGGATGAGGCGGGGGGTGTAGTCCGAGCGCCTATTGTGTTCTGGCGCCAGTCGTTTGCCTGCTTTTGTTTGCGCCTTACGTACGATACGCTCATTTGTGATTATTTGACGAACTTTGCTTTCTTTACGGACCTTGAGTGCGATTACGATTTGGTTTTGTGTGAATACGGGATTTTGACAAATTTGGCATTCTTAACGGACTTTTCAAGCTCTTCATTTTGTGATGTCTTTTTCATCGCAAGAATATGCTCTTATGCATTACTTTTATGGATATGCAAGAGGAAATGCTTCTGAAGCAGCCAGGTTGTTCCGGCAGCAAGTACAAAATGGAGGTGGACCTCAGCCTGAAACTTGGCCTGATCATCGCATGATTTTAAGAGTACATAACTCTTACATGGAAGGACGCCTACCAGGTAGAAGATCGGGGCGCCCATCTGAAATGAGTGACCCAGATACTGTCCAATCAGTGGTCGAAGAAGTGGTGAGAGATCCATCAGTTAGTGTAAGAACAATAGAACGTCGAATCGGAATTCCGAAATCACAAGCACATCGAATACTTAATCAAGAGCGTTTTCACCCATATCACATCCAGAAAGTTCAGCAGCTCAAGCCCGCAGACTACCCGAGAAGGGTGGCATTTTGTCAGGAAATGTTACGGAGACAAGCTGAAAACGAAAATTTCTTTAAAAATATTCTATGGACTGATGAATCACATTGCGATGTGGGGTGTTTAATGCGCATAACTACTATTCGTGGAGTATTGAAAATCCACACCTCACAAGGGAATCTAATTTCCAAGAACAATTTAGTATCAATTTGTGGTCAGGCATCCTAAACGGACAGCTGATTGGTCCGTTCGAACTACCGGACCGACTGAACAGCGAGGCCTACTTGCAATTTCTACGACGTGATCTCGGCGTCTTATTAGAAGATGTAGACCTATTAACGCGGAGAAATATGATTTTTTAAAACGACGGCGCTCCATGCCATTTTGCTAGAAATGTTAGACAACATTTGTCTGTAACATTTCCAGGCAGATGGATCGGTCGTGGAGGGCCCATTGCGTGGCCGCCACGGTCCCCCGACTTGAACCCCATAGATTTTTTCGTCTGGGGATACTACAAGGAATTAGTATACGCCAAGGATATTACAAACGTCACAGTGTTAAGAACAAAATTAAGACAAGCGGAAGAAACAATAAAAAACAACAGAATTGCATTTATAAATTTAAAAGAAAACTTTTTTAGACGATGTAGAATATGTATTGAGCACGAAGGTCGTCATTTTGAAAACTTTCTTTAAGCGATCGAATAATAAATACTTTGAAAATAATGATTTGTTTCATTTATTAAGTTCTAATAAACCTTCAAAGGTTATTAAAGATGGCAGCAGGAACAGTTATTTTTGACCTTCAAATAATAAATTTTTAGCTTTTCTACAATCATTTTTGGTTTATTAATAAATAATTGGAATTTAAAAAAAAAATTATTCAGAAGTCGAGTTTTATGAAATTTTCACCTTGCTGTCTTTGATGGCCGATTTAAGCCAAAGTAGCCCTATTAAGTACTTTTTTTTAAATTATTATGAAAGCAGAGAGTCTAGAGAAGTTTTTACATATACTTAGAAACCATGAATTCGCCTGTTTAGATTTTTAATTTAAAGATGAATTTTTAAATAATTATTCACTAACATTCAAATTTTGACTTTACACTACTGTTTTCTAAATTTCCACTAAAGTTACGAAGCTGATTATTTTAGACATAAAAGAAGCACTAAAGATGATTCAGTGGCAAAAAGAAAAACATTAAAATATGTTCTACTTTTTTTTATTTAAAATTTTTAAGTTCTTTGGATCAAAATTTACAAAAAGTCAGAAAAAAATTATTACTCGAAAACTACGAATAATCGCGGAACATACATGGGGGTGATTCGGGTACTCCAAGAGATGCTCTATCTCTGGCCCCCGATTCTCAAGCCATAGACATAATGTCGAATTCGACATATGTCGAAATTAAATAGCGGATGTCGAATATTTCACAGTTTCCGTATTCTCAAAATGTCACGATAGAGAAATGTCTATGCCTAGTGGTAGATAACAATCGACATTTTTTTCATATCATAGAGATTTTTAGTAGAGATGCAAAGTATTAGAGATATGTCGAATTAGAGATATCTCTAAAAAACTGAGAATCGGGCCCCTGGACTTTCGCTTGACACTATTTTTTGGGACACCCTGTATACTTGAATATGCACGCCCCAATGAAAATTACCATAAAGAAAGTACCGTATTTATCGAATTCAACCTTATTCTGCATTATTACTGCAACTATTTTAAGTACAACCGTGGGAAGTTACATCATTTCATACCTAGCTACAGATCAAACGACGTTTTAGTAATTGCTACAAGAAAATATCAACTTTTTACTCTCAAACATAATGCTTGAAATTGCTTATCGCGTTGTCGCTCCAACGCACGAATGAGATAACACATCGTGATACGACGCTCGTGCGGGCGAGACGATTGTGATGTACTGACACTGACGCGAAGCGACATGTTTATGATTAAAATAATTGTTTTTGATTGGTTTTTACGTATAAATTGAATATTTGAATACATGATAAATATGAAATCCCGTCTATTTTCTGTCCTTTCTGGCTATTGTTACCACGTGCCGACAGCTAATCACTCACTATGGAAAGGAACTGCACGAGTCGCGATTGAGTAGTTCTTCACCGGCCCACTTTTCGATCGTTCTACCGTTATCTACGTTTGGTAGTAAATCAATGGTGGGCACAGATAGCACCGCTTCATGACGTCACTCATGACGTCACATTGCTTTCGTTGGCACACGTCGTCGTCGGTTCAATTCGGACCGGGTTGTTTGCACGCTAGAGTCTGACACACGAAACATGAACCTGAAATTTTTTCAAGTAGCAACACTGATACAATGTCCCCATGTAGTTTAGTTCAACATGGTGATTTTGATACTTTGTAATAAACAATTTCATAATATTTTTTTCTTAATTTCTGTCGAAATATAATAGATATTAAGTAATTTTAACATTCATGAAATCCAAATACAGCGATTTCTTATAAAAGGTTCATTGTTGGAAGTTCATTGAAACTAAACATTACTTAATATTTGATTTTAAAAAAGTATATGTTGGATTTTGATCTGCATGCTCTGTCTTTATGGTTGCTCTATGTCTTTGATAGAAGTCAGTGGCGAAATATATGTAAAGAATGTAGTTTGTGAAAATAAAATACAATTGATAATAATAATGGTTTGATTCTTTTCTTCGAAATCTAGACATATATCTCAAGAGGTTATGGGATGTAAAATAAATAAAATATAAAAAATAAGTATTACAAGATTCAGAAAATTAACAGAAGGAAAACGAAAGGAAAGTATAGCGGCCGGCGGTTACAAATACGAATTTTCCTCAGCTACGAGCAGAAAATTTTAATAATTGGCTATTTCGAGTAGAATGTATTTTAGATGAGAAGCATTTACTGCATACGATTAGAGAAGATGAGCCAATTGAAGAGAAAAAGTTAACGGAATTTTCACGTGAGGATGCAAAAGCGAGAAGTTTAATAGTTCATTGCATTCCAGATAAACATTTGAATCTAGCAAAAGAGTGTAAAACGGCAAAGTCAATGCTAAAAATATTAAAGGACATTTTTCAAAGGAGAAGTATAGTTTCCATTATATATCTGAGGCGTAAGCTACTTAATTTAAAACAAAATTCAGGTGAATCTTTGGAAGACCATTTTTTACGGTTTGATAGTTTGATACGTGAGTTAGAATGCGCACAGGAGAAATTAAATGAGAGAGACAAAATTGCGTGCCTACTAACTGGAATTGACGAGAAATATGATAACGTAATCACGGCAATAGAGTGCAACACAGATCTTACTGTAGAGACAGGAGCTCCGGAAATAAAACTCGATTTTGTAACATCTTTTAGATGAAGAATTGAAAATGAACGAGAAAAATATTTTACCGAGTAGTTCACAGAGTGCATTCGTTACGTGTTATAATTGTAACAAACAAGGCCATATTGCCAAGGACTGCTACATGCTCAGAGGTCGCGGAAGAGCTAGAGGAAGAAGCCGTGGATTTCGAGGAAGAGGACGTATAATGAGAGCAAATGTTACAGCGGAGAGAGATAATGATGAATCTATGTATAGTTTTATAACTACTGGTACGTGGCTACAAGAGCAGAAAGGAGACAGTAAAGAGATTGAATGGGTAATTGATTCTGGATGTACTTATCATTTAATTCATGAGAGATATGAGTGCTACATGACGGACGTCATAAAATTAGAAAATCCTGTTAAGATATACGTAGCCAACGGAGATTTCATCACAGCAGAAAAGAAGGGAAAGATAAAAGTACAACATGACAACAGTAAAATAGATTTTGAAGCCTTGATAGTACGTAAATTAAGTTTTAATCTATTATCCGTAAAGATGATGGTAAATAACGGCAACAAAGTTGAATTTAAAAAGGATTGGGTGACAATTTATAATTCTTCTAATAAAGGTATTTCTGGTCTTTGCTCCAATAAGTTATATATTTTAAAAACGGAGGTATGTATCAACGATCAGTACTGTAATAGCGCTAATACTCCTAATGATGTTTGGCACAGACGTTTAGGTCATCTTAACCATCGAGGTCTACGGATCATGGGTCTGCCAACCAGTCACCTACCGTGTGGACCATGCATGTTGGGTAAAGCTACCAGGTTACCATTTAAGCTAACACCGAGGCCACGGTCTTCGTGTATAGGTGAGTTAATACTTACAGATACAGCAGGACCAGCAAGAACGCCAACCCTTCATGGTGAGTTATATGTATTATCAAGTGATCATTAACGACTTCTCACATTATACGGAAGTTTACTTGTTACAGAACAAGGGCCAAGCTACGGAAAAATTAATCAACTATATAAATCGTTTGGAGACCGGGAAAGGAACAAAAGTCTACGTTGCGACATTGGAAGAGAATTTAAAAATAAACAACTAGAATCGTTTTGTGAACAAAAAGGCATAAATATTCAATTCACGCACACCTATTCACCACAAGAAAATGGAACATCAGAGAGAATGAACAGAACACTATTCAACAGAGCCAGAACCATGCTGATTGAAACAGGTTTGCCAAGGGAGTTATGGGGTGAAGCCATATCGGCAGCAGCCTATCAACTGAATCGTTGTCCATCATCTGCAATACATTTTAAAATTCCAACAAAAATTATGAATAACAAATTAGATCTGTCAAAATTAAGAATATTCGGAAGTAAAGCGTGGGCAGTAAATTTACCAAAAGGAGGTAAGCTAGAACCTAGAGCTACTGAATTTAGAATGGTGGGATATGCTCCAGTAGGTTATCGCCTATGGAACCCTAAAACACGTGAAATCGTTATATCGCGTGATGTACGGTTTGATGAAAATGATATAATATACAAAGAAGAGTCAACGAGTGGAACTGAAGAAAATAAATTTGAATGTCATGAAGATGTGAGTAATGATGAAGCAGAAGAAGTTAAAGAGAAAAGTAATGAAGAGGCTGTAATAGTGAGACCAAATGATGATAATGAGGATGAACAAAGTACGAGTGGAAGACCAAAGAGGAATGTAAATAAACCTAGTTATTTAAATGATTATATAACAAAAGATGAGGAGTATGATGTAAACATTGCATACTGTTTGCTAACTGAAGACACACCAAAGACATATAAAGAAGCTATAGCAAAGGGTGAAGATTGGCAAGATGCTGTCGAAAAGGAGATTGATTTTTTAAATGATTTACATACATGGGAAGAATGTGAATTGCCTAAGGGTAAGAAAGCGATAGATACTAAGTGGGTATTTGCAATTAAGTCAGATGGTAGAAAGAAAGCCCGTCTAGTCGCAAAAGGTTTTCAAACTGAAAATAATTATAACGTTTTCTCCCCAGTAGCGAGGATGTCTACAGTAAGAATTATGCTTAGTCAAGCGGTACAAGAAAATTTTGAGATGGGGCAGTTAGATGTACCAACAGCATTTTTGAATGGCCATCTACACATAGAAGTCTATATAAAACCACCAGAAGGTATTGAAGTTAAAGAAGGAAAAGTTCTGAGACTAAAAAGAGCGTTGTATGGTTTGCGAGAAGCACCAAAATGTTGGAACGACAGGTTACATGGGTTTTCTAGTTAAACAAGGATTTGAACAGTCAAAGCATGAATTCTGTTTGTATAGAAGAGACAATGTATGGCTGTTAGTTTGGGTCGATGATATTGTTGTAATGGGTAAGAATATGAAGATAATAGAAGAACTAAGAGAAGAATTTAATGTAAGAGATTTAGGTGAAGTAAAGGAATATATTGGTATGGAGATTGTAAGAGAAGAAGCAAAGCTGACAATAAATCAAAAGAAATTAATTGATAAAGTTCTCAATAAGTTTGGAATGGTGGATTGTAAATGAGTTGCCACACCCATGGAAACGTTAATGAACATTACGGAAGAGGAGAGTATTAACGTGCCTTATAGAGAATTGGTGGGTTGTCTTAATTATATCTCGTGTACCTCAAGGCCGGATATAACATTTGCCACATCATTTCTAAGTAAGTATTTGGACAAGCCTACTAAGACATTATGGACATCAGGTAACAGGGTTCTTAGATATTTAAAACAAACGTCCGATATGTGTTTAACGTACACCAAGAGCACCGACGTGTCACCTAGTTTGATAGCATATTCCGACGCTGATCGAGAAACTGATAAGGACGACAGGAAGAGTGTAAGTGGTTGTGCTGTATTCCATAATACTAGTGTCGTGGTTTAGCAAGAAACAGACTACAGTCGCGTTGTCATCTGCGGAGGCAGAGTACGTGGCAGCAGCAATGGCAGCTCAGGAAGTGGTTTATTTAAAAGGTATACTTACGTATTTTAATGTTCAAAACGGTGACACATACCTTCGTGTTGACAATCAAAGTGCTATGAAAATGATAGAGTGTAATGTAAATAGTAAACGCACGAAGCACGTAGATATTAAGTTTCATTATATAAAGGATTGTATTTGTAAAGAAGTATTGATATTTTCACCAAGCCGCTTAGTGCAGTAAAACATTGTTATTTTTGTGATAAACTTAAAGTTATATGAAAAGCTAATTGTTTTAAGTATGTGTTCTTTTTACGTGTAATTAAGTTAATGAAATGCGATTAGTTATTTGAAATTATTATTGTGTTACTCGTATTGAAATATTTATGTTTAGCGATATGTTTTTGTTTGGCACTCTTTAATTATTAGATAAATTCAAGATTGACAGGGGGTGTTGGATTTTGATCTGCATGCTCTGTCTTTATGGTTGCTCTATGTCTTTGATAGAAGTCAGTGGCGAAATATATGTAAAGAATGTAGTTTGTGAAAATAAAATACAATTGATAATAATAATGGTTTGATTCTTTTCTTCGAAATCTAGACATATATCTCAAGAGTATAAACTCCTTTTTCTCCTACTATATTCAAGGAAAAAAGACAATTATTTCACAAATTTAACATTCTAAATTACTACATAAATAAAAAAAAATACAATATTTCAAGTATCAAAATGTATTTTACCTTCTGTAGACAGTATTACCAGAGCTAGAATTTTTGAATTTGCCGCATTTTTCCAAGCTCATGTTTCGTGTGTCAGACAGCAGACTCTATCGGTACATACCAATAGTGCATAATGGACTCAATTCTGTGCGCCCGCCGTCTAAATAACCTAAAACTAAAATTTCTAAATTTAAACTTAATTTAAATGGCCGGTTAAGCAAGTGTTATTCTACGGTGACAGGCCAACTAAATTTAGGCAGAGCTTAAGCGTAATTCTAAAATGTCTAAGATTAGTTTTAATTGTTTGTGTTGCTATCGTAAAAATATTAAAAGTAAATAATGGATGGATTTGTTGTTAAAGAAACTAAAACAGGTTTATGTTTATATAACAGTTAATACTTTTAATGTACATTGTTATCTTATTTTTAACAATATAATTGTAACTACTAAAAAATTATTTTTATTTTCCTATTTATAAGGCGAAAACAACCAATTTGGGCAAAATTAAAATTTCTACCTCATTTCTATTTCGATTTGTATTTTTCATTACCAAAATGGTGGATTTTAGCAAGGTTTTAAGTCGCCGCTAAAATTAATCAGTTTAGGAAGTTTACGCGTAAAAAGCGCACGTCTGGAATAGCGTTTGGATGGCTAAACCTAAGTTGAATTACCCGTCTAAAATTAGAAACGTCAGATTCAAATTAGCAATGTCAGTTGAATTTGACAGTTACCGTAGAATAGGAAAATGGTTTAGCGACATAGCGACACCTAAATAAAATTAAGAAAAGCGGCTGCTTCAGAATTGAGTCACTTTTTCACTTTCACTTCTTTAGACTATGGCAATCGGTCTCGAACAGAATTGAGTCCAATAGCTTTATTTGGACCACGGAGGCGCGTTCAGGGCCTTCGCGCGAAGTACAACTTTTCGCTCTAACCCCGTTCAATGCCTTCGAGCGTGACAACCGGGTGAAACAACCGCCCGTTCAAGACCTTTGAGTGTCGGCGCGAGTTACAACCGAACAACCATCGAATTTGATGGTTGTAAAACGCTCTGACGTTTATGACTGAAATACTCTTACGTGATTGGATGATATTGGCGGCCATATTCTATAATGTCATCTACTAGAAAGAGAGAGAAATAAAAAACCATGTGAAAGAGGGAGATAAAAGATTTGGTTGCTGCAATCCGTTCAACGCCTTTGAGCGAGTTAAAAAACAACCGGACAACTACACCCAGAGCTGCGTTCAGAATCTACGCTCGAGTGCACTCCGAGTGCACTCTGACAGCAACCAACCCGTTCAGAGCCTCCGGGTAAAAAACGCTCTAACAGGCGGTTAGTACACTCTGTGCCCGTTCAGAAGCTTCGAGTGATGCAACCAAACAACCAACTCGAGCGTAGGGTAAAAAACACTCTGACAGATTTTATGTCAATGTCGATGTCAAAAATACGCTAATTATTTATTATTTTATTAAATAACACTACTTTGAACTCTTTTAAGCCTAATACTAGGGAAATATAGTGATTTCTATGTGTTGTAATTATTTTTAAGCAGAAAAATGGATATTTACTGTTAATTTCATAGTAAGGATTAGTAATATTTTGCCCTTTGCTTGATCTTGATCGGCAAGATACAAACTAAAAAAAAAGATAGCAACCGACCCGTTCTGAACCTCGGAGCGAGTGTGAAAAACACTCTCGGTTGCATTACTCTGACCCTCGGAACGCAACTCTGAGGCGCTGAACGCGCCTCTGGAGCTGCGTTCAGAACCTACGCTCGGGTGCACTCCGAGTGCACTCTGACAGCAACCGACCCGTTCAGAGCCTCGGGGTAAAAAACGCTCTGACAGGCGGTTAGTACACTCTGTGCCCGTTCAGAAGCTTCGAGTGATGCAACCAAACAACCAACTCGAGCGTAGGGTGAAAAACACTCTGACAGATTTTATGTCAATGTCGATGTCAAAAATACGCTAATTATTTATTATTTTATTAAATAACACTACTTTGAACTCTTTTAAGCCTAATACCAGGGAAATATAGTGATTTCTATGTGTTATAATTATTTTTAAGCAGAAAAATGGATATTGACTGTTAATTTCTTAGTAAGGATTAGTAATATTTTGCCCTTTGCTTGAACTTGATCGGCAAGATACAAACTAAAAAAAAAGATATCAACCGACCCGTTCTGCAGCCTTATTCGCTAATTTGACAGTTCGAAGTGACCAACTGTTTAAAGTTGTCCACCGTCCAAAGTGGGCAACCCATCAAAACTACTAATTGCTATTCTGTAAGGCATTTGAATCACGTGGTCTATCGGTGTACAACGAAAGTTCCCTAGTGGATATCGATAAATCACAACACGTCACTGTGCATTACCCGACTAATTTTAGTAGCCTTAGTTACCGGACTTTCCCCAAAAGAAATCAGTAACTTCGTAAATTGGCTCGTTAAATCTGTCATTGAACCCACAGATAATATAAGACTATCAAAGGAGCGTTCCAGATAAGCACCGTTTTCAACATTTTTAGACTAGTTTCGTGTGTTCCACATCAACACTTTTGCTACGAAAACTTAGCATCAAATACCCAGCCCCCCCTAGCATGAACATCAAAAAGAGGATATGATAAAGCATTTTATCACGATGAACCGTCAAAATACTTAGATACAACCGCTATTTTGAAATTTTGTTGAAACAGCGAGCATATCCAAGCCGGTGACGTTACTTTGATAAGATACGATGTGATAAGGAGATGAGCAAATAGTTCCGCCGATCACTGTTGACATTTATGATTATTTATCGACGACGATCAAAGTGCATGATATATTGAAATAAAAACTGTTCTTGAAAAAAAAATATACTTACCTAAGACTTACCTATATATATTTTCAATTCCCTGACGAAACCACAATGGTAAGAATGTTTTACAGAATTGTCGTAATGTGAATATTCCATATAATTGCATTTAAATACCTATATGAACTTACTTTTTTTAGTTACGCCAAATATCGAAGTCCTTCATCAGTAGGCCCGGACACTCCATACAACGTTCGCAAATCAATTACCTATTACTACTACTTAAGCAAATGACGTTTGTACACGCGCAAATGTGTGCGTGGAATCTAGTAGGGCTGAGTTCGCGGTTATCAATCGAAATGACGCGAGAAGTGCAGCGACGCGCTCGCGTCTACTCGTTGATCGTGAAGTGTCGCCACGCCCGAGCGATCCCGCGCGCCCTTGTTTATGTGTCAGTGATGTCTACAACGAAGTGAAGTGGGGTGGGGTATTTGAAATGAGTGCGGGGAGGTGAGTGGCCGTTCTGTATGAAGTACTATTATATCTTCTGTGATCAACACGGCGCGTTAACTATAGCAGAGAAAGTGACTAACCCTCGTCCCGTCTCGCTTCATCGTGATACGAGAGAGCGAGAAGAAACATGATATTTGTCTCTTATCCCGTTTTATCCACGGTTCGTGCTACGCCTGCTGGACACCTTTCTTCTCTCCTTTAATAAATTTTGTAAAATTACAAAGTGTCCATATAAATACTCAATTATCTGCGTACGGAGCTAAATGAAGATTTGACTCCTCGAAGCCCTAAATGCGTCAATTTGTTATAATGATAAAATCATACTCGTCGAAGTATCACAAAAATATGATGTTTCGAAAAATATAGTTTCAAAAAATATATAATTTCAAAATTCCATATAGAATATCGATGTAACATACTAGTTTTGATTTAATTGAACCAAATTAACAATTCCCTGCCTTAAAAATGTTAATAGTCCTACTTTTAAGCTTGATAATTAGAGTGGATTAAAATAAAACACTGCTTACCAATAGTGATTAATCGAACCTACGGTGACTTTCACTATAAGGCATTCAAAACATCAAACGTTAGACACTGAACGATACAGAATACCAATTAGGTGAAATATCGATGAAAATTGTCGTTCGGTGATTATCAATACAACCCTAGTGATTAACAGTGAGCCTAGTGATTTTTCGTTAGACACCGGTGTTAGTGAATACCAAAAAAGGCTTTTTGGTTAGCCACAGATAAAAAACTTCATGTTTATAGATGGTTAATAGCCATTTCCACTTGTCAGTTGAGTTAGTGAATAAGCCTGCTGAACCTCGGAGTGAGTGTGAAAAACACTCTCGGTTGCACATAGATATAGAATGGAATAGATGGGCTATAAAAGCCGTCAAACATGAGGAAAAGAGATAAACTTATACACATTGCCAAAGGAAAGAAGAAGACGGCATCATTTTTTTTTGTCTTTGTCACCGTATATAGGTGAAACTGGTAGTGGGGATTGTTTATCACCAGCGTCTGGTGCTAAACAACTACGTGGATGAAATTTGTTGTGTGAAGTATAGCTCACTGTGCAATTATTTAACAGTGTAATTAGTGTAATTGTGAACTATTTGAACATTTCAATCTTGGTGCACTGCTCCGCTTTAGGTTGTAATAGTTATAGTGCTAGAAAACAGGAAAATATAACCTTTACAGGTAAGACCTAAATTGTGTCAATATTAAGCGCCAAAACTATTTTTTAAATTATAAATACAAGTTATATTGCAATATTTTATCCTTCTACTATGGTTCTCAATCATATTATGGGATTAAACATGAAATTTCAAACTAATTATAAGGTTACTATTAACCTAATAAGTTAAGAATGTCGCCATTCAATAAGGTCACCTATACAACCAACGCGTATAACATTTTGCCGGGTTATAATGATACCAGTCGCTACGACAATTTTTCCTTGATTCGTAGGTAATTTCTTACGTTAAAGGGAACTCACATATTAGTTTCTGTGTTACATTAATATTGACATATTTAAGTATAAAATTTTGAGCATTTTAGATAACAAAGGTAATTCTTTTGAAGTGAAACTTTCTATTTGCTTGTTTGTCTGTATTTAACAGATTTCCTTCGGAGATAATTACTCGAAACAGTTGGGTTAAAGCTACTGGTCGATTGAATTAGCAGCCAACCAAGCATACCCGAATGTGTTCTAAGCATTTTGAACAACAGTGGATTCAGAAAAACAAAAAAGGCACTTTTCTTGGGAGTGGTGCTATTCCTAACTTTTTTTACAGGTCAGTAACTTATACATATTATATCTACAAAGTAAATACCCTATCAAGCCGAAACCTATATTTATTTTTCACAGACCCAACTATTTGTACAAGGGATTTCAAAATTAATTTTACAGTTTTGGATTAATGACACCAAATTTTTTATAAGAGTATGTTAACATGGGTAGGTACCAAATTCTTTTCTACTATTTTGAAATGGCCAAAAATATTATTAATGGTTTGATTTTGGACATTTCCTATTTACATAACAAGTCTGACCATTAGTACAGATACAGTTTACAAATTTCTTAATTATTATTTTTAATGTTGTAAAATTAGCACCTGCTTTTATTTTTAACCTGTATACATATTGTTTCAGGACGCATCGTTGTTGGGTTTCGGTTCAAATTTGAATACGCCCCGAAAGAGAAAAATGCGGCTTCAAATGCTGCGTTTGAAACAATCATCGAGGACATCAAGTAAAAAACTACGGGCAGTGCGTGAATCGCTTAGACGATTGGGAAAAAAAGTAGCCAAACTTGAAAATGTGTTAAGTGATTTGAAGTGTAAGTTAATGATGCAAAATGAGCGGTTGGACATTTTAGATACTGTAGGAGAAACCAATAGAGATTTTCTGAAAATATTATTAAGTACATACATTCCCTTTTGCACCAATGCTTAGAAAAATTGTTAAATAATTTTTTTTACTGAAGAGTTTACGCATAATCACTACCCGCTTTTGATGAAATGTATTTGTAAAAAATATTTAAATACGCGAATTCATTGCTAATACGCTGTATTCGATGACAATAACGGAGTTATTGAAATCTAATTTTAGAAAATGTTTATTTAAAATTTTATATTTATACATTTTCTAAATCTTCACATATATTTAGTAAATGTATAAATATTGGATTTTAAATAAATTGCAGAGATAAAGAAAAAACAATGATATTGCCCGCTGTATTCTTAATCAAGCGTCGATCTTCGCAAGGTACCTAGCTGGCAAAAGCTGGAAGTGAGTGGTCGCGGATCGTACTCAGTGGCGAGCACTTGGAGAGGCCTATGTCCAGCAGTGGACGCGTGTGGGCTGATGATGATTCCTAATATTTTTTCTTATATTTGTAAAGATGTTTACATAATAGCTTAAATAATTAAGTAAAATGTTTTAAAACTAAATATACTCGAGTAAATCCGAAAAGTGTAGTTTTATTTAAAAGTGAAAATAACTTTAGACTGCGAAGGTTGAATGAAGAATACAATAAAAAAATTCGCAACTTCCTCCCACTTTTATTTTTTGAGACATATTGTTGAGCGAAGGGCGCTCATTAAAATGTCTCAATAAAAATACGTAGATCAACCAACCTTTTTACCACTATAAACATAAAGTAGGGTAAAACTTAAAGCAACACTGGTATACCCATCTACTTTAGGCAGATATGACGTCATCTATGTCTGTCCCTTACGGGTATACGGTCACGTCCTATCTATTCATTCTTTATCTAAGCGGTTGCATTACTCTGACCCTCGGAACGCAACTTGGGGTTGCCGCAAGTGTCATTGTCAACTTTCAAAGTGTCAGTGTCAATGTCAACTTTCAAAGTTCTAATGTCAAAATTGTCAAATATTTTGGGATTTGGATTTGGAAAGAAAAAAAATTCTAGGCAAATTCGCTAATACCGTCATTTTTCTTTGTTAAAATAGTTGAATGTGTTAATAATATGGCTACTTCAAGTGAAACATCAGATCAAAATGTGAAATCCAGACGCCCAGCTGGTAAATGAATTCAAACGTTATACCTACAGATGACCTTGTTGTTATTGATTAAAATTAGACACCTAATCAAGTAATATCCTTATAGAATCTGCTTTCAAGCAGCAGCGACTTCCTGCTTGGCAGCCTATATTGACGGCTGGAACTGTTTTACCAACATTCTTCGTAATTGGTATTGCATTTATACCAGTTGGCATTGGGTTGTTATACTTTTCTGATGAGGTATGAATTTCCGAAGGTACTTTATTATAAATTGAATTAATCATACAATCAGCTGTTCATAACATGTGGGTAAACATATTTTGGCCCACAATAATAAGATGCATTATTTATCTAAAACTTTAAGTAAATTTCAATGTTATTACTCCTCATTGATAACATGTTTATTGGTTCAAAAGATATAGGTGTACACATTAACTTAAACCAAGACATCATATCGAAGAGAGATTGGAATAGAAAAGAATAAAAAAATGTCCATGTACAAAAAGCTGGCTGTCCTGAAAAGAGTAAAAAAATCATGTCATAACATCTTGGGCTCACCTTTAGATTAACAACCCACGATTTGCACATTCAGATACTTATCATCGGAAAGACTATATTTTTTTAAGTACATTTGTGAAGTTTTACGTTTCGGAAACTTATAGTTTATTTGTAATAATTAAATAAAGTTTGTAATTTTGTATGAAAAATATCGATTAAGTTTCTTCTATCTTGTATTTGATGGCAACGGCCCTTTAGATTTTGCCATTTTTTAGTGAGATGCGTTTCGTTACATTGATCATCGATACTAAACCAATTTGTTTTAAGCAATATAACTAATTAAAATGACAAATATATTAAAAATAATGTTACTTAAATATGTCATTTGCAAAATAATTAGTATTTTAAGAATTTTATTGTCATATTTTTATCATTTGATACTAACAAAACGCAATGAAATGGCGGCCATTTTGATTTCAAGCTGTCAAGTGTCAAAGTCAGAACACGTCAGTCGTAGCCGCGAAGATTAAATCATCTTTTTGTCTAGAAGACTAAAGAGCAGGGGGACGGGGGGGCGCAGCCCCCCACCAGGGGGGGCTCGGGGGGCGGAGCCCCCCGCCATTAAAAAAGAAAATAGGTGACGAAATTGCCTACTGTAGGTTAGGTTAGGTTCAGAACATGACCATGCGTAGAGGAGCGAGCGAAGCGAGCGCAGCGTCATACTATTCTCTGGGAACCTATACCACTAAAATCATATAATTGATTCTTTGATCTTCCAATTTTTACATCTTCTAATTCTTAAATAGGTTCCAGATGCGGCGCAAACATGAGTTAATACACAACCCAACCTTTTCCCATACATTTTGAGGTTAGGTTTGTGAAAAATTTAAAAATTAATATCTTGAAAACTACGCATTGTCGAGAGGGGGGAGTGGTACAGGGGGGTAGCTCCCCTCCTCCCCTACCCCCCCTCCACCCCCTACCTCCCAAATCGTGGGTTGCTAATCTAAAGCCCTTCCCATTCATAGGTCAAAGAAAATGTGACTGATTATACATACTGCATGAAAGAAGATGAAAATATTACATGTGCTGAATATATAAAGCAAAATTTGATGGAACCATGCACTTGCCGTATCAATATTGAGTTGACAGAGGACTTTAAAGGAGATGTCTACTTTTACTATGGATTGAATAATTACTATCAGAACCATCGTCGTTATGTTAAGTCTAGGTATGTTAAATTTCTAAGATTAAACGAATATGGATAAAGAATATAATGAAATTATTTTATAGCATTTTTATTTTGCAGAGATGACAATCAACTTCTTGGTCGCCTATCTATGACGCCATCCACTGACTGCCAACCATTTGCTTATAATGATGGAAAACCGGTTGCACCTTGCGGAGCTATAGCAAATTCATTATTTAATGGTAAGCATTTATACACTTTTAAACGTTCGCGTTGTATTTTAAATTACTAAAACTTTTATTTAAGCAGTTATGTAATGGTAAGGTAGCTTAGGGTTAATGTCTTCAAACAGCTAGTATGACACTGACATGGTTGCAGGATTAGGTAAACTGTTGATACCTAATTTGTGCATAAATTGAATGCAGAAGCAATGCAATAGTGACCTAATGGTGGGGACCATTAGATTAGTTTATTTTACGGTAAATGTAATTAATGTGGTAATTATTAACAATAGCTGGTAAGTTTTAATACATACCACATGTTTTGGATAATGTGATGAAAACTGTAAAAATTATCACATATACTGGTTATTATTAATAATTACACACTGACTGTGGTAAAAGTCGTAAATCGAACAAAAAAGAGTATAAATGAATATTTATTATAATAAATTGTTAAGGGTTTTCTTGTTTTTATATATCACCTTTTTATTGACCTAGCTACCGGTAGCGACTGGGTAGAAATGCAATCTTGTCAATGAAATGACATTACTAATTTTGTCACTAACTTTCTCTTTCAATGCATAATGTCTGAAAACGATAATTTATTAAATGTAATTGAAAATCATGGCAAAATAATTTTATTCGACGGTCGTAAATATCATAAAAAAAGACATAAAAACGGAAATGTTTTATTGTGCTTTTTATTGCTTTATTTCCATGCTTTTTGAAGCATGCCTATTTGTGATTTCACTAAAAAATACTAGAAAAGATTATTGACTTTGAAGGCACATTAGTTATATATGTCAAAAACTTAAAAAAACAGTTGTGTTTGCCGTAACTAAAAAAAACTCGAACAAATAAAAAATTTGTTATAAGTAGTAAATTATGACGTTTTTTGTTTTAAGTTTCCTTTGTATGAATGGTGCTTAACATTATGAATTTGCGTTCAGGGGATCCTGGTGAACTTGCGAGTTCATGGGGATCCCCTAGGGGATCGGGCTGGGGGATCCTGGTGGCCTACCTCTTTTTTTTCTTTCTGTTTATTATATGAATGAGTTTCAATTAAAGCAAAAAAAATTTTTTAATCATCTAGCTTATTTTGGTAATTATTAATACTTACCGGTAATTATTAATAATTTCCAATTCATCACATTTTCCATAACATATAATTGTCATTTACCAGACAAAAATATTTTTGTATTTTTCTAATAGTATTTTTATATTTTATATACAATATATACTAGTAGGCCCCGCAGACATTGTCCTGCCCGATTACAGTGCCACCTATCGGATCCAATTGCACGTTTAAACCTTCCCAGGACCTATTCAAACATACACAAAAAAATTTGGTAAGAATCGGTCGAGCTGTTTTTGAGTTTTAGCGAGACTAACACACAGCGTTTCATTTTTATTCCGGGTGTAACGGAATACCGATATACATACATATACAATGAATAGTCATAAACATTTTTTTTGTTAATCAACAACCTTAAATAATATTTCGGTATTCCGTTACACCCGGTATATAAGAGGGCATATATTTGTATATCGAAAGTTAATATATCTAAAGTTAAAATGTGGATGTTCAAAATATCGAAAATTAAAATATCGAATGACCTTAATACCTACTATCATTATATCGACGTCTGGAATCGCTAAAACTCAAATACCGATCTGTTAAAATATCGAAAATTCAAAACATCTAATATTGAATAATCGATACGTGTAAATAATGTTCGAGACATAAAGTCGTTTCTGGCGCTTCGCCGGCCGCTACCGCGGCACGCTCGCTTCGCTCGCTCGGCTCGCGAGCTTGGTTCATGTTTAAACCTACGATCGCTTCGCTCCTCGTTACCTATTTTTGACCCGCCTACAGTTTTCGATATTTTGTCTGTCGATATTCAGATTTTCGACATTTAAGCATTCGATAAATATACTATTCGATAATGTGTACTTTCGACATTTTGAATTTCGACCCTATGATCGTTCGATATTGCGATTTTCGATATTTTAACCGCCGATATTTTAAGTGTCGATATTTCAATTTTCGATATTCAAATACGTGCCCATATAAGAAGATTTATGATCTTTAAATTGAGATGGGAAGATGATATCCCGCTTACTTTGGGGCCATATTGGAACCGAGTGGCTGGAGACAGAGTACAGTGGAGAAAGCTGGAGTAGGCCTATGCAAAGAGGCATAGTGAAATGAAGAACATACTATGAAAAAATTTATTTTAATATTAAATTACAATTAGAGATGAAACGGATATCCGGTATCCGGCCTAATATTACTATGCGGTCGGATACCAGATAACAAGGTCTATCACTGTTTTTAACCATGGAAAATTCACATGGAGTGTTGTAAGTAGGGATAGAGCACTAGAGCGGTGTATGTTGAAATTCATAATATGTAATTATATGTATGTTATCAAAATAATATATTTAAACCTTAGTTTTTTATATAATATAAACCTCGTCAAAACATTTCAAATAACAAGACCCAAATTCGACCGACGTTCGCGGCACACGAATGACACGAAGGTTCGTGGCGGGATCTATGCAAACTCACTTCTTGCATTGCACGAAATGGCAATGTTCGGCCGGATAACCGGCGGCCGGATATCCGGCGCTCCGGCTACGAGGTAGGCCAGTTATCCGGTATTCGGCATCCGGCCAAACAGCTTCATCTCTAATTACAATACATTTATATTGTACCAGTAACCATACACTAACACAAAGTTTAGTTTAGTTAAACCACTGTCATATAAATGTTACGGAATTCAATAAAGACTTTATTATTATTATTTATTCCTTAAATAACATTTGCAGACACGTTAACATTATACTCCGTTGATTTGAAAATTGACGTACCAGTGATACGAACTGGAATCGCGTGGAGCTCTGACAAGGAAATTAAGTTTCGGAATCCTGAGGGAGACCTTCAGACTGGTGAGTGCTTGAATTTACATTAATTTGTGGTATTAATCCCGGTTAATTTATTTGAAGTTAAAGAGTAATCCACATGCCTCGAATTTTATTTCATCAGAGAGCAATCCAAATCGATTTTTCAGCTTAGAGCCAAATCGCATTGCGAATTATTTATTATTGCGTACCAATTGATTCAAGGACGTTATTGGTACTAACCCCCTTTAGAGCGCCTCTACCCGTCCTTAAAAATTTTATTTTCATCAAAGGGAGTAATTTGATGCATCGTTATTCCTCTCGTAATATCTCATAAACTTTTCTTAGTTTTGATCTGACAGCCCAAAGAGCGCGCAGGAACAGGGGTATTAATTTCATTTTCTTTATAGTGTACCTAGTTATTGTACAAAGATATGTGTATATTTAAGAGAAATCTAATTTAAAAATATATTTTTAGCATTAAATAATTTCTCTAAACCGGTCAATTGGGTTAAGGAGCTTTGGCAACTGGACCCAGAAGATCCCAACAATAATGGTTTTCAGGTAAGTGAATCTATATCTATACTAATATTATGAAGAGGAAAGATTTGATTGTTTGTATTGAATAGGCTTTAAAACTACTGAACCGATTTTGATGAAAGATGGTAAAGGGATAGTTCGAGACCAGGGGAAGGACATAGGGTAATTTTCTTACGGGAAAATCTGACGGGAAAAGTTAGTTATAATGCAAACAAAGTTGCATACGGTCAGCTAGTATAAACTAAAGGCAGATTTTGATTGATATAGTAGCTGGATCCAGTCTTAGGCGCGGCCACTGGATTGAAAAGTAGGGAGCCGGTCTACTCCATGCCAGCGCTGGCTCCAGTGCTAGTCATGGAGCCAGCACTGGCATGCCAGCGTGATAAGCGCGAGTTACTAACTTTAGCTGTAAGGCTGATATGTAAGCGTGGACTCGTCAATTGATCTTTTTACTGCTAAAGGATATTTTTAAAATTTATCGATTTTGTCGAGTATTTCGACCTTAGCTGTCAAATTTGCCACCTTAGTGCAGTGTAGAAAGAGTTGACGTTGTTTTGCAGAATGAGGATCTGATCGTGTGGATGAGAACTGCCGCGTTGCCGTCTTTCCGCAAGCTGTACCGGCGCGTGAACCACAGCCAGGTCGGGTTCAGCAAGGGGCTGGTCACCGGCTCCTACGTGCTCACCGTACAGTACAGTCAGTATATCTTTTTTCTTTCAAAACACATAATTTCATATAGATAATATCTACACAGCTATACTCACGAAGTATATCGGTTTCTGCTCGACTAGTTTCGGTTTTTTTTTTAACCTCGGAGCGTTTTGGAGGAAGTGAACAGCATAGCATGCTTTGGTGCCAGTAATGAGCATGTCTGTCAGTACATATTTTATTCTAACAGTGAGATTTCCACAGATTACCCAGTCACGGACTTCAACGGCAAGAAGTTTTTCATAATATCGACGACTTCTCTCCTGGGAGGCAAGAACCCGTTCCTGGGAGTAGCGTACGTGGTCGTTGGCACTCTGTGTCTCTTGCTGGGAATCGTACTGCTTGTCATACACGTGCGCTGTTCTAAGAGGTGAGCTACACTTTTAAAGGCATATTATATTGCATTCTCACGAGATTTAGTTCTACCAGAAGAGCCTTTGTGTCTGCGCTGGTATGTACCTCAATCTTACCTATTTGAGTAGCAAAGCAGTAGTGTTTGCATGTCTGTCCCGGTTTGAAGGGTACGGCAGGCGGTAAATTACTAGGTGCTTTGACTAAACATTGCATGTCACAATTTGTTAACGTACTTTGTGAATCTTGTAGAGGTTACCGATTTGTGAATCATGCAAGATCCACATTCGCAAGTACTGGGGACTGTAACCAAACCACTTACCGTCAGGTGAGCAGTTAGCTCCTTTGCAGAGTTAAAGTTTAGAAAAAAGTATATTCTAGTGAGATTTAAATACTGCCAATAGTATTTTTGAGATGTAATACTTTATCGTAAATAAAACGTAAATCTTGCCAGTGAATATGTTCAACAAAATTGACACCATTATAATAATATTATAAGTCCTAAAATTCGATAGAATATTAAACTGATTTTACAGTCATCAGTAGGCATACACTTGAACTAATTCCAATCTCAATGTCGATCGATCGCAATTGGTACAAGAGTAAGCCAACAGTTTGGCGAAATGGATAACTTCACGTGGCAGTATAGGGCTTTAAAATAAAATACCGGAATACATGTATTTTTGTTAACCTTTTTGTCCGTGCTACGTAATACATAACTTACGATAAAGCGTGATTTTTTTATTTATTTAATGCTTTACGTTAATACATAAAGCATTAAATAAATAAATGTTTGAGTGATTACGCAGAAGAACAGCAGTCTAAAATTAAACCCTGTGAATGGACGCGTTTTATGACAGTATGAGTAGATTGAACTTGCGACTGTTAATACATAATATAATGTTCTTATCGGTTTATTCATTCAATTCCTTCATATAGACACCCCCCTCCTGTTGCTCCGTCCTTACTCCTGGTTGAAGAACCCCTCACTATCCAGCCCACTGCGACGACAAGTTCTTGAGTTTATTTTTGCTGTAACAGACTAGGAATAAACGTTCATATGGGTATGAAATAAACTAAGATTGTAGAAATTAATAATTCATATACATTTAAATATGTAGACGTGCATATATTTGATCTTCCATGATAGGCAATTATTATACTGTTATACTGATAAAAAATTACATTTTAGTAGTTGTTATATGCTAATGAGCCATAAGATATGTAGAGTAGAATACGGACATACATACATCTATCATTTGATTATTATTTTATGGTCAATACACGATAAAGTTTCATTATTATTTATGTAATTATAAATTATATATACTATGCTATACTTACATATGGATATGTATATGTATCAGGAAATGTAATCGTGAATTCCAAGTCAAGTTCATAGTCATCAAAGTATAACATGTATTTTAGGAAAGTAATTGAAAAAAAAAATTTAGAAAACCACAATCAACTCATTAGAGGCAGTTAATTTTCTCAAGCATTTTTTTAATGGTTTAACAATGTTATCCTCTTTGCTGTATACTACAATACTATTGTTTTTTTTCAGCACAACTGAGATGATCAACGTGAACCCACGCACACCGTATTCATAAGTCCACCGGATGAAGAACGATACAAGTAATTTATTTTAGTTACGTTTCGTAATAATTTACTGTCCTCACTGTTACTTCTCGGCGCAACATCTAGAAAAAGACTTCGTGCTACGAGGAAAACTTATTTGCCTCTTATCGAAGTGCATAACTTTTAATGTATGTGAGAGTTTTTTGTCTCTGGTTGTCAAATTTTCATCTGTGGTATTGCATTATTTTTAACTGTTTCGAGTTGACCGTTTGAATTGATCTATACCGTTATAGATCGTAATATAAGTGTAAGCGTATATTCAACAATAAAAGAAAAGATTTTAATTTTTTTTTCAACTAAAATCTCTATCTAGAACAAAATGCATAGAGTAATTGTAACATTTAGCATAGACCAAAAACCCATCCGTCACTTGGAAATGTTATGAATACATTGAAACAAAATAAACAATGCTATCTAAAGGTTATCAATATATTTATTACCTATGCTTAGCAATATTGTAACACAAATAGGTAAATTCACACTAGTTTTATCCGATTCGGTGGTTACGGTTTATCGCGGTGAACTGTCAAAATACAATAGGTTTTCGTCATATTTTGACAGTTCACCGCGATAAATCGCTTTATCATATCGTGTTTTGATGGTCGTGCAACGGGGGCAGTGGTTCTATGGTTCATATTTACAAATGTCATATCTATTCAATTCGGAAAGTCACGTCCTGTCTCGTTTTGATGTATTAACAAAAAGTTGTTGTTTGTGTTGGTGGTGACAGGTGATTCCGTGATACGATTGTTTTCCGACAGTCGTGAGTAAGGGGGGTGAGTAGGAGGTTCGAGATTGGGTTCCCGGTGGGAGTGGAAGAGTTTCTGCGTGGTTTTATCGGTTTCGGAGTCCGCCTGGCTAGCTTAGCTTTTCGTTAGTTTGTCGACTTAATAATAGAATTGTTGTCGGGCAAAGATTTGTTATAATTAAAGGAAGCAGAACCCATAATCACTAAAACATAGGTGTAATCTAATGACACAGGATATCAAGGGGGGTGGGGTCTAGTAGAAGTATACATGATGGGAAAGGTATGTGCAGTCCAGAGTTTATGAAGCATGTGACAATTTCAACGTGCTATCGACTGAACAATACTTATAAAAGCTGTAAACAAGGTATTTAGTAAAATTATTCTATTAAGGAATAAAAATACCATTTCTTTTGAATTCTCGGGAGGGAGGGGCTTCCCATCGTAAGATATATCAATGCCCACCAATGAAATAATGATGTCCGCCTAATCGGACATTCGAACAATGCTAGAATTCTATTCTTATAACTGAAACATTTTGGGTTAGTATAAGAATATTATTATTGTAGATGAGTACATCAAACACAGATAAATATTTGTAATGTTAACGTATAGATTTATTATTATAGTGGTTTATTAAGTTCGAACAAAGTATTATATAATATATATAGCTATTTGATCTATTTGTTGTCAACTTTAATTATTTGTTGTCATATCGATATGGATTTTAACCATTCAATCCAAGTTTTTGTGCTTGTGGTATACAGGGGGCCAATCGCGCTAATTACAGTTCGAACGGACCGCTAAGGTTCAATTCCAATCCAGTCCTAATTACAAATCAACTTTGGACAATGTTGGTATCGCGCTAATTCCTACATGCGAATTGAACCGCAAGCGAAGTTGGATCGCATTAGGAACTCGTAGAGATAGCAGGGAGAGAGTGAACAGAAAAACCCACAACTTTGAAAAAAAGCCAAACTACAATCTAAAAACAGTAACGTCGCATGAACTTTGTATGGGTGCGTTCCGTTGAATAATAATAGTTCTATGAGCACTCACAGCGCTCACAGCCGGTCCAAATTGATTGAGCGCAATATCTGAAGAAATCGCGCTATGTTTAACGGAACGGCAAATAGACGCGCTCACGTCACTTAAATCAAAACATAACCTTTACGTGTTTTGGTGATTTTTTTATTTTCGTTCGTGCGTGGAATATTTGGAAAATAAAATATATCAGCAACTATTGCAATTGATGATTCGCGATTCATGTATTCGCAAAATGAAAGCAGCAGCAGCAGCCAAGACTATCAAGAAGCAATTTTATCTGTAATTACGTGCCGAACAAGAGTAGAACTTCGAAAAATTTACTTTAGAGATACGTCTTCTACCTTTTTTGTTAATGGCGGGAAATCCGAATTGAATTGAATTTCCCGTCATTTGTAAATTTTGACAGATCGTTCACAGCGACCATGCTCGGTAGCATGGGCATTGTAAGCGCAAAGATGGCGGCAGTGGAAATGTCAACGATGACTATCGTAGACGAGATAACGGTTTTACGGACCACATGTTTCAAATTCAAATTCTTCGAATGTTCATCTTTTTATTTTTTCGTTCTTTTTTTAAAAATCAAAAGCCGACGTGACGCTGGCAAAATGTTTTTGTAATAAAAACCCTTGCCACTAAAGACATTAACTTAACTTGTGAGAGCTAAAATCGATTTTATTGTTCAACGGAACGCAGGGTATGAAGACAGCGGTTGCGTTCCCACTTCAATCGGGTTGCGTTCCAATCATCTGTCAAATCATTACCGCGATACGAGATGTCATAAAAGTTGTAGTTCAGTCACACCCCGGACACTCCATACAACGTTCGCAAATCAATTACCTATTACTACTACTTAAGCAAATGATGTTTGTACACGCGCAAATGTGTGCGTGGAATCTGGTAGGGTTGAGTGCGCGGTTATCAATCGAAATGGCGCGGGAAGTGCAGCGACTGCCTTCTCTTTTACGCGCGCTGTCTCTGTTATCGGCCGGCGCTCGCGTCTACTCGCCCGAGCGATCGCGCGCGCCCTTGTTTATGTGTCAGTGATGTCTACAACGAAATGCGGGGTGGGGTGAGGTATTTGAAATGAGTGCGGGGAGGTGAGTGGCCGTTCTGTACGTAGTACTATTATATATTCTGTGGTTCAGTCGTAGTTCAATTCCATTCCAACTGCATTTATTTATCGCGATTGGCCTCCAGCAGGCGTAGCACGGGCTGCCAAGACATTTGTGATGACTCAGTGACACGTATCCCTTGAGCGTCAAGAAATTATATCATGTCAGTCACACTAAGGCTGCGTTCCGAAAATCAATAAGAGTCACTTTTAGCGCGCTCAAACGCGTCCAGAAATGTTGTGAGCGCGCTAATGTTAGCCGGCATGAAGTGCCACATGGCGTCATCGTTAACGTTATATAGAACTTACGGCGCTAATGCTCTGGAGTGAAATCACTTTATGCGAACTGTCAGTCTGACGTTCGATAATTGTTTTCGGTTCAAAATGAATGTACCTAGTCTTCCGGACCGAAATCCTAAGCATGCTGATAGCATTTTCAGTGTTCTCTTTAATTTGAACAAGGCGATTATAATCGTTAGCACTGTGAGCGCTGTTATCGGACCGCAGACCATACGCGCCGCCGTGCTACTCTTTAAGACATAGATATTATGTCACTGAAATTGTGAGATAATGCGTGACTCATGTCCCGTCTTGGCAGCCCGTGCTACGCCTGCAGGTGTTACAAATATACGCATCTATAATTCGATGGGTTGTATGTAAAAGTGGTGACTCTGCAGAGCAAACCAAGGTGCTTCTTCATACAAGTAACGCCTAGGGAATATCATTTAAGTTATCCACATGCTTCTTAAGTATTATTTTACTGTTTTGTCATATCCTGTACTTATACAGGTTATTTTTTATCACCCCGTAAATTTTAAGGGACGCTTCAGGACACATCCATTATTATACATATAAAAATAAATTAATAAATAATTTTAAAAAATCTTTAAAAATACTGCATTAAACAAGTACAGTATTTTTTTGATATCTTAGAAAATTAATTGAAAATTAAATAGGTGTTACCTTTTTTAAATGTTTAAATCATTCTACTACCGTGTCCTGAAGCGTCCCTTAAATTTTTCTGGATAATAAAAAGTATTTAAACTCTACTTTTGGTAAAGTAATTAACATGACTATTGAAAAGTGCCTTTTGTCTATTTAAATTGTAATTTAGTCGTTTTTTTAGAAGCCATGGCCAATTATTCAATGATTCTATTTCTCTAATGTAGTCACTTTACTTTAGAAGCCATGGCTAATAGTGTATTTAAATGATTCTATTTCTTTCTATTGTAACGTACTTAACACAAACACTGCACTGTAGACCTGTCGCTAAACGCTTTAGTCCTGTGTCATAAATCGTTGAGGGGAAACATAAAACAATCGAATAATAAAATACGTAGCGACTGATGATGAGATACTATTTCAATAATTTTGTGGCGTCTTGTTTTGTCCTTTTTCAGGTAACCCAAAACAATATCATTTTAACCCTTTCGGCCATATTTCAAAAAGTAAATTCATTAACAGTATTTTATCCAAAACTTGAGCTTCGCAGTTATGGTTGTGTTAGCGACCGATTGCCATAATGTAAAGAAGTGAAGTTAAATAATTTGAGCGGTATGAATTTGAGTAAGCGAAAAATTTACCAAACTGACGACGAATATTAATTGATAATAAAATCCAGAACGAGCTTGCAATAGGTGGGTTATGATTAATCGATTTTGGATATTAAAATTTTAAACGTGCGACTTAATTATTACGTGCGCGACTAGAAATACAGAGAGGGCATCTTTTTGTAAAAAAAAAATAAAGAGCAGGGGGACGGGGGGCACAGCCCTCCAGACAGGCGAAGCCCCCCGCCATCACAAAAGAAAATAGATGGCAAAATTGCCTACTGTAGGTTAGGTTAGGTTCATAACATGATTACAATCGGGGAATGGCTAACGGCGATCCCGATTGTGTCTCTACGGAGGTAGAAGTATCTGGAGGGTTTTTAGCCGGTATGGGGTCTTCTATCAGTTCTACCCGAGTCCGGCATATCCTTGGGGTGTCCTCGTCAGTCGGCCCCTTGTCGAATCTGTACGAAGGATTTTCCCTCCTAAAAAAAAGGTTCAGAACATGACCATGCGTAGCGGAGCGAGCGTAGCATCATACCTACTATGCTATGGGAACCTATTCGTAACACTTCATTCAAGATAAAATCTCGCTCAGCATAAATAAATAATTTGCCAAATATTAAAAAAAATGCAGGATGTAACGTCGACACTCAAACAAATATTAGTTCGCTCAAATATTATGAAGCTTCTCATTTTCTATTTGAAGTACTTAACTCGAATGAATGTTTATAAGTTACTGTTCTGTTGATTTATCGTCACTCGTAGTCAGTCGCTCACTTAGTAATACAATAACCCAAATTAATTATACTTGTCTCTTAAAATTTAATTTATAGTCACTCTTTAACTTTAAATACTTTCCAATGGTTAATGGCAGTTTGAACCATCAAGTGGCTTGTTACTATGACAGAAGACTAAAGTGCTTATCTGCTTTCGGTGTATATTAGATGAAACAAAATTAATTGTCATTATTCTTAGAGATAATAATTTATTTATTAATAGTTTACCACCATCTTAGGTATTGTAAACTTTAAAGAATAATTTTATTTATTTATGTTTTTTAAATTAGAAAATAACAATGCACCATACCCCTGGCTGTTTCTCTGGTGGTGCGGGGATTTTTAAAAGATACCATCCAGATACTACTGTCTATTTTTTATTATTCAAAGTTATTTGACAGGTCGAGTGTTACCAGCTTAAAGAAAGAAAAATAGTGTTGCACGACAAAAAATCGTTCACATTCGTTCATTTCCATTAACTGAATAATTCAAGGTTTAACGATTTGACATTATTTTTAAAACCGATATAGATATTAATGCATTTGTATTAGGATTCAAATAAGAATAATGGCTTGTTTAGCTCTTTATATCACTTCAATATGATAGAAAACAAACACTATACTTAGAATTGGGATAATGACTGAAGTCTAATTTTTACGTCTCGTCATTAAATATTAAAATACCGTGAAAAAACATGCAGTTCTGTGAAATTAGAATTAAAATCGGCTTAGAAATACATTAGATACAAGCATTTTAAGTTGTTAATTTGAAGGCGATTAGACAGAGAGATCCGACATCAACCGTGACGTCATTGTTGAGTACGGCCATATAAGCTCCTTGTAAATTGCCGTTTTGCTAGAAAGAGATGGAGAAAAATCTTTAATACTTTATATCTTGGTTGTTTTTATAGTTATTCGAAAACCGATTTTTTCTTTCTGTTTATTATATGAATGAGCTTCTATTAAAGCAAAAAAAATTTTTTAGGCATCTAGCCTATTAATGGTTATACCAACAGAGGTGCCACCAGGGGTACGGTGGGTCTGAAGTGACAAAGAAGTCTACTTCAACTCGCTTCAATTTCACTGTAGTAATTTACTAATTTTGAATCTTGCTTGACCACGTTAATGTATACAAAATTTAAATGTTTAAAATTCTGCGCTTAACCGAACTGGCATTTATTTCGGTCGTATTATTGTGAATAGTGAAGTTATATAATGTTTTAAATAATAAACATGGATCAAATGTTGTTATATTTTATTACTCTGAAGTTAGGAACCTGCTTTAATATCTTGCTTTATCGCTATAAAAATTCAATGAATTATGCTGATATATCTTGGAGTTTTATATCACTAAAATCTTTTATCTTTATAGTGTCGATACTCGTATATATCAGTTTCGGTTCAATCTTATTAAGTGCAAAACAATTATAAGATATGAAATACAATTTGATATAATCAAAATACGATATCTGCTTAAATAGTTTACTTATCTACATGAAACGATATATCTATACTTACTATACTAATATTAAAAAGCTGAAGAGTTTGTTTGTTTGCTTGAACGCGCTAATCTCAGGAACTACTGGTCCGATTTGAAAAATTCTTTCAGTGTTAGATAGCCCATTTATCGAGGAAGGCTATAGGTTATATATCATTAAGCTAAGACCAATAGGAGCGGAGAACCAATGAAGAATGTTTCAAAATCGGGGGATTTTTTCCTATTGAGTGCTTCCGCTGCGTGCGCTGCGTAAACGGTTAAAGTTTCGCAAAAATCATGTATGACAGAATTATTCCCCTTTAAAAGTTCTAAAAAAAAGTCCGCGACAGCATATGTCTATCTTTTAAGGTTAGCTCACTAGAACCTTTTTTATGCTAACCAAATTTGTTCTAAAATGATGCATTATTTGCGAATGTGTTTTTATAAACATGATATTAATCCTTATCCAAATAAATACGTTATTCATCACAAGTATTTAATTTTAAACAAAATTGCCCTTTACATCATTCGATTTAAATGAATATCTTAGGAGATATCGCAGTTTTAAAATAACATCACAGCAAAATAATGATCGAGTACTGCGCGCACAATGTGCAAAGCCGGCGGGCAGTCATGAGGGGGAAAGGCGGTGGCCCCAGTTAGCTATCTACTTCTGCCGGAAGAAAACAAAATTAAAAATATTGTGTACGCAGAAGTACTTTAAAATTTCATTAGTTTAGTTTTTTTTGAGGATAACCTACAATCTACATGATATAAGATTATAAGACCCAGAACTTACCTATATAAACGAAGTCGCGGGTTAAAGTTAGCGTTAGCCCAAAATAACTATTCCACGCGGACGAAGTCGCGGGCGGAAGCTAGTATAAGATATTAGTAATAGTTATCTACTAGAATATCGCAAATCAAAATTATTTTCACTGAATATTAAATAGTAGTTGACAATTTTTCGGCTCAGCTTTTAAGAACTTGAACCATTTATTATCGGCACTTAAATGTATTATTAATAGCTATCGTAGCGATTATCATGCGACAGCACAAAACTTTAATGATTAAAAAAGTTAATGAGTTATTTGCCTAAACTCGACACATCGATTCGAAGCTTTTATGGTAGGGGAGTCCAAGCGGGGATTTTGGATTAAGAATAATATAAGAGGGGATATCTTGCACTCTATTCAGTTCCTTACCATAACATGAACCTTTTATATAGGGGCGCGCCTTCAGAGCAGCCGATCACAATAGTAAAAAAATCGATCAATGGAAAAATTGTAGCGAGTCAGGTTAGGGCAAGGTAAGTTAGGTAATAACACGCAGACGTCATCTGGACATTCTCGAGCGCGGTTATTTTTTATTTGTAGGAAATCATTCATTTTATTTGAAGGAATACATAATCTGCCGATTTCCACAAACTAAAATTGCTAAAATCATCCTTAGAGTATGGAACGTACATGCAGCTGCTAAGATAAGAACTATGTATTGCCCACCCTCTCCAAATCCCCTCGCGTACAGGAGCTCTTTTAGGGTTCACTTATCATCCCTTCTCAATATATGACGCGCTGAAATATTTTTTTCCTCAATTTTTTACCCTGCTGTACGGCCACCCCCACAATGCAAACCGGTAAATTAACATTACTCCGCTCCGTTATCAGAAATACATGGGTAGCATAAACTATTATCTTTAACCGATTGAGCTGAATTTTTGTATACACGTTCAGTTTGGATGACAATGCATGGTTGACTGTGTGATGTCATTCTAAATCTAAGATGGCGGCATACCCAAGATGGCGGACCAATTATTTTAAATGCACTCCTACAATATGAGTATTAAATAAAAGGTCTTGCTAAGAGTAACTCGAAAAATAATATGACATCACTATTTATCCAGTATGGCGGACTTCTAAAGCTTGAAAATAAATTTTGAAGTAGATATCTTTAACCGATTGAGCTGAAATTTTGTATACACATACGGTTTGGATGAAAATGCATGGTTAACTGTGTGACGTCATTCTAAATCCAAGATGGCGACATACCTAAGATGGCGGACCAATTATTTTTAATGCACTCCTACAATATGGGTATCAAATAAAAGGTCTTGCTAAGAATAACTTGAAATAGACTCAAAGCTCTTCGCTGCTGGTCAAGCATACGTGGTCTTAATTAGGGTAAAATCATTAGAAGGTCTTGTTATTGAAGAGCTAGACTGTTCTAAGTTAACCGGCAAACGACCTTGCAACAATGATGCGTTGAATGAGATGAACAGACTGGGAAACGTGTCCAGTAATAACTAAAAAGTAAAAAATAAATTAAATGTAAAAAAACTTTTTTAAAACCAAGCTTTTATTTAAATGCGCTAAAAAGAAAAAATAATCTTTTACACTAAAACTTTTACTTATAACGTCATTTCACATTTGACACAATTTATATGACATAAAACCTTTTCGCGAGATTTACTTTTGTAGATAAAGAAGTACCTACTTACATTAAATAATTTGATGTGAATAATTTTATCCATTAGAATTTTCAAACTAAGTAAATACGAGTAGGTGCTTAAAAGTACTTTTAAGTAAATCCCGCGACAAGCTTTTATGTCATATAGATTGTGTCAAATGTAAAATGACGTTATAAGTAAAAGTTTTAGTGTAAATATTTATTTTTTTCTTTTTAGCGTATTTAAATAAAAGCTTGTTCTAAAAAAGGTTTCTTTACATCTAATTAGCATCTTATCTTCACGATCTAATAGGTCCCCACGACACTCGAGTAAAACCCCATTTAACCTCTTCGGCTCCCCTTCTATTAAGATTTATGACCTGTCATCGAACAATGTTCACAATTGTCCGATTGATAGACGCGATATTTTCAAGTACTTAGATAAGGCTTTGATAAGTGATTTTTAGGTTTCTGTTGGCAGACAGATACCTCAATTCGATGTGATGGAAGGCATGTTTCTCATATTCATATCTTCAGTATGGGTTTTTGGGGCTGCAGCGGCGCAAAATACAAATGGATTGTACGAACTCAACATAGCTCATTTCAACGACTTTCATGCGCAGTAAGTACCTACTCTGATAACATCACTTGATACCTTGTTGCATACATATATCACCGGAGTCGTTTCAGAGCGGCGAAGCATATTATGATTTTACATCAATCGTGTTATGTGTACCTACAGTATACACATACTTATGACGTCATTGGAACACACAGTGTGCAATGTTGGCTTAATCGCGGTCACCTACCGGGTATAAGTGACGGTGTCCCTTTTCTTTTAACAGTGAGTTCAGACTAGGGTTGCTTTTTTTTGTCCAAATAAAGTACATTGGATTTTAAAGGTTGAAAAAAAAACATACATTGTGTCAAAATAAAGTACTATTATGCTTAAAAATATGGTTTTCGTTAATTTTTATTGCACTCAATCAATCAAACAAAACAGACAATTTTTTATAAAGACCATGACATAACAGTCTTTACATTTGCGGTTAAGTTCCGTTTAGGAATGAGCTTCTATCGAGCTCTACATATCCTTTCGTTCCGTATTACACAAACATTGTTACAATTAACTTTTTTTTTGTATATTTAATGTTAAATGAATCCTAGAGACATTAAATCACGCAAAATAAAGTATTTTCGCGTACCTACTTTATCATGTGCATAAAATATAGAGTACAATTACCCGAAATAACATACTTTATAATAAAGTACGGGTGGCAACCCTAGTTCAGACCAATGTTAATATTTGTTTACCGATGTTACCGAAAAAAAGGAGTTTTAATTTTTATTCATGTTGCACAATGTATGGCGCGCCGGCATCATTTTTGTTCCGCTCACATCCATGCGTTGACGTTCGATGACCCAAACAGCTGATTCCGCGCGCAGTATGATGGAAATGTTATACAATTTACATTGCGAAGTTAATTTTTTGTGTATTTATTATGGTTTTTTGGCAGAATATGATTTGTAAACGTTAACTTAGTTATATTACACCACAAAATTTATTGAAGGTTATGCTGACGTCAGCAAAAATTATTTTTATTCATAATCTTTTAAATACCTAATAATATAACAAGAATAGTCACATATATAATAATAGTATAGGCCATGAAATAAACCTACTAAAATCGTGCTTTATTGTATTCAAACAATTTAACTTCATACGAATTTTCGTTATTTTATATAGGTATAGTATAAGTGTAGAAAATAAAAAATTTGAAGAGAAATCCTCTTTTTTTCTATTTTATTAAATTTCGTTTTTCTCAGTTGTCCTACCTCTTCTCGCCAGCAGTTCAACTTTGAGCGCCCCTGCTTTACTCCAATAATAACGATTTTTATGAGTACCTACGAGTAAAAAGTAGGTATATGGTCAAAATTTATGTTTGACAAACAAATTTCTTTATAAGACATGCACAGGGTTCCCACTTAAACTTACACTCATTTTTTTCCTCATATATACACAAAGACAAACATACCTATACTCACTCAACACAAATACTCACCTTTCATTAACATGCGTACAAATACAACTATAGACTTATTTCACCAATTGCTTGACATCATTTATATTTAGGTACCTACCATATTATTTTAATTTGATTTATTTCTGACATAGTTTTTCATTTAATTCTGATTTATTTTTAATATTTAACAAGTTTTTAATTTAATTTTTGTTATATTTGCAATTTAATTTGAGATTTTTCATATGTTTTACTAATAAGTACTTATTTAATTTTATATAATTTTTTGATGTTTTACTCTTATTTCTAATCACTCGGCGGAGATTGTTTAAAAAAAATGTAAATCCGTAACTGGCTATAAGTTTTAAGCTTGATTTGTACACAATTTATTTACTCCCAAGAGTTTTGGATTTTGTATTAAACAAATAAATAACAAATATATCGGTCTCAGTTCAGGCTAATCAAATGCAAAACAATTGTAATTACTATTAAACGTCTAATCAAAATACTTACGATATCGGTTTAAACGGTAATAAGTTGTAATTATCTACTGTGATATCGCATATCAATATTTATTTTGCCGAAACATGAGTATGCAGGTTTAAAGTGTACTCAAAGTTATTCCAAATCGCAGTATAGGGACAAGTGGGGCGCATTGAAACACGGGGTACAATAAAACAAAGTAATTACGTTACGAATAATTTTCGATTTCACGAGAAAAGTATCAATAAGAGATATGCTATATTTTCTTGCATGATTTTTAATCAAATTACGCATTAAATGCAGTAACATGTGGAGTGAAAAACATAACCCAACATTTTAAAGATATTTTTAAAAGATTCAGATACTGTATGGGGCGCAAAGGAACGGGGTACTATGAGACAGTGTTCATTGTACCTTGTTATTATATGCCCGGGATAGATTATTGGAATTTTGTTACAGATTTTGAAGTAATCATGGTGAAAAGTAAGAAAAAGACAGATAAGAGCTTGCATAGTAAAACGATGAGCGAGCAGCGCTGTTGAACTTGTAGGATGTAGTACGAGTTAACGAACTGCTGCTGACCTAAAAATGCCAAGTCCAGTAAAATTGCATCGATATGTTAAAAAACCAAATTAAGCAGTAGGAGATAGAGACGCAGGAATGAATATAGAATTTTCAATTTTTTTACTTCATTAGCCTTGTTCCAATGTACCCCAGACACCGTTTAATTGTACCCCAGACCTAGGGCTCATTGAAACAGAAGAGGCGTTGAGCAAAATCACATTTTTTTATAGGTTAGGGTTAATTTTTTAACTTATTTTTGTTCTTAATAAGTAGATAATAACAGTAGCAAAATACATAATGTCAATACAGGAGTCCATTATAATTGGGATGATGACTGAATTCTAATTTTTATGTCTCGTCATAAAATATTGAAATACCGTAGAAAAAGATGCAATAATGTGAAATTAGAATTAAAATCGGATTAGATATACATTAGATACAAGCATTTTAATCTGTTAATTTGGAAGCGATTAGACAGAGAGATCCGACATCGACAGTAACGTCATTGTTGAGTACGGCCATATAAACTCCATGTAAATTGCCGTTTTGCTAGAAAGAGATGGAGAAAAATATTTAATACCTTATATCTTGGTTGTTTTTATAGTTATTCGAAAACCGATTTCTTCTTTCTGTTTATTATATGAATGAGTTTCTATTAAAGGATTTTTTTTTCATTCATCTAGCCTATTAGGCAGAAGAACTAAGTAGTGTGTGTGTATCTGTACCCACTGTTTGTTTTGTAATTGATTCCATTCCAATTTTACGTCATTTTATTATCATGTTCGATTAAATTTTGCAAAATAGAATTTCGACTGATCTTTACTTCGGATGTGTTTTTTTTAGATTGAAAGTTAGACATCATTTTGAAAATTGCAAGTTTATTTTAACGGTTCGATTCTGCTTATAAGTGATTTTAAAAAAATCTGCTAATAAGTGATGTTAATAAATCTATAGGCTTCCAAAAAATCTTGCCCTTAAAAATTCCTCTTTTAATGTTTATCCCCCCCAAATTAGGGGGAAACCTCCCATCCAGATCGAGGAGCGTAGGCATAGCGCGTTTCGACCGTTTCTATGAAGTCGGTCTACTGTATATACTACTAGCTTTACGCTCGCGACTTCGTCCGCGTTATTTTTGTTTTCCCGTGGGAATTTTTTATTTTCCCGTAGGAAAATGTCCCTATGTCCTTCCCCTGGTCTCGAACTATCCCTAAACCAACTTTCATCAAAATCGGTTCAGTAGTTTCGAAGCCTATTCAATACAAACAAACAATCAAATCTTTCCTCTTTATAATATTAGTATAGATGACCGTGGCGATAGTAAGAAGACTGATAAGGAGGTTTCGATAAGATACTTTTAGTTAACTGTTGGCAGACAGACACTTCAATTCGTTGTGATGGAAAGCATGTTCCTCGTATACACTACTTCGTTATGGGTGTTGGGGGCTGCAGCGGCGCAAAGCACAAATGGATTGTTCGAACTCAACATAGCTCATTTCAACGACTTTCATGCGCAGTAAGTACGCTGATAACTACACTCACCATATTTTATAGGTGTTGTACCAGAATCTGATGGCAAATGTAGAGCTGATTTCTTTAATAAAAAATATTAGGGTAGTTATTAAAAAAAAACTTTAAATCTTAAAAAGTAGTTGTAAATTATAAAAAAATAACTAGTTCTTATAATAGTAAATTCGGCACTAAATCTGCCATCAGATCTTGGATTCCTGGTACACCTATAACGCCTTGGAGATACAACCAACACTCACCGGAGCAGCTCTTTGTCGAAGAATACGATTTTATATCATAACTCGCGTTATGTGTAGGTACAGCATGAGTTTCGGATTGAGGAGCCTCATCACGAAGTCAATCGAAGTTCACGCCCTGATTTAGGAGCTAAGTAGTTGATGTTGTAGGTGAAATTCTGGAATTTGTAGTACTTATAGCAAAGTAGGTAGTGGAATTTGTAGTACAACTCTGCGTGTGAGCATGTCAATGTTTTCTCCAATTTTCCATGTCTGTTTGTAGTGACGAGATCGTCCACTCCTGTAGGCTTCCAAACCCACTCCGGAAACCAATTCCGATTTTAAAACAAACCCTAAGTTCGTGAATCCTAACCAAGTATATTAACGGTCCTCTAGGCTTAACATCGACACTAAGTGGTCTGCTTGGTTACTTATCTGAGCTAGTATTCCGATTTAGAGGATAATACTGGAAGTACAGTGTGGCCGTCGTGAGAGTTGAAATTGCCGAATGGGCTAGGTGAATTAAAAAAAAAATGCTTTAATAGAAGCTCATTCATATACTTAATAAACAGAAAGAAAAAATCGGTTTTCGAATGACTACTTATAAAAATAACCAAGATATTAAAGATTTTTCTCCATCACTTTCTAGCAAAACGGCAATTGACATGGACTGTATAATGACCAAACAATGACGTCACGGTTCATGTCGGATCTTTCTGTCTAATCGCTTCCACATTAACAGCTTAAAATGCTTGTATCTAATGTATTTCTAAGCCTATTTTAATTCTAATTTCACATGATTGCATCTTTTTTTACGGTATTTTAATATTGTATGACGAAACGTGAAAATTAGAATTGGCTAGATGACAAAAAATTTTTTTTTGCTTTAATAGAAGCTCATTCATATAATAAACAGAAAGAAAAAATCGGTTTTCGAATATAAAAACAACCTAGATATAATAGATTTATTAACATCACTTATTTTTTTTAAATCACTTATAAGCAGAACCGAACGGTTAAAATAAACTTGCAATTTTCAAAATGATGTCTAACTTTTAATCTAAAAAAAACACATCCGAAGTAAAGATCAGTCGAAATTCCATTTTGCAAAATTTTATCGAACATGGTAATAAGGAATGGAATCAATTACAAAACAAACAGTGGATACAGATACACACTACTTATTTCTTCTGCCTAATAGGCTAGATGAATGAAAAAAAAATCCTTTAATAGAAACTCATTCATATAATAAACAGAAAGAAAAAATAGGTTTTCGAATAACTATAAAAACAACCAAGATATAAGGTATTAAAGATTTTTCTCCATCTCTTTCTAGCAAAACGTCATTTTACATGGAGTTTATATGGCCGTACTCAACTATGACGTCACGGTTGATGTCGGATCTCTCTGTCTAATCGCTTCAAAATTAACAGCTTAAAATGCTTGTATCTTATGTATTTCTAAGCCGATTTTAATTCAAATTTCACATGATTGCATCTTTTTCTACGCTATTTTAATATTTTATGTCGAGATGTGAAAATTAGAGTTCAGTCATCATCCCAATTCAGTCATCATCCCAATTCAGTCATCATCCCAATTCAGTCATCATCCCAATTCAGTCATCATCCCAATTCTACTAAAATCCACCCCCAACCACTTTGCATTAGCGGGGCAGCGTGTTTGCCAACTCTTGTGTATTAAAAAGGAAACTCGTGTATTAAAAGGTAATAATAAAATCGTGGAAAAAATGCCCAGTTTCGAGGAAATCAGCCCCGGCGGCTCGGTGTGCGTGCCCGAGGCCGATGAGTGCGTGGGCGGGTTCGCGCGGCTCTTCGCCGCGGTGCAGCAGGTGATGACGGCCGAGCCCCACTCGCTGCTCCTCAACGGCGGCGATACCTTCCAGGGCACCATCTGGTACAACTTCCTGCGTTGGAATGTCAGCCAGCACTTCATGAATCTGCTGCCGCATACCGCTCATGTAAGTACTATAATAGTGGTGATCCATTAAGGAGGTAGTACCTATTGCCAACATAATTTTATGTAGGTATGCATTACTAATCATGGTGTATGTAAGCCAGGGGTTGGCAAGTATATTTATATGGGGTCCAAAGAATATTTTTGTATATTTTATTCAGGTTTAAAAAAATCTGATTATTAAAAAGTACCTCCGATTTTTTATTTTTCTATTAAATTAGTGAAACAATAGTTAGGTAAAATGTGTGTTGCAATAGTATATAGGCTTCAGTAGTGTGAATAAACAAATGTATGTAATACGTTTGTGGAAAAGCGACCCCAAATCAGGTGCTCCCTGACTTATTTATTACGCGCCATCTTTCCGTATAAAAAACCAAAAAAAAAAATCCGCGAGATTTTCTTGTAGGTATAGACACGGTAATAGTACCTATATTACACTATAACCGTGGTATAAATAACATAGAAAACAAGAATACAGGAGATAATTCTAGGAAAGAAATATATATTTATATTTCTGTAAAATTGATAATTTCGCGATGCACATCGTAATCACGCGATAAGCATTTAAGTATATTATCTTTGAAATTAAGTCAAGTAATAAATTGATGGATTTTATTTAATTTAATGCTCATATATTTTCCTCTTTTTAATGTTTCTAATAAAAAACTTATTTTGAAATGTGTTTTTCTATTAATTTTTCTCTTCACAATTCGTCACTAACTTTAAGTCAGCTAAACTCAATGTTGATATTATTTTGTCCGTGATGTTATCTAGGTGCTGGGTAACCACGACTTCGACCACGGGGTGGAGGGGTTATACCTTATATAATTAGCTATCTATTAGTGAAATCCCGTCAAAATCGGTCCAGCCGTTCCGGAGATTAGCGGGAACAAACAGACAGACAGACAGACAAAAAAATTTTAAATCGTGTTTTTGTTATTGGTACCCCGTTATACATTCATATCCATTTAGTAAAAACTTGTTATTTTGACATTACAGACACGTCAATTTTATTTATTTCTATAGATATAGATTGTGATATTTTTGCTAACCCAAATATATAGAAAAATACAAGGCGTTTGAATTTCTGTAGATGCGGGGATGATTAAAGAATTGGAGCCGTGGAAACAGGAGGTGGATGCGGTGGGCAAAGAGGTGTTGGGTAGGTCCAAGGTGACGCTGAACCGGTCCTTTTGCTACGAGCGCGAGTGCAACATGGGCAGCTGGGCCTGTGACGGCTTCTTGGAGAGCGTGAGTAGACGGACGTGGCAGGAAAGAAACTATTGGACAAACAAATCTAAGGCCTTCGCTCATTATGACTTCTTGTTACCGAGTCGAGTGCTTCGACGACAATTGCCCGCCGTTCATGAATGCCGTATAAAATTTATTTTCAGCCCCAGAAAAGCGGGTATCAAATGAAAGGCTTTGAAGTGTAGGGCACTATCAACCTTGCAACATTGCTCTAAATTGAATATGGCTGCCATTAAAAATGACGGATAAAATATCGAATCCAACCCCAGTAATATGGGTATGAAATGAAAGGGGTTAAGAGTAGAGTATAATGAACCTAATAACAATGTCCTAAATTCAACATAACCGCCGCTCAAAAATGGTGGATAAAATTGGGCCACGCGGCACAGCCCTCAGTTTTTTGTGTTTCCAAATGACAAAAGTTAGTTTGTAGTACTAATTTTATGCCGGTTTACAGAAGAAGAGCCTCGGCGAAGGTGCGGGTTCGTCCGTTCAAAACAAATTCGTTAAAACTTAATTTCTTCACCAGGTGATGCACAAGGCGACTGGCAGGGCGTGGCATCACGCACACGCCTGTCTCATCAACGCCGGTGGACTTCGCGCGCAAATAAACCCCGGAGGTTAGATATCTCATGCTGTAATGACAGATTATTAGAGAAATATATTATCTTTGAGAACAAGGAAGGGATGACGTACCTACAGTCCCCACTGAGGTCACCACGTACTAAGAAGTCCGTTTTGACGGCTGTGATCCCCATTTTATCCATCCGTTTCGGCATGACAGCTGTCAAAATGAGCTTCTTAGAACGTGGGGACTTGTGTGTAGATATAAAATTGGAAAAAGCACTGAGACCTTTAGTTAGATATAAAAAAAATCACTTGTTTTTTTTTGCTTCATCAAAATTCGGAACGGATCCAATATGTTAGTCAGTATAATTATATTAGACAGTTCAGACCATCGCACAGAGGGACACGCTCCATACAAGGGCGGTCATAAATAGTTAAAGTCCTGTTACTATCAATACATTGTATTATTTTAGTGACTTATAGTTGTAAAAGTGTTTTAGGAACATTAAAATGAAAGAAGTACATGTATTTACGGAATAAAAAACGTTTACTTCAGTAAAAAACAAATATAAACAATAACATACTTTTACCTAAATTTATCATGAACAAACACTTAAAAATTGGAATGTAAAACATATATTTTAAATAAAATAAGAGTCAAAACATTGATAACATTATTTAATTATAATAAAATAATAGAAATAAATAAATTAAAATTAATTAAATACAAAAAAAAACAAAACAACTAACAAAATACAAATAAATTATTCTTATTCTAACAATATTAAACATGTAACAATTCTATTACACTTTGTGACAGAGTATTTTTCTTTTTAGGGGGAAGTTTCCGAAGACTTGTAATATAAGGATCTGAATGTAATAATAGTCGTTGTGTTAAATCTTGATTGGTAACTTCACGTGACATTTTTCGAGTGTGACTTCGTCTATAAATTTTGATATACTTATTTGTCGCTTCAGCAGCTTCTTCGGAAAGTTCTCCTATAGATAACAATGCATAACTTATAATATCTGATCCATGTACGAGCACCTTGTGGACAGAAGCAGGAAGACTATACCACGGATATTCCTCGACCAGGCTGTATGCTGTTTGTAATGCATAGTCTTTAAACTTGCATTCATTAATTTTATGTCCAGAAGATAACGTTTGTAATATTACACAACAACGATCTATGAGATCCTTATTCAAACCTGTAATTTCAGCAGATACAGCTGATTCCAAAAAAAACTTCCTGGCCGTGTTTCCGTCGTTAGACGTCCCGCTTCCACCACTACGCGGCTTGTCAACTATTAAACCTAATCGTTCCCTAAACTGGGACTGTACATATTGTTTTTTATTTGATAACAATTGTTTATCACTATCTAGCCTAACTTGCCATTTTTTTATGTCTAATCTATATGAAAGATGAATAAAATATTCGAAGAAACGTATCCAAGAATGTAGTGGTGATAATCCAAATTGGTATCTACTCTCTATTACAGGTTTTTGTAAACATTCGTCTATTTTATTCATCTCTTTAGGGGTAGCATTACATATATAACATCTACTTGTAGATGTTTCACTTAAAGCACTACAAATTTTACCATCTACCATTGAAAGCTGCAACTTATGAGAAACGACCAATTCACGATTGTCGATCTGAATAAAAGTAGGTTGCAAACTTTCAATTTTATCCTTAAAATAAGCTTCCTCTTGCAAAGACACTGCTGTGCTTTCTTTCAAAAATTGAAATCGAATAGGACGGCAGTACCTAGTGGAAGAGGGTCGAGGATTTTTCCATAAAATTTTACAATTATCTTCAGCTAATTTTACAATAATTTGAAGGGGTACATAAGATGTTACAAACAAACTACTATCTTCTAAAGTTGAATCTGAAAAAAATTGTTTGTATTCACTATGTCCAGTGCTGCCATCGAATCCCCATTTCCCAAGTAAAGAGATATTAGACAAACAATCATCAGGAATCTGATCTAAGACCTCTTTTTGAGATTCAAGGATTCGAGAAGCTGTGTGATCAAAAAGACTTTGTAATTCAACTTCAGCTGAAGACTCGGAAACAGTTATATTAGAAGGGTAACATCTCTGTTTCGCTTTAGTAATTTGTTGGTAACATGGTAATACATTAGGAGAAATCTTACTATTAACAAAGTTTTTAATTAATAAATACTGTTGTTTTGTCAACTGAGCATCAGTCACAAGTGACAAGACATCATCAGTGCTAACTCTAGATATACACGAATCGAATGAACAGTCTGAAACATCAAGCAATGCACTCACAGTAGAATCATCAGACTTTGACAAATCAGCTACTCTCCGACGTTTAGTCCTTTTACTACATTGCGTAAAAGGTTTTCGAGGACGACCACGTGAATAGAATAGAATAGAATAGAATAGAATAACTTTATTTGACATAATAACAATGGTACTGAATGTTACATATTGTTCTTATATTATTTAATACAATCACTATCATATAAATTGTTGTTTCAATGTAACAGGTCGCAATGACAACTACCCTCCGCACTAGTTAAGAACTGTATTGCGGCGGCGTTTCAGACGGAGTACATTGCTTATTGTTTTTCACAAGTTGAATTTTTTCAATAACATTAAACCAATCGGAATTCTTATATAAAAGCTTGGTTTTATCCCTATTACATTTTTTCCAGAATCGAGCAATAGCTTTACATAAATTATTAACAATTTTCTCTAAATAATGAATATCAATGTTCTCAGCATCGTCGTTCAGAGTAGTCAACAAACTTTGTAGGACTTGACGACACTTTTCCGAGTCATTATCGGTATTGACAGTTAGCCATATTTCAAGAATATGCATTCTTGAAAACGAGCATATATATAAATTACCTAAAACAAAAAAAAAACGGTTAAAATTCAGTCACAAAACCTACACAAAGCACTAAGACTAAATAAACTAATTTCGTAGCAAATGCTACGAGATAATCTGGCAACCGTAGCACCCTTGTCATCGCCAAAAGGGCAGATAAGGGCAGCCAAGTTTTAATTTTCCTAAGATAAGAAAGTCTAAAGATTATGGTGCAATATACCTCCATAGTCGGAGCGAGTGGGAACATATTTAAAAGTTTATTCAAACTTTGAATATTAAAATATAATACTCCAAGAAAAGTCGCCTCGTAGCAATGACATACTAAAGAAAATATATACTAAGATACAATTAAAATAAAAATATTAATTATTACATACCCTGTTCTTGGATATCCATTTCAGAAAAAACTCACACAGCACTCACAGGTCCCGCAATGACAACAAATGACGTCACGCTTTTTAATGACTCACTGATAACAGTATTTACGATTGGCGATGCGCTCTCTTTGAATGCACAATAGATAATGAAGGCGCACTCTAATTACTGACCTATTTATAGTTTCAGAAGGTACCGCAACTATCCAATGTAACGACAAGGAATAAAATGTAAAACAAGAAAGCAGGTTTTTAAGATTTATGACCTATGGATGTCCCACAGTGCATCGGAACTAAAAGAATTTCATTATGGGGCGAAGTATAAATCGCGAAAAATTTTTTGTTTCAAACAAACGTTCAAGACATGGTCATAGCTCAGTTTTGTTAAGAGGAAACTAAGGTCAAGAGAATTCAAAAATAGGTATTTGTAAAATGTATTGCTGTCTCGCTCTGGCCCCGAACAACTGAACTGAGCAAGATAGAGACAACTGTAGCTCGGACCGAATATACCGTGTGGCTGACCTCAGCCGGGCCACAAAAAAAAAAGTGTGAAAAATAGATTGTTTGAGTAGGTCGCTATAATGTCTAGAGTTTGTCAGAGTTTGTCGGCAAATTTCAGAGTTTGTCGCCTGCGCGTTTCAGAGATCTGTGTGGCCCGGCTGGGGATACGTTACCCCAGCCGGGCCACACAGATCTCGAAAACGAAACGACCTAGTGAAAATCTGTTTGCTGATATAGGTAGGCGGCAGTTTGTCGGACAAGTTTGCGTTTTCATCGGGCTCGCGTTTAAGGGGGCTATGTGGCCCGGCTGGGGTAACGTTACCCCAGCCGGGCCACACAGATCTCCAATACCAAACGACATAGCGAAAATCTGTTTGCTGATATGGATAGGCGGCAGTTTGTCAGTTTGTCGAACAAGTTTCAGAGTTTGTCGATCCACCATTTCAGAGCTCACCTGCAATAAGTTGCTGCAACTGAGCTAGCTAGATCTCGAAAACAAAGCGACGTAGAGAAAAACTGTTTGCTGGAATAGTGAAGCGGTAGTCTGTCGGAGTTTGTCGAACAAGTTCCACAGTTTGAGACATGCGCATTTCCGAGATATGTGTGGCCCGGACGTTACCCCAGTCGGGCCACCTGGATCTCGAAAACGAAACGACCTAGCAAAAATCTGCTTACTGACAAAGATAGGCTGTAGTTTGTCGATACATTCTTCAAAGATTCAGAGTTTGTCGACACATCAATCCAAAGAACGAAAGAATTCTTTATTTGGGTAAATAGTTTAGGAGCCTGGAGTCCTAAATGTGCGAGGTTTCGTTATTTTTTATGTTTTATGTACTTACAATAAGAAGTTAATGTAAAATAGTTAATTAAATTCAGTGATGAAACAGTAACTGTTAATATTTAAATTTATGTAAATCCTCGATGAGTGATTGATATTTTTTAAATTTATTATTTAAGCAACATTTGGAATCTGATCTTCTTGTCTATCTATATAAGGTAATGTACAGTCGCGTACAACTTTCTTTAAAAAAGTAAGTTTTATGAGGTTTTGTTTGTTATACACTGTGTTTCATAAAAATCAATAAATAATCAATGCGTTATTTAAAACTAATTATTAAAATATGTTTACACGTAATGTCATTCAACCCAAAATTTTCATGTATTATATATCATAGTCATGTCTATGATATACATGAAAACCGTATATAACAAACAAAACCTCAAAAAACTTACTTTTTTAAAGAAAGTCCACATATCTCGGAAATGCGCATGTCTCAAACTGTGGAATTTATTCAACAAACTCCGACAAACTACCGCTTCACTATTCCAGCAAACAGTTTTTCTCTACGTCGCTTTGTTTTCGAGATCCAGCTAGCTCAGTTGCAGCAACTTTGCTGCAGGTGAGCTCTGAAATGGTGGATCGACAAACTCTGAAACTTGCCGACAAACTCTGACAAACTCTAGACATTATAGCTACCTACTCAAACAATCTATTTTTCACACTTTTTTTTTGTGGCCCGGCTGGGGTCAGCCACACGAAAATACCTATGAAAAGTACACAAAATTTACGTTTGTATAGTCCTCTGTTTTCCCCACAAAACTAGACCGATTTACTTTTTGCATTAAAAATTTAAAGAGTCTTTGGCTGTGTTTCTATATTTTGATATTTTTTTTTCATATAATCTCGTTAAATTTGTTTGCTGGATATTTGATTATAGCAAAAGTCAGGCCAATTTTTTTGGGGGTTTTGGAAGTTTAAGTCACGAATAATAATTAATTTAAAAAAGAAAAACATAGGAAAAACATGCTAATAGTGGCTTACTTAGCTATTGATTTTATTGAAAAAAAAAACTCTATTATTCAGAAAGGAAATAAGGGGACTACGTTTGTATGGAAAACTACTTGTACTATTTCCTCTAAAAAGAAAACTGTCCACGGCCAACAAACCTAATGTGCTTTAAGGGGCCACAGTACCTACTACTAGCGCCGCCATTCGTTTTCTATTAATTATGATGAATTAAAGACGTTTCTACAAAAAATAGAACAGTCAGGAACTCAATATATATATTTTAAATTTTTGGGAGCAATTCAGGCATAGATTTAAAGTATAGGAATAATCATAATCAAAATTATTGCTAAAAGTGGCCACTTTAAGCAATAATTATGATTTCGACTATTCTATACGGTTAATGTGTACAAAATACGTAACTAAAAATCTGAAGTATCTATATTGAGTTCCTGACTGTGCTATTTTTTGTAGAAACGTCTTTAATTTATCATAATTAATAAAAAGCGAATGGCGGCACTAGTAGTAGGTACTGTGCCCTCTTAATCTAAGAGTGCGATATATAAAATACTCATATAACCACCGCACCGCATCGCCTGAATATAGGAAAAGAGTACGCTACCCCATCCTCGTACCGTTTGAACCTCTTAAGAGGAAATCGTACAGTCCATTTTTCTAATCAAACGTAGTCCCCTGTTTCTTTCCTGGATAATGGCACTAGTTGCTCTATTTTTTCCGATACAATCAATGGATTTCAAACCTTCAAAAACCTAAAAAATCAACCTAATTTTCTGCTGTATTCAAACGTCCAGGAAACAAATTGATGAAAATTATATGAAAAAAGCAAAACACAGGAACACAGAAAAAGCCTTGCTTTAATTATAAACGCAAAAAGTAATTAAATCGGTCAAATTTTCGCGGAGAAAACAGGAGACTACGAAACGTATATTTTGTGTACATTTCATATTTATTTTCGGTCCCAGCTGCAGTTTTATTTTTATTTTTATTTTATTTGGAAAGGGAAACAAACAGCTTGATATAGAGCATATGAGTGAAAAATAATGGGTCGAGTGAAAAACATAGGCCAATACAGTTTCCACTAAAAATTAATACTAAACAGTTGAGCAAACACTAAATTATAACAAATTCTTTCTAAATAGAACTTATGAAATCGACGTACATGATATGTCGTTATTATAACAGCTTATTATTTAATGACATTAATTAACATTGGCAGCTGGAGAACGATGATTACAAATACACTTTTTAAAGTTATGGAGACTAAGAGAAAAAATATCAAATTGTTGATAACACTCATCATATGAATAACAAGATCTTACAGAAAAACGGTTCTTGGCGTAGTTAGTGCGACAGAATGGTGGAGCAAATGTTTTTGTGGATCTCAAACAAGACCTTTTGCATTTCAGACATATTTTACTAGTAAGATAAATCGAATCTACCGCAGTTGTCCCCATCGCGCTCAGTTCAGTTGTTCGGACACAGCGCGACGGCAATACATTTTAAAAATACCTATTTTTGAATTCTCTTGAGCTTGTCGTTTCCTCTTAACGCTACTATTTAGTGGAAAATCACCGTTAATGGCAAAACGCAGTTACAGAGATATGTTCGTGGGGTGACAAATTTAGATTAGACGTGTCGCCGCTCTCTTTCTTCCCGTGGATGTCGTAAGAGCCGACCAAGGGAGTTTATCGCAAACAAAACCATAAACCAGCCCGTCTGACCAGTGTGGTGTAGTTTGTCAATTCCCTTCTAGTTGAGGAGATACTCGTATATGGCTTGAAGCGTCATGGGTAAGATGCGTGAGTACAGTGCGACACACAAGAGTAGAAATAATTTGCAGGCGTCACTAACATTTTAATTAGTATGACATTCTTCTTTAAATTTATAAAACCTTATAGGCAATTCCTCTGTTACCACCACGGATGACTTTGTTTTGATTATTCATACATTCAATATTTAGAAGCACCAACAATACTGACAAGCACCGATGTAAAGCTGGACATTGACGATCAGTTTTTCGCGTCAGTCTAGATGTAAAACTGTGGCGTCACTCCAATGGTTTTATGCCAACTAGATTTGCCCATTCACGGGCGTCACTCCGGCTCTTCAGTTTTCGACCGGCCGGGCTGTTTAAAGAACGTGTACTACCTATTTGTGTCGAGAAAAAAGTGGATTCTGATTCTGAAGAAACATAAATTCTTACTGCGGTTACTCTTTGTTGCCAAATACTTACCTAAAAGCAAAAAAGAAAGCAATGGATGAAGGAATGACTTAAAAAAAGAAATCAATTAACTCACGTCAATTAAAATAGGAAGCAATTCATCTAGAGCTTTTTGTCGATGCTGTTTTGTTTTATAATTTTTGTCCGATACTTTCCACAAACATTCAGAATTTTTATATTTTTCAATAAATTCTGTCATTATGACACGTCTAGAGGACAGCGACGCCGTCATTGTATCAACAAAATACCATACACAGCAGCACAGCACGCTAAATCACCGCGCGGCGCGGGCGCTGCGCACGAACTGACGCGATTGGCATGACGATCACACACTCACGTTCAGTTTGGCGCGACGCGCCGGGTTGGATTTATGGTAGCCCCGGAAATTTCGTGCAGCGTCGTCAGTTAAAACTCTGGAGTGATGATTCGACACTCACGATCAAATTTAGGATGGATGTCAGTTCAACTGACGCGCAAAACTGATCGTCAATGTCCAGCTTTACACTGCAAATAATTTAAGGTGACCTGACCATAGATTATAAATTAACACGTTGATCACTATGACACGTTTTGCCAAAAATGAAGATGTTAGCTCCAAAGAATAGGTAGCCCACTTTTTATGTCCGACTAACTATATAATTATGTATAATTATCTTACTGTAGACGTAACGACAGAAGCACTGCTGATGGCAATGCCATTCGAGAACTACGTGCAAATATTTGATCTGAAGGGCGAGTACCTGCTGCAAGCGCTTGAGACCTCAGTGGGAACTACGCAGCAAACGCCGGGGAAATTCCACAGCCGACGGATGTTGCAGGTTGGCGGTGAGTGAAATTAATGTGAAAAATTTGGGAAAACAAAGGACAATGTCGAAAATCGCCCCATGACCAACAAAGTTTTGATTTACGTCATAATTATGCATATTTTATAACACTCATAACAAATATGTGTATTCGACGGACAAATCAAAAATAATAAAAGTACTTTCAGAAAAAAAATCCAAATGAAGTTTATTATTACCTTTGCTCGGCTGAATAGAACTGACTAAATTTTATGTAGGTATGGACATTTATTTATTTGTATAATAACTTCTTTCACAATTTACAGCGTAAATTGAATTAAAACATACGTCAATTGACTACTCACGCGCTGTCGCTTGTTAGTTCGTTGTGTTTTTGACTTGCTTTATAATTTCGAGATTTCTTGTTCTTTACTACGTGGCTATAATAACGTTCTGTGATTGATTGCAATAATTATTATTTTAATATTGTAGAGGTATGGACTATGTGTATTGCTCTAACGAAATAAAGTGTTACTTCAACTAACCTCAAAATCCGATTCATCTATCTATACTATATAAAGCTCGATTTGTAAGCAGCTTGTCCGTAGTAATTAATGTGGACGTGCATTATTTACTAATGTCTAATTATACGAAAATCATTTTTCTCTGCTGTTGGTATTGGGGCGAACAATGTATGGACGCAATGTCCTTTGTAAACAATGATTTAGTGAGAAAACAATAAACCTCACGATTTTCTTTCCTGTTTTTCAAATGAAGGTTCTTCTAATTTCCCAATAGGTAAGTATAGTCAACATTTATCTTCTACTTGTTTATGCAGTGTTCGTGCCTTGTCCTTGTTGCACAAACACATTGATATACTCGAGTAACTTGATGAATGAGAATACCTTGATGATTCCAAAATACGTTTATTTATACTTGTTTACAAATAGATAGTAGGTTGCGAATGGTCGCACGACTTCTTGCTAAGTGATGTAGTTTACGTGCGATATACAAAATTATGCTGACCCTAATGAAATGGCAATGTACGCTGCAATACCGTACATGCAGAAATTTTGACTATTTTTGGGGTGTATGCGCATAAATAATGTTTCCTTGCAATTAGTATTTGGTTTATTTTTGACGTCAGTAAGTATCAGTAAAGAAGCTTATGTCCAATAAAGATGTATGAATTTTGAATGACCTTATAATGAGGTCTCGTGACGTAAACATCATTTTTTTATATCGCCACTCTATAATTTTTAGGTAGGCAGCCAATTCGTATTACAGCTTGGCAAAGAAGTCTTGAAATGAAACTGAATTATTTTATATGGCAATAGGTCCATTCCTCTATACAGAAGATTTAATGTATACATATTAATTTATAACGCTTTAATTAATATTTTCTACAAAAGTTATTACCGTCTATCGTCATATACCAATTAGCGTGCTACGCGATTGGTCACATATAATTATCGCGTTAATTGACGACGCACGTTAAGATGCAGGTGGAGCATTATACAGATGTATTATTTTCTTCTTTAAAGGAATTCGCGTCGTATACAACGTATCGCAGCCGGTTGGGTCCCGGGTTGTGTCGGCGCGAGTCCGCTGCATCGACTGCGACGTACCGCGGTACGAGCCGCTCGACCCCAGCGCCACCTACCGCGTCATCACGCAGAGCTACATTGACGACGGCGGCAGCGGTTACACGGTGAGTATTACCAGGACTGTCATATACCGCGGTTACAAGGTCAGCGATGCATCGACTGCGACGTACCGCGGTACGAGCCGCTCGACCCCAGCGCCACCTACCGCGTCATCACGCAGAGCTACATTGACGACGGCGGCAGCGGTTACACGGTGAGTATTACCAGGACTGTCATATACCGCGGTTACAAGGTCAGCGATGCATCGACTGCGACGTACCGCGGTACGAGCCGCTCGACCCCAGCGCCACCTACCGCGTCATCACGCAGAGCTACATTGACGACGGCGGCAGCGGTTACACGGTGAGTATTACCAGGACTGTCATATACCGCGGTTACAAGGTCAGCGATGCATCGACTGCGACGTACCGCGGTACGAGCCGCTCGATCCCAGCGTCATAACGAAAAGTTACATTGGCAGCGGCGGCGGCGGCAATTACACGGTGAGTACTACCTAGACTGTGACATAATGCGGTTACAAGGTCAGCGCTGCGTCCACTGCGATTAGAGGGGTACGAGCCGTTCGACCCGTACCACGGTACGTACGTCCAATAAAAATTACCTCAACTTGAGGACAAAGAAATCAAACAGTACCTACTGCATAGTGGGACAATGTATCTATGGTATTTGAGGTACTTTCCTTTCAAATGGCATTGCAGTGGTATGCCCTGCATAGAGCTTTTTAAGCAAAGTTGATGTAATGACAATTAATCAAAGTTACTTATTTTAGATCCTGTCGGAGCATCGGGAGAATCTCGAAACGTTGGAGGTTGATTACGTCATTCTGCAACAATACATGAGGAGGCAGCAGATCGTCATGAAAGACCTGGACGGAAGGATCCAAATCCTTTGGTGACACGCTCTCTTACACAAACGTCATTTAATCAACATCGTCTTTATTCGTTTCATACAAATAAATGAACCTAGTTTAAGATTAAACTAAGATAGTTATAAAAATCACAAGAAAATAAATTATTATGTAAAATAAATTCAATAAATGTTTTACATTAATATTACAAATTATTTATATTACAATTTTCCTGCAATAAACGAAATGTACAAAATAAATTTGGTTTCGTTCAAATAAACATAAGTCGTTCAAATAAACATAATGACTGGCAAAAGATCTATCAATAAACAAACAAAATGTATAACAACGTCAAACTATTCAATTACAAATATGAAATAAATCTCATAAATATCAGCAACACGAGAATAGTTAAACTATCAACAGTCATAAAAAATAAGACACCTACAACGTAATTAGCTATTTGTCATAATAAGTAACCATTCATATGTATAGCCAGTACACCTGAACTATACAGGATGGATTTTTGAGATGGGATTTAAAGGGCAGGTACATTAACTGTTATAGTTACAAAAAAACATTGTTAGGTAACCATCCATAACTTTTTAAGATATTCTGATCTGCATTCACAGATTTTGGAAAAAAGTTACAGTCAACAAAAAAAAATGCTGAAATAGCAAAATAAAAATGTTTAATGCCTATCGATCCTATTTCATGTAGGAATCAAAAGACTCTATGGGACCATTTAAGGTATGAGTACTAGAAATGACAGAAATCGCCAAAAACTTTTCCCATGCATTTTGTATGGAAAATCCTCAACTCCTCTTTCATACGGTGATCTCTCTACGAATCCTATTTTTACTTTTAAGGGAAACTGTTAAGTTTATTTTCAACAAGATAGCGCTCCACCACATAACAGCCGGCGTACGCGTTCCGATTTGAACAGGACACAGTGGATAGGGACACATGGTCCAATAAAGTGGCCACCTTGCAACCCCAATCTAACGCCACTAGATTTTTTTATGGGGTTACCTAAAAAAAGAAATCTACAAAAAGAAATACGACAGTGTTCAGGAACTGAAAGATGCATTGACGAGGACTTTAAATAACATCCATCCAAGAAAATTATTAGCTGCTACGTCCTCAGTACAAAAGCGAGTAAACTTATGTATTCGTGAAGACGGCGGACATTTTGAGCAATTTATTTCATAGATAGATTAGATATTTTTGCGTTTGTTTAAAAATACATGTTTAAATGATTTAATGTAGTATTTATTTAAATTACAGATTCCCTTAAAAGTAAGAAATAGGATTCGTAGAGAGATCACCGTATGAAATAGGAGTTGAGGATTTTCCGTGCAAAATGTATGGGAAAAGTTTTTGGCGATTTCTGTCATTTCTAGTACTCATACCTTAAATGGTCCCATAGTCTTTTGATCCCTACATGAAATAGGATCGATAGGCATAAAAAATTTTTTTTGCTATCTCAGCATTTTCTTGTTGACTGTAACTTTTTTCCAAAATCTGTGAATGCAGATCAGAATATCTTAAAAAGTTATGCCTAACAATGTTTTCTTGTAACTATAACGGTTAATGTACCTGCCCTTTAAATCCCATCTCAAAAATCCATCCTGTATACAGCGTGGCAAAAAAGAGTTTGGAAAAAATTAGGGCGCCACTATGCAGCTTCGCACAAGAAACAACAAAATAAAGGCAAAATTTAAAAAAAGTAATTTTAAAAATGACAATTGGAAAAATTAGGTAGCAATAGCCTCATTAATGCATCATCTAACCGTGAATCTAGTTTTACCACTGAAATCGCTATTCAGTTCCACTCTCTTTTATGCCAAACTATAATGTAGCGTTTTGATTACAAGCGTTTACAAATACGTTCGTTTTTTGTCCTTATTTCATTGAAAGTTACATGTTGGTTGGGCTTTGGTTGGGCCATCTTGTTCCCCTACGTATGAAAAAATGTTTTTTATATGCAGCGTTTACGACAAACACATCAATGAAGGATCTTAATGTCCAACAATTGTACTTAGGTGTCTGACAGTATCTAAGCGAAAAGATTTTGCACATTTGTGTAAAAACAGCCTTCAAATAAATCTACACGTACGTACCTAGACATAATTATTGAATATATAGAGTAAAATACAACCATCGCTTGAAATAGCACAAATACCACGAGGTAATAAATATGATAGGATATTAACTTATTTAATATTACATAAAAAATCACAATATATTAATAGCAAGGTTAATAATATACGCTACAATTTTAATTTATTTTCCATAAATTCGTACAATCGCCTAAGCATTTACTTCAGCGACTACTATCATACTCCCCGGTTTCAGTGTTGGATATTCACAGTAAAATTGAGAAATCGAATTTATTATTTATTACAGATTCGAAGAAGCCGCTGATAAAAGAAAGTAAAATTATAAGAAGAGTAGGTATGTTCTTTTGAAAACTTAAAATTTAACCCAAACGAACCTTACCTGTTTTAGTATATGTGACAGGCAGTGACGAGGCAATAGACCAGCGAGCTGGGAGATAACCCAAATCTCCCTTTTTAGAGGAGGCCAATGCCTAACTGTGCATATTGTGGTCGGGATAATGATAATAATGAGTTAAATATTTTCGGTGACTTATAGAAAAGATAATATGCGTAGTTCTTATAGTTAAAGAATCTGTAGGAAATTTAAACAAACTAAATTATTCCACTGTATTATTTGCCACCATGTCACCTACGTGACCAAAATGCACGTGATTTTATTTTCCTGGACTATCTTACTCAGTAATTTATTAAAATAAAGTTTTTTTTTGCACTCACATTATTTTGCTCAAAGTTTCTTTAAGAATCTGTGTTATGCCTACTAGATACAGTGCCACATAACAGTACAGAACGACTTATAATGTAACAAAATGTTTTGAATCATGGCAACACTTGCCACAAGTAAGGAAGTTGTCAATTATTTTTTTTAATATTTAGGACCACTTTTACACCATATAATATATGGTTTAAAAGTGGTCCTAAATATAAAAAAATATAATCATGTGTGATGGCATCAGTGAACCAGACATCCTCCGCTAAAACAGCATTAGTGATTAGAAATTCAACACAGATACCGGGGTATTATTTTTAAAATCTAAGCGATGTAAAAACCATTTCACAATAATTTTCCTACGACATTGCTATAAAATGTTGTACATGTATCAAATTATTTGTTCCGGATTCGTTCTGTTCCTGACCCGCCGATCCGTAAAATGAATGAATAAAGTAAAATATTCTTCCCAACACATAGCTTACTACTTTAAGCTTGGTTGCGTATTATTAAGCTGAACACACATATCGGTACGCGTCGTACGCGCCGCATTATAAGACGTCATTCTGGATGCGTTCTTTAATACCCAGATACCTATCTGCATTTTTGAAATTCGGCGCGTACGGTGCGGGTTAAATGTGCGAGAATTCATACAATTTCATACAACGAATTCCAAAAATGCGGCGAATACGTCGCGTGGGGCGCAGACATAACATATGTGCGTTCAGCTTAAGACGTCATCAAAGAGTCACTTTGACGGCATTTGCCATATTTATGACCACGTGACGTATATAATTAGGATGTTGCTATTACAATTTATAACATTCACAACGAATCATGAATGCTAAGAGTCAAAAGCATGACGAATCTGCAACAAATCTATTAAATGAACAGCAATACAGTATTTTGTATTGGTCATTACAAAAGAGGCATTAGCCATTAAAGCCTAGATCTAGACAAAAGCCTGAGATGATACAAGGGGCAAACTTATCAACAGGTAGTCATATCTAAACACGCCCGCCTTCTCCCTTTTCCGCACAGCTGTAGTCAATAATAGTATTTATCTAGATCTGTTGTTTACGAGCTTCAGTTCTTTATTATTAAACTGGAATTGTCATAGTGCAATATTCAATTAGCATTGCGGCACTTTCACTTTGGGAACAGGAATTATGGGAAGCTGCGTCTTAAATTCGTCTATGTTCATGATAAATTGCCCGTTGGCCTGTGCCTGGTCGCCTTCCGGCGGCGAACCGTCCAAATACGTCAATTTGAAGTTCTCCTGCGCAGGATCTGTGGCGTTCCCGCTGACCACCTTATGGCCCTCAACCTATAAAACGGTTTAAATTATTTTCGATTGAGATTTTCCTTATTGATGGTGTAAGTTCTATTGTTGCCGTCCCAAAGCTATCGTATCAAATGTCTCGAGCCATCTTGCTCAAATGTTATAAAATTATAAAACTATCTATATACAAAAATTATATTTTCCCGTGTATTCTTTCTTTTAATATTTTCTACGGTGCCCTGGAAGAGATTTCTGGGCAGCAATACGGTCGCCTACTGCTTTTTATTAGTTATTTGCCATGTTATACTGCTTACCACACACAATTTAAGTCAACTGATAAGTGTCACCGTACCCATACAACCCATGTTGTCAACGTTCATTAATACTCGTACTTACTTAATTGAATATAAAATCTTTAAAACGTTTGCTCTGCTTGTTTGACTAATGTTAAATTAAACAAGGCTAATTAATTGACTAATGACATTGTCTGGAGTTTTGCGAAATGACTGTGTGAAAACAGTGCAAATAATCATCATATTCAATTCGGACCGCGGCATTTGCACTAATCCTAATTAGAAATGTTTGCGAATTTCCGACCACGGCGTATGAGAAAAATACTACATAAAGATTTAATTACTGTCTACATTACCTTGATTAAGGTTAGAAGATTTCAATCGGCAGTAGATAGAACTTGTCGCTACTTTATATGGACAGATAGTTTACCTGGACAGACAGTTTCCTGAATTGTGACTGGTCACCCGAAGGGAGGTAGTGATTCACCCAGTTCCGTAGTTCGCTCATTTTGATGTCCTCAATGGCTTCCGCCTATAAATAGCAAGGTAACAATTTTTAGCAAGACTACGCCACCCATCAAAAATAAGTTTCAATAAATAAAGAGGGTTACTTTTCGAACGTAAGGCACATTTATTTTCGCACCACCTGCACAAAAATGACATCTTCTGAGTCATAAAGTAAGTCATTGAAAGGCTCTAAAAACAGGAATTGAATATTGTACTGAACTCCCTTCTTTCCCTAGGGATCGAATTAACTTGTATTTGGAACACAAAAACACAAACATACGCTCAAAAATCCGTGAAGACACTAAAATATAATAAAATTAAACGAAAATCTAATCTCACCGTGTTCTATACACTTGTTGATTTTATTTTTTCAAGTTAAAATAGCAAACGGATTTAAGCACATACAGTCACGTTTTTTTTCAATACAGAAGTTTTTGGAGTTTTTGGACTTTTTGGGGGTAATATAATAATTTATGATTTAATATTAAATTAATATGATTTTAAAGAAATGCTGTATTTCTTTCGTGTTTGTTTCTATTTTTTCGCAGGTGGTGCGAAAAGTAGAGTATTTTTCTCGGGGCTAAAGCAGTCTTAGTCTTGGGTGAGCTTAAATCCCCCGTTACACTCAGAACTATTATTCAAGCATAGAGTCCTTCATTACGCTCGCGATTCGACTCTACACCCGTGACATAAGACGCTGTTTTATCCCCTTGGTTAATAAATATCTATTCTGTAGGCTGTTCAGAATACATCGGGTACATTATAACCTCGTTCATAAAAATACGCTGGGGAAATACGAAAAAAACCAGAATACTACTTATCATATTTAAGCGTCCAAAAATAAGCAAAGGCGTTACTTTTTAAAAAATGTTTTAAAATACATGTTGTTTTAAACTATTATTATTACCGGATGATCTGTCATACTGATACTTAGATTATATTTTTCTAATTTGGCTACATACATAAGCTGTAGAAATAATAAGAAAATTACCTCCATAAACAGACGATGGAATTGATATTCCATACTCACGATCTCTCGCCAATTTTTATCGACCTGAAATCGACAAGTTTCGAAGTCATTTTTGGCGTACGTTGTACATTTTTTAAAACTACTTACGCAAAGGAGGGTTATTTATGTTACGAATTGATAAAATACAATCAAAAAAATATAAATTTCTTTTTTTTTCCGAGGACCTCTTGCAGTGTACGGCGTTCAATCTCCCTCGTGAGGTGTCTGTACGCTAGTGTGTACGGTGGGACACTTTCCGCATGTGGCAGTTGTACGCCAAAGTGTACGGTCATAGCTTTCACATGTGGCGGCTGTATGCCAATGTGAACAGTGTCACACCCCCGTACGTGGCGGCACTTTTCACCCCTTTGGCTTGATAGGCAAACTTTTTAGACTAACCTAGTAACGTTCACGGCGGCAAGCGTGACTAACTCGGTAATTCCTAAAAAGGGGGAGTTTAAGTGTGCCGCGTGCGGGCAACACCGGATTACCATAGGGCCCAAGTGGGCCCGGGCCTATAGCGGCAATTTTTAGGGGCGGCAAAGCGGTAAAAAAACTGGAATATGGAAAATATTATTATTTCAGATGGTAGCCGCCATTTTGATACAATAACATTTGTGATCTACCTATCAGTATCTACAATTTGATACCCCAACCAACATTATTATTTTGAGTTTTTGATGTTGCGTTTCGTCATTACCACTTTTTTGCACAATTTTTGTTTGTAGTATAAATAGTATTGTATGCAATGGGGGGGGGGGGGGGGGGGGGGGGGCATTTTGGGCCCATAGGCGTAAAATATGTAAATCCAGCCTTGCGTGAGGGACATGTGTCTCTAACGTGTACAGATTCAATAGCGCCCAAGTTGGCAGCTGGGTTGTTACTGGGATGCAAAAATTTTGACATCCGCGGATGCGAATTATAACAGGTTCGCATCCGTCGATGCGGATTTCAGAGTAAGAGCTCCGCATTACGATGCGAATGCGGATACAGATGTGTGAATTAACGCGAATAATCCGCATTCGCGGATGCGAATATCCGTAACACCGTAGGTCGGCAGGGCAGCCCTAGTCGCACGTACGTACCTCCTCCTTGAGCTCGTAGTCGGCGGAGTGCTTGAGGTGCGCGAGCGAGGCGCGCGCCGCGCGCAGCTCACGCTCGCTGAGCCGCCGCATGTCGCGACGGAACTTCCGCAGGAACGCCTCGATGCGCGAGTCCACGTGCTGCACGCTGCGACGACCGAACAACTCTCAAATGGGACGAACCCGTTTCGATGCAACGGCGGAATAGTACAGAGAATAAAGACGCTGTACTAAACATTAGGGGAATGCTGGATTTTTGCATGAACCTTCCTTTTTTGTGGTCCCAAACAAAATCCCAAAAGTCCCCATTGATGCGTGTGCCGCTAAAAATGTTACTCGGGGTCAAAGGTCACAAATAACAGTTTTTCGCGAATATCTCGTTAACGGTCACAGTTATTTAAAAAATAGTAGTTATCAAATTTGTTGCTTATGAAATTGCCTACAAAAAACATATCATTACTTTTAAGGCCAACAGTTTTCGAAAAAAAATAATATTTAAAAAGTTTTAATCTAACCTCTACCTCAAAGGTGGTGTACTCTACCTCAAAGGAGTGCACGTTTTATGAGAAACATAAACATTAAAACTTTTTAAATAATTTTTTTTCGAAAACTCTAGACTTACAAAAAAATAATATGTTTTTGTAGACAATTTCATAAGCTATAAAAAGAAAAATGGCAGAATAATATCCGAAAGAATCATTTAGCGTCCACAAATTCTAACATTACAAATGTGCTTAAAATGATTTCTTATGATTTATCCAAGAAACAAATAAACATGATGGAGTCCGGAAAAAAAGTTACATTTTTAAGTACGAAAAATGACTAAAAGTTGGTTATGAGTTCCTTCGACAATAACTGAGGTCCGATTTGCCGCTTACCTGTCAATGCCTGTTCGAATTAGTATTGCGTTGAAAGTAATAAGTGTTACAGATCTGTCATGTCAGCGATTACGCGTTACAGCAATATCACTGTAACGTGGAAAATTATTATATGATGGCGATAACTTAAGTCGCAGCTAGCGTGAGCGCGCTCACAATTGATCCGAGACGCGAAATATCAATTCGGACCGCATTGTCTATTTGACATTTGACATGACAGCGTTCTCGCTCGTTCCGTCTGAACCACAGACTAATTAGAGAATATAATTACAAAAGAATATTTAGAAAAAAATAATAAAAATTCGGAAAGTTCATGAATTTTCCGGGAGAAAATTTCTATGATTTTTCAAATTCAAAATTTAAATGTTTATGTCTATTTCAATTTAGAATCATGGTCTGAACTCACTGTTAAAAAAACGGGACACCGTCACTTACACCCGGTATACTAAGATAGGTTTGTACGGAACCTTCGGTGCGCGAGTCCAACTCACGCTTGGACAGTTTTTTTTTAAATTGAAATTAATTCAAAAATCAAATCCAACCAAACTACTTTCAGGGTGTGCGTTATTTCTGTTACACATCTATACTATACTAATATTATAAAGCTGAAGAGTTTGTTTGTTTGCTTGAACGCGCTAATCTCTGGAACTAGGTACTGATTCAAATTGAAAAATTATTTTGTGTTGGATAGTCCATTTATCGAGGTAGGCTTTAGGCTATATAAGATAACGTTACGATGAATAGGAGCTGAGCATCAATGAAAAATGTTTCAAAAACGGGAAGAAATAGTATTGCGAAACGTAGTTCGCGGGCACAGCTAGTTGTACAGTTAGTTCCCATTCAAGCTTTACACTTACACTACGAAAACCGCCGCTGTTACGAGCGACATAAGAACGATCCAAAGGTCAAACAGTATAGCTTGACAAGGAGCTTACTGTACGAGTATATATAAAAAAACTATATTAAATAAAGCAAATGATTGTAAGCGAGCCAGTGTCTTACGAAAACTTGTCCGCTTGCGTGTTGACGGTGATGGAGAACCCCAGGACGCCGAAGGTGTACCGCATCATGCTGAACACGCTGTAGCCGAGCTGCTCCTTGGTGCGCAGCATATCGAACACTGGCTCCTCCATCAGCATCTGAAAATGTCACATTTCAAAGAGATCTGCCCCCCTCTCTCTGTAACGTGGTGAGGTTCAGCGACGCAGTGGTGCAGTGACTAGGGAGTTGAATGAAGCACCAATGTATTTTCCGTCACAATTAGTAGAAATAAAAGGAAAAGGCACTCTGTAAAAATATAACAACTATTGTAAAACTATGGATAACAATCATAATTATAAAAACTTACCAGAATAATACAAGACTAACACATAATAAGTGCCTTGAATTTTATTGATTAGAACATGTCGACTGCGTTTGATTATCAATTTTTAGGTAAGTATTATTTCAATAATATTTATATTAAACTAGTCGGCCCGGCAGACGTTGTCCTGCCCGATTACAGCGCCACCTACCGGGTCCAATTAAATTACGTATAAACCTTCCTTGAACCTATTCAAATACACACAGAAAATTTCGTAAGAATCTGTCGAGCCGTTTCAGAGTTTTTGCGAGACAAACACACAGCGTTACATTTTTATATATAAGAAGAAGAAGATTAAATTGTGGAATCGCGACTTTCATGCGCCTTGATGCCCGCAATTGAGTGACGGAAGAACATAATGTCATTGAGACAAAATCATTAAGTTTAAAATGCAGTCAAGTTAGGCGGGAATGCAACGAGTTGCTATATCTAGAGTAGCAATAGCACCTCGTTACATTACATATTAAGAGGATTGTGAAGCTGTAAATTTTCATACAAAAAGCGATAACGCTTTTCTCCCTCTTTACACAATCTAATTTTCATAATAATTTGATGCGCCGCAATAAAAGGTGATAGGTATAGATTCCGTGATTTGATTTGTTTTCCGACAGTTATGATGAATAAGAGGTAGACATGTCTAAGTAATGCGCCTAATATCACAAATGAGATATCTCTCGAATGCGTGATGTTACATTACGCATCACTCCGAAAAATCAAACATCAATCCAAACGTCACTTGAAATAATATTGCCCGAGCGCTAGCGATAGCGAGCCACCGACCGAAGTGCGCGTAGATTCAATAGATTGACGCGTCGACACGAAAGGTAATGTGTGAATATTGTGATGGTGTGATGTTTGCTATGCAATCATTTTCATTACTATCCCGCTCGCTTTCGCACTCAGTGCTCGGCACAAAAAACAGCGCGAAATAGATCGACGCGCCGATATGCGACGCCCTAGAAACCAAATACACGCACTGCGTAATGTAGGTGACAGCTGTAATATTGTTTATGTGGTAAATAATCGATATTTGAATAGGTTTAAAAACGATTATACACTCTATGGTACAGTATAATCGCTTTGTGGCGACTATCGCTTGTAAGTTCTATGAGGCTAATAATCATAAATCGCATAGATTCAAAAACGATTGCAGGCTTTATGTGTACAGTATAATAGCTTTTAAGCTGTTAGATTGTGGCGACTATCGATTCTAAGTTAAACGAGGTATTAATCAACAATCGAATAGATGCGAAAACACTATATGCCAGCGCGATTATCCCGTGACCACGAATGCTGAAAAGCGGTCGAAACGTCGAGCTAAAAGTTAAAATTTTCAAACCAAATAAACACAAGTAAATCCAGAAAGTTTTGTTTCATTATATGTACTATCGAGGACACTGGCACCTTACCAGTCCTACGTCGAAAGTAGCTTGCACACTGCACGATGACAATCGCGTCAGACCACGCCCCGCTCCATTCATTCACCAATAGTAAAGCGTAAAGCAGACTGACACTAAGAGCGATTTCAATGAAACCAGATGTCTGTCTATGATTGGCCGTAGTAAATCGTAGTAAAAATTCGTAGCCAATCAGGGATAGGTATGGGTCGTGTGGGCGTGTCCGATGCGATCCGCTTTCAAACGAATATTTCTACAAAGTGGTAAGGCACGAGAGACCTCGATAGTACGTACGTAGTTATTGATAATACTATACCATTAGTATCTCCAGTGTTGCGGTGTCTCTAGTGGTGGCGGGCTTGGCCTGATAGTAGTTGGTTACGATGCTATTGGTTGACTGAGAGTTGAGGCTCATCACCCGCACTTTCCTCTCGCCTAGAGGCAGTTCGCGCACTCGCCACTGCAAACCACGCAATTTGTTACGATGTGATTTTCTTTTCGATAGGGCAGTTTGTCTCACGTTCGCATCAATTCTTCGACAGTGAAGAAGTGATTATGGTGAGAAACTTAGGTAAGGCAAGAATTAAAGTAAGAAAGAAAACAACTGACCATCAATAAAACCGAGCCAAATAACCTCTGCTTCATTATGAATTGAACCCCAGAAGTCCGGATGAGAACCAAGTGGCTATTTACCACAGAGAGGCTGTAAACTTACTGTCACTCACTGAAGATTACAAAGTATATAATCGTCATACATATGCTCAGGCCTATATTTATACACTGTAACGAAACCCAATGGGCTCACCTGGGGCAAATCCTCTGGTGGCACATCTTCGTATCCGATATTGTCTTTCACTTTCTCAGCAATCCTTATTGCTTCGTACCACGGAATGTTGCCTTGTATCAAAACCTTAAAAACAAGGTGAGTGTTATTAAATACATTATTATCATTGCTAAGAACACGAAAAAAGAAAAACAAACGAGAATTTCTAAAAAAAACGACAGAAGCACCAATTTGTTTCGTTGTGTGAGATGTTTTCTCCAGCTGGAATAGATCGATAAAACACGCGCCCACCATTCTCTTATACGTCATCATACGCATTTTTGCACGTGTTTAAAATAACTCAAATAGTGCCTAATTGGCTAAGTTTGCTACAAAAGTTGAAAAGGTAAACAATCCCACATGCCAAATAGCGCATTGACGTATACAGGATCATTTTTAATGAATCAACAACCTCCCAGGAGCTGATTCTAGTGCTCAGATGCAACAACTTTTTGTATAGGACCGACATCGAAATCGCAAAAAAATCCACTTTCCCATACTAAAGTCTCGATCAGCTAACCTAGTTTGTATGGAGAAGTGGTTTTTTTAAAGATATCGATGTTGATGATGATCCTATACAAAAAGTTGCTGCATCTGAGCACTAGAATCAGCCCCTGGGAGGTTGTTGATTCATTAAAAATGACCCTGTATAAACTAGACAAGCTGTTGCGAACAAAAATTGTGTCTCGACGCGGGGCAGCGCTGGGTGAGGCGTGACGAGTAGCGTACTCGCTCGCTCGTATGAGAGTAAAAGAGAGCAAAACTAAGGACAAACGTTCAAAGTCAAGGCGGTCGAGCGTAGATCGCAGTTCGGAAACCATTTTCATTTGTTTTAATCAAGATAATATATAATTACTCAGTAATACAAACCTTAAATACAAAACCAATATTCATACGTAGTAACAACATTGTTTTCAATTGTCACACTAAAATTTTAAGACATATTTCACGCAGACAAAATCATCACGGCAGCTCGGCTACCTATCACACTCGCCCGTGATCGACTATCTCAACAGAGAGGCAATCGCACTAATTACGAACGTTTTAACCAAAACCAAATCGTTACCATTCGTTCCCATATGTTTTGACATCTGACAGCTGTCAAGATGTTGTCAAAATGTATGGGAACGGAAACGTTTCTGATTTGGTTTAAACGTTGTAAATAGTTCGATTGCCCCTCTGGTGTCGATTGGCTCCAGTCGACCGGAGAATTTCTCTGTACCGGACAGCGCGTCTAGTCAATGAATTAGCGCGATTAACTATTGGCCACGCCCGCGGACATAACACGAAATGACCGATTGCAATTAAACACAAGATCAAGATCTACGCCACGCAAACATTGCGCCGAGGAACAGATAAAATATCGAAGTGTCGAGTTTAACCTGCATATATAATTTACTGAGCATCTGCTCGCCGAAGGTCTTGAGGTCGTCCAAAGTGAGGTTGTGCACGGCGGCGGCCTTGTCGCGAGGCGATATGTACGGGTCCAGTAGTACTTTCATACGCACGTCTCTGGGAAAGGAAAACAGGTTTTTCACTTCTCTTGCTCGCAAAGTTCGTCTTTATGTCATGTATAGGCTGCATAAAATGGCTTTTCATATTCTAGAGCGTAAAGTAAAATTTTCTTTCAGACAAAGATTCTTAGGCCCAACAGTCAATAACGCTCTACAAAACTTCCCAGAATAACTAGCGATAATTTATTTATTTGCTTTAATTTATTTGTCTTGTGTTTTCTACCTCAAAAGTCATGAAACCAGATAAAAATATTAACCGGTTATTATTAAAACGCATCGAATTATTTTTATTAGGTACTTGGCAGAATGAAGAAGCCGAATGAAGAAGAAGAATGTAAAAATTAAAAAAAGTTTACTGGCGGGAATTGGCTATTATTTAAGTTCTTTAATTTTTCAACATTTTGTTACATATTTGAATTAAAGTGAATTTTTAATTAAATTTTTACTTTATATTTTCGTTTGTATTTTGAAGTAATTGTTTAATTTTCTCGCAATCTAAATAAAAAGCAGAGTGTAAAACACTGGCATAAAAAAGTCATTGTACCCCTCAACTTACTATCCATCGGGCTACAATGACCCATTCTATGCCCTTGTTGTACAATCTACTATTATGAAACATGCCTCCCCCACTCTTTTCACTCTTTTTTCGCGGATTTTAGGAGTTACAACGCATTATTTCGCTATATATGTTGCAAAATTGTATTGTTATTATTGAACGGTTCGCACGTAGGCTACAGTACTCACTTGGCTAGTTTCTGCGGCTTAATGAGGACGTTGTGGTAGGTGCGTGCGCGTACGTCCCGCACGGCGTTAAACAGTGGCTCAGTTAAGTTTTCTACTGTGCCTCGCATTTCGCGCGTCACCAAATCCACCAGTAACTGCATAGTAATAAATATATGTATTAATAAGGCTGTACGACAAACTTAACTAGGCAAGTGTTAATTCAATTATGAACGCCTCAGATTTACTTAGTTACTTATGGTTATATACCTGTAACGCGGTGCTATATCTTTTAGATATATGTCAACTCGTTGCATTTTCGCCTTACCTGGCTGCATTTGAATTTTCCAGGATTGACATAATTTTATTATGTTCTCCCGTCACTCAATTGCGGCCATCAAGGCGCATAAATTTCGCGATGTCACGATTGACAGTGATGTATCGCAAGCGGTCGCAATAACTTAAATATAATAAAGATTTAAGTGGAACTAGTGATTTTAGTGTTTTATTAACAAGATACCATGGAGTTCCATGAAGAAATTACAACACACAGCTTTGACGATATGACATAGCGGTTTACCCCAGTGAACTGTCAAAATACAATACGTTTTGATCGTATTTTGACAGTTCATCGCGATAAACCACTTTATAATATCGTATGTTGGTCGTCACGCTTCGGGGGCTAAATTGACTGCGTATCGCATTATTTTTTATTGTAACTAAGTTGGCAAACAAGCAAACTGCCCACCTGATGGTAAGTGGCAACAGTCACCTATAATACATGTGGCTCCTGTGAGATTCGCAGCAAAACTGCAACCCCCACAAGAGCCACAGTTTACGTTGCCAACTTGTGACTTAGGATGTAAAGTCACGGTACCCAGTAATTTCAGTGCCATATCTTACCCTTCAAACCGGAACACAGCAATGCGAGCACTGCTGCTTTGCGGCAGAAATAGGTAAGACGGAGGCACCCTAGCATAAAAATGAATGGTAATAATAACTGTTTAACTCACGTGTATGTTTTGGCTGTATCCACTGACTTTCAGCGTGAGGCCCTTGTCCGAAACGTACAGCGAGTGCGAAAGATCCGCCATGTTCGCTGGATAGACTTCTTCCTATGAGAAGAAATTAAATTTCAGTTTAAATTACATTAATGAATTTTCACTTACAGTTGCCCGCCCTTGTCAGCATTTCATTGCATTTTGTCTACATAGTAAAAATAAATTGATACAAAATTATGCTATCTGAGTATTTTGAATTAACCTTTGCTTAACTCCGACATTATAACTACTAACTAAACTGTTTGTAAAAGTAAATAAAAAAATTTTGATTTCATTTTTTAAATTTGATTTTGATTTGAATATGTTAGAAAAACGCAGATGCAGTGGAAACTATTTAAGATGTAAAAGTTAAACTTACTTTTAATCCTTGCTGCAAGACATCCGTCCACAAATCCATAAGGCATGCTCTGTAATAACACAAATCAGTATTACAACAGTTTACCAACATAATAGAAATACTATTTCAAGACCTTCGGCCCGTTCCAGATAAGCATTTTTAGCCATAAATACCAACATTTTTAGCATCTCTGCGTTTCATTAGCCGGTGATGCTAGTTTTTCGTGCTGGTTGTCATGCGTTTCATTTAAGCATTTTTAACACGAAATGCTAGCATCAAATACCCATGCTAATAGATGGGTCCTCTGATACCACTTTTTGACAGCTTTCAAATTTGACATTTGGAATCTTTTTTTCATGAATCAAAAAGGATTTTCAGCGGATTTAAAAAATTTATTGAAGGATATTTATAGTATTAGCCAATTCTGATTTATATTATAAAAAATTTTAAGTGGCTGGACTAATTAAGTGAGGTGTCATAATTCAGCACGAAAAATCAGTACCTTGCGTTTCATTTGTAACAATTAGCGCGGCTAAAAATGTCAACATTTCTTAAAAGAAACGCAAAACGAGGCTAACATCAGATGTTAGCCTCAGAAAGTAGCAATGCTTTATCTGGAACGCAGGGATTATGTTGGTATAAGTCCTACTGAGTATGTTGAGGAGCTTGGTGGCGCTTTGGCGCGTGCGCTCAGTGAACGATTGCGAAGGTTAAGCACGTTGGCTGTGGTTAGTCCTGTGATGGGTGACCAAAATACTCCGTGCTTCAGAAGGCTCGTTAAACAGTTGGTCCGCCTGATCTCGCCCCGGCCGTGACGGCTAACCGTCCCATCGGACTATACGAGTGAAGTAACAGAGTGCACTTGCGTTTGCGCAGACACTTGTGCACTATAATATCTAATGCGCAGATGGCTAGTCTCTGTTGAGATTGGTCGCAGTGACCGAATATTGGTTAGGAGGACATTGTTATAAGTCCTACAGCTCGATTGACTCATAATCAGTTTAAAGAAGATGACAAGAACATGAAAATGAGAGTAAGACATGAGCATGAAGAAAATAAAATATAACTCAATACTTTCTAAATCGCTAGTTTCATTATTAGGCACATGTATACGTAAACAGGAGATTTATGTTTTAGGCTGATGTGCGAGTAACATACAAACTCATTTATTTCTTTATTTCATGTTCATTGTATTATAGAGAATGTACAAAAAAGCGGACTCGACGCCGACATTTTCTATTAGTCGATTAAACAGATTCAGAACAGATCTTATTGCGATTTAACAGAGATTTAATGGCGGTGTCGACTCATTGTACAGTTACATTAAACAATACTGTTGTCACATGTTCTTTATCAAATAAAAAAAAATATATCTGTTCAAAACGGGTAACTTACTCTCTAGGCGACTTGAGTGTGAGCGGCGATATGAAATAGAAATACAGCAGCGCGGTAGGGAAGCGGAACTTGAAGTCCGGCTTGTACCACAGCTCCATTTGGCGATTCTTGCGGAACAGATTAGGCTGATCCAACCTGGAGAGAAATCACGACGGAATAAGCCTTGTGTACGGAATAAGCGTTATAATGTACGCGTTGTCGGCTACGCGTACACAGAAACGCAAACGTCTAATCTGAACCTGCAGCACAAAGTTTTAAAAGAGGTCGTCATATTTGAATAAAGAATATTTTGATTTTTGTCACGATTTAGAGGTCGATTCACCTCGCGTTTATAATCCCAAAATGCATAAAAATTCATGTAAATTTTCTGCCAGACGGACATTGACAAAAGAATTGTCTGTCACAAAATAGTGAAGTCACACACAGCTCAATTTTAGTTTCAAGTTAAAATTATTGTACAGTCGACAGCACGTCAAGCTTAACATTTGCATTACGAAAGTCGTCGCTATCACGAGCGACATTAGAGCGTGCTCAAGGTCTACATGTTAAAGTCTGGCGTGATAGTGTGTGTACAAAATTTTTGGAAAATATTATATTTTTAGACTTAAAAAAAATTGAGCATTTAGAAATAATCAAATATTTTTTATACCCCTAGGTGAAAAAGTGACCCTCTCCAGATTTTTTTGGACAATTATTATAGCGAAACTGAGTTTGCGGGCACAGATCGAAATCATATAAACTTTAATTTTACCCATATTGTATATCGACTACAAAACCAATAAACAAAATTGAGGCGTCAGTGGCCGTGGCGTCGGTGGTTGGAATTGCACCGCAACCCTAATAGGAAATGATATAATTTTTTTTTTACATTTTTATTTTTATTTCTTATTTTAATTTTTCTTTATTTGTTATTTTACATCAGCTCCACTGTATATATTGTGTCACAAAATATGGGTTTTATGCCTGAATTAAACAAATTTATTTTATTTTATTATTATTATTTATTTAGTGGCGCTCGCTGTGGTCTCGGCACTTGCCTTCCAATCGGCAGGTCCGGAGTTCGAGACCGCCATGCACCAATGTTTTTCAAATTTCATATGTACATTAATTGTCTGACGCTCCTACAGTGAAGGAAAACATTGTGAGGCGACCTGCATACACCTGCGAAGAAATTCAAAGGTGTATGTGAAGTCGACCACTCCGCACTGGGCCAGCGTGGTCGACTAAGGCCTAAACACCCTAACTTAGGGTAGGCTCGAGCCCCTCGGTGGAGGCGTATATGAGCTGTTATGATGATGATGATGATGTCAAAACCCTTTAACAAACCCCTTACCTAAAGTCATTGACGGTAGCAATGAGTTCGCCTTGCGTGAAAACCCTCCTCTCCAGCTGGCTCGCTGACATCTTCACGTATATATCCTTGACGGTGCTGGTAGCTAGGTCGAGGCCCAGTTTGTTAGCCACCTCGACGTAGGGCTCCGCGGGGGGGATCAGGTCGAAGTTGGTGGTTATGTACACATTCTTCTCCGGCAAGTGGAAGTTGGAGTACGGTGTGACGTTAATCCAACGGTCCAGCCATTCCGCAGGAATGTCTGTCATGTCATTACAATTATAAAAAAAATTGATTTCCATACAATTAAAAAACAATTAGACAATTGAACTGTTTGAATTGGCAGATAAGAAAATAAAGATTTAAGTATGAACATTTTTTAAAAAGTCAAACCACTAAACGGATTTCATTGATATTTGGCGTGCAGGTAGTAATTATAACGTAGGCATCTGCTAAGAAAAGATTTTCTTAAATTCAGTCCCTAAAGAGATGAAATGGGGGTTTCAAAGTTAGTATGGAAAAACAATATTAGATAGGACTTTTTATTGGAAACTTTAAGAAAGTAAAATTTTGTAAATAAAAAAGTAAAGACATGTTTCAGGCTTATTCAAATGTTAACCCCTAAAGGTGTGAATTACACCGAATTTAACGCAAACGAAACCGCGGCAAAACTAGTTAAAATAATTTGATTGAAATTTATAGTTTGAGTCGATTATGATGTGTATTATTTGGAATTTTAAGTTAGTGGACTGAGTAGGTCAGGTGTCAAAATTTCAGTACGAAAAATCAGTTCCCACCGTTTCGTTTGTGACAAGTAGCGCAGCTAAAATGCTTTTATAAAACGCAGTTGACATCAGATGTTAGCACCAAAAAGTGTTGATGTTTATGTGGAACGTACCTTTTGAAAATCATTAATCAGGCAGTGAAAGGCGTAGTCTATAAGCATACGCGGGGCGCCCCCCACTAGCCTTAATTTATATGTTACTGAAGTTATGAATACGCTCCGCCCGCATGCAATTAGGGTGTTTAGAAATACCGACGTAACAAAAAAGAAATTATTTTATTAAAATGTTACCATGATGATTACAAAAAAAAATGCTTCTTTACGAATATTAATGATTTTTTTTGTAAGTAAATAAAATGTAAACTTTCCTTGTGAATACTAATTATGTCTATATCATTATCTCTTATATAAGGAATTTCGTAATAAATATCTAATAGCATTTTCAGGTAATGCCAAGTTTTCTCATATTTAAGGGTTATTTTCGAAAATAAAATGTATCGAGGCAAATCCTTAAATCTGACATTCAAATCTGTAAGATTTTTCAGTGACTTATGTCGTTACATCAAAAAGAATTAATATTTTCAAAGTATCACTTTAAAAGCATAATTTAAAACAAATAATAATTGACAAGCAAAAAAACCACACACCTTGCCGCTTGTATTCGGTGCCAAACCATTTCTCTTTGGCATCGTAATCTATCGGCTCCGAATGTTTGTTGGATAGGATCATTATGTTCACCTTGTCCGCGCACATGCTGTCCAGTAACTCACTGATGCCCTAAAAGTCATTATCAAACATAAGTATAATAATAGTAAATTAAAGTACACATTACATTCTGGCAAGAGCTGTTATTGCTGCTGCTACGGTGAAGGAAAACATCGTGAGGCAACTTGCATACATCTGCGAAGAAATTTAAAGGTGTATGTGAAGTCGATCAATCCGCACTGAGCCAGTGTGGTTGACTAAGGTCTAAAACACCCTAACTTAGGGTAGGCTTGAGCCCCTCGGTGGGGACGTATATGAGCTGTTATGATGATGAAGTGCTGTTATTAGCTAGCCATAAGACATCATTTACATCAATCTGAAGTATTTGTAGCTAAAAGACATCTTCAATATGGGGTACCTAAATAAATTAAATGTTAAAAGAGCTTTTTAATATGTCATTTCTAACTTTGATTTATTTGATCCAAAAAAAAAATTCTTGTGCAAATTCAGAAGTTTTTCTTAAAATGCAAAAACGGGTAAGATATCACAATTTTATACATCTTATGAAGATGTTCTAATTTAAGGGACATTCCACTAGATTACTTATTGTACCATAAATTATTATACACTCCAGAATAACCGGATTTTACACATGATCTGTTGGAAAGTAGCTTGTTTTCTTAATGCGGGCACAGATAAAAGTGTACTTTATCAATATATTCCCACCCTACAAATATACATTCAGTGACTACTGAATTGAGTGCAATATACCTCGCAATACACACACTGAAAGCACAGTTTAACAATCATACAGTTTAGAAACACGTTTGATGTCGGACGATGCCGCCGGCAGCGTGGGAACTTACGCTGTCATTCGCAAACGTGTAAGGGTTGTCAAAAAAGAAAAATAATTTAAATGCGATTATAATGTAATTTATTTACAAGAAGTACCCATATACCTAAATGCATTTACACATGTTGCACTGCCAGATATTTCCGTGATACTTTGTTTTAAGATGTTTTCAGTTCTCTGTTAATAAATTTAATTATTAATGTATTCGCATTCGGATAAACAATCGTAACATAAGTACGTAATTATCATTGACGGTTTATACCTATACGTCAATGGTAATTATACGATAGGTAGCGCTGAATTTTATTGTTTTTTAAAAAAAATCGCCCCCACTAGGATTTTCTCCTGTGTCGTGGATGCAGTTACAAACATAGAATATCACATGCACATACGCCCAGACCAGAACAAATTTCTGTAGGCCATACAAAATATTTGTCCCGTATGGGAAATGGGAACCGAACCCGCGACCCGTTGCGCAGTAGGCGATCACTCGACCTCTGCGCTAACCGTGTCGTCAATTGGGCAGGACAATGTTTGCCGGGCCCACTAGTTTTGAAAGAAATTTGACAGCTCTGTCAATTGACATAGTGATGGTAAGTTGAAGGTTTATTAACTTTCCCTACCCCCTTAGCATGAACACCAAAACACGATATGATAAAGCGATAACACAGTAAATTTCGTTAGTCATTAGAGCTATTTTAGAGTTTTAGTGAGACTAACTAACACACGGAGATTCATATTTAATAAATATGAGTGTGTTAGTCTCACTAAAATATTATATTATCTATAAATATTATTTATATCTTAGAAGATGAAAGAAGTTAGTAAGAAAAAACCAGGATAAGACCCATTTTGGGGTAAAGATAAAGTAGGTACTGTCAAAAGCTATGTTAGGTAGGTGATCGGTGCTCGTAGGTGAATTAAAGTACAGACATCGAATACCTACCAAGTTCGCCATATTTTAAAGGTATGAAAATGTCTACAAAGTAAAAAAATTTTGCATTATAAACTTTTTTGTCGTCTCTTACGACATCCACGGGAAGATACCTAGGTAGCGGCGATACATGTATTATAGAGTTTATTCATAGTTCAGAATTAAATATAATTATCCACGGGAAGATAGGTAGCGGCGACACATTTATTCTTGAGTTTATTCAAATATAGTTAAGAATTAACTAGGAAGTATTTATTATTTTTTCACTAAACTCTCATAGTGCATAATGCAGATTGTAACTTTTTAAGTCTTGAAGTTATGCTTTAACCTTTTTAATAGTAAAATATCACTATACGACGGATATATATATAGTGTATACAAAATAAATAATAGTACTAGACGATACCAATTTGGTTAAGTAATAATAAGAAATTATAGGAATAAACTTACCTCGCGTCGCGGGGAAATCTATAGAATCTTAATTCCTTATTGTATTTTGCGGTCGAGAAACATCCGTATACAGAACAAGTGTGCAGCATTATCAATAATGTAATCAACAATACACGTAAAAAACCAATGCAAATTTCGCTCGCGTATCGCGCACACAGTCGCACACAGTCCTTTCCTTTAACCCTCAGCGTTCGAGCCTACAAACTCGGCGAGTTTGTAGGCCAAGGACCGCGCCGCCCGCTTCCCCGTTAGTTCCCCGCCGTTGCTCTGCGCAAAAAAGTTCGTTTCGTAACTGTATGATTGTTAAACTGTGCTGAAAGCGTCACTAAGATTACTTGTCTTGAATTTCTGCCACGAAGTGGACATGTCGAGGTCTCGGCACTAAAAACGCACACTTTGAAGGTCGGGGAAAACATTCGAGAATTTCATATTCACGCACGAAAAAAAGTCACACTTGCATAAACTTTAGATGATTGTAAATCATGAACCCTTTAAGTGGCTCCATCTTCTTACTTTTGGGTCATATTTGTAATATAGCCGGTCTCCGGTTATGTAGTGCTCTGGCGGGAAGAAGTGCATGTTCTCAGACAGCGTCTCCACGTAATCCGACGGCTGCGACTCTTCCTCGAAACGGAAATTCATCTCCTCTATCGCCTAGGATTATAAAAATATTCGTTAGTTGGGTCAAGTAATATACAATGTGTTAATAAAATAGAGGTAAAACTCAGACACCCCAGCTTATTTTTATTATGAAAGGATTATGAAAATTAAATTACATTTTAGCGAATAATTTACGATATTTCCTTCTTTTATGGTTGGTTGCATATCTTGCAAAGGAGGATGCCCACTTTTGTATGGAGACTTGCCCCACTTTCAAATTTCCTTGAACAGAAACAACTCTAGGCTCATTTTAAACGTTTTTCGTCATTGAGTAGAAAACAAGTATTGTTATTTTAATTAAAGCTGCAGTTTCGTAGATATTCATAAAATTGCTCCTAATCTAACCTATATAAGCAACTCATATAGTTGCAAGACGTCAAACTAGTTATGCTGAACTTTCGATCATTAAAAGTCAGTTACAATAATACTATCAATATACTTACCTATTTGATATCCAGTATTATCAACAATAAGGAATCAAGTGTGTAACAAAAATTGCAATAAATGCAACGTGACAAGCAACAAAGGGAACTGCGACTTATTTTAGGCGCGTTCCACCTAAGTACAGATTTGCAGCATATTCAACATCATCGCGATTCATTCGTTTTTTTTAAGGGTAATGCTCTAAGGTTTTTGACCATCGTCAGAGCATGCTTGCTTAGGTGGAAAACGGGGTTTTATATTCTATGCGATCTGTCAACCTTTTGTCATTGCAAAAAAAATGCTTTTTATTTGAAATGATGAAATGTAATCACAATGTAATATATTTTATAATTTATTAGAAATAAATAATTAAAATGTAATGAAATAAATAATGCATAACATTGAAAAAGGTGTTATTGTAGCTACAACGAAAAAATGCATAAATAGTAATGCATGTAAGTCTTTAATTTTTTGTCGAACTAAACCGTAGCTTCTATCTATTTTATGAACTGTAAAATAAAATAATACTGAAAAATCATGTTATGATAAAATATATTTAATTAGAAATACCGCTTTATTGGTCATCAACCTAGATAGTGGGGCAAAATCGGGCATCCTCCTTTAAAACTCTATGGTCGCGCGATGTTGTCGCTGAGCCATCACGACGCCGATAAGAGATAAAGACGACAGAGTTAAGTAAATTTAAAAAGCAGAGATAATTTTTTTTTTTTGTTGAAAAAGCTAACCCATATTTTCTATTACTCGATTCTACTTTAGATCCTGAACAAAAAAATACCAGGTTTGGCGCAATGTCATTAACACGTAATTCTAACGTTGCAAAATCTTTGCTTGATTGAAATTGTTAATGTCTTCGCGTATCAAATTCACGCAAAAAGTATTTTAAAATAGGTCAGTCAACCAACAAGACGAAAAATAAAAAATTTAATTTTACTCATTAAAAGTATTGTTGCTAGCTTAGGCACCAATAAATTAATACATTATACCAAAATTTTACGAACCTTTATTTCTTCGTATATTCTTTCAGAAGGACCAATATGCTTGAGCATGTTGACGTATGAGAACAAAGCTTCCAGAACCTATAATGAACAATAAGAAAATTACATTTGATAACAAACGAAATACGTACTCAAAATCATACTTAGAAGAAAAATTTATCGAGTGGATGACTGTAAACACGGAAACTCTAGCCAAAGTATGTAAATGACATAACGACTCGTTAATTACAAAGCATTCGAACACATTAAGTGTTCTAGGAATTTCCAAAAACTTATTCGCTTTTGCTTAGACACAGACGACAAATTCTGGTCAGTATTTTTTGATCTAGTTGTAAGTTAAAGCTATCTAAACTTTCTTTTTATATAAGACTTTGATTATCTCTTTTAAAATTCGAAATACATTGAAAAATTAATAAATCAATAAAACAAATTAGGACAGATCGAAAGTCTTCAACATAGCCCGAATGTCTTCAACATAGCACCGACGAAAATTCAACTGTAAAATGTCCTCCTAACCGATATTCGGTCACGGCGGCCAATCTCCACGGAGACTAGCCATTTGCGCAGGAGATATTATAGTTCACAAGTGACTGCGCAAACGCAAGTGCACTCTCTGTTCCTTCACTCGCCTAGTCCGATGGGACGGTTAACCGACACGACCGGGGCGAGATCAGGCGCAGGACCCACTGTTTAACGTGCCTTCCGAAGCACGGAGGAGCTTGAGATGTTTCTTATTTTGGTCACCCATCCTAGGACTGACCACAGCGAACGTTGCTTAACCTTAGCAATCGTTCGCTGAGTGCACGCGCCAATGCGCCACCAAGCTCCTCAACCACTATAACAGCAACTGTAGTGATCTCTTTGTTAAGCCAAAGAAGACTATTCACTGTGGCTGCATTTGATTACGTACTTTGGCTTAAAATATTCTTTATTTAAACATGTCCTGATAGATCTTTTGAATCGTCCAATTTTTTTTTACCTACCTACCACCATTCAGGACGTCTTGTAGCTGATAAAAAGAATTGGCGCTAGAAACTTATCAACTTTATCAGAAGTATGGACATTTACAATAAATTATGTTGTTGACGTACACAGCAGTATTTGTCTACATAAACAGTTATTAAACACAATAAAATTTCTTTACGTTGTTACCAATGATGTCTACAAATTAACACCTAGATAGACATCGGTGTCGTTATCGCTTAGGGATAAAACCTTAAATAAAGGTTAAAAAAAAGATTGACATCATTCAAATAATCGTTGACTTCATAGTAACCCTTACTCTTACGAAAAGGCAACATTTTTTTTTCATATAAACGAGCTGCTAGTTTTTTAAAGTCTTTTAGTGCTGTAAACCTCGTCCTATCTGGACGACTATATCATGTGAACAGACGGGTTCCATATGATCCTAGTCTCTGATTTTATTTGGGTTTATAAAGCTTTGAAATTTTAAGTCTGACGAATATAAGTAAAGAAGGTGGTAGCTAGGCAAGAGGACTTAATACCAGCCAAAAAGCTGAATTATTTCTGACTACACGGAGAATTGATGTCCTCTTCTCTGATAGATTTGAATATGCTCACCTCGTCAATATGATCCAGTCCTTCTTTGGTGAGCACGATTTTAGTAGAGAACAAACTGTACATTGATGTGTAGTCGATGCCGCTCTCTGAGTTTCCTGTATATATTCCCAGCGCCCAGACTCTAATAGAAATAAAAAAAATATAAGATAAATACAAAAAAACCATATAAGCCGTTGCAATAAATTCAATTTTCAATAAATCAAATATAGTTTGATCTGGCTTCATAACATCACATATAGCATGGAGAGTGCATCGCTTAATTTCTAAGCCAAGATTAACCACATTAGTGGACAATTGAAAAAGCTGCAATATATTTTAGAAAATACATTTACGTATTTCATAAAATATGAATCAGTTCATAAAATATCTTATGAATGCCCAAAAACTTTTTTGTTAAAACTAAAGTAATTAATTTCGGAAAAGATTCTCGGTGACTATCAATGCGGTTTTAGATCCAATCGGAGATCAGCGGACCAGATTTTCACCTTGAAACTACTGATGGAAAAAAAGTGGGAATACGCACAAAACATTGATGCCCTTTTTGTCGACTTCTCCAAGGCGTTCGACAGCATCGACCGAAACGCCTTGTATAAATATATTCTAAAGAATTTCAATATTCCAAAAAAGCTGGTGGATATGGTAAAGGTCGCAACAGGTGAGAGTAGGATGAAGGTTCGGGTTGGAGGAGAGCTGACGGCCGAGTTTGTAGTGGTAACGGGTCTTAAACGGGGGGATGCACTGTCACCTATGCTCTTCAATTTGGTTCTGGAATATATCCTAAAAAGAGTCCTAGCTCTGGATTATGGATTGCAACTGAATGGGGAGCATGAGATCATAGGATACGCGGACCACTTGGCTCTACTTGGGCGAAATAGATGTGAGGTCAAAGAGGCGGCCAAAACTTATGAAACAGAAGCTCTGTAACAGTCGGCTTAAGAATAAGCCACGAGAAGACAGAATATCTCCACATGAAGCGGTACAACAACAAACTTTCACGGGACAACAGAATTTCGCGGGATGACCTACATGTTGGAGATATCTATTCTAATATTATAAAGAGGAAAGATTTGATTGTTTGTGTGTATTGAATAGCTTTCGAAACTACTGAACCGATTTTGATGAAAGTTGGTATAGGGATAGTTCGAGACCAGGGGAAGGACATAGGCTATTTTTCCTACGGGAAAATATAAAATTCCCACGGGAAAACAAAAATATCGCGGACGAAGTCGCGAGCGGAAAGCTAGTTACTTATAAAAGGGTTTCAAAATTTAAAGGGAAGAGGAAATCGACATCTGCGTCCAAAACTCTCTGCGCTGCAGTGTTGCTTTGCATAACCTGGACGCTGACGCTTAAGGAAGAAAACAAGCATCTAGTTGCGAAGCGCTAAATTATGAGGATAATTTTTGGGCCACGACAAAGACCGGATGGCAGCTGGAGAGTCCTTAAGAACGCCGAACTGGATGATCCGATGGCTGGCCCAAATGTTATAGGATAGACAAAAGCTCACAGACTCTGCTGGCTTGGGGTCATTTGGAGAGAATGGATGAAGATCGTGCTGCGAAAAGGGCATACCAGGGTCGGCCGACTGGTCGTCGTCCCGTCGCCCGCCCAAGGTACTGTGGTGACCTCCTTGCATCTATGACACCGCATTCCACCTCATTGCGTAGATATACTCAATGGCAAGGAATGACACCCTTTCAAATATAGAATATTCTAGAATTCTAGACAAATAAAAGACGATCATCAAGAGTACCTGACACATTGTAACCTGAGAGATTGTAAAGAGAGTTGACTAATAGAACAGATTGAAATATATCTATATGGTTTAATTTAACGTCCCAAGTTCCCAACGATCCCGGAGCGCGCCTAGGGCGCTACAGTACCGATGGAGAGACGCCGTGGAATCCGATCTCAGGGCGCTGCAAGCCAGTGATTGGCGATACATTGTGCAAGGTCCTGTGAAATGGCGTCATCTCGTATCGGAGGCCAAGATCCACTTTGGGTCGCTGAGCCAGCGGAGTAAGTCAGAGTAACTAATTAACTCATTATCACTTATACTTTATGCTATAGTTGTCATAACTTACTTTTTTCTTAAGTACGAAAGAAGACTCCCTTTGCCTTCGTGGCCTAGAAGGTACGATATGTACTGATGTGGTTTTGACTGGTATTCCGATATGAGCGACCGCATGCACCACGTAATGTTTACCTGCAGTAAGAAGTCAATTATCATTTTTTTTATCTCAGAAAAAAACAGAATGCTGTGCAGAACTTTGTTCCCTTTGCCCCTATTGTTTCTTTTGCCGTGTATGTTCCCTTTGTCTGTTTTGTTCCTTTCGTCTCGTACCCACCTCGGTCGTGTCGCTAACTGGTTTGATGTAGTAAATGCTTCTGAACTCTGGCGTGATAGAATCCGGCTTGAAAGCGAACTGAGAGAAGTCATCGGCTGGCAGTTCATTCGTCGGCACTTGTCCGAAAGCATTCACTACGTATCGTTCCAGGTCCTCTAGGTCTATGCGTGCCTGTTAGAAAAACAATTGTGATTAATTAAACTTCATTTTTTAGATTAAATATTACGTAAGCAAAGACATACACATGTGGTGTAGGTACATACACATGTGGTAAATCCATTGATTTATTACCAAATGTAGATAGAGCACTTCATACAAAAACGCGCTTGAAATCTGTCACCTAATCGACTATACATTTGTACGCTGTTAAATAGGTAGTTGAATATGCACACCAGAATTAAAATTACCATAAAGAAAGTACCGTATTTATCGAATTCAACCTTATTCTTTATTATGACGGCAACTATTGGAAGTACAACCGTGTGCAGTTACATCATTTCATACCTAGCCACATTAAACTTGACGTTTTAGTAATCGCTACAAGAAAATATAAACTTTATGCTCTCAAACATAATGCTCAAAATTGCTTATCGCGTTGTCGCTCCAACGCATGGAAAAGAACTGCACGAGGCCCGATTGGGCAGTTCTTCACCGGCCCACTTTTCGAACGTTCATGCGTTATCTACGTTTGGTAGTAAATCAATGGGTAAACCTTTTAACGAACAAGATTTGTGTCTTAGATCACCAAGTTTTTTTTTATTTGAATTTATTAATTTGTAACGAGATTTTTGTAAAATGATTTTTGTAAAATTTACAATTTAGTTTGTTTTATGGGAACAAATTACTTGTCGAAAACGTAATATGGCTGACGAATTTTTTACTATATGTATTGTTTGCCATATTTTTAGGTAATGAAAAGATCATTTACCGAACTACGTTTTACTGATTTTCAGAATAATTTTTTACTATTGCTTGAACTCTTTTGAACTTTTTTCAATTGCCAGATGTTTTTTTTTATCTATTTTCACTTCACCAAAACAACATTTTACCGAATATTATTTGATTGATAGTTGGTTGGTTAGGTTACGGAGGCAATAAGTTAGACATTGTAATCACACAATTACATATGTGGTTCGACTTGCATGTTTCGACTGAATGAAACGTCAGAGTAACTAAAAAAAACGAATTAATAAAAAAGACTGAAACACGTATGCCACATACGTGATTTAAACGAAGTAAAAAAAATACGAAAGGATGGAACGAAAAACGCCGAAAATATATAGTAATATAATAGGCGAAAGTCGTTTTCCATTAAATGAAATTCGTTCAAAAAGTTTTCGAACTTATGATAGGTAATCAGCGCAATTTGGCGCCAAATGTGATAACTCGAGCGTACGTTAAATCTCAATCTCATCCCAATCTCAATGCCGATCGATCGGAATTGATTCGACAGTAAACCAGACCAACTGAAGTTGTATGCTGCGCGACACGCCCGTAAGTTGGAGTCGTACAGATGACGCGCTAATTCCTTCCGACGCTCACCTGAATGGCCACCGTCATCCGATGCGCGCTGTAGTGCCGCCTCCGGAAGTCGTGCGCGGCGCGGTACAGTTTCTCGTCGTCGTCAATGTCGTCGCGCAGGCTGCGCAGGTTGCCCCACGTGAACGTGCGCGCCGGGTGGCCCTCGGGGAACAGGCTGGCCAGCAGCTGGTCCTGGCGGTTCGAGTCGGAGGGGGACGCTAGCGCGAACTCTGGGGCAACGAATTTAGAAAATATACCTGTACGAAGTGCCATTGAATTATCGTGTCTAGTCAACATGACGATGTGCCGTCACCACAGCTCGTATACGTCACCACCGAGGGGCTCGAGCCTACCCCAACGCTCTTTGCACATTACACGTTTTCGCCCGTAGGTACGATCAAAACTCGCACGGGTTTGAATCGTGGCCTGGTGCTTTTCATACCATACGGTTGTAACCGTACAAAAAAAAATATTTTTATCAGTTTTAAAATGGAATTCTTAAAGCTGTTATTGTTTTTTTTTTGCATTATAAAATATTATATTTTAAAAAGTACTTGTATCACTTAAGGTAGCGAAATCTGATCTCAGTGTTAATCCTTCCTGTCGCGATTCGATCATTATAAATATCGAAAGTTTTTTCCCATAGCACAGGTGTTGCTTCCACTGGCGTTATCAAAACTTAACTTTAATCCCTTCCATTATTCTGAAAAATCCGTGAACAACATACAAATTGAAACAAAACTTAGAACTAAGCAAGGTGCACTGCTCCCGCACCACTGAAACCGTCTAGTATGAAAGCATGCATTGGGTCACGTGGGCCACTGAGCAGAGACGATACGGTAGCCGTGTGGCTCCAGTGGCACTGGACGGCTGCAATGCGACTAAAAATCGTGCCCGTGTTTTAACCGTACAATGTGAAAGGTCTCGTACTCTTCTTCAGTGGACTAATTCAAATTGATAAAACTTACGAAACGCGTAATGTGCAAAGAGCGTTGTAAGGCCTAAACACTTAGGGTGTTTAGGCCTTAGTTAGTGTGGTTAACTAAGGCCTAAACACCCTAAGTGTTTAGGCTTTAGTCAACCACACTGGTCCAGTGCGGATTGGTCGACTTCACATATACCATTGTATTTACATACCACAACCAACGAACAACATTTAAAATACTCATTTGCATTTAACAACGGATGCGTTGTCGATGTCGTCTTCAAAAATCCTACCGTGAACGAAATCATACAACTACAATCAATCAATACACAATTACGCTAAATTATATTATTTGCTTCCGATGTTTGAACAACAAAATGACAATAGCATCACTGTAAATAGGCTTACGAGTGCAATTTGCAAGTAATCAAATGTAACCAATCATTAAGCGGCACGTGCACTTAATAGACAGCGACAGTGCTATTTTACGATCACTAGGGCGATACCTCGTAATTAGGTAAGACGAGGAAGTCCACCTATGATGGCGACCGCCTCCTTGTATAGTTCATTGAAAGTAAACACTAAAGTACTGAAAGTTAAAGTATGATCAAAGGGAACAATAATATGATTATTCTATATTATATGCTACTAACGCTGAGGCCAAACAAACGGGAAACAATTTTAATTATCGGGATGCTAGACATAAACGCATGCGTAGTCATGACTACATGACGATTTCCATTAGTGTGACCCGAGCACAAAAGGCTATAGTAATTTATCCACAGTTGTGTTATTGAATCAAGTGTTCATAACTATTAAATTCAGTAAGTAATGAATGCACGTACACAATGTACGAGTCTAATTTTACGTAAGTAACACTAGTTTTCGAGATATCGTGATAGTAAGTCATCATCATCATTTCAGCCAATTCAGAAATGAAGAGATCCGTAGAAGAACTGGAGTCGCCGACATAGCCCAAAGAATTGCAAACCTTAAGTGGCAGTGGGCAGGACACATAGCTCGCAGGACTGACGGCCGTTGGGGCGGAAAGGTCCTGAGTGGCGGCCGCGTACCGGGAGACGCAGCGTTGGTAGGCCCCCCACAAGGTGGACCGACGATCTGGTGAAGGTCGCGGGAAGCCGCTGGATGCGGGAGGCGTAGTACCGATCGGTTTGGAGATCCCTGCGGGAGGCCTATGTCCAGCAGTGGGCGTCTTTTGGGTTGAAATTGGAGACGTCAGGTAAAAAAAGGATTTATGGAAACTTCCCCCCCCACCCCCCCACCCCCTCAAAAAAAAACTCGTCAAACAACTAGTTTGTATGTAACTTGAGTCATTTTTGGAGCTAGAGATATATAAAAACTGGTTTCCCATCACCCAAAAAAGGCAAAGCATGGGAGTATGTTCGGAGCTCCTGGAACTCCATCCCCTACCCTAAAGAGATAGGGTTGGCGTTAGAAGATTGTATGAATCTCCGTCATTATTAGCAAACAGACAGACTGGCTGAAAGTAAACAGCTACAGTGGCCTTAAGTATAATGCATGTGATTCTTGCAAGATCCGCGAATTTGCAATCCCCGAGAGGACCATATACCCTTGCGAACATGTTACGTGACATAGTGTATCCAGTAAATTCACTGCTGGCTATTCACTAACATTACATGCACCGTTGCTTTGCGATTCAGTGTCTAGTGCGAGTTTTATCGAGCTCTACTCGATCGTACGCATCGAACGCGTTAACGCGAATTTGTATGGAATTAGAGCAGCGCCATCTAGTAGCTGCTATGGAATGAGGCAGCTTCATCTATTGACTACTAGATGGCACAGCTGTAACACCATACAAATTCGCTTTTACGCGTTCGATGCGTGTGATCGAATAAAGCTCGATAAAACTCGCACTCCGCACACAGATACTAGTGGGTATGACGCAGCATCCGCACAGACTAATACAGTAGGTATGACAACACTCGCACAGACTACCCAATACAGAGGCTGAGAGATGGTCCGGAGAGAGGGTGTCACCTCAGCAACAATACTGAGTGACTCCAGATCCTCATTGGAGATCATCACGAACCCCAAAGCAGGCCATCAGCTAGTGCAGAGGATACATGAAGACATCAGAAGTATCAGAAGGAACGGTGGAGAGGTCAAACTGTTCTGGCTGAGAGCACACGTAGGCACAGTGGGAAACGAAAGAGCAGATGAATTAGCCAAAAAAGCAGCGCGGGTGGTAAACGGAACGCGGGACTACTGTGAGATCCCCGTGTCGTTCGTGAAGAATAAGATAAGGGAAGAGACGATCCGAAAATGGCAGGATAGGTACGTTACCTCCTCTACAGGAGGAGTGACCAAATGGTTCTTTCCAGATCAGGCGAAAGCCTATAGCTGGGTCAGGAAAGAAAAACCATCACCTCGTCTGATACAAGTCTTCACGGGGCACGGGGGGTTCGCAGAATATCTGTACCGATTCAAACTCAAGGACAATCCATATTGTGAATGTGACCCCGGGGAGATTGAATCGGTATGGCACGTGATCCTGGACTGTCCAAGATTTGCCAGTGCCCGCCATGACTTAGAACATAGACTAGGCAAAATAGTGATAAGGAAAGAGAATATCCATGCGCTACTGATGGATAAAAAGGCAAAACCACCCTTAGTGCAGTTTATACAAATAGCAGCCGATCTGGCAACACAGCGAAACCAGAACTGTACTCCACCAGCGCAGGGGGGTGATGATGGGTCGGTAAATATGGTACCACGAACGCGGGAATCTTACGTGGCCCCAACGATAACGCAAATGCAGTGGTTGAGCGACGGAGAAAAAGGAACAGTAGGTCTCCTCACAAGGGCTGTGGCGTTGTTCATGGATAGTGCAGGAGAAAGGATTGGCATTAGTTTCTGTATGTCCAGAACAAGGAAGCACGTTGCCATATCACCTGGCCTAGCAGTCCTGCTAAAAGGCAGCACTACCAGGGCGACCATTAAAAGAAAAGTGTTTGATGCAATGCCTGAGGTGATGCTCGCAGGGCAAAAATGCCGGATTGTACGTTTCAGGAATAAGTCGATCCTGCTCCTGGACTGGCACATTGACAAGTCGTCCTTTACTATAGCGGGGGAACTGCTGTTAAACATGGACGGAGACCCAAGAGTCATCAGCGTGGATGTCATGAAGGTAGATCTCGAGAAAGGGAAAGTGTCCGATTACACTCCCTTATTGGAGGCATCCCGAAAACACAAAATTATCGTGTACGAGGGAAGAGGCCAAAACCTCGACTTTCTGCTCAAAGACCACGAGCAGACTCCACGCAATGAACTAACAGAAAGTGGCTCAGCCCGGGCACAAAGGCAACACGAGGAGGCGATGCAAGAAGCAAACGAAAGAAGACGCCTCCAATCACAAAGACAATCCCCGACAGACGACCTCGTCAGGGGCATATCTGTTGCCCTGGGCCACGCTCGTCCTCGTAGAACAAGCAGTGAGACAGTACCGGACTCGGTCCCCAAACATAAAACGGTCTCCTCACGCAAAACCACACTGGCAGACATGGGAAGGGTGAGACCGCCATCCAGAATAGTCACTGACCGGGACGGAGATGACCTAGTCAACGCCTATCTAGAGTACCTGGGGACACTGCGGGCGACGCTGCAGGTAAAACACACCACCTGCAGCAAGATACTTGAGGCATTTCAGATAAACGCCCGCATGTCACTACAGGAACTCCTGGACGGGGCGAGGGCGGTGGTCTATAACAACGACACCGGGACTGTGGTGGCGGGAACTCGCCCTATAGATAAAAAGCAGATGGCGGCGTACAGTGGCACGTCAGGCATGGTGCTGGTGGATCATGAAGCAACTGACGAAAGGGGAGCAATCACATTCTGCACACCGATCGAGGACCCAATAGTGGTAATTGCCAAGTGCACCCGCTTCATGCTGGAGGACCGAATTCTAAAAACGGCGGAATCCGTGAGTGGAACTTGGATCTCCGAACCATGGGGTAAACTGGCAATCAGATGGGTTGACGGTGTGCCGGGTTGCGGGAAGACCACGTGGCTCCTCAACAACTTCCAAATGAAGGAAGATATGATCATCACTAGCACACTCGAGACGGCAAAAGAACTGTTGGACAAAGTGACGACTCGATTCGGGGCGGTCGTGAAGGGGAAAATAAGAACCATTGCCTCAGTTCTCATCAATGGTGTGGAAGCATCAAAACGCCTTTTGGTGGACGAAGCTCTCCTAGTCCATTTTGGAGCTATCATCATGGCAACAAGGCTGACCGGGGCAAGAGAATTGGTACTAATGACCGATACAAATCAGATCCCCTTCATAGACAGAGACAACCTGTTCGAGATGCGTTACGGAAGCCCCGCCGCCATCACTTCGGTAACAGAAAAACTCCTCTGCACACACCGAAGTCCGATGGATGTGGTGTATGCCCTCCAAAACATCTACAAGGGTATTTACACATCACGGCAAGTGCTGAGGTCCATGACATGCAGAATGGCATCGGAGGCGGTGTTACGAAGGGGCAACCCAAATACTCTCTTCCTTACCTTTACTCAAGACGAGAAAGAAGCGTATGGGAGGGAAGGGTTCGGCACCGGAGAACAATCTAGACTGCTGACGATCCACGAAGCACAGGGACTAACGTACGATCACGTGGTTGTGCTCAGAGGAGCAGAAAGGAAGAACCCTGTCCATGATAGTGTCCCTCACGCGGTGGTTGCCATTACCAGACACACGGTATCCTGCACCTACTTCTACCGGGAGTTAAAGGAGGACGACGCAATTAGACGTCTCATTGCCCTTCCCAGCATAGCAACAGATGAAGTGGTCATGGAATACAATAAAAAAATGGTGCTCAGGGCCCTATCAAGCGAAGCGACCTTGGTGTAACTAAAAAAAAAAAACAGACGTAACATATATTATGCCAAATACGAGTATACTAACTGTCCAAATCTTATGAAATAGTCCATACATAAATTATTAACATATAGTATAATATTATTAAGATATATATTTGAGTATAATTAAGTATATATAAGTAAGTATAAATAGATATTATTAAGATATATATTTAAATTTTTAAATTGATTGAGTTGCGCAACTCACCTTAGATTAGGAGTAAAAAGTAGTCGTAAGTCTTAATATAATAATTATAATAAAATAGATCACAATGAGAAGATTCCATGAAAAGAGCACGGACCACGAGTCTGTGGAATGTTAAATTAGTAATAAAAAAAAAAAAAAAAATACAGAGGCTGCCTCTTATAAATTTCCTTTTGCAATCTCACCTGATTCGATCGCCTCCCGCTCGCGCTGCATAGCCTCCTTAAGCATGAGCGGGCTCACAAAGAACTGGCTGAACATGTCCATGGCGTGGGGGAGGTGTTTCTCCTGGATTTCGAAGTAGAAAGTGGTGATTTCACAGTCTGTCGACGCATTGTCCGAGCCGCCTTTTTTCTGTGAACAAAGGGTTATCTAAGCTAACACATGCAACAGCGAGTATCGGATATCGGGGCGCAATTAGTTACGCCGTATGTGTATTGCACTTACGTGAGCCATGTTTTAACTACTTATTTAAAAAAGAAATAGGTAAAAAAATTTAACGAATTTAATGATATAAAAGATAGTGAATAATTAGCTAAGGAATAATTAGGTAGGTCTTAGGCATCAGTCATTACACTACTCTCCTCACCAATCTAGACCTAGAGCATTGATCAGACGCAAAAAAAATCGAGTAATTGTTATTTCATAGATTTTATTTATGCAGTTTAAATAAGTCTTTCGTAAAGTGCCTGGTCAATTTAATTAAAAAATATACGAGTTTAAACATTGATCTTGAGGTTCATTAACCTTAATAAGTCTTACTAGATTTTTTGAAAGTTTATAAACTTGTTAGATAGATCCTTTACAAATAAAATCTGATCTTTTACAATTAAAATTAATTCATTATTTTATTATCTTTCTATGCCTTCATTTAAAATTGCGAGGCGCCCGACCTGTATGAACAATGTACGATTAACCGTTTCGGCTGACTATAATGCTGTTAAACTAAAGTTAAATTCTGACATTTCTTCTTTGGAAAATATGTCAAAATATAACTGTCCGTAGCAATAACGGCCCGCTTTATTTAACATAGAAACCGAGCATAAAAGGTATGAATGCGTTACGCACCATATAGACCAGGCTTGTCGGACAGCGTCCTCTCCAGGATGTAGCTTCTTTCCGCAGTGTGAGACAGCCACTAAACTAACCCTGCCCCCCTAGCACGTCCACCAAAACGCGATATGATAAAGCGGTTTATCACGGTGAACAGTCAAAATACAATAGGGTTTCGTCGTATTTTGACAGTTTACCGCGATAAATCGCTTTATCATATCGTGTTTTGGTGAACGTGCTACAGGGACTGGCATTTGTCCTTGTCGGCGAGATCCTGGATCGAAATCCAAGTTATCGCAAGTTATCCAGTCCAATGAACACCCACCACAATTACCTTTATGAACGCGTCAAACTCATTTTCCCTGGGGTACTTCTCGCTGCCCATGAAGACCATGTGCTCGACGAAGTGCGCCAGGCCCTGAATGTCCGACGGGTCACTGTAGCCGCCGACCCCCATGGAGAGAGCGCAAGCAGCCTGCAAAAACGAGGTATGTGAGTAGACTGCTCAGATATGCTGTCTACAGGTATATCGTAACCGTCCGGGTAAATGGATTTATCTCGAAACTGGATTACCCCCAATGTGGCGGAATATACGAGACTTAATTCAGAAAACTTCATACAATCTTCACGTACTGAACTGCAGAGCGTCTTAAAATATGTACTCCTTACGTCATTATAAGAAAAGCTGCTGAGTGGATGTAGCGATACTTTGTTATCGACAGTTCGACACGAGTAGTTGCTGGTTGCAGAGAACAGTCACTGTTGTCTTATTGACATTGCGTATACTACTGGAAACTATAGTAATAGCACAGCACAGTAACGTATACAATAGTATTTTATATTCACAAACGGTCTAAACGCGAGCCATACGTACGCGTCTCGATGTCAGTACACATACGATACACAACCCCTTGAATGGAAAGCAATTATTATGGCAAAGTATAGACTATTTTTGGTGGCGTAAATTCAAAAATTAACGCAAATACGTATTACGTAAGTTCGACCATATATTATCATATACTTTCGCTCCAAACTTCAGTGGCTTCTAAGTCGTCGAAGAGACTGCCACATCCTATCCTTTCTCCATTCTTTCCTTACTAGTCCACATGCCCCTCATTACCATAAGTCCCGATTTGTTCTCTACTCCTCAACAATAAATAGAACCTTTCGTTCCTCAAACGACACTAGCTCTCCAACCTCACACCTCGATATTTTATGACGTGTCCTTTAGGGTCAAAACCATGAGACTCTGGAATTCCTTGCCTGAGGCCATAAGGTGTGTACCTTCGCAAGACTCATCCAATCAAGCGATCAAGCAAAACATCTTTTGCTGCTGGAAATTTTATGTTTTTAATTATTATTTAGATGTATTCTATTTTAGTAAATGTATTTTATGTGTTTATAGATTATATTAATTTTTATTTAGTATATTATGCAGTATATATTTACTGATTTTAGGTATAATAAGGTATAAACTGCTAACTCTATACGCAAAATTATCTCTTCTTGCCTGGTAGAGATTGCCGCTCTTTTTTTGTAACATCCCGATTCCATTTCTGAGTCCGAGACAAAGTCCATCATAAGTGGTGCGCATTAATGTTACAAGTTGTTGCAAAATATTATATAGATTTACTATATAGATTGTATCAACAAGTTGCACACTATAACTCTCGGTTGTCCTCCCTTTTTTTTTGGGAGGGGGGAAAATGCATTTACGCATTCTTCGTGGTCGAGCCAAACCACGAGGATATGTGGGACTCCCCAGACCGTACTCAGCCCGGGCCTACCCACTAAAAACCCCCCAGCAGCTCCACCGTCCGTCACAAGACAGAAGAAAGGGGGACAACAGCCAGGCCTTATTCCCGCTGAACCCCTGCTTGCGACATGTCCGTTGCCGGACTCCCCGTCTAGCTCTGCTGCTTTGTGGAGCGACGCAAAATTGCACCGCTCTACACCCCGAAATTGGTTTTTTATTGTGGTTGTCTTCCACGCGGCCCGACGCTCAATGCGACGGGCCCGCTCAGTGCGGGTAACGGGTTGCCCGACAGCAGATCCCACTGGATCCACCGCCGCGCGGATGAGCCGAAGCTCTGGGAAACCCCCGGCAGGCGCGAAACGCCGTGGCCGTGGCGAAAAGCCGCCCAAATCGGGCTTCCGGCGAAAGCCACACCTCTTCTTAAAATAAGAAGAGGGGACTTCGCCCTTCTCCGCATGAAGCGGGTGGCCACACGAAGTGGCCCGCCGGGTTTAACCCAGCCATCCCACACCCCCCCTCTATGGGGGTCCTCTCGTCAAACTATTAGCACGCGGCAGAGAATCTGCCGGGTCGCCCAGGGTGCACCACTAGGAGGTTGTCTGACATCGCACCCCACGGTTGTCCTCCCTCACTGATTCTGGGTGCAAGGCAGTTCCCCCACCAAGTGGAGCATAAAGGCACAGCCGTACCAAGGGAAGGAATTCCATATTTATGATTATTTTTTATTTACATATTTATTTATTATTACGTATTTTTCAGAAACGCGTAGCGATATCAAATACTCGGGTTCATTTAGTTTGGCAAGAAGCAATGTCCTCACACGTAAAGCAAAACATCTGAAAACGGCACATAATCGTAATAGTATACAAACGTTTTGGGGAACGATTTGAAACGAAATCTTAAAACATAGCTACTTGAAACACAGGAATATAGTCTTTTAATTGGCGAACTATTGTACTTGTTATATGTAAGTATACTTAGATTGTCTAGGGAACTCCCGGTGCGCGAGTCCGCTCAGCACGCTCTTGTCCTGTTTTTACACACAGCATAGGAAAGCTCTGGCCCTGGCTTCCAACAATTCAAATAGCGTCAGGCTGAGCAAGAAATGTGACCAAATCATATTTTTTTATATGAAATATAAAATATTCACTGGTATCTTGTATTCAAGACGAGACACAAAAGTTCAAAATGGAAAAATGCATATTTATGATGTTGTGACGTTAGCGCCGATAAACGATTTGTTATTATTCGCTTATAGGTTTTACTTTCCACCGAAGCGACCGGTTATATAGAGGGAGGCGGATCAGTGAAAGTAAGTACAGTCAGCCAACGTCAAGCTTTACATTTGCACTAGGAAAACCGCAACTATTAAGCCGGGTCCGCAGCGCCAATTTTTTAACAAAACATGTTAACAAAACATGTTAGCAAAACATGTTAAGAAAAACAGCCAGTCCGCTGCGCCAATTTTCTAACAAAACATGTTCCAAAACATGGCGCCTGTTTTTAAAATGTTTTTGTCATTATTTATCAAGAACTAAAAATTTATGATAGGTTCGGTATAATCTATTAATGTAACATCCCACAGCACCGGTCCCTCTCTTATTAGTTGTATTAAAAACGAAATATTGTCTTTATTTCACTCAAAAATAAACCAAAGAGCCTTCAAGCGATACGTGTATCTCTAGTGAGCGCTAACAAAAAATGCTTAGCTTCCCCTCCCGCAGGCGAACGCGGGGGATGTTATCCATTCGTCGCGGAAAACATGTTATCGTATTTTTCTAACAAAACTGTTAAACCACGCCCCTAATCGGTTAACTAAACAATGTTTTCGTGTTTACAAACATGAAAACATGGCGCAGCGGACCCGGCTTTATACGAGCGACAAAGGGCGTTCGCATGTCTGGCGTGTTGCCGTGTGTACATTACCAGTAGGCAAACGTGATAGAAATATTTATTTTTGCCATTTATTTATTATTAAGATCACCGACGCTGTTTGCCATTTGTGCAAGGCGACTATATAAGAATCTTATTATACTTTCAAGGAAACCGTGGCTGATGATGGTGAGTGATGAGTGTGAACGACTGATCTAGCAACGTATGGCTCAAACTGAACATTTTGCACGCAGATGATTATTATAGTTAAAATGACGAAACCATCCGCTAATAAAACATTTTTGTAAATGCAACTCCTAGGATGGTGAAGTAAGAGATGATCTGGACTTTTGACTTATGATTGATTATCCAGATTCATACGGAACGTATGTGGGAGACTAGTTTTAACAGGTATAAATCGTGGGATGCAAAGTTTTTTTGCGTTTTTGGATTTAGAGCTATGAATTACTATGAATGAAAAGGTGCAATTGATCTCTCTGAACCATCAGGCGTTTTATGGGACAATACAGCACCGAATCCTACTGGTGATGCATCCGTAGCCACGGTAGAGAGGGATGAAAATGTATCAACACGCCTCCACTGTATTGTTACTGTATTTTTGGACACACCTTTAATCATTTTATAGTTCGAAAATCTTTTTTCTTAAAAATAATACAACATAAAGAGAAAACATAACAGCCGCCATCGAGAATCTAAACCACGCAAGCGAAGCGGCGATCGTAAACATAGTATTATATAAACGAAATTTCTTTTTTAAGACACTAATTTTATTAGCACTTTGCAAATGTTTTGACCAATTCAAGGAATCAATATGTTTACGTACACATTTCTCATTGACGAATACAGTCCCAAATAGGTACGGTCAACAGTAGATTGACTCCATTATTACGTAGGTAATATAATTTCACATCGCGATCGCTTTTAATTCCGTACGATTCTAAATACACTTACCACTTTTTAACCGTCTCAAATAATGATGGTAAACGATTAGGTCTGTATGACGAATATTTTTTTAGTAAAGTAAAAATAACAAACAACAAGACAAAAATAACAAAATAATAAAAGCGAATACGAAAAAAAAACTAAAACAACAAAGAAACAGGAGAATTAAGTCTACTTAAGAGGATTGTGAAGCTGTAAATTTTCATACAAAAAGCGATAACGCTTTTCTCCCTCTAAACATAGTCCAATTTTCATAATTTTTGGAAATCTTGTAGATATAATGAAAAACTAGGTTTGTACGTTTTGATTTTGAAGAAATATTGCTCAGAATATAAGTTATTAGCATCTAAATATCTATATTTTCGACTTAAAAACTACCTTGAGCATTTTTGTCTTTTTTTGACTAAATTATACTGAATTACAAAAAAAGCAAAACGTACAAACATAGATTAAGGTATACTGAATCTAATGAGACCAAAAGCGTCTAATTTCATAAAGGTTTAGGGGGGTAAAACAGTTATCGCCCGAAACAATATTTCAAACAGGAATTGTAGGCAATTTCGACCATTTCTTGCAACTCTCTCTATCGCACGATACGGGTCGGGGGCAGGGGTACAATGTAGTGATAGTGATGTGACATAATGTTATCGTAGTTATTGTCGCCTAGGGAGGAGAAAGTAATATCGATATATCGATCAATAGTGAAAGTTATTACTCAAGTCGGAACTATTAATCTTCACAAATACCTTATACATGAAAAAGTAAATATCTTTTTGAATACGTTTATTGATTTTAGTGTTTTATTTTAAAGATTTATTTCAATACTAATTTCCTTATCAGGGTGTCCACTGCAAATGTTCAAAAAAATTCCCTGACTTTTCCCTGACTTTCCCTGACCATTTTTCAAAATTCCCTGACCAAATATATTCATTTTACAGAAAAATAAAATAGAATACTTTTTTCGTAAATATTTAGTATTTTTTGTTGCAATTTTCAGACCAAATTGTATCTAAAACTAGCTTTACGCTCGCGACTTCGCCCGCGTTATTTTTGTAATTCCCGTGGGATATTTTTTTTCCTGTAGGAAAATTACCCTATGTTCCCCTGGTCTACTATCCCTAAACCAACTTTCATCAAAATCGGTTCAGTAGTTTCGAAGCCTATTCAATACAAACAAACAAACAATCAAATCTTTCCTCTTTATAACATTAGTATAGATTTCATTTTTTTAAGTACTTACTTACATAATTTATATTTTTAGGCACAGTATTTTTACACTGTAGAAAGTACACTGGCGAAAAAATAAACCGAGGCACCCTTCACCCTTGAGTTCAAATGCAATTTCCTTCAAGTGTTTGTACCTTTGTTAAATAAAACATGCAAAAATGCTCATAATGAATACTAAGATACTCGTAATAAACACAATCGCTTTTCATTAATCTTTTTGAGGGTTGACTTCTTCTTCAACCTATGTCCACCCATTGGTGGGTATAGGTCTCCTCCATTCTGCGCCATTCACTACGGGGTTGGGCTTTTCTTGTCCAGTTCTTGCCCGCTGTCTTTGTTATGTCGTCTGACTAACGAGCCGGCTGTCGACTATCGTTCCTTCGTCATGTTCCGGGGAGCCACTCCCATTCGATGATCTTATTGCTCCACCGGTTGTCGGTCCTGCGGGCCACGTGCCCTGCCCATCGCCACTTTCTACACGCAATGACACGAGCCACGTCAATCAGTTTGGTGTGCTTGCGTATCTCCGTATTCCAGATCCGTTCCCCCAGAGAAACCCTAAGCCATTTTTCTTTGTGCTACCTGTAGGGCGCGTATATGTTGTCTAGTCAAGGTCCAGGTCTCAGCCCCTATCACGAGCATTGCTCGAAAGCTCCGCGCTTAAGAGATACAGGCATTTCACTCCAGAAAATGTGGGACATTTTGCTAAACGCGCCCCAACCTAGTTTTATTCGGCGTTCTATTTCTTGTGTTTGCCCACTTTTTTCAAGGGTAAGTAGCTGCCCCAGATATATGTAGTAGTCAACCTGTTCAGCCACGTTTCCTGCAATCATTATGGGTCCTATGTTCGGATCTTCGTTTTTGAGGTATTCATGCGAAGGCCCACCGACAGCTGAAGATCTGCAGCCGTCTTAGCAGAAATGATAATGTCATCTGCGAATCGCAGATGAGTTAATTGCTCTCCATTTATGTTGATACTCCTACCAGACCAGTTGAGGACCTTAAATGTATCTTCTCAGCACCCCGTGTACAACTTAGGGGAGATTGTGTCGCCTTGTCGCACACCTCTTTTAATAGGAACACGTTTGGAAAGGTGGAATTTCACTTGACTTTAATGACTTTTCTGCGTAGATGCTTACTTTGTCTTTAAGTCTTCAGATTACGGTTATTTTTGTTCCTAAAAATAGATAATCCGCTCCAGGAAGCTATACTCAAGCTGTCGCATTACTTCAATGGAGCCTTACTCATCGTCGGGTTGCTCAAATGTTAAGGCGTTTTTCGATGCAGCGCGTCTATAGAAGATACCTAGACTGGAGCCTTCGTTCGACGCGCAGAAACTGATAGGCTACATCCTCCGCAGATGATCGATACATGCATTTAAATGTCCCGAGGAATCAGCGTCAGAACGCAGTGCAGGTCCAACAACAGCTTCGTGACGAACGTGGAGTTGCCTGGCCATAAGCGCGCGTACAGTCAAGAGAAGGTTAGCCAATCGCAATTTAACTGCCGAGCTAGCCTACTAACTAGCCAAGCAAAATTAACTGTAGCTTAACGCAGATCACGCTTTCAATTTGCTCGTGAGCATATAGAATGATGGACAATGGATCAATAGGCGCATGTTATTTTTTCTAGCGAGGCAAGAGTGTCTTTACAGAAATAATCGAAGACTGTACCGTTGCCCTAGAAAACGTTACGCACAGTGCTGTATCGAAAAAACTGTTACTTATGATGGCTCCATTATGGAGCCTCCATAATGGTGTGGGGCGGCATTTCCCTAACAGCATAAACAGAGATGGTTATATCGAATCCAATGCTCTTTCACGCGGATTTGCTACAGAACGATAAATCCCTGATGTTCTTGAAGATCTCGTGGTACCTTAATCAGGATGTATTTAAGATGAGATGTTTCTAATGTGCATGATAATGCAAGACCCTATACGCAATATTATACTCAGGGACGTTGGCATTCGTGTCATGGATTGGCCAGCACGGAGCTATGATTTGAACCCCATGGAATATCTTTGGGACGAATTAGAGCACAGGGCCTAAGATAGGGATCCGGCTTTTTCAAAACCTTATGGGCTCAGAATGGCGATAGATGAGGAATGGAAAAACATTTTTCAAGATATCATTGTAAGATTGGTAAGATCAATAGGTTCACATATGCAAGCAGTTATCCAAGCTGAAGGCAGCAACACACATTACTTATACTTACATTGATTTTTGTTTTTTATTGTATCTTTATGTTTCAAATGACTTTTCACTCTAGAGCAGAATAATTGTCTTAACGCCATACAATTTACTTTCAATATAAAACCTATAAAATTAACAACATAAAGGAGCGTATAAACTATGCGCGGCAAACTCTCGAACATTGGCTCGCACAGCGACCGCGCGCTATGTGGCCGGGGTCGCCGCACGCGGCAGCTCGAGCATTGCCGCGGTCGAACGTGCCGCGTGACGAACCGCTTCTTGTCGGTTTTTGAGACCGCATCAAAGGAGCTGGAGTCGTCCGCTTGCGCACAGTTGGGACGCTGTTTTGTTTCGGGGATTTAGCTCGCGCAGCGCATAGGTACTTACGTAAAACGGACGACTCATAGGTTTACAAGAATGAATCCGCCGCGGGCTGTTCGAGCTGGATCGCTTGCCGCGCGCGGCAGCTGCGTTCTGCTAAATTATTAACTAAAAATTGGCTCGCGCGGCAAATGAACGTCTACAGCGGTCGAACACTGGCTCGCGCGGCTGCCGCGCGTAGTTTATACGCACCTTAACTATGCCACTTAACAAAATTATGTTCATACATTTGAAGGAAATTGCATTTGAACTCAAGGGTTAAGGGTTGCTCGGTTGATTTGTCTGCCAAAATTATGATATAATGTGCAAACCTGGACATAAATAATTCGATAGTCAAGATTAGGAATCATTCTACAAAAAGCATGAAGTAAACATATTCCTCATTTGACAATCACTGGGAAATGTGAGGACCAAACAGTGTAAAATCCTAATTTTTCCCTGACTTTCCAGGTAGCCTCTCGATTTCTCTGACTTTCCCTGACTGCCTTGAGCTTCCCTGACTTTTCCCTGACTTTCCCTGACTTTCCAGAATGTGGACACCCTGCTTATTTAAGGGTTAACAGCCTGTAGCCTGTTAACTTTACTGTAAATTCCCAAAACCAAAAAAGGAAAAACATTATGTAAGTAGTTGTTTGTTATAATAAGTATGTGCCATAAAGAAACCAACTCAAAATAAATTCGTATTTTGTTTCTTGTGATAGGTATTTGTTATGCAATGTATGAAGTTGGAGCAGCTAAAAACGTGTAATAGACTATGCAAGTAGCGTTATTTTTAATATTATTTTATTTGAATTTTATTCCTCTAAAGCTGGGCTCTAAGGTTTTACTCGCGTTATGGAATCTGCGATTGTATAAAAAATACAAAAGACAAAGTACCTTTTTTTTTTTTTTTTGGAAGGGGGGAAAATGCTTTACGCATCCCTCGTGGCCGAGCCAAACCACGAGGGTATGTGGGACTCCCCGGACCGGATTCGGTCCAGGCCTACCCACTAAAAACCCCCCGCAGCTCCTCCGTCCGTCACAGGACAGGGGGAAGGGGACAACAGCGAGGCCTTGTTCCCACTGACCCCCTGACCGTGAGAGGTCCGTTGCCGGACTCGCGCTACGCCAAAAGGCGCGTGGCTCTGCTGCTTTGTGAGCGGCGCAGGTGTTGTGCACCGCTTTACACCCTGAAAAACGTCCCGGCACTAGGTGCCTTGGGGCTGGGGGCTATTTGTAGCGCGGGGCACTTCCTCCCGCGGCCGCCTCCTCTTGGATGATGGGGGCCCCGACGATGTCCTCGGTGACCTCCATCTCCGCGTCTGCTTTTGTGGGTTCGGGCTGCCGACTTCGCGCTCGCCTTCTCTTTCTCCTGTTAATGGGCGTTTTGGGGGCAGAGCAGGTCTTACCCCCAAGGCGGTGGTCCGCCGGTTTCCCTGCCGCTGTACACAAAGGGCATTTGGGCTTTGCCGAACACGACGAGGCCCTGTGCCCTGTCTCCCCGCACCGGTAGCACAACGTGCTCCGGTCTACCTCCGCCCTGCAGTCAACTCTCAAGTGCCCCGATTCGAGGCACCTGAAGCACCGCATTTCGCGGGGCTGGAGGATCTTCGTTGTTGCGGCGGACCAACCGACCAGCAGCCTCTTGGCAGAAGCTATTCTTTTCGCCGCTTCCACCGGGCAGCACACCCACGCAGTGCCCATAGTGTAGCGGCCCTGGCGGATCTCCCCCACCCGGACCTCGTCGACCTGACACTCGCCGGACTTGGCGAGTGCCTCCTTTAGTTCCTCCGACTGGACGGACTCGTCCAGTCCGGAGACCAACATCTCCACCATCTTAGTAGGTACGGTGACCCGCACAATAGTCGGATCCACCACCCTCCTTAAAGCGACGGCTAAGTCAGCCGCGCTCGCCTCCTTCTCTTCGCCCGTGACGAGGATAACGGCCGCTCCGGTCAGAGACCTGCGGAACTGGACTCCCTCTATATCCAGCTCCGCGAGGCTTACTCTGGCCCTGGCGCCCGCAATCACCCCGGCATACGAATGGCCCTTCTCCTCGGCGCCTGGCTGCAGTGTGAGCACTACTGCGGCCGTCTTCGGCGCACGCAGTTTAGGCAGCCGAGGAAGTGCCTTCTTCTTTGGGGGCGGAGCTGGCAGCTGCGGCGTGGTGGTGGTTGCCGGTTTGCCATCCTCCCTGCGTCCTTTCCGTTGGCGGCGCCTCACCACCGTGGTCCAGGCCTCCTCCGTATTGGATGGGGCCAGCGGTAGTGGGCGCGGCTCCTTCGCTGCGGATTTCGCAGCGGCTTCCCTCTTTTTTCCTCGCGTACGCTTTGTGGGAGCCGCGCTTACGAGCGCAGAGGGAGCGCTTTTTGCGGTCTTCCGAGCTGCTAGTGCAGCAGGTGTCTGTGTCTCTTGGACGGCCGTAGGAAAGGTCTTAATCTCGGCTCGTCTCTCATGATTCAGGGTGGAGCGCAGACGTGGCTCAGAGTTCAGCCTTGGCTCCAGTCCTTCGAGCCTGGCGTTGAGCCGGGCAACCATGCGCCCCATCAACCTGTTTTCTAGCTCCTCGATGTTATGAGGAGCTAGAGTCTCCGGGTTTGTTCGGGGGGGATGTGGTGGTGGTGGACTCCTCCCCTGAAGATCTTTCATCTTCGCCTCCAGTTCGGCGATCTTGGCTTTCTGGGCCTTGAGGTCTTCTTGCAGGCGGCGGTTCGCCTGCTGCAGACGCTCCGTCTCGTCCGAGACGGTGCGCGCTGCCAACGTTTTGGCATCCTCCCGGAGGTTTGCCGCCGCCGTCTTTAATTTTTAAATGAAGGTCCCCTTCAGATTGCCGGACCTTTCCGCCACAAAGTTTATGATATTTATGGCGCGACCCATACGCTCGGTGATGGTAAGTGTTGGGTCGTCGCCACCGCTCTCCTCAAGCGGAGAAAGAACCTCTGCCGCAGGTGGAAGTGCGGGCGTTCTACTCCGAGTAGTGCGGGGTTCCCTGGGCATCTCTTGAAGCTTCCTTTCAGCTTGGAGTTGAAGCTCCAGGCGCTCCAGCCGCAGGTATTCCGCCTTTGCCTTCGCTAAACCCACGTATTCCCCCGTGGTTGGCGGGCGGCCTCTCCTTCTTTTCCCTTTCGGTTTTGGCGGTGGAAAGGAAGACAGCGGAACATCTTCATAAGAAGGATCATCGCTGCCCTCCTCCCCGTCGCAAACTTCCTCGCGGCCTCTCTTCCGCCGAGCGGAAGGGGCGTTGGTACCGCTGTCAGTACTAATTACTGACGATGCCTCAGACAAGTAGTCCGATTCGCCAGAGATTGCAAACACATCTGGGGCATCGTAATCGAGCATGAGCTCGGATATACCGATCCTCCTTCTCCCTCCTTTACGTCCGGTCGCATTCTTACACCTCGACGACCCGGGAACCGCCGTCGAGGGTTGAAACTCTCCTGCCGCCTCGGTTAGATCGATGTTATTTCCACCAGCCGGCTCGGATACCGGTGGTGGCCCGCTCTCAACGGGTTCGCATAGAATAAGCGCATCGTCGCTCGGAAGGGTGGAATTTGGGTGAGCCAGCCCCAGATACGCCTGGCTGCCCGCAGCCGCCTTACGCGGTCCTACGGGGGGCACTGATACCCCCTGGGGACGTTTATCGTTGTTGCCAAATTCCATTGTGGTGTATTTTGGGATACACTCCCTTTCTCCGCTTGGAACTAGTCTCCCACCAGCCATGCACCCCCTCGGCACGGAGACGCCACCTTGGGGTTGGGGTGATTTTTTATTGTGGTTGTCTTCCACGCAGCCCGACGCTCAGTGAGCCGGACCCCCGGCCCGCTCAGTGCGGGTAACGGGTTGCCCGACAGCAGACCCCACTGGATCCACCGCCGCGCGGGTGAGCCGAAGCTCGGGGAGATCCCCTGCAGGCGCGGAGCGCCATGGTGAGAAAATTCACCACAACCCTGCTACCACAGAAGGCAGCAGCCGAAAACCGGCTTCCGGCGAAAGCCACACCTCTTCTTAAGAAAAGAAGAGGGGACTTCGCCCTGCACCGCATGAAGCGGTTGGCCACACAAAGTGGCCCGCCGGGTTGAACCCAGCCATCCCACGCCCCCCCTCCATGGGGGGCCTCTCGTCAGACTCTTAGCCCGCGGCAGAAAATCTGCCGGGTTGCCCAGGGTGCACCATGAGGAGGTGTTCTGACATCGCACCCCAAAACGACAAAGTACCTAAATAATATACAAGTATGTAGGGTAGGCAGGGTAGGCATATATGGAAAGAAGGCACCCTTCGTACGGTTTTGAAGTTTTTTTTTTTCATTTTAACTATAAAATTTAAAGCAGCCGATTACATATAATAGGTATTTTTTAACCGACTTCAAAAAAGGAGTTTCTCAATTCGATGCGTATGTTTTTTTTGTGAATGTTACGCGATTACGCCGCCAATTGCAGACCGATTTTCAAAATTCTTTTTGTATTCTCAAGATTATACTCCAATGGTGGTCCTACGGTTACCAAAGTTAGGATCTGATGATGGGATCCCATAAAAAAAATGGAGGGAAATCCTTAAATTTTTAGGTGCGTCCAACGTGTTTTTTTTATATAAAAACGTCGCCCCACACTAGGGTTTTCTCCTGTGTCCTGGGTGCAGTTACAAACATAGAATATCACATGCACATACGCCCAGACCGGAACAAATTTCTGTAGGCCATACAAAACATCTGTCCCGTGCGGGAATCGAACCTGCGACCTGTTGCGTAGTAGGCGATCGCTCGTGTCCCAGGTAACCCTGTCAACCGTTTTGTGTGTATGTTACGCGATTACTCCGCCAATTTTCAAAATTATTCTTGTATTCGGTAGAGTATACTCCTAGGGTGGTCCCTAGGTCACCAAAGTCAGGTTCTGATGATGGGATCCTATGAAAATCAAGGGATTCCCTAATTTAATTAGGGTTTCTTTCACTAAAAAGTTAAACAAAAAAAATATTTTACAAAAAATAAAAACTGACTTCAAAAACACTGAAAAGTTAAAATATTGTAAGAATAGGTACAGATAACATTACATTTCTATATTGAAGTCGGTGCCAAACGATGATCTCCTAGAAAGTCTTAAAATTTGGCACCGTCTTCAATAATGATGTGTGATGTTGTCTGTACCTATTCTTATATTATTTCTAACTTTTCAGTGTTTTTGTAGTCCGGCCGGACGAGCCCGACGAATCGAACCCCGCCGGACGGACTTCCCGATCAACATCCGGTGGCCTCAACCACTAGACCACGGAGGTGGTAAAAATGAGAATTCTAAGACTATTAGTATAACTAACCAAGATTAGTGTATAAAAATGAAAGGTATTTTTTATTTGATGCATAATTATTACTTTATAATTTTTAAATCCCTGCTCCTATTTAGTTTGTATGTAAAAGTATTAATTTATCTATCTAAAATAATAGATTTTTGTTATTTATTTTTAAGTTAACAAGAGGTCTGTTCTTGTTTAAACAATTGTAAATGTCATTTTATGTTTAGTGTTTATTTTTTTCATAAAAGGATCCATTATTGATTCACATCTCAAATGAAAATCATTTTAATTCAGTATAACACTCATCTTACAAAAAGTAATTTTGTTTAGACAGGTAAATGTACGATAGATAGGTACTTTCATAACAAATAACAGCTCAGTCCTATAAAGTAGGACTTGGTAGGGATACCAAGTAAGTGCCTACACTATAAATTTCAAAGGAATACTGAAATAATTTACGAAACTTATCTACTAAAATATTATAAAGAAAGAAGATTTGTATTTTTGTTTGTAATGAATAAACTCAAAAACTAGCTCACTGGGAAGTCTCGGCGTAATTATTGTTAAAATGATTTTTTGAAATAAAGCAATTTTTTTTTATTATTAAAAACTACAAGGCTGATTCAAAAAAAATTTTGACTAATAGAATGCTACATTATCACTGAGTAATATAAGGTTATAAAATATTTTTTTATACGGGAAAACAAAATTCCCTCACGAAAAACGAAAATAACGAAGGCAAAGTTGCGAGCGGAAAGCCAGTCAGGAATACCTAAGCAACGCAAACAAAACATTACAAACGGTAAAATAATGATCTCGAGTTCTCGCACCGAGGAGTCGCGCGCTGCTGTCGTAGTGTGCGTGAGAATTTGCGCGTGTTGTATTTGTGGTGTAAACGCCAGACGGGAGGCCGAGCGGTGTGAAACAGATAGCATTTTAGAAAATACCTACTCGCGCCGCGCACGATTACTTCACAATCCTCTTAATAGTTCCCTTAATAGTCTAGGTGAATTAGACCAGGTGAATTGAGTCTACTGCACCCTTTCTTGTCTTATTCATAACTAGCAGTGCCCGCGACCTCGTCCGCGTGAAATAGTAACTTTTGTTGAAGTTGATAAAAAGTAGCCTATGTAATTAGCTATCTATTAGTGCATTTCCCGTCAAAATCGGTCCAGCCGTTCCGGAGATTAGCGGGAACAAATAGACAGACAGACAAAAAAAATTAAATTGTGGTTTTGTTATTGGTACCCGATATACATTCATACCCATTTAGTAAAAACTTGTTATTTTGACATTACAAACAGACACTTCAATCTTATTTATTTGTATAGAGTATAGATAACAGCAGGCGAACAGTGCTTTGTTTCTTTCACTAATATGAAAAATGACAAAGATAAAATATAGAAATAAGAGCGTAATAATAGATATTGAAGGTTTATTTATGGTACGATCATGAATTAAACCATTTAAATATTCTTCGCTTTATTAATTAAAAAAAAAAGTGCATGGGTTTACTCGAAACTCACTCACTCAAAAACATTGCATCCATCCAAACATGTCATGTTGTACTGATTTTAATATTACCTATTTCTATATTTTTGAAGAAAAACGGTGTTTTTTTTTCGAGCGATTTTCTATTAGTACGAGCACTATGCATAATCTAATATATAAAAATCTCGTGTATTTATTATCGAACTCGAGCGAAACAGCTTGACCAATTTTTATGAAATTTTTTGTGTATATTTGACCATAGGTCGTAGGCTATTTTTTATAGCCCTAGGTAACAAGGGTGGCACTCTCCAGAATTTTTTAAAGAATTATTATGGCGAAACATAGTTCGCGGGCACAGCTAGTATAAGAATATTAATGTTCGTTTCTGGTCAAGACGTCAACACGGTATGCTGAAGACACGAGTTCGATCCCCGCCCTAGATGAATTTTTTTCTTTATTTATTTATTTATTCGTTTTTCTATTTATTTTGCATTTTTATAGAAAATCCAAAGTCACAGACATAAAATTTTTATGAATATACCAGGAAAAAATATTTTACAAACAGTAAATAAATACACTATCGGTGTTATTACAAAACGGTCTAGAGTTAGTCTAACGACATCACCTGACCCCTTAAGACAAAAGCCACACGCTAATTTTTCCGCAGTTGTTCCGCAGAAAAAATGTATGGAGATGACATTAGTTGCGGAAAAGTTAACGTGTGGCTTTTATCTTAGGGGGCAGTTCCGTCATCAATTCTACATGGTAACATTCAGCGAGCAATGAGCATGAAACTACAATAATTGTTGTTTTAAAATAGGCAAGAAATGCGTTCAAAACACGTTTGAAAGTGGATGTTCGTGTTTTCGAATAAATTGGCCGGCCGCTACGATGTTTACTAATTATTCTTACTACCTACTTATAAATAAACTACAATTCACTATTTCTGAACGAGTGGCAGCGATGAAATGATGTGAACCGGTAATCCATACCGTGTCAGGTGAAAGCTCAGCTCTTAGCTTGCGTAGTTTCCTAGACATTTTTTCGCACGTTCTCTTGACGAGCCTAAGCACATTTCTTATGGAGCGATACATTCTCATCTGTTAAAAGCATACGCTGCATTACTAAAATGTCTTGTATGAACGTAAGTCTATACTAATATTATAAAGCTGAAGAGTTTGTTTGTTTGGTTGACCGCGCTAATCTCTGGAACTACTGGTCCGAATTGAACAATTGTGTTGGATAGTCCATTTATTGAGGAAGGCTTTAAAGATTATTTACATTGAAGTTATTTCAAAATATAGCACAAAATAGCGAAATCGATAACAAAAATATATACACGGTTATTTTTTTATCACCCTGGAAAATTTTAGGGACGCTTCAGGACACATCCAATATTATATAAAAAATAAAAAAAAATAAATAAAAAAATAAAAAAAAAAATAAAAAAAAATAAAAAATCTCTATAAATGCTGTTCTCGACTAGTGCAACATTTTTTGTATTTTTTAAAAAATTAATATAAAATTAAGGATGGGGGTTATTTTTTTTATTTATATTTAAATCATTCTAATACCATGCCGTGAAGCGTCCCTTAAAATTTCCAGGGTGATAAAAAAATAACCGTGTATTATACGATTTGTATCTAAGTGCGCCTCTTATTTCTTTTGTCAGACGCAATTGAAAATCAGTGTATCATTCGGTCGCATAATAATTTTTTACCTCGAGTGACGTAGGTCCACGGGTAAGCACCATAACCATCGCCTAAAAATATTATTTTGCACGCTTGTGATACAATCTACTAGTTTTACTTTTTACGGAAACGACAACCAGGTTTTTTATAGCATTGCATACCTACACTGGTTTACATAATACCGCAAAGTATACAATTGTTGGTGCCGCAATTTTATAAGTAGTTGGGTAATGTTGACATGTTCCTATTAACGTCTTACATACGTCTTATAGCACGCAAATCAGAGACAGGTATTAAAAGATTTTCATTAGACAGTTTAGTGACTGTTTCAAATACGTTAAAACATCTGTCTTGTTTATTTTACTTTGCGCATGCTTTTAGATTCTTTGCACTACACTCTATACATTATGAAAGCTTGGTGGCGCATTGGCGTGTGCGCTCAGCGAACGATTGCTAAGGTTAAGCAACGTTCGCTGTGGTCAGTCCTAGGATGGGTGACCAAAATAAGAAACATCTCAAGCTCCTCCGTGCTTCGGAAGGCACGTTAAACAGTGGGTCCTGCGCCTGATCTCGCCCCGGTCGTGTCGGCTAACCGTCCCATCGGACTAGGCGAGTGAAGGAACAGGGAGTGCACTTGCGTTTGCGCAGTCACTTGTGCACTATAATATCTCCTGCGCAGATGGCTAGTCTCTGTGGAGATTGGCCGCCGTGACCGAATATCGGTTAGGAGGACATTATTATTATTACATTATGAAATCTTTTATACATAATGTTTAAATAGATATTATTTCAAATTATAGTAAATTTTGCAAAACATACTCAACTGTCTCCATGGTGTGATTGGGATTCATCTGGAGGCCCGGGATTGGACTCTCCATGGGACCAGAAAGTTTTTTGACTTTCTGAGTCTGGCCAGCGAAAGCTGAACCCAGTGTTTTTTGTAGCGGCAACACTATCATAAAAGTCCACAATGCCCCTTTGAAGTTTAGTTGAACACGGCGATTTTCATACTTTGTGAAAACTGTTTTCTTTGTAATTTAACATTCGGTTTTTGGTACAGAAGCACAAACGCACCAACTTAGATGAAGGTGTCGAGTTTTTGGAAATTGATCTTTATTAAAGTGAGTAAAATAAAATATTTTTTAAATGTACTTTGATTCCTAACAACTTTTTGTACCAACTGACTTCTTAGATTTCAACATTTCATAATATTTATTCTTAATTTCTGTCCAAATATGACAGAAATTAAGTAATTTTTAATTTTCATTAAATCCAAATAATATTTTTCGATGCTGGAAGTTCATTGAAACTAAACATTAATATTTAATAAAAAAAGTATCAACTCCGTTATTTCCTGCTATAGTTAGTATTGCCGTCCCCAATTTTTTTAAATTTCCCGCGTTTTGCTGGGTTCAACTTTCATTAGCCAGACTCTAGTCTTCTGAGACCGCCTGGCTAGCTACCACTGGCAATGCATATTCGGCAATCTGCATTGTAACAGAAACCATTGCTCTGGGCGCATGCATCCACAACCAACGGTAACCGCTAAACATTAGGTAGGTTGTATATTTCTTTGTCACATAATATGCTATTATAAAACAAATTAAATCCGAGGACTTCAGTAGATTCAAATTGTACAGCTCTATATTTTTTATTGAATAATAATGTTACATAATTTATGTCAATGATTTATTCAATGGCACAGTAGTTTGTCTTGAAGATTTTAACACTGACCTACTGCAATGAACAAAAAGTGATCACACAATGCTTCAAACTTTCTATAGTTCAACGGTCCATTATTATTATGAAGATAAATGGAAGTTTAGATGAAGGTCAATATATTGTTACTTCATGGTCAGTAATCAATTAATCATACACTGAGCTGATTTAACAATCCTGCGATAACTTTTTTTTACATAAGATTTAGCTCTTGGCCTTTATCTCACCTGCAGGCGTAGCACGGGCTGCCAAGACTGGACTTGAGTCACGCATTATCTCACAATTTCAGTGACATAATCTCATGTCTTAAAGAGTAGCACGGTAGCGCGTATTTAGTGTGACTGACGTGATAAATTTTCTTGACGCTTGCCAAGGAACACGTGTGACTGAATTTTATCACAAATTTCTTGGCGTGCCTGTGCGTGTGACTACTGTAGTTGTAGCAAGGGCTTTAGAAGATGAAGCAGCAGTCGGAGAACGGCCTTAGTCAAACCACGCTGGCCAGTCGCGGATTGGTTGACTTCACATACACTTTTGAATTACTTCGCAGGTATATGCAGGTTTCCTCGCGATGTTCCTTCACCGTAGGAGCGTCAGATAAATGTACATATGAAATTCGTGAAACGAAAACCACATTGGTACATGGCAGGATCGATCACAGGCCTCCCGATTCTACTTGGGAATAAACCAGTGGCGAGACAGCGCCACCGACGCTCATTGGCGTTGGTGTATCGCTAACAGCTGAAACTGCTTTTTTGTTGTTCTTAGCTTTTAGGACAGAGAAACAATTTATAAAGAGTGTGTTTGTTTTGTTTCCATTTTTAAAGTGAAACATTTTTTTATATCATCTCAAATTTTTACGTCCGTCCATCTGTCGCATGTGGCATTACACGAAAACATGAGCTCTTTAATTTCACATAGGACAGGATTGGTCATGTACGTTAGAGCTTCGACTTAAATCCAAGTGGCAGTAGTGCGATCCTGGAGTAGAAGAATATTTTTTTTTTCAAAATTTTTTTTTCCATAATTTTGCTTTTTTTCTTTTTATTCTTTTTTGTTTATTAGTAATTTGTTTTTAATCGACTCAAAAAAAAGGAGGTTATCAATTCGACCTGTATGTATGTTTTTATGTTTGTGTTCGGATATCTCCGGAGTTACAAGTCCGATTTAAGTAATTCTTTTTTTGTTGTACTAGGTATTGGGGGTGATTCTGAAGCGACCACCTAAAACTATAACTAAATAAAATTAGAGATAGAAATGTCAATCACCGTTTGGTATTCAGAACTCACAAGTTAACTCTAAAATAGGCTAGTTGACCCTTTTTTAAAGTAGGGCTTAAAATGTTCATAATTGTTGTATTAGACCATAGCACATGAATATTATTTTTTTCGATGGCTAAAAAGTGCAAAAAATCTATTTTAAATTAAGATTTTCAATTTTGGACCGAAAACACGGTCAGCCATGATAGTCTGTTCATTATCTGTGGCAATGACGTCAGTCTTATAGTAAACAAAGCACGGGGGCGAAATAACCTCACAAAAACAATGCTTTCTATTAAATATCACAAAATATAGTAAAACTGTATATGGAACGGGACAATAGAACAGTAATATAGAAATACCTCTTCAAAGACTCTAGGAAATCTGTGGATTAGACGTACCCAGTGATATAGACATGCGAAATATTTGCTTAACACTCGCTTAAAGAAATCCTGTAACTATCTACTGAAACTCAAATGTGTTTTTGCGAAAATCACATTAATGTAAGTACTATAACTGAATAACTCAATCTGTGTAGGTACTTCAGTTTCAACTTAAACAAAATAGAAGTTTTTAGGTTGTATGTAAAATCAAATCTGTATGTAAATTAATTAAATTTTTATCTTTCAGTTAGAATGAAAACTGACTGCAGCCGACCAACCAAATTTTAACTTGACCAGAAAACTGAGAGAAAACGACCATTTACGCCTTTTTGATTTAATCTAAGTTATACACTGACACTAGATGATGTTTCAAGGAAAAGAATATGTACTTATGTCCAATTGAATAATGATGTAATTGAATATTAATTAAAAAGTATGTAATACAAACAAAAATATCAAAGTTTCATAATGAATATATTTATCTAAACAACTTTTACTTGAATTTACTGAGTACCTAATTAAAATTTGTTGCTTTCAGTGGTTACTTAATGAGAACTATTGTGTACTAACCTGTTCTCCTCTTGACAACGAGATTGATAAGGCAGTAAAAGTTGTGCAACATAATATAAAGCAGTGCATGGTTCACATTTTGATGTTGTGGCTGAACAACATCAAAATATGACCCGTCAACTAGAACAACATTATGTCAACAAAATAACTCAAGTATTCATATACCAAAGCACCATAGAAGTAAATAGGTCCAGTTTGGTAAAACTGAAAGATGTTATATCTTCACTGATTAAACCTGCTGGCCACCATGGCTGGTAAATTTCAGAACAGCTTACGCAAGAATATGCAAGTTATCCATTTTAAAGCCGTATACAAATATATTAAATGTGATTGCTGTGTTGTCAGCCTGTGCTCTTCTTAATTTACAAGACCCTTCTTATTAAATAAATAATATAAAGAAATTTTTTTTCTTTACTTTATACATAACTAACATCTAAAGATGACATAATAAATTTTTGTACTACATTAGTCATTATGTTATTCACAAAAAAAAATGTTCTATGTTTATTTGACAATAATGACTTGTAAAGGTTTAAGTTGAATCAAAATATTTTAATTTGAAATGCATGTGTTTTATTTTTCTGTTACACCTTAAAAGATTTATAATATTTTATAGGTTTGTTGCTCATTTTTATCATTGTTACTCAAATATAGTATATGTTCCAAAAGTACAAATAGGTTGAATAGAGTTAGATCAAATTTATTAATTTGTATATATTGCCTTAAGGTCGCAGGTAATAAAAGTCAAAATAATAGTAAAGTGATTTATTATGAAGTAATACTTTCATATAATTTAGGAAAAATGTAGTATAGTTTCCAAAATGACACTATTTGATCAATAAGTTTTTTGACATTCAGATTGTTAGAACAAATACCTATTATAGCTAATATTGTCACCTTTTGAGTGTTTTCAAAATGACATACTGCTAGCAACACAAAAGTATATAAGTTTTGTTTGCTTTAGCACAAAACATCTGCATCTATACTTGAGTTAAGCGTACTGTTCACAGTTTTCCGTCTTTGATAATTAACATTATCTTCAGTAAAAGAGCATGACAATTTTGTATTAATCTAATTTTATGGATACCGTTTGTTGAATAGACTATTACAGGGTATTAATCAGAAATGAGGTCACATTTTGCAAATTTCAACCCAAATCTTCATCTTTCAACTTTTATCCACATTTCATTATACTCGTAGGTGTCTGCAAGATTTCCCACCAAAAATTTTCCCAACAAAAGAACCATCATGTGTTATGCACTGGCTGACTTTATAGCACATGGAAGCTGTTATTGTTTATAACGAAGCTCGAACTAAAGAGCACTTCTGTATTGATGATTCGTGGTTTAGTTTTCTATGCACTTTATTCTTTCTTCATTGAAGATGTCTTTTATTTTTTAAGAAATATGTCACAATCTGTGTCTGTGAATGTATATATATTTTTCCTCCCAGTAATTTTCTTCATGCTTGACAAATGAACAACTGCAAATCTTTCTCTTTTTATGTTCATTTACAAATTCTTGCAGTACTACACTGGTATTTGACACATGATCCTGATGTTTTCTTTTCAACATTTCTCTTGAAGTAAATATTTTTAGTGTTTATTTGACTTTTGAGAGATAGAATTCTATCCAATAGCATTCAACTGCTGTACAAAATAGCTCCTCACTGTGATGGTGCAACCACACCAAAAATGCATGTTTGCAACTCTCTTCTGCCGCGTGACAATCTTGACAAGTACATTTGTAACCGTTCTTCATTATAAGTTATACCTTCTTCATATTTCAGTATTGAAACTGTACTTATATTGTTTAGAGCGATACACAAAGAATCTCCTGACCATCAATCTGTCTATTTTCGGAAGATTTGTACTATCTGCTCTCACAAATCCAACATCAATGGTTGATTTTGCTATTAATACAAATAATTTACGATATTTACAAATATAATAACGGAGACTTGGACGATTTTTTGCCAGTTTTAGGAAAGAATAGTGCAAATCGACGAGTTGTTGAATCAAATTTGACATTTCTTTGTTTACTATATGATTGACGTCACGGCCCTGACCACAGGATATCAAAGCGTTTACGGCGTGAGATAAAAAAAGATTATTTCTAGCATTTTCAAATTAAAATTTTACAGCAATCATTCATTGTTATTTATTAAAATCGGTATATTGTGGAACCTTATGCCAAATACTGTTAGAAATAAACAATATTTTAATAAATTTTGATATGAGTCAACTACCCTATTAAGAGTGACGTTACTAAACTACTCAATTTAGTGTTAGATGTTATTTTCGTATTCTGACATGCTTCCTAAATCTAATTTTTCCTATAATTTTAAATATGTCAAACTAATTTTAGGAGGTGAACTTTTAGGTGCCGTCTAAATTTATCTTGTTACTTTTTAACGATTTTCTAACATTACCGAAGGCATTTTTTTTTGTGCAACTTGCCAAATGGATGATGAATTGGTTGTTATGGCATTAATAGAGTCTTCAGAAAGGTAAAATATTTGTTTTATATAAGAAATTAGATAAATACCTGCCTCATAGTTTTAAAATATATTTGTAAAGTATCGACTTATTTATGTTATAGAATAGGAGAAGAAAAAGTAAAATTGAGGAAGTTGAGGGACAAATCAGACCCATTTACTATGCCCGAACGTAAATTTAGAAAAATATTTCGTCTTCCTCGCCAATCCGCTCGCAACTTTATAGAAGCTATAGACTGCACTGAAGTACAGATTGGCTCCTTACCGGAACATTTAAAGGTTTTAGCCAGCCTTCGGTCATGCAGAGCTGTCACTGTTGTCACTGATTTAATATTGCGCAAATTAACTCCACAAAAAAAATTAATTTCCTAAAACAGCAATAGAAAAGGACCTTGTCAAGGCAGAGTGAGCGAGCACCTACTTACATTGTAATAAAATATTTTGAAATAATTATTAAGAAATACATTAACATTCTCCGTCCTTTTTCTATTTAGGTTTCTACAAATATATGGAATGCCAAACACACTTGGAGCTGTTGATGGTACACATATTGGTCGAGGCCTGGAATGCAGCAAACTCCTTCTGTGTGGAGGTAATCACACAGAAGGAGGTGGCAGAACGGGCCAGAAAAGATGACCCAGCGGCAGATCCCTGCCGCCGCAGAAGAACGGGGCGGAGGAGGCGGCAGTTCGCCCGCCTTCTTCCTCCTGACGGTGACCAGCGGGACGCGGGCCCGGGAAGCCCGAGTCCTGCATTGCACAGGCCACCGCCAGTCGTCGATACTCCTAATGCCCAGGAGCATCGCCGGCCTTCCCATTTTAGGGAGGTGAGAGGGGCTCGCCATAGGCGAGCAGACGCTGACGAGGTCATGGAAGTGTCCGAAAGGGTTCCCATGGCCTTGTCCGGCGACGGGGCGTCACTCCCCGACGTAACCTCTTCCTCAGGTGACGGGGAGGATGGGGCGGTGATGGACGTTCTCGTGCCATGGCGTTTGTGAGGGGGCATCGTTGGGTTTTAGTCGGTAGGCCGCAGTTTCTGGCTGGCACTCTGCCCCCAGTGCCCGCGGAGAGTCCGACATAACCTCGCGCCTACCCAAGCGCGAGGTATGCGTAACGCATTTCCCAACGTTAAAAAAAAATGGTACACATATTGGTATTGTTGCTCCACCACTGACACACCCTACAGCACCAGGAAACTTATTATACAATAGGAAAGACTTTTATAGCATCAATTGCCAAGTCGTGAGTTGTAATTTGTTTGTTCCCAAGTAGTCTAATAGTACTGACATTTAGATGATAGGTTATGTATATATGTATTTACTCCATTGATTTACTACCAAACGTAGATAGAGCACTTCATACAAAAACGCGCTTGAAATCTGTCACCTAATCGACTATATATTTGTACGCTGTTAAATAGGTAGTTGAATATGCACACCCGAATTAAAATTACCATAAAAAAAGTACCGTATTTATCGAATTCAACCTTATTCTTTATTATTACGGCAACTATTTGAAGTACAACCGTGTGCAGTTACATCATTTCACACCTAGCCACATTAAATTTGACGTTTTAGTAATTGCTACAAGAAAATATCAACTTTATACTCTCAAACATAATACTCAAAATTGCTTATCCAACGCATGGAAAAGAACTGCACGAGGCCCGATTGGGCAGTTCTTCACCGGCCCACTTTTCGAACGTTCATGCGTTATCTACGTTTGGTAGTAAATCAATGATTTACTCTTACAACAGAAAATAATATTCTATCTGCAGATAGAAGTATGCCTATCTAAGATTTGTTGCCTAGCAATTACTATTATTTGTCAATAAATAACAGCGGTTATTATGAAAAGAAAACAAAAATTACTAATGAAACAAAATACGCAATTTTAAAATTCAGAGGAAGTCACGAATTACCTATCTATACAACTACAGACTACCACGCAATTTTTTCTTTCATGGCATAGGCGCGAAGCCTTCACAATCGCAGAATAAATGTCGAATAATTTTTCTTTTGTGATAAAATGAATGATAAATAATAACATTTCTTTTCTGTTATTTACAAATACGATCAAATCTTAAATTAACAATTTCTGATAGTAAAATTATTAGTAGAATATAGCTGTTTTCAATGTTTCTAAATTATCCCGTTTTTCTACAGCACTAGGTGTATTTATAATCTGTGTATTCAATTTAAGAAATTGTCAAATACAGTTTAAATTTAGAGAGTCCGGCGTTTCAGAATACGAATTACCTAAAACTAATTTAAAATTATATGTTTAATTTTAGTTTTAGTGCAGGTAACTTCAGAATTACCCCCATTGTTCAACTTAGGGAATACTGCAAGTTTCATCAAAATCGGTTCAATAGTTTTTCATTCAAAATCGACTTTAAAAAATGAAAAATAATATAAGAATAGGCACAGACAACATCACACATCTATATTGAAGTCGGTGACAAATTTTAAGATTTTCTAGGGATCATCTTTGGCATCGACTTCGGTATATAAGTGTGATGTTGTCTGTGCCTATTCTTATATTATTTTTAACTTTTTTGAAGTGGTTTATATTTTTTGTAAAATATTTTTTTATTTTATTACTTTTGTTTCTTAATTAATTAGTTTTTGTATTTATAATTTTCTTTCTAAAAGAAAAATATTCAACTTAAGATAAAACCGCGATTTTAATAACCTTAATTTTCCGAAAATATGTAGTGGTTTCATAAAACCACACTGATTTTATTTACTTAATTATAGTCTAATCAATAAATCCTTAAATTAAAGAATTTGTTTTTATGAGCAAATGGCGTCATCTATTACGCGTAACCAAACTAAATCGAAATCGACAGCACCATGAAGAAAGCAAAAACCTTGACAAGACCGCGAGATAGCGCGAATTTTATATTTCACTTGCATTTATTTAGGCCGGCCAAGTGCGAGTTGGTAGGCAAGGTGGACCGACGATCTGGTGAAGGTCGCGGGTAGCCGCTGGATGCGGGAGGCGCAGGACCGATCGGTTTGGAGATCCCTGGGTGAGGCCTATGTCCAGCAGTGGGTGTCTCTTGACTGATGAAATGATGATGATGATGAAGTGCGAGTTGAACTCACGTGAAGAGGGTTCCGTACGATGTTACCTATATTGAGTGATTTACTATATTATTTTAATATCATGGACTTCTTATATGTTTTCCTATAATCTGTATTTTTTTCAAAATTTTAGGTTCAGTAGTTTCGGGTAAATTTTCGTCTATTTTCTTGAATTGAATAACTTGAAAACTATTTATTTTAAAAAGATATGTCACACGATACACGGACCTTTCATTTGATATGTCACACGATACAGATTTAAAAAATTTTTTTTTTCCCATATACAGATTTCCTCTATTCACGTCACAGCTCTGCGTTTGGGTCACAGAAATTAAATTGATATGTGTACACGAGTGACACGAGTGATCCTATAAGGGTTCCGTTTTTTTATTTGGATGTACTGTACCCTAAAAACGAAAATTTTGGAAAAGTGGCGATTTATTTCTCAACATAGTCTCTTTTTAGCTCGATACATACACTAGACCCAGAGATGCTCCAACTTCTTTAACCCGTCTGAAAAATACGTTTTCTCGAGGTCTGCAAATTAGGTCTCCATGGCGGCGATGACGTCATCATTTGACTCAAATCTCTGCTCGGCGAGTGACTTTTTCAAGTTTCAATTTTGCATGCAAGAAAATTTGCGCAGGCGTGAAATATGCAATTGATTTTACACTATGGCTTTTCAATGTTTTAATAGAGAATTTACACTTATGTTGTGAGTCTGATTGATTTACTGCGATATGGAAATTTTGAAGGTCCTAAGCATGGAAAAGCTATACAGGAACAATTGGTGGTCATTCGCCACGCAATCACAGTCTCTAAATTGCACTGTTTATAGGATATTTTGTGAACATAATAAATCAGCATTTTTGTATAGGGTTGTAGCTTGTTTACTGTTTATAACTGACACTTTAGACAAAAGCCACACGTTAAGTTTTCCACAGTTGTTCCGCAGAAAAATGTATGGAGATGACATAAGCTGCGGATAAAATGACTGTAGTAAACTTATCATGTGGCTTTTTTCTAAGGGGTCTGTTCTCCCTATTTTTATCTATACAATATTTAAGTTTATGGGTAATTCAAAATTCATGGTGTATATTCATTACATCATCCATTTCCACTCTAACTTGCCTAGAAGTGATGCTCTTAGAAACAAAAACACTTAAACTTAAACACTTAAGTTTGTAATATCCATTAAGCTGAATTTAGTTTATTATTACAACTGAAGGTTGCCGTTGAAGAAGAAGCATGCCCTTTTATATTTGATATAATATATGGCAGACTACTTGGCTAGGCACTTCAAAGTTTAATATTTCTGTTTACTACGATGTTATTGTATTATATTGTATATTCATCAAGAGCCTGCAGTATGAAAGCCTATGTATTGTGAGGTACCTACAGAATAACACAACATGCATTGATTGGTATTAACATAGGAGCCAAGAATAACTAATTGAAAATTTGGTACATTTGGCATGTAAACCACTTGAAACAATTATGTTTGAATGGTTAGCTGACCCACTAAGATATATATGGTATACAAGTACCATATGTCCAACTTAATAGTGGTCTTGTATGGGAGCAATTTATTCTCTAAGCTAAAGTGTCTACCAACTAAACAATTTAGTTCCTCGAGTTTGATATTGGTGGCACACCAAATGAACTCAATGAGTATAACCAGCAGGCCAATTATGGATTTTTCATCACATGACATGGTATAAATTTCAGAAAAGAAGTCATGAAATGCTGCATTTCGTATTATCAATCTCCAATGATATCATCACTATGGCATAATTTCAATGATGTCATCATGAAATAATGAACAAATGATCAAAAATCTGACCAGAATTCGTATTTTTCATTTTGCACTATGATATCATATGATATCATTTGCAAAACCATGAGATCGGTAATAGGCCCACAATATACTTAACCACCATAACTTTAGGTAGTTCAACAATATTTGGTTTCATTGCTCGGCAATCATCTTTCTTAAATGTTTTTTCTATTTCATATTGATGTATTCCATTTTGAAGAGCATAACAGGCAACAAAATTACTGAGAACTGTGACTTTATTTCTTGTGTCACAGCCTCTTCCAAAACCATGGCTATACAATTTCATTTTTATAACTACCCAAAACCTACTCAGGACCTCAAACATGGTTGGATAGGTTAAGTAATTTTAATTGAAGATCACCCAGAACTGACTCAGTGCACTTCAAACATAGTTTTTATGAGTACTCAGAACTGATTGAGAACCCATCAAACAGGATTTGTATCTCATTGTTACAATTTATAGTAATTTTTGTCTCTGTTACAGGCTAATAATTCACACATGTTAATAGCAAAAATAAGTCATTTTACTCACCAATTTCTCTTCATCAAACTGCCCTTTTCTTGTAGAGCCATGTTGGTCACTTGTGGCTGATTGTACTGATTTTTCAGAATCACTTTCTGAACCTGTTGACTCTTCGGAGCCACTGTTATCGCCATCACTTGTATTTTGATCATCAGTAGTGGAAGGACGACTGGGATCGGATATTAACAGTGCAGTCAAACCATTTTCCAGCCTTATAGTCCTTAAATAATACAGTAAAATCAAAACAAATTCCATAAATAACAAAAAACGTCCCTAAATTAGGAAATCCCTAAAAGTCTGATAATTGCCAAGATTATTTATAGCAACTGCATAATTATGGTTGTGTTGAATTTTTTACAGTAAATAAAAACTTGACAAGTTACCTATTTCATGGAGAGAAAATCAAATGAAAGTTAATTTTTTAAATAAGTTTAACTTACTTGTATAACTTTTTATCCGATTCAGACTTTATTGGCTCCGCGAGTGTTTCAACTTTCTCCTTTTTAGGACTTAATTTTACCGATTGTTTTGAGCGACTATCAAAAATTTTCATTTCAGGTTTGAACTTGGGAGATTTGTGAAATCCAAATCTCTTCGACATTGTGCACTTTATAATATTACTTCTCCGAAAGACTGATGGTTTTTGAATAAAATTGAACAGTTTTGACATTTATTTATTTTGTTCACAGACTAAAGAATTGTTTCTTTTTTCGTCACTATTAACCCTGCGTTCCGTAAAACGATAAAAGTGATAATATCGTGAATCCGACCAAAGTCACAACACAACCTACTGATTCAATAGCCCTTATATTTTGTGACGATTTAATTTGGTCGCATTCGCGATATTATCGCTTTTATCGCAATTCGGAACGCACCATAAGTTTCAGAGTGGCTATTCGCACCCGGGTTTCTATAGAAGTCGATTGCTATTCGGACCCGATAGAAGCGTAATCCACAGAAATATTACTTTTCGGAAAGACTGATGGTTTTTGAATAAAATTGAACAGCAGTTTTGACATTTATTTATTTTGTTCACAGACTAAACAATTGTTTCTTTTTTCATCATTAAGTTTATTTAAATTCAAAATTCAAATTCTTAAATCCTTACCTATTCAATATATTAAACCTTTAGAGTGGCTATTCGGACCCGGGTTCCTATAGAAGTCGATTGCTATTCGGACCCGATAGAAGCGTAATCCACAGACGTATACATTCCCTTTATACGTCTGTAGCGTAATCAAAAATAACTTACAGAACAAAACTGAAAACTGTATGTTAGGTTCTTAGAGCATTTAGCCTGGAGATGGCAAGGCTGGGCGAACCCCTCTTCCAAAGTTCTATCGAGGACACTGGCACCTTACCAGTCCTACGTCAAAAGTCACTTGCACACTGCACGATGACAATCGCGTCAGACCACGCCCCGCTCCATTCATTCAACAATAGTACGTGGGCGCAAACAAGCAAGCGAGAGCATTTAAAAGTTTCAGCTCTATGGAAAGCACATTTGGTTGAGTTTTTATTACTATACTATACAACTCCAATGTATCCTCTTCCCCTCGGACTGCCAAGAAGTGTTGACGTGTTATTTGTAGCTTGGTGATACAAAAATAGTTAATTTTTAAATAATTCATCGTTTAATATCAACTGAAATATTAGGACAACATAAGTGCTAAAAAGTAATCTAGTAGCGCATACTTATAACTTCACGCCGCGAGCCGTGCAGGCGCCGTCTCTGTTCGACAAAAAAAAAACAAAAGAACCGCGTGAATACCTGCAGCGTGCACGCATTGGCACAAATAAAGGAACTTCATCGATAGCGTGAGTCTATTCAAAAACTTGTTATTGAGACGCGTGTGCGTGCAAGAGGCCAAGTTACAGTGGACACAGAGTTGCGCTAATACGCATTACGCATCGCGTTGCTACTGACAACAATAGGCTGAACCTCGATTCATGTTTACGTAGTGTTGTCCCGCTTCGACAGTACTGCACCACACCTGTGAGAGAAAAAGATAGCTAATTGCTAGCACACGAGACGTGTTTCACTGAGAGCTCCTTTATTACTGCTAGCCTAGTAATTGCATCGAATTCGCTATGCCGCTTAACCGCTCGCCGCTAGGGATGCCATCATCGTCGCGTCAAACTAATCTACAACACAGCGGTTCGGAGCCCAACATTCATAAAACTCCTGAAAATGAATACTACGTTAACACCGCTATACGCAAAAGAAAACACAGGAATGATATCTCGGAGGAACTTAATATCATCCAAAACAAATTCTCTGTTATGTTTACTAGCCTGGAACAAAAACAGGAAAGCAATTTTTCTATACTATTAGAACACATGGGGGATATCAAACAACAGAACGAGGACATCCGCCAAGCTATGAGCTTTATGTCTGAGAAGTATGATTCACTTTTAGTCAAGATGAAGGGTTTGGAAGAAGAGAATGTTACCTACCGCAAGCGAATCTTTGCACTTGAGGAAAAAATTGATGTGCTTGAGCGTGCGTCCCATGCATCACGAATCGAACTGCGCAATATCCCAAAGAAAGAGCAGGAGACTAAAGACGACCTACTTCAGATCTTAATTAAGACTAGTGAGGTGTTGGATGTGACACTGCAACAATCGGATGTCAAAGGCATATTTAGAATTAATACTAAAAGGGAAAGTCACAAACCAATTATAATTAATTTTATTAGCTGTATTCTTAAAGAAAAATTTATCACAAATCTAAAGTGTTACAATAAAACGCATTTGAATAACAAGATCAATACTAAGGATTTATTACTTGAGGGGCCGGCCATACCAGTCTACATCTCGGATAATCTACCACAAAAAACTAGACAGTTATATGCAGCTGCAAGAGACTTTGCAAAAAATAATAAATATTCATTCTGCTGGATTAAGGCGGGCAGAGTCTACCTCAAACAGATGGAGCAGTCTAAGCCTATTCTTGTCAAGTGTCATGAGGATATTTTGAAGCTGTCTGCAATGTGACTAGGTTTGCATTATTTTTATATAGCTTCATTGCTTTCTTCATTTCTTTGGTTGATATTGTTTTTGTTTTTTATAGAGTATTGTTATATCCAGATCTTTATCTCATTAACAAACGTATTGTGACTAACATCTACTTTTTATCATATAGTACTATTATACACACATAACATACATACATCTTGCACACATACATATCACATAATACACAAAGAAAACAACTTAAACACAGTTATTCAATTTATTATCTACAAATTGCATGGTTTATCAACCTTAAATCGATGTTTACATTTTGCTTATCATTTACAATGTTTCCTGTGCTTTATCTAAAGCTCTCAAAATGGTATGTGTCATGAAATATTTGATAACAGTTTTATATATATCAAAATTCGATAATCAAAGTATTTCTTGTAATACATTCATGCGTGGATTCTTATAAGCACAGTTTTGAATACATTTGCGATCCCGAGGAATGCAGTAAATTAATGAGTTGTGCACCTGGCTCATTTACAATTTTGACGCAAAACATTAGAAGTTTATCATGCAACTTTGATAATTTCTGTACACTTCTAGCGAGAATTGCCTTATCTTGGGATCTGTTGGTCTTGACGGAGTGTTGGCTGCCATCTGCGAGGCATATACCTGAATTACATGGCTACTCATATGCTACCACCAAAAATAACCGTACCCAGAATGAAGGTGTCGTTGTTTATCACCTCACTATGCATCTTCTATCGCATATACAGGGTGTCTCAGAAACAATGGATAAACCTTTAACTGTTGATAGGTTTCGTGGAGACCTCTCTAATCTCAAATTTTGACTTTAGTAAAAATATCTCGGTTTTCAAGATATTTGATAGTTTATGATTTTTTTTAAAAATGCCACTTTTGGTTGGTTTTTAATGTGCCATTTTTACAAATACGGACTTTTTCTGATTCAGTTTTTTTTAACTTCTAACGGAATAGTTCAGCTATCAATAACAGTGGTTAAAATTGAGCTAGCTAATCACGAAGTGCTTGGAAAAAACAATGTTCCAAAAAAAATTAAACAAGAAATTATTTTTCTTCGTGTTTGGTCAGCTACCATGTAAAAAAAATGTATGACGCTCATCGTGCCCATTATCTTAAAAAAAATGCTTAGTTATTCTAGTTTCAAAAAAGGTATGATAACCTATGCTTAATGTATCTCTTAAATTTTATTACTGCTTGAATAGCAAATGGTATGAAATTTTAAAAAGATTTTTTTCGGAATAGTTATTAATTCTTAGTTTGAATAAAGAATTTGAAATAAAACAACATGAAATTTTAATTTTTTATTAAATTTACAATAAATGTTCGAATTGGCGTCCTTGCGCTCTGATACACGCCCTACATCTTTTTATAAAAGAAAGTTTGATGCGGCGCGCGTAACCAGACGTTTTTATGTGTGCAGCTGCATTTTGTATGCGAGTACGCAAATCTGTTATTGAGGATACTGGCCTCGCGTAGACAAGGTCTTTCAGACATCCCCAATAAAAAAAATCCAAGGGATTTAGATCCGGCGATCTGGGCGGCCATAAAATAGGGCCGAGCCGGCCTATCCACCTTTGTGGGAAGTGTTGATTTAAATAATTTTTTACTACTATTGCGTAGTGAGCTGGGCACCCATCATTTTGAAGCCACATTCTCCGCCTCACTTCTAAATTGACATCTTCTAGCATGCCGGGTAAATCATTTTGTAAAACATTAAGGTAAATTTCACTATTCAGTGTAGCTGGAAGTTCATATGGCCCGATCACCTGTCCGTCAATAATCCCAGTCCACAAGTTAACTTTAAATTGAACTTGGGACCGATCTTCCCTCATCAAATGTGGGTTTTTAACTTGCCAGCTATGTAGATTGTGGATGTTGAAATATCCATCTCTCCGGCATGAGGATTCATCCGTCCATAAAATTTTATTGAAAAATTGCGGGTCCTCCCTTATTTTATTTAACATGATTCTGCAGAATGCATTCCTGCGCGGATAGTCAGCAGGCTGTAGAGTTTGGACCCTTTGAATATGGAAAGGGTGCAAAAGGTATTTTTTCAATATGCGATGCACTTTGCTTCTATTAATGCCGGTTCGACGTGCAATTCCACGCACAGAACGTGTTGAATCTTCTTCTATTTCGTCGAGGACTACTACTTCTTCATCGTCGTTTCTTTCTGGTCTTCCTGGCCCTGCACCACCAATGCCTCTTCCTGGAAGCCTCCCTTCGCAGTACGAATTATGTACCCGAGCAAAAACTCGATAGTCCGGGTGACGTGCGTTGGGGTACCTAATACAAAAAATGACGTTATTAAATTTACTAATTCATTTAATTTTAAAATCTAATTAAACACGGCGTGTGACTATTTTTAGAAGGATAACATAATGTAAGACCCATCCTGATACGTTTAACTAAAGTTGCAATAAATGTGTGTGATTTAAAAAAAAATAAGATTGATTGAATTAAAGAGAAAATAAATAATCTTACCTCTCTGCGTACAGACGAGCAGCAGCGTTAGCATTTCCTCGACATTCGCCATAAACGAAATGCATGTTTGCATATTCGCGCGGCGTGTACTGATGTCTAGGCATGTTCAGTGTTATGTATTGGTTGTCAGTTAGGTTTCACAGCACAAACAATATCCAAATCGTAAAGCTAGCCAAGTCCATATGATCACCAGTTGTCAATAGGTTTCACAGCACAAACAATATCCGAATCGCAAAGCTAGTCAAGTCCAAAATCACAGCAAAATGTCGTCTAAAATCATCGAAGCTCTATCGAATCTCTCGAATACAGAAAACACGCGTGGGTCACAACCGGAGTTCAGAAGGACACTAACAATCGTAACAAAGAACCCAATGATCAGACGCAGGTAAAAAAAGTCCTTCCAGGAAATTCGATAGCAGGTAAGGTTGCAAATGCTTATGACTCATGTGCTGTTAATGATAAGGCTCCTTTTTGATTGCGCATAGTGGATGAGACATGTGGCAGGCAGGGGCCACAAAAAAAAACACGTTTCTCAACTCTGTGACTCGCAAACGAATGTTTACAAATAAGCTTTAAGTGCTTATTAGTGGAAAAAAAAACTTTTTTTTTTCAAATTTTCATTTTATTTGCTATTCAACCAGTCAGAAAGTCAAGAAAGCATAAACTTAATACTGGAAAACTAAATTAACCGAATAAAATTAATCCGAAAAATAATTAATCCGACAAACAATCTTTTTAAAATTTTCATACCATTTGCTATTCAAGCAGTAATAAAAGTTCAGAGATACATTAAGCATAAGTTTATCATACCTTTTTTGAAACTAGAATAACTAAGCATTTTTTTAAGATAATGGGCAGGATGAGCGTCATACATTTTTTTTACATGGTAGCAGACCAAACACGAAGAAAAATAATTTCTTGTTTAATTTTTTTTGGAACATTGTTTTTTCTAAGCACTTCGTGATTAGCTAGCTCAATTTTAACCACTGTTATTGATAGCTGAACTATTCCGTTAGAAGCTAAAAAAACCTGAATCAGAAAAAGTCCGTATTTGTAAAAATGGCACATTAAAAACCAACCAAAAGTGGCATTTTTAAAAAAAATCATAAACTATCAAATATCTTGAAAACCGAGATATTTTTACTAAAGTCAAAATTTGAGATTAGAGAGGTCTCGACGAAACCTATCAACAGTTAAAGGTTTATCCATTGTTTCTGAGACACCCTGTATAACGGTGAATGCTCCGAGGAATTGTTCGGTCTCATACCTGCCGCCTCTTTCCACGCGACAAAAAATCCATGCCCATCACTTAGATGGTTGGCAGTCCACAACTATACGTTTTTCTCGCAGTTTCCTGCCTCGTACAGTCAAACTTTGGAATGAATTGTCGCCTTCGGTATTTCCGGACCGATACGACCTTAAACGACCTTAAACGACCTTAAAGGCCGGTAACGCACTTGTAACTCCTCTGGGGTTGTGGGTGTCCATGGGCGACGGTAATCACTTACCATCAGGTGATACGTTTGCTCGTTTGCCCCCTATCCCATAAAAAAAAATCGACAAATTAACGTGTACAGCTTGTCAAGTATAACTTGGCGTTCGAGTGGCAGCGCCTCTTACACTCTGCGTGTTGCCACATTTTATTCATATTTTTCCAATATCTCTCTTTTAATGAGCCGTTTTCAAGGCTACTTTCGACTTTTCGGTATTAATCTGTTAATTTATATTCTTTTCAGGAAACTAACCTGGAAAAGGGCTCATTAATTTTAGGTAGGCTTAAATCTAGGTAGGTATTCGAAAACAAGTAAGATATTAAACAAACAATTTATTTTTTATAATAGTTGTGATCTGTTAACGGTAATATGCCTACCATAAATTCTTCAGATTCTTCTGAGTCAGAAGAATTTGAATCGCTGCTATTTAAATCAATAAAAAATGGTTCCATTAATGTTTCAAGCCGATCGTCTGTAGAGCGATAAAGGTTTTCAATTTTTTTTACATGATTACAGTGTTTTTGCCACTCTTCAGCGGCTATTTTCGAAAGTGCATTATGGATTCTTTGCTCCATATTTTCAGAAAGGCCAGTCACATTAGTATTTGCGAATATTTTTTTGAAAGAACTCCAAATCAGCTCGATGGCATTGAAATCGCAATGATATGGCGGGAGTCTGATAGCCTTGTAACCATGCTCCTTTAAAATTTCATGAATTAAGTAAACATCCTCCTGCTTAATTGTTTTAACGATTTCATATAATTCTGCTTTTTTCATTGTTTCCAAATATGAAAGATTGTGTTTCATTATGAAATCATGAATCTCTTGTTTTGTGCTGCTGATTGTCACGCGTTTATTTATTTTAATTTTATGATATGGTGCATTGTCCATCACTATCAATGAATTGGGTTCTAATTTTGGAATTAACTTTACTTGTAGCTATTTACTGATTTTTTTTCCGTTCATCTCATCGTGGTTAACTCCACTTTTAGTCTGAGATTTAAAACATAAAAGACTATTAGGTATAAAACCTTTCTCACTTCCGGCATTGACAATTATCCATCTGACCTTCTGAGACTTCTTTAAGGACACCTTCAGTTTCCTTAGACTGCCAACATTTTTTTACTTTATAACCAGGGTGTAAATAAGTCTCATTCAAATAAACGATCGGCCTCGGATTATCACTCATTCTGTTACTGCCTATTTCTCGTAAATACCTTGATCGCCAGGCAACAATATCATACCGTTCCATGAGCATCATCCTTTTAGATTTACTCTTTTTGTAAGAAAAGCCCAAATTATGTAGTATTTTTCTAAGAGATTCTATATTTCCCTTAAAATTTATCTCTGCCTTTAGATCACGATGCAATTTTCTAAGGGTGGGGACTGAGTTATTTAAATAATAAGATTGAACTTTACGTCTAACAACACAAAGATCAAAGTCATCCAAGTCAGAAACCGTTAATTTTCTCTTTCTGTGTTTTCCTGGAGTAACTAGTTTTACCGTTTTAGGCTCCGAGGCAGGGTCTCCAGGTGGAGAGTTGTCAGCGCAAGCTGTCGACGTGGAAGGTCCTTGAGCTGCTTGACTAGGAACTACTGCTCTCGCCGTAAAGCTGCTTTCCGCGACTTTTCCTTCCGAAACTATACGATTAATGGTTCTTTCAGAATCACCTTAAAAATAAAAACAAACAAAATCATCAATTTTTAAGCAACTTCATTTTTCCCCTAAAGGAGATGTCCACGAGTGGGTTTTTATTAATTATGTTAACTAAAAGCAATAATTTATATACCATTGGAAAGAGGATCGAAACAGCAATTCAGTCATATTAAAAATATGCTTTTAAGTACCTCCGATTTGTATTAAACTGTGGTGAAAGTTTTGAAATCGCATGCTTTAAATCTATCTAATTTACCCGTATTAACTTTATATAGTCTCCGAAATACAATGTATTACTAAAATGTTAATGTATTTTCATATGAAAATCCATTTTATTCGTGTTTTTAGGAAAAATCTACAAATCTTTTAATCAACTGGCAGTGATTGGCTGAAGTCTCTAGTCCAATGCTTTAAATGAAAAAAAAAAGATTTGACATTTTAGTTTGACAGTTTTGACACTGATTTGACGCTGTGGCGCTTGATGATTTATTAAATTATTATGTTGTTCATTAATTAGATTTAATGTAAAATAGGCCCAAATAGGCAGATTGTAGTAAACATTTCACGCAACACCAACAACTTCAACACAAACAACAACCAAACCAAAACCATAGACTAGCATAAGTGTCATTGTATTCACAAATACAGATTACAAATACATGTTTTTTGCAGATAATCTAACACAGCTTTCGATCATTAAACAAAACTGTTGCCATAACTAAAATATACAAAAATAAAAATATTTCCAAAACGGAGGGGTATAAAGTTATGATTTTCACGGTTTCAGGACACTATATATTAAACCTTTATAACAGGTATAGTTTCGTTTCTTTTAGTTAGCAAAACCTAGCCTCCATACAAAAAGAGGACATCTTCTTTGGTGATATAAATATAGTTATTAACTGGCAACATTTTATCTGTCATAGCCGCCCAAGACCACCGTGAGACCTCGTGAGAATTGTTCTAAGAGACCACCACTCTCTGAGAACTGACAAAATTAGTTCGTTTTTTGGCCACACGCCAACTTATATTTGAAAGACTGTATCTATCTACGCCTCAATCTACGCAATCGCCCCACTACAAAGAATTAATGTCCCTAGTGATGTGACACAAAGAATGAGTAACTATTTGGGTCGTCGTGAGCGAATGATTGAAATGTTACAATAAATTGTATTTTTATTACTATACCCTGTTCGGCTAGAGTTGATAAAAATACTTAAATTAGTACAAAGCGAGGCCCGCTAATTATTATTAAAATGCTTTAATTAGTATGTGTCAAATACAGTAATTTTACTTGATGTTTGCTAATCGACTGAAATAAATATATATTTTCAGTCATAGGCGTAGGTATAATGTTTTGATGAGGGGGCGAATTTATATTTTCAGTTAAAGAAACACAGTAAGCGCTCCGATGCGTAATCATAATTTTTATCAGCTCTCGGGGAACAGACTTTAGCTCTCTACTCAAACTAGCTCTCTGCTCACAACTTTGTCCGCGTTGATTTCTGATTTTCAACTTGACGTGTCTGTGTGTGTGTCTGTGGCATCGTAAGTCCCGAGCGGATGAACGGATTTTGATTTTGTTTTTTTTTTGTTTGAAAGGTGAATTAGTTGGGAGTGTTCTTAACTATATGGAGACTGCCCAGCTGTGGTAGGACAGTCCGCCATCTGGCCCTTGAGGGCCAGTTTCAGGATTCAGGGTTGGATCTTGCGAGTTGATTGAAACGCGCCGGTTGGAAAAACAACGGTGTATTTAAGAAACTACAAGAAACGTTTTCTTGCACGTTTACTTAAAACTAACATATTAAATAAAATATCTAACAATAAGACATTCTCCAAAATTATAAGCAACAGAAATCCATTCTGACATGTCAAATGTCAAAATCTTTTTTCAGCCTAACCAGCCAGTACCTTTTATGTGCAGCAATGTTGCCACACCACCCTTCTACGGAGAATCATAACTCGCCTATGGCGAAGTTGGTTAAAACAGAAAATAAATAGATAAGAACTAATAAAACGATTTAAATTTTACGCGTCTACCAGATCTTGTGACGTATGGCTGTTTGGAACTCTCCGGTGTAGGAGTTAAGGTAGGCAGCGCCGGGGAAACTGCAGATCCAGGTAGCGGGAGAGCATAAGGAGCGGCTGTAAGCTGCTGGTCACTTTCCAATGCAGGACGCGGGTCGATCGAAGGCAGCACGGTGGAGTGAGAGTCAGGTGAAGTTTCACGATCAGGCTCGTCGGTCAACACGTAAGCTGGCTTGATGCGGTCGATGCTCACCTCCGCTTCTCTGCCTTTAATAAGCAAGGTGATTGTCTGGTCCCTTTTGCGCAATATAGGATAGGGTCCTGTGTATGGAGCTGTCAAAGGACGACGCACGGCATCGTCGCGTAGAAAGGCGTGAGTTGCCGTCGGAAGGTCCTTGAACGTGAATGTTGTTTTTTGGTGATGGTGGGACGCAGGAACAGGGCGTAAGTGAGCCATTTTGACTCGCAGCTGGTCGACGAAGTTAGTTACGTCAGTTGGACGCTGAGATGCGATAGGAGTAACAAGCAGTTCGCCTGGTAGTCGCAGTGGTTCACCATATAACAACTCAGCTGCGCAAGAACCAATGTCCTCCTTTAAAGCGGTGCGAATACCAAGGAGTACCATTGGAAGGGCTCTGATCCACGAGTTACCGTGGCACATCAGAGCAGCCTTCAACTGACGGTGGAGGCGTTCCACCATCCCATTGGCTTGCGGGTGATAACTGGTCGTCCTGTTCCTGGTAGCACCGTGAACATGCATCAGCTTTTGAAAAAGTGACGATTCGAACTGGCGGCCCTGCCCCCCTAGACAAGATGCCTTTCGATAATCGCAAACGCAATCGCTAAATGGATAATGTATGAGATTTGACAATTGCGCTCGAAAGCTAAACGAGGGCTTATGTCAAATCGCATACATTTTCCTTCTAGCGATTGCGTTAGCGATTATCGAAAGGCATCTTGTCTAGGGGGTCTGATCGGTGGTAACGACCGCTGGTACACCGAACTGGGCTATCCAACCACTTGTGAAGGTTTCAGCCACTTCCTCTGCTGTCATCGTAACCATCGGCCAAACCTCCGGCCAACGCGTGATGCGGTCAATGGCTGTAAGGCAGTAGTTAAAACCGCTACATGGAGGAAGGGGACCGATAATGTCCAGGTGGACATGACGTAGTCTGGCTGAGGGCGTGGTAAAATGGCCAAGAGGAGTAGCGGCGTGCCTCGTCACCTTACTTCGCTGACACGGAACACAATTTTTAACCCACGTCTGACAGTCTTTATTAATACCAGACCATACATAACGATCACTAACCAATTTCGTAGTCGCTCGCGCACCTGGGTGACTTAGGCCGTGCAATTTGTCGAAAACGCCTCGACGGAATGCAGCCGTCACATACGGGCAGGGCTTACCCGTAGAGGTATCGCAAACGAGAGTGATATCTGTCCCCGGAACGCAGATATCTTCGAGTTTGAGAGAGGAGCTGTTGAAACGACGTAGACTGGTAAGCTCGTCATCAGAAGCCTGAGAGGAAGCAAGAACGGCGTAATCAGCCTCTAAGGAAATCGCCTCGACTCTCGACAAAACGTCAGCTACCACATTGTCCTCTCCTCGAATGTACTGGATATCAGTGGTAAACTGGCTGATAAAAGACAGCTGATTAAGTTGTGGTGGTGGTAGCTTTTCTCGGCGTTGTACGAAAGCGTACAACAACGGCTTGTGGTCGGTAAAAATAGTGGTGTGCTGTACCTCGAGAATATAGCGGAAGTGTTGTACGCTTTCGTACACCGCCAAGAGCTCACGGTAATAAGCAGGCCATTCAGACTGGCGTGGAGTCAGTTTCTTACTAAAAAACGCCAGTGGGCACCACTGGTTATTTACCTCCTGCTGCAAACAGGCGCCAACATGCCCGCTAGATGCATCCGTGAAGAGGCCCAAACGGGCGTTGCTCACAGGATGATAAAGAAGCGTAGCGTTTGAGAGGCTTTGTTTGCATTCCTCAAATGCCTTATGCAGCTCGGGAGTCCATAGAAATGGTTTGTTACCCTTGCTGTTAGTAGCCACTACCGCATCAATTAATGGGGCTTGAAAGAACATCGGCCAAAACCCCATAGTAGCTGGACCTGATATTAAATAACCATGGGCATAATTACTTTTGTATTCATTATAGACCTAACATTATTTGAATTAGTCCCATAGCTCAATAATTCATAAAGAACTTCAGTAATGGGAGATATTCTCTTTTTCCTTTTTTAGGTTGGCTGTGTCTATTCGGACCCGGATCCCTATAGAAGTCGATTGCTATTTGGACCCAGAGCATGCATGCATATGCAGTTTCATTAAAGTTTCTGTGTGTGGCTTAGATAAAGAATGAATAGATAGGACGTGACCGTATACCCGTAAGGGACAGACATAGATGACGTCATACCTGCCTAAAGTAGATGGGTATACCAGTGTTGCTTTAAGTTTTACCCTACTTTATGTTTATAGTGGCTTTTACCACTATAAACATAAAGTAGGGTTGATTAATCTACGTATTTTTTTGAGACATTTTAATGAGCGCCCCTCGCTCAATAATATGTCTCAAAAAATAAAAGTGGGAGGAAGTTGCGATTTTTTTTATTGAATTCTTCATTCAACCTTCGCCGCAGTCTAAAGTTATTTACACTTTTAAATAAAACTACACTTTTCGGATTTACTCGAGTATATTTCGTTTTAAAACATTTTACTATTATTTATTTAAGCTATTATGTAAACATCTTTACAAATATAAGAAAAAATATAAGGAATCATCATCATCATCCACACGCGTCCACTGCTGGACATAGGCCTCTCCAAGTGCTCGCCACTGAGCACGATCCGCGACCACTCGCTTCCAGCTTTTGCCAGCTAGGTACCTTGCGAAGATCGTCGCTCGATTAAGAATACAGCGGGCAATAATCATTGTTTTTTCTTTATCTCTGCAGTTTATTTAAAATCCAATATTTACACATTTACTAAATATTTGTGAAGATTTAGAAAATGTATAATTAAATTTTAAATAAACATTTTACAGTATCTAAAATGTCCAACTACTAATTTTGCATCATTAACTTACACTTCAAATCACTTTACACATTTTCAAGTGTGACTACTTTTTTCCCAATCGTCTAAGCGATTGACGCACTGGCCGTAGTTTTTTATTTGATGACCTCGCTGATTGTTTCAAACCCAGCATTTGAAGCCGCATTTTTCTCTTTCGGGGCGAATTCAAATTTGAACCGAAATCCAACACCGATGCGTCCTAAAACAATATGTATACAGGTTAAAAATAAAAGCAGGTTCTAATTTTACAACATTAAAAATATTAATTAATAAATTTTTAAACTGTATCTGTACTAATGGTCAGACTTGTTATATTAATAGAAAATGACCAAAATCAAACCATTAATAATATGTTTGGCCATATCAAAATAGTTGAAAAGGATTTGGTACCTACCCTACCCATGTTAATCCAAAACTGTAAAATAAATTTCGATATCCCCCATAAAAATAGTTGGGTTTGTGAAAAATAAATTTAAGTTTTGGCTTGATAGGGTATGTACCTTGTAGATAAAATATGTATAAGTTACTGACCTGTAAAAAAAGTTTAGGAATAGCACCACTCCTAAGAAAAGTGCTTTTTTTGTTTTTCTGAATCCACTGTTGTTCAAAATGCTTAGAACACATTCGGGTATGCTTGGTTGGCTGCCAATTCAATCGACCAGTAGCTTTAACCCAACTGTTTTCGAGTAGTTATCTCCGAAGGAAATCTGTTAAATACAGACAAACAAGCAAATGGAAAGTCTCACTTCAAAAGAATTACCTTTGTTATCTAAAATGCTCAAAATTTTATACTTAAATATGTGAATATTAATGTAACACAGAAACTAATATGTGAGTTCCCTTTCACGTAACAAATTACCTACGAATCAAGGAAAAATAGTCGTAGCGTAACTGGTATCATTATAACCCGGCAAAATGTTATACGCGTTGGCTGTATACGTGACCATATTGTATGGCGACATTCCTAGCTTGTTAGGTTAACAGTAACCTTACTACTTAGTTTGAAATTTCATGTTTAATCCCATAATATGATTGAGAACCATAGTAGAAGGATAAAATATTGCAATATAACTTGTATTTATAATTTAAAAAATAGTTTTGGAGCTTTTTATTGACACAATTTAGGTCTTACCTGTAAAAGGTTATATTTTCCTGTTTTCTAGCACTATCACTATTACAACCTAAAACGGAGCAGTGCACCATGATTTAAATGTTCAAATAGTTAACAATTACACTAATTAAAGTGTTAAATAATTACACAGTAAGCTATAATTCACAGAACAAATTTCTTCCACGTATTTGTTTAGCACCAGACGCTGGTGATAAACAATCCCCACTACCAGTTTCACCTATATACGGTAACAAGGACAAAAAAAATGATGCCATCTTCTTCTTTCCTTTGGCAATGTGTATAAGTTTATCTCTTTTCCTCATGTTTGACGGCTTTTATAGCCCATCTATTTCATTCTATATCTATGGTGTGTGGTCACAATTTCTACCTTACCTAACCGACAGTTTTCAATTTATCCTAAAGTTATTATTCGATTACGATTCTATCGGGTCCGAATAGTAATCAACTTCTACAATTTAAGGATAGGGACCCGGGGTCTGAATAGCCACTCCGTTTTAGGTTAGGAGTAGGAGCAATATATTTTCTATTCCTTGAGTAAACATAGAACTATGTTACGTTAAAATAATTAGAAACGTTACGTGAACATATAATATTTAATAAGATTTCATTAATATACGAGTATGTAACAATAAGGATGTTTAGAAATAAAACACTTTGATTCTCTAAAGATTTATTCAATGTAGTCTCTTATATTTATAACAACACAGTCTAAAAAATCTACTGGTACCGCTATTGTATTATCTTGGTGCCTGGCCCTGGCCACAGTCATAGTCATAACACGGGCACAGCATACAATTATTTTCCAGTCTACCAAACAACTACAACAATATTCTGTGATAGCTTCCCTTCCAGACACAATATTTTCTATCTTTAATAAGATGATCGTAAGAAGCAGGTGGTATCAGAGTCCGTGAAACAAAATAGGGGTCAAAACACATCACAAAGGAGAATCAAAAATCGCACAGTACCTATTAAGCAAATGCTAAGAAAGATTGACTGTAAAGTGTCAAATCAATGAAAGACATCTGTCACTCGATTTCGAGAGTGACGATCCTTTACACGCAAATCACCAAAAAAGAACCAATACTTTGAATTATGTATTGTTTGCTTAGTATTATTCGTTTCAGCAATTTAAAATACTATTCTCAAAAAATAAACACATTTTTAATGTTGTTAAGTGTTTTTTTTAGAAAAAATATTTTTTTTTCTAATAAGCGCGAAGTTGTAATGTTTATACGAGAATGTGAAACGGAACTTGACGTCATTTTCAAGATCTATCATCTATGGTGAAAACCGTTCAAAAACTATATTACGATTTCATATGCGAGAAAATTGATTTTACGAATTCATTATTTTCTCTGAAACTCGAAGTTCTTGAGGTTTAATATTTTTAAATTTAACTCATGAAAGCATATCTTTTAACATACATTTGATTTATGCCCATAGTCAGGTCCAATTTGGCCATTGTTCTTTGGCAGCGTGAGGTATGAAACGACGATAGTAGTTTAAAGCGCCTAGAAATCGTCTCATACCTTTCACTGTTTCCGGGGGTTTGTACTCCAGCAACGCAGTGACGCGTTCACGTGGAGGTTGCACTCCATCACCACTGATGATATGTCCAAGAAATTTGACTTGTTCGGCACCTAGGACACATTTTGAGGGGTTAATAACTACTCCGTACTCCTGCAAACGACGAAACAAACCTCGAAGATGCTCCTTATGTGAAACTTCATCAGGTGAAAAAACGAGTATGTCATCGATGTATGGAAAACAGTAATCGAGACCCCGTGTGACCTCATCGATAAAACGCTGGAACGTTTGACCAGCGTTCCGCAAACCGAAGGTCATAAAAGGAAATTTGAAGAGGTTAAACGGGGTAACGATGGCTGTCTTCGGAATATCGTCCTCAAACATAGGAATCTGATAGTAAGCTTTCACTAAATCGAGAGTACTAAATACTCGTGAGTCATGAAGGTTGTTAGTGTAATCGTTAATGTGCCGGAGTGGGTATTTGTCAGGAATAGTCCTGGCGTTCAGGGCGCGATAATCGCCACATGGACGCCAGGAGGAATCCTTTTTCAAGGTCATGTGTAATGGAGAGGCCCATGCACTTTTCGAAGGCCTTGCAGTGCCACAACGAACCATATCCTCAAACTCCTTTTGAGCTGCCACAAGTTTCTGTGGAGCTAATCGACGCGGTCGGCAAGAGACAGGTGGACCATCAGTGGTTTGGATATGTTATCGGCCAAACCCGATTTCAGGACAAACTAGTTTTGCCTAGGCTAAACTAGTTCTTTCTATACGCGATAGGATTAACTAGTATAGCCTAGTTCAAACTAATTTGTCCTAAACCCGATAGGATAAACCAGTTTAGGCTAGGCCAAACTGGTATGGCCTAGTCTAAACATTATAGTATATCTAGAAAGTCAAAATAAATAGATAAACTGAATAAAATACTCCGGTAATTAGAAAAATACTCATTTTTATTAAACTATAATGATTCGTCGTTCAAAGTTATGGATAATTGGTAATACGAACAATCATACTATAACAAATAATAAGTGTTTTTTTTAATAGAAGCAATAATCATATCTCAATTATTAAAATTGTTGTTTATTTTAAACCATAATGATTCATCGTTAATAGTTAATACTAAGTGTTTTTTTAATAGAAGCAATAATCATATTAAGTCAATTATTAAAATTGTTATTTATTTTTACATGGTTTGCTTTGGTGGCACTTAGAATAGGCTAGATGACTAAAAAATTTTTTTTACCTTATTAGAAGCTCATACATATAATAAACAGAAAATAAAAATCGGTTTTCGAATAACTATAAAAACAACTAAGATATAACGTATTAAAGATTTTTTTCCATCTCTTTCTAGTAAAACGGCAATTTACAAGGAGTTTATATGGCCGTACTCAACAATGACGTCACGGTTGATGTCGGATCTCTCTGTCTAATCGCCTTCAAATTAACAACTTAAAATGCTTGTATCTTATGTATTTCTAAGCCGATTTTAATTCTAATTTCACAGGACCGCACGTTATTCCACGGTATTTTAATATTTAATGACGTAACGTAAAAATAAGAATTCAGTCATCATCCCAATTGCAGAGAATAATTGCCTTCTTGCACTGGCATCTGTTTGTGGAACAGTTTTTGTTGCAGCTGCATCTCACAAAACCTTGTCCTGATCCAACTGAATGTTTCGTAGCTGCAGTCCTTAACGATATTTCAGTCTTGGTTTACATCTGCTACCTCTAAAAAAGTTTGACTGCAAATGCCGAATTCTGATCTGAAAAAAAAACATATTAGCTACTTTAGAATATAATTAATGCTCCAGAAAGATAGATAAGTAATTAAGTGAGAAAAAATAATACCTGCAATATAGATTCTGAAGTACACCATGTTTGGTGCCAACTTTGAAAAACCTTCGTCATTTTTCTGAAGAATAACTCCGATGATGTTTCTGAGATCACCTTTGCCTTTGTCAACATCTGGAATCGGTATAGTCACATTATCTCCAACGTTGGCAGGTGGATGAGACTTTTCAGAAGTAGCTTTCATTTTCTTAGCCTGTTTCACAAGATTTTCTGCTGCAGTTGTTTTAGCTTTATGAATGTCATTTTCAGATGAAGAAACTTTTTCTTGGTTACTAACTTCGGCAACGTTATCATCACTGTCTTCTGTCAGGTTAACATTGCGATCATCTTCTATTACTTTCCTTAAATCATCTTCATCCTGAATATAATTTATGATTTCTTGCGGCAAAGAGGAAGTTGAAAGTCCTACTCTGGGTTCTATTCCAAATAATGCCTTGTATGGTGATTGTTTTTACTTTCACTTTGTAAAATTTCTGTCAAAAACTTTTCCCTCCATTGTTTTTGATCCGCTTGTCGACTTGACGTAGGTGAAAAAGGAGAAAATTTGATACTTTGTAATAAACAATTTCATAATATTTTTTTCTTAATTTCTGTCGAAATATTACAGATATAAAGTAATTTTAACATTCATGAAATCCAAATACAGCGATTTCTTATAAAAGGTTCATTGTTGGAAGTTCATTGAAACTAAACATTACCTAATATTTAATTTTAAAAAAGTATAAACTCCTTTTCTTCCTACTATATTCAAGGAAAAAAGACAATCCTTTCACTTTAACATTCTAAATTACTATGTACATAAATAAAAAAATATTAGAATATTTCAAGTATCAAAATGTATTTTACCTTCTGTATACAGTATTACCAGAGCTAGAATTTTTGAATTTGCCGCTTTTTTCCAAGCTCATGTTTCGTGTGTCAGACTCTAGACACAAAATGCGATTAAAACGACGCGACGAATGGCGAGCGAAGAGCGGCGCGGGGCGCTGAGGCACTCCCGCATATACAAGTCCTGACATGTTTGCTCAATTACTTTCGACTCCGCTAAATTTTTTTACTGTTTAGACTAGGCCATACCAGTATATCCTAGAGTGTGCGTATTTATATCAGGATCAACTAGTTTGGCCTAGCCTAAACTGGTTTATCCTATCGGGTTTAGGACAAATTAGTTTGAACTAGGCCATACTAGTTAATCCTATCGCGTATAGGAAGAACTAGTTTAGCCTAGGCAAAACTAGTTTGTCCTGAAATCGGGTTTGGCCGGTAACAGATATAATGCACAGTATTGTGTTTCACTACCCTAGGCAAACCTGGTGGTCGCGTAATTTCAGGAAACTCAGCTAGCACGTCTGCGTATGAACAGCTACCAATGTTTACGGCTTTGACGCTAGGCTGTGAAATACCGGAGAAAAATACGGGAACCTGAAATTTAGTATTACCATCCACCAAGCATCGTCGGCGACAATCAATCTGACCATCGATTTTTGTTAACGATATACCCAGAATATATGTCACTAGACAAATACGACAGTGTTTTTATTTTTTTGATATCTTAAAAAGTGACCGAGTTATAAGTGTTCAAAGTTGCCGCGCCGTCCGGATTTATACAGCGAGTCGCGGAACGTTGATGACGTCACAAATCGACAGCGGGGAGAGGCACGCGCGGCCTGACGTACTTCGTTAACTCTGTGCTACTGTACTGGTGCGCGCGATTTTACGTGGCTCTAATGTGTGAATCAACATTATGGTATATAATGAATACTATGTAGTACCTATGTGTACAAATTCAACTATTAAAACGCCTACAAAACTATTTTTTGAAGTGCCACTGAATGCCAAAAGGCGTAAAAAGTGGATGAACGTTATGAAACGGGCCCTAAGACTGTTGGATTTTGTTGTGATGACCATTTCGATGTAAGTAAAATAATAATAATAATTTTTATTTATATCTTCACAATGGCTTACATTATAGGTACTACATCTTATTCTCTAACAACTATATTTTATTTAAATGACAAGCCTGTGTGACAAAATTCCGGCCCTCCGGGATTAAATCAAACTAAATAAACATATTATATACTTAGATAATAAACATAATAAAAACATTTTCATAATAAATTTATACATATTACATTATTATTTTAATTATAATATATTATGTAATTAGATATTCTAAGCTTCGGCACAGAATAGATAATAGTACTACGTACAGAACGGCCACTCACCTCCTCGCACTAATTTCAAATACCTCACCCCACCCGGCACTTCGTTGTAGACATCACTGACACATAAACAAGGGCGCACGCGATCGCTCGGGCATGGTGACACTTCACGTTCATCAAGTAGACGCGAGCGCCGGCTGATAACAGTGATAGCGCTATGCGGGTAAAAGAGAAGGCAGTTGCTGCACTTCTCGCGTCATTTCGATTGATAACCGCGCACTCAGCCCATTGATTTACTACCAAACGTAGATAACGCATGAACGATCGAAAAGTAGGCCGGTGAAGAACTGCTCAATCGCGACTCGTGCAGTTCCTTTCCATAGTGAGTGATTAGCTGTCGGCACGTAAACATGCCGAAGTGCGCATTCAAAAGTTGTGGTAACAATAGCCAGAAACGACAGAAAAAAGACGGGATTTCATATTTTGCGTGAGTAAACTCATTACACATCTTATCATGTATTCAAATATTCGATTTATACGTAAAAACCAATCAAAAACAATTATTAACAATTATTAATCATAAACATGTCGCTTCGCGTCAGTGTCAGTACATCACAATCGTCTCGCTCGCACGGGCGTCGTATCACGATGTGTTATCTCATTCATGCGTTGGAGCGACAACGCGATAAGCAATTTCAAGCATTATGTTTGAGAGTATAAAGTTGATATTTTCTTGTAGCAATTACCAAAACGTCGTTTGATCTGTGGCTAGGTTTGAAATGATGTAACTTCCCACGGTTGTACTTAAAATAGTTGCCGTAATAATGCGGAATAAGGTTGAATTCGATAAATACGGTACTTTATTTATGGTAATTTTTATTCGGGCGTGCATATTCAAGTATATATCAGCGAGTACAAATGTATAGTCGATTAGGTGACAGATTTCAAGCGCGTTTTTGTATGAAGCGCTCTATCTACGTTTGGTAGTAAATCAATGACTCAGCCCTACTAGATTCCACGCACACATTTGCGCGTGTACAAACGTCATTTGCTTTAGTAGCAGTAATAGGTAATTGATTTGCGAACGTTGTATGGAGTGTCCGGGGTGTGGCTTCGGGGTACCTATTACCTACTAGAAAATAACCTATAACTTAGTTGTATTACGAGGTTTTTTGGTGTAATGTCTTCTTTTTTACACTTTTTAAACCACATAGGTACTCGTATGTATGATTAAATATGTTGACTTTTGTTGACGGTAAAATGAAGGTACCTACCTTCATTTTACCGTCAACAAAAGTTTCGCCCGCTTGGTGTTTGGTTTCTTTATCGCGCCACAGCAGCGCCTTCTGGCGACGCGATGAATAGTAGCTGAGCTGCTGCGTGTTTTACGTGAGTCCTGATGGAACTATAATTTTTTGCTGGATGAAATCTCTTTTTCTGTAGGTACCTCTGACAACGTGTATATGCAAAATTTCAAGATGATCGGTTGAGCATTTCAGTTGTGAAAAAGTAACAAAAATAAATCAACAAACAAATTCACTTTCGCATTTATAGTATTAGATGGGATTAGGTAGGATACGATTCATGTTACCTAAACATGTACACCTACCTATAGACACTCACCCGTTAGTAGGCACCTACTAACTTTTGAATGAGTATCTTAGACCCTTATATAGGTACGTCTATAGTATTTACCATTTCCCAGCTGTTTTTTTTACCAGGCTGGAAACGCTTTTTAGGGTTCCGTACCCAAATGGCAAAAAACGGAACCCTTATAGATTCGTCATGTCTGTCTGTCTGTCCGTCCGTATGTCACAGCTACTTTTCTCCGAAACTATAAGAACTACACTGTTCAAACTTGGTAAGTAGATGTATTCTGTGAACCGCATTAAGATTTTCACACAAAAATAGAAGCAATAAATTTTGGGGTTCCCCATACATAGAACTGAAACTCAAAATTTTTTTTTCATCAAACCCATACGTGTGGGGTATCTATGGATAGGTGTTCAAAAATCATATTGGGATTCCTATATATCATTTTTTTCTAAACTGAATAGTTTGCGCGAGAGACACATCCAAAGTGTGTAACTCCCCCCTGTAACTTCTAAAATAAGAGAAATGTGTAACTCCCCCCTGTAACTTCTAAAATAAGAGAATGATAAAACTAAAAAAAATATATGATGTACATTACCATGCAATATTCCACCGAAAATTGGTTTGAACGAGATCTAGTAAGTAGTTTTTTTAATACGTCATAAATCCTACGGAACCCTTCATGGGCGAGTCCGACTCGCGCTTTGCCGGTTTTAATAACTCTCCCGCCGTTGGGTGCACGACGAGATCTCCTGGGGTTTTCCACCCAAAAGGACTCATCCTAGAGTAAGGCCTACCCGGGTAAAAACCTCTTGGATGTACTCTCTGTCTCCGGAGGTCCAGCGGTAGGTAAACGGTGACCGATGGTCCATAGCGGTGATTGCGCCGTGGACACCGTTTGCCTACCTACCTAATCCTAAATAGGTGACCCCTACGTATCTATTCTGTTGATTAGCTTTTATTGTAACTTCATAAACTTGTTAACTTTCAAACCATTGGCCATTTTTTGCCGAAAGCATCGGTTAATATTTGGCCTTGACATTTTTTGTATGAAAGTTGCTAAGCGCAACCTAGGCAATACCACAGAATACAACTGGCAATCTGGTGCCTCCCCTTGGCGTAACCTGGCGGCTAGTCCGCCAGGATCGTCCCCGGTCTGATGTCCCGGAGAAGTGACCTTCCCAATCCAGAGTTATTTTACCATATGGGACGTAAATATTCCGGCGGAGACTTTGAATTAGTGAATTAGCCACCGGCGAATCGGAGACCGGCATACGGGTACACGGGGCTCGTCACTCTTTGTGCCAGTATCGATAATCGCATTATTCCACCTCAAAAAAAAGGCAATACCGCAGAAAATACATTTGATTGTAGGTATGTACACTAAACTGTTTGACTCACAGAACACAGACTCTTTCTGTGTTCTGTGGTTTGACTTCATGAGTCGTAGAACATACATTTGTAGGAGCTACAAAAAAAAAAATTAACTATGCATGTAACTATTATTTCAGATTGAAAATGACATGGAAAATTAGGTGAAATATAAATTGGTTGGAGGAAGACTAGTACTAAAAAAAAGATGCTTGCCCTCTTAAGTTTTCTTGTCAGCAAAAGACAGTTAAAAAAATTAACGATCTGTAGTGCAAAAACGTAGGCAAAAAGAACTGATTCACAAGATACCTACTCCATGAAGATATACCGAATCCGATCACTTCCGAACATATTGAGGAAATATTTTGTTTCAGTTTGAGTCCTCGCATTTCCGCTGCTATATAATCACTATTTTCGGAAAAATATTGAGCCACCATAAAACTGTCTACTTTTGGTAAATTATCTGATTGACCTTGTTGAAATCCTTTCTCCATTATTGTAATTAAATGGCTAATAAGCAATAAAAGTCAAGTTACACGGAGCGCAGTAGGTATGTACGACACAAAACGCAGAGCAACTGCGGCGACTAGCGAGCGAGCGGCTGCCGGCTGTAGATATGTGACGTCATCTACTTAGAGCGCGCGTACTTGAAAATTTAAATAGCGACCGCAACTTTCGGCGTTAATAACTTTGGAAATACTGCATCGATTTTAATGAAACAAAAACTATTGACATGTACATAACCATAGCTCTTATTTAGTGTGTGTTTTATTGTAATTTTCAAACCTGTCGGTCACATCAATTGGGTAACAAGTTGTAATAGCTTAAGAAATCGGAACCAATAATGGGTGTCGCAACGTCTGCGATCACGAAATTCCAATGGAAATCCCGGCGTAAACCTAAGTCCAGGTGCAAGGAAATATTGCCGTAGGTCCTTATCGATCTACCATTAGCCGCGCTCAAATTATAATCGCTAGGTGTGTAGCGACCTCTAAGGAGACGACGAGGAAAACAACAGAGGTCTGACCCAGTATCAACTAAGTACTGGTGTTTAGACTTCTGATCTGTCACGAAAATTCGGCGGCCGGGACTAGTACAATCAGTTGCCGCCTCTACTGATTGTTCGTCGCGTTTCCCTGGTCACGAAGTTTCCAAGAACATGGGATTATACACCTGTTCGCCTTCTCATTAAATCGCTTATGGTACCAACAAACCTTGGGGCCATTCTTCGGTGCAGATGTACGGGAGCGCGAACGCGAGCGGTGCGATGACGCAGGACGCTGACGCGTGCGCGAGGGCCGAATATTGAGCGATAAGGCAGCGATTTGTTGCTCTAATCGCTCTAAGCGCTGTGAAAGAGTTTCCTGATTAGAAGATGAACCAGCGGCAGGGGTACAAAAGAAAACTTGGTTGTGCCCTGCAACTTCAAAAACTTTGTCACCTAGTTCAGACAGCTTGTCTAGACTAAGTTCGGCTTGAGACGCTAAAATAGCTTGCACTTGTTGTGGAAGTCGGCGTAGCCACAGTTGGCGCAGTATATTCTCATTGGAGAGCGCACTGCCAGCGAGAGAGCGTAGGTGACGAAGAAACTGGGTTGGACGTCTATCTCCGAGTTCCTCCTCACTAATAAGTTGCCGTACCCGCTGCTCTTCAGATACTGACAGTCGCCTAATAAGCTCTTCCTTCAGCTTAGCATACTGCTGGCCAATGACTGGGGGCTGCGTGATAAGGTCTTCCACTTCGCCTACAAATTTTTGATCTAGCTGAGCAACGATGTAATTGAACTTGGTGCTATCAGCTGTGATACCGGCTATCTGGAACTGAGCCTCGGCTTGCCTAAACCATAACGCAAGTTTGTCGGGCCAAAAAGTTGGTAATTTAACGGAAACTCTGCATACTTCCGGATCTCGCTGCAGCTGTTGCTGAAGCATAGCATTTTCAGCTGCCAAGCGTTCAATTAAAGCGTTTAGTTCGTCAGCCATAATAGGTAGTTAAATAATACACATAAGCAAACACGCAAAAGTCATGCAAAAAAAAAAACGCAAGAAAATACGATATAGCTAATAGATACGTTTAGTTAAAATGAGTATTATCAATAGGGGTTAGTGGTATAGCAACATTGATGCACCCATTACACATAAATATTAGCGTAACGCACGAATGTAAAATTTTAAATATACACACTAACCTCAAAACTTAACTACTCGTAAAACATGCATTTGTAGCATCATATTAGAAAAGAAATGTTTTAAATTACAAATTGTTACAATATAAACAAAACGTGCAGTCTCATGCAATTTGCAGAAATAAAATTGTTTAAAACTTACCCAAGCAGGCTGGTGGCAAAGGCAAGAGAACTAAATTATAATAATACTTATTCATTACACAAAATAACAAATAATTACAGAAAATAATGAATAAAAACTAAAAACGAAATCTAAAAATTTGTTAACAAAACATCACTACACGGAATTTGATAGACTCGATATTGGCAAATTATTTAGTAGGTAATGAGTACCGAAGGTTGAAAAAAAACACGGTTTCAATATAATCAAAAAGTCAATCGTAACCTTAGACAAAGGAAACCAATAGATGTGAAATACCTACAAAAAAAAACGTGCATACCTAAACTTGGTGGTGCTCTAAGATGGCGGAAAGAACTAGGGACGCTACTATACGTAGACTTGAATTTGATCGATATCGATGTCTATCGAATACAGTGCCGGATTAAGCCAGCTAGGGGCTTGTAGCAAATTCAATCAAGGGGTCCTTGGATGCTTTAAGGCTATCAAGTCCATGGTATTAAATAAAACAACACTGTTACAAACAAATTTTTCTTGTTTGTTATTTCATTTTCTTGATTGTAAGGGCAAATTTATGGAAATACTATATTGACTTCTCTATTCAATATTAAAGAAAGTGCAGTCGGTGATTATAAGAGACAAATAAACCAGGCAAATTCAACATTTGAGAAACAAAATTGTAAAGAATTGTTGTTTTTTTTTTTCAAAATCATTAGACCTCCCCTAAAAATCTCCAAACCAATCGGTCTTGCGCTTTCCGTATCCAGCGGCTTCCCACAGATCTTCGTTACACTTTGTAGGGAACTTACCGAAGCTGCGTCTCCAGGTAAGTAGGCGCCACTCGAATACCTTTCCGCCCCAGCTGTCGTCAGTCGTGCGAGCTATGTGCCCTGCCCACTGCCACTTGAGATTCGTAATTCCTTGGGGTATTTCGGTTACTTTAGTTCTTCTAAGGATCTTGTCATTTCTAATTCGATCACATAGAAAAACTCCAACCATAGCCCTCTCTATTTCCCTTTGAGTACCCTCTAGCCTTCTTAAGAGCTACATTGTAAGCGGCCGCGTCTTAGTTCCGAACGCTTCCGAACATCACTGGCAACATGCACGAATCGATTATCGTCTTGAGACACTGCGGTAGAATGGGTCGAGAATATGTTGTGTAGCTTCCCAAGCGCTATCTAGTCCAGTTGGATTCGTCAAACGATCTTTCTGGAAATTGGACTTCTGTCTGGCTGGTGGCTATAACATGATAGAAAAGGAATTTTATTAGTATATCACCAGAGACCAACCTCGGTGGAAATAAGTAAAACAATAAAAAAATGCTGGTTGTTATTTACGACAAAATTAATATTAAGAACTCACCAGTAACCTACGTGATGGCAAAGAATCTTCACGTAGTTTCATTACATTCATTGTTCGGTTAAAACAAGATTCTTCAAAATGAAGAGAGCAAACAAAAATATGTTTCTTGCTGTATGAATATTTTCAACACCAATAGCTTCAAGCCAAGAATTTCGCCTTTCTTCTACTGTAGGTAATCTACAAACAAATAGACGTATACCTAAGTATCATTGTGTTGTATAAATAGGATGTGTGTGCTCTGTACCCACAGATTGGTATTTTAATAACCTCCTTTTTTGAAGTCTGTTGAAAACACCAAATGACGACTTAAATAAGTATAGTTAATAACTTCAAGAATAAATATAGTATTAGATATATATGAGATAATTATCGATACATGAATAAGAAATGTCACATCACTGTTTTTTTCAATTCACTCACAAACAACGCTCACTGACAGATTCTACAACAACAACACGGGTGCTTAGTAATGGCGGACTGGACGCAAGTTTATTCGTACCATAGCTAAGACACAGCGAGTCCATTAGTTTTTTTTGTCTAAGATCGTAACGGTCACGGCAGCGGCAGCGTAGTTTACGAGTATGTCAAACTCTTTCGACGTTTCGTAGCGCAGCACTATTGATACTTCAATTTTTCGGTGTCAACTGGTACTAATTATTGCGTGTCAATGACGACAACAAACGAAAAAACTATGAAATACACAATAAAAAAAATAATAAGCCAACTCTCACTGGGAATGCCGATACACGCTTCCGGGTATAACCAAACCATTCTTTGCAGCATATTCATGTCCGACTCGGCGGAGACTCGATGATCCAAACGTCGAAGGGCGATGTTATGATGGGCACGTAAAACGGTCACCGCTACGGTAACGACGGTCGTCTTCAATACCTGATCACGTCGGGGTCACCAATATGGAGACTGCCCAGCTGTGGTAGGACAGTCCGCCATCTGGCCCTTGAGGGCCAGTTGTGTGTTCAGGATTCAGGGTTGGATCTTGCGAGTTGATTGAAACGCGCCGGTTGGAAAAACAACGGTGTATTTAAGAAACTACAATAAACGTTTTCTTGCACGTTTACTTAAAACTAACATATTAAATAAAATATCTAACAATAAGACATTCTCCAAAATTATAAGCAACAGAAATCCATTCTGACATGTCAAATGTCAAAATCTTTTTTCAGCCTAACCAGCCAGTACCTTTTATGTGCAGCAATGTTGCCACAACTATGTTTGCTGACTATCGATCCAAGATGGCCGCCGCCACAAAATAGTGGATTACGTGGATTACGATTACGTAATATGGGTATCAAATGAAAGGGCTTGACTGGTGGAATACCACACACTAGGATAAATGTAACTGGTTTATTTACATTAAAATACGTCAAGTAATTAGTCATGGTCAAAGTAAATTAAAGGTACCATGAAAAGTCAGTAAACAAATAACAGAACGACACTCCGGAGTGCAATCAAAACAATGACTAGTGTGACTTGACTTGCGCCACGCTTCTATCTGAACACGTCGAAACAAGTTAGCGCGGGGTGCAGTTATACCGGAAATGTCTTAGATGTTTTAAGCCCATCACACACAGTGAAGATAATATATATTATAGCATCAAATATAAAAATATATTAACTTAAAGGACCACACACAGCTAAGATACGATAATATATCGCAACTGCATCATTGTATTAAAGGCAGTCTTGCGAGTCGCCGGTTTCGTTCCTTATACAGAGTGTTTTTTTTGCCATGAACCGCATACAAATCTGACTGCTGTTGCTAGAATCTAGATGTATAAGTACTTGACAGGTCGTCTGATGACGAATGGGACAGTGAATTTGATCATATATGTATTGCGTCGAGAAGAAAAAATTAAATGTAAAAAACCTTTTTAAAAACAAGCTTTTACTTAAATGCGCTAAAAATAAAAAATAAACTTTTACACTAAAACTTTTACTTATAGCTTCATTTCACATTTGACACAATTTATATGACATAAAAGCTTGTCGCGAGATTTACTTGTGTGTAGTAACTAAAAAGTACTTAAAAGAGCACTTTTAAGTAACCTACTCGTATTTACTTCGTTTGAAAATTCTAATGGATAAAATTATTCACACCAAATTATTTAATTTCCTTGTTTATCTACAAAAGTAAATCTCGCGACAAGATTTTATGTCATATAAATTGTGTCAAATGTGAAATGACGTTATAAGTAAAAGTTTTAGTGTAAAAGTTTATTTTTAATTTTTAGCGCATTTAAGTAAAAGCTTATTTTTAAAAAGGTTTTTTACGTTTAATTTATTTTTTACTTTTTCGTTATCACTGGACACGTTTCTCAGTCTGTTCATCTCATCAAGGATGATATAAAGAAAGGATTGTCAATGTCTAACATTTCTAAAATTAGTTATAACCACGAGCAATAGATGGAGCGAGCTGTATCAAATCCAAAATTTGTCGATATTTCTAAAAGCAACAAGGCACACACGCTCCTAGGGTGCACAGCAGTGATTACATAGATTTATGTAGTTATACAAGAGCACGATAGATGGCGCTATATACATTTTTGACACTTTCTGCCAGACATTCCCTCTCATTCGAGAACAAGGTAATTGATAACGTTCGAGAAGCAAAGTGGAGTAATTTTCGCCTGACAGGAGTGAATTTCTCGTGGACCCCAGAAAGCGTTAAATTTTACCTGGTATTGACAGATGATTGTTCTGTGATTAGTGCCTTTCGTTTTTATGTAGAAGTTAAAGTTTGCAAATAGTAAGTAAAGCTTTGCGCAGAACAGTTGTAAAAAAAAGCAACACAAAAACTATTTTCTTTATTTTTGAGCTACTAAAAAATTTTGGAGTGGCAAAAAATAAACCCTTTATTAACCGACTTCTAAAAAAACCGTATCGGGCCACGCGCAGTGTAGGGTTCCGTAGTTGCAAATGCCAACTTCGAGTTCACACTCACATCACACCTCACAACACGTTGCTATTAAATTAGTAATTATTATTATGATTAAAGCTCCAATGATTTTATATTTACTTAACTTCACCTGGTTCGTAAATTTATATTCAGTACTAATTTTTCGTCTATAACTTTTTAGTTTGTACTTAATACTCAACTCTGATAGTTTTCCTTTAAACTTCGTTATACAAGTTGATTTTTTAGTTATGACAAAAATTTGGTGTGCTTGTTCAGACAAGCAAACTGAAACACTTTCACTATGGTACCAACTTAAAAATCGCAAAAAAAAATCAGCTGTTTCATACAAATGTTCAACATTCACTGAACCTAAATGTATGAAACAGCAGATTTTTTTTTGCGATTTCGAAGTTGGTCCCATAGTGAAAGTTGTTCAGTTTGCTTGTCTGAACAAGCACACATTTTTGTAACACACTAAAAAATAACCTTGTTTACATATACTACTGTTGTAATTTTTTTCACGTGTCGATATAAACGGTTATTTTTTTATCACCCTGGAAAATTTAAGGGACGCTTCACGACATGGTATTAGAATGATTTAAATTACCTATGAATAAAAAAATAACTCCCATACTTAATTTTATATTAATTTCCCAAAAAAATTCAAAGAATGCTGCACTAGTTAAGAGCAGCATTTTAGAGATTTATCTAATTTTTTTCTATTTTTTTAAATTTTTATTTCATTTTTTTAATTTTTTATATAATAATGGATGTGTCCTGAAGCGTCCCTAAAATTTTCCAGGGTGATAAAAAAATAATCGTGTATAACCGTTTAGCAGTTAGAGGGGGGGGACACTTACCTCTAAGAAACGAATCCCTAAATCGAAAAATGGTATTCTGAACTGTACATTCTGAACTGTACAGACATACATGACGAATCTATAAGGGTTCCTTGTTTACTACGGAACCCTAAAAAGGAGGAGGTTTCTCAATTCGACCGTATATATGCTTTTGTTATGTTTGTTCGCGGATAACTTCGTCGTTTATGAACCGATTTTGATGATTCTTTTTGTATTCGATAGAGGATACTCCAAGGGTGGTTCCATGGTTAGGATCTGATGATTGAATTCCATAAAGATCGAGGGAATCCCTTAAAGTTTTAGGTGTGTTCAACGTGTTTTGACCGATTTTCAAAATTCCTTTTGTATTCGATAGAGTAGGTATACTCCTGGGGTGGCCCCAAGATCACTAAAGTCAGGATCTGATGATGGGATCTCATGAAAATCGAGGGAAATCCCAAATTTCCTTTATATTATTTTAGGGTTCTTTTCACTAAAAAGATTTCATTCACTAAAAAGTTAAAAATAAAAAATATTTTACAAAAAATAAAAACCGACTTCACAAATACTGAAAAGTTTAAAATAATATAAGAATAGTTACAGACAACATCACATTTCTATATTGAAGTCGGTGACAAATTTTAAGACTTTCTGGATCATCGTTTGATACCGACTTCAATATAGAAGTGTGATGTTGTCTGTAGGTACCTATTTGTGGACTTTTCAGTGTTTTTGAAGTCGGTTTTTATTTTTTGTAAAATATTTTTCTATAGTGAAGAACGCAAAATTGTTTCAATCTTTGATGTGCCTCATTTAATAAAAATATAAGAAATAATGTTTTAACTCATAATATCATTAACAACAAAAATGAAGTCTTTTAAAGATATCATCAACTTATCATTTAGACAAAAATAATAAAAGTAGGTCGCTTCTAAAAATAACCGATCGGCACATAAATCCGAACGCATTCCAAAAAAAGACTAGAAGCCTTGCAACTCAGCACCTAAAAGTTTAGGTACCTACCGTGCATAGAATCAAGATAGAATTAAAATGTATCGAAGCATCGGGTATAACGAAGTTAATTTCTCCGCGTGTATTTTTTCTTTTTTTTACAGCTTAAAATACACTTTTTGTTACTTCTTTTAATATTTGTGTACATGAGATATCATTTACAATTCCTATAATATACACAGAAAGAATTTAAAAAAAATATATTATTGAATGTAACATTATCCATTAAATTAAGCGCCATCTAGTAAAAAAGTATTATAACAATCTAAGCACCGCACTGACCGCACCGTGCTTAATTGTATTCGCCATCTAGCGCGAAACCGTAGAAACCGTGTAATAGGATTAAACTTTTCGATAAAGATTAAAATTGTTCTGGCGGAATATTGTAGAATTATTTGTAATTTACTATTATTAAAACAACTTTTTATTAATTTTCAGGCATGATTCAGTATAAATTATCAACAAAATTTAAGTTAGCAACCTTATAGGTCAGCGCCATCTAGATATAAGGCGGGAATAGGACCTTTCTTATAGTTGTATGACATTGGCAGTCTATATTATTCTTCGTCTATGATCTCATTCAACGCATCATTATTGCAAGGTCGTTTGCCGGTTAACTTGGAACAGTCTAGCTCTTCAATAAGAAGACCTAATGATTTTACCCTACTTAAGGCCACGTATACTTGACCAGCAGCGAAGAGCTTTGAGCCTATTTCAAGTTATTCTTAGCAAGACCTTTTATTTGATACCCATATTGTAGGAGTGCATTAAAAATAATTGGTCCGCCATCTTGGGTATGCTGCCATCTTGGATTTAGAATGACGTCACACAGTTAACCATGCATGTCCATCCAAAATGTATGTGTATACAAAATATCAGCTCAATCGGTTAAAGATATCTACTTCAAAATTGATTTTCAAGCTTTAGAAGTCCGCCATATTGGATTATTAGTGATGCCACATTATTTTTCGAGTTACTCTTAGCAAGACCTTTCATTTGATACCCATATTGTAAGAGTGCATTGAAAATAATTGGTTGGTGGTGGTAATAATAGGTGGTTGGTTGGTGGTTATCTGCTTCAAAATTGACTTGCAAGATTTCACCCGAACATACATACTTATATACTTACATTGCAAGTTAAATAAAAGCTTGTAAAAATCGTAAAATCAAAAACAGCGCTAGATAGAACATACTGTAGTTTATCTTAAGATAAATATCGCCGAGTATATTAATATATATTTCAATATCTTAAGATATCGTTAGTAGGCTAAGATATCTTTCACGTATCGCTCAGTATCTTAAGATACTGTAATGTAAAATATATATTATATTAACTGTGTGTGGTGCTCCATTGAAATGTAGGGTTAGCGATACGTCGCAGATAAGATATATTTTATAGTATCTTCATTGTGTGTGATGGGCTTTACGTGAGAATTTTTAATATACCAAGAACTAATTTCTGATTTTATTATATATCTGCATAGTTATAAACATGTTTGATAGGTAGGTACTTTTTCGTTTAGCTTTGCTCGTATGGTAGTAATTTGCTATCTCGTGTAAGTAAAAAGCACGAGATAGCAACTGACTGCCATACAAACAAAATTAGTATTTTAGAAAACCTTTCATTTGCGATAGGGCCCAACGTGTTATAACGCTTGGGACGATATCGGGCATTTTCCTTTAAGTTGCACCAAAAATAGTAAACATTAAACTTGCTACACGTATGTGACGTTAGTTCTACCATTTTAGCTTAGTAGATGTTTACTACTATGAAAGTTTTTATTTAGATATAGTAAGACATGTTATTCATTTAACATAACGTGACGTTGAAAGTGTTTTTGTTTACATTGGCCGTACAAACTTCAAAGCCACTAAAATAAGTAGAAAAAGTTTTATTGTGTGATTTTAATAATTATATTGCATTATTAAAATTTTCTCTGATGACGACGATGACGACAATTACTTGTTTTGTGCTCTTTACTGATGTCCCTAACAACTTGCTGCATGCATAGAGCAGGTAGCATGAAACTGCAATGCAACGCGGATACGAAACGAAAACGCGGTTAACGGTGACCGCAAACAATAGTTTTTCTATTTTGCCTACTGTCTGGCAGTCAACGTATAAAATTAAATAGAAGTACAGTTGAATAAAATATACTCGAGACTTTATGAACATTTTGCATCTTTTCAGCCTTTCAAAAAAAAACTAAAAGTACAAAAAAATTACAATTTTTTTTGTACTTATGACCTTAACTACAACATAAAATTAAGAAGATATTGGACTCAATTCTGTGCGCCCGCCGTCTAAATAACCTAAAACTAAAATTTCTAAATTTAAACTTAATTTAAATGGCCGGATAAACCAGTGCTATTCTACGGTGACAGGCCAACTAAATTGAGGCAGAACATAAGCGTAATTCTAAAATATCTAAAATTAGTTTTAATTTTGTGTTGCTATCGTAAAAATATTAAAAGTAAATTAATGGATGGATCTTTTTGTTAAAGAAACTAAAACGGGTTTATGTTTATATAACAGTTAATACATTTAATGTACATTTTTATCTTATTTTTAACAATATAATTGTAACTACTAAAAATATTTTTATTTTCCTATTCATTTAAGGCGAAAATAATCAATTTGGGCAAAATTAAAATTTCTACCTCATTTCTATTTCGATTTGTATTTTTCATTACCAAAATGGTGGATTTTAGCAAGGTTTTAATTTTAATCGGGATGATTTTAGTTGCCGCAAAAATTAATCAGTTTAGGAAGTTTACGCGTAAAAATCTCTCGTCTGGAATAGCGTTTGCACGGCTAAACCTAAGTTGAATTGACCGTCTAAAATTAGAAACGTCAGATTCAAATTAGCAATGTCAGTTGAATTTGACAGTTACCGTAGAATAGGAAAATGGTTTAGCGACACCTAAATAAAATTAGGAAATTTAGCGGCCGCTTCAGAATTAAGTCCATTATATGACATTTTTCTATCTGGAGTAAACACGAGTGATGATGCCATCTCTAGGGGTTAACTTACATTGCATTTTGTAAAATACCAATAAAGATTATTTAATAGGCTTAAAATAAAGTGAGACGCAGTCGAAAAATTGTTTAGAGTAAGTATATTGTATAGAAAAAGTTTTTTTAATCTACAAAGCAAAGTTGAAGCAAAATAATAAGTAATATTTTCTTGATATTTTTTTGTTCAATTAAATTCCACTTGAATTTCTATTTTAATCTTATATCTGGTTAAACAATAAACAAACTCCAATAGAAGAGACCAAGTTGTAATAAATAGGTTAAGAATAGGCCACACTAATTTAACTCACATACACCTCATAACAAAAGAAAATAGGAACAAATGTACAAAATGCAATAGCGATATGACTGTAAAGCACCTTCTTATAAAATGCTCATACTTTAATGCAGATAGACTTAAAGTAAGCCTTACTAGAAATCTAAAAAAATGTCTAGATGAGCCTCAAAATACCCTAAAGTTTCTTAAGTTAACTAGCTATTACAAAGAAATATAAATTGTACCCTACTGTGGTCGCTAATGACCTTAGATATTTGAGCGACCTTAAATAAACGAATAAAAAAAAAAAAACAACTCCGGAGTGAATGAATGATAAATAAAAATATGAATTAGCATCATTCACTCACGTTGTCCCAGCACTAAGCAAATGCCCGTGTCACAGATAATATAATGTCCGTGTATTGTGTTGAGCTACCATCGTACCATTGTATTTTTCTATCGTAGCGGCATAAAAAATACTTCAGAATTGTAAACAAATGAAACGCGGTAATGTTTATTTTATACTTACATGTGATAGGAAACGCCATAATCTCGAAGATTTGAGTTGCTGGATCGCCTCTTGCAAGAGGAAACTGCACAATTAACCATTTTTTGGAGCTCTTAGTGTGACACGAAAACGACACCAAATGGCAACGGCCGCGCGTCAACTAGTTTTATATAACGTGTATGGTCATATGGTCAGCGTAAATTGGCACAGGGGTTCGCCCAGCCTTGCCGTCTCCTGTATGAATGCTCTAAGACTTTACTACACTCAGAGGCTCTGAACGCGCTCCAGCTATTTCACGGGGCGTCGCTCGACGTCGGGCGATCGCTCTAGAGAGGACGACGCTCTTCGTCGGACGTTTTAGAACGACATCGTAAGCTATGGCTGTCAAATGTCATTTTGATGTCAAAATAATCTAAAATTGATAAATTTTGTTTCAGTTTTATTAACTTCTTTGATCTATTAGCACTTCGCTCATAGAAATTATTGAGCAAATATCCATCTCATAAATAAACAATGCCATTTTCATCCATAATAATTTAATCATTTTCTGTAACTATTTCTATGGTCTTCATATTTATGACAAAATACAGTCGAGTGATTATACACGGTTATTTTTTTATCACCCTGGAAAATTTTAGGGACGCTTCAGGACAAAAAATATTTTTTTTAAATCTCAAAAATACTGCTTTAACTAGAGCAGCATTTTTTGGATTTTTAAAGAAATTAATATAATATTAAGTGAGGTATTTTTTTATTCATATTTAAATCATTCTAATACCATGTCGTGAAGCGTCCCTTAAATTTTCCAGGGTGATAAAAAAATAACCGTGTATAACTACGATAATACAAAATAAACTTGCTTACAAGTTGTTACAAAAAGGAGAAAATATCCGAATTGACGGACATGTCATCTGTCAAACAAACGTCAGGGCTATTTTCACCCATGTCACGGGGCAACCGGTGCGTCGTCGAGCGATTAACGAACGGCTTTATAATGATCGTCGTGCGTTCACACCGGGGGTTTTCGAACGGCCAGTTCGTCATCGAGCGTCGTCGGGCCACGATTACGAACGCAGCCCTGTGGTTATCAAATGTCGAAATAAGAACAAGATACCCCCACACGGGACATGACTTAAAGGACTTGAATCCAGGCCAGTAAAGCACAAAAAAAAACAAATGTCAAAAGAAATGCCGTTACAGTTTTTTTGCAGGTGGAAGAATTCGAAAATAGTGACTGTTTAAAACTTTCCGGGTTTATTTCTCATATAATTTTATTAAACACAATAGCAGTGCATTCAGGTGATTTTTTATGTAGTGTACGTGATAGTAAAATGTCGGATTTGGAGGTGTCTTACACAGAAAGTGATTTATCACTTTCACCTGCGCAAATAATGGAAAGATTACAAGTGCTACGACAACTTCAATTGCTACAACGCAGTAAACTTCAAAAGCAGCAATTAGAATACCTTGAGAATTCTGAAATCCACTCGGGGAGTACTGAAATTGTTAGTCATTTCAGTAACAGTACAAGTTACAACACCTTTCGTAGCTTACTTGAAACACCGGTTGACATGCTCAAAGATGCTTCACCTTGTCAAAATACAATAAATCTGCAAAAGGTGAAGGAGAATGATCTAATAGAAGGTGTGTCAGTACTTAATCTATCACAAGAATCCGAATTTCTTACCAATTCACCAATATCTTCTCGAAGTCGTAGTTCCATAGTATCAAGAAATGCTACAATTTCTCCTAAAGGAAATGCGGTCAATAATGTAAACAAGAAGCATATAAGTTTTGAAGAAATTCCTATATTGTCTCCCAAGAAAGATTTTGAGGCTATGGTAATTGAAAAGCTTCGAGATGAACTAAATAAGGAAGTTGTTGATAATCAAAAATCAGTTCAAGCTTCTAGCAAGCATGAAAAATTGAATAAGAAAACATTTTTAAGAAGAGGAGAGGGCATGTCACGTTTCGGATTACACAGAAAGGATCTTGTTATTCAGACCACCAAATCTTTGCCTTGGAGAAAAAAAAACACTGCTAGTAAAAGTATCCAGTCTCCAGCTATAAAACAAATGAAAAAAGCTTCAAATAAAAAAAAGAAAGTTGATATTGAAATATTAGTGGATGGGAAAGACAATCTTGAGAAAATCAGTAATCCAAAGTTGAGACAGCTGAAAACTGACAATCATCAAAAACAATCAACAAAAAATATCTCTAAAATAGAAACATGTCTCGAATCCAAACAAACTATTAATGAACAAGAAATAAATAATAAAAGTGTCCTTGAGATACCAAAAGGGAAACATCCTCTTCTCTATACAAAAGGTAAGACATGGGCATCAGTGCTAAACAAGGAGCAAAATGACTTTTTGCAAAAGCTAAAGCAAAGTAGTTACTACAAAAATTTTGTATCTCCTGCCAAGAGTACGTTTTCAGATAGCACTTGTGATGAATCTAAATGTAGATTAGAGGCTGCTGAACAAAATATGTTTGAATTGCTTGAAAATAAGGTACTAAATGATAGTTTTAGCTTAGAAAATTCATTCTTTAATCGGTTTCTTAAGAGAAATAACCTTGAATGTTCCGGGGAGAATACCCCAGTAGTTTTTCAGCACTGCCTTACAAATAATCCAAATTTAATGAAAATTTCATCTAATTTCACACAAAAAAAGAGAAACAGCCAAATTGATAATGAGACATGTTGTAATGAATGCACAGATTGTTGCAGCGATACTTGTTCATCTGTGTCCTCTTGTTGTTCTTGTAAAACACTTGAAGGCCCCGATAGTGCTGTTAAAGAAAAAAATTGTGTGGAACAGCAAAGAATGACACACAAAAAGCAATCAATACAAATAAATAATAATAAGATATCTGAAAGAAGTCAACCTCCACAAAGAAAACTGGAGAAACCAGAGACAAATGAATTCTGTAATGTTGACATTGATAATAGTGACAATATGAAGATCAATATGATTGAAATGAATGCGAAATTAATTGCAACCAGTGAACTTTTAAAAGACAGGCTGAAAGAACTAGAAGATGAGATTGATACTTTCAGAAAGGAAAATGCAAATTTATCAAAAATGCGAGAAGATATTGAAGCAGAAAAGCATAAATTTTATGAAGATAAATCTTTGTTTGAACAGAAACTTAATGAAGAAAAAATATTAGCAGAATATTATTTAGCTGATGAGAAGGAAAAATTAAATAAACAGAGGTTAACTTATGAAAAATATATCAGAGAAATGAGAGGTCGCTTAAATAAAAAAGACAAAGACGAAGTTATTAACTTAAAAAATGAAATTAGTAATCTTAAAGAAGAAATAAGAATCAAAGATGCTAAGTCAACTTCAACAATAGCAAGACTTAGAAATCACATCAAAGTTATAGAAAAAGAAAAAAAAGATTTGCAAGAGGAAATAGAAAAATTAAAAAAAGAAAATAGAAGAATACAACATAGCAATGATATAACACGGAGAATTACTAATATAAAGTATCTTGAAGAAATAAATAAAAAGCTTTCAGATATGACCTCTAAGGAAACTCGCTCTGAAGTAAATTTGGATAATAATGTAAAGTACAAAACTTTTGAAATTGAGAGACAAAGTAGATCTAAAATTAGGTTGTCACCAAAAAGTAGACCTATGGCCAGAGCAAAGAGTGTACCAAATCTTAAAGTTACTTCAAGATATGCAAAATATTTTAGTCAAAGAGATGTAGTTAGTGATTTTGAAAAGAAAAACAATGTATGTATAGAGTCAGCTAATAGACAATTTTATCCATCACATTATGATGAGTCAGAAGCTGAAACCTCTTTTGGACAGAAACCCAATGACTCAAATGATGATGAAAGTGAAAACAAATTAGAAAAATTATATAGGGAAACATTTCATTCACTCTCACCTAAGTCTTATGACAGCAACAACTCGGAAGCAAATAAAAGATTTGAAAAATGTAGCCCTGAGAATCCTGACAGATTTTTTATTTCAAAGACAAATTTAGACAGTAGGTCAATATTGGGAAAAAACCTGTTGTCACCAAGGAATTCTTCATCTTCTAATTCACTGAAATCTACTTCTCCCCATTCATTAAAAAATCTTGGACCTGGCAGTGAAAGGTTTCAAAGAACTTCTTCTCAAGAATCAACCAGCAACATCTCAGAACTGATTTCTGTGGATGATCAAATATATAGAAAATCACACAATTCATCTACATCACCTGTTTCTATTTTAACAAACAGATCGTCTGGAAGCCAGAAAACTACAACAGTCATTAATAGAGATTATTTTAGGGACACATTATCTGTAAGTCCAGAACCAACAACTAGTAGAACTAGTATCATTAAGACAAATTTAAACCCAACAGAAATCAAGAAACCTGATGGCACTAAAGAACTCAGATTTCCTAATGGGAATATAAAGTTTATTTCAGCTGATGGAACATATAGCAAGTTTGTATATTACAATGGTGACATCAAAGAAAACTTTTATACAGAGGGTAGAATAAAATATTTCTATGCTGAGACAAAGACTTGTCACACTACACATGCTGATGGACTGGAAGTTCTAGAGTTTCCCGAGTAAGATAATAGAATTTTAAAATAAGTTGTTTTAATGCACAGAACCTTTAAGATTATTTAAAACCATTTCATAATTTTCAGTGGTCAGGTTGAAAAGCGGTATAAGGATGGCTCAACAGAGATCAGACTGCCTAATGGAAGCATTCGCTATTTTGATCCAAAAAATGAACATGTCCGAGAGGAATGGAGATTCCCCGATGGCACCACTCTTACTGTGTCTGCTACAGGAGAACAACGCATTACATTCACTAATGGACAAGTTGAAGTGCACGCAAAAGATCATAAGGTACTTAAATTTATTTAAAAAATCTAAATAGTCATTCAAACATGATGAAAAGGTTTTTTGAATTGTCATTTTTTTATCTACTACCCATTCAGGGCGTCTTATATCTGAACCTTTTTTTATTAAAAGGGGCGTCTTATATCTGAACCTTTCTTATCAAAAGTGCACGCAAAACATCATAAGGTACTTAAATTTATTTAACAAAATCCAAATAGTCTTCATTCAAAACATGATGAAAAGGTTTTTTGAATTGTCTTTTTTTATCTACCACCCATTCCGGGCGTCTTATATCTGAACCTATTATCCTGTTACCATACACAATAAAATTTATTTTCATTAATAGTTATAACACAATATTTCTTTACATATTAGGTAACTTCTAATTTGTAACACAAATTAAATAATCGTTGACTTGATAATAATCTTTTCTCAATACAATTCACATAAACAAGCCTCTGTCACTGTCAAGGTCTCGATATTGGAATTGAAAGTTTATTTTTATTCCATGTGTTTAAATACTGAAAAAATTTTTTACAAAAAATTTAAGTCGGTTAAAAAATACTTATCAAATGTATTAAAATTCTTTTAAACAAGAATGAAATTTTTATAGACATACTGTCCTGCTGAAGTCAATATCTTAATTATTTTTTTTAGAATTATTTAGAGAACTCCTTGTTCTAAAATACAAAAATACTTTCTGTAGGTACTAGCAGCAATGATAGTTCATACCATTACACATTATCATGAAAATAAGTAAATCACTCTTGTGATTTCAACATCAGTAATTAGTAAAAATCATAAAAATAAATCAAATACAAAAAAAAAAAGGAAAAAAATTGTCTCGGGCGGGGCTCGAACCCGCATCTACAACATACCGTGTTGACGCCTTAACCACTGGGCTATTGAGCACTTACCGACCGTGACGAAATTTTCAACTATACTGATCCCTTTTGTACTTTGTTTTGTAGTCTTAAATAACTGTTAATAGATAGATAATTCGTTTATTGCTACATCACACTCATACAAACAGTTAATAACTACATTTCATATATCCAATATAGAATTCTTTACAGATTTCTGGAAATTGGTTAAGAATTTTATTTTCTTTGCATTTTATTTTAAAATGTTCAATAATTTGAAAAAATGATGAAAATAAATCACACAAAGGAAAAATATTATTTCGTCTCTGGTGGGACTCGAACCCACGTAAATAATAAATTAAATAAACAGGGTTAATTGTAAAACACCTGCAACCTCGCAGGATTAAATAGCTAACATGATAAACAAAGTTTGTTCTACAAATTTTGATAATTCGTTCGATTTTCATATAAAAATAAATATTATATTAATTTAATATTCCTCTAGAATGTTTGTAACTCTACGCGCATCACCAGAATTACGTAAACAAACTTGTGCAAATTACGCTGTATGGGGGCGGGGCGTCGCTAACACCTTTGAACTTGACCTACTTTTCTGCGGCCGCCCGTGGGTGGCTTTGATGCGCGCGCGTCGCACGTTCTTGTGTACGGTCAAAATCTTCGGCACCTTACATAGGACTTATTAATGTCACGACAGTGCAATAAAAACTTGAAAATTAATTTTTGTTCAATTTATTGAGTTATCTTAAAACTCGTTAAACAAACGTTGTAGTTAATGATGTTAGCTATCTAATCCTGTAAGGTTGCAGGTGTTTTAAAATTAACCCTGTATAATATAAATTGCATGCTGTTTTGTGATAGGTCTTGATTTTGATCTGTTTACATATTTATAATGTACGATCGACAGCACGTCAAGCTTTAAACTTGAACTATGAAAACCGCCGTTATCACGAGGGACATAATAAGGGCATATAAGGGCACCAGACGGTTCAGTTAAACTGTAGTTCATACTATACCTTCATGTACATACATTGTGTGTACCATATTATAAATTTCGATGGATCTTGATTGCAGCGTCGAGAATTTCCTGATGGCACGGTTAAACTGATGTACAATGACGGCACTTCGGAGACACGATATGCATCAGGACGCATACGTATCAAAGACAAACATGGAAACCTGATCATGGATTCCTCAATAAGGTGACAGTTTCAAATTTGTGGGGGTACAGCCGACATCAATCAATATATTGTTAATTAGATAACAAAACTATAATAACAATAAGATTTTTATTATTATTATTATTATTAATTATAATGCTTAAACAAGTCTGTGATATTATTAATAATTATTTTAAGTAAATATATTATATTCAACTAGATTCATTCAATTATATTGTCTGTTTTATGAAATTCTTACTGTTAATATTTTTAAGAATGTTTTAATGTTTTATTATATGCTTACTGTTATCATAGACATTTGTAAAGATATATTTTAATAAGGAAAAAGTCAAACATTGTTATTGAAAATAAAAACGTGTTTAAGGTCTTATTTATTCTATTGTTTTCAAATCACACAGGGGATCGACTTAACTAGCTGATATTTGATAGCGAACATTTTCATTGGGTTTTGGTATTCCTTCCAACTGAAAGTTAACTGGTTTCATATGGTCTTCGGTACCAAACACTTTTTTTAGCGCCTCGCGTGAAGCCATTTCTGTCGCAATTGTTACTGTCTCTCCATAACCTAGAAAGAAACATAAGTTTCATGATAACATTCATAATACAATTATAATAATTAAGTACTCTTTAGAATCTAGACTAGAAAATGATGAGATGCATATGGTTCAGTCATTGTGATTAATTAGCTATTATTCATAATTATTATAAATAATCGCTAAATTGTTTAGACAATGTGATAAATTAATCACTTTATCCGGATTTTATTTATAATAATAGCAGGTCAAAGTTAGTCAAAGTAATAAATACAGTTCCACTTTCATCCCCACCCCGCTTCTTATTCTGTTGCCGTGTGGCGTGGTTGCCGTGTGGCGCGGTTACCGTGTTTCATTACTTTATCCAGGTTTTCCAAGATCTTATATAAAATAGCTGGTAATTGTGATTAATTCCGTGTCAATTATCACTTTGTCTAAATTGAGTAGATAAATGGCTGGATATTATGCAGAATATCCGGATTTACTACTTTCGCTGTAACACATACATTAAAAAAAGAGGCTATGGATGGCAAAGTAAGAGTATTTATAGACCATACAGGGTGTAAAGTGATACACAATCTTTTTGCAGTATTGTCGCTAATTATAATAAAGTAACAACCTCAAATTCTCCAACAGGTAAATAAGAAATGTGTACTTATTTATCGCCTAATATTAAAGGTATTAAATTCCTTACTAATAACCATTGTATAAACCTGATTTAGTTCCACAGTGTTTTGTCACGTTCACTCGAATGACATTTCAAATTCGAACAAGAGACAAAACACTGCTTAACTATACAAGGCCAATACAATGGTTATTAGTATGGCACTTAATCATTACAATTAGATTACAAGCGGCACAAGTATGTATGTATCTATATAGAATGTACAGGATTATATATTTGTACCGTTTGAGGTTGAAACTCTAGCTCCATGAGACAAAATGCGAGGAAATTTTGGAAAAAAAAATAATTCTTCGCGGCTGATCGAGGCCTCTGGAAATAGGAGGGCTGGCCCTTACCTCGCGCAAAGAAGAGCATAGCGATTTAGCGAAGTACGTGCCCTGCTAGCGTCAAAAGCTAATGAAACGCGATGATGCTAAAAATGGTGAACAAAAATGCTGCAACCCTGTGCCTAAATGGAACGCGCCTTACGCAATTATTTGTTCATCATCGTTTTTCATTATACCGTCCATTTTATGCTTATACTTTTTCACTACGATAAGCAAGTCTCTTAATACCCAGAATTTGCTATTGATCCATAATTTTATCAAAATTATTAGAAAGTATGTAAGTAGTTTGTATTTAAATTTTTAAAAATAAATGAGTGTATTTCTTTCGCCAATAAACTGTATACCTATCAGTTTGGCGATATTAACATTATAACTATACATACTGTACTGAAATAAATAAATGAAAAAAAAACCATCTGAGCCGAAGTATCGCACAGTGCAAGTAAGATAATTAATTTACTACAATAAAGCAGCGATTAGACTTCACGATCCATCGGGTGTTAGGGCGTCGCATCGGGAGCTAGGGCAGTTTGAGCGTTCTGATCACACTGCACTAGATCGCCTCCCTAACTCAGTAGGCAACCGAACGTGGTGTTGGAAGGATGGCTCCTGCACTCTCCAAATATGAAAAAAATGGTATCGCCCTTGTCGCAACTGCGGGTGTAAATGTGAAAAAATAAAATAAAAAGAGAATCACTGTGTGCTTTTATAAAACTACGATGCAAGTGACACTTTTTTTTGTATGGTAGGCATTTAACTGAAAATTATTCGATTAAAAATCGCTTTTTTATTCTTAACATAACTCTTTTTCTTCTGAAAACAAAATTATAAATAAAAAACAAGTAATTCATAAAAAATTATAATAAAATAACAAATTATTAAAATAAACAAAAAAAAAAAACAAATTTATGAAAAAATAACGCTCTACACCAGGATCCCTGCCATACAGATTTAAAGTCGAAGATGCATAGACCAATCCTGACCTATATGAGTCTCATGTTTTTGTGTAATGCGATAGATAGATAAAAAATTTGAGGCGATGTAAATAAATAAAAAATAATTAAAATAAAATTAAACTATGCAATATGAACATTTTATATTCATTAGAGCCAGAAGATTTCAAAAATTGTTTACGAATAAATTCTGCACAATTTGAACATATTTTAAATTAAGTGACAGTATAATAATAATTATATTCAGAAACATGACACATTATTTAGAGAAAGTGTAGGTGCTAAACAACGATTAGCAGTGACGCTAAAATTTTTAGCGACGAGAAATAAATTTGGTATAGCTTTGTACATGTCCAGAAGATTCATTAAACCAGATTTTTCTTTTTTGGACGACATTTTCTTGGCACGCGAGGCCAATTTCGCTTCCGATACACAGCAACAATCCGCTCACATCGAGCGCTGTGCAGCGACTGAGCGCCCTAACAGCGATTACATCTAACAGCGATTAACGTGCCTTCCGAAGATGCGCCTGATCTCGCCCCGGTCGTGTCGGTTAACCGTCCCATCGGACTAGGCGAGTGAAGGAACAGAGAGTGCACTTGCGTTTGCGCAGTCACTTGGTCACTATAATATCTCCTGCGCAGATGGCTAGTCTCTGTGAAGGTTGGCCGCCGTGACCGAATATCGGTTAGGAGGACATTATTATTATAACTGTCCTCACTATTTTTATTTACCTATACGATATTTAAGTTTTTTGAGTAAGTAATTCAAAATTCACGGTGTATAAAATAAAAGTTATCAATGAGGTGAGAGTACCATTAGGGGTACATCTTGTGAATTTATAATTGAAAATATTTAAAAACCTTTAGAAAGATGGCAATGTAAACATCTCATTGATAATATTTTGTAAAACAAATCACCTGAAGAGATCATCTTCTTGTTCACATAAAGGCCTACTCTGTAGCATGCCAGCAGTGTATTCTTGCCCACGTCTCCAATTAAACGTGGTTCAACAGTTACACCATCTTTTTTAAAGATCTCGATTAACATAGACCAGGGATCCTCTATAGGCCAATATTCATTTACGTCTTGTCCTGAAATATTGATTTACACCAATTTATTTACTATAGTTTTCAAATAGACAAATTTTGTTATGCTCATTATGTTTTTATTGTTTGTTAAGAAGAAAGAGATAACTGATATTGAAAATGTAAGGAAGAATGAGATAGACGAGATATTCTTCACATCTTCCCCCCCCCCCCCTTTAGTTTCCCCTCTATAGGAAACAAGTTAAAGATTGGATTTTTTGTTTGTTAAGAAAGAGATAACTGATATTGAAAATGTAAGGGAGAATGAGATAAACAAGATATTCTTCACATCTTCCCCCTTCAGTTTCCTCTCTATAGGAAACAAGTTAAAGATTGGATTTTTTGTTGCAAAGTTATTAAATACAATTACATACCTTGTAACTGAGTTATAACAAAATCTCTAACAAAATGTGCACTTCTTTCTTCTCCTGATGACTGTAATAGTGCACCTACAATAGCTTTAAATGTATTTGCCAAAATGAAGTTGTTTACTGGATATTCCTAAAAAAATAAAAAAACTTAACTAACATTTTAGTGTTGTTTCACTTGTTTAAATTATAAAAAATAAGTTAAATAAGACATATACAGTTGTTTTAATATAACACTCGAAATAGTAAAATTTTTAGGGTTCCGTACGTCCGAATAAAAAAACGGAACCCTTATAGGATCACTCGTGTGTCTGTCTGTCTATTGGTCACAGTCAATTATCTCCGAATCTACTAGACCGATTAAGTTAAAATTTGGCACACAAATCAATTTCTGTGACCCAAACGCAGAGGTGTGACGTGAATAGATGAAATCTGTATATGGGAGGTCATTTTTGGGGGGGAAGATGGAAAAAAAATTAAAACTGCATTGTGTCGTGTGACATATCAAATGAAAGGTCTTGTTGTGAGGATCTTAAATGTATTTTTTTGTAACTTTAAAATAAATAGTTTCCAAGTTATTCAAGAAAATAGACGAAAATTGACCATTCCCCCCCCTTATCTCCGAAACAACTGAACCTAAAATTTTGAAAAAAAGTACAGAAATTAGTTTTCTATTTATAGATTATAGGAAAACCTATAAGAAGTCCATGATATTAAAATAACATGGTAAATCACTCAATATTGTGTGTACCAACTTACATTTTCAGGTGTAATGTGTGGGAGAACATATTTTTCCAACTCCAATGTTAATTTATCTAGTCAATGGTACGGAACCCTTCGTGCGCGAGTCCGACTCGAACTTGGCCGGTTTTTTTCATAAAAGAATTAAGTGCTGCGATGGTTTTTTAATAGATTTGTCAATTTCTTGACTTGATTATTGCCATACATGCATTTTGCACGCATGCATTTTGTTTTCTGAATATGCAACTATAAGATTATGAAATTAAGCTTAACACCATCTAGTGCACAATAACATTAAATGAAAAAATAAACTAGGTCCTGCTACAATTAGCATGAATTGCAACATCTCTAGGGATTTAAGGGTTCCAGGTCCATAGTATCTTCACCTGCTTGCAATGCGCCATTCGGTAACTGGGTCTCCTCGTCAACCCAATCAATAATTTTTTTAACTTTTATTAAATTGTTTTATTTGTGACTTGGCATCGTCTTTAAAAATGCTAAATAAATGGAAAAATTATTAAATCTGTAAGGAAAAAAAGTTCATTCATTTTTCATCATCACAGCTCATATACGTCCCCACCGAGGGGCACGAGCCTTTTTTTTTGGTAGGGGGGAAAATGCATTGACGCATTCCTCGTGGTCCAGCCTAACCACGAGGATATGTGGGACTCCCCAGACCATACTCGGCCCAGGCCTACCCACTAAAACCCCCCCCAGCAGCTCTTCCGTCCGTCACAAGACAGGGGGAAGGGGACTACAGCCAGGCCGGTGAGCCGAAGCTCGGGGCAATCCCCGGCAGGCGCGAAGCGCCATGGCGAAAAGTCGCCTTCACCCCGCTACCAAGGTAGCCGCCCAAATCAGGCTTCCGGCGAAATCCACACCTTTTCTTAAGACAAGAAGAAAGCGGGTGGCCAAACGAAGTGGCCCGCCAGGTTGAACCGGGCCATCCCACGCCCCCCCTCTATGGGGTCCTCTCGTCAGACTATTAGCCTGCGGCAGAAAATCTGCCGGGTTGGAGGGGCACGAGCCTACCCCAACTAGTAAAGTTAGGGCGATTAGACCTTAGTCAAACCACGCTGGCCCAGTGCGGATTGGTTGACTTCACATACACCTTTGAATTACTTCGCAGGTGTATGCAGGTTTCCTCACGATGTTTTCCTTCACCGTAATATGAAATTCGAAACGAAAAACACATTGGTACACGGCAGGATCGATCGCGGGCCTCCCGATTCTACTCGGGGCATAGTCTAGTGCCGAGGCCACAGCGCCACCGACGCTCCCTTAAATTTGATCAAATTGTGTCAAAAATCTTTTGTCACTAGTCTATAGCTCAAAGCAAGTCTCATATAACAATTGTTATAAGATGTGGGTATACAATTTAGAACAGATAACAAATATTCACCATCAATGATTGGATTAGGTAATGCAGTTAAATTGTAGATTGATATCAAATATTTTGTTAGTATGGAAGCACTTGCTTGATTGTGAGATTTTAAAAACAATTAATACATATCAATACTGAGTTTAATTTTATCATGGGATATGTCCAATGTCCATATTAAAATTATTTTTATATCGACAAAAAAGTATTGAAAAGATCCATTGATAATTTCATCATGAAATTCTAAAAGTTGCAATACCTGATCCAATTACTGTTTGTCACACACATTCTCTTAGGCGGATAGCACATTGCACCGGACACCGCTCCGGTGTGCGGTGCTGCGCTTTTTAATTTTGACTGTATATTATTATATTATAAGCCTTTTATTCAGACATTTAACATTCAAATTACATCCATCAAATTCAAATAATATTCAAAATAATTCAAACAATATCAATTCACAATTCACTAATGTCACAGAATAAATATTTTAAAATTAATTTGTTTTTTTATTATTATTGTTATTAGTATTCATGTATTTGCCGATTACTTATATTTTGTATGTCTGTTTACCATGTGGCAAAGGCCTCCTCCAACCTTTTCCATTTTTTCTATCCCTAGCCACTCTACTCCATGTAAGTCCTGCTACTTTTCTTATATCTTCATCCCATCTTTTCTGTGGTCTTCCTCTCTTTCTTTGTCCATCCCATGGGTACCACTCAGTTATTCTTCTACTCCATTTATCCTTTCCTCTCATTGTATGTCCAGACCATTTCCATTTTAATCTTTTGATTTTCCTGAACTTTGGTCTTGGACCTGATATGTCTACTTTCAATTCTATCGGCTTTCTTGACTCCTAGCATACTTCGCTCCATTGCTGGTTGACATGGTCCTGGCTGCCATATGTCAAAACAGGTAACACACAAGTGTTGAACAGTTTGCTCTTAGTTGATATTTGTTGGTTTTTAGTTAATTTTGACTGAAGAATTTTAACTTGTATACAAAAACCGCAGGGTATAACACACTCACACACACCGCATGTCCGTGCGGGTGTGCGGCGCGCGTGACGGTACCGCTCTCCCGAACGGTGATGCAGTGCTGTCCACGGGGTATGCCACACTGCGCCGCAGTATCGTACGGATTTTTGCGTAGAAAGGGCGTGCATACGCGTAATAGATCTCGACATAGATAATGCGGTGATGCGAGGCGTAGTGCACCGCAGCTCCGGACGGAGATACGGAGCAAACCGTACGGTGGCACGGTTCCGTTCCCGCAGCCGCATGCGAATTTCGTCCCTCCGTACACCGCAGCGGAATGCGGCGGCAATGTGTTAAGCGCCTTAATCCACATAGAATATGAATTTACATATCTGATGCACATACAGACATGACTCAAATAAGATATACCAATCTGTATAAAAATCAAAAACGGGCCAAGTGCGAGTTGAACTCGTGTGAAGAGGGTTCCGTACGATGTTACCTATATTGAGTGATTTACCATGTTATTTAATTATCATGGACTTCTTATAGCTTTTCCTATAATCTATAAGTAGAAAACTAATTTATGTATTTTTTTCAAAATTTTAGGTTCAGTAGTTTCGGAGATAAGGGGGGGGGGGGGGGGATGGACAATTGTCGTCTATTTTCTTGAATAACTTGGAAACTATTTATTTTTAAATTACAAAAAAATACATTTAATGTCTTCACAACAAGACTTTTCATTTGATATGTCACACGATGCAGTTTTCAATTTTTTTTTTTAATTTTCCACCTTCCTCCCAAAAATGACCTCCCATATACAGATTTCATCTATTCACATCACACCTCTGCGTTTGGGTCACAGAAATTGATATGTGTACCAAATTTAGTTGGTACAACTTAATCGGTCTAGTAGATTCGGAGATAATTGACTGTGACCGACAGACAGAAGGACACACAAGTGATCCTATAAGGGTTCCGTTTTTTTATACGGACGTACAATACCCTAATAATGGTTTTTTTCTATACCAAATATGAAGTCAAAAGAGTTTGCTTGAAACACTACCATTATTTCGTTCTCTTTGCAGCACAATATGGTACAATTTGATATATTTTTAAAATTTTTGTGAAAAGCCGATAACTGTGAGCGATAGAGATGAGCATAGACTAAATTTATTAGCTAAAAAAGAGTGGGGCTGCTTTTTCTATGGACATGAGAAGTGCACACACTCCCTGCATCTATAAAGATCCACATCAATACTGTTATTTTGCAGAAACCACAGTTATAGGCGATATCATCTAGATAACCATAATTCAAGTATTTACATTTGTCACTATTATATTTATAAAATAACAGATATTGAAGGGATAGTTACTGCTGCTAATATGATGTCCTTGGTGCCAAGATGTAATGATATATTAGCTAAAGTCTCTTCACTTGTGAGGTGTTGTGTGATGCAGGAGACACCATCCAATGGCAATTTGGGTAGAACTGTTTCTAGGTATACATGTACATATTGCTTAATAAATGTTTCACCTGAAATGTAAGAAATTATAAAATTATTAATTAACTATAGCAAAGTGGATATTAGGTAGGGTTTATTACTTCACTGTTTAACACTATATTCTCTACACTCTGCACATTTTATTTTATTTATGGCCATACTAATAACCATTGTATAAGCCTTGTATAGTTAAGCAGTGTTTTACTGTTTACTAATTTATATTTTATGAGTAAGTCACACAGTTTTACCACTAAATAATAACAACAGATTGAAAGTAATATATTAACTTCATACATATTTAGAAAAAGTAACAAAACATCATAACTAGACCCCGTTATTGGAGGTGCAATTTGGTAGCTGGACATTCTTAGAGATGGGTAAAATAAAAATATTTATGATGTTGATATCGATAGTTTTTCTAAACAATTATTGATTGCGGCAGGAAGTTCAAGTTTTTAATTTCTCATAATTCTCCGCTGTAATAGGAAAAGAATGTTTTATTTATACAAATATTTAAATATTTTCTAAACTAAACAAGTTGTATTTTTCAACTTACTGAAAAAATCAGAAATTTAATGCAGATTGCAGAGATGCATTAAATTTCTGATATAATAAATGGTGAATGCGTATTATGGCGATTTGATATACAGTATAAGGTTTTTCCCAAAAAACACTAATTATAGACTAAGATGAGTCGAAAGCTAGTTTGGAAAATAAACATTAGAAGTGATGATATACTATTCATTTTAATCATGTCAGTTGTTACAAGATAAACATGTTTAATTTTTGTCTAAGACTTCATTATGGTAGAGAAGAAGTATTGATATATTATATTTCAAAATAATTTTTACCCATCTCCTAGAAAGTCCAGCTACCAAATTGCACCTCCAATAATGGGGTCTAATCATAACACATAAACATGAATATCCATGAGACTGAACCAAATCGAACAAAAATTACAAAATTGAAAAAATATATATTTATAAATTAAAGAGTTTCATGTTGCCAAGATTTTAAACACTATCTATTTCCCATAATTTCTTAATCATCACCTGATGATTTTTTTTTATTTCTATATTCTATATTCTTAGCGATATAGCAGTTACCAGCCTTTTGCAAACATAATACGATAATGCCACTACGTTTTTTTAATGATATTTTAATAGTAAATATGCTCAAAACTGGTATAGCAATGCAAATGGAAGCCAGTACATAATAAACCATTTTGTACATGGAAGTATCTATTCTATTTTACGAATTATTATTTTTTTACCTTGTTCAGCAAGTTCCTTGTTGTCTTTTAAATTTATATCAATAGCCATTTCTTTTTGTTTCATTTCTTCTTTGATTACATATGATCTATCAGTAAAAGCCTGTAGTAATGTATCATAGTTAAATTCTTCGTTTAGTCTTTTACCAAATGCATACAATTCAGCTTCTAAGTTCCATTCAGCAAATGTGTTTCTAGGGTTGGTTTTCTTTCCACCTAATTTCTTTTCTCTTTTTTTCAATTCCATCAATGTAGGTGCCACCCAACGATGTATATTATGTGCTGTAAACAATAAAAAAAAATTATAGTTTGTGATGTATTTTGTTACTGAATTTAATTGATTATTACTTACTTTGTAGAGTAATTGGTGCAACTTTGATAACCTTAAAGCATAAAGGTACAAACCGTCTGATTAAAGCCATTTTTTGGAATCAATAATACTTTTACATTAGTTTTATTATTTCTTTTAATCTTAGTTTTATTTAAATGTTTTCTATCTTTGAGGTAATTAGGAAATGTTTCTGTTTTGACTTTGACGTTTTCATTTTAGGTTATATTACCACAGACTAATGGCCGGTAATCTTAGATAAAGAATGAATAGATAGGACGTGACCGTATACCCGTAAGGGACAGACATAGATGACGTCATACCTGCCTAAAGTAGATGGGTATACCAGTGTTGCTTTAAGTTTTACCCTACTTTATGTTTATAGTGGCTTTTACCACTATAAACATAAAGTAGGGTTGATTGATCTACGTATTTTTTTTGAGACGTTTTAATGAGCGCCCCTTGCTCAATAATATGTCTCAAAAAATAAAAGTGGGAGGAAGTTGCGATTTTTTTTATTGAATTCTTCATTCAACCTTCGCCGCAGTCTAAAGTTATTTACACTTTTAAATAAAACTACACTTTTCGGATTTACTTGAGTATATTTCGTTTTAAAACATTTTACTATTATTTATTTAAGCTATTACGTAAACATCTTTACAAATATAAGAAAAAATATTAGGAATCATCATCATCATCCACACGCGTCCACTGCTAGACATAGGCCTCTCCAAGTGCTCGCCACTGAGCACGATCCGCGACCACTCGCTTCCAGCTTTTGCCAGCTAGGTACCTTGCGAAGATCGTCGCTCGATTAAGAATACAGCGGGCAATAATCATTGTTTTTTCTTTATCTCTGCAGTTTATTTAAAATCCAATATTTACACATTTACTAAATATTTGTGAAGATTTACAAAATGTATAATATTAAATTTTAAATAAACATTTTCTAAAATTAGATTTCAATAGCACCGTTATTGTCATCGAATAAAGGACTTCGGCTTATAGAGATAAAATTCACTACAATACAGGTAAAAATTCACTTGGGCTGGGTAAGTTCAAGAATTGAACTACTGATACCGCACTCAATATGGTGCTAAAAGCCCAAAGTTGGTAAGCTTGCTCACAATGTGGAAAAAAGGTCTGGCAAAGAACGCAAGATGCCGATGTAGATAGCTGGTTATTCTTAGTTGCCCGTGTTGCCACCCCCAACCTCGCCCCCGCTGGCGGCAACTTGGAATTAGCGCAGGACAAGACCAATTTGTAGATCTCTGAGGAAGATTATGTTCTGTCAAGTACCTATATAATTAATTAGATTAGAAACACCTGTTCGGTGCATAGAGCTACATCTACATCCTATGTGTTCTTGTTAAATATTCAGACAAAGTAGAGATATGACTTATTTCATTTGGATTAAGCCAGACTAGCTATGGCACAAAATTGCTAATAAATCACAAACATTTTCTAGAGGCTGTCTACTCCTCGCCACTCACCAGCTGTTTTTGGGTGTGGTAAACACGTATTATATTGCTTACGTACAAACTCATATGCCTTTGAACTTAAAAAGTGTAAGCACAGCGCGAATTTCCTTAAAGGTTCAGAATAGTTTCTTTTGTCAACTCCTAAAAATCTTTTCAGAAAATCTCTATTGGTTCCTCCTACAGTATCTAAAATGTCCAACTACTAATTTTGCATCATTAACTTACACTTCAAATCACTTTACACATTTTCAAGTGACTACTTTTTTCCCAATCGTCTAAGCGATTGACGCACTGGTCGTAGTTTTTTATTTGATGACCTCGCTGATTGTTTCAAACCCAGCATTTGAAGCCGCATTTTTCTCTTTCGGGGCGTATTCAAATTTGAACCGAAATCCAACACCGATGCGTCCTGAAACAATATGTATACAGGTTAAAAATAAAAGGAGGTTCCCCGAAGGAAATCTGTTAAATACAGACAAACAAGCAAATGGAAAGTCTCACTTCAAAAGAATTACCTTTGTTATCTATGCTCAAAATTTTATACTTAAATATGTCAATATTAATGTAACACAGAAACTAATATGTGAGTTCCCTTTCACGTAACAAATTACCTACGAATCAAGGAAAAATAGTCGTAGCGTAACTGGTATCATTATAACCCGGCAAAATGTTATACGCGTTGGCTGTATACGTGGCCATATTGTATGGCGACATTCCTAGCTTGTTAGGTTAACAATAACCTTACTACTTAGTTTGAAATTTCATGTTTAATCCCATAATATGATTGAGAACCATAGTAGAAGGATAAAATATTGCAATATAACTTGTATTTATAATTTAAAAAATAGTTTTGGCGCTTTTTATTGACACAATTTAGGTCTTACCTGTAAAAGGTTATATTTTCCTGTTTTCTAGCACTATCACTATTACAAACTAAAACGGAGCAGTGCACCATGATTTAAATGTTCAAATAGTTCACAATTACACTAATTAAAGTGTTAAATAATTACACAGTAAGCTATAATTCACAGAACAAATTTCTTCCACGTATTTGTTTAGCACCAGACGCTGGTGATAAACAATCCCCACTACCAGTTTCACCTATATACGGTAACAAGGACAAAAAAAAATGATGCCATCTTCTTATTTCCTTTGGCAACGTGTATAAGTTTATCTCTTTTCCTCATGTTTGACGGCTTTTATAGCCCATCTATTTCATTCTATATCTATGCCGGTAATGGTATACACTTTGATTAGTGTTTAGCAAAGATTGAGATGTATTTGATAAGTCATTGGTGTTTAGGCGCATAACACATTGCACCGGACACCGCTGCGGTGTACGGAGGGACGAAAACCGCATATGGCTGCGGCGGCACGGAACCGTGCCACCGTACGGTTTGCTCCGTATCACCGTCCGGAGCTGCGGTGCACGACGCCCCGCATCACCGCATTATCTATTACGCGTATGCACGTCCTTTCTATGCAAAAATCCGTATGATACTGCGGCGCAGTGTGGCATACCCCGCGGACCGCACCGCATCACCGTCCGGGAGTGCGGTGCCGTCGCGCGCGCCGCACAACCGCACGGGCATGCGGTGTGAGTGTGTTATACCCTGCGGTTTTTGTATACAAATTAAGATTCTTCAGTCAAAATTAAAAACCGCAGCGCCGCATACCGGAGCGGTGTCCGGTGCAGTGTGTTATGCGCCTTAGTGCGAGTGGCTTGCCTAGTGTTTAGTGCTTAGTGAAAAACACGTTCGGATAGCTTGTGTTTAGTGTTAAGTGTTTAGTATTTACTGTTAAGTGTTTAGTGTACAGTGTTTAGAAGCGCTTTCTATTTTTTCTGCGAGTTGCCCCTCCCGCACTCCCGCCTTCGCCCCTCACTTGCAGCTAAACACTCACTAAACACGTCTGGACAGAGCTGTTTAGTGTTTAGTCCTAATGAACAAATAAACTGAACACCGTTTACTAAACAGTGTAGGGACAGTACCTACTAATCACTAAACACTAAACAGTGTACTAAACACTTGACTAAACAAAGTGTATACCGGCCATAAGAGTGCGGTCTATAATTTGATATCAGGAGTGTGTTCAGAGCCTTCGCACGAAGTACAACTTTTCGCTCTAACCCCGTTCAATGCCTTCGAGCGTGACGCATGGGTGAAACAACCCGGCCCGCTCAAGACCTTAGAGTGTCGGCACGAGTTACAACCAAATAACCATCGAATTTGAAGGTTGTAAAACGCTCTGACGTTTATTGCTGAAACACTCTTAAGTGATTGGATGATATTGGGAGCCATAATCTATAACGTCATCTACTAGAAATAGAGAGAAATAAAAATTCATGTGAAAAAGGGGAAATAAGAGATTTTATACTAAATCTGGTGGCCGATTACGGATCTCATGATTACAAATGATATCATGAAGACATAAAATTTATTTGCCTTTTTACGGATCAACACTTCATAAATATGTCTTTCAAGGGTTATGGCATGATGACATTATCGAAATTATACCCTAGCAATCATATTAGTAGAGTAAGGACAAGTAAATGAGCATTTCTAGACATTCTAAATATTGCAAATTTATACCATGTCATGTCATAAACGATCCGTAATACGGGGGCTGATCGGAACAGCAATCATGACTCCTTCAAAAGATTAAGAGAAAGTCTTTTCTACGACTTAAATAAGCGGGAGGAAAAGTTATATGAAAATCCATTTCTATCGTATGTTAGCGGGAGGAAAAGTTATACTAAATGCCATTTCTAACCTGTTAGAGCTTCCGCGGGGTGGAGGCGGCGCTCCTCCACTCACCACGACCTGCGCTGAGTTTTGCCGCGCTGCAAAGGTGGCTGTATGATGTCAGATCTCTGTGTTATCATAAAAAAAGCTCGAATTTTTCATCAAATCTGTGAATTTATTTATCGTATTTTTTTGTTACGACGTGAGGTTATTACGTAATAAAAGTTAAAATGTCGAATTCTAGTAGTGGAAGTGATATTGAGATGACACCCATACAAATGTAATAATATTTTCATACTAATATAATTCTATAAACAATTTTAATCAAACACGTTTTTATATGTTCCGCACAGGTGTAGTATAAAGCACTATGTAGCACTTGGGAGAAAGTCAGATTCCTACCTCGGGTGTTTTGTGCCGTAATCGGTCGCTTTCTTCCCGCGGTGAACAATCTACCTACTATTGTTGCTCCAATGCGTTCAACACCTCTGGGGCGAGTTAAAAATCAACAGAACAAAGAGGCTCTGAACGCGGTCCAGCGCTTGTATGCGCTATATATATATAGCTCGTATGCGCTTATTCATTTAGCGTAGTCCCAACCTCGTGGAAGACAGCTTTAGTGCATCCGATCCCTAAGAAAGGTGACCGCTCGAATCCGTCCAACTACTGGCCGATAGCTATAACCTCTTTGTTTTCAAAGATAATGGAATCAATTATCAACCGCCAGCTCCTTCGGTACCTAGAGGATCACCAGCTGCTCAGTGACCAATAATACGGCTTTCGTAGGGATCGCTTACTGGTGATCTACTGGTGGTGGAATACTGTCATCTTTAGGCTGGGGCACCCCAATACCAGCTTCTCCCACTGGACCGCATTCAACGGAGAGCGACTCGAATCGTCGACAGCCTGGAAATATCAAATCGGCTTGATACTTTGGCGCTGCGTAGAGATGTCGCCTCGCTATGCATCTTCTATCGCATTTATCACGGGGAATGCTCCGAGGAATTGTTCGGACTTATACCTGCCGCCTCTTTCCGCCATCGTTCCACGCGACAAAAAATCCATGCCCATCACTTAGATGGTTGGCAGTCCACAACTGTGCGATTCTCCCGAAGCTTTCTGCCTCGCACAGTCAAACTTTGGAACGAATTGTCGCCTGCGGTATTTACGGACCGATACGACCTTCAAACTTTCAAAAAAGAGCGTATTCCTTCCTCAAAGGCCGGCAACGCACTTGTAACTCCTCTGGGGTTGTGGGTGTCCATGGGCGACGGTAATCACTTGCCATCAGGTGATACGTCTGCTCGTTTGCCCCCTATACCATAAAAAAATAGTTGCATGCAAACAATCGGTCCAAAATTGCTCATGTGTTGTAACTGTAAGCGGTATGACCTAAACGATGACGTCACCGATTGATGCTGACAGTGCTAACAGAAAAGAGGTAGTGCACTGTCTCCAGTAGGTACCTACTGTTAAACTCAATATCAGTTTCTAGCGGAGTTTTATTTGTATTTTAGTTTGTTAAATTTTTAAAATTAGATTATCTACAGTAAATACAGAATACTGGAGGCACAATACATGTCCCCCTTGAAATTTTCTTTTCAAATAACATTGACTGTCAGCTTGACAGACTCACAGGGGCCCGATTCTCAGTTTTTTAGAGATATCTCTAATTCGACATATCTCTAATACTTTGCATCTCTACTAAAAATCTCTATGATATGAAAAAAAATGTAGATTGCTATCTACCACTAGGCATAGACATTTCTCTATCGTGACATTTTGAGAATACGGAAACTGTGAAATATTCGACATCCGTCATTTAATTTCGACATATGTCGAATTCGACATTATGTCTATTAGGGCTTGAGAGTCGGGGGCCAGGGACCCGATTCTCAAGCCATAGAGATAATGTCGAATTCGACATATGTCTAAATTAAATGGCGGATGTCGAATATTTCTCAGTTTCCGTATTCTCAAAATGTCACGTTAGAGATATGTCTATGCCTAGCGTTCGACATGTCACGAGTGGTAGATAGCAATCGACATTTGAAAAGTCGAGTACGAGCTACAGTAATTGGTTATTTCTGTGTCTGTTTTACATAATTTGTTGGATTTTTTTTCGATTTTAGTTTATGTATGTATTTTAATTGCTAACACATTTAATTAATATGAATAATCGATGATTATTATAACAACTGTTGTTAATGTATAGTAGAAGAAGCTCGGTTTTTAGTGGAATTACCATTACATATATGCATTTAAGAACTTTCGCTTATCTAAAGAATTAGTTAACATTGTAATATATTTAGTCTATCCAAGTCTTATTGACTTCTCCAATCAAACAATTTAATTCCTCTACTATACATTTCCACTTTTGTTCGGATTTTTTTAGTAAAAGTCCCCGAAAATTTGGCTTTACAAAGTTCTTCAACCTTTAACTGACAAAGCCACGAATTCTGTGCTGAAGTGGGGTATTGTTTTTATAGTCCATTATAGATTTATTACTGCATCTCTAATAATTCTGTTTTCTAAAAATATTCAAAAATGTTACAAATACAAAACAAGACGTTTTGAAACATTTCAACGTTTGTGTGATGTGAAAAAGGTTCACAATACGCTTCGTAAAGCCGCGTTGACATGCTCAAAGTCTGCTTTGAGAAAGTAACTTTGATGACAACTTGGACGCTACTTTTTTTTGTTTTTTTTTTTGATCGTATAAATCAACAAAACGTAACCATTCATTTTTATGGGTGTGATTGCGTGCATGCAAACAAAAAACCAATTCAAATCGTTTGCACTGCTCACGGACGTAAGCATTAACATCAATTTTTGACCGAGCTTTCGATCTTTGAGTCTGTCAAATGTCAATTTGATCAATCAATGTTATTTGAAAAGAAAAATTGAAGGGCGACGTGTATTGTCCCTCCAGTATCTTTACAGAGCATCTATTGTATCTATTGTAGATATACCTATTGAAAAAAATAATTCGAAGAAATTAAATTCCGCGGGAAACTAACGTTAACTTTGTCATTGACAGTTCTAGAGACAGTGCACTCCTCTTTTCTGTCATACCGCTTACAAATGCGCATATTATGAGCAATTTTGAACCGACCTTTTGCACGAAAACGCGCACACGAGCGCTGATATCAAATTTCGGACCGCACCCTCATAGTCATTCGACCATCATTCGACATACATCTCTATTGCCAGCGAGAATACGATTTTTTCATATCATAGACATTTTTGAGAGATTATTAGTAGATTAGTAGAGATGCAATGTAATAGAGATATGTCGAATTAGAGATATCTCTAAAAAACTGAGAATCGGCCCCCTGATCGTAAACTCGGTTCAAAATTGCTCTGAGTGCTTTCCCGTATTCAACAACGTTCGTGAGCAGTGCAAATATTTGAACGGGTTGTTTGCATGTATGCAAACGTTTTGCACTGTTGTTTGATTATGGACCGCACTCTAAGTTACATTAAATATTAAAGGCCTTACTAATAATCATTGTATACGCTTGATTTAGTTAAACAGTGTTTTGTCACGTTCACTCGAATGACATTTCAAATTCGAACAAAGAGACAAAATACTGCTTAACTATACAAGGCTTATCAATGGTTATTGGTAGGGCCCTAAGCATGGACTCATAATCCATTATTAAGTTATATTACAAAAAGAAAAACTCATTGTGTGGTTTTATGAAACCACGATGAATTCCATGCCACGATGCAAGTGAAACTTTTTTTCGGATCGTAGGCACCTAATTGAAAATGTATTAAAACCATTATGCTGCTTTGCCGAGTGCCTTTCACTTATTTGCCCTATATAACTATCTGTTATTTCGAAGGGGGCCGGGAGCGACCCCCAGGAAGCCACGGCGACCTGTATAGATCTATTGTGCCCGCCCCCTCGCTATTAAAGGTCTCCAATTAGGCCTGCAGCGGTAAAGTATGTAGCGGGTGAGCAGCAGGGTGACGCAGTGGTGCAATGGTTAGGGAAGTAGGCCGTTAATAAATAATGCACCAGCGGGCCTATTATGGATCTTTCATCGTATGATATGGTATGATTTTGAGATAAAGAAGTCATGAAATGCTTCATTTAGTATAACCGATCTCCAATTATATCATCATGAGTAAGTCATTATGATGTAATGAACGAATGATCAAAAATCCGACCGAAAATCTTATTTTTCGTTTTGCACTAAGATGTCATAATGATATCATTTGAAAACCATGAGATCGGTAATAGGCCCGCAGGATTGTGTCACTGATATATAAGTATACACTGATAAGCAAAAATTACGGGTCACTTGCAAAATCTTCGATATCTCCTAAGCTATGAAACATATAGGCCTCTAAATAAATTATGTGAAATAGTAATTATAATAAAAAAGCACTTAATGCTTAAGAAATAAAACGGTTCATATATTTTGTCTTTCAAATCTATTCCTTATATGTATACTCTACGAGAAATCAAGGTAATTCCAAGTGACCCGGAATTTTTGCTCGTCAGTGTATATTCTTCAACCGTTACAAATATTAATAAAGGAAAAGGCACTACATAAGTGCCTATAGTTTTTAGTAGATATAATCGTTATACGATATAATGATTATGAGTAGACAGTTTTTCAGATAAAATATTAATTTTCATTAAATTGGCCATCGCTACTTCTTTACGTCTCGATGTCCGTAAATCAGTGACGAAAGAACAAAATGTCATTCAGACAAAATATAAAGTTTGAAATGCAGTCAAGTTAAGCGGGGATGCAACGAGTTGCTATATCTAGAGTATAGCACCTCGTTACAAGTATAGCCAATGATCTTTTTTGGAGACAGAGACTTCGCATCGTGAGGTGGCAAACGGGACCACCTAGAGCTCGGATCCTATGAGAGCATAGCACTCACAAAGAATGTGGATTGGTGTCTCATCATCCTCACCACAAAATTTGCACACAGGGGCTTTGGTCAAACCCATCCTGTGCAGATGTTTGGTGAGTTTGCAGTGACTAGTTAAGACTCTAGTAAGTGACCTGGAAAAGTCCGGATGGCGTGACAAAAAATGAGATTGACTTTATCATGTCAACTAAGACTCGCATATTCAATGACGTCTCAGTGATCAATGCGCTCAACACGGGAAGCGATCACCGAATGGGGCGAGGCGCATTGAATCTGAACGTAAAAGCCGAGAGGTATCGACTGAAGAAGTCTACGCTCCGTCCCGAAGCCATCCAGATCCAAAACCCCGAGCGTTTTCAACTCGAAATGCAAAATCGCTTCGCTTGCCTGGAGGATTGCACGGATGTGAACACAGACAATGATAGGGTTGTGGAAACTGTCCTACATTTTTACACTGTAGATGATCAAATTAACATGAAAGAAAATTAATTCATTTTAAAATTTATTTGTTTTAATATTTTTTAAACACCCTAAGCTAGTTTGTTAAAAAGTCTTTGTTTTTGATAGCGCTTGTGAAATAAGAAAAAAACCGGCCAAGTGCGAGTCAGACTCGCGCACCGAGGGTTCCGTACAAATCTGTAGGTATAAAAGTAAAAATTTACATGCACAGATAAAGGAAAAATTTTCGCAATTTTTCCTTTATCTGTGCTATAAGATGTTACTTCGTTTCAAAATTCTGAGTTCACGGGAAGTACCCTGTAGGTTTTTATTCCCTTGCAAGTGTCGAAAATTTGCGGAAATTTGCGGCATAAACGGCTGTATCTTTTGATTGCGTTGGCTCAGAAGTTTGATTTTTTCACAGTTACAAGGGACAGTAGTAGACCCAAGTATTTGATATAAATTTCAGCTTGACACCTGCACGCGTTCCTGAGAAAAATTGTCTTGACAGACGGACGGACGGACAACAAAGTGATCCTATAAAGGTTCCGTTTTTTCCTTTCGAGGTACGGAACCCTAAAAACGAAATCGATATACCTCTCCATTTCTAGAAATGACACTATAAAAACTAATCGCACTTGGAAATTTTCGAAAAATTCATAAACAATATCTCTGAAACCGTGATATTTTCACTTAGGTCAAAATTTGTGGTATGGGAGGCCATGATGAAGTCCATCTATACCTATAGTTAGGTACAGATTTATCCATTGTTTTAGGGACATCCTGTATATATGAAAGGAGAAGTTCCCATATATAGACGCACACACAGCCGTAACGCTATTGGTTTTAATTCAAAATGCGGACGCACACTAAGAAGGGATTTTAAAAAAATTTAACCCTAAAGGGATGAAAGTTTGTATGGATGTTTTTTAAAATTAACAACGATTTTGAAAAAACTTGAGACTCATGCTCTTAAAAACATTTCATTGGACACGTTGTTTCATGGTTTATTGGAATTCATCCATAGAAACTTTCAACCCCTATTTTGAACCTTGGAGTGAATTCTAATAAACCATGAAATACGTGTTCAATGAAATATTTTTAAGAGCATAAATCTCAAGTTTTATCAAAATCGTTTCAAATTTAAAGATTTTTCCATACAAACTTGCAACCCCTATTTCATCCCTTTAGAATTATTTTTTTTAAATACCATTCTAGTGTGCGTCCGCATTTTGAATTAAAACAACTGTCCAAATTTCACGTTTCTACCATTAGCGGTTACGGCTGTGCGTGCGTCTTAAATGGGAACATCTCCTTTTATTATAGACTAGCTTTTGCCCGCGGCTTCGCTCGCGTTAAATTAGGGGTAACACGGAAGATTTCCAAAAAAATAAAATAAGGCAGGTATTTTTCGTTGGTAACAAAGAGTCTGTGTACAGATTTCTAGCTTCCTACCTTGAAAACTGCGAAAAGTCCCATATAAAATTTCACCCCCTCTTTTAAGGGGTTGGGGGTAGATTTCCAAAAAAAAATGCTGCACGATTTTTTTGTTAGTCACAAATAGTCCGCATACCAATTTTTAGCTTTCTACCTTGAAAATTGCGGAATGCTCCATACAAACTTCCACCCCCCATTTTAGAAAGAGACAAAAAGTAGCCTATGTCACTCTCCATCCCTTCAACTATCTCCACTTAAAAATCACGTCAATTCGTCGCTCCGTTTTGCCGTGAAAGACGGACAAACAAACACACACATACACTTTCCCATTTATAATATTAGTATGTATGGATAGTATCATAATAAGGCACTTGTCCTTGTGGGTATTGTGTTTCTCATTTGTAACATGAGAAAAACACAGAAATACAAACAACATTAACTTCAATAAAAATATATTGGTACATCATATCACATTCATAGCTGAATAACACTATAAACTTATAATTACTTAAAACTATTTACAATTTGGTTGATATTTGGATCGTATTCGCAGTCACGTAAATTTTTATTAACAGATGCCTACAACTAAACTTTGGATTTTAGGGGACTTTTGTTGAAATAACCAATCCGTTTTATTACCTTATAATATCTTAGTTACAAGCATCTGTTATTGAAATTAATCGCTTATATTCTCAAGATCAACGTTTCCAGTACTCTTTAATGAATTCGGCGCCTCTCTCGGCAACCATCATGATGGGGCCCTGAGGATTGCCCGTCATCTGCGTCGGTATTACTGAAGCATCTATTACCCGAAGTCCTGTTGGGACAAAGTTGACGTCAGATTTCCATATAATCAAAGTCAAAAGAAATTAATCGTTATAGTTCACCGTACCTTAATACCAAAGTGTTATTTCTTATTCTATAAATTCAGTTCTCCTTATCAAAAACTTAAAAGGTCGTTTGTTTTTTTTTGTAAACTTATAATTAGAAAACGGTAGTTGAGTGGAAAATACCCGTTTAATTTCCCCTTAATTACCGTCTTTATTCCACTTCCGCCTTTGTAAGCGTCTTTTTCCTATTGATTTTCTTGAGAGGCTTTCAACTCTGAGCTGAGCTTATCGAGCCCCACTTAAAACTTTTTTTTAACAAAACCTGTTTAATTTACCGTAGTGAAAAAAATATATGTTACTCTTGAAAATATTTTTGAGAATATCCATGTCCCACAAACCAAATTTTAATCACAATTTCTCTTTAAAAATGCCAAAGACAACACATCAAAAACAGCTTCCAGAAGAAAATCCGAGTTATTTAATGATTTTCAGGGAATTAACTCGTTACACTTAATTTGATAATATTGATGTTTCATATCTTCAAATAAGTTACTAGTTTCTTTAAAAAAATATAAATATTTTGATTTTTTCGCTCAATTTCAATAACGCACCGCGCCCGTAATCCAGTACAAATCATGTCTCAAGGTCGTTGGCGTTACTCAGCCTCTTAAGAGGATATCGTACAGACCGTTTTTCTATACAAACGTAGTCCCCTCTTTCTTTCCTGGATAATGGCAGTAGTTGCTCTATTTTTAACCGACTTCAAAAAAAGAGGAGGTTCTCAATTCGATGCGTATGTTTTTTTTTGTGTGTATGTTACGCGATTACGCCGCCAGTTGTGGACAGATTTTCAAAATTCTTTTTGTGTTCGATAGAGTATACTCCAAGGGTGGTCCCATGGTCACCAAAGTCAGGATCTAATGATGGGATCCCATGAAAATCTAGGAAAACCCTTAAATTTTAAGGTGTTTCCAACGTGTTTTGTGTGTATGTTACGCGATTACTCCGTCAATTGTGGACCGATTTTCAAAATTCTTTTTGTATTCGATAGAGTATACTCCTAGGGTAGTCCCAAGGTCAGATCTAATGATGGGGTCCCATGAAAATCGAGGGAAACGCTAATTTAATACATTAGGGTGGTACATAATGGTATTAAATTAGGGTTTCTTTCACTAAAAAGATTTCATTCACTAAAAAGTTAAAAATAAACAATATTTTACAAAAAATAAAAACCGACTTCAAAAACACTGAAAAGTTAAAAATAATATAAGAATAGGTACAGACAACATCACACTTCTACATTGAAGTCGGTGCCAAATTTTAAGACTCTCTAGGAGATCATCGTTTGGCACCGACTTCAATATAGAAGTGTGATGTTGTCTGTACCTATTCTTATATTATTTTTAACTTTTCAGTGTTTTCGAAGTTGGTTTTTATTTTTTGTAAAATATTTTTTCCAATAAAATCAATGGCCACTATAAGCATGTTCCTATGTTTTCCTTTTTTATTAGGTTAATTATTTAAAAATCTCTTAATAAACTTCAAAAACCTAAAAAATCGACCTAATTTTCTACTGTATTCAAACGTCTAGCAAACAAATTGAACAAGATTATATGAAAAAAGCAAAACATAGAAACACAAAAAAAGCCTTGCTTTAATTTTTAACGCAAAAAGGTAATTAAATTGGTCAATTTTTCGCGGAGAAAACAGGGGACTACGAAACGTATATTTTGTGTACTTTCATACGTATTTTCGGTCCGAGCTGCAGTTATCCCTATCGCGCTCAGTTCAATTATTCGGACATACAGCGCGACAGCAATACATTTTACAAATACCTATTTTTGAATTCTCCCGACCTTGGTGTTTCCTCTTAAAATTGTACCACTACTTATTGCACAGGAGGCGACTCATGATGATGCTTTAGCTGGCGCTCACCTTCGATCCCCTTGACCCTGAGGTGCGTATCGGTGACAAGGCCCATTCGCGGAGAAAACAGGGGACTACGAAACGTATATTTTGTGTACTTTCATACGTATTTTCGGTCCGAGCTGCAGTTGTCCCTATCGCGCTCAGTTCAATTATTCGGACATACAGCGCGACAGCAATACATTTTACAAATACCTATTTTTGAATTCTCCCGACCTTGGTGTTTCCTCTTAAAATTGTACCACTACTTATTGCACAGGAGGCGACTCATGATGATGCTTTAGCTGGCGCTCACCTTCGATGCCCTTAACCCTGAGGTGCGTATCGGTGACAAGGCCCATGGCGGCGGTGCCCATCTGGTGGTTCTGCGGGTCCGTGTTGACGCGCGCCATGCACTCTACCCACTCGTCAGACCAGTCCTCTAGCTCCTTGCACTTTTCCGTCGTCAGCCTATCCAGCTCTATACCGTACTTGTTTTGGAGTGTCTGCAAACATATAAATTAACAAAGTGTAAAAACTAACTACTAACAGTTGTTGAGGAGCCCAGGTGAAGCTAGCTTACACCTTCGGCCTTATCTTCACCTACCATCAGGTGAGATGAAGGCCAAGAGCTTCCCTGTCGTATGTAAAAAAAATATAAGTAAGTAACATTAAGTGATAATTAAACAAAAGTTTTACAATTTTCGTAAGCCAAAAATAAGGTCCTGTCCCTATTTGTTAACCACGGGTTGGACCAACTTAGTATTTGGAAGGTCCAAAGATCGAATTGACGGGTCATCCATCCACCGTTCAATAAGAAATAAATAAATAGAAGTCGTTGGGTCGGGCCCAACGACTTTTATTTATTCTATAACGACAAGCGTGAAAAATAAATTACGTGGTCAACAACTTTCGACCTGGGAAGAAGCCGCTGATGCGTTCAAATTGCATGTTTTGGAGATACCCCAATTAGAATGGCAAAAGTGCTATGAAAATTGGTTTCAACGTATGGAAAAGTGCATCGATTATCATGGCGAATATTTAGAAAAAACAATAAAACCACATAATTTTAATGATAGATGTTTGTTTCTTTTGTTTATTATACCACCTCTCGCCACCAAATAATCTTCAGAATATTGCGAGTAAGATAACGAGCTTCCCGAAATGCCTACCTCGCTGTTGAAGATCTTCTGCAGGTACCTGGCACCGTCTCTGATCATGACGAGGTCATCGGGGTGCGAGAAGTAGTTGGGGTAGAAGAGCGGCGGGTCGAGCGGGTCGGCGGACTGCAGCGTCATGTTGCCCACGCTGCGCGGCAGCAGGATGGCTGCGTTTGCGCTGCAGGACAACATGCCCACGTGAAGGTCGTTTCACGCAACTATGGCAGCGTATAGAGTTCAACTTTGAAGTGAAAGACCACATCAATCACAAGTCAAAATCGATAAGCGATACATTCATATAATAAAGCCAAGATATGTGGTATGGCCGTTTCATTACTACAAGAACTATTTGCATAACAGAAAAGTAAAGAACAGTCAATAAACCTCACCTTACGCCCATGTGACGGTAGCGAAACGGCCAAGCCACATATTATTATTTTGACTAAGTTAGGTAGAGTTTGTGAAGCTAGGGCTTAGGGCGTGTAGAGAATCCGAGTGGAGGGGGTCCAAGTCCAGATCGAGAGCTCCATGAAGTATCTCGGTCTGGTGCTGGACCCCCGATGGGATTTCGAGGAGCATTTTGTCGCACGGAGGGAGCAGACGCCGCAGTGTCACCATTGCGGCGCTCCCGACGACACGGCCGGGCACACCCTCTCGGAGTGCCCGGCCTGGCGACCCCAGCGCGATGCATTAGCCCTTGCGCTGGGCCTAGGTAGGGGTACGCCCGTCGCGCTGGCCAGCGTCGCACGGGAGATGCTGACCAGCGCGGCGGCGTGGGAGGCTGTCGCCTCCTTCTGCGAAGATGTTATCTCGCAGAAGGAAGCTGCGGAGCGGGCGCGAGAGGATGACCCTCTCGCCGCACCGCTCCGGCGCAGGCGGTTGGGGAGGAGGAGGCGTGCGTTCCTCAACGCGCGCCAGCTCCCCTAGCAAGCTGGGGGCTGAAACGGCTCGGCCGGATGACCACCGGCCGAGAGATACTTTTCACCCCTAGCTTGGCCGTCTGGGGGGGTCGAATTTCTCAAGATACTTGTCGACCCCCTCCGTAGAGGTAAGTCCTGGCGCGTGCGCCAGGCAACCCTCCAGGGGGCACAATCGGGGAATGGCCAACGCCGATCCCGATTGTGTCTCCACGGAGGTAGAAGTATCTAGAGAGTTTTTAGCCGGTAGTGGGTGTTCTACCCGAGTCCTGCATATCCTTGGGGTGGCCTAGTCAGCTCAATTCCCTTGTCGAATACCGTAAAGACTGTATTTTCTCTCTTGTAAAAAAAAAGGGCGTGTAGAGAATAAAGCTTGACTCTACATTATAGCTGCCATAAATTTTGAACTATCCAAAGGGACATTTGGAATATAAAAATGTAAAACATTGGAAATTCAATTCAATAATAATTTAAAGTAAAACTTTAATTAAATAATTTAAAAAATCAGACTTGTACTTCGTTACAAACTTTTAAGTTTCATTTTGGGTAGAATCTATACTAATATTATAAAGTTGAAGAGTTTGTTTGTTTGTTTGCTTGAACACGCTAATCTGAGGAACTATTGGACCGATTTGAAAAATTCTTTCAGTGCTAGATAGCCCATTTATCGAGGAAGACTATAGGCTATATATCATCACGCTAAGACCAATAGGAGCGGAGCACCAATGAAGAATATTTCAAAATCGGGGGATTTTTTTCCCTATTGAGAGCTTCCGCTGCATGCGCTGCGTAAACGGTTAGAGTTTCGCAAAAATCATGTATGACAGAATTATTCCCCTTCAAAAGTTCTAAAAAAAGTCCGCGACAGCATATGTCTATCTTTTAAGGTTAGCTCACTATAACCTTTTTTATGCTAACCAAATTTGTTCTAAAATAATGCATTATTTGCGAAGGTGTTTTTATAAACATGATATTAATCCTTATCCAAATAAATACGTTATTCATCACAAGTATTTAATTTAAAACAAAATTGCCCTTTACATCATTCGATTTAAATGAATATCTTAGGAGATATCGCAGTTTTAAAATAACATCACAGCAAAATAATGATCGTACTGCGCGCACAATGTGCAAAGCCGGTGGGCAGTCATGACGGGGAAGGGCGGTGGCCCCAGTTAGCTATCTACTTCTGCCGGAAGAAAACAAAACTAAAAATATAGAAGTACTTTAAAATAACATTAGTTTAGTTTTTTTGAGAATAACCTACAATCTACATGATATAAGATTATAAGACCCAGTATTTACTCACCTATATAAACAAAGTCGCGGGTTAAAGTTAGCGTTAGCCCAAAGTAACTATTCCACGCGGACGAAGTCGCGGGCGGAAGCTAGTATTTATTAAAATTAAACAAAATTTGAAGAAAATCAACATTGTTACGAGTATTTTCTCAGCGTTATCTCAATTTTAATGTTCGCATTCTTGGTGTCACTATCATATCATCATCATCATCAACAGCTCATATACGTGTCTCCACCGAGGGGCTCGAGCCTACCCTAAACTAGGGCGATTAGGCCTTAGTCAACCACGCTGGCCAAGTGTGAGTTGGTTGACTTCACACACAACCTGTAAATAAATTCTTTCTTCACAGGTGTGTGCAGGTTTCCTCGCGATGTTTTCCTTCACCGTATAAAAGCGTCGAATAAACGTACATATGAATTCAAAATTTGAAAACACATTGGTACGTGGCGGGGTTCGAACCGCTACCTCCCGATTGGAAGGCGACAGCCTTACGCACTACGCCATCGACGCTTCCTTTTATACGCCTGTGCCTAATAGTTACCTCCTCATCTCAGGAGTTCGGTGGTTAAGGGAAGTTAACTGATTTCGACCGTATGTGTCGCTTGCCTGCCCATCGGGCTCGAGCTATGCGACTGAAAATTAGAGTGCATTATGTTTGTATTTACATTTTTTCGAGGTTCTAACCAAACGGGTGATTATACAGTTGGCGGCACATAAGCTTATTATTATACTGATACTATATCTAATATTGTTTTGAGCGAGCATGGTAATGGGTGAAGGACTTGCAACGGGGCTACTAAGTTTAAAACGGAAAGTTAACAATTCAAGCAAACAGTGAAATTGTGAGGAGGAAATCAGTTGTTACATAATTACTTGATGCGGTTTTAAGACTAATAAATATTTTTTTTAAAACAAATCCTACTCCTAAGAAACGGAGGACGTAGAGTAGGTATACTCACGAAACGTTAGTGCTAGGGCGACCGTTGTTGGAGAGCTCTTTGATAACGCCTCTGTGCGAGCACTCTGCATAGAACCCGTTGAAGAAGAACTGCACATCCGGCTGTTTGCGGCTTCGGTCCGCCTGACTCGTATATAGCAGCCCTGTCAACTGATATTTTTATCAGAATTTGAGATTTTTGTCCTCAGTTTTTTAATATAGAGTGACATTTAAACCGTCTTCTTGTACTAACTCGTGGCTTACTGACAAGACAAGAAGGCGGCTCGTGGCGCGATACGGGCGCGGGAAGTAGTTTTCATATTGATTGGTTCTTTTTATGCGTAGCGCAGCGTAGCGAGCGATTTGTTAAAATAGTGGTCCTCCCCAAGTAACATTGCCTTGTCTTATAGCAGTCCATAGAACGCATCTCAAACAACACCTCTGGCCCTATAAAAGAACAAAGAAGGTCGAGTAACGTCGATTTGGCGCAGATATATCTCCATTTAGTGACATAGTGGAACCGTAGCAGTTTTAGTTGTGATATTTTAGGTCTATAAAGTTGATGTAATGGTGACTCGTATGACAATTTAATGATATACGATACGAAGCACAGTAACGCTATTATAGTGTCTTTTTATATTGTAGTAGCGTTCGTGATTCCATTAGAGTGCCATTTTATTCTATAGTAGAGTCCGAGATTTCTATACTACGCAATTTTTAATAATTTTCTCGGCAAGGATTGTGTGTGATTTTGCTGTGTGAACTACACCCAAAGAAAAGAAAATAAACCTACTTTATTAAGGAATTGTATCATGTTAAGTTTATTTTATTTTATTTAGACATTCAATAATTCGATCAATACTGTAAAAATCACAGTATTGTATCTCAGTCTCTACAATAGTCCGTATATTTGTTACAGAGTGCTTTTTCCTTTTATTTTAATACTTGTAACGGTGGGAAAAAAATATATAAATCAGTAATGTAACCATTGGTGCTTCATTTATCTGGCTCTACATACCCACTGCACCACCCCGTCACTACTGCACCTCACCACGTTACATTGGCGCCCAACGTGGGGCGTTGCAGTAGTGACGGGGTGGTGCTCTGTACTGTTTATATATAAGGTTTTTATAGTGCCTGACTATAATCGATTTATAAAATGGTTATGTAAACCTTTACATCAACAGTTTATAGGATAATTTGACTGTTTAAGCTTATAGAGCAAGAACGTGTTACCAAACGCTTTAATACAACGAGTAGTCGCCGTTATAACCTTTATACGACGTTTATTCAACCTTTTTGTGATGTAAGCCTAAGTTATAGGTCCAAATTATAAAACGGCGTAGGATGGTGTAAAATGGTGTAGGCTACTCATGTACGAGGGATGATAGGCGGCGGCTCGGCTTCTCACTTACCATCGTTAATCGCTATGAGTTAGGCTGTAGGACCTGCGATCCAGATATTTATTGAATCGCGAATATTAAATTCGTTATTTTTTATTCTGGACTTGTTTTTAAATTCATAATTGACGCTTTTGGGTTTTGTGATTTTTGAAATTGCCTTTTTCTAACCGACTTCACAAAAAGGACGGGGGCTCTAAATTTAATTTTCATGTTGTTTTATGTTTCTAAACCTCATAACTCCGTCATTTAATAACCAATTTGAAAAATCTTCTTTTTTGTTTGAGAGGGTATACTTCCCAATTGGACCCAATGTGATGTTGTGTGTATTAAGTATACACACTATCTTTGTAAAATATATATTTTTTATTTTAGTCTTTTTAGTAAAGTTCAGCTCACCGAACATAATCGCTGAATGTATGCTATTTTAGTATGCTTTGAAAGAGCACTCAAAAGAGTAAGAAAAAAAAGCAAATTTAAAGAGGCTTATTGTCTTAGAAAAAATGTATCGCGATCGCTTACAATTTAACAGTAGCAGTCCATTCATCACTCCTTTATAAAAGGAAGTCGGCGCAGAGTCTTGAGTTCACCGTGCAATGGCTGTCAAATTAAAGGCGATCGTGATAGATTTTTTTCTTAGACAATAAGCCTCTTTAAATTTGCTTTTTTTTATATGTTCGGTGAGCTGAACTTTACTAAAAAGACTAAAATAATATATATTTTACAAAGATAGTGTGTAGGATACTTAATACACACAACATCACACAAGTAAGAAGCACCTTGCTCAAGTAAGAAGCATGTTAATTAGATGTTGAGCATACCTGCGTAATACCAGTTGCGGTCATCGGGCCCTCCCTCACAAGCAAATAGTCGAGCAACGTGCTCCAATCCAGGACGTCTGTGTTGTTCAACTTCGTCAGCACATAGTACATTGTGATGCCGTAATGGTTCCTCAGGTTCTGACCCACGGGAAGATCTTCAATCACGGAGATGTTAAACTTCTCCAAACTTTTCCTAGGCCCGATGCCGGACAACATTAAGATGTGTGGGCTATTAAGGGCACCACCACTTAATATTACCTGGAAAATTTGAATATTTTGTAGTTTTTATGTGATGTTTCAGCATGTAAATCTGGTTTCTTGTTGTGTATACCTAATTATTGTTTGTCAACAGTAACAGTACCTAACTATACAAAATATACTCGTTTCATACTTTTTTGATACTTTAGGTGGCGTATGCGCATGCGCAAGTTAACTTATCTGTGGAGGGCGCTCGACTACGATTGCTAAAGTTAAGTAAGCAACGTCTGACCTAAACAGGTGACTCGAACTCCACCGTGCTTTGGAAGGCATACTAATGAAAACACTGTCGGCCTTATTAATAAAAATTTTACTCCTTGGATCATCCTCGGATTAGTTTAAATCTGTGTTTTGTCTTGTTTCCGCACATTTCGGCTGTCATATGTCAAAATAAGACAAAACACGGAATAACTAAACCGAGGATGATCCAAGGAGTATAATTTTTATTAATATTACCGTGTGGGTCCTGCGCCTGATTTCGTTCTGGTCGTGTCATCGTTAATCCTTCTATTGCACTATGAGAGTGATGAAACACTTGTGTTCTAGTCTGGTCTCCGTGACAAAAAATCGGGTTGGAGAATCCTTATTAGATATAATACTTTCATCAAAGTGGATAGGTGGTAAGTTTGTTTTTTACCTCCTTTTTAGCGAGTACTGTCTTCCTTTCACCATTTTCATCAATAAATTCAACTCCGATAGCCTTCTTGCCTTTTATCAAGACCTTTGTGACGCGAGAATTCAGTTTTACGCTGAGATTGGGTCGTTCCGACTTCGGCTGCAAGTATGCCCTGGCTGTGGTGTATCGCTGCCCATCACTATATAAAAATAAGTTTCTTCTGATTATTAAGTGTTGATAAAGTAAGAAATGGATGCGAGCTTCACCCGGATTCCTCAAAATATCTCCTAATAACTTAATTTACCTCTAACCCGTCTTATCTCTTACCTAACCGTTGGAATATAACTGTTCATAATAATATTATTGTGATGGAAGACAAATCATGATCAAGGCAATGGTTTATAGCCAGGTGAGATCATTTTTATATTTCTTCATTTTCTTCGTAGGAAGGTTTGGTCCAAACTTATTAACCAATTTATCCGACCACACTTTGGTATATGCTCATATTCAATTCCAAAGATACTTTTAGCGATAGTGTCAAGTATTGGATATTAACTTACTCTGAAAAGGTCTGCGCGATGGTGAACCCAGCCGGAGTGTCGGGATCGTTCATGTCAGTGATAACGGGGAAACCTGTTTCGTTGATAGCATTAAGTAGTTCAAATAAAGCAGTAGGCTGGTAACGGAACTGAAACAACAATCTTTACATATAAACGAGGAAGGAAATAATTCATCAGTCAGGATAGGAATTTTCAAACCCAAAAATGTTTACGCAATATAGACATTAAGAGGCATTTATTTACGCCAAACAAAAACACTAAAGTCTAATTAACCAAGAATCTAATTTAATATCTAATTGATTTAGATATGTATTTGACTATTATTTAATTAATGCTTGCATGGTACATACATACACCCCGCCGACCAAAACTAATATAGGTAACTATATAAGTAAATGCAAATACAATTAAGATTAAAAGTTGACTACTCTATGTTCAGAAAGTGGGAGAGCCTTCTTGAGATAATAGGCAAGAAACTCGGAAGGTCTAATTTTTTGCCTCCTCACCTTCCGTGACTATTTGGGATGTGCTAGAGTTGCTATCTGTCTGGATTTAGCCGGACATGTCCGGCTTTTTTCAGTACCTGGTGTCTAGACAAATATTTACAGGTCAGCAGGTCTTTTCTCTAACTACGGTTGATAACTAGAACTGACATTTTTGAAAGAAACTTTATATCCATTACTAGTTTGGTGATCTTATGTTTTACGGCAGCGTTCATGATAGCGGTAATGGATGTTAAGTTTCTTTCAAAAATGACAGTTCTAGTTAGCAACCGAAGTTAGAGAATTAGTCTGCTGGTTTGTCCGGCATTTGGTAGACTTTTTGGTCTACGACCCAATGCGGTAGACGCATAACCGCGCTGCGTCTGCTAAGCAAAGCGGTGAAGCGACCGTGCTGGCTGTTAGACCGTGGCGCGGGTGGTACCGGTCCCTTCCATCTTCAGTTCAGCTCACCAAGTTCAGCTTATCGATCATTGAACGCTTAGCTTGCTTACATTACGCGCCCTTCGTCTACATCATTCTGTCAATGGCGATCGTCATCTTCTAATCTAATCTTCTTCTTATATATAAAAATGAAACGCTATGTGTTAGTCTCGCAAAAACTCTGAAACGGCTCGACAGATTCTTACGAAACTTTCTGTGTGTGCTTAAATAGGTCCAGGAAAGGTTAAAAAGTACAATTATTGGATACGGTAGGTAGTACTGTAATCGGGCAGGACAACGTCTGCCGGGCCCACTAGTCTTCTAATCTTCTATCTAATATATAAAATTCTCGACCGATCTTTATGAAATTTTTTGTGTATATTCAGTAGGTCTGAGAATAGGTCGTAAACTATTTTTTAACGGTCGAAAAAGCTGTGCCGGCGAACTACGTTTCGCCATAATAACGGCGAACTTACGTTTCGCCGTAATAAAAAATAGTTTACGACCTATTCTCAGACCTACTGAATATACACAACAATTTTCATAAAGATCGGTCAAGCCGTTTCGGAGTAGTTCGGTAACAAACACTGTGACACGAGAATTAGATCGCAAACTATATAGGAATATAGATAGTTTCAAATATATGATTTTCTTCAAAAACTCCAAACATGTAGTTTGAGAATTTTATAAGTACTTATTCAAATATGTAGTTTGAGAATTTTATAAGTATAAGTTATTGCGCTCTGTCGAAGCGCGCGGAGACTTATCAATAATAATCTAAGATTTTGGCCAAAATTTTTTCGTACTTCTTGTCAAAAAACCTGTACCGCACTCTCCTATTACCTACATTAACTACGTGGGTATATACATACCAATTAACTACTTTGTACTACTATTACTGATTTGTACTGCTTTGTATTTGTGTTAGTTACGAAATAAGTTCGAATCAGTGTGTTTACAACATGAAGCTTTGCTTCGTGGTTTGCAAGTTTTGCATAAACTAATAATCAATTAGTGTTTGCGTTTGGGTCATAATCACATGTTGCCGCGTCGGTAGGTAATGAAATAATGACGCATCATTCCTCAGCCGGCAACAATAATTACGGAGTTAGACTACGTTTTATCTACACACTACGAATATTTCAACAGACTAAATCCTGATGATGACTAACGACAACTTAGATAAAGGATGGAATAGATAGGACGTGACCGTATACCCGTAAGGGACAGACATAGATGACGTCATACCTGCCTAAAGTAGATGGGTATACCAGTATTGCTTTAAGTTTTACCCTTCTTTATGTTTATAGTGGTAAAAAGGTTGGTTGATCTATGTATTTTTATTGATACATTTTAATAGGCGCCCTTCGCTCAACAATATGTCTCAAAAAATAAAAGTGGGAGGAAGTTGCGAATTTTTTTATTGTATTCTTCATTCAACCTTCGCAGTCTAAAGTTATTTACACTTTTAAATAAAACTACACTTTTCGGATTTACTCGAGTATATTTAGTTTTAAAACATTTTACTTAATTATTTAAGCTATTATGTAAACATCTTTACAAATATAACAAAAAATATTAGAAATCATCATCATCAGTCCACACGCGTCCACTGCTGGACATAGGCCTCTCCAAGTGCTCGCCACTGAGTACGATCCGCGACCACTCACTTCCAGCTTTTGCCAGCTAGGTACCTTGCGAAGATCGACGCTCGATTAAGAATACAGCGGGCAATATCATTGCCCGCTGTATTCTTAATTCTTAATCCAAAACTGTAAAATTAATTTTGAAATCCCTTATACAAATAGTTGGGTCTGTGAAAAATAAATATAGGTTTCGGCTTGATAGGGGACTTTGTAGATATAATATGTATAAGTTACTGACCTGTAAAAAAAGTTAGGAATAGCACCACTCCCAAGAAAAGTGCCTTTTTGTTTTTCTGAATCCACTGGTGTTCAAAATGCTTAGAACACATTCGGTTATGCTTGGTTGGCTGCCAATTCAATCGACCAGTAGCTTTAACCCAACTGTTTCGAGTAATTATCTCCGAAGGAAATCTGTTAAAAACAGACAAACAAGCAAATAGAAAGTTTCACTTCAAAAGAATTACCTTTGTTATCTAAAATGCTCAAAATTTTATACTTAAATATGTCAATATTAATGTAACACAGAAACTAATATGTGAGTTCCCTTTAACGTAACAAATTACCTACGAATCAAGGAAAAATAGTCGTAGCGTAACTGGTATCATTATAACCCGGCAAAATGTTATACGCGTTGGTTGTATACGTGACCATATTGAATGGCGACATTCTTAACTTATTAGGTTAATAGTAACCTTATAATTAGTTTGAAATTTCATGTTTAATCCCATAATATGATTGAGAACCATAGTAGAAGGATAAAATATTGCAATATACCTTGTATTTATAATTTAAAAAATAGTTTTGGCGCTTAATATTGACACAATTTAGGTCTTACCTGTAAAGGTTATATTTTCCTGTTTTCTAGCACTATCACTTTTACAACCTAAAGCGGAGCAGTGCACCATGATTTAAATGTTCAAATAGTTCAATATTACACTAAATAAACTGTTAAATAATTGCACAGTGAGCTATACTTCACACAACTTTCATACACGTATTTGTTTAGCACCAGACGCTGGTGATAAACAATCCCCACTACCAGTTTCACCTATATACGGTGACAAAGACAAAAAAAAATGATGCCGTCTTCTTTTTTCCTTTGGCAATGTGTATAAGTTTATCTCTTTTCCTCATGTTTGACGGCTTTTATAGCCCATCTATTCCATTCTATATCTATGAACGACAAAGACACATTGTACACAGACGGGGGGGTGTCATTGCGGCGTCAATACAAGACACTGTGTCGACTGTCTGATAAAAAATAGTTATGGATGCTTTGTGACTGTCAAAATTGAATAGATCGCGATAGATTTTTGTTACACAATCAAGGGCTCGCGTAGCTTGTTACATCAAAGTTGATTCTGTTCCTCCTAATAATAAATACCTACCTAGTCTACCTACATCCAATTTAAACATCTTTACAAATATCACGAAAATTGGTTAAGAACTAAGTGTTTATTTGGATTCTATTTTGTTTACTAAACTAACTTCACTTAACGGTTAATAATTTTATGATCGTGGTGGTACCTATACAGTCGAGCCACGTCAAGCTTTCAATTTGCACTTTCCATGAAAAATGTCGGAGATCGACATTAAAATTTGTGTCCTGTGTTCTGTCTGAGTGCCTACTACGATTTTTATCGAGTTTTCCTCGACCGTACATCGAACGCGTAAACGAATATCTGTATGGAATTGGGGCAGCGCCATCTAGTAGCTACTATGGAATGAGGCTGCGTCATTTATTGGCTACTAGATGGCACTCGCTGCCTCTATCCCATCCAAACTCACATTTAATACACGCTCGATGCGTGTAATCGAGTGAAACGAGTAAAACTCGCACTAAGCACTCTGATTGGCTGAACTTTGATTAGGTACCACTCGAGAAAAAAATTGAATTCGAACTTTTTACGAATCGTGCGAGAATCGGCGTGTTTCCGTGTCGGAAAATAACAACATGTCGTATAGAGGTTACATGGTTTTACTTGAGTATTGATTTGGTTAAGGATTTATGATATCCAAGATATCATAAATCCTTAACCAAATAAATAAATTTGGATATCTTTAATGTGGACGTGGTATATTTGATCATTAATTTTAGGCGGAGTTATTTTTAAACTATGATATCTCTTAGTATATTCATTGAAATCAAATGATGTCAAGAACAATTTTGTTCATAATTAAATATTTGTGATGATTAATGTATTTATTTTGATAAGGAATAATATCATGTTTACAAAAACATCTGCGCAGATAATGCATTAAGTATTTTAGAACATTTAAAGAAGAACAATTGCGGCATAATTATATCACTTTTGCGTAACTTTAACCGTTTAAGCAGCACACGCAACGAAAACTGATTTTTTTTCCCTTTTTGCAACATGTTTCATTGATGCTTAGCTCCTATTGGTCGAAGCGTGATTTTATTTTTAGCTTGCTCTCCTCGATAATGGACTATCCAACACAAAAATAATTTTTCAATTTGAATCAGTAGTTCCTGAGATTAGCGCGTTTAACCAAACAAACAAACAATCAAACCAACCTTCATCATCACAGCTCATATACGTCCCCACCGAGGGGCACGAGCCTACCCTAACTAGTTATGTTAGGGCGATTAGGCCTTAGTCAAACCACGCTGGCCCAGTGCGGATTGGTGCTTAAACCAACCTTAGCTTTATAATATTAAGAATATTAGATTGTATTTTTTGAAGAAAGTACTAACCTATATCAAACTTTGATATTTGCATTAGTGGGATGGACGTCGAGGTTGGTTTAGTGGGTATACCTACTCTGCACTCTGTGGGGAGAGTTCCTCACACGCCTGTTGGCTGGCCATCGGCGTATGGGGTGCAACAGCATTCCACCTCGTTAAAAAAGACGGTTGTGCATGGGAGAAAAGTTTGGCGAATTGGCACTTCTTGATTCCGAACGTAACCACTATTGGAGTCGGAGAGCTTCCAGAGGGACGTTAAGCCGGGTATTGGGAGACCAGCGGAACGGTTACTGGTGGAATAGAATCCTAAGGTAAACACAAGTGGGTCTAGTCATCCTATCCCCATAATAGGAAATTATCCCGTCTTAAAATAAGGGAACAGTACCTAGCTAACTACATTTTAACAGAAAACTTACCTGTTGAACAGGCAAAGGTCCTTTGGCAGAGTGGTACTTTTCACTGACAAGAGTGCCAATCTGCTTGTTTCCTTCTGTCATATCGAAGTAAGGTTTGTTTTCGTTCCAGGACCAGCCAGTCGCGCCGGCAGCGACCCAGTCGTCGTAATCGGCAGGGTGGCCTCTATGGTACATCATGCCGTTTAATAAACTAGTTCCACCTGTAGAAAAATTTGACTCTGTATAGTTCAAACGGCCGATTCCACTGTAAGCCGCTTATACCTCATAAGAAGGCTCAAAGTCACTTAAAGGGCCATGGAGGACGAGGCGCGGAGTTTATCCGCCTTATCAAAGCAGGAAAGATGAGATCCGCAAGCGAATCAAGGACAGCGACATAGCACAAAGAATTGCGAGCCTAAGTGGCACTTCACTCGCAGGACTGACGGTCTTTGGGGCGGAAAGGTCTTCTAGAGGCAGCCACGTATCGGGAATCGCAGCATCGGTAGGCCCTCATAAGGTGGACCGACGAACCGGTGAAGGTTCCTGGAATGCCAGGCAGTCACTGGATGTGGATAGTGGAATCGCAGTGTGGACCTTACCTAGCGCGCCCATTAGGGTAGGGAGAACACCTGGGAGTTTTAGTGGATAGGTCACTCTGCCGGGAGAGCCACAGACACGCTCGCTGTCTAGCCAACGGCGGGTACGGTGCGGTCACGCATTTCCCCCCGAAAAAAAGGCAGTCACTGGATGCGAAGAGCACATAGTATGGGAGATGCTTGGGGGTGGCCTATGTCCAGATAGTGGGTGTGTCTTAGCCGAAATGATATGATTAATCTATTAGTAGGTAAATCTAAACTCAAACGGAAAGTAACGTTACACCAAACCGAAAGCAAATTTTATTCTTCAGATGTTTGGTGTCTTGATAATGGGGCAATACGCTTCTGATTGGTTGAGTCAAAACTGAATGGCTTTGATTTTTTTGGGTCAGGGCAGTTCAGGAATATTCTTTTCCAAGACATTGTTTTTGCACTGCAATTTAACTGATAACTCGCTTCAACAGATTCATGAACGAAAACACTACTATTGAGTACGTTTTCACTTGCTTTTGGAATTATGGATCATATATTAAAAATTACCCGGTTATTATGTTACAGTAAAAAGCTATCCTTTTTATACAGAGTGTAATTGAACACCCCAATAACATTTAAGGGTATGTATCCATCAGAAGTAGAGTTTCTGTAGAAAAAATATTAGGGCTAACAAACCTACTTTTTATTACATACAAATTAAATAAATTATTTTTTTGGTATTAAGTGCCGACAATCCTACGTAACCGTACGAGGAATACTACGCTCACGTCTGTCACGTGTCATTTTGTGTTTAAATTTCTTTTGTGTTAAGAGCTGATTATGGTTGTCACTAAGCACTCTTGTCTTAACTTGCTGTCTTTAAGCTCTTAAAAGTTTTTGCTTTCAGTTTAAAATCAAATAACTCTGAAAGTATTGGTGTTCCAAGTCATACCACTGTCGTTGACAATTTGGATTAATACGTTAACATGGTTGTTTATTTTTTATGATGTCAATGAATGATTCGAGTACTTACCAATACTTTTTCAATCTTTCAAACTGGGTTTACACGATGTTCTTTTGTTTTTTCTTATATTTTCTCACATGTTAGTAACGTTCTGCAGTGGATCATTTATTTAAAAATATTTAATTATTATAATAATTTGCCATGTCTTCGCAACGCAAGTCAATAATTTCCTTACACGAAGATGGAAAACGACAGTGTGAGGTTGTTCGATTCCTTAGTGTTAGCCGTCAACTAGTGTCAAAGACTATGAAGCGATTTAATGAGCTCGGGCATGATGCAGACCGCCCAGGAAGAGGAAGAAAGAGGACTGTTTGGACTCCCAGGCTCCGCAACATGATCAAGAAACGGCTTAGTTGCAATCCACGGACCAAAGTGCAAAATCTGGCTCGGGAACTGGGTGTGAGTCGTTCGACGGTGCAACGTATTGTCGTCGATGACCTCAAATTAAAAGCGTACAAACTGCATAAAGCACAACTTCTTGAAGATAAAGTTAAAAAAGTTCGCCTTCAAAGATGTCGTTTGATTAGGAAGCGCGTCGCTACTGAAAAATGGGAAAACATTCTTTTCTCAGATGAAAAACTTTTTTGTATCGAACAGGCTCGAAACCATCAAAATGACAGAATATATTCTTCTAGACGTCCTGGAGAGGCCGCAGTCATTCCTCACCGCCAAAAACCGGATTCAGTGATGGTTTGGGGTGGTATTTGCTCTATTGGTAAAACTCTCCTTATATTTATAGCAAAAGATATCAAAATGAATCAGGAAATCTATAAAAGAGACATTCTTGAAGCCGTAGTTGTTATCTGGAGTTAGGAACATTTTGGTAACCAACATTGGATATTCCAGAAGGACTCTACTCCATCTCACAGGGACCTTAGTGTGCAGCAGTGGTGCAAAGACAAATTTCCTGGAATCATAAGCTCAAAAGAGTGGCCACCCTATTCGCCTGATTTAAATCCAATGGATTATATTTTGTGGTCAATTTTAGAGACGACGGCCTGTGCCTCTAAAAATACAAGTGTTGACGCTCTGAAAGCAACCCTTACGTAAGAGTGGGCAAAAATAACGTTGGAGGAGTTGCGGCATATTGTGGATACGTTTGCGTCTATGTATCAAAGCCAAGGTAGGATATTTTGAAGATAGTTAGTGTTTTTTATAGTTTAGTTTTTTAGACTGACGTTCTTATTTTAAATTTCATTTTGTAATAAACTTGAAAGTATTAAAAATTATTCCTAAAAATCTTTGTCAACGTTTTTTTGGGCCATCCTGTAAATCAATCTGGCTAACTACGTCGTACGACGTATATGTACTCAAGTCTGACGTCATATCAAGTAGGTAAGTTACAGGTATTGTTCTGTTTCGACAATTAGAGGTATGTTTTTTCCTCTGTTGTTGAGAAATCAGCGTGAAGGTAATATCTTCCCCCCACAAGGTGGACCGACGATCTGCTGAAGGTCGCGGGAGGCGCAGGACTGATCGGTTTGGAGATCCCTGGGGGAAATCCCTATGTCAAACAGTGGGCGTCTCTTGGCTGAAATCATGATCATGATGAATAATATCTTCAATAATCATCATGATCATGATAAAGAGGTATCAAGACTTTCCATGTAATTAATGATAAATAAGCGATTTGAGAATAATCAACTCAAGGATTTTTTTATATTTAACCAATAAAGATAATTTGGGTCGCTGGCAGATAAGTATTTTTACCAAGTACTTTTCCTCGAGGCCACTCGCACCCCTTGCCTTCTTGGTCCAAGCAGTAGTTTTCTGGTTGAGTGCGATATCCCCAATTCAGTTTTTCGTTGTACCAGAAAGCTCGATAGAAAGATGGTGGGCGTGCGCCTATTGGCTCCTGATCTCCCGCTTCTATTAATAATACCTGGGGATTTAAATACTTGGAAATAAATACAGGACACGTCGGTGTCGGTCATCATGAGTCATGTGAGTAACAAAACATGAAAAAATAAAACTATAGTTATATTAAGCAATATTTGATATCGTAAAACCGCAATGTATCTAATATTGCTCTTATAAAATGGTTGATGTATAAGATCAAAAATCTCTAGATATTTTTCTTATGGCGTTGTTTTAATCGCTAATGGATTATAGTATAAATTGTCTTTTATTTGCCCGAGTAGGTGCCGCATATTTAAATAAAACGACACTTTTTGGAGTTACCCGCTTATATTGGTTCTAAACAAATATACGCGGGAAAATCCGAAAAGTGCCATTTTCGGATGCCATTAAAATGCAATGAATGACAAGTTTTTAGTGAGTGTTGTGCAAGTCGCAATAAAATGACGATTTGCACAAAACCAACTAAAACGCTGTGCTAACTAATACAAGCTAATACAACTTAATGTAAGTTTTTTTTTATAAATCATGATGGCAAACGAACAAATTGCCCAGTGCCTACCTCGTGTTAAGGCGCATAGTGCTCCCAATGACCTTGCGTCGATCGTCCCGCACTAATTACATAGGAGTGAGTGAGTGAGAGCGAGGGGAATATTTAAGCAAACCTTTACGCGTAAGATGAATTATTTCAATAAAAAATGAATAAAGGCGAATATGAAAAATCTAAAAAGACCATCCCCTAGAATATTGTTCACTTTATTTATTGAAATCGAAAGTATATGATTTAACCTAATATTTACGAAGCGATTAGGTTTACAGTTTTAAAATCGAGGCATGTTTGGGTCAAATTTTAACCAAGTTTTAATTAATTTATCAAAAAATTAAGAAGACCATCCTCTAAAGAATGCGTTGAATAATAACATATCTTTTTTAAATATTTTTTTATTCAATACTTATGAAGAGAATAGGTTTTTTCTGCAGTGATTTTTTATGATTGACGTTACTATGCGCCTTAAGTGGCTACAGTCACGCATAGTACACGTGGCTCCTGTAACATTAGCAAATCGCAATCAATGTGACGAATATAGACCGTTCCCCTTCTTCCTTTAAAAATCGCAGGAGCTGACTAAGGGAGCTTAACGTGATCTAATCACACCTCTGCGATGAGATGGAAAACTCGAAAGCAAACACTACAGCAATGCATCTGGCCAGCATAATGAAATAGGCCAATTCTTCCTCGTCTATGGAGAGATCCATGCCCAGAAGTGGGACTTTTAGGGGTTGAAGTGATAACAATGGACTTCTCTAAGAACTACAGTATATGTCTTGCTAACTTGTGACAACTACCTATCTACTAGGGTTGCCAAATGTATTATATGATACTAGCTTTCCGCTCGAGGCTTCGCCCGCGTTATTATTGTTTTCCCGTGGGAATTTATATTTTCCCGTAGGAAAAATAATTTTGTGGTCTATTTAACCCCGGATAAGAAATTTCATAGAAATTGGAGCAGATTTTAAATATTTTACATACACCTTTGAATTACTTCGCAGGTGTATGCAGGTTTCCTTGCGATGTTTTCCTTCACCGTAGGAGCGTCAGATAAATGTACATATGAAATTCGTGAAACGAAAAACATATTGGTACATGGCAGGATCGATCGCGGGCCTCCCGATTCTACTACACAGTCCAGTGCCAAAGCCACAGCGCCACCGACGCTCTTTATTATCTACTAGCTTTCCGCTCGCGGTTTCGCCCGCGTTATTATTGTTTTCCCGTGGGAATTTATATTTTCCCGTAGGAAAATAATTTAGTAGCCTATTTAGGCCCGGATAATAAATTTCATAGAAATTGGAGCAGATTTTAAATACTTTCAATAGAATCTTTCAACCCCTATTTTGCACCCTAAGGGGGTGAATTCCTATAAACCATGAAATACGTGTTCAATGAAATATTTTTAAGAGCATGAATCGCAAGTTTTATCAAAATCGTTGCAAATTAAAAGATTTTTCCATACAAACTTGCGACCCCTATTTCATACCTTTAGGGTTAATTTTTTTTAAATCCCTTCTTAGTGTGCGTCCGCATTTTGGAATAAAACAACTGTCCAAATTTCACGTTTCTACCATTAGCGGTTACAGCTGTGCGTGCGTCTATAGATGGCAACATCTCCTTTTATACCGGGTGTAACAGAATACCGAAATAATATTTTCATTACTCATACTCTGAAAGTAGGTCTAAAGTTGCCTGAGGAGCGGGTTGAAAGTAATACTTTTCAGCCCTAGGGAGAATCACTTTCAACTGACAGCTGCTGTCACATTTTAAGAACTAGTTCTTTTTTCACATTTTTATTGAACCATGTTCCGACTTTCTATACAGCCACTCAATTACAGCGCGGTGTAAAATTGAAATAACATACCTAATGTTAAGTTAAGTTATTTAAAGAATATATTTTTTAAATGATTTTATTATAATTTATTTTCAATTATTTCTTTAAAATAACAGAGATTTGGGCAAAATATTTACCATTTTTTAAATTATGAAAATGAAAAATAATGGCTGAATAGTTGGCCGGCCACAGAAAAAAAAACAAAAGAAGCGGGAAAGCGGCAATGCGATCTTCATTTGTTTTTTTCCATGTAAAGAGTTTTGTTAATACTTCCATATAGCAGAGATTTGTATTAACTGTTAATTATATTTGTGTAACATTGTGTTAAGAATTAACACAATGAGTTCATCTAATTCAGGTATGGAGTTTTTTTATAAGAGAAAAAAAAGCGGGCTAAAGCAGAAGTTGTTAATTTATGTAAAAAAAATTACACGTTTTTTCTTTAGCCAATTGATTTTTTTATTTTTACTTTCCTTGTATTCGTAATGAAAAGCACAGTGTTTACCTCGGGTTAAAGACTTATTTAGTCCCTCGAACTATTGGTGCCCTCGCTACGCTCGGGCGCCAAACACCGTCTCGGGACTAAATAAGTTACTTTCACCCCTAGGGTAACAATGTACTATTAAAGTTGTTGATGAACAAAAAAAAGCTTCACTGTTAAGCGTATTAAATCGAAAGTAGGGCATATAATAAAAATACAAGGAATAGTCATAATTTTTTTTTGTTAATCAACAACCTTAAATATTATTTCGGTATTCCGTTACACCTGGTATATATATATAGATAGATTCTGTGCCTGAGGGGATGACTCAGTAAGTCTCCCTCTGGTGCAAGTAGCAGTGACTGTATGATGCATGCCCAAAGAATGACGATAGTATGACAGTGTATAAAAGTAAAGTAAAAAAATACTCTGTAAGTAAGCCTTTGTAACTGAGCACTGCAAACGGACAAAAGTCCGTCGAAGTCTTTTTAAAGCCGTATTTTCTTATAAACCACATTTTCTTACCAATTATTTAACTCACTTTAACTTTGTCATTTTCGCTCAGCCGCCCAGCAACAATGGACCCGGCGCTACCTGCGCCGACCACGACGAAGTCGTACTCCGACTTTACCTCCTCGACCGACTCGACTCGCTTACAAGGTGTCGCAATACTACACCGTCCCTTGAGGAAAGCCTCCAGTAGAATCATGAAGTACAATGTGCCGCTACAGAACTGGGAGTTCACAATCGACACCCCCTCGTCCACTAATGGACATTGGCAATCCTGAAAATAAAGGAATGATCAGTAGGGTTACTCTTGAACCGAATCCGATCGATCGGCATTGAGATTGTGATTTTTCGTACGCTTATTTTTGCGCATTGGCTCCAAATTGACCCCGTATTGTGCGGATTTTGGGTGAACCAAAGTCAGTATTATTAAATTTTCTCAAAATACGTATCCAATTTGGCGCTAGTGTTGTTACTCAAGCGTATGAAATATCACAATCCCAATGACGATCCACCGGAAATGGTTCAAGAGTAACCCTACTGGGGTTTACTTACCTACTTCAAAATAACGTTTCGGTCTACCACAAACGGTTTTCATTTCTTTTTCACGCCCGCTTGTTCAAATATAACATATTGTGTCATGTAAACCCAGCCCATAGCAAGTCATTTAAAGTAATTTTTAAGCTTCTAAAAACAGGGATTGAATAAATGTACTGATTTTCCTTCTCTCCCTAGGGATTGAATTTATTTGTATTCGGAACACTAATAGTAGGTACTTACTGAAATTTTAATAGAAACCCATCTTACTCGTATATTGATAGGCAAAAAAAAATATTCTGAATCGACAATATATGATACACGAAAACCCACGTAAACACTAAAATATAACAAAATCACACAAAAATAATCTCTTAAGTTGTTCACATTTTTGTAGGTTTTAATTTGCCAAGCTGAAAAAGCAAAGGGGTTCACACATACAGCCACGTCTTCGGTGTAGTTTTATCAAGAAGTTACCTACAGAAGTGTCATGACTTGTACATATATACATTTTTGAGTTAATATTAAATAAATATGATTCAGAATAAATGCTGTTTTTCTTACGCATTTGTTTTTTATCTTGTCGCAGGTGGTGCGAAAAGTACTAGATAATTCTCCTGGGGGATAAGGAAGGGGTTTTCGTTTTTCGAAGGGTGAGCTGAAATCCTTCGCTGCACGTCTTAAATTTGTTGTTAATAATATTAAATTTTCACCCGCTTTATTATAATAACGAGGAAAACAAAATGAAAGCACATACCTCTTTCGCCAAGATCATTGCGTTTCCTGAAATGAGAATGGTAAAAATGAGTAGGTTTCGTAACGTACTGAGTAAGTTAAACACATCAGTGCGGCTGCAACTTTCCTATGAGATATTGAAAGATTTTGATCGCTTGTAATTTATTCAATACCATAGTGAAGCAACAAAATAACAGATCAAATGCGTGTCGGGCTACGTGCAGTACCTATAGGAGTTTCGTAGTTTAAAGGGTGGTGACGCTATGTATGTAGGACAGGTATCTAATAATTTATTTTTTTAATTTTAAGTAAGTAAACAAGGATTTTGTGTTTTGTATTTATGTTGTGCCTATGTATGTTGTCCGTATAAAGTCGGACATAGTTAGGCTCTTTAGACGCGTGTCCGGCTAAATTAGACGGTGTCCGGCCAGTCGGGCTTTTGTTAGGCTTCTTACATTAAATGTAAAAAGCCTAACAAATGCCAGACGACCACGTGAGTGGTCAAATTTTAACCACTTACTGTCCGCGTTGCGTGTACCCAAATAAGAGAAAATAACTGCCATTTTTGACAGCGGAGCAGAGTATTTCAGTTCTTAGTTCCAAAAAGTTATGTCTTATGTTAAATGATGAAAAGATCTCGATTTAGGTAGGTACATAAAAAATTACCAAAATAACCAATGAATAATCAATTCTTTTTCGAAAACTCATTATTAAAATGTGTTTACACGTAATGTCATTCAACCCAAAATTTTGATGTAAATCATAGACATATTTTTCGATAAAGAAGTGATTATTTATTAATGGTTAAACAAACTTACCTTTGTGATGTTTGACCATAATTATACGAGACGTTGCATCCGAAGAGATTTATATAACCAGGTAGTCCACTTTCCAATGTACCGGGCACCAAGTACAATTTTAGAGCGAAGACATAAAAATAAAAAGATAGGTAGGTAGTTTTAGTATTATTCACCCGCTTGCGCGACGTTACGCCGTTTGACTCATTCCTTTAGAGCAAAATTTCTCAAAAACATTGGGTATTTATTTGCAATACAGCAAATAATGGGTACGGAGGGAGTATAAATCTCTTCGGATGCAACGTCTCGTATTATTATGGTCAAACATCACAAAGGTAAGTTTGTTTAACCATTAATTATACTACGACGTTGCATCCTCGAGATTTATATAACCAGGTAGGATGTTTAGAGTATTTTGAGAAATTTTTAATTAGAAGAGAAAAAAAAAGAACGTTTTTCGTTAATTCGGTATAAGTTGACTTTTTTTATATAATTTATAACAAAATCTAAATCAGAAAACTAAAGAGTTTTATTACGCATGATAGACTCTTGATAGAATCTTGATAAGAATTTCCAAGGCACAGAAAATCATCTAAATAATTTACAATATTAAACTAAGATGAGATAATATGGGTTTAAAAATCTTAGTGAAAATGTATGAAGCTGAAGCAAGTGCAAAGGGAAGACATTAAAATTCTTAAGTTATTTGCTTTTTAAATCTAAGATAATGTTTCGACGATTGATGCGTATAGTGACTAAAAAATAGACATCTTATAAATCGATGAACGTCATATAACAGAATTTAGACATCAGCTTAATAGCCGTTCGACTGTCTTCCATTTTAAAAGGCAACTCTGAACAAATTCATTAAAAGGTTTGACATTGAGAATAAATCTATTCTAACCATCAGTTTTACGGATTGTAACACCGTTTGTTCTTAAAATTTAATTAAACACAAATTTGTGAAACGAAAACTTTTTCGTTTCACTGTTGTTTTTACATGAAAATCACAACTTTTTTTTTTATTACAACAATTATTTGTCAATTAGTTTCACAATGTCCATTTCAACGTCATTTTTGCACGTGAAAATTGCAAGTACCTTTGATCATTGTGCAATTTGTGCATAGACAATATTAAAGAAAATAAATTTTGGGGTTATCCTGGCATAGTCTACACAGATAGTTTTTTTTCAAATTCAAAATGATTAAATTTGACATTAAATCCATTTGTTTTGATAACTTTTAGACATATTATTTTAAATTAATAGATCAAATTAAATGAAGACAACACGAGACATATAAATTGATAGTTTATAACAAGAGTTTCGTCGAGTAGAGTTTTTAAAAGCTTTTATATTTTTGTTTATTGTTAATTAATTATGACCTTTTGTCTTTTTCAACCAAACATTTATTACTTTCACTTAGAAGACTGATTATGTATTATAGAACTTCAAAAAATTCATGTTTACTGGTGACGGTGATAAGCGATCCTGATCCTTAACACTTCTTGAATCTCAATGAGAATTTCATAGGTTGTGTAACTGGTTGGGGTATTATGGGTGTGATTCCTTTACTAATACCTTGACCTTAGAAAAATCAATCCCTAGTTATAATCGAAGTATATCATATTTTCTGCTTTTCATTTTATTCAAGAAAAATTACGAAATAGTTTCGTTGGAATATATCATCCTTCGAGGTTTTGTTTCCAGTTCGAGATCAAGGCTCAGGACACGCAATACATACTTAGCTATAAATAATAAGGATTCTCCGAATGATTCATCAATTTGTTATAATAATTTAAGTACTTACGCTAATTACCAAGGTACCTTATGTATTTCTAATCACTTGAATTTTCTTTTTGATTTAGAACAGATAAATTTATTAACTTTTTTGGTAGGTAGGGATTTTTCAAACACATTATATTGCCAAAATCCGTCTTTTACATCCCCTATTTCATTAAAAAAAATCCTGATAGTAAGCGGCATCTTGGTGGATTAATGAACAATATTTACACATTTCATGTTATAAATATTCTAGATTTTTACCATAGAAAGTTTCAGATCACTCCTTGGCAAATGACTCACAAAGGCTATTTTCTTTGAATTTATTAATGGTAGTAGTTGTACACAAAATAGGTGCTCTCTCCTCCATATGTTATTTTTATATCCAACAAATAACAAAATTTTACAATTTATTAAAAATTATGTTTGTAAAACCCAGTGTGAGAGACCCTGACCATATGATCATAGGCATGTTACTATATACTTATTTAACCCAACACTGTACTATAAATCTCCAGGGCAGTTCCCATAAGGCTTGGCTATCTGGTTTTTCAGTGGAGAAACTAAGAAACAATTAGTATAACAAGGAAGAATTCTGTGGAATTACATATCTAAAACATATAAAATCTAAGAAATTGGAGTACAGTATCATTGACCCGTGATCGCAAGAATTCAAAGTCGAAGGTACGATCCACTAACCATCGTTACGGGGAAGGCTAATCTTAAAAAAAGAAACAAAACATTTTCATTTTGTGTATTCCATAACCCAGTTGAGTACCCAATTTTTAGCTTTATTTGTTTGATACCGAGATTGATAAAAAATCCGAACCATTCTGCCCTTTTTATAGATTTCTGTATCTATTATAATATAGGTACCCGATTCTCTTTAATTTAACTTACAACTCTAAGGATATGATTGTATCTGACTATTATTATGATGGCTGGCTTGACTGTATTGTTCTCTTATGCTTATGCATAAGAGAACTGTATAAAACTTATTATTTCAATAAGTCAAGGATAAAATTTACAACCAAATTTTGGCAATTAACAAGAAAAGAGCATTACAGGTAGGAAATATTATGTTAGATATAAATTGATCTAATTCGTCATTGCATCATCTTACTGCTCTCATTTGGTATAACTTCTTAATTTCATAACATAAGTCACAATATTTGACTGTGAAAATAGGTAAACATCTTTGAGATTCGGTTTCTTAAAAAGAAATTTGTAATCCGTTTTGCCCGTTACAACTCACAAGAGAACTGGATCGATTGTATTTTTTTTTCAGGTGTGAATAAAATATTTTCATTTAATACCAGAATAATTATTAAATTTTTCCTCTATTATGTTTTGATCGGCGCCTTTGGTCGAGACTTCGTTGTCTGATATGGATCTACTACAGGTGCTTTCCTCGCAGACTAATGGTACGAGTGACTCCTCGCCCAACCACGTCTCTGCTTGCGTGGCATTTGATGCGGTGGGGCTTTCCAATTTCCCTGCTGGCTGACTGAAGGCCTATTTGAAGAAGAAGTACTCGCGCAGCTGGAACTTTCTTGATTTGGAGTCCCGATATTTTGCCGACTTCGATGCTTTAATTTTTCTAGTGAGATTCTCGCCAAAGAGAAATGAATCACTTCGTACACGTGCAATATCTTTTAAACTTTTAATCTCTATCTCTATACACGGTTATTTTTTTATCACCCTGGAAAATTTTAGGGACGCTTCAGGACACATCCAATATTATATAAAAAAAAAAAAAAAAAAAAAAATATAAAAAAAAAAAAAAATCTCTAAAAATGCTGCTCACAACTAGTGCAGCATTTTTTGTATTTTTTAAAAAATTTATATAAAATTAAGGAGGGGGGTTATTTTTTTTATTTATATTTAAATCATTCTAATACCATGTCGTGAAGCGTCCCTTAAATTTTCCAGGGTGATAAAAAAATAACCGTGTATATAATAAAATCGTAGGGGTACAAAAATCTGTAATTGCGAAATATTAAGAAAAAAAATACACAGGTCGCCTTAAAATCATTAGCAGAACACGATAGAATAGTTTTAAAAAAAATTGTTTGTTTGTTGGTTTGTTTGTTTGTTTGTTTGTCTGTTTGTCCGGAAAGATCTCCGAAACTACTGGACAGAATTTGATATGGCTTACACCACAATGCTTAGAATTTTCCGGAAGAACATTTAGGCATAATTTCGTTTGTTTAAATTCACTTTTTATTTTTAGTGAAAAAATACCATATAAAATTTTCGAATTGGCTTTAGGTAGAAAAACAACATGGCGCACGTGAAATTATTTTGACAAGTCTGTCACATAGTACCTCAGACTAAGGAAAAAAGATATTCTATAGTCTGAGCATAGTACAGAGAGAAGGTATTTTCTTCCACGAAGGAAAGGCAATGGAACTACGCCATACAGCCTGATCTTAAGTAATTGGATTTCGAAAATTAAAAGGCAGGACTGAAGTGTTTCACATAGTACAAATAAAATTTAATATTTTTTGTTAATGGCTGTACCCAAATGGATTTCGCCAACAAAATTGTCTTTTTCTTATGTCGTACCGTGGTGGTAAGGCAAAAAGATCAAGCCATACAACCAATGTATAAAGCATTTTTTATGATAATACTTATCGAGTGAAAATAAAATTTGTAGATTGGTTTAATGCTTGACTAATTTTCACAAAATCGGTACAATTTTTGAAATATTTAAAATGTTGAAAAATGAAGATACTCTTTTCAAGGTATTTTGAAAGGTGTTATATGTTTTTACATTAGGACTAAGGAATCAAACTCTTTCATCCATTTAAAACTATTAAAAGTAATAGATTAATATTGATAATTAAAAAAAATATCTGACTGCAATGTTCTGGGTTACGCGTAGAGGGACGGGACGGGACTCTTGATCCTAATGTCTAAAATGACGGATCACATTTTTTTGGATCCACCCAAGGAACATGGATATCGAACGAAGAACCTAAAGAGTAGAACACATTGAACCTAGCCACGTTGACTTAATTTTACATGACTGCCGATAAAGTTCGTTTCCAAACCCAGCGATATGCATATCAAATGAAAAGCCTTGATGAGTAGAGCACTATGAACATAGGAAAATCGCCCTAAATTCAACATGGCCGCCGCTCAAATAAAACAGATCAAAGTTCGTTTCCAAACCCAGCAATATGGGTATCAAATGAAAGGCATTAGTAGAGCACTATGAACCTAGCAACATTGACATAAATTCAACATGGCCGCCGCTCAAAAAAGGTGGATAAAAGTTAGTTTCCAAACCTAGCAATATGGGTATCAAATGAAAGGCATTGATGAGTAGAGCATTAGGTACCTAGGAAAATCTACCTAAATTCAACATGGCCGCCGCAAAAAAAAGGATAAAAGTTCGTTTTCAAACCCAGCAATATGGGTATCAAATGAAAGGCCCTGATGAGTAGAGCACTATGAACCTAGCAACATTGACATAAATTCAACATGGCCGCCGCTCAAAAAAGATAGATAAAAATTCGTTTCCAAACCTAGCAATATGGGTATCAAATGAAAGGCCTTAAAGAGTAGAGCATTAGGAACCTAGCAAAATCGACCTAAATTCAACATGGCCGCCGCCCAAAAATGATAAAAGTATAAAGAATAGATAAAAGTTCGTTTCCAAACCTAGCAATATAGGTAACAAATGAAAAGCCTAAAACAGTAGAGTATTATGAACTTAGGAAAATTGCTATAAATTCAACATGGCCGCCGGTCAAAAAATAGATAATGGTTCGTTTCCAAACCCAGCAATATGGGTCTCAAATGAAAGGCCTTGATAAGTAGAGCACTATAAACCTAGCAACATTTACATAAATTCAACATGGCCGCCACTCAAAAAAGGTGGATAAAAGTTAGTTTCCAAACCTAGCAATATAGGTATCAAATGAAAGGCCTTGAAGAGTAGAGCATTAGGTACCTACGATAATCTACCTAAATTCAACATGGCCGCTGCTCAAAAAAAGGATAAATGTTCGTTTTCAAACCGAGCAATGTGGATACCAAATGAAAGGCCTTGATGAGTAGAGCACTATGAACCTAGCAACACATAAATAAATTCAACATGGCCGCCACTCAATAAAGGTGGATAAAAGTTCGTTTTCTAATCTAGCAATATAGGTATCAAATGAAAGGTCTTCAAGAGTAGAGCACTATGGACCTAGCAATATTAACGTAAATTCGACATGGCCACCGCTCAAAAAAGGTGGATAAAAGTTCGTTTCCAAACCTAGCAATATAGGTATCAAATGAAAGGCCTTGAAGAGTAGAGCACTACGAACCTAGGAAAATAGCACAACATTAAATATGGCCGCTGCTCAAAAAAAACTGATAAAAGTTCGTTTCTAAGTCCAGCAATATGGGTATCAAATGAAAGGCCTTGATCAGTAGAGCACTATGAATGTAGCAACATTGACGTAAATTCAACATGGCCGCCGCTCAAAAAAGACGGATAACATAACAATAGGGGTATTAAATGAAAGTAGGCCCTGAAGGGTACCTAGAGCAGACATGCTCTAAGTGTGTTCCGCGGAACCCTAGGGCTCCACAATACCCCTATAAGGGTTCCGCAATAATTTAGAAAAATCAAAACACCCTCTCTGGTCGTACTTTTATTATGCTTATTAATAAAGAATACACTTTTAAAAACTATTGTTTTATTTTAGGATTCCGTCAAGTATTTCGCTTTCCAAAAGGGTTCCGTCACCAAAAAAAGTTTGAGAACCGCTTCGGGGCCTATTGGATGTTCGATGTTAGATGTTACCTGTGTTTATTGTCCTTCGACCGTGATAATGCAACGATCGTGAACTAACTAACGATAACTCCAAGTTTGTGTGTTGGATGTTAGTCATCACGGCGAGTTTGCTAACCGAACTATGCCAGCAACACTATATCGCACAGTACACGTTACAAAAACGGAAGTCTCAATACATTTTAAAGCTAACCGCATAAATACGTTTTTTCGCATTCGTTTTCTGCATCCGAATGCATCAAATCTATACAAAATACTCATTGACTGCCGCACACGTTCGTTTTTATTACGAACGGAACACGTTCTGTACGTACGTTTAGGTAGAATGGTAGAAATCCCGAATGAGAAGAAACGAACGTCTGCGCTACGTTCACGAAACTCCGTGTCTGTATTCCGTGATCGGATATCGAATACGGAAAACGTATTTGTACAGTAAACCCCCCATTCATGCTATACATTAACTCTACAAAAACCGCCAGTATTACGAGCGACATAAGAGCGGTTCAAAGGTCAAAGTATAGCTTGACAAGGAGCTTACTGTACGACCAGTCAAAATTGGCCAAGTTGTCATATCCAAAAAATATATTTTGTTGGTGTTACCAACACCCATTATAAAATCTAAACTTTATTCGTATACAGTTCTAATTTATTAACAATTGTTTATTTTAATTCGAAACATGAATACGATAAAGATTATTCTTGCAACTGTGTAGTTCTTTCTACTGAAGAAGAATTTACTAATATCAATAATGTCTCTAAAACAATAATAATACTTAGTGTTTATAGTAATATGTAATGTATTTAATTTTGTGGACTGTTAGAAAAAAAACATTACGAAACTTGTCCTAATTTCGAAATGGCCGATGCTCAAGAAAGGCAGAATAAAGTTGAATTATTATGGAATAAAATGGAGGAAAAAACTAAACACTGTGTTAAGTATTTTGATGGCGAAACGTAGTTCGCGGGCACAGCTAGTCTAATGAATAAATTATTAATTTCCTTCGATTAAGCGTGTTTTCATAATGAAGGTCCATTATAAGCTGATTTCTTTGAGTAACACAGCAATGATTTCGGGATTCGATTTGGGTGTATTAACCAATTGAAAGTTTTCAGGTATGAAGATCTTGCCCTCTAACTCTTTCTTTTAATCTTTATTTAAGCCTCCGCACAATATATGACCCCAACGTTCAGAGATTTCATCCTGGATTTTTGTTCCGAAAAGCTCGTGTTTCCCTATTGAGGTCCCTAAGACCTCTAAAATATTCTCAAGTAAATTGGTTGCTGGAGGGTTAACATCATTTACAAGTACCTGAGAGCTAGTGAATGGTATGGGTCACTCGGCTGGTGCTTCTGATGTCATCACCTGTACATTACTAGGTTGTCCCTCATTACAAGTTTCAGTCACATGAACCACTGACTAAACATATGGGATGTATGTGAACACACTGAAGCCAATTCATCCTCTCCATAGATTTTCTTTATTTATTTAACAAAATGTATGTATGTACAATTATAAACATAAACACCAAACTACGAAGTAGTTGTCGGCGAGTAACATTAGTAATATTCTGCGAGGCGAGTCATATTCTGCGAGGCTATACACAGTCTGTGTACTAATTTTAGGTATTTTTTTTTTAAAAACGTCGCCCCACATTAGGATTTTCTCCTGTGTCGTGGGTGCAGTTACAAACATAGAATATCACATGCACATACGCCCAGACCGGAACAAATTTCTGTAGGCCATACAAAACATTTGTCCCGTACGGGAATCGAACCCGCGACCCATTGCGCAGTAGGTGATCACTCGACCTCGGCGCTAAACGTGTCGTCCAATATATATGACCAAAAAACATGACTACAATCGCATCGTAGTACTGTGCGCGACTATGATCGCATCATAGTACAAAGGCACACTGTTCTTTAAAAAATAAACAAATAATAACATTCCGTTGAAAAAAATAAGCTAGGTCATGATCACACCATGACAGGAAGTGCAGTGATCGAGACCGTAATCGCGTCACGGTACTAATAAATATGACCAAAAAAAACATGACTACAATCGCATCGTAGTACTGTGCGTGACTATAATCGCATCATAGTTCCAAGGCACACTGTTCTATAAATATAAAGAAATAATAACACTTAAACACGTGTACAAGGCGTGTTTCAAAGTGCCGATTCACGGTTCTTTAGTAATTATGAATTATTTCTTGAATAGACGTTTATTTGGTACAAAAAATAAAACACACAATGTAACAAAAAAATATAAATATATATTCTGATAGTTTTTAGGCCAAATAGGCCCCGCATGCAGAGGCACAGAGTGCTTTGACGCTGGTATTCTGCGGATACCATTTTATTTAACACAGTATACAGAATATTCTCTAAATAAACACAGTAACGTTAGGCAATGCGCAAACAGCAAGGCTCTTTTTATTGCTCAATAAATTTCAAAATGAAATTAATTAGTGAGCTAAATATGCTTTAAACGAAGGAAATGCAAAGATGAGAACGTGTCGATAAATAGTACAATATAATCTCTATATATAATAAAATCGTAGGGGTACAAAAATCTGTAATTGCGAAATATTAAGAAAAAAAATACACAGGTCGCCTTAAAATCATTAGCAGAACACGATAGAATAGTTTTTAAAAAAATTGTTTGTTTGTTGGTTTGTTTGTTTGTTTGTTTGTTTGTTTGTTTGTCTGTTTGTCCGGAAAGATCTCCGAAACTACTGGACAGAATTTGATATGACTTACACCACAATGCTTAGAATTTTCCGGAAGAACATTTAGGCATAATTTCGTTTGTTTAAATTCACTTTTTATTTTTAGTGAAAAAATACCATATAAAATTTTCGAATTGGCTTTAGGTAGAAAAACAACATGGCGCACGTGAAATTATTTTGACAAGTCTGTCACATAGTACAGAGAGAAGGTATTTTCTTCCACGAAGGAAAGGCAATGGAACTACGCCATACAGCCTGATCTTAAGTAATTGGATTTCGAAAATTGAAAGGCAGGACTGAAGTGTTTCACATAGTACAAATAAAATTTAATATTTTCTGTTAATGGCTGTACCCAACTGGATTTCGCCAACAAAATTGTCTTTTTCTTATGTCGTACCGTGGTGGTAAGGAAAAAGATCAAGCCATACAACCAATGTATAAAGCATTTTTTATGATAATACTTATCGAGTGACCATAAAATTTGTAAATTGGTTTAATTCTTGACTAATTTTCACAAAATCGGTACAATTTTTGAAATATTTAAAATGTTGAAAAATGAAGATACTCTTTTCAAGGTATTTTGAAAGGTGTTATATGTTTTTACATTAGGACTAAGGAATCAAACTCTTTCATCCATTTAAAACTATTAAAAGTAATAGATTAATATTGATAATTAAAAAAATATCTGACTGCAATGTTCTGGGTTACGCGTAGAAGGACGGGACGGGACTCTTGATCCTAATGTCTAAAATGACGGATCACATTTTTTTGGATCCACCCAAGGAACATGGATATCGAACGAAGAACCTAAAGAGAACACATTGAACCTAGCCACGTTGACTTAATTTGACATGACTGCCGATAAAGTTCGTTTCCAAACCCAGCGATATGCATATCAAATGAAAGGCCTTGATGAGTATAGCACTATGAACATAGGAAAATCGCCCTAAATTCAACATGGCCGCCGCTCAAATAAAACGGATAAAAGTTCGTTTCCAAACCCAGCAATATGGGTATCAAATGAAAGGCATTGATGAGTAGAGCACTATGAACCTAGCAACATTGACATAAATTCAACATGGCCGCCGCTCAAAAAAGGTGGATAAAAGTTAGTTTCCAAACCTAGCAATATGGGTATCAAATGAAAGGCATTGATGAGTAGAGCACTATGAACCTAGCAACATTGACATAAATTCAACATGGCTGCCGCTCAAAAAAGGTGGATAAAAGTTAGTTTCCAAACCTAGCAATATGGGTATTAAATGAAAGGCCTTGAAGAGTAGAGCACTATGAACCTAGCAACATTGACATAAATTTAACATGGCCGCCGCTCAAAAAAGGTGGATAAAAGTTAGTTTCCAAACCTAGCAATATGGGTATCAAATGAAAGGCCTTGAAGAGTAGAGCATTAGGTACCTAAGAAAATCGACCTAAATTCAACATGGCCGCCGCTCAAAAAAAAGGATAAAAGTTCGTTTTCAAACCCAGCAATATGGGTATCAAATGAAAGGCCCTGATGAGTAGAGGACTATGAGCCTAGCAACATTGACATAAATTCAACATAGCCGCCGCTCTAAAAAGAAGAATAATAGTTCGTTTCCAAACCTAGCAATATGGGTATCAGCTGAAAGGCCTAAAAGAGTTGAGCATTATGAACTAAGGAAAATTGCCCTAAATTAAACATGGCCGCCGCTCAAAAATGGATAAAAGTTCGTTTTCAAACCCAGCAATATGGGTATCAAATAAAAGGCTTTGATAAGTAGAGCACTATGAACCTAGCAACATTGACATAAATTCAACATGGCCGCCGCTCAAAAAAGATAGACAAAAGTTCGTTTCCAAACCTAGCAATATGGGTATCAAATGAAAGGCCTTGAAGAGTAGAGCATTAGGAACCTAGCAAAATCGACCTAAATTCAACATGACCGCCGCTCAAAAAAAATAGGATAAAAGTTCGTTTCCAAACCTAGCAATATGGGTATCAAATGAAAAGCCTAAAACAGTAGAGCATTATGAACTTAGGAAAATTGCTATAAATTCAACATGGCCGCCGCTCAAAAAATGGATAATAGTTCGTTTCCAAACCCAGCAATATGGGTCTCAAATGAAAGACCTTGATAAGTAGAGCACTATGAACCTAGCAACATTTACATAAATTCAACATGGCCGCCACTCAAAAAAGGTGGATAAAAGTTAGTTTCCAAACCTAGCAATATGGGTATCAAATGAAAGGCCTTGAAGAGTAGAGCATTAGGTACCTACGAAAATATACCTAAATTCAACATGACCGCCGCTGAAAGAAAGGATAAATGTTCGTTTTCAAACCGAGCAATGTGGATACCAAATGAAAGGCCTTGATGAGTAGAGCACTATGAACGTAGCAACATTGACGTAAATTCAACATAGCCGCTGCTCAAAAAAGACGGATAACAGTTGCTTTTCAAACCCAGCAATAGGGGTATTAAATGAAAGTAGGCCCTGAAGGGTACCTAGAACAGCCATGTTCTAAGTGTGTTCCGCGGAACCCTAGGGCTCCACAATACCCCTATAAGGGTTCCGCAATAATTTAGAAAAATCAATACACCCTCTCTGGTCGTACTTTTATTATGCTTATTAATAAAGAATACACTTTTAAAAACTATTGTTTTATTTTAGGGTTCCGTCAAGTATTTCGCTTTCCAAAAGGGTTCCGTCACCAAAAAAGTTTGAGAACCGCTTCGGGGCCTATTGGATGTTCGATGTTAGATGTTACCTGTGTTTAGTGTCCTTCGAGACCGTGATAATGCAACGATCGTGAACTAACTAACGATAACTCCAAGTTTGTGTGTTGGATGTTAGTCATCACGGCGAGTTTGCTAACCGAACTATGCCAGCAACACTATATCGCACAGTACACGTTACAAAAACGGAAGTCTCAATACATTTTAAGACTAACCGCATAAATACGTTTTTTCACATTCGTTTTCTGAATGCGGGCATCCGAATGCATCAAATCTATACAAAATACTCATTGACTGCCGCACACGTTCGTTTTTATTACGAACGGAACACGTTCTGTACGTACGTTTAGGTAGAATGGTAGAAATCCCGAATGAGAAGAAACGAACGTCTGCGCTACGTTCACGAAACTCCGTGTCTGTATTCCGTGATCGGATATCGAATACGGAAAACGTATTTGTACAGTAACCCCCCCATTCATGCTATACATTAACTCTACGAAAACCGCCAGTATTACGAGCGACATAAGAACGGTTCAAAGGTCAAACAGTATAGCTTGACAAGGTACTGGCTTACTGTACGACCAGTCAAAATTGGCCAAGTTGTCATATCCAAAAAATATATTTTGTTGGTGTTACCAACACCCATTATAAAATCTAAACTTTATTCGTATACAGTTCTAATTTATTAACAATTGTTTATTTTAATTCGAAACATGAATACGATAAAGATTATTCTTGCAACTGTGTAGTTCTTTCTACTGAAGAAGAATTTATTAATATCAATAATGTCTCTAAAACAATAATAATACTTAGTGTTTATAGTAATATGTACTGTATTTAATTTTGTGGACTGTTAGAAAAAAAAACATTACCAACCTACGAAAATTGTCCTAATTTCGAAATGGCCGATGCTCAAGAAAGGCAGAATCAAGTTGAATTATTATGGAATAAAATGGAGGAAAAAACTAAACACTGTGTTAAGTATTTTGATGGCGAAACGTAGTTCGCGGGCACAGCTAGTACACAATAAACACTTACTCGTATATACTTCCAGCACCATCAAAATGCTTGCAGCGGCGGCGGCGGTGACGTAAACGTTTCTCTAGTTTACGAATCTTTTCCTAAATATATTGCTTAGAATACTTACGATTTCATTTACCTATGTTGATATCTATAACAACTACATAACACACCAAAAATAAAGTTATAAAATAATAAAACTTTGATCTTTAATTTTCGATGCTGTGATGCCCGCACAAAGAAAGCGAATGAGTCAAACGGCGTAACGTCGCGCAAGCGGGTGAATAATACTAAAACTACCTACCTATCTTTTTATTTTTATGTCTTCGCTCTAAAATTGTGCTTGGTGCCCGGTACATTGGAAAGTGGACTACCTGGTTATATAAATCTCGAGGATGCAACGTTGTAGTATAATTGGTTATTTTGAAACACCGTGTATAATCTATATTGTATCGTTTGAAAGGATGCAAACATACGAGAGAAAAAATCAAATGGGAACAATTTCTAGAAAGGGCTTGGAATCTTCTCATCATCATCACAGCTCAAATACGTCCCTACCGAGGGACTCAAACCTACCCTAAGTTAGGGTGTTTAGGCCTTAGTCAACCACGCTGGCCCGGTTCGGATTGGTCGACGTCACATACACCTTTGAATTTCTTCGACGATGTATGCAGGTTAGAGAAATGTACATATGAAACTTGGAAAAGAAAAACACATTGGTACATGGCGGTCTCAAACCTCAGACCTCTCGATTGGAATGCAAGTGCCGAGTCCACAGCGCCATTGATGCTCCAGCCTATGCTGGAGCCTATGCTGTGACATTAATTTTGCAACTGGACAAAAACGGATTGCTCCGGAGATAGAGAAAAACGGACAATGTAGGCCCATTTGCAATGTCTTGATATGTCTTAATTGCTATTCTGATCAGTTGCTTGAAGAATAAATGTAGGTTTTATATGTGACTTTGCATTTTCTTTAAAAATGCTGAATAAATTGCTTAATCTTTATTGATTTATATTTTTTAAAAATTTAGATTTATTTTTATTGTCTTTAGAGTTCATTCGTTTTGTTTTCGTTTGAGGGACTGATTAATGTTTAGTTTAATAATTATCTAGCTTAACTCTTTCATAGGTCCTCCTTATGTATTTGGAGTACATGATTCCTAGTGCCATAGTCTGTAAAGGGTTATTTCTAATATATCTGTCTAATAGATCTTATCAATATAATAATGAAATATCAGATAGCCTATGAGATAGAATATTAACAGGTCCCTTTTTTACAGATGTTAAGTAAATATAAAAACTACTTTTATATAACGTTGATTTATTTATAAAATTATTATTTTTTGTATTGCGCGTTTGACAGATTTTGGTATATTTTAAGCCAGTGACGGGCAGATGTAGTGTCTCCACTGTAACTCTCCCGACGAAACCGCCCAGCGCACTTGTAGGGCTCGGTTCAAATCCAACCTTTACAAAAATTATGATATAATATATCTATTAAATGAAAAACTATTAAATTATCGTAAGTATATTTTTAGAAAAATTATTAATAAATAAAAAAAATATCTTTCGGAGATTTTGTTTTACACTTCATTGGTGTTATTACTCGTACATAGTCCGTAAGTCAGCCGCGGACGAACGGTTAACGGATGGAAATACCGGCAAGGGAACCCTTAAAAAACAAAAAAAAAACGGAAATGGCAAACGGAAACTCGTCAACGAAAATTCAACATACCGTAACACACAGTCTCCACTTCACAACTAACGCACGTCCTAAGTAAAACTAGTTTTTATCTTCGCTAATATAATCATCCTTGTTACATTTCAAACCTATCAGTAAGTGTCGGAACAGCGTTAAAATTCACCACAGTAATTAGCTCAAATGATCAGCGACTGAAATACTCGGTGTTAGGCATATATTGAACACAACATTATGTCATTTCGATTAAATACCTTTACGGCAAACGCACACGACCGACATTTTGTAGGCCCGATAATCGACTCGATTTTTCCGCCGACTCTTATGACCGCTTTGTCGGTGGATATCCAGAGAAGTGCATGTCATGGATTTAATGGATTTGACAGGTGCTTGGTACATCCGTAGCCGACCAGTAACTCGTTCTTTCTGATTCTGTAGGTAAAATATTAGGGCTAAAAAACCTACTTTTGTTCCCATACAAACTAAATAAATTATTTTTTGGTATTAAGTGCCGACAGCCCTACGTAAGCGTACGAGGAATACTACGCTCACGTCTGTCACGTGTCATTTTGTGTTTAAATTTATTTTGTGTTAAGAGCTGATTATGTTTGTCACTTGAAACTTTTTGCTTTAAGTTTAAAATCAAATAACTCTGAAAGTACTGGGGTTCCAGATCACAGACAAGCACCGAAGGTCCATTTAGTATTTAGTATCTTCTAAGTTATATGCCCCTTAAATGTTATTGGGGTGTTCAGTTACAGCCGGTATTTACGAAATTTCCATTTTTCACCGATAATCGGGTCGGCCGGAATTTATCGATTTCTTGACCTACTTTTTGTAGTGTTTGTGCGTTGCAACGCATTACAATGCACAAAAACTACAAAAATTGACCAAAAAAAACCATATTGTCTCATTTTCTACCATCAAAAAATTAGTCACCGATAAGTAGTCGGTCGTGTGCGTTAGTAAACAAACACTAATGCACTTACTAAACAAAACAATAGTTACCGACGTGTCGCGACAGTATAGTCACTTACGTTAATTTGAGACCATTACCCGCGGTACTACTAGTAGGACTACGTAGTAGGACCACGGGCAACAAACGGTATAGTTAGGTTTCAAAGTGGATTACCGTTACCACCCTAAGGTTAAAATTCAGTTTCGCGTCATCCTTAGGTTACAAAAACATACTTTCAGGTACCTACTAAGGCAACCTTTTCTCAAAAGAGGTAGACTACTTTTTGGGCCGACCGCAAATGTTTCAATTACCTACCAGAACGACAATTATTTATGTAAGTGCTATTAAAGTTACAACTGCAATCTGACGATTGAAAATTCAATCGTCGGATTGCAGTTAATATTCAATCGTCCGCTGCCTCTAAATTATAAATTACTAGCTGTGCTGGCGAACTAGGTTTCGCCATTATAAAAAATAGTTTACGACCTATTCTCACACCTACCGAACATACACAAAAAAATTCATAAAGATCGGCCAAGCCGTTTCGGAGGAGTTCGGTTACAAACACTGTGACACGAGAATTTTATATATTTTTTTATTTTTTATTTTAGAGATATATAACTGGATATGTTAGAACCGCCTTGCCGCTCCCTTCGCTGCCTTCTTCCGCGAGATAATATCTTCGCAGAAGGAGGCGGCGCAGCCTCCCATTGGCTTTCACCAGCCAACATCAAGTGCGATGACATGAAAGGTCACTGTTGCCTAGCGTCCTGCATAGCGTGTGAGTTGTGACGTAGCTTACACAACCAACATGGAGGCGAAGAAACCACCTAAGAGAATATTTCATTGTTAGAGATTAACGGCCTTACAAATAAAAACTTATACCGAGGATAATCCTCGGAATAATTTATTCTGTGTTTTGTCTTGTTTTAGCACGTCTATAGCGAGGAATACGTTTTTTATTTGTAAGGCCGTAAAACATCAGTTAAAGTGATGGCACTAATCTATACTAATATTATAAAGAGGAAATATTTGATTGTTTATGTTTGTTTGTATTGAATAGGCTTCGAAACTACTGAACCGATTTTGATGAAAGTTGGTATGGGGATAGTTCGAGACCAGGGGAAGGAGATAGGGTAATTTTTCTACGGGAAAATCTGACGGGAAAAGTTTCCCTACAGGAAAAGTTAGTTATAATGCAAACAAAGTTGCATATGGTCAGCTAGTCTTTTATAAAGTCGCAGACTGTACGTACACACGATTCAAGAAAATAGATTGTATTGTCGTGCACTCATAATGTTGAGAACGCTCACGATTTGTTCACACTGTGCATTAATAATATGTAGGAAGTTGCTGACTATTATTATCGAAATAAACACGACTCGCCTTACTTCCTTCTCTCTTTGTTAACATCTCGACCAGTCATTTCGCTTTAAAAGCTGTAGCAGATCTGCAGGCCTATTATGGAACTTTCATTTTATAGTAAGTATATATTTTGAGATAAGGAAGTCATTAAATGCTTCATTTGGCATTACCGATGTCCAATGATATCATCATTATGACATAATTTTAATGATGACATCATGATAATGAACGAATGAACAAAAATGTAACGGAAAATCTTATGACATGTTTTGCACTATGATTACTTATATCATTTGATAACCATGAGATCGCTAATAGGCCTGCTGTATTATGGCGGCACCACACTTCGTTATGTGTTATGCGCGTTATTCGGCCGCATACGACGAAGTGTGGAGGGGGTGGAGGGCTTATTCGTCTATTTTTGCTTTATTCGCACGTATTCGTTATTACGCATAAGCGCGAATAGCAAACACGCTTATCCGTCCACTTGTCGGTTTTTAGACACACTTCAAAAACACGAACCAGCCGAATAAGTGTGCTGCCTGCCCACACTTCGTTCACTCATTCGCTCAATTCACAGAGTTCGTTTCCTATAACTTGTGATCATCCACCAGCGTTTTCTATGCGGTCTTTTCGCAACTTTGTACTTATACAACAGGTATTGGTAAGATGCATTGAAGTGAAAATAAGCTGCTGCCTCAGTTACCACGTCCATTTTGTCCGCAAACAACACACATATTTGGCCGTATTTGGCATCTTTGGTTCGCCGGAACGAAGTGTGGATGGCATGTTTGTTATTCGCTCACATAACAAATATTTGGGCACATAGGTACAGAGTAGCCGCATAACACAGCGCGTAACGAAGTGTGGTGCGGCCATTAGGGTAGGGTTGAATTTGGAACCTTAAGTGTTTTATTGAAAGGTATAAGAGTCGAGTTACAGCATATAATAACTTTAATTTTGATTCAAAGTATTGTAGGTAAACCTTTAGAGCAGGGGTCTCCAAACTACGGCCCGCGGGCCAAATCCGGCCCGCGACAGTCAAATTAAACCAGTTGTATATATAACATATTATGGATATATAGCTATAGCTTTATATATTATAGATATATAACTACTTACAAATATTATGAACTTTGTGTGCATGGCATTGCTATTGAAGTTGAGTAGCTAGGTCTTTGTATTTTGCTAATTTGTGGTGTACCTACTGTAAATTGGATGTAATTTGTGTTTGGAATAGAGTCTGGCACACGAAACATAAGCTTGGAAAAAAGCGGCAAATTCAAAAATTCCAGCTCTGGTAATACTGTCTACAGAAGGTAAAATACATTTTGATACTTGAAATATTCTAATATTTTTTATTTATGTAGTGATTTAGAATGTTTAATTTGTGAAAGGATTGTCTTTTTTCCTACTATATTCTACTGAATATAGTAGGAAAAAAGGAGTTGAATTAAAGTATCAAGTAATGTTTAGTTTCAATGAACTTCCAAGACTTCCAACAATGAACCTTTTATAAGAAATCGCTGTATTTGGATTTCATGAATGTTAAAATTACTTAATATCTGTAATATTTCGACAGAAATTAAGAAAAAAATATTATGAAATTGTTTATTACAAAGTATCAAAATCACCATATTGAACTAAACTACATGGGGACATTGTATCAGTGTTGCTACTTGAAACAATGTCAGGTTCATCTTTCATTAGCCAGACTCTAGCTATTTAAATGGGATATATGATTTTATAATACTTATATGAGATACGCGATAAGTCTTCATAAGCCTAATTCGGCGAAATCATTCCGAAAAGGTAGAAGTTCATTACTTAAGAAAAAATTATAAGGACCGCTTTTGATTCAACAGCCATATAATTTACTTTTGCCTAACTTGTGCCCAAAAAATCTAAGCCATTTATTAATGACTAGCTGTGCCCGCGACTTCGTTCACGTGGATGTCCGAAAATAACTAAAGCCTTCCTCGATTAATGGACTATCCAACACAAAAAGAATTATTCAATTCGAACCAGTAGTTCTTGAGATTAGCGCGTTCAAACAAACAAACAAACGCTTTAGCTTTATAATAATAGTATAGACTAGCTGTGCCCGCGAACTACGTTTCGCCATCAAAATGCTTAACACAGTGTTTAGTTTTTCCTCCATTTTATTCCATAATGATTCAACTTTATTCTGCCTTTCTTGAGCAGCGGCCATTTCGAAATTAGGACAATTTTCGTAGGTTCGTAATGCTCTAGGTACTCTTCAGGGCGTACTTTCATTTAATACCTATATTGCTGGGTTTGAAAAGAAACTTTTATCCGCCTTTTATGAGCGGCTATCTTGAATTTACGTCAATGTTGCTACGTTCATAGTGCTCTACTGATCAAGGCCTTTCATTTGATACCCATATTGCTGGGTTTGGAAACGAACTTTAATCCACCTTTTTTGAGCGGTGGCCATGTCGAATTTACGTCAATATTGCTAGGAACATAGAACTCTTCTCTACTCATCAAGGCCTTTCATTTGATACCCATATTGCTGGGTTTGGAAATGAACTTTTATCCACCTTTTCTGAGCAGCGGCTATGTTAAGAAATGAACTTTTATCCACCTTTTTTGAGCAGCGGCTATGTTAAATTTATGTCAATGTTGCTAGGTTCATAGTGCTCTACTCATCAAGGACTTTCATTTGTCACCCATATTGCTGGGTTTGAAAACGAAAATTATCCATTTTTTTGAGCGGTGGCCATGTTGAATTTAGGTCGATTTTCCTAGGCACCTAATGCTCTACTCTTCAAGGCCTTTCATTTGATACCCATATTGCTGGGTTAGAAAACGAACTTTTATCCATTTTTTTTGAGTGGCGGCCATGTTTAATTTAGGGCAATTTTTCTAAGTTCATAATGCTGTACTCTTTGAGGCTTTTCATTTGATACCCATATTGCTAGGTTTGGAAACGAATTTTTATCAACGTTTTTTGAGCAGCTGCTATGTTGAATTTATGTTAATGTTGCTAGGTTCATAGTGCTCTACTCATCAAGGCCTTTCGTTTGATACCCACCCACATTGCTGGGTTTGAAATCGAACTTTTATCCTTTTTTTTAACGGCGGCCATGTTGAATTTAGGTCGATTTTCCTAGGTACTGTGCTCCACTCTTCAAGGCCTTTCATTTGATACCCATATTGCTAGTTTTGGAAACTAACTTTTATCCACCTTTTTTGAGCGGCGGCCATGTTGAATTTATGTTAATGTTGCTAGGTTCATAGTTCTTTATTCATCAAGATCTTTGATTTGATACCCATATTGCTGGGTTTGGAAACGAACTTTTATCCGTTTTTTTGAGCGGCGGCCATGTTGAATTTATGTCAATGTTGCTAGGTTCATAGTGCTCTACTCATCAAGGCCTTTCATTTGATACCCATATTGCTGGGTTTGAAAACAAACTTTTATCCATTTTTTTGAGCGGTGGCCATGTTTAATTTAGGGTAATTTTCCTAAGTTCATAATGCTCTACTCTTTGAGGGCTTTCAGTTGATACCCATATTGCTAGGCTTGGAAACGAATTTTTATCCACCTTTTTTGAGCAGCGGCTATGTTGAATTTATGTCAATGTTGGTAGGTTCATAGTGCTCTACTCATCAAGGCCTTTCATTTGATACCCATATTGCTGGGTTTGAAAACGAACTTTTATCAACAATTTAAACGACAATTTAAACTTCTAAACTTCTTGGTTGGCGAAATCCAGATGGGCACAGCCATTAACAGAAAATATTAAATTTTTCTTTGCACTACAATGTGACAGAGTTGTCAAAATAAATTCACGTGCGCCATGTTGATTTTATACATAGATACACACATGGTAGTACACATTGTTCGAAATTTTTTTAATTTTTTTAGTAAAAATAAAAAGTGAATTTAAAGAAATGAAATTATGCCTAAATGTTCTTCCGGAAAATTTTAAGCATTGTGGTGTAAGTCACGTCAAAGTCTGTCCAGTAGTTTCGGAGATCTTGTCGGACAAACAGACAAACAAACTGACAAACAATTTTTTTAAACTATTCTATCGCGTTCTGCAAATGATTTTAAGGCGACCTGTGTATTTTTTTCTTAATACTCGTATTTCGCAATTACACAGATCGTATCTCTTCAACTCCATTGCACCCATCAAGGGATGATGGTAGTTTGCGTCCGCTATGTTGGATTTTGATATCGATGTTATTTTCGTAATCTACGACCCAAAAAGCTATGAAAACGACAATAATGTCGATATCACATTTTACCACCCCATTTCACCCCTAATATTTCAATAAAATACGAAACATGTTATCCATCGATTCTATTAACGAATGTTTGTGCAAAATTTAAAGTAGATTGAAGAACATACAAACTTTGCCCCCCTTTTTCACCCCCTTAGGGCTAGAATTTCGGAAAATCCTTTCATATCGAATTTGATTAAGGTAGGTAATAAAATCGCATTTCTGTTTGATTGAAACTATTTATTTAATATGAACTACTTCAACCCCATTGCACCCCATCCAGGGATGATGGTATGTGGTGTTGAAATCGATGTTATTTTCGTAATCTACGACCCTAAAAAACACGAAAACGGCATCAATGTCGATTTTGACATTTTATCAGTTTATCACCCTATCTCACCCCGTTTGGGGATGAATTTCAATAAAATACGAAACACGTCTTCCATTAATTATGTTAAAGAAAGTTTATGCAAAATTTGAAGTAGATTCGAAAACGGAATCACGATGTCCCATACAAACTTTTCCCCCCATTTTCACCCCCTTACGGATAGAATTTCGGAAAATCCTTTCTTAACGGACGCCTACGTCATACAAAGAACACACCCTCCAAGTTTCAAGTCTCTACGATCAGCGGTTTAGGCTGTGCGTTGATCCGTCAGTCAGTCATTCAGGACAAAGCATTTTATATACTGTAGTATTATATTATCTGTGCCGTTACTAAAAAAATTTACTTCGTTAAACGTTAAAACGTTACATTTCGGAAGATTTTACGCAAGTTAACGTTAATCGTTAATCCGTTAACACGTGATTAAAATTGCATTTTTTATATCGTTGCGTTTTAGTGATCTGCGCTTACAAAAACTGATGTTTTGGGTTCTGGAAGTTAATAGGTTAGATTAAAAAAAAGACAGTGTAAGTATAAATATACACGGTTATTTTTTATCACCCTGGAAAATTTAAGGGACGCGGTATTAGAATAATTTAAATATGAATAAAAAAAATAACTCACTTACTTAATTTTATATTATATATAATAATTAATTATATATTCTCGGACGTGATCCGGAATGGACGACAGTGCTACTGCCTTGGTATTGTGTGCGTTAGCACATTATAATCTCGTTAACACGAAAATTAAATAAGGGCCCATGGCGCGAAAAATAGCAAAAAGGCGGTTGGCGTTTTTGATATTTTACGTTAACGTTCGAGTTAATTGACCGGGAAAAAATAAATTTAAGATCTTAAATTATGTGTTTACACTATCACCGTCACCATTTTTCAAATTTACATACCATTTCGTTAAAAAATAGCATCAATTTTTCTTAAAATTTGGGTTACACCCATATACCGTTCGTGATTTTTAGCTTCATTAATTAACCCTATTGTATTTTCATTTAACAAATATATAGAACAAGGGTAAGCAAAACACTGACACCGTGGTATTTTTTTTAATTATCGTATATTGATTTTTATATGAAATTTTTTACATACATTTACCGATTTTCTTACAAATACTTGGCTCGGGCGCGTCGAAATTCAGTGTGCAATCTAGACTCGAAGTGAGAGCACGTCGCTTTGAGCTCGCTCCCGACCACGTAATTATTTGTGTATGTATACGACGCGAAGTCCACCGGAGAAGTTGATAACTAACAATTTTATTTTTTGTGGCTGCCGTACGTAAGATCTTCATAAACCTTTTTACAAGCTTTTATTTAGCTTACTCGTATGTATGTTCGGGTCTAATCTTGCGAGATAAATTTGGCCCACTTCCCGGTTTCCGATTAAGTTGAAATTTTGCATGCATAAGTATACGAGTATATGTATTATGACGACATGGAGCTGATCTGATGCTAGAGCTGAAGGGTGGCCATAGGAACTCCGCAATAAAACGACACAGCCCCATCGAGTTTGAGCTCGTTTGATTCGTATTGACGAGAACTTTGATACTATATGGTAACCAGAGTCTGATGCTGGAACTGGAAGGTGGCCATAGGAACTCCGCAATCAAACAACGCAACCCCATCGAGTTTGGGCTCGTTTGATTCGTATTGATGAGTACTTTGGTCCTATATGGTAACCAGGGTCTGATGCTGGAGTTGGGAGGTGGCCATAGGAACTCCGCAATAAAACGACATAACCCCATCGAGTTTGGGCTCATTTGATTCGTATTGATGAGTACTTTGGTCCTATATGGTAACCAGGGTCTGATGCTAGAGCTGGAAGGTGGCCATAGGAACTCCGCAATAAAACCACACAACCCCATCGAGTTTGGGCTCGTTTGATTAGCATTCACGAGTACTTTGGTCCTATGTGGTAACCAGGGTCTGATGCTGGAGCTGGAAGGTAGCCAAAGGAACTCCGCCATTAAACGACAGAACCCCATCGAGTTTGGGCTCGTTTGATTCGTATTGATGAGTTCTTTGGTCCTATATGGTAACCAAGGTCTGATGCTGCAGCTGGAAGGAGGCCATAGGAACTCCGCAATAAAACGACAGAACCCCATAGAGTTTGGGCTCGTTTGATTCGTATTGACGAGTACTTTGGTCCTATATGGTAACCAGGGTCTGATGCTGGAGCTGGAAGGTGGCCATAGGAACTCCGCAATAAAACGACACAACCCCATCGAGTTTGGGCTCGTTTGATTCGCATTCACGAGTACTTTGGTCCTATGTGGTAGCCAGGGTCTGATGCTGGAGCTGGAAGGTAGCCAAAGGAACTCCGCAATAAAACGACACAACCCCATCGAGTTTGGGCTCGTTTGATTCGCATTCACGAGTACTTTGGTCCTATGTGGTAACCAGGGTCTGATGCTGGAGTTGGGAGGTGGCCATAGGAACTCCGCAATAAAACGACACAGCTCTATCGAGTTTGGGCTCGTTTGATTCGTATTGATGTGTTCTTTGGTCCTATATGGTAACCAGGGTCTGATGCTGGAGCTGGAAGATGGCCATATTAACTCCGCAATAAAGCAACGCAACCCCATCGAGTTTGGCCTCGTTTGATTTATCTTGATGAGTACTTTGATTCTAGCCTAGATAATATCCGTATGCAACCCCATCAATTTCTTTTGTGCGACCTTCCCCAATTTGTCAAAATATCAAATGAAAGAGCTTGAATTGTAGAATGAATTGTAGAATATAGTAGGTATATTATGAAAAATAATCAAATCCAAGATGGCCGCTGTTCCCGAACGTGTGTCACTGTCCTTTTGATACGTTTACTCTATTACTTTGTATTCCTATTTTGTATTATTTTTTGATAGATTTGATTATTGTTTTGTTTTATATTTTTTGACATTCCATTGCTTTTATAACATTGTATGGTTCGTAATTATATTAAAACCACAAAATACAATTCTGAGTTTGTTTTAACTTCATTCAGTTACAGCCGCCGTCATAAATTGACAGATTATTTTTATGTACAATCCCCACAATATGGGTATCAAATGAAAGTGCATGACTTGTAAAATACAGTAGGTACACCATGAAAAAAACTAAAAACCAAGTTGGCCGCTATCACAAAAGATTTATAAAAACAATCTTTTATTTTAATGCCCTAAAAAGAGGAAAATAAACATTAATTTATTTTTTCATTACAATCCAGCGAATGGCTACAATGCACTAAAAAGTGCGTTGAACACAAGAAAATATTCATTTCAATAAATATTGGTAATTCTAAGAAAAAATATTTGTTTTTATATATGTATAGGTAAATCTTGCGACAAGTTTTTATATTTTATAAAAAATGTATCATGTAATAAATTTAAGTTTATTTTCGTCTTATTAGGGCATTAAATAAAAGATTGTTTTTAAAAATCTTTTTACTATTATTTTAGGACCAAAGAACTCGTCAATACGAATCAAACGAGCCCAAACTCGATGGGGTTGTGTTGTTTTATTGCTGAGTTCCTATGGCCTCCTTCCAGCTGCAGCATCAGACCCTGGTTACCATATAGGACCAAAGTGCTCGTCAATACGAATCAAACGAGCCCAAACTCGATGGGGCTGTGTCGTTTTCTTGCGGAATTCCTATGGACACCTCCCAACTCCAGCATCAGACCCTGGTTACCATATAGGACTAAAGTACTCGTCAATACGAATCAAACGAGCCTAAACTCGATGGAGCTGTGTCGTTTTATTGCAGAGTTCCTATGGCCACCTCCCAATTCCAGCATCAGACCCTGGTTACCATATAGGATCAAAGTGCTCGTCAATACGTATCAAACGAGCCCAAACTCGATGGGGTTTTGTTGCTTAATTGCGGAGTTCCTATGGCCTCCTTCCAGCTGCAGCATCAGACCCTGGTTACCATAAAGGACCAAAGTGCTCGTCAATACGAATCAAACGAGCCCAAACTCGATGGGGTTGTGTTGCTTTATTGCGGAGTTCCTATGGCCACCTCCCAACTCCAGCATCAGACCCTTGTTACCATATAGGACCAAATTACTCGTCAATACGAATCAAACAAGCCCAAACTCGATGGGGTTGTGTCGTTTTATTGCGGAGTTCCTATGGCCATCTTGAACTCCAGCATCAGACCTTGGTTACCATAATGAATCAAAATACTCATACTCGTCAATGCGAATCAAACGAGCCTGAACTCGATGGGGTTGCGTCGTTTTATAACGGAGTTCCTATTGCCACCGTCCAGTTCCTTCATCAGATCAGCTCTATGTTATCATAATATTGCATTGTCTGTCACGCGATATACATATGCATGCAAAATTTCAGCCCAATCGGAAACCGGGAAGTGGTCAAATCTACATTATATACTTACAGTGCAAGCTAAATAAAAGCTTGTAAAAATAAAACTTGATAAACACATGCCTGTATTTACTATAGTTTAACACAGTAATAAACAACTATTAACATTTTCCAAAATAAACACCTACGGTATTTTGCTAGGCGGCCGCACCGATCGCTCGACCGAGTGCGCTTGTGTGCGTGAGCGACGCACACAAACGGAGACTAGAAGGACCGAAACCACTTTCCATATAAGGGGTTTTTGATTGGGTAATTTATAGACTTGTTTTCACAAACCCTATCAATACGGTAAGCATTTCATCGACTTACTGCACCGAAAGGCTAACCAAAATAATACAGTTAATTAGGGTAAGCACTTACCGCATCCGAAAACCCCATTGAGGCTAACCCTATCAATAGGGTTTTAACGCGCACAAGCAATTCAAGTTTTTACGTCAAATGCATTAGACTTATTGTTGCATAACCGTTTACGTGTGTAGTTCTCGACAGCCGCAAAATATCGCCCCATCAAATAATAAGGAATAATAAGTTATTCGCACTAAAGTAAATTTTCGTGTGACTCGTCAATCAGTTTACGTTAAGATGTCGCCAAGCTGCGCGCCAGTCGCGGTGCAGCTTGTTTGTTTTTACAAACTTGTATTTAGCCTGCACTGTATGTATGTGTATTTGTATGTATGTTTGTATGTTCGGGTCATTTTTTTTTATAAAATCATTTCCGTCCGGAACCAAATACACGAATAGACAGCTTTTGTTGCGTATTAAATGTTTGTGAATAGCAAAATTTGTGACAAAATTTGTAACTTTTTACAACAAAGTTCCACATAGTGTCAGTTACACTTGCCTTTTTATAAGTTTAAAGCGCATGTAAAAAAGACTCTAATGAGTAAAGGATAATAAAAAGTCAACGATTATTTAAATGATGCCAATGCCTGGTGTTTAATATGAAGTTATTATTTTATTCGTTATAATGTCAATAATCGTGTTGTTGTTATAGCTATTGATGTTAACAGATATTGTTGTCAGAAAAGAACTGACACTGATTTTGAATTATATAGACTAAGTTATCATATGTTTGGTAACAACATACCTAATTTTTTGTATTATGGTTAGTGTATAAGTCTATAACTTATTTTTTGACATTTTAAGTGTATGTAAGCATACCGATTGTATTTTTTTAACTTTCAATGACTATGTAACGAAACCAAAATTGTAAATGGCGATTTAAAAGAGATAAAAAAATTTGACCTTTCGAGTTTCTTGCCTGTTCTTCTCGAGAAGGCTCTCCCAATTTCCGAACAGGTGTAGATTCAACTTTTTTTTTCATTGCTACTTGTATTTGCAGAGTATATTCAGGATGTATGCACATACAAGGCTAAATATGTTTTCTTTAAATTGGAATGTTTTGCTTTGTTTTGACGTCAATAAGTGCCTGTAAAGGCCTAGGTTGAATAAAGATTTTTGAATTTGAATTAGTGCGTGTTGTCATTCTTAAGGACTTATTCGTCAACTGGCGAGTGCGAAACTCGCGAGCGCGCGCCAGTTGGCACCTTCCGATTTTTTTTTTTTGTCGTCAACTCGCGCGCTCATGTAAAGTACAGTCAAATAAAAAAAAGATTGAAACCAAAAACTATAAAAACTAGCTATTGCCCGCAGCTTTACCTGGGTTTGGAAGGTTGGTAACTGAGTCTTTGTGCTTTGTTTTCTGGGTTGGAATTGAATTTTAAGATATGTACAATCGTATTTGGTTTTCATTTTCGGACCAAAACGTTGCTCTGCCCAGATTAGCATGCTTAAGCGTGCTTTGGTTTTTATAATAAAAATTAAGCCTTTAATACTGCCGCCTGTAGAGAAAATATGGAAATAAAACAGTTAATATTTAACTATGGACGTAGGGTCTCTAAGGCCCCTTGTCTACAAATATAAGGACAAACATATTTTTATTTCCTTCTACTTTTAATCAATTTTTCTTTAAAAATGTTCAATATAATCAGCTGTGCAGCCAGCAGTGCGTCAGAAAATATCGATAAAGCAATTGTATTACGATTGCTTTTGTTAAATAGGTGTCATTTTTCTATTTTTTTACCTACGAGCTTTCTTTTATGTTTAATTTACTTATTAGAATCCATAATTGAGGAAAAAGTAGTTTTTCTTGTTAGATGAGACTTATTCCTATAATTATTATCACATAAGTTCTTTATTTCGTTATACTAAGTAAAATTTATTAACATTTTATTTAATTTGTATTCGTTTAGTTTGATTTGAACCTATTTATTACGATTAAGACATAAATTTTAGCCTAATATCTAAAAAAACGTGTAAACTGCGTAACGAAGAACAGGGGCCTCAGTGACCCCGTCCATAGAAGTGTAAGGAAAAAATGACGTCCAAAATTAAAGGCGAAACAGTGAAAAATATTTGAATGTGGAAGTTTTTAGTGATATTAATGTATTGTAGGGGTAAATTGATGATTTTACTTAGTTAAAATAAGTATTATACTTACGTCTTCTAATGTGAAACGTATACTTAACTTTAAAACTTAACAAAAACTAAAATTTTCACATAAAATATCGAGAAGAAATTGCACTCGTGTCAGCGATATCAATGGCGAGTGCTACCTGGCTAAATGCAATTGTTCAAAATCAAAATAAATCAAAATCATTTATTCATTCACAATAGAAAATGGTAGGTATAGTTGCAGATGGTCAGCTTTAAAAAGGTTCAACATTTTCTAGTTATACTACTTATACTACGATAACATGTGAATATGTGTTACAATTAAAGTTTAAAAACTAATACTAAAACTAATTATTACTTAAAAATTCTTTAACAAAAAAAAATACATAGCAACCATTAATATAACTCAACTTTAAATCTGTTAAATGTTAATTTTTTTCTGGTATTATACAGTGTGTCCCCGGATAAGGTGCACAAACGAAAATGGGTGAAACAAGACTACAATTGATCGATAAAAAAAAATTTTTTTAGAAAAAAAATTGTATTTAATATTTATTTTTATTTTTTTATTCTCTTTTTAAGACCTTTTGTGTTTGTAAAATTGTAACATTGTAACCACTGCCATAAGAATAACTAATAATACGAGTATAGAAGCGAAACTCCCGGCCGTCGAGCGCTCAAGGCCACGTTATTTACCTACCGTTTGGTTTCCGTTGAACGGAATCGCCAGTCAAGGCGCGCACCGTGTGTTTCAGGTACCTTGTGAATGTTTTCCTATTGATTACCCGATTAAGCTTTTTATAAGAATGCGTATTTACTACGCGCTGAAGTTTAATAACCGAAACTTCAAATCATCTACAAAAACGCCATCTTTTATAAATATCAGACATTTGTAAATATCGTATTTCTGTTGAATTGAAACCTTTTAAGTAAAAATGATTGAATACTTTAAAATAATTTTTATTATACCTACCCTAGATACAGATACAGTTTTATTCGTAATATTCATTACATGTCAAAGCTAATACAATATAATGTATCGAGTTTCTAAAGCTGTCAGAAGTGCAATTTTGAAACTCTGTAAGTAGGCATGGGATTTTTTTTGTCAAGTCGGGAATAATTTGAATTATGAGAAACTTTGGTACTGCTATATATATTTTTATCGACCTTTGTCACTGTTCCATATAAAATTTAAATACAATCAATACTTGATTAAAATTATGAAACAACAGATTTTTTTTCAAGTGAAAATGTTGGTCTGATAGTAAAAAGTGAGCTTAGGTTTTATCCATTAGTACATTCATAACTGCAGCTCTTGGACTATAAACGTAGGTACGATACCTAAATTACAAACCATTTTTGTACATCGAAATTCGAAACATTTTAATGATTTTGTTCTCGAAGTGTAGGGCTCAATTAATTAAGCTCAATTAATCAAAAATAGACAGGTTCTTATAACTACGGAATAAAAAAAACTAACAATATGCGTACTATTGCTAAAGATAGTCGCTCGCTCGCTACACTTGAAGTACAAAATTAATAAGACTCGGTGTATGCTCAGTTTCTCATTTAATGTAAAATATGGAGGTACCTATATAAAAAATATTGTAGTGGTAACCATACGTCCATGTGGTGACCCTAGCGGCGTCCGCAGACTACTGCGGGGCGTTACAGGGGGAAGGGCGCTGTAGGTATGCAAATAGCGGCATTTGGCGCACCCACAAAGGAGATTCGGTTCTATACTCGTATTATTAGTTATTCTTATGCCACTGCGTGGATTTTGTTCAAATAAAAACAATAATAATGCCAAAAGATTAACACGGTATGGTAAATAAAAACAAAGTCCATAAAAGCAGTCAATAGGGAGAAAAACATTTTTTTTTAACTAATTTTGAACATAAAAGTGTTAAATTTTGAGTAAATGTTTATTTTTACCAAATAATGCCCCCTATAACAAATTCTTTTTATTACCTCTTATTAATCCAGATCTTATAACCTTTCCAACAAAAAAAACAACATTCTGTCTCTAATACATGTAGCTACGAGGCTTTAATTGAGGGGCCTGCTAACGCGCCGTCCCCTGGCGCCCGCGCCGCTGCATTTTTGTCAACCGCTGAGGTATCTTTTCTTAAATTGGAATTTAGCTAAACACATTTAAGCATTTTTTAAACTTAAGCTAAGCTTTTTCATTGTAAAATTGATTAAAACAAGAAAAACAAATCACAATAAGTATTTATTACAAAAAATCTAAAAAAACATTTTTTATTAACTGCATTATTTGGTAAAAATAAACATTTACTCTAAATTTACTGGAGGGAGACTCTGTACCAGGGTCGTCTGCTTAGGTACCTCCGTCTTACCTATTTCTGCCGCAAACAGCAGTGCTTGCATTGCTGTGTTCCGGTTTGAAGGGTAAGATATGGCAGTGAAATTATTGGGTACTGTGACTTTACATCTTGTGTCACAAGTTGGCAACGTACACTGTGGTTCTTGTGGAGGTTGCAGTTTTGCTGCGAATCTCACAAGAGCCACATGTATTATAGGTGACTGTTACCACTTACCATCAGGTGGGCAGTTTGCTTGTTTGCCAACTTTATGCAATAAAAAAAATTAACACTTTTATGTTCAAAATTAGTGAAAAAAAAATGTTTTTCTTCCTATTGACTGCTTTAATGTACTTTTTTTTATTTACCATACAGTCCCCGTTTTCCATTTAAGCGTCACCATTTTGTCACGCTAACATCAAATGCTAACCACGTTTTGCGTTTCTTATAAGAAATGTTAAAATTTTTAACCGCGCTATGTTTCACAGAGGAAACCTAACCTAAAAATCAAGATATTGTTTAAATGGAACGCATTACGTCAACATACGATGCTAGCCCTGCTAGCGTCAAAAGCTAATGAAACGCGATGATGCTAAAAATGTTGAAAATGCTGCGAATCTGCGCTCAAATGGAACGCGCCTATAGTTAATCTTTTGGCATCATTATTGTTTTTATTTGAATAAAATCCACGCAGTGGTTACAATGTTACAATTTTACAAACACAAAAGGTCTTAAAAAGAGAATAAAAAAATCAACATTAAATACAATTTAATTTTAAAATTTTTCTTCTCTTTTTTATCGATAAATTGTAGTCTAGTTTCACCCATTTTCGTTTGTGCACCTTATCCGGGGACACACTGTATATAGAGATACACATTCAACAACAGTTAATTATGAATTTTGTAGAATTTGGTCGAACACCAGGGTCAAGTCTATTTATATATCTTGTATATTTATTTGGAAATAATTCTTTAGTACTTTTAAAGATACTTCTATTTTGTTTTACAAATTTTGCAATTTCAAATATACACGGTGTTTCATAATAACCAATAAATATTTTATCGTTATCTAAAACTAATTAATAAATAGTTTATCCCGTAATGTTATTCAACCCAAAATTTTCATGTATATCATAATATCATCATCATGTCTATGATTTACATGAAAATTTTGGGTTGAATGACATTACGGGTAAACACAATTAATTAATTAGTTTTAGATAACGATAAAATATTTATTGGTTATTATGAAACACCGTGTATAGGAAGGGGTAGTAAATTAAGTTTCTTAAAAAGTATTCATAGTGAAATTCACTCACATTGCTTAGTTTTATTGTTGATAATTATTAAGGAAATAAGCAGTTTTTTGTCATGTTGATTTATATATTTATCTCAAAACTATGTTTTGTTTTATTTTAAACTTACATCGTATAAAGTATCTTAAACATTAAAAAAGGTACCTACTTTAAATTTACTTAAACATTTTTGTAGCTGACTGTACATAAATATGTCAGATTCCACCATCGAGCGAGTTGACGACCAAAAAATTAGGTAAAATCGGAAGGTGCCAACTGGCGAGCGCTCGCGAGTTTTGCGACCAGTTGACGAATAAGTCTTCTTAAGTTATTAGGAATTTGCTGCGGTAACATAGGATTTCCCAGATCTCGAAATCGGCTGAACGCAGAAGTTTGAAAAAAAAAACGATAATAGACCTTAATTTCTTCAAATTAGTTCAAGCATTAGTTTTTGATTTGCTTGATGAATAACTATGTAATGGCAAATATTGCTATTCACAAACATTCAATACGCAACAAGAGCTGTCTATTCGTTATTTTAATGCCCTAAAAAGGAAAGGAAAAACATTAATTTATTACATGATACATTTTTTTATTAAAATATAAAAGCTTGCCGCAATATTTTTTTAATAAAACAAATATTTTTCTTAGAGTTACCAATATCAAGATCAACTTAAATAGGTATGTGTTGTATTATTCTTTATCTACAATCTCGCGACAAGATTTATAGCTGTATTATAGATTCCATGTTTATAATAATTTAACATAAAACTTGAAAACAGATATCAGCGTCAATCTAATAAATAAGAAAACACTGCCGTCCGCCGCCCTCACCGTCGGCGTCGGTCGAATCAATCAATGTTAGTAAAAATCGCGAAAATGTGCGGAAACAAGATAGGAGACAATAGGGTAACCTTATTAGTTGGTAAGCACTTAAAATTAAAGGGTAAGCTTATTCAAAAAAGTTTCCGCAAGGAAAGACTAACCTATCAATGGGGTAACCCTATCGTTCGGTAACCTTTTGATAGGGTTTCCCTAACAATCGGGTTAATCAAATAAAGGGGTTTTCCGGTCCTAGACAAATTTACCTAAACTAGCTCGGGCTCGCGCGGATGGTGGGCCCTTAAGAAAAAAAGGCTCAAACGATGATGGTTATTGACAAAGTACTTTTTTATAGAAAACGTTTTGCTTCCCACAAAATGGGCTCTGTGTGAAAATATTATTTAAATTTTTCCACATTTTTTACTCGTAAGTCAAAAATTACTGAACTAAAAAGACTAACGAAATATCTCAAAACAATTAAAATCTTCGTGAATGTAAATTATTTTCTTAATGATATTTATCACAAATTATTTTGTTAAGCACTGATAGCACAGATGAGAGACTATGTTAAATGAAAGAGTATACAATAACTGTGAAGTTATCTAAATGATACTGATATGCATCAGACACCACAAAGTATTTTTTTATAGAACAATTGGCACGAGATAACATGCGATCTACACCACGGTCGCAGTCGCACTGAGAACAAACGAGAATGTGATAGTGTTCTCTTTTCTCGCCCGAGAAACCCTTTGAAGCGGGCAAAAAACCGAAACCGATCGGAGAACAGGCGAGCCCGAGAACGAGAAGCTGAGAAACCCATCACATTCACGCTTCTCGGGTGTTCTCGGGGGTTCTCGGCGTGAGTCTGGAGGCGCCTTGAGATTGAGAGTGAGGCTCTTGCCGGTGGAAAAAAGACGAACGTACTTGTCAGAACACGTTTTTCGCCGCGGTGCCTGTGCGGTATCTTTTTGGTAAATGGTAGGTACCTACTGGATTAACGATTAACGGACTTAGGATAATTTAACGGAAGTTAACGAGTCCGTTAAGATTTTTTAAAGTTAACTTAAAAGTTAATCCGATAATAGAAATGTTAACTTCGTTAATTAACGATTAACGGATTAACGAGTTAATGCCCAGCTATGCCCCGTATGTCGCCGCACCGCGGGAAGTGCGGGAAACCGCTTGTTGGTGGACCTGGTAACGGGCGTAGCGATGGCTCGTGGGGTCTTCGGAGATAAGGTCCGACTGTGACTCCGAGCCCATGACCCATCGCTGATGACGGGAAACAGGAGGACGCTTTATTAGTGGGTATTCTCAACTGGGTGAGTCCCACACACCCCCGCGCTGAATACTGTCGTCCGGTGTAGGATAGTGCGTAAAAGCATTTTGACCTCCTTTATAAAAAAAGTGATGGATTCGTAAAGCATTCGTAATAAAAACAACGAGCGAGATGCGACCTCTGGATGTGGTTATCAGCAAAACAAAACTTTACCTACATGGTCATATTTTTTTGTTTTTATCCCGTGCATTATTCGATCTAATTAGTTTGTTGCTACATCATAAAAAATAGGTATATTTTGCAAAATTCGGTACAGAATCTTCGGTACAGATGCGCGAATCTGACCGGCAACGGTATTTAGAAGATTTTTAAGGGAATATGTAATTCCAACTAAAATAAACAAGCAGTACTTACATGTGATTAAATGCATAACGAACTTTTATTAATACCAACATACTGATTCCGAATTAAAATGCAAAAAATTGGATCGCAAGAAATATTAATACATATGTAGGTACATACCTATGTGATGTGATGATAGCTGACAGTAATTAGCAAGCATGCTGCTGAATTGTGGTTGCGGCGAGAAAAAAAATATTTACCTTGACAATTTACTGGCTACACGTTATACCGACGACAAACACAATAAGACATGACTTCTTTCCTGTAAAACTGTTTGATACTGTGTTTATCACCACATACAGTGGTAGAATGCTCGTTGCACGATTGAAGGCCAAAAAAACATGCGAAGCCATAGGAACGGAACAAATTTTGATTAGTCTTCACATAATCGCTTGAGATTAAAGTATGTACTTACATGAATATTGTGCAATATGAAAAAGAAAATTGTGTAATTTTACATGGTAACATAGTTTTCGAAACAAATTCAGATAGCTAATTTAACCATAGTATGTTACGTCTTAACTTAATTAATAATTCAATCTGTATAATAGAAATGAATTTTTATATATTTTTGACATTGCGTTTTGTTTAAAAAATGTTAAATAAAACGATAAGTCTCAAATGTAGTTTATTATTTGTAAAAATATGTATAAATTGGATTTACATATGTGAATAAGGTCCTAGGTTTTTTTTTATTCCAAATAAGTTGGCAAACAAGCAAGCTGCCCACCTGATGGTAACTGGTAACAGTCACCTACAAGACATGTGGCTCTTGTGAGATACGCAGTAAAACTGCAACCCCCACAAGAACCACAGTGTACGTTGCCAACTTGTGCTTGTGACATCAGATCTAAGGTCACGGTACCCAGTACTTTCACTGCCATATATCTTACCCTTCGAACCATTACACAGCAATGCAAGCACTGCTGCTTTGCGGCAGAAATAGGTAAGACGGATTTTTTTATATAGGAGTCTCTGCACTGGCCTTTCAATCGTGAGGTCCGGCATTCGATCCCGCCAATGCCAATGTACCAATGTGTTTTTCGTTTTCGAATTTCATATTATGTATTTTACATTTATCCGACGTTCCTTCGGTAAAGGAAAACATCGTGAGGTAACCAGCATACTTCTGCGAAGAAATTCAAAGGTGTATCCCAGATAGCATGCAAACTTGCCACACTTGAGGCAAGTTTGAATTAGTTTCCCATCAACAAGCTTGAATGATGTTTGTTTTTTCAATAACGCAAACGTATAATATTGCCCCAATCAACTAGTCGCTGTTTAAAGTTTGTTGGGGCAATATTGTATGTACATTGCAACAACATTGTATTGCAAAAAAAAACAAAAATCATGCAAGTTTGTCAATGGGAAACTAGAAAGTTTGATTCAAACTTGCAAGACGTGCCATTGCTATCTGGGATGTGAAGTCGACCAATCCGCACTGGCCACTCTAACTTAGGCCATAAGAATAACTAATAATACGAGTATAGAAGCGAATCTCCTTTGTGGGTGCGCCAAATGCCGCTATTTGCATACATACAGCGCCCTTCCCCCTGTAACGCCCCGCAGTAGTCTGCGGACGCCGCTAGGGTCACCACATGGACGTATGGTTACCACTACAATATTTTTTATATAGGTACCTCCATATTCTACATTAAATGAGAAACTGAGCATACACCAAGTCTTATTGATTTTGTACTTCAAGTGTAGCGAGCGAGCGACTATCTTTAGCAATAGTACGCACATTTTTAGTTTTTATGATTCCGTAGTTTCTTATAACTACGGACCTATTTTTGATTAATTGAGCTTAATCCCTACACTTCGAGAACAAAATCATTAAAATGTTTCGAATTTCGATGTACAAAAATGGTTTGTAATTTAGGTATCGTAAGTTATAAATGTACTAATGGTTAAATCCTAAGCTCACTTTTTACTATTAGACCAACATTTTCACTTGAAAAAAAATCTGTTGTTTCATAATTTTAATCAAGTATTGATTTTTTTTTTCTTTTTTTAAAAACGTCGCCCCACACTAGGATTTTCTCCTGTGTCGTGGGTGCAGTTACAAACATAGAATATCACACGCACATACGCCCAGACCGGAACAAATTTCTGTAGGCCATACAAAATATGTCCCATGCGGGAATCGAACCCGCGACCCGTTGCACAGTAGGCGATCACTCGACCTCTGCGCTAACCGTGTCGTCGAGTCGTCGTGTCGTCGATTGTATTAAAATTTTATATGGAACAGTAACAAAGGTCGATAAAAATATATATAGCAGTACCAAAGTTTCTCATAATTCAAATTATTCCCGACTTGACAAAAAAAAATCCCATACTTACAGAGTTTCAAAATTGCACTACAATGACAGCTTTAGAAACTCGATACATTATATTGTATTAGCTTTGACATGTAATGAATATTACGAATAAAACTGTATCTGTATCTAGGGTAGGTATAATAAAAATAATTTTAAAGTATTCAATCATTTTTATTTAAAAGGTTTCAATTCAACAGAAATATTTACAAATGTCTGATATTTATAAAAGATGGCGTTTTTGTAGATGATTTGAAGTTTCGGTTATTAAACTTCAGCGCGTAGTAAATACCCATTCTTATAAAAAGCTTAATCAGGTAATCAATAGGAAAACATTCACAAGGTACCTGAAACACACGGTGCGCGCCTTGACTAATGACTTGCGATTCCGTTCAACGGAAATCAAACGGTAGGTAAATAACGTGGCCTTGAGCGCTCGACGGCCGGGAGTTCCGCTACTTTAGTACTATTATCTATTCTGTGGTTTCGCTTCTATACTCGTATTATTAGTTATTCTTATGCTTAGGCCTCGTTTACGAAGACGCGGGGCGTTGCGCGGCGCGGCCCGCGGCGCTGCCCGCACAGAATTCAAACATATGGCGTTGTATGAGTGCGTTTACAGAGAAGCGATTTTACACGCCTTTGCTTGAAATGGCGCGATTTTTACGGCCGAGCCCGCGGATGGCACCGCCGCGTCTCACGCGGCGTTTATCGCGGCGGCGCACGCAGCGACAATTCTTGATGAAGCGATGCCCGCCGCGTGCTTCGCTACACGCTTGAGGACGCGCCGCGGGTGGCGCGACGGGCATCGCGGCGGGCAACGCGGCGGTCGCCGCCACGCTTTCCGTCTCGCTCTTACATAATGAACCACCCGGTTTAGCCAGGTATGGGGTATATATCCGAGTCCAATGGCATATCCTCGGAGCGGCCTTGTCAGCTTTTCAGTCCCTTGTTGAACCGTAAAGAGATTCCCCCTTCCCAAAAAAAGGGGTGGGAATGTTGACGCCTGGCAACATGGCTGTATGAGGTTTTTAGTTAAGTTTTATTGTAGTTAGTTACGTTTCGCTATAATAATTATAAAAAAAACCCTTATCACCTAATAAGGGGTCAGAAAGGTGAAATTGGCATTTTGTATGGGAAGAACATAAAGTCGATTTTTTAAAATATAATATATGTAGTTATTTCAATCAAAGTATACCACCATTGCTATCTATGCACTTTTGCCATCTCATAGGTAGTTCATCGATCCCTTTACTAAAAAAACCATTCGGACGGGAATCAATAAATTCTTTTGAAGGCGGTTTGGACTGCCCCATCGGAGTTGAATTTTTTCCCTTTCAAAAAGTTATCCGAATTTCGAAAAAAATGGTAATCTGTTGGAGCAAGGTCCGGAGAGTACGGTGGATGTCTTAGACATTCCAATTGAAGCTCCTCTAATTTGGTAGCCGTCTGTTGTGCAGTGTGTGGTCTAGCGTTATCATAAAGCAGCAGTGGCCTAGAGTGATTGACCAGCCTCGGTTGTTTAGCAGCTAGCTTTTCCATCATGGTTTGCAGTTGCTGACAATAGACATCTGCCGTAATCGTCTGGCGAGATTTAAGCGACACCAGCACTAATCCACCAAACGCTCACAAGTAACTTTTTTGGAGTCAATTTTCGCTTGGGGCATGGTTTGGCTGGTTCGGCAGGGTTCAGCCATTGCGGTGAGCGCTTCCGATTATCGTACAGGACCCACTTTTCATCACAAGTAATGATTCGATTTAAAATCCCTTCATTATTGTGCCGATTGAGTAATGCAACGCAGCTATCAACGCGCGTTTGTTGAGTGAGGTTCAAGCTTTCAAGCTTTTTCACCTTCCCAATTTGCTTTAAGTGGATTAAAACAGCTTTATCACTAACACCGCAGCCTGCAGCTAACTCGGACGTGGTTTGCGATGGATCCGCTTCCACAATAGCCTTCAATTCTTCATTATCAACTTTGGTCTCCGGCCGTCCACGGGGCTGGTTCTGCAGGTCGAAATTTCCAGAACGAAAACGTTGGAACCAAAAACGCACTGTGTTTTCTTTCGCGGCACCGTCGCCAATTCGCACTACACATCATTAATCCTTCGAGCCGTTTCTGCAGCACTGGTGCCACGGTGGAACTCGTACTCGTAAATAACGCGATATTTCAAGTTTTCCATTTTGTAAACTGAGTGACGCAAAGAAAAAAAAAACAATTGAGGAAAAAACAAGTGAATTATAATTTTCGAAACACAAATACATGAGTAAATAGCTGTATAAATTTAGGAATTTGGAATTCCTAACCATAGAGGAGATAATTGAGATCAAAGTGGCCAGTACAGCAAAACGCCAATTTCATTATGTAAGGACCTAATATTAGATAAATAGCTGTGTATTAAGTTTTATAGTTAAGTTTTATTGTAGTAAGTTACGTTTCGCTATAATTAATGATTAAACGAACTTACCTGTACGTGAAGTTCAATCATAATTATACGAAGGCTTCGTCCGAAGGGATTAGCAAATAATACTTGTAGTAACGCCTAGTGATACGCCAGTCACGCACTTTATTTGAGGGTATAAATAAAATTTAAAATGAGTCTCACGTCAACAAGGTGGGCGACCTATCCGCTCGCTTCATTTAGTTTAGAGTAGCCGCATCCGGAATATTTCACACAAAAAAGGGGACTTGTAGTTGGGAGGGAGGGTTGCTAATCCCTTCGGACGAAGCCTTCGTATAATTATGATTGAACTTCACGTACAGGTAAGTTCGTTTAATCATTAATTATACTCGGCTTCGTCCTCGGGATTAGCAAATAATACTTGTAGACTTTTAGAGATAATAGTGTGAAATATTTTGTTTATTCCTGAATTTTCATTAATTTATGTTAATAAGAATAAACATCAATCATCACTTGAATTACTCGTATTATTAACAATTGTTCTGGCAAAATAATTATTTCCATTAGTATTAACATTACTTATGGTTCTATTATAGAATCGATAGAATGTGCTTGAAGAGCCGCTCCATCCAGCGGATCGTCTTATTTGATCTAGGCCGACACCTAGGTGATGAGCCGCGGATGTAGCGGCGTGCTGTGCGCGGTAAATATGTTTAGATCAAAAACGCTATCGCGCAGTGTGTTCTTTATTCACTGACTTAAGGTTTGGGAACCGACAGCATTATAAGTCGCCCTACACTAGGATTTTCTCCTGTGTCGTGGGTGCAGTTACAAACATAGAATATCACATGCACATACGCCCAGACCGGAACAAATTTCTGTAGGCCATAAAACATTTGTCCCGTACGGGAATCGAACCCGCGACCCGTTGCGCAGTAGGTGATCACTCGACCTTTGCGCTAAACGTGTCGTCGATTCTATGTCAGGATGTACCCGCCTTGATTCGGCATCTGCCGTTATATTATCTGATGAGCTAATGTAATAAGCCATAACATACAAATTGCGACATTCACACCACTACTGCCATAGTTGACGAGTGATGTCAGTGAAGTGGGGGAACTGAATACCCCCCATTGTATTGATGTAAGAGATTACTGTAGTGTTGTCGATGCGGAGAAATTTGACAACTACTTATATTTTTGGCAAACACTTTTAATCTTAGAAAAGCAGCTTGAATTTCTAGGTAGTTAATGTGTTGTGTTCTCTCCTGAATGCTCCACAACCCGCTAACCTTCTCTTTGCCACGTACAGCCCCGTATTTGAGGCGTCTGAGAAAATTTCCAGATCATGTGTATCATGTTTGATTTTACAAAACGGTATTTGTATTGCGTCTTCCTAGGGATATTTATAAATTTATCATAATTATCATTAATGATGATTTTAAGTTTAATTACTTAATGCGCTCGAATATTTTAGTATAAGGCTAGTGTATTCTACAGCCGGGCAAACTGAGACTAGTAATTCGACTATTTGTGCGAATTGACGTATTCAACATCTTTTAAGAGTTAACCATTTTTTTTTTTTCAATTTCTGATTTGTGATCTGGAAATTTTTAGTCTAGATTAGAACGAAACCTTAAAAATGTACATATATTACTAGGTATCATTAAACTTTTGGCCTCGTTAATTAAAATCAAAGAGAGGTAATTAATTTTTTGGTTTGTATATTTGGCCAATAATTATCTAAATAATTAGTTGATTTTAGGTCCGCAGAACCGAGTAATCGGACAATTGGTTTTATTGCCTTGATGGTGCAGTACTCAAGCCAAATAGTTCTTGTTCAATTTGAAATCTTAAATATTTTCTTGAATTAGGGTCAATACTTATTAAATAAAAGGCATCTTTTAAATCTATTTTTGTCATGAAACAATTTTTTGTTTATGTAAATTTTAGCACTGAGCGCAAATTTTCAATTTTTAAATGATCTGCTTTTATAAATTTATTAGTTTTTTTTTTTAATTCAGGATGAAACCATGTTTACCATTTGGCTTAGGTACCAGAATATACTTGATAAAAATTGCCCTTCAGTTTAATCATTCCTGGAGGTTCTAGGCGTCGGTGCAGGCGCCTTTTTTTTTTTTTGTTTGTGGTTTATGCAATGAAGTTTTTAACTCTGCACCCTATTTATTTATCGCCTTTGCAGTCTTAATAATTTCTGACAGGTTTTCGCCTAATGAATGAATAAAAATTGGTTAAGTATTTTAAAGCTGGTCTTTCATGTCCATTTTAAGGGAAGACAGAATAAAATTCCGTCGTATGACTGAATCCGGTACTGCAAGTCACAGAGAATACGTTCTGTGTCCATCAACATTTTTATTAATTCTGAGTCACTGTTATTTTTCGAGGTCAGCGAATTAATAGCTTGGTTCAAGCATGAAATAGCCGTAGAAACTTGTTTTTGCCTAATTTCGATATTTTTATAACGTTTAGCGTTTATATCGGAGATAGCCACCTTAATTTCGGCATTCAGTACCTACGGGAGCATTAATTAGTTTGCAGTTACTCGGCGAAAGGTATTTCACATTAATGTGTGTTCCAACTTAACTGCAAAGTCTTTGTGAATGTCGGCTCCAAAAGTATTCGAAATAGTTGGATCCTCGCCCAATATTTCAAGTATTGTGGTGTTTAGCATCGCATTAGCTGACCCAGGCTCGTCGGTATCCGTCACTTGCTCAGGCGCGCCGGCGGCGGCGGTGGTGGCGGTGGTGGCGACCTCCACAAGATAGTCCATAAGAAGATATAAACGGCGGGCTCGCACAGAGCGTAGCCACTTCGGCGGGTTCTGGGTCGAGGTCGATCTGCATCTCCGAACGTGGCTCAGAACCAATAATCCCATCGAGCAGTAGGCCAATTATAAATCTTTCATCGTATGACATGGCATAATAAATCATGAAATGCTTCATTTCGTATTACCGATCTCCAATGATATCATTACTATGGCATAATTTCGATGATGTCAATATCATATAACGAACGAATGATCAAAAATCTGACCGAAAATCATAATTTTCGCTTTGCACTATGATATCATATGATATTATTTGAAAATCGTGAGATCGTAATAGGCCTGCAGGTTTAAAACGTTGTTATTACGTTCTTGTTCTGAAAACCACCGATATCTCTATTAGTCATGAAACAGACCAAAGTACTGTTCGCGAGACTAATTTATAGGGTAGTACAGCTCCAAAGAGAAGTACGCAAACCCCAGATATGTAACCATTGTCACTATGAATACACCGATATCTCCATTAGTCATGAAACAGACCAAAGTACTGTTCGCGAGACTAATTTATAGGGTAGTACAGCTCCAAAGAGAAGTACGCAAACCCGGAGAGGTTACCATTACCATAAGGTAGTACAGCTCCAAAGAGAAGTACGCAAACCAGGATAGGTAACCATTACCACTATGTATATACTGTATTTATTCTTCTTAGAGATATAGTGTCATAAAAATTCATACAAAAGGGGTATAAAAAAGCCCACTGAAATAATTCTTATTTAACAGTTTTCGTAAAACTATTTCATTGGATTATAAAACTTCATTTCAGAGGAAACCAGTAAAAAATAAAAACGTAACAAATTTACCATTAAAGGTATAATTCGTCATTAACTAATTAAGTTTCTCTAGTACTTATGAGAATATAACAAGATGGCTGACTTATCATACTTCTACCCGTTATCAAACGAGCATTGTACGGCCAGCAAATAGAAAATGGCATTTTCGGCCATAGTCACTAATAAATGCACTTATTCACATAATGACTAACCTTGAGACTCCGAGCGGGAACGCCTGTCGAGCAAGCTGGAACGACTCCGTGTACGGCATCTTCGTAACACTTCGAGTTTTTTAAACTTACACAACAGATTTGACAATCCTCCTCACTTTTCCGCTTAGGCATTATAAATAAGTACTACCTCACTTAAAGTAAAAACTTTTAAGACGTGAGAGTGTGATCGTGGCGAGCACTAAAAAGCGAATGAAGCGAGCGGATAGGTCGCCCACCTTGTTGACGTGAGACTCATTTTAAATTTTATTTATACCCTCAAATAAAGTGCGTGACTGGCGTATCACTAGGCGTTACTACAAGTATTATTTGCTAATCCCGAGGACGAAGCCGAGTATAATAATTGTGAAAAGAAACCCTTATCACCTATTTATAATGATTGCTTAATCGTTTTTTTGATATAAAATTACATTTATACTGAAAAACATATTATGTTATAAGTGGAATGTTAAAACGCCTATAGCTTATTCAAATATCAATTAATTAAGCTGGAACTTTTGCTCGTAATTCCTTTCCCATATAACAAACTTTCCTTAGTCCTAGTTCTGCCTGGAAGAGATTGCTTTTTAGCAATAAGGCCGCCTATTTGTGCTAGCCTGTTATTTTTTGTAAAATATTTCATACATTTTTGTTCCTTTTTCATATGTTTTTTTGCCATCAGAATTAAAATATTCGATTTTAAAAGAAACTGCTTTTTATGTTAGGACATGATCCCGCCATAACGCCATTTTAATATTCAGTGCCGGATTTTGTCTAAGCTAAGCAGGTAAAATTATAATATTTGGTATCAAATAGTACTTCCAAATGAGTACTAGAGTCTGACACACGAAACATCAACCTGACATTTTTTCAAGTAGCAACACTGATACAATGTCCCCATGTAGTTTAGTTCAACATGGTGATTTTGATACTTTGTAATAAACAATTTCATAATATTTTTTTCTTAATTTCTGTCGAAATATTACAGATATTAAGTAATTTTAACATTCATGAAATCAAAATACAGAGATTTCTTATAAAAGGTTCATTGTTGGAAGTTCATTGAAACTAAACATTACCTAATACTTATTTAATTTTAAAAAAGTATAAACTCCTTTTTTTCCTACTATATTCAAGGAAAAAAAGACAAACCTTTCACAAATTTAACATTCTAAATTACTACATAAATAAAAAAAAATGACGGGTTGCACTCCGGGAGTGCCGGCAGAAGTGAAAACTTAAGTATTAACGTTGTGCGTTTTGGATATTTTGAATTGGTTATGGAATAATTTTGCACGAATTGCTTTAATTATCAGAATAAAAGTACTATCTTTTATGTGGTAGAATACAATATTTATTTATTGCGCTATCGTACACAAACATGACAATTTATATTACATTAAAAAGTTTATCCCTCAGAAAAATCAACTTCCTGTTGTAACGTTGTGCGTACATAATTATATAACTAGTAATAATGAATCAAAATATTTACAATTAAATTAAAAATATGATCAAAACAGACATTAATATACTACTTAAAAACGTAATTTTATAACAAATAAATAATATTTAATTTATACTAACTTACCTAATTAATATTTACAACAAAATTAAATAAAAGCACAATTTAGATTTTTCCTAACAAAGTAAATAAATTGATTAAAACTGTCTCAAGTGACGTGTGACTTCCAGTACTTTTGCCAGCCGCTATTGTTCTCGACCGGCTTACGTGGACCCCTCACCGCACCTCGACAGTTCCTGCGGCCATTTCAATTTTAATTGGTCTTACGAATTTTCGATCAGGGTCACGTGTCCTGACGGTCACGTGTCCTGACGCGAGTTTAACATTTTTTACCCATTACAAAAAAAGTGTACAACGCCGCTAAAGAAGTTCTCACTTCAAAAATATTAGAATATTTCAAGTATGAAAATGTATTTTACCTTCTGTAGACAGTATTACCAGAGCTAGAATTTTTGAATTTGCCGCTTTTTTCCAAGCTCATGTTTCGTGTGTCAGACTCTAAATGTACATTTGTCTGACGCTCCTACGGTGAAGGAAAACATCGTGAGGCAACCTGCATACATCTGCGAAGAAATTCAATGGTGTATGTGAAGTCGACCAATCCGCTTTGGGTCAGCGTGGTTGACTAAGGCCTAATCACCCTTACATAGGGTAGGCTCGAGCCCCTCGGTGGGGACGTATATGAGCTGTGATAATGAGTACTAAATTGCAGTGGGTTTTTAAAAACAGGAAGTAATCCCGCCATATCTTGACGTTTATCGCACAACCGTCTCAAACACGAATCGAATACGTATAAGTGCGCAAGCGCCCTAAGTGCGCAAGCTCCCTTAGAGTTTAGTGGTCTCCCGTCTTCTAGTACTCGGTCGCTTTTCATCCTTTACCTACGACCTATTTTAAGATCTACCAAATATTCGCAAAAAATTTCATAAAAATCGGTCAAGCCGTTTCGGAGGAGCTCGATAACAAACACTGTGGCACGAGATTATTATATTTTAGATAAGTTTCTTATTATAATATAATATTGATTACATTTAAAGTTAATACGTTTCAAAAATATTTATTATATCATCCCCATCATGAATTCTATTTTCGCTACACTGCTCATTACAGCGATAAACGCATTCGGCAATGCAATTATCTACCCTGCTTACATGTGTCACAACAAAACCAAACGTACCTATTTCTTATTTATATGTATAGTTGTGCCGAAAGAAGTTACATTTCGCACGAAGCCTTCCCATCGCGCAGTATTACAGCCCATTCGAGTACGTTATGGATTCTCGTATGTGGATTTTCGTTCTTCACTGTAAAGACAAGATAAACTTACTCAATGAGAACTCCACAGTCCCCTTGTAACCATGATCGCTCAAAACAATATTGTTACCAACTCCAAGAATATGCTATTGCCGACACTGCTGTTACCGACTCTGAGACTGATGTTATCGACTCGGAGACTATGCTATCATGGCTAAAGTAGTGGACAAGACTCTTGGACGAGCCGCACCGACACCGTGAACTCTCTTTTCGTTTCTCTGCGGCGGCGAGTATTCGGTTATTACAGAATTATCGCGCAGAGTTATCGCGACAAAAATAGCAGTATTATATTACTGCTATTTTTGTCTTCTTTATTTTGATCGGTAATTAAATAATTGTGTGGGCAGTGTGACCACTTGCTTCTTTTTAAAAAATTAACCCAGCTTCTGATATTTAAGAATATTATAAAACCACACCGAGAGCGAGATGGCAGTAAACGCAGCAAGAGTAGTGTCTATGGTTCAACATTGTTTTAACCTTGCACTTGCTATAATTGATCATGGTAAGACCCCTGTACAGTAAGCTCCCATTCAACCTTAACATTTACACTACGAAAACCGACACTATACGACATAAGAACGGTGCAAAGGTCAAACAATATAGCTTGACAAGCTTACTGTTCATTCTAAGAACAGTCACTATGGTGATTAGGCCTAAAAATCATCAACATCACTTCAACCCATGTTTTTTTTATGGGATGGGGGCAAACGAGCAAACGTATCACCTGATGGTAAGTGATTGCCATCGCCCATGGACACCCGCAACCCCAGAGGAGTTACAAGTGCGTTGCCGGCCTTTGAGGTAGGAATACGTTGTACGTCCCATTGCTGGGCGCGGCCCCTTGATCGTGTAACAAAAATCAATTGTGATTGCTCTTCATTTTTAACCGACTTCAAAAAAAGAGGAGGTTATCAATTCGATGCGTATGTTATTTTTTGTGTATGTTACGCGATTACGCCGCCAATTGTCGACCGATTTCCTGGGATCCCATCATCAGATCCCGACTTTCGTGACAATGGGACCACTTCAGGAGTACGCTCTATTGAATACAATAAGAATTTTGAAAATCAGACCACGACTGGCAGAGTAATCGCGTAACACACACACAAAAAAAGAGACACACGAGACGAATTAAGAACCTCCTCCTTTTTGAAGTCGGTATATTGACCAATAGCATCACCTCCATTCTCTGCAATGTATGGGATATTTCTATTGTACACAATGTCTGATCTTATTTATTTAACACATAAATCAGCTCCCTTATTATGTAACTTATAAAATTTATTTAGGTGAAAGAAATGTTATTTTAGATACCAAAACTATGCATTCCACTTTTCTATTAAATGTATCGTACATTAGGCTCATATCCAACATCAGGTACTTCTGTTATAGGGACAAGAGTTTGTGTCACAACATACTATTCTGTTCGGAGATCTCAAATTATTTATGACAATGGTAATTTAGGTGTCGAACAAATTTGTTTTGAATTGTCTCAAGCCATCTTTAATATACAATATATTGTGATGACTATATAGGATTGGCGTATTCCAAAATACTTCTTACATATGCGAAGTAAACAATTTTTATCACAGAAAGATCAGAGAATGGTTTACAAGCACGAAAGGCAAAGCTAGTAGTATAGGGATCTTCTAGTGTATGTCACGTACTACTGGGGTGAAGCCATCGGGAAACACGGCGAGGGGCTGGCCGTGTCGCTGGACATCTCGAAGGGCTTTGACAGGCTTTCGACAAGCTTCCAGCGTACGAGAACCCAGCTGGTTTTTGTTGTTGGATAAGTGACTTCCGCAGAGAGCGGTCAATTAGAGTAGTTATTGACGGATGCTCCTCTGACCTCATGGCAATTAATGCCGGGGTTCCTCAGGGGTCTGTCCTCTCTGCGATTCTTTTCCTTCTGCACATTAATGACCTGCTGATCCCAGACATTGTTGGGTATGCGGATGACAGCAGTAGCAGTCGTGAAGAGGTATTTGTCCGAGACTAGGACCAGCAGGGTTGAAGTTCGCCTGTCTAGAGAGGACATGGTGAAACGTATGAACTGGAACCCCTGTATTCCTTTTATTATTTTTGAGCAACAAATTTGGCAAGCAAGCACGCTTCCGATCTGATGGTAAGTGGCTACAGTCGCTTAGTCGCATAGTACATGTGGTTCAAATCTACAGCCCCTTTTTTTACGTTGGGAAATGCGTTATGCATACCTCACGTTTAGGAAAGAGCGAGGTTATGTCGGACTCTCCGCGGCCACTGGGGGCAGAGTGCCATCAAGAGATCGCGGCCAACCGACTAAAACCCAACGATACCCGTCACATAAGCCCTGGATGAGGAGGACACGCCGGGGAGGGACGTGTCGCCACCAGATAAGGTCATGGGAACCCTTTTGGACACTTCCATGCTCGCCTATGGCAACTTGGCAAGCCCCACTTATCTCCCCTAAATAGAGAGACCGACGCTCCTTGGCATTTGCAGCATCGACGACTGACAGTGACCTGTGCAATGCAGGACTCAAGCTTCCCAGGTCCTGGTCACCGTCAGGAGGGAGTAGGCAGATAAATTGCCGTCTTCTTCGTCCTACCCTCCTGCGACGGCATGGATCTGCCTGTGGGTCATCATCCCTGGAGCGCTCTGCCACCTCTTTCTGTGTCATGACTTCGACACATAAAGAGTTCGTCGCGTTCCAGGCTTCCTCACTCTTGACCATCCTCGAGATCAAGGACGGGAGAGATTGACTACTTAAGAGATTACTACCCAGTAATACTCTTCGTATTACTGCATGTCTTACTCTTCAAACTGGAGCACAGCAATACAAGCACCGCAGCTTAGCAGCAGAAACAGGTAAGATAGAGGTACCAATGCAGACGACTTTGGTACATAGTCTCCCTCTGGTAACATTCATGTCCATTTCAAAAGGCAATAATTATGTCAAAGTCACCACAGCAATTGAAGTTTTTCTAGAATATTAAGTTTTACGATTTCTAGGTGGACCGACGATCTGGTGAAGGTCGCGGGAAGCCGCTGGATGCGGGAGGCGCAGGACCGATCTGTTCGGAGATCCCTGGGGGAGGCCTATGTCCAGCAGTGGGCGTCTCTTGGCTGAAATGATGATGATGATGATGATGACGATTTCTAGCTTACCTTGCGCCCTCGTAAACTCTTTCGTGGGGAGATCAAACGGCTTCCATTTTGGGCGACCAAGGCGAAAGTGAGTAGTCGATGGAATGCCTTTGTGAGCTTCCTGTTGGAATAGTTTACTAATTAGACTTTACGAGTATTACGAAATAGCGTCTAATGTTTCCTTAAAATTTTGATTGAATCGAAATTGTTAGTGTTAGAATCCTGAGCGTCGCGAGTCATTCATGGCCCTCAGTATAAATTCCTTTAATTCAAGAGTTGCATACTATACTTTATACCATGACAACGAGAAAAAGAAAGTTTTAAGCGAAAATATAGACATTTAATACCTATCGAGTATTTTTTGTGCAAGTAGGTTGTACAGCATTGAGATGTAGGTCGAATATGTCGGTGTGTTCTAAATTCAAACACCAAAATAGTGATTAAAAGTGCTTTTTAGGGTAGCCAAATGGCAAAAAACGGAACCCTTATAGATTCGTCATGTCTGTCTGTCGGTCTGTCTGTCCGTTCGTATGTCACAGCCACTTTTCTCCGAAACTATAAGAACTACACTGTTGAAACTTGGTAAGTAGATGTATTCTGTGAACCTGATTAAGATTTTCACACAAAAATAGAAAAAAAAGCAATAAATTTTGGGGTTCACCATACATAGAACTGAAACCCAAAAAAAATTACTTTTGTAGATAAACAAGTAAATTAAATAATTTGATGTGAATAATTTTATACATTACAATTTTTAAAGTAAATACGAGTACTTAGGTACTTAAAAGTACTCTTTTAACTCTTTTAAGTTACTACACACAAGTAAATATCGCGACAAGCTTTTATGTCATATAAATTGTGTCAAATGTGAAATGACGTTATAAGTAAAAGTTTTAGTGTAAAAGTTTATTACTTAATTCTTTTTAGCGCATTTAAATAAAAGCTTGTTTTTAAAAAGGTTTTTTTACATTTTTCTGCTTTCTTTTATTTTTATCTTTTACTTAGTTTTACTTGGTGTAAACTTCATTCTATCTAGTACATGTTGATTTTTCATTGTGGGGTAACTAAACTTCCATACAACATTTCATCCCCCTTTCAACCCCTTACAACCCTTTTTCGCATCAAAAAGTAGCCTATGTTCTTTCTTAGGCTGTAGAAGTCTAGACTATCTGTGTACCAAATTTCATTTAAATCGGTTCAGTAGTTTTGGCGTGAAAGCGCGACAGACAGACAGACAGTTACTTTCGCGTTTATAATATTAAGTATGGATTACAATCAAGGTATCTATCCCTAAAATATAATATGTGTTTACGACACTTAAACGACAAACGTTAGACCAGAACAGCAGTTTTTATACACAGGGACTTAACGCCAATGAGAAATCACTAGGTTGCTGTTGTCGTGTGTCTAGAACATGGCCATAGTCGTTCAATAAAGCCGTCTCTCCGCACCTTATCAGCCGCCCAATCTGATGTATACTTGCCTGCTTCCAAATATTTTCCCTTATTATCATCGGATCTTGCCTGTCCGACCGCGCAGCCTTCGGATTGTAGTCATGTGGATGATGCAGCATGTCGTAGGCGCCAAGAGGTTCTTTTTGTGGCACCCATTTCGTATTAAAATATGTCTCTTTTGAAACTGGTATCACCATTTGTGTCCTCAATCGATCCTCAGTTACGTAAGACATAACGATTAATAAGTAGTAAAAATTAACAAAGAATTTTGTGAATTCTGTTTTGTCTTGTAGACGGATTGTTTTTCTACATTTTGGGGCCAATCTTAGATAAAGAATGAATAGATAGGACGTGACCGTATACCCGTAAGGGACAGACATAGATGACGTCATACCTGCCTAAAGTAGATGGGTATACCAGTGTTGCTTTAAGTTTTACCCTACTTTATGTTTATAGTGGTAAAAAGGTTGGTTGATCTACGTATTTTTATTGAGACATTTTAATGAGCGCCCTTCGCTCAACAATATGTTTCAAAAAATAAAAGTGGGAGGAATTATTTACACTTTTAAATAAAACTACACTTTTCGGATTTACTCGAGTATATTTAGTTTTAAAACATTTTACTTAATTATTTAAGCTATTATGTAAACATCTTTACAAATATAAGAAAAAATATTAGGAATCATCATCAGCCCACACGCGTCCACTGCTGGACATAGGCCTCTCCAAGTGCTCGCCACTGAGTACGATCCGCGACCACTCACTTCCAGCTTTTGCCAGCTAGGTACCTTGCGAAGATCGACGCTTGATTAAGAATACAGCGGGCAATATCATTGTTTTTTCTTTATCTCTGCAATTTATTTAAAATCCAATATTTATACATTTACTAAATATATGACGACACGTTTAGCGCAGAGGTCGAGTGCTCACCTACTGCGCAACGGGTCGCGGGTTCGATTCCCGTACGGGACAAATGTTTTGTATGGCCTACAGAAATTTGTTCCGGTCTGGGCGTATGTGCATGTGATATTCTATGTTTGTAACTGCACCCACGACACAGGAGAAAATCCTAGTGTGGGGCGACGTTTTAAAAAAAAAAGAAAAAAAAAATATGTGAAGATTTAGAAAATGTATAAATATAAAATTTTAAATAAACATTTTCTAAAATTAGATTTCAATAACTCCGTTATTGTCATCGAATACAGCGTATTAGCAATGAATTCGCGTATTTAAATATTTTTTACAAATACATTTCATCAAAAGCGGGTAGTGATTATGCGTAAACTCTTCAGTAAAAAATTTTTTTTAACAATTTTTCTAAGCATTGGTGCAAAAGGGAATGTATGTACTTAATAATATTTTCAGAAAATCTCTATTGGTTTCTCCTACAGTATCTAAAATGTCCAACCGCTCATTTTGCATCATTAACTTACACTTCAAATCACTTAACACATTTTCAAGTTTGGCTACTTTTTTTCCCAATCGTCTAAGCGATTCACGCACTGCCCGTAGTTTTTTACTTGATGTCCTCGATGATTGTTTCAAACGCAGCATTTGAAGCCGCATTTTTCTCTTTCGGGGCGTATTCAAATTTGAACCGAAACCCAACAACGATGCGTCCTGAAACAATATGTATACAGGTTAAAAATAAAAGCAGGTGCTAATTTTACAACATTAAAAATAATAATTAAGAAATTTGTAAACTGTATCTGTACTAATGGTCAGACTTGTTATGTAAATAGGAAATGTCCAAAATCAAACCATTAATAATATTTTTGGCCATTTCAAAATAGTAGAAAAGAATTTGGTACCTACCCATGTTAACATACTCTTATAAAAAATTTGGTGTCATTAATCCAAAACTGTAAAATTAATTTTAAAATCACTTATACAAATAGTTGGGTCTGTGAAAAATAAATATAGGTTTCGGCTTGATAGGGTATTTACTTTGTAGATATAATATGTATAAGTTACTGACCTGTAAAAAAAGTTAGGAATAGCACCACTCCCAAGAAAAGTGCCTTTTTTGTTTTTCTGAATCCACTGTTGTTCAAAATGCTTAGAACACATTCGGGTATGCTTGGTTGGCTGCCAATTCAATCGACCAGTAGCTTTAACCCAACTGTTTCGAGTAATTATCTCCGAAGGAAATCTGTTAAATACAGACAAACAAGCAAATAGAAGAATTACCTTTGTTATCTAAAATGCTCAAAATTTTATACTTAAATGTCAATATTAATGTAACACAGAAACTAATATGTGAGTTCCCTTTAACGTAACAAATTACCTACGAATCAAGGAAAAATTGTCGTAGCGACTGGTATCATTATAACCCGGCAAAATGTTATACGCGTTGGTTGTATAGGTGACCTTATTGAATGGCGACATTCTTAACTTATTAGGTTAATAGTAACCTTATAATTAGTTTGAAATTTCATGTTTAATCCCATAATATGATTGAGAACCATAGTAGAAGGATAAAATATTGCAATATAACTTGTATTTATAATTTAAAAAATAGTTTTGGCGCTTAATATTGACACAATTTAGGTCTTACCTGTAAAGGTTATATTTTCCTGTTTTCTAGCACTATAACTATTACAACCTAAAGCGGAGCAGTGCACCAAGATTTAAATGTTCAAATAGTTCACAATTACACTAATTAAACTGTTAAATAATTGCACAGTGAGCTATACTTCACACAACAAATTTCATCCACGTATTTGTTTAGCACCAGACGCTGGTGATAAACAATCCCCACTACCAGTTTCACCTATATACGGTGACAAAGACAAAAAAAAATGATGCCGTCTTCTTCTTTCCTTTGGCAATGTGTATAAGTTTATCTCTTTTCCTCATGTTTGACGGCTTTTATAGCCCATCTATTCCATTCTATATCTATGGGGCCAATCAATGGTAAGTCCATCATTTTGGGGTGTAGATGTGTCATCTGGTGTCATAAATAACTCAGAAGAATAATTATTGTTGATACTAACCTCATGCTTACAAACCATATAATCTGTAACATTTCGTTTTTTTTCAATAATATTTTACTTCACTTCTTCTTCTTTAATATAATATGGCAATCAGTCGTAAACACCTCAAACACAACCATTACTGCCAAAGTCCAAAGTCAAGTTTTGGATAAAACTACAGACGTAGGCGTCGTCCTAATAGAACGCGAATGCGCGATCATCGTAAGTTCGCGTGAATTTTACTCGTACTCACGAACGCGCGATCAAACATATTGAACTCGAATAGGTGTCCTGATTGATAATCGCACGACGAGGTCGCGCGACTCAAATGTTTGAAATTCTATTCGCACGACCTTAGTTCGAACGAATGCGCTATCAAACATATTGAATTCGAATAGGTGTCCTAACTGACATTCGCGTGACAATCGCGTCGCGCTATGTCGCCCGTTATGGGGAGTGCGGCAGGGCACCGTGCCCGCTTCCCGCTTGCCTTGCCGACCAGCCCCCCTAGCACGTCCACAAAAACACGATATGATAAAGCGGTTTATCGCGGTGAACTGTCAAAATACAATAGGGTTTCGTCGTATTTTGACAGTTTACCGCGATAAATCGCTTTATCATATTGTGTTTTGGTGGACGTGCTACGGGGACAGCATGATCTGGTGGGTGATTTTGTAACTCATCGGCAATCGGCCATCGTAAGATTTGATAGTTCTGTTTGAATAAAACTGATTTTTATTATGTTAAACATTCTGTAAAGTCATCTTGGTGTATTTGTTGAATAAATCGACCATGCAATGCTTACAGCAAATTAGCATAATTCCTTTAGTTAAATACCCTATGCCATTCAGCATTCATTCAGTCTGATAACGATTACGGTACGGATCAATAAATGAGTAACAAAATCACCACCCTGATCGTTCGCGTCGTCAATTCGCGCGACCGCATATTCGCGTTCTATTAGGACACCCAGTATTTGCTATCGCGCGAACACGCGATAGTCGCAGAACGCGAATGCGCGATCGGGTAGGGTAGGGTTTACTTTGAACATGATGTTGTTTTATATGTCAAACTTGTCTTTATGTGTCAAATTTTATTTGCAATCATAATGACAACTAAACACAATTTGAGTCATGTCGGTGCTTTTGCCGGCATACCTATTATAATTTTTATTTTGTGTTATATCAAAATTAACGAAATGGACTGTAGCAGTGCCAGCTCATACTTGCTGGGTTAGCATCTCAACATATCATTTTTTATTTTGGAAAGGCAATTTTTATTTTTATTTATTTTTAATTTTTTTAGATCCATTGATTTTTCTGGGACCACGAGTTAATAATTGTGATAAATATAACAAAGTCGACGTTGCAAAACAAAAATTAATGAAGGCCACCGAATGTTATCTCCTGAAAGAACTGAGTGCTGAATCCTTATTTAAAATTCTCAAGAAAGGCTCCAAAACACAGGTAGTTTTTGGGTTATTGTTGATATTCAAAATTGTTATCGACAGACTTTACTTTTTAATCGAAGTTCCTAACACATCATCCAATTTTTCGGGTTCCGTACCTCAAAAGAAAAATCGGAACCCTTATCATTATGGATCTTTCATCGTATGACATGGTACAAATTTTAGATACGAATGATATCATCACGTTGGCATAATTTCAATAATGACATCATGATATAATGAACGAATGAGACCAACACTATGATTTCATCATGACATCATTTTAAAAACCATGACATCGGTAATAGGCCTGCTGGTCAGTCTGTCCGCTTGTTTGTTAAGACCGTTTTTCTCGAGAACGCGTAAAGATATCTCGAATAATGAGGATCCGTAACGATTTTAACTATAAATGTAGCTTTGTAGACAATTAAAAAACAATATAAATGGTACCAAAATTTTTTTTCTACGAAATTATAACGAAAAAACAGATCGCTCCGTCAAGCGGCCGCCTGGCAGGCGTGTGACGTCACACGACACGTTCTAGGTAGACTCCGCATCCGAGTTTTCGACTAGTAGCCGCGCGCAGCGTTTAATAATCGTATTACATACCTATATTGTTTTTTTTTATGTCATAGTGGTAGTAGTATTCAAGAGGTTCAGTACAGTTTGAGCAATGAGTAATAAACTAGAAATCGGTTTTGTGCAAGGTCGATCGGATAAACTTCCTATTTTTGACATTTTTATGGAATCTGGTTATCTGATTACTTACCCATTTAAAGTACACCAGTGCCGAAATCCATGGTTGGAAACTTCAAAGGTAAGTGAATAAAGCTACATATTTTAAAATTAAAATAATAATATGTAGGTTATTGACCTCTAAAGTTATGTCACTAAGTTATAAACTAGTAATTTACCTTTGAGTATTTCTTTGGTTCTTATCTATGTTTAAAACATTCAAATATATATTTTTTGATGTAGGTAGGTATAGGTTGGTATTCTGAGCACAAAGTGAGTAGGTAGGTCTATTTCGTAAGATGTACGAACGAATGAACACAGGGCTGTCTTCAGGATTGCAACGTGACAGTTTTGGGCGGTCTCGATCATTCATAGTATGGTGGTGATGTTATGATCGAAACACACAATGAGGGTGCAGCGTGGCGCGTAATATATTCTTTATTTACACTATGAGCGTGCGCTCCCTTTTGATTTTCTCTTTTAAAACACACATTTTTTTATTATTCCTGATACCTAAACCTATCCTATCCGAACCCGGGGCCTTATTCTGCTAGCGTTAATGCATTTGTGGCGTGTCAATAACGCTTCAATAGTATCGCTTTTTGAGACAGTTATTGTTGGTTAACCGAATACTAACGAAAACATGTGTAACTATTGACTTATCAAGAAATTGTAGTACAAATACATTTTTAAGATTTAAAATTTATAGAAAAGAACTCAGTCATGTTTCCGTCATTATTATAACATATCGAGTATCTGACGCAAAAAAACGTACTATCTGCCTGCTTCGAGTATTGAAGTAACAGACACAAGTGCTAAAGTAAAGCTACAAGATTTGCTGGATCATACTATTGGTCGTGTTTTGATGATAAAAGGTGTTTACAGACCTTCTCAAATACGTCTCAGGTTTAGCAAATGGGGATGTGTTGGTTCATCGGGGCAAAGCTTAGAGCATTCATACGGGAGACGGCAAGGCTGGGCGAACCCCTCTGCTAATTTACGCTGACCATATGACCATACACGTTATATAAAACTAGTTGACGCGCGGCCGCTGCCATTAGGTGTCGTTTTCGTGTCGCACTAAGAGCTCCAAAAAAATGGTTAATTGTGCAGTTTCCTCTTGCAAAAGGTGATCCAGCTACTCAAATCTTCGAGATTATGGCGTTTCCTATCACATTTAAGTATAAAATATACATTACCGTGTTTCATTTGTTTACAATTTTGAAGTATTTTTTATGCCGTTACGATAGAAAATTACAATGGTACGATGGTAGCTCAACACAATACACGGGCATTATATTATCTGTGACACGGGCATTATTGCTTAGTGCTGGGACAACTTGAGTGAATGATGCTGATTCATATTTTTATTTATCATTCATTCACTCCGAAGTTTGTTTAACCAGATCTTACGAAAATAATAAGATTAAAATAGAAATTCACGTGTAATACAATAGAATAAAAAAATACCAAGAAAATATTATATTATTACCTATTATATTGCTCAACTTTGCTTTGTAGTTAAAAAAATTTTTTCTATACAATATACTTTTTTTTCTTTATTTAATGGTCGTACACCTCATGGTTAAGTCGGCCATACAATGGGGGTAATTCTGAAGTTACCTGCACTAAAACTAAAATTAAACATATAATTTTAAATTAGTTTTAGGTAATTCGTATTCTGAAACGCCGGACTCTCTTAATTTAAACCGTATTTGACAATTTCTTAAATTGAAAACACAGATTATAAATACACCTAGTGCTGTAGAAAAACGGGATAATTTAGAAACATTAAAAACAGCTATATTCTACTAATTTTACTATAAGAAATTATTAATTTAAGATTTGATCGTATTTGTAAATAACAAAAAAGAAATTTTATTATTTATCATTAATTTTATCACAAAAGAAAAATTATTCGACATTTATTTTGCGATTGTGATGGCTTCGCGCCTATGCCATGAAATAAAAAAAAATACGTGGTAGTCTGTAGTTGTATAGATAGGTACTTCATGACTTCCTCTGAATTTTAAAATTGCGTATTTTGTTTCATTAGTAATTTTTGTTTTCTTTTCATAATAACCGCTGTTATTTAATGACAAATAATAGTAATTGCTAGGCAACAAATTTTAGATAGGCATACTTCTATCTGCAGATAGAATATTAATTTCTGTTGTAAGAGTAAATACATACATACATAACCTACCTATCATCTAAATGTCAGTACTATTAGACTACTTGGGAACAAACAAATTACAACTCACGACTTGGCAATTGATGCTATAAAAGCCTTTCCTTATAAATGCCATAACAACCAATTCATCATCCATTTGGCAAGTTGCACAAAAAAATTTGACTTCGGTAATGTTAGAAAATCGTTAAAAAGTAACAAGATAAATTTAGACGGCACCTAAAAGTTCACCTCCTAAAATTAGTTTGACATATTTAAAATTATAGAAAAAATTACATTTAGGAAGCATGTCAGAATACGAAAATAACATCTAACACTAAATTGAGTAGTTTAGTAACGTCACTCTTAATTTTAGAGTTAACTTGTGAGTTCTGAATACCAAACGGTGATTGACATTTCTATCTCTAATTTTATTTAGTTATAGTTTTAGGTGGTCGCTTCAGAATCACCCCCAATATACATACTTACTCTAAACAAATTTTCGACTGCATCTCACTTGATTTTAAGCCTATTAAATAATCTATATTGGTATTTTACAAAATGCAATGTAAGTTTACTCCAGATAGAAAAATGTCAATAACGTCCTCTAAATTTTATGTTGTAGTTGAGGTCATAAGTACAAAAAAATGAATTATGTTTTGTACTTTTAGTTTTTTGTTTAAAAGGCTGAAAAGATGCAAAATGTTCATAAACTTTCAAGTATATTTTATTCAACTGTACTTCTATTGAATTTTACACGTTGACTGCTGACTGAAAGGTTTTCTAAAATACTAATTTTGTTTGTATGGCAGTAAGTTGCTATCTCGTGCTTTTTCCTTGCACGAGATAGCAAATTTCTACCATACGAGCAAAGCTAAACGAAAAAGTGCCTACCTATTAAACATGTTTATAACTATGTAGGTAGATATATAATAAAATCAGAAATTAGTTCTTGGTAGTAACAATTCTCACGTAAAACATCTATGACATTCCCGGTATCCCCCCACCCTCCCACTGCACCCCGCGCTAACTTGTTTCGACGGGTTCAGAATCAGATAGAAGCGTGGCGCAAGTCAAGTCACACTAGTCATTGCTTTGATCGCACTCCGGAGTGTCGTTCTGTTATTTGTTTACTGACTTTTCATGGTACCTTTATTTTACTTTGACCATGACTAATTACTTGATGTATTTTAATGTAAATAAACCAGTTACATTTATCATAGTAGTATGGTATTCTACTAGTCAAGCCCTTTCATTTGATACCCATATTAAGAGAGTTGTGAAAAAATACGTAATCCACCATTTTGTGGCGGCGGCCATCTTGGATCGATAGTCATCAAATATAGCATCCCCGAGAGCTGATGAAAATTATGATTACGCATCGGAGCACTTACTACTTACCCCCCCCCCCCCATCAAAACATTATACCTACGCCTATGACTGAAAATATATATTTATTTTAGTCGATCAGCTAAATAGCAAGTGAAATTGCTGTATTTGACACAAAAAACTAATTAAAGCATTTTAATAATAATTAGCAGGCCTCGCTTTGTACTAATTTAAGAAACCCTGTCTTCATTGTATTTTTATTAACTCTAGCCGAACAGGGTATAGTAATAAAAATACAATTTATTGTAACATTTCAATCATTCACTCACGACGACCCAAATAGTTACTCATTTTTTGTGTCACATCACTAGGGACATTAATTCTTTGTGGTGGGGATTGCGTAGATACACGTTAATTTGTCGATGTGTGTGTGTTTCTTCATTGTAGGGTAATATTTTCATAGTGTGTGTTCGTAAACATTTTCGTAGTGTGCGTAGCGTGTTTACCTCGCCTCCCGCGAAAAGTGGCAGAAAAATGTATACTGCGATTTGTTGCGTACCGCATCTATAGGTTAAATGATCTAAGGGGCAAAGTGAATAGAAACAACGATAAACTTCGAGGTAATATTATATTTAACTTTATAAATTTTGAGGGAAACATGTGTCCTGAATAAACAGGCCTGAATAAAAGATTCCTGTAGGTCCATGCTCTTATAGTGTATTTCAGTCAACTATCACGTCATTTAGTGATATAATAACAATATTATATCATTATTTCCTTCATAATCACCTTCATATTCTCAAACAATTCATATAAGCAAACAATGAAACGGAAAAAGTAATTTTGTATGGAAAAGTAGCGATTTTTTATTTTGTATGTTTTTATGTATAATAATAAATTAAATATATAAAGATTCTAATATCATTTCATAGCTTATATATTGGAGATCCTGTATGCAAAATTTTGTATCCGTAGGTGTAGTAGAAAAAAAGTTGCAGATTTTTGAAACGCAACTCACGCTTTTATCCCATAGTGCGGCGCGCGGTGGCGGCGAATAGTGTCGACTGACGTCACAGCCTGTCCATGGGCAGCGGCGGATTTAATAAAATCAGTTGATGCAAATTGGTTTATAACTTTACATCGGATGGACCGATTTTGGTGATTTAAAAAACATATTTATTGTGATAAAGAAAGAAAGAAATAAAATCAATTTTAGTTTTATTTTGATACAATAAGGAATGTTACTATGTATGTTGTATTATGAAAAGCCATACCATTACGGGACCTCATTGCTCGGTAGCGTCAGCACGGTATGCTGGAGACGCCCGAAACGAATTTTTTTCTTGTATTTGATATATATTTTTATCATTTTTTCAAATTCTTTTGCATTTTTAAATAAAATGAAAAGTCACAAATATAAAAATTTGTAAGTTTCTTTATTCTTACCAAAATTTCAAAAAATCTGTAAAAATTTCTTAGTTGGATGTTGATACGTGGTTATTAACAGTGAATAAAGACTACTTTGGCTTAAGGCGCATAGTATGGTCAAACATAAAAAATCACTGCAGAAAAAACCGGTTCTCTTCATAAATATTGAATAAAAAAATCTTTAAAAAAGATATGTTATTATTCAACGCATTCTTTAGAGGCTGGTCTTTTTACTTTTTTGATAAATTAATTAAAACTTGGTTAAAATGTGACCCAAACATGCCTCGATTTTACAACTTTAAACCTAATCGCGTCGTAAATATTAGGTTAAATCATATACTTTCGATTTCAATAAATAAAGTGAACAATATTCTAGGGGATGGTCTTTTTAGATTTTTATTATTCGCCTTAATTAATTTTTTATTGAAATAATTCATCTTACGCGTAAAGGTTTGCTTAAATATTCCCCTCACTCCCACTCACTTACTCCTATGTAATCAGTGCGGGACGATCGACGCAAGCACATTGGGACCACTATGCGCCTTAAAAAAAGTACAAAAAGGATCAGTACAGTTGAAAATTTCGTCAGGGCAGGTAATTGCTCGGTAGCCCTGTGGTTAGGGCGTCAGCACAGTATGCTGGAGACGCGGGTTCGAGTCCCGCCCGAGACGAAATGTTTTCTTGTATTTGATTTATTTTCATCATTTTTTCCAATTATTTAGCATTGTTAAAAAATGCAGTCTCAAATAGAACAATATCAAACATTCATATCAAATACTCGGGCCTACGGCCTCTTTCAGCTATGCAAAAATCACACTTTTAAGTCAAAACGATCAAAAGATAATAGATTTCATAATGGAATCAAAACCTGGACACTTTCCATTGACCATTGACCTAGGATCATGAAATTTGAATTGAAATTTGATTTGAAAGAAGCAATATCTTTTATGGCACATGTTAAGGAAAAATCTGAAAACCGTAAATACTCGTATGTACAAAAAGTTGTATACATACTTACTTAAGTAGATAAGTTTGTACGCAACTCTCTCGGCGCGCGAGTCCAACTCGCACTTGCCGGTTTTTCAAACCAACATGACTTACGGTAAGTAATGTAGGTATGAAAAACCGGCAGCTTCTTTGCCGTAAGTTACGGCAAACAAGCTGACTCTTCTGCTGACAGAATCACTGGGTTACAATGGCGACTACAAAGATTGCTTTCAACATAACAGCTCATACACGTCCCCACCGAAGGCTCGAGCCTACTGCCCTGTAACGAGGTGCTATACTCTACATATAGTAACTCGTTGCATTCCCGCCTAACCTGACTGCATTTCAAATCTTATGTCTTTGACATAATTGATTTCGTCTCTCCCGTCACTCAATTACGGAACTCGAAACGTGAATAAGTAGCGATGGCTAATTAACATAAATTAATATTTTTATCAGCACCTTTTTCTATAAATCTGACGAAATAATTTAACGAATATCATAAAATCTTAAAGGCACTTATGTAGTGCCTTTTCCTTTTTAATTATATTTGTAACCATGAAGAAATATACATATCAGTGACACAATCCTGGTGCTTCATTTGGCTAACCTACTTCCCTAACCACTGCACCACTGCGTCACCTGCTGCTCACCGCGTTACACCTCCACACTGGCGCCTACAACGTTCCCGTACCCCGCCCATTCTATAGAAGACATAAGATTTGAAATGCAGTCAGGTTAGGCGGGAATGCAACGAGTTACTATATGTAGGCAGATCTAAGCAGGTTGCCTCACGATGTTGCGTCAGACAAAAATGAAGGTACATATGAAAAACAAAAAACACACTGGTACATGGTGGTCTCGAACCCCGGGCCTCCCGATTGGACGGCCAGTGCCGGACCTCAGCGCCACCGCCCCTCCCAAAGATTGCTTTATGAATCTGAAAATCTCTCTGGGTGCATAATAAAAACCACGTTGAATGCTTGACGCTATTACAAACAATCGCCCTTGAATAGGTTACAGATAATTTTTAATTTGATACTTAAGTACTTACTTATTCATTAACTTTAGCAGGTACTTATCACACAATTAAAATGTGTAGGCGCGATAAAATCGCTAACGACTTCGAAAATCTTGTTTGTTCATTTATCGAGGAAAAGCGCATAATTTTCAAATATATATAAGTAATATAAAACGCATAAACAAGATCGTATCTGTTTATGTAATGATTACGGCATATGGAATGACTAAATGCATTACCTAGGTAGGAGTGAAAGCGACGCATTAGCCGTCGCGCTGGGCCTAGGTAGGGGTGCGCCCGTCGCGCTGGCCAACGTCGCACGCGAGATGCTGACCAGCGCGACGGCGTGGGAGGCTTTCGCCTCCTTCTGCGAGGACGTGATCTCGCAGAAGGAGGCAGCGGAGCGGGCGCGAGAGGTTGACCCTCTCGCCGCACCGCTCCTGCGCAGGCGGTTGGGTAGGAGGAGGCGCGCGTCCAGGAACGCGCAAAACTCCCCTAAGCAAGCTGGGGGATGAAATGGCCCGGCCGGCCGACAACCGGTCGGGAGACACTTTTCTTCCCCTGGCCTGCCCCTTCAAATTTGTTAATTAGGTAGTTATTTACTATGGCATAATTTCAATGACATCATCATGATATCATCAAATGATCAAAAATCTGACCGAAAATCTTATTTTTTGTTTTGCACTATGATTTTAAACCATGAGATCGGTTATATGTGTATATGCAGATGACGACTTATGTAAACCAGACTCAGTCGAAAGTGCTACTCCCATCCAAACCATGCAGAAAATAAGCGATAGCAGACACTTGCCATCATGTGGGCAGCCAGCTTGTTTGCCAACTTAGATCAAATGAAATATGATAAAATAAAACTTAACAGTATATCAAGTTAGGCAAAAACCACAACATCAATGTCGGTCAATCGGAATTGCTTTTAAGAGTACGCTTACAAATCTATGTGAGATCATTTTTTTGGAGGCGGGATAATCGGTACGATGTCAAGGGGTTTAATTGATGAATTTCTGAATGAATTCAATATTTAATATGACTCTGGGGCTCTATTGAATCATACGAATCATGCGAAAGATCCAAAAATAGGGCCCCATGGTCTACCAACGGCCGGCTATTCCGCTGGTATCCCCATATTCGGCTAAACTTAAAGTGAAACCATATACAAATACAGTGAAATATAATAAATTTTACAGGTAATTACAGGCAACACTAATTTATATGGTAAACACAAATTTAACAATTACATTGATGTACCAGCTTCACCCGAATCAACACATGCATCTCTCGCTAACATATTAAAACGACGTGAACCTATGAGAAAAAATATCCATGCTACAGTATCAAATCACGAGAGTTCCTTAAAAAGGAAAAACATATTACTCTTATTTTCTGGTGGCAAAAAAAAGTTGCACACGATAAAAACCACTGAGAGCGTCAATTTCTCCAAGGACAATCTATTGAAACATGAAAAGTTTTCATCGGACCAAATATCGAGTTTGAAATTAGTTTTAGATTCGTTGAACATGGATAATAAAAAGCAGAAGAATACCAGAAAGAAGAAAAACATGAAGAAGGTCGAAACATTTTCAGAAACGAATGAGCGTAGTAAAAATGAGCTCAGTGAATGCATGTGTGTGACGGAACAAAAGTTACAACATGCAAGTGATCACAGAAGCAACGTTAAAATCACAGGTCAGTTAGGATTAACTGAAGATGACCGATACATCCTAAAGTGCGCTGCCACGGTCAACAGCTGCCCAGGTTGATACGTCATAAGCTTCCAGATTACAAATACATACACGTACATAGATAACTGTCTTAATGACGCTAATTATTATCATTTCAGGTGAGGCGAAGCATAATGAAGATTACAATTATCTCCAATCATGTACGAATAAAGAGAGAAGGTATATTATCTAGATCATCTTATCTAGATCAGACAATCTGCAGAGTTATATAGTACTTTGTGGATATTAGTTATAGAAATTCCTGACGAGTTCAGAACAGCAGGACTCATTTGATTTCTTATCACGAGAAATTAACACATAAAAGACTCTCATTAGGACAAATTAGTAACTAGGCAGAATCTCATCTGGACAACGTCTCATCTTCTTTTTTTATACAACGAAGTTACCAAATACGCAGGCTGCCCACCTGATGGTAAGCGGCTAGGCTATATACAGTCATACATCATGTGGTTCCTGTAGACTTGCAAAATACAACGCCTACAAGGACGCCAGTGTACGCCAACTTGTGACATATTTAGGTCCTTAAGACACAGTACCAGAGTCGTCTGCCACCGATTGCAGTGCTTGGATTGCTGTGTTCCGGTTTCAAGGGTAAGACAGGTTGTGAAATTATTGGGTACTGTGAGTTAGATTGAATTTGACAAATGGGCATATTGTTATTCGACGAAATTCTAAATGGAGCGTTTTGGCAACAATAAGGCAGATCTCGTGTGGAAATATCTTTCAATGATGTTCCTCTTTCCTCTTAACACAGGATTGCGGATAAACCTTGCCCTTTGCAGCATATCATATTTGGATAAGGAAAAATGGAAATTTCTTGACAGATTCCAGATAGATTGAGCATGTCGAAATAAACAGGACAATGCTAAAATAACGGGTTGCACTATACTAATGACAAAAATTATCAATGTCCAATACGAAAAATGACCAAAACAAAAACTGACCAAAACGAAAAATGTTTTTTGTTTGAAAGCTGACATGACATGTGTTTGTTTGAGCGATATTGTGGAGATTGCAATACGGGAACATAGTATATACATAGTTTTCTCCTTATAAAAAGTACCACAAAATATCTAATCGTGACATGCCAAAATTATATAAAACTAGCTGTGCCCGCGAACTACGTTTCGCCATCAAAATGCTTAACACAGTGTTTAGTTTTTCCTCCATTTTATTCCATAATTATTCAACTTTATTCAGCCTTTCTTGAGCAGCGGCCATTTCGAAATTTGGACAATTTTCGTAGGTTCGTAATGCTCTAGGTACTCTTCAGGGCCTACTTTCATTTAATACCCATATTGCTGGGTTTGAAAAGAAACTTTTATCCGCCTTTTTTGAGCGGCGGCCATGTTGAATTTACGTCAATGTTGTTACGTTAATAGTGCTCTACTGATCAAGACCTTTCATTTGATACCCATATTGCTGGGTTTGGAAACGAACTTTTATCCGTTTTTTTGAGCGGCGGCTTTATTGAATTTTGTGCGATTTTCCTAGGTTCGTAGTGCTGTACTCTTCAAGGCCTTTCATTTAATACCTATATTGCTAGGTTTGGAAACTAATTTTAATCCACCTTTTTTGAGCGGTGGCCATGTCGAATTTACGTCAATATTGCTAGGTCCATAGTACTCTTCTCTACTCATCAAGGCCTTTCATTTGATACCCATATTGCTGGGTTTGGAAATGAACTTTTATCCACCTTTTTTGAACAGCGGCTATGTTCAGAAATGAACTTTTATCCACCTTTTTTGAGCAGCTTCTATGTTAAATTTATGTCAATGTTGCTAGGTTTATAGTGCTCTACTCATCAAGGACTTTCATTTGACACCCATATTGCTAGGTTTGAAAACAAATCTTTATCTTTTTTTTGAGCGGCGGCCATGTTGAATTTAGGTCGATTTTTCTAGGTTCCTAATGCTCTACTCTTCAAGGCCTTTCATTTGATACCCATATTGCTGGATTTAAAAACGAACATATATCAATTTTCTTGAGCGGTGGCCATGTTTAATTTAAGGCAATTTTCCTAAGTTCATAATGCTCTACTCTTTGAGGCCTTTTATTTGATACCCATATTGCTAGGCTTGGAAACGAATTTTTATCCACCTTTTTTGAGCAGCGGCTATGTTGAATTTATGTCAATGTTGCTAGCTTCAGAGTGCTCTACTCATCAAGGCCTTTCATTCGATACCCACATTGCTGGGTTTGAAAACGAACTTTTATCCTTTTTATTGACCGGCGGCCATGTTGAATTTAGGTAGATTTTCCTAGGCACCTAATGCTCTACTCTTCAAGGCTTTTCATTTGATACCCATATTGCTGGGTTAGAAAACGAACTTTTATCAAATTTTTTTGAGCGGCGGCCATGTTTCATTTAGGACAATTTTCCTAAGTTCATAATGCTATACTCTTTGAGGCCTTTCAGTTGATACCCATATTGCTAGGTTTGGAAACGTATTTTAATCCACCTTTTTTGAGCAGCGGCTATGTTGAATTTACGTCAATGTTGCTAGGTTCATAGTGCTCTACTCATCAAGGCCTTTCATTTGATACCCATATTGCTGGGTTTGAAAACGAACTTTTATCCTTTTTTTTGAGCGGCGGCCATGTTGAATTTAGGTCGTTTTCCTAGGTACCTAATGCTCTACTCTTCAAGGCCTTTCATTTGATATCCATATTGCTGGGTTTGAAAACGATCTTTTATCAATTTTTTTGAGCGGTGGCCATGTTTAATTTAGGGTAATTTTCCTAAGTTCATAATGCTCTACTCTTTGAGGCCTTTCAGTTGATACCCATATTGCTAGGTTTCGATTTTTATCCACCTTTTTTGAGCAACGGCTATGTTGAATTTATGTCAATGTTGCTAGTACATTACATAGTGTTCTACTCATCAAGCCTTTCATATTTTGATATCCATATTGCTGGGTTTGGAAACGAACTTTATCAGCAGTCACGTCGAATAAGTCAACGTGGCTAGGTTCAATGTGTTCTACTATTTAGGTCCTTCGTTCGATATCCATGTTCCTTGGGTGGATCCAAAAAAATATGATCCGTCATTTTACACATTCGGATCAAGAGTCCCGTCGCGTCCCTCTACGCGTAACCCAGAATCATTGCAGTCAGATATTTTTTTTTATATGAATATTCATCTATTACTTTTAATAGTTTGAATTGGATGAAAGAGTTTGATTCCTTAGTCATAATGTAAAAACATATAACACCTTTCAAACCCCTTTACCCTTGAAAAGGGTATCTTCACTTTTCAACATTTCAAATATTTCAAAAATTGTACCTATTTTGTGAAAATTAGTCAAGAATTAAACCAACCTACAAATATTATTGTGACGTGATATTGTCATAAAAAATGCTTTATACATTGGTTGTATGGCTTGATCCTTTTGCCTTACCACCACGGTACGACATAAGAAAAAGACAATTTAAACTCCAAACTTCTTGCTTGGCGAAATCCAGATGGGCACAGCCATTAACAGAAAATATTAAATTTTTCTTTGCACTATGACAGACTTGTCAAAATAATTTCACGTGTTGATTTTCTACATAAGCATTGTTCGAAAATTTTATTTGGTATTTTTCAAACTATTTATTTAAAATGAACTACTTCAACCCCATTGCACCCCATCCAAGGATGATGGTATAATGTGGTGTTGAAATCGATGTTACTTTCGTAATCTACGACCCGAAAAACCATGAAAACGGCATCAATGTCGATTTTGACATTTTATCAGTTTATCACCCCATCTCACCCCTTTTGGGGATGAATTTCAATAAAATACGAAACACATCTTCCATTAATTCTGTTAAAGAAAGTTTATGCAAAATTTGAAGTAGATTCGAAAACGGAATCACGATGTCCCATACAAACTTTTCCCCCCATTTTCACCCTCTTAGGGGTAGAATTTCGGAAAATCCTTTCTTAACGGACGCCTACGTCATACAAAGAACACACCCTCCAAGTTTCAAGTCTCTGCGATCAGCGGCTTAGGCTGTGCGTTGATCCGTCAGTCAGTCAGTCAGTCAGTCATTCAGGACAAAGCATTTTATAGGTATAGATTATATAGATAATCAAAATTATAAATTTAAATGTTTATATCTCAGAAGTACACGATTATGCTAATGATTAGATCATGCCATGCACCCTATAATTTGACTCTGATTAAAATCCGCACACTTCGTATACATATGATAGTCTTATGTTTGTTTCGAAGCTGACAGTCGTCAACTATGTTATCAGCTGTGTTATCTGCTACAGACTAAACGCCTTTGAATAGATATTTCCGACAGGATAATAGATTCTACGGCATTCAATTGACCGACAGGACTTCATGACGCTGCGGCTGCCGATGCCGGTTCAGCGGGCATGTTGTGAGTCGTGCGATACGTCTCATCAGACATTAGGCGTACTTTAACACGAAAAATATATCCATCGCATCTTTTGTGATGGATAACAATTCATTAATCGGTTTAAGTACCTACTAGAGCTTTCCCGGAATTCTCAAAGTCGAAAACTTCGAGTCTCGGCTATTTTTCGTATTTGAGTCTGTTTCCTCTAGTTTCGGGAATAACCTATAATATTCCCATGTGCAGATTCTGTGGTGAGGATGATGAGACACCATTACACATCCTTTGTGAATGTCATGCTCTCATCCATACAAGGAGCCGAGCTCTGGGTGGACCTAGTCTGCCAACACATGATGCGAAGGTTCTGTCTCCAAAAAAGGTTATTGGCTATTTCAACGCCGCGGGCCTATTTGGAGACCTTTAAAATAGAGGGGTCGGCCACAATAGATCTGTACAGGTCGCAGTGGCCCACTGGGGGACACCTCTCCTTTGCCCCCAGTCTCCCCTCGAATTCCAGATAAATAGGTAGGTACATTTAAAATGATGATAAAAGATGACTAAAATTTAAAGGTCTGAAAATAAATAAAAAGGTGATTTATGACATTTTCAACTGTTTTTTATTACACTTGTTTAAAAAAATCCTGTTGACATGTCCGGGTTCTGGGCTCTAAAATCCGGGGTTTTCACGCGTCTTGTCCTGGTTGCCAAATTTCAGAGATGGCAACCCTAACTACCACAAGGATCTCCACAGCGATCGGTCATGCGCTGCTCGCATTTGCTTCATGGCTGCTCGTATCCAACGGCGTCCCGCGAACTTCACTAGATTTCTAGTCTACCTTTACTTTGCTAGAGCATGACCTTAGATCTTCCTCATTGTGCGGAGTGCGAGTTTTATCGAGCTTTACTCGATCACACGCATCTAACGCGTAAACGCGCATTTGTATGGAATTAGAACAGTGTCATCTAGTAGTCACTAGATGAAGCTGGTCGTGAAATTAACTGGAATACCCAATCTGCTAACCTGAGAAAATATTGTAACTCGTGTGTCAAAATGTACTAGATATATGTTTAACATTTGCATGTGGAAAAATTGTATTGAATCTGTGAAACCTATTCACAAATTTTCATAAGATTTAAACGGTTTATTGGGGTTTGGGAAAGGTTTATTTAGAACACTCAATTCTCAATGGTGCAGACGTGTGTTAATATTCTTACTCTGTTTAACGAGTATAACACAGAGTCAATCAAAAACCTTGATGTAAAACATAATAGTTAGAGAGTAAATAAAAAATGAAAGTATTTTAAAATCCCGTTAAAGAGCTCCGTATTTTAGAGTGAACCCGAACTTTATAAAAGGAACTTACATCAGAAATTTGTGAAAATGTAACACTTAAGTTTTGACACGTCGTAACTAGGTACCTATTCTATTTCTGAGATTGATTAATTTTAATAATAAGACACGTTTTTTGTCAACCTTCATTACGCACTAACTATCAAAACAATACTTTACAATCAATTATTGCATAAAATACTGTTGCGTTTGATAGGAATCAAGCTATGAATAAACAGTAAAATTTACTGTTTATTCATAGCTTGATTCCTATCTTGTTGATTATTGTTAAAATGAAACAATAATAAAAATAAAAAAAACGTGTCAAAACTTTAGTGATCACATTTTTACTATTTCTGATGTATCCTCCGTTTGTATATAATTTCCGGTTAAGTAAATAAAATCTAAAATACGGAGCACTCTAACGGGATGTTGAAATGAAAGTATTTTTTTTTATTTAGTCTCTAACTTTTACATTTAACGTCAAGGTTTTTAATTCACAAATTGACCCTGTGCTATATTGTAAAACAGGGTAAGAACATAAGTTGCACGCCTCCTCGCGGAGGTGTATCGACATCTGAGGCCGTGCCGCCTAACTCAAAGCGATCACTCGCTATCGTTATCGTGACATTAGAACAATAGTTTTAATGTCACAAGTCACATTTGAGCTATTGTCCTAATGTCACGTAAGCGGTAGCGAGTGATCGCTATGAGTTAGGCGGTAGCCCCCCTGGTTGCTACCCATGAATGTGGGGGGACTATCCGCTCCACAGGAGGTGGAGCGGATTCGTACCCTGGCGTAGAGGGAGGCTCTGCGTCAGTGGGGTGAGCCACTCGCCTCCCCAGCTGCCGCCCACCAGATGATCGACGCGATTCGTCCGGTGTTGGAGGAGTGGGTTGGGCGCCGGCAAGGCAGCCTCACGTTCCGCATGGTGCGGGTACTGACCGGGCATGGCTGCGGTGAGGGAGCGGGAGGAAGATCCCAAAGCCGCTCCCCTTCGCCGCAGACGAATAGGCAGGCGAAGGCGGGCATTTGCATAAGCAATGCCCGTCCAAACCAGGGTCGGCCTGGCACTCTGCCGCGCCAGCCCCACACACGCCCGCCGTCTAGCCAACGGCGGGTACAAAGCGGTTTCGCATTTCCTCCCGAAAAAAAGGGAAGGACATAAACGATTTATTTAGCCAAAGTTGGTAAGTTTTGGAACACTTCGTCTGAATAAGAGAATTGAGTGTTCTAAATTAACCTTTGCCAAATCCTTATAAACCGTTAAATCTTTTAAATATTTGTGAATAGGTTTCACAAATTCAACACAATTATTCCATATTAGAATGTTAAACATGTATCTAGTATATTTTGAGATCAGAGTTACAGTATTTTCTCTGATTAGCAGATTGAGTGTTGCAGTTAATTGAACAGAATTTTCTTACTATAGATTTCACAGTTTTTTATCTTCATGAAGTTTTCAGAATGATTTCCTAAATTCTTCCTTGATTTCGTAAAAATATTATAACCTTTAACAATGAGCTCTCACACCACACGCACCTTAAAAGCCCCTAGCCATAAAGGGTTCAAAGGTACTATCGCCAAAATAGCTTTCCTTGATTGGCTATCATTAAAAAAAACTAAGAATGCATGTAATTGATTAGCTGTTTCAATTCAAATTATAAATGCATAAAAATATAACAGATAATTCATTCTATGAACTGTTCAAGATCAAGGCTTAGCAGATAGTCGGTGATTTATTGCTTATTAGAGCAATTATTTATTATCATAGGATAGATCGCAATTTATCTTTTATAATCGTTCATTTTTATAGATGTCGCAAGGATTTTTCAGTACAAGCTGATATAATAACGCACAAAGACCAATGCGATAGAGCTCAAAATAATTCGGGTGTTCATAATCTGAATGAATTTTTAAAGTGAGTAAATTCATTTAATTTCCAGAAAAGATAATTATGCTTCAGTACCGATATTAAACCAATAAAATATTAGGTGGTCAAAGACCATTATTAACAATGACATATTAAAAAAATCACATATGAAACCACGTCCTTTTCAAATATGTAGTGACAAAAGTCCTGATTCCTACTAGTTAAATTAACAAAAAAAGTTTAAGTTTAATTAACAAAAAAAGTAAATTAACTTTCTAATTCTATTCCATAGCTCATAATAATAACTTTTACATTCAAAATAATAAGCTTACTGTCTATTTTAGCTCACAATCGCAAAGTACTCAAGTAGATTTTTACTTAGATAGCAAAAAAGACTCACATTATAAATCGATATCACAAAATCGATATCATATCGATAGAGAAGTTTATGTTGAAAATATAAATAGTGGAAACGACACATCGCTAACAAGAAATAAAAGCCCATTAGTCATTATCTCTGTATATCCAATCCGAGAGTGTGTGGATAAAACTGCTACCAATTTATATAAAGATTTGGTATCAAAAGCACCATCAACAACGAATTTAATCGAACCTCCTAAAGTTGAAAATCTTAAATTATTGAAGCAAAATATCTCCAACATCAATAAAAGTCCTAGATCCTTGAGCAGATCTCCACAAAGTAGAAAGCAAAATAAATCTGACAAAGTATTAGAAAATAATGCCAATAATGCAAATAGAAGCTTAAGAAGCAAACCTTCACCATCAAAAGAAAATAAAACAATTGAACGCAGTAGAAAAAGTAAATTCCATCTAAATCAAGATACAATCAAAGACAAAAACACAAAAAGCAATGTAAAAGAAGACATGGCTACGAACACAGAACATAATATAACAAAAAAAATTATAGTAGATAGCTATACAAAACATTATGTGGCCTTTCTAAATAAAAACAATAGAGATTACAACAACACAGTTCCATGTAATAGCTCTATTCATACAGATGCAGAATTTATAGATAGTAAAGACGGCGGTGAACAACTTACGAAAGAAAAAAATCGTAAATCTACAGCTGTTCCTGTCAAAAGTAGCAAAATTAATAAATTAAATGACAAAAAGAAACCAAAAGGAAATCACATTCCAGCGTCGCAATTGGGATATAGAAAAAATGTAATAATAGCTTTCGTATGTGAAATATATTTAAATAAGGATTAAAATCTAAATATGATTAAACAAATTAAGTATAATTTGCTTTCAGCTACAGAAAGACTCACAGCTTAAGAATAGAATATCAAGATTAAAAGTTAAAGATAGCCTAGAAATATCCCACAGGTTTTTCGACAGGTTTCAAAATTTTAAAATATATTCACATGGAATTTTTCATGTAATGCCTTTTTGATTAAATTACAGGCGTGGGGAGGCTGATCAGTCTAAATTGAAAACTATTAATAAAACTATAGAAAATGGTGAAACTTTTAGATTAATAGAGCCTAAATTTTAAATTATATCAAGGTTTGGTCTCTATAGACTTTTTTCCAATGTTTGTGATTTTAATTATTTGCAGTGCCACGAAAACACTTCAGGGGAGATAGCTGTGCCATTCCCGACCCCTTTAAGAGAGATCAAGAAATAAGGGCACTTTTGGGTATAAAAACAGACAGGCGCAATCATAACACTACAGTATGATTTTTTTTCTAATTCTTTTCATGTTCCTTTTTTGTTCAATAATCACTACTAATTTCTGTTATATGTATATTTTAGGTATTTCCTGTAAAAAACACGATTAGCTACAATATGTGCTATATCTACGATGCAAAATGGTTTTATTTATATTTATTTTTAGTTGTTCTTTGTACTTGTGAAATTTATTTATTGAATTACATTTATTGAATATGTTTTTTTTCAGGAATAACTATTCATACTTTGAGAATACAAAATTAATAGAATCTCTATCGTCACCTCAATGCGGTTGCCGTGATTATTATAACAGTAAAAAAAGACAGCATGATAGTCCTAAGAGTACGACGATTGCTGCGATGGATCTAAGGACGCCCGATGACAGTGAATTTATATTACATAATAATAAACAACGTGTTCCCAAATGTCCTTGCAACGACAGCTCAATAAATTATAGTACGGGCGTTAAAACTCGTACATATAGTACAAAAGATATCCAATGTGAATTCCGTATAGATGATAACTCGACGCGTATAACAAGCAAATGTGATGTTGCATGTGAATGTGATCTCCCTAGTACGGACAGTCAACAATGCCACGTATCAGCAATGACAGATTCCGATAGTAAACGAATTTTAGTAAACATTGCCTCACAGTATGAAAACCCTCATGAAACTTCTCAGTATCAACCAATAATATTTAAAAACAGTATTCAAGTATACATGCATTTGGACCGCAAGCAATACACCAAAGTGAAAAGGGTAATAGAAAATGCTGGATCCAGCAAGCGAATTATAAAAAGAAAAAGTATTTTTAATAGCAGTTCTATTACTGTTGGTGACACACGGAAACATACCAAATATCAGTCTAATTTAGTTGCTTACAACAAAAATACTCAAACCGTCATTGATGGTAGTTGCTTCAATATGAAGAAGAGTATTGGGAAAAGTAGTAAACTGTTAGCCACTCAAAGTGCTTACATATTATTGTCTCAAAAGGACAAAGTGAATCATGATGACAGAGTAGAAATACCTAAGATCGGAACATCACCCGTAGAGATTAGGTGTACTAATGGTTCATTTAACAAATATGAATCCTTTTCCTCGACTTACGTCGAAGCAGGGTCCGTCGTTTCAGCATTAACGCATAAAGATTCGCTTTCTCTTCACACACTATTTACAGGTAAATTGTGGTTAACCGACTAATCTTTATCACCTATTTGTTACCAATACATAAAAAAATACAATAGAGAAATTCTCGACCTACAAATATATTGTGTAGGTTAAAAAGCAATTCCACTTTGCAAGCTTTAATTTAGTAACCATACCAAAATTTAAAAAATTTACGCAACGAAAATTTTGTCACACAGGTCACAAGCGATGTCCTACGCCTAATCTCGGCATATCAGCATACTCACTAAACTCCGATGGAGACGAGCTTAAATACAGCAATACATTGCTATCACCGGTTTGCAAAAGCAAGGCGAAAAATACGTTTTTACGCAGACTTATGTCGTGTCTAGTGATGCGCACTGCGACAGTAACGAACCCCGCCGTTTTAAAACCTAAAATTTCACCTGTTCGAAGTACAATTGACTCTTACCACATCAGTTCCGCTTTCTGTGTAAGTATCAAAAATTGCAACATTTTCAATATTTATAAGTCGAAAGCGGTACCTAACCTATTCATGTTAGTTAATGCCTAATTTATTTTTCATATTTTCAGTAGCGTAAAGCCCACATGAACCTGTTAAATGTTAAACGTCTTTTGCATTATTATGATCTGTCTGTCGTTTTTCAACCAACCAAACATTAAATGTTGAAACTTACATTGTTCTTAAATCTAAATATTTATTATTTTTAGCCACCCGAGCTTAGTTCATCCATCTACGATACATCGGTGTCTTTCTACACCGACCACAGTGTTTTTCCCGTAAACAGTAGAACGAAGGGGGGCTTCTTCAGTTCTGTACGAGAGTTGTTACGAAGTCGGAAGACTTGAAGGCCTACAGATATTTCTCGCTGCTGACTAATATCAATGGATAATTTATATTTTACGTGTTCGTTTTGTTTAAATATAAAACTACGCTGAAGTTGTTTCTCTGCTGTTTACTTTTTTAATTCTCTATCTAATGTTTCTTAAATTATTCTTCGGTATTCATTTATTTTTCACTCACTATGACGAAAGTCTTGACCCACTCGATGGGTAGTAGTAAAAAGCCGAAGGTCAGGCTGACTGGCTGCCGTAAGAACTGGCTATTAACGGTACAAGTGGTTCGGAGGAGTTATTATTAGTTAATTACCTCCGATTCTCGAACAAAATTAAATCAATCGGGTTAAATCAACCAAAGAAAAACAATAAATATGATCTTTCTGTCGATTCATTCCGCAGGCCTACCTAGCCTCGTGAATCGAACTGTGTGGTCTCAAACTTTTGTTGCCCGCGGTTTACTATCGACTCTACTATCAGTAGTGCCATGCTATCGAAGAACATCATCAAGCTCATGGGAACGATGAACTGGCCATAGGTGACGATGGCTTTATAGACAAAAAAAGGAGCTTTGAGCTTTGAGGAACTTGGTGGCGCATTGGCGCGTGCGCTCAGCGAACGATTGCTAAGGTATGGCAACGTTCGCTGTGGTCAGTCCTAGGATGGGTTACCAAAATAAGAAACATCTCAAGCTCCTCCGTGCTTCGGAAGGCACGCTAAACAGTGGGTCCTGTGCCTGATCTCGCCCCTGTCGTGTCGGCTAACCGTCCCATCGGACTAGGCGAGTGAAGAAACAGAGAGTGCACTTGCGTTTGCGCAGTCACTTGTGCACTATAATATCTCCTGCGCAGATGGCCAGTCTCTGTGGAGATTGGCCGCCGTGACCGAATATCGGTTAGGAGGACATTATTATAGACAAAAAACCTGGAGAAGCACAAAAGTTCCATGGTGGGTCAAAGTGCGAAGGCTGTTTGGTGCCTTCACCTCAATAAAAGATACAGACTTCCATTAGTAACACTGTAAATTTTATTTATTTATTTAACAATTTATGCACGCAGAAATTAACATATATATAAACAACACAGAAGAAAAGATGTACAAAGGTACTGCTTATTTCAAAAATGAAATTTCTTCCATCAGACCCGCGAGAGGAGAAATTGTATTATAAAAATGGTATGCGTGTATAACAGAAGAACAAAAATATATATAATAATAAACATAGTATATTAATAATAGTCAGAAAGATAAAAAGATAAATAAACGTAAAAAATATATATAAACCAGCAACACAAATATCTATAATTCTAGCGATTAATGTTAGGACCTTGGGGCATTGATTTACTACCCAACGTAGATAGAGCGCTTCATACAAAAACGCGCTTGAAATCTGTCACTTAATCGACTATACATTTGTACTCGCTGATATATACTTGAATATGCACGCCCGAATGGAAATTACCATAAAGAAAGTACCGTATTTATCGAATTCAACCTTATTCAGCATTATTACGGCAACTATTTTAAGTACAGCCGTGGGAGGTTACATCATTTCGTACCTAGCCACAGATCAAACGACGTTATAGTAATTGCTACAAGAAAATATCAACTTTATACTCTCAAACATAATGCTTGAAATTGCTTATCGCGTTGTCTCTCCAACGCATGAATGAGATAACACATCGTAATACGACGCCCGTGCGAGCAAGACGATTGTGATGTACTGACACTGACGCGAAGCGACATGTATACGATTAAAATAATTGTTTTTGATTGGTTTTTACGTATAAATCGAATATTTGAATACATGATAAGATGTGTAATGAGTTTATTTACGCAAAATATGAAATCCCGCCTTTTTTCTGCCGTTTCTGGCTATTGTTACCACAATTTTTGAATGCGCACTTCGGCATGTTTACGTGCCGACAGCTAATCACTCACTATGGAAAGGAACTGCACGAGTAGCGATTGAGCAGTTCTTCGCCGGCCTACTTTTCGATCGTTCATGCGTTATCTACGTTTGGTAGTAAATCAATGCCTTGGGGCCGTACTCTTAAAATCGACAACGATAATATCGGATTAGCCCTACTCTAAACTCGCTATCGTTGGCGTTATCGTTGTCGTCGTCGGATCCATCACTACATAATATAAATGCTTAGATCTTTAAAACTACGCAACGGATTTTGATACGGTTTGTTTTAATAGATAGAGTGATTCAAGAGGAAGGCTTATATGTATAATACATGCATAGTATTGTAGAGAAACCCTGATAATTTTAGACGTTTCTAATGTGATGTCGTAAATAAACACATTTTTTTGCGCTTAGATTGCAAACGCTGGCTGAACTCTACGAGATAAATCAAAATAATTTACTACAGTATTGTACACCTTAAAAAGATCTACAAAAAAGTCCGCGATGGTATATATCTATCTCTTAGGGATAACCCACAATAACCCTTTTTTATCCTTTACTTTTTACGAGAAATAATGGCTTATTTACAAAGCGATTTTAAGCAATACAGTATTAATCCTTATCCAATTAAGTACCTTAAATACAATGTGCATTTAATATAGATCAATTTGGCCCTTTACAGCATGTAATATAAATCAATATTTTCGAAGATATTACAGATTTAAAATGTAGGGACGTTGCGGACAATGCGGTTTCGGCGGTACCGGCCGGGGTCCGGCGGGCGGCGCTTGCCTATAAAGTACTAGCTTTCCGCTCGCGGCATGGCCCGCGTTATTATTGTTTTCCCGCGGGAATTTAAATTTTCCCGTAGGAAAAATAATTTTGTAGCCTATTTAAGCCCGAATAATAAATTTCATAGAAATTGGAGCAGATTTTAAATATTTTTCATTGAAACTTTCAACCTCTATTTTGCGAAATAGGGGTAACTCCAATAAACAATAAAACACGTGTTTATTGAAATATTTTTAAGAGCATGAATCTCAAGTTTTATCAAAATCGTTGCTAATTTAAATATTTTTCCATACAAACATGCAACCCCTTTTTCATCCCTTCAGGGTTAATTTTTTTTAAGTCCCTTCTTAGTGTGCGTCCGCATTTTGAATTAAAACCACTGTCCAAATTTCACGTTTCTACCATTAGCAGTTACGGCTGTGCGTGCGTCTATAGATGGGAACATCTCCTTTTATATAAGTATATAGATTGTCTAATGACAAAAAAGCTGTGAATGTTGTATTTATAAGTATACAACGTTTATATCAGCGTATATCAGCATTTATGTAAATTTTACTCCTAAGGGGGTAAAATAAGTGTTGAAAGTTTGTATGAAAGTCCTTATTTAATGGACTATTGATTAATAATAAATAAATACGTTTAAAAACTTATATGTATGAATAAATTATTCATACATATTTCTACAGTTTTTAAATCTGTAAATATAATCCACCTTCCACGCGAGCAAAGCCGCGGGCAACAGCTAGTTTAATTATATAACTAATGTCTGAAAGCAAAATATATACCATTAAAATGGCTCCAACGCTTTTAATAAATAAAAGCTTTGTTTCTTTATAAAAGATAACATTTAAAGATACTTTCGAGAAATTACGCATTATATTTAAAAATATTAGAAAAAACTTCGGACTGTACTTGCAGTATTCTCTTCATTTTTTTATTTTAAAGCATTTAAATCAATAAAATTAAAAATCCTTTAATTAATTAGAAATTATTAATTTATTAAATAATTAGTGCTATTTGAGTACTTACGTATTATTACCGTAAAGCCTAAATATTATGAACAATAATATTGCAAAAATTCCAATAGAGACAGAGATATGTTAATGATAGGAGTGAAATTCAACATTGAATAAATTACGCTACCCTTTTCGCTTTACGATAATTTCAACGATACCTCAATAGGTGTCGTTGAAATGTTCGCAAAATTTTGCGAATGTTCGTCTGTCAAATGTATCAACGTTGTCACTAGATAGACGAACCTTCGATTTTAAGAGTAGGGTTATGACGCTCGCTTATGTCAATCGTTCGTTCGGTCGTTCCGTCGAGCGACAGAAGCGAAACAAAACATGCGAGTTAGAGGAGCAAACGACACGATGAAGCGCCGATATATCGTAAGTTCGATTTTAAGAGTACGGCCCCCAGTAGATAGAACTCCCTTAAGCGCCGCTTGAACGAGCAAATAGTTTGGCAATCCCGTATGTTAGGTGGAAGCGAATTCCAAAGTCTAACTGCATGGGCCGTAAATGAATAGGAAAAGAAAGTGGAATTACAGGAAGGAACACTAAGAAGAGATTTAAGGTGGGATCTACAGAGAGCTTTGTTGTCTTTCTCACTACTCGAGTAATAAATTGCTAGGAAGGTCATAAAAATTCTCCCGTGTTACCACCACAAATAAAAAAGGAAGTACGTACCGTAAGTATATCCCGCTGTTGATCCCTGACTCACCCTGGTGAAGGAGTAGGTTCAAAGACGATTACTATTTAATGGCAATTAAAAATAGTAATGTAGTTTAGTTTTTGCTAGCTCTAATTAAAATTTACGTAAGTCCTCACGTTTTGGCATTAGAGCCAACATTACCAATTCTATAATTTTCGTCAATTATTCCAATCATTTCGACTTTGAAAAAATATCAAATGATAAAAAAATATCGCATATACTAATTTTCCAATAACATGACAAAAATATGGTTTTATGTGTTTGTTATCTGCTTTGATTTTACTTAAGACTAGCTGTGCCCGCGCGGAAAAGTAACGGCTGCTAGACCGATCTTGATAAAAAGTAGCCTATGTTATACCTTATATAATTAGCTATCTATTAGTGAAAGTCCCGTCAAAATCGGTCCAGCCGTTCCGGAGATTAGCGGGAACAAACAGACAGACAGACAAAAAAAAATTAAATTGTGTTTTTGTTATTGGTTCCCGATATACGAGGGGCATTCAATTATTACTTAGCCTCGCCACCCGATGGCGCTGTTATTACTAAAGAGTTTTACTATCGTGTAAATACTTTTTGAAGTCTACTAAGAAGTATTCAATCTTTTCCCTTCATTTGTTTTGTTTTGACAGCCTTTGGAAGCGAGCGTGTCGGTCCTTTTTACAAAAATGGAAAAAGAACAATATCGTTCAGTGATTAGATTCTTGTTTTTGGAAGGGAAAACGCGCAACGAAATCAAAGAGCACTTGGATGCTGTGTACGGTGACTCTCCTCCTTCGATGGCGACCGTCAAAAATTGGTTCAATGAGTTTGCTCGTGGCCGCACGTCGGTTTTTGATGAGCCACGCCCAGGTGCACCGAAAACGGCTACTACGGAGGAAAACGTAAAAAAATCCACGATCTTTTGTTGGCAGACCGGCGATTGAATATTCGCGAGATAGCTGAGACTGTAGGCATCGCAGAAGGGACAGTGCATCATATTCTGCACGAAGAACTGGGTATGAAAAAGTTTTCGGCGCGATGGGTGCCGTGTTTGCTCATTGCTCACACCAGATACGTAATTCGGGACTAAGTTGGACAATCTATTCCGACTTATTGGACCGATTTGACGCCGAATGGAAAAAAAAACGGCCCCATTTGGCAAAGAAAAAAGTGCTGTTCCACCACGACAACGCGCCGCCTCACACCGCCGTCGTCATGGCCAAATTGATCGAATTGTGCTACGAATTGCTGCCCCATCCACCGTATTCTCCAGATTTGGCTCCCTGTGACTTCTTCTTGTTCCCAAATCTGAAAATGTCACTCACCGGCAAAAGATTTGGGTCTAATGATGAGGTCATCGCCGCCACAGAGACCTATTTTGAAGACCTCGGGAAATCCTATTTTTTGGACGGGTTAAAAAAGTTTGGAGCATCGCTGGGCCAAGTGTATTGAATTGAAAGGAGACTATGTTGAAAAATAAATCTCTACTTTCTTAAAATTTTCGTTTTTCTTTTGTAGGCTAAATATTTATTGAAGCGCCCTCGTACATTCATACCCATTTAGTAAAAACTTGTTATTTTGACATTACAAACAGACACTTCAATTTTATTTATTGGTATAGATTGATAGCAAGAACGCACCATTAGGACGGACCGAAAAACCGCTGCTAAGGAAGTTGCAATACTGGCCATCACGACGCGCGGCACGAAAAAGAATTAAAAATATGGAACATGAGAAGAAAGCGCCATTCCCATTTTTTCACTCATGAAAATAACATCTATTTTAATAAAAGCCCTTCGCTATTAGTATTTTGCCAATGTATGCAACTGTTTTGAAATATTAACTAAACTAGATGAACGTTCCTGAAAGTATTCCTGTAAGAAGCCTCAAGCTACACTGCCACACTGAAAAGCAGCTTTACAATACTGACGAGAAGGAATGACGTGTGAGTATGGTGTGTCTATTATAGTTTATTCTGGGCTTAGATTCTGGGTGTTTATCAAGGCAGATATATTTTTGGAAATCTATCTTTATTTTTTAATCCCGATATTTGCATACAGTCTATTTCGTTTTTAGGGTTCCGTAGCCAAATGGCAAAAAAACCGGCCAAGCGCACGTCGGACTCGCCCATGAAGGGTTCCGTAGGATTTATGACGTATTAAAAAAATACTTACTAGATCTCGTTTAAACCAATTTTCGGTGGAAGTTTGCATGGTAATGTAGGTACATCATATATTTTTTTTAGTTTTATCATTCTCTTATTTTAGAAGTTACAGGGGGAGGGGGGACACACACCTTTTACCACTTTGGACGTGTCTCTCGCGCAAACTATTCAGTTTAGAAAAAATGATATTAGAAACCTCAATATCATAAATCGTCATAAATCGTACGGAACCCTTCATGGGCGAGTCCGACTCGCACTTTTTTTTTCAATAAAGAACCATGAGGCGCATACTTTTACTCCACAATGTTAATGTTATCGAAAAAAAACTATTCAATAAATTTTGGAGAATGAGCACGCACGACTCATCGAAAAGAGATCGATGAGAAGCATCGTTTAACACGCTTCTTTATACAGGTGGATTTTTGAGATGGGATTTAAAGGGCAGGTACATTAACCGTTATGGTTACAAGAAAACATTGTTAGGCAACCATCCATAACTTTTAATATATTCTGATCTGCATTCACTGGTTTTGGAATAAAGTTACGGTCAACAAAAAAAATGCTGAGATAGCAAAAAAAAATTTTTTTATGCCTATCGATCCTATTTCATGTGGGGAATAAAAGACTCTATGGGACCATTTAAGGTATGAGTACTAGAAACGACAGAAATCGCCAAAAAACATTTCCCATACATTTTGTACGGAAAATCCTCGGATCCTATTTCTTACGGTGATCTCTCTACGAATCCTATTTCTTACTTTTAAGGGAAACAGATACAGAGCAATGCCGAATCTCCACCTACTATACAGCTATAAGCAGTCTCATTTGCTTCAATTTGAATATTACTACTATTTAACAGTACTACTTACGATCTTTTAAGCATAAATTGTAAATGAGTATGGTCATTTACCTAACTTACAGCGATAGAAGCGCACAACACAATAATATTCAGTTTAAAGCTTTAAAATATATGAATTCAAGATTTTTATGCAGATAGTAACTGATTATTGAAGGAATCCGGTGTTTTTATCTAAAAAGAGCCATTGGGTCGCGTCATTGCATGAGCAAAACCTCTTTCTGTGTTCTGTGAGCAAAACTATGGCATCTAACAAAGATTAAAAAAAATACTCCAAATTCATAGAATTTTCTCTAAATGATCCCTAATAAACTGTATAAAAGTATCATGTTGGGTATGTTTAGAACTGTTTTTCAAAAATATATTCATTGTACCTACTTTTAACCATATTATATCTGAATAAGTAGTCACAAACGAACTATTATGCAGAAATATGCAAAAAAACGCTGAGCGAGCGGCTCTTAATCAAGATAAACATCACGCCATTACCTAACCTCTTTTTAATAAAAGTTAACGCAAAATTGCTCATTAAACACATCGTTTCCCGAAATATAAATACTTTATGTGATGAACCATTAGTAGCCTCATTATTTTATTAAATTTTAAAAATGTATGGAAAATATTTTACTTGTAAATTTACCGAAGATAAGTAATTATTAACCAAATTGCAGTTTATCGTGTGGCCCTTGAAAATTTAACAAAAAGTTATATAGGGTAAAAGCCGGATAGTTGCCTCGGACGGATACATGCCTCAGTTTCAAATGCTCTATGTTAGACGTATTGACAGTGTTTCTTTTTGATCATAATTAAAAGCGTCCCCCGCGCAGGCCTCAGTGCCGCATAAGCCGTTGAATTAGGCGCACGTGTTTTGTCCGTATGAGAAAACATCTTCCGCGGCGATACTTTGACGAGCGCCAGAATTATATTGGTAAGTAATCTCTGTTAAATATTTTTATAACTGATTGCGATTTCAGTCAAAAATTTCTTTGAGTGCATTAGAGTTTAAATTGCACTGTTTATTAGGTTTTATTGTTAAATATGTTTTATTTATTTCGTAAATAAAAAGGGCAAGTATCCGTATCAAATCGGATAGTTGCCCTACTGTCTATTGCGGATTGTTGCCCTTTTTTTTGATAGGCAAAAATACGCATTTTACGCATCCCTCGTGGTCGAGCCAAACCACGAGGCTATGTGGGACTCCCCGGGCCATATCGGTCCAGGCCTACCCACTAAAAACCCCCCAGCAGCTCCTCCGTCCGTCACGAGGCAGGGGGAAGGGGACCACAGCGAGGCCTTATTCCCACTGACCCCCTGATTCCGTGTATGATCCGTTGCCGGACTCGCGCTACGCCAGAAAGGCACGTGGCTCTGCTGCTTTGTTGGCGGTGCAGGTGTTGTGCGCCGCTTCACACCCCGGAATGTCCCGGCACTAGGTGCCCTGTAGCTGGGGATCTATTTATTTCGCGGGGTACTTCCCGCTGTCGCCTCCTCCTGGAGGATGGGGGCCCCGACGATGTCCTCGGTGACCTCCATCTCCGCCTCTACTCTTGATGATTCGGGCTGGCGGGTTCGCGCCGCCCTCCTCCTCCTCCTGTCCATAGGCATCTTAGGGGCAGAACATGTCTTACTCCCAAGGCGGTGGTCCGCCGGTTTCCCGGACGCCGAGCACAAAGGGCATTTGGGCTTCTCTGAGCACAACGACGCCCTATGCCCTGCCGCCCCACATCAGTAGCACAACGTGCTCCGGTCTACCTCCGCCCTGCAGTCAACCCTTAGGTGCCCCGATTCGAGGCACCTAAAACACCGCATTTCACGGGGCTGGATGAGCTTTACCTTCGCAGCGGACCACCCCACCAGCAGCCTCTTGGCAGAGGCTTATCTCCTTGGCCACTTCCACCGGGCAGCACACCCACGCCGTGCCCATGGTGTAGCGGCCCTGGCGGATCTCCCCCACCCGAACCTCCTCGACCTGGCACTCGCCGGTCTTTGCGAGTGCCTCCTTCAGTTCCTCCGTCTGGACGGACTCGTCCAGTCCGGAAACCAACATTTCCACCGTCTTAGTTGGGATTGTAACACGCACGACGGTCGGGTCAACAACTCTTTTAAGGGCGACAGCTAGGTCGACCGCGCTCGCCTCCTTCTCATTACCTGTGACGAGAATTACGGCCGCCCCAGTCAAAGACCTGCGGAACTGAACACCCTCTATGTTCAGCTCCGCGAGGCTTACCTTGGCTCTGGCGGCCGCAATCACCCTGGCGTATGAGTGGCCCTTCTCCTCGGCGCCTGGCTGTAATGTCAGCACCACTGCCGCCGTCTTTGGCGTGTGCAGTTTAGGCTGCTGAGGAGGAGCCTTCTTTTTCGGGGGCGGAGGAGACTGCTTCGGCGTAGATTCCGCTATACCATCCCCTTTCTTTCGTCTCCGCTGGCCGCGCTTCACCACCGTGGTCCAGGCCTCCTCTGTAATGGTTGGGGCCACCGGGAGTGGGCGTTGCTCTCTTAATGCCAAAGTTGATTACCATATTTTTAATATTTAAGATAAATACGAATATTTAATTAAAAAATTACATGTTCACTAACTTACAATTTAAAACCTTAGTATTTTTAAGTGTTGATTAGGTAATAATTTAATTTCTCTTAGCACTTAGTACATAATAAAGGATCTCAGTAAGTTGTAAGGACTGAATACTTACTTAATAGTGGCTAATGCCAAAGTTAATTCTAATTTTGTTTATTGTTCTATTTTCAAAATAAATAATAACATTACATTTTTATTTTGGACACTTATTTACTATTTTGGAGTCTATTATTGTAATAATTTTATAATTATAATTTAACTTTAATTAATACTTAATAAAAGATTGTATTTAATAATAAAAACTGATTATTTAAATTAATATAAGTTCATTTTTATTTGAAAAAAAAAACAGACGGGCATCTATCCTTACATTGGGCAAGTATCCCCCCAACCATTTTTAACGTTAGGCTAGTATCCGCTATAGTAGGCAACTATCCTCTTTTTTAGAGGTCATATTAAACTGGATTTACTTAAAATTTATAATATTTATAATATTTTTATAGATAGGGTATGTTAGAAGATCAATGAACTATGTTTGAGAACACACTTTGAATAAAAAATGTATTGGTACACATTTTTTAAAGGAGCTTTTTAAAAAGTGTGGCAACTATCCGGCTTTTACCCTATATATATATATATATATTCACAGTAAAGTAGCATGCGTTTAAAAAATCACTTCTAAACATTGAGGTAATTACGTAGTATTATTACCTCAATGCTTCTAAATCATGGCATACGTAAAGTAAAAATCAAATTTTCTGTTAAGTTTTCGTTAACTGTTGTAAATTCACAACGAAATCAAAATCGCACTCGCAAAACTGTCATTTTTTAAATTTACTTTGCTTTCTTTCTTTATAAAATTCTTTATAGATTTACATCTGAAGTCTGAATATAAACTGAATATCTGAGGGCAAATATTACTAACTGGATAATTAAGTCATAATTGCTGGATAAAAGGTAGTTCAGCATTTATTCAGAAAATACCTACATTTATTCAGATACAATGTGGCCATTAATCAGCGGTTATCCAAATTAAAGCAAGTTATACTGTGCCCAACCCGCTTGAATATCGTCTGTATAAGCGCTTACACACAGACGTTATTTCCTCAACCAAGGCAGCTTAAAGTCAGTCGAATTTCTTTTATACAAAAATTATGCAGCCAATAAATGTTTGTTGGGCTACTTACATACCGTCACTGAAAATGTTAGGGAAATGTGGGGTAGATGCACACTGCAAACACGTGAAATTCAAAGGGGTAATCTCACAGTGGGTCGAGCGAAGGCTCTAACACCTAAATATGTATATCTACGTAAAGGTTTTCAGTTAAGACCTAAAAATATGTGGATCTACGTAAAAAGAAGTAAAGTTGACAACATTGCGCACTAGGCACTCTGTTCGAAAATTGGTCTCTGGCTGGAGCAGTCTCCTTCTGGTGATACACGACAGGCATAACCCAGTGTGAGAGTCATATATCCAATACCTTGCTATGTTTTTAGGGTTCCGTAGCCAAATGGCAAAAAACGGAACCCTTATAGATTCGTCACAAAAATAGAAAAAAAGCAATTTTTGGAGGTTCTCCATACATAGAACTAAAACCCAATTTTTTTTTTCATCAAACCCATACGTGGGTATCTATGGATAGGTCTTCAAAAATTATATTGAGGTTTCTAATATCATTTTTATCTAAACCGAATAGTTTGCGCGAGAGACACTTCCAAAGTGGTAAAATGAGTGTCCCCCCCCCCCCCCCTGTAACTTTTTAAATAAGCGAATGATAAAACTAAAAAAAATATATGATGTACATTACCATATGTAAACTTCCACCGAAAATTGGTTTGAACGAGATCAAGTAAGGAGTTTTTTTAATACGTCATAAATCGTACGGAACCCTTCATGGGCGAGTCCGACTCGCACTTGTTTATACAACTAAGTTGGCAAACAAGCAAGCTGCCCACCTGATGGTAAGTGGTAACAGTCATCTATAATACATGTGGCTCTTGTGAGATTCGCAGCAAAATTGCAACCTTCACACGAACCATAGTGTACGTTGCCAACTTGTGACATCACGCAGATGTGAAGTCACGGTACCCAGTCATTTCACTTCCATATCTTGCCCTTCAAACCGGAACATAGCAATGCAAGCACTGCTGCTTTGCGGCAGAAATAGGTAAGGTAGTATGTATATTTAAGTCATATATAGTAGATTAGTAGCTAAGGGCTGTAAGGCATCGCCGGCAGACGATATCGCCTATATTTCGAGTGTGCAATTGGTGCTTACACCCGAGCTAACTACTCTGCTTTACATCTCGATTGTGAGGTAAGTAGGTCCTTGTTACCCCCAAATAGGGCTTGTAGGTGACCAATAAGCGCTCTAGGGTAATAGTGTAGCTTGGAAAGCCCTAGGGCGGTAAGTAATTAAAAAAAACACTTCACTATTTCAAAAAGTTCGCGTACATCTAACCATCATTCTGGCAATAAATTACTTACAGCCCTAGGGGTTTTCTAGCTACATTATTACCCTAGAGCGCTAATTGGTCACCTACAAGCCCCATTTGGGGGTAATAAGGACCTACTTACCGAACATGAGAGTTTTTTTTTTTATTACGAGCAGTCGGCCCACCTGATGGTAAGCGGTATGCGTCGCCCATGGACTTCGCTAATATCAGGGACATACCTATGTCGCTGCTTACCTTGAGTATAATGCTCTCTTAATGTTACTCTTGAATAGGGACATGTTGTAGCGCTCAGGAAACACAGCAGCGGGAAGTTCGTTCCAGAGCCGGCACGTTCGTGGTAAAAATGTGCGCTGAAAGCGAACCGTACTAGACGATATCGCTTCCAGGTGATAAGGATGAACCCCACTGCGGTGTCGAGTTGTACGATTATAAAAGGGTGACGTCGGTACCAGGTCAAACAGTTCCTCGGAGCACTCACCGTTAAAGAGACGGTAGAACACAACATGTAACAGATATTTATTATTTTTTATTTGTTTATGACTATATTAAAATCTTCAGTGTCCGTCCACTGTAATGTAACTAGAGCTATATAGAGCAACCATTACAGCTATTTTAATCGATCGCTATATCGAAAATATTGGTTATTTTTCATGTAATGTCATAGGTAACTGAGAGATCTTACAGATCTCAAAGTTAAATATGTGTTTCTTCATATCTTTAGCTAGTCACGAGTAGAACCGAAAACACGATTTAAAGATTTTGCCTCGATACTTTTTATTGTTGAAATTACCTCTTAAGAATAAGAATATTCAGGATTACTAGTAAACGGTGTTAGGTATTAATTAAAAACTTCCTTAAATAAGTAGCCATCATCAGTATCCAGAATCGTACAGAAGCATTTTTTTCTAATCATTATAGTTATTTTTTAATAAAATAATTTGTATTTTGTCGCTTACGTCGATAATTTCTAAACGATCTGATTGCATGCGGGCGCAACGCATTCACGACTTTGTTGACATAGATATAAAGACTAGCTGCTTCTAGATATAAAAATAGATATAAAGATATAAAGACATCATCATCATATAAGCCGAGAGACGCCCACTATTAGACACGAGGCCTATTGGATCACTCCTGCGTTGCTTGCATCGAGCGACCTCCACTAGATCGTTGATTCACTTTGGAGCTGCAGTAGATTTTTGTTATACAATCAAATTACGAATGTTGACTTCCACCAACGTTGCGGCTCCTACTACTCAAGAACCTTTCCGGTCTACCCGCTGTCAGTCCTTTTTTTTCGAGGGGAATGCGTGACTCGCCGTTGGCTAGACAACTAGCTCTCCCGGCAGAGTAAAACCCCCACCGGGGGTTTTAGAACCACTAAAACCCCCGGTGTTCTCCCTGACCTTATGGGCGCTCGTGGTAGGGTACACACTGAGACTACCACTACCAACGCGTCCGGGCTAGATCGACCTGACTGGTCGGGCTATCGCGAAAGGGGGATTGCCCGAGAACACCAGGACGATCGCCAGAGGAGGGCCTTATTACGCCAGCGTACACGGGGCCAACCGTGCACGCAGCCTCCACGGCAGGGTCATTAGACGATTGCGCAAATGGCCGCCTTCGCCTGCCTATCCGTCTGCGGCGGATGGGAGCGGCTTGAGGATCATCCCCCCAGTCCCTCTCCGCGGCCTCCTACGAGATGACGTCCTCGCAGAAGGAGGCGACAGTCTCCCATTCCGCCTAGCTGCGAAGCAGAAGAAGGTCTCCGCCTCCCAGCGCAGCGTTAAGTTCGCTGCGCTAATCCGCTGTCAGTCCTGCACACGATGTGAAAATGGTGCCAGCACTGCGGCAGATTCATCATCACATCTTATATACCTACGTCCCCACCGAGGGGCTCGAGCCTACCCTAAGTTAAGGTGTTTAGGTCTTAGTCAACCACGCTGGCCCAGTGCAGATTGGTCGTCATCACATACACCTTTGAATTTCTTCGCAGATGTATGCTAGTTGCCTCACGATGTTTTTCTTCACCGTAGGAGCTTCGGACAAATGTATGTACATATGAAACTCGAAAAACGAAAAACAAATTGGTACATGGCAGGATCGCACCCCGGACTTCCCAATTAGGCCAGCACCGAGACCACAACGCCACCAACGCTCGCAGCTGCGCAGATTGCTAAAACATAATCCTGACTGGCCGGTAATTACCGTGATCCTGGCCAAGCTGCTACTTGCACTAAAATATCGATACTTATCTCCGATTACTGCAAGCGTGTCGAGGATTCCTTCCTTATAATTAGATAAATATCTAGAAGATAACATGAGTTGGCGTTATGTATATAAGCCCAGGTGCTTTTTGATAATATATTTAGTTTTATCACTCTCATTTCAAGAATTGCAGTCCTTTACGACCGAGATGATATTGGCACAGGAGGTGAGTGGTTTGAATTAATTTAATGAAATAAAATAATGTAGGTAACTAAAAGCATTATTTTATTTTAGAAACACAATAAAGTGCATGTATTTCCTCATCTCTTCATTGAGAAAAACAACTTTCACCATCACTTTAAATTTGTCAATTTTTTTTGCAAAAAGTTATATTATTGCGTACGAGGCGATATTGTGCGTGAGCCGCAGGCGAGCGCGACAAGAAAGCAGAGTACGTAATGACCAATGCGCGCGTGTATCATACGACGTTTTTCAACACACTTGTGAGGAACATAAAAGATCTTGTGGTATTTATATTTTTCTGAAAATGACTGCGCTTTTTTATCAATCTTCCACTGCATGAAAGTATCGTATGCCGCCAAGTATTTATCCTTTGACTTTGGCAGCAACAAACTATTACTCGCGCTTTGCGCCTCCGTAATTATTTCCGGCGGAGTTAATAATATGGATTCTTCTTCACTTGGACTCGACATATTTGTAGATAATCAATTATCAATTACAACAAAAAGGCAAAAAATTTCAATAGCGGGAAAATGCCGCGTGGCCTTTTTTTTCGCGCGCTGCCCGGGCATGACTAAACTCTTTATACAGCCAACAAAAAAGGGCCAAACAGCCAAAATTCAAAACTAAATAAACCGAATATTTTAGTTTCTAAAAAACAATTTTGTGTGAATTTTTAATAATTTATTTTAGTTACAGTTATTAATTATTGTTTTGAAATGTCTGTGTTTAAATGTAGTTGTTAATTTGATATTTAAGTAACCATAGTAGGCTGTTCATTTGTTTCCAATTAGCAGCCGCATAAAGTCGTGTTAAAAAAAAGTATTAAGCGACTAATTTAAGAATGCGTACTGGACATACTCGTACATTTACTTTGCAATCTTGAACAAATTAGAATTTGTCGTGTTAAGATTACCGCACTTGTGCGATTATGTAAAGTGAAAAGCACTCATGTTTAATATACTGAATCTTATTACCTTATTACCTTGCCTTTAGACCCGTTGTCTAAATGCAAGGTAATAAGACCCACTTTACGAGCAAGTGTGTTGAAAAATATAAAATGGTGTCAAATACAATGGTGGTTCCTCATATTCTACTATTACATGGTGTGCTAATTTCAAAATTAATGTCAGATTACATATCTATACTTACGAGTACCCATATTATAAAGCTGAAGAGTTCGTTTGTTTGTTTGGTTTGAATGCGCTAATCTCTGAAACTACTGGTCCGAATTGATAAATTATTTTTGTGTTGGATATTCCAGGTTTTAGGCTATGTAATATCATGCTACGACCAATAGAAGAGGAAAATTAATGAAAAATGTTGCAAAAACGGGAAAAAATATTATGGCAAAACGTAGTTCGCGGGCACAGCTGGTTGAATTACTAGTTGAAAATAGTTAAGCATTAATACCTAAATGACATAACTTCCTTAATATGACTTATATTGAATTTTATTAATTGATATTCACAAATCTTAAAAACGCCAAGACGTAAAGTTAAAATTACTCGTGGGCCCACCAGTGGGTCATCGCAGTGGGGCCACGAGTCTGGTGGGAATTATTGTTTTACATTACAAAAAAAAAATACAATATGTATTTATCATAGAACTAGCTGTGCCCGTGAATTACGTTTCGCCGTGTATTTTTCCCGTTTTTGCAACATTTTTCATTGATGCTCAGCTCCTATTGGTCGTAGAGTAAATAAATGGACTACCTATCCAACACAAAAATAATTTTTCAACTTGATTCAGTATAGTTCCTGAAATGAGCGCGTTCAACCAAACCAACAAACAAACTCTTCAGCTTTATAATATTAGTATAGATTAATTAAAATCCCAGTCTTGTTTAATTTATAGAAAAAATCATATTAAAAAAAATAAAAAACTATTTTTCTGTTAAGAATTCAAAGCATCTTTCAGATAAAAATGCCTAATTTGCTTTTAAACGGCATTAATCATGACAAGTTCTTTAATATTTTTGGGTATTTTATTATAAATTTGGGTATTTTATAAAATAAGTAAAATAAAATCACAACCTTGTGGCTAAAATCCGAGGAGTTAACTTTCTAAGGCCTCCATACGTTTCATCTTAGGTTTACGAAAATATTGTCGTATCTCCCACTTTCGCACCGAGTTTGACTACCTATCAGAGATCGACGTAATGTAACATCCTAACTTTTCCTTATAAAACCCTTAAAAAGACCCAAATTTCCCCATCCTATCTTCGCTCCCGCTTCCACTTACTACCGCCTTCTCGTCCTAAACGGAGCTGTGACACGCGGATGCGGATTATTCCAAAGAGCCAATACACGTTTCTTTAACAAGTCATTTGATAGTCGTGCCGCCCCATTGTGGAATGGTCTACCAAGTGTCATACAGCAGAGCCAGACACTATCCACCTTCAAATCATGCGTGAAGCAACACTTCCTGTGTAAACGATAGAAATAATCGTCGAGCTATATTTTGTCTATACTAATATTATAAAGAGGAAAGATTTGATTGTTTGTTTGTACTGAATGGGCTTCGAAACTACTCAACTGATTTTGATGAAAGTTGGTATAGGGATGGGGAATCAATAACCGCTGAACCGATTTAGATGAAATTTGGTATTGAGATAGTTTGAGTTGTGGGGAAGGATATAGAATAGTTTTTATTTCCGAAATCGTTCTTAAAGGGTGTAAAAATAGGGGGGGGGGGGGGGGTTAAAGGGAATGGACTTCCAAACTAGTACTAGTACTGCTTGTTCGGACTAGCACCCTATACAACTTTGATGGAATTGACGATAAAAAAATCAGCTGTTCAATTCATTGAGGTTAAATGGATATTGAGCATTTGTATTGAGCAGCTGATTTTTTTTCAAAGCTGAAAGAAACCTCTTTACATAGTAACAAAGTCGCTCCCGCTGTCTGTACGCTTAGATCTTGAACGTACGTATTTTAATGCATTTTTCATCAGCAATAGATAGAGTGATTCAAGAGGAAGATTTATATGTATAATGCATATTATTGTAGAGAGAAGCCGAGAAATTCAATAAGATCTGGTAGATTCACTGGGTGAGCTAGTTTGATATAAATTTCAGTTCCGAGAATAAAGGTCTTGACAGACAGACAGACGGACACACTGAGAAACGGACAGAGGGACAACCTAGTGTTCCCATAAGGGTTTTTTCCTCTTGATGTACGGAATCCTAAGTAGAGGAACAGTATAGATAGAAGGAAAAGCAATGTTTAGAAGGAGGAGAGGGAGGAAAAAGGGACAAAAGAAAAGAAAAGGCTTCGTGGGGTTTTGAATTAAAACCGCGCAAGTGAATCAAGTCAGTAACAACCAAGCCGTCTACATTATAAGTTTAAGGCGCATAGTGGTCTCAATGACCTTGCGTCGATCGTCCCGCACTGATTACATAGGAGTGAGTGAGTGAGAGTGAGTGGAATATTTAAGCAAACCTTTACGTGTAAGATGAATTATTTCAATTAAACATTAATAAAGGCGAATAAGAAATATCTAAAAAGACCATCCGTTAGAATATTGTTCACTTTATTTATTGAAATCGAAAGAATATGATTTAACCTAATATTTACGACGCGATTAGGTTTAAAGTTTCACATTCGAGGCATGGCACAAACTTTAAAAGACCATCCTCCAAAGAATGCGTTGAATAATAACGTATCTTTTTTAAAGATTTTTTTATTCAATGTTTATGAAGAGAATTGGTTTTTTCTGCAGTGATTTTTAATGATTGACCATATCTATGCGCCTTAAGAAACTAAAATAGCGCCTTAATTTTCAGCATTGCGATTGTCCGGTAGTGGACGAAGGAGCGTCGATTGTGAACTCATTCATCTGCCCCGGCACATTCTACTTCATGGTCCTGCTCGAGGCGTACCTTAAGGGACGGTGCAAGATAGCGACACCTTGCCAGCGCATCAAATCGGTGAAGAAAATGAGGCCACAGTACGACTTCATCGTGGTGGGGGCTGGCGCCGCGGGATCTCTCGTTGCGGGACGACTGAGCGAGAATAAAAATCACAAAGTGAGTCAAATCTATATCTATATATCTATCTATACACGGTTATTTTTTTATCACCCTGGAAAATTTTAGGGACGCTTCAGGACACATTTATTATTATAAAAAAATGAAATAAAAAATTTTAAAAAAATAAATAATAAAAAAATGCTGCACTCAACTAGTGCAGCATTTATTGGATTTTTTAGAAAATTAATATAAAATTAAGTACCCAAGTGAGGTTTTTTTTTATTCATATATGTATCATTTTAATACCATGTCGTGAAGCGTCCCTTAAATTTTCCAGGGTGATAAAAAAATAACCTTGATATAAGGAGATGTTCCTATCTATATAGGGGAGACCTAGGAGAGTTGTGACAATTTTTAATTTATGCGACATATCTCGCTCAGGAAACATTCGGCAGTTATGAACTATGTGTATTAATGTAGCACCATGCCTTCTCTTTCCAAAACAATCATCAAAATTAATAACAGTATTGTGGTTTCCGAGAAAATCAACAAAAAGGAAGACTATTCCCTCTGTCACAACTCCCCTATCACCGAGGTAAGTTGTGACAGGTACAGAGGTAAGTTGTGACAGCTTTGTATTTAAACTATTTGAGTATTAAAAATAACATTACACATATAATAAGTAAGTAAATAAAACATGTTTTTAATGCAAAAAGTAGTTTAATCATCTTTTTATATATTAAGTACCAACAAAAACAATGTATAACATTCTCATAACAAGTAATTATGGCATCGCTTTGAGATCAATCACATTACAATCACTCGAAAATTTTAAACTAATCTGATAGGCAATTATGGCAAATGTATTGCAGCACGCCTTCAGTACAACCTGCGTGTGACCAGCCTTTGCATTCTAGGCATTGCACCCACTCCTCATTCGATCTGCTGTTTTTATTGCTAAAGGTGGCAGACGAGCAAGTGGCCCACCTGATGGTAAGTGGTAACCACCGCTCATGGACATCTGTAATGCCAGGGGCAAAGCTCACTTGCTGCCTACCTGGAGAGAAGTGCTCTTTTTAAGCCTCGTTTGAAGTTGGACATATCGTAGCGCTCAGGAAACACCGCAGCTGGGAATTCGTTCCAGTCTGCACGTACGTGGAAGAAATGAACGCTGAAACCGAACTGTGCTAGACAAGATCGGTTCCAGGGGGTAAGGATGAACTCTATTGCGGTGGCGGGTGGTGCGATGATAAAAAGGCGACTAAAGCACCATTGCAAACAGTTCCTCAGAGCATTTTTGAGCACCTAGGAGAGTTGTGACAGGCTGTCACAACTCTCCTAGGTGCACAAAAATACGACTTGGCCGGAATAATAATTCGTAATTTCAAAACATAATGCAAACATGAAAGATCAATGCAACGCCTAGAGACTTAAATAACCACACAACTTAAGAAAAAATAACACAACATTGCACATGTAATAAAACAAGATATAAACTGAATCAAAATTTTGAAGAAAAACTAACTTTTCAAATTTTTTTGCACGTTGATGTCGTAATTGCCAAACCGCTCCTCGTGCGCTGCCGGTGAGTATTGAGTCAAGTAGCGCGTCTCTAAATCGACAAATGTGCGATGTTGCAAGCTCACTAACTATTATAGATAGGGAGAAATCGTTCCTGTCACAACTCACCTCTGTCACAAATCTCCTAGGTCTCCCCTACGTACGCACAGCCGGAACCGCTAATGGTAGAAACGTGAAATTTGAACAGTTGTTTTAATTCAAAATGGCGACGCACACTAAGAAGGGATTTAAAAAAAAATAAACCCTAAAGAAATGAAATAGGGGATGCAAGTTTGTATGGAAAAATCTTTAAATTAGCAACGATTTTGATAAAACTTGAGATTCATGCTCTTAAAAATATTTCATTGAACACGTGTTTCATGGTTTATTGGAATTCACCCTCTTGGCTGCAAAATAGGGGTTAAAAGTTTCTTTTATTTAAATCTGCTCTAATTTCTATGAAATTTATTATTCGAGCTCCTAAATATAAATAACAGTCTTCTATACAATAGGCTACAAAATTATTTTACGGGAAAATATAAAATTCCTACCGGAAAACAATAATAACGCGGGCGAAGCCACGAACGGAAAGCGAGTACAATATATTCATATGCTTATGGAGGAATGGAATGGATATGGAGTGGAAATGGAAACGACACTAAATTCCTATCGACTTCCAAAGTCTACAGAAAAAATATATTTCTTTATAAGTAAGTAATTCCAATTCCAATGTATATTCGATCAATCAAAATTTCTAATACTATGTACAAACCAGAGATTTAAATCGTACAAACTACATTCGTAGTGTTTTCATTTCAAGTCTTATTGTCGTCTCCACCATGAATGTATAGTAAAAAAACAGACTTCAAAAACACCAAACGAGTGTAAAAAGATCGAACGGGAACGCGTGACGCGGACGGTACCACCTATGCGAAGTCAGCGACACGTTGCAACCATCTTTTGAATAAAACTAAACACGCCAATATTTTCTTGACTCCCCATTTCGGCCGCTAGGGAGGCGTAGTATTTTAGCATAATGTTGGCTGAGGCGCGTAGGGTTAAAGGTTGGGAACCCCTGCCTTAGAGCATTGGCTAAATGCTCTAAGATTGAACCCATTGCTCTCATTATCATTTTCTCTTCTAGACCATATCGGGGTTTTTATAATTTTATAAACAGTTTGGAACAATATTTATTAATTATTTAAGAAAAAATCTGTTTTTCTTAATAAATAAAAGTTTCTAATTTACAACGCGTAATACAAGAGACGCTGTCTTTTGTCACTACGAGCAGCTGACTCACGCAGAGACGATATCCGTAGCACGCTAGCGCACTATACATTGCGTAGTACTTTTGCAGTTGTTTTTTAAAACCTAAAAATAAATTTCGTTTCCCATATTCTTTTTTTATAGGATAGTTAAGTAACTTTTAAAGATCTGAATTCTGAATGAGTAGACGAGGGCTTCGTTATGGGTCCTTTTACACTCTGTATATACAACAACACATTGTTATATTGAAGTTGGTGACATTTTAACCAACAATACCCACTTTATTAACTGACTATTATACATAATTTTCCTGATCATTGCTTGGCACCGACATCATTACAAAAGTGTGATATTGTATGTATTCTTATATTAATTTTGAATTTTTTTTCTGTTTTTGAACTAGGTTTTCTTTTAATCTTTTTAGTTACTTAATACATGCGTTTTAGAATTTGACCCAAGGCAAACACCAAAATTACTGAATATAAACCGTCATTCGCTCTAAACAGTATTGAAAGAATTATTCCCGAGCTCTTAATAACCTAATTGTTTAGGAGTTATACTTTCCACTATCAGCTCATCTAAATCGCTTGAAAGAACAGAACTACGCTTCAATAAATTCTCATTATATTGAAAGAATAATCCCCTAACTCCTAACCTACCAAGAACCTTCCATCACTAGCTCAATAACATAATATGATGACTATGCAAATACCTGAATATCTTCAGAAAAAACATGAGTCACGTTGGTCGTGCCGATGAAATTAAAGGCTTTCCCTCGATTTACCTGGGATCCATCATCAGATCACAACTTGGTGACAATGCGACCACCTCAGGTGTAACTCTTTCGATTACAGAAAGAATTTTGATAATCGGCGCACAAATAGACGAGTAATCGGTTAACATATACATAAAAAACAGATACAGTCGAACATATAACTTTTTTGAAGTCGGTTAAAAATTATCATAGACGCTTGATAGGTGACTATGCAGGACAATTACAATTACAATGAAAAAGCTCTTACTAGTGCAAGATAGCAGTCTAAATCCTATAGACACGCGGACTGTATCACTGACATAAAATATTAACATTTCCAGGTATTAGTAATTGAAGCAGGAGACGTGGACCCGATAGGGTCGCGCCCGCCATCATTCTACAGAACTTACTGGGGAAGCAAAGATCTGACTTGGAACTATCGCACGCAGCCCGACAACTACTGCTTGGACCAGGACGGCCTAGGATGCGTATGGCCTCAAGGGAAAGTTCTGGGTGAGCTCTTCAATATCTCAACAGATTGAAATGATAAAAAAATCGTTCTTTGTAGGTATTTGTACCCGCTGGGGTCAGTCATGTTTTTGAACCCTCACAGCACACAGTGTAGGCTTTTATAGATACTTTATTCGCTGAATAAGGCAACTACATTTATGATATAACGTTAGAACAGAGAAATAACGAACATACTTACAAAGATTCAACTGTGTACTAAAACTAATACAATTTTTACTGAGATTTCAGTTCTGGAACTGGCGATTAACCTCGTGATTCCGGTCTTAACTTTTAATCACAAAAAATATATATTTTGTCAAAAAAGTTGCGTGCGCGGTTTTCATGTTGTATTGTTGTTCGTTGAATAGTGTGAGCTGCTCGACGCATGTCTATTTTCTTATTTTTCTATATAGTAAAAGTAAAATTTTGTTTCCACAAAACGATCTCCTATTTCCGGAGACTATTCCGGAATTCCGGTATTGAAAAATAACTCGCAGTTGCGGAACAATTTCCGGAATTCCAAGTCAGGTATCCAGTCTCGAAAACTAGTTCCGGAACGTACCTGTTCCGTGACCTTCCGAGACTAGATAATAACCGGGAAGATTATAAATAAAGTCAATCTTAAAAATAACAATAATAAATATTTATTTAACTTTTAAAATTACCTACACTTAGTGGTTAAGAAAACTATTCCAAACAATTCTCACAAACAAGGCAATGTAACCTACATAACTTATATTTGTAAGTAACTAGCTGTGCCCGCGAACTACATTTCGCCTTAATTTATTTTTTCCCGACATCTTCAACAAATATCGTTAATGTACACAGAAATAAATACAAAAACTTAACAAATTATATACTAAAACCTTCCTCGAGAATCACGCTATCGAGTGGTGAAAACCACTTGAAAATCGGTGCAGTAGTTTTTGAGTTTATCGCGAACAGACAGACAGACGCGGCGGGGGACTTTGTTTTATAATATTTAAGGATACCAATATGGACTGTGACACTGTTTATAAAGAGTTGCCAGGGGTTCTCAAACTAGGCAGAGCCTGTATCTTGAGAAACCATATAAGTAAAAACATTTTTGCTTACAATTGAGACTTACACTAGGTTGAAAGATTAAATATGGAAGGCCCTAATAACCATTCCCAGTCACTCACAGAGAGCGTTTTTTCTAAAGCTAATGAATCTCCTTCAGGTGGATCCGCACTTCTGAACGGCATGATGTACCACAGAGGCCACCCCGCCGATTACGATGACTGGGTCGCTGCCGGCGCGACTGGCTGGTCCTGGGAGGAAAATAGACCTTACTTCGACATGACAGAAGGAAACAAGCAAATCGGCACTCTCGTCAGTGAAAAGTATCACTCTGCCAAAGGACCAATGCCAGTGCAACAGGTAAGGCTGTCATCGTAGAGCTTTGGTGATAGTTTTCTTGTTACAAGGCTTTGGCACTCACATGGCTGTATAGGATCTGCCTACGATTACAGAGTAGATAATAGTGCTACGTACTACGGTGCGTACGGTGGCACCACAGAATAGATAATAGTACTACGTACAGAACGGCCACTCACCTCCCCGCACTCATTTCAAACACCTCGTCCTACCCGGCACTTCGTTGTAGACATCACTGACACATAAACAAGGGCGCGCGCGATCGCTCGGGCGAGTAGACGCGAGCGCCGGCCAATAACAGAGACAGCGCTATGCGGGTGAAAGAGAAGGCAGTCGCTGCACTTCCCGCGTCATTTCGATTGATAACCGCGCACTCAGCCCTACTAGATTCCACGCACACATTTGCGCGTGTACGAACATCATTTGTTTAAGTAGTAGTAATAGGTAATTGATTTGCGAACGTTGTATGGAGTGGTGTGTGGTGGCACGGTGCCGATGCTGATCGGCGCCTGCGGGTCATCACCAGAGTGCCTACAATAGTGCGAGTTTTATCGAGCTCTACTCGGTCGTACGCATCAAACGCGTTAACGCGAATTTGTATGGAATTAGAGCAGCGCCATCTAGTAGCTGCTATGGAATGAGACAGCTTCATCTAGTGGCTACTAGATGGCACCGCTCTAATTCCATACAAATTCGCGTTTACGCGTTCGATGCGTGTGATCGAGTAAAGCTCGATAGAACTCGCACTCCGCACACTGTTCGTAGGCACTCAGGCTTACTCTTGAACCAATTTCGATCGATCGACTTTGAGATTGTGATTTTTTGTACGCTTGAGTTTCCACATTGGCGCCAAATTGGACCCGTATAGTGCAGATTTTGAGTAGGGAATGCAAATCTCGCGAGATTGGGGCTCAAGCGAGATCCCGCGAGTTTATGAATGGCAAAACTGCGAGATCTCGCCAATTTCGAGATCTCGCGAGATTAGCAGTTTGGTGTGTTTTTTTTTATTGCAAATAATCACAATATTTGAATAAACCAGGAAAAAAATAATAAATATTATAAGTATTATAAGATAAACATTTATTTTCACGAATTTTTTCAATAGACTTTTATGCATCAAACATTGTTTGACGTATCTGTCTATATTTTTTTATTAAACTTCTAAGTAGTAAACTTTGACATTACGTATCTATCAAATAACAAATGAAAGAAACAACCAGTCTTCTCTTCTAATATCAAACAAAAATCTTTGAGTAATAAAACAGTTCTTCTATAACAAACAAAATAACGAGAAGTCAAAAAAAATGAAACTTATTATCTAAGTTGAGTTGACTATTAAACTGAGATATTATTATCAATTAAATGAATGTAATGAAACTATATCTACTCAGTAGATCCATTAGATATTACAGATTAATTAACAACGTCCAGCCGTTCCCAGTCCGCGCTTCGAATAAGACGTTTTTATGCTCAAGCGCAATCTCGTTAAACTCGCGAGCTCTCGCCTTTTATTCGGCCGAGATCAATCTCGCTAAAAAAGGCCGAGATCTCGCGAGAACGAGATTGCATTCCCTAATTTTGAGTGAATCAACTCATTGCTATTTATTTTTTTCTAGATACGGATCCAATTTAGCGCTAGTGCTGCTAAATAAGTGTACGAAAAATCAGAATCTCAGTTTCGATTCTGCGGAATTTGGTTCAAGAGTATATAAGCTAGCTGGACCAGGCCTACCTACTGAACGGTGTCGATTTGTGTTTCAAACATCCCGTATCGGTACAAAGTAGTCATAAGAATTTTAACTAAATCTACAAAAGGAGATGTTCCCATCTATAGACGCACGCACAGCCGTAACCGCTAATGGTAGAAACGTGAAATTTGGACAGTTGTTTTAATTCAAAATGCGGAAGCACACTGAGAAAGGATTTTAAAAAATGTTAACCCTAAAGGGATGAAATATGGGTTGCATGTTTGTATGGAAAAATCTTTAAATTAGCCATGATTTTTGAAAAAACTTGAGATTCATGCACTTAAAAATATTTTAGTGAACACGTGTTTCATGGTTTATTGGAATTCACTCCCTTGGGGTGCAAAATAGGGGTTGAAAGTTTTTATGGAAAATATTTAAAATCTGCTCCAATTTCGACGAAATTTATTATCCGGGCGTTTAGTTATACAATTATTTTTCCTATGGGAAAATATAAAATTCCCACGGGAAAACAATAATAACGTGGGCGAAGCCGCGAGCGGAAAGATAGTAAGAACATAATTTTAAACATATCTACTTTTTATGGGGCATAATCTAATGCAGAAGTTATCGATATTATCTTCATTATCCGATTAGTGAAAGTTTACAGTACGTACGTACATCTAGGTACATGAGTAAGGAAAAAATTGTGCAATAGAATTAACCGATAACCGGATAAAAGTGAGTGACATTGTTCAATCAAATTCAAGGTCATACAATTGATATCTACAAGGTCAGAATTCAATAAACTTTGAATCTGATCTACCTACTGATGTTGATAACTATATATCTCAGTACATTTGACCTCCCCTTGCCTGATTTATCAATTTATTTTCATTGGAAATACAAACAATTACAATAATAAACAGGCTAAATGATCTAAGACAAAACCAGATACAATTTCACAAAACACACAGCTCAACAAGATTTGATATGCAAATCCAGAATATCTGATTCTATATTTCCTAAAACCTCTTATTGTGTGGCATGCACATTACAGAGACACACACACAGTCAAGGTAATTAATTTGCAACCCACCTTTTTTTTAAGGGGGGGGGATCGTTCTTACGGATTCGACAAGGGGCTGACTGACGAGGCCACCCCAAGGATATGCCGGACTCGGGTAAAAACCCCATACCTGGCTAAAACACCTCCAGATACTTCTACCTCCGTAGGGACACAATCGGGATCGGCGTTAGCCATTCCCCGATTGCGCCCCCTGGAGGGTTGCCTGGCGCAAGCGCCAGGCAGGACTTACCTCTACAGGGAGCTTTTTTTTGCAACCCATCTAATATTGAATATGGTAAAGCAGTATAACACCAAAAGAGCTAGGAATGTTACTATGATCGCTTTGCATACACTGTAATCATTTGACATATCTATTGAAGTTTTCGACCTTAATGCATTGTCATAGTCACAGAACACAGAAAGAGGTATTTCTCTGTTCTGTGGTCATACAGGGGGATCATCGGGGAAACAGAAATATATATTTTAAAAATCTAAATGTACCTACCTACCTACTTATATTTTTTAACATTCAAAATTGTTAATACATATATGAATGATACCGGAGTTTTCCCGCTTAGCTTAGACTATTTTTTATGTTCTCTTCGTTAATTGAATCCTAATAATTCACCCTTCAGCTTTCATTTTAAATGTTGTTTCAGCTTTCATTTTAAAAGTCCCAGACTTAAATGATATCAAATCAAAATATCGGCGACGGCGATCTCGATTTTAATTTGTTTATTATTGTTTCAGTTCCGCTTCCAGCCTTCAGCTATCTTTGAACTTCTTTACGCCATCAATGAAACTGGGCTCCCCATTATTAGAGACATGAACAACCCTAAAACCCCTGACGGTTTCACCATCGCGCAAACCTTCAATGAGTAAGTATCAACGACTAATACAAGATTACCTTCAATGAATAATAAAACTTCTTTAAAATATTTGAAAACCCCACATTTAAAACTCAACGCCATACAGGGTGTAAAAAGACGTATACCGAAGCCCGCGTCTACGCATTCAGACCATTAAATAAAGTAATATAACGAAAAATCAATGATGTGAAACGAAATTAATTTTTAGGCTTAAAAAAACAACTACAATAAATACGCGTGCCCGCGCCTGACTTGCGCGTCCAGATAACGTGTAAATTTTGTTAAGAAGTACTGATTTTTTCGTAATGTTTCTTTGGACGAAAATTATCAAAATACATTTCGAACAGATTTGTATAAAAATCTCGAAAAAAAATGTAACTTTAACCTTGAATATCTCGGCAACTATTAGTTTCACAACCATTGGTCTAGGTCACAAGAAAACTATAGTGATGATGGGAGCAATATCTGGGCTTCGGTTTCGGTACCGGTCTTTTTACACCCTGTATAGCTCGCGGACACATATACTACTACTCGCGGAATACAATCTCTTAGCATCGCGTACAGCCCGACCGATTTTCGGTCACGCTGGTCAATCTTAAAAGACTATAGTTGTCATGAGATATTATAGAGCACATGTGTGTGCTTAATCCTCTGCTCCCTCTCTCGCATAGTCCAACGGAACGGCTACCCGACACGGCGGGTCGAGGTAAGCGCAGGAACATTTTTCGATATTAAATATTTTGGGTCACCCGGCCATCATAATCCTGGTCACGGTGAAGGCTGCCTTAATTTTAGTAATGTCGCGTAACACACGTCACTACGCCACCGAAAACCTCAAATCCTCAATCTCTTATAGCCAAATACGGGATTCTTTGTAGCTTACCAACTGTTTGATAAAATCTTCACACTTAAAAATAAAAACTTTTTACTATTAATAGCGATGGGCAGCGATACACAACAGCCAGAGTATTCTTGAAGCCAGAGTCTGAGCGACCCAATCTCCACGTGAAACTGAACTCTCGCGCTACTAAAGTCATCATTAAAGGCAAGAAGGCTACCGGAGTTGAGTTCATAGATAAAAACGGCAAAAAGCATACTGCACATGCTAAAAAGGAGGTAAATGCTTTATTTATTATGGTGGAGTAAAACTGATTTTAATAAAAACTTGCAACCGATTTTTAATATAAGAGTACCACAGAACACAGAAACCTCTTTCTGAGTTTTGTAAAGAGTACTGCCCGTGCGACACGGGGGCTGGTTGCTCTTGCTAGTTAAAAAATATTAATAATCACAATGAAATATAGCACCCAGTAATAACGTAGTTTTCTACTGGTGAAAGAATTCTCAAAATATAAGCTCAGTAGATCCAGAGATTACTTACTCATACATACTGTGTGTGGCACAGTTGCACAGCAAGGACAATTTTGAGCCAATGTGTTTTTCTCGGTATATTTTTTTTCATAATCCAACACCGTAATCCAACAAATACTTTAAAAATCGTATTTTTTTTATTTGTTGGATTACGGAGCACTTACCAACACATTTAGAAATCGATTTTATTATACATATATACATACAGAAGTAGCTTAATTTTAAATCAATCCCCTACTAACCAGTTACCGAAAAACAGTAAATTGTTCAATTAGAATTTCTGACTAAACTTAATCAAACAAAATCTTTATTCAATAGGCACCTTTATTGATTTCAAACAAAATACAAGAATTTAATTAACCAAAAATAAAATTAAAAATGTAAAGATATGTAGGTAGGTACCTAATGATGAATAAAATAAACAATATATTATTTACTATCAAGACACTTTCTTCAAACCCGCATAGAAAAATCGATGCAGAATACTCGTATAATTAACCGTCACATCACATCAAACTTTCCAGGTTATCTTAAGTGGAGGTGCACTCAATAGCCCACACCTCTTGCTGTTGTCTGGCATCGGGCCGAGGGCGACGCTGGAGCAGTTTGATATCCCGGTGATCGAGGACCTCCCCGTCGGGCAGAACTTGAGAAACCACTACGGCGTTACGTTGTACTTTGTGCTGACAAAGCTGATCAATACGGAGGTTTTGGACTGGAGCTCGGTGCTCGACTATTTCTTGGTTAGGAAGGGCCCAATGACCTCCACTGGAATTACGCAGGTGCGTTGAGTGACATATCTTTTGCGTCTTTGTGATCTTTAATATCTTTTGTATATAACCTCAAGACAATAATGTCCTCCTAACCGATATTCGGTCACGGCGGCCAATCTCCACAGAGACTAGCCATCTGCGCAGGAGATATTATAGTGCACAAGTGACTGCGCAAACGCAAGTGCTCTGTTCCTTCACTCGCCTAGTCCGATGGGACGGTTAACCGACATGACCGGGGCGAGGTCAGGCGCAGGACCCACTGTTTAACGTGCCTTCCGAAGCACGGAGGAGCTTGAGATGTTTCTTATTTTGGTCACCCATCCTAGGGCTGACCACAGCGAACGTTGCTTAACCTTAGCAATCGTTCGCTGAGCGCACGCGCTAATGCGCCACCAAGCTCTTCACCATTGCCAACGATGACTATTTATTTATTTAATTTAACACTTTTTTTGAAGCGGATTTGAGACACCTTTTTTATTTAAAGAATAAAACATACAACTGGCCAAACGAGCTCAGCAGATGGCTTTTGTAAACTTAATTTGTCAGGTGAGCTTTGTTGTACTAGTGAAGAAAATGTCAAATTAGTTTAGTTTAAATTAAGTTGTGTGTCTGAATCAACGCCATTGTCCCTAACCATTAAAACCCTAAAAATCCGTTTTAAACCAAAATTTTGGTTTTAAACGACATGGTTTGATTAGTTTTAAACCGACCTTACAACTATAGATAAGACACATATAAAAAAAATAATTAAAGGGTGTTTACCTAACGACTTCCAAAGACTGCACACAAAAAATCAAGCATCAATATATACAGGACATAACATTTGATTATTATTTTTTCTACACGATGTATTACTTTCTAGACAACCACTTACAGATCATAGACGCAGTGAAATTTATATAAAATTCAATAGTAATCATTAATGTAATGTCTATTTTATTTCGTGTTGCAGATGTCTGGTCTCCTGTACTCTAGCCTGGCAGACCGGAGCCGCCTGCAGCCTGATCTACAGTTCTTCTTCAACGGTTTCTACGCAGAATGTTCACACACCGGCGTTGTTAACGAATTCTTCGACGACGGACATCGCGGCACTAACATTACGTAAGTACTATGCTTGGATACAAGTGTAAAATCTAATCTTACGGATGGCGCGTACAAATCATGGGTACCTAATGGTTTTATTAAATGGTTATTTAAGAGTTGGGTATCCCGTAGACCAGGGTTGTCCAAAGCAAGGCCCATATTTTATCAAAAGAATAACTATAATGCTTAGGAAAATGCTTCTGTACGATTTTGAATACTGATGATGTCTACTTATTTAATTAACTTTTTAATGAATACCTAATACCGTTTACTAGTAATCCTGAATTTTCTTATTTTTAAGAGGTAATTTAAAAAATAAAATAAAATTTAAATCGCGTTTCCAGTTCTTCTCGTGTCTAGTTAAAGATATAAAAAAACATATACCGCGCCTTATGCCTCATTCGCTAGAATCCGACTATCACTGCGTTCCAGATAAGCATTTTTAGCCATAAATATCAAAATTTTTAGCATCTCTGCGTTTCATTAGCCGGTGATGCTAGTTTTTCTTGCTGGTTGTCGTGCGTTTCATTCATTTAAGCATTTTTAAAACGAAATGATAGCATCAAATACCCATGATAATAGATGGGTCCTCTGATACCACTTTTTGACAGCTTTCAAATTTGACATTTGGAATCTTTTTTTTAATGAATCAAAAGGGATTTCAGCGGATTTAAAAAAATTATTGAAAGATATTTATAGTATTAGCCAATTCTGATTTATATTATTAAAAATTTTAAGTGGCTGGACTAAGTAGGTGATGTGTCAAAATTCAGCACGAAAAATCAGTAGGTACCTTGCGTTTCATTTGTAACAATAAGCGCGGCTAAAAATGTCAACATTTCTTATAAGAAACGCAAAACGAGGCTAACATCAGATATTAGCCTCAGAAAGTAGCAGTGCTTTATCTGGAACGCAGGGTGTGCATTCGACCAAAGAGGTGTTAACCGATTTTACCACGTTGTCCTGCAGCGCAAACGCGATCGCCCTGCTGCCGCGCAGCGTGGGCCACCTGACGCTGCAGTCCGCCGACCCGCTCGACCCGCCGCTCTTCTACCCCAACTACTTCTCGCACCCCGACGACCTCGTCATGATCAGAGATGGCGTCAGGTATCTGCAGCAGATCTTCAACAGCGAAGTAAGCTTTTTGCCTGACAATTTTGTTTTTATTGTCGAGGTCAATTATGTTGGAGTTTGATACTATCGTTATCACAGCTCATATGCGTCCCCACCGAAGGGCTCGAGCCTACCCTAAGATAGGGTGTTTAAGTTTAACCCTTAAGGCCTTACTAATAACCATTGTATACACCTGATTTTGTTAAACAGTGTTTTGTCACGTTCACTCGAATGACATTTCAAATTCGAACAAAAGAGACAAAACACTACTTAACTATACAAGGCTTATGTACAATGGTTATTAGTAAGGCCTTTAGTCAACAACGCTGGCCCAGTGCGGATTGGTCGATTTCACTTTGAGCTTCTTCGCAGATGTATGTCGGTTGCCTCACGATGTTTTCCTTCACCGTAAGAACGTCGGACAAAGGTACCTACATAATGGCAAGATAGAACCCTGGACCTCCTGATTATTTTGTTTTTCGTATTTCATATGTAGGTTCATTTGTCTGATGCTCCCACGGTGAAGAAAAACATCGTGAGGCAACCTGTGTATGTAAAGTCTACCAATCTGCTCTAGCCCAGCGTGGTTGACTAAGGCCTAAACACTTAAACTTAGAGTAGGCTCGAGCCCCTCGGTGGGGACGTATATGCGAGCTGTGATTATGTATGAAAGAAGTTAGACCTGTATATCTTGCCCCTCTTTGGCAAATTCATCTTTTGACTTATTTGGTGATAGTTTACAAAATTATATCTTTTTTTATTTTAGCTTTTTGTCTCAAGTATTTAATAAATTAACTAACAAGTGCTACTGTATGTTTGCAGATTCTCCAAAACAAGTTCGGTATAGAGCTGGACAGGCTGACGACGGAGAAGTGCAAGGAGCTAGAGGACTGGTCTGACGAGTGGGTAGAGTGCATGGCGCGCGTCAACACGGACCCGCAGAACCACCAGATGGGCACCGCCGCCATTGGTTCCGTCACCGATACACATCTCAGGGTCAAGGGGATCAAAGGTGAGTGCACCAGTTAAAAATGTACATTTCCTATACACTCTGAGATGGTAAACAAGCACACAACACGGCTACAAAGCAGCTTCTAGCATAAAGACTCGCAACTATGGACTAACTTACGCTTCGGGCTGATAAACCAAAATCCGACACTTCCAGCTCAAGCGCACTGAGACGGTGTCCTCCCATTCGCATCTACTTGCTGGCAAACAGCTCAGGGGGGTTAGACAAGTGGCAATCGTTTCATAGCGAAACGACAATTAAATTCGTCATCGTCTCTGAGATAACGAAAACAAATTCCTAGTCAACGTAAGAATTAGCGATCGCTGTGTCGAATTGTTCTTTCTGAAAGAAAACAACATATTGGTTATCTAAGTATTCCAAACTGAGAAATGGAAAAGAAACGGTAAAATATATTATTAAAATAAATTTTCACTTCATTTTAATGAAAAATTAATTGTTTTGAGTAGTACATGAAAGCATAGACGAAGAATAATATCATCCTTGATGAAAAAAAAAAAAAAAAAAAAAAAAAAAAAAAAAAGTTACGAAAAAATAATTCGCTACTTCATCGATTCGTTGCGAATCAATTTGTCTGCCAACTTACATATCGATGACTTTGATCGATTCGCCACGTTAATAAGCGAAAGCACATGTCAATCCCATACATTTTGTTTTTACCGAACTTCGTTATCGTTTTTGAATTGTCACTTTGTCTAGGCCCCGTACGCGTATGTGACTCTCATCCGTCTATTGCGAAGATCCTTCCCAGTAAGCCAACCCCACTGTTCATTGTGTTCTGCCAGGTGATTGAGGACCAGAACTCAATTCACCCTAGGACGGACAGGTTTCAGGCCCTAGTCAATTTTACCTTACGTGATTGTTGTATTTAGACAAACAGAATACAATTTATGGAAATGCCTCAACATAACATAAATGAATGCCTATTGGTTTCTCCAGCAAATATTGTGACTTCAGCTGAAACTCAGATGATAAGCAGTTACCGCAGCCGAGACACACACACGACACATAAAATGCCATTTTTATAGTCTTTTGAAATTGTGACATATTTGTGTTTACAGGTCTCCGTGTGATCGACGCGTCAGTCATACCCCGGCAGATGACCGGCAACCCTCAGGGCGCCATCATGATGGTTGCCGAGAGAGGCGCTCACTTCATCAAAAGTTACTGGAAATAATTATACTTAGTTCATATACTTAGTGAAATAAAACTAGCTGTGATTGCGACAAAGTAGTGTTAATGTTAGTATAAGTAATTTAATGTGATTGTAAGTTTATTGTTAAAAATAAATATTGCAAGCGTGAAACTATGCTGTTTATCTCGAAACCTTACTGCCTTTCAAGAACACAAATTATATACTGATCGAACATCAGCATTGACAGCAACAGTTTTACATGGAAATTTTATGCTCCGACCTTCCTTATCCTGAACATGGAGGGCATACATCAGGGTTTCTTAAACTTTTTGCAGTCAGGGACCACTTTTCCAATTTAAACAAATCCACGGACCCTGTCAAAAATATTTTCGAAATGAAAAATAGCCCTTTTTATATTACTATTTAAAAAAAAAATTGGTACTTTCATTACACTTCCTATTAAGTTAATGATAAGGTTGCTGCTGTTTGACCGTAATGAGAACGTTAAATTGTGGGATTATCTTCGACAAGACAAGGCGCATGTCATGTTTACGTCGAGTTTACTACACACTTTACTAGTAAATATGTTTACAGACTGACCTACTGCGGACCCCTGATACACATGCTACGGACCCCTAAGGGGTCCGTGGACCACACTTAAAGAAACCCTGGCATACATAGACGTTCTGGAAGGAAATTAAGCCGGGTATCAAGGTGCCAGTGGAATGGCCGCTATGGATTGGGGTCATGCGGCACGTCAGCTTACAGGAGTTACATGCAGTCGGAGAAACCATTATTTTTAATGCTCCTCCATAATTCTGTGTATATAATTCTTCTGGTGTATACGATGTTTATAATTCTTCTAGTCTCTTTTCCTTGAAGGTCCCGGTATGAAGGTACAAAATAGTATGTTGATGATAATATTTATAATGCGAAGAAATATTGTAACAACTTAATTACGATTTTTTATGTTTTGCGTAAAGAATAATGATTCTTCATTCTTCGAGACTTAGTTCTTTAAAAGCTGGCTTTAATATCGTAGCTAAAGAGTAATAATAAACGGCACAACCAGCTCTGACCTACCTATGGAATATAGCGTACCGCAGGGCAGTGTCCTAGGCCCTAGCCTTTTCTTGATCTACATAAATTAAGTTGGCTCTCTGGATATACCTGACTGTAAGATCATTTCTTTTGCTGATGATACTGCTTTGTCCTCACCGGAAAACACAGTCTAATGTACATGCCCAAATTTAAATAAAACGGATGCAGTTAATACCTGGGAGTTCAAATTACCGATAGATTGTCTTTTTAAGGTCACATAAATCTCATAGCAGGAAGACTTCGAAAACTTAAGTATGTTTCCAAATATATTCGTAATATGGCCGATCCAGAAATATTAAAGTCAGTATATACTACTCTCTTCTCATTAATTGCGTAACTTCATGGGAAGCGCGAAAACTATACTCAAACAACACCGTTACATTGACAGGAGGGAGACTCTATACTAGGGTCACCTGCTTGGGTGCCTCCGTCTTACCTATTTCTGCCTCAATGCAGCAGTGCTTGCATTGCTGTGTTTGAAGGGTAAGATATGACAGTGTAATTACTGGGTACCGTGACTTTACATCTGATGTCACAAGTTGGCAACTTACACTGTGGTCCTTGTTGGGGTTGCAGATATGCTTCGAATCTCACAGGAACCACATGTAGGTACTATAATAGGTGACTGTTACCACTTACCATCAGGTGCGCAACATGCTTGTTTGCTAACTTAGGTGTATAAAAAAACCTTTCCCACCACCTGCCCCACTAACACTAACTCGCCGTTATCATCTTGTTGCCAATATTCCGTTTTATCGATCACGTTAATTAATACCATTTTTTCTGATCTTACCTTTATAACAGACTCCATAAAGAACTCATCATCGCCCTTCTCACGAAATACCAATGTAAGCCTAGAGCAGGTGCGCTTCACTTGGGGGGCGTAGAGTGAACCGGGGGGGGGGGGGGGGGGGGAGGCAGTGAGCGGCTCCAGAATTTAACTGTATAAAGTATATATTGAGGAACTGTGCACTGACTTGTATGAAGCCAAGGATTCACCAATTGGTTAATAAAGTGCAGCCACAGCGCTCTCATTAATTGTGTTTTACTTTTCTTCGTTGATTAACTATTTTTGAATAAAACTAAACACGCCAATATTTTCATCGTTTGTTTATTTTCTTATTTTGACTCCCCATTTCGGCCCCTAGAGGGGCGTAGTATTTTAGCATAATGTTGGGTGAGGCGCATAGGACAAAAGGTTAGGAACCCCTGGCCTAGAGCATTTGAATGTTAAATGCTCTAAAGTGTTGCCAACCCCTCCAAATTTTTTCCCCCAAGATAATTTTAAAATCCCCCTAAAACCCCCTAAGTTTTTAAAATAATCTTATTGTACGAGCCTTGAGCATGCATCGTACAATTCGCGCGGCATCAGCAGTTTTGTAGTCAGTCGACGTCATTCACGCTATTGCATTGTTTTAAGTGCTTTTCACCAACATACGTGGATTGCACTCAAATCTCAACCCGGTCCACCACCAACTAGAAACCGTTAAGCCGCATCTGCTGTTCCTTACCGAAACGCAGATTAAATGTCCGAGTAACGCGGCGTACCTCTATTATCCTGGGTACACGCTTGAGCATAGGTTTCTTTCTCGTGCCGGTGTCTGTGTGTACATCCGCGACGACATCTGTGCCAGGCGTCTCAAGCACCTTGAAGCTCCTCGTTTTTCCGTTCTATGGCTTTTGGTTGATACTGGTAATGCACAGATCATATATTCCTGTGTCTACCGTTCGCACAGTGGAGATCAAGAAACTACCAACTTGTTCCAATATCTGCATGATACGGCTATTGAAGCTCAGGGTAGGTATCCGTCAGCGCAGTTGGCCTTTCTCGGTGATTTCAATGCCCACCACAAGGAATGGCTATTCCCACACCAAAAAACCGATCTTGCAGGGAGGGAGGCGTATAATCTCGCGATAGTACTTAATCTTACCCAACTTGTCAACTGCGCTACTAGGGTTCCCGACGTTGATTCACACACGGCCAACTGTCTCGACTTATTGCTGACTTCTGATCCAGACCGTTATACCGTGACGGTTGAAGCCCCTCTAGGTACTTCCGACCACTGTCTGGTGAAAGCTGTGTCAGTATACTCTCCACCCGATCATGGCCTTCGAGGTAAGAGACGGGTGTGGAGATACAAGCTAGCGGATTGGGACGGAATGCGCCAGTTTTATGCATCGTATCCTTGGCGTACTTGCTTTTCTTCTGGGGATTCTTCGAGCTGCGCCGAAGCTATCGTGGAGATTGTTCGTCTGGGTATGGAATATTTCATTCCTTACTCTGACGTCCCAAATGGCACCGAAGCACGTCCCTGGTTCAATAATGAGTGCCGCCACGCCGAAGTCCAGAAGCGGGCGGCATACCAGGCTTGGGCTGAAGCCCGACGATGCAAAGCTCCAAATACCCATGACCTGAAGAAAGCCTATAATAAAGTTGCTAAGGCATGCAAGAAGCAGGTATGCCGGGCAAGGTTTGCTCATATCGGCCGCATTGGATCAAAGCTGGCCTCATACCCAACGGGCAGCAAAGCTTTCTGGTCCCTGGCCAAAGCAACCGAAGCTAACTTCTGTCGACTGAACTTACCACCGTTGTTGAAACCTGACGGCTCACTGGCCCATACGGCAGAAGAGAAAGCAAATCTTTTTGCCTCTCTTTTTGCTGAGAATTCACGTTTGGACTCTGCAGGAAAACCTCCTCCAACTCTACCTCAAGCTGACTGCTCCATGTCAGCAGTTCACATTCACCAAAAAGAGGTACTTAAGGTTCTAAGAAATCTAGACGTGAATAAAGCCAGCGGACCTGATGGCATACCGGCTATTGTGCTGCGCAACTGTGCGCCCGAGTTGGCTCCCGTATTGACCCGCCTGTACAGACTCTCACTTGCGACTGGAGTGGTTCCCAAGTCTTGGAAGCTAGCAAATGTACAACCAGTACCTAAGAAGGGTAGTAGAGCCGATCCAGTTAACTATCGACCTATCTCAATCACGTCCATGCTGTGTAAATGTATGGAGCGTGTTCTAAACAACCGTCTCCTCGCATACCTTGAAGATAATGACCTCCTCAGCGACCGTCAGTACGGTTTTCGAAAGGGCCGGTCAACGGGAGATCTTCTCGTGTATGCCACACATATATGGGGAGAAGCTATTGATGGGCACGGCGAGGCTCTCGCAGTCTCTTTAGACATATCCAAAGCTTTTGACAGGGTCTGGCATTCTAGCCTGTTAGGCAAGCTTCCATCGTATGGTCTACCCCAGAACCTCTGCAATTGGATCTCGAACTTTTTGAGTGAACGTTCCATGCAAGTAGTATTAGATAGCTACTGCTCCGAACAACTGACTATTGATGCTGGAGTTCCTCAAGGTTCCGTACTTTCGGCAACACTCTTTCTTCTGCACGTCAACGACTTGTTGGTGCCTGGAACCTTCGGGTATGCCGATGACACCACAGTCGTTGATAGATATGTCTCCAATGCAAAGGCCAATAAAGAGGAGATCCGGTCTTGTCGGGAGTCGATGATGGACCGTTTGAATTCTACACTCCGGGCGGTCTCTGAATGGGGTGACGCTAATTTGGTCCAGTTTAATACTAGCAAAACGCAGGCGTGTTTGTTCTCCACTAAACGGAGTCCTTTCTATCTGACTCCGACTTTCCGTGGTATATCCATACCGGTAACTGATCATCTCCACCTACTTGGTATACAAGTAACTAACAATCTCAACTTTGGTAGTTACATAGAAACCGTTGCCAAAATTGCAGCTATGAAGCTCGGCATTCTCTCCAAGGTCAGGCGGTACTTCACACCGGAACAGTTGCTCCAACTATATCAAGCACAAGTTCGATCTTGTATGGAGTACTGCTGCCACTTGTGGGATGGGTCTGCTAAATATCAACTAGCGGCCCTTGATTCTATTGATAAGCGTGCTAAGACCCTCATTGGTGACACCAAATTAACGGGGGCCAAGCTTCAGAGCCTCGAACATCGTCGTAAGGTGGCATGTTTATCGGTATTTTATAGGATATATCACGGAGAGTGTGCTTTGGAATTACATGAAATAATTCCGGCTTCTCCTTTCCATCTCAGGGGAACCAGACGGCGGCTGGGGTTCCACCCTTTTGTCATTGATATTCCAATTAAACGCATGAAGCGATGCGCTTCCTCATTCATATGGCGAACGGCAAGGGAGTGGAACTCTTTGCCCGCGGATTTGTTCCCTGAGCAATATAACTTGGAGTTATTCAAGATGAGAGTGAATAGGCACCTTCTGGCTAGGCGTGTCCCATCTTCGGCCTCATCATCACTTTCCATCAGGTGAGATGGAGGCCAAACGCTTATCCAGCATTCATAAAAAAAAAAAAAAAATTATTCATTAGTAGTTAGCGATCAGCCAACAAGAGCGCCGCGCCTACTCATTATATACCATTTATAACATAGGATAGTCTCAATTAAATATATCAGTTAATCAAGTTAACCAGTTTATCATTTAATCAGTATTGTTTCGGCGTAACCCGAACATTGGTCCTACGAGCCGGATAGTTTAAATATTGCTTAGATATTATATTTTGCCTTGTCAGTAATCAGTACTACATATTATAAGTATTTTAGGATTATATAATAAAACAATAATTGGGCAATGTTATTTAATATTTCTAAAATGGCATTAGCGTCGTCAATGACTTCAGAAGAGCTAGTGCTAGGCGCATTTCATTTTGTGATGCTGTAGCTTTTTACATGTTCACTAAAGGTTATAAAAAATTCACGAACCAAATTCTCTTGTATGTGTAAGTAAATCTTACCACAATGATGCTTTGCAACATGTTTGTTACAAAGCATCATCATGGAAAGTTTATTTCTCTTTTTTTTTATAATAACATATATGGAGAAGGCACGCTACAACCCCGATCCAATCACAACGAGCGAACGACTTTCTCCCTCCGCCTTCCAATCAAACATCAAATAACACTGCACACACACGCACTAGTCCCAATCACCGCACTCGTAGAACAAGAGTGCGAAGGCCTGGTCTACGCAGTCTGCGATATACTAGGTACGGATATGTACCCGCCCCTTAATTGTGTAAAAAAAATCTATTGTGATCGCTTTCGATTTTGACAATCAAAGTGCATCCATCGCTATATTTTATCAGATAGTCGACACAGAGTCTAGTAATGACACCGCAATGATAGGCAAATTCAAAGCGATCGTGATAGATGTTTTCTTAGACAATAACCCCCGGTCGCTTCTCTCCACCCTTCACTAGACAGTGAACTTGAGCGTCCGGGCCTTAGAGGCGCGCTCGAGTTGCGGCCGCTCTCCGCACCAGCTATAACCGCCTGGTTACTAGCTATAACTACGCAGAGAGCGGGACACCCCCGAGGTGACGCCTCTCTGAGCTAGAAATCCATCAGGTTTGGTTTGCCAAACGAGGCTTAAGAACCCACCAAAGTTCTCGCCTTCTTATAAATACGTAATTAAGGTGAAGCTGTAAAAACCATCTACAGCTAACAGCATAGAAGGTACGCTACACAGCGGCATTGGAAATGTGCAGCGTTAATAACGCCATAACAATCTTTGCAATATTTTCAAAACGTTGGCAGTTGGCAGCACCAAAATTATATAAAATTTCTGAATAGAATTCGGCAGAAGAACTAAATAGTGTGTACTGTTTGTGTTGTAATTGATTACATTCCTATTTTACGTCGTTTTATTACTTACCATTACCATGTTCGATTAAATTTTGCAAAATAGAATTTTAACTAGGCTTTACTTCGGATGTCTTTTTTAGATTGAAAGTTGGACATCATTTTTAAATGGAAAGTTTATTTTAACCGTTCGATTCTGCTTATAAGTGATTTTTTTAAAAATCTGCTAATAAGTGACGCAAATAAACTTAGGCCCCTAAAAAATCCTTCCAAAAAAATCTTGCCCTGAAAATTCCCCTGTCAATGTTTCTCTCCCCTAGGGGGAAAACCCCCAAGTTGTAAGCGCTATGTAAATAACATCCTATTTGAAAAAAATTAAACTACTATGACACAGAAAATTGTTAATGACAATCTCGCGAAACACACTATGTTGACATATTGCGCATTAAATTAATAATTTGTATACTTAGTGCATATTTATCATTAATGTATATGACATCTAGTCCCTAATTCTAATATTTAGTCATAAGTTTAATCTATCCAACATAAAGAAAATATACTTAAATATTGTTTTATAGTAAGAACTTAGTTAACATATAATATACAGTGTGTTTCTGCATAAAGTGCACATACGAGGCAGGGGGCAAAAGGGGGTCATTTTAGTCCTTTCGGCCGCGTACGAAACTGGAGCTTCGTAACCAGATGCGATCGAATACTTTTTCGTCCTTGTACGTAACCAGTTACGATCGAATACTTTTTAATCCTCGTACGAAACTATGTAATGAGTCTCGTAACCAGATACGATCGAATAATTTTTCGTCCTTGTACGAAACCACTCAACAATATAAAACCACCTATCAGAAAATCAAACAACCTAGAAGGATGGCACAACAACATCAACCGATTCAAAGGGAAGAAGTATCCCATAATGCCACAAAGTATCTGGTAGGTACTTTGATAAAGGAGACAAAACGTCATAATGAATAAATAAATGATACACTAAAAAAATTAAAAGAAGGAAACATTTCTGTAGGGCATTATCACGAAATTATTTATTCTTATGTTTTCACATTTTAATTTTTCATTTATGACTTTTATATGAAAAAATAAAATATCTTATTTCTACTTTGACTATTTCTAACTTTTATGTAAGTTATGCTTATGATTAGAAAAAAGAAAACCAGTAATACACAAAATGTCAAATGATTACTTATACTATTGTACAAAAACACGAAAAAGTTTTTGATCGTAACTAGTTTCGTGCAAGGACGAAAAAGTATTCGATCGTAACTGGTTACGAAGCCTCAGTTTCGTGCGCGGCCGAAACCATTTTAGTGATAAAAAAATAGAAAAAATCCCAATTTTTTGTATTTTTAGGGGCCGTTTTATTTTTTTACTCTCTTTTTTACTTTCGATTAAATACGCTTAACTGTTAAGCGCATTAAATCGAAAGTAGGCATATAATAAAAATACAAGGAATAGTCATAAAACATTTTTTTATTAATCAACAACCTTAAATGTGGTGTTATCGTAGAATGCTGCGGATCAGCTGGACCCAAAAAGTCTCGAATGCAAAAGTACTCCAGCGTGTCGGTAAAGTCCAAGAATTATTACAAACCATCAAAAAGAGGAAGATGGCGTACCTCGGTCACGTGTTGCGTCATCAAAAGTACAGCCTCCTCCAATTAATAATAATGGGCAAAATTGAAGGTAAACGGCGCGCTGGACGTAAAAGGAAATCATGGCTACGTAACATCCGGGAGTGGACCAATATTGCCGGCGTCGAAGAGCTTTTTCGCATGGCGCAAAGCGGTTCGCGGAGCTGACGGCCAACCTCCAGTAGTGGAGAGGCACTAGAGAGAGAGAGAGAGAACCTTAAATATTATTTCGGTATTAACCGGTATATAGTTTTAATTTCGGCATAAAGTCAAAGGGTGGGTACTTTAAAAATCAGGGTTGCCTCTCTTTGCAACACTAAGCTGAAAGTACCCCATTGGCACAACACAATAATTTTCTAAATATCTCCGCTCCTCTCCCCAACTCTGCTTGTAACTCGTTTCCACACATCCCCGCTCTACTCCGCTTTGGTGTAAAATAACTACCCACTATGCCACTCGTCTCCACACATCTCACCTCGTCTCCGCTTTGGTAGAACAAGGCCTTACTATGCAACTTCGGTCACGCTTCGACTGTCGTTTCGAATGCACTGGTTTTGAGTCGTATCTCTACGAGATAATCGCCCTATTACTTTACCTTGATAACATTGTACGACGTTTTTTCCAGTTTCATTAATGCACGTTACTGTTAGTACATCCGGTTAAATCTGTGCGATATATCCGACTGCCGATAACCATCGCACGATAAGTTTTAAATTACCTTTATTAATGCGCAATGCATCGATTTTCTAACCTCCTCCGTATTTTGGTGGTTTAGACCACCGGGTGTTGATCAGGAACCTCTGCGACGGTGAGATCAGCTCGCAGCCACTCTAAAATGGTCAAAGAGGTGTTTCCCAGGGGCTTAGTCGGTATAGTCGCGGCAATCTGCTGTGGGGTCCTATATACCCTTGCCCCTTCCCAAGGGCTTGGAGGGTGGTCAAAGTACTCCAATCGTAAAGCCCGCCTGGCTATCTACCACCGTCTTAGAGCCAGAGCGCACTAGCGACTTTTAGTTGGACGATAGTTTGATCGTTCAGGGAATAAGTATAGAGCTATATTGAAGTGCACGCATTAGCGATTAAAAATCGGCGAAAATGACTATGTGATTTCTAATCAATCAAACTATCGGGCAACTATCGGGCGACAAAAAGTCGCTAGTGCGTTCTGGCTCTTACATTATGTCTGTCGCCATAATAACAATGTTAATAGCATTATCATGTTCCGCCAATTAGGAGTCCAGGTGAAGATTGCTTCCACCATCGGCCTTGCCATCAGATACTTAGATCATAATTGTATGATTTTGACAAGTATGGTAAAACAAATAAAAATATGTTAAAACTGACTTGATCTTTGGAAAAATATCTACAATAGAATATCTACAATACAATAGAAATGCCACTAAATATAATCCTTGTTTGTCCCGGGTGAAATCCCGTAGTTTTTGCTCATTTAAGAATTTGTCAACCCTAGCTCCCTAAACCCTAGCTCAAAGCTAAGAGAGGGATTATGTTAAATCCCATACATTTTCCTTTAAGGATTGACAGCGATAGCGGTATAGCGATTATACAGAATGTCCCTAAAACAATGGATAACTATAGATGGACTTCATCGTGGACTCCCTTACCATAAATTTTCACCATAGTGAAAATATCACGGTTTCAGAGAAATTTATTGTTTTTGAATTTTTTGAAATTTCCAAGTGCGATTAGTTTTTATAGTGTTTATAATTCAACAAATGGAGAGGTTTTTCGATTTTGGTTTTTTTTCCATTTCACAAGCGATAGTTCAGCTATCAAAAACAGTCTTAAATTTAACAAACTGGCTTAAAGTGATTTAAAAAAATTACAACACAATGAAAATTCAAAATAAAATTATTTTTCTTTCATGTTTGATCAGCTACAGTGTAAAAAAAATTTGGGACGGTCCTCGTGCCCATCATCTTAAAAACTAGCTTATATTCTAGATTCCAAAAACGTATCATACGCCTCGATAGAGTATAGTCCTGGGATGGTTCCTTTGTCACCAAAGTCAGGATCTGATGATGGGATCCCAGGAAAATCGAGAGAAACCCTTAAATGTTCACTGAGTGAATTCACGAGAATCACATTATTCATTGTATGTTATGAATAGATAGATAGTAGTGTATATATTGTAGTGTTATGTTAGATAAGTACAACTGTCGCATTAGGTTAGTCCTGTAATGATAGTTGAAAGTTGGATGACAAAAATAATTTTTTTTTTTATTTATTTTTTACTAAAGTACAATACAATTTTGTTTATAAAGGTACAACATAAACTCCTTCGAGTTTTTCTGTGTACCAGTGAGCCGTTATTATTACTTATTATGAATATAAAAAATAATATTTTTTTTGCAAACATACAACATAAGCTTACAAGTAATCAATTTTACGTCTATAACTATAATAAAAAAATACAAAATATGATACACACGCGTGATACAGGCTTAGTGAGATAACACATTGTTGTAGGTAACAAGTATACACGGTATAAACGCTCCTCCCCATCACTTCTTGTCATGTACATGTCATCTGTCTCATTCACAATAAGACTATTCATTGTGATACATTGTTATCTATCTCTGTTCGATATAGCCGCAACAACCAATATTGTTGACAAAAACGGGTAGATCTTTGCAATTGCGACTATTGAAATGCGAGTCATCATCTAAGTACCTACCTATGTCAAACAACAAGTCTGTTAGCGGTACCTATACAGAGTGTCCGGTTTAGTCAAGGTAAGAAAGCATATATTCTTAAGAAATATTTTGACTTGACTAGATTTTTTTTAAATAGAAAATAAAATAAATAAATTTTATAGGTACGTCCAACGTGTTTCATGTTATTGCCGAAGCCATCCAGATATTTGTGTCTGGTAGTCATGCACAGAGCTGATGATGGAAGGATCCTTGACTTTTAGGAGTTAAAGGTTAGTTTTTTAAATACAATAGGCACTTTTTGATGCTAAGTTGCACTCTTTCAAGTTAAATGAAATTAGGTCAAAAAAATTTCAATCTCATTCAAATTCAGAAAAACTGGCTGGAATTAAGATGTCAGTATATACACGCCATGCGGGTGTATACTGATGTCTTAGTTCCAGGCAGTTTCCTGAATTGCTATCATATATTTATAATATTAAAGCACTTAACTTGAATAAATTTAAAGTCACTATCAAGGGCGCACTTATGAAAAAAGCATATTATAAAGTGTCTGATTATATGACAGATAAAACTGCTTGGGATTGACAAAAAATGTGATAATTGACGTTCAAAGGGTGTTAACACTTTGTGATAATGGGATAAATTTCATTCGAGTAACTGTTCCACTCACACCGACAGGCATTTCTATATTATTTAAAAAAATGTTTGTGAAATATAATATTGTAATGTTGGCATTTTAAAAGAGGAGACAAAAAAATACAAGACCTTCCGAGTTTCTTGCCTGTTCTTCTCGAGAAGGCTCTCCCAATTTCCGAACAGGTGTAGAGTCTATTTTTTTTTTTCATTTGACTTGTATTTGCACACATCTTAATAATGGTTGGGGTGTGTGTACATACAAGGATTAAATAATTTAGTTAATTAGATTCTTGGTTGAAGATTTTTATGTTTTTTTTTGACGTCAATAAGTGCCTGTAAAGGTCTATATTGAATAAAGATTTTTGAGTTTGAGTTTGAGTTTATCAGTGCCTTTCTTTTACTTATTATACAAAGAGGAAGAAATGGCATTATAACAATTCAGAAAACTGCCTGGAATTAAGACGTTATAATATACTCCCCTTTTTTTTTAGGAGGGAAAATCCTTCTTACGGATTCGACAAGGGGCCGACTGACGGGGCCACCCCAAGGATATGCCAGACTCGGGTAGAAGACCCCATACTCGGCTAAAACCCCTCCAGATACTTCTACCTCCGTAGGGACACAATCGGGATCGGCGTTAGCCATTAGTTATACGTTATGTTATGAGCTGATTACAATCACAGAAACATGGTAGTATTACGTAATCTGTGGCACATACTTAAATATAATATCTTAATGATGCTCATTATTATTGCAGTTGAGGTAACGCATTATGAAGATTACAATTATCTCCAATCATTTACGAATAAAGACGTTTGTATAGATCATCTTATCTATGTATATACGCCTTCCTTCAGCTTCTAACTGTACAATTTTTCATGGTTTCGTTGAAACTACAGTTTGACACATTTTAGTCATGATACAGCAAACAATTTCTAAGGGCATTTTGCGCCGTATATAAATAAATATCCTTCCATCTAGTGTTGCCCAAATTCAGTCTTGGTCTTGCAGTCTTGGTCTTGTTCTTGCGTTTTTGCAAGACCAAGACCAAGAACAAGACCGCGTATTTTTAGCAAGACCAAGACCAAGACTGACCGTGCAAGACTTGAGCAAGAACAAGACATAGCCTGCAAGACTCTTGCGTCTTGCAGCTAGGACTTAGCGCTATTTCACTGAGTAGTTAGGTGTAACAGTTCGGTGTATAGGTAGGTACGCTTAGGAATTCTATGAGACGCAAAAAACTGTATCAAAGAATATGAAAAACTGGACCTATGCGCATTACGACTAATACCATAAACATAGCGAATAAAAAAATATCTATTAAAATCAAACTGAGTGCATGCATAGTTATGTTTTAACCATCGGCACTTTGATAATGCGGCATCAAAGGTTTTGTACTTACTTCTCAAAGAAATTTGCCGCTTTTCGGAAGTACATGGTTATGATACACGCGCCGGCGGCTTCTTTTGAAATCTAAAACAATCGTTGCCGCCACGCCGAAATCATAACATTTGACACTATTTGCGTACTATAAATAAAGGAATTATTTTAATTCCAGTCATTTCCAATTGAGCTGTGCTTCGAGTCTAACTTAATAATTGTTTTTACTAATTCTCGTTGTTTTCTAAAAACGTATCACGTGTACAATTTAATATGAGTGACGAAGATTCAAATTATTCTAGTCCGAGTAACGAGAGTTTGAGTCACAGATCTAAAAGACCCAAAAGCAAATTTGAGGAGTTTTTCGAAATAATTCATGCATCCCAAACTGCCTTCTGTAAATTGTGCCAACATAAAAAGATTGAAATAAAAATGAAGAACAGAAACACTTCAGGCTTAAGGAAACATCTAATATCTTTCCACAAAAAGGAATCAGAAATATTTCTTCCTGTTAAACCAAAATTAAGTGGAGATATCACAAGCTTTTTAGTAACCGCTGGAAGAAGTGGACAGGTAAGAATATTTTTTTAACAGTTAAAAGAATTTTAACTCCGCGTAGCTATTCATGCGATACTTTCAAAAACGCCATTAACTTACGTAAGTATTTTTGAGTTAGTGGTGTTTTCATCTAGGGGTGCGACATATTAAGTATGTAATTATCGTCTTAAATATTTTTTATAAACACCCATATTTTCATTTAATCGGCCAGTAACAACTAAGTACTTTATTTTGGTAAATTACAGTACAGTGCAACCTTAATATAACAAATATCAATTTAACGATTTTCTCGATTTAACAACAACAAACCTCCTCCTCTTATACGCTCAAACCTAGTATGTTTTAAATAATAACACAAGATTTATTGTTTTGCTTCAGTCGGAAAACAGCAGTGACAACATCACGACAGCTACAGTTGATTGGGTGGTGAAAAAATATCTTCCCTTCTCATTTTTCGATGACGAAGCTACACAAGTATATTTTCGACGTATTTGCCCTAATATGGTGTTTCCTAAAAGGTCTACACTTAGAAGGAAAGTCAAAGAGCGATTTGAAGAGCTCCAATTGAATCTCAAGGAACGACTTCAACAATTATCATCTAAAATGTCTTTTACCATTGATGGGTGGACGTCAATTGCTGGTAGGAGTTACTACGGGGTTACTATTCATTATATAGACAACGCATGGAAGTATCAATCTGTAGTTCTTGATTTTATACCATCACGCGGTCGACATACTGGGGAAGATATTGCAACGATTTTCCATGAATGTTTATTGGAATATGGCATAATTGATAAATTACAAGGTATCACGGTCGACAACGCAACTGCAAATACCAAATTTATGTATGAACTGGGCAAACAGCTGCCGCCACACTTTGATTCAGACAATCAACATTTCCGGTGCTTTGCTCACATTTTAAACCTTGGTGTACAAGATTTATTAAAGACCTTAGCATTACACTGTGAGTCTGACACTAACGCGCAAGATCAGCAGTACGAAGACTATGCAGACGAAACTGAGGATGAGGAAGATGAAGAATCTGCACCAAATATTGCTGACTCGCGTACATCTGTAACAAAGTTACGCAGTATTTCCAGTAAAATAAAAAGAAGTGAGATAGTGAAGAAGAAGTTTCAGTCTGCTTGTGAAGCAGCTGGCGTGCCATCAAATCTAAATGCCATTCTTGACTGTCCAACGAGATGGAATTCCACACATGATATGATTGGATTTGGTTTAAAAGTGAGAGCGGGCATTGACATATTGTGCAGTTCTGTCACCGAATTAAATGATTTTCAAATCACAGCTAATGAATGGCAGGTACTCGAAAAATTACATAAATTTCTAATAAACTTTAAACTTTTAAGTACAAAACTTGGTGGAGACAAATATGTTACATTACCGCTAGTCATTGTATCATTCAATCTCTTGCTAGATAAAATTGAATCCATGGTAAAACAGTTAGATGAGAAACCTAATCGATCTGAAGTGGATGAAAGGCTCATTCTAGCTTTCCAAGCAGCTCGAGACAAAATGCTTAAACATTACAAGAAGAGCAACTGGATTTATTGTACTTCTTTAATTTTAGACCCAAGGCATAAGGCTCAGACTTTTGACCTGACAATGTGGGGGAAGCAACTTAAAACAGAAAGTCTGCGCAAGTTCAATGAACTTTATGAAGAATATAAAAGTCTACACTCACTGAACAAATCTCTGGAATTACCAGAAAAAGAAAATAAAGTATGTGATGAAGATGAAGACGTAATAGACTTTGATAAACTCTATGAATGTCCCTCGACGTCATCTGGATCTTGTCTTCAAGGCTTAGTGATAGACGAGTTGGAGGAGTACCTGAGAAAACCAAGAACTGCCAGCTCGGAAGACATTTTAGATTGGTGGAGGACGCATGAGACAGAGTATCCAATTTTATCGAAAATGGCCCGTGATTTTCTCTCAATACCTGCAACTTCAGTACCTGCTGAGAGGTTATTTTCAAAAGCATCATTAGTAATTAGAAAACATAGAAATAGGTTAAGTGATGAGTCAGCCAGATGGTTACTTTGTATTAATTCTTGGTCAAAAGAATTGATATAAAGTATCATAACCTAATGATAAAGCTGTTGATTTGTGTTGTATTTTATTTTTTATTCAAATAAATGATAAATCGTAAAACTCTTTTATTAAATTTCTTATAAGTTGAGGGTTCAATCTCTTTGTAGACAGATAAGTATTGTTCTTTAAAATACAGTCAAGTTATTGTAATTAATTTGTTTTTTTACATGTTTTAGCAAATGTAAGCTTATAAATCATAAATGTTTATTAAGAAACAGTTACTTCCATGGAAAACGACATATAGGTCAGTTGATTTTTCGAATTTCTTATCAAATCTTCAGTTATTTATTAATCTGCTTGATCTTTACTATGGCTATGTTAATTCAAGCTCACAATGTTCCAATTCTAATACGTTTTTCTAAGATTTAAAGTAAACTTTAATAAATAGTAATAGACTAATAGGTAATTGCAAGACTTGCAAGACTCTTGCTGCAAGACCAAGACCAAGACCAAGACTGGGAGCGCAAGACCAAGACCAAGACCAAGACCAAGTGTATTGGCGCAAGACCAAGACCAAGACTGGCTAAGTCTCGTCTTGTTCTTGCATTTGGGCAACACTACTTCCATCATTTCATCTATCTAACATACAAGTTTATTTTTTAGTTATGACAAAAATTTTGTGTGCTTGTTCAGACAAGAAAACTGAACAACTTTCACTATGGGACCAACTTCGAAATCGCAAAAAAAATCAGCTGTTCCATACAAATGTTCAACATTCACTGAACCTAAATGTATGGAACAGCTGATTATTTTTTTGCGATTTCAAAGTTGGTGCCATAGTGAAAGTTGTTCAGTTTGCTTGTCTGATCAAGCACACAAATTTTTTGTGATTATTAAAAAATAACCTTGTAGTATTATTATTATACTAGCTGTGCCTGTGAACTATATACGTTTCGCCATAATCATTTAAAAAATATCACCTAGGGGTATAAAAATAGTATAAAAATAAAATAGTATTACTGTACAATGTTCCGGTTTTTAACTTCTTGTTTCGTTGCTATTTACACTTTTAATATTCGGAATAGGGAATGTATTGGAATAGTAAAAGGTCCTAATATTTATTTAATACTGGAATAAATATTAAGAATAGGGTAAGTATTGGAATAGAAATGTAATGGGTCCTAATATTTAATTTCATTCTTGATTCAAGTTTAATATTTTTTAACCGTTTTTTGGTGAGTATGTTACGCGATTACTCCACCCATTGTGGACCGATTTTCAAAATTATTTTCGTGTTCGATAGATTATAGTCCTGGGATTGTTCCATTGTCACCAAAGTCAGGATCTGATGATGGGATCCCAGGAAAATCTAGGGAAACCCTTTAATGTTCACTGAGTGAATTCACGAGAATCACATTATTCATTGCATGTTATGAATAGATAGATAGTAGTGTATATATTGTAGTGTTATGTTAGATAAGTACAACTGTCGCATTAGGTTAGTCCTGTAATGATAGTTGTAAGTTGGATGACAAAAATAAATAAAAAATAAAATAAATAAATTTTATAGGTACGTCCAACGTGTTTCATGTTTTTGCCGAAGCCATCCAGATATTTGTGTCTGGTAGTCATGGACCGAGCTGATGATGGAAGGATCCTTGACTTTTAGGAGTTAAAGGTTAGTTTTTTAAATACAATAGGCTCGTTTTGATGCTAAGTTGCACTCTTTCAAGTTAAATGAAATTCGGTCAAAAAAATTTCGATCTCATTCAAATTCAGAAAAACTGGCTGGAATTAAGATGTCAGTATATACACGCCAAGGGGGTTTATACTGATGTCTTAGTTCCAGGCAGTTTTCTGAATTGCTATCAGTGCCTTTCTTTTACTCATTATACAAAGAGAAAGAAATGGCATTATAACAATTCAAAAAACTGCCTGGAATTAAGACGTTATAATATACCCCCTTTTTTTTAGGAGGGAAAATCCTTCTTACGGATTCGACAAGGGGCCGACTGACGGGGCCACCCCAAGGATATGCCGGACTCGGGTAGAAGACCCCATACTCGGCTAAAACCCCTCCAGATACTTCTACCTCCGTAGGGACACAATCGGGATCGGCGTTAGCCATTAGTTATACGTTATGTTATGAGCTGATTACAATCACAGAAACATGATAGTATTACGTAATCTGTGACACATACTTAAATATAATATCTTAATGACGCTCATTATTAATGCAGTTGAGGTAACGCATTATGAAGATTACAATTATCTCCAATCTTTTACGAATAAAGACGTTTGTATAGATCATCTTATCTATGTATATACGCCTTCCTTCAGCTTCTAACTGTACAATTTTTCATGGTTCCGTTGAAACTACAGTTTGACACATTTTAGTCATGATACAGCAAACAATTTCTAAGGGCATTTTGCGCCGCATAAATAAATATTCTTCCATCATTTCATCTAACGTAGTATTATTATTATACTAGCTGTGCCTGCGAACTATATACGTTTCGCCATAATCATTAAAAAAAATATCACTTAAGGGTATAAAAAATAGTTTTCGACCTATTTTCAGACCTACCGAATATACACAAAAAATCTTATAAAATCGGTCAAGGTGTTTCGGAGGAGTTTGGTGACAAACGCTTTGACACCAGAATTTTATTAAGACTATGTCTCGTATAATTTACAAAAAAAACTAAAAAAGGGCCACCCACACCTACTAGGGGTATAAAAAATAGTCTTCGACCTATCCTCAGACCTACCAAATATACATAAAAGGTTACATAAGAAGCGGTCAAGCTATTTAGGAGGTGTTAGATAACAAACACTGTGACAAGAGAATTTTATATATTAGAAGATTTATCATGCAATTTGCTTTTTACAAAAATAGTTTTTGTTTCAGCTGAAATGTAAGGTCTTTATAGTTGCCTTTTTTCTCGTTCGACAACTCAACCAACAAGGTATTCAGTGATCGATTATCACCGCACTCACTTTTAAATTTTGCCACACAAATCCATGGTCAATCGTTGAAACAATAAGGGCAGCTCGCCCACTCAACCTACTTAATAACACCATATAATATTCTGTGAATTCTCTTCCACTACATTCAACCACTGTCTAGCACTATTTAAATATTTATATACTGTGTACGCGGCACCATCGTACGTTGGGACGAGGTCAATAATTAACCTCTGGTGGGTCCATCGCCACTGGCGTGGGACCTAGTGAGCAATTAGGTGCTGAAGGCACGTAACTTGAATATCCCTCCATTATAGGACAAGGATCCCGTCATACTTTCACTACCTACCTCTAAATACAAAAGTAGGGGGTTTTAAGAAAGGAATAGAATGATGCTTTATAGGTAGGTTGGTACTCATACAGCACGCTAAGTCCAATGAAATTCTTATCATGTTGCTCCTTACCTTTTTTACTTATTTATTTTTTGGGGTTGCTAAGTTAAAGACATAACGAAGAACTCGAAGGTTTTCTTGGAGAATCGTCGAAATTATAACAGCTTTGCTGAGCCCCACGTTGGGCGCCAGTCGAAATATTTGAAGACGGTTAAGACTTAAAAAAATATTTATTGACAGAAATTACAGGAATGCCTTTTTTATAAACTAAATAATACATAAATTTACTCGCTTAGGGTGGTGATGAAGTAATAGACCTCGATGACCTGGAAACGTGGGCTTTTATACCGTTGTGTCTCCCTCTGTCCACTAGGATCCACCATCTCGATCCACCAGTGGATCGAATAGCGCTTTGAAGTTCACTGTGAGCCACCATTGGTCTTGGTGGATCCTATGAATCAACATTATGCATTTTTAGTTAATGACGAAAAACGTTATGCGTTTCAATAGGTAACCCTCTTCTAAGCTTAGGGTACTCTTAGGTGGCATGCTGTCACATTCTTTTCACTTAACGCACTTAACACAAAAAGTGACAGCATACGTCTAAGGGGCTTCCTAAACTAAGTTATGGTTGGTGAAATCGGCCATTAATCATCTTTACGATTTTCATTTTTAGGAAACTTATAATTATTATATTTATTGCATTTCACATAAACAAAATGTGAACCAACATGCAGAGTACCTACTCAAAAATTTACAATGACTAATCTAACTGTTATACTGACCATAGTTGTAACAAGTGCAGATGTCCCCATTTTAGGGAGATTTTCCCGTACCAAAAAATGGTATCATACTATTGATTTTAGTTTGAAATTGACATCAAAGTAAAAATAAATATGAAAATCATGAATAAAAATAGCTTGCGCATGATATGTAATTCCTTGTAATTTTTTATGTTTCTTCGTGCAATTTTTACATGATTTCACTACACAATACGGTGTTATTTATTAATTTTCTTGACGTAAATTTTATGTCAGCCTGTCACTGTTGCTCATCAATAAATGACGGCGGTTTGTCTTACCTGGTGCGTCTGTGTGAGTGTAGGTCGTGTACAAACACATGAAATTGTCTTACCTTGCATGCTTCACATTTGTTTAATGCAACACTACGTCCGTATTTTTTTGTAGGTCCAAGTTGTGAATGCTAAGTGTGAATGTCAATAATCATAATTAATTTAAATGTCAATAATCATAAATAATTTAAATGTCAATAATCATACATAAGTAATTAAATAACTCGAAATAAATAGATTATGTCAATTATAAAATACTGAATAGTGATCTAAATTGTTTACCGGAAATTATTAACAAACTCCGTAAATATAACGCTAAACGCCGCATTATCTAGCACCACGACAATGCAAGTTCCCACACGGCCAAACAGACACATGAGTTTTTGAAGGCGAAAAACGTACAACTTATGAGTTATCCTGCATACAGTCCTGACCTGGCACCGTGTGACTTTTTTCTTTTGCCAAAAATCAAGAACCGATTAGGCGAACAACGATTTTCATCACCAGAAGAGGCTGTCGAAGAGTATGAACAACATGTATCTGACGTCAACACGGAGGAGTGGCACAAATCTTTTCAAAATTGGTTCAATCGTATGGTAAAATGCATTGCCACAAAGGCAGAATATTTTGAGAAACAATAAATTCATTTTTGACCATTATTATTAGTATTTTTTTTATTATTGATTCCGGAAACTTTTAATGCGCCCCATTAGTTTCAGCACTGCACAGATTGTTTGCTAGCATATTTATACAAAAATGTCGATATTAATGTTCGATCAGTGGAGTGATATAGTATAGATAATTATTTAGATAACACACGATGCTGTTATGTATATAAACCCTGTTACTTTTTGATAATATAATTAGTTTTATCACTCTCATTTCAAGAATTGCAGTCTTTTACGATAAGATGATTTTGGCGCCGGAGGTAAGTGGTTTGAATTAATTTAATAAAATAATTTAATTGCAGGCATTATTTTAGAAATATACTAAAATATATATCTATGTTCCGCTTATTAAGTCAGCCAGCTATCACCATCACTTAAATTATGAGCAAAATATAATAAAAAATTATATTCACGCCGCAATAACTGGCTGAAGTATTTCCTGCACTTAATATAGCACTAGCTTTCCGCTCGCGACTTTGCCTGCGTTATTTTTGTTTTCCCGTGGGATTTTTTTTCCCCGTAGGAAAATTACCCTATGTCCTTCCCCTGGTCTCGAACTATCCATAAACCAACTTTCATCAAAATCGGTTCAGTAGTTTCGAAACCTATTCAATACAAACAAACAAACAAACAATCAAATCTTTCCTCTTTATAATATTAGTATACTCGTAGATTCGCCGGTACAGTCAGCCAAAAATCGGTTTCACAACCTTAAGTTTAAAACCAGTTTTCATGCCATAAAACAATACAGTCGATTTTCTTTGCAATGACATATAGTGACAGCTACCAAAGTGACCCTCACAATATTTTGTTTATACGCGAAGATTGTCAAAACGTACATACATCACGTTATTGACGGACAGACCAATACTCAGCTCTCACACGTTAAATCAAATAAGTGAATATTGTGAGAAGACATAATTTTTTTTTTGCTATTAAGAGCAACATAATGTCAGTCTCAAGGTCATATGTGATGTCTGGGGCCTTCTGTGGTGTCAATAACGCTTCAATAGTATCACTTTTTGAGAGAGCTATTGTTAGTTAACCGATAACTAATTAAAACATTTGTCACTATTGGCAAATCAATAAACTGTATAAGGAATAAATTGATCCACGAAAAGCGTATAAAAGTGACAAAATCATTTTTTAAAACACTAACCCGAGGGCCTATTACCGATCTCATGGTTTTGCAAATGATATCATAGTGCAAAACGAAAAATACGATTTCCGCTCAGATTTTTGATCATTTGTTTATTATTTAATGATGACATCATTGAAATTATGCCATAGTGATGATATCATTGGAGATCGGTAATACAAAATGCAGCATTTCATGACTTTTTTTTCTCAAATTTATACCATGTCACGATGAAAGATCCATAATTGGCCTGCTGACCTGTTGAGACATGATAACAACTAATTTCCGAGAAATGTCAGCAGTTGGTCTTACTGGTAGTTTTTTGTCGCAAGTGTTGCTAAGTATATACTAGTGTTGTTGAATATATATTTTTTGCTATATACTAGTGTTGTTGAATATATTTATCAACCATTAAATTAAAGTTATAAAAAATTAACACATAATATTATATTCGATAAATATTTTAAACCATATCGAATAAGAATATTTATTCAATTCAAGTTGATTTTAACGCGAGAATAATATTAATTCGTATAGATAAATGTAACCGATTTATAAAATCATCGTTATGAATAATTTCAATCACAGACCGAGCTAATAAAAACATTGACACTGTGCTAATAAAAATATAATTTAACAGTTGATATCATTCTAAAACTTGTGAAAAATATTCATATATTGTATTTGAATAGAAATATTAAGTGATATTTTCAACCATTAAAATTATCTAATTTTTTTATTCAACTTTTAAATGTAACTTATAATTTTTTTTTACCATAAACGCAACCTCTGTTATATACCTTAACAATTAGTAATGGACTTCCGAAAAATAACGCCTGAGACCATTAATTATCACGATAGCAACGTTAAAATTAGCACAATTGGTCCCTGTCCTGTTGTCATGTGTAAGTATTGTGGTCCCTATAAGTTTCGCAAATATGCAGCCCCTACAAGGACCACAGTAGTTTACGTTGCCAACTTGGACCAATCGTGACATAAGATGTACAGTTACAATATGCATTAATTTCACGGCTTGTGTTACCCTTCAAAGTTACGTGTATGTAAACAGTGTATGCAAAGTCATCATAGCCGCATTTTGTTGCTATAGCCTGTCGATTAAATGTGTTCACATGGAAATATGATAAGAACTTTTAACAAACGCTACTTAACTTAAGGCGCTATATCGCAAAAATTTGTTATTTTTAATGTAATGTCATAGGTCACTGAGAGATCTTACAGATCTAAAATTTTAATATGTGTTTCTTTATATCTTTAGCTAGAAACGCCAAAAACCGGAAACGCGATTTAAAGATTTTGTCTCGATACATTTTATTTTTTAAATTACCTCTTAAAAATAAGAAAATTCAGGATTACTAGTAAACGGTATAAGGTATTCATTAAAAAGTTCCATAAATAAGTAGACATCATCATTATTTAGAATCGTGTAAAAGCATTTTTTTCTAATCATTATAGTTATTTTTTTATAAAATAATTTGTATTTTGTCGCTTACCTACGTCGATAATTTCTAAACGACCTGATTGCATGCGGGCGCAACGCATTCACGTCTTTGATGCCATAGATATAAAGACTAGCTCCTTGTAAATTGCCGTTTTGCTAGAAAGAGATGGAGAAAAATCTTTAATACCTTATATCTTGATTGTTTTTATAGTTATTCGAAACCCGATTTTTTCTTTCTGTTTATTATATGAATGAGCTTCTATTAAAGCAAAAAAATTTTTTAGTCATCTAGCCTATTCTACTAATAAGTAACAGCCAAATCGAAACTGAACCGTTGCGATCGACCAATCAGAACGCCACATTATCACGTCATGGAACAGTTGAATGGCAATATAAGCGCTCCGATTGGTCGTTCGTAATGGTTCAATTTCGATTCGGCTGTAACTTATTAGTAGAATAACTGTAGAATAACTGTAACTTATTAGTAGAGTAGAATGTAACTTATTATTAGGGCCTCAGTAATACGATTTCAAAAAATACTAAAAATGACATGTACAAACACATTAAATCGACAGACTATATTAGGGTGGCATATTGCTCTGCGATATTTAACCATAAGTGGGTCGCCAAATAAGTTCCTTGACTGTACAATCTATTTTTACAACCATAGCGATGAGTGATGAGCTTAGCGAAAATTGACTTAACATAGGTATAACTAGAAACTCATCTCTGCTTGGAGAGCTACACTAAGCCCTGTCTATTTGTTCGGTTGACGGCCTGAAACAGGGGTCTCCAAACTTAAAAGCCTTAGGGCCATAATGTTTACTTCAATATGTTCCAAGGGCCAAAACAGTTTTATTTTTTCTAGGCTAGTCGCAGAGTGCGCAACCTAAGCAAACACGCTTTTTTGCATTTCAATTACCTGGCCGGATTGATAGCACTGGCGGGCCGGATTTGGCCCGCGGGCCGTAGTTTGGAGACCCCTGGGCTGAAACATTGTTATGTAGTAAAAAGCTTGCTTACCTTAGTCCAGCCAGTTCCAGACTTGTATCATTTTAAGTGAATCTGGGGCCCTACCATGATCGCTTATAGCAAGGTTAAAACAATATTGAAACAGAGACACCGCTCTTGCTGCGTATAGCGCCATCCCGCTCTCAGTGCGGCTTTAATAATGTTTTGAGCGATCATGGTTAGGGGGCTGATCTCCACAAGCTGTCCGTACTTCTGTATTGGCTTTGCGGGTTTTATGTTGGCAACGAGCAACTCAAGTCAAAAGCAAGCACAAGCCGTTCACTTTACATATTTTTTAAACTAAATTAATACCCTTTTTCCCAGAACTGCAATTGTCCCCTTGTGGACCAAGGGGCGTCGATTGTAAACTCTTTCGCCTGCCCTGGCACATTTTACTTCATGATTCTACTCGAGGCGTACCTTAAGGGACGTTGTAAGATAGCGAGTCCTTGCCAGCGCATACAATCGGTCAAGGAAGTGAGGCCACAGTACGACTTCATCGTGGTAGGAGCTGGCGCCGGGGGATCCGTCGTTGCTGGACGTCTGAGCGAAAATGAAAATCACACAGTGAGTGAAATATATTCATATGTTTAATTTTGGAGTGGAGACGACAATAAGTTCATAATCACTTCCAAAGGCTGCATAAAAATAGTAGATTATTGCACCGAGCACAAAGCAATAATAAATTACATAAGGCGAGGTGCATAATCTGCTTTTCTTTTAACTATTAGTTATAGGAATAGTCGATAAAAAAACTCACGTCAAAAAATGAAAATAGAAGTTTAAGATTTTACGTATTACTCGTGATTTTAAGGGTAAAAGGTTTTCTATAACACTGTCGGCTTCATTTAAAATCTTTTCCGGAGTTAATGAGTCGCTAGATGATTCCATTTTAATTCTTTATACGAAGCACTCAAAATAAGACAGTATCACACTTTAACGATTCCAAAAATATTGTCACTCAAAATTATTAAAGTTCCCGCTAATTTACATTTTTAAATCATAGTTGGCAGCAATATTTTTTAAATTTGAAACAAGTAGGATAGAAACGAATAATACGTATAAATAATACGTATATAAACTAAGAAAGTATGGATATCCGCTGGCTGAATAGAAAACTATTCCATTGAGATTGGTATTCCTTTGTGCGATTAAAAAAAACTGTGCAGTAATGAAATTTCATACATTTTTATTGCTCTAGAGCACTAACAACTCGCTTTGTGCTCAGTTTTCAGTGTGATTATGATGAAATTAAAGCATAGTTGAAAGAAAAATATTTTCATATTGCCGATTCCAAGGTATATTCGATCAATTAAATTTATCACTATGAACATAATTATGCCCAGCCCATGTACAATAAGCTCCCATTCAAGCTTTACGTTTACACTACGAAAACCGCCACTATTACGAGCGACATAAAAACGGTCCAACGGTCAAACAGTATAGCTTGATAAGGAGCTTACTGTACGTACGTATAGCAAAAATTTATAGATGCTTTAGGGCACTTAAATGCAGGGCCAAGTTAAATAGTAATAATGACGAAAAGCTCTGGCCAAGGCAAGACAGAAGTGTATGTATTATTTGATACTCAAAGTCCCGTATACCCGGACTGTATCACTGATATAAAATATTAACATTTCCAGGTATTATTAATTGAAGCAGGAGGCGTGGACCCGATAGGGGCTCGCCCACCATCATTCTACAGAACTTACTGGGGTAACGACGATCTGACATGGCGCTACCGCACGGAGCCTGGCAACTACTGCTTGCGTCTGGGAGGCAGTTGCAGATGGACCCGAGGAAAAGTACTAGGTCAGTTGTTAAATATCTCAACAAGTTTCTCCTATATTCTTTTGCTGTAAAATGATAATGAATACTTTCAACCTTATGTAGCAGTGAGCACGGCACAAAGCTCGCAAAACTGGCGGCGGAAAGGTCCTCGAGTAGCGGCCGCATACCGGGAGACTCCCGTTTTCCGGCGTACCCCCCACATGGTAGACAATCTGGTGAAGGTCGCGGAAACCCACTGGTTGCGAGAAGCGCGTGAGCGATCGGTTTGGAGATCCTTGAGGGAGGCCTTTGTCCAACAGTGAGCGTGTCTTGACTGAGATAATGACATTCAACCACGAATCGTTCCCCAAAAATTCCCTTTTATTTGTACCTGCTGGGGTCACGGTTTGTAGATTATGGGCTGGTAGAGTTCCTGACTCTTCACGAAACCTGATAAGGTTTTCACACAAGCAATAATATGTTTAGTAGTACTACCAGCTGAAATTCATGGTCGTTTTCCCAACTGACTGATACAGTAGAAGTAACTTCTACGGCCGACTCAGTGCCGCAGTGGCCCCACGTTGGGCGCCACTGCGGCATTGGGTCGGTAGTTGACCAGCCCTCCGCAGGTAGAAGGTAGTGTTGCTGGCAACATTAATATTATATGATTTTTGCATGTAGTAGTAATAAAAATGGCGATAAGTATCTTATACGTGTTTCACTGTGCTCTTCCACCTTCGCGAGTAATTTACGGCCAAAATCCCAAATACCAAATTTTCATACAGTCCAATGCCTCTTACAGATAGGGGTTCGAAATAACACGATTATTTGATAAGAATAACCGTTTATTTAGCCTTTAATTTTCTGTGACAGCCGTCACGCCTCGATATTAGGTGGTAAGTAAGGTGGAGACACTGGCCTGAACCGTGGTGTTGTAGTCCAGCTCTCCTCAAGTAGGTATGCTTCACATCACAGCAAGTCGTATAAGCGGGTCGCGGTAGGTGGATCCGCCACTCTGGACCGAAGGTGTGACGTAGAAAATTGGAAATCCAGTTGTCCAGTACAGCTTGTAGTGGGTATTAATTCCGCTTATAGTAGGTACTGAATTCCCCAGCGGGATTTTAGCACACTTTTAAATTAGTTAGAAATAAATCGCTTATTTCTTTCTTCCCTCTTTGGATCGATGGACACAGCCGTCCCGTCCGATGCGTTCAAATAGTCTGACGGTTAGAAAATCCGACTGCTGCCGAGCGCCGTAGTAGACCGTCGCCGCGTCGGCTGTTTTCGCCAGTATTTAGAGATGCGCGAGCGCATCACCGCGAACCTTTGCGACCACCCGTACGTACTTGAAGGTTCCGTAGACTAATAGAATGTTAAATAGAATGCTAAAGAAAATGTTTTGAATGAATTTAAAGTTTTCAGTAAGTATTTGACAAGATTTGTAATTTAGAAATAGTGTTAATGTTTTTTTTTTTGTTAATAAGTAGTATAATTTAATTTTAAAAAATAGGGATTAAGTATTATTTATAATATTTATATATTTTATGTGCGTTGTTTTAGTACAACGTTACAAAGTGACGCAGGATCGGATGACTAGTACCTACTACCAATTGTACTTCTTGGTAGAACATATTACTGATCTAGACCGCATTTTATCCGCCTTGACTTGACATGTAAATATTTTAGTGAGATTAATATTTTGTAAACATACTTAAGTATAATAGATAATATTAAGTTTAATGCATAATAGGTACTTACATAGTTCATTATGCTTATAAAAGCAACAACTTTGTATTTTTTAACCGACTTCAAATAGGAGGAGGTTCTCAATTCGATGCGTATGTTTTTTTTTGTGTGTATGTTACGCGATTACGCCGCCAGTTGTGGACCGATTTTCAAAATTCTTTTTGTGTTCGATAGAGTATACTCCAAGGGTGGTCCCATGGTCACCAAAGTCAGGATCTGATGATGGGATCCCATGAAAATCGAGGAAAACCCTTAAATTTTAAGGTGTTTCCAACGTGTTTTGTGTGTATGTTACGCGATTACTCCGCCAATTGTGGACCGATTTTCAAATTATTTTTTTTTGTATTCGATAGAGTATACTCCTGGGGTGGTTCCGAGGTCACCAAAGTCAGGATTTGATGATGGGATCCCATGAAAATTGATTTCATTCACTAAAAAGTTAAAAATAAAAAATATTTTACAAAAAATAAAAACCGACTTCAAAAACACTGAAAAGTTAAAAATAATATAAGAATAGGTACAGACATCACACTTCTATATTGAAGTCGGTGCCAAATTTTAAGACTTTCCAGGAGATCATCGTTTGGCACCGACTTCAATATAGAAGTGTGATGTCTGTACCTATTCTTATATTATTTTTAACATTTCAGTGTTTTTGAAGTCGGTTTCTTATTTTTTGTAATTTTATAATAAAATCTTTCAAATAAAGTCCTATAATGCTTTATTTTGTCTTTAGGGGAGTTAACGGCAAAGGAACTGCTAAAAGTGACATAATTCTCTTTCAGGTGGATCCACTCTTTTGAACGGTATGATGTTCCACAGAGGGCACCCCGCCGATTACGACGACTGGGTCGCTGCCGGCGCGACTGGCTGGTCCTGGGACGAAAACAGACCTTACTTCGATATGACAGAAGGAAACAAGCAAATCGGCACTCTCGTCAGTGAAAAGTACCACTCTGCCGACGGACCAATGCCAGTACAACAGGTAAGGTTCCCGAACTGCACAGCTTTTTTCATAAGGTTGCACCACTTGCACCGTACCGGACTGTGGACATTATGGGCACGGTAATTACCGTGTTATGGGTGTCTCCTTCGCTGAGTGCGCGGCAATAATTATTAATTAAACCAACCCAGTAGCTAGGGTTGCCAACTTTTTTTAAATCATATATATAGCTGTGCCCGCGACTTCGTTCGCATGGAATAGTAACTTTTGGCAGCATTTTGACTTTTGTAGGCATTTTTTAAAAGATCTTGAATATCATCATCAAAGATCTTGATGAGTAGCCTATATTATACCGTATATAATTAGCTATCTATTAGTGAAAGTCCCGTCAAAGTCGGTCCAGCCGTTCCGGAGATTAGCGGGAACAAACAGACAGACAGACAAAAATGTTTTAAATTGTGTTTTTGTTATTGGTACCTGATATACATGCACACCCATTTAGTAAAAACTTATTATTTTGACATACAAACAGACACTTTAATTTTATTTATTTGTAGGTATAGATAGATAGGTAGGTATAGGTATAGATTTATTTTAGAAAGTAAAAATATAGAAGATGGCAAAAAATTAAAACAAATATAGTATTATCAAAATCAAAACATAATTTACAAATTATTTTCTTTGTTCTGCTATTTAATAAGTAAATTTTTATTCTTAAGAATAGTTTCATAATATGCTACATTACATTCCAATATTCTATATCCAAATTGAAAAATACCATCTATTCTGCATATATTTTATTTAATTTGAATTGGCCCGATTATGCCCATCTCTGCGTATAGTATTGGTATAGCGTCGGTGGCGCTGTCTCCTCGGCACTGGACTGTGCTCAGGTGGGCGATTTTGTAACTCATCGGCAATCGACTATCGCATCGATTTGATAATTCTGTTTTATTAAAACTGATTTTTAAAATGTTTAACGTTTTGTAATGTCGTCGTCTAAGTAGTCATGGTATATTTGTTGAATAAATCAACCAATACTTATAGCTAATGAACATAATTTCGCTCTTCTTTATTAAATCATGCAGTCTGATAACGATCAATCGATGAGTTACAAAATCACCACCCTGAGTAGAAATCGGGAGGCCCGCGATCGATCCTACCATGCCATCACGAATATCATATGTACAGATACATGTCTGACGATCCTACGGTGAATGAAAACACCGTGAGGAAACCTGCATTCACCTGCGAAGTAATTCAAAGGTGTGTGTGAAGTCAACCAATCCGCACTGGGCCAGCGTGGTTTGACTAAGGCCTAATCGCCCTAACTAGTTAGGGGTAGGCTCGTGCCCCTCGGTGGGGACGTATATGAGCTGTGATGATGATGCTCGTCTCACCAATTATTATTTTTCATATCGAAAAAAATGCGCTCCGTAAATGCAGAAGTTGCTGGAATTGAAAGAAAAAATGCAACAATAATCGTAAAACATTATTCTGACTGACTCCATTCTCTTCTGACTCAATTTGAAATAGATCGTAGAAAATATAGTAAATCGCTACTTCGCTTATACTTACTATAATATATTTTTGGAAGTATTTTGTTGACCAACAAATATAGCAGGATACTATACTATATATATAGTAGGGTTGGCAACCCTATCCGTAGCCCATTTTAGCCATGCAATTCCGAATCGAGAAAATAAGATCCCACCAGAAACAAATGTGTAAATGTTAGTAATATGGCGCGGTTGTCGGTTTCATCGACAGTAAATAAATCTAAATGGGTGTCAAGTTCTGTAAGCAGTGCTTAAGTAAGATTTATTAATAAGAATTTAATATACACAAAGCAAATAGCTTATGATGTACCGGACGTCAAGTATATCATAATTATCAATTTTATGTTATGGATACTTAAAATCTTCTTAGTCGCAAAACGGTGGTGGTCACGTCGAGGCGTGCACGTCGGTAGCAGATTCTGTCACAACACTTGTGTTGTTGAATATATTAAATTTATCACATTAAATTAAACTAATAAAAAAATTAACACTTATATTCGATGAATATTTGCAACCATATCGAATAAAAATATTCATTCAATTCAAGTTGATTTTAACGCGAGAGTAATATTAATTCGTAAAGATAAATTTAACCGACTGATAAAATTATCGTTATGAATAATTTCAATCACGGTGCTAATAAAAATATCAATATTCTGTATGTGAATAAAAATATTTACTGATATTTTCAAGCATTAAAATTATCTGATATTTTTATTCAACTATATTAACTTTTAACTAATATTTTTTTTCAACCATTGACATCACCTCTACAACACACTGTCTGTTGGCAGATTGTCTGACGCAGTCACATACGCAGTTTCCTAATGCCAATTTCACTTGGTCAGTCCAGCGCATAGGTGATCTGGCGCGTGATCTGGTTTCTTCCACTTTTTCCTGTTCTAGTTAGCAACTTCGGTTGCTAACTAGAACTGTCATTTTTGAAAGAAACTTAACATCCATTACTGCTGTCATGAACGCCGCCGTAACACATAAGATCACTAAACTAGTAATGGATATAGAGTTACCAACCGAGGTTAGCAAATAGACCTGCAGGCGCTCTTTGGACTTGTTATCGCGCCTACTTAAAACCTAGAACATTCTCAACAATATAAATAAAAAACCGCTTTAATGTTATACAACCATTCCACAAATATTGTTTCATAAGAATTTAGACAAATCCGCACTGGACCAGCGTGCTTGACTGAGGCCTAAACACCACAAGTAAGGGTAGGTTCCAGCCACTCAGTGGGGATGTGTTTGAGCTGTAATGAAAGAATTTTGACTCTAAATAAGAAAACATACTCAGCTTTATCTAACAAAAGTGGGAAACGTAAACACTTTTACACCTACCTTTAATGAAGCACACTCTAATGCAGCCTTATCGATATATCTTCATAATCCGATTCGTGAAGGTCCCCAATACAGTTAGGTATGTAATTGCATAATATGAACATGAGTAACGGAAGTAGATTGCACAATTTTTGTGCAATCTAATTACCTTAATGATAACCGGATAAAAGTTATACCATTCTATAGAATTCGAAGTCATACAATTAATATCATCACGGTCAGAATTCAATAAAAGTTGACTCTTATCTACCAATGTTGATAAAAGTATAATATTACAATCTTAGTTTCTTCCAACTTCTCCATCATCTCCCTTCTCCCTCGGTCCTCTTCTTCAAGTCGTATTTTCTGACCGAACTTTAATTTAACTCTTGATATCCCACTCCACAGCACTTTCATACTCTTTCCCTGCATATGCCGTTCGGCTATGGAACTCTTACCCCGAGAGAATTAAGAGAGCTCGTACGCTGGAGTCCTTTAAGAATTAAGAGTCTGAAATCACTTCAAGACTTAATTCTTAAAGGACTCCAGCGTACACATCCTATCCTTAAATCTTTAACTAAATCAGTTCTTCATCGCCCATAATTATCTACTACAGCACCCATCCCCAATTTGAATTTCCTTTGTGCATTTCCCTTCAAGGTTGCCTGGAAGAGATTACTTATTAACAATAAGGTCGCCTGTGATGTACATTTGTATTGTTTTAGAAATTTTTAAGTTTCGACTTTTCGCTTGTTGTCACTTGGTGTAGCCAAAGGAGTGCAGCAGTAAAATTTCGAATTTTTTTTAACTATAAGGTATATGAAGTTTCGACTATTCGCTTGTTTTCACTTGGTGCAGCAATTAGAAAAAATTCACCGTATTTAATATGAAGCCAGGATATTTACGACTGTTTTATAAGGAATTTCAACTTTGCATAATTTCGACTATTTTTATAAGGAATTTCAACTCTGCATAATTTCAAGAAAAATATTTACAAAAATGCTTAGGTATATGCGCTTAAACGTAGACATCCAAATTTGATGTTTCACAAAAAGGTGGAATTTAACAAAATATGAATCAACTTCATTTAAAACAAGTACTTGATGTCAATGGTCGGCAATCTTCAAATGACGGAATAATGGAGAGACTGATGTGAATTATAGCATTTATGAATATTTTGAATATCTAATAATTGTCCGTATTTACGCAAAAAGGAACCACCCAGCAAACACACGCTTCTGAAATATCGAAGGATTTACAAAAATATGTGCAGCTCTGTTAGATGAAGTAAAATTACTATTTATTTTATCTGAATTTATTGATAGATTACTTATTTAAATATATGTATATAAATATGCTCTAAATACTCTTAAACTTTCTAGATAATTAAAAAAATGTGAATGTGGTTCGTTTTAACATTTACTAATTGATGGGTTTCTCTTATACAAAAAAGAACCACAATTGAAGCTTAAAATGAAACTATGTATTTATTGTATGGTAATAAAACATTAATTCACAAAAAAATAATACATATAGAGACCTATTATTATATTAGTATTTCTAAGTAACTTGTGCTAACATTTTCCTGTTTATGCCTTTATATACATATATGTAACGTGTCCGCTTCGGGTTCCAGGATTATTGTTTATTTTTAAAACTTGATGGGACTCTTTTTTTACTTACACCAAGGCCGCTGCGCCTGATAGTGCTTAAAGCACTATTTTATCATTGTAGGTACTCTGTGACCACTTCATCTGTTATTGTGCTGGGAAGGGCAATGAGAAGTCTAATTGCGTCATCCTCTTTCAGCTCCCCGTAGAAGTAGGTGCAGGATACCGTGTTTCTGGTTATGGCAACCACCGCGTGTGAGACACTATCGTGGCCAGGGTTCTTCCTTTCTGCTCCTCTGAACACAACCACGTGGGTTCGGCACCGACTGACGATCCATGAAACATAGGGACTAAATGTTTCATGGATCGTCAGTCGGTGCTGAACCCATACCTCCCATACGCTTTTTTCTTATCTTAAGGTAAGGAAGAGAATATTTTCGTCGCCCCTTCATAGTACCGCCTCCGATGCCATGCTGCATGTCATGGACCTCAGTACTGTAGCGCCCTATGCGCGCTCCGGGATCGTTGGGAACTTGGGACGTTAATTTAAACCATATAGGTATATATCAATATGTTATATTACTCAACTCTCATTACAATGTGTCACGTTTAATTCTTGGTGATCGTCTGTCTAAAAACTTACTATCAATGCTCGTCCCTTAATCTTCCAGAATAATCTATATTTATAAGGGGCGATATTCCTTGCCATCGTGCATATCTACGCAATGAGGTGGAATGCGGTGTCATAGATGCAAGAAGGTCATCACAGTACTTACCGTGATGTGTGAATGTTTGTACGTAGATGTTTCAGAGGGCGTACACTACATCCATCGAACTTCTGTGTGTGCAGAAGAGCTTTTCTGTAACAGACGTAATGGCAGCAGAACTTCTGTAACGCATTTCGAACAGGCTCTCTGTCTATGGAGGGTATCTGATTCGTGTCAGTCAGTAGTACCAATTCTCTTCTCCTTTAGTTCACTTCTAACAAGCTCCAAAATGGACTAGGTGAGCTTCATCCACCAAAAGGCACTTTGATGCTCCAACCTCATTTATGAGGACCGAGGCAATGATTATCGACCGCCCCGAATCGAGTCGTTACTTTGTCCGACAGTTCCTTTGCCGTCTCGAGTTTGCTAGTGATGATCATGTCTTCCTTCATATGGAAGTTGTTGAGGAGCTACGTGATCTTCCCGCAACTCGACACACCGGCACTTTAGTGGAAAATTGTCCATAGATATAAAAAAAGGATCAATATTAGATACATATTCAAATAAGAATAGATGACTAAATGTATTCAGTTGCACAACTTACCTTAGAATAGGAGTGAAAAGTACCTAGTCGTAAGTCTTAATATAATAATAATATATAGAATAGATCAAAAAGAAAAAATATAAATGAAAAGAGCACGGACTACGAGTCTGTGAAGAATTAATTTAGTAAAAAAAACCCTTAAAGTTTTTTCTACACTTTGAGCTATACACGCAATAAAATAAACTGTACCTAACTAGTCATATCATTTGGTACCTTTAAACGATGATAGGTTTCAAAATAGGTTTCAAAACGTTATGCATAATAGAATCACAGACGTTTGGTTCCATTTTACAAAAAAAATCAGCATTTTAATTATGAATTTATTTTACGCGTAACGAAACCAGAGAAACTTGGTTCCATTTAACGTATTAAAAGTAATTGTTAATAATAGAAATAAGTGTAATGTATAATGGTCCCAAGTAGGTGTGGATCTGTTTTGCATAAAATGCCCTGGTAGTAATATCATTTATTTTTTTGAATAATCGAGTCCTATTGTGTTGTGGTTCGGTTTTGTTTATTATGTAGAGTTTATTGTTGCTGTTGGTTCTGTTCTGCTTTTAGTATACCAGGGTTCCAAGGCAAAAATCATGTGGTTCTTTTTTGTATATGAAATTTTGAGCGCTTTGATTCAGTATTCTCCAAAAAAAGTAAAAATCGAAATTTGTGGTGTGGTTCCATTTTGCATAAATACGGACAATTAAGACCGATACTTATACAAATTATACCGGGGTATACACGTAGGTGTATGGATTAAGTGGTCCATTATTATAACAAAGGTTCCAGCTTAGCTTAGAATAAAAATTAGGGGATCGCTTTTCATTTTCCTCTCCGTTAATTGAGTCCTTAACAATTAATCTTTCAACTTTCATTTAAATGTAACTTATTAAGTGACGCCCTGATTTTAGTAACGTAAAATCAATTCCAACGTACCAACCTAATTGCTCTTAGTGGCTTCCATTTTAATTTGTATGCTATTGCTTCAGTTCCGCTACCAGCCTGCAGCTGTCTTCGAGTTTCTTACCGCGATCAATGAGACTGGGCTCCCTATTATCACTGACATGAACAACCCTGAAACCCCCGACGGTTTCACCGTCGCACAAGCCTTCAATGAGTAAGTATACAAATATTACCTTCAATATATACTTAATGGTATTAGCGAAAAGAATTGGGATGATGACTGAATTCTAATTTTTACGTCTCGTCATTAAATATTAAAATACCGTGGAAAAAGATGCAGTCCTGTGAAATCAGAATTAAAATCGGCTTAGAAATACATTAGATACAAGCATTTTAAGTTGTTAATTTGAAGGCGATTAGACAGAGAGAACCGACAACAACCGTGACGTCATTGTTGAGTACGGCCATATAAACTCCTTGTAAATTGCCGTTTTGCTAGAAAGAGATGGAGAACAATCTTCAATACCTTATATCTTGGTTGTTTTTATAGTTATTCGAAAACCGATTTTTTTCTTTCTGTTTATTATATGAACGAGCTTCTATTAAAGCAAAAAAAAAATTATAGTCATCTAGCCTATTGTAATTATTTTTACAAGCTTTTATTTACCTGTCCCGGGTGTCTGTAATGAAATATTGCAAGTCAAATTTGACTCACTTCCCGGTTTCCAATCATGTATATCGCGTGACAATGCAAAATTATGATGACATAGAGCTGAGGCCCAATTCAGCTAATAAACTACAGCCGAATCGAAACTGAACCGTTTCGGTCGACCAATCGGAGCGCTTATATTGCCTTTCAACTGCTCGATGACGTGATAATGTGGCGTTCTCATTGGTCGATCGCAACGGTTCAGTTTCGATTCGGCTGTAGCTTATTAGCTGAATTAGGCCTCAGATCTAATACTGGAAGCCGAATCTAATAAGCTGGAAGGTCGCCATAGGAGCTCCGCAATAAAACGACACGACCCCATCGAGTTTGGGCTCGTTTGATTCGTATCGAAGATTACTAAAAGCTCGTTTTTAAAAAAGTTTTTTTTAAATAAAATTTATCTTGTTTAAGTAAGTATAATGAACTAATTCGAAAACTTTTTAAAATAAAAATAGTATATATATTATTAAAAACATCTGAAAACCCTATTGATGTATATGTCAATGGAAAACCCACTTAACAACTCAAGATCGGCGCAGGTCCGTGTTTTCCGAATTAAAGTGAAAGTGCTCAAGATGTTAAACATTTTTGGTCACCCAACACATGGCCACGATTAAGGCTGCCTTATTTAGCATTTAGCAATGGAGTGTGACACACGCGACACGCTATTACGCCACCAAAATCCTTAATCTCTTATCACAAATTTACCCACGGGACGCTTGTTCGCTAACCAACTACTTGATGAAACCTTCATCCATAAATAAAAACTGTTTACGATTAATAGTGATGGGCAGCGATTCACCCCAGCCAGAGTATACTTGAGGCCGGAGTCTGAGCGACCCAATCTCCACGTGAAACTGAACTCTCGCGTTATTAAAGTCATCATTGAAGATAAGAAGGCCATTGGAGTTGAGTACATCGATGAAAACGGAGAAACGCAGACTGTGTTCGCTAAAAAGGAGGTAAACACTTGTTTATTGTGAGTAAAATTGCTTTTATTATATACTAGCTGCTGCCCGCGACTTTGTCCGCGTTTCCTGTGGAACTCTTTAAAGTTCGGGAGCCTTTTGTAAGGTTTGTACAAACAGAGGTAGCCTTTTGTCCTTTCCTCACACTATCTCTATACCAAATTTCCTGTAAATCAGTTCAGTATTAAGCATGAAGAGATAACAGAGGGACAGACAGATACACTTTTGCATTTATAATATTAGTACTTATGTTTTTTTTTTGTGGATTATTAAACTGCCATCAATTCATTTTTAGAACTACCTATTATCACTTTTTATGAGTGACGGTAATGGCGGTGAGGATGCATTGACCATTGTCTCTGCTCTCGAATTAATGTCCTTGGCTTCTTTTTAGCCGTTTCACTATATTACTGGAATGAAGCAGTTCAATTGCCAGAGGGTTCGGATGGCCAAGCGCTGCGGGCATAGCGTTTTTTGTGTTTTTGTATCCCCTCGTGGACTGTGGGCATGTTTAAGGCGCATAGTGCTCCCAATGACCTTGCGTCGATCGTCCCGCACTGATTACATAGGAGTGAGTGAGTGAGAGTGAGGGGAATATTCAAGCAAACCTTTACGCGTAAGATGAATTATTTCAATAAAAAATTAATAAAGGCGAATAAGAAAAATCTAAAAAGACCATCCCCTAGAATATTGTTCACTTTATTTATTGAAATCAAAAGTATGTGATTTAACCTAATATTTACGAAGCGATTAGGTTTATAGTTTTAAAATCGAGGCATGTTTGGGTCACATTTTAACCAAGTTTTAATTAATTTATCAAAAAATTAAAAAGACCATCCTCTAAAGAATGCGTTGAATAATAACATATCTTTTTTAAAGATTTTTTTATTCAATATTTATGAAGAGAACCGGTTTTTTCTGCAGTGATTTTTTATGATTGACGTTACTATGCGCCTTAAGTAATCATGGATTTCACTGTTGCGAGTGAACCATGGTGCGTTTGCGTATTAGTATGGATATCGGCCAAAATTAAATATGTCCTTTCACTAACCTTACCTAAAAGCAGCAGATTGTACGAATAGAAACTTATTCACGGGGTTTATTTTAAAGTGATCCGAAATTAATCAATATTAAGAATTCGATCATATACCTACTTATTGACGAGACAAGACACTCTCCAGTCCCACACTGTAAAAACCTGAAAATCGGACAAAATAATCATCGTCACATTAAACTTTTCCAGGTTATCTTAAGTGCAGGTACGTTCAATAGCGCGCACCTCTTGCTGTTGTCTGGCATCGGGCCGAGGGAGACCCTGGAGCAGTTTGATATCCCGGTGATCGCGGACCTCCCCGTGGGACTGAACTTTAGAAACCACTACGGCATTACGTTGAGGTTTGTGCTGACAAAGCTGGTCAACACGGAAGTTTTGGATTGGAGCGGGCTCACCGACTATTTGTTGGTGAGAGAGGGCCCGATGACCAGCACTGGAATTACGCAGGTGTGTTGAGCGAATTATATGTTTAAAGTCCTTATAATCATTGTTATTCTCATGTTGTATACGTGTTGATTAAATTACGCCAAACCTGAATGTAGTTTGCTCAGAATCAATTCCACTACTTAATAAAAAATGGGTAAGACTTTATCCATAATTGAATTTTCAATCACGCTGCTTTTTGAATTTACTTAAGTTATTCCGCCGTCTTTACCTCTTATCGGGTGCGGTCCAAAATTTGATATCAACGCTCGTGTGCGCTATTTGCACGCAAACAGTCGGTCCAAAATTGCACATGTGCGCATTTGTAAGCGGTATGACGTAATCGATGACGTCACCGATTGATGCTGACAGTGCTAACAGAAAAGAGGTAGTGCACTGTCTCCAGAACTGTCAATGTTTCCCGCGGAGTTTTATTTTTATTTTAGTTTGTTCAAATTTAGCTTTCAATAGATTATCTACAATAAATATAATACAGAAGTTCTCTATAAAGATAATTGAGGCACGATACAGTCTCCCTGCAATTTTTCTTTTCTAAAAACATTAACTGTCAACTTGATAGACTCAAACTCGGTCCAAAATTATTCCGAGTGCTTACGTCCGTAAGTAGTGCAAACGATTTGAACAGGTTGTTAACATGCATGCAAACGTCTGCACTGTTGTCTGATTATGGACCGCACCCATCGACGGCGCGATGGCTTAGCGGGAACGTATTCGCAGGCGCGCGGCTATAAAATTACAAATTTGAATGACACGAGAATGCAACAAAATAGAAAGATCATTCATATAATTCTTTTATAATAAAAATAAGTTGCGGTGCCTGAGGTTTATTTAATTAAAAAAAAAAACAAGTTGTATAAGCTGATGATGATTATACCATTGCCAACTATCTGCTATCTAACGAAAAATATAAATGTCTATTTCATTTCGTGTTACAGATGACTGGTCTCCTGTACTCGAGCCTGGCAGACCAGAGCCGCCTGCAGCCTGATCTACAGTTCTTCTTCAACGGTTTCTACGCGGAATGTTCGCACACCGGCGTTGTTAATGAATTCTTCGACGACAGTAACCCTGGCACTAACGTTTCGTAAGTGCTATGCTTGAATCATCATAATAGCACATATACCTCCCCAACGAGGGGCTTGAGCCTACCCTGAATTTTTGGGTGTTTAGGCCTTAGTCAACCACGGTAGCCCAGTGTGGATTGGTCGACTTCACATACACCTTTAAATTTCTTCGCAGATGTATGCAGGTTGCCTCACGATGTTTTCCTTCTCCGTAGGAGCGTCAGACAAATGTACATATGAAATTCGAAAAACGGTCTCGAACCCCGGACCTTCCGATTGGAAGGGAAGTGCCGAGTCCACAGCGCCACCGACGCGACGCTCCCTATGATGCTTGAATGCCAAGTATCAAATCTAATCTTACGGATGGCGCGTACAAATCTTGCAGTAATGGTTTTATTTAATAAGTGAAACCATAATGGCTAGTGCTACGACTTATAGTAAAATTCGAAACTGTAATTTTGATATCCCCTAAAAATAAATAGCTGGGTCTGTGAAAAAATGGAGTTAGAAAATTAATTTTACAATTTTGAACTTTCAATGACGCCATAACTTTTATAAGTACTATGACTGTGTTAATATAGACAGAATAGGGTATGAAGCAAACATCCTGTAGGTATACAATGTATTACAAAAAAACATAGAAAAGAAAAAGCCAAATACGACATTTTACCTTAATTAACCCTAGTGGGTTGTCATCTCAGCCAACATGAATTAGCATAGAGCCATAGACAGACTTTATGTGTTGTTTGCTCTTTGGTTTTTAAAATAGAGTTGTAACCACTTTAAGAAAAAATGTTTATTTCTTTTTTATGGGTATTTTTGTAAGACATTGTACCTATACTTAACTAGCCTCAAAATGAGTTAGTTGTTCGTTCGTATCCTTCCTAATAATATAGTCTATTCAAAATAAGATAGAAACACAGCCAAAGCCTAATTTTAATGCGAAATCTAATAAATCGGTCTAATTTTAAATGAGAAAACAAAGGACTACAGAACGTCTATTTTATGTACTTTTCATAAATGTCTTCAGTCCGAGCTGTAGTTGTCTCTATCGCACTCAGCACGTTTGTTCGGGGGCACAGCGCGACAGCAATACATTTTACAGATACCTATTTTTGAGTTCCCTTGACCTTAGTATTTCCTCCTATGCCCTGCAGCGCGAACGCTGTCATCCTGCTGCCGCGCAGCGTGGGCACGATGACGCTAAAGTCCGCCGACCCGCTCGACCCGCCGCTCTTGGACCCCAACTACTTCTCGCACCCCGACGATCTCGTCATGATCAAAGACGCCGTCAGATACCTGCAGATGATCTTCAACAGCGAGGTAAGCTTTTTTTTGTCGTTGTCAAATTATGTTGGAGTTTTACGCTATTACATATTATATGATATATGTACTTACCTCTAATATTGCTTTAGAAAGATGAACCACCCGTATTTGTTACTCAAAACTGTCATTTTATACACTGTACTATACATATGCTCAGAACAATAACTAAAGCTTGCTTTAGTTCTTCTTATGAGACTGTACGAGTATGCGTTACTGTAGTTTAATGAACAGCGGCCCTACCATGATCGCTTATAGCAAGGTTAAAACAATATTGCAACAGAGACGCCGCTCTTGCTGCGTATAGCGCCATCCCGCTCTCAGTGCGGTTTTAATATTGTTTTGAGCGATCATGGTTGGGGCTGGTAGTTTTGTAATGGCGGTTTCCATTACAGCAGCGAATAATGGTAATGCTAATTCGCCCAATTTGGGCAAATGATATTCAAATCGTAGGTATGTATGTACATCTTGCCTGTCCTTGGCATCAATCCGATAAAAATCTCTTGTGTTACTTTTTACAACTTTGGTCTACTGTGTCTATAACTAGAAAATTCCCATTTTTGTCTCAGCAATTCAGTAATTGCTATTGTATATTTGCAGACGCTCCAAAACAAATACGGAATAGAGCTGGCCAAGCCGACGGCGGTGATGTGCCAGGACTTTGAGGACTGGTCTGACGAGTGGATCGAGTGCATGGCGCGCGTCCACACGGACCCGCAGAACCACCAGATGGGCACCGCCGCCATAGGCCTCGTCACCGATTCGCACCTCAGGGTCAAGGGGATCGATGGTGAGCGTGCCTGTCTAAATTGTATTCTATATACCTCTGAGCTGAGATGGCAAACAAGCATCCAATACGTCAAGGCGCATAGTAGGGTCAATCATAAAAAAATCACTGCAGAAAAAACCGGTTCTCTTCATATATATTGAATAAAAAAATCTTTAAAAAAGATATGTTATTATTCAACGCATTCTTCAGGTCTTTTTAATTTTTTGATAAATTAATTAAAACTTGGTTAAAATGTGACCCAAACATGCCTCGATTTTAAAACTTCAAACCTAATCGCGTCGTAAATATTAGGTTAAATCATATACTTTCGATTTCAATAACAATATTCTAGCGGATGGTCTTTTTAGATTTTTCATATTCGCCTTTATTAATTTTTAATTGAAATAATTCATCTTAGGTACGCGTAAAGGTTTGCTTAAATATTCCCCTCACTCTCACTTACTCACTCCTATGTAATCAGTGCGGGACGATCGAGCAACAAGGTCATTAGGACCACTACGAGTATGTGCCTTAAGCTACTTTTAGCCTCAAGTCTGCAACTACGGACTGCCAACCCAAAATCTGACGCACTTCTGTGTTCTGTGATCCTGACGCTTCCAGCACAAGCACACTGACTCGTGACGCATCTATTCGCTGGCAACGAGTTTGGTACGCGTTTCAGTCTCACTAATGTGCCTAGTGCGGAAATCGTAACCACTAAACCAACCCCCGTGTCCGTTGTGTATGTCGTGATGATCGGGCATATACGAAAAATTACCCACAATAGGAATGTTTGTAGTAACTGTTCGAGAAGTAGGCATAATGAGAAAGTTGGCAAATGTCTCAGAGATCACCCTTATGGGCAATTTCATCAACCTTGTCTTAGCTTACGACATAAGTGGCGTGCTGTCACATTCTTTTCATTAAAGACAAGAAATTAAAGGATACTACTCAGGATTGTCGTAAACTAAGACTTAGCTAAGCCCCCTTAGACAAAGACCACACGCTTATTTTTCCGTATGAAGATACATTTTTTATGTATGGAGATACATTAGCCTGTGACAGCCTCTCGCTATTTTTATCTTGAGACTCGGATGCTAAGCTAAGACTATCGCAGCCAACACATAAAATGCCATTTTTAATCGGTTATTGTATCTTTTGAAATTCTAATATATAGGTATAACTTTGTGTTTACAGGTCTCCGTGTGATTGACGCTTCAGTTATACCCACGCAGGTGACCGGCAACCCTCAGGCCGCCATCATGATGATTGCCCAGAGAGGCGTCGAATTCATTGAGGAGGACTGGAAATAATTATTCATACTTAGTTCCTAATTAGTGAAAATTAGAATTAGCTGCACTTGCAACAAAGTTGATGTCGGTGTTAATGTTATCATAAGTATTTATTGTGATTCTGCTGTAATGATAAAAATAAATGATGGAATAGTGAAAATCATGCTGTTCGAGTATATAGACACCTTACTGTTTCTGAAGTACATTCCTACACAAATCATTTAGAGATATAATAACATTGTCAGCAGCAATTTTACATGGTTATGCTAGGGCTCCGTCCTTCCTCTCCCAGTCCCCGGATCACCCCGTTTAAGGACAAGATGGTCGTCGAGGTGGTTAAGTGGGTATACCGTGCACAGTGCAGGGGAGTCCCATACACGCCTATCGACTGGCCATCGGCAGGTACGGTGCGCAACAACATTCCACCTCGTAAAATAAAAACCGACGAAGTGCGTGTCGGGCCACGCGCAGTGTAGGGTTCCGTAGTTGCAAATGCCAACTTTGAGTTCACACTCACACCTCACAACACGTTGCTATTAAATTAGACATTATTATTATAGCTGCAATGATTTTATATTTCCTTAACTTCACGTCGTACCTACGTAAATGTATATTCAGTACCTACTAATTTTCAATGAAATTTTACTTTTCCGAGTAGGTACATTTTATAAGTTGGTCGTCTATAACTTTTTAGTTTGTACTTAGTACTCAACTCTGATAGTTTTCCTTTAAACTTCTTTATATACAGGCTGTCCCAGAAGCCGACGTCAAGCCGAAAGCAGGCGGTAGACTAACTCATATATGTTATCAGAAAAATATAAAAAAATCTAACATTTAAAAAAATCGATATAATTTACACCCTGTGACGGTTTTTTCACTCTTGTTGCTACAAATCTTGACTTTTCTAAACATTTTCTTTTATTTTGTAATCCTGAATAATGTTAATGTACACTCTAATCTAAAATTTAAAGCCAGCTGCTCCAAATTAGAAGAATATGCCATTTTTATCTAAATTAAATATTTAAAATTAATTTTTCGCATAGCTTTAACAAGCTGTACTGAAAAAAAATCTACTATGCGAATTTGGCAAGTAATTGCAAAAGTTGGCGCATTCAATAAGGACTCCAAAATGGTATGATACTTGGTAGATAATTTATACGATTGCAGACAATATTTTTTTTTTCCAAAAACAGGCAGTTTTGAACAAATTTTTCTTACGTACTTAAAATTTATTCTAATGTACCTATGGTTTGCTTTAAGGCCGTAACTTTAACATTCTAGTTTGAGTGAGACCTGGAGAGTCATTTTACGAAGTGTGAGAGAGACAGATAGTGACGCTAACGTGACAGAGACGGAGAGATTCGAAGTATGAGCGAGACAGATAGTGACGCTAACGTGACAGAGACGGCGAGTCTCACATCCACTTCGTAAAATGACTATTTTACGAAGTGGAAGTGAGACAGATAGTGACGCCAATTATCCGCTAACGCACAAACAATACACATCAGTACGTTTCGCTCCTTCGCTTACTGCGCATCTTTTTGTATTCGTTCGTGTTGATTTCGTGCTTACCACTTTCTGCTTCGTTTATTGGACTTGATTGCTTGTGATTTGGATTCGGACTGTTTAGTTTCTCTACCGACGACCTTTGCTTTGCTCCGGACTACTTATCGTTGATTGTGTAATTGTGTAGTGCCACCATGTCTGCGTACACGACACAAGAATACGCCAACATCCATTTAATTTATGGGGAATGTATAAATGTAAAAACAAAAGAAAATGTTTAGAAAAGTCAAGAATTGTAGCAACAACAGTGAAAAAACCGTCACAGGGTGTAAATTTTGTCCATTTTTTTAAATGCTAGAATTTTTTTTAAATAGGTGACTTAGATTTTTTTTTATATTTTTCTGATAACATATATGAGTTAGTCTATCACCTGCTTTCGGCTTGACGTCGGCTTCTGGGACTCCCTGTATACTACTGTTCTAATTTTTTTCGCGTGTCCATATACAGGGTGGCCCATCCATAGGCGTCCAAGAGAAAAAATTTGAAGCTCTATGCTATGGGGTATCCGAATCACCCCCATGTATGTTCAGCGATTTTTTGTAGTTTAGGAGCTAGAATTATTTTTAGATTTTTTTCAGTAATTTTCTACCGACATTGGTTTTCCTTTTTTATCTTTTTTTTCCTTACGTTTACAGATATTTTTTTTTGTGTAATTAATCATCATGATAGTAGCTAACACCTGAAATAAAGCGGTTTGGCTAAGCATTGCAGAACTTACATAAAATTTTATCTGAAGTTCAAAATTACTGTTAGAGTTCAGTAGTCAAAAATGTTAAGGGCTTAAAAAAAATAGTAAGGGGTGCTAGAGGTTTCTAAGCATTCTTAAAATCTGCTAAGAACCTGTAACAATGAATATCATTCATAAAAATCAGACCTTAATAGTGGTTTTTCTTCTGTGACTGGCCTTGAGGTAAACAAAGGTCGACAAATTGAAAAAAAAAGATGTTTTTCTTTAGGTGTTGTTGAATTGTAACGTGTCTAGTATTACTTAATATTCGGTACTCCATGGCGGTCATGTTATCGGCTTCAGATGATTTTTGAATTAAATTTAATAAATTAATGTATTTTTTAAAGAGTTATGATTAATTAAATAAAACACAGTTGTTAGTTCCTAAATTTTATTTAAGTGCCATTTATAAAAGGTTTTCAAATTGGCGTCCTCCCACAGAAATGCACAATCTACATCTCCTAAAGAAATTGTGTTTGAGGTGTCTAAAAGCTTCTCTGTTGCTTCTTATTATGTTTCCCGTTTCTTCAATTTTCCGCCTCAGCTCTTCTTCACTATTAGACTCCCGCGCGTATACGTTTTCTTTGTAGTACCCCCAGATGAAAAAATCGATTGGGTTTAGATCAGGTGACCGTGGCGGCCAGGAGATTGGTCCACCTCTTCCGATTCATCTGAAAATCAGATAAAAAATGTGTAATTAGTAATTTGTCACAGCTTTTAAATTGTAAAAATGTAAATCAACTATCGTGTTTTACCTGCCGGGATAGTTTTCATTTAGGAAGCTTCGCACTTGACTTGCGTAATGGCATGGCGCCCCGTCATGTTGCAAAATCATGTTTCGACAGCGCAGCAATAAGTTAACATCTTCCAGCAAATCTGGAAGCTGATTCTCCAAGAACTCTCTGTAGACGGCTCCATTGAGCCTGGATGGAAGTTCGTAAGGGCCAATAAATTCGCCGTTGAGAATGCCGGACCACATGTTCACGCTGAAGCGGTGTTGGAATGTTGATGGTCTTGCCGCATGTGGATTCTCGATAGCCCAACTATGGTAATTGTGAATGTTGAACACTCCAGATCGCTCGAATCGAGACTCGTCTGTCCACAAAATATTATTGAAAAAATTGGGGTCTTCTGCGTTTTTTCTTAACATTGTGTGGAAAAAATCAATCCTTAGTTGGTAATCTGTGGGCTGTAATGCCTGGACCCTCTGAATGTGGTACGGATGATATCCTTCTCCTTTCAAAATCCTTTGAATGGAAACTCTTGGAATGTCTAGTCTACGAGCCATTCTCCTCGTACTTGTTGCACTATCCCTTTGCACTTCCTCCACAACTCTTTCCCTGCGATCAGGATCAGCTGTAGGGATCCCTTCTCCAGCACCATGGCGACCAGGAATCCGGCCTGCCATCAACGCGTTGTGGGTGTTAATAAAAACGCGATGATCAGGATAACGATCAGGTTGTCGTCCTCCTCGACGTTGAAGCTGTTCTCTGTACAATCTTGCTGCTTCACGGCCATTACCTTGAGCAACGCCGTAATAGTAATGCATTTCTGCATATTCGCTTAGCGAGTAATTCATCACTACCACAAGTAACAAGTCCAAATCGATATGCAAAGCGGAGTCCGATAACGAGCGCACAGTCCAAGTCGATAACAGAAAACAGAATCCGATGAGGTAGCAGGGTTCCTGAGTAAAGCGATATGATACGACGTAACAAGCAGCAGTGTGAGAACGACTGAGGCGTTGCTTGAGTTTGCGGTCCTCTGCGCTGCTGGCGTCGCTAGCTGTCTCACTCGCACAAACCGGTTTCATTGTTTGCGCTCGCCGAAACCACGACTCAGGTAAAGGATTTCTTTACCTGTGTAGATGTTTTAAGGCTTAAAAGAGATATTCCGAGAAGACTACGGCTATCTGCATAATTCAAAAATCATCTGAAGCCGATAACATGACCGCCATGGAGTACCGAATATTAAGTAATACTAGACACGTTACAATTCAACAACACCTAAAGAAAAACATTTTTTTTTTCAATTTGTCGACCTTTGTTTACCTCAAGGCTAGTTACAGAAGAAAAACCACTATTAAGGTCTGATTTTTATGAATGATATTCATTGTTACAGGTTCATAGCAGATTTTAAGAATGCTTAGAAACCTCTAGCACCCCTTACTAATTTTTTTTAAGCCCTTAACATTTTTGACTACTGAACTCTAACAGTAATTTTGAACTTCAGATAAAATTTTATGTAAGTTCTGCAATGCTTAGCCAAACCGCTTTATTTCAGGTGTTAGCTACTATCATGATGATTAATTACACAAAAAAAAACATCTGTAAACGTAAGGAAAAAAAAGATAAAAAAGGAAAACCAATGTCGGTAGAAAATTACTGAAAAAATCTAAAAATAATTCTAGCTCCTAAACTACAAAAAATCGCTGAACATACATGGGGGTGATTCGGATACCCCATAGTATAGAGCTCCTAAATTTTTCTTTTGGACGCCTATGGATGGGCCACCCTGTATAACCGTTTAGCAGATAGAGGGGGGGACACTTAGCTCTAACAAAAATTTGCCAAACATTTCAGAAACAGATCCCTAAATCGAAAAATGGTGTTCTGAACCTTACATTATTTTTTAAAGACCTATTCAATAATACCCTATACGATGGGTTAGTCGAGGAAAAAAATTTACTTCCACAATTTCCACATTATACTTGTATGGGAGCTACCCTAAAAAAATGTTTTTTTTCAATATTTTTTACTTTTTTGGCATGGTACTGTAGCGCCCTACGCGCGCTCCGGGATCGTTGGGAACTTGGGACGTTAATTTAAACCATTTAGATATATTTCAATCTGTTCTATTTCTCAACTCTTTTTACGATCTCTCAAGTTACAATCTTACAATGTGCAATGCCGCAATGTAATGTGATGTGTCAGATACTCCTGGTGATCGTCTCTTATACGTCAATACTTCTAGAATGTTCTCATTCTATATTTAAAAGGGTGACATTCCTTGCCACTGAGCACATTTATGCAATGAGGTGGAATGCGGTGTCATAGACGCAAGGAGGTCACCACAGTACCCATACTAAATTACAGATTTCTAGTACTAATTGTCTCTGAGTAAAACCGCGGACAGACAGACAGATATGGCGAAACTATAAGGGTTTCTTGTTTACTACGGAACCCTTAAAAAAGGGCTCCGTCCTTCCTGCACCTGAACGTGCCCAATAAAGTGAGCGGAGAGGTTCCACAATATGGGGAACCCGGTGGAAAAGCCGCTGGTGGAACAGAGTTCTACTTACGGTATACCCAAGTGGGCGGTCTTATAGACTTGGCTCCTTGGAATCGCAATAGGATAATGGAATCCGGAAAATATTATTATTTCAGTAGGTAGCCACCATTTTGAAAATGTGATACACATTAAACTATGTGATCTACCTTTCAATATCTACAATTTGATACTTACCCCAACCAACATTATTGTATTATTTAGTGTTATTGATGTTGCGTTTCGCCAATATCACTTTTTAGGGTTCCGTAGCTCTGTGACCCGGATTAAGATTTTCACATAAAAATACATAGAACTGAAACTCGAAAATTTTTTTTCATCAAACTCATACATTTCGGGTATCTAGGATAGATCTTCAAAAATGATATTGTGGTTTCTAATATCATTTTTTTCTAAACTGAATAGTGTGCGCGAGAGACACTTCCAAAGTGGTAAAAATTTTTTTTTGGCGGTAGATGTGAAAGAGTATAGACGTGTTTCTAAACTTTGCATTTTGAATAATTTATTTAAAGTTAATTTAAACATTGTACTTGTGACTTCTATTAGTAATTAATAAGACCTACTTACAGTACAAATAATTTATGCAATAATATTTATACATCTGCACTACCTGCCAGCAATTCACTTGCAATACTGCACTGGATACATTCACTGAAAAGCGCACTTTTTAAGTAAGTTAAGAGTGATGTAAGCTGGCGGGTGGTATAGGGACTATACCCACTCACTAATTTGCAATTGCACTGTATTTTTTATATATATTATATTTTTTTTATTATTATTATGTTTACTCCACAGACTTAGTCCATGCCCTTGTTCAAATTATTATATTTTTTTTTTACAAAATTTCTTTTTAAACTCCTTATAAATAATAATTATCACTTAGTAACTTTTTTTTCTACATTTGCGCAGCTTGTAAATTAAAATATACTTTACAATATAACTATTATGATACCCTACCATATTATACTAAACAAACGTACAAACGGCAACGCTTCAGAGCCCACATGTCGACCATGAGACAGATCTTATATCGCTCGTAATAGTGCAGGTTTTCTTAGTGCAATATAATGGGCTCTACGCGCCGCCAACCGCACATTACTCACATACATACCAGTTGTGAACTATATCATAAATACGTACATTTATACTATAATATAAAACTATATATAAATTTAATGAGGGATTTTTCGGACAACAGACAAGGGGGCGCGCCATCGATGGCGCCATGCCAGGTGGGTCACTGTCTAAGAAAAAATCCACCACAATCGCCATCAATTTGATAACCATTGCGCCGTTAACACAGGGCTCTGCGAAGACATACTTTTATAAAGGAGCGACGGATGGACGGCGACTGTCAAAGTGTAAGCGACTGCGATAGATTCTCTCAGACAATAACCCCGCAGGCGCCACATTCCGCACACTATAAGCAGTATTGGCACTGTTTACAGTCTGTGGAATACGACACCGATGCAATGTGCAAACGAAGCGCCATCCACGGCGCACCCGCTCATCCGCTATCCAGGGATTTCTCATTATGCATGCATTTTTCTGCTAATGGGGCAGCACCTAGATCGCTGCATTATTTAGGTCTTTGAACGCCATCTGCAAATTATAATTTTTTATTTCATCGTCCGTTGCTGAGTTGGACTGGGCAATTACTTGTTTTATGGCGTCATGCTCCTTATGCTCCCCACAAAAGTATATACATGACTCCGTATGCCTGGAAATTGCCACTACAGCGTGAGGGACACTGTCATGGACCGGGTTTTTTGGTTATCTGCCTCTTAGCACTATCACCTTACGGTATGTCAGCCCCTGAGCCTCATGTATCGTCAGCAGTCTGGAATTCTCTCCTGTACCATACCCTTTCGTTTCGAACGCTTCCTTTTCCTCTTGGGTGAAGGTCAAGAATAGCGTTTCCGGGTCAGTCCTTCTGGACACTGCTTCTGATGCCATGGTGGAAGTTAGGGATCTCAGTGCATCCCTAGACGTGTATATGCCCCCGTACACCTCCTTCAGGGCGTATACTACATCCATCAGGCATCGGTGTGTGCAGAGTATCTTTTCTGAGACTGTCGTTACGGCAATTGGGTCTTTGTATTGCATTTCAAATAGGTTGTCTCTGTCGATAAAGGGGATCTGGTTTGTATCACTCACTTACACCAGTTCTCTTGCCCCGCACAGCCTGCTTGCCATTATTATGGCTCCAAAATGAACCATCAGAGCCTCGTCCACCAGTAGACGCTTAGACTCCTTTGTTCCATTTATCAGTACCGAAGCAATGGTTCTTACTTTCCCCTTTGCGATAGCGCCCAGACGACCCATTATTTCCGCCGTCAGCTCTTTAGCCGTCTCGAGTGTGCTGGTGAGGATCGTGTCTTCCTTTAACTGAAAGGTTTTAAGGAGCCAGGTGGTCTTCCCACATCCCGGTACCCCGTCTATCCACCGAATTTTTATCTTTTCCCAAGGTTCTAAGGTCCAGGTTCCCGTCACCGCCTTAGCGGTCTCTAGGATCCTGCCCTCCAACAGGAAACGGGTGCACTTAGCAACCACGACTATTGGGTCCTCGGCGGGGGTATAAAATGCTGGGGCTCCCCTCTCTGATGTCCGTTCACGATCCCCGAGAACCATACCCGTCGTTCCACTGTATGCTGCCATGTATCGCTGATTTCCCACTCAGGGGCCACCCGCCAACACTGTTCCAGTGTCGTTATTATAGACTACTGCCTTCGCCGTATCCAGCCGTTCTCGTAGCAACATGCGAGCATCGTTCTGGAATGCTTCTAGTATTTCTCTGCAGGAAGTATATTTTACCTGCAGCGATGCACGAATATCTCAACATACTCCAGATAGGCGTTGACTAGTTTGTCTTCGTCCCGGTTTACCGCAATGCGTGTTGGCGGGCGAACCCTCCCCATGTCTTCAAGTGTGGTTATTTTGCTTGAGAGGGGCATCTCCGCTTGGGGTGTACTTTTTTCTGGGGTGATTCTAAGAGGCGGCGTTCTGGTACTCGATCCTTCCAGGGCAACGCAAATTCCCCTGATTAGGTGTTCGGTCGGGGATCTACGCGACAGAAGGCGTGTTCTTATACTCTCTGCTTGCCTTGCTTCTTCGTGTAGCCTTTGTAGTCTGGCTGAGCCGCTCTCCGTTTGGCCATGGCGTGGTGTCTGCTCCTTGTTTTTCAGTAGGAAGTCAAGATTTTGACCTCAGCCCTCGTACACAATAATTTCGTGCTTATTGGCTGCCCTCGTGAGGAGAGTATAGTCTGGTACTTCGCCTCTCTCTAGGTCCGCCCTCATGACATCCACACTGATGACTTTTGGGCCACCCATCTGATATCAACTCACTATTCAGACTCGTACTAGTATCTAGCCCACTAGCAGCTGGGTGTTGGTGGCTGTTTCTTCCGTGCTTGAGTGCTGTCCTAGAGTTTGCTCCAGATATGTTGAGTTTTTCTGAATATCCTTTCTTAAGGTATCAATTGACATCTGGAGCGTCTGTATCTTTGCCAGTATCGCCCCAGTGGTGGGGTCTGGCTTAGAGCTGGCTGGTGTTTTTTGCACGTTATCAACGAGGGCTTCAACGTTTCGGAGGATGTTTCCAATTGTATTAACTCTGGCGCAGATCTCCTCTATTTTCTCATGGGATCCACGGATTTCAAACCGCAGCCAATCGTCGATTTTTTTTGTTTGTTGGAGTGTCTTCTCTGTTTTTTTATGTTGATTCTCAATGGCCGACGTCAGTTTTGTTGTCAGGTCTGTAATCGTTTTGTTGTAAGCTCTCTCCATTCTGACGAGCTCCTGGGCATGTCTTTTTGATTCTCGCTCCAGGTTATATTTGTATCGAGATCTGGAGTCCGAGAGAGCGAGGGTTGTTTCGTAAAGGGTCTGAAGGCACTCGATGGCAGTGGCTCTACTTTCTTTTTTTATGTTGCCTGCCGTTTCGAGCGCCTCCTTTCCCTTCTGCCACATTTCGTTTGCCAGTTTTGTGGCCATATCCATCTCAACCCCCGCACCCCTCCCCGACCTGGATGGCATAGCCAGCATGCTCGGCCTTGCTGGTCTCCTCCTTATAGGATGAGTCAGTATCGTACTCATCTTCTGAGTCTATCGGTCGTGAAGGAAGTTCCTAACAGTCCCATTCTCTTATCTTTGCCAGAGCCGACATGGGTTGGAGAATGGACCCGTCCGAAGCACTGCTTTCGTTGGACTGAGGTAGCTGTTGGCTTTGACTGGCGAGTGGAGTCCTGGATTTTCTTCGCGGGGGTGGTACAGGAGTCGTGCTCGAATTTTCGGCTTCCGCGCTCGCAACGATTTCACTCTTTGCCTTCGTGGCGTTTGTTTTCGTCAATAACACCTTTTCACGGAGCGATCTAGGTGCTCTCCTGACATTTTGTGCGCCAGTTTGTGTGGGCTGCCCAGACACCGAGGTGGACGTGTTTGATGACATTTTTGACTTAATTTATTTTAGATTTAGGGAGACTAACACGAAATATATAAACAATACAAACTTATCTTACGAACTAAAAAAAACGGGTGTAAGTTTACAGAAAATTACAAAATATCAAAATATTAATATATAAAAAAAAGAACAAAAATATGGTAACGGATAATTAAATCTACAATATATGTATATAAAACCTATAACAGTACAATCAGTATTATTTTATATTATGTTTTGCTTGCTGCGCAGTTTATCGCGGCCGAGGCGAAGCGTCGCTGCGTGACCTCGGTAACGATGAGTCTTTTCTCGCGTATTGTGGATTTGGTCTTGTGTACGTGATTTTTTCCGTTTTAGAATTTGTGGATGTGCTGTTTGTGACGGCGAGTTGGTACCTTACTGGCTTTCTGGGTAACTTTTCGTCACTGACGTCGTTTTCTATGATTTTTATAGGATAATAACTCCCAACTTAATAAAACTAGGATCTTGATATAGATATCGATCGTTAGCCCTGGTTCTGCTCTTTATTTTGACGTCTTGTCAGCGCGATACCACTTACCGTCTTCTGGATACAGCGCTTCTTTGTTGGTGTCCTATATTTCTGTTATTCCTTGCTGTATGAGGTCACCTCCAATGTCACCGGTGACAGTGATGTTACTTTAGTGAATGAAACCACTTCCACACGCGTAAGTCTACTTTGTGATTTTTAAAGAATTTTTTACGTGGAGCTAGTTATTGATCTGATCGCGTTCTTCTTTTATATTTTATAATTATTGTAATGTCCATAGATGATATATATGTATATATTTGTTTATATATAGTATAGTATTGTTATATATGTATGAATATTACCAAAGAGTATGTTTTCAATACGGTTAGAATACGCGTGGGCGTTTGTCATTTGTTTTGTAAAAGAAAAGAAGATCGTTTTGGTTGTCATTCAATAAATGCTATTGTTTGCTAAGCCCGTGTTTTAGTGATTTAAATATTGATTAATTATAAATACACTACAAGTATATGTATGTAATAAGGTTCATAAGTTAGGTTCACTAATAAATATTTATTTCATACCTATTCTATAATTTATGTCGTTCAGAAATGTCTGTTACGTGTGCATCTACCTCGATAGTCTCTCAACCACCCTAAGGTAGACTGGTAGAGAATGCCTAAGGCATTAAGTCCGCCTTTGTACTTTCTTTTGTACATAAAGAATAAATAAATAAATAAAATGTGTGCCCCCCTGTAACTTAAAAAATAAGAGAATGATAAAACTAAAAAAATATATGATGTACGTACATTACCATGCAAACTTCCACCGAAAATTGGTTGAACGAGATCTAGTAAGTAGTTTTTTATTATACGTCATAAATCGTAAACCGCAATTTACCTTTCACTCAATGAACTCAAATATAAAAAAATATTTAATTTCATAAACATAAACCTTATGCATAAACCGTGAACCATTATTTTCTAAAAATCCCATCATTGAGGTTAGGTACCTAAATGTTTATTTATGAATAACTTAATTATGTAATAATATTAAAACATCGATCAAAGTTACAACGAACTACAAGAACTTTTATACTATGTTACTTGCTGCTACGGAACACTTCATGAGCGAGTCCGACTCGCACTTGGCCGTTTTTTTTGCATTGTTCTTGGTTGTAATATAACTCTTGTGTAAAACTGATGTATTTCTCTAAAAATTAAACAGGTATGTTTGTAGGGAACTCAGTAGTATTAACACTTTTTTATTAGCTGTAATTTGGGCCCATACATAGGCGCGCGTACAATGTGTAAAGCCGGTCCTGGTCTTATACAATCCATTTGAACTGTAGAGGAGTTTTCTGGTCTCAAAGTAAATGTGATTTCATAAGACTTTGTAGCACTTGCTTTGATATTCTACTTTTTTAGCCATAAATCTATTTAGCTATCTAGGTGTTTCTGAAGCTGTTCAGAGGATTTAGCTGTGTCAAATCTACTGGTAAGTGTTGCTATATCATGTGCAAAATGTGGTCAGACTGGAGTAGATCAGCTGTATAGATGGTATACAGGATTGGTGCCAGTACTGACCACTGTAGAAGGAACTCTAGAATCAATATCTCGGAGTGCTGAGACCTCATCGTTGAATTTTACTTGAAATATTCGGCTTTGGAGGTAAGATTTTAGAATCATATTAATTGCATCTGGTAATATCTTCCTCAATTTAAACAAGAGACACATGTGCCAGACTTTGTCAAAGGCCTGCTCAAGGTCAAGAAAAACTGCTGAACAGTATTCTCGTTTCTCTAATGACACAGAATAAGTAATACTACTAAAGTAGGTACTACTAATAATTCTGATTCTCTTATTTCGTGTGCTACTATGTGTACCTACCTGTCCTATTGTAGAATGCTCTACTCTACTCATTTCAGAAACATAAATAATTACAGTTTTATTTTTATAACATAATCTAAAGTATGTCGCGTGTCTCTGAGTGCCTTAAAGCAAAGGCCTCCTCCAACTCTTTCTATTGTTTTCTGTTGAGAGCCACTCTCATCCTGTATGGATCTAACGTGGCTCGCAGTTCGTACTGCGAGCCACGTTAGATCCGTAGTCTCTAAGAGAGTGACCAGTCCATCTCCATTTTAGCTGGTCAATGCGCGTAAGTATGTCTGTCATTTTTGTTCTGGCTCCAATGTCTGTGGATCTTAATTTATCTTTCAGTTTAATTTCCAGCATACTTCTCTCCATTGTTCGTTGGCATTTTAAGAGTTTGTCTCTTTGACGTCTTGTAAGGGACCATGTTTCACATCCATATGTTATGCATGGGAGTACACAAGTGTTGTAGGTTTTAACTTTAACATGGATCTTTGCTTTGCATAATTTCTTTTAAGGACCAGTACTTTTTCCATCCATATGTAATTCTTTTGTCAATTTCTTTAGACATCTGGTCAGCAGGCGAAATTATTTGACCCAGGTACACATATTCGGAGACGTATTCGATCTGGTTTCCCTCGATTATTATGTTTACCTGTTTTGAGTTCGTCATTATTTTGGTTTTGTCTTTGTTCAGTTCAAGACCTACCTCCCGGCTTGCATTCGCTATATCCGTTATCATGGATGCTAGAATCATTGGATCTTTTTCCAGTAAAACCAGTTCGTCAGCGAATCGAAGATGATTCAGGCGCCTTCCATTTATATGTATTTAAACCAAGGTTCCCCCAGTTTATTTTCCTGAATATACTTTCAAGTACAGCTGAAAATTGCTTTGGAGATAGCGGATCTCCTTGCCTGACTCCTCTATGTATTGGGAACTTTTGGCCTGTTGATTCAAGTTTTATACACTTTTACTGTAGATGTTTTCAATTATATTTATGTAGGTTTCACTGATTCCTTGTTCTTTCAGTCTTGGCCAAATATAGGTATGATTGAGTTTGGCGAATACTTTGGAATAATCAATGAACGCAATGTAGAGAGGCTTCTGGTATTCATTGTACTCTTAAATTACCTGCTTCACAGTATGAATGTGGTCAATAAAATTTTCCAATAAGGCAATGTAACCAAGTTTTTAATAAAATTACAAAAATAACGTTGGTGATGCCCAAAGTAGACTCCACCACGTCGGCGTTTCACCGACTTGTATTGCTGAATTTTATTCACCGACTACCAGCTCATAGAAAATTGGTATTACTTACCTTGGATCCGATTGGTCTCCGTATGTAGCCGGTGGACTTCCTGAGCTAGCTCGAAGGAAGTCGCGGCTCCTGAAGGGCTGCTTTCTGACCGAACCGGATGGTACACTTGCCTATTAGGCCACCAATACCCGAACTCGTTAACGAACACAAAGGCGTTGATACACTCTCACCGGCACTAAAACTTTGCGGAACCTCGCACCAACAATCACTTGGTGCGCCGCGCAATACTATTTGTTTGTTGCTTATATATTTTATTGAAACCCGGTGGTCATTATAACCTAATTCAACGTCATGACATTTCGACTCAACTGACTGACATGTCACATGCGGCCGGCCGCCAAAAAGGCTCTCACTGCACAGACTACAATGCAGTGTTGCCACTCGCTCTTCCTCGAGCGTGAACATCCCCCCGCTCCGGACAGTCCCGGACTGTCCGGAGACTTCGGTGCGAGCCGCCGAACGCGACGGACGTGTCCACTGCGCTCCGTGTGTGCCCGCGCCGCGAGTGATTTTCTGAGGCGATTTTCTCAGTTTTCCCTCTTGTTTTTCCTGTGTTTTATTGTGTTAACATACTATATACCATTGTGCCGCTTTTCGCGAAATTTGACGCTGTTTTTAGTGCATATAAGTTAGATTTAAGCTAGCTTAAGTTGTGATAGTGACACTGATTGTGGTTTTTCCTTTCCTGGAAGGAAAATAGAGCTTACCGGAGCAAAAACCGTTTATAAGTGTGTGGAAAATAGCTATATGGTGAAAGTGACACATTTTTCGTGGAAATCGGACCACTATTTGTTAAGTTACTGTGGAAATAGTGTTTTTCGCCGGCGTGGTCGCGCCGCCATCTTGCGCGCCGCCATTGACCGCATGGGTCGGGTTGACGTCTGACAGCTGACGTCTGACAGCTGACGTCTGACAGCTGACGTCTGACAGCTGACGTTGACGGTGACAGATACACTGTCGGCCGGTCGCGTCATATAGCCGAGCTGCGGTCCGACTCAAGGGAAGTACCCAATTCCACTTTGTTTTTCATTATCTCTGAACTATTGTGTGTGAACTGTGTTTTTCTTTTAATCTGTGCCAAATATTAACACTGGTGATACTTTATTTTATCTGTGACGTTGTGACGTTTGTGACGTCACTTCCGTGTTATATTTTGACAACTGTCAAATTGACATTGACGGGTGCGTCGACTTCCGGTCATAAAGCCCCGGTGCACACGAACTAAGTTTGGTGCAACCAACGAGTTGGTGTGGATTCGTTGGGGCGAGTGCATCGGCCTACTCCGGCCCTTAGCCGTGCTTCGGTACGGTCCGTAGGCATAGCTAGTGCAATAGACTAGAAAACTTTGTGTTTCCTTGTGCCGGGAGTAGTATCCAGTTGTAGTCAGGGATGAGTGGTGGAGAAGGGGGGAGACCCCCCCCTGGGGATGGGGAGGAGCTTTTCCGCCCGCGGTCGTCGCTGCAGCGGACGCCGCCTGGTACTTTTGTGGCGACATCTGCGGAGGCCGAGGTGACATTGAAGACCCCCCCCTTTACCTTAACGACGACCCCCCCCCCGTGCAGTACTCGAAGCAGCCCAGGCCGCGTACGAAGCGGTCATTCAGTCGCATTCTCCGCCGCCACCGCCGCAGGTTGCCCGCTCGTCGACACTCCCGCCCCCGCAGACCGCCGCTGCCGCCTTCGCTGCCCCGCCCCCGCCGGCGTCATCCAAGGCGAAGAGGGTGCTGTCCCCGGACGAGTGGACTCTAGTTGGCTCCGGATCGGCTAAGAGACGACCAGCGCGTATTACCGCGAGCTCCAGGGCGCCTTCCGTGGCGCAGTCAAGATCGGAAGCAGAATATGCGACCCCCTACGCCACGACGACGGACGAAGAAGAAGGGGAAAGTGGCCTGAGCAAGGCCAGTAGTCGGGACCTCATGTCCAGGGCGAATGCAGCGTCGCGTGCAATAGTGGCGATTGCTGGGGCAGGGACTTGGCAGCGATCAACGCCGATCTAGCCTCCATAATGGAGGTGGTGGGCCACTTGGCTATTGTATCGGAGCAGCAAGGGGCGGAGATAGCGACTCTTAAAACCACGCTGGCCGAACGAAATGACGTCTGGCGCTCGGAACGAGGCCGCGCCGCCAAGGCTGAAGCTGAGGCGGCGAGTGCGAGGGCTGAGGCGGTTACCGCGCGTGAAGAGGCTACCAGGGTTGCGGCGGCACCGGCTGCTGGTGGTACAACCTTCGCCGACAAGCTGCGATCAAGAGCTACTGCGGGACCAACACTGGCTCTATACCCGGGGGAGGGCTCTACCCTCAAGACTTCGGACGACGTAAAGACAGTGGTTAAGACCTCCATAGCCCCCGCCAAGCTACAAATTAGGGTGGATCGTGTCCGTAGGGTTGGCAACTCGGGAGTGGTAATCCAAACTAGGACGCAGGAGGACATGGCCAAACTAAAGGCCGCTATTCCGGACTCCCTAAAGGCCAGCGATCTGAAGGGTAGGTCTCCACTCGTTGTCATCCGCGACTTGGAAGGCAAAGAGCCTCCGTTGAAAGACGTAATGCTGGCAGTCTACGATCAAAACTTTGCGGAGGACAGAAGCTGGACGAGTGATAAAATCTTAGATAGTTGTAGGCTGGCCTTTAGGAAGAGCCGCCAGGGCTCGTCGCAGTCGGCAATGGTGCTGGCCTGCTCACCGGAGTTGCGGAAGGCGCTAGTAAACAAAGGCCGACTGTACATTGGTTGGGAATCTTGCAGGGTGGAGGACTTCACAACAGCCATCTGCTGTCAAAAATGCGCCATGTATGGCCATAATGAAAAAAAGTGCAGGCAGGAGTCAAAAACTTGTTCGCGCTGCGGAGTCCTAGGCCATAGCGCAGGGGAATGTAAGACGGAGACCCCACGGTGCGCTACTTGTCACCGATTTGGCCAGAAGGGTGCGGATACGCATGAGACGGGAGCTCGGGATTGTCCGGCGCGAGTGCACGCCGAGCGTCGTATGATGGAGGCTACACAATACTAATATGGCTTCGTCATTCAAATTTACAGTCGGCCAAATAAATCTGGCGGGGGCACAACTTGCCACACTTGAGCTACCCCGAGTAGCGGAAGACCTGGGGCTAGACGTCGTTCTTGCTCAGGAGCATTACCCTGGCACCCAGAGAGACGCTACCGCTTGCAGATTTCTGCAGTGCGGTACGAACGCCAAGGCGGCGATCTATGTTCGTCGACAAGACCTCCCATGCGCCTTCTTACAACATCTGTCGAACGCACACTGCACAGTGTGCCATGTACTCATCGACGAAGAAGGTGTATATATGGTGTCCGCGTACTTTCAGTACAGTGACGATATAGACGTTCACCTGCAACATCTCGGCGTCGTCCTCGATTCCCTTCGTGGGAAGAGAGTCATTATAGGGGTAGACTCCAACGCACACTCGCCGATGTGGTACTGTCAACCGCGGCAGTATACGGGGCGAGGGCCAGACGTCACGCACCGCCGGGAGCGTATGGAGGCGTTTATCCTGGCTCGAGGACTTAGGCTGGCGAACGCAGAGGGCGAGCCACCTACATTTGCAACAGCAAATGGGGCCTCCAACATCGACCTCACACTGACGAGAGGCATCCTGGCGACAGGATGGCGAGTGCTGCCAGATCACATAGAGAGTGACCACCGGCTCATTACATTCGAAGTGGCAAGTCGACCCACTCCTCGCGCTGAGCCGCTTGGAGGGGAGCCGATGAAACTGCGGGATCGTGGGGTCGATTGGAAGCGTTTTGAGCGTGGGATCCATGGGAGGGTAGGAAGCATAAGGTGGAATCGGTCCGCCCAGGAGATCTGTGCTCAGTTCACCACCTTGGTAGGGAGCACCGCGAAGCAGACCCTGGGTGTCGTGCGTACAAAGTCGCACGGGCACGAGTGGTGGACTCCACAACTCGATGAGCTGCGTAGGCGTAATAACCATCTGCGTCGGACTTGGCAATCGACTCGCCGGGCCGGGGGGCCCGTCGAGGCCGAGGCCAAGGGCCGTTTCCATGCGCATAGGCTTTTATATAGGGGAGCCATGGAGGAGGCGCAGCTTTTGTATTTTAGAAAAATCGCGGAATCGGGAAACCTGGACCCTTGGGGACAGGCTTACCGACTCGCGAGCGGGCGGCATAGACCGCCAAGTAACGTTATTAACGGCACGATTTACGCCGAAGGCTATGCTGGTAGTGTGAATGAGGCCATGCACAGCCTCTTGTACTCTCTTTGCCCGGACGACGATCTGTCCAGGGACACTCCCTATCACAGGCAAGTGCGTCTTATGGCCTCAATGTCACCTCCAGGAGAGGATGCGCCTCCTCCTTTCCAGGAAACTGTGAGGGACATAGTTCGGGGTCTTCCCAACACGGCACCGGGAGCCGATGGGATCAGTGCTCGCGTAGTACAGCACACGTGGAGGGCCGCGTCGGCCGAGTTCTCTGAGGTGTTTAGGCGATGTGTCCGGGAGGGCTGCTTTCCGGATGTCTGGAAGGTCGGTAAGCTGATTGTCATCCCGAAAGGGAACGGCAAGCCCCTTACCGACCCGAAAGCATACCGCCCAGTTACTCTGTTGCCGATCTTTGGTAAAATACTAGAACGCGTAATGTTGAGCTGCGCTCCGCAGATTACCAGGGGGTTATCGGATCGCCAGCATGGATTCACTCGAGGCCGGTCGACGGTGTCTGCCCTAAACACCATCTTCAGGGCAGCGCGAGAGAGTTCGTCGAAATATTTACAGGTAGTCTTTTTGGATATCTCTGGGGCCTTTGATAATGCGTGGTGGCCTATGGTGTTGCTCAAGGTGAAGCAGGGGGGATGCCCGCCAAACATCTTTAAGATGTTGGTGGACTACTTCCGCGACCGCCATGTGAGCCTGTCCGTGGGCCATCACAGGGTGTCGAAGGCGGCAACGATGGGTTGCCCGCAGGGATCGGTGTTGGGACCCACGCTCTGGAACGTGCTGATGGACGACTTGCTCCGACTGCCATTCCCTGGGGGGGTTAGCGTCGTGGCTTACGCCGACGATGTGACGATTCTGATCGAGGCCAATTCCCGGGCGAGCATAGAGGCCTCGGCCTCTACGACTTTGCAGCTCGTCGGCGACTGGGGGGCCCGTAACCGACTGGAATTTTCCCCTGCCAAGTCTGCAACTATGACGATCAGGGGGAAATTCCAGAGGCCACCAGTCATCAAGTTCGGTGGGGCCTCTATCAGAAGCGTCACGTCGACCACGGTGCTGGGAGTGGTAGTCGACGCAAGCTTATCGTTCGCACAGCATGCGTTATCGATAGGGGAGCGGGCGGCAAATTGCTTCGGCAAGATGTCAAGAGTGTCGGCGTCCTCCTGGGGCATTCGCTACAAGGCGCTAAAGGTCTTGTACCAAGGCACCTATGTGGCGACGGTGACGTATGCTGCTGCAAGCTGGTCGGAGCGTGCGACCCTGCATGTTGTGCGAAGCGCATTGTTGCGCACCCAGAGACCCGCCTTGGTCCTTCTGACCAAGGCGTACCGCTCGACGAGCTCTGCCGCACTACCGGTGTTGGCCGGTGTATTACCGGCCGACCTCGAGGTGATCCGGGCGGGCGAACTAGGCGGAGTGCGCGAAGGCCGCGCTACCAAAGAGGAGCTACGGAGTGCCCGACTCCGAACATCTGAGTCCGCTCTTGCCTCCTGGCAGGAGCGTTGGGACACATCGAACCAGGGGAGGGAGACGTTTCAGTTCTTCCCGGACGTGGCGGCCCGGCTCAGGTTTACTTGGGTCGAGCCGGACTACGAAGTCTCGCAGCTACTGACGGGGCATGGCCATTTTAATGGTAGGCTTTTTAGGATGACACTGTCCGACAGTGCTAGGTGTCCTTGTGGTGAGTGCGAGGATGAAGACCTTCATCACGCACTGTGGGAATGTAGGTTATATAATGAGGCGCGTAGGGAATTGGTCGATAAGGTGAAAGCGCTCGAGACGGGACCGATTTACTTCTGTGATCTTGTGGGGACGGAGGCGAACTTTCAACGGTTACGGGACTTCGCGCGACGGTGGTACAAGATTAGGAGTGGGTTGGATGGAGGTGAAGAGCGAAGAGGGCAACTGCCCGAAGATGTGAGCTGAAGAGATAGTAGACGAAGCCAGCGGTACCACAACGGTGGGCACACGGCGACCTGGTGGCGGACACCGAAGGCGTGACGTGTGTTGTCCAACCCGTAAGGGGAGAGGGACGCAGGGACATTCAGGAAGAAGAGATAAATAACTTGTAGGGAGTCAAGAAGTGTGCGCGGCTAGAGTGCGATTACGCAGGTTCCGCGCACATCTCCCGTTGTTTCGGCCCGTATAACCAAGATGGTTGAGTAGGGCCATGGGAAGGTTGGAGGGTGAATTGTAGTCCCGGACTGTCCGCCAAATCAGTCTAAGGGGAGGCGAGAAAGAGTAGCGACCGCGCGCTTCAAAGCAGAATCCCCAACTAGGACCTCGGCAAACCTGGGCACACCATCAGACCCTAGAGTAAGTTGGACAATGCGTCCGCGACGCCAACGTAAGGGTGGCAGGTTTGGGTCCTTCACTAACACGAGGTCTCCAACCCTCGGTGGGTTTGTCTTATCTGACCACTTAACGCGCTGTTGCAAAATGTGTAAATATTCAAGGTGCCAGCGGCGCCAGAAGCTCTGGGTAAGCTGCTAGAGCAACTCAAACCGCGAAAGGCGTCCTGGATTGACATCTCTATAAGGATACTCGGGCAGGGCGTTAAGTGGTCTGCCTATCAAGAAATGGCCCGGCGTGAGGGCCTGCAAATCGTTCGCGTCGGTAGACAACGGACATAACGGACGCGAGTTGAGAACCGCCTCAATCTTATGAAACACCGTCGCGAGTTCCTCGAACGTGAGAATAGTCTCCCCAATAACGCGGCGAAGGTGAGTCTTGGCGGCCTTTACAACAGATTCAAAAATCCCTCCCCAGTGAGGGCAAGACGGCGGGGAGTATCGCCATGTTACCCCCCTACGGGAGAGTGTGGATCCGATCTCAATATTATTTTTATCTAAAAATTCACAAACTTCTCTTATATGTCTATCAGTGCCCTTGAAGTTCGTCCCACAATCGGACCGAATTAGAGAAGGCAGTCCCCGGCGGGAGACAAATCTGCCTAACGCTGCTAAGAAAGCGTCCATGGTGAGCGCACTCACCACCTCCAAATGAACGGCTTTAGTGGCCAAACAAACAAACACACACAAGTAAGCCTTTTCAGTCTTAGCATTACGGAGTCGCGACGTTTTTATAGTGAATGGTCCCGCAAAATCAGTTCCAACTCCTAAGAAGGTCATCGATTCATTCACACGATCAGCAGGCAAATCACCCATTTGGGGCTGCATTGTCTCGGGGCGTAAACGATAGCAGGGCAGACATCGAAATATAACAGATCGGATTATTCTTCGCGCTGACAAAATCCAAAACTCCCGTTGGAGGAGCGCGGTCAATGCATTACATCCGGCATGAGCATTCTTCACATGGCGATCAATGATCAACAATCGCACCAATGGTCCCTCCTTGGGGAGCAACAGGGGATGACGTGATCTATAAGGCAAGTTAGCGTGCCTCAATCGGCCTCCTACACGCAACAATCCCTTATCATCCAGAAAGGGAGTCAAACGCACCAAGGGTCCCTTCAATTTGGACGTCCCGGTACAGAAAATCTTAAGTTCCGGTTCAAACGCTCTAGACTGGGTCATACGCACCCAATGCAAAAGAGCATCTTGGCGCTCCTGCGGTGAGAGGACCGGACACAAATCTTTGTCCTGAGGCCGGCGACAATTTCGTATAAATCTTTTTATCCAAGCGGTCACGCCGAGCAACTTGTCCAGAGAACTGTAGCGGTCTAATAAAAATTCCCGCTCTGGAGCCGCTATAGTCTCGACAGCGTGAACACGCAAGCCCGGATTTGGTACCTTCACCACAGCTGGTGTGGAAGGCCAAGACGGCTGTAACAACCATTCGGGACCCCACCACAGAGTGTGGTCAATAAGCTGAGGGGCTTCGCTGCCACGTGATGCACAGTCAGCAGGGTTTATTTCACCTGGCACGTGGCGCCAAATCAACGTGGCCTTCGAGGCCTGTATTTGGGATACCCGATTGGCCACAAATACTTCCAGGGAGTGGACGGAGTTCTTAATCCAACACAGGACAACCTGACTGTCGGACCAAGCAAAGAGCGACTCAAAGTCCACACTACGTCCCAGGGTGTCAACAACGTGGTTCATCAAACGAACCAGAAGAGTAGCTCCAGACAATTCTAACTTCGGAATCGTTAATCGAGTCCGAAGTGGAGCAACCTTACTCTTAGCAATTAGCAAGTGGAGCTTAACAGCTCCTCTATCATCGACCGTCCGGATATATACGACGGCTGCGTATCCACTCTCAGACGCGTCACAAAAGCCATGAAGGCTGGCCGTAAACCGTCCCTTAGGCAGTATATATCTAGGGATACTAACACGGTTAATGTCGGGGAGAGACGACATGAAGGACTCCCAATCTCGCAGCAAACGGCCCGAGAGGGGCTCATCCCACGACACTTCGGCTGACCAAAGTTCCTGTAGGAAGCACTTCATCCAAAACACTACGGGACTAATCCAGCCATTTGGGTCAAAAGTACGAGCTACTGTAGACAAAACCAACCGTTTCGTCCAGACCTTGGGGCTTGGCAGCTCCAATCGATAGGTGAACGTGTCCTGGACAGGTCTGTATTGCACTCCCAAAACAGACAGTAAATCTGGAGTGTTGGCATTCTCAAAAATATGAGGCTCCTGCTGGTGGTCGTCTGGCACGTCACACAAAAGCTGAGGTGAGTTGGACATCCACTTCCTCAGTTCATAACCACCAGCCCTGAGAAGAGCAATTAGTTCATCTCGCAAAATCAAGGCTTCCTCGACACTAGAGGAGCCCGTACAAATATCATCCACAAATGCATCCTCCTTGAGAACCAAGGATGCGCGAGGGTATCGTAACCGCTCACGTTCAGCGAGTTCCACAAGTGAGCGAATTGCCACAAAGGGGCTCGAACGCAAACCGTATGTATTGGTGTTCAGCTCGTAGACTAGCATGGGATCTCTGGGATCCTCCCTCCATAATATGAGCTGATATCGTCTATCGTCCGGGTGAATCACAGTCTGCCGAAACATCATCCGGATATCGGTCACAAAGACGACGGCATGGCGACGGAAGTTGGTCAATACATCACCCACCTCGTGGTGCAACTTCGGTCCAGCATGCAGACATTGATTCAGCGAAACTCCGGTAGACGTGGGAGCGGACCCATCAAAAACAACGCGTATCTTCCCGGTGGAAGGTTTCAAAACCGCGTGGTGAGGAAGAAAATTATGTTCCTCGTTTCGCCAGTCCAGTCGCGAGACCGACATGTGCCCCAGTTGCTCATATTCTCGCATGAAGTCGACATACTTCTGTTTGAAGTCGGAGTTCCTACTCATACGACGCTCCATGGACAGCAGTCGCTTCTCGGCCAACGGCCGGGAGCTGCCAAGTGAGGGGCGAACTGACAAAAAGGGCAAACGAGCGATCAGCCGTCCCGAGTGAAGGCGACCTGTATTGTTCTGGTAGAACAACTCACACTCCTCGTCTAAGGGGCTCACTCGCTTCACGGTAGGTGGCTCTTCCACCTCCCAAAACCGTTGAAGGACATCCGATAAGGTGGAGCTAACAGTTATGTAACTGTCCACCGATGGAGACGGTGGGTTATGCCTAACTGGTCCCATCACGACAAACCCAAGCAATGTAGATAAGGCTACCAGCCCACCCTTCTGTAACTCTCTTCTCTTCCCACAATACACGCGGCCTAGAACATCGGCACCGAGCAATAAGTGAATCGGACCGGTTCGGTGGAAGGAAGGGTCAGCCAAGGTCAATCCTGATGTCGCATCAACGACAGCGCGCGAAACGTGCTGTTGCGGAAGCTGACCAACAACCTTCTCAAAAACAATCGCGGTAGCGCCAATTTTGGGCGCTGAAGAGAAGTGGGGGGAAAAGGAGAACAAAACCTGACCGATCGGATCCGGGATCCGCAGATCTCCGATTCCTCGTACCGATTCAAGGTATGGAGATGTGTTTAAACTCAACTGCCGGACCAGCCAGCTGGAGGCAATGCAACCCTGAGCTCCCGTATCCAAAAGGGCGCGAACTAAAACAAAGGTGCCCCTCGGGCCCCACACCTGTACGGAGGCTGTTGGTAACAGCACCTGCTCCTGTGGGGGGGTTGCAGCCGACAGTTGGTTTAATGAAAATCCTCCCGCATTCCCCGCAACGGGGGGGAAGGGGGGTTCAAGGAAAAATGCGTGCGCGGCGGAGGAATAGGGCGCTCAAGGCGCTCGAGCGGGTCCCAATCCGGCACGTACTGGCCCCGATCAAAGCGGCATCGGGGGGCCGGGCGGTGCCCATGATGGGCGAAAGTTGGGGGAGCCCGCGATAAACGAGGTCTCTCCATCAGAGGGGGAGAGAAGCGTATCGGCTCCCGGCGTGGCTCCCTAATTACCGCGGCCCAATCCCGCGGTGGCGCCTCATAAGCGGCGCGTCGATCCCCCCCGCCCGTAGGGGGGGTGGGGCGCCCAATCCTCTCACTGGAGGGGGGGCGCCTGTCCAATCTCCGCGGAGGGGTGGCACGCCCCTCCGATCTCCTCGGAGATGTGGGTGACCTACGAGGGCCCCCGCCCGTGTGCGAGTCCCTCTCTCTCACCACCTCACGAGTGTCTCTATTGTTGAAGCACAAAAGGGGGTGATGGGCCCCTCCACAACAGTGGCAATCTCATGGGTGGGGGCAAGCCGATGCCATATGAGCCCCCAGACAGCGGTAGCACCAATTCCGCTGCTTGGCCATATTTCTACGCCCCTCGGTGCGTAGGCCAGCAAATTTGGGACAGGCCGGCAAACGATGGCCATCCCGCTTGCAACACTTGCAAGGCATCGGCCTCTCCCCGTGTGGAGAGTTCTGCTGCACTGCAGTATACTGCTTGTACGGTCGGCGCTCTCTCCGTGGCGCTGCCTGGGTCGCCTCATAGCGGCCTGTACTCGGTCCCGGTGTAGGAGCCAGATCCAAGTGGTCGGTCATCCGACACTCATCCTCCAAAAATCTGAGGAGATCAGAAAAGGGGGGTAGGTACGAGGCACTATTGCCCCCATACCTTTGTTCAAAGCGCCCCTTCATCTCCATGGGAAGCTTATCGAGGATGAGGTGGAGCAAAATAAAGGACCACTGGTCCACCGGTAGATCAAGTCGTTTGAGCGCGTTAATAGCGCTTAGTAGCGGGTTCAAAATCTCCTTCCTCAATGAGGAGACCCGCGATACTCGTGGCAGCCCTCAAATGGCAGCCACATGTGTGTCCGCTAGCAAGCGAACATTCTGATACCGGGCGGTCAACAACGCCCTTGCAATCTCATAACTGTCATCGTTGACAGGTAGATGCTGGACAAGCACACCAGCCTCTCCACGTAAGGCAGAGAGCAAATAGGCCAATTTCTGGCTAGGGAACAGGTCGTCCCTCGAGTGAACCAGGCTATCAAAGAGGTTAATGAACCCCATCCAAGAAGCCAGGTTCCCATCAAAGGTTGGGATGTCTAAAGTGGGCAGTCTGCCCAGCAAGCCGGCCGGGGTAGGCTTAACCTCCCCGGGCGTGCACGACTCACCCCTCCGGGCGGATAGGATTGCCTGAGCCTTGTTTATAATCACATCCGCCTGTTCAAAACACTGATCATAATCGGCATTAAATTGGTCGACTGCCCGCAACTCAGCGGCACCCTCGGCTGGGTGGTCGAGCAGATATTGTTGATGAGCAACGAAAAGCTGCTCCAATTCCTTCAAGCGAGCAGGTACTCCCTCATGCCGAATTAACAAGGCCTGTTCTCGGTCTGGTCGGTCTACCAAAGCGACGGCACTAGCAAACCATCTCAAAATCTTTTGTGCACCCGCGCGGGCACCACTAAGCGGGCTGACTGGCGGGACCATTTTGCACCAAAATTAATAAACACTATAATAATACACGGACAAACAGACCGACAACCGCAGACAATAAAACAGATCGGGAGGAACTTCAAAGGCAGAACAAAATATATAAACAAATCAAAATCAAGTATAAATGCTAGAACTTAACTAGAACAACAAGGCATTTAACAACAGAATTTTTCAAACAAATTAAATTCAAGTATTAAGTCAATAACTTAACAAACATAATATTTAAAGGCAAACAAAACAAAATCAAATGTAAATGCTAAAACTTAACACAGCAAAATAGTGTATTACAACAACAGCAAAGTCATTTAGCAGCAAAATCTTTTCAACAAATTAAATTCAAGTATAAGTTTACAACTTAACAAACAAAATATTCAAGGGCAAAACAAAGATATGAAAAAACAAACCAAAATCAAATATAGGTAAATGCTAGAACTTAACTAGAACAACAAAAGACATTTAACCCCAATTTTTCATATACAATGACAATTAGTTAAGGAGATCGGTCCACAAATGAGATTGTAGTCGGTTTAAAATCAGCAATCAAAACCAATTAATATGTATTGCCCGTTTGGATAACCAACAAGATTACAATATTAATTGTACAATACTAATCAAATACTCAAATCTAAGAACCACGCTCTGCTACCAAAAGATGGTGATGCCCAAAGTAGACTCCACCACGTCGGCGTTTCACCGACTTGTATTGCTGAATTTTATTCACCGACTACCAGCTCATAGAAAATTGGTATTACTTACCTTGGATCCGATTGGTCTCCGTATGTAGCCGGTGGACTTCCTGAGCTAGCTCGAAGGAAGTCGCGGCTCCTGAAGGGCTGCTTTCTGACCGAACCGGATGGTACACTTGCCTATTAGGCCACCAATACCCGAACTCGTTAACGAACACAAAGGCGTTGATACACTCTCACCGGCACTAAAACTTTGCGGAACCTCGCACCAACAATCACTTGGTGCGCCGCGCAATACTATTTGTTTGTTGCTTATATATTTTATTGAAACCCGGTGGTCATTATAACCTAATTCAACGTCATGACATTTCGACTCAACTGACTGACATGTCACATGCGGCCGGCCGCCAAAAAGGCTCTCACTGCACAGACTACAATGCAGTGTTGCCACTCGCTCTTCCTCGAGCGTGAACAAACGTATTACTTGTTTTTTAAATTATTAACACGGAAGTGTATTTTTTTTACGCCTTGTAACTTTATTTCGTAACTTTATGATTTGATCGGCTAGGGATTACAAAATTTAGTAATTAGTTTTATTGAAGTTGTTAGCTCTAACAAGTGCTGCCATCTTAGCACTTTTCGGGCTTGAAATTTTAGCAAACTGAAGTTTAGCAAAATGAAATTAATTAAAAATTACCTCCGAGCAACAATGGTCGTCAAACAATGAGTCGTTACGTCCCGACCTGAGTTTATGGCTGAGATCGAAGGATCGAACGCTTCTATGGATAGCTTTACACAACATCTGTCATTCAGGCTACATAACCTAGAGCCAAATTGATACGGCATTACACCGAAAACATCCCGGACGTCAGCCTCTACGAGATTATTGTGGCTCTCAAACAGCTCAAAAACAACACGGCTATGTATGATGGAGTTACAGCTGAGCTTTTAAAAGCGGGTGGACTACCGTCGTACTAGTCCGGAAAGCACTGCAGAGGCTATTTAACTTCGCCATTTTCGAAGGCAAAACGCCTAAAGCATGGCACAGGCGACGAGGCCCAGTTGAAGAACTACAGACCCATCACGCCGCTAATTTATGTATACAAGCTGTTCACGAGAGTTATCACGAAGCATCTCGCGCGCAGGTTTGACGACTTTCAGCCTCCCGAACAAGCCGGGAGTCGGGACCAGAGACCACATTCATACGCTGCGGCAGGTTATACTGAAGATCAAGGAGTATAATCTGCCACTATTCTTGGCGTTTGTGATCCACGAGAAAGCTTTTGATTCTGTCGAGACCTGAGCTGTGCTTCGGTCACTCCAGAGGTGCATAGACTAGCCGTATATTCAAGTGTTGCAGTCATTGTACAAAAACGCGACTATGTCAGTCCGCCTTCAGGATCAAAGCTCAAAACCAATATGAATTCAGCGCGGTGTCAGACATGGTGACGTAATAATATTGCCGGAACTGTTCACAGCTTCGTTGGAGGATGTAATTAATCTGGACTGGAGAGGACTCGGCATCAACATAACACGGCGAGTACATGAGTCACCTTCGTTTTATCGATTATATCGTAGTCATTGCTGAGGCCGTGGAAGATCTAGGCACAATACTCGAAGAGCTCTGTAGAGTTTCCCAACAGGTGGTGTTGTGAGTCCATAACACCACCTGCTGGGAAACTCTACAGACTTTCTTAGTCTTTTATATCTAAGTTTTATCCTTGCTATTGACAATGTCATGATTGACTTTACTTCTGATTTTCTATTAAAAATGTTTTTTGACTTCTCTTATAATATATAACATTTTCACCGAACTCAGAGTTTTGGATATTTTTGTAAACATTACTCAAGCAAACCAGCTCTGCCAACCCTGATATTGGTCCTTCTCAACCGACTTAAGTTTTAAGGTATAAAAATATGTGCAAAATGTTAACGAGAGCCAAAGCTCGAAGAGAAAGTTAGCTCACAGTAGAGTTACAAGAGAGTCAGCACGCGAGCTACCAAGATCGTCTCCGAAACAGCGTCAAAAGCAACAGCCGTTTATCGATTTTATCAGCATCTAGTACAAAGATGTCAGTTATGTCTACGACTGCACTAAGAAGACAGTTATAATTGGAAGCTGCTGAGGAAAAATCACGGTTGTTAGTTGCTGCTACAGGAGCCAAGCTGGAGGAAGCCTAGATGAAAACCAAGTTAGAAGAAGCGAAGATAAAAGCTCATACGGATCTTGTGGATAAGACACTCAGTGCCAGTATAGCAGAAATAAAGGAACTACATTCTCGTGCACGTTTCAGAGCATCATCAGCGAGAAGGAAAGAGAAATGGGTAACGTAACAGAATGTATCTCCTCGGCGAAAAAGCGCGACGCAGAATGTGCACCACTCAGACCCCTTTACCGCCGATGCACCAGATGTTCATCAAACTATTCCTGCTACTCATAGTGATGTATTTTTTTCAACCTGTCTCACAACATAATAACATGTCAGTGCCTAGCCCCCGAAAGTCAATCCTAAGACCAGGCAATACTTAAGTTAGCTGATGCAGTGCATAACTTAGCGTTAGGTTATGCTCATAGTAATAATTTAATTAATAACGCTTCCACACGATGAAGAACACACGTCTCTGTAAGTCCATTTGATACTTCTTCTTTAATACCTTTTCATTTTTTGTTTGGAACTTCATCTAATTTTCCAGTTTACTACGGCTCCTGCCGATTTATGCCCTTGGAAGCAATGGCGAAAAGCGAAATGTTTAGCTGATATGTTTTGGGCTAGATGGTTGTAAGAAGTACCTACTTCCTTTTATTACCGCGTACCATTAGTCCAACAAGCGATGAAAATCAACTATGTGTTGGTGATGTGGTGGTTGTCGTTGACCCGACTTCTGAGAAAGGTGGAATAGTCTAAGCAATTTATCCTTGAGCTGACGGTAGAGTGAGGGTCGTCGATGTGAAGACCTCTCGCGGCACATTACGCTGTCATTCGACACTGCGGCTAGTACCACTGCCTTGCAGCCCCAGGGGGGAAGAATGTGAAGGACTCTTTCTTAGTCTTTTATATCTATGTTTTTTCCTTGCCATTGACAATGTCATGATTGACTTTACTTTTGATTTTCTATTTATAATGTTTTTTGACTTGTAAACATATAACATTTTCACCGAGCTTAGACTTTTGGATATTTTTGTAAACCTTACTCAAGGAAACCAGCTCTGCCAACCCTAATAGGTGGGTCTTAAAATGAACATGAACAAGACCAAAATCATGGTGAATTCCCATGTAGTACTCACTCCTGTGAAGGTTGGAGGCTCTACACTGGAAGTTGTTGACGAATATGTTTACCTGGGACAAATAGTCCACCTCAGTAAGTCCAACTTTCAGAAAGAGGCAAATTGACGAATCCAACTCGGCTGGGCAGCCTTCGGGAAGCTACGCAGCATATTCTAGGCTAATCTACCGCGATGTCTTAAGACGAAAGTCTTTAATATGTGCGTGTTGCCAGTGATGACGTACGGAACAGAGACGTGGCCGTTTACAATAGGTCTAATCAGAAGGCTCAATGTCACTCAAAGAGCAATGGAGAGGGCTAAACTCGGGGTTTATCAACGCGATCGCGTCAGAAATGATGAGATCCGTAGAAGAACTAGTGTCACCGACATAGCCCAAAGAATTGTAAACCTTAAATGGCAGTGGGCAGGACACATAGCTCGCAGGAGTGACGGCCATTGGGGCGGAAAGGTCCTCGAGTGCCGGCCACGTACCGGGTAACGCAGCGTTGGTAGGCCAAGGTGAACCGGCGATCTGGTGAAGATGAAAGCCGCTGGATGCGGGAGGGGAGGCGCAGGACCGATCGGTTTAGCGATCCCTGAGGGAGGCCTATGTCCAACAGTGGGCGTCTCTTGACTGAAAGGAGATGATGATGAACAATGACCGAAATAAGACTGAACAATCTAACTATAGAACACGAGGCCACACAAAATATAAATTTTGAAGATATCATCAACGCATTTGCTGTCGTCAAAGCTAGGAAAAACTGATTTGGAGCTTTTATGTAAACGTTTGTATCATCATCATATCAGCCAAGAAACGCCCAGTGTTGGACACAGGCCTCCCCCAAGGATCTCCATACCGATCGGTCCTGCGCCTCCTGCATCCAGCGGCTTCCCGCGACCTTCACCAGATCGTCGGTCCACCTTGTGGGGGGCCTACCAACACTGCGTCTCCCGGTACGCGGCCGCCACTCCAGGACCTTTCCGCCCCAACCGGCCGTCAGTCCTACGAGCGATGTGTCCTGCCCACTGCCACTTAAGGTTTGCAATTCTTTGGACTATGTCGGTAACTCTAAGTTCTTCTACGGATCTCATCATTTCTGATGTGATCACGTAGAGAAACCCCGAGCATAGCCCTCTCCATTGCCCTTTGGGTGACTGAGCCTTCTTATGAGACCCATTGTAAGCGGCCATGTCTCAGTTCCGTATGTCATCACTGGCAACACGCACGAATTGAAGACTTTCGTCTTTCGACTGCGATAGATTGGCCGAGAATATGCTGCGTAGCTTCCCGAACGCTGCCCAGCCAAGTTGGATTCGCCGATTTACCTCTTTCTGGAAGTTGGACTTACCGAGCTGGACTATTTGCCCCAGGTAAACATATTCTTCAACAACTTCCAGCGTGCCTCGTTTGTATTTCATGCTTTAATATACGACACTTAGTTGTTTTTTAATTAATAAATCGTACTTTATGTAATACCGAATTTTTATTATTTTTAACCGTTTTCCATCTTGGGGTGCCACCCAAGCTAGCTACGCCACTGCATATATGAGCTGTTGTTGATGATGATGATTGTATTGCCCAAAACTAATTTGTAAATTCGAACCAGTACATAGTTCTTGAGGTAAGCGCGTTCAACCAAAGAACAAACAATTTAGCCTTATGTGTATGTATAAAAAGACCCGTACAAGAGCTTTTCCAAAAAAAGATCAATATTAAAGTAAATATATCTCATATGAATATTTTGAACTAAATTCATAGCTACTTCGATAGTACGAGATAAAAAACGTAAAATTTTATGGAGATTTCCTTTCTCTCTTATTTTAAAAGTTTTTGTATTGGTTTAGAAAAATTAAACGAATTTTTACAACGATTGTTACTCAATATTATAAGATGAACATTCCGAGTAAGTAGGTATGATCGCAATTAATAAAGCCAATGTCACAGTTCACAATCACAGCAAATCATTCATTCTTGGGGATTTTAGTAAAAAAGTTTGAGAGCCACTGATTACATTGTAATATCTTTACTTGCCATAAAATCAATTTTTCGCCATAATTTCAAGAACCAAAACTCACGATACTATTGTAGCCACTGTTATTCTCGCGTAGCACAAGGCTTACTAACTAGAAAACAGTGTTAAGCTGAAAAATATTGGTATAAAAGAATTTGCCTTCAGTCAGTGCCACGGACACGCGTGGCGTGTCCGTCTTTTTTCAAAGTCGCAGTGCCGCGAACACGCCTAGCGTGTCCGCGGTTTACGCAAGGCGGCATCTCTATAAGCCTCAAGAAAATCGTGGCGGCATTGAATGAGTTAAAAGGTAAGGTAGAAAATGAAATTCATAGATTATTAAAATTAGGTATATTAGAAAAAGTGGAGTATTCCGATATTGCAACCCCGATTGTTCCGGTTTTGCGTCCTGATGGTGATATTCGTTTATGCGGCGACTATTCGGTTACTCTGAATAAGGTACTATACTCGGACAGTTACCCTCTACCTCGTATAGAGGATTTATTCGCCAAGCTACATGGGGGTGTTGAATTTTCTACGCTAGATCTCTCTAGAGCATATAACCAACTCGAGCTCGATGAAACAAAAAAGCTGACTTGTATTAATACACACAAAGGATTGTTTTGTTTTACGCGTTTAGTCTTTGGTCTGTCGAATGCTCCATCCATATTTCAAAAGGTAATGGATGAATTGCTAGGCGATATTGAGGGAGTTTGCGTATTTTTAGATGATATTTTAGTAACTGGACCTAATAGAAACATTCATGTAGAACGTTTGGAAGAGGTTTTATTGAGGTTACAAAATGCAGGGCTAAGATTGAAAGAAAACAAATGTGAATTGTTTAAGAGCTCTGTAGAATATTTGGGATTTGTAATTGATAAAAATGGTCTTCATAAATCAAAAAGTAAAGTTGAAGCAATCATTCATTGTAAATGTCCTAAAAATGTTAGCGAACTAAAGTCATTTTTGGGTTTAGTAAATTATTACCGTGGTTTTGTCCCAAATACTTCGAGTATGTTAGCTCCTTTAAACTGTCTGTTAAAGATGGCACTGGGGCGAAGAGCAAAATAAGGCTTTTAATGATATTAAAAGAGAGCTTAGCAGTCCTCGTGTGCTCGCGCACTATGAGCCCCAGTTACCGACCGTAGTGACGGCGGACGCGGGCCCGGCAGGTCTGGGCGCAGTGCTGGCGCAGCGCCACCCCGACGGCCGCGAGCGGGTAGTCGCTTATGCATCTCGCTCTCTCAGCAAATCGGAACTTAACTACGCGCAAATACAAAAAGAGGCAACGGCTATAATTTTCGCTATAAAAAAATTTCATCATTATCTTTATGGCCGTGATATTCCCTTTATTCTGCGCACTGACCATAAGCCACTTTTGTCGATTTTTGGTGGAAAGAAAGGGGTTCCTGAAATGGCAGCTAATCGGCTGCAAAGATATGCTCTCTTCTTATCAGCATATAGGTTTGAGATTGAATATATTAAAAGCGAATGTAATGTCGCAGATTTTTTGTCCAGATCAATAAATGATGAGATTTATAGGGAAAATATTTCTCATGACATTGATCGAACTTTGTATATTAATTATGTTACTGATATTTCTTTAAAGCCTTTAACGGTTTCTGATATACAGTCAGCGAATAGAAATCAAGCACATCATAGACGCTCGACGGGCGCTCGATGCCAGACAAATAATTCCAAAATAGTCCCCTGGTCCCTGGTAAGATCTCTTGAACTTCCAAAGTGAGTAGTCATCACATTTTGTTCTAGACAGGGAGTCAATTCTATCCTGATTATTTTTAGCTTTTTTAGATTTTCTGTGCACGGCTGAATAATGCTTTATCTGCACTGCATCCTCTAGCGTGCCACTGGCGTCGCAATCTGATTTTTTTGTTCCAAAACTATTTGAGGGTACCTACTTATTGCTATTCCGGCAATAATCTAAGTACCTATGGAGTAGAAGGCCTTGAGACATCTTCAAATAATTTTGCGAGTAGGTAAATTTTCAGTGGGACGCGAATATTCCAGTCTGTCTTACTATTGTATAGTTTTTCTTTTTGTGTTTTGGCTTATCGTATACTTCTGTATGGTCTAATTTTCCATCAAGACTAAATTCATTGTCGATGTAGAGGTTGCCTAACTGGTTACCAATACCATGTGACAAAGAAACCAAATAGGTCATCTTCTTGAGGTCAGTTACATTCTGTAACAAAACACTTGAATGTCACTAGTTAAATTCTACTGACATTCTGATATTTTGTGTCCTACCCCGCATTTACCCCGTCCCGTCTTGGGGATTGGAGTCGCTCACGTCCGTAGGTTTTACCCTCGAGACCCTACACGTGATCCCCGGGTAGTGCTAATCGAGTGACCAACTTCTGGTGGTAGGACTTGAAAAACCCGACTGGCTAGCGACCACCGTGCGCATGACGTAAAACCCGTCAAGTGGGCATTTCGTGTCCGCGTTTCGGGATCAGTCATCGCACAGCCAGAGCTTGAGGGGTCGTTGCTGCGATTCGTGTGGTTTGTGTGGGCTTCCGTCGACCCAGTGCCAGGTTGACTGCGTTGACCCTCCGCCCAGGAAGACCCGAAGAAACGGCTGTTCCGCTGGCCGCCCGTGGTATAGTACAGGGGCCCAAGCGGACCTAACCAGTCCGTGAGGCTGCCCCACCATGCCACGCATAATCTCGGGGTGGTCCGTCGTGCCGGTTGGTGACCGGACGGTGGGTACCGGCGGCCACTTCCGGGGGGGTTCGGGGGCCCTTCCGTGCGGAGCGTCAGCGCAAATCAGCTGTCGGCTGTTCCCTGGGGAAACAGGCCTACACACATTAACTATGCGAAACGCGGCAACGACACCTCAATTTCACGCCTCTCACTCCAATAATCATGGCAGCGCAAAATATAAGAACTGGTCGTACAGCGGTGCATTTATCCCACCAAAACACCATTATTCGAGGTGGGGCTCGCTAACATCCGCGGGCTCCATTCTAACCTCTTAGCTGTCCACCACCATCTCGAGACAGCCCGTCCAGCAATGCTGTTTTTGACGATGACGCGCAGGAGCGATTTCCTTCCGCCGAGCTGGTGTTTTTAGGGGACTTCAATGCTCACCACGAGTTGTGGTAAAGTTCCTCTAAAACTGACCATGCGGGTAGGACTGCCCACGCATTCGCTCTCACGCACGACCTGACACAATTGGTCACCCAGCACACCAGGGTACCAGATATTATCGGTCAAGCGCCCTCTTTATTGGACCTTCTGCTGACAAATCCCTGACGGATATCAGGTGGTGATTCGAGCTCCACTAGGATCTTTGGATCACTGCCTGGTATCCGTCTCAGTGCCTCAGGCATCGCGACCGTCGCCTGTGATTGCAGCACGCCGTCTGTGGCACTATGCATCAGCAGATTGGGGCGGTATGTGGGATTATTACGCATCTGTCCCTTGGTGGCAGCGCTGTTTCAATAGGATGGATCCGGACTCCTGCGCTACCTCTGTTGCTGACGAGATCATACTAGGAATGGAATATTATATTCCGCATTCCAATCTCGTCAGTAGAGGCAGACGTAACCTCTGGTTCAATCGCGACTGCGCCTCTGCTGTTGAAAACAAACAGCTGGCTTACCGCGCTTGGATCAGAGGCCGAGCTTCTAGGGATCCCAATACTAGCCTACTGAAATCAGCCTACAATAATGCCACCAAGTTGTGTAAGAGGGCTTACATTAGAGCGGATGCTCAGCGCATTGCACAAGTGGGTGGGCACAGGAACTGCTTGCGCACCCTACGGATAGCCGTCTGGCGCCTGGCCAAAGCTGTGCAATCAAACTTCTGCCAACCCTCGCTGCCACCGTTGAGACATGCCGATGGCTCACTTTGCTTATCAGCCGCAGGAGAAAGCCGACCTCCTGGCAAAACTCTTCGCGGCACATTCCCGTGTCGATGACTGTGGTGCACAGCCTCCGAAACTGTCCCATTGTGGCAGCACCATGCCCGATATCCGTTTCAGACAGCGTGATGTGCGGGCGGAGCTCAAGTCGATCGATACTCGAAAAGCAAGTGGACCAGACGGCATTCCTGCGATTGTTCTTAAGAAGTGTGCAGCGGAGTTGACTCCGGTCCTGACCTGGCGCGTCTATACCGTCTGTCGTTCTCTGCTGGTTGTGTGCCTAAATCTTGGAAAGAGGCCAATGTCCAGCCGGTTCCCAAAAAGGGAGATCGTTCTGATCCGGCTAACTATCGTCCTATAGCCGTCACTTCCATTTTGTGCAAAATCATAGAGAGGATCCTAAATACCCAGCTGATCCGTTACCTGGAAGGTCACTCGTTACTTAATGACCGACAGTATGGATTTCGTCCTAAACGGTCAACAGGTGACCTTCTAGCGTTCCTTTTGCACAAATGGGGTGAATCTATTGATAAGCGCGGCGAATCGGTGGCTATTAGTCTTGACATCGCCAAAGCTTTTGATAGTCTGGCACAAGGCTCTTCTTTCCAAGCTTCCGGCATACGGATTACCTGCGCAGTTCTGTACGTGGATTGCCAGCTTCCTCCACGAGCGTAGAATTCGCGTTGTCGTTGACGGCTGCGCTTCGCGGTTCGTGGCAGTGAACGCTGGAGTTCCGCAAGGCTCCGTTCTATCCCCAACATTGTTTCTTCTGCACATCAATGACATGCTTTCCTTGGGAGCTATACATTGCTATGCAGACGACAGTACAGTGCATGGGGGATATCACGGAGGCTCAGGGGCTGCTCGTGGTGATACTGGTAGGGAGAGGCAGAATCTTATCATTGAGCTCAACAGGACGCTGGACCTCGTCTCCGAATGGGGCTCCAACAATCTTGAGTTCAATAAGAACACACAAGTGTGCGCGTTTTCGGCGAAAAGGTCACCTTTCCTCCCCCTTCCTTCTCTTCAGGGCACAACCCTTCACACACAGAGCAACATCACCTTGCTCGGAATGAACATTCGCTGCGATCTGAACCCCAGAGACTACATCGAATCCGTCATAACTACTGCCTCACGGAAACTCGGTGTCCTAAACAGGGTGCGTAGGTATTTTGCGCCGGACCAACTATGCTTGTTATATAAAACTCAGGTTAGGTCTTGCGTGGAATATTGCTCGCACCTTTGGGACGGCTCCGCTCAGTACCTGCTCGATGCTCTGGACAGATTGCAGCGTCGCGCTATTCGCATTATTGGCGATGTAGAGGTAACTAACACCCTCGAGCCTCTACAACTTCGTCGTGACATCGCCTCTCTTAGCGCCTTTTACCGAATGTTCCATGGGGAATGCTCTGAGGAGCTCTTTAACCTTATCCCTCCCTCTCCATTCCTTAACAGAAACACGCGTAAGGGCCTTCGGAGTCATCCGTACACTGTCCTCCTTTTCACACCGTACCAAGAAATTCCAAGATTCCTTCTTCTGTCGTTTATCCCACACTTGGAATTCTCTACCTGCGCACGTGTTTCCTCCATCCTACATGGGTTCCTTCAAAAGAGGCGTGAAAAAGCATCTTTTGGGCCGACAAGGGGCGGGCAGGTAGGATAGTGGATGTCGTCCCTACTCTACCTGTCAACTCATTTTGGGCCTCTTTCACCGCTTAACATCAGGCGGGAGGTCATTTGCCGGGTCATACATAAAAAAAAATAAGTTAGGCCACCAGGATTCCCTAGGCCGATCCCCTAGGACAGGAGTCTCCAAACTACGCCCCGCGGGCCAAATCCGGCCCCCCAGTGCCATCAGTCGGGCCCGCGACAGCTTAAGTAATTGAAATGTAAAAAGCATATGTTTGCTTAGGTCACGCACTCTGCGACTAGTCTAGAATTATATTTTTGGGCAGAAAAATTAAAACTGTTTTGGCCCTTGGAACATACTGATGTAAACATCATGGCCTTAAGGCTTCAAAGTTTGGAGACCCTTCCCTAGGGGATCCACGTTAACTCGTGACCTGGCCTTAAGGCTTCAAAGTTTGGAGACCCTGCCCTAAGGGATCCACGTTAACTCGTGACCTGGCCTTAGGGCTTCAAAGTTTGGAGACCCCTGCCCTAGGGGATCCACGTTAACTCGTGACCTGTGTGGTCCCTCGTTATTTTATTAAATCCATACTGCTGAAAACAATGACATTGAACAATTGTTTGTTAATTTCCTTTTTTATATTTATTTTTTGATGATAAAGTTTATATTTTTAACAAGTTTGTTGTTAGTGCTGGGTTCTAGGTTCAAAGAAAATGTGGAATTTGGTGGTGTGGTGGTGGTACCTTCAATATATTAAATTAAATATAAGAAAATGTTGTTAGTTCAAACATGTCCCATAGAACCGACTGAACTAAGGCTTCTTTTGTAGATAAACAAGTAAATTAAATAATTTGATGTGAATAATTTTATACATTACAATTTTCAAAGTAAATACGAGTAGGTTAAAAGTACTCTTTTAAGTACTTTTAAGTTACTACACACAAGTAAATCTCGCGACAAGCTTTTATGTCATATAAATTGTGTCAAATGTGAAATGACGTTACCAGTAAAAGTTTTAGTGTAAAAGTTTATTAATTCTTTTCACTTCTCATGCTCGAAAAAGTACTACTTTATGCAGAATCTAGGCGACATAAAGTTGAACTTTATGCACAAGGGCAAAAAAGTAACTTTTTAAATGTATCTATACTAAGGCAGTGACCATTTAGACCATGCAGCCAAACATAATAAATTGTGCACGGATAAAACTTGCTAATTTATAATATATCCTTCCCTATTTGCATTTTTGGTTTATAATAAGATAATACGAAAAAGTAACTAAATATCAAGACATATTCATCACTAAAAAAAACAATATTCCAAAATAATTTAAGAGTAGGCTGTATATATTTTATTCTTTGCCCGAAAATCATGCACAAAAATTAAAAAAAGTAAAGTAGCGGGAAAGAAGCCGTGAAATTTTCGTATTGAATTTTCTGTTATTGTTGAATTAACTAAATTTTAAAAATGTCAAGTGAAGAAGAAGATTTAGAACTTACTCCTAATACTTTAATGGAAATAAACGCACAAAAAGTGGTGCAAGAAATATTGCCGCCAAAATCTCGGCAAATATATATGAAAACTTATGACAAATTTATAGTATGTTATGTTACTGTTTTATTTTCTCGCAATCGAAGTGAAAAGCAGAGTTTATAACTCGTGCACAAATCATTTTTATCCTCGACTTCTTCATCTGCCCTCGCCCTGCGGGCTCGATCTCGGATAAAAATGACTTGCTTTATGCACTCGGCATAAAATCTACTATTTTAGCGCATTTAAATAAAAGCTTGTTTTTAAAAAGGTTTTTTTACACTTTTATTAATTATGATGAATTAAACACGTTTCTAAAAAAATAGATCAGTCAACTACTCAATACAGATATTTCAGATTTTTGAAGTGAAACTTCTTTAGGCACGCTTGACTTGGGGAGTAAGCTGGCGAACGCGTTACGAAAAGTGTGATCGGGCAAGGCGAACGGAAGTTAAGTGGGGGATATAAGCAAGAGACAGCAGTGCGCGCGCACATTTTCTTTCTCTCTTCCTCTCATAGAAGTTTCACTTCAGTCGTGTGGTCATAAGCACACTCGTTTTTTTAAATATTCAGGCATATATTAAATGTATATGAATAATCATTATATTCCGAATTATTGCTAAAAGTGGCCACTTTGTAGTAGTTGACTGATATATTTCTTGTAGAAACGACGTTTAATTTATCATAATTAATAAAAAAATAATAGCGGCGCTAGTAGGTAGTAGGTACTGTGCCCTCTTAATACACTTCATGTAATACGATACGCACGTCAGTGTTTAATACTAAAGGTATTAAAATAACAAGAAAAAATCAATTAATACAATTTTAATAAATACATACATGATTACATGACGATTAGGCACGCTATTTGGCGCATATACACACGTATCTATACTTTACATTGTTTTATTTCATATACTTTCGACAGTCTACTAACGTTAAGTGGTAGAAAGAGAGTAGTCGCCATATACATCAAACCTTAATTTAAACCTATTCAGAAAAAACGACTTATTTCATAACTACACAAAATTATTCTTAATACTTCATTCAGGCGTCATAATTTAGATCAATATTCGGAATGATTGGAACACAAAATTAGCCATGAAATCGCATTTTAATCAAATCCATTGCAAAAATGCGAAAACAATTATTATTGGTCAATTAGTGGAATCAAGTGAAATGCATACTTTTCAAATGCAAGATCATACAAAAGCCTGGCTTAAAATTAGCACCATTATATGCATAGAAAGGATATTAAATATGAAATTCGTTTAAATCAACTTAACATTACAATTAATGAATATTGCCAGCATACTGAGGCATGTTATTTAAGGAATATAGTAGAGTTAATACAAGCAGATTGCATGACATTGGCCCTTTTAAAATGGCAATCCTTCGAACTACATAAAAAATTAACATTTATAAGTATAATTATAATCATAAAATGCAATCTGCTCCCACGTAATGAGTCTATTGTTCGTCCTTGTCTTTGGCGCCATGTTTCAGGATGCGAGTGAACTCCACGTAATCGAATATGCCGTCTCGAATGGGCGCCTCGCGAAGCATTTCGTCGACGTCGTCATCGGTGAAACGATCACCCATCGTGGTGAGCAGTTCGCGCAAACGCTCCTCTGCAATGACGCCGGCGTTCTCCTCGTCAAAGCAACTGTTTACAAAGAAAGCAGACAAGTTTACATAGCGAAAGTACGACAACGTTACACAAGAAATACCACCATCACACAAAACACTGCAGCCAAACGAGTTGTGGTATTCCCTGCTAATACCACAACTCGTTTGGGTTTCCCTCCGCAGTTTAGGTGTTTGGCCGGCGCACCGGCGGGGCGGTCTATGGCTAAGGTTGCCGCTCGGCTCGCACGCTTGCCGCGTCGCACGTAATAATTTAGATTTTTCTCGGTAACGATAACTGCATATCGGTGACTGGGAACCCTGCGCGCTCTTATCGCCAAATCGGTATCGGATCAGCGACGCGTAACGGAATTGGAACACTTGTGCCATGCAATAAATTTCAATTTCCCGTGCAGTCAGATGAAGGTCGTAAGAGTAGGTAAATTTTCATACCTAAACTTGGCTTTTCTTCGTGAGTGATCCTTCTGTACTTTAGTACTATTATTTATTCTGTGGTATTAGTTAGATTTACAAACCTTGTACAATATTGTTTACGCGTGTAACACTTGGAGTGGAGTATGATTAATGATGTGTTTAGACAATTTCTCTGGAAATATGATTCATTCAATGACGCGCAACGGCCACCTTTGCAATGATCATAAAGTTAATGCTAACACGCATATTCTAAAACGTTTTTATTTTTCAAACACAACATGTAAGCTCGTGACCTTCATCTCACCTAATGGAAAGTAATGATAAGGCAGGAAATGTAAGCAACTGTAGCAGCTTTAAGTAATTTCCAAAGTTAAGTAAAATAAATAAGTATTTCATCTAACAACAACTATTTATTCCGACTGACAAATAACAACAGACAACGGTTACCATGAGCCATGGAGATAATAATCTGCCATATGAGGCCATGAAGCTAATGATCTGCCACATCACTCCCCGCCAAGATCGTAGGTCGATAGTAATCAGGGAAGTGTAACCTTTACCACTACGCGTTCGTGTTTCTGGCGCAGTGGACACGTCTTGCGGTGATTCCAAAGTTGTGAAGGCAGATTTCAGCCTATCGATGGAGACTGTGATATTTTTTCCTTCTCCTCAATCTTGAAAGTCTTATCTCTTCTTATTATAATATAAATCCTAGTGTGAATAGCAGTGTTGATATCGGAGAGCGAGTGTGACGATCAATATTATTACGCTGACAATCCAGACACTCTTTGGCCCATTTGCGACAATTAGCGTAGACATTTGGCCAGACAAATCTTTGCGTAATCAGCTTGACAGACGCTTTAATTCCAGAGTGACTAGGTCCATGTAAGGTATTCAAGACTTGACGGCGGAATCATATGGTAATGTACAGTCTAGCTGAGGAACCGGAGTCATCGCAGAAAACATTGACATCGGTGCCATCTATCCCAACCTTCTGAAAGCTGAGAGAAGAGTCATATTTCAAAAGAACTTGCAACTCAGGGTCTTTGGCTTGAGAATGTGCAAGAGCTTCATAGTTAAGGGTTTTGTAAGTTACTCTGCTCTAGAAAATGCGTCCGGCACAAGATTGTCTTTGCCAGCCACGTATCAGTATCACGTTGCAGCGCCGAGTCAATAGCATGGTCTGATGCGTCTGTAAATATTGCCAGGACCGCACCAGCGCAAGGATGAGTAAGTAAGGTGGCTTTAGAAAGTTCGGTTTTGCAGGCGTTGGATGCTTCCAATAACTCAGAGGTCATGTCCATTTTCTGTGACGGCTTCCTTCTGAGCCTATGCGGTGATTATAGAGCGCTTAATGCGCGCACGATTACCGACCGCTACCCTATAAGGCACATTTAAGATTTTACACATCTTCTGAGGGGCAGTACTATTTTCAGTAAAGTTGACTTGGTGAAAGCATTTAACCAAATTCCTGTGCGTTCCCCAGACATTGCGAAAACCGCCATCACAACACCCTTCAGCCTATTTGAACTTCCGATAATGACATTTGATCTGAGGAATGCTGCCCTAGCTTTTCCGAGGTTTATGGACGAGGTTTATGGCTTGACATTCTGCTATAGTTATCTGGATGACGTGCTCATCTTCTCCAAAGATGAGGTCCTGCACATTGAGTTTCTTCATCAACTCTTCAGACAGCTGGCAGATTACGGTATATTATTAATCAACTCTGCAAAGTGTTAGTTCGGCAAATCGAAGACCACTTTCCTTGGCCATGAGTTGTCAGCAAATGGTATTTCTGTTTCCGTATTCGATAAGATTAAAGCTATTCCCGACTTTCCTATTCCAATCAACGTGAAAGAACTTCGTCGTTTTTAGGCATGTTCAATTTCTATAGCCGATTTATTCCCAACACTGCTACTCTTCAAGGCCCATTAAATATTGTGCTGGCTGGACCCAGAAGGAAGTCGTCACAGAAAGTGGACATGACCCCTAAGCTATTGGAAGCCTTCAACGCCTGCAAAACCAACCGCACTTTCTGAAGCTACTTACAGCTGCTACATTAGTGCAATTTCGTGCACATGATCAGCTTAGTCTGCGAGCTCACCGATTTCCATATTCTTCTGAGACGCGATGATGGTTTAGCCGTTCGTTGGCTGTCTGTCTGCCCAAATTGTCTGTAAAAACTCCATATTTACTATCGGAGTGGCCAGCGTCTGAGAAGGTGTCTCATCATTCAAATTCAAAAACCATAGTGACAGTTCTTCAGGTCAGAATAGAGGTATATGTACTGATACTTTTCCCATGTGGGGAGGTGCTTTATTCGACATTGTGTTTTCAAACATATAAGTATATTCGCTCGGTTAGTATAAATACGTGTTTTTGAGACGGTCACCAATGTAGCAGCTGTAATTAGTTTCCTAGATCTTGTAAACAATAGCAGAATGTACTAAAAATTTGGTAATATAAGCTTTTCATCTGGGAATAACTCTTTATTCCAAATAACAGTGGACAAGTTACAATGGGCCATGGAGATAATAATCTGCCACATGAGATCATGGAGCTAATGATCTGCCACACAACTTCACCTAGATTCCTCAACAACCTGATGAACTGGCTAGATTACTGTTAATTGTCAGAAGACAATAATTGGAATGGTGTTACCAACATTGTTATTATGGCGACAAAATAAAGATAAGACTGCGATAACTAGCCAGGTGGGCTCAGAAGCCCCTTTCAGGGAAATCCATATTCATAGTCATGAAAAATTTCACCACTTTATGTCATAATGTCATTTTGACAGTTTTTTCCTCACTCAAGTTGAGGAACCAAGTGTCAAACTCAAGGTATGTCTCAACCTACCCTGAGGAAGATTCAATGGATATTTCTGCCAATGATTCAAATTCAACAATATTTTCAAAAATGGTTTTAAAAATGCTTTGCTTGTTATTTAGAAATTGCTTTTTATGCTTTTGTGAATTATATCTATCCTGACATTGCTATTTATGGGATGCAGAAAATCCAATTGAAGTTTGTGACAAAGAAAACTTCAATGACAGTATTGTTTTCATATAGCTTGTTACCCCTTGTGTTCAATACTAGAACAATCTGTAGTAAAAGATTAAAATTAGCTCATGCAAGCAAAACTTCACCTCCTCGCTAAATGTTTGTGTCATGGACATAATTCACAAGCAAACACCAAACTGAAAATATGCACAACTTAATTATGAAAATATGAAAACAAACTTGCAATCAACTAAGTAATGCAATAACTTAAAAATTTAATTTTTGAACAGACCACAGAAAAAAAGACATTCATTTCTGTGCAATTTTCTATAATTTCAATCAATCATGTATAGAATGATGTGTTGCCTCAACTTAACCTCACTGGAGGTTCCTTAAGATGTCCCCAAAGTGCCCATGAGTTTCAGCTGAGAATATCCATTAAGAGGTGAATCCATTAAGAAATGTTTTAGAATATGGGTGTAAGTACATTACACTAATAAAAGTAGAAAATTGTATGATTTTTAAGTTGTAACCTTGTATAAATGGACTATAGAGCACTAGAATCACCAAAGTAACTGGTATTTCATCATCAAACAACTATAATCACTTGGCCATTCAAGCAATACTAATCCAAATAATTATTTGCAAGATTTTTCCATGAGCACCAACAAGGATATTAGAAACATAGTTGTACAGAATGTGCATACAAATTAGCAGCTGCTGAATGTAATCTTTACTAATATTATAAAGCTGAAGAGTTTGTTTGTTTGAACGGGCTAATCTCAGGAACTACTGGTTTGAATTAAAAAAATATTTTTGCGTTGGATAGTCAATTTATTGAGGAAGGCTTTAGGCTATTTAACATCACAATATTCTTATTACCGGACATCCACGCCAACGAAGTCGCGGGCACAGCTAGTGTAATATAGATGTATACAGGAAGAACAAATATTTATAAAATAAATTAGGATACAAATTAATGTTGCTGCTTCTTATTTTTCGTAGATATTGCAATGACAATTTTATTCAAAACAACAGCCAATACCAACCCATGTGGCCAGTGTGATAGCAAGCCAATTCCTGCTTGTCTAAGACAGAGAGTTGTCCAGCTGTGGTACAGTTAATCTATTTTGAAATGGGACAATTACAATAGTTTGAACCAATTTTACTTTAAAACACATTTGGTGATATGATGAACTGGTAATTATTTGGAAGAAACAACCAACTTCAATTTTATATGCATAAAAGTGAATTATTCAATGTCATGGATTAATCACATTCAAATGCAGTGAAATAATTAAACATGCTTAAAATTTTCATTTTGCCATGGAATGATAGCTGAAAATTTTAACCTAAAAATTAAATGATTCACTCAAAATTGTCTAAATTGATGCCATTTTGCCACATTTTCAACACAAAAAAATGGTTTTAAAACAATTCACTAACATCTCCAGCTGGTGCAATCATTAGCTCCCACATCCCACACTTGGTTTAAGACTTAAAAACTATAGGAATAAGGTAAAATTTTAATTTAGCACGCTGACATTTACTTACCTTTCACTTCTTTTTTGATAGCACCTGTACCGATGCCAGTAATAATTATGACAATAGCGAATTATGTTATATATCCATTATGTTATGAATGTTTGATCCGATTTTGAAATTATGAAGAGGATGTTTTGCAGTCATCTAATTAACTACACTTATGAATATTTGTACAATTATTTTAAAAAATTCCTTACCCAAATGCATTCTTGATAACATCCTCGGGATCAGTGCCTTGAAGCCTCTCGCCGAACAACGTCAGAAACATGGTGAAGTTAATGGGACCAGGTGCCTCATTCATCATCCCCTCGAGGTAGTCCTCAGTTGGGTTTTTTCCTGCAAAATAAAAACTTGAAAGAACAAAAAGAATCTAATTCTCACTATTATAGATAAGTACAGAAAAGTCTTTGTCAATGTGGAACATCATTACTTTGTTTCACAAAAACTCTTCACATTCAATTATTATTTATACAAAAAATCTACACACCTAAGGAAGCCAACATGTCATGTAGATCATCTTTGTCAACAAACCCATCCCTGTTCTGATCAATCATATTGAACGCCTCCTTGAACTCAGCTATCTGAGCTTGATCAAACATTGCAAAGACATTAGAGGTGGCACGCTGCGCACGCTTCTTGTTGGTGCCACGGCGGCCTGCAGTCTTGCGAGATGACATGATGATACTGGAATTATAGATCAGAAATCGATACAGATGCAACATTTAAAAATAGTGACTGTGGTAATTTACAAAGTAATATTTAATAATCCAAAATAAACTATTTCTTACTAACAACTCAATTAATCTACTGAGGAAGGGCGTATCTGAAACTCTTGATCAAGAAGAAGTAAGCTAAGTAAATTGTAATAATAGTTGTTTTAATTATGATACTATTTTAATTATGATTATTAAATTTTAATTCAAGTGCTCAAGACCGACTAGGCAAGTATGAAGAACAAGCCTGTATTTTGAGCACCTTGACGGTATATACTAACATTCGTTATATCGTATCTCGCCGTGTATCACGCACAATTTATAAATAAAATTAATAATGAACCAGATGACAAGCAGCTTGTCTTCACTTGCGATCACTAATGAATGACTCATTTGGTACAGAGCAACCAGTTTTGGAGTTCGTTAACTAGGGCAGGGCCTAATATGACAAGATTCCCTTTTACGGTTGTCGTGCACATGTTTGATTAATTAATTTTTTACCTAATTGGAAACTTACCAATTTGTTAAGAATAGAATTTTATAAAAAAAGGCGTAATTATTTCACGGGCGGAAATTAGAAAATTACAACAAAAGAAATAATTTCATATCAGAAGAATGACAGTACCACAAATTATATTACGACAGTACCTAGCTGCTTTTTTTTGGCCAGAGCCGCGTTCAGTCAGCCTTTGGGTGTAGCATGGAATTATTACTCAAACAGGAATGAGCTCTTCAAAATATTGTTGTTCAAATTTGGACTTTATTTCTATGTGAATAAAGACTAAACACTTGAAAGTGCAAAAGCGTGCCGAGAGAGATAGCAATAACTGTACCTTTTATCCCTTTCCCACAGTGTTGCTACTGTTGTATATTTTATAATTTAGTAGTTATGAAACAACTATTGGTAGATGAAGATTTTTTATTATTGTTTATTTTAATTACTTTTAACGCCCTAAATACCTAAATTGTTTTTTTTTGTAATAATTATAACATGAAATAAATTAAATTATCGTGTTAGCCTACTATTAATAATTATAACACTAAGATTTTACGTCCAGGAAATATTCTAGTGGTAGTATTCAAAAATGTTATATTGCAACAACGATTCTATTTCAATGTCAGTAATTTTCGTTGTCATTGTAGTAGGGTGACCACACGGTATGTACATAACATAAATATTATCGCAATTTTAAACATTTTTAATAAAAGTAATTTATATTAGTTATTTATTGCTTAGCTTACACGATGCGATGTTAAGTTATTAGAAAAAAGAATTGGCATTAACATTCTGTTCAAGATATTGGCGAAACCACAAAAGTTTTAAATATTGTTGAAACAATTCGACTCACACTGATGTGTTTTTAATTCTTTTCTTCTTAAAATATAACTCATTCTTTTACTAGGTATGTATTTAAATATCACAGAGAAATTTTAGTGTTGACTCATTTTTGACAAGTTGACATATTTGATTATCTGTTATGTGGCGGTGGGTTCAACATAATATACCGATTGAAAAGACCCATCTATTGAAAGACAATCATTGACATTCATTATTATTTAAATAATTATAATATTAATAAAACCTATCTTGTATTGAAAAGCAGATATAAAATTCTTTTGCGCAACCCATTTTGAAATAATAGAATAGAATATAATATTTCTTTGTTGTACAACACCAACCAGCTTAAAGTCAACGTATAAATAATACACTTAACACTAATTGTACAAAGGGCGACCTTGTCGCTAAAAGCGATCTCTTCCTTAACAATCGTGATTATTAAGCATATTGTGATTTTCAAAAGCATCTTTCAGGTTGAATGTTAGTTTTTAAGAAAAAATCCCTATTTTGTAGAATTTGTGGTCACAAATTTACGCAAGAGACAAACGGTACAGTTATTTATCTCTCGCTCGGCACACTTTTTTAAGCAAGAGCTCATTCCTGTTTGAGTAATAATTCCATGGGGTGTAGTTGTCCTCCGGTTGTTTTTTAACTCGCTCAGAGGCGTTGAACGGATTGCAGCAACCGAATCTTTTATCTCCCTCTTTCACATGATTTTTACAAGCTTTTATTTAACTTGCAATGTATGTAAGTATGTTCGGGTGGAATCTTGCAACTAAATTTTGAAGCAGATATCTTTAACCGATTGAGCTGAAATTTTGTATACACGTTCAGTTTGGATGACAATGCATGGTTGACTGTGTGACGTCATTTTAAATCCAAGATGGCGGCATACCCAAGATGGCGGATCAATTATTTTTAATGCACTCCTACAATATGGGTATCAAATAAAAGGTCTTGCTAAGAGTAACTCGAAAAATAATGTGACGTCACTATTTATCCAATATGGCAGACTTCTAAAGCTTGAAAATCAATTTTGAAGTAGATATCTTTAACCGATTGAGCTGAAATTTTGTATACGCACAGTATGGATGAAAATGCACGGTTAACTGTGTGACATCATTCTAAATCCAAGATGGTTGCATACCCAAGATGTCGGACCAATTATTTTTTAATGCACTCCTACAATATGGGTATCAAATAAAAGGTCTTGCTAAGAATAACTTGAAAAATTAAGTGATGTAACTATTAATCCAATATGTCGTACCGTAAAATGGGGTGAATAGAAAATGCGGGGTGAATAGAAAAAACAAGGAAAGTTTTTTCAAGAACAATTACTCGTTGACGGATATAGGAAAACTACTAAATTATTATATTTTTAATATGGTAACATTTTTTTTATATGGTAGCAACGCCGATTTGAAATGAAGTATGTCAAAAGTGATTTTAGTAACGTTTTTCAAAGCACCAGTTGTTTTTTTTGTTTTTTTTTGGCCAAGGATCGGCGTCAGGTGAACACACGTGTCGCGTTTCTTTTACAAAAATACTTTTATTCGCTTAAAATAGTCGTTGTTAAACCGTGGATTGTGTTGTTTTTGTGTGCTTAATATCTGTGCCGCTTCATATTAAAGGTGTCCGTCCGCTATTTGTTGTGATTGTTGTGTAAGTATTACTTGCTTGTATGTTGTCCGATAAGGAGCCCCCAGATGGGGGCGGAAGTCAACCGACTATAGACTCTGATATGGATTGTTCCGTCCCGTCAGAAACCAGAAAGGCTACAAAACGCCCGTCTGATATTAATCCAACAAATGAACCTCATTCCAAGAAAACCTCTCCCCCTTCTGATTCATCTCAAAATTCTTTTACCCTTCCTGAATTCTCCTCAGTTAAATCAAAATATGGTCCAGGTGACGCGGGACCATTTATAGTTCATGTCTCAAGGAAAGAACCTGATCCGTCAGCTGGATTATCCATCCGCCTTCTTAAGTTTGCACAATTGGTTTTTAAAAATTCCATTTCCGGCATTTCAAAAGATGGCATTAAATCTTCAGGTCGTAACCGAATCTTAATTGAATTTAAAGATGCAGATTCTGCCAATAACTTTATTGAAAACAACTTCTTAGACTCTAATAATTATTCGGCTATTATTCCTAAATTTCATGTGACAAGAAATGGCATAGTAAGGGACATCCCTTCCGATTGGACTATGGAAGAACTTATATACTCCATTGAATGCCCTAATAATATACAAGTTATTCGTGCTAGGCGTTTAAACCGAAAACAAACAAACAATGGTACTGTTGAATGGATCCCTACTCGCACTGTGGTTCTCACTTTCCAAGGGCAAAAACTACCAGAAAGGGTGTTTTGCTTTCATACATCTTTACCAGTTTCCATTTACCAGCTTCCTACTATTATGTGCAATGCATGTTGTCGATTTGGACACATTCAGGCACAATGTAGGTCAAAACCTAGGTGTTTCAAATGCGCCCAACCCCACACTGGCGAAACTTGTTCTGTTCCAGAGGAAGAATCAACGTGTCTCTTCTGCTCTGCTACACATTATGCTACAAATACCAGCTGCCCTGAACATGCCCGCCAAAAGATGATTAAAGTAGTAATGTCAGAAGAAAACATTAATTACTCTGAGGCTTCCCTTCGCTTTCGACCAGTTCGAAGATCTTATGCAGACACCTCTCGTCCCCCAGCTACTCACTCTCCTTGTATGGAACCTTCTCTCCCTGTCTCTGTCCCCCCTTTAAGCCCCCAAAGGACCTCCCATAAAAAAACTGTTTTTTTTAACCGATCACCCAGGTTACCTCTATATTCAGGCTATGATCAAAGTGCACACAATGACATAGTGAATTCCCCTAGTCCCTCTCAACCTAATGGTTGCTGTTTCAATTCAAATAACAGTCCTAGCCCAAATGAAGATACTGGATACTTACTAGTAAAGCTTTTAATTAATGTCCTAGCTAAGTTTAGTGACATACTACCGCCCACAGTCTCAGACACGCTGACCCAACTGTTTTCACTCCTACCCCAACTTAATGGATCATTTAATTCTCCAATGGAACAGTAGGAGTATTAGACACAAAAAACAGGATCTTCTATTCTTAATTAACACTCACAAACCAATCATCTTGGCTATCTCGGAGACATGGCTTAGACCTGGATCTGCTTTTCGGATTCCGGGATATGCATGTGTCCGCGATGATAACACTGATGGATGGGCAGGTTGTGCCCTCTTCATCAAACGCCATCCCATCTCATTCAGATGGAATTAATATTGTTGCTACTGAAGCTTTAGGCATGTCCTTTGTATCCATATACATTCCTCATCCTAATCAATCAATCATTAGTGAACTAGGCTCTATTATGTCACAAATTCCTGGTCCTGCTCTGGTAATGGGAGATTTTAATTGTCATCACACTTCTTGGGGTTCATCTCATTCAGATTCCATATCCCCCACTCTGCTTGATATACTCGATGACAACAACTTATGTGTTCTGAATGACGGATCCCCTACTAGAAGAACATCCCCATTACAAAATCCTAGTGCAGTTGACTTGACTTTAGCTTCCACAAACCTGGCATCATGCATGTCATGGAGTACTCTCCCATTTAGCCATGGGAGTGATCACCTTCCTATCCTCATTACAATGTTCTCTCGAGGATCTATCCCATTATCCCCTCCTCCGCTGCTCAAATACAGAATTCCAGATGCTAACTGGGAGCTATTTGGCCAAGAATCAGAAAACCAAATTAAATCTCTTCCTCCAATTTCTACCTCCAACTATTTAGAGTTAATTTCAAAATTTTCATCCATCTTAATATCGGCGGCAGACTTAGCCATCCCTACTAAAAATGCCTCTAGGAATAAAATCCCTTCTCCTCCCTGGTGGGACTCCGAATGCACCAGAGCAATCCGGCTTCGTAAAGAAACGGAAAAGAAATATTTGTCAGACCTTACTTTAGAAAATTATTTGACTTTCCAAAAGGTAAATGCCACTACAAAAAAACTCTTTAAAAATAAAAACATCAGGGATGGATCCGATTTTGCGAAAACTTATCTCCTCGCTCTCCAGCCTCTCTTGTCTGGAAGAACCTTAAAAAATTCCGCCTTTCCCAAAACCATCTGCAATCTACTAGTAGCTCTGATCCATCTGATTGGCCAGACAAATTTATGGATAAATTGGCCCCCCCGTTTGTTCCAACTGAAGATTGCCTCCCAATCCCCTTTGTCCCCACTCCTAGTACTAATCAACTGGATGACCCTTTTTCTATGGAGGAACTTAATGGTGTCCTAGGCTCCTTGAAAGATTCTGCCCCTGGAGCAGACGGAATCCCCTACTCATTTATTAGAAAATGCACTGATCCCACGAAACGCTTCTTTTTAACACTTTTAAACCATATTTTAGAATCAGGAAATATACCAGAATCCTGCAAACACCAAATTGTTATCCCAATTTTAAAACCCCATAAGGACGCAGCTGATCCCTCCTCTTACAGACCTATAGCCCTGACATCAGTTCTATGCAAAATTTTAGAACATCTTATAAAGAACAGGCTAGAGTGGGTTTTAGAAAACCGGGGCCTACTTTCCCCATCTCAATTTGGCTTCCGTAAAGCGATAGGAACCACTGACAGCTTGAGCATATTTGTATCAGATGTTCGCCTTGCTTTCTCCCGTGGAGAGCATTTAGTGGGAGTGTTTCTGGACATATCCTCAGCATATGACAACGTCCTTCTTCCAGTACTCAGGCAGAAGATGCAACAGCTGAGTTTACCTGAGAAGTTGACTAACGTTATTTTCAATCTACTTATTGCTAGGACTATCTCCGTTAGAACACATGACTCATCTTATCCCACAAGAAAGATTTGGAAAGGATTACCCCAGGGATCAGTTATCAGCCCTCTTCTATATAACTTGTATACGTATGATCTAGACAAAACTGTAGACTCTTTCTGTGAGGTACTCCAATATGCAGATGACATTGCACTATATTATGCCTCAAATGATATTTCAGAATCTTCTATCCGGCTTAACACCGCCCTTCGATATCTTAATCAATGGCTCATAGATCATGGTCTTTCTTTGTCACCATCAAAATCCTCTGTTGTGGTATTCTCTAGAAAAAGACTCATCCCTGATATCGTTATAGCCATTGATGAAGAATGTCTACCTGTTAATGATTATGTTAAATTTCTAGGATTATTCCTTGACTCCAGATTAACAGGCATTCAACACCTCAATTATATTAAGGAGAAATGTAAAAAAAAAACCTAAATGCTCTCCGTGCAGTCTCCGGTGTTTGGTGGGGAGCCCATCCATATTGCCAGAAACTTCTTTATAACGCAATAATACGTAGCCACTTAGATTATGGTTGCTTTCTTTGGGAACCTTGCAATAAGACAGCCTTAAATTCACTGAAAAAAATTCAAGCTAAAGCCCTCCGTATCATCTGTGGAGCTATGAAATCTTCTCCGATTAATGCTATGCAAGTAGAATGCGTCAACCCCCCACTTCATTTACGCCGCCAGTTCCTTGCAGATAATTTCTTAAGCAAAGTTATCCAAAATAGCAACCACCCATTATTGTCCCGCCTCCACCAACTACAGCACTTAGTGGAAACATCTAGGTTTTGGGTTCATAAGACAACACCCTGTCTTATAAAAAGTTTCTCTAAATATTCTGCTGGACCACCCCTTTACACCTTCCCTGGTAATCCCCTCTTTACTTTCAAATATGAAGTTCTAGTTTTTAAACCTAATATAGTTCTAAATATCGGACTAAATAAATTGACTCCTGAAGCAAATTCATCCTTTAGATTACAGGTAGATAATAACAACTGGTCAGATAGGCTGTATATATATACTGATGCCTCAAAACTATCAACAGATAGTACCTAATGTCGGAGCAGCTGTATGGATCCCTAGTTTAAAAATTGTTCTCAGCTTCAAATGTCCTCCTGAAACCACAGTATTCACAGGCGAATCTATCGCTCTATATGAAGCTGTCGCATTTATTGAGTCACATGGATACAGCGGTTCGGTGATTTTTATTGATTCGCGTAGCGTACTAGAAGAATTGTCAAGATTCCCACTTCGTTCCAGGAATATATCCTACTTGTCATTGAAGACCAGGGAACTGCTGTTTCGATGTGACTCACAAGGCAAGGATGTTGCTATTGTTTGGATTCCTGGACATTGCGGTATCACAGGAAATGAAAATGCTGACGCATGTGCTAAACAAGCCACATCACTAGGCTGTCTGTCTTATGATAAATGCTTTTCTCAGGATATCCGTTTATCAGCAAAATCAGATTTAAGCAGACAATGGCAACAGGAATGGAATCATTCTCGTTCCATAAAAGGAAAATTCTATGGTCGCATTCAGTTGGATGTCCCTACTAAGCCATGGTTTTTTAAATACAAATCAGCCAATAAACTTACCACCTCCACTATAATCCGGCTACGCCTTGGTCATGTATGCTCCCCAGTTTTTCTGGCTAAAATACGCATTCGAGATCATTCCATATGTGAATGTGGCTTAGACGAAGGCACCGTGGATCATATTTTCTTTAACTGCCCGAGACAACAAACATCACTATACCACCTACTTCCTGATTTCATTCCACGTCCTGTAAATATGAATTTCCTGCTTACTCAAATGAACACCCCATTTTTAAACATACTTTTTAAATTTATTGAAAGAAATCAAATTAAATTATAAAATAGTAGACCCTACAACTAACTTATTCCACATTTTTTCTTAACTCATTTTATTCTCCAACATAATTCACCTACAATTTTACAAAATAATTTCTAACCATAACATCAAGCCGCTACTAACAATTTAATGTTCGCTCTGCTTTGCCCACAGGTAGCCCAACCGACCCAGCATTCTAGTATTACCGCTAAATCTTATGAACTTAAAACGTGTTTTCGCTACTCGACATTGGCAAAATTGTCACACCTGACAGAAGCCATACAACCTAAAAATTGAATTGAAAGCACCAGTTGAGCTGTGTGATTTTAAGGTCTACAAACTTTGGGTTTTTAACGAAAAATACGTTTCTTACGGTGTTGAAAACACTTAATCGATCTGTGGTTCCTCTGGGATAAATTTTGTGCAAAAGTAAGTACCATTTTTATAATAGTTTTTTATTATAAACGTAAATAATGAATTGTGCCAATTTTGGTTTGTATTTGAGGTTAATAGACACGGGGAAAAGGCGAACAGACACGTAGTATGGGGTCAATAGATACGGTATACGGGGCTAATAGAAACGGGAAGGTGTAAATAGAAACGAGAAAGGGGTCACTGGAAAAAATCCATTTAGGGTTGCCACGCATGTTTAGTTCTAGTTCCATACATTCACATCCCGAATCTAATTGTCTCAGTATGTTTCAACGTAAATATTTTTTTCTTTACCTAGAGTAATATCAGACGAGTGAGTGTAGTGTGCCTACTTAGTGCGCCAGGGGTCGTGGATTTGATCTTCGCCCAGGACAATCCTTTACGTAATGAACATTTCTGTTTGTTCTGACTGGGTGTTTATATTTATCTATATATAAAAAATCTCACAGGGTTTGTCCGAGATAAGCTCCAAAACAACTTAATCGATTTTCGTGTTTGGCTAATTGTCCAATTTAAAAGATAGGATTACCTTTACCTTGATTATTGATTTTAATATTTATGATTGCGTTAAACTTTATTATGACAAAACGAGGATCGCGGGCACAGCTAGTTTATCTATATTAAAAATAACTTCGTTGGTACCGAAATCTCTAACAAAAGTGCTTAAGCTACGTACCACGGAATCGGATCAATGTTTGTGATGTTGTCTAACATTTCACTATATTTAACAAGCTTTTATTTAACTTGTTAATTTGAAGTTTATGTTATAAATCATTCATGTATGTATGTACCTGTTTGTTCAAACAATGTGGTTTTGTTCCAGGTACATCATCAACATGCTAGGAATCTATAAAGAAAATTTGCCAACCCTACACAATTTTTCTATTCACCTCGTATACCGTATTTAATCACCCCGGGCTCGAGGCGAATAGAAAACGCGTATATTTTTGAAGTTTTTGCTAAAATAAGAAGGGAAACTTAGTTAAGTTTGCTTTTGATAGACTAAATAAACCTAGACTCATATGGTTATTATTATTCCCTAGCCGTAAGTAAATAAAAACATAGTTTAAATCTTATCTAAAGTTCAGAATTGTGTCTATTCACCCCATTTTACAGTACTTCTAAAGCTAAAAATCAATTTTGAAGTAGATATCTTAAACCGATTGAGCTGAAATTCTATATAGACGTTCCGGCAAACGACCTTGCAACAATGATGCGTTGAATGAGATGAACAGACTGAGAAACGTGTCCAGTGATAACTAAAAAGTAAAAAATAAATTAAATGTAAAAAAAACCTTTTTAAAAACAAGCTTTTATTTAAATGCGCTAAAAAGAATTAATAAACTTTTACACTAAAACTTTTACTTATAACGTCATTTCACATTTTTTATTTCTCTCTCCTTCTAGTAGATGACATTATAGAATATGGCCGCCAATATTATCCAATCACGTAAAAGTATTTCAGTATAGCCGCCTGTCAGAGCGTTTTTTACCCCGGGGCTCTGAACGGGTCGGTTGCTGTCAGAGTGCACTCGGAGTGCACTCGAGCGTAGGCTCTGAACGCGCCTCTCTGGATTCGTCCAAAATGACAGTAATAATCAGTGTGACCAGATTATTTATTACGAAAATACCGAAGCACTCCAAATATTTATACTAAAATATACGTACTTGCACAGGGAAAATATACCAATAAAAATACTGATTTTCAAAACAGGTTTTACTCATTCATCATCGTCGCAGTAAATATTTGAATTGTATTTTAATTTTAACATACTATTCGAAGGCCTAAAATTAACACAACCTCCTTCATCCTTTACACCTTGTTTTGTTTTTAAAGTTGAAGATACATTTTTGTTAATAAATCGGTTTCTTTGTTCCGTTTTTATTAAATTTATCTGTGAAAATATGCGCTCGCATGCAGCATTAGATACTGGTATACATCATAGACATTTACTAAAACTAGATATATGTTTGTATTTTAATGTGCCATCACTATTAGAAATTTTCCCAATCTCTACCCAAAATTGTTCAGTAGCCACTGGAACGCTCGCCACGCGAAGCGTGGTGGGTTTCAAAAGCAAAAAGTAGTATATCTCAAATATCAAAGGTGCCGCCATTGCGGAATGACTCAACCCGGCGCGTACGGAGTGTTCAAAAAATTGCGGAGAGTGACATATACTGTCTACAAGAGAACAAAAAATACGTATGGAAAGGTAATTTAATATAGAAGGAACTTATAACAATTAATTAGATAAGGATTAATAATTAAATGAATGAAGCGCGAAAATGTTCGGAAGGTCGCGGAAGACCCGATTTTTTTTTAAAAATTTTTGCACAAAAACTATTTTATAAAACTTTAAATAACCATATATATTATTATAGCCCTATTCTTGAAGATTATTTTGATATATAATAGTTATGGGTAATATTTTTAATGAAAAAAGAAAAAAATAATAAAATCGATTAATTACGTAATTATATACGCGAGATGCGCACGCGCGATCTCAAATTTAAAAAAAATGCAAAAAATAAATTATTGTGTCTAAAATTAAATAAAAAATACGTATGGAAAGCTAATTTAATAAGGAATGAACTTATAATAGTTAATTAGATAAGGATTCATAATTGAATGAATAATGACGAGAATAGTAACTAAAGTGCTTAAAATTTCAAAAATACTCACTTTTTGAAAAAAACGTTTAGTGTGGCAATGGTGTCGATTCAGACACACAAGTTAATTTAACTAAACTAATTTGACAGGTCTAAAAATAAAGCCGTCACTTTTAGTCCTTTAGAGAAAAAGAAAGATGGCGATAGTTTTAATCCTGTCAAATTAGTTTAGTTAAATTAAGTTGTGTGTCTGAATTGATACCAATATAACACTATAAACTATCATAAACCATACATAATAATGTAGCCCAATTCTTCTAGTTTATTTTGATATAGAACACTCTACGAAAATACTAATACAGACTAAGTAAGTACGCAATAAATCTCATCGATCATGGAGTAAGAAACGTATGGATACGGCCAAGTAAGTTAAACCACAGACTATGACAAATTTATTTCAATCTAAGACTAAAAATAAATTGGACATGACCTGTCAACTTATGAGAGACTATTGACAAAGGAATAAAGCCATAGAGAAAATATTTTATTTTTCGCGATTTTTTTATCACACCGCGCGGTTTTACGCAAAGGGAACTGGGTACCATAGTACCCAGGTCGATCGAGAAGATCGAGATTTTGGGGACTATAGTCCCCACGGACGTTCCAGTGGGTAGAAAGGGGCGAGCCAGTACTCGAAGATTGCAACAAATTACTAACTTCGCGATCAAGTTTAAGGGTTCTATATTCCTCATCAATTAATTGCAATTGTTCTGGGTGTAAGGCGTATGGGAAAGTTTCTATTATATTTCTTAAACTGCGAAATTCTTTATTCACGACAGTGTGTGGGACAAGAAATTTGAGCTCTAGGAAAATTTTATTTTCAAAAGGCAAACGTGGTTTCAATTTTGTGCTCAATTAAAAAAGATTGACATCTTCTGAAAAAATCAGTAATTTGTTCTTTCATGTTTATGTTTTCCTGAATTTGATTACTTCTTGGCCCACTTGGATCCCTAAGTACATGTCATTTAATGGCAAATAATTTACATTAGACTTTGGATCTAAAGAAAATATATCCCATCCATTGTGGCAGCACTATGCCCGATATCCGCATCAGACAGCGTGATGTGCGGGCGGAGCTACAGTCGATCGATATTCGAAAAGCAAGTGGACCAGACGGCATTCCTGCGATTGTACTTATGAAGTGTGCAGCAGAGCTTCGGTCCTGACGCGTCTGTACCGTCTGTCGTTCTCTGCTGGTTGTGTGCCAAAATCTTGGAAAGAGGCCAATGTCCAGCCGGTTCCCAAAAAGGGAGATCGTTCTGATCCGGCTAACTATCGCCCTATAGCCGTCACTTCCATTTTGTGTAAAATCATGGAGAGGATCCTTAACACCCAGCTGATCCGTTACCCTCGTTGCTTAATGACCGTCAGTATGGGTTTCGTCCTAAACGGTCAACAGGTGACCTTCTAGCGTTCCTTTTGCACAAATGGGGTGAATCTATCGATAAGCGCGGCGAGTCTGTGGCTATTAGTCTCGACATCGCCAAAGCTTTTGATAGAGTCTGGCACAAGGCTCTCCTTTCCAAGCTTCCGGCATACGGATTACCCGCTCAGTTCTGTACGTGGATCGCCAGCTTCCTCCACGAGCGTAGAATTCGCGTTGTCGTTGACGGCTGCGCTTCGCGATTCGTGGCAGTGAATGCTGGTGTTCCACAAGGCTCCGTTCTATCCCCAACATTGTTTCTTCTGCATATCAATGACATGCTTTCCTTGGGAAGAATACATTACTATGCAGACGACAGTACAGTGCATGGGGGATATCAGGGAAGCTTAGGGGCTGCTCGTGGTAATATTGATAGGGAGAGGCAGAATCTTATCATTGAGCTCAACAAGACGCTGGACCTCGTCTCCGAATGTAGTTCCAACAATCTTGTTGAGTTCAATGCTAAGAAAACACAGGTGTGCGCGTTCTCGGTGAAAAGGTCACCTTTCCTCCCCCTTCCTACTCTTCAGGGCACAACCCTTCACACACAGAGTAACATCACCTTGCTCGGAATGAACATTCGCTGCGATCTGAACCCCAGAGACTACATCGAATCCGTTATAGCTGCTGCCTCACGGAAACTCGGTGTCCTGAACAAGGTGCGTAGGTATTTTGCGCCGGACCAACTATGCCTGTTGTATAAAACTCAGGTTAGGTCTTGCGTGGAATATTGCTCGCACCTTTGGGACGGCTCCGCTCAGTACCTCTTCGATGCTCTGGACAGATTGCAGCGTCGCGCTATTCGAATAATTGGCGATGTAGACGCAACTTATATCATAATGACGCAATAGTCTATGTTGTTCAGTGTCAGTAAAATTTTGAAACTCAGCAAATTCTCTTTGACGCTTGCTGCTTTGTGAAAAATATCCATATACTTCTTTCACTATTTATTTTAAATGTGTTGGCAATATTTTGCAAGCATCTAACACTTAATGCTGCAGAGTGACAAACACATTTTATGAAAAAGCACTTTGGATTTACTTCTCTAATTTTTGCAACAATTCCAGAGTGTTGACCAAACATCACATTCGTAATATCAGCAGCAAATACCATCACGTCTTTTATGTCTAAGCCTAATTCGTATAACTTTGTTGACAAAACATTAAATAAATGATCTGCGGTCTCACCACTTAAATCAACTAAATCAAGGAATTTGGTTTGTACTGAACACTTGGTTTCAGAGAAGTATTTAATTACTATCGCCAATACTTTGACTGTGGTAACATCTGTACTTTCGTCAATTACAATTGAAAATACTGGTTTACCTGACAGAGATGTAGTACGAAGTATATCTTCCATCATAATATTTTTGAAATTCCGATGCTAAAACGTTATACGTTATAGCGGCTGCTTTTGTTCTCTTGCATAAAAATTCTTTAGCGATTTCTGAGTCGGGAAAACATTTCACTAAAATATCACTAAGATGGTCTATAGCTCTAAAAGGGATGTTGCGTTCAGCAAGAAATCTAGAAATACACGCAGCTCAGCATTCTTGACTTGGTCTTTCAGAGGTACCTTTTTGAAAAATGTATCAACCTGGAAACAATAAAAAAAATTGTTAGACAGTTTCGACTTCGATTATCCGTTAAGGGTTAAAACATCTCCGAACCGACCGAGCTAATTGTTAGAGGTTGGAATTTTGTCTATGTTTGTAATTTATGGTAGGTTAAAAATAAAGGTGTCGAATTTGAAAAATGAAAGGAATTTAATAATTCTTTTGAAGTGTAAGATAAAAATAATACGAGAATGAAGAATTGTTTTAGGCGTTGGTTTTTTTAAAATATATATAGAGATTAGAAATATTATGATGATAAATTAGTGAAGATGTTTTTGATATTGCGCAGTAGCTATGTGAGTTTGATAATGAGAAATATATAACGTTTTAGAGGAGTTTTGTGTTTCATATTTAGTGATTAAACGAACTTACCTGAAGTGAAGTTCTATCATAATTATACGAGTTGCTTCGTCCGAAGAGATTAGGTAATAATTGTAGTAACACGTATCATGTCGCCTTTCATCCACTAAGTTAAAAGTAGGTATTCACACTTTTTTTTTTGATGGTGGTACACAAACCTTCCTAGAGACACCAACCATATAGTCGCTCATTTAGTTGAAAGTCCCGCAAAACCTATATATTTCACTTTAAAGGGGGCATATTGGGAGGGAGGGACCTAATCTCTTCGGACGAAGCAACTCGTATAATTATGATAGAACTTCACTTCAGGTAAGTTCGTTTAATCACTAATTATACATTCGATGCTTCGTCCTTTGAGATTAGGTAATAATTGTAGATTTTGAAAGCAAGTGAAATATTAAAACCAAATAATAATTAAAATATATTATGATATTCATTCTGTAACCAAAAAAATCAAATCTATAAAGGAATCAAGGCAACAACAAATAATATCAATTATTTATTGGCATAATGTTAGCTATTAAGGATAGCCAATGCAAAACTATTAGATTCATCTGGTTGAATATTTCTATAGTAATAATTAGTAAACACATTGGCTGCCACTCCCCCCTACAGTCCTGCGTATTGCTGCCTATGCGCCGTTGAGATAGCTGCATGTCTGACGGAGTGGGCAGAAAATATTGAAATATAAATTCCGCTAGTTAATAAGGTGTCCTTAATCCACTTGCTGATTGTATTGGAAGATACTACCTAATGAGGTCTTTTGAAACTTATCAAAATGTCTTTTTTTTTTTTACTTTCCCCTCGGTTGATTGGTAAAGAATGTCTTGTTGCATTAAGTCCGCCCTTTATACTGTTTTTAAGTGCAATAAAGATTAAATAAATAAATAAATCTGTGGGCGGTCTTTGTAAAATGGAATACACAAATTTGGTTGATTTGATCCTGGACGTGATGTTTTAATCAAATCTTTAATTTTAATAATAATTACTTGATCTCTAATAATTATGTTATCTAATTTTATTTTTGCAATCGTCTGTACTCTGTGTGCTGTTACGAGTACAAGAAGTGTTGCAATCTTCTTTGACAATTGCTCTAAACTCAACGTGGTATTTAGATAAGCTTTTGACAGGTAATCTAAAACTAGAGAAGGATTCCAGGTAATGTAACATATTTAGGGGCTGGAGGACGAAGTCTGAAAAACCCTTAAACAGTCTTGTAATGCGGTCATTCGACCTTACTCTCGATCCCAAAATCATAGATAGAGCAGAGCGATGACTATTATTTTAATCATCCATATTGTAAACCCGAATAAAATATTTGTATAAGAAAATAAATAACCTGCGGAGAAAGTTGATGCTTCATACACGTCAACATTTTTTTTTCTTTTTTTTTTTGTACAATAATTTACCCAGCGATGTATTGCGAATAATATTCTTTGATGGAATTTTTTGACAGGGAAGCCATCATGATGTCTAAGGATGACGGTGGTACGCTCCTCTTCAGAAGTGCCTTTCGGATAAGTTCCCTGCTATCAATGTGAGCTTGGGCAGGCTGTTAGAAACAGACAACAAAACGTTATCTGAAGGGCTGTAATTGTACAGTCTTTGAACAAAGAAGCTCTTGGAATAAAGGAAACCAGGGTTGTGTAGGCCAGAAGGGAACAACGATACTATTCCCTCAGCTTGATCGGTTATTATTTTTCGTAAAACTTTTAGTATTACAGCAAAAGGCGGAAATGCATAAAATGAAAGATGTTTCCAATTCAAGGTAAAAGCGTTTACCGCCATAGCCCCTGAACACGTTAATCTGGATCCTTATTTATTACAAGAAACATACAAGTTGCATTTTTATTGACTCTAGAGGCAAAAAGATCAATGTCAGGCTTGCAAAACGCCTTTAGAATTTGATTAAATGCATGATTTTTTAGCTCCCATTCAGTATCAGGGTGAGATTTTCTTGACTCCACATCTGCTATTTAATTATATTATCTTTAGAGCTTATGTAACAAGCAAACACAAATGTACCTCTAGGTTCGCACCACTGCCACAGTTACCTGGTTATATCAGTAAGGTGTGGAAATCGAACTCCACCCATGCGGTTGATATACGAAATAGCAGTTGTGTTGTCAATGCGCAATAATATTAGACAATTTCTTCTTTTGCGAATATTTGAAAGCCTAGACAAGCGGCCAAAAGTTCTAAATAATTTATGTGTTTGGATTATTCCTCTATACTCCATTGTCTACTAGCGGTCTCCTCACCGCATGCTACCCCTCAACCTTTTTTGCTCGCATCCGAAAAAATTTCGATATTGTAATAGTCTTGTCTAATAGGATTAAATGTTTTATCAATGGAATTTTTCCACCAGGAAAAATCTGTTTGCAATTGTTGTAGCTATTGTTATTGCATAAAGCAAGGTATTTGCATCTCTCCATTTGTTTGGTATACAACCAACCATACTTACTGCTGGGCAGGATGAGGTGAGGAGTCCCAGCAGTCGAGCGAAACGTCGAATTTTACAATTTGTCTTATGTTGAAAATAAAGCAATTCCTTTTTAATAATATTTCTTTTATCCTATGTACTATAAACATATATGAAATTTTTTAGTGTCTATTATAAAACCAATAAATCTACAACTAGTGTTAGGAATCATACAGCTTTTTTTTTTTTTTTAATCGTCGCCCCACACTAGGATTTTCTCCTGGGTCGTGGGTGCAGTTACAAACATAGTATATCACATGCACATACGGATACGCCCAGTCCGGAACAAATTTCTGTAGGCCATACAAAATATCTGTCCCGTACGGGAATCGAACTCGCGACCCGTTGCGCAGTACGCGATCACTCGACCTCAGCGCTAACCATGTCGTTCAATGTTGATAATAAATCCAAAGGACTCTAAAATATTTTTAGTTTCAGCAATATTTGCTAGACATTTTTGGTAATCCCTAGCAATGACACAAATATAGTCTAAGAAAATGGTACACATATATATGGCCTAAGGATCGAAGTAAGTACATCACCGTCTTAAGCAACTTTGTTACTACAAATGGTGCGGTGTTAAGGCCAAAGGGAAGAACGTTAAATTTGTATAGTTTATCTTCGATATAAACCCAAAATATTTTTTATGAGCTGGGTGGATTGAAATTAAAAAATAGGCATCTTTTAAATCTATGGTGGCCATGACACTGTTTTTTGAAACTAATTTCATTGTAGTTCTGTAATCTGTTTTTACATATTGGTTGTTTAATAATAAAATAGCTGGACAAGAACTGTTTATTTCACTTGGTTGACAAGGTGAAATAGCTCCTGAATCAATCAATTCAGTAATGGCCACTCTATATTGTAAAGATTCAGAAGTTGACAAGGTCGGCAGTTTAGGTTCCCATAATTTATGAATAGGTCTGGAAAAAGGGATCTTATCCATCATAATATAACCGGGTCATCAGTTAAGAGTAGCCAATTATCGTAAAAATTACTTAAACGACCTGCTGAACATACCGAATCCAGCAACGTGGGCCTAGGTGCTGCTGCGAGCTAGGCGGCGGTCGCGGCAGCTGCTGTTGTCGCGGCGGGCGCGGTGCCTGCGGCGGGGCCAGCTCCGTCCTCCGCGGTGCTCCCACCTGCCTGGACCTCGGTAGCGGAGGCTTCTGGTTTAAATGACGATTTAAAGGTTGCTTTGGTTTTGTCGCTGCAAGCGTTTTCTTGGTTGATGAAGTAATCTTTATCTCAGCACCAGACTTCGATATCGCCTTTGCGGCTTTGAGATTGTCGGGTAATTTTCCCCCAAATAGAAAACTGTCAATTTCAGCATTGTACATTAGCTCCTTTATGTCATTTTTTAGTGCTGAGCAAATAAAAAAGCGTCTTGTTTTTTGACTCGGTATGTTGTGCATCGCACATTAAACGGCTGGCCTCGATTAACAATTTTTAGACTCACTGGTCTTTATGTTCTAAAGAAAATAATGTGGTCCGAGCGTCACCAATGCAAGATATAGCAACTGCCTGCTGTATTTGTTTATTTTCTAATGCTTTATCTTTCTTAACAAGCATTTCCGATAAGGCTGCCTTCATCTCGGGGTTCATCTTTGGTGTGTTTATTTTTGATTTTTGAGGGCACAGTTTTTTTTTTTTTTGGTAGGGTGTTTCACCCAAAAGACTTAAAATCTCTTCATCCAATTCAACACGAACTGGTTCACTGCTCACATGTGCAGGTAGTTCGGTAGAATCTAAAGGCTGTAAAGCTGTTGTTGCGCAGTTGCAGCCATAGAAGTGGATGGATCTGAATTGATCTCTTCTACAATCGAGACTGTCGACCTCTGATTGCACTTCACTTTCACCTGCAATACGTTTGTGTCGCATACAGGCAACTGTGTGTCCAAAAATACATATGACACAGAAGAATACACCTTTGTCAGATATCCATAACAGTTGCTTAATTTTTTAAATGCGGTTGTATATCAACGACCAATGTTTGTGAGAATAAACCCTTTAGTGCCGTATGAAACTTTAAAAGGCAACATTCCATTAAAATGTGCACATACTTTATTAGTCATGAAGTTAACATAACATATAAAATGTACACAGTACATAAAAAATATTGTGACGGTAACATCCCGCATAGATGTACACTACATACAAGATACCAGTGGTAATAATTTGTGACGGTAGGTAATATCCCATATAGATATACACATCACTAAAGATTATCTGTTATAGATAACAGGCAGATACTTTAATATTATCAGGTATAATATTTTTTGCCGGTAACATCCCCGTATAGATGTACACTACACAATATTAAAAACCAGTGGTGGTCTATCGTTATGAAATAATCCCATATAAATATAGGAACACATTACATCACATTAAGTGATACAAATGTTAACCACTTTTAATAAATAAGTATAATATTATTTAACAACTGCGTACCTTCGTTTCCTGATAGCGTCAGAAGTGCCACCGCCGGTGAGGCTGGGCACGACGAGCTACTATTGTTTGAAATTATTCGATTGCGCGTAGGGGAAGGTAGCCTAAAACGGGTAGGCCGCCTAAAACGGGTAAGTACTCTTACATTGCTGTATCAAGCGTTAGAGTTATTGTGTTCGTGTGCCTAGATTTCCCGAACGTCGACGAACTTCGATCAGTTTCGCTCGGATGCCGGAGTCGTGTAATAGCGTAGGTGTATGCAACGAAAGTTTTTTAGTGACTTTATTTAAAAAAATAAAGGTAAGTGTCTTACGATTAGTCAAAAATCTTTATACGAATCATGCTATTTGTGTTACCATCTTATTTAAGCACTATTTAACATTAAATTAAGGTAGAAAGTTTACCGGTATTACCTTACAATTTGAGGTTATTGTAATTTTGCATAAACATGTGCCCTTGGGCAAAACGAGTAGGGCAAAACGGGTACCTACTACCTACCCGTTATGATATAGAAAAGTGTTAAGTTCATCTTATTTTGATTTTTCTTTGTTAAAGATTCAAATTATTTAAAATGTTGTGGTTAAAGACTGAATTTGTTATAAGTAGGTTAATTAACATTTGTTACATTTGTTTATATTTTTCTTTATTTAGAAAAACATAAAGTAAGTTAGTTTTCAATGTAAAAACATTTCTGAACAAAGTTTCCTGCAAAAATATGTTTACAATTTCAGTTTTTTACTAATTATAATATATACATGTTATAGCCTGTCCAAATATGACTCTATCCTAAGCATACCTGTTTTGCCTGAAGGGGGTTACCCGTTTTAGGCACACATGTGGGCAAAACGGGGTTTTAAAAGGGTTTTGTATTTATGTTATTTAATATATATTTGATATATGGTGCCATCATATTATGTTTTATTTTGATGCTCGATAAATATTCTATCTCATAACGTAAAAAAAAAATATTCTTATAAAGGTAATTTATAGATTTTATTAACCATTTCCTTAACTTACCCATTTTAGGCCACCTTCCCCTACGCTTTTCGCGCTTTTTTAACATGATTTCTATCTTTCTTATTTTCTTGCGTAAGTAATCACTATCTTCCTCCTTATGACTTCGTTTCGGCATAGTAACGTTTTCTAAGAAATTAAGTAGGATACGTGGTGATTGGCGAAGCACTAAAACGCGAATGAGCGACTATATGGTTGGTGTCTCTAGGAAGGTTTGTGTACCACCATCAAAAAAAAAAGTGTGAATACCTACTTTTAACTTAGTCGATGAAAGGCGACATGATACGTGTTACTACAATTATTACCTAATCTCAAAGGACGAAGCAACGAATGTATAATTATGGATACCACATATTGGTAAGTTTCTCAAATTTCCCCAATAAGAGGTTATGGGCCCTCACATTTGAAGATAAAAATTGTAGAGATATAACAATTAAATGATATGGGAGAATCTAGGTTTTGAATATTAAGAATCTAATAACTTTCGAAGATGTCGGACGAAAATATTCCAAAATTAAATCATGACCAGGAGTACACAATTTGGAAGAAAAAAATTACACTATTGTTATGTGCTAAAGATCTTGCCTCAGTCCTAGAAAATGGCTCCGAGAAGGAGAAAGATTTTGAAAAGAAAGATTCAAAAGCTAAATATATAATAGTTAGTGCTTTAAATTCAAGATTATCAATCATGTGATTAACTGTGTAACAACCTTTGAAATGATAGCAAAATTAGACATGATATTTCTTGGAAGGAGGAGTTCTACAATTACCAATTCAAGAATGACGATATCATGCTTGACATTAGTAATCTAGAAGCAATAATTATAAAAATTAAATCTTTAGGATTTCAAATGTCAGATACTCAATTTTTATCCAAAAGTTTATGCAGTTTACCAGAAACCATGTCAAATTTAAGAACAGCTTGGGAGTCCACTAACAGAGAGGAAAAGACAGTAACAAATTTGATTTCGAGGATTTCTCTAGAAACAAAAATGAAACAAAAATCAAATGACATTCAGCAGAAACAAAATGACAATCAAACAAATGACAATCCAATGAAATCCAATGAAGATTGCAATGCATTTTTAGCAATAAAGAAATGCTACAGCTGTGGAAAAAATGGTCATATAGCAAGATTTTGCAAAATGTCAGAGAACAAAATTAATAAATTTATCACATGCTATAAATGTTTGCGAACATGCCATAGAAATATAGAGTGCAGAGAAACATTTAACTGTAGGAATTGCAGAACCAATACACATTATACAAAATTTTGTTTAAATAGAGGAAATAACAGTGTAAGTAAGATAAATTTCATTAATAATGAAGAAGAAATTGAATTTATTTTGGATTCAGGAGCAACTTGCCATATTATTAATTCTGCACAATTGTTTAGTAATATAGAGAATACTTCATATAAAATAATGACAGCAGATGGAAATATTCACATAGTAGATAAAGTTGGAACAATATTTTGTCCTTTAAGAAATATCACATTAAATAATGTGTATTTCGTACCAAAACTTAAGAAAAACCTGATTTCAATTCCAAGATTAACAGATAATAATTACAAAATTGTATTTTTCAGAAACAGATGTGAAATTATTGATGGAGTAACAGAGGAATGTATTCTATCTGGAACAAGACGCGTGGACGGACTCTTCTACATAAAACTGGCGGTAAACAGGTACACTATACAGGAAGCGAGGTCAGTCAATCTGAATTTTACTTTCAACATTAATACAAATTCTGAATTTTGGCATCGCGCTTTGGCTCATACACCAGTTTCTAAAACAAAAAGTTTAGTTAAAGGCATTATTTTAGGCATAAAAGAGGTGGATACCTGCGAGGTTTGCATACAATCCAAACTGTGTAGGAAACCTTTTCAAACTGAACGGTATCGCGCGAAAAAACCATTAGAAATAATTCATAGTGATATTTGTGGACCAATAGGATCAGATACATGGGATGGATATAAATAATTTATAACCTTCCTACATTATATACATTTTTTTTAAATTTATTTATTAAAAACAAAAGATGAAGCTTATGGTAAGATTGTGAATTATATAACCAATAACTTTGCAGAAAACTAGACATGTTTCCCGGATGGATGGGTCAAGTCGAACAAAAAGAAAAAGAAAGAAATAAAGACGAACTAAAAGCGCATTCTATTTATATGATATGAGAATAATTCGGGGATTTTCCCAAATATTCCGTATTTAGAGAAATCCCCGAATTATCGAAAGACAGCCCTTAAAGATTAAGTCAAGTGCAGAACAGAAATCATTTTATAATTATCCCAAAATAGTTTCTCAAATTTATATGTCTAAGATTTGATCAACTTTTTTTCTGACAAATACCAATTTTATTTGTCCAAAATCTTTTTAAAAATTCTCATAGTTGGCGAACAATGAAGATGGAGCGGGTGCTATTGTCGATAGATTGTTAATAAAAAATAAGAAACAAGAACAAAAAAGCTTTAGATCACTAAAATTTTTACGGGATTAAAACGCGTTTAGTACCTTATTTTGGTCGTGGTCACGGGCTGACTGTAGCAGCGATGTTACGCTGCATGCAAACAACGCGAAAGTTTAAAAGTAGCTTTAGATCATCTTGCTACAGTCAAAATCATAAATGCCCCTATTATAATTAAAATTAAGGCCAATGACCAGCACTGGGCCTCATTCGGCTGCATGTCAGCTTTTTATTTTAATTATCATCATTATCATGATGATGATGACGATGTTATTAAAATGTCACAGTCTTTGAGCAAATATTAAAGTTTCTTTAATATAACATATATTTGACAAAGATATTTGACAAATGAAATGCCATCTAAATCGTAATAGATGTTTCGATACTAATTGTTTCTGTACTACGAGTACGGTAGATGTCTGTCATGATAGTCATAAATGTCTGTTCTGTAACTTATTGATCTTTGATTCTGAATGAAGTATTTTATGCGGTTAATTCCCTGGACATCAATGTGAACGGCGCGAAATGCGGGGAACATCCGCGCTACGGTTATGACGGTGTTGCCATAACATTTTATCTAAAATATACCGAAAAATACTTACTTTCCCAATAAACCTACAAAAGTACTGATGTTTGGAAAAGTTCATAAAATATACCAAAAAAGTATTAAAATACTAAATCTGATCACACAATAATAGTAGTGTTCACAGACTACTTATAGATACTAAGACGTATGTAGTGTTCGTCCCATTCGTCCCTTTTTGAAACAGGCGAAGACAGAATCCATACAGCCAATTCTTAAGTTAAGTTTTCTTGATTATATTTTTAAAGGCAAAGCCTAATCTTGTATAGGTTTATACGTATTTTCAAGGCACGAAGCCATGTCTTGAGTAATCTTTGTCAGTTTCAATTGGTTTCAATCTTGTGAATGTTTAAATTGTCATTTTGTAGTTTAAGTTAATATTATTGTCATAGTCCGAGATTTAAATCTCTCCAGTGGAGCAGATGAAGTCATGTATGCGAATGAAATTTTCTGGGCGAGCTAGGATGTCCTGTAATGCACTAGGAATCGCTCTATTAGTAACAGTCGCTGAATGTTGAAGGCTGGGCTGGGCATGTATAGAAAAATGTCAATTTGAGACAAGTACATACAAATATGTAGACAAGCAAGCACAGACTAATAGTGTATTATTTTCCTGCTCTTTTTTAAATGGTTTGTAGGAGGTTCTTGTAGAGTAAAACTCGTTTTCAATGTCGAAGGTGGAATGATTTATTTGACAACCCAAGCCTAAATTTATATGAAAAATCTTAGTCCCCGTGGAGACCCGGGCCCCTAATCAGGCGGTCTCCACGGACGCCCGCGACTCGCAGCCGCGCCTTTAGGTTTTGCCGCGCTCGGCACCTACGGCTTTTGTTTTTGTTTTTGAAACCAAATTTTTAGGATTTCTGTACTAGGTAGCCTCTGGGTGTAGTTGTCCGGTTGTTTTTTAACTCGCTCAAAGGCGTTGAACGCGTTACAGCAACCAAATCTTTTATCTCCCTCTTTCACATTAATTTTTATATCTCTCTCTTTCTATCAGATGACATTTTAGATTATGGCCGCCAATATCATCCAATCACGTAAGAGTATTTCAGTAATAAACGTCAGAGCGTTTTACAACCATCAAATTCGACGGTTGTTCGGTTGTAACTCGCGCCGACGCTCTAAGGTCTTGAACGGGCCGGTTCTTTCACCCGGTTGTCACGCTCGAAGGCATTGAACGGGGTTAGAGCGAAAAGTTGTACTTCGCGCGAAGGCTCTGAACGCGCTCCTGTAAACGTTGTTTGTGACGCAATCAATGACGTCATCACATCCAACGTGAACGCTGAGGTGCGATCAGAGCCTTTGGGTGTAGTTGTCCGGTTGTTTTTTAACTCGCCCAGAGGCGTTGAACGCATTCCCAGGTAACAAATCTACGTTATAATGACGTCCCAATACAGTCAGTCAAGGACACAACGGACGTCAGAAAATGACGTCGGAGGGTCCTGAAAATTACCTTAATTTGTCACAGCCTACGGGACGTCATCTCAGGACGTCCTTACAAAGTCAAGCAATGACGTGACATAAATGAAAGGGCGTGACTTGTAAAAAAAATACAGTACACCAGGAAAAATAATATAAATAACCATGGCGGATGGCGGTCATTTATAATACACAAAATGAAAGTATATTAAATAAATTAATAGTGTAGCGGCGAGTGGGGCGAGAACGAAAAGCGCACTCGAGTTAAGATCCTTCGAGCCTTATATATCTCAAAGTTGCACACAACGCCATCGCGCTCTAACTTGCACCAGCGCCATCTCTGTTGTTACGTACGAACTAATAGTATTATGTAATTATACACATTACACATCTTATATTTTAATGCCCTAAAAAGTGTAAAATAAACTTTAATTTATAACATGACATATTTTTTATGAAAATATAAACGTTCGTAGTGCTTGTTTTATTTTATATCCACGACCAATGGATAGTGGTCAAGTAGTGGTACTATAATGGTAGTCTGTACGAAGTCTAATAATGACGTATAAACTGCTATCCTAGAATCGACGTACTGTTGACGTTATTTAGACTTCTAAATATGACGTACTATTATTTACCCTAAATTGACTTCTAAAATGACGTCTATTATTAGTCATTGACGTCAGTCAGTTTGCTACCTGGGTTGCAGCAACCAAATCTTTCATCTCCCTCTCTCACAAGAATTTTTATTTCTCTCTCTTTTTATCAGATGACATTTTAGATCATGGCCCCCAATATCATCCAATCACGTAAGAGTATTTCAGTAATAAACGTCAGAGCGTTTTACAACCATCATATTCGACGGTTGTTCGGTTGTAACTCGCTCCGACACTCTCAAGGTCTTGAACGGGCCTGTTGTTACTTGTTTCACCCGCGCGAGACGCTCGAAGGCATTGAACGGGGTTAGAGCGAAAAGTTGTACTTCGCGCGAAGGCTCTGAACGCGCCTCTGGATGGTCACAATGATCACGAAACGGAACACGGCCGGTAAAGCAATAGCATAAGAATAACTAATAATACGAGTATAGAAGCGAATCTCCTTTGTGGGTGCGCCAAATGCCGCTATTTGCATACCTACAGCGCCCTTCCCCCTGTAATGCCCCGCAGTAGTCTGCGGACGCCGCTAGGGTCACCACATGGACGTATTACCACTACAATATTTTTTATATAGGTAAAATATGGAGGATATTTTACATTAAATGAGAAACTGAGCATACACCAAGTCTTATTGATTTTGTACTTCAAGTGTAGCGAGCGAGCGACTATCTTTAGCAATAGTACGCACATTAGTTTTTTTGATTCCGTAGTTATAAGAACCTGCCTATTTTTGATTAATTGAGCTTAATCCCTACACTTCGAGAACAAAATCATTAAAATGTTTCGAATTTCGATGTACAAAAATGGTTTATAATTTAGGTATCGTACCTACTTACGTTTATAGTCCAAGAGCTGAAGTTATGAATGTACTAATGGATAAAACCTAAGCTCACTTTTTACTATCAGACCAACATTTTCACTTGAAAAAAAATCTGTTGTTTCATAATTTTAATCAAGTATTGATTGTATTTAAATTTTATATGGAACAGTGACAAAGGTCGGAAAAATATATATAGCAGTACCAAAGTTTCTCATAATTCAAATATTTCCCGACTTGACAAAAAAAAACCATACTTACAGAGTTTCAAAATTGCACTACAATGACAGCTTTAGAAACTCGATACATTATATTGTAGCTTTGACATGTAATGAATATTACGAATAAAACTGTATCTGTATGGGTAGGTATAATAAAAATAATTTTAAAGTATTCAATCATTTTCATTTAAAAGGTTTCAATTCAACAGAAATATTTACAAATGTCTGATATTTATAAAAGATGGCGTTTTTGTAGATGATTTGAAGTTTCGGTTATTAAACTTCAGCGCGTAGTAAATACGCATTCTTATAAAAAGCTTAATCAGGTAATCAATAGGAAAACATTCACAAGGTACCTGAAACACACGGTGCGCGCCTTGACTGGCGATTCCGTTCAACGGAAATCAAACGGTAGGTAAATAACGTGGCCTTGAGCGCTCGACGGCCGGGAGTTTCGCTTCTATACTCGTATTATTAGTTATTCTTATGGCAATAGGTCAAATTACGTCATACCACACCCCGGACACTCCATACAACGTTCGCAAATCAATTACCCTCAATTACCTATTACTACTACATAAGCAAATGACGTTTGTACACGCGCAAATGTGTGCGTGGAATCTAGTAGGGCTGAGTGCGTGGTTATCAATCGAAATGACGCGAGAAGTGCAGCAACTGCCTTCTCTTTTACCCGCATAGCGCTATCTCTGTTATCGGCCGGCGCTCGCGTCTACTCAATGAACGTGACGTGAAGTGTCGCCATGCCCGAGGGATCGCGGGCGCCCTTGTTTATGTGTCAGTGATGTCTACAACGAAGTGCCGGGTGGGGTGAGGTATTTGAAATGAGTGCGAGGAGGTGAGTGGCCGTTCTGTACGTAGTACTATTATCTATTCTGTGGTCATACATAAATCGTAAACACATGGAATTACTACTCAAACAGGAATGAGCTCTTCAAAATATTGTTGTTCGAATTTAGACTTTATTTCTATGCGAATAGACTAAACACTTAAAAGTGCAAAGTGTGCCGAGAGAGATAGCAATAACCTTTTATCCCTTTCCCACAGTGTTGCTACTGGTGTATATTTTATAATTTAGTAGTTATGAAACAACTATTGGTAGATGAAGATTTTTTATTATTGTTTATTTTAATTACTTTTAACGCCCAAAATACCTAAATTGTTTTTTTTGTTATAATTATAACATAAAATAAATTAAATTATCGTGTTAGCCTACTATTAATAATTATAACACTATGATTTTACGTCCAGGAAATATTCTAGTGGTAGTATTCAAAAAATGTTATATTGCAACAACGATTCTTTTTCAATGTCAGTAATTTTCGTTGTCATTGTAGTAGGGTGACCACACGGTATGTACCTAACAAATATTATCGCAATTTCTAACATTTTTTAATAAAAGTAATTTATATTAGTTATTTATTGTTTAGCTTACACGATGCGACGTTAAGTTATTAGAAAAAAGAATTGGCATTAACATTCTGTTCAAGATATTGGCGAAACCTCAAAAGTTTTAAATATTGTTGAAACAATTCGACTCACACTGATGTGTTTTTAATTCTTTTCTTCTTAAAATATTACTCATTCTTTTACTAGGTATGTATTTAAATATCAGAGAGAGATTTTAGTGTTGACTCATTTTTGACAAGTTGACATATTTGATTATCTGTTATGTGGCGGTGGGTTCAACATAATATACCGATTGGAAAGACCCATCTATTGAAAGACAATCATTAACATTCATGATTATTTAAATAATTATTATATTAATAAAACCTGTCTTGTATTATAAGGCAGATATAAAATTCTTTTGAGCAACCAATTTTGAAATAATAGAATAGAATATAATATTTCTTTGTTGTACAACACCAACCAGCTTAAAGTCAACGTATAAAACAAAGGGCGACCTTGTCGCTAAAAGCGATCTCTTCCTTAACAATCGTGATTATTTAGCATATTATGATTTTCAAAAGCATCTTTCAGGTTGAATGTTATTGTTTTTAAAAAAGAATCCCTATTTTGTAGAATTTGTGGCCACAAATTTACGAAGGAGACAAACGGTACAGTTGTTTATCTCTCGCTCGGCACACTTTTTTAAGCAAGAGCTCATTCCTGTTTGAGTAATAATTCCATGCGTAACACAGAACACATATACCCAAGATGCGGTGTGCGTATGGATTGGTTCGGATACTGCTGAAACTCGAGAAGATACAATACAAAATGTGTGGCTCCTCAGTCCATACACGTACAAAACTTGTCAACGTGAATTTCCAAGAAACTAATTGAGCAATTTTATTTTGGAGTGCATGATCATTTAGTAGTAATTTTGCTAGAATTTGTAGTATACAAATAATGTTGGAGGACTTAGTGAAATTAAAAATATTAAGCAATATAGGTGGCTCCTCAATCCAGACGTTTTGCATATAAATGATTGACTGTATCTTCGCGAAATCACAATGGAATCAAAAGCTTGGGGCGCCAACATTTAGTAGAAATTTCTACTAAATAACTACATACAATTTATTAGTGTACATATTAAGGATCTGAAGAAAAACACACTTTCCGATATTCCATAGGAAATTGCTGTTAAGGGTGACCATAATATTAATGAAATCAGGATAACTGTTTCATGTTTATTTCTTTTAACATCAGTCATATAAAAATAACATTGATTTCGCTATAATTAATTAGTGACATTATAGCACTTTTCTTAATATTCTGAAATGAAAGTATTCAACATTGAGCTCATCAAAAACTCAGAAGAATTTTATTTATCATTGTTATGACAGCGCTGACATCTGTTGTAGTTTTATTTGCAACTTTCTCATTCTTTGTGAGCAAAGGTTCACCGCCATACAGCCTACCCTTTGCTCCGAGTTGATATAATCATGTAAACATTTTAGGTGAACTAAAATAGATTGTATCCGGTTTTTATGTATAGAATAGAACAGAATATTCACTTAGTTAATAATAATTTTATGCCTTCCCTTTGCTCCGAGTCGATATAATCATGTAAATATTTTAGGTGAACTAAAGTAGATTGTATCCGGTTTTTATGTATAGAATAGAACAGAATATTTACTTAGTTAATAATAATTTTATTCTTAAATGAACAAAACCTTCAATTTGGTTTCATTCTGTGAACAATCTTGTTGGCTAATGTTGAGTCCGTGGATAGGGTGTTATTGTCTTGATCATCTGTGGAATTAGTGCCGCGGTATAGATTTACAAGAAATAGCGTCTTATCGAGTAGGCGGTTATCAAAAGTGCATTCATGTGCTTTAAAAACTTCTCATTAAATTATTTATTTTATTTTCCTTTTCTCGTCAAGGTGGCAAATCGGCCCAGAGGCTCTAGACAAATGCCACACGCTAACTTTTCCGCAGTCGTTCCACAGAAAAAATGTATGGAAATGACATTAGCTTACGACAACCTCACGCTATTTTTTCCGCAGCTAATGTCATCTTCATACATTTTTTCTGAGGAACGACTGCGGAAAAGTTAGCGTGTGGCATTTGTCTAGGGGGTCTGATACTTAATTAATTCCAGCTACATATACTATGCTTGGAGTATTTTACTACTTTAATATTTTAATTACTATTAAATTACTATTTTGATACTTATCATCACAGCTCATATACGTCCCCACCGAGGGACACGAGCCATCCTTAGCTAGTTAGGGCGATTAGGCCTTAGTCAAACCTCGCCCGCCCAGTGCGGATTGGTTAACTTCACAAAACCTTTGAACTACTTCGCAGGTGGTTGCAGGTGTCCTCACGATGTTTTCCTTCACCGTAGGAGCGTCAGATAAATGTACATATGAAATTCATGAAATGAAAAACACATTTGCACATGGCAGGATCGATCGCAGGTCTCCCGATTCGCCTCGGAGCACAGTCCAGTGCCAAGGCCAAATGTATCAGAAGTATCAGAGCGTCGATGGCCCTGAGCCACCGACGCTCTGATACTTTGATACTTCTTAAAATATAAAACCTATGGAGAACATGGTAAGTCGTAATTTTTATCGCAATTGTACTGTGTCGTAGGTCCGCTATTACGTGACCACGTTCTAACAATTGTTATGTTGTGTTAGAGTTTTTCTCCTTTGTTTCATTTGCCACATTATAACCGCTGCTTGGGAGGTTTCGGACACCTATTTATGACGTTTCCTTTGGATTTGGACGGCGTATTATGAAATGTCTACAGCTTTCACACTAAGTACTGATATAAATAAACATTTTCGTTTAATAAATAAAATGCGTTTTATTTTATAGTCATTGACATGTATGCCAGTGAACAACGTTTCGCCATAATAATTAAAAAACACCTTTATTACATAGGGTTCTAAAAAATTGTTTACGACCTATTCTCAGGCTTTACCGAATATACACAAAGAAAATCATAAAAATCGGTCAAGCCGCTTCGGAGGAGATATTAAAGGAAAGAAGATAAGCATAGTATGCTGGTCTGTGGTGGGCACCCACCTATGTCAGTGTAAGTGAGACTCCAACTGTGAAGATTGCTATTGCAGTCATCGCTATATGTGCAGTGTATGGTAAAAAAGAGCTTTCATTATAGAAATAGGATATACATATAAAAGTGAACTGAAATGAAAAGAAATTAACAAAAATATGAACGACGACTCGGTAACGCAGACTGGCTGATCCTTTCACCACGGCTCGATGGCAAGTAAAAACTTGCCTTCCTGCCCATCCCAAGCGTATCCCAATACCTGCACATGCGAAAACCTTCAAAGATAACAGACAACATAATATCCGTGGCGGAGTACTGTATCTGAATCGACATGGAAGAATTGAAATGAAATGAAATAAAAAATCGCCTTTTCCATTTAACCCTATATAATGTATAATGGGCAATCTTAAACTGTTTTCATCAAATCGCCGTAAACGAACGGAGTGAGATTTGTGGAGCTAGAGCGCAGCGAAGCGTAGCTCAAATCTCACTCCGTTCGTTTTCGGTGTTTTGATGAAAACTGTTTTAGAATGCCCAATATACACATGTGCGTGTGGTGTGAGAGCTCTTTTTTTTAAAGTTATAATATTTTTACGAAATCAAGGAAGAATTTAGGAAATAATTGTGAAAACAACATGGTGAAGATAAAAAAAATGTGAAATCAATAGGGAGAAAGTTCTGGTCGATTAACTGGAACACTCACTCTGCCAACCAGAGAAAATACGTAACTCCGGTCTCAAAATATATTAGATATAAATGTTCAACATTTTTATGTGGAATAATTGTGTTGAATTTGTGAAACCTATTCACAAATATTCAAAAGATTTTAACGGTTTATTAGGATTTGGCAAAGGTTTATTTGGAACACTCAATTCTCTTATGGTGCAGACGGAGTGTTCCAAAACTTACTAACTTTGGCTAAATAAATCGTTAATATTCTTACTCTGTTTTACGAGTATAACGCAGAGTCAATTTGTGAAACAAAAACCTTGACGTAAAACATAATAGTTAGAGATAAAATTAAAAATATACTTTCTTTACAACATCCCGTGCGAGAGCTCCGTATTTTAGATATTATTTACATAACCCGAACTTAAATACAAACGGAGGCCACATCAGAAATTGTGAAAATGTTGTCACTAAAATTTTGACTCATTTTTTATTTCAGAGCTTGTTTAATTTTAACAATAATCAACTTTATTACATTTCTAAGCGAGAAATGCATAGGGTGACCATTTTTTTGTCGGACACATTTTTTAAATGCTTGGAAAAAAAGGTAGAGGAGGCGTTACGCCAAGAAGCTTCAGAAAGTTCAAAGGACAGGGACAGTTTCAGTGACGGAGGCAGCAATGAGAAACAATGATAATGATGAGGAAGACTTTTTTAATTCTGTTACTCAGTGTAAAAAAACCTAAGAGCCTCAAATCATTAAAGGCTAAAGCTCAATCTCTCGTCAAAATGTGGCTAGACACGAAATCCAAAGACTCCTTTAATGATGCGGCATTCCTCGAGGAACAGATATTTATAAATCTGTTTACTTATATTAAATATAATACTGCTATACCCTCGAGCGCTGCAGTTGAACGTCTTTTTTCCACCGGCAAAGATATTTTAACACCGAAACGAGCCTCACTCTCAGACGAGAACTTCAACATACTAATGTTCATGAAGGGGAATATCCACATTGTGCCAGATGATTAAATTACACACTTTTATTTTTTATATATTTACACACTGTCTTTTTTTGAACCTAACTTATTAACTTCCAGAACCCAAAACAACAGTTTTTGTAAGCAGATCACAACCACAACGATATAAAAAATGCAATTTTTATCACGTGTTAACGGATTAACGACTAACGTTAACTTGCGTTAAATCTTCCGAAATGTAACGTTTTAACGTTTAACGAGGTTAATTTTTTTAGTAACGGATTAACGATTAAAGAAGTTATCTATTTGATTAACGGTGCCCAGCTATGCTAACTATTTACTGTTTACACTCATAGCTTTCCTGTAGATATTTCCATAGATTTCTATAGATTCCTGTCAAACGCAACATTTGATTGAGCGTTGCAATTATTTATTTGTATTGTGTTGTTATATAATCGTGTGTTCCCGCTTACTGGTTATAAGTAAGAACGTAAGTACCTATCTTCATCAGTACGATTTATTTATTTTATAATAGTAAAGGTTCAGTATTTCGTTTTCGTATGTGTTAAGAGAAGAGTGAAATTATTAAGCATTTAATTAAGGCTCCAAAAAATAGTAAAACCTTGAAGGAAAGTATATTGAGCTATGACTTCTTGTGTTTCTTTATAGCCTTTTTCTTTCAAAATTTTAAAATGGATTTTTACCCACTGACAGCGTGGCACGGCACGGCTTCCGTATTCCGCGGCATCTTATCAATTCAAATTCAATATCTTTTATTCAAATACGATTGTAACAATCACTTTTGCACGTCAAAGCTGCTACGCCATTGGTTCACAAGTCTTGTAGCCCGCATAATAATATATTAATTACTAGCTTCTGCCCGCGACTTCGTCTGCGAATTGGGTCTAAAGCTTCGCTCGTTACCAATTTTTAATCTTCCTACGGGAACTATTTGAGAGCTCATTAAGGAATATAAAGTACATGTCCTTTTCCATAGCATAGGTGACATGCATACCAAAGGGGAATGCCCATTTTTCATAGTAACCGCGGCCCGAAGTGCCCACCTTTAAATTAGTATGTAAATAATAGAATATAATCGTATTATTAAGTAGGATAAATACTGATTCATAAAAAAGTTGCACTTTTTAAATAAAACAAGAATTTCATATGTAGATATTTATTGATATTTCTCATCAATTCTAGCCATCAAGCTCATCGATAAAGCTAGCTGAGCTGATTGTAAAATCCCAATTGAATAAAGAATATTGAATTTGAATCTGTTTTCCCGGATCAGTATAATCTGAACATATGTAAATAAAAAAGCATCTTTTAGGCGAGCATGTACCACCTTAGGCATAAATAATATAAAAAAATTAAAAAGTACAAACAACAATATTTTATTTGATGTATGCATGGTCACCCTAAACAAATTTCTCACATAGAAATGTAATAATGTTGATTATTGTTTAAATTAAACAATCTCAGAAATAAAAAACGTGTCAAAACTTTAGTGACATCATTTTCACAATTTCTGATTTTGCCTCCGTTTGTATTTAAGTTCAGGTTATGTAAATAAAATCTAAAATACGGAGCTCTCGCACGGGATGTTGAAAAGAAAGTTTTTTTTTTCATTTATTCTCTAACTATTATGTTTTACGTTAAGGTTTTTGTTTCACAAATTGACTCTGCGTTATACTCGTAAAACAATGTGCGTGTGGTGTGAGAGCTCTTTTTTTAAAAGTTATAATATTTTTACGAAATCAAGGAAGAATTTAGGAAATAATTGTGAAAACAACATGGTGAAGATAAAAAAATTGTGAAATCAATAGGGAGAAAGTTCTGGTCGATTAACTGGAACACTCACTCTGCCAACCAGAGAAAATACGTAACTCCGGTCTCAAAATATATTAGATATAAATGTTCAACATTTTTATGTGGAATAATTGTGTTGAATTTGTGAAACCTATTCACAAATATTCAAAAGATTTTAACGGTTTATAAGGATTTGGCAAAGGTTTATTTGGAACACTCAGTTCTCTTATGGTGCAGATGGAGTGTTCCTAAACTTATCAACTTTGGCTAAATAAATCGTTAATATTCTTACTCTGTTTTACGAGTATAACGCAGAGTCAATTTGTGAAACAAAAACCTTAACGTAAAACATAATAGTTAGAGAATAAATGAAAAAAAAACTTTCTTTTCGACATCCCGTGCGAGAGCTCCGTATTTTAGATTTTATTTACATAACCTGAACTTAAATACAAACGGAGGCCACATCAGAAATTGTGAAAATGTTGTCACTAAAGTTTTGACACGTTTGTTATTTCTGAGATTGTTTAATTTAAACAATAATCAACATTATTACATTTCTATGTGAGAAATTTGTTTAGGGTGACCATGCATACATCAAATAAAATATTGTTGTTTGTACTTTTTATTTTTTTTCTATTATTTATGCCTAAGGTGGTACATGCTCGCCTAAAAGATGCTTTTTTATTTACATATGTTCAGATTATACTGATCCGGGAAAACAGATTCAAATTCAATATTCTTTATTCAATTGGGATTTTACAATCACTTTTGAACGTCAAAGAAGCTACGCCATTGGTTCACAAGTTGGTTCACCTCGTTAAACGTTAAAACGTTACATTTCGGAAGATTTAACGCAAGTTAACGTTAGTCGTTAATCCGTTAACACGTGATAAAAATTGCATTTTTTATATCGTTGTGGTTGTGATCTGCTTACAAAAACTGTTGTTTTGGGTTCTGGAAGTTAATAAGTTAGGTTCAAAAAAAGACAGTGTGTAAATATATAAAAAATAAAAGTATGTAATTTAATCATCTGGCACAATGTGGATATTCCCCTTCATGAACATTAGTATGTTGAAGTTCTCGTCTGAGAGTGAGGCTCGTTTCGGTGTTAAAATATCTTTGCCGGTGGAAAAAAGACGTTCAACTGCAGCGCTCGAGGGTATAGCAGTATTATATTTAATATATATTATATAAGTAAACAGATTTATAAATATCTGTTCCTCGAGGAATGCCGCATCATTAAAAGAGTCTTTGGATTTCGTGTCTAGCCACATTTTGACGAAAGATTGAGCTTTAGCCTTTAATGATTTGAGGCTCTTAGGTTTTTTTTACACTGAGTAACAGAATTAAAAAAGTCTTCCTCATCATTGTCATTATTTCTCATTGCTGCCTCCGTCACTGAAACTGTCCCTGTCCTTTGAACTTTCTGAAGCTTCTTGGCGTAACGCCTCCTCTACCTTTTTTTCCAAGCATTTAAAAAAATGTGTCCGACAAAAAAATGGTCACCCTATGCATTCCTCGCTTATAAATGTAATAAAGTTGATTATTGTTAAAATTAAACAAGCTCTGAAATAAAAAATGAGTAAAATTTTTGTGACAACATTTTCACAATTTCTGATGTGGCCTCCGTTTGTATTTAAGTTCGGGTTATGTAAATAATATCTAAAATACGGAGCTCTCGCACGGGATGTTGTAAAGAAAGTATATTTTTAATTTTATCTCTAACTATTATGTTTTACGTCAAGGTTTTTGTTTCACAAATTGACTCTGCGTTATACTCGTAAAACAGAGTAAGAATATTAACGATTTATTTAGCCAAAGTTAGTAAGTTTTGGAACACTCCGTCTGCACCATAAGAGAATTGAGTGTTCCAAATAAACCTTTGCCAAATCCTAATAAACCGTTAAAATCTTTTGAATATTTGTGAATAGGTTTCACAAATTCAACACAATTATTCCACATAAAAATGTTGAACATTTATATCTAATATATTTTGAGACCGGAGTTACGTATTTTCTCTGGTTGGCAGAGTGAGTGTTCCAGTTAATCGACCAGAACTTTCTCCCTATTGATTTCACAATTTTTTTATCTTCACCATGTTGTTTTCACAATTATTTCCTAAATTCTTCCTTGATTTCGTAAAAATATTATAACTTTTAAAAAAAGAGCTCTCACACCACACGCACATGTAAAACAAAGTAAGAATATTAACGATTTATTTAGCCAAAGTTGATAAGTTTAGGAACACTCCGTCTGCACCATAAGAGAACTGAGTGTTCCAAATAAACCTTTGCCAAATCCTTATAAACCGTTAAAATCTTTTGAATATTTGTGAATAAGTTTCACAAATTCAACACAATTATTCCACATAAAAATGTTGAACATTTATATCTAATATATTTTGAGACCGGAGTTACGTATTTTCTCTGGTTGGCAGAGTGAGTGTTCCAGTTAATCGACCAGAACTTTCTCCCTATTGATTTCACAATTTTTTTATATTCACCATGTTGTTTTCACAATTATTTCCTAAATTCTTCCTTGATTTCGTAAAAATATTATAACTTTTAAAAAAAGAGCTCTCACACCACACGCACATAATATACACCTACTATTAGTACCTGTTACGCAAAAGCTATACCTAAAGTTTGCCTGAGTAGGTAGTTGGTTCTTAACCTATGAAATAATGTTTTACTTGTGTTTCTTATTTTTTTTTCAAAATAAGTAATACTTAACGCGTGAAGTATCTCCCTCTTCAACATTATGGTACACAATAGGTATAACAACGTCGGTAAACCAAAATGTCGAATGTTTTGCCAAAAATACGGCTATTATGCTATGTGGATAGATATAACATAATAGCATGTATTAATACACATTATAACTCCTCAGTTGCTGTGGAGTCCAGATAAAGCTCGCTCCCACCTTCGGTTTTATCATTACTTACCATCAGGTGAGATGAAGGCCGAGAACTTGCCTGCTGTATGTAAACAAAAATAAAAAAAATTTTTTTTTGTTTGTCCTAGATTTTAGTCTCGTTATGGTCACCCTTAACAGCAATTTCCTATGGAATATCGGAAAGTGTGTTTTTCTTCAGATCCTTAATATGTACACTGATAAATTGTATGTAGTTATTTAGTAGAAATTTCTACTAAATGTTGGCGCCCCAAGCTTTTGATTCCATTGTGATTTCGCGAAGATACAGTCAATCATTTATATGCAAAACGTCTGGATTGAGGAGCCACATATATTGCTTTATATTTTTAATTTCACTAAGTCCTCCAACATTATTTCTATACTACAAATTCTAGCAAAATTACTACTAAATGATCATGCACTCCAAAATAAAATTGCTCAATTAGTTTCGTGGAAATTCACGTTGACAAGTTTTGTACGTGTATGGACTGAGGAGCCACACATTTTGTATTGTATCTTCTCGAGTTTCAGCAGTATCCGAACCAAATTTTTTGTAGGTTCCAGACAAAATTACTACTAAATGATACTAAATTTTCAAAAATGTACATATAATAGTTTCCGAGTTCTAGGTGGCTCCTCAATCCAGATGTTTGAATTGCGGAGCCATCTTTAAATTGATGTAACTCTTGATGTGTGTTGCTACAAATTCCAGGATTTCGCCTACAAAATTATCTAATTTGCTACTAAATCTGGGCGTGATTTCGATTGATTTCGTGATGTGGCTCCTCAATCCATACGCACACAAGATGCGTAAACACATCGATTAAAAAAGCGCGGGAAACGTCAAGTTAGGCGGGTGTACTTTTAGATTTTCTTTTGATTTTTATTTTATTTCAATATATAGAATAGGATCAGTTAAGTTTAATAGTATATATTTTTGTAGTATATTTGTAAATATATATTTAAGTGATATTTTCCTGTAATTAGGTATGTTTTTTCATAGTTTTTCACATAGATGAATGAGCCGGCGGACCCTGGGGGCACAGCCCACCGGGCGTCCGATTTTGTAACTATTTATAATGACACTGTACCTCATGTTTCTAACCTAGTCACAATTGACAACAATTGTTCGGAAACTGACGGTTCTTTAAGGGACACGGACTGTTCTGAATCTCAGTCGAGACTTCAAAAACGAAAGCGAACATTTGCAAAAAAATATGCAAACATTGCAACAAAAAGAAAAGGAGGAACACCAAGTCGAGCATATCCGGAACTATAGATGAGATAGATTGTCACTGTGACATTAGTAATGCTACTCTAAGTTCAGAGTTGCGTTCCGAGGGTCAGAGTAATGCAACCGAGAGTGATTTTCACACTCGCTCCGAGGTTCAGAACGGGTCGGTTGCTATCTTTTTTTTTAGTTTGTATCTTGCCGATCAAGATCAAGCAAAGGGCAAAATATTACTAATCCTTACTATGAAATTAACAGTCATTGGTGGCAATTCTGTTGGCACTAATTCGATTAAACCAAACTAAATTTAGTTTTAGTGCTGTCAAATTGTGTCCTCAGTTTAAATTTTCGAACAAAAAACACGATTTGACAGCACTAAATCTAAAAGTTTAGTCTATTCCAATTAATGCCAACAGAATTGACACCAATATCCATTTTTCTGCTTAAAAATAATTACAACACATAAAAATCACTATATTTCCCTTGTACACTTAAAAGAGTGCAAAGTAGTGTTTTTTAATAAAATAATAAATAATTTGCATATTTTTGACATCGACTTTGACATAAAATCTGTCAGAGTGTTTTTCACCCTACGCTCGAGTTGGTTGTTTGGTTGCATGTGGGTTGCATCACTCGAAGCTTCTGAACGGGCACAGAGTGTACTAACCGTCCGTCAGAGCGTTTTTTACCCCGAGGCTCTGAACGGGTCGGTTGCTGTCAGACTTAGATCATTTAACCTATGGATGCGGTACGCAACAAATCGCAGTATAAATTTTTCTGCCACTTATCGCGGGAGGCGAGGTAAACACGCTACGCACACTACGAAAATGTTTACGAACACACACTATGAAAATATTACCCTACAATGAAGAAACACACACACATCGACAATTAACGTGTATCTACGCAATCCCCACCACAAAGAATTAATGTCCCTAGTGATGTGACACAAAGAATGAGTAACTATTTGGGTCGTCGTGAGTGAATGATTGAAATGTTACAATAAATTGTATTTTTATTACTATACCCTGTTCGGCTAGAGTTAATAAAAATACAATGAAGACAGGGTTTCTTAAATTAGTACAAAGCGAGGCCTGTTAATTATTATTAAAATGCTTTAATTAGTTTTTGTGTCAAATACAGCAAATTCATTTGCTATTTAGCTGATCGACTGAAATAAATATATATTTTCAGTCATAGGCGTAGGTATAATGTTTTGATGGGGAGGGGGGGGGGGGGATGAATTTATATTTTCAGTTAAAGAAAGACAAAAGACAGTAAGTGCTCCGATGCGTAATCATAATTTTTATCAGCTCTCGGGGATGCTATGTTTGATGACTATCGATCCAAGATGGCCGCCGCCACAAAATGGTGGATTACGTATTTTTTCACAACTCTCTTAATATGGGTATCAAATGAAAGGGCTTGACTAGTAGAATACCACACACTATGATAAATGTAACTGGTTTATTTAAATTAAAATACATCAAGTAATTAGTCATGGTCAAAGTAAAATAAAGGTACCATGAAAAGTCAGTAAACAAATAACAGAACGACACTCCGGAGTGCGATCAAAACAATGACTAGTGTGACTTGACTTGCGCCACGCTTCTATCTGAACCCGTCGAAATAAGTTAGCGCGGGGTGCAGTGGGAGGGTGGGGGTATACCGGGAATGTCTTAGATGTTTTACGTGAGAATTGTTAATACCAAGAACTAATTTCTGATTTTATTATATAACTACCTACATAGTTGTAAACATGTTTAATAGGTAGGCACTTTTTCGTTTAGCTTTGCTCGTATGGTAGAAATTTGCTATCTCGTGCAAGTAAAAAGCACGAGGTAGCAACTTACTGCATACAAACAAAATTAGTATTTTAGAAAACCCTTCATTTGTGATAGGGCTCAGCATCATTCACTCACGTTGTCCCAGCACTAAGCAATAATGCCCGTGTCACAGATAATATAATGCTCGTGTATTGTGTTGAGCTACCATCGTACCATTGTATTTTTCTATCGTAACGGCATAAAAAATACTTCAAAATTGTAAACAAATGAAACACGGTAATGTATATTTTATACTTAAATGTGATAGGAAACGCCATAATCTCGAAGATTTGAGTAGCTGGTTCACCTTTTGCAAGAGGAAACTGCACAATTAACCATTTTTTGGAGCTCTTAGTGCGACACGAAAGCGACACCAAATGGCAACGGCCGCGCGTCAACTAGTTTTATATAACGTGTATGGTCATATGGTCAGCGTAAATTGGCAGAGGGGTTCGCCCAGCCTTGCCGTCTCCCGTATGAATGCTCTAAGCTGTCAGAGTGCACTCGGAGTGCACTCGAGCGTAGGTTCTGAACGCAGCCCAGTAAACACTATCCAACATCCTCATCCCACTGTAATACATAAAGATCAAAATAATTTGAATATGGATACATCCTATGTACCTGTGGCCCGAACATCATATCATCACTCTGATGCATCACCTTATATTGTACACATACAAAAAATACTTTCACAGCCAAACGATAACCGGTCCATTCATCCAGTCTCTTTTGGTTATATTCTCAAAAAAAATAATTTTAAAAATATTATCAATGGAAGCTTGAAAAAAATAGGCAGGAACCGTATGTCAATTTCTTTTTCAAAATATGAAGATGCAAACTCTTTTCTTTTAAATGATGTTCTAAAATCAAAAGAATAGAAAGCATTCATTCCATCGTTTAATGTTACACGCATTGGGCTTGTTCGAGGTGTACCTACAGAGTGGTCTGAAAGTGATGTACCTATTGAATAATATAAGTGTTCCATTGGGATGTGGAAACATCCTTAAAGTTAGAAGATTAAAAAGAAAATATCACAGATGGCAAAACTGAATTTACTGACACCGAAACAGTGGTTCTCACTTTTGATGGCCAGATTCTACCTAAAAGAGTGTTTATGTGTTATAATTTACTACCTGTAGATCTATATATTTTTCCCACAATTCAGTGCTACAACTGCTGCCGTTATGGACATATAAGTAGTCAATGTAGGTCTTCACCGAGATGTTACAAATATGGCTTGACCCATTGTGGTGATAGCTGTTCAGTCGAAGAGGATTCCATCTTATGTTGTTTTTGCTCCGGTTTACATTTTGCTACAAGCAAAAAGTGTCCAGAATTTACCAGGCAAAAAGCTATTAAGGAGTCAATGGCAAAGCAATGTATTTCTTATGCAGAGGCAATCAAACTACATCCTGCTATTACAAAACTATATTCTGACGTTCTTTCTTCTAATCCATCTAATCAATCTCATGCTATTTCTGAAAACTTCAAGCCTCCATCCCAAGATTCCATTGTAAGATCTTCATACAAAAAAAACATATTTTTGAAACTTAATATTTCACTCAAGAATTTAAGTAAAGGATATGATAAGGTGGCTCATGCTGCTTTAATCAAAGACCTTGATATTCCTCTTCCCAGTAATGGCACCGCTTGTAAACAATCTTCTTCATCAGATGATCAAATAAAAGATTTGATAATTATCTTAATTAATGTCCTATCTCAACATTCTCAACAATCTAACATCTCAAAACCGACCAACGCTGCTATTTCTTTTGAATCTCATAATCATAATCTTTATAAAAATGGACCAGTTAGTAGCAATTCAGTGGAACTGTAGAAGTATTTTTAGTAAAAAAAAGTGATTTAATTCATATGATAAATACATATAATCCATTTGTTATTTCACTTCAAGAAACATGGCTTAGACCAGATCATAATTTTAGAATATCTGGTTATTCTTGCTTACGCGAGGATAGATCAGATAGTTATGGTGACGAGAGGACCCCCATATGGGGCGTGGGATGGCCGGGTTCAACCCGGCGGGCCACTTCGTGTGGCCACCCGCTTCATGCGGGGAAGGGCGAAGTCCCCTCTTCTTATGATAAGAAGAGGTGTGGCTCTCGCTGGAAGCCGATCCCGGCGGCTACCTCTGGTGGTAGTAGGGACGAGGCGAGTTTCTCGCCATGGCGCTTCGCGCCCGTTGGGGATTTCCCCGAGCTTCGGCTCACCCGCGCGGCGGTGGATCCAGTGGGATCTGCCGTCGGGCAACCCGTTACCCGCACTGAGCGGGCCGGGGGCCCGGCGCACTGAGCGTCGGGCCGCGTGGAAGACAACCACAGTAAAAAACCAGTTGCGGGGTGTAGAGCGGCGCAATTCTGCGCCGCTCCACAAAGCAGCAGAGCCAGGAGGAGAGTCCGGCAACGGACATGTCACGGGCAGGGGGTCAGCGGGAATAAGGCCTGGCTGTTGTCCCCTTCCCTCTGTCTTGTGACGGACGGAGGAGCTGCTGGGGGGGTTTTTAGTGGGTAGGCCCGGGCCGGGTACGGTCTGGGGAGTCCCACATATCCTCGTGGTTTGGCTCGACCACGAGGAATGCGTAAATGCATTTTCCCCCCTCCCAAAAAAAAAAAAAAAAAAAGATAGTTATGGTGGTGGGGTGCGATGTCAGACAACCTCCTTGTGGTGCACCCTGGGCAACCCGGCAGATTCTCTGCCGCGGGCTAATAGTCTGACGAGAGGACCCCCATATGGGGCGTGGGATGGCCGGGTTCAACCCGGCGGGCCACTTCGTGTGGCCACCCGCTGCATGCGGGGAAGGGCGAAGTCCCCTCTTCTTATGATAAGAAGAGGTGTGGCTCTCGCTGGAAGCCGATCCCGGCGGCTACCTCTGGTGGTAGTAGGGACGAGGCGAGTTTCTCGCCATGGCGCTTCGCGCCCGTTGGGGATTTCCCCGAGCTTCGGCTCACCCGCGCGGCGGTGGATCCAGTGGGATCTGCCGTCGGGCAACCCGTTACCCGCACTGAGCGGGCCGGGGGCCCGGCGCACTGAGCGTCGGGCCGCGTGGAAGACAACCACAGTAAAAAACCAGTTGCGGGGTGTAGAGCGGCGCAATTCTGCGCCGCTCCACAAAGCAGCAAAGCCAGGCGGAGAGTCCGGCAACGAACATGTCACGGGCAGGGGGTCAGCGGGAATAAGGCCTGGCTGTTGTCCCCTTCCCTCTGTCTTGTGACGGACGAAGGAGCTGCTGGGGGGGTTTTTAGTGGGTAGGCCCGGGCCGGGTACGGTCTGGGGAGTCCCACATATCCTCGTGGTTTGGCTCGACCACGAGGAATGCGTAAATGCATTTTCCCCCCTCCCAAAAAAAAAAAAAAAAAAGATAGTTATGGTGGTGTTGCTCTCTTAGTGCTAGTGGTGGGTCGGTACGCGTTTTTGCAATACCGAAACTATGTATTGGTTTAGTTTGTAATAACGGTTTTTGAAACTATTTATTTTAATAACTAGTTATTGAATGGGTATCGGGTATCGCAAGCGTCGACTGAGGGCTCGGTTTCGGTTCGAAGGAAAATCATGTTTTATTGAATAAATGATTTTATTCAGCAACTATCTATTGACGTGACGGAGTATTGGGTGTTCGATAGTAACCAGTATTATTTTGATAAATGAAAATGAACTTTCCTTCATACTTTGACCAGGCTTAGGACTGGCTGCCAGGTGGCAGGCGTATTTAAATTAAAAGTTCATTTGATTTTATGTACATTGTTATTCTGTACATATCTACAATATTTACACTTTACTATAAACCTATTTTATATTTTACACGTTTTTATTTACACTATGTTTCGAAGTTTTGTATTTACAATTCTTATTTTACAATTTGGCGCGAATCAATCATCGCATCATAACCTATAACAGCAAGCTGAATGCACGTTCGGGAATTTTCGTTTGCCGTCGGTTCCGTCAGCCTGGCGCCTAGTATCGGCTCTCGCTCGGGACCCGAGCCGGGTACCGCGTTGCGAGCGACAGCAAGTGAACCGTCCGTTCCACACAATAAATAGTTACTCCCGATAAATAGTTTCTGAAGAAGTCAATACATAGTTTTCGGTATTGCTGCTAATAAATAGTTTCAATAACTGTTTACAGTTTATAACGCCCATAACTACTTAGTGCACCATTCTTTTTCTTTCCATCATATGCGGATGCCACAACATAGTACAGATTTTTCAATCATAACAATTATTAATAATATTTGTTTTGTATCCATTTATATTCCACATTCTTCTTCTTCTATTTATAATGAAATTGATGAAATAATTTCTACTCTCCCAAAGCCCATCTTGATATTGGGTGATTTCAACGCTCAACATGAATCTTGGGGTAGCTCTAACTCAAACTATTATGGTAATAAGATTCTAGACATACTTGATAGTAATAATTTATGTGTTTTGTAGAATATTGTTTCGTGTTGTTTAGTTTGTTTGTATATTTATTGGTTGTTATAAATATTTTGTTGTCTTCTTATGTCTGTTCTTTTTGTTTCACAAAGTTTCGTGTCTTTCAGTTTGTTTTTGTTCTATTTTGTTTCGCGTTAATTTGAATCTTACTGAAGACTAGGCTGTATGGACTTAGTTTCCTTTTCCTTTCCTAAAAGGAAGAACTAAACAAAAAAAAATTAACTATTTTTAAGTAGGATATCCACTGGAACGTCCGTGGGGACTATAGTCCCCAAAATCTCGATCTTCTCGATCGACCTGGGTACTATGGTACCCAGTTCCCTTTGCGTAAAACCGCGCGGTGTGATAAAAAAATCGCGAAAAATCAAATATTTTCTCTATGGCTTTATTCCTTTGTCAATAGTCTCTTTCATAAGTTGACAGGTCATGTCCAATTTATTTTTAGTCTTAGATTGAAATAAATTTGTCATAGTCTGCGGTTTAACTTACTTGGCCGTATCCATACGTTTCTTACTCCATGACCGATGAGATTTATTGCGTACTTACTTAGTCTGTATTAGTATTTTCGTAGAGTGTTCTATATCAAAATAAACTAGAAGAATTGGGCTACATTATTATGTATGGTTTATGATAGTTTATAGTGTTATATTGCCACACTAAACGTTTTTTTCAAAAAGTGAGTATTTTTGAAATTTTAAGCACTTTAGTTACTATTCTCGTCATTATTCATTCAATTATGAATCCTTATCTAATTAACTATTATAAGTTCATTCCTTATTAAATTAGCTTTCCATACGTATTTTTTATTTAATTTTAGACACAATAATTTATTTTTTGCATTTTTTTTAAATTTGAGGTCGCGCGTGCGCATCTCGCGTATATAATTACGTAATTAATCGATTTTATTATTATTTTCTTTTTTCATTAAAAATATTACCCAAAACTATTATATATCAAAATAATCTTCAAGAATAGGGCTATAATAATATATATGGTTATTTAAAGCTTTATAAAATAGTTTTTGTGCAAAAATTTTTTAAAAAAAATCGGGTCTTCCGCGACCTTCCGAACATTTTCGCGCTTCATTCATTTAATTATTAATCCTTATCTAATTAACTGTTATAAGTTCCTTCTATATTAAATTACCTTTCCATACGTATTTTTTGTTCTCTTGTAGACAGTATATGTCACTCTCCGCAATTTTTTGAACACTCCGTACGCGCCGGGTTGAGTCATTCCGCAATGGCGGCACCTTTGATATTTGAGATATACTACTTTTTGCTTTTGAAACCCACCACGCTTCGCGTGGCGAGCGTTCCAGTGGGTATGCTCAGAAGAATAATGTGCTGTACCTAGTGATTGTTCTTGGGGAAAAGGCGGGAAACGTTGAAGTAGGCGGGAGTGTTTCTAGCTTTTGAATTCGTTTTCAATTTTAAAATAATATTAATTGAAGCGGTTGAGTAGTGTTATTATATTTATTGTATACCTATTTATATATTTTGTATTTATCATCAACTCCATTGCTCGGTAAGTCACTTTATTTCATTTGATATGAACGATCCCCCTGACCCAGGGGGGTCAGTTCCCCCAGTTGCATGTAATGTAACAATCATGAGCCAGGATGAATCGAGCGTTGATACGGATAATACAATTATAGATTGGGCAGTTCCATCAATTAATAGGAAAAGGAGTAAATCAGTGAAAGTTTGCAAACACTGTAATAAAAAAAAGCGAAAGCATAAAATGGCGGGAAAGGACGAAGGGTGCCTTTGTGTTGAGCCTGTTGACGACAAATCTATTAAATTACCCGAAAGTACTGTAAACCAAAGAGATTCTTCCACTTTACCTCAACCTTCTTCAACTGTTAGTCAGCCTCAGCCTCAAGCTGAAGCAACAAATGCTCGAAAATTCTACAGTTCTTATGATGTACCACCTTATATTGTTCATGTCCAACGCGAACAAACATCCTTCAATGACTCTACCACACTTCACCCAGTTAATTTTGGTCAATTTCTTAAGAAGCATAACTTTCAATGTATTATTGATGGTAGCGTTAAAAGAATAGGCAGAAATCGAATTTTATTATCTTTTAATAAACTTGAGGCAGCTAATAGTTTCATAAGGGACAAAAGATTACAAGATCAGGGTTATAAGGCTTTTATTCCTACTTTTAATATAACACGAATGGGTCTTGTCCGTGGGGTTCCTCATGACTGGACTCCTGAAGAAATTAAAGAAAAATTTACAGTCCCTGCCGGCTGTGGTGAAATTCTTAAAGTAAGGCGCATAAATCATAAGGTATATGTAGACAATAATGCTATATGGAAACCTACCCAGTCTATAGTTGTAACATTTGATGGTCAGGTCCTCCCTACTCGTATTTTTGTGTGTTACAACTCACTTACTGTGGAACGCTATATATATCCAACAGTCCAATGTTTCAACTGTTGTCGATTTGGGCACACCAAACTGCAGTGCAGGTCTAAGCCTCGCTGCTTCAAGTGTGGCGGTGATCATACTGGAGATATATGTTCTGTTGAAGAAGAAATTGCCTGTTGCTGTAACTGTTCCGGATCACATTTTGCAACTAAACAAATCTGTCCAGAATATGAAAGGCAACGACGTCTAAAAGTTACAATGGCAAATGAAAATTTATCTTACTTTGAGGCTTCCAAATTACATCCACTTGTAAATAAATCTTTTTCTGATGTTTTAGTATCCCCACCACCAAAACCTACAACTCTTATTACGTCATCATCAAAAAACTCCGCAGAAAATCATCACTCCTATAAAAAAACTATTTATAAAAAGCCTAAACAGATTTCATCATCGCAGAACATGGGCTACAATCAAGCATTACATTATAACCTAGTAAAAGATTACGACATGCCTAGTAATAGTGGTAATGGAAGTGTTATCAAAAATGAATTTAATCACAGTTATAATCATAATTTGACCATTGCAGATGTAATTATTCCCCTCATACAATTTTTAACTCAGTTTCATAATTCCATACCGTCCGACGTTGCTCCTTTACTAGACGCTATTCAAAAATTAACTAGCCATAATGGACCAACAAGCCAAAGTGGTTCAATGGAATTGCCGAAGCATCAATAATAAAAAATCAGATCTTATTTATTTAATTAACAGATATAATCCCTTTGTTATTGCTCTTTCTGAAACCTGGCTTAAATCAGGTTTTAATTTTAAAATTCCTCAATACTTCTGCTTAAGACAAGACAGAGCAGATGGTCATGGAGGCGTAGCATTATTAATTAGATGTAATTATCAATATAGTGTATTTAATTTACCTTCTAGTAGTGAATATTCTGCTATTGCTGCAATTGTAAATAACATTTGTTTTGTTTCTATCTATGTGCCACATCCATCCATTCAGATACTAAATGAAATCAACAATGTCATAAACATTCTTCCCAAACCATTTATTTTACTTGGGGATTTTAACTGCAATCACCTATCATGGGGTAGCTCTATTAGCAGTAACTATGGAGAACACCTACTAGATATCTTAGATAGAAACAACTTATGCATTTTGAACTCTGGATTGCCTACACGATTAACTAACCCTACTGAAAGTGTTAGTGCTGTTGATTTAACCATTTGCACACCTAGTCTTGCAACTTCTTTAATGTGGCAGCTACTCGACTCAACTTTTGGCAGTGATCATTATCCTATTGTAATAACATTCCCCTTTGCAAATAGAAAATATGTTCAAAGAAAATCTTGGTACAAATATAAGCTTCACAATGCAGATTGGAATTCATACAGGGACAAATTGGAGCAAAAATTTCCCTCTTTACCAATTATAAATAGTGAAAATGAGGATCGATGCTCAGAGGCTTTGGCCAAGTGTATCATTGATGTAGCAGATGTTGTTTTTCCACTTAAAAAATCAGGTAGAAATTCACTTCCATCTCCACCATGGTGGGATACAGACTGTACGCGAGAAATAGTCCGGAGAAAGGATGCTGAAAAGCAATACCGTCAAATTATGACTATAAATAACTTTGAAACACTATTGCGTATTACTTCGGAAGTAAAAAAGTTTCTTAAAAAGAAAAAATCTGAGGCTTGGAAAAACTTCTGTGCATCAATTTCGCCACAAACACATCCAACTATTGTTTGGAATAATATACGCAGATTTCGTTCTGCCTTTGTTCAGCCATCTGCTTCTCATTTAACATCAGATATGGCCCATCAATTCATGAATAACTTAGTTCCATTATCAGTCAGGGAAGCGATCACACTTTCGCCTATTCCAGTGGACAATTCAGGTTTAAACTGCCCATTTTCAATGAACGAGCTAAAAGGTACTTTGTCTAACATTAAGGATTCGGTTCCTGGTAAAGATAATATTCAATACTCATTCATTGCAAACCTCGGTGACAAAGTTCTCAATTATTATTTAAAAATTATAAATTCTGTCATGTTGACAGCTAATATACCTTCAGCATGGAGGCAACAAATAGTATTGCCATTATTAAAACCGAATAAATCTCCGGCTGATGTATCATCATATCGTCCGATTATTCTATCTACAGTTTTAGCCAAATTAGCAGAACATTTAGTAAAAAACAGATTAGAGTGGTTCATTGAAAGCAATAACATCCTACCAAACAATCAATATGGGTTCAGGCGAGGTAGAAGTACTTCCGATTGCATTGCCCTGTTAATGTCTGATATTCGCATTGCATTCTCTGACAATAGGTCAGTTGGAGCTGTATTCCTTGACATAAAATCGGCATATGACAATGTAAAGCTATCAATATTACGCGAGAAATTAATCGATTTACATGTCCCTGTTCTACTATCCAATTTCATTTTAAATTTATTTGCTGAAAGATTTCTTACACTCTATACAGACGACACTACAATCCAGAGGTCATCAAGCATGGGCTTACCTCAAGGATCAGTGCTTAGTCCTTTACTTTATAATTTATATACATACGATTTTGAGGATGCCCTGGATAACTCATGTTCAGTTATTCAATATGCTGACGATGTAGTGCTATATGTCACGGACAACTGTATTACCAATATTATCAATAGTTTAAACGATTCCCTTTTACTGCTAAAAACGTGGTTAAATGCAAACGGCTTAGAGCTATCAGTACCTAAATCTTCAGTAGTACTATTTTCAAAAATGAGAATACAGCCTAGTTTAAACGTTTACTTTGGAGAGGAATGTCTCTTACAGAGAAAAGAGGTGAAATATTTAGGTATCATTCTTGACTCCAGACTCACGAGGAATGCTCATTGTGAGTATGTTGTAGCAAAATGTGAGCGAAACCTTAATATTTTAAGATGTCTCGCAGGTGTTTGGTGGGGTAGTCATCCTTTTTCCTTAAGGTTGCTTTACGTTGCTCTAGTGAGAAGTGTCTTAGATTATGGGACCTTCTTGTTGGAGCCGGGTAATGTGACTGCATTTAGGAAACTGGATGGCATTCAATCAAAGGCGCTGCGAATTATAACTGGTGCCATGAAATCGAGCCCCATATGTGCTCTGCAAGTTGAGTGTAATGATCCTCCATTGAACCTCCGGAGACAATATTTAGCAGACAGATACTTTTTGAAAAAAATAGAGTTTAAAAATAATAACCTAATTATAAGAAAACTTTCAGTTTTATCCGAAAAAGTAGCTACGTCAAGTTACTGGTCCCGCAAGCCTGTCCCACCATTGGTTAAAATTTTTAATAGAACAAAAGCGAATAACATTCCTACACATTACTTTCACACTTCCCCTATTTATACCACTGATTACGATGCTTTATGCGTAAACCCTAACATTACTTACAATCTTCATATTGATAGGCAAAATGCAAAAGCCCTTTTTAATGAAGTTGTGAATGAGACCTGGCATCAGTGGCATAGAATATACACAGATGCGTCCAAAAGCGAAGCGCAAGATGTGGGTGTGGGTGTTTATCATAGCAATTATAAAATACAACAAAAAATACGTCTGCCGCCACAGACTTCAGTGTTTACTGGAGAATGTTTTGGATTATTTAAGGCACTAGAATATGTAAAATTAGCAAAACTCAAGAAAACTGTTATTTTTTCAGACTCATTGAGCGCCTTATATACCTTAGTTAAATTCCCTCTAAATACAAATATTTATCCAATAATTCTCAAATGTCGCGAACTGCTTAACTTGTGTTTAATTAGAGGATATTCTGTTACTTTTGCCTGGGTACCTAGTCATTGTGGTGTGATTGGCAATGAGTTTGCTGATCATCTCGCTCGAGATGCAGTGAAGTGTGGTGATGTCTATTATTATAAAAACTATGCTCACGATTTAATAAACATCAAAAACGGAACTACATAATTCCTGGTCTAAATTATGGACAGAAGGTGACACATCAAAGGGTTCATACTATCGGAAAATACAGCCTATTATATTTACTAAGCGTTATTATATTTACTAATCTCAAAGCTAAGGTTTGGTAAATTGGTAACAACTATTTTGATTCGAATGCGCTTGGGACATGTATGTACTCCTGACCGTTTGGCGAAATACGGTATAATAAATGATTCAACATGTGAATGTGGCGAGGCTGAGGCTGACATAAATCACATTTTTTTTCAATGCTCTCGATTTGATAGAACCTCGTTTATGGATTCGTTAATTTCTGCAAATATTCCTTTTCCTACGTCCATTCCTGTTCTTTTACACAATATAAATCCAGATATATATAAACTATTATCAAGGTTCATCAGAAAAAATGATATAAAGATTTGATTTACGCGTTTTTTATTCATGTTTATTTCACATATTATTGTATCATTTAATTTCATCTTTACCATATCATTACTTACCTATCCACCCGCTGTTCCTTTCCTATACGTTTCAATTTACCTTTTTTATTAATAATTCGTTTCCTGCTTTTTATAAAAACTGTATTAAAAATCCTCTCCCTACGTTACATCTTCCCAAAAACGAATCATATGCGAGTCAATCGAGTTCGCTTCACCGCAATCGACACCAAACAAGAAAACTTGCATATGGCAAATGGCAACACCAGCCTGCACGCCAAAATTATTAACCTTGTCCGTGGCTAATGCACAAACCGTGCAAGCCAAAAGAAAGAAAAAAAAAAAAAAGAAGAAGAAGATTGTTCTGAGAGGGTATGTATATGTACGCTACGAAGTACCAGTTAAGAAATGCAGATGGCGCTAGTTGACGTATCAAATGTAGCATGCATAAAATGCCACGAGAGGGCTCTATTCCCGTAGTAGGTATTACTATTCTCTTTGGATTAGAAATAACCTGATAACCTCTTCTTAACTATAAAAATAATGATTTCTAATATATTTCACAAAAAATATAGTAATTACCATTACTGTATAGTACGGGAATGTAAAAATACGTCTATAAATAGTCCAGAGAAATTGTGGATTAAAGTACCAAGTAATGTAGACATTCGAAATACATGGTTAACACTTGCTAAAAGAGACCCTCTAAGCTTATCTACTGAAACTCAAATATATTTTTGCGAAGATCACTTTAATGTAAGTACTTTAAATGAAAAATATAATTCGTGTACCTCAGTATAAAATCTAATCAATACAAGTTTTAAGGTTACTTAAATGTAAAATCACTGAGACTTAAATTTTTACATTTCAGTTAGTAAATGACATGGAGAATTATATGGAGTACAAAATTATGGGTTCAGTCAAAAGAATTCGAATGAAACCTGACTGCAGACCAACCAGATTTAAATGCCAGTCGAAGAGAAAACTTGACCTTAAACTGACACTAGATGAAGACCTTTCAAATAAAAGAATCTGTGCTAATGTAGAATCCACTTCATTCTTTCCCGCAGGTAATAATGTAAATAAATAAATTTTTTTATTAAATTAGGAACTTTTCCAGTTTCATATGAGCATTATATTAAAATAAGCAACAGTTATTTGAATTTTTTCGAGTACTTAATCAAACTTATTGTTTTCAGAGCTACTCAATGAGGTCAATATTGTACCCTCCTGTTCTTCTCTTACCAATAAGCTTGATAAGGCAGTACAAGTTGTACAACATAATATTCAGTTCTGTGACAAGGCAGTGCAAACTCAGCCAGAATATCAAAACGTGGCATGTCAAGTAGAGAAACATTATGCCAACAAAATCACTCAAGTATCAATAACAAAACGATATAGGAGTAAACAGGTCCAATGTGGTTAAGCTGTGAAAGATGCGATATCCTCACCAATCAAACCTGTTGCCCACCACCAATCAACTGCAACATCACCCAGCTATAAACAGTCTATATCTGGCCAATCATTACCAAAAAGTATTATTTTCAAGTGAGGAAAAATATGATAGCGATATTTCGTAATTACACCATCACTAGTTGGATCAACGCTTGAGTCTTCTCCATCAAAAGTATCAAGTCGGGCAACTGAAGTCAGTTCTGAACAAGGAAAAATCAAAATAAAACAAAAATTAAATCAGGACAGTACGCTATGCATGATAAAGCAAAAACCAAGACTATACATTGAGGCTATCAGCGCAGAAGTGGTGTAACCCCAGACTACTTCATTAGGAGATAATGAGGAATTAAAATTAGTTTAAATTGTTTTTGAATTTAATTTATTTTGTGAAAATTATTTTAATTGTTTTGTTTTTAATTTATAAAAAGAACTTTCGAATCTACAATAGTTGTGTACTTTAGTGTTAATTATGCTAATAATTAAAAAAAAAAAATGTGGGTTACACCACTTCTGCATAAATCATATTTTGGTCGTATTTAAAATAATAAACAGGTTACACCATATGAGCACAAGTTTAATTAGAAAAGAATGAAAATAGTACAGAGTTAAAGTATTTCTTCATCTGTCTCATCGTAATACACTTCATCCCGGACTCTGTTGGAACTATTTAGGTTATTATAGAAAGCATGATGAACTTGCGGGATGAACTGTAACAATTCAAGAAGATCTTTTTTCTTTTTTTCAGCGATGGTTGGCTTTTCCAATGCATCTAGTTGTATTACAGTTTCTGACTGCCTTTTTTTCACACTGACTTCTTCAAAGAGGACTTGGCTTAGATCTGGAGAAAGAAATATTCTATTCTCACTTTTATGTCTGGTATAATGAGACTCATAGACTGGAAATCGGCCAATAAATTCTTTTACCTCTGCAATCTTATTGTCTGGTGTTTTGTTTACAGAACTTTGTCGACCTCTTTGATCAATAGGTGGAACATGTTGTAAACTTTTATTTTTCAGCACCCTAGTAACACGTCCATCGGAAACTTGAAAAGTTCTTAAAAAGAATTTTTTACACACCTGAATTTCAACACCATCGTCACCCAATAAATGGTAAATGTGTGTTTTTTGCCTTCTTGATTCCTCTCTTCCTGTGTAATTTCTGCATTTGTTCATCACTCTAACTAATGAGAACAGGAATGCATTCTGAGTGTCAAAATTTGCCAGTGCGTAAAAGCTTCTGAATATTTCGAGCTGACGTTCCTCGTTAAGTTTTAGATGGCATTTTTTAGGACATGAACATTCGCCTGGTCTAGGTGTCTTCGCAGGAACTATGTTCTTTTTGTGGGTTTCATATTGTTCGCCTTGTGCTCGTTTCAATTTAAGGACATTTCGCTGCCAAGTCTGCGGCTTTTTCACACGCTTTCTGCTTTTGATGATAGGAGATTCATCTGTGATTTCGGCTGCTAGCGTGCTCAATTGAGATTCTGCTGTTATTGAACTAGACGTGCTTAGAAGTGGCTGTTGTAAAGTTGTGGCTGTAGTTGTGCTTTGTTGAACTTCTTCAGAGTCATCATTATGTGAGGGCACAGGGGATGCTAGATATTCAGAGCCAGAATCTTCAAAATCTCCAACTGTAACCGGATTGATTAAGTAAGTCATCTATTGATGCATACTAAAAGGTGGCTTACGCCACTATTGTATTGAAAGATCATAATTTAACGAATGTATTTTACACCAAAACCGTACCCAACAAAAATTGTGGGTTACACCACTTTTGCGCTGATAGCCTCCATAGTGTTAGCATTAAATATTTTTACAGTGAAAAGAATGTCAAATGACTGACTTTGTTGCCATAAAAAAATAACAATAATTAGGAGGTAAAATAAAAAAAGAGTAATGCAATGCATAAACAAAGGCGGCCGTCCTAATAGGCTCATTCTTGATAGACCGTCGAAGTGTTAAGACGTTAGAATACAGTGTACCAAATCGAAGTGTTTAAATAAAAGTCTTTGGTATAATACGTGTTCATTACTTCTGACCTAAACTTCTTTTAGTTCAGAAGAAAAAAAAGGTTGCAAAAATCCCACGCCTGCAAGTGTTCTAAAAATAGTTAAGCACGATGTCCAACGTACTAGAATATGTTCCAACGTACAAGAATATGTTCCAAGTGATGGAACACCGCCGCTTCGATCTGAGCATACTAAGTGTCGACCTGGAAAACGTTCGAAACCAAAACGCTTGGCACGTGATAGTTCTTCAGAGTCACCACAAAGGAAGAGACAGTGCAGAGATAGTTCGAGGCATCGGAAGAAGGATAGTTATTCACGTCGGCATAAAGGGAGTAACAGGCGATCGACTGTGAGTACGATATCCAATTCAAGTGTTTCAGATAGTTCGTTGTCATCTAGTGATTCTCGATTACACAGAATTAGGCAGTCAAAAAAACTTAAGGACAACTTAAAGCCACGTGACTGTTGTGATAGTGTAAATAATAATATATCTGCTAGAGAAAAATTAGAGTTAATAAAGGCATTGCCTTCTACAAGTTCACAAAATCATTTTTCAATGAATAATAACGCTGTACCCGAGTTCGATCCCTCAAACAAAGAGCAGTCGATTAATGTATGGATAAATAAAGTAGAGGAGTGTAGAAATATTTATAATTGGAGTGAAACGCAATTTTTACTTTATGTTTTGCCTAAATTGTCCGGGGCGGCTAAGGTTTGGTATAGAGGTCTACCCTCGGTTGATTTTACTTGATCGGAATGGAAAGAAAAACTTATGGTATTGTTTCCGACGGAAGAAAATTACAATGATTTATTAATAGAAATGTTAAGTTCCTTAATTGCTGTACCAATTATAGTAGATAAAGATATTACATGTAATGTCTATGTGCAGGGTTCCTTAAGAAAGTTTAATAAATATAAATATTATGTCATGCCGGGAGCTTACTTAATTGTCCTCGGTGGCGTTTTCGTTGTAAATTTATGTCAAAATCCTATTTGTTTATTTAAGGGTCAATTATTAACCAGGGCTCAGATTATTGATGATACCAACTCTATAGATGTCTTAAAATTAGATAGTATTGAACACAGACTCAAAATGGGTGAGGTCTCGCTAGGAGATACTTTGAACCCGAGTGAAGTGTCCCAATTAGAGGATATGCTCACTTTGTATAATAGACTCTTGATAGAATCTTGATAAGAATTTCCAAGGTACAGAAAATCATCTAAATAATTTATAATAGTAAACTCAACACTTCTAAGATGAGATAAATGGGTTTAAAAAGCTTAGTGAAAATGTATGGAGCTGAATCAAGTGCAAAGGGAAGACATTGAAATTCATAAGTTATTTCTTTCATTTTTAAATCCAAGATAATGTTTCGACGATTGATGCGTAGTGACAAAAAAATAGACATATAAATCAATGAATGCCATATAACTGAATTTAGACATTAGCTTAATAGCCGCTCGAATGTCGTCCATTTTAAAAGGCAACTGAACAAATTTATTGAAAGGTTTAACAATGGGGGTGATTCTGAAGCGACCACCTAAAACTATAACTAAATAAAATTAGAGATAGAAATGTCAATCACCGTTTGGTATTCAGAACTCACAAGTTAACTCTAAAATTAAGAGTGACGTTACTAAACTACTCAATTTAGTGTTAGATGTTATTTTCGTATTCTGACATGCTTCCTAAATGTAATTTTTTCTATAATTTTAAATATGTCAAACTAATTTTAGGAGGTGAACTTTTAGGTGCCGTCTAAATTTATCTTGTTACTTTTTAACGATTTTCTAACATTACCGAAGTCAATTTTTTTTGTGCAACTTGCCAAATGGATGATGAATTGGTTGTTATGGCATTTATAAGGAAAGGCTTTTATAGCATCAATTGCCAAGTCGTGAGTTGTAATTTGTTTGTTCCCAAGTAGTCTAATAGTACTGACATTTAGATGATAGGTAGGTTATGTATGTATGTATTTACTCTTACAACAGAAATTAATCTTCTATCTGCAGATAGAAGTATGCCTATCTAAAATTTGTTGCCTAGCAATTACTATTATTTGAGCAATTACTATTATTTGTCAATAAATAACAGCGGTTATTATGAAAAGAAAACAAAAATTACTAATGAAACAAAATACGCAATTTTAAAATTCAGAGGAAGTCACGAAGTACCTATCTATACAACTACAGACTACCACGTAATTTTGTTTATTTCATGGCATAGGCGCGAAGCCATCAGAATCGCAGAATAAATGTCGAATAATTTTTCTTTTGTGATAAAATGAATGATAAAAAATAAAATTTATTTTCTGTTATTTACAAATACGATCAAATCTTAAATTAATAATTTCTGATAGTAAAATTAGTAGAATATAGCTGTTTTTATAATCTGTGTATTCAATTTAAGAAATTGTCAAATACAGTTTAAATTAAGAGAGTCCGGCGTTTCAGAATACGAATTACCTAAAACTAATTTAAAATTATATGTTTAATTTTAGTTTTAGTTTTAGTGCAGGTAACTTCAGAATTACCCCCAATAAGAATGAATCTGTTCTAACCCTCAGGTTTACGCATTGTAACACCGTTTATTCTTGAAATTTTATTAAACACAAATTTTGCAAAAACACTTTGGTTTCACTGTTGTTTCTACACAAAAATCACAACTTTTTTTTTAAATACAGCAATTCTTTGTCAATTAGTTTCAAAATATCCTTAACAACGTCATTTTTGCACGTGACAATTGCAACTACCTTTGATCATTGTGCAATTTGTGTATAGACAAAATTAAAGAAAATAAATTTGACATTTAACATGAGACATATAAATTGATAGACATATAAAGATTTTCGTTGAGTACTTACAGTTTTTAAAAGCGTTTACATTTTTGTTTATTGTTAATTATTAATTAATTAATATATTAATTTATATGGTGTTAAAAATACTAAAACTAAAACTACAATTCGGGTGCTGAATAATTACTTAAATCTATTTGGTGTTCCGCGACGAATAATTAGCGATCGAGGAACATCGTTCACTAGTAAAGTTTTTAAGGAATTTATCAATAAAGCGGACGGGCGCCATATTTTAAATGCTGTTACTACACCTAGAGCCAATGGACAGGTCGAGCGGTATAATCGCACTATCTTGGCTTCAGGGGCCCTACCATGATCGCTTATAGCATGGTTAAAACAATATTAAAACAGAGACACCGCTCTTGCTGCGAATAGCGCCATCCCACTCTCAGCGCGGTTTTAATATTGTTTTAAGCGATCATGGTTAGGGGGCAGTAGCTACGAAAAATCATAACTGCCCTGAAAATGAATGGGATAAACATTTAGATAAGATATTCAGTTAGGGCTTAATACAACACTAAATAAAACAACAGGAAAGAGTCCTTCAGAAATATTATTTGGCTTAAGACTGCGTACAAGAGGGGACAGTGTAGTATCTTCATTGTTAGAATATGAGGGCAAGAGTATGAAATCTGCAGATGATATAAGAAATGACGTTAATTTAAGAGTTACTAAAGAACAAGCTAAACAAAAGAAACTTTTTGATCTAAAACGAAGTCAAGCTAGTAAATATAAAGTAGGATATCTAGTTAGAATAGAAAAAGAAATATGTAGTAATAATGGTAACTCAAAAAAATTATTACCTAAGCTTCAGGGTCCTTATAGAATAATAAAATCATTAGATCGTGACAGGTATATAGTTGAAGATACACCTTCAACAAGGAAACAAAATAGGAGATATGAAGAAGTAATATAGCCGTAGATAACATTTATCCTTGGTTGACATATACCCAGGAATACTTGGATGATGCATCTGAAAAAGAGGGATCGAAAAATGGACTTTCCTTTAATGCTTTAGATAGTGATAATCATCGTCAAGTTATCATGATAGTATTTGCTTAGATCGGAAGCATACTTGCACACAAATGAGGCCAAGAAGCCAAATGGGAGTGTGTAAGTTTTGCGAATTTGATCTTAAGATGTTAGTGATAGGTGGTGATAGTATGATATTTACACACGCATGAGGCCGATAAGCCAAACTGGGAGTGTGTAAGTATTGCGAAAATGAACTCGCGTTAGATCTATAATTATAATTGTATTTTTGTAGGAGATATTTACATACATATGAGGCCGATAAGCCAAAGCTGGAGTGTGTTAATATTGCGAATTTGAGATATTATAATGAAGAAAAATATGTATTTATTTGTATTTTTTTTGTATTATTTTATTAATTTGATGTTGATTGCTGAAGTTGTAACAAATAAATAGATTAAATTGATGGAACAATTTTCAGTGTGGATGGCCGGAGCACTGAATCAGAATATTGATTTGTATAAGTATGTAATAAATAGATAGACATAAGGATCCTTATTATATTAAAATAAAAAAAATAATAAATGTCTGTTTTTGTAAGCAATACCTAACGAGTGCGTAGAGCAATTGAATATGTATTCTACATACATTTTCAAGTGTTTTACACATGGTATGTTGAGATATATGATTTTTAAAAGCATTTTCGTACCTAATGTATAAGAAATATGGTAGTAGAAAATTGTTTGATGACCACTACGAGAGGACTCGCAGATTTCAGGATGGCCGACTGTTAGCATTAAATATTTTTACGGTGAAAAGAATGTCAAATGTCTGACTTTGTTGCCATAAAAAATAACAATAATTAAGAGGTAAAATAAAAAAAAGAGTAATGCAATGCAGAAAGAAAGGCGGCCGTCCTAGCTAGTAGGCTCATTCTTGATAGACCGTCGAAGTGTTAAGACGTTAGAATACAGTGTACCAAATCGAAGTGTTTAAATAAGTCTTTGTTATAATACGTGTTCATTACTTCTGACCTAAACTTCTTTTAGTAGGGATATCAAAAAAACTTTATTTTATAATTGATATTATTTCCAAACAAAAAAAGAAACATATTTTGCTGTGTTTAATGAAAATACGATTAAATCGGACCTTTTCCGAACTAGCTGATACTTTTGATATTTCGCTGTCTCAAGTCAGTAAAATATTTATGAATAAAATGCCTGTGATTGTCAGTGTACTTTCACCCTTTGTTAAAACTTTTACCAGAAGCACAATAAAGAAAAAGTTACCTATAGCATTTTGCTTGCCATAAATTAAACAGGGTAAATTGCATCATAGATTGCTAAGAAATAGAAATTCAAAAACCCAAAAAGGCCATTCACCAAGCACTGACTTGGTCAGAGTATAAAAAGCCAATACCATCAAATATTTAATAGCATGTACACCTGATGAAGACCTGATGGTTTAGTCAGCTTTATATCTACGGGATATGGAGGCAGAATTAGTGGCATCAACTTACTAGAAGACAGTAAATTTCTTGACAGTTTGGAGCCACAGTCTTGTATTTTGGCAGACAGAGGCTTCAAACACATAGAAACATCTTTGTACCAGAAGGGTTTTACTTTGTTGAGGCCCCCAAGTGTTCCTGTTGGAACAAAACCAAGTAACAAGTTAAACAAACTAAAGAAATACTTAGCCAGTCTCCGAATTCATGTGGAAAGAGTTAGGTATTCGCAGAGTACGTGAGTTCTCTATGTTATAGCCTGTTATTAATTTAAATTTATTAAGTGTTCTAGATTTCTGTTATCACAGCTTGTGCTCTTGTAAATTAACAAGACTTATTAAATAAATAAGGAAATCTTATTTATCTTTGTACATAACTAGCATCTAAGGATTACATACTTTTAGGGTTCCGTACGTCCGAATAAAAAAACGGAACCTTTATAGGATTACTTGTGTGTCCGTCTGTCTGTCGGTCACAGTCAATTATCTCCGAATCTACTAGACCAATTAAGTTGAAATTTGGTACACATCTCAATTGCTGTGACCCAAACGCAGAGGTGTGACGTGAATAGATGAAATCTGTATATGGGAGGTCATTTTTAAGGGGAAGGTGTAAATTTAAAAAAAATATATTATATTCCGAGATTGGAATGCGGAATATTATATTCCGCATTCCAATCTCGTCAGTAGAGGCAGACGTAACCTCTGGTTCAATCGCGAGTGCGCCTCTGCTGTTGAAAACAAACAGCTGGCTTACCGCACTTGGATCAGAGGCCGAGCATCTAAGGATCCCAATACAAGCCTACTGAAAACAGCCTACAATAATGCCACCAAGTTGTGTAAGAGGGCTTACATTAGAGTGGATGCTCAGCGCATTGCACAAGTGGGCCAGGAACTGCTATCGCACCCTACGGGTAGCCGTTCTTTTTGGCGCCTGGCCAAAGCTGTGCAATCAAACTTCTGCCAACCCTCGCTGCCACCGCTGAGACATGCCGATGGCTTACTTGCTCATCAGCCGCAGGAGAAAGCCGACCTCCTGGCAAAACTCTTTGCGGCTCATTCCCGTGTCGATGACTGTGGTACACAACCTCCGAAACTGTCCCATTGTGGCAGCACCATGCCCGATATCCGTATCAGACAGCGTGATGTGCGGGCGGAGCTCCAGTCGATCGATACTCGAAAAGCAAGTGGACCAGACGGCATTCCTGCGATTGTTCTTAAGAAGTGTGCAGCGGAGTTGACTCCGGTCCTTACGCGTCTATACCGTCTGTCGTTCTCTGCTGGTTGTGTGCCGAAATCTTGGAAAGAGGCCAGTGTCCAGCCGGTTCCCAAAAAGGGAGATCGTTCTGATCCGGCTAACTATCGTCCTATAGCCGTCACTTCCATTTTGTGTAAAATCATGGAGAGGATCCTTAATACCCAGCTGATCCGTTACCTGGAAGGTCACTCGTTACTTAATGACCGACAGTATGGGTTTCGTCCTAAACGGTCAACAGGTGACCTTCTAGCGTTCCTTTTGCACAAATGGGGTGAATCTATCGATAAGCGCGGCGAATCGGTGGCTATTAGTCTCGACATTGCCAAAGCTTTTGATAGAGTCTGGCACAAGGCTCTTCTTTCCAAGCTTCCGGCATACGGATTACCCGCGCAGTTCTGTACGTGGATTGCCAGCTTCCTCCACCCGCGTAGAATTCGCGTTGTCGTTGACGGCTGCGCTTCGCGGTTCGTGGCAGTGAACGCTGGTGTTCCGCAAGGGTCCGTTCTATCCCCCACATTGTTTCTTCTGCATATCAATGATATGCTTTCCTTGGGAGCTATACATTGCTATGCAGACGACAGTACAGTGCATGGGGGATATCATGGAAGCTCAGGGGCTGCTCGTGGTGATATTGGTAGGGAAAGGCAGAATCTTATCATTGAGCTCAACAGGACGCTGGACCTCGTTTCCGAATGGGGCTCCAACAATCTTGTTGAGTTCAATGCTAAGAAAACACAGGTGTGCGCGTTCTCGGTGAAAAGGTCACCTTTCCTCCCCCTTCCTTCTCTTTAGGGCACAACCCTTCACACACAGAGCAACATCACCTTGCTCGGAATGAACATTCGCTGCGATCTGAACCCCAGAGACTACATCGAATCCGTCATAACTACTGCCTCACGGAAACTCGGTGTCCTGAACAAGGTGCGTAGGTATTTTGCGCCGGACCAACTATGCTTGTTGTATAAAACTCAGGTTAGGTCTTGCGTGGAATATTGCTCGCACCTTTGGGACGGCTCCGCTCAGTACCTCCTCGATGCTCTGGACAGATTGCAGCGTCGCGCTATTCGAATAATTGGCGATGTAGAGGCAACTAACACCCTCGAGCCTCTACAACTTCGTCGTGCCATCGCCTCTCTTAGCGCTTTTTATCGAATGCTCCATGGGGAATGCTCTGAGGAGCTCTTTAACCTTATCCCTCCCTCTCCATTCCTTAACAGAAACACGCGTAATGGCCTTCGGAGTCATCCGTACACTGTGTCCTCCTTTTCACACCGTACCAAGAAATTCCAAGATTCCTTCTTCTGTCGTTCATCCCACACTTGGAATTCTCTACCTGCGCACGTGTTTCCTCCATCCTACAACATGGGTTCCTTCAAAAGAGGCGTGAAAAAGCATCTTTTGGGCCGGCAAGGGGCGGGCAGGTAGGAGAGTGGATGTCGTCCCTACTCTATCTGTCAACTCATTTGGGCCTCTTTCACCGCTTAACATCAGGCGGGAGGAGGTCTTCTTCTTCTTTTAATTTTGGCGTGCAGGCGGGAGGAGGTCATTTGCCGGGCCATCCATAAAAAAAAAAAAATTGAAAACTGCATCATGTGCCATGCCATATCAAATGAAAGGTCTTGTTGTGAAGATCTTAAATGTATTTTTTGTAATTTTAAAATAAATAGTTTCCAAGTTATTCAAGAAAATTACGAAAATTTACCATTCCCTTCCCCACTTTATCTCCGAATCTACTGTACCTAAAATTTTGAAAAAAAATACAGAAATTAGTTTTCTACTTATAGACTATAGGAAAACCTATAACATGTCCATGATATTAAAATAACATGGTAAATCACTCAATATAGGTAACATCGTACGGAACCCTCTTCACGCGAGTTCAACTCTCACTTGGCCGGGTTTTTTTAATAACTTGTGTTCTTGATTAATAATTATTAGCATTTTTTTCTCATGATAATTTGTAAAGGTCAATTTTGAATAAAGATTTTTGAGTTTGATATATAAGTATGTATTTATTTTTTCCATTATACCTGACTAGAAAATGACAATAATTAGCTTTGTTCATATTTAATAACTGTAACTCCAATATGTTTCCAATATACAAATTGGTTTGAATAAATATAGATCAACATTTATTTCTCATACATCTTATATTGCCCTAGGATTGCAGCAGTTATAACGATTAAAAGTCAAAATAAATAGTAAAGTGATTTATTATGATGCAAATCATGTCAGATAGAGGGTGTTAAGCACCGATTAGACTTCACGATCCATCGGGAGTTAGGGTGTCGCATCGGGAGTTAGCGCAGTTAGGGCGTTAATAAATATATATTTTTAGTCATAGGAATTTATATTTTCAGTTAAACACAGTAAGCGCTCCGATGCGTAATCATAATTTTTATCAGCTCTCGGGGAACAGACTAGCTCTCTGCTCACGACTTTGTCCGCGTTAATTTCGTATTTTAAGTTTGACGTGTCTGTGTGTGTGTGTGGCATCGTAGCTCCCGAGCGGATGAACTGATTTTGATTTTGTTTTTTTTTTCTTTGAAAAGTGAATTAGTCGGGAGTGTTCTTAGCTATGTTTGCTGACTATCGATCCAAGATGGCCGCCGCCACAAATAGGTGGATTACGTATTTTTTCAAAACTCTCTTAATATGGGTATCAAATGAAAGGGCTTGGCTGGTAGAATACCACACACTATGATAAATGTAACTGGTTTATTTACATTAAAATACGTCAAGTAATTAGTCATGGTCAAAGTAAAATAAAGGTACCATGAAAAGTCCGTAAACAAATAACAGAACGACACCCCGGAGTGCAATCAAAACAATGACTAGTGTGACTTGACTTACGCCACGCTTCTATCTGAACACGTCGAAACAAGTACACGTCTTAGATGTTTTACGTGAGAATTGTTAATATACCAAGAACTAATTTCTGATTTTATTATATATCTGCATAGTTATAAACATGTTTAATAGGTAATTTGCTAAATCGTGCAAGTAAAATGACGAGTAAAATCGTGATGACGACAATCACTTGCTTTGTGCTATTAACTGATGTCCCCAACAACTTGCTGCATAGAGCAGGTGGCATGACACCGCAATGCAATGCGGAAACGAAACGAAAACGCGGTTAACGGTTACCGCAAACTATAGTTTTTCTATTTTGTCTGCTGTCTGGCAGTCAAAGTATAAAATTAAATAGAAGTACAGTTGAATAAAATATACTTGAGCGTTTATGATCTTTTTTCTTTCAAAAAAAACTAAAAGTACAAAAAAATAACTAATTTTTTGTACTTATGACCTCAACTAGAACATAAAGTTAAGAGGACATTATATGACATTTTTCTATCTGGAGTAAACACGAGTGATGATGCCATCTCTAGAGGTTAACTTACATTGCATTTTGTAAAATACCAATAAAGATTATTTAATAGGCTTAAAATCAAGTGAGACGCAGTCGAAAAATTGTTTAGAGTAAGTATATTGTATAGAAAAAGTTTTTTTAATCTACAAAGCAAAGTTGAAGCAAAATAAAAAGCAATATTTTCTTGATATTTTTTTGTTCAATTAAATTCCACTTGAATTTCTATTATAATCTTTCTGGTTAAACCATTGATTTACTACCAAACGTAGATAACGCACGAACGATCGAAAAGTAGGCCGCTCAATCGCGAGCGCGACTCGTGCAGTTCCTTTCCATAGTGAGTGATTAGCTGTCGGCACGTAAACATGCCGAAGTGCGCATTCAAAAGTTGTGGTAACAATAGCCAGAAACGGCAGAAAAAAGACGGGATTTCATATTTTGCGTGAATAAACTCATTACACATCTTATCATGTTCAAATATTCGATTTATACGTAAAAACCAATCAAAAACAATTATTTTAATCATAAACATGACGCTTCGCGTCAGTGTCGGTACATCACAATCGTCTCACTCGCACGGGCGTCGTATCACGATGTGTTATCTCATTCATGCGTTGGAGCGACAACGCGATAAGCAATTTCAAGCATTATGCTTGAGAGTTTATAGTTGATATTTCTTGTAGCAATTACTAAAACATCGTTTGATCTGTGCCTAGGTATGAAATGATGTAACTTCCCACGGTTGTACTTAAAATCTTAGATAAAGAATGAATAGATAGAACGTGACCGTATACCCGTAAGGGACAGACATAGATGACGTCATACCTGCCTAAAGTAGATGGGTATACCAGTGTTGCTTTAAGTTTTGTTTACTTTATGTTTATAGTGGCTTTAACCACTATAAACATAAAGTAGGGTTGATTGATCTACGTATTTTTTTTTGAGACATTTTTATTAGCGCCCCTCGCTCAATAATATGTCTCAAAAAATAAAAGTGGGAGGAAGTTGCGATTTTTTTTATTGAATTCTTCATTCAACCTTCGCCGCAGTCTAAAGTTATTTACACTTTTAAATAAAACTACACTTTTCGGATTTACTCGAGTATATTTCATTTTAAAACATTTTACTATTATTTATTTAAGCTATTATGTAAACATCTTTACAAATATAAGAAAAAATATTAGGAATCATCATCATCATCCACACGCGTCCACTGCTGGACATAGGCCTCTCCAAGTGCTCGCCACTGAGCACGATCCGCGACCACTCGCTTCCAGCTTTTGCCAGCTAGGTACCTTGCGAAGATCGTCGCTCGATTAAGAATACAGCGGGCAATGATCATTGTTTTTTCTTTATCTCTGCAGTTTATTTAAAATCCAATATTTACACATTTACTAAATATTTGTGAAGATTTAGAAAATGTATAATATTAAATTTAAAATAAACATTTTCTAAAATTATATTTCAATAGCACCGTTATTGTCATCGAATAAAGGACTTCGGCTTACAGAGATAAAATTCACTACAATACAGGTAAAAATTCACTTGGGCTGGGTAAGTTCAAGAATTGAACTACTGATACCGCACTCAATATGGTGCTAAACTTTACTTTTTTTCCCAATCGTCTAAGCGATTGACGCACTGGCCGTAGTTTTTTATTTGATGACCTCGCTGATTGTTTCAAACCCAGCATTTGAAGCCGCATTTTTCTCTTTCGGGGCGTATTCAAATTTGAACCGAAATCCAACACCGATGCGTCCTGAAACAATATGTATACAGGTTAAAAATAAAAGCAGGTTCTAATTTTACAACATTAAAAATATTAATTAATAAATTTTTAAACTGTATCTGTACTAATGGTCAGACTTGTTATATTAATAGAAAATTACCAAAATCAAACCATTAATAATATGTTTGGCCATATCAAAATAGTAGAAAAGGATTTGGTACCTACCCTACCCATGTTAATCCAAAACTAAAATAAATTTCGAAATCCCCCATAAAAATAGTTGGGTTTGTGAAAAATAAATTTAGGTTTTGGCTTGATAGGGTATGTACCTTGTAGATATAATATGTATAAGTTACTGATCTGTAAAAAAAGTTTAGGAATAGCACCACTCCTAAGAAAAGTGCCTTTTTTGTTTTTCTGAATCCACTGTTGTTCAAAATGCTTAGAACACATTCGGGTATGCTTGGTTGGCTGCCAATTCAATCGACCAGTAGCTTTAACCCAACCGTTTTCGAGTAGTTATCTCCGAAGGAAATCTGTTAAATACAGACAAACAAGCAAATGGAAAGTCTCACGTCAAAAGAATTAACTTTGTTATCTAAAATACTCAAAATTTTATACTTAAATATGTCAATATTAATGTAACACAGAAACTAATATGTGAGTTCCCTTTCACGTAACAAATTACCTACGAATCAAGGAAAAATAGTCGTAGCGTAACTGGTATCATTATAACCCGGCAAAATGTTATACGCGTTGGCTGTATACGTGGCCATATTGTATGGCGACATTCCTAGCTTGTTAGGTTAACAGTAACCTTACTACTTAGTTTGAAATTTCATGTTTAATCCCATAATATGATTGAGAACCATATTAGAATGATAAAATATTGCAATATAACTTGTATTTATAATTTAAAAAACAGTTTTGGAGCTTTTTATTGACACAATTTAGGTCTTACCTGTAAAAGGTTATATTTTCCTGTTTTCTAGCACTATCACTATTACAACCTAAAACGGAGCAGTGCACCATGATTTAAATGTTCAAATAGTTCACAATTACACTAATTAAAGTGTTAAATAATTACACAGTAAGCTATAATTCACACAACAAAGGAGATGTCCACAAGTGGGTTTTTATTAATTATGTTAACTAAAAGCAATAATTTATATACCATTGGAAAGAGGATCGAAACAGCATTTCAGTCATATTAAAAATATGCTTTTAAGTACCTCCGATTTGTATTAAACTGTGGTGAAAGTTTTGAAATCACATACTTGAAATCTATCCAATTTACCCATATTAACTTCATATAATCTCCGAAATACAATGTATTACTAACATATTAATGTATTTTCATATGAAAATCCATTTTATTCATGTTTTTAAGGAAAATCTACAACTCTTTTAATCAACTGGCAGTGATTGGCTAAAGTCTCTAGCTCAATGCTCAAAAATAAAAAAAAGATTTGACAGTTAAGTTTGATAGTTTTGGCACTGACTTGACACTATGGCACTTCATGATTTATTAATTAATTATTATGTTGTTCATTAATTAGATTTAATGAAGAATAGGCCCTAATAGGCAGATTGTCTAAGAAAAAAATCCATCAAGGCGATCGGCCTTTATTTTGATAGTCAACTTCAACACAAACCATAACCACAGACTAGCATAAGTGTCTTTGTATTTACAAATACAGATTACAAATAGATGTTTTTGCAGATAATATAACATAGCTTTCGATCATTAAACAAAACTGTTGCCATAACTAAAATATACAAAAATTAAAATATTTCCAAAACGGAGGGGTATAAAGTTATGATTTTCACGGTTTTAGGACACTAAATATTAAACCTTTATAACAGGCATAGTTTCGTTTCATTTAGTTAGCAAAACCCAGCCTCCATACAAAAAGAGGACATCTCCTTTCTTCCACGTATTTGTTTAGCACCAGACGCTGGTGATAAACAATCCCCACTACCAGTTTCACCTATATACGGTAACAAGGACAAAAAAAATGATGCCATCTTCTTCTTTCCTTTGGCAATGTGTATAAGTTTATCTCTTTTCCTCATGTTTGACGGCTTTTATAGCCCATCTATTTCATTCTATATCTATGACTTAAAATAGTTGCCATAATAATGCAGAATAAGGTTGAATTCGATAAATACGGTACTTTCATTATGGTAATTTTCATTCGGGCGTGCATATTCAAGTATATATCAGCGGGTGCAAATGTATAGTCGATTAGGTCACAGATTTCAAGCGCGTTTTTGTATGAAGCGCTCTATCTACGTTTGGTAGTAAATCAATGGGTTAAACAATAAACAAACTCCGGAGTGAATGAATGATAAATAAAAATATGAATTAGCATCATTCACTCACGTTGTCCCAGCACTAAGCAAATGCCCGTGTCACAGATAATATAATGCCCGTGTATTGTGTTGAGCTACCATCGTACCTTTGTATTTTTCTATCGTAACGGCATAAAAAATACTTCAAAATTGTAAACAAATGAAACACGGTAATGTATATTTTAAACTTACATGTAATAGGAAACACCATAATCTCGAAGATTTGAGTAGCTGGATCGCCTTTTGCAAGAGGAAACTGCACAATTAAACATTTTTTGGAGCTCATAGTGCGACACGAAAACGACACCAAATGGCAACGGCCGCGCGTCAACTAGTTTTATATAACGTGTATATGGTCATATGGTCAGCGTAAATTGGCAGAGGGGTTCGCCCAGTCTTGCCGTCTCCCGTATGAATGCTCTAAGATAATAGTGTGTGTATTGGTCAGAGGATAAGATTGTGTTGCATTATGCATGTATTCATGTATCAGCCATTTGTTCCAGCTAAATCATGATTTAATATGAATTTAAATAATTTTTTTACCACCAGTTTGATGCGTATGAGATTGGGTTATGTTGGAGATCTGAACCATCTGTTTTTTGCTTGCCCATTACACGATACTTTCAGTTTAATATCCGATTTGATATCTTTAAAGATTCCTCTCCCTACTCCCTACATGTATTCTAATGCTCTCCTTGAATAACCCTAATGTATACAATGCTATTTCTGTGCATTTATGTAATAATAATATTAAATTGTAACCTTTCCTGTAGGCCTATTCGCTAACTACGGTTGGTAACTAGAATTGTCATTTTTGAAAGACACTATATCCATTACTGGTTTAGTGATCTTATGTTTTACGACAGAGTTCATGATAGCAGCAATAGATGATAAGTTCCTTTCAAAAATGACAGTTCCAGTTAGCAACCGAAGTTACAGAATAGGCCTGCTGATTTACCTACTGTCTCCCTCTATCCCGCGGCCCTACCGCCAAACTCATGGAGATCACTTGCTATCGCTTTTGTGACATTAGAACAATAGTTTTAATGTCACAGGTGACATTAGACCTATTGTTGTAATGTCACAAAAGCGATAGCAAGTGATCGCTATGAGTTAGGCAGTAGCCCCCCCGTCCCTATATAAATGTTTAAATAAAAATAAACACTTCGTTTCCCTACCTTTTAACCTTGTCCGTGGCTAATGCACAAGCCGTGCAAAAGAAAGAAAAATTGTGTTGTGCCCTCAGACTAAGTACACCAATGGACGGGACGCGCAATAGTTTAGTCGGCCATTACAAAGCACTGTGTTTGTTATTGTGCTAAAATATCAGTCAGTGAGCAATATTTCTGAGTGAATTTTACAGTGCTATGTTTTTATTGGTTTTTTTATGAATTATATAAAGAAAAACATAATAAGTGTGGAATCTTGGATGCGGCGTCCCAAGTTTATTCCGCCATCTTAGAGCACCAACACAAATCTTGGCACGCTTTTTTCGTAGCTATTTCATGTCTATTGGTATCTATAGTCTAAGGTTGTGCCCGTCAGGGTAATAGTATTCTGTGAGGCGCGTTCATTCATTACTCGCTCGCAGGCGTTGAGTTGCGTTCCGAGGGTCAGAGTAATGCAACCGAGAGTGTTTTTCACACTCGCTCCGAGGTTCAGAACGGGTCGGTTGCTATCTTTTTTTTTAGTTTGTATCTTGCCGATCAAGATCAAGCAAAGGGCAAAATATTACTAATCCTTACTATGAAATTAAGAGTAAATATCCATTTTTCTGCTTAAAAATAATTACAACACATAGAAATCACTATATTTCCCTAGTATTAGGCTTAAAAGAGTTCAAAGTAGTGTTATTTAATAAAATAATAAATAATTAGCGTATTTTTGACATCGACATTGACATAAAATCTGTCAGAGTGTTTTTTACCCTACGCTCGAGTTGGTTGTTTGGTTGCATCACTCGAAGCTTCTGAACGGGCACAGAGTGTACTAACCGCCTGTTAGAGCGTTTTTTACCACTCTGCTCTGGAATGTTAGAGCGTTTTTTACGCTCTGGAATCACCCGAGAGCTGCGTTCAGAACCTACGCTCGAGTGCACTCCGAGTGCACTCTGACAGCAACCAACCCGTTCAGAGCCTCGGGGTAAAAAACGCTCTGACAGGCGGTTAGTACACTCTGTGCCCGTTCAGAAGCTTCGAGTGATGCAACCAAACAACCAACTCGAGCGTAGGGTGAAAAACACTCTGACAGATTTTATGTCAATGTCGATGTCAAAAATACGCTAATTATTTATTATTTAATTAAATAATACTACTTTGAACTCTTTTAAGCCTAATACTAGGGAAATATAGTGATTTCTATGTGTTGTAATTATTTTTAAGCAGAAAAATGGATATTGACTGTTAATTTCATAGTAAGGATTAGTAATATTTTGCCCTTTGCTTGATCTTGATCGGCAAGATACAAACTAAAAAAAAAGATAGCAACCGACCCGTTCTGAACCTCGGAGCGAGTGTGAAAAACACTCTCGGTTGCATTACTCTGACCCTCGGAACGCAACTCTATAACTAGCGGGTCGTTAGTGGAGCGGCTCAGAGACAGTCTCCGCCATTGTTTTTGACGCCATTTTGCTTTTGGGTGCATGTGTGTGTGTAGAACGCACACATTTGCATTTCATTTTTCATTATTGCATTGTTGGTTTGTTTAAATTTCTAATTTATCTTCAGATTTTATGTGTTTTAAGCATGTTTTAAGATTTTTGACACTCACTGTTCTTGATTCAATAACAGTACCTGTGTGTACGAAGGGATTCGGCAGTTTTATCGGTTTGTTTGCTTGTGATTTTCTAAACTTAATAACTTTTTGACCTTTCATTGTTTCATACTATTTCATGCTAATATATTTCAGTGGTGTGTAAGAAAAGACGGTTTCGGGGTTTGATTCCCCACGGGGTAGATTTTTTGCTTGGTTTAGTTAGTAGTACCTAGGACTTCTGAGCCCACCTGGTTAGCTACCATAATCTTACTTAAGTTTATCAGATCACCATGGTGACAGTACAATTTGTGCAGAGTACAACTTGTTACTCTGATAATCAGATATCCAGCAACTCTCTTGTGAAGAACGCTTTCATCTTTGGCCTAATAGTCATTTACCAAAATGTATGAAGTTGAACTTTCCCATACTAAAAAACGAGCGAACTTTATATTGTTATGAATCCACTAAAATATTTTACAGACCATCGGCTTCAACAGAGGTTACATTTCTGGATGCACATCAATTTTGAAATCGATAAAAACAACTTATGAACACAGAAAAACTAGTGTTATTTTGAGACACAAATACTTGAAGCTGAATATCTTGAGTTGAGTATGCAATAAATAACTTCCTCCAAGTGAAATAAATTCAGGAATACTTAAAAATCCAATAATGATAGGTGAGCAAAGTTGTGTAATATTTTTTTCATTAAATAAACAATAGTTTAAAATTAATTTAATATTATGTTTTCCATTGAATAACCTACACTATGTTGTTGTTCAAAATTAGATGTAATTTTTTTTAGATTGAATGAAAATGAAAAACACTTTTCTTCTCAAAAAGAGTAGCAAATCTCTGCTAAAATTGATTGATCTTCTGATGGTGCACATGTGTAGGCGCAAGGTGACTGCGGAAGCATAGAGAAGCTAGATATGTTAGAAGCTTTGGTTACTCACCATGGACCTGAATTTCATTTTATCAATTTTATTAATATGCTAAGAACATAAGCCACTGCACAAGCAATGAACAGGACATGAATAACAGAAAGTGGACTGTTAAAAGGTGATTAATTTGTTTTTGACATAAATATGTTTTCTTATTAACCCCTTGTTTCTGAAAGGCTAATCAGTGATAAAATTAAATATAGTACATTCAAGATAAGAAAGTTCCCTTGACAAATCGATTTTTTCCGTTTCATGCATACTAATTTCCGTGATGAAAAATATAATTTATCTCCTTAGGTTATTTTGATCAAAAATGCAATAATTAATTCCACATTAAATAAAAACAAGAATATCAGCCTAATTAAATAAAATTATAATTCTAAAAAAATATTTGTTTAAAGTTTAAAAATAAAATGTTTGTGTAAAGTATAAGTTCCTATTCACGACTCAAATAAATACTTAATTAAACAAATATTTTATCAGAATTATAAATAATTATATTTAACTGGACTGATTTTAATGTGGAATTAATTGTTGCATTGTTGACAAAAATAACTGAAAAAGATGTTACATTTTTAAAACATAATATTTTTATTCACGGAAACTGGTATGCATGAAACGGAAAAGTTTGACCTGTCAGGGGAACCTTCTTATCTTGAATATGCTATAACAAGCTTAACTTCACTTCACTTCTTGGTTAAGTGGCAACCGGTCGTTTTACACAACCATTACTGCCAAACTCGAGTTTATGGATAAGACACTGTTTCTGAGTTTGCTTTTGTTAACAACGGCCAAAAGTGTGCTATGGTTTTGTTTTGGGTCACCTAAAAATGGACAAAACATGACAATGACACTGACAACACAACCATGTAGCAGCACAAATAAAACATTTAATAAAATACAGTTTAAAGTTTAATGTTGATAAATCTTAAGTTAACTGTCAATTGATTCACTGTGTCAGTTGACAGAGCTGCCAAATTTCTTTCAAAATCTATAAGTCAAGATCAGTGTTATACTATATGCCCCTATATTAAAGAAAATATTTCAAAATTCGGTTGGGGTGAATGAAAGGGTGCGCAAGGTCCCTTTTTATGGTTGTATCGTATAGAATAGCTAAAAATAAACACTTTTTATTCTTGTCCATTTTTTCTCAAATCTTATAGTGTGCGAGTAAATCAGCTTTGAAAATCACAATGGCAGCAGGACTTAGAAAAATTTTGGGATGTTGCATTGCTATTATGACACCTACTTTTTATGATTGTATACTAAAGAATAGCCTAAAATAAACACTTTTTACTCTTATTCACTTTTTCTCAAGTCTTATAGTTTGCGAGTAAATCAGCTTTGAAAATTACAATGGCCGCAGGACAAGAAAAATTTTGGGATGTTGCCTTGATATTAGGACACCTAATTTTTATGGTTGTATCATATAGAATAGCTTTAAAATTAACACTTTTTATTCATGTCAATTTTCTCTCAAGTCTTATAGTTTGCGAGTAAATAAGCTTTGAAAATCACAATAGTCACGACGAAAAAAAAATGGGATGTTACGTTGCTATTATAACACCTACTTTTTATGGTTATATCAGAAAATGACTAGAACGTGATGAGCAGATCAATACACACTTGTTCACAGTGGCTTTCTATTTCTTGTGTTTAGATTATGAAATCGAAAATTGGTACCAAAGGTTTTATAATTTTTATAGACAAATCAAATTTTCATAATTAGACTGTTCAGCTTAAACCAATATATTAATTTAGTTAAAAATATTTCTTAGAGAAACCTTTCCTTGTGAATTATAAATAGCACCAACTGAAGTCCAAAAATACTTTCTATACTAGCAGCCGATCCCCGCAGTAATAGCCAATTACATGACACTGAAAATAACTAAGTAAATTTATCTTGCCGTATCAACATAGTAACATGCTTGAATTGTTTTACTACATATACAACAGAACTAGGTCTGTTCGCGAAGGACTATGTTGATCCCACAAACGTGCATCTAGTGTAATACCCAAAAATGTTGTAACTACAATTGATGAGTTCAACGATTCGATTGTATCCACTTTCCTTACATTTGGCCAGAACCAATTTGGAACATTTAACTCTGACACAATTATTTAAGAGAATGTGAAAGTTTGATAAACATAATTTTAAAAGCATTACAAAAGGAATGGGTATGCCATTCCTTTTAAATGCTTTTTCAAACTCTAATTAAAATCATTTATATGAATGAATATCATTAATTTATGGAAAACATTTCTTATTGACGTAACATATTCATCAAAATTAAAAACTAGATTGATTTGTTTGGTTAGATTACCTACTATAAAATTAATTGCTTTTAATGTTAACTTCTTCAAAATCTATTCAAACGTTTTAAACTATTTGCCATTGTCTGCAGAGTTCTATTCTTCAATCTGAAGTTTTGTAAATAATCAATAAAACAAAATTATTCTCAAAAACAAAGCAATATCTTATATAATTATCTTTTTTGTATCAACAGGTGTACAGATATTGAGAAGTGGAGAGACTAAGATCAGATGGAGAGGCAGGTTATTTATTTTTACTAGGTTTTCACTGTTTTTCATTTTAGAGTCGTCACACTTTATACAAATGCTTATTTATCTTTCCAGAATCGCAGAGTAAGCACAGCGTTGCATGGCGGAGAATTGTGGGTTCTAATAAGTTCCATTGTGTACGTTTTTGTCATATTGTATGTTAAATTCAATAAAAAGATAATCGCATTTCGTTGTTTTGATTTTTAATAACCTAAAATATTATCAGAATTAAAAAAGTAGATTAGGGCTGTAACTTTTATATCGATAATTTTCAGTATGTCGATATTAAGAAGTCGATAGTTTACACCACTATCATTACTGAGCATGTCATTCCACTACGAGTCTGCTGTTCTAAGGGCTGATTCCTATCTGTAACAGTAATATAATTTGTGCTCGCTCGAGGCGTTGAACGGATTGCGGCAACCAAATCTTTTATCTCCCTCTTTCACATGACTTTTTATTTCTCTCTCCTTCTAGTAGATGACATTATAGAATATGGCCGCCAATATCATCCAATCACGTAAGAGTATTTCAGTAAGAAACGTCAGAGCGTTTTACAACCATCAAATTCGATGGTTGTTCGGTTGTAACTCGCGCCGACACTCTAAGGTCTTGAACGGGCCGGTTGTTTCACCCGGTTGTCACGCTCGAAGGCATTGAACGGGGTTAGAGCGAAAAGTTGTACTTCGCGCGAAGGCTCAGAGCTGCGTTCAGAACCTACGCTCGAGTGCACTCCGAGTGCACTCTGACAGCAACCGACCCGTTCAGAGCCTCGGGGTAAAAAACGCTCTGACAGGCGGTTAGTACACTCTGTGCCCGTTCAGAAGCTTCGAGTGATGCAACCAAACAACCAACTTGAGCATAGGGTGAAAAACACTCTGACAGCTTTTATGTCAAAGTCGATGTCAAAAATACGCTAATTACTTATTGGACTCAATTCTGAAGTGGCAGCTAAATTGCCTAATTTTATTTAGGTGCCGCTAAACCACTATCCTATTCTACGGTAACTGTCAAATTCAACTGACATTGCTAATTTGCATCTGACATTTCTAATTTTAGACGGTCAATTCAACTTAGCTTTAGCCCTCCAAACGCTATTCCAGACGTGAGAGTTTTACGCGTAAACATCCTAAACTGACTATTTTTAGCGGCGACTAAAATCATCCCGATTAAAATTAGAACCTTGCTAAAATCCGCCATTTTGGTTGAAAAATATAACAAATGAAGTAGAATTTTAATTTTGCCCAAATTAATTGTTTTCGCCTCAAATGAATGGGAAAATAAAAATATTTTTTAGTAGTTACAATTATACTGTTAAAAATAAGATAAAAATGTACAATAAATGTATTAACTGATTTAAAACTAATCTTTGACATTTTAAAATTACGCTTAAGTTCTGCCTAAATTTAATTGGCCTGTCACTGTAGAATAGCACTTGCTTAATCGGCCATTTAAATTAAGTTTAAATTTAGAAATTTTAGTTTTAGGTTATTTAGACGGCGGGCGCACAGAATTGAGTCCATTATTTTATTAAATAACACTACTTTGAACTCTTTTAAGCCTAATACAAGGGAATTATAGAGATTTTTATGTGTTGTAATTATTTTTAAGCAGAAAAATGGATAATTGACTGTTAATTTCATAGTAAGGTTTAGTATATTTTGCCCTTTGCTTGATCTTGATCGGCAAACTACAAACTAAAAAAAAAGATAGCAACCGAGCCGTTCTGAACCTCGGAGCGAGTGTGAAAAACACTCTCGGTTGCATTACTCTGACCCTCGGAACGCAACTCTGAACGCGCCTGAGTAATAAACGTCAGAGCCGCCTGTCAGAGCGTTTTTTACCTCGAGGCTCGGTTGCTGTCAGAGTGCACTCGGAGACCTCGGAGTGCACTCGAGCGTAGGTTCTGAACGCAGCTCTGTGGTGTTGTGAATATAATTTGTGGTGTTGTGGTTGTGTGATAATTATGTTCTGTGATTGTGATTCATTCATGTGATTGCAATGACGTTGTGATTGTGATTGATTGTGTCCATTGTGTCATTGTCATTTTTGTGGAAGTTGTTTGAATATTTATTGTACCTACCTATTTTTCGTAATTTAGTTATTTGGCTATATTATGATCGTGCTTTTTTATCCGCATTCATTGGAATGGTCATCCGTTACGTTACACTAAAATATTTATCACTACAAAAGCTATATTGAATTTAACAAGTCTGACATTAAAGAAGCAGCAATATTTCGTTCATCATAGCAGGTACCTACCTACTGAAACTCGCGTATATTTAAGCGGTGCTTGGCAATAAGAATATGATTGAACCAGCTATATCTACAGCCATGGGTTTATTAGAACATTTAAACTCTGACGAACTTAAAGAAATGTTAAATGATGACAACAAGTTTGATGCTGTTCTCAAGGATGTGAAACAGGTAATTGTTACTAATTCTATAACTTTTTGTAATCATTATTGTTAAAGGTCTATCAAAATCTCTTAGCAAAAATTGAGATCTTGTATTTTGCAATACCAGGGAAATTGTAAGAGCCTGTTTCCAAGTCCGTTAAAAAAGCGTTCAAATAGAACATATACATTCCTATATGTTCACACGGCAGCGCTTTTATAACGCGACGCTTTTTCAGCAGCTCTGTATTTTAAATGCTGGGCTTTGAGCATATAGTATCGTATCATATAGCGAACGTTATAAAAGAGCTAACACCGGGACTTTTTTTTAATAAATATAATTTGGGCTCTGTCTTTGTAGACAATTCTGCCAACGTCGACTTCGAAAATGACATTTATTTATTAACTATGTAAGTGTTTTATTTTTGGGTGTCGGTAAAGGAAACGACTTGACCAGTTGTGTTGCCTGGGGACAATGCAAATTATTTTGTTAGTATAGCTATACATCACATTTGGAGGGTATTTTTGTTTGTTATTAGTTATAGTGTTAGTAAATTACCAGGAAGTACCCATGTGTATTTAATTATCTACTATTTTATATTGCGATATTGCTTCTTTTGCAAGAATATCTACTTTCTCATTCCCTTTAATACCATGATGACCTGGTATCCACGCTAAAGCTATTTCTAAACCGAGTTGGTAGCAGCGGAAGAGAATTTCTCTAGTTTTTAAAATTATAGGGCAGTAATGTTTGGCTCGTAAAACAAATTTTGATAATGATTGTAAGCAGCTTTTAGAATCAGTTAAGATTAAACTGTTCTTAAATCTATTGGCCTCAATGAAGGAGCTAGCTTCAAATAAAGCTATTTTCTCCGCTGTAAAAGATGATGTGTTGGGATGTCACTTAAAATTTAAAGTTAAACTATGACATGGAATCCATACAGCACATCCCACATTACTTGTATTGGACATTTTGGAAGCGTCTGTGAAAATTTGTGTCCATTCCTGCCATTTATCATGTATGATGGAATTAAATTGTCATTGATGTCTGGATTATCAATGTCAATGCCAAAGCTTAAAAGTATATTGGGGTGGAAGAGGATAGCTTCATAGCTTAGCCTGAAGATGGGGTTGTCTGTATGCTGAAAAATCTCTGGGCCTGGTATGTACTCCTCATAAGATTTTACTAGGCATGGCACCTGTTTGTGAGACCAGTATCTAGCTTGAGGAATAAGGTTGTGGATTTGGACTAAGCGGTGTAACAAGGGATGGCTAGGATTTTCAATAATTTTATAAAATAACCTATCAGATAGATACTGACGCCTTAATTTAAGAAGGGGGTCTACACATTCAATTTGCATGGCACTGATGGGGGATGACTTCATGGCTCCTAAAATAATGTGTAAGTATTTAGACTGGAATATATCCAATGTGCTCAATGCTTGCTTGTTACATGGTTCCCAGAGAAATGATCCATAATCCAGATGACTGAGTATGATGGCATTGTATAAGAGTTTTTGACAATATGGATGAGCTCCCCACCATACTCCTGAAACTGCTCTAAGGGCATTGATGTTTTTTTCGCACTTTTCCTTTATGTAGTTGTAAGTGATTTATACCGGTCAGCTTGCTATCAAGAATAACCCCCAGGAATTTGTGACTATCCAATATTTGAAGGGTCTCATCTTCAATCACAATATTAATATCTGGAATATTTCTTTTTTGGGAGAAGACGACTACCTGACTTTTATCATTTGAAAGAGAGAGACCGTGTTTCTGTAACCAGTTGTTAAGGTAATATAATGCAGAGTTTAAGCGTGAAGTACATTCAGAAATATTATCGGCAGCATAATAAAGGGCAATATCGTCTGCATATTGTAGAATTTTACAAAAAGAATCTACAGTCTTATCTAAGTCAGCTGTATATAAATTATATAAAATGGGGCTTAACAATTTCCTGACATTGATGTGCTTACTCAGACTTGTCAAAAAAGTATTGCCAGTTATTAAACCAAATTCTACCAACATGAGCTCGAAAAACCAACCGCTAGACAAATGCGCTAAATGCAAAAAAGCTCCGAGTGAGAAAAAAGCTCATACAACCTGCGACGCCTGCAAGATCATTCTGTGCGGAGACTGCCATGGGTTATCGTCTACTGAAGTTACAGTCCTTGAACTAAAAGGAGATCGCATTATGTCATTCCTTTGCAGCGACTGTAAAGCAGCCGTAACTCAACTGCCGCTGATCATGAAACAACTGAAGGAACTGACTGAAGAATTCCATAAATTACGCATGCGGCAAAGTATGACCGCGACCGAGTCCGCTATACAGGAGATATCGGAAAGGGCTAACAGGGCCAATAATCTTATTGTTTATGATTTGCCGGAGTCAACAAGTCAAGAAGCTGAGCAAAGGAAAGAACATGATAAAGAACATTGTGGGCGTGTGATAAAGTCTATCACCAATGCAGTAAACTGTAGTGATATTAAGCTTTTTCGACTGGGAGCTTCCAAAACCGACACAGGTGCCAAACCGCGGCCGCTGAAGGTTCTTATGAATAGCAAGAGAGACGCGCTGGAAGTTCTTAAGAACAGGAGCAAGTTAACGAAGCCGTCATCCATTACTGCTGATCAGACTCCCTTGCAAAAGGAGTATATGAAGCACCTGCGCGAGGAGCTTAAAAGGCGCATTGATGATGGGGAAGTGGACACCACTATCAAATATGTCCAAGGTCACCCAAAGATTGTGAAAACAAAGCCCACAAAAAACTAAAATCCAACAGCAATAGAAATTCAACACAACCCCAATCAACGCCTACGACTTTCATTACACTTACTTTATTTTACACAAATATTCAATCGGTAACATCGAAACTATTTAACTATATAACTTATTCTTCGCTAGAGTGGACTCCCTGAAGCCTACCTTAATTATAATCTCAGAAACCTGGCTAAAACCTAACATACCTGATTCAATGATAAAAATACCTGGATATGACCTATACAGAGACGACCGGATTTGCAAACGAAGTGGTGGAGTGGCAATATATGCCTCGAATAGAACTAACTTTATGACAACGACACTAAATAGAGACTACAACCTGAAACTCGAAGCTTCTGAATGTCTGTGTTTAGACATTCGAATTGGAGAAACCAAATTCATGCTATGTGGAGTATATCGTGGACACGATTCATCACTAGAACAAGACAATTTTCTACTTGATCAAATTAACCTTGCATCTGAGTCTAATACCGTGGTTATAATGGGCGATTTTAACTATCGTGGAGTGAAATGGCCCCTTGATGACTGTGGATATGTAACACTAAAAGAAGATAACTTCATCCAGTGGTATAAAACTAGCAATCTCAATCAATTGGTAGACAGACCTACAAGACATCGAGAAGGAAACCAGCCATCATTCCTGGACTTGATCCTTACGAATAACGATTCACTCATCTCTAATGTAGACTATCAAGCACCGATTGGCAAGTGCGATCATAATTGCCTATTAGCGACTATAGAACTCCAAGTTCGCAAGAAAAATAATGTAACGGGAACAAGACTTAACTATAGAAAAGCAAACTTTGAGAAAATTTATGAAAATGTACGAATAACTCTTAATGAAAACACGGGAGACTTAAGCTGTGTACAAAGCCAGTTTACGTTTCTACTCAATACACTTGAAGAAGCAATACATTTATACGTACCCCGAACTAGAATTAATTACAACAACACAAATAAACCCTGGATATCAAATAACACTAAAGAACTCATAAAACAAAAACTGGTACTGTGGAATAAATATACACTTACTGGACTAGATGACACATACAAAGAATACAGAAAAATAAATAATAAACTTGTCAACCAAAGCAGGAAAGCACGCATTAATTATGAAAAAGATCTATTACAAGGAGGACCACGGAAGTTCTACTCGTATATCAGGCAACAAATAACATCTAAAGTTAGCATACCAACAATTTTACACAATAAACAGGGAGAAATTGTGACAAATGACAATGAAAATGCTGAAGCCTTTGCGGATCAATTTACCAGCGTATATCAAAAAGAACCACAGATCCAATTACCCTTACTTGATCCATTACTCCGAGTGGAAGACACTATTGAAGATATAAAATTTACTAAATCAAATGTCCAGCAAGCCATTGCACAAATGAAAACGGACTTCTCACCTGGACCAGACAACATTCCTGTAGTAATCTTACAAAAATGTGACCTTAATGACTACCTCGCAATTTTTTTTTTTTTTTTTTATTTACTAAAATAATAATTATGGAAACTTCGTATGAAACTGGGATTCTTCCCCAACAATGGAATACAGCTACTGTGACACCCATATTCAAAAAAGGAAGCAAATTGGAAGCCTCAAACTATAGACCCATAAGTTTGACAAGTGTTGTTTGCAAAGTGATGGAGAAAATAATAGTGAAACATATAAGGGACTTCACCAACCACCAGATAATTCCAGAACAACAACATGGTTTCTGTCCACATCGCTCCACAATTTCAAATTTACTTTCCTGTTTATCCTCATGGACAAAAAGCTGTAATGAGAGAGAACCTGTAGATGTCATTTATCTTGACTACGAAAAAGCCTTCGATAAAGTGCCAACAATGCGACTTCTGCAAAAGTTGGAGTTAGTAGGAATTCGAGGAAAACTGTTGACCTGGATTGAAGCGTTCCTAAGACACAGAACTTTCCAAGTGAGAGTTGGAAAGACACTGTCGAGCGAACGAGAGATACACAGTGGCGTACCACAGGGCTCTGTACTTGGCCCTGTCCTGTACATAATATATACATTTGACCTTCCACAGTGTATAAAAAGTAAAGTTAGCATTTTTGCGGATGACACCAAATTATTTGCTAACCCGCTGACTGACTATGATCAGCTTCAAAATGACCTAAATAAGATTGCGAAATGGTCAAAAGATTGGCTTATTAATCTAAATGCTTCGAAATATACAGTACTCCACATAGGTAGTCGTAATCCACGCCTCAGCTACAAATTAAATAACGCAGAGCTGAAAGCTGTCAAGTCGCAAATAGATCTGGGAGTGAAGATTGCAGAGGATCTGAAATGGGAGGAACATGTTAACACAATATCAAAAAAAGCGAAAAGTCTAATCTACCTCATTAGGAAAGCCTTTGGAATCTTGACACCTTAGATGATGTTGAAGATATATAAAACATTTATTAGACCCATCCTGGAATAGGCTTTTCAAGTCTGGAGTGCTTATTTTAAAAAAGATATTGAAATACTGGAAAAGGTGCAGCGCAGTTTTACAAAGATTCCCAGACAGCTAAAGAGACAACCATATGAGGAGAGACGCAAAGTACTACAGCTGACATCTATGAAGGAACGCCGAGAACGTGGAGACCTGATTAAAACTTTCAAGATCTTACATGGGCACTACGACATACAGGACTTTAACAAACTATTCCAATATGCCTCAAATGTTCCTCGACTAAGAGGCCACCACCTCAAACTGTGCACCACCAGCTCCCACAACAACCCGCACAAGCACTTCTTGAGTAATAGAGTGGTCAGAGCGTGGAATAAATTACCGGACGACACGATCACAGCTCAAAGCGTCAACAGTTTTAAGAATAGATTGGATACATATTTAAATAATAATAAATAATGTAAATTTTAAATGAGTAACAGGATACAGGCGCTATCAGTTGTATCAACTGCCTGCCTGATAAATAATAATAATAATAATAATTTTTGGTAAATTATAAGGATGTGTAATAAGGGAGATTAAAATTGGGAAATGGTCACTGTCATGGCTGCTTTGTAGAACTTGCCAGTTGAGAGAAGATGATATATTTGCAGAGGCTAAAGAGAGGTCAACTGCGCTCGTGTTTTGTAGGGGGGGGGTGTTCTCCTTATGGGAGACCCATCATTGATAACACATAAATTGTGATGATCGAGGATATCTAACTGAGGGAGTTAGAACTCATGAGGTCTAACTTCCTCAGTCCTAACGATAATACCTCTCTATTACTTATTAAATTATTAATTAGTTTTATATCCAAATTTAGCGATACCCTACCGCCCAACGTCTCATCTATGCTAAACCAACTGATCTCCTTCTTGCCGCAAATCAATGTACCATACGATCCTACAATGGAACTGTCGCAGCATTAGACAGAAAAAGTCAGAAATCATTTTTATTATCAATAAATACAAGATGTCCATTCTAGCTATTTCTGAGACATGGCTTAAACAAGGAACCATTTTTAGGCTTCCGGGATACTCATGTCTTCGTGATGACAGTGTTGATGGGTGGGGTGGCTCAGCCATCCTGAGTAAACGACCTATTCCCTTCCTCCATATCCCTATTCCACCACATTCAGATGGGTTATATATAGTTGCTAGTAAGGCCTTTAACATCTCCATTTTTTCAGATTATATTCCACATCCCAACTACTTCCTGTTGACTGAACTAGGATCCATTTTGTCTCAAACTTCTGGCCCATTATTAATATTGGGAGACTTTAACTGTCAAAATACTGTATGGGGTTCTTCCCTATCTGATACCAGCTCTTTTGCCTAATTAGATATCCTCGATCATCACAATTTATGTGTTATCAATGATGGGTCTCCCACAAGGAGAACATCCCCCCTACAAAACACGAGCGCAGTGACCTCTCTTTAGCCTCTGCAAATATATCATCATCTCTCAACTGGCAAGTTCTACAAAGCAGCCATGGCAGTGACCATTTCCCAATTTTAATCTCCCTTATTACACATCCTTATAATTTACCAAAAATTATTATTATTATTATTTATCAGGCAGGCAGTTGATACAACTGATAGTGCCTGTATCCTGTTACTCATTTAAAATTTACATTATTTATTATTATTTAAATATGTATCCAATCTATTCTTAAAACTGTTGACGCTTTGAGCTGTGATCGTGTCGTCCGGTAATTTATTCCACGCTCTGACCACTCTATTACTCAAGAAGTGCTTGTGCGGGTTGTTGTGGGAGCTGGTGGTGCACAGTTTGAGGTGGTGGCCTCTTAGTCGAGGAACATTTGAGGCATATTGGAATAGTTTGTTAAAGTCCTGTATGTCGTAGTGCCCATGTAAAATCTTGAAAGTTTTAATCAGGTCTCCACGTTCTCGGCGTTCCTTCATAGATGTCAGCTGTAGTACTTTGAGTCTCTCCTCATATGGTGGTCTCTTTAGCTGTCTGGGAATCTTTGTAAAACTGCGCTGCACCTTTTCCAGTATTTCAATATCTTTTTTAAAATAAGGGCTCCAGACTTGAAAAGCGTATTCCAGGATGGGTCTAATAAATGTTTTATATATCTTCAACATCATCTCAGGTGTCAAGATTCCAAAGGCTTTCCTAATGAGGTAGATTAGACTTTTCGCTTTTTTTGATAGTGTTAACATGTTCCTCCCATTTCAGATCCTCTGCAATCTTCACTCCCAGATCTGTTTGCGACTTGACAGTTTTCAGCTCTGCGTTATTTAATTTGTAGCTGAGGCGTGGATTACGACTACCTATGTGGAGTACTGTACATTTCGAAGCATTTAGATTAATAAGCCAATCTTTTGACCATTTCGCAATCTTATTTAGGTCATTTTGAAGCTGATCATAGTCAGTCAGCGGGTTAGCAAATAATTTGGTGTCATCCGCAAAAATGCTAACTTTACTTTTTATACACTGTGGAAGGTCAAATGTATATATTATGTACAGGACAGGGCCAAGTACAGAGCCCTGTGGTACGCCACTGTGTATCTCTCGTTCGCTCGACAGTGTCTTTCCAACTCTCACTTGGAAAGTTCTGTGTCTTAGAAACGCTTCAATCCAGGTCAACAGTTTTCCTCGAATTCCTACTAACTCCAACTTTTGCAGAAGTCGCATTGTTGGCACTTTATCGAAGGCTTTTTCGTAGTCAAGATAAATGACATCTACAGGTTCTCTCTCATTACAGCTTTTTGTCCATGAGGATAAACAGGAAAGTAAATTTGAAATTGTGGAGCGATGTGGACAGAAACCATGTTGTTGTTCTGGAATTATCTGGTGGTTGGTGAAGAAGTCCCTTATATGTTTCACTATTATTTTCTCCATCACTTTGCAAACAACACTTGTCAAACTTATGGGTCTATAGTTTGAGGCTTCCAATTTGCTTCCTTTTTTGAATATGGGTGTCACAGTAGCTGTCTTCCATTGTTGGGGAAGAATCCCAGATTCATACGAAGTTTCCATAATTATTGCGAGGTAGTCATTAAGGTCTACCCGTCTAGTATCCCGGAAGCCTAAAAATGGTTCCTTGTTTAAGCCATGTCTCAGAAATAGCTAGAATGGACATCTTGTATTTATTGATAATAAAAATGATTTCTGACTTTTTCTGTCTAATGCTGCGACAGGTCCATTGTAGGATCGTATGGTCCATTGAGTTGCGGCAAGAAGGAGATCAGTTGGTTTAGCATAGATGAGACGTTGGGCGGTAGGGTATCGCTAAATTTGGATATAAAACTAATTAATAATTTAATAAGTAATAGAGAGGTATTGTCGTTAGGACTGAGGGAGTTAGACCTCGTGAGGTCTAACTTCCTCAGTCCTAACGATAATACCTCTCAACCCAACGGATGTGCCATGGCACATCCGTTGGGTTAGGTTAGGTTGAGAGGATAAGGGCATACTAGTGATGTCATGAGCTGCAACATCATAACCATTGGTAGAGCGTCTTCGTTGAGAATTAATAATGTACACAGTTTTTGTGTATGACCTTTGGGGTTGAGATGTAGAAGGTTCTACTCTTGATTGAGTTGGGGAAAAAGGAAGCGGATGAGTTGTATCCCTGGCGGTATCAGCGTATGATCTCCTTACTGGTCTAAAGCGGAGAGATGCTTCTGAGTAAGATATGTTCTCTTCAGACATCACTAGTTTGACCATTTTCTGTCGAGCATGTTCAGGAGCGAGCTGATCGGTTTCATCGCGTGAAATGTGCACTAGAAAAGGGCCGGCATCACGTTCTGAATATTTTAGTTTCGAGGTTAAATATTCAGGTTTAGTGTATGTACTCTGAGTTGAAGCCGCGGGGGTTGATGTTTTTTATTTTGTGGCTCAGATACTGTTTCTAGGGCAGAAGGACGCTTTGTAGCTCTACGGAGATCATGGCGACTCGGGTTTTTACCCCCCCCCCCCCCCCCCACATATGGGGGTTCGTCGGTTTCCATATGAATAAGTTAAATACTTACAAATAACGAACAAACACAAAACGAACACAACAAATAATAAGCAAAGCACACTTATACAACACAATCCTAAGGTTTCACAACCAAATACTTCGAAATATCGCGATTTCCAATTGAACACGTGTGTTAGCCGAAACACCAACCACCGGGACTTAACGCAACGCTTTTTAATGCTCGTGCGCATGACGGATAAATGTTCTTGACAATAATTTTTTTCTAAACATGATTAACAAATCTCCTATTTGATATGAACGAGCATTGATATTATCATAATTATGAAAATCACAATTTATGCCATGAGATTTTTGTTGAGAAGTTAAAACAATGATACTTTGTTACCTATTTGAAAACTAATAGGTGTCATGAGAAAATGGTGCATGTCTTTAAAAATGTATTTTTTAAGTGGATTAAGACTGATAATTTAGGTAAGTTTATTCTGTTATCAACAGGTTAAAGATTGGGATGTCGAAAAAGAAATGATAATAGCTAGTAACAGATCCTTGGCAGAGTTCAACTTATCTAAAGAACCAGAACTGGAAAATCTTAAAGAGCAAGTGTTGATCAAATCTGAGACAGGTGAACAACTATGCACACACATTCAGGAGCTATTAGAAGAATATAGTAAGTGTATCTTCTATTTATAAATATGAAATAGCCATGAGAAATATTACTCACTTTAAAGAAAAGAGTGAAACAGCTCTTTACCACCGTACAACGATTAGTTTTACTCTTTTTACTCAGTTGCTCCTTTTGCTCAATGCATCTCGAGGGAAATAGAAACATTGGACTCAATTCTGTGCGCCCGCCGTCTAAATAACCTAAAACTAAAATTTCTAAATTTAAACTTAATTTAAATAGCCGGTTAAGCATTCTATGGTGACAGGCCAACTAAATTTAGGCAGAGCTTATGCGTAATTCTAAAATGTCTGAGATTAGTTTTAATTGTGTTTGTGTTGCTATCGTAAAAATATTAAAAGTAAATTAATGGATGGATCTTGTTGTTAAAGAAACTAAAACGAGTTTATGTTTATATAACAGTTAATACATTTAGTGTTTTTATCTTATTTTTAACAATATAATTGTAACTACAAAAACATTATTTTTATTCTCCTATTCATTTATTGAAAACAATAAATTTGGGCAAAATTAAAAATTATACCTCATTTCTATTTCGATTTGTATTTTTCATTACGAAAATAGTGGATTTTAGCAAGGTTTTAATTTTTACTCGGGATGATTTTAGTCGCCGCTAAAATTAATCAGTTTAGGAAGTTTACGCGTAAAAATCTCACGTCTGGAATAGCGTTTGGACGGATAAACCTATGTTGAATTGACCGTCTAAAATTAGAAACGTCAGATTCAAATTAGCAATGTCAGTTGAATTTGACAGTTACCGTAGAATAGGAAAATGGTTAAGCGACACCTAACTAAAATTAGGAAATTTAGCGGCCGCTTCAGAATTGAGTCCATTATTTCATATTCACTTATAGCATTGACTAACACAATAAGGTGCAGCGGGGCAATCTCGACTTCGGGAAATTACAACTATTCTTAATAACTTCGGCATTTTACTTTATTTTAATAAGTGCCATCTATGACCGGATAGCGCTAAAGCAATTTCATAATTTCTGCATAGATGGCGCTCCTAGACCCAATACGGTTTGATCGACACGGCCATTTTGTTTTCTTCGCTTCTCTTGTTGACACGTTACAATACGTGTCTCACATTTTTTCGAAAAAAGTGGTAATTAATGTGTTTTTCGGAGTTTTTCAAAGATAAGACATTTAATTAAAGCCCGTTGCATGTTTTAAGCTAAAAACTAAGCTTTTTTTCAGTTGTAACTCGCGTTTTAACAGCATTTTGACGAGAGTTTGAATAGCCCCTCCTGAATTGTAATGGCGGCTAATTTCAACTATTTTGCAGTCGAAATTGCCCCACCAGATTTTATATGGAAATAAACAAACACTAGTGATGTGCAAGATTCGATGTTTTATCGATGTCAATGCGACCTGTATTTTATTTAGATTAGTTTTAAGTTGATTACCTACCTTTTGTTATAACTTTTGTTATCTCTTTTTTTTTTCGAGTCTTGGATCTAAATTAAAATTGCTTAACATTTAGCTATTTTAGATTTAGGCGAACGGGTGCTCTGGTTCCGTTTTAAGTATATTTTCCTTCTCTCCTTAAATGAAGTTTTTTATTTAGATTAGTTAGTAGATATAGTACCTAGAGTAGGATAGCAGACCAACATTAATTAATTGGTGTTTCTATCGATATATTTTTTTATAACGTTCCGATCACTATTTACTATGGCGGGCAGTCGAAATTGCCCCGCTTAAACCTTTCACGTGTTTTTATTCAGAAATGAACCTAGCTGCTTAGATAACAAGATTCAATTTGCTATTTCTATGAAAAATCTCTGCAACTGACTCACGTCAAGCTAAGAGCTCTAGAAGAGAAATTATAATTAATAGTCGAGATTGCACCACGGAGGGGGAATTAAAACTATTTCTGCCTTTTTTGATAAAAACACATTTTTAAGCCTATCCATTGAATATTTTTCAATGAGAGTTCGTAAAAATATTACAAAGATAATGACTCTGGAGCTCCAATACATTACTTTTTCAATAAAATAATGTTATCACATATTTTTATACCTTCAAAGTGGTTGTTTAGGTTTTACCAGTCGAGATTGCCCCGCTGCACCTTATCTAAGATCTTTTTCTCCATATTACAGACTAGAATGACGCATTTCATGAGTAACAACAAGTATTTTAGGCCAAACCACCAGAAAGGCTTTTTGCCCGATATATGCTAGATGCCTAGAACACAATACTTTACTATCGGAAAGTTTGAAAGATGCCAGGCTACATGAGAGACAAATAACAGTGTGCTGGATAGACCTGGGAAACGCATTCAGCACGAACTTATGATGTTTTCATTGAGCTGGTATAACTTTCCCTCGGAGGTCAGAGACATGATTGCATCATATTAGGTCCTTACATATGAAATTGGCGTTTTGCCGTACTGGCCACTTTGATCTCAAATATCTCCTCTATGGTTAGGAATCCCAAATTCAAATTTATACCGCTATTTACTCATGTATTTGTGTTTCGAAAATTATAATTCACTTGTATTTTCCTCAATTGTTTTGGACTTTTCGATCAATTGTTTTGTTTTCAACTTTTTTGGAGTCAATTTTCGCTTGAGGCATGATTTTGCTGGTTCAGCAGGGTTTAGCCATTGCGATGATCGCTTCCGATTATTGTACAGGACCCACTTTTCATCACAAGTAATGATTCAATTTAAAATCCCTTCATTATTGTGCCGGTTGAGTAATGCAACGCAGCAGTCAACGCGCGTTTGCTGATTTTCTTCACTCAATTCGTGAGGTACCCCTTTCAAGCTTTTTCACCTTCCCAATTTGCTTCAAATGAATTAAAACAGTTTTATCAATAACACCGCAGCCTGAAGCTAACTAACTCGGATATGGTTTGCGATGGATCCGCTTCCACAATAGCCTTCAATTCTTCATTATCAACTTTGGTCTCCGGCCGTCCACGGGGCTTGTTCTGCAGGTCGAAATTTCCAGAACGAAAACGTTGGAACCAAAAACGCACTGTTTTCTTTTGCGGCACCGTCGCCATACACATTAATCCTTCGAGCCGTTTCTGCAGCACTGGTGCCACAGTGGAACTCGTACTCGTAAATAACGCGATATTTCAAGTTTTCCATTTTGTAAGCTGACTGACGCAAAGAAAAAAAACAATTGAGGAAAAAACAAGTGAATTATAATTTTCGAAACACAAATACATGAGTAAATAGCTGTATAAATTTGAATTTGGAATTCATAACCATGGAGGAGATATTTGAGATCAAAGTGCCCAGTACGGCAAAACGCCAATTTCATATGTAAGGACCTAATATTATGCACAACTCAAGTTTGTCATAACATTAAAAAATGACTTCACTCAACCTCAACGTTACAATGTAGGTTTTGTTTTAAGGTGGTTGCCTATCACCAATAATATTCAACGTCGTTATAAAAATATTAATAGACAACTTATTAAGTCATGAAAAGAAATGGGGATATAGGTTCAAATTCAACAATAAATTCACAGAGTCAATATTGGCCTTTGCTGATGACGTAGCAATAATAACAAGAAATCCAAAACAATGCCACTTACTACTACACGAAATAGACCAATTTTGTATGTGGCCTAAGGGAATGAGAACGAAACCCTCCAAATGTTACTGTCTGTGTCTGGGTAGACGAAATACAAAATTTACATCTTATGACCCGAAACTTCTGATAGGAGATCAGAGTATTTCCACGGTTGCTGAAAAATTACCTTTTAAGTTTCTTGGAAGAAAAATAGATTATAAGGGACGTACCTACACCGTCACTACAAGTAGTTGTAGATAGCTTTACAAATGACTTAAATAAGGTAGATGAACTGCCCATAAGTAATATAAAAAGAGGCTTGGATATACGAAAACTATCTGACGTCGCGGCTTAGTTGGTCTTTCCTTATATACGAATTTAATAAAACCCTTTTCTTGAAGATAGATACCAATGTCATTAAGATATTGAAGTCTTGGCTAGGTCTAGCGCATTCGGCTGATCCTTCAACACTATTTAGGGATCACAATAATTTCGGCTTAAAACTTAAACAACCATCAGAGCTCTATAAACACCTTAGAGTCACTAAACCCAAAATTTTCATGTAAATCATAGACATGATGATGATACTATGATTTACATGAAAATTTTGGGTTGAATGACATTACGTGTAAACACATTTTAATTATGAGTTTTCGATAAAGAATTGATTATTTACTGGTTATTTTGAAACACCGTGTATAGTTCATAGTTCATTTCGCCGCTACCTTTCTACTATTATACTACCATGAAGCAAATACAAAGAGGAGGTGCCCTATCGCGTTTTCCGTATGAAATCAAGTGAAGCCGGAAATCGGGGCGCGGGGGGAGGGTGCGCGACGCCACTGTCACCGTGTAGCGAGTAGAATTACTAAAATGCCAGCATTATTAACGTTAACATTACTAGGTGGCAGTAAAAGATACATTCGTAGGAGAAAGATAATTATGGTAAAAGATACATTCGTAGGAGAAAGATAATTTATTAGGTGCTGTGTCAATATAATCTAAAAATAAAAATCGTTAAAACTGCTTATATTAATTCACGTGTTTTGTTTTGGCCCTTAATACATCCTACGTTTTCGTTAGTATTTTTACTCGCCACTAGAGGGCCTTTTGTGCTTTATCGGGACATTAACAGAAGCGTCCATGTGGCGTCGAATATTCTAGAAGCAATACCTCAAGTAATAAATTAATAATGCTTGTTTAATGTACTTACAAATGGAAAGAGATTTTTTTTTCGTTCACTTTGTTTCTGTCGTCTGTGTAACTTTTGCACGATAGAATACAACATTTCATTTTGTATTTAGGTAATTTAAAACTAAAATAAAAGAAGAGCGTACGACGTACTAATCCGACAGATAAAAAGATCGACTGATGTCAGCGCCTCTGGCGTTAAGTAGCTAAAACTAAAAATGCGTGACGTGACAGGACTCTGGTGATAGGAGCTGGACCTAGACGCTTATAACATCTTCTCTTTGTATTTGCTTCATGTATACTACTATCTAGCTATTTGAATGATAGGCTCCAATTTGTGGAAATCACACATATAAGTTCTAATTTACAAGAGGTAACATCGAGATCAAAAATGAGATGCAATAGAGTTGGAGTACCACAGGGATCAACCTTAGGACCATTGTTATTCCTTGTTTATACTAACGATTTACCAAAAACCACAGACTCTCATTGTTCGCTCTATGCCGATGATATAGCAATAGTTGTGAAAGACGATCCTAGGCAAAACTTTAACGCAGCGCAGCGAACTTAACGCTGCGCTGGGAGGCGGAGACCTCTCGCTGCCGAGCATGGTCGTGGCCATGCTCCGCGGCGAAGCGGAATGGGAGGCTGTGGCCTCCTTCTGCGAAGAAGTAATTTCGCAGAAGGAGGCTGCGGAGAGGGAGCGGGAGGAAGATCCCCAAGCCGCTCCCCTCCGCCGCAGACGGATAGGCAGGCGAAGGCGGGCATTCGCGCAAGCAATGCCCGTCTAATGACCCTGCCGTGGAGGCCTGCGTGCATGGTTGGCCCCGTGCACGCCGCCGTAAGGCCCTCCGTCTGGGGATTGCTCTGGTGTTCTCGGGCAATCCCCCCTCGGCGATAGCCCGACCGGTGGTCGGGCTTGCCCGGGCGCGCTGGTAGTGGTAGTCGCAGTGTGGACCTTACCATGCGCGCCCACACGGGCAGGGAGAACACCGGGGGGTTTTAGTGGGTCGGCCTGGAACTTCGCCGGGCCAGCCCCACACACGCCTGCCGTCTAGCCAACGGCGGGTACGGTGCGCTTACGCATTTCCCCCCGACAAAAAAAAAAAAAAAAAAAAAAAAAAAAAAAAAAAAAAAAAAGGCAAAACTTTAACGACAAAATTAATGATGTTGTAGAAGCCGTTATAAATTGGCTTAGTTCTAATAATTTAACAGTTAATATAGACAAAACTAAAATAATTCAATTTATAAATAGGGGAGCAAAAAAAATCAACTTAAATATTAATTATAAACAAAGGAAAGTAAATCAAACCACCTTCTTGGGAATAGAATTTGATGATGTGTGTACATGGAAACCACATATAGAAAAGGTTTGCAATAAGATAAATAAATTTGCTTACGCTCTTTGGCAGCTATTAAAAATAAGCAGTAAACAAATAGCAATAAAAGCATATCACAGTTACGTTGTATCAAACATAAGGTACGGCATTGTTATTTGGGGCAACTCTGTTAAAATTAATCGAGTTTTTATTGCGCAAAAGCAATGTATAAGAGACATAGCAGACGTTAATTCATGGACCTCCTGTAAGCCTTTATTCAGGTCTTTCGGATTATTGACGGTTCCTAGTATTTATATTTATGAAATCTGTATATTTGTTAGAATGCATAATTGCTTATTCTCTACGAATAAACAGTGCTATACATTTAATACTAGATATCCTAATAAGCTGTGCAATCCCAACTCAAGGACCGTTATTTGTAGTAGAAATAGTATGGCAATGTGTGTCAGAATATATAACGAACTACCGGAACCATTTAAGACTCTTCCACTACGTGTATTAAAATGACGCCTGCATAAATTGTTAGTAGAAAAGTCATATTATTCAGTTGAAGAGTATTTAAATGACAAAGTATTAATTTAATGTGAATGTACTTATATGCTATTTTAGAATAATTTAATTCAGTGATTGTTTAAAGTAATTAATATAATGCGAATCCTAATGGTTGTTTATCGAAACAGTATTGAATTTTATTTGACAGAAGTTATTGAATTTGTATTTGTATTTTTGTAATTGACATTGAAATTAATTTATAAATGGTGTGTAATAATTTGGTAACGTAAATATAATAGTCACAAAATGTTGCATGCTGTAGAACAGTAAAATATGTGTAGAACTTAAAATTTAATGAACCACCTATTTCTAACCACATTTTGTGCAATAAAGTTATGATTATGATTACTTGTGGATGTCGTAAGAGACGACTAAGAGAGTTTAGTGCAAATATGTACATAAAGTTCGCAGTTCATCCTCAACTATAAATAAACACTAGATTCTAGAATTCATGTATTTCTTCCCGTGGATGTCGTAAGAATCTACAAACCGTCGGTTTCAATATCCTATCTAAGTATCTCTGGATCTATATAATGGAGATAGAATTTTGAAGTGTTTTGTATAAGGCTAATGTCAAATACCTATCGCTAGTAACCAAATCGACAGATGTTTTTCTTTTTTTACAACCCTTCCACATTTGCGACTGATAAGCGTATGTGCCTACGCGGCCGGTATCGTCCGACATCAAACGCGTTTCCCAACTGTATGCATTGTTAAACTGTGACAATGCCCTTCATCACTATAATTCTTGAATTAACTATTAGTGCAATAACTTAATTGGCCACACTTGGTTAATGTTAATACTCCTTGCTACAAAAGGTTTCATGGATGGATGTTTCTTACTTTATGGATGCCGTTCCATTGATTCTCTGCATCTCTTAGATGTACTGCCACTCATGCTATCGCCTTTCGCCATGTATCTGATTTCTGAATGCCGTTGTCAAAACATCCCATTTAGTTGTGGTTACACTTAAGTTAAACTTCCATCATCCCAATAATTAACAGCGATTCATTCTGTTAGTGTGCCCTAGCATGAATAGATGGAAAACTCACTTTACTCATAAACAATTTTCATGAAATTAGTAAGGATTTCTAAATTGAATGTTTTTAACTGAATTTTTATCAACAGTAAATAAGTTTTACTTTGGCCAGGAGGGTTTCACCACAATATAAAGAACGATACAGTAGCTTGACTTCATACATATAAAGGGACGAATCGGCGCACGCACACATACAAACGTCGTTTACACGGCCGCCAAGCATGCTCTGAACGGCATAGCAACCAGCGCTGCCAATTTGCGGGGAATTCCCCGATTTGCGGGGAATTGAGGGTTAGCGCGGGGAAAGCGCGGGGAATGACGAAAATCGGGGATTTTCGGGGAATCCAGACCAAATTTATCGCTGGGCTAAATTTAATGGAATGTCTTCACTCTTCTGACACAACTGTAATCTCCACTGGGTATAATTTCCGTGACCACGATTTTTTATTTGTGAACGTATTCATTTTTGTAGTTAATAGTTAATTGTCTATGGTTGTTACCCCATGTTGGTTGAAAAAAACTACTATGGTTGTCGATTTTTGAAATTGGTGCGAACTGTTGAAATTTTCAATAAAGTAATGGAAAAGTGGTTAAAAAGTGCAGCTCCGGGTAAAAACCAAGTAAGTTGCATGTTCAGCATTAAAATATGATAGGTATACTTGTTATTTATGTAAGTGTAGAATTTGTTATTAATATGGTACTTATAGTCTTTTTGAAGTTTAATGAACAATTTTAGTATAAAACTGTGTTTGTATGTAGGTATTCCAAAAATAACATGTCGGAGAAGTTGTGGGAAAGGAATCAAAAACAAGCGGGGAATTTCGGGGAATCGACAAGACTGACGCGGGGACTCGAGATTTTTTTATTGGCAGCACTGATAGCAACGCACTTCAACGCAGTGTCACGCCGCGCGCCGGCCGAGATTGTTGTGCTCCACGTACACGCCGCGCCGCTTACGCGCGGCGTGTACGTATACGTTCACCGAATTTTTTGGAGATACCAACCCTAGCGCCCAGTTCAGCTTTAGGTATAAATTTCAAAGACACGCCTGAGTCGGGCTACTGTATCGTTCTCTATATTGTGGTTTCACTCCGCAGTTTAGGTACGTTTGGCCGGCGGACCGACCGGGCGGTATGTGGCAAAAGCTTGCCGATCGGCACGTAATAATTGAAGTCATTTTTGTAACGATAACTGCATATCGGTGGGTGGGAACCCTGCGCTCTTATCGCCAAATCGGTATCGGGTCAGCGACGCGTAACGGAATAGGAACACTCGTGTCATGCAATAAATCTCAATTTCCCGTGCAGTCAGATGAAGGTCGTAAGAGTAGGTAAATTTTCATACCTAAACTTGGCTTTTCTTCGAGAGTGATCCTTCTGTACTTTAGTACTATTATTTATTCTGTGCTTTGGCATAACAAGTATATCAGTATCAACTGGAGTCTCTCCTTGAAATTTACCCTTCGGCCACATTCATAACCAGGTTGTGAATATAGATTTTTCCTTCACTGTTTCGAAACCAGTTATCAAACAACAAATTAATATTCCATTTTCATAACTTTGATTATTTCTATTATGAAACTGTACTTTTTAGAAACTTTACGTAACCATCATATATTTTAAATGTGTTATTTACACAACATTTGGCATCTGGTCTCCTAGTCTATCCTTGTCGAATAATCTACAATCGCGTACAATTTTGTTTTTTAAAAATTATGGCTTTAATAAGTACATGCATAGTATATTTTATGGGGTTTTGTTTTGCTACATAGGCTGAAAAGAACCAATATTTGTATGGAGCATCCAGAGCATCAAGTCTTACAACAAGCATTTATATTGTCGTTAAAGATTGTGTCATAATAAATGGGCTTTATTAAATTTAAAGTTTATTTTCCTCTTTTAAGAGCATTGAAGTAAAAGCTTGTTATTAATTAGGGTATTGGCTATTACTTTTGTTTACATACCTAATTTCTAGTCTTAAATAAACAAAGTTCATTTTCTGAAACATAAAAATCTCAATTAATATGTTATGTTGACATTCTTTTACAGAATCAAAATCAGCAGGCATATCAGCTGATACAACGTTAGCTCTGCTGCAGACCTCAGCAGCTGAAACCGAAGAAGAATCTGAGAACATAGCTCAAGAATTTCTATCGGGAAAAATAGATGCTGAGAATTTTTTAGAAAAATTTGAACCAATTCGCATTAAAATGCACCTCAGAAAGTTTAAGGCAGAAAAAATGCAAGATTTGCTCAAGTCTGGTCAAACTTCGCATGGAAATGGATATTCAAAACCTTACTTACCATACCCCAGTTTTGGACCTCCAAGTGTCTCAAGCGTACCTTACCCCGTTGGACCCTTAAATATGCCAATGCCAGGGATGTATGGAAACCACTTTTGAGTTTATCTGTGCCATCTATAGTTTTCTTTTTTCCTGGTCTTAGGCAACCTTATACGACGTTTACATTCAGCCGAAGTGGGCAGAACGATAATGTAAACACGATACTTCTCATGCCGCTGCCGCTGCCACTCGCGCTCTCGTCGATCCCCAAATGAGCGGTTTTTGTGCGGAATTCAAAGGACGGGCAGCGCGAGCCGCAGCGTGTTTACATTCAGCTCCGTTACTCACTTCTTTAATCGAACGGACGTGCATGGCGCCTTATTTAATTTTAACTATCGTAGTAACTGAATGTACTAAAATGGTATTTGTGTAAAGTAATGAAAACATAATACATTTTTTTGAAATATTGGAAACTGAAGTGTGCGTCTGCATCGGGAAATATTGCCGGTAGGAGCAGCGGCATGGGCTGAATGTAAACACAAACTTCTCTTGATCCAGCCACGGCAGTATTTCGAGGAATATTGCCGACAGCGCGAGGAGCAGCGGCATGGGCTGAATGTAAACGAGGCATTAGAATAATAACCTATAGAAACCAAATCCGCGCGCACAATTTGATGCAACTAAGTGCGATCGCACACGACCGACCGACAGCGGAAAATGAAACATGGGCGTTCTTCGTTGCAAAGAGTCGACAAAAAAATTCGGCGAAAATCGCCGACCCGGTGAAAAATGAAACGTTCGTATATGTGTTACGTACGTTACACACACTGCCTACTGTCACAACACATCTGGAAATATCAAAGTGTAATAACATTACTTACTTATCACAGCTAAGCTTCATAAATCGTTTAGTATGTTATCCATATGAGCAAATTATTTATTTATAGGAGCTAATTTTACGGAACGTTTTATTTCAATCGCCGTGTTACCAGTTTGGAAATATTATTGTCCCACTATAACCAACTAAAAGTTTTGTGCTTGATATGAAGAACATTAACCTAGTAATTTGTGCATGCGACATTTACCCTGTTTATAAAAATAGCAAAAATAATGGTATTTAATCGTACATAAATGTTGCACCTGTGTAATTTGACGTTAAAAAGAAAAGAAAAACATTTTGCTTACTAGGTAGATATATATTTTTTTAATATGTATTGTCATTTATTTTGAATTATTGTTAGAAGAATTCCTATTGACTGTTCATCTTCTAATATTCTTCTAATGTATAAAAATCTCGTGTCACAGTGTTTGTGATCGAACTCCACCGAAACGGCTCGACCGATTTTTGAAATTTCTTGTGTATATCTGGTAGGTCTGAGAATAGGTCGTAGGATATTTTTTACCCCTAGGTGATAAGGAAGGGTGTCCCTCCAGAATTTTTATTTTAGACAATTATTATGGCGAAACGTAGTTCGCGACCACGGCTAGTTATAGATAGAAGAAGGATAATTGCCTATTCGTCATTTCGATGAGTCGAACAAAGACATTGGAACAAAAGCATGGTCAAAGTCAGAAAACAAGTGCAATTTACCGGGTTTTAAGATTGCACGAGATAGGGAGGTACCTATTTGATGTTTAGAAATAAAGAACCAACTTCATTATTTACATGCCAATAATTTTATTATTTTAATATAAGCAAACATGAAAGTTACCAAATCTCTTGTTTAAATAGGTTTAGTACCTATTTAAACAAGAGATTTGGTAACTTTCATGTCATTTCTGCCTTGACATACTTACACCGTGATTTTTTAATTACCCAATAAACTTAACCTATAAACGGCGCACATATTTTGTACACAACATCGTCTCGTGGTACGTTACGTTCTACTATCTATCAATAGCATGCTAGGCTAGCGCTATCTCAGTCACGCACTCTGAAAAACGGCAACAGCGCAATATGGCGGCTGCGATTGCGCGGGGAATGATTACCAATTTTTAACCGACTTCAAAAAAGGAGGAGGTTCTCAATTCGATGCGTATGTTTTTTTTGTGTGTATGTTACGCGATTACGCCGCCAATTGTGGACCGATTTTCATTTTTTTTTTGTATTCGGTAGAGTATACTCCAAGGGTGGTCCCATGGTCACCGAAGTCAGGATCTGATGATGGGATTCCATGAAAATCGAGGAAAACCCTTAATTTTAAGGTGTGTCCAACGTGTTTTGTGTGTATGTTGCGCGATTACTCCGCCAATTGTGGACCGATTTTCAAAATTCTTTTTGTATTCGGTGAGTATACTCTAAGGGTGGTCACCAAAGTTAAGATCTGATGATGGGATCCCATGAAAATCAGGGAAACGCAAATTAAATAAGGTATCTAATTAGGGTTTCTTTCACTAAAAAGTTAAAAATAAAAAATATTTTACAAAAAATAAAAACCGACTTCAAACACACTGAAAATTTAAAAATAATATAAGAATAGGTACAGACAACATCACACTTCTATATTGAAGTCGGTTACAAATTTTAAGACTTTCTAGCAGACCATCGTTTTTATTTTTTGTAAAACGTTTTTTATTTCATTCATACTTTTCGTTGCCTGAGTGCGCTAGTAATATTTCTCAGGTTATTCAATATTCAGTGTATAAACACAATTGTACTATAGATTAGGTGCGATAATTGTGACATTCAACAACCTGAACATACATTTCCTAATTTTTTGGGTATACAACTTCTCAGTGGCAGGTACTGGCAGCCCCATTTCGTTGCACGCGCGACACACGCATGCGTCAATTTGTAAATTTTGCTTCACTTTAATCTTCGCGCTGAGCCCCGAATATTCCTTCTATTCGTTATTATTCTAAGTAGGCAATATTCTACAATGTTTTGTAGATAAGCTAAAATTGCATCAAAATATTATCAGAGGTTGTCATTCACTAGATGTACTTTTGACAACATTCTCTTTTTTGTATTCTAATGTTTCATTACAATCTATATTATGAAATTACATGTAATTATTTAACTGACTGATTCATCATCGAAGAGCAAGACATTTATGAAATTTGCCTACTATGTTCCTATTATAACGCTAACATGCACTTAAAAAGGGTCTTTGGAAATTCAACTCCTAAAACGTAAATTATATTAGACCAGAAAATTTTGTATAAGGAGAACTTCGTCATTTTTGAAAATACGTCATTTGCATGAAATTTCGTATTTAAGCTAATAATGAGTAAACACACTATTTAAATTGCACCCTTAAAAGGCAAAATAGTGTATGGTAATATAAATCTTAAAATACTTACCTAAGCGTACTTCTGTAATACCCTGCTGGCTAATAAACAGCTAATGTTACTAATATTTTATATAGGTAGGTAAAACATGCATAGGGATAGGAGATACCCCTTACGCAACAATTAGGGGACATTCAAGTATTACGTAACGCAATTTTTTAAGATTTTTGCCCCTTCCTCCCCCCATGTAACGCGCCGCAACCCCGCCCTCCCTATCAACGTTACGTAACACATCCAAGTGATAATGTTTACCTAAAAGTCAATTATGTAACGAAAAGTGTAGTCAACTTGGGAGAAACAAAATAAACATGACGTATGTACAAGTACAATACAATCGAGTGATTCCCCGTAACACATAAACGAAAAGGGTTGCTTGCTAACTTGGGATATTTTGATTCCATAACGCCCCCTGTAACGCATCGTAATGTTTTAAAAGACCCCCAAATTGCGTTACGTAATACTTGAACGCCCCATTGGCGTAGGTATATGGGGGGGGATTGGGGTCCGGACACCCCCCATTGAAAATCAACATACACTAGATAGAATGAACTCCTTCCATGTATCAGTATACACTAACTAGGCAAATTGAAGTTTTAATGTGGACCCCTCCCCATCGAAAAGTTATACCTACGCCTATGGAAGTTGGAACGCCCCTTTAGTGTCACCAGAGTCCGCTTAATATTGGTGCTTTTGTATAAAACGTGATAGATATTTACGAAAATTTAGTTCAAAATATGTATTTTGTGAATGATATGCACCATAATGTACCTATTGGATGGATGATAGTTATGTGTAAGAAATAAAAACAAAAATGTTGATACTTACTACAGAATATGGAGTTTTCTTTCTCTCCTGCCGCCGCCTATATTTAAAAATCATTTTAAACGCCAAACCATTAACCTTCCAATAAATTTATGTCCGGTTTGGGATCAAAAGATTGCTTTTGCTTTTTATTCTCTTGGCTAAAAGAGCATGAAAAACCAAAAAAATTACCTACTTAAAAACACGAAAAAGGTCATAAATCATATAAGAATATATACAACTTCACATTTTTATATTGAAGTTGTTGCCAAAATCAAAATAACTACCGTCAACCACGGCATCTTTACCTTTCCTTGTTAACTTTACCTAAGACTGCCTATTACCACAGATAATATAATACTACAGTACTATTACTAACAAATATAATTTTTATCAGAAAGTTCAATTGGTAATTTTTTTAAAATATCATGGTAGCTGTGTAATGAACTAATGGTCACACATCTATTTTTTCATGCTGCTAATTGCTTTAGTTGTTATTCTGAGCTGCTAATACTGTCATATGTCAAGTTATTAACGTCTGATGACAATTACGGGACAATTGTCGTCTCGGGTTATTACCTCCGTCTTACCTATTTCTGGTATCCGGTGGTTCCGGTTTGAAGGGTAAGATATGGCAGTGAAGTTACTGGGTACTGTGACTTTACATCTTGTGTCACAAGTTGGCAACGTATGCACTGTGGTTCTTGTGGGGGTTGCAGTTTTGCTGCGAATCTCACAAGAGCCACATGTATTATAGGTGACTGTTACCACTTACCATCAGGTGGGCAGTTTGCTTGTTTGCCAACTTTCTGCAATAAAAAAAAAACGTAAAATTGATATATACCAAATAAAATATCCCTGGGAAGACGTGGACGCTGTTAATATAGTCGTTGCTACACAATTAAAAAAAAACATAGGTAATGATAGTTGAAGTTAGGTAAAGTTGCCACAGTCCATAAAGTGGCATCTTTACCTTTTTTTTTCGGGAGGGGGGAATATGCATTTACGCATTCCTCGTGGTCGAGCCAAACCACGAGGATATGTGGGACTCCCCAGACCGTACCCGGCCCGGGCCTACCCACTAAAAACCCCCCCAGCAGCTCCTCCGTCCGTCACAAGACAGAGGGAAGGGGACAACAGCCAGGCCTTATTCCCGCTGACCCCCTGCCCGTGACATGTCCGTTGCCGGACTCTCCGCCTGGCTCTGCTGCTTTGTGGAGCGGCGCAGGATTGCGCCGCTCTACACCCCGCAACTGGTTTTTTACTGTGGTTGTCTTCCACGCGGCCAGACGCTCAGTGCGCCGGGCCCCCGGCCCGCTCAGTGCGGGTAACGGGTTGCCCGACGGCAGATCCCACTGGATCCACCGCCGTGCGGGTGAGCCGAAGCTCGGGGTAATCCCCAACGGGCGCGAAGCGCCATGGCAAGAAACTCGCCTCGTCCCTACTACCACCAGAGGTAGCCGCCGGGATCGGCTTCCAGCGAGAGCCACACCGCTTCTTAACATAAGAAGAGGGGACTTCGCCCTTCCCCGCATGAAGCGGGTGGCCACACGAAGTGGCCCGCCGCACAGTGGTCCGGATTTTCAAAAAGGTGGACATAGGATCGAAAATGCTTATTTAACTTAACAAAAAATTGTTTCGTATAGGAAATTTAACGCTGATTAATACTTATTTCTACAACTTTTCAAAAAAACTGCTCCTTCACGTCAAAAAAAAATATTGAAAATAAAAATGTATGGGAGAAAATCTATTTTATTTTTTTTCTCCGTTCAGTATCAAAGTATAGCAAGCAAACCTTATATTCTGGTAAGTACCTATTGTTCTTAATACGACGACATATAAATTGCGTGCGTATCCCTGCGGCCTTGACGCCTACGACGATTCAAAGTTTAAAATTTCAATTGGTTTTTTTTTAAATTATTATCGAGTTTTTCAATTATGCTGAATTTAAAATATAATTTCTTAATTATATAAGAATTAAAACATACGCATTCCAGCATTTGTTTCATTTTATTTTAATAAAAAATAGTAATAAAAGTCTTCAACAACAGTCACGTGCTGATTCGTTGCCTATTTGTAACTGACTGAAACGACTCCTGTGATATAAGAATCATTTACCCCCACCACCGGAGACATCGACGACGCTGATTGGCTGTTGAAGATGTGGTACTAATTTTGTCAGTCACTACTTGCGCGCGTGTGTTTGTTATAAATATCTGTGCATGAAACAATTAAAGGCACTTGTTTCTCAACCCTTGAGGAAGCAACATATCTAATTATCCGTGCTGTGTGAAAGTTTAGTGAGTTTCGTTATGGCTGCATTTGTAACAAACTTGGACATCTTTATGTTCCTCCGTGTTGAAGGAGATATGAAAAATTGGGCACGACTCTATGAAGCTATTATTCTACATATCCCAGTTGAAACATGTTCACAAGATTTAGAAATAATCAAGACCTTTTTGAAGAACTACGTCAGTAATATCAATCGCAGATGGACAAGTGCTTCTAGAAATCAGAAAACTTTCATGAATAGACATGCTGCGTGGTCACAATCAAATATTAGTTGGCCAAATTGCACTACTGTTAATTTATCCGAGATTTTTCAAGCCCAAGATGAAGTTATCGAAAACATATCGTCAGACAATACTTCATTTGACATCGATACTACAATAGCTGTGATTCCGTCGACATCTAGTACAACAACTGTGGGCACATCTACCGAAGTTCAGATTAGGAAGCCTTTTGTTGACCTCAGCAACAAACAGAAGAAAAGACGTTCAGAGTCTCTTTTGGACTATTCGCCGGAAGAACTTACTTTTGCATTAGTCGAAAGACTTAGGATAGACAAGAAGAATGACTTAGCTCGTGTTATTGACCATATAACGAAGAACCCTGATAGTGTTGCTATCGTTCAAGCCACATTGTTTAAGAAAAATACGAAAAAAACTTTTGATGGAGATTATGCTCTTGGTCTTTATACATCATTGAACCTGTCAAAATGGAAATACTTGTGTTTAAGGAAAGCGCTGTTAGATTGTGAAGTTCCAGTGTTACCATCGTATCACAAACTCCTTGAAGCTAAAAATAGATGCTATCCTCATGATTTAGAAATTACTGAGAGAGGAGCCAGAGTGAAGCTTCAAGCCCTATTGGATCTGACAGTCCAGAAGATTCTTCAAATTACTGGTACCCAGATTGATTCGTCAGCTGAAGGATTGAAGTTAATTAGTAAATGGGGTTTTGATGGTGCTTCTTCACAAAGTACCTACAAGCAAAGGAGTGAAGATGTAGACTTCAGTGATTCATCGGTTTTCATGTCAAGTCTTGTCCCTCTTAAATTAGTTTCTAATAATAGCACCATATGGGAAAACCCAACACCTTCTTCAACACATTATTGCAGGCCCATTAAGTTCGAGTTTTGTAAAGAGACAGCAGAATACATCAAGCAAGAAGAAGCTGCATTGAAGGAAGAAATAAAAAACATCGATTCTACAAAATGGGCAGGGCTAGAGATTAGTCACAAGCTTCATATGACAATGATCGACAGAAAAGTGGCCACTATTATAACGGATACTTCGTCTGCATCTGCCTGCAATATTTGCCTTGCTAAGCCAACTGAGATGAACAAGCTGTCAGAAGTATTTACAAGACCTGTTCGAGAAGATGTTTATAAATATGGACTTTCTACTCTTCATATGTGGATTCGTTGTATGGAGTGTATTCTACACATATCTTACAACATGGACTTTGAGATGTGGACTGCACGAGGTGCTAACAAGCAACTAAAAGCTGCGAAGAAACATTTGACACAAGAAGAATTCAAACAGCAAATGGGAATACTTGTGGATTTTGCGAAGCAAGGCTTTGGAACCACAAACGACGGAAACACAGCCAGAAGGTTTTTTAGAGATTATGAGAAATCTGCCGAAATAACCAATGTTGACAAAGACCTGCTGAAGCATTTTGCGGTTATTCTTCAAACGATTTCATCAGGATGTGCCATAGATATTGAAAAATTCAGGACTTATTGCAGAGAAACAGCTGAGATCTTTGTTCATCTATACCCATGGTTTTATATGCCCGCAAGTGTGCACAAGCTACTCATACACGGTGCCGACATTTGTCATCACTTTGGCCTCCTATATACCAATTGGCATTCTTTCCGAAGAAGCTGGAGAAGCAAGAAATAAAGAATTTCGAAGAGTTCGTGAGTCTCACACAAGAAAATTTAACAGGATAAAGACCAACGAGGACTTGCTTCATAATTTTTTAATTAGTTCAGACCCATATTTATCCCATATTCGACCAAAATACAGCAACTCAAAGCAATTCGATTTTTTTCCAGATGTTAAAGAGCTTTTGTTGTTGCCTGAGGTAGTAACAGAAGAAACCGAAAATATGGATCTACAGGAGTTGCAGTCTGAACATGATCCATTAATGTAAACGTGACAGATTTAGTGATGTTGTAATTGTTAGAATTGAGTTTGTTAGTAGTAGTAGTTAAGTTGTGGTCCTTTTCAGGACTACTTAAAATAGTCAAAGGGTCGTGATATTTAGCCGTATCCGGTTAGACTGGAAGACAAGTTATCCCGGTTGCGACCTTACGGGCCCGGGGTCCGCCCGGCCCGTAAGGTCGCAACCGGGATAACGCTCAGATGATGATGATGACTTAAAATAGTCATTTTCAAGACTTCAGAAAAAGCCCTTTTCAGGGCTAAATCTATTTCTAATTGTTTCTTTCAAGATAAGTCACACTAGTAGTATAACCACCAATATCAACCATGATTTATCAATAGGAAATATCAACAGATGAAAGAATAATCAACAGAAGATTATTTAAAACAAAAATAAGCAAAAATGCTTATTTTATCATAACGTCACGCTTTATATTCCCCGAAGGCAAAGGTGTATACTACACTATAGTACACTGTAATTTCGCCAGTTATATTTAAGTCCCAAGTAATAGGGGGCGAGCCTAATAAAAGGATGGGGCACGCGGGGGGCTTGTTTTATTAAAAAATATATTTTGGATTAATTTTAATAGAAAAACTCGTTAATAATAATAAGATAATTCAACATAAAAATTTTAAACTTTATAGCATCGTAGGCGCCAAGGCCGCAGGGATACGCAAGCAATTTATATGTCGTCGTATTAAGGACAATAAGTACTTACCAGAATATAAGGTTTGCTTGCTATACTTTGATACTGAACGGAGAAAAAAAATAAAATAGATTTTCTCCCATACATTTTTATTTTCAATATTTTTTTTTGACGTGAAGGAGCAGTTTTTTTGAAAAGTTGTAGAAATAAGTATTAATCAGCGTTAAATTTCCTATACGAAACAATTTTTTGTTAAGTTAAATAAGCATTTTCGATCCTATGTCCACCTTTTTGAAAATCCGGACCACTGTGCGCCGGGTTGAACCCGGCCATCCCACGCCCCATATGGGGGTCCTCTCATCAGACTATTAGCCCGCGGCAGAGAATCTGCCGGGTTGCCCAGGGTGCACCACAAGGAGGATGTCTGACATCGCACTCCGTGGCGTCTTTACCTGAGGCTAGGGTTGTATCTCTTTTTAACCGTCCACGTACGAAAAAGGGAGGTTAAAACTATACCATAAATGGGGTTGTTTTTTAATTTACTTTTTACCCGACTGCGGCGAAGTCAAAAGGAGGGTTGATTTTTACCCGTATGTATGTTCATATGTTCCCTCATAACTTCGAAACTACTTATTATAATTTAACAAATGAGGTGTTGGAAGCGTCTTGATCATCCGCTAGTTACAGGCTATAAAACGTCACCTTAATTTGAATATGGCGCCCTCTAGAAGACATAAATTAAAGAATTTTGTTACCTATTTAAAGAGTACGTAAGAACTAGTGGCAGCCCTAGCTAGAATCACAATTAGTATGAATTTATAATATTTCGATGAAACTCGTGCCATCTTTACCTACCAGCCAGTGCTGCAAGTATAAAGCTGTTTTATTTAAAATACTCCTAAATCTAAATAGAGAAAGTAAGGCGGAAAGGTATCTTTACCAATTTGAAATTAATAGGCTTAACTTTTCATAGAAATAAAGATAGGTAAAGTTGCAATTTTTTTGGTTTCTTTACACCTATACCATGTTTTCGATGCTACTTTAGTGGTTTTTGAATATTCAAAGGGGAATCAATCTAAAAAAACTATAGACAAGTGCTTTATTCACCGATTAATAATCAAATCTTAATCCTAAGTGGTTTTATTTTCGATTTATCACGTTTTTCGTTTAAAATTATGGTAAAGATGCCGCAGTTGACGGTACATAAGTTCTTATATTTTTAAAGACCTTCCAGTTAAACATTGCTTGGCAGATGATAACGTCCTAATTGCGTTATTATTCTAAGGTCCTAATCTATCATCACCAACACCGCCTACAGGTCATAGACCCCGTATCGGTGTTTAAACAGACTTGTGTTATTGTTTTTACATCTCTCATGTTCGGTAAGTAGGTCCTTATTACCCCCAAATGGGGCTTGTAGGTGACGAATTAGCGCTCTAAGGTAATAATGTAGCTAGAAAAGCCCTGAGGCTGTAAGTAATTTATTGCCAGTATGATGGTTAGATGTACGCGAATGTACGATGTTTTTGAAATAGTGAAGTGTTTTTTTATTACTTACCGCCCTAGGGCTTTCCAAGCTACATTATAGCCCTAGAGCGCTTATTGGTCACCTACAAGCCCCATTTGGGGGTAATAAGGACCTACTTACCTCACAATCGAGATGTAAAGCAGAGTAGTTAGCTCGGGTGTAAGCACCAATTGCACCCTCGAAATATAGCTGCAATTGATGCCTTACAGCCCTTAGCTACTAATCTACTATTGTTGGATCCTAATGTTCACATCGTTAGCTATCGCTAGCAGATAGTGCAACTTTGCTGTTCTTTCCTTTTAGGACAGAAAAATACTATAAATCACATGTATACTGTGTTTCTATTTTTTCTTAGTTTGTTTCCCTTAGCTTTTGGAACTTAAAGAGGGGCAATCGCACTATTTATTTACGAACGTTTGAACCACAGACGTATAAAGGGAAGCAGACTAAACGTATCGTTCAAAAGACGTGGCAACTTTACCATATGTAAACATGTAAACATTACTCAAAAAAAAATTTGTCTCTTATTTTGACAAAGCTAAACATGGCGTCCACGTGTTGTCCTCTGAAAAAGTTTCCTAATTCAGAGGTGTTGTCTGCCACGGCTTCGGAAATGTTAGTATCGCCATTAGACGAAAAACAGAAATAGCAATATATCATGTCACTTTGGAGTGAAAGTAAAAACGATATACATTACTTATGACAAATGTGTGAGTAAAATTATGTTATGTCTGTTGTTTAGTTGTGGTTTGAACCATAACCAAATCGTTACCGTTCCCATATAATTTGACATCCGACAACTTTCAGGGTGTGACGTTGTAACGTCTTTTTGTGAATTGTGTGAGTTGTGAAACACTGTGAATTGGTGAATTCCAGGGTCCAAAGTTACGGTTGGCCATCCCGTGCTTGCTGCAGTTTCTGCATTGTCTGCCTTCCTGACGTTTCCTTCTGCGAGGATTAAGAAGATCCCTTGGCCACTCTTCGCGTGTTGGACTTCAACGCAGGGGAGTACCTAGCGCTTCCACCGTTCACCAGAAACTTAGGGATTGTGACCGGTTCCGAAACCTGACCCGTTAAAAAAATAAATTTGTGTGCTTAAGGAAATTAAATCTTTTATTTAATCCCCTTAACGCCGCAAGGGTGTTGTCAAAATGTATGTGAATGGAAACGTTTCTAATTTTGTTGAAACGTTGTTAATAGTGTGATTTCCCCTCTTAGAACCTTAATTTTTTTCATTTTAATTTTCGGAATATACCGGGTGTAACGGAATACCGCAATAATATTTAAGGTTGTTGATTAACAAAAAAAAAATGTTTTATGACTATTCTTTGTATTTTTATTATATGCCTACTTTCGATTTAATACACTGAACTGTTAAGCGTATTAAATCTAAAGTAGGCATATAATAAAAATACAAAGAATAGTCATAAAAATTTTTTTTCTTAATCAACAACCTTAAATATTATTGCAGTATTCCGTTACACTCGGTATAAGTACTATTATTTATTCTGTGTTTTCGGGTAACCTTAACATACAGAGATTGGTCTCCTTGTCATTGTTCTTCATCGTATAGTCTTTCCATAAAGAACTCATGGTAGATATCAGTTCACCTGGTTCACGACTTCATCAGTTGTATTACACTAGGAGCGAGGAGGTACAAGTTTCCATATAAAAATTCACGCAGTCGATTATCGACTCCGAACGAATGCGAATTCGTGATAGATCTACTGACAGTCGTGGCGTATACGACTACGATGTTGCTTGGAATAGCCCTTCCAATCAATCCTTAAATGAATTGCTAATAATCTCAAAATGTTTAACATTTTTTTTTCTTTCTTTAAGCCGGTACACACTCATGCAATATAACAAAACTCCCAAAGTGTGGCGTGGACGCCTTTCGCGCGCGAACTACGCATTTCACGCACACGCTGCGAGCGTTACAGATAATGGCCGGTACACACATTGTTTAGTGTTTAGTGCGAGTGGCTTGTTTAGTGTTAAGTGTTTAGTAAAAAACACGTTCGGACAGCTTCTGTTTAGTGTTTAGCGAATAGGAACGCGTTCTATTTTTTCTGCGAGTCGCCCCTCCCGCTCTCCCGCCTTCACCCCTCACTTAACACTAAACACTCACTAAACACGTCTGGACAGATCTGTTTAGTGTTAAGTCCATATAATGAACAAATAAACTAAACACTGTTTACTAAACAGTGTAGGGACAGCACCTACTAATCACTTAACACTAAACAGTCTACTAAACACTAAGCACTTGACTAAACAAAGTGTATACCGGCCATAAGGCGCGGAGCATCCATGAATTTTCGGTTTTTCAACGAACACAAAGAACGAATTCAAATAAAATTGTTAGTCTTTTGTCTTCCTACCGTCCGTGCCCAACGCCTGTTCTTAACAGACTACAACGTTCGCGCGCATGCCGGGAACAAAAGGTGAGTAGATTTATATTCGATTCGTGCGAGTGGAGCGTGACACTTAACAAATATAAGAAATACTCGTTGCATTACATGTTGCGTTGCGTATGTCTGTACCGGCCATTATTTTTCCTATATTTTCCTTGCTTTACGGAGAAGGTTGTTATGAAAAAAAAAGCTAGAAAGTTTCCCAGGTGGGCTGAGGTGGGTTATTGTCTAACCCCTTGGCTCCATATGCGCCTATCGTCCCGAATCAATTCGTGCCGAAGTTTCGGACGTTTCGTACGCTAAAAAGTTATTGTGTATATACTGTGGTCCCATTAGTGCCTTCGTCATTTTGCACGAACTATTGTCCACTAATCGTGCAATAATCCAAGATGGCCGAAATTTCTAGACGCTTAATTATAGACGACGAATTTCTGTATTTCTATGTGTGCTGATAATTATATGATGCATTAATCCATCCTCCATTTTATCTCATTTATCGCATTCATTCGCACACGTCTTTAACAAATGAAAGCAACCGCCGAAATGAACAACGGTAGTGTGACCACGCAGACCACGCAACGCGAATGGTTAGCGCGCTAAAACCCTTTGATGTACCGCCACACGCCCGATAACGCATACGAAGTCCGAATATTCGCGACGATAGCCAAATATGACTGGTCCCATCTGCGTGTATCGCGTCATAGCACGCAGCTTCGGGACGATAGGCGCATGTGGAGCCATGTCAAGAAAAAATCGTGTGCATTACCGCAGCAAAATGTTGTGCTTTAGAGAAGTGAGAGTATATCAAATAATTAGTCCATCATGAGGAGAAATTAGTTCATGAATAGCAAAATTTGTTCGCATTGTAGTTTTAAAGTTATTCGAGAAAAACAGATTTTGCTGGAGTAATGTTCGAAACGTTACCCTGGCAAAATCTTTTTTTATAAAATCGTTTCCATCCAGAACCAAATACATGAATAGATAGCTTTTGTTGCGTATTAAATGTTTGTGAATAGCAAAATTTGTGCATGTTGTATTTCTTAAGTTATTTAAGATTTTGCTGCGGTAACGTTTTAGGATATCCCAGATCTCGAAATCGGTTGAACATAGAAGTTTGAAAAAAATACCAATAATAGACCTTAATTTGTTCAAATTTGTTCAAGCATTAGTTTTTGATTTGCTTGATGAATACCAATGTAATTAAATGTTTTCAAAAATCAGAAAAAACGAATTTCTCAGTAAACCAGTACACTTACAATAAAATAAAAGGCTGTAACATGTACCCTTGGTACACCTTTATAACGACAGTAAACTTAGATTATGTAACTATACGCAATATAAACATATAGAGAATTTTAAAAAGGTTTTTTTAAGTCATCGAATACGCAGCTTCCATTAAACAAGGAAACATGGCATACTATGAACAAATTAAAATGTTCCATCAATAAACAATCCTGTTAATTCCAGCTTTGAATTACGGCTATTATGAAAGTTATATCAAAAATAAGATATATCAGTAATTTGTCAATAAGCCGACCGAATTATAAAGGTTACGTAAAAGCGACCGCACCATACATACGGGTATACTTCGCAAATTAGCAGCGTAGTATGTGACGTAGTGTACAGTCGGGTAGAATAGTAATTCGGACAACCGATTTTTAAATATTTCTACCAGTTTTCTTTTTTGTAAATTGCAATCATGATAATCAACAGTATTATTATACAATTTAATGACTTAAGTATACAGTGTGGAAACTTTCAGCGGGGCAGTAAGGAGAAGTACCTTATCCGTTGCAGCTACACGAAAATGGTTTTAGGAGACTATCCATAATTTTTTATGGAATTTTGATCCCCATTCACAGATTTTCAAAAAAATGTACAGTTTTTGATCAGTATTAGAAACAGGATCGATTGGCATCAAAAAATGTTTTTATGTAAAATGGCTATTTTCTTGCTAACTGTAATTTTTTTTGAAAATATGTGAATGAGGATCAAAATTCCATAAAAAATTATGGATAGTCTCCTAAGACCATTTTCGTGTAGCTGGAACAGATTAGGTACTTCTCCTTACTGCCCCGCTGAAAGTTTCCACCCTGTATATTTAAAACCAAATTAACATTAAAAATGGAAATGTTGCCCCGTTGCCCCAATCATCGCGATAAACAAGACGATAAGTCACCACGCTAACAGGAATTGCCGTAAATGGCTATGTTCTTGCCGAATGAAATGATTGTTGGATTTCAAGCTAGCTAGTAGGGTTTCCTTTTTTAAATTTCATCTAATATTGTGTTACATGGTCATTAATCTAAGATTCTTCGCCAAGTATCAATTTGCGTTGCATGATTTTTTTATACACGGTGTTTCATAATAACCAATAAATAATCAATGCGTTATCTAAAACTAATTATTAAATTGTGTTTACCCGTAATGTCATTCAACCCAAAATTTTCATGTAAATCATAGACATGATGATGATACTATGATATACATGAAAATATTGGGTTAAATGACATTACGTGTAAACACATTTTTAATAATTATTTTTAGATAACGCATTAATTATTTATTGGTTATTATGAAACACCGTGTATAGTTTGTTTCTCAGATCGCACAAACATGGCTCTGTATGAAGGATATTTTCATTGTCTTATTGTTCCCGGGAGTATTCCGCGGCTCAACAGATTAATGTCGCTCTACCAATCCGATGATTTTATATTCACGTATAATGTGCATGTGTGCCTTATAAAAATTATCTGTGATTTTTAATAAGTAAAAAATATCATTTGTATAAGACTGATTTTTAAATAAAAAAATGTCGTTCTCGTTTCATTATTTTATTATACCCTTTTTTTCGCAACTGTACTAACGAAACATCAATATTATACAGTTCATTTAAAATGGTTAGCCTTATGTATGATGCGGTCGCTTTTACGCAACCTTTATAATTCGGTCGGCTTATTGACAAATTACTGATATATCTTATTTTTGATATAACTTTCATAATAGCCGTAATTCAAAGCTGGAATGAACAGGATTGTTTATTGATGGAACATTTTAATTTGTTCATAGTATGCCATGTTTCCTTGTTTAATGGAAGCTGCGTATTCGATGACTTAAAAAAACCTTTTTAAAATTCTCTATATGTTGATATTGCGTAAAGTTACATAATCTAAGTTTACTGTCGTTATAAAGGTGTACCAAGGGTACATGTTACAGCCTTTTATTTTATTGTAAATGTACTGGTTTACTGAGAAATTCATTTTTTCTGATTTTTGAAAACATTTAATTACATTGGTATTCATCAAACAAATCAAAAACTAATGCTTGAACAAATTTGAACAAATTAAGGTCTATTATTGGTATTTTTTTCAAACTTCTATGTTCAACCGATTTCGAGATCTGGGATATCCTAAAACGTTACCGCAGCAAAATCTTAAATAACTTAAGAAATACAACATGCACAAATTTTGCTATTCACAAACATTTAATACGCAACAAAAGCTATCTATTCATGTATTTGGTTCTGGATGGAAACGATTTTATAAAAAAAGATTTTGCCAGGGTAACGTTTCGAACATTACTCCAGCAAAATCTGTTTTTGTCGAATAACTTTAAAACTACAATGCGAACAAATTTTGCTATTCATGAACTAATTTCTCCTCATGATGAACTAATTATTTGATATACTCTCACTTCTCTAAAGCACAACATTTTGCTGCGGTAATGCACACAAAAAAATCTATCACGATCGCTTATAATTTGACAGCCATTGCACCGTGAACACAATACTCTGCGCCGACAACTTTTCTGTTTTACATACAAATTACTTTTCGAATACGTCAACCAAAAACAAAAGCTTTTGACAGACAGAGACGACAGAGCGTCTAGGACATGACAGGACCAAACCACTGACTTCTGTTAGCTCTCAATGGCTGTCTAGGACAAATCGCTACAATCAAGCTGAACAGTTTACAGATAAGTCGAGAAGAGTGTGAAGAAAATTGTAGTTTTTCATAAATAATCGTCCCAATCGAAGTTTAAAGCAGTTATAAGAGATCAGTGGACGGAAACGGAACTGATATAGGTACTCCTCAAAATTAACTGTGTATTTTTTGATAAGAAATTGGATAATTACCTATATGTGAAGTATTTTCATAGGTAAGATATTGGATACTTACGTACTCGTAGTGTAGGTACTGTGTTGTCGTGTCCAATGTCGCAGGTCAATGAAAATAATCGAAATAATTAACAATTTTTATTTTGCTAAATCTCTAGTCAAATAAGTACCTAGATAGTATATTTACATGTTAATATGTATAAAGGAGAATGCTCATTATGGTATGTGCCACGGTACGTACAGGCACGGCAATAGTATATAATTACCGTGTACAGGATTGCATCAATATCAAATAACTTTCAGGCGGTTTCTGAAAATTCAAATTACTTCTACCAATTGCAACTTTTCAAAGAAAATCCCGAGTTTAAAAAGTTATTTCTAAAATATGACTATCCCGAAATTCACGGTTGAGGTTAGAATTTTATGAGAACCCAAGATATATTCAAGGCGCGTTCGGACAGCATGTGTTCGCGTTTTTAACATTTTTTAAATTGGCGTTTACGTAAAACGACCCATCCAAATAAATCGATTGTATTTTATCTTGCAATAATTAAAATGACTATGCTGACTATGTAACAAAACCAATATTGTAAATGGCGATTTAAAAGAAGAGATAAAAAATATTAGACCTTCCCGGTCTTATTACAAAACCTGGTTTAAACCAGGTCAAAAGTTAGTCTTGGTTTAAAAGTAGTGCGCTTTCACTTGTGTCAATATACATAGATAGAGATAGCGTCAACTTAGTCCTGGTTAACTAACCAGGGCTAACTTTAGTCCATGTTTTGTAATAAGACGGTCCGAGTTTCTTGCCTGTTCTTCTCGAGAACGCTCTCCCAATTATCGAACAGGTGTAGAGTGTACTTTATTTTTCATTCCTACTTGTATTTGCAGACATCTTGATTATATTCAGTGTTGTAATGATTGTTAATAACATAGACTAAAAAATAAATGTACTTTATTCATGTTCTGTTATCTACATTATCTGTGGATGCTCTTAATAAAAGCTCGCTCTTGAATTGATTCATGTCTTTTGCAATAATTATAAAATCCTAAAAATAATAAATGTATATAAAAGTTTTGTACATTCCCCCGCTGCCACCATCTCTTCACTCCTGTTAGGGTTGGCTAGCAGAGATTTCTAGTGGAAATAAGCCCGCCCTTGTACATATAATTTTAATTGTATTTGTTTATCATGTTTGTTTGTGTACAATAAAGAATTTAATTAAATATTAACAACATGGCACTGCGTTACTAAGTGAAATTGAGTATATTAAGAGAAATAATAAGATAAGAATAATTATTAATTATTATAAACCTGATAAATGTCTCTTAGCAGTGAGACCGGTCAATGCAACAAAACCACATGGTTACTATTTTCACAAAAATTTCGAATATATCTAAATGTTTTGGAAATAAAGTCTGTAAAAATTGAAGATAATAATAAAGTAGCATTATTTTTGAATTGTGTCGATGATGAGACACTTAAATTATAAAAAAGTTTAATATTAACCTCCAAACGGTGTCGTTTGAAGTACCTACTATGCAATAAAATAAATGAATATGTTAAAAGGATCCAATGAGATTTACGAACGGTTCTGCTTTTTCAATAGGTATCATTCAAGAAGAAAATCAACCTATTGACAACTTCATGAATTATTTAAAAACTCAAGTGGAGAATTACTATTTTAGTACCGTCAAACGTGGATAGTTGGGACACTGTGGATATTTGGGACAGGAACGGGTAGATTTACAAATGACGCTGGCGACACTAAACTCTTTAGTTTATGGTCAACTGTCACCGAGACATCGGTTCGTGTTGAAACGTGTAACAAGTTTTTGTTATCAAACAAACTTAATTAACCAGGAATACCAGGAATCCGGAGTTCAAAGTGGCAGGTAACATTTTTCTCCGTGTTAAGACCTTTAAACTTCGGTTTCAAACGCGTCAATGAATGAAAAAAACATAGATTCTCTGATGTATAATGCCCCTACATCGTTTATAATATCACAGTGATAGTGCATATGCAACGATATATATATGTTTTTGAAGTGAGAACTTCTTAAGCGGCGTTGTACACTTTTTTTGTAATGGGTAAAAAATGATAAACTCGCGTCAGGATCACGTGACACTGATTGAAAATGCGTAAGACCAATTAAAATTGAAATGGCCGCAGGAACTGTCGAGGTGCGGTGAGGGGTCCACGTAAGCCGGCCGAGAACAATAAGGATCACGTGACACTGATCGAAAATGCGTAAGACCAATTAAAATTGAAATGGCCGCAGGAACTGTCGAGGTGCGGTGAGGGGTCCACGTAAACCGGCCGAGAACAATAGCGGCTGGCAAAAGTACTGGAAGTCACACGTCACTTGAGACAATTTTAATCAATTTATTTACTTTGTTAGGAAAAATCTAAATTGTGCTTTTATTTGATTTTGTGGTATATATTAATTAGGTAAGTAAGTATAAATTAAATATTATTTATTTGTTATAAAATTACGTTTTTAAGTAGTATATTAATGTCCGTTTTGATCATATTTTTAATTTAATTGTAAATATTTTGATTCATTATTACTATGTAGTTATATAATTATGTACGCACAACGTTACAACAGGAAGTTGATTTTTCTAAGGGATAAACTTTTTAATGTAATATAAATTGTCATGTTTGTGTACGATAGCGCAATAAATAAATATTGTATTCTACCACATAAAATATAGTACTTTTATTCTGATAATTAAAGCAATTCGTGCAAAATTATTCCATAACCATTCCAAAATATCAAAAACGCACAACGTTAATACTTAAGTTTTCACTTCTGCCGGCACTCCCGGAGTGCAACCCGTAATTTTTTTTCTGATTTCTTATAACTTTTGGGGTTACTTGGGAACTTGTCCCAAGTTAACTTCGTGTTTTTGTTGTTTCGTGTGTCCCAAGTTGCCTATACACGGTTATTTTTTATCACCCTGGAAAATTTAAGGGACGCTTCACGACATGGTATTAGAATGATTTAAATATGAATAAAAAAATAACTCACTTACTCAATTTTATATTAATTTTCAAAAAATACAAACAATGCACTAGTTGAGAGCAGCATGTTTTTATTTTTATTTCATCTTTTTAATTTTTTTTTATAATAATTGATGTATCCTGAAGCGTCCCTAAAATTTTCCAGGGTGATAAAAAAATTGCCGTATATAATACATTTGTTACCTTTTCCAGACGATGCCACGAAAACAAAAGAGTGCTAGGCAGCAGGCCTTACATTGACTGGAGTTGAGAAAGTTTAGAGAAAGCAGTAAATGCAGTCAAGTCGGGAGCAATGACACTAAGAACTGCTGAAGATGGATTCAAGGTCCCTAGTCGACCATTCACAGAAAAATTAACAATCTTCATATGGAAAAAGTTGGCCGACCAACTGAATTAACTGATGAAGAAGAAGTCAAGCTTATTCAAGGTTTAATTATATTGGCAGATTGGGGGACTCCGTTAACCACTTTTGAAGTAAGACTATTAGTGAAGTCTTATTTAGATGCTAAGTGTCAAGTAAGCAAACGTTTTAAAGAAAACACGCCTGGAGTGGGATGGTGCTATTCATTTTTAGAGAGGCACAAAACTTAACTGTCTCCTAGATTATGTTCAAACATAAAGCGAGCTCGAGCACAAGTATCCAAAGAAGACATTAAATCATACTTTGAAAATCTTGACAATTCCATAGTAGAAGTAGACCCAGAGTGCATCATAAATTTTGATGAAACAAATGTGAGCGAAGATCCTGGGAGAAAGAAAGTATTAGCCAGAAGAGGAAGTAAGAGAGTTGATCGAGTCATAGACCACTCAAAGATTAGTACATCCGTTATGTTTGTTGGCACTGCTTATTATAAAATTATAACTGGAGTTTATTTGTCCAGTTGTATAACTTGTGTTGATGAAAACCGCCAAGCATTTGTTTCTATCTTAAATACCCTCGATAGAGATGTCAAAATTAAGAAACATTGTGTTCTCATAAAGTAGGTAGCGACACAGATCGTGATTTCTTTTGTTTATAGAAAATTTAGGTAGCGACACAGATCGTGATTCCTTTTATTTTAAAGAAAATTTAGGTAGCGACAATGATCGTGAATCCTTTTGTTTTAAAGAAAATTTTGGTAGCGACCAAGATCGTGATTTCTTTTGTTGTATAAAAAAGTTCTGACGTAGATCGTGATCCCTTTCATTACAGAAAAATCCTTTGAAAACATTGCAACTCACTCGTTTAGCAATTACTTATACGAGTATGAAACTTTTAATGATAACAATTATAAGAATAGTTTTAAATAATTGATTAATCAACTTAGAATTGATCATTTAAATGAAGAAGAAAGGAATTCTTTATCAAGTTTATGTAAAAAATATAATTCCGTATTCTTCCTAAAAGGTGATAAACTTACTTATACAGACGCTATTTAACATGAAATTAATACAAGTAGCGATGTTCCTATCTATACAAAATCGTATAGATATCCTAAAGTACACAAGGAAGAAGTAAATTCACAAATTAATAAAATGCTTAGTCAAGGCATAATTCGTCATTCGACCAGTCCCTGGTCATCACCACTTTGGGTAGTTCCCAAGAAGAAAGACGCATCTGGTAAAATAAAATAGAGAGTAGTTATTGATTATAGGAAATTAAATGTCACTGTTGGAAATGCATATCCTCTACCAAATATAAGTGAAATTTTAGATCAATTAGGATGTTCCACTTACTTCACCACACTTGATTTAGCGAGTGGTTTTCATCAGATAGAAATGCACCCTTGAGATATTTCTAAAACTGCTTTCTCAACTCCTTCTGGATTAAACGAATATACTCGTATGCCCTTTGGTCTTAAAAATGCACCTGCTACATTTCAGAGACTCATGAATTCTGTCTTAAGCGGTTTCAAGGTCTTTATTGCTTCATTTATTTAGATGACATTTATGCAAATTCTATACAGGATAATTATAATAAATTGAAAAAAGTATTTGAAAAAGTAAAACAGTATAATTTAAAACTCCTGTTCGTGAACCGATTCAGGCAGGAATTCTTGCACCGACACACAATTTGAGCACATGTGTCGAAAAGCTCTAGTGCTAGAAATTATTATACCTGGAAATTTGTTTTAAAAATGGCGTTAATATATGACGTGACGGTCTATGGGATTTAGTGGAAAATGGTACTACTGTCGATTGCGCGATCAGTGAGCCCTGGCAAGAACATGTTTGGTTACTAAATCAAACCTTAATCAATATGTTTGCAACGCCAAGACAACAAAGCAAGCGTGGAAAAACCTTGCCGACGTATTTTAGGACTCGGGTTTGATGAGACGGGTGTTATTGTTGAGATTTCTACATAGGGTAGTACAATAATTATAACTCGCTGTCAGAATACATTGAGACAGTCAGGACTTATGCTCAGCAATTAGCTGATATTGGAAAATGCAAACATGACAAGGAGGATGCGGAAATGTTGCTGAGAGTACGATTCCCTTGTGTCTTATTTGGAAACAGCGAATAGCATAGCATCGTTATCCAGCGAACTTCTGAGAGCGAGGTTACTTCAAGAAGAATCTAGAAAGACCGACGCAGACCAAAACTCTGCATACCTGTCTAGTGACAAACAATTTAAGGGAAAGTATCACTAAATGAAGAGCTTTTCCAAAAATAAGAACAGCGAGGAACAGGCCATGACTGCAAGTTTTGTGGTGCACCAGGACATGTGGTTTGTGGACTCCGGCTGTACGTCTCACATGTGCAATTTAATAGACTATTTTAGCAATTTAAAGACATATTTTTGAACTTGAACGGTAAAGCTACGGGGCAGGGAAGGGCAGTGCGTTCAAGACCTCACCACAGCTCATATAAATCCCCCCGAGGAGCTCGAGCCTACGATTGATCGACTTTACATACCCCTTTGAATTTCATCGCAAATGTATGTAGGTTGTCTCACGATGATTTTCTTCATGGTGGGAGCGTCAGAAAAATGTAGGTGTACATATGAAATTTGAAAAACGAAAAACACATTTATACTAGGCAGGATCGGACGCCGGTCTTCCCGATTAATAGGCCAGTGCCGAGTTCACAGCGCCACCTCAGAACGAGTTAAATAACGGTTGTTTGTTGTTCGATTGGGTGAATGAAACGGTTGTTTCATTTACCCAATCGCCACGCTCTTAAAGTATTGAACAGGGTTAAAGCGAAAAGTTATACCTTGCACTAGCACAAAGGTTCTAAAGGCGCAATTGTCGTGTGTAGGTGCAACTGTTTATGATTATTTCCTAATTATAGGTATTGTTAATTATATTAAAGGTTTCCTAACACATGTAATATATTGGGGTTGAAAGGTACTGATGCTCAAGAATGAGATCTTATGGTGCAGTTTTTGACAGATATGGAACCTATTAAATGTCAAAACAGCATGAATCGATCTCAACTTTGATTCATTGACTTACCAACATAGGTCAACAAGGTTTTTTAATACGAGCCTGAGAGTCTAATCGAAATACACGTTATGATAGGTATTAATTAATATTAGTAACTGATAACATTCATATTAATGGTGTTAAGTAGGTACGAAAAATCTCGTCCTTTTTAATATTAGCAATCGAATTAGATAGGTGAGGTACGGTTAAAGAGGTAGGGATGACGAACCTAATAGATAGACAATAGCTATTCTATTAATATTTATTGAAATGAATGAATTAAAAATATCGATGAATATCTAAAATTTACCCCTTGGACAAAGCTATGGGACTGGAAAAAGGAGGAAAAAAATATAACAAAGTTTTTATTTATCGTGAGAAGAAGTCACTTTAGTGAAAAACTGTTGTAACAGGCTATATGTTATCTATGAAGAGCGGAGATTTGACTTCTGTAAAAGTAGATGGTTGCTTGCTCGACATAAACAGTGGAACTAAAATAGGACTAATTCATTAGTTGTGTTACGTTTGTATAGTTTATATGTATAGTCATATCCTTACATATTATAAAACAAAGTCCCCCGCCGCGTCTGTCTGTCTGTCTGTTCGCGATAAACTCAAAAACTACTGCACCGATTTTCAAGTGGTTTTCACCACTCGATAGTGTGATTCTCGAGGAAGGTTTTAGTGTATAATTTGTTAAGTTTTTGTATTTATTTCTGTGTAAATTAACGATATTTGTTGAAGATGTCGGGAAAAAATAAATTAAGGCGAAACGTAGTTCGCGGGCACAGCTAGTTAGGTATAAAAGGTTCCTGATTAAAGAGTAGTATTTATTGATAGTACAAAAACCTTAATGATTAACTCTTGAACAGCCTTATTTTATATTTTACTAGTGGACCCGGCGGACGTTGTCCCGCCCGATTACAGCACCACCTACCGGGTCCAACTGTACGTTTAAACCTTCCTTGGACCTATTCAAATACACACAGAAAATTTCGTAAGAATCTGTCGAGCCGTTTCAGAGTTTTTACGAGACAAACACCCAGCGTTTTATTTTTATATATAAGAAGAAGATTACAATGGAAGAACAAAGAGTACATGTGGTGCAGCTAAATTTGCAAACAATATAATGCCTCCTGAACCATTTGAATTCAACGCTAGTAAGTGCTCAAAATGGCGACGAAGATTCGAAAGGTATCTGACCGTAAGTGATACTATGAACAAAGACGATTAGGATATACAGACATTGTTATAACTAATGGGAAAAAAGGCGAAGGATCTGTTACTGCAATTGAATGCAGAAGGCTCTTTTACAGAAATATTGGAAGCATTTCATATTTAAAACCCAAAACTAACCCGATTTATGCTAGGTATGAATTTAATAAACGAAATCAAACTTCAGGAGAAATAGTAGAAGAGTATATAAGAGCTCTTTATGTAGCTGCAGGTAAAGGCAATTTTAGTACAGATGTGAAAAATTTAATGATTAGGGATCGCATAGTGATGCGTATTTTATTTTAGGCTTAAAATACCCACCACTACGCGCTCGAGAAAAAATGCGTCTATTCTGTAACTTAACATTAGAACATGCAAAAATCATCACAAAAAACGTGGAGGTGTATGAAAAACAAGGAAAATTTGAAGGCTTTGATTTACCTATGGTATTGTAATTCTTTGCTATAACCGGTATATCTGCTTGCCTGCTCTGTTGAAATTATAATAAATATAATTAGAAGAAGACCATCTTTGATTTGACCACCTGCGGCCGTCGATACCTACACGGTAACCATTTTTAAGAGTTTATGTGCAAGCACGTGCCGACCCGCTGAAATAAGTGAGCTTGAAATCACTCAATAAATTAAATATTTCCGTTCTTGCTGATTCGGATTGGGCCAATGACCTTTCAGATAGAAAATAATGCAGGGGCTTTGTTGTGAGGATTGGTGGCTCTCCAATCGACTGGGAGTCACGGAAACAGCGCTGCTGTCACCTTATCTAGTACCTTGTTTTATCAGAAATTTCACGTGTGAAGTTTTTGAAAAACAATTTGTAAAGTATGTTCATCAGAGTGCTCTTAGATTACTTGAAATTAAGGAATATTCTCACGGAAAACAAACATAGGTGTATATAGAGGGGGGGCCGGGTGGGCCGTGCCCACCCCAGGAAATTAAGCTACCTATTCAAAATTGGACGCCAAAATACTAATAACTTCACAGACACTTTTAAAAATCATGGGCCAGGCTCCCCCTGAAAAAAAAAACCTAGATACGCCAATGAAAACAAAGCATATATAGATGTTCGTTACCATTTTGTGACTAGTATGTTATGATGACTTAGTTCTGCAGCTCACGCTGTATGGAAAATACGTCAACTGACTGATGTTGATACAGCAAGACTTGTATACTTTTCTTACTTTAATAGTGTGATGTCGTATGGTATTTTGTTGTGAGGAAATGCTGCCGACATTCAGATCGTTTTTGTACTGCAGAAAAGGGCTATTCGAGCAATCTATAACCTTAAAATGAGAGAATTTTTGCGAGAAAAGTTCAAAGAAATTGGTATTTTGGGTAATTTTCATTTAACAGTTTGAAAATTATCAAGGTCATATTTTCTTTTTGGTTAACTTCAGCACACTGAAAGATTTTTTGAATTTTGCGTTTGTATGAATACTTTACATAAAATTAGGTATAATTATGTAAACATTTAAATAAATAATTAAAAATAAAATTAAACTAATAAAATGTCACGGAACGTGGCATGTAAGAACCCCAGTTTTTTTTATTTACAAATTCTTATATTTTTTCTGTAATCAGTATGGCAAATATCGATACCTGTAATTTCAATTGACGTAAGGCACATTTTGGCCAAAATGAGCTATGAATGCCATCGTACTTAATTTTTTTTTCTCTTTTTTTCTGTCTTATCCACGTAGCAATGGGGCCATTAATAACCATTTTAGACACATTGAAAATTTAACGTAAAGAACGTTTTCAATGTCAAATTGTAAAACTTTAGGTAGTATATGATATTAACAAATTAATACATAACGTAAAGAACGTCAAAATCTTATTTCGTTTTTAACAGCCCAACCATTTACTACAAAATAATGATAAATGTGCTTTAAGTCAAAGTCTGTTAATCACCTCTGTAAACATAATAGGGCATAAAGCACACTTTTTAAAATTATGTGCTTTACTTCCATTAGCTTAATAGACCTTGCCTCAATTTTGAGGGCATAAATATCTTACAAAGTAAGTATTGTGTTTTACACCCCATTTAAGTGTTAATGTCAATACAATCGCCAATTACAACCTTAATCCCGTCACGAATAACATAATTCTGTTCCTTACATACCTACTAGTTTACCAATATTTAATTCTGTTTTTCAACTAACCTATTAATCAAAATCATAACAAATATGATTTGAGCTCTATTGCCATTCGAAATAGCTCTAAAATTCCTTGACCAACTTTGAATGTCGGTACAGCAGCATCAAAAGTTTCGACTGTTGCGGCGCTGCGAACAAGCTGGCAGCTCTGCTTTACCGACTCGCCAAACGTTCTTCATTGTATTTATAAGGTTAATATGTGCTTTACGTCCATAGTTTTAGAATACTTTATGAATTGTACCGATGCAATTTTGAAGAAGTTGATTCAAAGGAGGTATAGGTAATTCGAACGCTTTTCAAATAACAAAACACTTTGCACGGTTAGGAGAATTTTTGATGAAAACATAAATATTGAGTGATTTGTGTTATTTTAATAGTGCAGTGTATGATATCGAACCCCAAATGGCTGATAAAGATGAATATTGTCCTTTGAGCAAGCGTCGGAGACAAATAATTTCACTAGCTAAAAGACATAAAGAGATTTACAGGTAAGAATTTTCCGAAATGTTCTTTAGGCTAGTACCTATTTCTTTTAGATAAGTGCCTAAATAAAATGGTCATAATATTTAATAAATATACCGAGGTACCTACCCCGTTATTGTTATTGTCAATACATTACATTTCATATCGCCTTTCTATTTCGAGTACCTACCTATAGCTTACGAATACCTACTTAACTTACACATTTACAATTTTCATATTTAGGTACAATTTTTTCTTCTTTACCTACATACATAACATTAAACCGGGTATAAATAGACTGTACTCATACCTACCCAAAAATCTCGCATTATAGACTACCTACCTAATAAATACTCAGACAAAAAATACCTATCGCAATTTATGTTTATGGCGCAAACTGTCGGTTCTTTCAAACGTGACAAATTATATATTTCTTATGTAAAAACAAGATAGTTCAAGACGCAATTTGCAAAAATACCTACTAGGTAGGTACCTATATACTTACCTAAAAATATTGCAATGTTGAATGTCGATATCTCTTAAAGTACGTACGATTTCCCAGGCATAGTTCCTTGGGGAGAAGTTGGTATTTGAGTGCTTAGATTACGGACCTTTTGGCTCTGTACACAGTCTATTTACACTCGCTATTTTATTTCACAAGGGTTTGTGTAATATACACGGTTATTTTTTTATCACCCTGGAAAATTTAAGGGACGCTTCACGACATGGTATTAGAATGATTTAAATATAAATAAAAAAAATAACCCCCTTCCTTAATTTAATATAATCTTTTTAAAAAATACAAAAATGCTACACTAGTTGAGAGCAGCATTTTTAGAGATTTTTTTTTTTTTTTTTTTTTTTTTATTTCATTTTTTTTTTTTTTTATATAATATTGGATGTGTCCTGAAGCGTCCCTAAAATTTTCCAGGGTGATAAAAAAATAACCGTGTATATAACCAAGCAAGCTTATATTGACGGGTATTGCTATTTCTTTTTCAGGTTAGATTCGCCAGTTAAAGTCTCGGATGTCGATAAAGATGAAATAGAGAACACTGATTCCGAACCTGAGATGAATGTTTATAGGAATCCACGTGTTACCGTAAACGCAAGTACTAGCGAAGATGATGATAATTGCAGGATGATGAAACCTTCAAAGAAGGTTCACATTTTATCCGATATCATGATAAAGAAACCACTTTATCATATCTCACCAATAAAAACCACGTCTGTCCCTGATCAGCGCGTCCCGCCGGCGCTCGCTCCTGTTCCTGTGGAAGCCTCGTCGTCTGCTTTGTGCAACCTCCTTGAGTTCCAAACAGGTAATGAGCACGTCTCGCCATCTGACCAGCTCGCCCTGGCGGTGATCACTCCTGCTCCTGTGAAAACTTCGTCGTCTGCTCCGTGCAACCTACCTGAGTCCCAACCAGTTACAGACCACGTCTCGCCATCCGACCAGCGTGCCCTGCCGCCGGCGCTCGCTCCTGCTCCTTTGGAAATCTTGTCGTCTGCTCTGTTCACCCTCACTGAGTCCCAACCAGCTACTGAGCACATCTCGCCATCCGACCAGCGCGCCCCGCCGCCGGCGCTCACTCCTGCTCCCGGGGAAACCTCATCGTCTACTGCATGTAACCTACCTGAGTCGCAACCAGCTACTGAGCAAGTCTCGCCATCAGACCAGCGCGCCCCGCCGGCACTCGCTCCTGTTTCCGTGGAAGCCTCGTCGTCTGATTTGTGCAACCTACTTGAGTCCCAAACAGTTACTGAGCACGTCTCGCCATCTGACCAGCTCGCCCTGCCGGCGATCACTCCTGCTCCTGTGGAAACCTCGTCGTCTCCTCTGTGCAACCTACCTGAGTTCCAACCAGCTACTGAGCACGTCTCGCCATCAGACCAGCGCGCCCCGACGCCGGCGCTCGCTCCTGCCCCTATGGAAGCCTCGTCACCTGCTCTGTGCAACCTACCTGAGTCCCAACCAGCGAGACATGCTCATGTCTCGCTATCAGACCAGCGTGCCCCGCCGCCGGCGCTCGCTCCTGCTTCTTTGGAAATTTCGTCGTCTGCTCTGTTCACCCTAACTGAGTCCCAACCAGCTTCTGAGCACGTCTCGCCATCCGACCAACGCGCCCCGCCGCCGGCGCTCACTCCTGCTCCCGGGCAAAACTCATCGTCTGCTTTATGTAACCTACCTGAGTCCCAAACAGCTACTGAGCACGTTTCGAATGAATTAACACCCATTACTTCCAATTTAAGACATACGTCTAGTCAAAAGAGAAGAAGACGCAGAACAAAAATAAAGAAATCTTTTATCGATTTTGTTTCCGATACAGAAGAAAAAGACTTCTCCTCGGGAAGTTCAGATCTATGGAATAGTAATGATGAATCTAGTTCGAGTGACGTCTCAGAAAAAGCTGATAAAAGAAAGAAGATGCAAAAGAAGAATAAAAAAGTCAACAATCCAGCAGTAATAGAAGTAAAAAAAAAACGTGTCAATAAAACTAAATTGCGCAAAGTTTTGAAAGACTCGGGTAAATCATACGCAACAAGAGACGGCATATTAAAAACAGACAAAAAAATGAAGGAAAATCCTTGTAATGCTGAGAAATGTCCTAGAAAGTGCTACGAAATAAGTGAAGAAAGAAGGAGAAGTCTTCACGACCACTTTTGGAATCTAGACACTTTGCGTAGGCGAGACTGGATACTTAGATGCGCTCAAGCAGTTCCTATTAAACGTAGAAAGCGTTTGGCGATAGACAATAATCGCAGACAGATTACGTACGAATACACTATCAATCAAGGGGAAGGGCATACACAAGTATGCCAGAAGTTTTTGTTAAACACATTATGTATTTCGCAAAAATATTTATTATACACAATAAATAATTCACATGAAAACATGGCTCAATGCGATAGAAGGAGACGCAATGTTGCTGAAACGTACTCAGAAGAGACCAAACAATATGTGAGAACCTACATTACCAACCTACCAGCGATGCCATCCCATTATAACAGAAAAAGAAGTAACAAGACATATCTTCCTCAAGAGTTTAAAAATGTGTCTAACCTTTACCGTCTCTATTCAAAGCATTGCAAGAGTATGCAAAATGAGGATAGTCCTGATCCTAAATATCAAATAGTAAGTGAGAGACTTTTCAGAAATATTTTCTGTGAATACAATATCAGTTTTCATGTCCCAAAAAAGGACAAATGTAATTTTTGTATAAAGAATGAAAATAATGAAAATACAGTTAATAACGATGATGTTGAAAATCACCTTGCTGAAAAAATGGCCTCTTACAAGAGATTTAAGTTTCACCAAAATCTTAGATCTCAATACAATGATACGGTTGTATCTAGTTTTGATTTGCAAAAGGTACTAAATACGCCACATGGCGAAAGCATGTTGTTGTATTACTCGCGAAAATACGCAGTATACAATCTTACATTTTATGAAAGTGTTACGCAAAATGTTTTTTGCTTTACTTGGGGTGAAACGGATGCTAAGCGAGGAAGTAATGAGATAGCCACTTCTTTAATGAAATACTTAGAAAATGTTGATGAAAGGGGCATAAAAAATGTTATATTATATTGTGATTCATGCAGCGGTCAAAACAAAAATAAGAATGTACTAGCGGCTATAAATAATTTTCTACGAATTTCAAAACATGTCGAAGTTGTGCAAATCAACTTTTTGCTTCCAGGCCATACCTACATGCCTGTTGATTCAGTGCATGCTGTGATAGAGAGAGAAGTGAGGAGGATAATTGTGTGGAGTCTCTCACAATGGGCTACATACTTTGAATCTGCCCGTAAACAACCGAGACCTTACACAGTAATTGCTCTCGACCATACCGATTTTCTGAACTTTGACGAGTTTGCTACAGAAATATTTACTAAAAGCACTTTAAAAAATATTAAGTTTAAAGACATACGAATCGCTACGATGAAAAAGAAGGCTATGAATAGAATTGTCATAAAGTATTCGATGAAAGAGCATGCAGAATGCCATGAGGTAAAATTGTGTGATAAGATGGATACAAAAAGAAAGGGTAAAGGAACTGGTAAAAGAAGGAAAACAGAAAATTTAAACCAAACTAACGCTAATGAAGAGCCACTTACAACGATCAGGATAAAAAAGTTATACAACTCAAACCTCCCAATATCAGATGCAAAATACAAAGATCTTATTTCATTATGTGAGAAAGGTGTTATACCTAAAAGATTTCACAATGAATACCGACAATTGCCTACACATTCAAGTGTTAAAGATAGATTAGCAGAAACTGATGAAGAAGAAAATGATGAAGACAAAGAATAATAAACATTTCAGGCAGGTTCAAAGGCAGACATGGAGAAGAGGGAGAGGGGTAGAAAACAAGTTAAAAAATACTTGCAGAATAATTGTTATGAGATAAGTTTTTTGTTGATTATAGGTTGATTATGGAAAATTTTAAAAACTGATTAACAAACCAAAATTGCTTGTGCTGTTTGTGACAAGGGTTTCATAATTTGTTGACTGGAGATTGATACCTATGCTTTTAAAATGTAGATTTTAGAGCAAACGAGGGAATGCTCATTCTATCCCAGTTTGTCAAATTCTCTTTGCTAGAACACTTTGAACACTCACAGAGTTGGGATAGAATGAACATTCGCTCGTTTGCTGTAAATTCCAAGATAAAGATATTTTAATGCTAAGTACCTTGCTGCTTTATGTTAATGCTTGTGGATTTTTAAACTTGTTTTTTGTTTTCCTAGTAATAGTCCTAAATACTTAGATGAAATAATAGTAAGAAACTATTTTGTTGATTTTTTTCTGGTCTCTGTGAATATGAAACTATCTTAACCTTAATTAAAAATACATACAATAGTAACAATAATACCTACTAACTTTAATCAAGTATGTACTACATTAATGACTGGAAATGTAGTGTACATTTCAAGTCATTAATGTAGTACATATTTACCTACTGTGCGTTCCAATAATACCTACCTACTTTATTTAATTTGAATAGTTGAGTGTTATGAGGAGTTAATCCATAAAACCTACGCTTATGCTTGCCTATTCTAGAATGTTTAAGATACTCGTATTTGAAATAAAAAATGCCGATTTATTACATTGATTATTCTTTTATTTGTTAGTTATCCATTTTAAGTCCCTTGACACTACATCTTATTTAAAATGACTTGTAGGCTATGTATGCTACACCGCCTAATGAACAAATAAAGTTATTTCTTTAACTCAAAATATAAGATTATATATATTTTTTAATTATCTTTACACCTGCATACTATGTCTTCATTAACACTCTTAAACATTTATTTTTAGGGCGTAGAAAATATTATTTTTTTAATCGTGCTTTACGCCCAAAATGAATCTGAGCCTTATAATAAAAATGGACGTAAAGAACACTTTAAAGAATTTTCTTAGACGTAAGGCACATCTGTTTTCTAAAATAACACACTAGACAAAAAACTAAATATTTCATCGTCTGCATCTCAAGATTTTAGGTATATTTTGTCTACATCACTTTTTTATAAATTTAAAAACACAAGCGCAATGAATTTAAATCTATAAAAAAAAACTTATTTTTGCTCTCCTGAAAAGTCGGGTTTTGTGCTTTACGTCAATTGAAATTACAAGTATCGATATGTCTTTTACACATTAAAGAACATTAATGTATAAACCAAAATTTACATTAAATGCGATTAAATACTATTTTGATCATAGTTTTATTTTCGTGAAATGTTTATCACAATATTTTTCGTCACGAACGTGGCTCAATCAATTTTTGTCTACAACTCTGGGTGGAACTATAATATTTATATTGGCAACACTGAGTTTGAAAGTCAACTAGTCGGCCATTTGCAATTGACCTACGCGAAGCAGCAGAAGTTCTGTTTATTTAAGGTACGAATTTTTATTAATTACTTTTCAAATTTTGTAAAGAATAACGCGTCATGCACGTGCTCATTACCTTTATTACTAGTAAATAGTTTTCTGAATATTTGATGCATAATTAAGAGGCGTAATTATCGTAAATGTTGTGTTTTTAATGTCGAGTTTGTAGTATATTTTATAGGTTATGTTTTGCTAGCCACGTTTCGAAATGTCACAAACGTGTACAAATAATTGTGTCATAAACGTGGAAATTTTAGGCCACGTGCGTGACATGTTACCATGTCTGTGAAAATTAATGAGCTTAACAATTAATTCTTTGTTTTTTTTTACATTTCAATGCATGATGACACAACCTTACACAAAAAATCATTATAGTTTACATTTACATCAATAAAATTTACATGAATAAAGCTTTTTTTCTAGATGGCTGGAAAAAAGACAAAAAAAACGGCTGAACAGAAAAAGAAGGAAAAAAAAGAAGCGGAAAGACGTAGACGAGCACGAATAAAAGAAGATCCTATAAAGTATGAAGAGCATTTAGCTAAAGAAAAGGCTAGGCGTCAGAAAAGGAAGGAAGAAGGAAAAACAAAAGGGATCAAAGACATGACGATGAGGGAACAACGTGCTCAAAGAAGAGAGTGGCTCGAACGTACGCGAAAAAGCAGACTAAAAAAGAAAAATGCAGAAAACCTAATGCAACAACTTAGAGCAGATTCACCTCCGTCCGATAGCGACCAAAGCAGATTGGATATTTCTGTTCAAAGAGAACCATCACCCTATGAAGCTCCACCCGGGCCTTCATTTCTTCAATCGCCCAATGCAGCAGACAGGCCATCATCGTCGGCAAGCTCTAGTTCTTGTTTGAGTAGACAAAAACTGGCTGGCAAAAAAATTTGCAGAAAAAATAATTATCTTAAAGATAAAATAATTAAGAAGCAGAAAGCTGTTATTGAATTAATGAAAAAAAAGTTGTCTGCTTTAGCTGCAAAAAACAAAAGGTTAGAGAAGCAGAAGCCTCCTCCTATACGCAAAACCCTAAATACAAGTCTTTCACGTCATTTAAGAAATAAAATAGCAATACAGCAATTTCTTGAAAAGGATGAGAACAGTAAAATATGTCCTGGGAAAAGGGACACCATAACTAAACGTGGGAAAAAAATGCAGAAGCGATACTTGAGTGACACTCTGTTTAATCTGCACAAGAAGTACAATTCTGAAGCTACTTATCCTATAAGCTACCCAACGTTTACGAGGTACAGACCATTTTGGATTGTGGCGCCATGTGTCAGCGCTAGAGACACATGTCTTTGCATTGTTCACGAAAATTTCAATTTAATATGTCAGAAACTCAAACAACTAGAGATGATAGAAGAAAGTTCGTTAAACTGTGTATGTGATGCAGTGGTATGTAGTCAAACAAACATTGATTGCATGACCAGGAACTGTGAGACCTGTAAAGACAGATGTGTATGCTTTAAAGAATTTGACGGTTCCGAAAACATTACCTATAAGCAATGGTTAAATATAACTGAAACCAGGACAATCAAAGGACAAGAGAAAGATATCAGAAGAACTGTTAAAACAGCTGCAGATTGCACTAAAAGGGAATTAGTCAATACATTCTTTGATATGGTGCCAAAATTTCTAAAGCATAAATATAATATATGGCACCAATATCAGGCTATACATAAGGTAAAGCAACAACTGAAGCCGGGGGAAGTATTACTCCACATCGATTTCTCTGAAAACTATCAGTGTAAATACGCATCAGAAACACAATCTGTACATTTCGGAGCATCAAGGCAACAACTCTCCTTGCACACTTGCGTTTTATACTACTGTGATGTTCCTGGAACTCTTAAAACTATTTCCTTCTGCTCAGTTTCAGATTGTTTGCGACATGATGCTGCAGCAATTTATGCGCACTTAAAAAAATCTTTAAGATATTTGCGACAAGATCGGAATTTAATAATCACGACCCTACACGTGTTGAGTGATGGTCCCAGTGGCCAATACAAGAACAAAACCAACTTTTTCTTGTTCACTCAACATCTTGTTCATGATTTGGGCATCTCCAATGCCACTTGGAATTTTTCTGAAGCCGGCCATAGCAAAGGAGCCGCTGATGGAGTTGGAGCTGTGGTTAAACGAACTGCCGACTCTTTGATAGCACAAGGCCATGATATCCCAGACTTTTCTACATTTGTTGCCAAAATTATCATTCGCACGAATATTCTACTTTACACAGTGTTTGAAGCAGACATGACCATAGTCGATGAAATGATTCCCAAAAAATTGAAGCCCATTCCTGAGACTACAAAGATACACCAAATAACTTGGAGTCGCGAAAATCCTCGAAAAATATATTTAAGATATTTAAGCTGCTCCATATGCCTTGTGTCAACTCCATGTAGTCATTACCCGATTCAACGAGATATTACGAATATGACGACGTTATTGCCCCAGAAGACAACACAATTGAGGAAAACAATGATATTGTACAAGTGGACCAGCTACCAGATGAACCCTGCCAATCGTGTACCAAAAATGAAGTTTCCATAAAAACCGGTTCCTGGGTAGGTGTCATGTTTGAAGGAAAAAAATCCACTATTCATTTTGTTGGCCAAATAACGTTAATAGAACAAGAAAAGACGCTAGCCTATACTGTAAAATTTTTAAGAAAGAAATATCTTTCAGTAGATTCAGGAACTTTTGTATGGCAAGAGCCTATCTGTGTACAGATGACTTGGTTGCTGCCTATGTTGTACTCCCTGGGTCGCAGGACAGGAAATTAGTGGCCTGCTCTGCCTACATGCCCGGAGAGGAGACGGACCCGTCGTTGCAACTGGCCGGCCTGGTGGATTACTGCGAGGAGCAAAATGTGGACCTGCTCCTTGGCTGCGACTGCAACTCGCATCACACATCATGGGGTAGTAGCAATACGAACCCAAGAGGTGAGTTTTTGCATGATTTCATGCTTTCTAGGAATTTGACGGTGCTTAATGAGGGACACAGTCCCACATTCATCACGGCAGCCCGAAGTGAAGTCCTAGACATTACCCTCTGTACGTCGCGCTTAGTGAACCGCATTCAGGGATGGCACGTCTCGGAGGAGGCTTCACTATCCGACCACAGGTACATTAGATTCGACATAGCAGCTAAGCTTGACAAACAAATCGAATCCTATCGTAATCCTAGGCATACAAACTGGGAGGGCTATCGGGAGAGCCTGAAACAGAGCCTGGGGACGATACCAGCCGTGAAAACTGTAGAACAACTAGAATATGCGGCAGGGGCAGTATCCACAGGCATCTTAACAGCCTATGAGAATAACTGCCCCTACACCACCAGGGAAAGTAATCGTAAAGTGCCCTGGTGGAACCGCAAATTGCAATCCCTTAGGCAAAAAGCCCGCTCTCGCTTCAATAAAGCAAAAAGGGATGGGAATTGGGAAGCCTATTCTCGGACCCTAACGGGGTTCAATAAAGAGTTAAGGAGGGCGAAAAGGAGATCTTGGGGTAGGTTCTGTGACATGATCAACAGCACAGCCCATGCCGCAAGGATTCACAAATTGATATCCAAGGCGCCTCCTTCCCATATTGGCTTGCTTAGGAAGCCAAATGGGACTTTCACGTGCGACGCAAAGGAGACCTTAGAACTCCTAGCCCAAGTGCACTTCCCGGACTCGAGGGTAGATGAATCATCCGAGGAGCTGCGGTCATTCTCCAGGCCTAGGCCGAAAGTGGATGATTGGAGAAAAGCCTCTTTGATTATCGGCCCTCAACGGGTGGCTTGGGCTATTAACAGCTTCAAGCCATATAAGACTGCAGGTGAGGATGGCATTTTCCCGGCCCTACTACAACAGGGTAAGAATATCCTCCTCCCAGTCCTAGTGAGGATCCTCAGAGCTAGTTTAGCATGGGGGTACCTCCCAAGTCTATGGACTAAGGTCAGGGTTATATTTATTCCCAAAGGAGGGGATAAAGATAGGACCCAACCGAAGTCCTACAGACCGATCAGCCTATCCTCTTTTCTCTTGAAAACCATGGAAAAGGTAATCAACCTATATGTAAGGGAAACGCACCTGGCAGGTGACCCCCTACATTTAAGGCAACATGCCTACCAGAAAGGAAAGTCAACGGAAACTGCCTTAATCGATCTGACCGATAGACTTGAACAAGCGCTCGAAGATAAAGAAATAGCCTTGTGTGCCTTTCTGGATGTTGAGGGTGCCTTCGATAACACCCCAACAAGAGTTATTGTACGATGTCTGCAAAACCGCGGCATCGATCAATTAATAATCTCTTGGATAGAGGCAATGCTCACAACGCGAACAGTGAAAACCACGCTGTTGGACTGCACATTAACCGCCAGGGTGACTAGAGGGTGTCCCCAGGGTGGGGTGCTCTCTCCACTGTTGTGGTGTCTGGTCGTTGACTGCCTTATCCAGGAGTTGAACAATGTGTACCTTCCCACTCAAGGATACGCAGATGACCTGGTGGTCCACATAGTTGGAAAATGTCCTTCAACTATATCAGGTCTCATGCAACTCGCTCTTAATAAGATCGAACAATGGTGCTGCCAGGTGTCTTGTCTGTGAACGCCAGCAAAACCATAATAGTTCCTTTCACTAGGAGGAGGAATTTAGACGGCCTCAAGCCTCCTAAACTGTTTGGAAGAACTATTGAATTCTCTCAGAATGCCAAATACCTTGGGATCCACCTGGATCAAAGACTTAACTGGAGTATACATATAGGCAACATTATCAAGAAGGCCAAAGCAGCGCTAGGTATCTGCCGTAGGCTAACCAGCTCCAGGTGGGGACTGAAACCTAGTCACCTTCTCTGGCTTTACACCGCTGTGGTAAGACCTATGGTTAGCTACGGGTGTATAGCTTGGTTTAAGCAGACTGCAGTAGGGACCACCATAAAGGCCCTGGAAAGCCTGCAAAGATGTGCCTGCTTGATGATTACGGGGGCTATCTCATCTTCTCCCATCCTTGCAATGGAGGCTATCCTGAACCTCCCACCACTCCACCTGTTCATACAGGGGGAGGCTAGGATGGCAATGCTCCGAGCTGTGGAGGGGGGCAGATCGAGATGGAAATCCCAAACCATGAGGAAGCTACAGGGCAGCCTAATGGTTAATCCTGTCATGGCAATGCCAGCCGATGCCATGATTGAAACTTTGGAGTTCAAGAAGAGGTCATGATTCCTAATAGGGATGAATGGGACAAGCAAGTCCCTGAGCCCTTTAGGAAAGCTAACCAGACATGGTACACTGATGGCTCTAGAAAAGAGGGCCAGTCAGGTGCAGGTGTCTTCGGAGGTAGTGCGAAATCCAGGAGAACCACGTGCCTGGGCGCATATGCCACCGTATTCCAGGCAGAAATGTATGCCATTATCGACTGCGTTCACGCAAACATGTCGAATGAGGGTAAGAACATCCTCATCCTGTCAGACAGCCAAGCTGCTCTAAAAGCGCTTGATTCTGTAGAATTCAAGTCCAAAATCACCTTAGAGTGCAAGAAAGCCTTGAATGAATTGGGGACCAGGAACTCGGTAATGATTGGCTGGGTTCCAGGCCACTCCAATATCCGAGGCAATGAAATTGCCGACGAACTGGCGAGGGCTGGTTCCGAGAGCGCTCTCATAGGACCAGAACCAGCTTGTGGCATTTCGAGGGGGATTAAAAAGAGAGTCCTCAGAGATTGGGTACAAACACAAGCCCGACTCCAGTGGGCCCATTCCCCTGGACTACTGCACTCGAAATTGCTCATTAGGGAATTTTCACCCGGAGTTGCAATACAAAACCTCCAACTAAGCAGGGGCCAATTAAGGGCGCTCACTAGAGCCCTAACTGGTCACTGCAAACTCAACAAACATCTGCATAGAATGGGCCTGACTAATGTTCCCACGTGCAGATTTTGTGGTGAGGATGAAGAGACACCATTTCACATTCTTTGTGAATGTCATGCTCTCATCCACACGAGGAGCCGAGCTCTGGGTGGACCCAGTCTGCCACCACATGATGCGAAGGCTCTGTCTCCAAAGAAGGTTATTGGCTTTTTCAACGCCGCGGGCCTATTTGGAGACCTTTAAAATAGAGGGGTCGGCCACAATAGATCTGTACAGGTCGCAGTGGCCCGCTGGGGGACGCCCCTCCGTCGCCCCTAGTATCCCCTCGAACTCCAGATAGATAGATAGATAGATGGCAAGAGCCTGAAGATGTGTCATTAGTTACTTTTAACGATATTGCGTTTGTGCTGCCCGAACCGACACCTACCAGAAGGGGAGAGTTGGTTTTTGATTATGACTTTTCCAAACTCAACACTCTAAAATAAGTTAAAATATTTTAAAGGCTGTGACAACATTAATTAAGTAGATGTTAACACTATTTGATATAAGTACTATTACTTTGTTGTGATTTTTATTGAAGGCTGATAGGTTTTATAAAACTTGAAAGCTGTATCTCTGTACTAATATTTTAAAATATCTACTTTTTATATTAATTTACCAGTATTTAACACTTAAATGAGAAAAGACTAAACCACTGAAAGTGGGTAAAAAATGTTTATTAGCACTGACTGGCTTTCTTTAGGGCTATAAAGCCCAAATATTATGTTAAGAAAACTAGCTGTGATTGTTAAGATCAGTCAAACAAGTACCTACGTTACTTGGCAGTTCCTACAAATAATATTATGCTGTGATTATTACGCCATTTATAGATTATAGATTAAAAGTGAGAAGTTAAAAACTAATTAGGATAATAAGTGAAAAAACTTTAATAATTAAATTAATATCAAAGTAAAACAGCTACCTAACTAAAGCTGTAAAGATTTTGATTATCATTTCATAAATAAAACAAATTTTAAACGAAAATATTTGTATTTTTTATTTATAACGTCACCAACGTGTCCAGGTTGTCACAGGCGTGTTTTAAATTTTCACAAACGTGGAAAAGTTGTCACAAACGTGGTAGACATTTTTTTTCAAATGCCATTTATTTACAAAGTAAAGGTAATTAAGCTTTACCAGTTATATGAAAATGTACCCTATACACCCCCTAATGCATTTACAAAACATTTTGCCAGTCAGATGTTTTCACCTCAAAAACACTCTAAATGAAAATAACCCTTTTGACAGTAGCATCGCAATATATTTATGAGAATCGAATATATGTTCGTAAGAATATTCATTTGTTTTGTAAAAATTTCAAATTCATTTAGTTAATACTAGACAAAAGAATATGTTAGCTTTACCAAATACCAGGCTCCAAAAAATTCATAATTCTTTTAGAGGCCTGTGTATACGTTTCTACAATAAAATCCCAAGTTGTATACAAGAACTTAGCTTAAACAAATTTAAAGATACAATCAAAGATGTACTTATTAAAAAAGCATATTATAAAGTGTCTGATTACATGACGGACAAAAAAGATTGGGTTTGAACTCTCAATTCTAATATTTAACAATGTACTGCGTTTTGTTTCAAAGAAACGTTCAGTGAGAGTAATTTATAAGCTAAGTTCACGCACTTCTCTCAGAGATTGCTTATATAATGTAAATTAACACATCTATTCTTGTAATGGAAGTTGAGCTCAAACTTTTGCTTTGAGGTCAGCTTCCAATTGACGACTCTGTAACAAACCAAATTGTAAATGGCGATTTAAAAGAGATAAAAAATTTTGACCTTTCGAGTTTCTTGCCTGTTCTTCTCGAGAAGGCTCTCCGAACAGGTGTAGAGTCAACTTTTTTTTTTCATTCCTACTTGTATTTGCAGGCATCTTGAGTAGGTATATTCAGGATGTATGCACATACAAGGTTAATATGATTTCTTTGTTTTGACGTCAATAAGTGTCTGTAAAGGCCTATGTTGAATAAAGATTTTTGAATTTGATTAAAACTAATAACGTAAAGCCAGAATATTTGCCTACTGAACATTGTGATTTTGTAAATGATTTATGCTAAGGAAAGTAAGAGCCTTATTATTATATTAGATGTTGGTTTGCATTGAATAAAGTGCGAGGGGAAGTGTTCAACATGGCCATACTTTATTTTGTATGTATGAAAATGTGTATTTTTTTATTAGTGCTCTGACAACATTTCTCCGGCCCTTGCCCTCTGTCACCGGCTCGCGTCTTTCTCACGTCACGTACTTGCTCTGTGTTCAATATTTGATAAAATAATATTATAAATGTATTAAAGTACCTAAATAAAAATTTTTGCTGTACATCTGATTGCTTGCTCTGTAGAAATTAGGTACTATAAATATAAGAATCTTTGCGGCCGTCGATCCACGGTACCCATTTTCAAGAGATAGATGTAAGGGTTAAAAGTAAGGAGGGTGGGTAGCTTTAAAATGGCAACATTTATATTTTTTAAATAACGTATCATCTGTTTTTGTATAATGGTATCACATATTAAAAAGTTATCAAATAGAATACGTATCGAAGTGTTTAATAAAATTAAAACGCCGTTAAAGATTGTAATCTATACAAATAAATTAAATTTGAAGTGTCCGTTTGTAATGTCAAAATAACAAGTTTTTACTAAATGGGTATAAATGTTTATCGGGTACCAATAACAAAAACACAATTAAAAAAATTCGTCTGTCTTTCTGTTTGTTTCCGCTAATCTCCGGAACGGCTGGACCGATTTTGACGGGACTTTCAGTAATAGATAGCTAATTATATAAGGTATACTACTTTTTATCAAGATCTTAAAAAACATTGCCTACAGAAATCAAAATGCTGCCAAAAGTTACTATTCCACGCGGACGAAGTCGCGGGCACAGCTAGTAATTAATAAGAAGAATTGTGGTAAAACAATTAAACAACTATCTCAAATCCTTGCTTAACTTCATTCCACCCACCAATAACCTATAAAAGGTTATGGGCCCAGGCCCAACGAAAAAGCAAGGTTTTTGAGAACAACGTGTGAACACTATCAAGATGGACGACGAGATGTTCGAAGTCGATATGGTTGCTTCATTGAACAACCAAAGTTCCCGATTGGAAAATGCCAAGAATTGGAAATCATGGAAAATTCAAGTTAAGTGCTACTAAAGGCGGTGAATACCTATGATATCGCTGATGGATCATGTTCATGCCCGGTGACGGATCAGAATAAAACTGACACGTGGAAAAAGTTAGATGCAAAGGCCCAAGGTATCATTGTAACAAGGACAACAACAGTTGTCCAATACTGCAAGTTCAAAACTCCGCAACTGCCTGTGAAATATGGAATAAGTTGTGTACAGTATACGAACAAAAATCTGACGTTTCACTAGATACTTACAACAAAGATTCTTTGATACGAAACATACAAATAATGAAGACATGGCTACATTTATCGCCAGAGTTGAAGGTGTAGTTTCACAAATTCATCAGGCTAAAGGTGAAATATCGAAAAATATGATAATGACGAAAATCATTATCAATCGCGCTCTCTGAACTGACAGCTTATCTTCTGATTGAAGAACAAAGAAATAATACATATGAAGAAAATGACAATCAGATGGATTTTAAAACCAACAGTGTCAAACGGACAAGAAAATGTTAAACAGACAGATTTTAATGTTAAATAGACATTACGTATAAACATCTAGATATGGGACATTTTAATAATGTGTTTTAGATAAAGAATTGATAATTTATTGGTTATTTTGAAACATCGTGTATAGTATAACTAGTGACAATGCAAAAGAGTTTTGCAGTAAATAAATGCAAAAACTTTCGAAATACTATGGCATACAGCATCAAACTAGTGTCGCTTACACTCCACAGCAAAATGGTTGTGTGAAAAGGGAGGTGCGCACAATAGTTGAATCAGCAAGAACAATGCTTTTAGAAAGTGGTCTCCAAAAGAACTTGTGGGCCGAAGCCATTAATACATGCTGTCTATGTACTAAATCGAAGTGGACCAAGTCGCGTAAAAGATAAAACTCAATTTGAACTATGGTATAGAAAAGAATATGATATAAATCATTTTCATATTTTTGGAAGCAAAATATCAGTACATGTCCCAGATCAAAGGAGACAAAAATATGACAGTAAAGCTAGAATTGGCTACTTCATTGGATATGGAGAAAATACAAAAGGGTATAGAGTATACTTATGTTTTTCTCGCTTCACGACTTGTGGTTGCAATTATTATTTTGGCAGAGGGCGGGCGATTTCACCGTGTTTTCTTGTAAATAGTCACTGTGCCGCCCGGAGGAAGATTATGAAAGTGAAGAACGAGATAATAATACGGAATTTATGGAATGTGATCCTCTTTTATTACCATAATATCTAGAAAAAGCTTACTCTTAACTATTTGAGTTGATTACTAGTTTATTTGATTAAAACAATTTAAATTGATACCAAAAACTACCAAAACAGATCTAAGTATGAATAATGTTATTAATGATTGATTTTATGTAACCTGTATACATGTAATAAAAGTTGATTATGAAACAACTTTTAATTTTCCTTTTTTTTTGACCTCAATATATCTTAAATAAGGAAATAGGTGTTGTCTAGATCAGTGGTTCCCAATTACTTTTTCTTGCGTACCACTTCAAGAAAGACCTGAAATTCGCCTACCCCTTATTACATGAATAATAAATAAAAATTAAATCGAGTTTTTGGCGTTTATCTGAATACAGTTCAAATGATGGTGAAAATAAGTTTAATGTGACAAATGTGTGCGTTTTTTTTGGCATAACTCTGAAAAATCTGGTTGCTCATTGGTTAGTTTTAGCCTCAAGTTGTTTTCAAGTTGAAGTCTGTGACGATGTTTAATTTTTATGTTTGACATGGCCAAAAACCGCTCTTGCAAAGGTACGTCGTGCAAAATGGTAGTAAATACTTGATTGCTGCTTCGCTGATACAATAAATGTCCTTTCGGTTAATAATTGCCTGGTTAATAATCCACAATTAAAACAACACAATTGCAAAAGCACAGCGACACCACGACTCACGACATAAGCAAAATAGCAAATGAAAACTAAAATAGGCGGGAAACGGGCGCACAATTCCGTCTCCTTTACAGTACAAGGATACTTTTTTATACATACTACAAGGTCTCCTTTCCTTACTGCCCGTGTACCGGCCGCGAAGCGCGGTAGATGCGCAGTAATTTTTTTACGGATTAAATTATCTTATTCAAGAGATTGCCGCGCGTACCCCTTGATGCAACGTCGCGTACCCTTGGGGGTACGCGTACCACTAATTGGGAACCACTGGTCTAGATCATTATGTGGGAAGTTAATGTGAAGTGAATTCTAATAGAATAACCTTTTAAACCAATATTAAACCGCTAAATGTGGTTTAAAACGATTTAAACAAAAAAAAAAACGGTTTAAAACCAAATGGTTTTAAACGTTTAAAATTATTTTTTTGCATCTCTACACGTGGCTTTCATCAAAAAGATTGTGATAATCTAACATACTCACCTGTAGTAAAATTAACAACATTTAGAACAACACGGTCCAAAATTGATCTGAGTGCTTACGTTCGTGAGCAGTGCAAACGATATGAACGGCTTGATTACATGCATGCAAACGTTTGCGTCTGATTATGAACCGCACCCAGTTAGTACCTATGGTAGCATTTTTTTCGATGATTAGGGGACTAATCATTACTAAAAAACCGGCCAAGTGCGTGTAGGGCCACGCGCAGTGTAGAGTTCCGTAGTTGCAAATGCCAACTTTGAGTTCACACTCACACCTCACAACATGTTGCCACAGATTCCTAAATACGTTGCTATTAAATTATGCATTATTATTATTATTAAAGCTGCAATGATTTTATATTTCCTTAACTTCACGTGGTTCGTTATTCAGTACTAATTTTCAATGAAATTTTACTTTTCCGAGTACATTTTATAAGTTAGTCGTCTATAACTTTTCATCTTAGAATAATAACGCATGGAAGGACAGCCCGGTAAAGCCCGACGATTAAAGTGAAGCAAAAATGACACCGCTGTGTGCAGTCGCTTACGCGCGAAACACGCACACTACGATAAAAACAGTATGGAGCTGGAGCTGCCGGCGTAGTGAGCCATATATGGCTCACATTTTGTTGCATCAAATTGTGCGCGCCGGTTGGGTTTCTATGCGTTATTATTCTAAGCTTTTTAGTTTGTACTTAGTACTCAACTCTGATAGATTTCCTTTAAACCTCGTTATTATACTACTGTTGTAATTTTTTTCACGTGTCCATAACCGTTTACAGATAGAGGGGGGTGACACTTACCTCTAACAAAAATTTACATATTTTTTATAGACCTATTCAACAATACCCCACACGATGGGTTAGTTGAGAAAAAAAAATACTCCCACTTTACTTGTATGGGAGCTACCAGAGATTTAAATCTCTGGGAGATAGGTACCCTAAAAAAAATTTTTTTTCAATGTTTTTTTCTACCACTTTTTTCCACATGATTAATATGCATACCCATACCAAATTACAGCTTACTAGTACTAATAGTCTCTGAGTAAAAGCGCGGACAGACAGACAGACATGGCGAAACTATAAGGGTTCCTTGTTTACTAGGGAACCCATTGATTTACTACCAAACGTAGATAAAGCATGAACGTTCGAAAAGTGGGCCGGTGAAGAACTGCCCAATAGCGATTCGTGCAGTTCTTTTCCATAGCTGTCGGCACGTCAACATGCCGAAGTGCTCATTAAAAAGTTGCGGTAATGATAATAATGTAGAATAAGGTTGAATTCGGTAAATACGGAACTTTCTTTATGGTAATTTTAATTCGGACGGGCATATTCAACTATATATCAGCGAGTACAAATGTATACTCGATTAGGTGACAGATTTCAAGCGCGTTTTTGTATGAAGCGCTCTATCTACGTTTGGTAGTAAATCAATGAGGGAACCTTAAAAAGAGGCACCGCCTTTGCAGCATATAGCGCTATCTCGCTTGCACTGCGGCTTTAATACTGTTTTAAGTGAATATGGTAATGGGGCAGGGGGTTTATTGTTCAAGAAAAAATCTATCGCAATCGCTTTTAATATGACAGTCGTTGCGGCGTGAAAACAAGGCTTTATTACTTAACTTTAAAGAAATAAAAACTTAAGAAAACAATCTTACTTTTTTTTGTTAAGTGCCTTGACTTGATGCAATATTGTATAAGTAATGAACATTCTCCACCTATTTTTTAAATTTGCTCTAATATTTACAATTCTTTCACAACATTCTATCAATCTAATTTATCCGCTGATTTTTTAGATTTGTTTGTACTATTGTTTACATAATCATAGTTATTTTGGCCAACAAAAGCAAGAACAAATGTCATACCAACTAAAATTATTCCAAACATTGTTGCATCTCGATGTGCTGTTTGTCTCGCTCTTTTATTTTTCTGTTTAAATAAAACTGCTGCTTCTTTTTCATACTGTGATTTTTTAAATGTGTCTCCATAATGGTTTTTTGACCTAAAATTTTATGTTATAAATAAAGGGGCGTAATAAAAGTTAATTAAAGCTGGCCAGCGGACCTAAAAAGGCCGCATCGCAGAATCATAATACGAATCATTATTATGAATTGAGAGCAACATCTATAGATTTATAAGCAAATTCTATTCTTTGTATGAATAGAGTCTGACACACGAAACATGAACCTGATATTTTTTCAAGTAGCAACACTGATACAATGTCCCCATGTAGTTTAATTCAACATGGTAATTTTGATACTTTGTAATAAACAATTTCATAATATTTTTTTCTTAATTTCTGTCGAAATATTACAGATATTAAGTAATTTTAACATTCATGAACTCCAAATACAGGGATTTCTTATAAAAGGTTCATTGTTGGAAGTTCATTGAAACTAAACAATACCTAATATCTAATTTAAAAAAAGTATAAACTCCTTTTTATCCTACTATGTATATTCAAGGAAAAAAAAGACAATCCTTTCACAAATTTAACATTCTAAATTACTACATAAATAAGAAAATATTAGAATATTTCAAGTATCAAAGTGTATTTTACCTTCTGTAGACAGTATTACCAGAGCTAGAATTTTTGACTTTGCCGCTTTTTTCCAAGTTCATGTTTCGTGTGTCAGACTCTATTCGTGAAATGGTCCCAATTGACACTTAATCAATGGCCGCATTCACCAGAACACATCGATGAGTCATCGATTGCGAATTTTCTTCTGAATGCACACAAAAATGTGATGATTGACAGCGATTGACACCAATCGGACGCCATTTTTTCCATCGTATTTCATTTTCGATTAGTATCAGCGATTAGTGATTAGTTTTACTGTTCTTTGTCAAATTTGAATTTAATTTTAATCGTTTTTTTTATTTTAATAGAATTTATTTGTAGATATGGAATAATGTAGTAGAATGGATAATGAATGGAATATGGAAATTTACACAATTTTGAACAATATTTTCTACGATATTAAAGTTCGGCGAATCATCCTCCAAAAAAAGATGTAAGATTATTGATTCATTGTGCTGCTGTACAGAAATTTTTGTGTACTTTTTTGGCAGTGGCAGTGATTAATATGCTCAGCTCAGTGCTTGTGTTGACACAGGTAGTTTTCGGTTTTCATTTAAAAAACCAAAACATACATTAAATTATGTAACCTAAATAAAACCCAAAACAACATAAAGACATCACCAGATTAAAAAATATGCGTTCAGCAGAATGCATCGAAACTGGTAATCGGTCACGTGATCAATGACTTAGCGATGTGTTCTGGTGAATGCGGCCAATGCCTAATTTGTGGACCATTTTATGAATATTTATACAAAGCTGTCAAATAGAATAATTGCTCATGATCAGTTTCACTCAATTCATAATCTATATTTTCAACCCAAAATTTTCATGTAAATCATAGTATCATCATGTCTATGATTTAGGTACATGAAAATTTTGGGTTGAATGACATTACGTGTAAACACATTTTAACACTAGAAGCGCGGGCGTCCCAAATTTGACCCATTTCGATGTTCTTCCTGCTCTAGTTAATATATTATTACGCGTATAATCGTCAATTTTTATGACTTTTCATGATGGTGGTGCCCAAAGTAGACTCCACCACGTCGGCGTTTCACCGAATAATGATGCTGAAGTTTATTCACCGACTACCAGCTCCTAGAAAATTGGTATTACTTACCTTGGATCCGTTCGGTCTCCGTATGTAGCCGGTGGACTTCCTGAGCTAGCTCGAAGGAAGTCGCGGCTCCTGAAGGGCTGCTGTCTGACCGAACCGGATGGTACACTTGACTATTAGGCCACCAATACCCGAACTCATTAACGTACACAAAAACGTTGGTACACTATTCACCGACACTAAAACTTGGGCGGACCCTCGCACCAACAATCACTTGGTGCGCCGCGCAATACTATTTGTTATATATTTCTCGAAACGAAAACGCGCTGCCCGGTCCTAACCTATTTCAATGTCATCACGTATTCGACTCGACTGACATGTTACATGCGGCCGGCCGCCACAGGCTCTCACTGCACAGACTATAATGCAGTGTTGCCACTCGCTCTTCCTCGAGCGTAAACACATGAAATATGATGATTATTATTTCTGCGAGATCTCAACCACGTAAAAGCAATAAACATTTTTTAAAATCTAAATTTACCTCTAAGCGCCGTTGGGTCAATTTTGACCCAGTCATGGATGTTAGAGTTTAAGTTTATATTTCTTCAAAGATAATCAAAATGTCGTTGATTGGTCAATGTAGGTAGGTACTAACGCGCCATATAAAACATTAGCAGCGAAGCAGTGAGGGGGTGTGGGGAGGGGGCGGCGTGGCCTTGGAATTGCTACAGATTCAGAGGATTTCCCTAAGTCCTAGGGGTTTTTGCAGGTTGTTGAGGTTTTTAGAGGTTTTGATATCACGAAATTTATCTAGGGGATTTCCTGAAGGTTTTCTACTATTATTACCAAATGGCAAATTCCTTTTTATATCAGATAACACCGACAATTTATTCACCGAATAGAATGAATGGGACACTAACACTTATTAGCTGGCAACACATTCTGTTACCAACGAACTGTCTTGTCTATAATTCCGACTAAAAGACTGTTTTCCACAGCCTCACACAGACATTTATAACGAAAAATCTGAATCGGCGGACACATTCGGCCAAGTATCCATACTAATACTAATATTATAAAGAGGAAAGATTTGATTGTTTGTTTGTTTGTATTGAATAGGCTTCGAAACTACTGAACAGATTTTGATGAAAGTTGGTATAGGGATAGTTCAAGACCAGGGAAAGAACATATATAGGGTAATATTCCAACGGGAGAAAAAAATTCCCATGGGAAAACAAAAATAACGCGGGCAATGTCACGAGCAGAAAGCTAGTGTGAAATATTTTAGAATACCTAGGTAATTTGAAGAATACTTGTAAGTTTTTCATTGTCAATATTATAAAACTTGTGTATATAAAATTGCCAAAATAGTCAGAGGTTTTTTATCAACCAAACTGGAGAAACTAGGGGTTTTTTTTAAATGCACTTAGAGGGAAGGTGGAAAAAATCTGGCAGCACTGATTAGTAAGCGGGCGGCAGTGGCGAGAGCGTAACGTGTGTTTTGTTTCGGTCACATCGCACTTATGTAACTAGTTTTTTTATTTATTTATTTTTATATTATTATGTTCGGAAAACCAACAGGTACAATATTCTTATACTATAAATTGCTTATACATATATCTACACATTACGGTAGCAAACATAAAATGGACAATATTGACCCATCCGCGCTTCTAGGGGTGTCAGAATGTTCCGCGCTTCTAGTGTTAATAATGAGTTTTCGATAAAGAATTGATTATTTATTGGTTATTTTGAAACACCGTGTATAAAAGGAGAAGTTCCAATCTATTTGGACAGTTGTTTTAATTCAAAATGCGGACGCACACTAAGAAGGGATTTAAAAAAAAATTACCCTGAAGGGATGAAATAGGGGTTGTAAGTTTGTATGGATATTTTTTAAATTATCAACGATTTTAATAAAACTTGAGATTCATGGTCTTAAAAACATTTCATTGAACAAGTGTTTCATAGTTTATTGGAATTCACCCTCTGAGGGTGCAAAATAGGGGTTGAAAGTTTCTATAGAAAATATTAAAAATTTGCTCCAATTTCTATGAAATTTATTATCCAGGCTGAAATAGGCTACAAAATTATTTTTCCTACGGGAAAATATAAAATCCCAAGGGAAAACAATAAAAACGCAGGCGAGGCCGCGAGCGGAAAGCTAGTATGAACCATAATATGATTCGAATTATGATTCTGCGATGCGGCCTTTTTAGGTTCGCTGGTGTTCAAAATTGATACTTACCATGCATCAAAATCATAGATTGGTGAACCATCCTTAAAGGGTGTAACTTGCTGTCGTTTCATACGAGACTTGTAGAATTTCAGTTCAGGGTCCGTGGGCTCTGGATCTGGTTGGTAGTCCATCCTGGTTTTATTTTCACGGCCCACTAATAAACCTTGAATGACATAAGAGGCTTTTAAAGGCACAATTCAACCAGAGACGGCCTTAATGCTTTAAGCATTTTCTACCAGTCAACTTTAGGGTGATGCAGAAAAACAATTTGTTATTTTAGCAGTCTGTTGGTAACAAGTCTTGACAGAGAAAGCTTTTTATGATCAATTAAAGCATTTGGTCTACCCATTGAGGCCCAGTGCCCTACTGTTTGATTTACAAGTGAGCCAAATTTACATGGAATGGGAATAGTGAAATCATTAGTTTTATTATTCAAAATTTTCTGTAAGACTGATATGGTCGGTCACCATCATCATTTAAGCTTCTAAAATTGATTTTAAAATTATAATCCTCTGTCAAACCCAAACCATACCTCTGTCGTACATTTTTTTTAATTTGACATTTCCTAGCACTTCGTAAGCTTCTGTAATAGCTCTAAATTGCTTTGCAGATGCTTCATCCTAAAACAAACAAAAAAAAAGTTAGCAAAGAAAAAGAAATGTAACCCACATAATAGCTTTGGTGGATTGTGTGGACAAATATACAGATTGCAACAGGTCAACATCAAAGAGTATGTGATCACTGTTCCATAACATGGTAATTACGGCATGAGGCATGTATAGGAGACATGTCACACACCTGCACTGCACACATTTACGGCATGAGGCATGTATAGGAGACATGTCACACACCTGCACTGCACACATTTACGGCATGAGGCATGGATAGGAGACATGTCACACACCTGCACTGCACACATTTACGGCATGAGGCATGGATAGGAGACATGTCACACACCTGCACTGCACACATTTACGGCATGAGGCATGGATAGGAGACATGTCACACACCTGCACTGCACACATTTATGGCATGAGGCATGGATAGGAGACATGTCACACACCTGCACTGCACGCGTTTAGTATGAAAGCTGCAAAAATTCTCATTAACCACCTTTATCAATTTTGATATTGCTCATGCAAATATTCGTAGGTTTGTTTCCAAAATCTTAATTAAATTGTCATGTTACACTGTTACAAGCTGTACATGCATCTATAAAATTTTGTAGTTAATGGAAAGATATTTAATCTTTTTACTAACAATAGATTATTGTTTAGTGAATATTTTGCATTGGTGGCGCTGTGGTCTTGGCACTAGCCTTCTAATCGGGAGGTCAGTGGTTCGATCAAGCTATGCACCAATGTGGTTTTCGTTTTTTGAATTTCATATGAACATTTGCCAATGCTCCATGGTGAAGGAAAACATCGTAAGACAACCTGCAAACATCTGTGAAGAAATTCAAGGATGTATGTGATGTCAGCCAATCCGCACTGGGCCAACCCTGATAGGGTAGGGATAACATAGGGTAGACTCAATGGGGATGTAGGTATATGAGCTGTGATGATAATAATGATGAATATTTTACATTTCTGACAATATTACATTGTAGAATTATTGCAATAAAAATTTTTTTTTAAGTAAGTAAATAAAAAAAAAATTATTAAATGTTAATATGTATTAAAGGCCTTATTACATTACACGATTTCTCGGACCCTGTCGGCAGGGACAGGGTAGTGTAATAAGAAAAAGGGAGGCAGGGTCACTAAATAGGGCGACCTACCTCCCTGCCTCCCTGCCACGCTGTAGATCGTGTACGGAGCCACTCAGTCGTGTGCACAGACTTAGTAGAGATGCTACGCATGTCGCGTGGCCGCGAGCGCAGCGTTGTATTATTCTTATATATTTATGATTTTTTGGTGTTTTTGAAGTCGGTTTTATTTTTTTGTAAAAAAATATTTTTTAATTCCTTTTTGTAGATTGCACTGAACCGACAACCAAAGTCACCGCTAAAGCAATTTTTTGGGATTTTGATAAACTCAGTGCCATAGTATTAGACATGCAAAACGTTCGAGGTTCGACTTTCGACTGAGAGCGAGTTAAGCTTTTATATGCACATGACAGGCAGAGTTCGAGAAATCGTGTAATGTAATAGGCCACGCGGCAGACAGGGCCCGATAAATCGGGACCCGATAAACAGGGTCCGAGAAATAGCGTAATGTAATAGGCACTTAACTTGTTGAATAATTGTTAATAGATTAAATATTAAATAATGTTTAAATTTAAAAAGCATTTTTGGCTAGGTATGCAAAATATTTGGGATATCCCCTTTAAGTTAAATAATTGTTATTTTCTATTAAAAATATAGAAAATAACAATTATTTAACGGCGAAAGCCTTCTTGTGGTAAGAAGAGGTGTGGCTTTCGCCGGAAGCCGGCTCCCGGCGGCTGCCTTCTATGGTAGCAGAGCAGAGGCGAGTTTCTCGCCATGGCGCTTCGCGCCTGTAGGGGATTTCCCCGAGCTTCGGCTCACCAGCGCGGCGGTGGATCCAGTGGGGTCCGCCATCGGGCAACCCGTTACCCGCAATGAGCGGGCCGGGGGTCCGGCACACTGAGCGTCGGGCCGCGTGGAAGACAACCACAATAAAAATTACCCCAACCCCAAGGTGGCATCTCCGTGCCTAGGGGGTGCATGGCTGGTGGGAGACCAGTCCCAAGCGGGGAAAGGGAGAGCATCCCAAAATGCACTTTATGGAATTCGGGGAAAAAACAAAGTGTCCCCAGGGGGTATCAGTCCCCCTGGCTGGCTAAACCGAGTTCCACCCTTTCGAGCGATGTTAACCAATGCGAACCCGTTGAGAGCGGGCCACCACCGGTATCCGGGCCGGCTGGTGGAAATACCATCAATGCGACCGAGGCGGCAGGAGGAGAATTCCAACCCCCGACGGCGGTTCCCGGGTCGTCGAGGGGTAAGAATGTGACCGGACGCAAAGGAGGGAGAGGAAGAAGGGTCGGGTTATCTGACGTGATGTTGGATTACGACGCGCCAGATATGTTCCCGATCTCCGGAGAGTCGGACTGTTTCGTTGATGAGTCCGAAACATCATCGTTGATGAGTACCGACAGCGGTACTAATGCCCCTTCCGCTCGCCGGAAGAGGGTCCGCGAAGAAGCCGGAGACAGTGATGACCCTTCTTATGAAGATGTTCCGCTGTCTTCCCTTCCACCACCAAAAGCGAAGGGAAAAAGAGGGAGAGGCCGCCCGCCAACCACGGGTGAATACGTGGGCTTAGCGAAGGCGAAGGCAGAATACCTACGGCTGGAGCGCCTGGAGCTTCAACTCCAGGCTGAAAGGGAGCTCCAAGAGATGCCTAGGGAACCCCGTAATACTCGGAGTAGAACGCCCGCACTTCCATCTGGGGCAGAGGTTCTTTCTCCGCTTGAGGAGAGCGGTGGCGACGACCCAACACTCACTATCACCGAGCGTATGGGTCGCGCCATAGAAAATATTAACTTTGTGGCGGAAAGGTCCTCTAATTTAAAGGGGACCTTCGTTAAAAAATTGAAGACGGCAGCGGCTAACCTGAGGGAGGATGCCAAAACGCTGGCGGCGCGCACCGTCTCGGACGAGACGGAGCGTCTGCAGCGGGCGAACCGCCGCCTAGAAGAAGACCTCAAGGCCCAGAAAGCCAGGATCGCCGAACTGGAGGCGAAGATGGAAGATCTTCGGAGGAAGAACCCACCACCACCACATCCCCCTCCAATGAACCTGGACAAAACACTAGTTACTCATAACATCGAGGAGCTAGAAAACAGGTTGATGGGGCGCATGGTTGCGCGACTCAACGCCAGGCTCGAGGGGTTAGAGCCTAGGCTAAACCCCGAGCCGCGCCTGCGCCCCTCCCTGGAGCACGAGAGAAGAGCCGAGGTAGCACCCGCGCCTATGGCTACTATAAACGACACGTCTCGCGCATCTGCATTCCGGAAGACCGCAAAACGCGCTCCCTCTGCGCTCGCAAATGCGGTTCCCACAAAACGCAGGCGAGAAAGAATGGGAAAAGCCGCTGCGATACCTGCAGCGAAGGAACCGCACCCACTACAGCCGGCCCCAACTAATACGGAGGAGGCCTAGACCACGGTGGTGAGGCGTCGCCAACGGAAAGGACGCAGGGAGGACGCTGTTCCGGCAACCACCACCACGCCGCAGCAGCCCGCTCCGCCCCCGAAGAAGAAGGCACCTCTTCGGCTGCCTAAAATGCGTGCGCCGAAGACGGCCGCAGTAGTTCTCATGCTGCAGCCGGGCACTGAGGAGAAGGGCCATTCGTTTGCCGGGGTGATTGCGGCCGCCAGGGCCAGGGTAAGCCTCGCGGAGCTGAATATAGAGGGAGTCCAGTTCCGCAGGTCTCTAACTGGTGCGGCCATTATCTACATTACAGGCGAAGAGAAGGAGGTGAGCGCGGTTGACTTAGCCGTCGCTCTAAGGAGGGTGGTGGATCCAACCATCGTGCGGGTCACCGTACCCACCAAGATGGTGGAGATGTTGGTCTCCGGACTGGACGAGTCCATCCAGCCGGAGGAATTAAAGGAGGTACTCGCAAAGTCCGGCGAGTGTCAGGTCGACGAGGTCCGGGTGGGGGAGATCCGCCAGGGCCGCTATACCATGGGTACTGCGTGGGTGTGCTGCTCGGTGGAAGCGGCGAAAAGGATAGTCTCTGCCAAGAGGCTGCTGGTCGGTGGTCCGCCGCAAAAACGAAGATCCTCCAGCCCCGAGAAATGCGGTGCTTCAGGTGCCTCGAATCGGGGCACCTGAGGGTTGACTGCAAGGCGGAGGAGGACCGGAGCACGTTGTGCTATCGGTGCGGAGAGGCAGGGCACAGAGCTTCGACGTGTTCATCGGAGCCCAAATGCCCTCTATGCACGGCGTCCGGGAAACCGGCGGACCACCGCCTTGGGGGTAAGACTTGTTCTGCCCCCAAGAGGCCCATAAACAGAAGGAGGAGGAGGGCGGCGCAAAGACCACAACCCAGAACCTCAACGGTGGAGACAGAGATGGAGGTCACTGAGGATATCGTCGGGGCCCCCGTGATCCAGGAAGAGGCGACCGCGGGAGGGGAAGTCCCCCGCGTTACAAATAGACCCCAGCCCCAGAGCACCTAGTGCCGGAACACTTCGGGGCAAAAAGCGGCGCAAACCATCTGCGCCGCTGTCAAAACAGTGGAGCCACGCGCCTTCGGCGTATCGGGAGTCCGGCAACAGGCGTGTCACAGGCAGGGGGTCAGCGGGAACTAGGCCTCGCTGTTGTCCCCCTCGTTGTTGTCTTGTGAAAGAAGGAGGAGCTGTTGGGGGGTTTTTAGTGGGTAGGCCTGGGCCGAATTGGTCCGGGGAGTCCCACATACCCTCGTGGTTTGGCTCGCCCACGAGGGATGCGTAAACGCATTTTCCCCCTCACACAAAAAAAAAAAAAGGAAAATAAGAAATATTCAAAAACAAAACCAGTTGCACAACAAAAATCATAAGTATGAGGGCATGTGATGTACAAAATGTAGTACTGAGAGGTGGTATGAAAAATAAATGAGTTTGTTAATCTTAAATTAAAAATATTATAATGATAATTTGTTAAAATTAAAAATGTCTCGAATAATATTATAATGGAATACAGAATTGGCATTTCAATAACTATTTATGTCAACTATTTTGTAAATAATGCTGTAAGCTTTCCAAAGATAATAAAATAAAATAATATAGTAGGCATATAATACAGGATATAGAGCAACATATAGTAGTGAGTAGTTTACATTTTGTGTGATTAAATATAACACAGATCTCACATCATCAGAAGAACACATTATCTGGGGCTTTAGTCTGCTATATAGTGTTAATGCATTTACGGTGTGTCAATAACACTCCACATTTAATAACACAAACATTTATCACTGCACATTTTGCACCACGAAAAGAGCATAAAGGTAACAAAAGCAGTTTTATTGAAACGCTAACAAAACATGATAATATTGTTAAGATTTGCAGAATTAAGCACCTGGTACAATGAGAACTTTTATCAATCTTGCCTATGAAGGTTTTGGTGCACAGGCTGACCAATGTAGCATCTGACGGAAGTGGTGAAACTCAAATATATAGGTAACTTACACTAGATTTGTCAGGATGATGAATTTTTGATAACTCATAATATGCTGTTTTTATGTCATTCTGAGTCGCTTTGGGTGTAAGGCCAAGAACGTCATAATGGTTAGCACAAGCCCTGCAAGATGTACTTATGGAGCGAATCACGCAACACATTATTAGTGAATTTCGTGATATCCGCTGACATAACATCTAGAATAAAAATTACATTATTCGTTACGTATTTATATCACGAAAATATGCAGCTTATGTGTTACCCTAAAATGACATACAATCCAAATCCTTATAAATGGTTCGTAGACTAGAAAAAAATATTATTAATTTCTATATATTACGTAAAATATGAGGAAAAACCGAAAAATCGTAACAATACATTACTGGAAAAACTGAACAAAAATTGAAAGAAAATGATTACATTTTTTTTTTTTAATTTTGTTTATCCCATTTGGGAAAGGCAAAGGCGTCAACCATACAGCCTAGTCTGTATGCAATAAACTATTGTTATTCATTCTTCTTTTGAATTCACAAATCGCCAAACGTAGAGGTTACATATTCATAAATTGCTTCAAAGCATTTTTCAATGGAAAGAAGTTTTTGTAAAGAGCGCGGTAGATCTTGCTGGTGTTTCATTATTTTTGAAATTTCTTCTAATAAAATGTTTCTTTGCAGGGCAAAAATTGGACATTCGTAAAAAAGGTGATGCAGAGATTGAGGTAAGATGGTGTTGCACCAGTTGCACGATGGGGAAGAAGTCATGCCTAGCCGGTACAAATGGTCATTGAATCGACCGTGCCCAATTCGCAAACGGCAAATAATAGTAAAAAATCTTCTGTTTATGTAATTGTGTCTATTGAACCAGGGTTGTTTTATTTTATTATTTATTTCTCGATACCACTTCCCTTTTATGAGCAAAGTACTATTCCAGTGTTCTTCCCATAGCTTCAATATTTCTTTCTTGATTAGAGCTGTACAATCAGTATATGAAATTGATATGTTTTTTATAGGTACGTCTAGAGTGTTCATAGTTTTGGCCAGTTTATCTACTTCCTCGTTTCCATATACACCGATATGAGCTGGAGTCCAAAATAATATAATGTCTATTTGATAATTTATTTTTAAATGATGTATCTGATCTCGGATATTATATATTAAATGATTTGTGACTGATGAAAAGGAAGGATTTCTCAAAGCCATCAACACACTCATGCTGTCAGTAATAATAATCCATTTTTTGTATTGGCTGAACTGTTGAATGTAGTTAAGAGCTACAATTATAGCATTCGCCTCAGCAGAAAATATGCTGGCATTTTGGCACATTTTAAAACTATGTCCAGTTTTACTACCTGCATCATACATAGCTACTGCAACACTTACATTCGTCTTTGAACCATCTGTATAAATTGATCGATAATCATTATAAGCCTGTAGACTTTCGTAAACATCATATTTATCTTTAAAATCTTTATGTAGGACAATATGAATGTCACAGAATTTACTAGCATATGAGCCACTATAACAATGTAAAGTAGTACTACAAAATATATTACATTGTTCTTTTAAACTTATAAAATGTGAGAAATTCTTTGAAAGAAAAGTGTTAGTGGAACATACATTTAATTTATTTAAAAGATCATTATTCGAACGCGATAAGAGTTTAAAAAGAAATTTAAGTTTTAAAAATTCAAAGCGAATAACCATTGGTGGTAAATGACATTCGACCTGCATAGAATTTATTGGGGAAGTGTTCATAGCACCTAGTATTAATCGTAAGTTCTTATTCTGTATTTTATCAATAATATCTATGTATTTTGGATCGGAAGCGTAACAAAAGAAAGCATACTCAAAATGACTTCTGACCAAAGCTTTATAAAGCATTAACACAATTTTAGGATCAGCACCCCATTTCAATCCAGTAACGGACCTAATTACATTAGTGGCTTTTAAAGCTCTGCTCACCAAGCAATCAACATATAAATCCCACGTAAGATTTTCGTGAAAAATAACACCCAAGAATTTAACTGAATTATCAATAGGCAAAGTATGATTGCTGTATGTAATATTAATTAGAGGTAGAGAACTGTATTTTGGGCAAAATATTACAACTTTACTTTTTAAAAGGCTAACATTTAAATCAAGTTCTGAGAAGTAATCTGCCAGCTTCACTAGATTATTATTTAATGTTAATTGAATATCTAATACATTAGTACCTTTACAATAAATGACAAGGTCATCAGCAAACTGAAGATTGTTGACTAAATTATTATTAAGAATGGAATTTAGTTTTCTTATATACAAAATATACAGAATAGGACTCAAGATGCCTCCTTGACATACACCTTTGCTCGAAAATCTAGGGCCTAAAAATTTATTATCTATTTTGACATACACTTTTCTATCCGTGAGAAAAGCATATATCCAATAAGCAATTTTTACAGGTAAGAAAGATAATAGAGATTCAAACAAAATACCATGATTAACGTTATTAAATGCACCTTCTATATCAAAAAACACTGCTATTGTATACTCCATATTCTTTTGAGCTGTAGTGACGTCCAAAAAAAAATGTGCTAAGCTTTCTTGAGCCGAAAGTCCTCGCCTAAACCCAAACTGGTTTAAAGGTAAAATTGAGTTCTTTTCTATGAAGAATTCCAATCTTTGTTTGATTAGCTGTTCAAATAATTTACCAGCACAAGACGTTAAAGCGATAGGACGATAAGAATCGGGATGAGATGCAATTTTTCCAGGTTTTAAAATAGGAACCAAGCAGTCCATTTTCCAATTAGGAGGAATTGTGCAATCTTGCCATAAAATATTATAAATTTGTAAAAGCTTATAAAGATTGTCAGTGTTAAGTAGCTGAAACATCTTGTACGATAAACTATCTAATCCACAAGCAGTGTTTTTTCTAGATTTCAGAGCTGCAGTTAGTTCGTCAAAAGAAAATGGATCAGTGAGGAATGACTGATTATCTGGTAAACTATTGTCCTTCACAATTGGCCTGTTATTTTGCACAAAGTCAGGCGTGTATTTACGTAAAAAATCACTGACCCACGAAAAATCACTATTTTGCTTTTTATATGTTTTATGTGTAAGTTTTCTCATGTTACCCCATACTACTGAAACTGGTGTCAATCGATTTAATTTTGTACAGAATTCTATCCAACTACTTAGTCTTTCTCTCTTAATCGTAAGTTTTTTAGCAGCTTGTAATCTTTTGAAATTAATATATTTTTCTTGAGAAGGATTATTCTTAAAATCAAGATAGGCTTGCTTGCTTTCCTGGACAGCTTTAGCGCAATTACTATTCCACCAAGGAATTGTTCGATATTTTGATTTTAAGTTTTGAGTAGCAATGTTACGTGATTCGGACCGAGAGGTACGAGAGGGAATTGACTTTTGTGCAGCTGTCAAAATGATTTGACAAAAAGAGTTGTATGAATCTATTGGATTACTAATAGGGTTACATTGAAAATTATCTAAATCCTTATTAACAATTGAAGAATACAACTTCCAATCAACTAATCTATGATTAATGCGATTGTTAAAATCATTTTCATCCTGAAAATTGTTTTGAGAGTTAAAACATTGTGAACTACTATTGAATGTAATCTTAGTAAATGTTGGCAAATGATAACTGCCCAATGGATCGTCGTGTACTGACCATTCGCAGCGAAGAGCTAATGAAGGAGATACCATAGTCAAGTCCAAACCATTGGGTCTCCAAGAATGAGAACCGACAGTTGTGACCTGACCATCATTCAACAGGACTAAATTGCATTCATCTAAACACTCAAGAATATCCTTACCTCTGGAATCCGATAACGGACATCCCCAAATTGAGTGATGAGCATTGAAGTCACCAGCTATAATCGTCGGCCTATGGAGAGAATTCAAGAAATGTTTAAACTTATTTTTAGAGAAACTGGGAATACAATTTGTTGGACAATATATACTGGCTATTGAAATAGTGTTCTGATTTAGTTCTAAATGTATTACAATTGTTTGAAGAGAGTTGTCAAAATAAGATGTTACTTTTTGATATTTTAATGATGTATGGATTAAAATAGCAACACCATTATGCTTGTTGCCACAGTCATTACGTTCAATATGATAACCTTTGATTTTAAACTGCTTCTGAGGCTTTAGCCATGTTTCACATATAATTGCGATATGAATAAAATGGTCATAAAGAAATTTCGTAAAAATAAGTTGATTGCTTAATAAGCTTTGAGCATTCCACTGTACGATATTCAATTGATTGGGGGTGAATTGTTGGGATTTGATTGCTTACCAAAAGTATTTTTTAAGACCTCTAAAACACTTTTAGAATTTATAGAAGTATTTTGAGTATTATGCAAAGAAACACATTTAGTTATGGTTTCAACTAATAATGAGAGACACTTGCTGTCAGTATTGAGCAGTGTAAACAAATCTACATTATTTTTTGTCTTACTTTCTAATTTGGGAAAATTTAAAGGATTTGTAATATCTGCATAAGAAGCAGGCTTATATTTATTTCTATTTTCAATGATTTTCTGTTTTTTAACTGGGCATATTGGAGACACACTAGTATGATTGCCATCACAATGAATGCAAGTAGCTTTTTCGATAGAAACTGTACAAGTCTTATAGTTATGATTTTCTTTACATATACTACATTTTTCAGAATTTTTACAATATTTTGCCAAATGTCCGTATCTCAAACATTTGTAACATTGCTTAACTGGTGGTATATATTGAGACACATCATGTCTCCAACCACCAATATCTATATGATTTGGCAAAATGGAAGTGGCAAATGTCACTATTACTGTAGTTGTAGGTTGTAATATAAAACCCTCAGTCACATTTATTTTTTTTTCATTATTCTTTTTATTGTTATTATTTTTTTTGTACTTGTTATCATAGTAAATATTCTCTTGTTTGATATAATGGTAGGTACATTTCTTATAACTCCGGACACCTCAGTTGTAGCAGCAGGAATACTGGCTTTGAATTTGTATTCTTTCAAGAAGGTATTATTATTTAAAAAGGCATTCGCCAAGTCTGGTTTTTCAAAATAAATACCTATCTTAAACTTATTGATATTTCTTAAAAATTTGACGCCTTTGTTAAAGCGCTTTAAACAAGTTGACAAAGAAAGAAGATCTCTTGTTCCAATTGGTTTCTGGATGTCTGATGACTCAACAAAAACCACAAATTCAGTGCCGCTAATTTCTTCCGGATATCTGCGTATATAGTCAGTAACATAATAAGGCTTGTACCTATCTGCATTGCTTATTTCTTCATCACTGTCCGAAGAGGACATATCCGTTTCTACCAACCTTACCTCATCTGTCTCCCTATCTGCATCACCAGACTCCGGTTCATCCTCCTATTTTTTTCTTTTTCTCGAACTCCGCTTCCCCATATCTGCTTATAATATTATTTAATGCCTATATGTTATATACCTCTTTTGTTTGTGTTTTATTAAGTAACTGACTACAATTAGAAAATTACAAATAAAATATTTTAAAGAGCCCGCCTTTACTATGTGAAGTTCCCGCGCTTTTTTTCGAAAATGATTACAGCTTTAATGTCATTGTCAATGTCAAGAAGATCCACCGTGTTCCGTTTCGCGATTAGAGTGACCATCAGAGCTGCGTTCAGAACCTACGCTCGAGTGCACTCCGAGTGCACTCTGACAGCAACCAACCCGTTCAGAGCCTCCGGGTAAAAAACGCTCTAACAGGCGGTTAGTACACTCTGTGCCCGTTCAGAAGCTTCGAGTGATGCAACCAAACAACCAACTCGAGCGTAGGGTAAAAAACACTCTGACAGATTTTATGTCAATGTCGATGTCAAAAATACGCTAATTATTATTACATTACTCTGACCCTCGGAACGCAACTCAGAGTTGCGTTCCGAGGGTCAGAGTAATGCAACCGAGAGTGTTTTTCACACTCGCTCAGAGGTTCAGAACGGGTCGGTTGCTATCTTTTTTTTTAGTTTGTATCTTGCCGATCAAGATCAAGCAAAGGGCAAAATATTACTAATCCTTACTATGAAATTAACACTCAATATCCATTTTTCTGCTTAAAAATAATTACAACACATCTAAATCACTATATTTCCCTTGTATTAGGCTTAAAAGAGTTCAAAGTAGTGTTATTTAATAAAATAATAAATAATTAGCGTATTTTTGACATCGACTTTGACATAAAATCTGTCAGAGTGTTTTTTACCCCACGTTCGAGATGGTTGTTTGGTTGCATCACTCGAAGCTTCGGAACGGGCACAGAGTGTACTAACCGCCTGTCAGAGCATTTTTTACCCAGAGGCTCTGAACGGGTCGGTTGCTGTCAGAGTGCACTCGGAGTGCACTCGAGTGTAGGTTCTGAACGCAGCTCAGAGGCGCGTTAAGCCCATCACACACAGTGAAGATAATATACAGGGTGTCCCAAAAAATAGTGTCAAGCGAAAGTTCAGAGTTAGAGCACCTCTTGGAGTACCCGAATCACCCCCATGTATGTTCCGCGATTATTCGTAGTTTTAGAGTAATAATTTTTTTTCTGACTTTTTGAAAATTTCGATCTAAAGAACTTAAAAATTTTTAATAAAAAAAAGTTGAACATATTTTAATGTTTTTCTTTATGCCACTGAATTATCTTTAGTGCTTCTTTTATGTCTAAAATAACCAGCTTCGTAACTTTAGTGAAAATTTAGAAAACAGTAGTGTAAAGTCAAAATTTGAATGTTAGTAAATAATTACTTAAAAATTCATCTTTAAATTAAAAATCTAAACAGGCGAATTCATGGTTTCTAAGTATGTGTAAAAACTTCTCTAGACTCTCTGCTTTCATAATAATAATAAAAAAAGTACTTAATAGGGCTACTTTGGCTTAAATCGGCCATCAAAGACAGCAAGGTGAAAATTTCATAAAACTCGACTTCTGAATAATTTTTTTTAAAATTCCAATTATTTATTAATAAACCAAAAATGATTGTAGAAAAGCTAAAAATTTATTATTTGAAGGTCAAAAATAACTGTTCCTGCTGCCATCTTTAATAACCTTTGAAGGTTTATTATAACTTAATAAATGAAACAAAACATTATTTTCAAAGTATTTATTATTCGATCGCTTAAAGAAAGTTTTCAAAATGACGACCTTCGTACTCAATACATATTCTACATCGTCTAAAAAAGTTTTCTTTTAAATTTATAAATGCAATTCTGTTGTTTTTTATTGTTTCTTCCGCTTGTCTTAATTTTGTTCTTAACACTGTGACGTTTGTAATGTCCTTGGCGTATACTAATTCCTTGTAGTATCCCCAGACGAAAAAATCTATGGGGTTCAAGTCGGGGGACCGTGGCGGCCACGCAATGGGCCCTCCACGACCGATCCATCTGCCTGGAAATGTTTCAGACAAATGTTGTCTAACATTTCTAGCAAAATGGCATGGAGCGCCGTCGTTTTGAAAAATCATATTTCTGCGCGTTAATAGGTCTACATCTTCTAATAAGACGCCGTGATCACGTCGTAGAAATTGCAAGTAGGCCTCGCTGTTCAGTTGGTCCGGTAGTTCGAACGGACCAATCAGCTGTCCATTTAGGATGCCTGACCACAAATTGATACTAAGTTGTTCTTGGAAATTAGATTCCCTTGTGAGGTGTGGATTTTCAATACTCCACGAATGGTAGTTATGCGCATTAAACACCCCACATCGCTTAAAATGTGATTCATCAGTCCATAGAATATTTTTAAAGAAATTTTCGTTTTCAGCTTGTCTCCGTAACATTTCCTGACAAAATGCCACCCTTCTCGGGTAGTCTGCGGGCTTGAGCTGCTGAACTTTCTGGATGTGATATGGGTGAAAACGCTCTTGATGAAGTATTCGATGTGCTTGTGATTTCGGAATTCCGATTCGACGTTCTATTGTTCTTACACTAACTGATGGATCTCTCACCACTTCTTCGACCACTGATTGGACAGTATCTGGGTCACTCATTTCAGATGGGCGCCCCGATCTTCTACCTGGTAGGCGTCCTTCCATGTAAGAGTTATGTACTCTTAAAATCATGCGATGATCAGGCCAAGTTTCAGGCTGAGGTCCACCTCCATTTTGTACTTGCTGCCGGAACAACCTGGCTGTTTCAGAAGCATTTCCTCTTGCATATCCATAAAAGTAATGCATAAGAGCATATTCTTGCGATGAAAAAGACATCACAAAATGAAGAGCTTGAAAAGTCCGTTATGAATGCCAAATTTGTCAAAATCCCGTATTCACACAAAACCAAATCGTAATCGCACTCAAGGTCCGTAAAGAAAGCAAAGTTCGTCAAATAATCACAAATGACCGTATCGTACGTAAGGCGCAAACAAAAGCAGGCAAACGACTGGCGCCAGAATCCGCCTCCCGCCTCATCCCCTTGTCACAAAGAATAGCATTCCTCAGTTACAGTTATCCATTTCGCCAATGAGAGTGAGAGAGATAGCAATAATGCGGTCTCTTTCATATCCTCTCACTCGGGCAATTTTTTAGCAGGTAAGTACTGCGTTACATCCAACACTACAACCGATGTGATCCGCGAGAAAAATATTTAAATATGGGTTTCATGTAGTTAATTTTTGCTAAATTGTAATTAATCTGAACCTTAGAAATTGATTGATTGATTGATTGATTGATTGATTGATTGATTGATTGATTGATTGAACACTTTATTGTACACGAAACATACATAAACAGGACACAACAATACAAGAGACACAGTAACAATAGGCGGCCTTATTGCTAAGGTAGCAATTTCTACCAGGCAACCTTGGGGTCAAGGAAAGCTCTTGCTAAGGTAAGTGACGGGAATAGTGCTAAACAGTTCTAAGAAATAGTTAATATACGTTACGATTATAATTAACATCTAACAACAAAAAAAATTAATATCAAAATACTATATATATAAAGTCACAAAATATACATAAATGAAATTATAAAAAGACCAGATATTTTTTTTTATCATCTGATAGGAATTTGGTAAATTTTATGAAATTTTCACCTCGCTGTCTTTGATGGCCGATTTAAGCCAAAGTAGCCCTATTAAGTACTTCTTTTTTTAAATGATTATGAAAGCAGAGAGTCTAGAGAAGTTTTTACACATACTTAGAAACCATGAATTCGCCTGTTTAGATTTTTAATTTAAAGATGAATTTTTAAGTAATTATTCACTAACATTCAAATTTTGACTTTACACTACTGTTTTCTAAATTTCCACTAAAGTTACGAAGCTGATTATTTTAGACATAAAAGAAGCACTAAAGATGATTCAGTGGCAAAAAGAAAAACATTAAAATATGTTCTACTTTTTTTTATTTAAAATTTTTAAGTTCTTTGGATCGAAATTTTCAAAAAGTCAGAAAAAAAATTATTACTTGAAAACTACGAATAATCGCGGAACATACATGGGGGTGATTCGGGTACTCCAAGAGGTGCTCTAACTCTGGACTTACGCTTGACACTATTTTTTGGGACACCCTGTATATTATAGCATCTAATATAAAAATATATTATCTTAAAGGACCACACACAGCAAAGATACGATAATATATCGCAACTGCATCATTGTATTAGAGGCAGTCTTGCGAGTCGCCGGTTTCGTTCCTTATACAGAGTGTTTTTTTTTGCCATGAACCGCATACAAATCTGACTGCTGTTGCTAGAATCTAGATGTATAAGTACTTGACAGGTCGTCTGATGACGAATGGGACAGTGAATTTGATCATATATGTATTGCGTCGAGAAGAAAAAATTAAAAGTAAAAAACCTTTTTAAAAACAAGCTTTTACTTAAATGCGCTAAAAAAATAAAAATAAACTTTTACTTATAGCTTCATTTCACATTTGACACAATTTATATGACATAAAAGCTTGTCGCGAGATTTACTTGTGTGTAGTAACTTAAAAGTACTTAAAAGAGCACTTTTAAGTACCTACTCGTATTTACTTCGTTTGAAAATTCTAATGGATAAAATTATTCACATCAAATTATTTAATTTACTTACTTGTTTATCTACAAAAGTAAATCTCGCGACAAGATTTTATGTCATATAAATTGTGTCAAATGTGAAATGACGTTATAAGTAAAAGTTTTAGAGTAAAAGTTTATTTTTTATTTTTAGCGCATTTAAGTAAAAGCTTATTTTTAAAAAGGTTTTTTACATTTAATTTATATTTTACTTTTTAGTTATCACTGGACACGTTTCTCAGTCTGTTCATCTCATTCAACGCATCATTGTTGCAAGGTCGTTTGCCGGTTAACTTGGAACAGTCTAGCTCTTCAATAAGAAGACCTTCGAATGATTTTACTCTACTTAAGGCCACGTATACTTGACCAGCAGCGAAGAGCTTTGAGCCTATTTCAAGTTATTCTTAGCAAGACCTTTTATTTGATACCCATATTGTAGGAGTGCATTAAAAATAATTGGTCCGCCATCTTGGGTATGCCGCCATATTGGATTTAGAATGACGTCACACAGTTAACCATGCATGTTCATCCAAACTGTATGTGTATGCAAAATATCAGCTCAATCGGTTAAAGATATCTACTTCAAAATTGATTTTCAAGCTTTAGAAGTCCGCCATATTGGATTAGTGATGCCACATTATTTTTCGAGTTACTCTTAGCCAGACCTTTCATTTGATACCCATATTGTAAGAGTGCATTGAAAATAATTGGTTGGTGGTGGTAATAATAGGTGGTTGGTTGGTGGTTATCTGCTTCAAAATTGACTTGCAAGATTTCACCCGAACATACATACTTATATACTTACATTGCAAGTTAAATAAAAGCTTGTAAAAAGCGTAAAATCTGGGAAGAGGACCACTTAAGAACCAAAAAAACAGCGCTTGATAGAACATACTGTAGTTTATCTTAAGATAAATATCGCCGAGTATATTAATATATATTTCAATATCTTAAGATATCGTTAGTAGGCTAAGATATCTTTCACGTATCGCTCAGTATCGTAAGATACTGTAATGTAAAATATATATTATATTAACTGTGTGTGGTGCTCCATTGAAATGTAGGGTTAGCGATACGTCGCAGATAAGATATATTTTATAGTATCTTCATTGTGTGTGATGGGCTTTAACCAAATTTTTTATTTATTTATTTATTAAGAAAACCAACAGCGTTACAATTTCCTTTTACATAATGGTTTTATAACAATAAGGCCAATAATAGGTTTCCCTTAAATTAACAGATCTGATACAACGTCCTACAGTTACAAAATCATGTATGATAAAGTAAATAGCTACCACAAATCTTACGACAAGCGATAGTGCTGCGGCCGAGAGCAGTGACGAGAAAGAGATCAGATAATTCATTGACTTAAGGCAATTTCGAAATCAGGCTATGTGCTGCGTGTTTCTTAAGCTTGCGCTTTGAGATGGCAAAAATGTCGATATCCTTAAAATATTCATTATAGTTACGAGATATTCACACGGAATTTCTTGCATAATTAGTGCGATGACGATGATCGTAAAGCAGAGGTGTATGGCGCGTGCGACGTGTAGGTACACAATATTTTATTTTACTTACTAGCTCACAGCTATCGATACGATCGTTTACTATGTCGTATAAGAAACTAACATCTGAAATATTTCGTCTCTCTTCTAATGTCATCAAATAATTTTTATGACAATCGTCTTTATACGATGAAGAGTGTTGTCGGTTACGATAAAGAAGGTATTTTATAAATTTTCTTTGTATCCGCTCAATGACACTTTTATATATTTCGTACTGAGGTGACCAGACGGGACTTGCGTACTCTAAAATACTACGGACATAGGCACAATAAAGTGATTTGATTGCATTTATATTTTGGAAATGCTTACAAACACGTATTATAAAGCCAAGGTTTTTTAAAGCTTTTTGTGAAATAATATTAATGTGGTTATTCATAAGCATTTTACTATCAAAGTGTATTCCCAAGTCGCGAATAATGTCAACTCTCTCAATGTTAGTTCCATTGAAGTTGTATGGAAATACTATAGGATTCCTCTTAAGAGTGAACAAAATGCATTGGCATTTATTTATGTTAACATTTATGTGGTTATTAGTGTAGTACTGGTACAGAGAATTTAAGTCCGATAGTAGGTTTCTGCAATCACTCTCAGTATCAGCTCTCAAGAAAATCTTTTTATCATCTGCATACATCAAATGTTTTGCATGATTTAAACAATGTCCTATGTCATAAATATAAACATTGTAAAATAGCGGGCCTAAGTGCGATCCCTGTGGAACTCCAGTAGGTATAATAATAAAATCAGATCTATGTCCACCCATGACTACAGCTTGAGAACGATTACTGAGATAAGATATAACCCATCTTAGAAGGTCACCGTGAATCCCTAGTTTCCGAAGTTTATTTACAAGTATAACATGATTTACGCGGTCAAAAGCTTTTTTACCGGTTAATTTTACTAGTGTTTCACAAAGATATGCAAAAACAAGTTGACAATCTTGTTCACTTGTTAAACAATTCTACTCACGTCAAACTCTCGGTAGACTTGTAACTTTTTAGCCTAGATAGTTAAACAACGAAGTAAATAGTGTAATAAAATTAATATTGCTTGGATAATTGGCTAGTAGACAGGTGAGTATCCTCACCTATCTACTGAGTTACATGTCGAGGAGACAAATTATGTGGTAATCCCCTTCGGATTCCGAAGAAGACTTCGCGGAAAACAATAATGGTCGACACCCATTGCCAAGAGTAGTCCGGGAGAGAACTAACACGCAATTCCGTACGGAGTACCAGTTCAACGAGCGATTTCGGCTTACTTCAGTGAAAATGGAAGACCTTCTCAATCTATTGGGACCATTCTTAAAACATCAAACTGCAAGAAGTCAGGCGTTACCAGAAAAACTGCAACTATGCATTGCCTTACATTAGATGGGGTCTGGTGCACAGTATCACTGTGTTGGTGATATCCAGGACTCGGTTTTTTCGGATTTGGTCAAAGTGTCCGAAAACTGATCAAATAAAACTTTTTTCTCAAAAGAATTTCATTCAAAAACTGAATTTTGCTTTTTGCATTTTATCCATTATTTTTATAGATAAATATTATTCTCTTCGCTAGGAGAGTAGTATAGTTTAATCCTTGCTATTGTTTATTTCTGCACAAAAACTTCTTCATATCTTTACTTTTTTAAATTTCAATGATGTGCTTACTTACTTGTAACCGGTATTTTACGGTTGTAAAATAATTATGGTGTAAAAAGTAACGTTCGTGAAACACTTGTATCTGTAAACTTGTCATTACAATGCTTGTTATCCGTTCACTTGTTACTTGTTAACTGGTTGCTTCGTGAAACGGGGCCCTAGTAAGCATGTGTTAACAATAGGATAGATTGCGTTATATACATGTTTTTCAAATACTTTGCCTAAAGTGTTTAAAATGGAAATACCGCGATAATGTTCAATTTTCATTTTTGTGCCCTTTTTATGAATGGGAACAATGTGAGCTTTTTTCCAAACATCTGGAAATACGCCTTCCCTCAAAGATAAATTAAAAATAATTGATACTGGCAATGCTAAACTTCGAGCGCACTTACACCAGAAAATTGGAGGTATTCCATCACTGCCAGCACTTTTAGTCGTATCTAATAATTTTAAGACTGTTGACTCGGTTGTCAAGGTGTAAATACGTGCAATTGGGTTTACTGCAAAATTATTTGTTATCTGAAAATTTTCAGCACTTTTGTGTTACCTCTGCTTAATTAAGTGATCTGTGATTGTCTGTGTAAGTTTTTTGTGTGCTTTTATTTTGTGTTTTTAACCCATGTGGGATCGGCGACTATGTCGTCGATCTCACCTGAACCACCCGATCCGGATCCTGACTTAGTGCCACAATCATTAAGTGGGGAAGGACTCGTAGCTGGCGATGATGTCGTTAGCTGCGAGCAGTCTTCTCAGCGATTAGGTCGAAAAAGGTCTAACGAAGAAAACGTGTCAGCTTCCCCTAGTAAAATAAATCCCACGGAAAGTTTTACCCCATCCCATTCTATTCAGCATTCCTACGCCCATCCTAGTTTGACTCAAGCAAAAAGATACACCAACCTGGACAATGGACCTTTCATTGTTCATGTATCCCGTTTAGAACCGCACCCTAAAGCTGGTACTACTATAAATCCAATTTTATTTGGAAAACTGTTGGTCAACGAAAATATTAAAAACATCGTCAGACAAGGTGTTAAAAGTGTAGGACGAAATCGTATCTGTGTTCAATTTACAAATGGGGAGGATGCTAACTCCTTTGTTACTAACCCAGTCCTTGCCACTAAGAACTTTTCTGCCATCATCCCAACCTTTAATATTACTTGTAACGTTGCACGTTAACTTTATTCAAATATATAGAATTAACTGCCTAAATTATATAAAAATATATAAATAAATAATCTATAAAAAAAGAAACTAAATACCTAATAAATCTTGTAATAACAAAAAAAAAATCATCTAATTAACTTAATATAATTAACCTATAAATTTTAATATATACAAACTAATACGTACCTTAAAAAATATACGGAACCGTAAATTTAATCTAATGCGTATTCGCAAGCGTTTTGACTCGCGGATCGCTAAAACAACAGAGCGATCGGACTGGTTTTAAAATATAAATGCATTGCCCGTCGCAGCTCCAGAGACACAGCCTAAGCATTTGCCCCGGAAGGACGTATCGCTCGCCTTTAATTTTGCCACGGCGACGAGCCATTGTTCCGACTGTATAATTAAAATTTTACAAAATTCCTTATATTTAGTACCTACTAAAAGGTGACGATAAGCGTATAAAACTGTAATCCTGTTGTTCCCGCTGGGGTGAGTTGACCTTATTTAAATACGTTTTGTACTTTTTGCGTGCTCATTTGTTATATGCAATCTGCTTATGCGTTGTGCCGCCGTAAGTGCTTTAATTACCTAGTGCGTTACTATTGAAATCCTAAATTCCTAAGTACCTAGACTGACCTAGGTATCCCCTATTTACATGGCGTTTACGGGCACAACGAGGCGGGCGGTTTGGACTTAGCCTTACATTGGGAATTCTCGAAATTCCAGGATCCAGGTTCCAGTTAAAATAACAAGCTAAAGCTTCAGCTAGCTAGACGCCGGATCTACCGGAAGACCTACCTATCTATCTCGCTAATTGGCGGAGTCAGCGGGATAATACCACGCTGCCAGAACATTCCCCTGTGACGTCATCATCGTGCTCCAGCGCGTAGAGGAACCTCAGGCCAGTCTATCCTTCCGAATCAATAATACCTATATGTATTCTCGTCATATTGTGTGCTGCGGGGAACAAATAAAATTAGATGGCTGTGATCGACCCACCTTCTTTTATTTCATAACTTATGTACTAACTAAATCGCATAACGTTACATACTCGCATGGGAGTTGTTCGAGGTGTTCCAGCTGAATGGTCCATGGAGGAATTTGTAGAGGCAGTAGAGATCCCGGAAGGCTGTGGCTTTATTTTAAAAGCTAGACGCCTCAATAGAAAATCGACTAAAGATGGTGCAGTTGAATGGGTGCCAACCCGCACAGTTGTCATCACATTCAGTGGTCAAAGTCTCCCATCCAAAATCTTTTGCTGTTACACTGCCCTACCAGTCGAGGTTTATGAACTCCCTATTATTCAGTGTAACAACTGTTGCCGCTTCGGACACATTCAAGATCAATGTCGTTCAAATCCCAGATGTTTCCGTTGTTCAAAATCACATCATGGCAAAGACTGTAATGTTGCTGAAGACCTAGCAACTTGTCTCTATTGCTCTGGCAGACATTTTGCTTCAAGTAGGTCCTGCCCAGAACATACAAGGCAGAAATCCATCAAAATAGCAATGTCCCAGGACAACATATCCTATGTAGAAGCCGCTGCTCGTTTCCCACCAGTCCGACGTTCATATTCCAATGTGGTCCGTGAATCGCCCCTCCCCCTTTATTCCCTCCCCTCTCTGCATGCTTCATTATGTACTCCACCTCGTCCTCCTTATTCACCACTCACAACTGCTTCTCCAGTATCTCATGCTTCCTACAGAGAAACAGTTACCAAACCAATGCGAAACCATCCTGTCATAAATAAGGGTTATGATAGGGCTGCCCACAAAGAAGCGATTGCTCATTATGACCCTCCAGAACCAAACAATGGAGTTATGTTCAATACACAAACCACAAAACCGCAAATGACATCACAAACCATCCATTATTTGGATTCATTACTGTCAATCATACTGAAAATGATGGATAAGTTTTATGATGTTTCTCCACCGCCCAACGTTGCATCAAAACTCAACCAACTTATGGATTTAATAACTAAAATTCCAGCTAATACAATGGAATGCACGTAGCCTCCGCCCCAAGAAGCAAGATCTCTTCGAGATGATTAATCGATACAAGCCCTCTGCCTTTGCCATCTCTGAGACATGGCTGATCCCCGGTTCTCCTTTTAGAGTGCCGGGCTATGCCTGTCTCCGTGAAGACAGAAGCGATGGTTATGCTGGTACAGCAATTTTAATAAACAATTCCATTCCCTTCTCACGTGTCCCTCTTCTTAATATCCCTGTAGGAATTAATGCAGTGGCTGCAAAAATTTCCAATATAACATTACTATCTATCTATATCCCAAATCCTGATATAATTTCTATCTCTGACTTGCACAGTCTAATCTCCACTCTTTCAACACCTTTTCTTATTGTGGGAGACTTCAATCTTTCCCACATAATCTGGGGTGGTCCTCATTATGATGCGTTGGCCTGTGACTTGGTGGACCTCATTGACTCAATGAATATCTGCCTTTTAAATGACGGTACTTCAACCAGATGTACGGCACCGGGCTCCAATCCTAGTGCAGTTGATTTATCCATGTGCTCCTCGGATATTCATTCTCTGATCACATGGAATGTTATGTCAGAGTCTTTTGGCAGTGATCACTATGCCATTTCAATATCACTGCTCTCTCCTACTCCCGTGTATAGATCCCTTCCTCCCTTACTAAAATATAGAACCAGTGAAGCTAAATGGGATAGTTTTGCTACTGATTCTGATTTGAATGTTTTATCCATTCCTAATGATAACAGTCTTAACCTCCAGGAAAAATATGATCTCTTCCTATCTGCCTTGGTAAAAGCTGCTGATGCTAACATCCCCCTTAAAAAACATAAGGTTGGTGCTAAGATCTCTCCGCCTTGGTGGGATTCAGAATGCACACAGATGCAGAAAAAACGTAAAGAGGCAGAATCGTTATATAAACATTCCATGACTATGGAGAATTTCTTAAACTTGAAAAAAATTACAGCAATAGCAAAACGTCTCTTCAAAAGAAAGAAGAAGCTGGGTTGGTTTAAATTTTGTCAAAACTTAACCCCTCGCACCCCCTCTACAATAGTATGGAGATCAATAAAGAAATTTAGAGGCTCTTTCACAATTTCCCCTGAAACAAATGATCATAACCTTTGGCTTGAGGAATTTTTTCAAAAATTAGCACCCTCGGATGTCCCTAATGTAGATTGCTTTCCATCGCCCTATCCCACCACCATATCCCGTCATCCCTTTAATAATCCGTTTTCAATGGATGAACTTGTTTCAGTACTTCAAAATTTAAAAGATTCCTCACCTGGCATGGATGGTATCCCATATTCTTTTGTGGCTAAGGCTGGAGTTTTTTCTCAGAGGATGTTCCTTGAGTTAATAAATAGTTATTTTGAGTCTGGAAGTGTTCCTAAATCATGGAAAAACCAGGTTATAATCCCCCTGTTAAAATCTGGGAAAGACCCTACTAGTGGAGCTTCTTACCGCCCTATAGCTCTCTCCTCCACACTATGCAAATTAATGGAACACCTTCTAAAAAGACGCTTGGATTGGTTTGTTGAGAGTAGAGGCATTTTGTCGACTACCCAATTTGGCTTTAGGAGAGGAATGAGCACCATGGACAATCTTAGTATTCTAACCACAGATATTAGGATAGCTCTGAGCAATAACCAGTTCCTTGTCGGAGTATTTTTAGACATCAGCTCAGCATATGACAATGTTTTACTTCCGGTGCTCAGGCAGAAAATGCACCATCTGAGTATCCCTGAGAGGTTAGTGCATTTTATATGTAACCTACTGATGGATAGAACTATTCAAGTACGTGCCCGTGGTGCTCTTTCATCTCCTAGGCAGGTGTGGAAGGGCTTACCCCAGGGCTCAGTCTTGAGCCCTCTTCTGTACAGTATTTACACATACGATCTTGACGAATGTGTTAATTCCTTTTGCAATATATTGCAATATGCCGATGACATTGTACTATATGTTGCTGCGTACTCATTAGAAGAGGCAGCCCAAAAATTGAATCAGGCTCTGTCTTATTTGGAAGACTGGTTGAACAGTCATGGTCTTAACATCTCAGTGCCTAAAAGCAATACTATTATTTTCACAAGGAAACGATCCTACCCCAATATTGACATAAAATATTGCGCACAATCAATACCCATTGTCTCTCAAGTAAAATTTCTCGGAGTAATTTTAGACAAAACTTTATCTGGCAAACCTCATCTAAATTATATTAAAAATAAAACCGAAAAATATATCAATATTCTACGATGTCTGTCAGGAGTTTGGTGGGGTGCACATCCCTGCACCCAGAGACTTGTCTACAATGCTTTAATTCGGAGTCTATTTGAATATGGGTCACTGGTACTGGAACCCTGTAACAAGGAGTCATCATTATCTTTGGACAGAGTCCAATTTAAATGCTTGCGTATCATACTGGGTGCAATGAAATCGTCCCCTACCAATGCTCTGCAGATTGAGGCTGGAGATCCTCCCTTGAGTCTGCGTCGGGCCTTTCTCTCTGACAAGTTTCTTTACAAAGCTGTACAATTTTCTAACCATCCCCTAATCCCAAAGTTGCAGCGTCTTTCTCTTATCATCGCCAACAACAATTACTGGTCAAATAAAGATCATCCATGCTTAATTAAGAGCTATTCAAAATTAATGAAACATAAAAATAAATTTCACCAGGTAAATCAACCTTTGTTAGCAACTGTCAGTTACGAATCACTCCTGTACAAACCAAATATTATTCTGGACTTAGGTATAAATAAGAACACCCCAGGTGCTAATGCTATGTTCCTAAATTTACTTGAAACTAATTGGAATGACTGGTATCAGTTTTTCACAGATGCTTCTAAATCCCAGAGTGGCGTCGGGGCCGCTGTCTATTTACCAAAATATAATACACTTTTAAGTTTCAGATGCTCTCCTGAATCCTCAATTTTCACAGGAGAATCAGTGGCAATCTTTGAAACAGTTAAGTTTATTCTTGATCACAAATTTAATAAATGTATAATTTTCTCAGATTCTCTTAGCTGCCTTCAAGCATTATCCTCCAACCATTTTTGTTCTAATAATAGATATCCACTAATTTTAGAAACTAAACAATTATTACTAAGATGCCACGAAAACAACATTTCAGTAGCACTAGCATGGATTCCTAGCCACTCTGGTATTGTAGGCAATGAAACTGTGGATAGCTTTGCCAAGGATGCGGTTCTATCGGGCTGCACGGACCACTTTAAAATATATTTGATTTTTTTTAACTTTAAATCATATGATTTATGTTCACTAGCAAGGGTAGACCTTATAACAGAATGGACTAAATTTTGGGATAAGTCAAAGTCAATAAAAGGCAAATATTACAGTGAGATACAACCCAATATTCCACCAAAGCCCTGGTTTTCCCAATACAAATTTGCTGACAAACGCACAACTTCTGTTATATGCAGACTGAGACTCGGACATTCTTGTACTCCTCTCCACCTTTACAAGTTACATGTCCGAAACACTCCAATATGTGATTGTGGCACCGAGGAAGGATCCACAGACCATGTCTTATTCAATTGTCCTAGTTATCCCGTGTCCTTATATGATATTTTACCTCCCTATATTCCTAGACCTATAAACGTTAAAACCCTACTATGCATAATAAGATTTCCTATGTTAAGATTACTGTGTAAATATATTTCTACTTATAATATTAAACTGTAACCGTACAAAGTTTATGTTCTGTGTGCTTCTACGTTTTATGTAACATTATTGTGACGTCTTGTTTTGTCCTTTTTCAGGTAACCCAAAACAATATTATATTGACACTTTTGGCCATTCATAAAGTAAACCTTTAAACAGTATTTTATCCAAAACTTGAGTTTGGCAGTAATGGTTGTATTTACGACCGATTGCCATATATAAAGAAGTGAAGTGAAGTGAAGTAATAATTTTAAAGACTTTTCAACGCTGTCTTTAGTAATTTGTAACTGAGAAATAATGTCAATACCACCATAGCTATCATCGTCCGTTTCTGGTGAGTATGACAAGTTGGATGGCTCCCCAAAAACACTTTTAAAGAATGTATTGAAAGCATTACAAATAGAATAACCATCTGTGTACTTCATATTTCCTAGTGAAAGCGCATTCGGATAGCTGGATGATGATCCTCGAAGGGATTTTACATATGACCAGAACTTTTTCGGGTTTTTATGAAGTGTATTTTCAATGTGAGATACATAATTTTTAAAACAAAGAGCTTGTACTCGTTTTTGCCTTTCACGCAGTAATTTAAACTCATCATAATCTAAGCAATTTTTGTATTTTTTCCAGCGTTTATGAGCCCTAGATTTTTCCTTAATAATATTAATCAAAGCAGGTGTAAACCAAACTGGATATTTACGTGGTCCTAGTGAGACTTTTGAATGAGGTATATACTTGTCAATTGTAAAATTAACATGACTATAAAATATGTCAGTGGCTTTTTCTGTGTTATCTGATCCTAATAATGATTGCCAGTCTAGGTCAGTAAAGTAATTATTTACTGCATCATAGTCACCTTTTTTGAATTTTTTGCGTGGGGTATTTAATTCTTTTAATGATGAAGTTGTGAGGTCCAGCATTTCAATGAAAAAAGGTGGATGCGCCACATCTATTTTTGATAAGTAATGTGTACATTCTGTGATTCTTAAAGGTTGATTCGAAAAGGCTAAATCTAAAGTATTTCCTGCGGTATTTTTAAAATTATTATATTGATTAAAACCCATAAAACAAAGCTCTTCAATCAATTGGATGCTAGCATTTTGTACGTTAACATTTCCTGTTTTTATATAATTTGGAGTATTATTGTTCCATTTTATACATGGTAAGTTGAAATCCCTCAACAATAAATAATTCGATGATGTATGTTTCGTGTAAAGTGATTTTATGATATTTAGTAAACAATCTATGTCAACTAATATTTTTTCGGAATTAGGGGGTATGTAAACAATTATGAGATGCAAGTCCGTTGTAGAAGACAAGCTTCGCGCCGGCAGTGTGACTGTAATAACTTCTGTGTTAGTGTTATTTACAACTAGGTTCACCTCACATGCCTCCAACTCCCGACGAACCAATAACATTACACCTCTACCCGTTTTTTTGTCGCTTACAGAGAAGGTCACGGTTAGTCATTGTAAACATATAAACTCCAACGGTATTTGAATAAGATGTAAACTAATTCTATGAGAAACGTACTGGACCACCAATGTCTAATAATATTGTCAGAAACTATCGCATCTATTTTCCAACAAAAAAAAAAATATTCTTAATAACACGATATAATATAATTTTATGACAATGCCGATATTCTGAATCGTGACGGTAGAAATTTTCAATTAGACTAAAATTTATTTTCAATGCTGATCTCTTATGTTTTACCTTACTCAACAGATTTCGTATAATCTTACATTTAATATTTACTCGAATAAAATTATTAAAGATATCGCTAGTAAAATAATAATTATATATTAAAAATGTATGACATTGACGATACGTTATTGGTGTATGATAATAGTCCACGCAGGTATTTATGATATCCTTTATCCAATCCCGAATTCTCAACCGCACAACCACAACACCATCCAACAAGTTATTTGTGTATAAGCCTAAAAATACTGTTAAAGCAATGAATTTAACAAACATGTAATACTGCGTTCTACGTAACAGTGAAAAAATTATTACAATCATCACTATCAATTCCGAATCGCGAGATAAACTAGTGCAATAGGTAATACACTCTTTAGTAAAATTAATTACCAAAACCGTCAAAACTAACAAATAACATAAAATATACAACAATATCACATAATATTGTTGTTTGCTACAACAATCGCATATTCGCCTCATCATTGCACTACCTAATGCCCTCTGTTGGAGATATGAATGTCACAAATTATATTACTGTTATGAATGTACGAAAACGCAGCAGCGGCAAGGCAACGTCAAAGAATAAGTTACGTTCACAGAGCAGATTTTATAACCGAGTAATTTCGTTACATCGCCTTAGAGCATTCATACGGGAGACGGCAAGACTGGGCGAACCCCTCTGCCAATTTACGCTGACCATATGACCATACACGTTATATAAAACTAGTTGACGCGCGGCCGCTGCCATTTGGTGTCGTTTTCGTGTCGCACTAAGAGCTCCAAAAAATGGTTAATTGTGCAGTTTCCTCTTGCAAAAGGCGATCCAGCTACTCAAATCTTCGAGATCATGGCGTTTCCTATCACATGTAAGTATAAAATATACATTAACGTGTTTTATTTGTTTACAATTTTGAAGTAATTTTTATACCGTTACGATAGAAAAATACAATGGTACGATGGTAGCTCAACACAATACACGGGCGTTATATTATCTGTGACACGGGCATTTGCTTAGTGGTGGGACAACGTGAGTGAATGATGCTTATTCATATTTTTATTTATCATTCACTCCGAAGTTATGAGTTAGAATAATGTTAATATCGGTGCATGGATTATAGGTAGTATAAGATTAAAATAGAAATTCAAGTGGAATTTAATTGAACAAAAAAATATCAAGAAAATATTACTTATTATTTTGCTTCAACTTTGCGTTGTAGTTTAAAAAAACTTTTCCTATACAATTACTTACTCTAACCAATTTTTCGACTGCGTCTGACTTGATTTTAAACCTATTAAATAATCCATATTGGTATTTTACAAAAAGCAATGTAAGTTAATACTCCAGTTAGAAAAATGTCATGTAATGTCCTCTAAATTTTATGTTGTAGGTCATAAGTACAATAAAATTAGCAATTTTTTGTACTTTTAGTTTTTTTGTTTATTTTTTCGAAAGGCTTAAAAGATGCAAAATGTTCATAAACTCTCAAGTATATTTTATTCAACTGTACTTCTATTTAATTTTACACGTTGACTGCCAGACAGCAGACAAAATATAAAAACTATTGTTTGCGGTCACCGTTAACCGCGTTTTCGCGGGTTGGCTTGAAGCGGCTTTGCGTGACTCGGGCGCAGAGACGCGGACTAGAGATGTAAAAAACTGTTTAAAATTTATCAAAATTTAAAAAGGATGTTAAGGTTTAATGTATCTTTTTGGGGATTGGAGTCGCTCACGTCCGTAGGTTTTACCCTCGAGACCCTACACGTGATCCCCGGGTGGTGCTAATCGAGTGACCAACTTCTGGTGGTAGGGCTTGAAAAACCCGACTGGCTAGCGACCACCGTGCGCATGACGTAAAACCCGTCAAGTGGCCATTTTTGTCCGCGTTTCGGGATCAGTCTGCGCACAGCCAGAGCTTGAGGGGTCGTTGCTGCGATTCGTATGGTTTGTGCGGGCTTCCGTCGACCCAGTGCCAGGTTGACTGCGTTGACCCTCCGCCCAGGAAGACCCGAAGAAACGGCTGTTCCGCTGGCCGCCCGTGGTAAAGTACAGGGGCACAAGCGGACCTAACCAGTCCGTGAGGCTGCCCCACCATGCGACGCATAATCTCGGGGTTGTCCGTCGTGCCGGTTGGTGACCGGACGGTGGGTCCCGGCGGCCACTTCCGGGGGGGGTTCGGGGGCCCTTCCGTGCGGAGGGTCAGCGCAAATCAGCTGTCGGCTGTTCCCCGGCGAAACAGGCCTACACACATTAACTATGCGAAGCGCAGCAAGGACACCTCAGTTTCACGCCTCTCACTCCAATAATTATGGCAGCGCAAAATATTAAGACTGGTCGTACAGCGGTGCATTATCCCACCAAAACACCATTATTCGAGGTGGGGCTCGCTAACATCCGCGGGCTCCATTCTAACCTCTTAGCTGTCCACCACCATCTCGAGACAGCCCGTCCAGCAATGCTGTTTTTGACGGAGACGCAAATTATCTGCCCGGCCGATACAGGCTACCTTAATTACCCCGGCTACGCTCTTGAGGAGTCCTTCAAGGCGAAGGCTGGTGTTTGCTTGTTCGTCCGCGCGGACGTTTGCTGTCGTCGCCTGCGCTGTTTGGAGGAACCTTCCTTTTCCATCCTTGCGGTACACGTCGATTTTGGCACTCATTGCCGTGTCTACGTCTGCGTCTACCGTTCCCACCGTGGTGACTTGGAGACAACTCGACTTTTTGAACATCTAAGTCGGGTGGCAGATGACGCGCAGGAGCGATTTCCTTCCGCCGAGCTGGTGTTTTTAGGGGACTTCAATGCTCACCACGAGTTGTGGTTAAGTTCCTCTAAAACTGACCATGCGGGTAGGACTGCCCACGCATTCGCTCTCACGCACGACCTGACACAATTGGTCACCCAGAACACCAGGGTACCAGATATTATCGGTCAAGCGCCCTCTTTATTGGACCTTCTGTTGACAAATCGCCCTGACGGATATCAGGTGGTGGTTCGAGCTCCACTAGGATCTTCGGATCACTGCCTGGTATCCGTCTCAGTGCCTCAGGCGTCACGACCGTCGCCTGTGGTTGCAGCACGCCGTCTGTGGCACTATGCGTCAGCAGATTAGGACGGTATGCGGGATTATTACGCATCTGTTCCTTGGTGGCAGCGCTGTTTCAATAGGATGGATCCGGACTCCTGCGCTACCTCTGTTGCTGACGAGATCATACTAGGAATGGAATATTATATTCCGCATTCCAATCTCGTCAGTAGAGGCAGACGTAACCTCTGGTTCAATCGCGAGTGCGCCTCTGCTGTTGAAAACAAACAGCTGGCTTACCGCGCTTGGATCAGAGGCCGAGCATCTAAGGATCCCAATACAAGCCTACTGAAAACAGCCTACAATAATGCCACCAAGTTATGTAAGAGGGCTTACATTAGAGCGGATGCTCAGCGCATTGCACAAGTGAGCCAGGAACTGCTATCGCACCCTACGGGTAGCCGTTCTTTTTGGCGCCTGGCCAAAGCTGTGCAATCAAACTTCTGCCAACCCTCGCTGCCACCGCTGAGACTTGCCGATGGCTCACTTGCTCATCAGCCGCAGGAGAAAGCCGACCTCCTGGCAAAACTCTTTGCGGCTCATTCCCGTGTCGATGACTGTGGTACACAACCTCCGAAACTGTCCCATTGTGGCAGCACCATGCCCGATATCCGTATCAGACAGCGTGATGTGCGGGCGGAGCTCCAGTCGATCGATACTCGAAAAGCAAGTGGACCAGACGGCATTCCTGCGATTGTTCTTAAGAAGTGTGCAGCGGAGTTGACTCCGGTCCTTACGCGTCTATACCGTCTGTCGTTCTCTGCTGGTTGTGTGCCGAAATCTTGGAAAGAGGCCATTGTCCAGCCGGTTCCCAAAAAGGGAGATCGTTCTGATCCGGCTAACTATCGTCCTATAGCCGTCACTTCCATTTTGTGTAAAATCATGGAGAGGATCCTTAATACACAGCTGATCCGTTACCTGGAAGGTCACTCGTTACTTAATGACCGACAGTATGGGTTTCGTCCTAAACGGTCAACAGGTGACCTTCTAGCGTTCCTTTTGCACAAATGGGGTGAATCTATCGATAAGCGCGGCGAATCGGTGGCTATTAGTCTCGACATCGCCAAAGCTTTTGATAGAGTCTGGCACAAGGCTCTTCTTTCCAAGCTTCCGGCATACGGATTACCCGCGCAGTTCTGTACGTGGATTGCCAGCTTCCTCCACGAGCGTAGAATTCGCGTTGTCGTTGACGGCTGCGCTTCGCGGTTCGTGGCAGTGAACGCTGGTGTTCCGCAAGGCTCCGTTCTATCCCCCACATTGTTTCTTCTGCATATCAATGATATGCTTTCCTTGGGAGCTATACATTGCTATGCGGACGACAGTACAGTGCATGGGGGATATCACGGAACCTCGGGGGCTGCTCGTGGTGATATTGGTAGGGAAAGGCAGAATCTTATCATTGAGCTCAACAGGACGCTGGACCTCGTCTCCGGATGGGGCTCCAACAATCTTGTTGAGTTCAATGCTAAGAAAACACAGGTGTGCGTGTTCTCGGCGAAAAGGTCACCTTTCCTCCCCCTTCCTTCTCTTCAGGGCACAACCCTTCACACACAGAGCAACATCACCTTGCTCGGAATGAACATTCGCTGCGATCTGAACCCCAGAGACTACATCGAATCCGTCATAACTACTGCCTCACGGAAACTCGGTGTCCTGAACAAGGTGCGTAGGTATTTTGCGCCGGACCAACTATGCTTGTTGTATAAAACTCAGGTTAGGTCTTGCGTGGAATATTGCTCGCACCTTTGGGACGGCTCCGCTCAGTACCTCCTCGATGCTCTGGACAGATTGCAGCGTCGCGCTATTCGCATAATTGGCGATGTAGAGGCAACTAACACCCTCGAGCCTCTACAACTTCGTCGTGACATCGCCTCTCTTAGCGCCTTTTACCGAATGTTCCATGGGGAATGCTCTGAGGAGCTCTTTAACCTTATCCCTCCCTCTCCATTCCTTAACAGAAACACGCGTAAGGGCCTTCGGAGTCATCCGTACACTGTGTCCTCCTTTTCACACCGTACCAAGAAATTCCAAGATTCCTTCTTCTGTCGTTCATCCCACACTTGGAATTCTCTACCTGCGCACGTGTTTCCCCCATCCTACAACATGGGTTCCTTCAAAAGAGGCGTGAAAAAGCATCTTTTGGGCCGGCAAGGGGCGGGCAGGTAGGAGAGTGGATGTCGTCCCTACTCTATCTGTCAACTCATTTGGGCCTCTCTCAACATCAGGCGGGAGGAGGTCATTTGCCGGGCCATCCATAAAAAAAAAAAATCTTCATCGTTTATTACATTACCATTAAGAGATACCCCTTTATTCATTATCCTTCTGGGATTGTCGGGAAACATTTTCAAAATCATTGGAAAATTTAAAACTTAGCACCGCTGGTGGGTCGGAATCTAGTCTCTATACTACATCACTACATATTATAAAAAATAAAACCGACTACAAAAACACCAAAAAGCTATAAATAATAATAAAACAAGACTACATTAAGTATGACATCATAGTTTTATATTGAAGTTGGTGCCAAATTTTAAGTAATTGTTGTTCTTATATTTTTGAAGAGTTTCAAGGTGATCATTGCTTGGTACCGACTTCAATAGAAAACTGTGACGTCGTAAATAGTGTTATATTATTATTATTTATGACTTTTTTGTCAACATCTAGGATAAAATATATGCTGAAAAAGTATAAGGATCCTGTGGGATACCAACAACTAATAAAAATCAGAAATGAAATCAACGCGGGCAAAGTCGTGAGCAGAGAGCTAGTTTGAGTAGAGAGCTAGTCTGTTCCCCGAGAGCTGATAAAAATTATGATTACGCATCGGAGCGCTTACTGTGTTTCGTTAACTGAAAATATAAATTCGTCCCCCCCTACCCCATCGAAACATTATACGTAAGCCTATGACTGAAAATATATATTTATTTCAGTCGATCAGCTAAACAGCAAGTAAAATTGCTGTATTTGACACAAAAAACTTATTAAAGCATTTTAATAATAATTAGCGGGCCTCGCTTTGCACTAATTTATGAAACCCTGTCTTCATTGTATTTTTATCAACTCTAGCCGAACAGGGTATAGTTATAAAAATACAATTTATTGTAACCGTGCGTTTGCACTGACGAAACATGTACATAAAAACATGTTTTTTAAACATGTTTCTGTCAATGTTTATAAATGCGTTTCCATTGTCAACACCCCAACATGTTGCAAAACATGTATGAAGTCTTTAACAGCCGAAAGTGCGAACGCAATCGTTGACAAATTCATAAAAAACGTTGACAGACAACAAGTTTTGAGGCGATCCTAACGCAATCTGCAACAAATCTTATTATTTGTTCCGAATCCAACACGATTTTCGGCAGTGCGAATGCAAAAGCATACACAACAAATTTTAAGATTTGTATCATACAACAAGTTGTAAAACATTGCATGTTTTATGTTTCTCAGTGCAGACGCACGGTTACATTTCAATCATTCACTCACGACGACCCAAATAGTTACTTATTCTTTGTGTCACATCACTAGGGACATTCATTCTTTGTGGTGGGGCGATTGCGTAGATACACGTTAATTTGTCGATGTGTGTGTGTTTCTTCATTGTAGGGTAATATTTTCATAGTGTGTGTTCGTAAACATTAGAACAACGTCTCTGTAAGTGTATTCTACATTTTCGTAGTGTGCGTGCGTGTTTACCTCGCCTCTCGCGAAAAGTGGCAGAAAAATTTACACTGCGATTTGTTGCGTACCGCATCCATAGGTTAAATGATCTAAGTACATCGCAGACACAAAGTGAGCTTCCATAATGTTGAATATCAACCAACAGATTTTTATAGTGAATAAAGATAAAAAGAACGAAGATAATATTAGAGTTAAGCAAAAAATATAGTGTGAACTCCTTTATGTATAGTACTTCGTAAAACATGCAAGGAAAAAAATCTATATGAATTAAAAAATTTAGATAACTACGATGCATACGTGCTACACGATTTTCTTTATGTCTCTGTCTGTACATATTTGAAGAGCTGTTGCAGTATCGCATTTTCTCACAAATATTCTTCCGTTTTTTGTCCAAGTGTATTGATATTGGCTTAACTTGGCGGCTTCTTTAGTTCTTTTTAAAAGCTGTTTATTGTAATATGTTAGGTGCTCGTTAATATAGATTGGATGCGGATCCCCAGATATGCCAATGTCCTTGGTGGTAGTACGAGACTTACGACATTTCGACAGAATGTTATCCCTTGTAAGACGGTTACAAAATTTCACTATAATTGTTCGGTGTCGTCCTGGTATCTTAACCTTCGGCGATACTCTATTCACTTCCCGGATCTCATCAATTGAGAGATTAATTCCTACATGCTCCGAAATCCTTAATACAATTTGTCTTATATCTTCAGTCTTAAATTCAGGTATTCCCATAATCTCTAAGTTTAACATTCTCTCTCGTTGTTCTCTATTGTTAATGTCTAGTTTTAGTTCTGCATTTTCAGTTTTCAAATTATTCAGTTCTAGTTCAAGCTTATCGATTTTTTTTTCTGTGTTGGATAGAGAGTGTGTAGATTTTCTTACCAGATCAACTTCGTTCGAGTTAAATTGCATAGATTCTTTTAATGAGTCCACCTCCTTCTCTAATGAGTTTTGCTTTAAGTCTAAATTCTGAACTGCGGTTTTAATGGAGTTGTATTCTGAGCGGATATTGTTCATGTCTTCCTTCAATTCTAATGTGGTTGTTTTTGACATATCTTTTTTTATGACGTCATTTATGTTTTCATTAATTGACAATATCTTCGCACTAAAATCCGTGTTCATACTATCTAATTTTTTCATAAGAATTTCCTCGAAGTTGTTAAGTTTTTCAGACAGATCATCTTCATGCTTGCGTTTACGTAGACTTGCTCTCATATCAGTTAAGTCGGGATCTGAGTCGTATCGCTTATTTGGTGAGCGATACATCATTGCCATTCTGCAAAAAGTTATTCTTTGACACCTGCGCGCACGATCACTAATATGTTAAAGAGAGACAAAAGTATAGTACTTCGCGACGCACTTTATCAGTGGAACGGTACTGGTGAGCCGAAGTTTATAGCGCGGTACAGAAACTTGATTTGAAATATTGATGCAGTTAGGTTCACTTTCAAACGGACAATTTATCTCCCTCTTTCACATGATTTTTTATTTCTCTCTCTTTCTAGTAGATGACATTATAGAATATGGCCGCTAATATCATCCAATCACGTAAGAGTATTTCAGACAATTAACGTCAGAGTGTTTTACAACCATCAAATTCGATGGTTGTTCGGTTGTAACTCGCGCCGACACTCAAAGGTCTTGAACGGGCCGGTTGTTTCACCCGGTTGTCACGCTCGAAGGCATTGAACGGGGTTAGAGCGAAAAGTTGTACTTCGCGCGAAGGCCCTGAACGCGCCTCTGCACTGTGAGCGCGCTAACAGGCGGCCCGTTTCGCGACAACAGCGTTCACGTTGGTTGTGATGACGTCATTGATTGCCTCACAAACAACGTTTACAGAGGCGCGTTCAGTGCCTCTGGGTGTAGTTGTCCGGTTGTTTTTTAACTCGCTCAAAGGCGTTGAACGGATTGCAGCAACCAAATCCTTTATCTCCCTCTTTCACATGATTTTTTATTTCTCTCTCTTTCTAGTAGATGACATTATAGAATATGGCCGCCAATATCATCAAATCACGTAAGAGTATTTCAGTCATAAACGTCAGAGCGTTTTACAACTGTTGCATAACCGAGTATAATAATAAAAGTCTTGTGTATTTACTTGTATTTATTTTACCTCCACTCAAGTATTAGAAATATAAATGCAACGTCCACAGACTCTCTAACGTCACCCAAAAGCCCGGTAAAGTTGACAGTCACGTTTCGCTTTACGCATATCACAACATCTCTCCCTTTTTCATAAAGACTATACATGTCATAATAAGTCATAATACAATCACTTGTTATTTATAAGTAGTAGGTACAATACAAAATTATTATATTGAATCATGTAGTACAGTAAAAACAAAACATTGTTTTAATTTTATAAAAACGGAGTACAATCACCCATCTATACATTTCCAACAATAACCGTTCCCTATTGAATCACAAATCACATACATAATCATCTAAATATCTCGGCCTCCTCACAGATCTTTCAGGTCGTAAACGCTCCTGCTCACTACTATTATTGCTATTTACTGGAGATGTCAGAGTGCTTTGGGAACAAATTGGCAATTCCTCCTCTGAAAGATTTGTGAGTGGACTTTCATCTGGATATTGAGTATCATAATCATTATGATATAAATTGGTGCCATTATACAAAATGTTTTGATTTCCTTTTAGTGTCATGTTAGGTGGAACAATAGATAGATAGATAGAAACACTTTATTTTGCACGATTTTTACAGAATACAAAACAATACATACACGAACAGCAAAATAGGCGGCCTTATCGCCGTAGGCGATCTCTGCCAGGCAACCTTTAGGTTGGAAAAAAAACATACGTTTTAGGTTGGTGGTCAGAAAATAAATATATAACAAAAAATAATAATCATAATATAACGAGAATTAAAAAAAAAAAAAATTTAGTACTAGAAAAAGATAATAAATAATAATAAAATAGATATATATATATATATATAAATATAATAAAGAAATAGATAGTAATAATAAAACTAATTTTTAACGACAATGACATCAAAGACCGTGGGGGGGGGGGGGGAGTGGTGGTGTCAGAGCTGAAGGAAATGTTGCTTTACGCTTACATTAAAAGTGGAAAGAGATTGTTTGCGCCTAATAGCGGAAGGCAGGCTATTCCAAAGACGAATAGCCTGTACAGTAAAGGACTGACCAAAAAATTCGGTGGAATGTGAGGGGAATTGTAAGAGTAAGCTATCAGAGGATCGAGTGTTCACATTGTGAGAGGAATGAAGAAATTTAAACCGTTCTTTGAGGTATAGAGGGGTCTTTGGATTAAACAATATATTGTAAAGCAGGGATAACATATGTGCATCACGACGTTGACGTATTCTTAGCCATTTCAGATAGGATCGATATTCTGATACATGATCATATTTCCGCAACCCAAATATGAATCTGATACACAAATTCTGCAGTCGCTCAAGCTTATCAACGAGCACTTCGTTGAGGTCACAATAGCAACAATCTGCATAGTCAAGAATAGGGAAAAGGAGTGACTGAGCAAGAGAAACCTTAGTTGCAATAGGTAGAAAGTTGCGCAGTCTACGCATTGATCCCACTGCTGCAAACATCTTATAGCTGACCTGATTGACCTGAGGTGCCCATGACAACGTTCTGTCGAATACAACGCCCAAATTCTTAATGTTCTCACTGTAGGGTATGTCGACACCGTCAAAAATCACTGCAGGCAACGATCCCCAATCAATTTTCGAGATAAAAAATGAGTTTCCTACAACAATAGCTTGCGATTTTAAAGGGTTTACATTCAAGCCATAATTTACACTCCAATTAGCTATTGCTGTAAGATTGTCATTTGCCTGCAGAATCATAGAGTTTAAGTTATCTAAAGTACCATGACAATAAATTTGAAGATCATCTGCATATAGATGGTAGGGAGAAGTAAGTATACTTGTGATCGAGTTAATAAATATCGAGAACAAACAAAATTAAGAAAACAATATTAAGATGAAACCGATTTCTCCTAAATTTCCCTCTATCTGTTTCTATAATATAAGAACGTGGTTCCTCACATTTATTTAATATTCTACCATACAATTTTAAATCTGTAATAAAAACTCTATCATTGGGTTTAAGCTCCGGTAAGTCTACAGTCTTGTGTCTCCTATTGTAATAATGCGCATCTTTGATCTTTTTCTCTATCTTGCTATCTCTTACTTCCTGCCCTATTATCACAGGTGTGTTTAATTTACTGGATATCATAGGAAGAGTGTCTCTAAGTTTTCTATTGAACATCAGTTCAGCAGGACTATACCCACGCTCTAGAGGAGTATTTCTATAAACTAACATAGCCATATAAATATCCTTGTTTTTTTTCAATAGAGATTTAGCTATTTTAACTCCTGATTCTGATAAACCATTGCTCTGGGAATAATAAGGACTACTAGTAATTAATTTGAACCCATACTGTTTTGCAAATAGACAAAATTTACTTTTAAATTGTGTCCCACAATCACTTCGAACTACTTCAGGTATTCCGTACCTTGCAAATACTGCTTTACACTTAACTATGACAGTCTCTTCTGTAAGATCTTTTAGTTTGGAAATTTCTAAGAATCTTGAATAATAATCTATTAGAACAATATACCAGCTATTTTCAAATTTAAAAAGGTCTATTCCGACTTTCTGCCAAGGCCTATTTGGCACAGGATCAATAACCATCTTTTCTTTACTATTTTTATGTGTTTCTATACATTCAACACAGGTTTTAATTTTATTTTCAATTTGCTTTGATAATCCTATCCACCACACAGCTTGTTTAGCCCTTTCTCTGCATTTAGATATCCCTAAATGACCTTCATGGATTTTATTAAATATAACTGCTTGTATATTTTTAGGTATTACTATTCGTGAATTATATAAAAGAAGTCCATTTTCTATTGAAAAATTGTTCCTATACTGAAAGTAATCTTTAAAATTTCCTAATTTATTTTTACTTGGCCAACCTTTAACCGTAAACTGTTTTAATTTAATGCAAATAATATCTTTTTCTTGTTCCTTAATAATATTACTCAACAATTCATCAGATACTGTGTCATTAATAAACATATTTAGCTGTAATTGTTGTTCTATTTTATTTTCTGCATTTTCAGTCAGTAATAATGGTTGTCTAGACAATGCATCTGCTACACATAACTCTTTTTCTGGTGTGTACATTACTTTATAGTCAAATCTCATTAGCTTTAACCTAAACCTGAGCAGTCTAGGGCTTAAATCATCTAAAGGCTTTGATTGTAATATTTGCAAAACAGGTTTATGGTTCGTCTCTAGCACTACATGGATGCCTACTATGTAATCTCTAAATTTATTTGCTGCCCAAGATAGAGCTAAACATTCTTTCTCAATCTGAGCGTAATGTTTTTCAGCATTTGTAAGAGTCCTACTAGCATACATAACTATATGTCTATCCCCTTTCTTATTTTCTTGCATTAATGCTGCGCCTAATCCGAAAGAACTACTATCAGCTGAAACAATTATTCTTGAGTTTGGATCATAATGTGCTAATATAGGTGCGTGATAAAGTTTCTTTTTTATTTCTAAAAATGCATTTTTCTGTGGTTGATCCCATACAAATATTTGATTATCTCTAAGCAAGGAGTGAAGTGGTTCCAAAATATGTGATTTATTATGTATAAAACGCTCCACAAAGTTGATCATACCTAAAAATTGAAGTAATTCTTTTTTATTAGATGGTTCGCTAAATTCTACAATAGCCTTTATTCTTTCTGGATCTACTGTAATTCCTTCTTGACTAATTTCATGACCTAAATAATTTATTTTTGTTACTCCAAATACACACTTATTTTTATTTATAGTTAAGCCCTCGTCGTGTAATCTTTTTAATACTTCCCTTAGAGTTTTGTCATGGGAGGCCTTATCAGCCTCGTAAATCAAAATAGCATCAATATGGATTGCTACCTTAAGGTCTTTAAACAATTTAGAAAATTTCATACTGAAATATTCGGGTGCGCAATTGATACCAAAAGGTAACCTATGATATATATATCTTCCAAAGGGGGTAATAATGGTAGTGAGCATTTTAGAAGGTTCATCTAACTTTATTTGATGGAACCCTGATGTAGCGTCAATTTTTGAAAAGTATTTCGCCCCATAAATATTTGCTAAAGTTGTCTCTACCTTAGGAATTGGATACACAGGACGCAATATGTTTTTATTAACTTCGGTGTAGTCTCCACAGATCCTTACCTTTTCATTTTTTAACACTACTACAATAGGCGACACAAAGTCTGTAGGCTCTTCTATTTGACTAACAATGCCCAAATTTTCCAACCTATCTAACTCAGCCTTCACTTTAGGTAATAACGGAATAGAAACGGTTCTAGGTGATGCTTGTACATAAAATCTAGGATTGTCAATTAATTTTATCTTTAAATACACCTAACTGATTAAATATATTGGGAAATTCTTTTTCTATATTCAAAGTTTTTGGGGCTAATTGTGACATTGAACAAATAGTTATAAGATTCATTACATCAATAGAAGGTCTACCTAATATAGCTGAGCTTAATCCACTTATGACATAAACTTTGCCTATATACTCACAATTTTTGTATATTAATTTAAGACTCACTATGCCTGCAACCTTCAGCTTTGTACCATCTGCTTGTTGAGAATAGACACAATGAGTGGAAACTCCATTGTCATTTGTCACTATTCTATAGTTAATTAACATGACTTATTGAATGTTTGTGTGGTTGCTATGATATTTAGAAAACAATAATAAAGCTAAAATAAAACAAGTAGTGATTATGGAAATCTGTATTTTATATTAAAACGACCCACTAAAAATTACATTACCTTTCACATAGTAGCAGAGCGATAATAGTAGGTACTGCATTAAAGTGGAAAAATCATCTGTGAAGTGAAAATAAATCGCCATGGATGACAAGTCGTTTGAAAGTGCATCTAGGGTGAAGATCGAGTGCCTGGATGGCAAAGACTTCAAGCACTGGAAATACAGAATCCGCAACGTGTGCAAGGGCTATCCTGATGCGTTAAAAATCATTGACGGGAAGCTGAAAGCTCCCAAAGAACTTGAAGCTACAGCTACAACAGAAGAACGAGCTGAATATAAAAAGAAACTTAAGGAGTTTCAAGCTGAAGACAGCCTTGTACTGACACTTCTCACAAACAACATGACAAATGAAGTACTCGATCAAGTTATGCGTTTCGAAACAGCTCAAGAGGTGTGGGATGAACTAGAACGTCTCTATTGTGGGTGCGCTGAAGAGAAGAGTTACGATTTGTGTCTTGAATTTTTTAATTACAAAAAAGACCCAGAACATGACATAAAAAAGCATATCACTGCATTGAAGAATATATGGCATGAGCTAAGCAATGAAATTCAAGCGAGGTTACCTGAAATATTACTGATATGCAAGATACTTGGGACCTTACCTAAGAATTTCTTTGCTTTTAAGTCAAGTTGGCTCCTTGTAAACAAAAAAGATAGAACGATAGAGAATCTAACTGCACAGCTCAGTACCTTTGAGAAAGCCTTAAAAAGCAATGATGGAGAAAGCGATGACAAAGAGGAAGTACTTGTAGTCAAGACAGAGAAAACAAAAGAGAAAGGAGCAATCTTCAAATGTAAGTACTGTGGATTAGCTGGGCACAGAGTTCGAAAATGTCGTAAATGGATAGAAGATGGACGCCCACCAAAGCCGTCGTGCAGCAAAACAAATGTAAATCTGACTGTGTTGGCTGTAGGAGATAGTCTACCTGTGGACAACATAGACTGGTATGTTGACAATGGAGCGACAAGTCATGTTACCCATCAAGGAGACATCTTTGAAAGCTTTGAGCACTTTGACGATTCACGCAAAGTTACTGTCACCGCAGCTAATGGACAAACTATCAAGGCCATTGGAAAAGGCAATATACGCGCTGAATCCAATTGCAACGGTAAAGTTGAACAACTCTTACTGAAAGACGTATGGTATGTACCACAAATCAAAAGAAATTTGTTTTCTGTTCTTGCATCGCATGACATATTGTCAAATAGTATATTTGAATCTACGCCAAAGCAATGTATACTCAAAGTAGATGGAGTGATCAAAGCAATTGGGACCAGAGAAATTGATGGAGGCCTATACAAATTGGCTATTAACTGTATCAGATCAAAGAAGCTGGACGTAAACCAATTAATGACAAATCCACTACAGTTGTATCACGAAAGGTTGGTTCACCAAAATAAAAGACACGTGAAGCTCGGAGTAAAAATAAAGGACAATGAACCAGATTTATGTGAAGGCTGCATTTATGGGAAAACGCATAGACTGCAGTTTGGAACAAGAACGAGATCCACTAAACCTGGTGAACTTGTACATACTGATATATGCGGACCATTTCCGACGTCGTACGGAAAGAATCGGTATTACCTTCTATTCAAAGACGACTTTACCCGACATAGACATGTATTCTTTCTAAAACAGAAGTCTGAATCATCATTAAAGCTAAAGCAATTCTTAGCTGCAGTTAAAGTAGCAGGACATACTGTAAAAGAAATACTAAGTGACAATGGCGGAGAATTTGTCAGCACAGAATTTAAAAAGATTCTTCAAGAATGTGGTATAACACAAAGACTCACAATGCCACATACCCACGAGCAAGCAGGATGTGTAGAACGGGAAAACCGTACAATAGTAGAAGCGGCACGTGCTGTCATGCATGCACGAAAAAAGATTCCAGAGGAGCTATGGGCAGAATTGATAGAAGCGGTTGTGTATGTACTAGATCGTACTGGACCATCAAGCGTACCCAATAAGTCTCCATACGAATTATGGTTTGGAAAGAAACCTTCAATCAAGCATCTAAGGATTCTTGGATGCAATTGCTACGCCCATGTACCTAAAGCTAATAGAATGAAGCTTGAAAAGAAAGCAGAGCTGGGTATACTGGTTGGCTATGAAGGAAATGAAGGCTACCGGATCTGGAATACAGAGAAGTCTAAGCTGATCCGGTCTAGAGATGTGACATTTGATGAGCGACCAATCCTGGAAAAATCAATAGACAAGGACAAAGTTGTTCCAAAAATGCCACAGAGTTATAAAGAGTGGAGTTTTCCATGGATATACAATGCCAGAGATGTAAGCATTGAGAGCAATGCTAATGATCATAGACATAAGGACTATCCGGAAAGCTATCAAGACCAGAGTGTCATACCTTTAAATGACAATGAACCTTCATCATCACATGGTCTCAATGATAATTATGAAGCCAGTGATATGGAGGGTGATAATCCAATTCAAACTGATCGTGATTGTGAAACAGCTCATTCACATAATGAAGAGGAAGAGCCTTTTGCAGAGCCTGCTGACTATTTAAACCTATCCAATAGTGAGATCGAAAGAGAAGGTCTAATGACATTAAGAGACAGATCTATTTTGAAAACACCAGCACGGTACAAAGATTATGTGATGGCTGTAGAAGCTAACAGCATGCCTGAACCAAAGTCCTACAAGGAGGCTATGAATTCTCCAGAGCGTGAAAAATGGCAGCAAGCAATAGATAGGGAAATAAACTCGCTAAAAGACAACAAAACGTGGGAGCTAGTTGAGTTACCAAAAGGAAGAAAAGCAATTCCTTGTAAGTGGATATTTAAAATAAAACCGAACCCGGACGGTTCAATAGACAGGTATAAAGCTCGACTCGTCATAAAGGGATACTCACAAAAGAAAGAAGTTGATTTTCACGAGACTTTTAGTCCAGTTGCGAGAAGTAGCACTATCAGAGCAGTGCTGAGTGTTGCAGCAAAGAAGAAGTTGAGTCTAGCACAATTTGATGTGTCAACGGCATTCTTATATGGCAAGCTAGATGAGGAAATTTATATGAAACCGCCAGAAGGTTATTCAAAAGACAATAAATTGGTTTTTAGGCTGCAAAAGAGCCTATATGGGCTAAAGCAAGCGCCGCTGTGTTGGAATAGGTGTATAACAGACTATATACTAAAAATTGGCTTTAACCAGAGTAACTCAGATCCTTGTCTGTTTACAAGAAAACGAGGGGAAGAAAGGATAATCCTTACTCTATACGTTGATGATGGTCTTATCGCATCAACCAGTGAAAAGGAGACAAATCACTTCCTGGAAGAGATGAAAATGAGATTTAAACTTACCACCAAGCCTGCCAGTTATTTTTTAGGTATGGAGATAGAGAGAGGCCCAGATGGCTCAATACTGCTTCACCAAAGAGCATATGCCAGCCGAGTACTAGAAAGATTTGCAATGGATGAATGTAAATCTGTGGCGACTCCGATATTGAAGGTAGAAGATATGAAAACGGCGAGTAACGACCAAGAGGCCGAAGTTGGCACATTCCCGTATCGCCAAGCAGTTGGAGCTCTTGCCTATTTAATGACCGCTACGAGACCAGATATAGCCTATGCCGTATCAGTGGCATCTCGCAATCTAAACAGTCCAACCAAATATGATGTGCAGACTGTAAAACGGATAATGCGATATATCAAAGGCACGATTGATTATGGCATAAAATACACACCAGATCATGCCTCTGACATGAAGTGTTATAGTGACGCTGATCACGGTGGTGACGTGTGCACTGGAAGGTCGACCTCAGGCATTCTTTGCATTTATGCCGGAGGTGCTGTCTCTTGGAATAGCAAACGACAGAACGTTGTAGCCATATCCTCAACGGAGGCTGAAATTTACGCAGCTAGCGAGACTGCTAGAGAAATAATATGGCTAAAACAAATTTTAAAAGACATTACAGGAAATGACTGTCAAGCATATCTGTGCGTTGACAATGAATCGGCTATCAAAATAGCGAGAAACCCTCCAGAGTTTCACCAGAGGACGAAACACATTAAATTACGGGCGTTCTTTATCAGAGATTGCATTCAGGAGGCAAGCTTTGATATCCATCATGTCAATTCGGAAAACCAAATCGCCGATATGCTAACGAAACCTTTGTATGGGCCCAGATTGAAACAACTGAGGAAAATGGCTGGAGTTTTAACATTCAAGAGAGGTGGATGTTGAGAATAGACACAATGAGTGGAAACTCCACTGTCATTTGTCACTATTCTATAGTTAATTAACATGACTTATTGAATGTTTGTGTGGTTGCTATGATATTTAGAAAACAATAATAAAGCTAAAATAAAACAAGTAGTGATTATGGAAATCTGTATTTTATATTAAAACGACCCACTAAAAATTACATTACCTTTCACACTGCTCCCCGTACTGTATCCCCACATTTCACTAAAGGAAATTTGTACTTAATTGCTACGCTTTCAGGTATTGCAGTTATGTCTGCTCCTGTGTCAACAAGAAAATTCAACTTATTAATATACAAATTGCCTTGATAAATATTCACTTCAATTATATACTTTTCTTTTCTGTCACACAAACTAACCTCCAACTCTTTAGTTATTTCTTCTTCCACTTTTCTGACTATACGTGATCTACAGAGTTTGGCAAAATGCCTTGTCCTCTGACAGTTGTGACAAATTGCTTTAAATGCAGGACATTTATTACGTTGGTGTCTTTCTAATCCGCAAAACCAGCATTTGTTTTCTTTCATCACATTTCGCTTCTTTTCTTCTTTTATCTTACTAATTTCTATTAATTCTGTTTTATTTCTAATAATTCTATTTTCTTCGTTTTGAATCTCTGCTTGCTTTTCAATGAGAGTAGCTTCTTTGAGTGTCAAATCATTTTTTAACAACATCCTTTGACTTGCATCCTTGTCTCTCATGCCTGTGACAATCTTGTCTCTTATTAATTCTTCTTTTATTTGACCAACATTGCAGTACTCTGCAAATTTGTAGATACTTGTCAAAAATTCATCAAATTTTTCATGTTCTTCTTGAACCCTTATGTTGAATTTGTAACGTTCATAAATTACATTTTTTTTTTGGAGAAAAAAAATTGTCGAAGCGTTCTAGCAGAATGTCATAGCTGGTTACTTCTTTAAATTGAATAAGTATATCTTCTGCTTGTTCACCCATTGAATATAACAAGCAGTCCATTTTTTCTTTTTCGGGCATGTCTTCATTACCAGAAAGACTCATATATCGCTGGAACCTTATTTTGTATTTAGTCCAATCTTCAGGAATAAAACTGAATTGCCCCGGAGGCGAAACTTTTACTGATTTTAAGCCCTGTTGGGCGACTGACTTCTGTGTCTCCATTGTTTAGTACTTACTAACTGAATCCTTTATTCTAACTGAATTTCACTTATTTTATTGTTTTACCGCTGCCACCATGTTGCATAACCGAGTATAATAATAAAAGTCTTGTGTATTTACTTGTATTTATTTTACCTCCACTCAAGTATTACAAATATAAATGCAACGTCCGCAGACTCTCTAACGTCACCCAAAAGCCCGGTAAAGTTGACAGTCACGTTTCGTTTTACGCATATCACAACAACAACCATCAAATTCGATGGTTGTTCGGTTGTAACTCGCGCCGACACTCAAAGGTCTTGAACGGGCCGGTTGTTTCACCCGGTTGTCACGCTCGAAGGCATTGAACGGGGTTAGAGCGAAAAGTTGTACTTCGCGCGAAGGCTCTGAACGCGCCTCTGTGCTCAGGCCGAATTCGTCAGCACCGTGAGTCAAATGTCATTGTCGAGTTGACATTTTGGCCTTGTTCCGTTTCGAGATTACACTACTCACAGTACTTAGACTGCTCACGCCCGCGGCCGTACCGCCTAACTCAAAGCGAGCACTCGCTATCGTTATCATGACATTAGAACAATAGTTTTAATGTCATAGATGACATTAGAGCTATTGTTCTAATGTCAAGAGAGCGATAGCGAGTGATCGCTATGAGTTAGGCGCTAGCCCCCCCGGACCGAATCAAAAGACGCGATAATGATAATGATAATGATGCCAATGGCATGCTATCGTCTCGGAACGATCGTGAGCGCGCTTATGTCAATAATATCAAAACAAACATAACCTCAAAAAGAATTTAACTCGTAATTTCAATTGTTTTCTGTGATATTCAAGCTTTAGCAGTTTTTCATTGCCTTGTACCTATCTTTTTATGCTCCATTTTATGCTCTTTTAGCGTCTTCAGGAGACAGTTTGAGGTAAACTACTTTGTTTTCTTCTTCAACAAAAACTAGTAATTCTAATGACATAATTTTTTCCTTATATTTAATTTAATTTTTAGGATATTTGGCTTATTTTTGCCTTCAATTCAATCAAAGAGTAATTTTCAACCATCGAATTAGCGAACCAAAACAAAATGTCAACTCGACAATAACATTTGACTCACGGTGCTGACGAATTCGCCCTGGGGCCTTACCATGAGCTTTTATAAAACCATCCATAATCCGTGCAGTTCTTAAGCAGGCCCTAAACAGGATTGCTTAAAATCGTACTATGAGCCCTGTTTAGGTGAACGGCATAAAGATTGCTTGAGTCGTAAGGTGAACGGTTATTTGTCTCTGGTCTGCCTTAATGTTAAAACGAGATAGCGCTATACAACTGTTGTATCTGACATCTCTTTTCTTCGGAAGCGTTCGAAAACCATTGAAAGATTAAAAACCGGTTGAACCGGTAAAAGAGAATATCTCAACATATTTACATTTGTTATTTTTGTTGTTCGTTTTAACGTTTTTTATTCTTAAGATATGAGTTATTATAATTTATAGTTGTCTTTATTTTATTACATCTTTACTCTACGTTCTCCAAGAATTTTCCAAGCTATTGATAGTGGAAGGAAATGTTCAAATGTTCATAGCTTGTTATGAACGTACTTAACCTATGTACGTACATTAATTTATTGTGGCAGAAAATTTTAAAGAATTAAAGATCTTCGAAGTTTTGTATAAAATACACCTACCTACCCATTGTACTTTCACGATCCATGTCAAGAAAGCAGTCTTACAAGGGCATTACCATCCTTCTGAAAAACGAAAACTGAGCAAAAATCTCGATTCTGGGGAAATCCAAAAGGGAAACACCACCAAACAAAAAAGAATTAGACAACGATCAATCGTGTTCTAAAATACAGATGTTTTGTTTGCATTTTCTTCTTTAAACAATCGATAGAAAAGTGTGTCGGCAGTTTATTGTGTTGCGTCTTCATTGTACAAAGAGTTTGCAAGTAATTTACATCGTCGTGCTTTGTACAGCGATAAGAACTAAGAATATCTACCTATTACTTCCAGAGATTTCTCTGATTACTTCTGAATGAAATCAACTCGAATTTTATCTGGGTTCGTCAATGTTATGTTTGCATGACTTGGAAAACGTCTGGTAAAATACATATAACCAGTATATAGGTTTTAATAAGTCTGCACAAGCGAGAAGTGGAAAAAGATATGGAAAGCATTACACAATTTATGTTTAGTAAATGAATAATAATTATGATGTTACTCTTCAACACCCACCAGCTTTAGTCATCTCATTACCATGAATACTGAAAAGCAAGCCATATGTGGGGCTAAATTATTGAAATGTTTAAAACCAAATAGGTATATGCGAATAAATCCAAAAAGTGTAAATTAATTTGAATGTGTAGTACTCATGCGAATAAAAGACAGTTATTGTGAAGAAATAAATCTTTTATTATAAGTTGAATCTTAAAAACCTGAATTTTGTTTGCTTTATTGAAGAAACTCACTCGGAGACAGCTAAATTTGAAGAAGTACCTATATTTGTCATAGGATATCTGGTGAACAACCCAGAAGCGAACAACAAATTTCATTTTTGGCTGCAATGATCTGCTTTTCAATAGATGGATCTTGCGCTGCAGTAGACGTTTGATTAAATGCTTCTTGGATTAATCAAGATTAGCTTCATTGCATAGTGTGAATACAGAGGCGAAAATCTGGGCCAAGAAAGATTGGGTATAACCTGAAATGATTGTTTTATTTTAAGACTAACATTGTAGTATTTTTTTGTTTCTTGTGTTTGATTTTATTGTTTTGACCCTAACTTTTTATTATATTTTGGAAAAATGTTATTCATTTTATTTTTACCAATAATAATAAAGCTTTATTATCTAGTGTATTAAAATTTTCTAAATGAGAGGATGATTTGTCCAAGTAAATGATTCGTGATTAGACCCTAGATGATTTCCATCAACACATACATTGTTGTGATGTTGCAGTTAAGCATTTTTTTGCCCGAGCATTTCTCACGAGTTAATTTCTTTCTCTCAATCGATCATCAGTTGACCCTGGTGAGGTTAACTGATGATCGACAAGACTAAGCACACACCCTTGTAGGTAGCATAAGAATCCTAATAAGTGTTATGGTGAAATGATATATCCACTTTCAAGAATTGAAAGCTTAATTTCACTGTATGCCCTCCTTTCTGTGTCTTATTGAGTGTGAACATTATATGCTAACAACAATGTGCATATACTTAGATCTGTCTGCAATGCACATCTGAAATATTTTTTTTTATTTAATATATTGTTTTTTTTCTATGTAATACATATAGAAAGCTATCACTTCCAAGTTTTATATTATTTATATCATTTCCCATAGCACAAAAATTGTTGAGAAGGTATTAATGAACCATCATATTAATTATTTTGTAAACTGAGTTTTAACCATTTATTACTATTTTTCAACTTTAGGAAGTAGTAGGTACAATTATTTTTTTTGCCACAAAATTAAAGTCACATCTGCAGAAAGAAATTTTGTTTGTGGAACAAGAAGTGCCTTTTGCCTCAAACTCACTTTCGCATTTATAATATTAGTTAGGATGGTAAGATATTATGTGTAGGTTTGGTAAAAGCTATAAAAGCATTTTGCAAAGTTAATGCTTATCCTTAATAATTTGGTGTAATGCCACCACCACTTCAACTCACCGCTGGGCACAGGTTTCTCCACAGATGAGGAGGAATGAACCTACTACACTATTATGGGAACATAGTAGGTAAGGTAGTAAATTCACAATTTGAATCGTATTAGCCTTTATTATACACACCTTAACTCATACACATTACATTCTTTTAGCATATTTTTGGAAACCACATTTATTTCTTATTTGCACATTGTTAATGGCATCAATTTCTTGTGATAAAACAGGAAACCTGTCTGTTGAGCAACATTTTGGGGTTCCCCAGTTGAATTTTGGTATGATCCATGTGCATAAAGATAAACAGCTGTTAAAACCCTGTAACAGAAAAGGTTGTTTTTGCTAAGCTGTGAATTAAAGGTTGCTACAAAAAATGATCCGAAGTGACCTTTGTTTCTAAATTTTAGTCATTTGAACTTAATTTTCACTATCGGTTGAAAGTATAGTAAAAATTCCTAACCAACTCTGGAGGTAACCAAACATGGTTAGAATGAAAAATGTTACCTACATTATGCTTAACATTAGATAAAGTAGAACAAAATAAAATTAATGTAAGTAAAGGCAAGGGTTTTAATATAATCAATAAACAACTAACATCTATCTATTATAATATAGTATAATTAATAACACAAAGTTGCTCTCTCTGTTTGTACGCTTAAATCTTTAAACTACGCAAAGGATTTCAATGCAGTTTTCAGCAATAGATCACCCTATCTATTCATGAGGAAGGTTTGTATGTAATAATATTTTATAATATTATTAATCACTCCAAACTGCCCCACATTAGTATCTACATTGTACCCGTGCGAAGCCGGGGCGGGTCGCTAGTTGCTTAATAAATTCATTTTCACAGAGTAGGTACTTTTTTTATACTGAAATTCATTTTCCTCTGAATCAAAGGTAGGTTTGATTGTTCTGAGGGTATCATTAGCTTCTCTCGATGTCACTTGTTTTAACTCCGCGCGGTGTTCACTCTCCAAAAATTCAAATATTTCATTATCGTCACATCACATCTCAAGCAATATCTCAACTTTCAAGAGTAATAAACACTGTGAAAACTATATAAAAATTAAAAACACTCGGCGTGACTCGGCTACTAATTATACGAAAATTAGGGAGTTAAAATTAGAGAAAAAGTCATTACAGCCGTTTGAAAACATCTTAAATAAAGTTAGTTTTAACAATTATCTTATGAAAATTCCACCAAATTGGGTCAAATCCACTTAACAATCTTGTTACAGCCGCTGAAGAGCAACTTTTTAAAGATTGCTTTATTTGACATTTAGGACGTTCAAAAGCAGTTTTCAAACTGTCAAATGGGCGGTCATGGTACGAAAGTTCATACATAAAAAAAGGTAAACGGTTTCGTGACGTCATTTTAAGCAGGCCTGCAAACGCGCTGCTTTAAGCCGGTCATGGTACGGAAATAGACAGCAATACTGTTTAAGGCCTGCGATAAGAGCTCATGGTAAGGCCCCTGAGCACTGTAAACGTTGTTTGTTACGCAATCAATGACGTCATCGCATCCAACGTGAACGCTGTTGTCGCGAAATGGGCCGCCTGTTAGCGCGCTCACAGTGCTGATGGTCACTATAGTCGCGAAACGGAACGCGGCGCTCTTGTCAAAGTAATAGTTTGACAGTAGTTTGTGAATTGTTTCATTCCAATTTTGCAACTTTGCACTAAAATATAAATCTGCAAATTGCAGATTACAATGTTTTATGTCGCTATATTTACATAATAATTACAATGTTGTGTGAATTTACGTACTGTTTTGACTTCTTTTGTAAATAGAAATCACAATCAACAATGAGTATAAAATTATTAACTGAAGCAGTATTCTAATCCAAAAATGTTATATTTAAGTTCTATGTATGATTTGGAATTTTTATACAGTTTCTATATACACGTAGTAGCAGAAACTTTGGTATATTTCAAGAATGTTGCTTTGTATATAAGTTTCTGGGTGGTAGGCTATTTATTAGTATGTTGTTTGGTATACCGAAGATATGCACGTAGAATTCATACTCGGACCCGCGGTGCTCTTAGGGCGAAGAGGGTCTTGATAGTTGTAGCACACCCAGACGACGAGTGTATGTTTTTCGGTCCTACTATATTTAGACTTTGCGAGCAAGGTGCTGATGTATATCTGTTATGTTTGTCAAATGGTAAGTCAAATATGTAAAACTATCAAAAATTTGAAACGATTTTGAATGTATGTATCTTATATATCTCTATTCCATTTTTTAGTATTTTATCATTTATCATATCTTAATCCATTTTTCTATTTATTATTCAAGGCAATTATGAAGGAAAAGGTTCTATTCGAAAACAAGAGCTGTGGGATGCTTGTCAGGAGCTAGGTGTTCGAGATGAAAAAATATATTTAGTGATGGATTCAAGAATGCCAGATAATCCTAAAAGTCAATGGCCTATTCCAGTAATATCTAAGTTAATTCAGCATAAGTTGGAAACATTAGAAATAGATACTCTTGTAACTTTTGACAGGGGAGGTGTATCATCTCATCCCAATCATTCTGCCATTTTTTATGCTGTTGCTTATATGTTTGTTGAAAAAATGTTACCTATAAGTAAGTACACAGATATAATATCACTATACATTTCGTCACATCAAATTGAGTATCAATTTAAAATATCAGAATAGAATTTCACAACATTGAAATGTTTAGTCAGAAGAATCACATTCAAATACAACAAAGTCAACTGTTACAATTTACTGTATTTTATAAAGTAACTAATGATATTATTTTTCTTTATTGCAGGGTGCACAGTCTATACCCTAGATTCTGTTAGTATATTAAGAAAGTATATTAGTTTCTTGGATATACCACTTAGCTTCCTATTGTCTTCCAAAAGGTAAGCCTATAAATATAAACAATATTTTTCTCAATAATTTACATCTTTCTTTCTAATTGCATGCATTCTGTACAAATACTGTTTGTGAGAAGTTAAGGAAAAATAATATTGTGTGCATGTGTATACATTATGCTCACCAAATTGGTTGGTGTAAGACCATTCATTCTTGGCATACTTTTGGTTTGTGGGACTGGCACATCTATCTATATATATAAAAAAAGGAGAAGTTCCCATCTATAGACGCATGCACAGCCGTAATCGCTAATGGTTCTAACATGAAATTTGGACAGTTGTTTTAATTCAAAATGTGGACGCACACTAAGAAGGGACTTTAAAAAATTTTAACCCTTTATAACCTTTTAGTTGTACTAGTTTTAGTTGTACTTAGTACTCAACTCTGATAGTTTTCCTTTAAACTTTGTTAATACTACTGTTGTAATTTTCACGTGTCCATGTATAACCGTTTAGCAGATAGATGGGGGGAACACTTATCTCTAACAAAAATTTGCACTTTAAAACCAAATATTTCAGAAACGCATCCCTAAATCGAAAAATGGTTTTCTGAACCTTAAATGATTTTTTGAAGACCTATTCAACAATACCCCACACGATAGGTTAGTTGAGAAAAAAAAATGAACTCCCACTTTACTTGTATGGGAGCTACCCTAAAAAAAATTTTTTCTATGTTTTTTTCCACCACTTTTTTGGCATGATTAATATACATACCCATACCAAATTACAGCTTTCTAGTACTAATAGTCTCTGAGTAAAACCGTGGACAGACAGACGTGTCGCGAGATTTACTTTTGTAGATAAACAAGTAAATTAAATAATTTACACATAAGTAAATCTCGCGACAATCTTTTATGTCATATAAATTGTGTTAAATGTGAAATAACGTTATAAGTAAAAGTTTTAGTGTAAAACTTTATTTTTTCTTTTTAGCGCATTTAAATAAAAGCTTGTTTTTAAAAAGGTTTTTTTACATTTAATTTCTTCCTACTAGGTACTCTCAATCAGAGTGCACATTTGATCAAGTGCATCCACGCCGCCTTTTGACTGATTATGATACATATAATAATTTCCGGTTTGTCAGTTAGTTTCATTGACAATGGCAAGTAAACCATTTTAGCAATTCATTGGCAAGTAAACCATTTTAACTGACTTTGACTTATAAGAGATAAGTGTGAGGGGTTGATCAAAGTAAATACGGTCATCATACCTTCATCTCCAATATTTCGACTGATCATTGTGATTTTCAGTCAGAATATCTACAAATATAACATTAATATCAAATACGATAACGTAATGGATATGAAATAAAAAAAACAACACGAATTTAATTTGGATAATAATCATGAAAGTCACGTAAAAGATAATCATGCGTCATATTGACCCACGGAGTCGTAATATTTCAAAATTGGTAATACTTACTGTAGCAACGAATTTGCCTCACGCAAGATCAGCACGATGAGTGAGATGAGATGTCCGAAATGCATAGCGGCGAATTCGCGCTATTTAAAGCGAAATTTTGGAATTGCATGCGTCAATTTTACGCAGACTGGGGTTCTTTCTAGGGTTAATATAGTGAGTATGGCATGTCGCATGTGTATGTTATTTGTATATATAACTTATAAGAGTGTGTATATTGTGTGCGTAGGTATATAAACAAGTATATCACATCACATACAAAAAATAAGTTTTGATCCGTTTTATTAGCTCAAATTGTTTACCGCTGGATAGTCATAACTGGTGAACAAAATGTATTTGTAAAAATAATTATTGTCTTAAATATTATGAGCTGTGTACTGTCCCTTCGAAATATATACATAACTAGCTGTGCCCGCGAACTACGTTTCGCCTTATTTATTTTTTCCCGACATCTTCAACAAATATCGCTAATGTACACAGAAATAAATACAAAAACTTAACAAATTATATACTAAAACCTTCCTCGAGAATCACGCTATCGAGTGGTGAAAACCGCTTAAAAATTGGTGCAGTAGTTTTTGAGTTTATCGCGAAAAGACAGACAGAAAGACGCGGCGGGGGACTTTGTTTTATAATATATAAGGACTAGCTGTGATCGCGACTTCGTTCGCATGGATGTCCGAAAATAACAATATCGTGATGTTATATAGCCTAAAGCCTTTCTCGATAAATGGACTATCCAACACAAAAGAATTTTTTAATTCGAACCAGTAGTTCCTGAGATTAGCGCGTTCAAACAAACAAACAAACTCTTCAGCTTTATAATATTAGTAAGTATAGATATAGATAGATATAATTATGTTCATAATAATAAATAAAAAAATATTCACCCCTATACCAACACCAATGCTTTCTGTATAATTAGATCCCACCAAAAACATTCTGTAAAAAACTAGCCAAGTCTCGATGGAGCTGCTTGTTTATCTCTAAAAAGTAATGAAATCTAGACAAAGTCGCGCCAAGTCTAAGGTTCCTTACTGAGATTTCTTTATTATTATAGTTAATGTTGTGTGACTTGGCCGTTGACACTAACGTATAAAGAATATTCAACAACCAAGTCACACAACATTAACTATAATAATAAAGAAATCGCAGTAAGGACCTTAGACTTGGCACGACTTTGTCTAGATTTCATTACTTTTTAGAGATAAACAAGCAGCTCCATCGAGACTTGGCTAGTTTTTTTACAGAATGTTTTTGGAGGGAAATATTTTTTGTAAAGGCGGTATTTCGATATCTCTAATAGTTTGGTTGGGCTCAATTGTGTTTTCTAATCAGGGTCACCAGGTACTCCAGATCTTCGATTATCCTAGTTTTTATAGTTTTCCCTTTATGTGGCCATTAAACCCTAACTTTGTACCAAATTTCAGCTCTCTGAGTTTATGGGAAGTACTAGTTCTATTTTGATGATCATGAGTGAGTGAGTGAGTGTCTGTCATAAATGCGAAACTTTGCTTTCGCTTAACTTCGGAACTAAATGACCTACAGACTTGAAATTTTGGATTTTAAGTATGTGATTATAGCTTACTGGATAATGAAAATTTTTGCGTTCTGGTCTTATCCAGAGGTTCTCAAATAGGGGCCTGAAAATGCGGCGAAATGGTTCCAGTAAAGGATGGTACGGCAGTGTTTGCTTCGCGCTCGACTTGGCGGGGGCACTGCCGTGCCCCCAGATTTTAGTCAATCTGTACGTCCATATCAATTACTATAGACAAAAGAAAACTCGAGACTAACAAGTGGAAGCGCGTGAATAGTACATTGACGTGTATAGGTATTCATTATCACAGCTCATATTTGTCCCCACTGAGGGGTTCGATCCAAACCCTTAGTTAGGGCATTTTAGGACTTAGATAACCAGTTAGCCCAATGCGGATTGGTTGACCTCACTCACATACACCATTGAATTGCAGATGTTTGCAACCTGCATACATCTGTAATGCTTTCCTTCATCATAGGAGCGTCGGACAAATGTACATATGAAATTCTAATCTATTGAATCGGTGCAGGAAAGATTTCTGAGAAGTTTGTCATATCGTAGAGGTCTCTCTCGTAAATTGAATTCCTATAGTAAGAGGCTGGATTATTTCGGGGTACAAACACTAAAAGCCAGACGAATACAGAGTGATATGATTTACCTCTTTAAAATTATTCACTCATACATACATTCTCCCACATTACTCTCACTCATCAACTTCAATACGTGTCACAGAACTCGAAAACCACAGTTGTTCTTTTTACAGGTGTTTCGTAACAATACGTCTTTTTTCAACCCTGTGGTTCGTATGTGTCGCTTATACAATGAAATTTCACAAAACAATGACATTTTGGATATTTTTACACAAAAACTCCTAGTATCATTTAAAAATAAAATTCGGTCACTCAGCAAAAAATAAAAAAAATAAAATACATATAAACATATCAAGTTAAAAATGTAAAATAATAAACGTAAAACTATGTTGTTCCTTGTGTTTGTTACTAATTGTGTTGTATTTGTATGATGCATGTTGTAGGTTATGGTCAGTCTTCCAGTGTATAAGATTTTATAAATGTTTCCTTATAACTGTAACCTGTTATGTATCTTGAATAAATAAATAAATTCGAAAAACGAAAAACATTGGTATATAGTGTGCGCGTCAACCTTCTAGTCGGCTCTGAAGTTGTCTCACGCCCTTTCTCACCCACATAAAATATACTAAGTTATTCTTATCGTGCTAAAACTTATTTAGTGATATGACATGCATCTTTCACTTATAACTTATGTAAACAGATAATATAATTTAATTTAGTTATATCTATATTAGAATAGTGCAATGCGAATCATGCTGCGTTCAGAACGGACTAGAAGCTTGACGCAATTTGTACATAGCAGAATCGAACCCCGGACATCCCGATTAGATAGCCAGTACCGAGTTCACCGCGCCACCGACGCTGGAACCTAGTATATAGGTATTGGAAGTTATGAAAAATACAATAAATACAAATACATAAATGTCCATACCCACTTATTATTCAATCGAGCAAAGGAGTAACGTCGTGTTAACAATAACCATTCGTATATTTTACTTTATTTATGTAAGTACTTTTTATTATTTTCCCATAATTTTGATTTATCTGTTGAATAGGTACTTACATCATATATTTGTTATTAATGTTATAAAATAAGCACATTATTATGACGTAACTCAAACCTTTATTGGTCGCGTAGGTAACGTGACCAGTTATTTCTTTTCTCATAGTGGGACGTGTTTTGTAAAATTATGTCACTATAATAGATGTAGTATGGGCGGTACATTGAAAAATGAAATAAGGATTATTTTTATTTTAGAATCTATTAATTTGACAGTTGGATTTACTTGCTAGTGGTGCTAAATTGTGGGCATAAAAAAGGTGGTCCTATTACGCCTAAATGCAGGTGGAGCGTATGTCTGTTTACCGGCCCTATGTGGTTTACTAAGTACCGTATTATCAAGTACTTGTATAAAAAAGTTTTTTTGGCAAACAAGCAAACTGCCAACCTGATGGTAAGTGGTAACAGTCACCTATAATACATGTGGCTCTTGTGAGATTTGCATAAAAACTGCAACCCCCACAAGAACCACAGTGGACGTTGCCAACTTGTGACATATGATGCAAAGTCACGGTACCTAGTTATTTCACTGTCATATCTTACCCTTCAAACCGAAATACAGAGTCGCGTTCAGAGCCTCTGGGTGTAGTTGTCCGGTTGTTTTTTAACTCGCTCAGAGGCGTGGAACGGATTGCAGTAACCAAATCTTTTATCTACCTCTTTCACATGATTTTTTATTTCTCTCTCTTTCTAGTAGATGGTTGTTCGGTTGTAACTCGCGAACCGAACAACCGTCGAATTTGATGGTTGTAAAACGCTCTGACGTTTATTACTGAAATACTCTTACGTGATTGCATGATATTGGGGGCCATAGTCTAAAATGTCATCTGATAGAAAGAGAGAGAAATATTTTTTTTGTAAGAGATAAAAGATTTGGTTGCTGCAATCCGTTCAACGCCTCTGGGCGAGTTAAAAAACAACCGGACAACTACACCCAGAGGCTCTGAACGCGCTCCTGAGGCTCGTTCAGAGCCTCTGGGTGTAGTTGTCCGATATCTCCCTCTTTCACATGATTTTTTATTTCTCTCTCTTTCTAGTAGATGACATTATAGAATATGGCCGCCAATAGTTGTTGTTCGGTTGTAACTCGCGCCGACACTCGAAGGTCTTGAACGGGCCGGTTGTTTCATCCGGTTGTCACGCTCGAAAGCATTGAACGGGTTTAGAGCGAAAAGTTGTACTTCGTGCGAAGGCTCTGAACGCGCCTCTGTGTTGCTTTGCGACAGTCACTTATTGTAGTTGTGATATTTTCAGATACTTCCTGCGCTGGACTGAAAGCAGACGCGTGGTGCGCGCTATGAAACGGCACAGATCTCAGATGGTGTGGTTCCGGTACCTTTACGTCGTGTTCTCTCGGTACATGGTCATAAACACATTAAGAAGGATCAGTCTTGCCGATATAGAACTCGAGTTGGAAGTGGACGATTGAATGAGATTTAGTGTTATGGGGTCAAACTGCGCACGTAAAGGGTACTTTGCCTCGACCACGGTAATGTGCCTCAACTAGATGCGGCAAACATTAAAGCGCCATGTGCTGGCTCGGCGCAGGTACCCTTCAATTTGTGGAAGTACTTAGCTGTAAATAATTGAAAGACACTATTTCATAATACCTCTTTAGTCAAAACTATTAATGCAGCGCACGCTGTGAAAGCTTAATACTTACTTCTAAAGACAGTGATGAGTATGTTTTGTAAATATTTTAAAAAACAATCTTGTTAAACTAACAGCCTTAAGACAAATTGTTGTTAAAGTTAGTCACGGCTTAAAATGTGGTTTAAACATTATGTTTCTGTCGAACTTGTTAAAAACTATGACGAACTATATTGTAGTAAAACTGTAAATATTTTTAAGTCAAGATGCTGTTCGAGCTATTTTAAAAAATTCCATTTTACTGTTCAGCTTTGAGTTGAAACTAATGTTCAAATGATAGCTATAATATATTGTAAGTGCAATATCAGAGAGGGGTATATACTCGTATATTATATGTCATATAATAGTCATGGATCGTGTTATCTAGATATAGTATATGTTCTGTATTTGTGTTGTTTCGGAATGCCGAAATCATATTGAAGGGGCAAATAGCATAGGGCATAAAGGGCATATAGCATAGGACAAACAAGATGGACCCTAGGTACCTGTCCAAGATCACCGGAGGGAGACTGTACCAGAGTCTGTTGCTTGGGTACCGTGTTGTGTTCCAACAGTTTAAAGTAAGATAGCCAGTTCCTCAGTTGTCAAGGAGTCCAGGTGAAGGATTGGTTTGTCTTATCATTTAGAACAAACTCGAGTCATTGCACTATTGGTTTCATTCACTTCACCAATATTTATTACTTGCTATGTTTTTACTCATGGAGATAAGTTAAAACAATAATAAAAACAATCAAATTTCGACGGTATAAGGAGCATTCTTTGAGTAGTGTAACATAAATTTCCCTACAGTACTACGTCTAGCAAACAAAATGGTGATTATTGAGATTTTAAGTATTATACATTGTATAGTTTATAGATATCTAATGTTCAAAAACGCAAATGTTATTGTTTTTTTTTCTTTAATATTAATTTTCATCAATTAGTTATATTTGAATTTAATAGCTGTGATAAAACCGTTTCTGTCCCATGTACCTTCCCAAGTAAATTCCGACGCCGGCACCGGGACGCCGATTCCAGTGACATTAGTTCCTATTTAGAAACCAAACCAAAAACGTATCTTTATCCAATGTTTTACCAAAAAGTATAAGTTTTGATAGTTTTTCGGCAAAATTTTTGCTAATTTTCGGCTATGTTCTTTTGGTGAAATAATATATCGTGATTCGTAGGTACCTACGTTTTTCCCGTTTCTTTGTATGATTTCGTTATAATTATGTATGTAACATTTCTTTTAAAAAAATGGTCAATTATACATTGCAATATACACAACATAATAATTGTACAAAATTGGCACAATTGGTTGTGCCGCCTGTTTCTAATATGTAATAAACAAATTCTCGGCGCTCGTTAAGATTTATTAAATATATGTATTATTATTTGAAAATGTTATAACTAGTCTGTATGTAAGTATATTATAATAATTGGTATAAGTATATGGGATTATTATCAAAAAAAGAGATCCTTTTTCTATTTTAATTGAGTATTCTATTTCATCCCGCTCCTCCACAAATCCTGTTTATCTGTAAGGCAAAAATTATACTACGTTCCGTTTTTTTGAGTCATTTGCAATGGCAAAAGCAAAATGGAGAGATTCAATCAGTGGCGTAACACCCCCCCCCCCCCCCCCCGGTCGAGTGCCGACTAAACGAAAAAAAAAAGTAAAACACTATGCATATGAATCCCCGGCTGGAGTTTGTCGCTGGCTGTTCCGATGGTGCCATACATATACATACAGAACATAACTTACTTATATTGTAGGGTAGATACTTTGATTATTTGTTAAATAATAAAAAGGAGAAAAGTTGTCAATCGAGCTGAGGGTAAAATTATGGTACGTTCGCGTAGTATCCTGGCATTACGATACTACATACTACACATCATGAAATAATGGTACAAATAGTATAATTATACTACGAAATCCAACCCTGTCTATACGTTTCAGAAAACGTTATAATTGTTTACTGCCACTAAGCTTTACAGAACAAAGTCGTCGTCGTAGTCTTTTTACATCTCTAGTAAGTGAGAGACAATGGTTACGTAGTAACTATTATCTAATCTGTGGTAATCGCGAGGGGGTGGCAGACGCGTTCTTATTCGTCTCGATCCCCCTTTCTCATCAACAGATATGCGCATTGTTTTACAGTATGAGAAACCTTAATTTCATGCAGTGAAATTTATTCTTCAAAGAATATGTCTATTATTATTATTAGTATAGCTTCATAGGTGAGATCTCAATTTAAATGGTCGAACTATAATTACTGTCATTGCCACCGAATCATCCTAATTTTTTGCAGTTTTATCTAGGTTCGGTCGGCTTCAGAAGTAAATGAACATTTTGGTACCATGTCACACCAACTATTCCTTTTATTTAGTATGGTTAATTCTTCAAAGAATATGTCTATTATTAGTATAGCCTCATAGGTGAGATCTCAATTTAAATGGTCGAACTATAATTACTGTCATTGTCACCGAATCATCCTAATCTTTTGCAGTTTTATCTAGGTTCGGTCGGCTTCAGAAGTAAATGAACATTTTGGTACCATGTCACACCAACTATTCCTTTTATTTAGTATGGTTACACACCTATATTGCATTGTAAATAGTTGGTGAGACATGGTAATCAAATGTTTATCTACTTTTGAGGCCGGCTGTAATAAATACTTGCGGTTTCATGTCAGTTATACCAGTTGTAAGTCGTCATCAAACTGCACTGACTACATCTGCGCCTCTCGCCAGTCATTATGGAAAATAGAACTGCGTAGCCCTCTTAGAGCATTTAGCCTAAGGAGATGGCAAAGCTAGGCGAACCCCTCTGCCAAAGTACGTTGACAATATGACGTTACACGTTATAATATAAAACTAGTTGACGCGCGCGCGGCCGCTGCCATTTTATGTCGTTTCATGACCAACTAGCATGCACAACTAGTTTTGTGCAGTTTCCTCTTGCAAAAAGCGATCCAGTAAGTCTAATCTTCGAGACCATGGCGTTTCCTATCACATGTAAGTATAAAATATATATTGTTTTATTTATCTAGAATTTTTATGCTGGTACGATGGAAAAATACAATGGTACGTTGGTAGCTCAAACACAGTACACGGGCATGATTTGCAGGCGATTTTAATTGTCGATGTGTGTGTCTTTCTCTATTGTGAGGTTATATTTTCATAGTGTGTGTATCTGTAATTGAATTCTAGATTTTCGTAGTGTGCCATGCGTTTTTACCTCGCCTCCCACAAAATGTGGCAGAAAAATGTATACTGCTATTTGTTGCGTACCATCTCCGTAGGCAAATTGCTCTAAGGTAGCCACACGACTCTTACGAGCATGGCTACGACGGCGGTGCCAACGTATATTTTGTGAAACTCGATTTCTTTTGTCAGATTTTGGTTTTTGCTATTTTGGTATGATCAGGAATACCTCACAATGATAACATGCTGCATTGTGTTCCAATCGTCACACAGAGATAAACCTATGATATTTTTGAAACTGTGTTACTTGGTGAATAAGCGTTTATTTATTATCTACGAAAATATCATAAATATCTGTACGCTTAAGTGTCTGTAGGCGCTGGTGCAATACAACTAACATCTACAATCGAAACAAAACATAACAGATTAAATTATTCTTTATTATTTGTTGGCCTCAAAATATTCATATTACATTTTACAACAAATGTTATTACAATATTACTATACTTACATTTAATTGCGGAAACTTTTGAAACTTTAAGTTAGCTAAACATTTTTAAAATTGACAATTGAACGCATAATTACCTATTTATTTATAGAATGTAAACTTCCCATACCACATAGTGCTACTGACACAAAAACTATGTACTAAACTCTGATAATTAGTATCCGTTTGTCATAGACGTTGTGAAGCGGCGAATAAAATTCACTTAAAACCACAGAACATTGTGGGTAGGTATATTGAAACAAAAATCTGTACTTACACTTATTTGGTAAATCCATAAATTAAATTCAACAATAACAACCTAAAATGTTCTAAAATCGATGCTTTTACTAATTGATTAACATTCAAATAAGGTCTAGCGAACGCTTGTCGCTGTTTATTGAAAAATTCATAAGTGACAATAATTAATGATGTTTGAGTCCAACACTAGGTAATTCTAGGAAGTATTGTCATAGGACCGGGGGATTATTACAATTAATATTACTTTAACACATCCAACTACTAAACCCCGTTTTAACTTGTGCCGTTCCTTACTCACTGAAGACTTAAGTACTCTCTCATGATCTACTTCATAGAAATTTATAAAAAAAAACAACATAAGCACTAGGCAACGCTAAAAGCGGGATAAAACAGTCCTATTATCTACTAATAAAAGACTATGCTCAATTATATATATCACGCTGTATTTGATGTAAAATTTATTACAACACAAGTAAAAAAAATCTTATAAACAAATAAGTGCATAAGTAAGCAAAAATAAAAAGTTGCTCAAAATCCCGACTGTCAGCGCAGTTCATAGATTCAATATTCAAGGCGTTCTTTGTCTTATACGTGTGTGCCTCCATCTAAATCCCGTATCACCATATACATTACTGAAGAAAAGGGATTACCGGTCGTGGCCAATTCACGGATCCAATGGTTATGAGTCATATAAAGTATATATATTATTAATTGTCAGATGTTGGCTCTAAGTTTGTCAATTGCGCTAAGGTATCCCTGAAATCTCTAGTATTACAATTAAAATTATCTTTGGACACTAACAAGGAAGGCCCATCGGGACCGCAGGTAAAAGGTGCGACCATCAGAATTCGAAGCTTTACTCTTATCTGAGAAAACAGAAAAGACACTCATATAAGACAGAGAACGCCCTATTCACGTTAAATATAATAATTTACATTACAGTATCTGCCAGTCAGGACTCAAGGCAGCGTCACGAAAGCTCTGCGATACACGGTCGAACTTTGTACAATGAATAAAAAAACAACACCCAACTTCATAGTTAATCGGCAATAGTCCACGTAATTCTAATTAATAACATACATTGTACTGATCACAATATGTAAAAAATATAATGATTGATTTCGTATGCTAGTGCATAACACAAGGGAACCACACAGAGAGCCATAATAAAATCAATATAATTAGATCGAGCAGCAAACGACACTGACGATTCTATCAGTGGCATAGAAACTGGAATGTCACACATATTAAAAATACTGATTTGTTAAACAACAAAACTTAAATATTAATTAAAAAAATATCCATGCAATGACTACGTGGGTGTTGCAAATTGAAAAAATACCCACCCGTTTAGGAATAAAAAAAATAGTACCCATAATATCCCAACTTACATCGACCGACAACCACAGTTAGTCACATTCACCTTGCAACACCCCGTTACAAATATAATGCACTATTATTTTCCATTTTTCGGGTTGCCATTGTTAAAATACATATTATATTTATTGCACCGTTAATTTAATATTTTGTAGTAACACCGTGCTGAGACTAACATACTATTGCGCAGAAATATCTTACAACAAATGTTTTTATTTATTAATTTTATATAAATACACAACAGCCAAAGGACCCTGCTCTATGCAGGGCATTTATCTAACAGAACATTTCTTACTGCCTCCAGCACATCGCCACCGCGGAACACGCTCAGTACGTGTTACAGTATCACCACGTTTATGAGTTACGCCGATGTATCTGCGCAGAAGTCTCATTTTCTGATTCTGAGCGAGATAGAATGAAATTCTGATTTTGGTGACTTGAAACCTTAACGTACACAATGTACACAATAGAGTATATTTTAACGGTGGCGGCACTCGGCTTTAGGTTGCTTTCCTTTGCGCAGCCGAATTTTGTCGATGCTACTTATAAAAGTGGTCGTACTGTACGTACCCGTACCCGTACTTTTTGACGTATATTGCTGCGTGCGTTTGCGTAGCACTATTGTAGTGTAGTGGTTTGTGAATAGTGTATGAAACAATTTAACATAAAATACTTGTTGTTATTCTACGAGCTCAACAGTAAGCTTACGAGTAAGAGCAATATATTTTTAATTAAACGAACTTCTGATTTTTTTAAATAAATTGCGGGTATTAGAAAAAAAAACAAAACTTTGCAGATACATATGTGCATATTAAAAACCCACATGGGTATAACATAATCCTCATTATCGGTATATAATTGTCAAGAACAAAAATGCTGTTGCGGTGTCGCGGTGTCGGTGTGCTAGAGGCGTGAACTGTGAAAGAGCAATCGAAAAGACACTTTCACAGACTCATTGACAAGAAGTTTGTCAAGTATTTAAACATCAACTGGTAACGATAACACTACCTGATAACCACTGACTACATCGACTTAAGTTATTTATTTTAAATAGAATCTAGGTACCACATCTCAATTATCTAACTTCCACGATGCCCTCGCCTCGTCGTTACTCGACCACGTGATCTATCGCCACAGTACTCGATAGTGAGTTCATATTCCGCCCCCCTACCATGACAGCTTAAAATCACACAGAGAGAGTGCAAAGGTGCTATACACTAATACCGTCTTTTGTTTCGATATTTTTTAGACTTTGCTCTAAGACAGTGGTTCTTAACCTTTTTAGTGACAAGGGACCATTTTTTAAAATATCCATCTAGCCAGGGACCACCAACTGTAGACCAATATAGAGCATATGAATAAAGGGTTGTTTGTTATATCTATAAATCAATCATGGTAAGGCCCTCGAATTTCACAAGTCGTTCCACTAGTACCCTCACTCTGTACCCTTAAGTAACTGGCATTACTAGATGTTACTATTTTGTATCGATAGTACCCTCATTGGTACAAGTGGTACTAAGTATCTAGTTCCAATCAAGATTCCTTTGTGAGGAAATATAATGTCCTCTTTATCGGTAACTCTGCGTCGCTAACATCAAACTATAAAATTCTCGTAAGCAAACCCGTCACAACTATAGTTAATATTTCAAAGTACTATTGACACAAAATAGTAACATCTAGTACCGTTAGTAACCTTAATGTAACAGAGTAAGGACACTAGAGAAACTACATACTAGAAATTTCACATTCGTTAGGGATATCACGCATTAGTTTTATGTATTAATTAATTACATACAAACAAGCATGAGCACAATGACTGCCAGCAGTCAGTCGCGATTATAAAGATAACAATTTAAAAAATTTCACTACTACATACGAATCGGTAAATTATTTTGGTGTTCCTAATAGGATTTATTGACTTTCCTACATCCCTCCAAGATGGCGGAGGCTCGGGCATTCTCTGAGCGCGAGAAACGATCGCACAGGGCGAGAACAACATATACATATTGCTTAATTAAGGTGTTACAACAATAAAATTCACGCAGCACATTGAATAAAAAATATTGTTAAGACCCCCCCATATACAAAAACAGTGTTTTTGTTTGGAAAATAGGGTTGTCAAAAATGAGCAAAACGCATTATTATATCTCAAAAATAAAAATCTAGTCACAATCGTTTCAAATTCATACACGCTACACGCGATTCAGCAAATATATGTATACATGTTGTCACGCCCGTAGCCGCTCATTGGCGACTATTTATATATACAAAAGGGTCGTTATGTCGTGTATTACACAATTTTTACTTGAATAATTTAAATACATAATACTTACATCGATCAAAAGAGGAAATCTGCATTACAATTTTAATCTATTATTTTCATATATGAAACAACAAATTAAGGCATTCACTGGTATTAATGTAAAAACACGCTTATCTAAATACGAGAACAAACATTTTAAATGCAATCAAAGAAAAAGTCTAGCGTACAGTATTTTTTTTACGTCGTCTACTACTAGTGTATTGGCATTTTGTCTAATCAATTCTCAACCATAGCACTATTAACTTAAAGTTTAAAATGAAATAAAGTTGATTTTATCTCCATGAGTCTGTCTCAATACAATCATCCGTGGAAGTAAACATACCTCGAGTCGCACACAACAATTAAATTCTATTCTAAAACCTATTCCATGATTTGCCATACTTCTTAGTTTCTCTGACAAAAATATTACATACCCCTCAACCCGCAACGCGAGCCAACAATATTTATTCAAGCTCCGTTCCGAAACCTCTTCCACGCACTGATTTCATGATAAAATTATAATCGCTCAAATTTGTCGTATTGGTTTATCTCTACGACACATTGTACTGATTGATATAGACGACTTCACTATTCACTTGTCCTACACTCCATTCGCTGTAATATTCGCTGTTATCATATTTCCATGTTCTTAAAAATCCTTATAGTGCATCCCACAATATTTTTTACTATCATACACCAACAGTTACACGTTGCTATTATGCTACAACTTTTTGACTATTTCGTTACAACTGCTATAATGTTACAGCTGCAATAAGGTTATAATAACAACTAAACGTAACACGCTACAATATCTTTTGCAGTGAGTACCACAGTGAACAGAGTGCAGTCGACAGACACATCGCGGGGGTAACACACGGCAAAACGACGACCTTGTGCAGAGCAGTTTTAGAGTATACACGGCAAAACGACCTTTGCGCAGAGCAGTTTTGGAGTATACACTGCAAAACGACCCTTGTGCAGAGCAGTTTTAGAGTATACACGGCAAAACGACCCTTGCGCAGAGCAATTTTAGAGTATACACGGCAAAACGACCCTTGGGCAGAGCAGTTTTAGAGTATACACGGCAAAACGACCCTTGCGCAGAGCAGTTTTAGAGTATACACGGCAAAACGACACTTGCGCAGAGCAGTTTTAGAGTATACACGGCAAAACGACCCTTGCGCAGAGCAGTTTTAGAGTATACACGGCAAAACTACCCTTGTGCAGAGCAGTTTTAGAGTATACACTGGGCGTGCTTACTCGTTGTCCGCTCTCATGCCGCGCACCTCGCCCTCGCGTCGCAGCTTCTCTAGCTCCTCCTTAGTGCGGTCCTCGATCGCGCGGATGTCGGCCATAGTCATGCCGAACCAGTCGTCCATAGAGCAGAACACTTGTCTGCAACAATACGACTCAGTTTCAGCCCTCTATCACAGAATAAATAATAGTACTAAAGTACAGAAGGGTCACTCTCGAAGAAAAGCCAAGTTTAGGTATGAAAATTTTCCTACTCTTACGAGCTTCATCTGACTGCACGCACGGGAAATTGAAATTTATTGCATGACACGAGTGTTCCTATTCCGTTACGCGTCGCTGACCCGATGCCGATTTGGCGATAAGAGCGCAGGGTTCCCACTCACCGATATACAAGTATCGTTACAAAAATGACCTCAATTATTACGTGCGACGCGGCCAGCGTGCGAGCCGAGTGGCAAGCTTTTGCCACATACCATATCGCCCGGTCGGTCCGCCGGCCAAATGTACTTAAACGGCGGAGTGAAACCCCCCTGCCTCTATTAGATTGCACGAAAAACTTTTTTTTTTATAGAAGGCCAAGCAAACGACCCCATTCCACCTGGTGGGTGGTAAGTGGAAGTAGAGTCCAAATGCAAAGATAGCGCTAGTGCGGGAGAGAGGTTAAACCACCGCCGCAATAGCTACCCTCACCTTGCCGACCTGCAAGGTGCTTCTTCACGCCTCTTTTTCAAAGGACCAGGGATTATTGGAAGGAGGAAACACATGCGCCGACAGAGTTCCATTTCTTAATCGTGCGACATAGAAATGAGTTACCGAATTTCTTAATACGCGTTTGAATGACGATGAACTTCCAGATGTTTCCCTTAAAGCGCAAGGAGCAAAGGGCATAACGTGGACGCCCTTCGGTCCTGTGCTTTAAGGGAATTCTCGTAAAATTGAGGAGACAGGTGCCAAATAGCTCATTTTTTTGTCGTCGCGAAAATGCCTAATGCACTATCCAGCATGTCGGGGGATCGACAGAGGGGGTGTGTAGGACTTGCACCCACAAAAAACCCTCGGTGGGTTTGTCTTATCTGACCACTTAACGCGCTGTTGCAAAATGTGTAAGTATTCAAGGTGCCAGCGGCGCCAGAAGCTCTGGGTAAGCTGCTAAAGCAACTCAAACAGCGAAAGGCGTCCTGGATTGATATCTCTATAAGGATACTCGGGCAGGGCGTTAAGTGGTCTGCCTATCAAGAAATGGCCCGGCGTGAGGGCCTGCAAATCGTTCGCGTCGGTAGACAACGGACATAACGGACGCGAGTTGAGAACCGCCTCAATCTTATGAAACACCGTCGCGAGTTCCTCAAACGTGAGAATAGTCTCCCCAATAACGCGGCGAAGGTGAGTCTTGGCGGCCTTTACAACAGATTCAAAAATCCCTCCCCAGTGAGGGCAAGACGGCGGGGAGTATCGCCATGTTACCCCCCTACGGGAGAGTGTGGATCCGATCTCAATATTATTTTTATCTAAAAATTCACAAACTTCTCTTATATGTCTATCAGTGCCCTTGAAGTTCGTCCCACAATCGGACCGAATTAGAGAAGGCAGTCCCCGGCGGGAGACAAATCTGCCTAACGCTGCTAAGAAAGCGTCCATGGTGAGCGCACTCACCACCTCCAAATGAACGGCTTTAGTGGCCAAACAAACAAACACACACAAGTAAGCCTTTTCAGTCTTAGCATTACGGAGTCGCGACGTTTTTATAGTGAATGGTCCCGCGAAATCAGTTCCAACTCCTAAGAAGGTCATCGATTCATTCACACGATCAGCAGGCAAATCACCCATTTGGGGCTGCATCGTCGCGGGGCGTAAACGATAGCAGGGCAGACAACGAAAGATAACAGATCGGATTATTCTTCGCGCTGACAAAATCCAAAACTCCCGTTGGAGGAGCGCGGTCAATGCATTACATCCGGCATGAGCATTCTTCACATGGCGATCAATGATCAACAATCGCACCAAGGACGGACTCCTTGGGGAGCAACAGGGGATGACGAGATCTATAAGGCAAGTTAGCGTGCCTCAATCGGCCTCCTACACGCAACAATCCCTTATCATCCAGAAAGGGAGTCAAACGCACCAAGGGTCCCTTCAATTTTGACGTCCCGGTACGGAAAATCCTTAGTTCCGGTTTAAACGCTCTTGACTGGGTCATACGCACCCAATGCAAAAGAGCATCTTGGCGCTCCTGCGGTGAGAGGACCGGACACAAATCTTTGTCCTGAGGCCGGCGACAATTTCGAATAAATCTTCTTATCCAAGCGGTCACGCCGAGCAACTTGTCCAGAGAACTGTAGCGGTCTAATAAAAATTCCCGCTCTGGAGCCGCCATAGTCTCGACAGCGTGAACACGCAAGCCCGGATTTGGTACCTTCACCACAGCTGGTGTGGAAGGCCAAGACGGCTGTAACAACCATTCGGGACCCCATCACAGAGTGTGGTCAATAAGCTGAGGGGCTTCGCTGCCACGTGATGCACAGTCAGCAGGGTTTATTTCACCTGGCACGTGGCGCCAAATCAACGTGGCCTTCGAGGCCTGTATTTGGGATACCCGATTGGCCACAAATACTTCCAGGGAGTGGACGGAGTTCTTAATCCAACACAGGACAACCTGACTGTCGGACCAAGCAAAGAGCGACTCAAAGTCCACACTACGTCCCAGGGTGTCAACAACGTGGTTCATCAAACGAACCAGAAGAGTAGCTCCAGACAATTCTAATTTCGGAATCGTTAATCGAGTCCGAAGTGGAGTAACCTTACTCTTAGCAATTAGCAAGTGGAGTTTAACAGCTCCTCTATCATCGACCGTCCGGATATATACGACGGCTGCGTATCCACTCTCAGACGCGTCACAAAAGCCATGAAGGCTGGCCGTAAACCGTCCCTTAGGCAGTATATGTCTAGGGATACTAACACGGTTAATGTCGGGGAGAGACGACATGAAGGACTCCCAATCTCGCAGCAAACGGCCCGAGAGGGGCTCATCCCACGACACTTCGGCTGACCAAAGTTCCTGTAGGAAGCACTTCATCCAAAACACTACGGGACTAATCCAGCCATTTGGGTCAAAGGTACGAGCTACTGTAGACAAAACCAACCGTTTCGTCCAGACCTTGGGGCTTGGCAGCTCCAATCGATAGGTGAACGTGTCCTGGACAGGTCTGTATTGCACTCCCAAAACAGACAGTAAATCTGGAGTGTTGGCATTCTCAAAAATATGAGGCTCCTGCTGGTGGTCGTCTGGCAAGTCACACAAAAGCTGAGGTGAGTTGGACATCCACTTCCTCAGTTCATAACCACCAGCCCCGAGAAGAGCAATTAGTTCATCTCGCAAAATCAAGGCTTCCTCGACACTAGAGGAGCCCGTACAAATATCATCAACAAATGCATCCTCCTTGAGAACCAAGGATGCGCGAGGGTATCGTAACCGCTCACGTTCAGCGAGTTCCACAAGTGAGCGAATTGCCACAAAGGGGCTCGAACGCAAACCGTATGTATTGGTGTTCAGCTCGTAGACCAGCATGGGATCTCTGGGATCCTCCCTCCATAATATGAGCTGATATCGTCTATCGTCCGGGTGAATCACAGTCTGCCGAAACATCATCCGGATATCGGTCACAAAGACGACGGCATGGCGACAGATGTTGGTCAATACATCGCCCACCTCGTGGTGCAACTTCGGTCCAGCATGCAGACATTGATTCAGCGAAACTCCGGTAGACGTGGGAGCTGACCCATCAAAAACAACGCGTATCTTCCCGGTGGAAGGTTTCAAAACCGCGTGGTGAGGAAGAAAATTATGTTCCTCGTTTCGCCAGTCCAGTCGCGAGACCGACATGTGCCCCAGTTGCTCATATTCTCGCATGAAGTCGACATACTTCTGTTTGAGGTCGGAGTTCCTACTCATACGACGCTCCATGGACAGCAGCCGCTTCTCGGCCAACGGCCGGGAGCTGCCAAGTGAGGGGCGAACTGACAAAAAGGGCAAACGAGTGATCAGCCGTCCCGAGTGAAGGCGACCTGTATTGTTCTGGTAGAACAACTCACACTCCTCGTCTAAGGGGTTCACTCGCTTCACGGTAGGTGGCTCTTCCACCTCCCAAAACCGTTGAAGGACATCCGATAAGGTGGAGCTAACAGTTATGTAACTGTCCACCGATGGAGATGGTGGGTTATGCCTAACTGGTCCCATCACTACAAACCCAAGCGATGTAGATAAGGCTACCAGCCCACCCTTCTGTAACTCTCTCCTCTTCCCACAATACACGCGGCCTAGAACATCGGCACCGAGCAATAAGTGAATCGGACCGGTTCGGTGGAAGGAAGGGTCAGCCAAGGTCAATCCTGATGTCGCATCAACGACAGCGCGCGAAACGTGCTGTTGCGGAAGCTGACCAACAACCTTCTCATAAACAATCGCGGTAGCGCCAATTTTGGGCGCTGAAGAGAAGTGGGGGGAGAAGGAGAACAAAACCTGACCGATCGGATCCGGGATCCGCAGGTCTCCGATTCCTCGTACCGATTCAAGGTATGGAGATGTGTTCAAACTCAACTGCCGGACCAGCCAGCTGGAGGCAATGCAACCCTGAGCTCCCGTATCCAAAAGGGCGCGAACTAAAACAAAGGTGCCCCTCGGGCCCCACACCTGTACGGAGGCTGTTGGTAACAGCACCTGCTCCTGTGAGGGGGTTGCAGCCGACAGTTGGTTTAATGAAAATCCTCCCGCATTCCCCGCAACGGGGGGAAGGGGGGTTCAAGGAAAAATGCGTGCGCGGCGGAGGAATAGGGCGCTCAAGGCGCTCGAGCGGGTCCCAATCCGGCACGTACACACCCCGAACAAAGCTGCATCGGGGGGCCGGGCGGTGCCCATGATGGGCGAAAGTTGGGGGAGCCCGTGACAACCGGGGTCTCTCCATCAGAGGGGGAGAGAAGCGTATCGGTTCCCGACGTGGCTCCCTAATAACCGCGGCCCAATCCCGGGGTGGCGCCTCATAAGCGGCGCGTCGCTCCCCCCCGCCCGTAGGGGGGGTGGGGCGCCCAATCCTCTCACTGGAGGGGGGGCGCCTGTCCAATCTCCGCGGAGGGGTGGCACGCCCCTCCGATCTCCTCGGAGATGTGGGTGACCTACGAGGGCCCCCGCCCGTGTGCGAGTCCCTCTCTCTCACCACCTCACGAGTGTCTCTATTATTAAAGCACAAGAGGGGGTGATGGGCCCCTCCACAACAGTGGCAATCTCGTGGGTGGGGGCAAGCCGATGCCATATGAGCCCCCAGACAGCGGTAGCACCAATTCCGCTGCTTGGCCATATTCCTACGCCCCTCGGTGCGTAGGCCAACAAATTTGGGACAGGCCGGCAAACGATGGGCATCCCGCTTGCAACACTTGCAAGGCATCGGCCTCTCCCCGTGTGGAGAGTTCTGCCGCACTGCAGTATACTGCTTGTACGGGCGGCGCTCTCTCCGTGGCGCTGCCCAGATCGCCTCATAGCGGCCTGTACTCGGTCCCGGTGTAGGAGCCAGATCCAAGTGGTCGGTCATCCGACACTCATCCTCCAAAAATCCGAGGAGATCCGAGAAGGGGGGGAGGTACGAGGCACTATTGCCCCCATACCTTTGTTCAAAACGCCCCTTCATCTCCATGGGAAGCTTATTGAGGATGAGGTGGAGCAATATGAAGGACCACTGGTCCACCGGTAGGTCAAGTCGTTTGAGCGCATTAATAGTGCTTAGCAGCGGGTTCAAAATCTCCTTCCACAATGAGGAGACCCGCGATACTCGTGGCAGCCCTAAAATGGCAGCCACATGTGTGTCCGCTAGCAAGCGAACATTCTGATACCGGGCGGTCAACAACGCCCTTGCAATCTCATAACTGTCATCGTTGACAGGTAGATGCTGGACAACCACTGCGCCGCGGCACAGGACCTCCTGTGTCAGACCGCGGCGGAGTGGGGTGTAGATTTGGCGACTGTGGCGGAGCCGTATTACGTTCCGCCGCAGTCGCCCAATTGGTTGGTGGCGGCGGATGGTTCCGCCGCTATAATGCGGGCGGCGCGTGGTACAGCCCCCTCTCTCATTTTAAGAGAAAGGGGTACTGGCTACGTAGCCGCCATGTGGGGGAGAATGTTGGTCGTGTCGACCTACTTCTCCCCCAATCGCAGCCGGGCGGACTTCGCGGTCTACCTGGCTGCGTTAGAAGGGGTCGTCCGGAGGACGGCCCCGGTACCGGTGCTGATCGCGGGGGACCTCAACGCGTGGTCTACTGCGTGGGGGTCCTCCAGAACCAGTCCGAGGGGTGGAGATTTGGAGTCCTGGGTTCTATCCCTGGGGCTCCAGATCTTGAATAGGGGCACCACCCCTACCTGCGTCCGGGTGCTAGGCACGTCCATTGTGGACGTGTCCTTTGCCACCCCCTCACTCGCCCGTCGAATCAACGACTGGCGAGTCGAGGAAGATGTGGAGACCCTGTCAGATCATTTATATGTCCGATATGAGGTCTCCACGGCATCCCATGGGGTCCCGAACCGCAGGGGCTCGGCGGTGAGCGCCTTTCCAAAATGGGCGCTCACCAAGCTCCGCCCGGATGTGGCGGAGGAGGCGGCGATGGTGCGGGCGTGGGCGGAAGTGCCGCCCCACCTCACCAGGGATGTCGACGGCATGGCGGATCTCTTCGCGGACGATATGAAAGTCGTCTGCCAAGCTGCCATGCCGAGGGCGCAGGCTTGCCCCGAAAGGGGACAGGTGTACTGGTGGACGCAGGAGATTGCGGGCCTGCGTACCACCAGCATGAGGGCTCGGCGCGCTTACGTGCGATGTCGTAGGCGCAACAGAACTACACCCGACGAGGAAGCTGAGCTCCGTCGGGTGTATGCGGCAGCCAAGAAGGCCCTGCGTAACGAAATCTGCAGGGCCAAGGAGGAGTCCAGGGAGCAGTTTTTGCGGCTCCTGGACGATGATCCGTGGGGGCGTCCGTATCGGATGGTGAGGGGCAAGTTCAAAGCTTGTGCTCCACCCACCTCCGCTATGGACAGGGGGCTGTTGGACCGGGTGCTGAATACTCTGTTCCCTAATCCTGGTCCGTTTCAGCCCCCCAGAATGGACCCCCCGGACACTCCTCCGGAGGAAGTGGCTGTCGTAATCCCTCCCGTGTCGAACGTGGAATTCGACACGGTGAGGGAACGGTTCCGGCGAAAGAAGAAGGCGCCGGGACCGGACGGTGTCCCATCCAGGGTTCTGGTCCTCGCCCTGAGACACCTCGAGGAACGGTTCCGGGCGGTGCTGGACCTGAGTATCGCCTCGGGCCGCTTCCCCAGTCGGTGGAAAGTGGGCAAGCTCTGCCTGTTAAGGAAAGAGAGCCGCCCCGCCGATTCCCCGACTGGGTATCGGCCGGTGGTGCTGCTCGATGAGGCTGGGAAGTTCCTGGAGAAAATTCTGGCTTCCCGAATCATCGAGCATCTGGAGGACCGGGGGCCGGACTTGGCTGCCAACCAGTTCGGCTTCCGCACCGGCCGGTCCACGGTGGACGCGGTGGCCCTCCTTAAGAGGTGGACTGAGGAGGCCACGGCTCGTGGGGAGGCTGTAGTTGCGGTGTCGCTGGACATCCGCAACGCCTTTAACAGCCTGCCTCATGAGTGCATAAAGGAGGCACTCCGCTTCCACCGGGTGCCTCCGTACCTCCGCACCCTTGTGGAGGACTACCTGGATGATAGGACAATCCTCTAAGAGGGTCCGGATGGTCGCGTCCATTCGTGGGCAATGGCGGCGGGCGTGCCCCAGGGTTCCGTACTAGGTCCGCTATTATGGAACCTGGGGTACAACTGGGTCCTGCGAGGCAACCTCCTTCCACGAATGGAGGTCGTCTACTTCGCCGACGACACACTTGTTGCGGCGAAAGCAAATACGGGGGAGGAGGCGGCCCACCTTGCGTCGGTCGGCGCTTCACTCGTCGTCCGACGCATCCGCCTCCTAGGCCTGGACGTGGCCCTCGACAAAACGAGGGCCATGATGTTCCACGCCTCCCGTCGCAGGATCCCACCGGGGCTGCGTGTCCGAGTGGAGGGGGTCCGCATACCGGTCGAGGCACACTTCAAGTACCTCGGCCTGGTTTTGGATCCCCGATGGAACTTCGAGGAGCATTTTAAGCTCCTCATTCCACGGCTGTGTGCCGCCGCAGCCGCACTCGGACGGGTCCTTCCTAACGTGGGAGGGCCAGGATCGGCGTGCCGGCGACTGTATCATGGGGTAATACGGTCAATGGCACTCTACGGAGCCCCGGTATGGGCAGAGTGCCTCTCCCCCGGACGGTGGCCCTCTTGCGACGTCCGCAGAGGGTCATAGCAACCCGGGCCGTGCGAGCTTATCGCACGGTCAGCCACGGCGCGGCCTGCGTACTTGCGGGCCAAACGCCGTGGGATGTCGATGCACGCGTCCAGTCGGAGGTGTATCGGCATCGGGTTGCCGTCCGAGAACGGGGGGGACGATCTGCCCAACAGGAGGTGGAGGTGGTTCGTACCCAGGCGCAGAGGGAGGCTCTGCGCCGGTGGGGTGAGGCACTCGTCTTCCCAGCTGCCGGCCACCGGACGATCGAAGCGATCCGTCCGGTGTTGGAAGAGTGGGTTGGGCGCCGGCAAGGCAGCCTCTCATTCCGCATGGTGCAGGTACTGACCGGACATGGTTGTTTCGGTCACTACCTGCACCGAGTTGCACGTCGGGAGGAAACGCCGCAGTGTCATCACTGCGACGCTCCCGACAACACGGCCGAGCACACCCTGTTGGTGTGCCCGGCCTGGCGACGCCAGCGCAGCGAATTAAACGTTGCGCTGGGAGGCGGCGACCTTTCGCTGCCGAGCATGGTCGTGGCCATGCTCCGCGGCGAAGCGGAATGGGGGGCTGTCGCCTCCTTCTGCGAAAATGTCATCTCGCAGAAGGAGGCTGCGGAGAGGGAGCGGGAGGTAGATCCTCAGGCCGCTCCCATCCGCCGCAGACGGATAGGCAGGAGAAGGCGGGCATTCGCTCAAGCAATGCCTGTCCGATGACCCTGCCGTGTGGCCTGCGTGCACGGTTGGCCCCGTGCACGCCGCCGTAAGGCCCTCCGTCTGGGGATTGCCCTGGTGTTCTCGGGCAATCCCCCCTTGGCGAGAGCTCGACCGGGTGGTCGGGCTTGCCCGGGCGCGTAGGTAGTGGAGTCGCAGTGTGGACCTTACCTAGCGCGCCCATAAGGGCAGGAAGAACACCGAGGGGTTTTAGTGGGTAGGCCTGGCACTCTGCCAGGTGAGCCCCACACACGCTCACCGTTTAGCCAACGGTGGGTACGGTGCGGTTGCGCATTTCCCCGCGATAAAAAAAAAGGTAGATGCTGGACAAGCACACCAGCCTCTCCACGTAAGGCAGAGAGCAAATAGGCCAATTTCTGGCTAGGGAACAGGTCGTCCCTCGAGTGAACCAGGCTATCAAAGAGGTTAATGAACCCCATCCAAGAAGCCAGGTTCCCATCAAAGGTTGGGATGTCTAAAGTGGGCAGTCTGCCCAGCAAGCCGGCCGGGGTAGGCTTGACCTCCCCGGGCGTGCACGACTCACCCCTCCGGGCGAATAGGATAGCCTGAGCCTTGTTTATGATCACATCCGCCTGTTCAAAACATTGATCATAATCGGCATTAAATTGCTCGACTGCTCGCAACTCAGCGGCACCCTCGGCTGGGTGGTCGAGCAAATATTGTTGATGAACAACAAAAAGCTGCTCCAATTCCTTCAAGCGAGCAGGTACTCCCTCATGCCGAATTAACAAGGCCTGTTCTCGGTCTGGTCGGTCTACCAAGGCGACGGCACTAGCAAACCATCTCAAGATCTTTTGTGCACCCGCGCGGGCACCACTAAGCGGACTGACTGGCGGGACCATTTTGCACCAAAATTAATATACACTATAATAATACACGGACAAACAGACCGACAACCGCAGACAATAAAACAGATCGGGAGGAACTTCAAAGGCAGAACAAAATATATAAACAAACCAAAATCAAGTGTAAATGCTAGAACTTAACTAGAACAACAAAGGCATTTAACAATAGAATTTTTCAAACAAATTAAATTCAACTATTAAGTCAATAACTTAACAAACATAATATTCAAAGGCAAACAAAACAAAATCAAATGTAAATGCTAAAACTTAACACAGCAAAATAGTGTATTACAAGTTTACAACAACAGCAAAGTCATTTAGCAGCAAAATTTTTTCAACAAATTAAATTCAAGTATAAGTTTACAACTTAACAAACAAAATATTCAAGGGCAAAACAAAGATATGAAAAAACAAACCAAAATCAAATATAGGTAAATGCTAGAACTTAACTAGAACAACAAAGGCATTTAACCACAATTTTTCATATACAATGACAACTAGTTAGGGAGATCGGTCCACAAATGAGATGGTAGTCGGTTTAAAATCAGCAATCAAAAAACAATTAATATGTATTGCCCGTTTGGACAACCAACAAGATTACAATATTAATTGTACAATACTAATCAACCACTCAAATCTAAAAACCACGCTCTGCTACCAAAAGATGGTGGTGCCCGGAGTAGACACCACCACGTCGGCGTTTCGCCGAATGATGCTTTGATTGCTGAATCCAAAAACCGATACAGATAATGTTTACCTTGTCTCCGTTCAGTCTGCGTATGTAGCCGGTGGACTTCCTGAGCTAGCTCGAAGGAAGTCGCGGCTCCTGAAGTTCTGCGGTGGATCCACCGGTGGAGACCGGAGCACTACAAATGCCTATTAGGCCACCACGGCTCACACACGCGACGATAATACTTTTGCACAACACCAAGCGGGCTTTCGCACCCCGATATTAGGTGCGCCGCGCAAAACACAATTTGTTAGTTATATTACATTTTATTCCGGCCCGGACATAACCTCTAACAATGTCATGACATTTCGACCCGACTCGACTGACATGTTACATGCGGCCGGCCGCCAAAAAGGCTCTCACTGCACAGACTATAATGCAGTGTTGCCACTCGCTCTTCCTCGAGCGTAAACACGGAAGCTAAAATATTATTTTACGTCCAAAGAATTTACTGCGAAATAATAACTTTATTTCTATAATGCTTTTTGTGTTCACTTGTACCCGAGCACGAGCGATGCGCATGCACTCAATCAGCTTATGCGCGCGCAGCGTACGTGTGCAGTTTATATTCTAGTTTGTGTAGCTATGTTTTTCGGCTTTGGCCGCTTATTTGTGTTCGTTTGCTGGTTTTTTTTGTAATTAAGACGAATGAATGGTGACTAGACAAACCTGATCAGGTTTTAGTCACTTTAAAACGATGCTTATATCTGATTTTTATGTCGAAATAAATTAAAAAAAAAAAAGTACAGAATTGTTTCTTTTAAAATTAAATTACGTCGAAACCTTAAGATTTAATGCACACACACACGCAAACACACAACCACACACACATCTACACATACATATACACGCACGCACCACCCAGCTATACTCTATTTAAGAAACTGTAAATGAATTGTATAGTATTTGTCTTTTTTACTTGTTGTGTACGTCTTTCGTTTGTAGTTTTTTACTTTTATTTTTTATTTTTCCCTTTCTTAATGTACGTACCTGTTGGTGGTGCCCAAGGTAGACACCACCACGTCGGCGATTCACCGACTTCGGGGTTGCTGATTTTTGTACCCTACTATCAGCTCATAGAAAGCATTGTGGCTTACCCCGATTCCAATTGTCTCCGTATGTAGCCGGTGGACTTCCTGAGCTAGCTCGAAGGAAGTCGCGGCTCCTGAAGTTCTGCAGTGGATCCACCGGTGGAGACCGGAGCACTACAAATGCCTATTAGGCCACCACGGCTCACACACGCGATTTTGACACCTTTGCACAACACAAAGCGGGCTTTCGCACCCCGATATTAGGTGCGCCGCGCAAAATACAATTTGTTAGTTATATATTCCGGCCCGCATATAACCTCTAACAATGTCATGACATTTCGACTCAACTGACATGTCACATGCGGCCGGCCGCCAAAAAGGCTCTCACTGCACAGACTAGAATGCAATGTTGCCACTCGCTCTTCCTCGAGCGTGAACACCTGTATTTATCAGACACCGAACGTAAGTAATCGAATGGCAATAGCAACAGTTAATGGTCGCTGCGTTACAAGCCATGCTTATGCAGCAACCGATATTAACACAAAATGTAAAAATGTAAAGGAAATTATTATTATGTTGGGGTGATTAGGCCTTAGACAACCACGCTGGCCCAGTGCGGATTGGTCAACTTCACATACACCATTGAATTTCTTCGCAGTTGTATGCAGGTTGCCTCACGATGTTTTCCTTCGCCGTAGGAGCGTCAGACAAATGTACAGTAAGCTCCCGTTCAAGCTATACATATGCACTACGAAAACCGCCACTATTACGAGCGACACAAGAACGGCCCAAAGGTCAAACAGTATAGCTTGATTAGGAGCTTACTGTACATATGAAATTCGAAAAACGTAAAACATTGGTACAGTAAGCTCCTTGTCAAGCTATACCGTTTGACCTTTGGACCGTTCTTATGCCTCTCATAATAGTGGTGGTTTTCGTAGTGTACATGTAAAACTTGAATGGGGCCTTACTGTACATGGCGGTCTCGAGCGCCGGATCTCCCGCTTGGAAGGCAAGTGCCGTCAATAGATAAATGAAGTGATTGCTTTACGTTCAGCGTAAGTAATATAGAAAAAAAAAAAACATTTAACATTGAGTATAAAAAATTACACACCTGTGAAATATGGTGAACAACCGCCGTTCTGATTTCTGAATGACATTTTCTACTTTGCTCTGAAAAAAGAAAGTGAACAATATTAAAAATGTTACAAAGTTTGTAGAGTTGCTAAATTATTGCAATTTCAAAGCGAAATTTGACGCGCAGTGCCGACATTGTCCTTGTTAATAGTCATATAATTATATCGATCGCAAAATAATTGTTCACTATTAGGCTGGTAGGTAGTTCAGGTATCAAGGTTAATTTATTCAAAGTGACGATGACATTGATTGGGACGAAGGACTCGGATAAGTCGCATACTAGATGAGATGGCGACAGACTCGAACAGGTTAGCGTGGTATGGCCATGTGATGAGGAGGAATAAGAATCATATTTGCTGAGATGACGTATAATTGGGATGATGACTGAATTCTAATTTTCACGTTTCGTCATTAAATATTAAAATAGCGCGGAAAATGATGAAGTCCTGTGAAATTAGAATTAAAATCGGCTTAGAAATACATTAGATACAAGCATTTTAAGTTGTTAATTTGAAGGCGATTAGACAGAGAGATCCGACATCAACCGTGACGTCATCGTTGAGTACGGCCATATAAACTCCTTGTAAATTGCCGTTTTGCTAGAAAGAGATGGAGAAAAATCTTTAATACCTTATATCTTGGTTGTTTTTATAGTTATTCGAAAACCGACTTTTTCTTTCTGTTTATTATATGAATGAGCTTCTATTAAAGCAAAAAATTTTTTTTTTGTCATCTAGCCTATTGAAATGAATGGAAGAAGAAAGTTTTGCGCCACAAAAGAGTGGGATGAGGTTGGGGTAATGATGATAAGCCTGCAAACTGGACGTCGGCGACTGGCGCGGTAGTGTGGTGGCTAAGAGGAAATCACACAGGCTGTATTAGCATACAAACGTAGTCCCCTGTTTCCTTGCTGGATAGTGGCAATAGTTGTTCTAGTTTCAAATAAAACTACACTTTTCGGATTTACTCGCGTATATCGAGCTTAACATTTTTTTATTCTTCAGCCCAACGAGCGACGTTTCGAACGCTTTGCAGCATTCGTGGTCACGGGACGACTAAAGCTGGTGGGTGACATAGAGTAGCATCAGATTTAATATTTTACTACCGTCATCTCGTATATTTATGTGGTCCGTTTCACGCAAACAGATCTCACGGTATCAATTGTTTTAGCAGTCTGTGGACGGGCTTGGGATTTGATTATTTTCATGATAGGGTCCCGACCGCATGTGGAATACTCCAACCATTATCTCTATTGAAATTCGGGTGTTTTTGAATCTCAATTGCTAAAACAATTGAAACCGTGAGTTCTGTTTGCGCGAAACGGACGGGGACCAGATAAAGACAATCCAGTTCTAGAGGAGAAAACAGGGGACTCCGAAACGTCTGTTTTGTGTACTTTCATTCTTCGGTCCGAGCTGCAGTTGTTTCTATCACGCTCAGTTTGTTTGTTCACGGGCACAGCGCGACAGCAATACATTTCACAGATACTTATTTTTGAATTCTCTCGACCTTAGTGTTTCCTCTTAGCTTGAATAGACCGGTCACGCCACCGGTTAGTCGCTGGCGTTGTCATAACTAGACTAAACGAGAGGACGTAAGTTACCAACCTGCAGGCCGAACCACTTGAACTCCGCGGTGACTAGCTTGTAGCAGGTCATGACCGGCTTCACGTCGTTCTTCCAGCTGGGGCCGACCAGCGGCCCGCGGCCGGTCTTGGCCGACTTGAACTTGGTGGGGTCGGTCTCGGCCTTGTAGTCCGCCGACGGCAGCGAGTCGTTGGCTATGTCGATGTTCACCACGTCCCTAATCTTCAGCTTCTCCGGGGGCAGTTCGTGTACCTGTCGGGTCACAATTTACCTTGAGTATTTGTAAGTAGTCCGCGCGGTGACAGATGTGTCTACTAGGGCTGCGGTCCGAAAATCAATAAAAGTCACTATCAGCGCTGTTAGCGTGCTCAAACGCGTCCCGAAATGCTGTGAGCGCGCTAACGTTAGCCGGCTTGGAGAGCTGCATGACGTCATCCTTTACGTCATATTGGACTTACGACGCTAATGCTCTGAAGTGAAATCACTGTAACCGGACCGGGTGATTAGAATCGTTAACACTGTGAGCGCTGTTATCTATTTCGGACCGCTGCCTAAGTATACCGCAATCACAACTCTGTGAAGAGATGGGAAATTCGATACAAACCCGTCCGACCAGCGTTATGTGGTATTTGTCAATTCCTCCTTGTCTCTGGAGGGACCCGTGCCCAAATATTAAACCATGTCATTAGAAAACATGGTCTTAACTTAGTGCTGGTTTAAACTAGGACTAAGTTGACGCTGTCTCTATCTATGTATATTGACACAAGTGACAGCGCAAGATTTAAACCAAGACTTCAACGCTGCGCTGGGAGGAGGAAACCTCTCGCTGCCGAGCATGGTCGTGGCCATGCTCCGCGGCGAGGCGGAATGAGGGGCTGTCGCCTTCTGCGAGTACGTCATCACGCAGAAGGAGGCCGCGGAGAGGGAGCGGGAGGCAGATCCTCAAGCCGCTCCCATCCGTCGCAGACGGATAGGCAGGCGAAGGCGGGCATTCGCAAAAACGATGCCCGTCTTATGACCCTGCCGTGGAGGCCTGCGTACGCGGTTGGCCCCCCGTGCACGCCGCCGTAGGCCCTCCGTCTGGGGATTGCCCTAGTATTCTCGGGCAATCCCCTTGGCGATAGCCCGACCAGTTGGTCGAGCTTGCCCAGGCACGTGGGTAGCGGAGTCGCAGTGTGGACCTTACCTAGCGCGCCCAAGAGGGCAGGGAGAACACCGGGGGGTTTTAGTGGGTAAGCCTGGCACTCTGCCCGGAGAACCCCACACACGCTCGCCGTCTAGCCAACGGCGGGTACGGTGCGGGTACACATTTCCCCCCGAGAAAAAAAAGGTTTAAACCAAGACTAACTTTAAACCAGGTTTTGGAATAACACCGAAATTATCTGTTGCCATTTGATTTGGACAATAAGCTTGCTTGCCAACATTATTGTTTAAAAAACAAAGGGTTGAAATTTTTACAGGATTTTGAGCTTTTCTATGGTGCCACGATAAATAGTAAACATAAAAGTTTCAATTTGATCCCGAGGATTTTTCATAAATATGAGTATAGACGTGAGGCTTCGTATGCCAGCTCAGCTAGACTTTTAAGTTTTTAATTCATTTTTTTGTATACGACATGAATACCTTCACATTAGGGTTTTCGGAACCGGGTACCCGGGTCGGGTATACCCGGGTATTTGAGTGTTTTCAAACCCGGGTTATATTTGACGACAAACCCGGGTACCCGAGTATTACAACAAAACATTTTTTATTTACAAAAAAAATAACCGCCTGATGTTTATTAGAAAGCGTGAGCGAATGGGTTTTTTTAGTGGCGGGTGGATTTGTAACAAAAGCAAGAAATCGGCTGTCAGATCGCTCGCTTGCCGCTTTAGTATTTTTTAAATCTTATTTTATAAATAGAAAATAATATTTAATGACAGTCACTTCACTAAAGTAAAAAAAAATGTGATTTGAAACTTTGATCTCCTAATATTAATGTTCCTAAAATATTTCATTTTTAAGTTAATTGTTAATTTTTCCATACATTATTTTAAGTTCAACAAGAATGTTTTGTTTTCTATTTGTTTTGACATTTATTTTCGAGTTGTAACTAGAAAATAAATAATGAACATAACGTACGTACGTTCAATAAAGTATGAACGTACGTACGTTATGTTCATTATTTTTATTGTTTTTTGCACTCACATCACAGAGCAACAAACAATATTGATTCAAATAACCAAACTATGTTCGTTCTTTTGGTTTCATTCAATATTTTATTTATTTATTTAAACTTCCAGTACAATATGTCTACAGAGGCGGACTTAATTCCAAAGGCATTATCTGCCAGTCAACCTTTGGGTGGTGCAGAGAAAAGGAAGTAGATGTAGTACTTTAATGGTAAAAAAAATACTGGATAATGGTTTATACATAATGCTATATACATAATATACTAATACATAAATATTATAAATAAAATAAACTATGTGCCTACTATTAATTTACAAAACTATAAAACGAAAATGACATTCGAAATGATATTTCGAAGATAATCTGCATATCCTTAATCAACAGGAGTAAAAAGATTCTCATGGTACAGCTTTCGTAATTTCTTTTTCAAACTTAGTTTGATTGATGACTTTCTGACGTCAAGTGGGAGAACATTCCATTACAGGATTGACTGTATTAAGAAAGAGTGTATGATATCAGATTTGTGGGCGGGGCATTTGAGGAGACCATTAAAGGTAGAACGAAGGGATCTATCATGTGAGGAACATAGGAACTCAAAACTATTGTTAAGATAACTGGGCTTGTTGGGACTATTAAGTAATGAATGGAGTGTAGTCAAAGTGCTCATGTGCCAATATTTTCACTTTGATTTTGTTTTTTTTTCATTCCTAATAAAAATAAGCATACTGCGACAAATTATGCGTTGTTTTGCTTGAAAAAAATGTAATACCCGGGTACCCGGGTATCAAAAAAAATAATACCCGATACCGGGTACGAAAAAAGTCCGGGTATCGGAAAACCCTACTTCACATACGTTACAAATGATACTACAATATCATTACAATACATAAATATTTTAAAAAAACCTGGAACTACGGATACACTGGATTACCTTTATACAACGTAAAGTTTCTAAATAAGTGATGTTAGTGCAAAATATTCTAGTCATAATTTTTCATACCAAATGCTTTAATAGGATTTGAGAAACACGCTAACACGATTTTGAAGATCTCATTAGCAGTGATCCTAATTAATTGTTATTATTAAATGCAACTAACACAACAAGTTCGTCATTCATAATTGAAAACGATGGCTTTAAAAGAAATATTGTCATGTTCAATTGACTTCTTTTGTTTGTACTGTGAATGCAGCTTAGCGTTGGTGTATGGGGACTCTGATGAACTGACGAGTTCACGGTGATCCCTGGGGGCCTGGTGGACGAACTTTATGTTCATGGGGGAATTGATTTTACTGAACAATAAAAGATAGGTGAAGAGGGGGCCAACTCCCCTTACAAACTATAACCCGATCGAAGCAGCCCTGCAAGCATGTACTTGTCGATCGACATATATCGATCGGCAAAAGCATCTGTCCTTTTCACTCCTTAGGAATATCTGTCAAATTTATCGATTTTTGTCGAGTATGTCGATCTTAGCTGTAAAAAATTTGTTTATCGAGAGTTCTATGCTCGCAAGTCGCAGGGCTGGTGCGTTGCATTCTACCAATCGGAGTGCACAGGGGCTCTACTTTTGAATCATCCGTCCGGCATCGAGCGCATTTCAAATTCAAGCGTCCTCTGTGCTCGATTCCTATTGATTTTCGTTTCTCTTGTGATGAAAATCAATAGAACATTACGACGAAGCGAAGATCAATATTGTTTTGATTGTCGTCGAAAACAAAACGAAAATAAGTAGAAATCGAACACGGACGAGCGCTCGATCGCGGAAGAATGATTCAAAAATAGGGCCCCTGATCGATTTCAAGTGTTCGATGACGTAATAATGTCGATCAACTTTGATGAACATTATTAGAGGTTGCTATGTACAAAAATGTGATGTTAGCATTTAACAACACAATTGTTTCATCACAGAATCACATTGGTAGAAGGAAAGTGGTAGAAGTTCCTTCTACGAATGTGTTGCTGTCTGTAGTTACACGCCTAGTCTAGTATCTAGATTAAACACAGGCAGGACACATATCTTGTATATGTGTGTGTATTTTTGTCAGAAAGTAAAATCTAACGAATTATCAAAAGTCGTAAAACAAACGTAGTTAATGATGTTTAGCTATCTAATCCTGCAAGGTTGCAAGTGTTTTACAATTAACCCTTTATAAGCAGAGATAAAGTTGACTGGTAGAGAAATAATAAACATATTGTACATGGATTAATAAAGAAATCAACACACGCACTGGATTTATTGTCTCGCACTAATAGTGTGAAAAAGAGCAATTGATTGGGGATTTGTAGGAAAACACTAGCACGTAAGCGGAAATATTTAGATATAAAAAATAAAGCAAATATTGTTAAAGCACAAAATTGTCTACTTGATAAGAAAGTGTCTGATTACTCAAAATTTACCGAGCGATTTGGTTTGAATCTTAAAAACTAGGCATGTTCGCGTCACTTTCTTTAAAAAAAAATTTTTTTTTACATAATTTATTTTTAATTATTTATTATTCTGACAACAAGCAGTCATTTGGAATAAGATGTTTATACAATCATTGTTTAAATTTAGATTATTTACCTATCAATAGTTCTTTGTTTTTAATTATTACATAAAAACAACCACGACCTTTTTTTGTGATTCGTATTTAGCGAGAAGTGACTCAACTGTGTTCATTATACAAAATTCTAAGTTTAACAAGTGTTTGCATGAACATCCTTTCGTTCATATTACGAAGGTAGCGTTATTTTGGTAAGTTATTTCGTGATTAAAATGTGTGATTAGTTCGATTATTGAAAAATATTGTCTCAATGTCCTAATGTTTGTGCGTTTTACATAAAAAAGTAAAATGACTAAAGATATAAATCGGACTTTCGATATTAGGTAAGCACAAATGTTGTATGTGGTTTTATTTTTTATTGTTAATAGGTTTCCGCTTGACCCAGAATCACCTGATGGTAAGCGAGATTGGGTCTATGATGGAGCGCGCTTACCTAGTAAATGCGCATTCACCCTTTTTTTTAAAAGACCCAGGTTAGAATGTTCTGATAACACCGACGAAGGTAAAGAGTTCCATTCCTTGGCGACACGAATAAGGAAAGAATTGCCGAATCGTTTACTTCAACAAAATGGAATGTTCACAGTGTAGGGATGAATCCCCGACGTAAGCAGCGTCTTAGATCTCTAAAAAGGAATGGAGTAGGAGGTATAAGACTATGTAGCTCTTGAGCGCACTCTGCAAAATGTATCTTATAAAATACCGACAGACAGGCCACTTTACGCCGATGCTCGAGGCTTTGGAAAATTTGGTCTCGAGAAGATGACAATTATTAACTAACTCAGGGCACGACGTTCAACTGAGTCCATAGTAGCCAGCTGATATTTGGCAAAGTCGTCCCAAAGGTGGGAACAGTACTCCATGTACGTTCGAATTTGAGCTTGGTAAAGTTTCAAGAGTTGTTTGTTGAAGCACGGCATACTTATGCCACATTTTTCTTGATATTTGAATCAAATCGTCTAGCTTGTATAGTAAACTTTTGCAAAAACCTGTATAAATAAAAAACAATGACCCAACATTCGATTCGAACTTCAAATATTTACCTCTCGTATTTGTGTTATCAACTCACGATAACATTGTGTGTTAAGCGCACGGCATACTTATAGAGCAGGTTTATAATTTTTTTTTTTTCAAGAAACCAGTAAATAGTTGAACCTAGCACATGATAGGCCAGAAGAGCAGCGACTTGAACCTTGTGGTTTTCCGTAAAATGACGTCAGCTGGCGCAAGTTTGTAGCGCATCCATTAAACATATCGGTAACTCATGACAGAAAATAACTAAATGTTGAGATGAGTCACCGAAACCACTTAGTCACGAAAATAAAATAAAATCAGTGTTGCATTACTTTTATCATGTAGATTATTTTTTATTTAGTCATATCCATAGGGAACGATTTATTCTATTTCCGCAGACTTTTTTTTTCCGCAATTAAAGGATTTTACGCACGGCAATCCGGATCAAGGGACTAATCCATACTAATATTATAAACGGGAAAGTGTGTGTGTGTGTTTGTTTGTCCGTCTTTCACGGCACAACGGAGCGACGGATTGAAGTGATTTTTTAAGTGGAGATAGTTGAACGGATGGAGAGTGACATAGGCTACTTTTTGTCTCTTTCTAACCCCCCACTTCCCTAAAATGGGGGGTGGAAGTTTGTATGGAGCATTCCGCAATTTTCAAGGTAGAAAGCTAAAAATTGGTATGCGAACTATTTGTGACTAACAAAAAAATCGTGCATCATTTTTTTTCGGAAATCTGCCCCCAACCCCTTAAAAGAGGGGGTGAAATTTTATATGGGACTTTTTGCAGTTTTTAAGGTAGGAAGCTAAAAATCGGTACACAGACTCTTTGTTACCAACAAAAATACCTGCCTTATTTTTTTTTTTTAATCTTCGGTGTTACCCCGAATTTAACGCGAGCGAAGCCGCAGGCAAAAGCTAGTCTGTTATATACAGGGCGTCTGACGGCAATGTCACATGAAGAGAAAGTACCTTAAATTCCGTAGATACATTTTCCTGAAATTTTGATTAAAAAAAACCCAAACTGCATTCACAGATTTTTCAATAATCGTCTGCCTCAACCGGGAATCGAACCCGGTAAAATTAAAATTTAATTTTATGATGGCAATCGATAGAGTCAATCACATCGAACAATCTCTCTTATAAACATTACCTCTTTATCGATCGGCATCATAAAAATACAGAATGTTATTTTTTTTTAATTTTGCCGGTTATACAGACAGACAGACAGACATTATTTAAAAATCTGTGAATGCAACTTAGATGTTTTTAAAATCATAAAGAAGTCTTCTTTCAGGTTTTTTTATCTACGCCACTATTCACGCACGCTGATTTGGGAGCTTTAATTTAGTTTTTGTTAAATATCTGACAAGTTGAAATCGAAAATACAGTGTAACATTAATTTCGTGATACGTCATTTTGAAACTGAATAGGTTTATTTAATATAACAGTTGAATACAGTTAATTTATCATCAAATAAAAACTCCAATTTTAATTTACTGATACGACGCCGTTACGAGATTAGTGATTACGTACACTGTTAATATTTCATAATCGGTACAAAATCGGGTAATTGGTTTATCTTACATTGTGGAAAAAGATAAAATACTTTTTTCGCCAAAGCAATCTGATAAATATTGAATGTGCACACGCCAACACGCTTTACGTGTTGACCTTGAGACCACCCTGACGCTAATGACTCTCTTAATAGAGGCGATTTTGTAGTGCAAATGTACAGCTTGACGTATTGCTGACTGCACTTGAAAAACTATGCGAGTATGCGACTGTCGCGAAAAAAAAAGGTATTATTTACTACAGCCATACTCTAAGTGTGTTCCGCGGAACCCTTTGGTTCCGCAATACCCCTGTAGGGTTTCCGCAATAATTTAGAAAAAAATCAAAACACCCCTTTCTGGGGGGTTATTGTCTAAGAAAAAATCTATCGCCATCGCTTACAATTTGACAGTCGCAATCTATCCATTACTTCTTTATAAAAGGAAGTTGCCACAGAGACTTGTGTTCACGGCGCAATGGCTGTCAAATTATAGGTGATCGTGATATATTTTTTCTTAGACAATAACCCACCCGGTCGTACTTTTATTATGCTTATTAATAAAGAATACACTTTTAAAAACAATTATTTTATTGTAGGGTTCCGTCAAGTATTTCGCTTTCCAAAAGGGTTCCGTCACCAAAAAAGTTTGAGAACCGCTGATTTACTAGATACCCACATCGTATCGCCCCAGTCGCTAGTTAGTGACTCGGTCACAGATTAGTTAATAGTTACTACGTAACAGATACATCACTCCCATAGAAACGCTCGAATCGCTGTAATAATAATAGTCAAAACCGACAAACAAAAGTCGCTGCAAGAAGAAAAGGTCTCTATAAACGCGAGCCGAGAATCGAGATTCCCGCGTACACCGCGTGATTGCGTCATCGAGCGAAAACATAAGGGTTGTACAAAGAACATAAACAAAATGGTATACGTAGGATTAATGAAATAAATTGATTGCGAGGAAAGCCCCACTCAAATGTGCTTTAATTTTATAAAATGATAATAACAATAGTACTTTATTTGCAAGAATATGGTAAAATACATGATTGGTGTTAAATTATATACATTATTCCTCATAATCTACTTCTAAATTGGCAGTGCGCAAATATTGAAAATTTTAAAATACTTAGTACATGTCAAAAAATAAGAGAATAGAATATTATTTTATCGTCATTAATACATTTAAAAATTACAAAAAAATACAAATTCTTGGTTTTCATCTCAGCCGATGTTAAGTGACGATGTTGCTGAGGACTGAAGATTGTTACTATGGCATCGAATTACTGTCTTATTAGTTCGAATTACTTCGAATTTCGACTATGAAAAAAAAAATACTTTTTTTTTTGTCTTTTAATAACTTACAATAGCTTCACAGTAATGTACCACCGTATGGTTAAATAAATTGATTAAATTAAAATTATTGTGTGGTTTTATAAACCACAATGCAAGTAGAACTTTTTTCGAATCAACATTTAACCGAAAATTTTCGAAAAATTATTCGATTTAGGTATAAAATCCCGTTTTTAGTTCTGAAAATAAATTTATAAATAAAAAATTATTGATAAAAAAAAAGAAAATAAAAATCAAATAAATATAATAAACAAAAAAGCAATAAAATAAACAAAAAGAAACCAATAAAAAACAAAATAATAAAAAACAAATTTATGAAAAAAAAACAAGTTACAAGATTCGATAATAATAATAAGTCTCGCGTGCGGCGCGGCGGGTGGCGGCGCGGCGGCCCTCTGCCGGTCGGCGCGCCGGCGCGCTACTTAGCGGTAGGTATTTATAACGCTGCATTGCGCGAGTGACGGGGGCCTGACTCGGTGCTTAATATTCGTGGTATGAAAATAGACATAATATATCCATTTCTTAACAGAAACACGCGTAAGGGCCTTCGGAGTCATCCGTACACTGCGTCCTCCTTCTCACACCGTACCAAGAAATTCCAAGATTCCTTCTTCTGTCGTTCATCCCACACTTGGAATTCTCTACCTGCGCACGTGTTTCCTCCATCCTACAACATGGGTTCCTTCAAAAGAGGCGTGAAAAAGCATCTTTTGGGCCGGCAAGGGGCGGGCAGGTAGGATAGTGAATGTCGTCCCTACTCTATCTGTCAACTCATTTGGGCCTCTATCACCGCTTAACATCAGGCGGGAGGAGGTCATTTGCCGGGACATACATAAAAAAAAATTAAATTTTCAATGCAGTTGCTCGAAAAGTAGTCTTTATTTGTGAAGTATACATAAACCGAAAATCACCCTTTACAGGACTGTGCAGTGAAAGTTGAAACACTATGGAAATCCTTTATTCCATGCGTGCAGTAAAGTTTTTTTAAATGTTTATATCTTGCACCACACAGTCCATGCAACATGGAGTAGAATGAAATAAGGTAGAAAAAATAATAATTCACAAATAAGCCCAAATAATAAGAATTGCAAACCTTAAGTGGCAGTGGGCAGGACACATCGCTCGTAGGCCTGACGGCCGTTGGGGCGGAAAGGTCCTCGAATGGCGGCCGCGTACCGGGGTCCGGGAGACGCAGTGTTAGTAGGCCCCTCACAATGTGGAACAATCATCTGGTGAAGGTCGCGGGAAACCGCTGGATGTGGGAGGCGCAGGTCCCATCGGTATGGAGATCCTTGGGGGAGGCCTATGTCCATCAGTGGGCGTCTCTTGGCTGATATGATGCAACCCGCTTTTAACTCTTAGTTTGGCTGGGCTCTTTCACACTTAGCCTCAAGATTGGGCCATTGTGCGTCCTAATCTACGTCTGCCTCCATCCATCCCAGGTCCACCCAGAACGCCAGCAGCCTCTGTGGGCTACTACGAGGGCGGTCCCAAAAGTACCCGACCCGACAAAAAAAACAGTAAAAAAATTACGCTCAAAAATCCTCAAAATAGCTATTAACCGCAGACTCTACCTCTTCATTGTTTGCAAATCTTTTGCCGCCGAGCCATTTATTCAAATTCGGAAAAAGAAAATAATTCGAGGGAGTCAGATCTGGCGAATAGGGTGCGTGAGGAAGCAATTCGAACTTCAACTCGTTGATTTTAGAAATCGCAATGACGCACGTGTGGACTGGTGCGTTGTCGTGATGAAACAGCACTTTCTTTTTCGTCAGATGGGGCCGTTTTTTCTTGATTTCATCACTCAAACACTGCAATAAGGCTGCATAATATGCGCCGTTGATTGTTTTTCCTTTTTCGAAATAATCAATGAATATTATTCCACGCGCATCCCAGAAAACGGATGCCATGACCTTGCCAGCTGACTGAACTGTCTTTGCTTTCTTTGGAGCCGGTTCTCCCTTTTCAGTCCACTGCTTTGACTACTCCTTGGTCTCAGGTGTAAAATGATGGACCCATGTTTCGTCCATGGTTATGAATCGACGCAAAAACTCGGCTTTATTGCTACGAAACATTGTCAAACACTAGATGGAAACATCCTCACGACGCTGTTTGTGCTCCATTGTGAGCAAACGCGGGACCCATCTTGCGCACAGCTTTCTCATGTCCAAATTTTCGGTCAAAATGCGATGCAAAGCACTTTTTGAAATGCCTGCCATGTCTGCTATCTCGCGCACAGTCGACGGTCATCCATTACCATTTTGTGGATTTTCTTCACATTTTCTGACGTAGTGACCTCACTTGGTCGACCACTGCAGTGTTCATCTTGGTAGCTCGTACGACCTCGCTTAAACTCAGCTACCCAATATTTGACCGTTGTAAACGAAGGAGCAGACTTCCCAAAAGTAGAATCCAACTCGGCTTTGATATCGGTTGGACTTAGACCTTTCAAATGAAGGTATTGTATCACATAACGATGCCCGATTTTTTCCATATTTACAAATTCACTGAGAGCGTTCACTGTGGATGGCTGTTAAAAAAATATTAAATGACTAACCGTTATGAATTTTTCACATTAAGTTGTTGAAAGGTGGTATTGTCAATCGCAGTAATTGTTTTTTTAAAACTACCTGTGCTTATAAGTCAGGTCGGGTACTTTTGGGACTACCCTCGTACATGCTTCCGGTATGGATGCATGGCTCTTTAGTCTGATGAGTGATCGGGCAAGCTTCTTGGATGGTACCGGGATTGCGTCTTTTGTCTGTTTGCATCCCTCGTTGGCTCTCCACTCTGTTAGATGATGTTCCTCGGTTTTCTCACGCAGCCAGGTTTTTATCTGGGCCTGTGGAATGGACAGTAAGGGCTCTGGTCCATACACTTTTGTGTTTGAACCCCTCTTAGCCAATACATCTGCTGTGTCGTTGCCAAGTGAGTCGCTGTGTCCTTTTATCCATTGCAGAGTTACCCGGTTTGTATCTGCTATGGCTTGGAGCATGTTATGACATTCCAGTATAAGGATAGAGCTGATGGTATTGTTTTGGAGGGCCTGCAGGACAGAGCGCTGTCTGTGATAATCTTTATGTTAAGATTAGTAACAACTCTAGCTGCAATCGCCTGTGCCGCTTTGGTGATGCCAATGCATTATGCTTGGAAGATAATATTCCGCCTATGTAGGGTATTGATAATTTAATATTAAGGTCGTTTGAGAAGACGCCGGCTCCAGTTCCACGCTTTTAACTCTTACCAATAGTTTTCTTTTATTTACTCGTAAAAGCATTGATAAATGTTGTATGATACGTGAGCATAAAAGGTCTTTCCGAATGCGTGCCTCTGATAACGCGAGCGCAATGCACGTGTATTATAAAATAACTATTAAATAGTTTAATAATAGACTTAAAACACAATAAAGTCAAAAATAATATAACTTTCCGTTGCCACGATCATCGACCACGCGCACCGACTTTAAAACAAAAAATGTGTTGTTGAGTAATCTTATATTACTTTTGACTTTTTCGTGTTTTTAAGTCGATTTTTATTTATTGTAAGATATATTTTTTTGTGAATTTAATACCAGCTCACCGAAGTCACTTGAAAGAACACTACAGGTCAACGAGTGCCTTTTGTATTTAAAAAACTAAGCAGTCGTAACTCCTTAAAATCGATCCTTCCATCATCAGTTCGGCTCATGACAATCAAACGCAATACCTGAATAGCTTCAGGAAAAAAATTGAAACATGTTGGACGTGCCTCTAAAATTTAAGGTTTTCCCTCGATTTTCATGGGATCCCATCACCAGATCCTGACTTTGGTGACGGGACCAATAGGGAAGATACAAATGTAATATCATTAAGAACGATTTATGATTAAAATGTTATAAAAACGTAAAAAAATAATGATGGCAACGTTTTTATTTTAGTTAATACTATATTTCATGAATAATTGCGAAATAAAAATACGCGAAACGTAACGCATCTAAACTACCAATCAACGACTAGTGACGTCACTCGTGTTTTATGTCCCGTCAGATGTAAAGGTAAACATTATTCTTACGAAAATTATTTACATTTTTCTGTAAAAAAAAATGGTAGTTGGTTTTATAAGAATAGACTCCAGAAACCTACCAAGAGTTAGTGTCGACATAGTAGTAACTTTTTGTTGAAAGTGCAGTTTTCGAGTGAAAAAATGAAAGGAACTTAAACTACCTACTACGGTGGGTTAAATATTAAATCACAGTTAAGCTTTCGTGTTTCATTTAGAGCATAATGTACGAAAATAAGGTTATCGTGTTACAGACATTTTTTTCAACTTTAGATCAAAGGTCCCGTTAAAAAAAATATTTGGGAACTTCTTTGAATTTGATGAACACATCACATTGGTACAAAACATGAATCCACACGCCTTTTTTCAGAGCAATAATAACATTGTTTTGACTATAAGATGTTGATGGATAGTCCATTTAAAATTTGGAAGTAATGAAAACTTTCCCTGTGATATTTGAATTGAATGTTAGAGAAAAATGAGTGACAGACAGGAGTGACGTCAGCAGAACTGTATGCCTATTTTGGCGCGAAATTTGCAATTGCTAGTTTCAGACTACATTTTATTGCAAAAAAAAGTATTTGAATTTTTAACATACTTGTGATCTATTCTACATGGGATTCATTACAATAAACGCAAAAATAAAAATATTGCATGTTCTCTATTGGGAACAAAAAGAGAATTTTCCAAATCGATTAATAAATTATGAAGTAACAAATATAAAATTTAAAAAAAATACAGTCGAATTGAAAACCTTCTCCTTTTTGTGGAGTCGGTTAAAAATGGTGATCGACTGGCGGATGTGAGGAGCCCAACGAGTATGGGCATACAGAGACGGGTAAAGTTCATCCTCACTGCCTATGTGTATACGTCCCCATCGCTCGAGCCTACCCTAAATAAGTTAGGGTGTTTAGACCTTAGTCAACTACGTTGGCCCAGTGCGATGTTCACGATGTTTTCCTTCACTGTAGAAGCGTCGGACAAATGTACATATGAAATCCGAAAAACACATTGATAAATGGCAGGATCGAACCCCGGAGCTCCCGATGAGAAGGCCAGTGTCGAGTCCACAGCGCCAATGACGTGGGTAAATACAATTATAGCAAACAAAAAGGGACTCACATTATACTGATCCCCGACGTCGGGCAGGTGCAGAGACTCTATACAGATTACGAAGTTTTCCTTCATGTAGCCGGGATTCTGAAACAAGTTCATTAAATTAAGCTCTGAGTTACTGACTGGTGACGACATCTCCCTCTCACAGCAATGTTGATACTGTTTTAAGCGATCATGGCAGGGGTATAGGATGGCCCCGGCGAGTGGGTAGTGGTGTCGAAGTGTGAACCTTACTCAGCGCGCTCATAAGGGCAGGGAGAACACCTGGGGGTTTTAGTGGGTAGGCCTGGTACTCTGTCCCCCACACGCAAGCCGCCTACCCAACGGCGGGTACGGTGCGGTCACGCATTTCAACCCGACAAAAGGGGTCTAGGGCGGCCCAAAAGACCGACATATAACAGTTAAAGACGAATTAAAAAAACGTGGGGAACAGGCCCTCGGACCATCCCCAGATTCCCGAAAGTATATTTTTTTCTTTTTTTACGTTTTAGATTAAACATTTTAATCGTCGATAACATTTTATTACATTTTGCTTTCATTACAGCCTCAGGACAAAGACTGAGATTTCATATGTATGTGACTTTGCAAACGACATTAGAATCATCAATTATTTCACCTCAGGCGGTATTCAAAGTTCAAACCTGGTGTTCTCAACATACCGTGTTGATGCCATGACCACTCAGGCTACTGGAAACATATCCAACCCGAACGAAACGTTAACTACATTAATCTCATTTTACGTCGCTAAGCCAAAGCGAACCTTATTAACTGATTATAACTTATGAATCAGTATCCATTTTAGAAATCTTTACAGATATCGTGAAAATTGGTTGAAATGAAAGTAAAGTTTTGTAAGATTGTTATATTTAGGCACCGGCCGTCAATGGAATGTAAAAAAATGTCTCATATTAAAACTGCAAAAACAAAAAGGAGATATAAAAACAAATATTGACAAATTACAACTTTACCGCTCCTTTTGGCAAAAAATTTGACAATGAAATTGACACCCTCAGTTTTCATTCACACAGATGGAGGAGTTTGCCTCGTTGAATACATGTTTGTGACCTTTTCCAGCCGAACAACTTACCGTGAGAACAGTCCTGCAGTATGGGTACGCGTTCCACGCCTCCTCGTGCACCTCCAGCGACCCCTTGGGCGCCAGCAGTCTAATGAAGGCCGGCACTTTGGACGCGAGATGGTAGATCTTATACGTGTACTGGCCCGAGGAGTATCTGCCGCCTGCCAATAGAGTTTATCTAAAGTTTCTAGTACAGCTAACAGAAACCAAAATTCATAGAAGTCAAGATACGCAGTGGGCCTTGCCAACCAACGGACGAGATTGTCGCTCCCCACCAACCGTACCCGAAGACGGCCCAAATCGCCCCTACTTGGAAGTCTTTGGGCAACAGTGGGCGAATTGTAATAATATAATGGCAGAGTCACGCAAACGATAACCGCATTCTAGACGATACATGCGACAGAGTCGCTGGTATGTTGTTAACCAAAAAGTCAATGTCCTCTGGAGGTTCGCTGTTCAATTCAGCATAGGGACATACAGAAGTTTTTTGCTTGGTTTGCTTGGAGGTAGAGCTTTTGAGGTCACGTGACTAGGCTACCGCAATCTTATCTGGGTTTGTCGGCATAACAACGATGTTGATAGCATTGTTGTGTTCCGACGTGTAAAGGTAAGTCTCACTCACGATCAGATGAGGTGAAACTCTTTGGCTTCCCTGTTGTATATGGAGAAAAACAACAGGTCGAGATTCACACCCCTACAGCGAAAACCCGCTTTTATTACAAGCGACATAAGGGCGCTTCAAATGCCCGTTGTTGTGTGCACCTACCGAGCGCCGCCCGTTGAGATTTAAAAAGCTCACTCACGCGCAGAAGCACAAAATGGCGTTAGTTATCTGCGTCTGCTGTGCGGTACCTAGAATTATTATACTAAGTACCCTTACTGCACATTAGAACGATATCGGCAACGTCTTACCTCTCGTTGCTCTAAAACGGACAGACCCACATTAATGACAAAAGCCACAGGCTAATTGTTCGCCGTCGTTTCGCAGAAAAAAATGTATGGAGATGACATAAAATGCGGAAAAAATAGCGTGCGGTTGTCATGTGCTAATGTCATTTCTACACATGTTTTCTACGGAACGACTGCGGAAAAGTTAGCGTGTGGCTTTTGTTTAAGGGGACAGATCAGCCCCCCTACACAAATGTCACACGCTAACTATTCCGCAGACGTTCCGCAGAAGCAACGTATGGAGATGAATGACATTAGCTGCGGAAAAAATAGCGCGAGGTTGTCACAGGCTAATGTCATTTCCATACATTATTCTGCGGAACGACTGCGGAAAAGTTAGCGTGTGGCATTTGTCTAGAGGGGCGTCGCGGAAACGGAGTTACACCAATCGTTCACTTTGTAACCCCAAGTGAAATGATTGCTATTATTTGATAGAAAATTGCGGCGTCTACACAAAACTCTGTGACAACTGTGTATTATTTATTTATATTAGAGTGATGATGATGAGAAGTGATAAAGTGAGTTAAGGTGACTAACAGTATGATGCGGCTTTGAATATCGTCAAGTCGGTACGCAGATCGCAATATATCAGGAACGTGTGTGTCAAGGGAAAATTAAGTTTGTTGTTTTATGACGCGAAATAGAACTACGAGTAGGTACAACCTTAAACTGGTAAACCGGTGGGTGGTTTATTATAGCTATGAGCTGTGATGATAAAACATCGTGACAAAAGATTTTTATACAGAGTTACTTTTGAAGCAGGAGCCAAATATTGTGTGCTTGTTCAGACACGCAAACTGAACAACTTTTACTATGAGACCAATCTCAAAATCGCGAAAATGTCACATGTTCCATACAAATGTTCAACATCCACAGAACCTAGATGAACGAGTATGTAGACGATTTTTTTTTGCGATTTCAAGATTGCTCCCAAAATAAAAGTGTGCATGTCTGAACAAGCACAAAAAATTATTTAACAAACCAATTGGTGCTACAAATAATAGTGTGTGCTCGACAACTTTACATTTTATTTCTGCACTGTGTTCAGACGCAAATAGTAAAAATGTGCCAAGCTTGCATATAGAAACATTACCTACTTTGTGTGTACTTATCTGTGCTTCCATCAACTTTCGTGGTATAACGATTTGTATTTTTTTAACACGCAATAAGAAACTCTAACTCTTGGCCTTAAGGCTACATCGAAAATATTGGTTATTTTTAATGTTATGTCATAGGTAACTGAGAGATCTTATAGATCTGAAAGTTAAATGTGTTTCTTCATATCTTTAGTTAGTCACGAACAGAACCGAAAACGCGATTTAAAGATTTTGCATCGATACTTTTTATTTTTGAAATTACCTCTTAAAAATAAGAATATTCAGGATTACTAGTAAACGGTGTTAGGTATTCATTAAAAAGTTCCTTAAATAAGTAGCCATCATCAGTATCCAGAATCGTACAGAAGCATTTTTGTCTAATCATTATAGTTATTTTTTAATAAAATAATTTGTATTTTGTCGCTTACGTCGATAATTTCTAAACGATCTGATTGCATGCGGGCGCAACGCATTCACGACTTTGTTGACATAAATATAAAGACTAGCTGCTTGAGCACGGGGGGCGCCCCGCGTTTACGTATAAACCACGCCTCCCATTGTTTGATTCATTTTCGATATAGCGCCTTAATCTCACCCGATGGACGGAACGGAAGACGGAAGCGAGCTTCACTAGCCCCCCACCATGATCAGTGGTCGAATAGGACTTGCTCACGAACCGGAACGCATTTCTCTTCAAATCTTCCGATACTTCAATAAGGTAAATAAAACGAATGTAGAGAAACCTAACTATAATGAAAGTTACGTCGTATACCAGCTATAGTTGTTGTAGTCCATGTAACACGTTTCTAAACTGAAAAAATATTTCTTTTTTGCACCAGAACGAGTTAGGTAAAACTTTTACTAAACAAAACGGCAGTTTTACGAAACGGAACGGCGGTTTCACGAAACGGAACGGCGGCGTTCCGGTGCGTTCCGGTCCATTTCGACCATGATCGCTTAAAACAATACTAAGGCCGCACTGGGAGCGAGATGGCGCTATACGCAGCAAGAGCGATGTCACTGTTTCAATAGTTTTAACCTTGCTATAAGCGATCATGGTAGGGCCCCTGGACTCCTCAACAACTGAGGAACTGGCTATCATACCACTATTCGTGGGATCACGTTAATGTTATTAACATTGTTACTATAGCGACAACGTTAGGTAATACAGTGGCAGTTAACCAGGCGGGCTCAGAAGCCCTTCCATCAACCAAACCGAACAGAAAAGTTTCTACCCCTATAAGGGATCGAGCCCTGGGCATTCAAACCAGTACCAGGTGGTCTCAACCACTAGACCACGGACGGAGGCGGTTAGTGGGGTAATCAATCATCACACACAACTCATATTGTCCCCAGTGAGGAGCTCGAGCCTGCCCTATATTAGGGTGTTTAGGTCTTGGTCAAACACGTTGGCCCAGTGCGGGGATTAGTCGACTTCACATACACCTTTGAATTTCTTCGCAGATGAATGCAGGTTGCCTCATGATGTTTTCCTTCGCCGTAGGAGCGTCGGACAAATGTACACATTACTACATATGAAATTCGATAAACGGAAAACACATTGGTACATGGCAGGGCAGGCTTGAACCACGGACTTCCCAATTAGAAGTGCAGTGCCGAGTCCACAGCACCACCGGTGTTTCCTAATGAGGCAAATCCCTCTGCTATTATGTATATCAAATTAATTAGTACCTACACAAGTAAATATGATGTGATAGATAAATCAACGACAACGCTATCTTTGAAATTGCCAACGCGAAACACGTTGAACATCCATGGTATTATTGTTCATTATCTTAATCAAATATTCTGTATCTTCTTTATCACATTGTATTTTGGAAGAAGCAGGCAACTTTATAATTTTTTGAAATAATTTCCGCGATCATTTAAAAAGTCCCTCCGCATAATGACATTATTGTTTTCAATTTCAGTTCTGATAAAACCGCAAATGATTAATCATAAATATTTATACCCATCTTAGAATGCATACCACTGGAGGCCTTTTTCGCAACCCTCTGCTCAAGCATATTATGATTTAAAACTTATTAGTGTACATTAAGTATTTAACAGGTGAGTGAATTTGTTAATGAATTCTTTGGCTTTTATTTCAACTGCGTATTTTATTACTACTACCTTTTCTTAGCAAGCACACAAGTCCTACGCGATCTTATCAGCTGAACCTGATAGGCTCAACCTAACGCAGCCGAGCATGGTCGTGACCATGCTCCGTGGCGAGACGGAATGGGGGGCTGTCGCCTCGGAGAGGCCGCGAAGAGGGAGCGGGAGAATGATCCTCAAGCCGCTCCCATCTGCCGTAGACGGACAGGTAGGCGAAGGCGGGCATTCGCACAAGCGATGCCCGTCTAATGACCCTGCCGTGGAGGCCTGCGAGCACGGTTGGCCCCGTGCACGCCGCCGTAAGGCCCTCCGTCTGGGGATTTCCCTGGTGTTCTCGGGCAATCCCCCCTTGGCGATAGCCTGACCAGTTGGTCAGGCTTGCCCGGGCGCGAGGGTAGTGGAGTCGCAGTGTGGACCTTACCTAGCGCGCCCATAAGGGCAGGAAAAACACCGGGGGGTTTTAGTGGGTAGGTTTGGCACTCTGCCGAGAGAGCCCCACACGCTCGCCGTCTAGCCAACGGCGGGTACGGTTTGGTTACGCTTTTCCCCCCGAAAAAGAAAAGGTAGATAGGTATATTACCGTAACTCGTTTTGAAAAAAATTTGGAATCGGTCGTTATCTTACTAAATGTGCATTTATAGTAACGAGATCTCGTCCCCCGTATTCGTGGCAGTAATTCTAACCAAGAACCCTGACGCCTCTAGTTGTAGTATGTTCACCAAGATATAAAATAAAATATTTCGACAGCTTTAACATTAAAACAACAACAAGTATTTTTCCCGAAATTAATTAATTATTATATTGGCTTTGATCAGGAACGCAAGAAACATTGGTAGTTAGTTCGCCAAATTGAATAACAAGAATTATAATTGGAATTTGACCTCGCCTAATCAAATGATAAAGATCACAGGAGACAATTTCATTGTGGCCATATTCATAGGCTGCATGAGGTTCAGGTTAATATTCATATGTCAATGCCAACAATAATATACTAGAAACAGTGAAGTGAATTTGTGCACAATAATTGGATTTGATAGTATTGAACTAAAATCTATAGAACTCTACAGCTAACCAAACATCAAACGCTGAACAGCTGAGTACACTAGAATAAATGACGTCATTTTTGGAATATAGCAAAGCACATAATGCAGTGGTGCTACGCAGATTACATACCTAAAATAGATTTATTTTAAGTTGATTAATTAATGTATGAAATAACAGGTTTTCAACGAGAATTGTTCTACAGTGTATACGGCCGATGCATGCGTTTGATGTTTTCGAGAAACAAAATGACCATGTGAAAATTTGAATGAAGGTACATATTATTACACACAACTTTATAATCTCTACTTTAATTTACCTATTTATTATTTTTATACGTATCTGGTGCATACAAACGTACAGACAGACACAAATGAGCCGACAGTCCGTCTCATTATTCAACAAATGACAAATCCAATGTCGGACGTACAACAAATTTGAATAAGCCCTTGAAAAATCAGCTGTATCTTTAGAATTACGTCAAACGCGACAGAAACGATTACGTCCACTAACAGGTTTTGGCCAATACAGCAATTTTTATTTCAATCCGTGGACAGATGTTAAGAAACTTTGTATTTGTACATATTGAAATGAAGTATGTTCGTCTCGCAAGATATTAAAATACAGTTTGGGTAGAATTGTCTACATGTTTATTTCTACGACTCATTAACACATTTTCATGAGAATAATACATTGTGTGTGAAAGGTCACGCGAAGTAATACCTAAGATCATGAAAACTTCGTATGTCAAAACGTGACTGACGTTGCGAGATGTAACGTGAAAGCACACGTTTTGCCATTAAATTATCAATATGTAAATAAATCTTTAAATTCTTTCCCAAAGCTGGTGAACGCAATATTAAGTTGTAGATTTGTCACTATTGAAAGAATAATAAAAGGAACAAAGTCTCAACTAATCTAATATACGTTTAAACACGAAACTAAGTTAGGGCTGCCATACGTCCCGGTACACCGGGACGTGTCCCGGTGTCCTCGTCAATAATTCATTAATTGTCCCGGTTTGGGAGCTAGGTGGGTAGATATGCACGAGTCGTACGCTTTACGCGAGCGCTTCAAAAAGTCAGAACCGCAGAAAAATATAAACCGACAAAATAAAGTGACACCGAGTCCATCGAGAACGCGAACATTGAATAAGAGGCTAAGAAAATAGGCATGCTGATTTTTTTGTTTTATTGTTATTGTTTTCCTTTTTTTCAATTTCATTTGTTTCTAATAAATATCGTGATTTTTTCTGTTTTTTAATTATTTGACTAAAGTTTTTAATGATATTCATCGATCTTTTGAATTTCTCACGGTTTATCTTTTTTTATTCAAAATGTCCCGGTCAGTAGTTCGAAACTTATGGCAGCCCTAAACTAAGTACGACTACAGTCTGTAGTTTAATTTGCGCAACACTGATTTGTAAAATAGTAATACCATCTTCTTCGGCACAGCATGCATTACGATCTTCGGCTGCATGCTTCGAACTAGTAGCCATCAGGCGTGGTCCGGCTAAAACGATACTAGTCTAAATATAGGGAAAAAAACGGACCAAGTGCGAGTTCGACTCGCACACAGAGGGTTCCGTACATATTTACGGTTTTCAGACATGTGATATAAGACTTGTTTCACGCCAAATTTCATGATCCTAGCTAAACGGGAAAATACCTTATAGCAGAGGTGCTCAAACTCGAACTGCTGGCGATCTACCTCAATATTGTTAGACTTCGATCGATCGACTCTGAGAGGCTACCAGCATGTATGATGCAGGATTGTCGTCTAGGTAGGTAGGGTATATCGTGGCGCAGGTATATAGGGATGTGGCAGAATTTCATGGCCATCCACGTAGAATTAGTAGGAACGATTGTAAATTGGTTTTCCACAATAAGTATTTTTATAGTGTAGGTAGGTGTAGATCTGCTCTTAAAAGTTAATAGAAAACTCATACTTATTCAAAATTTCGAGTTTATTGGTTCTTGGTGGTAATCCAGCTTTATATAGTATAGATAGATTCGTGGGAAAAATGTTTGAGCACCCCTGTCCTATAGGTTTGATTCGCTTGTGGAATCGCAAAATTTTCGAAAATATGCGACGTAAACTGTCATATCTTTTAATGGCCTTCACTTACAAGTAAGACAGACGGACAACAAAGTGATCCTATAAGAATCCCGTTTTTTCTATCCAGAGGTAGGCTGTGTACAGCCCCCCAACCATGATCGCTCAAAACAATATTAAAACTGCGCTGAGAGCGGGATGGCGCTATACGCAGCAAGAGCGGTGTCTCTATTTCAATATTGTTTTAACCTTGCTATAAGCGAACATGGTTAGGCCCCTGTACGCGCTTCTTTAAGCTATACTGTTTTAACTTCGGATCGCTTTATCTATCGAGCGAGAAAAACCGCGCCGAAGAAATTGGCCTATGAAAATTAATAATAATCACAATGCAAGATGAAACAAAATAGCTGCAAATATCGAGGCTAGTCAAATCGTGAAAGTTAACAAACCAAATCATTTGGGTAACTTTTTGGCAGAAAATCATTCAGACAGCAGGTTTAATGGCGCAGTTTCGAAAATTATTTTATTTTTTACACACAAATGCTAAGCTTGGCCTTCATATCACCTGAGGGTTAGCGACGATAACGCCAAAGATAGAACTTCGCCTGGACTCCTCAACAATTGAGGATCTGACTATCTTACCTCTAATTGTCGAAACAGCAATATCATTGTTATTATTATTTCCTTTATTCATAACATTTCTTAAATATAATTTTTTTTACAACATATACCGGGTGTAACAGAATACCGCAATAATATTTAAGGTTGATTAACAAAAAAAATGTTTTATGACTATTCTTTGTATTTTTATTATATGCCTACTTTCGATTCAATACGCTGAACTGTTAAGAGTATTAAATCGAAAGTAGGCATATAATAAAAATACAAAGAATAGTCATAAAACATTTTTTTTGTTAATCAACAACCTTAAATATTATTGCGGTATTCCGTTACACCCGGTATATAAAAAATATAAATATTATAAAAAAACCTACATTTAGCGGGTCCATCGGCAGCGAGACAGTGCCCAAACTACCGGTGGTTAGGGCTGCAGGGTGAGCAACCTCCTGACTATTATATTATAATTGTCCAAACAACAATAATATTGTTATTATACATACACATGACGGCTGCCGGATAGAAGTAGCCACGCGGACTCAAACGCTCTAAACCAGGAGTGCTCAAAGTTGAATTGCTAGCGATCTACCTCAATATTGTTAGATTCCAATCTATCGAGTCTGTGAGGGTGCTATTATGTTTGATGCAGGATTGACGTCTATGTAGGAACGGTCTATCTTATACGCAGGAGGTATTATAGTTATTGAGAATCAACAAAAAAAAATGTGAACAGTTCTATATCGGCAATTTTTCTCGAGATTGACTCAAAAAGCTGAACCGTTTGAACATCCCTGCAGATCAATACCAGCTGAGACCACCGACTATGGAGGGTATCTTATTCTAATTTCGATGTAAAAATATTAATTTGATAAATTAGTTGGCTGCAACGTATTCATGTTATAAGATATGATCTGGTTTTGAAATTTACTCTTGATATTTTGATAACACTGACTCAAAGCTGTAATGGACAGAAATATTTCAAAGCATTGTATGGCATTGAAGATGATGGCTAATTTTGATAAGCATATTGTCTCGCAATGTTATTATAATCCCTTATGCTACTTTTGAGTTTGCTTGCTTGTCTGAAAGGTGATTTGATTCTTTAATGATTCAAGAAGTAAAATTAAATGTATGAAAATTACTCTGGTATCTGATGATGACAGTCTGGTAAAGTGATCCTGACTACAAGATCTGAGTTTTGGAATGAAATTCCAGTCAGGGCAATGTAATTTGTGTAAAAAAAAAACTGTTTGCTGTCGGTAGGATGGAGCGGATTATATTAGGGTACCATTGATTTACTACCAAACGTAGATAGAGCGCTTCATACAAAAACGCGCTTGAAATCTGTCACCTAATTGACTATACATTTGTACTCGCTGATATATACTTGAATATGCACGCCCGAATGAATATTACCATAAAGAAAGTACCGTATTTATCGAATTCAACCTTATTCTGCATTAGTACGGCAACTATTTTAAGTACAACCGTGGGAAGTTACATCATTTCATACCTAGCCACAGATCCAAGGACGTTTTAGTAATTGCTTTAAGAATATATGAACTTTATACTCTCAAACATAATGCTTGAAATTGCTTATCGCGTTGTCGCTACAACGCATGAATGAGATAACACATCGTGATATGACGCCCGTGCGAGCGAGGCGACTGTGATGTACTGACACTGAAGCGAAGCGACATGTTTATGATTAAAATAATTGTTTTTGATTGGTTTTTACGTATAAATCGAATATTTGAATACACGATAAGATGTGTAATGAGTTTACTCGCGCAAAATATGAAATCCCGTCTTTTTTCTGCCGTTTTTGACTATTGTTACCACAACTTTTGAATGCACACTTCGGCATGTTTACGTGCCGACAGCTAATCACTCACTATGGAAAGGAACTGCACGAGTCGCGATTGAGCAGTTCTTCACCGGCCCATTTTTCGATCGTTCATGCGTTATCTACGTTTGGTAGTAAATCAATGTAGGGTACATATACTTGGTTACTTAGCCTCTGTAATATGAACACTAAACACAATATGATAAAACAATAAATCGACATGAACTGTATTGGCTTCCTTGAAATTTTATCAACACTAATATATAAATAATACCCAAAATAACAATACCAATATCCAAAACATACTCAACACTTTAAAATCAAACTTTTTTAACAGTTCATATCGATATATTGTTTTATCATATCGTGTTACGGTGGTCATACCAGGAGGCCAGTACTAAAGTTCAAACCCCAATCTCAAAAATAGTGGGAATTTCCCGTTCTTTCTGCACTAAAATGGAATCGGGTAGAGAAATTTGTTTCTCAGTTCTTTGTAGTTTTATTTTATTTATTTTACAATTTATATACACACAAAAAACAGCATCAAGAACATATATACATGGAAACAATGTACAAAGGCACTGCTTATTTCTTAGCAAAATGTCTTCCAGCAGCCTATATAAAACAAATCTAATGCTTCTAAAGACCACCACAATTAATACCCAGTATAAGGGAGGGTGTCCCTTTTCTTTTAACAGTGAGTTCAGTTAGACCAATATTTATTTACCGATGTTATAGTTTACCGATGTTCATTTTTCCCGGAAAAGCTTGTAAAGCGAAAAAAAAAGGGTTTTCATGTTTAATTTTTATTCATGATACGCAATGTATGGCGCGCCAGCAAAATTTTTGTTCCGGTCACACCGGTGCGCTGACGTTCGTTGACCCAAACAGCTGATTCCGCATGCAGTAAAATACAAAAATTATATGATTTACATCTCAACATTAATTTTTGGTTAAGATTATTTATTGATTTTTTGACAGAATAATTTGTAAACGTTAACTTAGTTATATGACATCAGAAATTTTTAAAATAATAAAAAATTATGAATTTTCCTGGAGAAAATTTCAGTGATTCTCAAATTAGGATCATGGTCTGAACTCACTGTTAAAAGAAAAGGGACACCATCACTTATACCCTGTATATGTAGTTTTTAATGTTAGTTCAAATAAATTTTTGAAAATAACAAGAAAGTTACTTAGTCTCAGATCAGCCAAAAGTCAGCTTCTTGTTATTGTAAGGTAATTAACAAATAATGCAGTCATGTTTGATTGTCTTCAATCCATTAAAGTAAGACAATTTGTCCAGTTCTAGAAACCCAACTCAGTACCAAATAATGATAAATCAGCATTTCTGAATGTAGATTTTAAGACTTAATAACATACTTGTATTTATAAACCTGGTAAAAACAAAATAACAATTTAAAACACATAAAAAGAAAAAGATGTGATAGTTTCTCCAGACTTAAGTCTATGGGCAATAACTAAGTTTATTTGGAATTATATTGTTGGAAGTATATGTATTATTAATCAAGTCTATTTTTAATCAATATTAGTTATATGTTAACTTACCAAGTAATGGGTAGTCTTTGAATGGTTCATTCTTTATCACTTCAATACCTTCACCTCCACCAGTTTCATTTTTTGATACTTCTGCCACACAATACAATTGTGCCACTTGATACTACAAAGAATAAACACAATCAAAAATGTACATAAAAGATAGGTACAACACTAAAATGCTTATATATTTAATCTATGCTTTCAATAAAAAAATCTGCATGGGTATGTTAATATTACCTATTTCTGCCACCAAGCAGCAGTGCTTACATTGCTGTGTTCCGGTTTGAAGGGTAAGATATGGCACTGAAATTACTGGATACTGTGACTACATTTTAAGTCACAAGTTGGCAACATACACTGTGGTTCTTGTGGGGGTTGCAGTTTTCCTGCGAATCTCACAGGAACCACATTAGGTGACTGTTACCACTTGCCATCAGGTGGGCAGTTTGCTTGTTTGCCAACTTAATTGCAATAAAAAAAAACACTGAAACACTATTGCTTTGTTATGATAAATAAAATTAACATACAATTTCAAATTTTGTGTAATTTACCATATGTGCACCGTCAATAGTACTGATGAAAATTTTCATGTAAGTCATAGTATCATCATCATGTCTATGATTTACATAAAAATTTTAATAATGAGTATTCAATAAAAAATTTATTATTTATTGGTTATTTTGAAACACCATGTATATTATATATGGTATATAATTTAAAAAAATAAATAAGAAGTCTATTACAAAACAGTACTGACAAGATAGATAACATTGTTGAAAGTAATAAGAATTATATCAGACATTTTGTGGACTTATCGTATAGTTAATAATCTTTTATGAATTAAGATAAAACTATATCTTTGGTAATACAAATTTCATAAAGGCAGTAGTTATGGAGATTCTATTATTACACAATTTTTTTAAGAATGCAAGGTTTTAAATCTGTTACATTATGAAAAGATTCATAATTAATTCTAATACTATAAAAATGAAACATGCCCTACGCCTACTGCACCTGATATATTAGATTTTGTTAGTAAAATTTTGTTGTAAAGAAATATGTAAAATATAGTTAGAAACAAGTGTCGAATTCTCTCTAATTTTAATTGAAATCTAAGGATCTATGATTGAACTAACTTTTACATTGTAGATCATCTTAAATTATGAAAAGTGGAATATCTTACCTCTTCAACAGTTAGAGGAAGAGTTACACGGCTGGAAAGAAATAAAAATTGAGATAAATATTTCATTTTACAGTCTTTCGTGGCAGATCATGTCCATCTGCTATTCAACCTTGACCTGATGATGATACTGTCAGTGTCACTTAGATGCAAGTTGTATATTTTTACGAAAGTTTATTATTATAATAAAATACTATTATAATAATGATGTAAAACCTTTGCACTCAGTAATTTTATAGTCTTAACTTACAGAAAGACCTGTATTCCAGAAAAAGAAATCATGTAGAACGACTGAAAATCGATTGATAGTACTAGGTATAACCTTTGCATATATACTTACTATTCTTTGATAAGCATGTTGAATTTTATTTTATCTCACTTAAATGCACATTAGACACTACACAACACCGCAAAATTAAACCTATCTCACTGCAAGCCTTGAGCTATGTATCGATAATTGGCAGAATAATGTAATTTTTATCTATAGCCAATGAAAGTGACAAGGCGCATGCTCGTTTCATGACGCAACGGATATTACGTCAATTTTTGTAAATGCGTTCAAAATAGAAAAGATTTTGATAAAAAACGTAACATTTAACCAAAGCGCGGCAAATATCACCCTACCACTTGGCAGACAACGTTAGCTTTTCAACAACATATATTTTTTTTATTTCTATTTTATTGTTTTAGTAATATAACAATAAATAATATTTCCATACAAATATTTCGTGACCAAACTTTGTATTTCATTTGTGGCCCTAAACCCTATTAACAGTGTTGCCAGATGCATTGAACCTTTTATCTGTAGTTAAAACTGCTAAAATCTGTATTAAATCTGTATGCTATTTTAACTTAAAACCTGTATAATCAAGTTAACCAAAATAGAAAATTATCATTATTGCTTCTTTTGAAAAACAAGCGCTATGAACTGAAGTAATTAGCCGTAGTATGAACACTGAAACACGATAATTATGAAAAAGCGGTTTATCGCGGTGAACTGTCAAAATACCTACTATAAAAATGTATTGTGTTTTAACAGTTCACTGCGATAAACCGGTAAGATATCATATCGTGTTTTGGTGGTCATGCTACGGAGACTGGTTTGACTATCGTATATTAAATAAAGATATAAACAAATTAAAAAAATTGACGTTTTGTTTAAGTATGTAGGTATGTACTGTACGTAGTAAAATTGAAAACATAGCGAATTGAAACAAAAATTATTAAATTTCAAACATTTGCAACAAACTAACTAGGTAATAATTGTGTGTAACACGGCACCAAGTCATATAATTTTGCTTTATTCTATTTATATTGGCCACACACGGTCCGCATGTAGGAGTCCGACGGCAACCGACGACAAGTCTGCGGACTCTGCGGTCGGACTTTCCTTCGGTCGGGCCGTGTGTAGTTAGAAAATTCTGTATAAAAATCTTTATCCAGTGCTTATCTGTATTACAGATCGAAAATCTGTATAAATACAGAGAAATCTGTATATATGGCAACACTGCCTATTAATAAAAATTTTACTCCTTGGATCCTCCTCGGATTAAGTAGTTACTCCTCAGTTCTCCCTCAGTTACTCCGTGTTTTGTCTTGTTTCCGCACATGTCGGCTGTCATATGTCAAAATAAGACAAAACACGGAGTAACTAATCCGAGGATGAACCTCAGATTAACTAAACCAATGGTTTCGCAATGTTATTCTATGTCTCAAAAGACGGTAAAAAAATGTATGGAGGCCGGGCTCAAAATAATTTCTTTTTTGAACAGCAATGAAACCTATAACAGGTTGAAGATAATAATTAATGTCATTTTTTCATGCATTTAAACATTAAAAACACGCGACCGTTTATCGAATAACTAAAAATATATTTTGCTTAGTTAGCAACACTACGTTTGGCCACTGATCTATATAATCTATGTACACGCAATCGGTCACTAGATTCTAATCTCTAATTAGTCTGTGAATAGACATATTCTTTTTTCTTTTTAGTCTGTGTTTTTTGGATTTGTGGTGACGACTACTGACGCCTTGACGCTTGTCACTCTTGCTTGTCAGACTCAGACGGCTTTCTAAACTTTCGAACATCGCTTGCGTTGATCGTGAATTCGTTGTTTGTTGTTTTTTCGCTACCTTGCCCCACCTACTTTAAATTATCTTATTCAAGAGATTGCCGCGCGTACCCCTTAATGCAACGTCGCGTACCCCTTGGGGTACGCGTACCACTAATTGGGAACCACTGCTCTAAGGTCTTGAACGGGCCGGTTGTTTCACCCGGTTGTCACGCTCGAAGGCATTGAACGGGGTTAGAGCGAAAAGTTGTACTTCGCTCGAAGGCTCTGAATGCGCCTCCGTTACTGTCTATATTATCAGATACAAAACAAAAGTACCTATACTTTGTGGCAATGACTTAATATTCCTAACTCGATGCTTTGTGGATAATAGAAAATTGAAAATAACTACAAGGGGTAATTCTGAAGTTATCTGCACTAAAACTAAAACTAAAATTAAACATATAATTTTAAATTAGTTTTAGGTAATTCGTATTCTGAAACCCCGGACTCTCTTAATTTAAACTGTATTTGACAATTTCTTAAATTGAATACACAGATTATAAATACACCTAGTGCTGTAGAAAAACGGGATAATTTAGAAACATTAAAAACAGCTATATTCTACTAATTTTACTATCAGAAATTATTAATTTAAGATTTGATCGTATTTGTAAATAACAGAAAAGAAATTTTATTATTTATCATTCATTTTATCACAAAAGAAAAATTATTCGAAATGTCATCCATAAAATGCCATGAAATAAAAAAAATTACGTGGTAGTCTGTAGTTGTATAGATAGGTACTTCGTGACTTCCTCTGAATTTTAAAATTGCGTATTTTGTTTCATTAGTAATTTTTGTTTTCTTTTCATAATAACCGATGTTATTTATTGACAAATAATAGTAATAATAGTACATACATAACCTACCTATCATCTAAATGTCAGTACTATTAGACAACTTGGGAACAAACAAATTACAACTCACGACTTGGCAATTGATGCTATAAAAGCCTTTCCTTATAAATGCCATAACAACCAATTCATCATCCTTTTGGCAAGTTGCACAAAAAAAATTGACTTCGGTAATGTTAGAAAATCGTTAAAAAGTAACAAGATAAATTTAGACGGCACCTAAAAGTTCACCTCCTAAAATTAGTTTGACATATTTAAAATTATAGAAAAAATTACATTTAGGAAGCATGTCAGAATACGAAAATAACATCTAACACTAAATTGAGTAGTTTAGTAACGTCACTCTTAATTTTAGAGTTAACTTGTGAGTTCTGAATACCAAACGGTGATTGACATTTCTATCTCTAATTTTATTTAGTTATAGTTTTAGGTGGTCGCTTCAGAATCACCCCCATTGGCAATTTCAAGAAGCTTATATTACCTTTATACTTCTTGGGTAATATGGCCTACCTGCGTGCAGTCCAAAATCAGATATCAGTGCAAACGTTTGCATGCTAGCAAACAACCCCTTCAATGCAATACTCACGGACGTAAACTAGCATTGGCAGGTCCAGGGGTGCCATGGTCCCCATACCGCTTACATTTTTTTACGTATTTACGTATTTTTTATGCCGTTACGATAGAAAAATACAATGGTATGATGGTAGCTCAACACAATACACGGGCATTATATTATCTGTGACAAGGGCATTTGCGTAGTGCTGGGACAACGTGAGTGAATGATGCCGATTCATATTTTTATTTATCATTCATTCCCTCCGGAGTTTGTTCATTGTTAACCAGATATAATATTAAAATAGAAATTCAAGTGGAGTTTAATTGAACAAAAAAATATCAAGAAAATATCACTTACTAGCTTCTGCCCGCGACTTCGTCTGCGTGGAATTCAGAATTGGGTCTAAAGCTTCGCTCGTTAACAATTTTTAATCTTCCCACGGGAACTATTTGAGAGATCATTAAGGAATATAAATTACATGTCCTTTTCCATAGCATAGGTGACATGCATACCAAAAAAAAGATATCTGCTCGCGGCTTAGCTCGTATATAATTTTCAATTTTCCCTCGGGAACTACTTGAGAAATCGAGATAAAAGGTAGCCTATATTCTTTTCCATGTCAAAGGTTACATGCAAGCCAAATTTCATCCGAATTCGTTCAGCCGTTTTGCGTGATTGAGTAACAAACATCCAAACATTCACATTTTCACATTTATAATATTAGTAGGATTTTCCCTCTGGAACTACTTAAGGAATCGGGATAAAAGGTAGCCTATGTTCTTTTCCATGTCAAAGGCTACATGCATGCCAAATTTCAATCAAATCCGTGCAGCCGTTTTTGCGTGATTGAGTAACAAACATCCAAACATCCACATTTTCACATTTGTAATATTAGTAGGATTTTCCCCCGGGAACTACTTAAGGAATCGGGATAAAAGGTAGCCTATCAGGGTGTCCACTGCTAATGTTCAAAAAAATTCCCTGCCTTTTTCCTGACTTTCCCTGACCATTTTTCAAAATTCCCTGACCAACTATATTCATTTTACAGAAAAATAAATACCAATTATGATTACGCATCGGAGCGCTTACTGTGTTTCGTTAACTGAAAATATAAATTCGTCCCCCCCTACCCCATCGAAACATTATACGTAAGCCTATGACTGAAAATATATATTTATTTCAGTCGATCAGCTAAACAGCAAGTAAAATTGCTGTATTTGACACAAAAAACTAATTAAAGCATTTTGTTAATAATTAGTGGGCCTCGCTTTGTACTAATGTAAGAAATCCTGTCTTCATTGTATTTTTATCAACTCTAGCCGAACAGGATATAGTAATATAAATACAATTTATTGTAACATTTCAATCATTCACTCACGCCGACCCAAATAGTTACTCATTCTTTGTGCCACATCACTAGGGACTTTGTGGTGGGGCGATTGCGTAGATACACGTTTTATTGTCGATGTGTGTGTGTTTCTTCATTGTAGGGTTATATTTTCATAGTGTGCGTTCGTAAACATAAGGAACAACGTCTCTGTAAGTGTATTCTAGATTTTCGTAGTGTGCGTGTTTACCTCGCCTCCCGCGAAAAGTGGCAGAAAACACTGCGATTTGTTGCGTACCGCATCCATAGGTTAAATGATCTAAGCTCTAAACGCGCTTGAGGGCTGCGTTCCGTTAGTAAACGTCCGACGAAGAGCGTCGCGTCGTCCTCTCTAAAGTCGATCGCGAGACGTCGAGCAATGGCTTTCGAACGCAGCCCTGAGGCGCGTTCAGGGCCTTCGCGCGAAGTTCAACTTTTCGCTCTAACCCCGTTCAATGCCTTCGAGCGTGACGACCGGGTGAAATAACCGGCCCGTTCAAGACCTTTGAGTGTCGGCGCGAGTTACAACCGAACAACCTTTGATGGTTGTAAAACGCTCTGACGTGTAGGACTGAAATACTCTTACGTGATTGGATGATATTGGCGGCCATATTCTATAATGTCATCTACTAGAATGAGAGAGAAATAAAAAATCATTTGAAAGAGGGAGATAAAAGATTTGGTTGCTGCAATCCGTTCAACGCCTTTGAGCGAGTTAAAAAACAACCGGACAACTACACCCAGAGGCGCTGAACGCGCCTCAGCCCTGAACGCGCCTCTGATAAAAAATTTGGACCGCACCTCCTAATGTCAATGTCATATTTGTCAATGTCAATATTGTCATTGACACGTCAATTTTTTGTGTATTCGGAAATTCGTCGATTTCTTCTGATAATATTAATTAAAAAAAATAAGTGTGATAAAATCAATAAAATGCATTAATACTTTAAACTGTCAATGATAGATGGCTTAAGTTTCCAAAAACATATTTTATTATTATTTGCAAGTGGTAGTCATTCCAAGTTATAATGAGTTTAGTTGGGAAAAAGAACGAATCAATATCCTTGCACGAATCAACCAAAGGTGATAAATTTCCAAGTGATATTACCCCGGAGGACATATTGCGCTTGGAAAAAATCACCGATACATATCTTTGTAGTCCAGACGCAAATGTTTACGATATAGATTTTACTAGGTTTAAAATACGGGACTTAGAGACTGGAACAGTCCTCTTTGAAATTGCGAAACCCCCAACAGATTTTGGAGTAGACAGCGAAAACTCTGAAGAAACTTCCGAAGAACCTCTAGACCCAAATGCGGGGAGATTTGTGCGCTACCAGTTTACACCACAATTTCTCAAATTGAAAACTGTAGGAGCTACGTAAGTGTTTCTATTTTTAAGCAAAGGATACACGATACTCACACTACACTAGTATCGATTGCATCTACATGGAAGCAATTTTTTTATGCTGACATTTTTCTCAACCTTTGAGTGTCACTCAAGTAGTGCAGTTCAAATATCTTTACTATCTACACGAAAGACTTCTTGCGACATTGTCTGTATTCAATGTAGTACATTGAATACAGACAATGCTGTGAGGCTGTGAGGTATCTATTTAACCTGTCTGCTCTGCGGTTCTGTTTTGTCTTAGTTGGTAATGTTTTAATCAAATATGTGAGATATATTTGGGTTTAAAGACTAAATTAAAAGAATAGCACAGCCAGAGGACACATATCGACAATGAAGTGTACTGACCTCCTATCTAAAAGAGGATGATTTTAGGGGAACAAAAAATACATTAATTTTTTTACACCTATTTAATGGGAAATTTTTATATTGTCAATTTATTGTCTTTAATGTATGACATTATACATTGCGAAATGCAGTTTTGTGGTCCTACTATTAAATGCGAAATCGTATTTTACATCCATAAACATAAGAATCATAAAGAAGACAAATTGTCAGGAGGTCATTACACTTCATCGTCAATATACAATTGTTATCTGAATGAAAAAATTTAAAAAAAAGTCATTCAAAGTTCAAAGGCTTTAGTATCCTGCACTAGTATCTGGCTAATTTTGGCTTTAATTGATAGGTATTGATGCCCCAAAACATAATCTAAAAGCTTTTAGTGCAGAAACGCATCATTTTTGAAAATTTTAAGATTTTAGAGGTTAGTTTCCTTAAAAATTATGTCATACTAGTGGGCCCGGCAGACGTTGTCCTGCCCTTTTACAGCACCATCTACTGGGTCCAATTGCACTTTTAAACTTTCCTTGAACCTATTTAAAGACACTTAAAAATTTTTGTAAAAATCTATCGAGCCGTTTTTGAGTTTTAGCGAGACTAACACACAATGATTAATTTTTATATATAAGAATTTATTGAAAAAATAACGCAAATTATGTAAAAATGTATCAGCAAATGTCAGTTATGGCAGTATGTGTTGCTTGGGTCTTTTTAATGAAGACATTAAAAAGACCCAAGCAACACATACCGCCATTAAAACAGCCAAACGGCAACTGGTCAAGAAGGACTGAGGAGAAAGCAGAGCATTTTTCTCAATACTTAAAAGAAGTTTTCAAACCAAATGATCCCATATATTCGGAGGACGAAATTGAACATATTCTTAATAGTGACCAGCAGATGTCCTTGACACTACGGCTCTGTACTCCAGCAGAAGTTAAAAGGACTATTAAGACCTAAAAAACAAAAAGGTGCCTGGTTTTGACTTAATAACATCTGAAATCCTTAAACACTTACCAACGAAAGGTATTGTCCTATTGACCATACTATTCAATGCAGTACTGAGACTACATTATTTCCCACTCATATGGAAAGTGTCAATAATAAATATGGTTGCCAAACCAGGAAAGCCCACAACTGAGGTTACCTCATATAGACCCAATTAGCCTTTTGCCCCTTCTGTCAAAAGTGTTTGAGAAGCTGTTGCTGCAATGCTTGCCCATACTAGAAGAACAAGAAACCATACCTGATCACCAATGCGGTTTTAGAGCACACCAGGGGACAATTGAACAAATACATAGAGTGGTGCACACTATCCGCCAATCTTTGGAAAGAAAGGAATATTGTTCAGCCGCATTCCTTGATATAAAGCAGGCTTTCGACCGAGTATGGCATAAGGGTCTTCTGTGTAAACTAAAATGTTGCTTACCACACACGGCATACATGCTTCTTGGGTCCTATCTTCAAAATCGGACATTTCAGGTTCAGTGTGGAGATAGCCTTTCTTCTTTCTACCAAATAGAAGCTGCAGTTCCCCAGGGCTCCGTTCTGGGACCTATGCTTTACACAGTTTATACTGCTGATCTACCCACTTCCAAAGAGGTGGTTACTGCGACTTATGCTGACGACACGGCCATTTTATCTTGCGACAAAAATCATATAGCTGCATCTCTGAAACTCCAACAACATTTGAAAAAGATAGAGACCTGGCTGAAAAACTGGAGGATCAGAGCTAGTGCTGCAAAGTCAGTTCACATTACCTTCTCTCTGAGGAAAGATACCTGTCCACCAGTAAAACTAGACAGTGTTTTACCACAAAATAATACTGTCAAGTACCTTGGTATGCACCTAGATAGGCGACTTACCTGGCGTGAACATATAAAAGCGAAAAGAGATCAAGTAAACAAAAAACTAGCAGATATGTATTGGCTTGTAGGTAGACAATCAACACTTAGCCTTGAGAATAAACTCCTAATCTACAAATGTATTTTAAAACCTGTGTGGATGTATGGGATAGAGCTATTGGGTTCGGCCAGTCAGTCAAATGTGGAAATACTGCAGCGATTTCAAAATAAAGCCTTGAAGACATGGAGCAGTGCACCTTGGTTCACGAGGAATAATGAAGTCCATGACTACCTACAAATCCCACTTATTAGGGAAGACATAGACAGGTCCTGCAAAATATACAAAAAAAGACTCGAGCGACACCAAAACTTACTCGCAGTCGCTCTCCTGGACTCCTCAGATTCGATATTCCGGCTGAAGAGAAAGAGAATTGCCTCAATCTGATATTAATAACATCTGATATTATCAAACAATAAACATTGAGTTGATGCATCAGAGGGTGCAAAAAACTCGAACTGCCACTTCCAAAAGCACATCAACAGATCTGATTATAGCCTCACATATGGCTGATCGCAGATAGATAAAAAAAAAAGTCAGTTATGGGTGTAACATTTTTTTGACCACCCAGAACTGACTCAGGGCATCTCAAATATAGTTGCTTAGGTTAGGTTAATTTTTTTAAGACTACCCAGAACCGACTCGGGGCACCTTAAACACAGTTGCGGATAGGTTGTAAATTTTTTTTATGACCAATCAGAACCGACTTGAGGCACTTGAAATACAGTTGGTTAGGTTAAGTTATTTTTTCATGAATATTCAGAACCAATTCCAGACACAGTGATGTCTCATTCATCACCCAAAGTTCATCACAATTTTTTTTGTTTTTTTTTTTTTGTGTTGGATGTGGCCTAATTTTATTTTCAGAACAGCAATATTTAAGGAACATTGCACCTGTTGCTACAACAAAGTTATTTCCTTACTTGTTTTGTTGCATATCTTGCAAATTTTAAATGCTGGTCATGCGCCTGCGAGAATGATGTTGCCGCTTAACCGTTGCGCTGCCGACATGAAATAAACACAATAGAGCTAATAAAATTTAAAGAGTGGCATAATTGACATTTTTTTATACAATCACAAGTCACCACCAGTGGCAAGTTCATGGTGGTCAGATGGTTCGGAGAGTTTGTTTTATAATATGTAAGGATAGTTGTGTTTTTGAATGACACACTATTTTGAGGTTGTGAAATTTGCTTGATGAGGCCAAAAGTCCCAGTGCCCATTGTCCTATTGATTTTTGTAGTACTGAGTGAACTATAGTTAATTGAGAACAATGAAAACGGGTCACTTAAATGTTCTTGAAAATCTCAAATATGTACTAACATTGCTAGGCTAGTGAAAAAACAGTCTAATCTATCTATATAAATAAAAATGGATCTTCGAAATGTATGTACGCCCATAACTTTCAAACGACTGCACCAAATTGGATGATTCTTGATTTTATGTATTCGTTATTGTTACGACAAGGTTTATGTAGTAAAAAAAATACAATAATTTAAACAAACATTCCAGTAATTTTTTTAAAAAACATGGCGATACAAAGTACGCCGGTCAGCTAGTAGATGATAAAATACTGTTACTACTAAATATTGCTAGTATTCTTAATTTTGAGTTCTTCAGGTATAATTATGTCACCCATTAGTGTATCTGAATAAATATATATTTTTTTAAATTATAATTGTAATTTTACAGGGTGGAATTCACTGTAGGAGCTCGTCCAGTAAATCATTTTAGAATGATTGAGAAACATTTCTTCAGGGACACACTATTGAAAACCTTTGATTTTGAATTTGGCTTTTGTATTCCATTCTCGAGGAATACATGTGAACATATTTACGAGTTTCCTGCACTACCTCCGGATTTGGGTAATTATTTTTACGAACATTTTAAGTAACGTTAATGCCCCTTCTTTACGACGACATATCATAATGTTCCCCTATGACGCCATATCGTGTAGAGCAAGTATTGGCGTAGTGGCAGCCATGATGGCCTGTATTGCGCGTGACTGCTTGTTATCAGTTTTCCGTGTAGAGTAGCACTCGCCACCCTCCAAACGTCAAATTAAATCACATGATTTAATATGGCATCATTGAGCAATGTCAATAAGTTCATAGAACTTTTCAGAATCGACTATATAATTTAAAAAGCCCTATAACCAAGCCAACCTCACCTGCACATAATCTACGATGAGACTGGTGTTCCCCCACTGACCCGCACTAGACAAACGTGGAAGGATGGCCTTCCTAAAATGAATCTTATTTAAAGTTATCAGTTAAGTTATCGTAGACCATGTCGGCGGTGCCGGACATCGGCGTCGTGGAATCAGGGGACCAGGGACGAGTGTTGCCTAGAATCCTCGGGTGTTCCCGACTTTCCGTCATACGTCTTTGGCCCCGCTCACTAACAATACACGTATGCTGCAAACCGAGCAGTTGCTGCTGGAACTGGAGTAAGAACAGAGAAAAGTTCCCTGGAGTGTTGTGGGTCTCTCCGAAGTCCGAAGAGAATGTGAGGACACAATGGTTCTTAAAACTGGCAATGTGCTATATTGGAATGGGCTTGTTGTTCACAAGTCAGTCGTGAACAACAGATCGGAAGTGTGTCGAACGAGTGACGTATCCTATACTCTAAATCACCAAACGGTATTCGTTAAAGTTCGCTTACGTCCCGACCTCGAGACACCCTGACGAAGGAGGTGAAGCAATGTATGAAGTTATTTTCCTGCAATACATGCTGCCACGACTCACTACCTACATTGTTGTCATGGGAGATTTTAACGCAAGGCTGGGTAAACGTGGTGATGATGTGTTAAACGTGGGGCAATTTCAAGAAACGGCTGCATTGAAAATGGACTTAAGAAAGTCCGGATGATGTGACAAAAAATGAGACTGACTTTATCGTAACTAAGCTATGAATATTTCGTAATTTCTCAATTATCAATTCATTAAATACGGGAAGCGATCACCGAATGGTAAAAAGCACAGTGTACATACACCGTTTTAACGCGTAATAAAGGGGCCTTCGAGTGAAACCATGGCCCCAACTAAGGTAACCTTAACCATCTCCGTGGTCTAGCGGTTGAAACCATCTGGTACTGATTTGGAGTTTTTGGGCTCGATTCCCAAGAGGCAAAAGTTTTTCTGGTCAGTTTGGTTACAATACAACAATGTTAATATGTTATATTCCGATAATTGAAGGTAAGATAGCCAGTTCTTCAGTTGTTGAGTAATCCAGATTTTCCAGATGACGCTCGCATCCACCTTCCGCGACATCATCATTTACCATCAGGTGAAATGAAGGCCAAAAATTTTTCCGATGTGTATAAAGATGTTCGCCAGAGATCTGTCGCTTGGGCAGAGCTTACTGACGAAGCTGAAGTCGGAAGACTGCGGAATCGTCACATTACGTCCTGCCCCTGTGGCATGAAGACCGAAACACGACATGATAAAACGATATAAACTATCAAAATATGTTGGATATAATGGCTTCCTTCTTCCTTGTAATTTTATCGACAATTATTTATTAACAATACCCAAAATACCAATATCAATATCCAAAACATACTAAAAACTTCAAGATAGCTAAAAATCCAACTTTTTTACAGATCATATCGATATGTCGTTTTATAATATCGTGTTTCGGTGGTCATGCTAGGGGGGCTGAGGCATTACCATGATCACTTATAGCAAGGTTAAAACAATATTGAAACAAAGACGCTCTTGCTGCGTAGCGCCATCCCGCTTTCAGTGTGGTTTCATGGTTAGGGAGCTGAGTTTTAGGCCGTTATTGAAACCTTTTATGGACAGCTTCATTCAACATACTCCACGACATCTCTGTCTCGTTTGGCAAGACGACGAACGTGTATAAACATCGTGATGCCACTACGTCAGTCTATCCAGTTATGATGGCCATTGGCCATCGTAAGGAAGCGGCATTATCGATTGATTGAGACGACTTGTTTGGGAAATTGAACCTACCTGATCCCAAACAGCCATTCATGCGGTGGAGACGTCGCGTAGGAAGGTTTATAGGTAGGTCGTACACGGCCACGCGGCCTGATGCAATTGCAGTCCGAACTGAACGGGATTTAAAAAAAATACAAATCGTCTTATTTTTCCAAATCGCCTACCCGCAACGGGTATCTTGCTCACATCAACTTTAAGTCTAGCACCACCACTGCCAGTGGCTTAGTGCATCAGCCTCAAATAACCGAAAGCTGGCTGTTAGCTCTTAGCCTCCAGGGGCCTTACCATGATCACTTATAGCAAGGTTAAAACAATATTGAAACAGAGACACCGCTCTTGCTGCGTATAGCGCCATCCCGCTCTCAGCGCGGTTTTAATCTTGTTTTGGGCGATCATGGTTGGGGGGCAGGTCAGGTAATCTGTCGTAGCCCAGATAACAATGTCTTGTCGTGCAAGTTTGAATCAAACTTTCTAGTTTCCCATTGACAAACTTGCGTAATTTTTGTTTTTTTTCGGCAGTATACAATGTTGCAATGTACATACAATATTGCCCCAACAAACTTTAATAAGCGACTAGTTTGTAGGGGCAATATTGTATGTACATTGCGTTATTGAAAAAACAAACATCATGCAAGCTTAAAACAAACATGATGCAAGCTTGTTGTTGGGAAACTAGATTGAAACTTGCCTCAAGTTTGGCAAGTTTATGGCATTAAGTGCCTATGGCATTAAGTCCGCCTTGTACACAATTGTACTAAAGAATAAATAAATAAATAAGTTTGCATGCTATCTGGGAGATTATACTTGTTCCAAAAAAGTTTGCTTGGTGGAAGGGCTCCGCGCCTACCTGGCTCTCTACCACCGTTTTACCTAAATTTGATTTAGTAGGTACAATTATTTTTGTATACAGCATAGATGTATGTATGTATGTTTTAGAGGCGGCGTAAAATGTAAGCTTGATTTAGGCGATTATCACACTGCCACGCACCACGCTGCATCATGCGTGTCGACGCAGCTACGCGCGTACTTGCGGGAGTGCAGATCTGCATCATCATGTGGGTTTTTACGCAGTCACGCGCGTAGTTGCGTTTCCAAAATCAACTTCAAGCCCTTCCAAAATCACGCACGTCACTGCGAGACTCGGTGTGCCATACCTTGCGTCTCGCGCGCACCTACGCGCGTGGATGCGTCTTTCACCGCTTGTAGGCGCGTGATCTGCATGAACGCGCATGGATGCATTTTCTGTGTGTTGGACTGTGCGTGTTTTCTATACAAACGGAGATACTTACAAGCAACGAAAGAACACGCATTCACGCGCTACGCTCCGTGGTGCGTGGCAGTGTGTGAATCGCCTTAGTATAGAGCATAGATGTATGTATGTATGTTTTAGAGGCGGCGTAAAACGTAAGCGACTTGGGACATGAACCTTTGTTTTGTGCATTGATTTTTTATATACTTATACTATTAATCGGCGATAAGTCTCAGAACTATTAGCCGAACTGAACGCGGTACATTATAAGGGGGTTAAATATAATGACCACCAAAAAATACTTCGATACCCTTAGCTCTCTTATCAAAAAAAGATACTGAACAACAAAAACAAAAATTTACCATTACAATTGTACTAGCAATTTTAGTAACGACTACACATTAAATTGTATTCTAAGCCCAAATTTTGTAAATGATCACCAAATTTTAGCGAGCAAATTAATACACCATTTCTACCTAAATAAACCACTATGATTGTCATAAAATGTATCCACATTACCAAGTAATGAGTATTGAGTTACATAGGTGGAGTAACTGATGAAAATCTGAATATCGACAGACAAAATATCGAAAACTGTAGGCGGGTCAAAAATAGGTAGCGAGGAGCGAAGCGAAGAGCGTAGGTTTGAACATGAACCAAGCTCGCGAGCCGAGCGAGCGAAGCGAGCGTGCCCCGGCAGCGGCCGGCGAAGCGCCAGAAACGACTTTATGTGTATTCTCGAACATTATTTACACGTATCGATTATTCGATATTAGATGTTTTGAATTTTCGATATTTTAACAGATCGGTATTTGAGTTTTAGCGATTCCAGACGTCGATATAATGATAGTAGGTATTTAGGTCATTCGATATTTTAATTTTCGATATTTTGAACGTCGACATTTTAACTTTAGATATATTCACTTTCGATATTCAAATACGTGCCCAATGAGTTACATAGCATAATTATCTTTAGTAGGATAATGAGATGTTAAATATTTGCTTGACATTTTAGATTAAAATTCGGTAAAAATATTGGTGGTCATATAATATTTTTGGGTTTACAATGATTAGTTTGGAGTCATATGTTTTAATAGGATAGCAAGATGTTATAATTTGGGTTATAATTTTGAAAAAAAAAGGAGTTTTGTTAACTTATTATAATGTTTGTAATTAATTATAATCTGTCATGTGTACATAATAAAATAAAATAAAAATAAAAAGTTTACATTTTGGCGCTCATTACCTATTTTTGGGTCACCAATGATATGTTTGGAGATATTGTCTTTAATTTGATAGTAATATGTTATACTTATGGCTATAATTTCACATGAAAATGGTGTTTTAATTTTGTTGATCGTTTACTATTTTCGGCAGTAAAAATCGTTTTTTTGGCGTTATATTTTACTATATTTGGTGATCAGTTAAACATAAGCCCATTATAAGTATAAAGTTCGTCCTATGGCTACCAAAAGACCTCCCAAAATAAACCTTGCCCTTATCGAATTTAAGTCTGTGTTGTGTTAACCATTATCGTTATTCATTTCAGTGGAGGAAATGATCGCTGCACCTTTCGAGACCTGTTCTGACAGTTTTTATTTTGTGGACAACCGTCTTGTCATGCATAATAAGGCTGACTATGCATACAATGGAGGTGTAAACAATTAATAAGTCTCATTCCTTTATTTATTGAATTATTAGGTAGCACTTTTGATTTTGATTTAAATTGTTTTATTGTAATGTTTAACACCAATTTCTAAGGACTGAAATTTAATATTAAACTTTACAAAATATTAACGCTAATAAATCAAACTGATGGTTTAGGTTTTTAGAATTTGATTATTTATTTATCAATATTTCTCTTTACTAAAAGAATCATACATAGTTTGATTTTGTACTATTTTAAATACCTAAATTACAATGTACAAGTGAAACATATTGGCACATAATGTTAAGTCACTTCTTTTCGTCTTTGGTATATAACACTGCAATGTGCAATGTGTGCTCACTACCTAGATGCTTTCAGTGTGATCAAAATACTACAATCTAGTCATTTATTTTTAGTTTTTAGCCATTTATTTTTAATTTTAAGTACATGCATATTATTAACTTATTACAGGGAATGTAATGACAAAACAATTTGTTAAACAGGTCAGTCAGAATGACAAAGGCCTAAGACCAAATAAAGTCCTTTTATTGGACTATAAGACAATGCCCAGATCTGAATTCGACAAATTAATCTTAAATATTGGGAAAGCCGCTGAAAATAGGCGCCATCTTTTAAAAATGTATTGAATTAATTTAAATATCTGTGTATAATATTGCCTGCATTTTAAATATTGAATTGTTAACATACGAAGTGATTGGATTTTCTTGAAACATTCCTTATCAAAGGCATCGTGACTTAATGGATCGGCTTTAATTATAAAGTGTGTGTAATTTTTAATGCCGTCCATGACTTGTTTGTTTGAACAAGTGATCTTGCTTTAAATATATTTGAAGAATCGAACTAAATGTGTTCATTGCTTGCGTGGCGTAACTATGTGACATTTTCGTTTCTGATATTACATAAATTGTATGTATATATATTGTAAGAATTATTCTACATGTATTAGTAGAGTATCTTGCGATTTGCATCTCGTGTGTGTACCTAATTATTTGAATATTATGTATGGTACACAAAGAGTATCCAAAAGGTTATGTTATTTGTACAGTACTAGGAAATCTAGTTGTAATGGGCAATTTGCAATGCAATGCAATTTAAATGATTTCTTTGCAATTAATTTTTTTAGAATGATTATATTTCAAATGTTAATGAAAACAATTAATATTATTCAATGATTGCTTGTTGTTTGTTGTTCCGATTAATTAATGAGTTCATACTGAGACTAATTTCATCGTGACTACTTAGCTACTGTTTTAAACTTGCTATTGTAACAAATTGTAATAGGTAGTTGCGAGAATTTATTATGCATCTGTAAAGATGTGTGTTAGATATTAATGGAAAAGGTATAATTTTTAAAACATTCCTACTACTTACTATGTATCCATTGGATTCTTCGCTATTGGACTTGTTTTATAATAATATTTTTGTGAGCATGGTATTTTACAAGATAGATGTGATAAATAGTTTTAATAAATAAAATTTAACATGTTACGTGTACCGTACCGACCGACCTATTAGACGACAATATTTCAGGAGGATATGTACAGGCCGCAACCGGTCGACGACGTAGCAATTTCATTCCGATTTGAATACACAACTAAGTAGATACCTACAGTACCTACTACAAGTAACTGCGTGAGCTATAACGAAAGGGCGTTGTATCTTTTGTTGGAATTGCTATCCGCCATTTTGTTTTTTTTTTCAAAATGGCGGCCACGCTTAAAACCTTCAGAAATCGATAGATCACATCAATATAAACAAAGTGTAGATAGGCAAATCTCGTAAAGCGTCACGTTTCCGATTTATGAGCGACGGAGAAAATGGCGGATGCTACTTGGGACACTCCATACAAAAATATTTAATCCCGCCTTATTGGATCGCCCATTTGAGCGCTTTGTAGTACCTACCTAATATATTTTTTGATCTTTCCGTATCAAATTTACCGTTTATTATCAGCTGACGTGACGCTAGCAAAATGTTTTTTCCCGGTTTTCTACCCCGTCGTACGGCCACCCCACCATGCGAACCGGCAGATTAATATTGCTACGTTATGAGAAACGTGGGGCGTATTATTAAAGCAGCCAAGTATTTCTTTGTGACTTGTTTATTTTCTTACATTTTTTGAAAACCCATGACTAACCATAACCTTTTTCACATAATATAATCTTTTTTTTAGCATCTCATCTTCACAATCCTATAGATCCCCACGACGCTTCAGTAAATCCTCAATTAGCTTTTTGGCCTCCTCTACTAGTATGCTGCTGTATACCTAGGTCACAGTGCCGTAAAAATAACCTCTAGCTAATTGATAAGTGGTCGGAAGCTCATTTCACAAAGGTACCTACTTATAATGTGACAAGCAATTGATTGCCTCTTGAAGAAACGCCAAAGAGATATTATTTTAGACTTTTGTCATAAAATATCTTACGAAATAATAAAATCTAGATTATTCCACTTTGAGCTCCTGGGTGATCATCTGACTTCACAAAAATAGAATAATGATCCAAATCCGAAAGACTGACAATTTTGTTGTGATGAATTGATGTTGGTTTCCTGTCTACAGCTGCTGTTTCTAGACGTGCATACGATATTTAAAGACAAATTTATTTGGTATAGTACGCACACATTTACCCAACTATCGATTGAAATAGATCCGCATATTTGTCGTATAGTAGCTACCAACTACTATCGAACGACTTTTAATCACCAGTGTCACAAGCTTTTTGCACCAGGCCACATCTGGCGCATAACACATTGCACCGGACACCGCTCCGGTGTGCGGTGCTGCGGTTTTTAATTTTGAGTAAAGAATCTCAATTTGTATACAAAAACCGCAGGGTATAACACACTCACACCGCATGCTCGTGCGGTTGTGCGACGACGCCGCACTCCCGGACGGTGATGCGGTGCGGTCCGCGGGGTATGCCACACAGGTGCCGCAGTATCGTACGGATTTTTGCGTAGAAAGGACGTGCATACGCGTAATAGATCTCGACATAATAATGCGGTGATGCGGGGCGTCGTGCACCGCAGCTCCGGACGGTGATACGGAGCAAACCGTACGGCGGCACGGTTCCGTGCCGCCGCAGCCGCATGCGGTTTTCGTCCCTCCGTACACCGCAGCGGGATGCGGCGGCAATGTGTTAAGCGCCATACAAATTAAGATTCTTCAGTCAAAATTAAAAACCGCAGCACCGCACACCGGAGAAAATTTTGTAGAATTAATGATTAGCATCTGCAATAATAGGTTGTATTGAAATAAGCATAATTATGGATTTGACGCATACCTGATCAAAGAGTCAGAAGATTAGATTAAAAAATGTCTGTATGTACACTGATCGTGGCACTTGTACACGCAATTAGGATAATGCCTGTGTCGTCAAATACAAGAATCACTGATTTTACCACGTTTGTCGAAAAAAATTAGAATTGTTTTTAAAAAATATCGTGTTTCATTTTTTAGTTTAAATTCAAGCAAAAATCATAAAAGTTACTTATTCTTCGTCTGCTTATAGTGAAGAAAAAGTTGCATTCTGGAGTCTACTTGAAGGCTACTAGTAAATAGGGACAGGCTTTATCGACTATTTTGACCGAAAAAGCTTCATCGACTCTTTTTTTGACCGAAAGATGTCACCTACGCACTCATTGCAAATGAGAAATGCTTTAGTTGTTTTTACTTTATGTGTTAAGATTATCCACGCCTGTCGAATTCCAAGCTGAATTAATTTGAGAAAACAGTACATAAACCAAGACAACAAAGCAATTTAATATTTTGTTACAACCCGCTATAAACCAGGGATTTTATTTTTTATTTAATTCTTTATGTAAAAAGGCGGACTTAATGCCTGGGGCATTATCTGCCATTCAAACTTTTGGTGATGCAGAGAATTCAGAGGTAGATTTATCAATTCAGATTTAATGAAATGTAAGATATAAACAATATTACCTAAATCATAGATCCTAAATTAACACCTTTATAAATATTTACCACCTATATCCACATAAATAAATATTCGCCTATATTATTCTTATCACATTTGGATAGCATTTTTAGTGGGATGGAAACCTACTGTTGGGTGCTCTAACCGGACACTTCGGCACTAGGATCATGTTAACCAGGATGGGACACGCCAGTTCCAAAATCTGTAGGGCCTGCAAGGAGGAACAGGAAAGCATGGAACACCTGCTGTGCCACTGCGATGCCCGAGACTGCAGGAGATTAAGGCTGACGGGAATCGGATACCCAAAACCGGAGGATTATAGGGCTATATCACCGAAGGATATCGTCGAGCTCATGGGCACGATAAACTGGACCGTAGGTGGCGATGGCTTTACAGAGTAAACGTTGGGGAAGCATAAAAGATCCATGGTGGGTCGAAGTGCGAAGGCTTAATAATTGGGCCGCCCCCACCCGAAGATAATATAGTGGTATGTACATTACTTCATGTACATAGACTAGGAGACAATATACCAAATATTGCCTAAATAACACATCAAAAGTAGGTATATCTGTCACTTATGGAGGATTGATATGAAATCAAGTAAAAACGGTTACTGTTTCAACATGGAATTGCTGCGCTGCGCGGCGATTACTGGGTCCAAAAGTACTTTTAAACCTTCCCTGTACTTATTCAGATACCACAGAAAATTTCGTAAGAATCTGTTGACCCGTTTCAGAGTTTTTGCGAGACTAACGGCCGATTTCATCAACCATAACTTAGCTTAGGAAGCCCCTAAGACGTATGCTGTCACTTTTTGTCTTTAATGTAAAGAATGTGACAGCATGCCATCTAAGAGTCACCTAAGCTAAAAAGAGGTTGGTGAAAATGGCCATAACACACAGCGTTTCATTTTTATATATAAGAAGAAGATTTAGCATTAAGTTCTTATTGTAAGAAATTACGTATTGTAGAAAAACAAAATATAAATAATAACGAAACCTCGTGCATTGGGAACTCCTAGCTCCTGAACTATTTACCCAAATAAAGATTCTTCCATTCTCTGTATCGATAAACTACCACCTATCTATTATCAGTAAACAGATTTCCCGCATCGTCGTTTCGTTTTCGAGATCCAGGTGGCTTAGCTGGGGTAACGTTTCTACAGCTGAGCCACACGTATCTCTGAAATGCACAAACTCTGAAACTTAGCCGACAAACTCGACATTATAATGGCATACTCAATCTATTTCTTCCAGTTTTTTTTGTGGCTGATTTGGGGTCAGTCAGCCACATGATATATTTAAATAATTTACTACTATTATAGGCGTACGTGAAGTCGACCAATCCGCATTGGGCCAGCGTGGTTGATTTACTAAGGCCACAGACACACCACAGGTGGCACGCTTAGCGGCAAGAGGTTAGTTGGTTGCTTAGATGACTCATCCCAGTAAACCAACACACTTGCACGCTATGCGCGCGGCCGCACCGCTCGCTTGGTGGAACGCTTGGCGCCTCGATAGCGGCTTAGCGGTTAGCGAGGCGAACGGACGCGTCGGTTATTTGCTTCGATTACTAGGATGCATTGCGGAGGAATTGATTGATAATAGCCCTCTGTTTATAAAAACGAGCCATTGTGAACTCCTTTCCACACGTTACGTAAACAATTTATGTGTGTTATAGGTGTATTATGTTTTACTTTTTTTCTATAAAATTTCCAATTCTCATTTAGTAGACGTCGATATATTAATGTCACGTACTCAATATGTTAGATTACTTCGAAATTAAGAAGCAATTTTCTAGAAAAAATTAAGAGAGACATTTTACTATAACAAAAAATGGGTTATTGCCCGTGGTTCACCTGCGTAGTCCACCTATGTGTACCACGGGGAAAAAAAACTTGCCTTGGTTCACCAGTATGTCCATAAGCATTTAATTAAAAAGTACGAAAGAAAATTGAGGATTGGCATTATAACATTTCATCAAATGACTGCTGTGTGTTAAGAGGCAATCGTACAGGCCGTTTTTCCATACAAACGTAGTCCCTGTTTCCTTCCTGGATAATGGCACTAGTTGCTCTATTTTTTCCAATAAAATTATTCGCCACTATAAGGATGTTTCTATGTTTTCCTATTTTTATTAAGTTAATTAATAAAGGAGATTTTAAACCTTCAAAAATCTACAAAATCGCCCTAATTTTCTTTTGTATTCAAACTTCCAGCAAACAAATTGAACAAGATTATATGAAAAAAGCAAAATATAGGAACACAGAAAAAGTCTTGCTTAAATTTTTTACGCAAAAAGTAATTAAATTGGTCAATTTTCTGCGAAGAAAACGGGACTACGAATTCATATTTTGTGTACTTTTCATAGGTATTTTCGGTCCGAGCTGCAGTTGTCCCTATGGCGCTAAGTTCGGATATACAGCGCGACAGCAATACATTTATATTTATACAGCAATACATATACCGGGTGTAACGGAATACCGCAATAATATTTAAGGTTGTTGATTAACAAAAAAAATGTTTTATGACTATTCTTTGTATTTTTATTATATGCCTACTTTCGATTCAATACGCTGAACTGTTAAGCGTATTGAATCGAAAGTAGGCATATAATAAAAATACAAAGAATAGTCATAAAACATTTTTTTGTTAATCAACAACCTTAAATATTATTGCGGTATTCTGTTACACCCGGTATATACAAATACCTATTTTTGAATTCTCTCGACATTGGTGTTTCCTCTTAAAACTAAGATATTATCAAAGTTGGTATAAATAATCGGTCGGATTTAGAAATGAGTCGCCTGAATTTAAGGAAACTGAACTCAAGAAAGCTCGACTAAGACCCCCCAAAATAATTTTTCATACCACCTGCTCGACAATGTTTAATTATAACCCCCTTGACTTGAACGTAAAGCAAGACATTATATCCCCGGGGATAAAATGTTGTATGAAACTCCCAAGGGATTAAAGTGTTTTAAATTTGGAACATCAAATTCGTATTAAATTTTAGCATAGATGCTAGCTTAGGAAGGCAAAGGTTCTACGCCCATACAGCAGTAGCGTACATCCATTAGATACAAATAAACATTCTACCTGTGTAAATAATGTTTTTGTAAAATCTAAATACATAATTTCTTTACTAAAATTAATAAATATTTACCTACATAATACTGCAAGCTAAAATAAACAATAACACTTCACTTTATTTTTTGTTGATAAAATACTATTTATGCTAAAAGCGCCATCTTTTGACGGCTATTATTAATTATCGATAAAAACGAATAAAAGCAGAGTAAAGCAAGAACACGAACTAAATGGGATATTTTTAAATGCACATCTATATTATTTTTCAGCACACTAGGTAACTCCACTAATTAACTGAATGCATACCAAAAATACTGAATTGCACACTAAATTAAATCAGATTTAGTATACTGTTTAGAAACGTTTAGAAACGAAATTGTATGTAAAAACTGTAGGCGGGTCAAAAATAGGTAGCGAGGAGCGAAGCGACGAGCGTAGGTTTGAACATGAACCAAGCGCGCGAGCCGAGCGAGCGAAGCGAGCGTGCCGCGGCAGCGGCCGGCGAAGCGCCAGAAACGACTTTGTGTGTTCTCGACTTTAAGCATACTTATTGCTTGTGGAAACTGCAAATTTTGAGGTTAGTTTTTGTGACTAGTGGTAGTGACCTTATATTAGGATGCGATATACTAATGCAACCCCAAATTGTGTTTTATTTAGAATAAACGATGTTCCTAAAAGTAAATTAGGTGATGGTTTTCCTTAAAAAAGTTCTGCAAATACTATTAAACAGTATACTAAATCTGATTTAATTTAGTGTGCAATTCAGTATTTTTGGTGGAACTTTGATATATTTTGTTCGAATAAAGGGAATATACAGATATCGATTTAAATACATGCCGAACTAAATGCTTACATTTGGAAAAATTATACGGCATATTTAAAAATAAAGAATGTTTCTACAATTTGTTCCATAATGATCCACCAACGGTACTCCGTTGTATATTATCTTCATCGCTAAAACTTTGCCGCCAACGCTATTATATTGTATTTAAAAAATGTAATAATATCTTGTTGCTTACGTTAAGTGCTTAGTGAAATGTGTTGTTTTGTGGCATCAATAGTCTTTTTAGAAGTCTATTCAGTGTATTATTGATTAAAGTTAAAAACGTAAGTAAATGTTTTTTTTTATTTGGACTTAATAGGTCGTCGAATATTTGAGATTTATTTCGACAGTTATGTTCCGTACAATATTTCCTGTACATTTCGTTTTTTTGTAAGAGGAGCATCTCCACAACTCCGAATGATTGTCGAAATTAACAGATTTATAATTTTTTACTTTATAATTTTGACGCCCGGCAAACAATAGGACTATGCCTCCTTTTCTCCGAATGAAATCGAGCTCTTCGGGGGCAGACATGGTGTTTGCAGATTATTACAAATTGCCTTTACTAGTATTGACATCCTTCTAAAAATTTTGTTTTTAATTTGAAGTCACGTTGAAAATAAAGAAAAATATAAATTAATGCGAGCAAGAGCAACCTCTTTATCGAAAATAATGGAGATAAATACGAGTGGTGGACCACGGGAAAAATTGACTTCCGATGGTCCACCTAAGTGGACCACGGGAAAAAATTTCTTCCTGTGGTACAACTGGGTGAACCAAGGGAAGTTTTTTTTCCCCTTGGTACAAATAGGTGGACTACGCAGGTGAACCACGGGCAATAACCCCAAAAAATGTCTATAAATACACTTTAGATCACCAGGCGCGCGCTGCCAGTGTGGCCACTATCTATTTTGACGGCTACGCCTGCCTCCTAGCTAACCTCTAAGCCTGCCACCTCCGGTGTGGCTTTTGCCTAAGGCCTAAACAACCTAACTACCCTAAGTTAGTAGTTAGGGCTCGAGCCCCTCGGGGTTGTTACACAAGCCGCCAACTACTTGTGCCAATTTTGTGTCCGCCGCCTCTAGCGAAAAACGGCAGAGTAAACAGTGATATTAAAAGCGAGAGGATAATATCTCATCGGTTAAATCACCATCAATATAAAATATATTACCAAAGAACACCATTCAAATATAGATATAACAGAAAATAAATCAAACAATAATAATTGAAAATGCTTTATTGAATAGTTATTGAATAGAATTTGCGATTGAATAAAATAGAATTAATATATTTCCAAGTAAAATAACATTTTACAATTATAAAGGACTATTGTTGATTATATTTATATGTTTATTATACTACTAATTATGAAAATTAATATAAAATTAAAAGTAATCAAGGAATTTGTATCTGCGTTGCTTATAAATTTACATCTAGAACTTATATTATTTATAAATAAACAATGTAGATTTTAGATACCCAGATAGCAATGGCTAGTCTGGCAAGTTTGAATCAAACTTTCTAGCTTCTCTTGACAAACTTGCATGACTTTTGTTTCTTCCGGCAGTATACAATGTTGCAATGTACATACAATATTGCACCAACAAACTTTAAAAGGCGACTAGTTTGATGGGGCAATATTGTATGTACATTGCGTTATGGAAAAAACAAACAACATGCAAGCTTAAAACAAACATCATGCAAGTTTGTCAAGAGAAGCTAGAAAGTTTGATTTAAACTTGCCTCAAGTGTGGCAAGTTTGAATGCTATCTGGGTACCTACCTGTTATTGTTACTACAGTAGGTATCTTAAACAGTATCTATTTAAAGGCAGCAATGTGAAAACTAGTCAGTTTTAGACATTTATTTTTAAGCTGTGCTGTGCGTATAGATCAGTCGGACTTTATTTTAATGGCAATTCAGATACAAATTTCACTGTGAAATTTATTACGTCAATTGTTAATTCGGATAAATAAAATCATTTGTACGCTAGATTTTAATGTTATTTCAAACAGAAAAACTAAAACTTTTGCACGAGCCCGAGATCGAACCCGTAATCTTAGATAAGCAGTTGCACTTGTGGCTATATAGACTATGGGGGTTATCTTGAAATGTTTAAAATACAATGACTTTATCTAACAATGATATGGGCTAACTTATGTTTAGCACTAATATTTGGAACAACCTTATATCAATATCAACTAATACATATTTGGCACAAAGTTAATAAGACATTTTTGGAACAAACTTACTTATACAACTAATAAAGATTTGTATATGTATACCCCTCTTATTCTACACAAAACGTATAATTAAAACTAACATAATTCAGTACAGAGCAGAGCACTAACAAAGTAATTTCAATAAATGCGTTTTTTTTTGTAAATTAGTAAGAAACAATCTAGACGCACGAACTTACACAAATAAAAAATAGTAAGGTGCTAGAATGCTTGGACCGTAGCAGGTCAAAATTTTTTGTAGTAGGAAGGCGTAGTAGGAAGCTAGAAAATGCTTGGATCGTAGTAGATCGAAATCTTTCGGAATTCTTATTGAAAAAAGGCGTAGTAGGAAGCTAGAGAATGCTTGGATCGTAGCAGGTGGAAATATTTCGGAACCCTTATCGAAAAAAGGCGTAGTAGGAAGCTAGAGAATTCTTGGATCGTAGCAGAGCGAAATCTTTCGGACCCCTTATCGAAAAAAGGCGTAGTAGGAAGCTAGAGAACGCTTGAATCGTAGTAGATCGAAATCTTTCGGAATCCTTATCGAAAAAAAGCGTAGTAGGAAGCTAGAGAATCATTGGATCGTAGGAGATCGAAATCTTTCGGAACCCTTATCGAAAAAAGGCGTAGTAGGAAGCAAGAGAATGCTTGAATCGTATTAGATTGAAATCTTTCGGAACCCTTATCGAAAAAAGACGTAGTAGGAAGCTAGAGAATGCTTGGATCGTAGCAGGTCGAAAGTCTTTCGGAAAAGTATAAGGCACGAGTATAAAATAATTAATACGATATCAAATTTTTGTAAACAGCGATTATATAAACCGTCATGTTGTTACTGCCTATTATTACCCAAAATTATACTATTTAAGTACATACCTACATAGAATTTTTAACATCTCACTCTACAACTGAGATGGTAAAATGTGTGTGTATATTATTTTTAATCATAAAGTTGAAATTGTTTCAGAAGTTGTTGCCTTTCGCTCACCTTATGATGGTTAAGCGAAATATGGAAGAAAGATTTGGGTAGGGAGACTCAGGTAGAGCTTTCTCCCATATTTGTATTTACCTTGATTCCTCTACCTACCCCAACAACTGCGTTTCGTATTAGCACCATTTTTATTTTTTAACAATATAAGTAAACCCGAAAATTAAAAGATAACATCATGGCTGCAACATGCAACCAAAATGTCACTGATACAATAAACTATGACTATGAACAAAAAAATCGTTTAAGGCACTTAACACTTCCTATAACAGCGCTAATCTTACCGAACAATTATTTTTTTAAGTTATAATCTCGATCTTCTTCTAATGAGACAAGAACCTGCTCAGTGAAGAATATTTTTGAACGCTCCTTATTTCTTTCCTCAATATAGTATCTCACAACACAAATGATTTTAATAAAGCTTCCAAGCCACATGTCGATATTTATGTTTCAAACTTATGATTTGTAATTGGTCCCTGTAATGCTCACCGAAATCCAGGAATCAATGGGGCTGAGACACACCTCGGACACTCCATACAACGTTCGCAAATCAATTACCTATCACTACTACATTAGCAAATGACATTTGAACACGCGCAAATGTGTGCGTGGAATCTAGTAGGGCTTGAGTGCGCGGTTATCAATCGAAATGACGCGAGAAGTGCAGTGACTGACTTCTCTTTTACCCGCATAGCGCTGTCTCTGTTATCGGCCGGCGCTCGCGTCTAATCGCCCGAGCGATCGCGCAAGCCCTTGTGTATGTATCAGTGATGTCTACAACGAAGTGCCGGGTGGGATGAGGTATTTGATATGAGTGCGGGTAGGTGAGTGGCCGTTCTGTAGGTAGTACTATTATCTATTCTGTGGCTGAGAGCAACTTAAAGTCACTTTCCGCGGACGAATTTATTCTTGGCATCTCCTTTACTCCTTGCTTATTCTACGTTATTATGCTTATTAAACGAATGGTACTACCTACTGCTAACATGGAGTGATAATTTGTGACAAAACTCTATTTTACAATAGTTTGTATAGTTAGTATACTCAAATCGCAACCTCTAATTACTTTTTCTTAATTTTCTAGTAACTCACAACACAAATGATTTAAAAATGTCCTTAAACTTATTGTCTTGAAGTTATAAATTGTAATTAGTCTCAAGATTAATGTGCATGTGCACCGAAGTCTAGGAATGGCGGGGCTGACAGCAACTTAGTTACTTTCAGCGGACACTGTGACTACTGTGTACCTACATGACTTATTCTTATATAAACCACACATGACGTGAGGTGCATGAGATATTTCTCATAAGTATGGATCAAAATACCAATTTATCATTAGCATCTTTATTTACTGCTTGCTCATTAAACGAATGGTCCTACTGACATGGAGTGATAATCTGCGACAAAACTTTAATTTTCAATACTCTGTTTAAAAATATATTTATATTGTGACCTGACTTACTGACTGCTTTAATTAGAAATTTTTAAACTAATAGGTTCTAAATCTGAAATTAAGCAGTCAGTAAACTAATCAACAATCTTTTTTGCAGGTGAAATATTTGGCTACTGTGAATCGTATCAGTGATTACGACCACATTTAGAATTTACCGTAACGTACCTATGAAACAATCGACGAAGGTCGAATCGACTTCTCGATATTAATTTCTTGCGTGCTTAAGTAAAATACAATATACCCCCCCAATAATATAGTCTTTATGTAGAGATCATCATCATCATCATCGATCATTTAAGAATTAAAAATAAAATTGGAAGTCAATAAATTTAAAATTACTTTTTTTTGTACAAAAGACTTCAAGCAAAAAAAAAATTAAGAAAATTCAAGTGGGTTAGTTTAAGTCATGGATATATGAGTCTGTTTAAATAAAATAGGTCCTACATAAATGATTTGATATAAAATGGTTAATTTTAACAAAAACATTACACTTAATAAAACATTTTCGAAGTGCGTAGTATTACTATGGAATTGACAAAAAAAAGTCTTAAACAATAAACTTTCCAATATCCCTATAATAAATCCGATATAAAGTATGTATCATTCATTATTTTGAAAATAATATTTATAGTTACATATCTAATTGATAAAAGCTGAGGCTCGAGTGTGCTAAATATGCAAATAAATAAAATCCAATTTAGACATGGACCTCATTCTGCTACATTTACGTAAACATTTATGACGTGTCAATGACGCTTCAATAGCATTGCTTTTTGAGACATGAGCCATTTTCACCAACAATCCCTAAATTTTAGGTAACCCCTAAGCCACGATACACACTTTGGTTTTCACCAACGCTTAAGGGACACCTAGTACCGTAGGTTTTTAGGTTACTTTCTACAAGTTTGCTCTAATCTTAATAGCATGAAATATTTATTTAATAGTTAAGATGCTCTTGACGCTGTAGAAACTATACATTATTGTTGTTTAACCGATAATTAACTAAAACATTTGTCGCTTATCAAGAAATGATAGTATGAATAAAATGCCACCACGAAAAGCGTTCAAAAGTGACAAAGGCAGTTTTATTTAAACACTATTAAGACACGATAACAACATTAAGATAAGTATAATTAGGTCCCTCAGTTTCTACAATATAAACATACTTACATGATTATATAAAACAGAAAAAGATTAACATTCAACAAAAGAAATATTGGTTTAGGTTGTCATACATTTCGCATTCGGTCGACAAGCCAAGGCTATATCTCTCTCAAAAAGTCGTTTTATTTGCCATAAGTTAGAGTTCGATATGTCCGTTATTAAAACTTGTAATAAATTCGTATTTGATAAATGTCCGCCGTTAGAACTGGTAATAGCTTCGTGTGTTGCGTCTTAGCACCGAGATGTTGCTCCACCACGCGGGCGTTTCTCGGGCGCCTTCTTTATATAAAATTTGAACAAGACACGGCCTTCGTTCAAGAAAGTCTCCGCATAGGATATCGGTATAGCAGCGCACATCGCTGCGTCACAAACATCCTTCAGAGGCGTACTGTTTGATTGACAGTTGTGCGTATATTGATATTTTCTGCGCGGTTGTCTTTTATTATATATTTGGATCTCGTATGTCCATTTGTTGGCGCTATGCGCCGTGCCTACCATCTGTACAGTCATGTATATCATTCTGTGCAAAGCGGACTCTTTGATTTGGAATAAAAAGTTGAACGTGCCGATCTGGACCAATTGCATCACGTGGCTGTCTGCTTTTCTAATAAACAATTCTTGTTCGGTGTCCACGTTGTATCTTCTATTATCCTGGTGCATTTTGTCGAAGTGCAAGGATAATTGATGCAGTTTTCCTAAAAAAAAATACAGTTAAGATTAGATTTTTCATGTCAATGCGACAGCCGACAAACGATAAAAATTAACGGGGTGTAAATGATTCCATGTGTTACCTAACAGCGGTGGTAATATAGACATAGTATAGAGATAAGAACTTCACATGTGAGTGAGTGTCCCTACAAAGTATTCTAAATATTATATTTACAAACATAATTTGCCACTGTAAAATACAGAACTGACTGACTGAATTAATTTAAGGTATTCCAATTATATGATACGTGTCAGGAACGCGACGAACAAGCCGGTCAAAGTTGAGGTTTTTAAAATAGATCATAAGTTATTATTTGCTTTATGTAAATAATTCTCATAAATAAATTTAACTTCAGGGCTGTCCACAGAACTAGACCATTTAGATCTCAATTCTTTTGTCGGTGAAGTCGACAACCACACACCGATTATCATAATATTGAACTAATTTTCACATTTACGTTTTTGGTAGGATAATATTTAAAGAGGTTGTTCAGATAGGTATATCATCATTCGGCAAGTAGGTGTGGACCTCTTCATGAAACAGCTGATTTTGTGTAAGTAACTGTTTGATGATCTGAGCAACCATTTCAAACACATTTTGGAATAACTTTAAACAGTTTTTTTTTATCTGGCACAGTATAGGGACGTCCGCGGTCCGCTACCGCCTAACCCACAGCGATGCGCGATAGCAAGGATGATATAAAGAATAAAAGATATATTATTCTTCGTTTATGGCGATAGCGATAGCGAGGCACTCACTATTATTTTAATTTCACGCTCGATTAGTTAGAACTATAGATCGTTTTGATTTTAGCTAATAGTAGATTGTATACAACAAGGGCATAAAATGAGTCATTGTAGCCCGAGACGAGTTACGGCTCGGGTGGATAGTAAGTTGAGGGGTACAATGACTTGTTTATGCCAGTGTTTTACACTCTGCTTTTCACTTCGATTGCGAGATTTTTTTTTCATTTATTTTTATTACAATTAATCTATTTATTAACTTATTTATTTTTTAAATAAAACAATTACTTCAAAATATAAAAGAAAATTTAATTAAAATTATATAAAAACAACAAATATGTAACACAATGTTGAAAAATTAAAGAACTTAAATAATAGCCAATTCCCGCCAGTATTTTTTTAAAATTTTACATTAGGTACATATTTCATTCTGCCAGTAATAAAAATAATTCGAGCGTTTTAATAATAACCGGTTACTATTTTTATCTGGTTTCATGACTTTTGAGGTAGAAAACACAAGACAAATAAATTAAAGCATTACTTTATGCTCTTCTAGACCATAAAAAACCATTTTATGCAGCCTATAAACGACATAAACTTTGCGAGCACGAGAAGTGAAAAACAATTTTAGCTCTCGCTTATGACGTCAACTCGTGATTTCGTACCGCCAATCATAGCAAACTCGTGAAATTAAAACGATAACAAGTGCTATCGCTATCGCGCATCGCTATCAGTCCATACTCTATCATTAAATGAAAATCTGAAGTCTCTAGATGGCACAGGGGCCGAGATCTCGATGAAACAGAGACAGATAGACGGACGGACGGAAAGAGCACATAATTAAAGCGGTACCAAACTAAAAATCGGTACAGCAGAAATTGGACAATTTAATAAAACAGTAGCGTATCCGGTCACGCGTTTCATGGGCTTAGTAGTACCTTTATGTACTAACTTCCTAATGTATAGTGTAAATATTGATTCATAATCAATAATCGAGATAAAAACTATTCCCCATCTTTTAAATTGGATCGTATTACGTATTACGTAGAGTAATCCAAATTTCATCAAAATCAGTTAGTAGTTTCTCAGTTTACATTCCTTCATACAACCGGAGAATGACATGAACCTACTTACTAGAACACAGATCATTCAGCATATCACTCAACAATAGGGATGATGACTGAATTCTAATTTTCACGTCTCGTCATAAAATATTGAAATACCATAGAAAAAGATACAATCCTGTGAAATTAGAATTAAAATCGGCTTAGAAATATATTAGATACAAGCATTTTAAGTTGGTAATTTGGAAGCGATTAGACAGAGAAATCCGACATCGACTGCGACGTCATTGTTTAGTACGGCCATATGAACTCCATGTAAATTGCCGTTTTGCTAGAAAGAGATGGAGCAAAATCTTTAATACCTTATATCTTGGTTGTTTTTTTAGTTATTCGAAAACCAATATTTTCTTTCAGTTTATTATAATAATATGAAGAAGCTTCTATTAAAGCAAAAAAAAAATTAGTCATCTAGCCTATTGTTGTCACAATATTAGAATTCAAATTATGGATCTTTATGAATTCCATGCAGAATGACAAACTTTATGAATCCATACATGAAACAGACGAACTGCATTTAAAAATTGTCAATTTCATTTATTTTCAAGAACAACTCACACACAACCAAAATTGATACCATAAAGGCACTAATACGGTTTCCCTGTATGTATCGCCCATGGATACAGATTTTTCAATAATGTCCCAGTAGTAGTACAGTAAGCGCTACGTAAAGCTTTACATTTGCACTACGAATACCGCCACGATTTTGACGCTTACTGTATTGAAATTAATATCCAAATATGGATGTCATCGTTGATATATGTCAGTAATTTTATGAACAAATATCCATTTGATATATTGACATTGGTCAAAGCTTACTTACCCCGCCATTGGCACAGTTGGGGAAATGTGCTGAGAGGACATTCCCGCTCCTTGTATGGACATTCTCTGCTATGCTCCTCGAGCTCTGCAATTTTGAAGTGCAGGCAACATCCATTCTCGTAGTTGGGGCAACAAACTATCATCTAAAAAAAAAGGAGTTCTGTTTCTATACACCGTGAATATTGAATTACCTAAGAAAATTTACCAGCGCATTCAGGCAATGATTTAGGTTATATTTCTGAAATAAGCAAAAGGAACTTACGTCTTATTTAAATAATTATTTCGAAATGTGTCCTTATCTCAATAATTGTGCAATTCCTATGAATGAAACAAACTACTTTCTTTAGACAGACAGCTATTGGCATCTTTGTCGGTAGCAACAAAGTTTACAACAACGCTTTGATCCATCCGTACTTCACGCCTTTCGCTTGGCCGTCGGTCGTGACCAGCCGTAGTGAGTACTAGGGTTGTTACGAATATGCGCATTCGCATAAGCGAATGATTCGCATCATTTTAAACATTCGCTCCAACATTCGCATTCGCATCAAATGATGCGAATGTTTTTTTTGTGACTGGAGGGAGACTCTGTACCAGGGTCGTCTGCTTAGGTACCTCCGTCTTACCTATTTCTGCCGCAAAGCAGCAGTGCTTGCATTGCTGTGTTCCGGTTTGAAGGGTAATATATATGGCAGTGAAATTACTGGGTACTGTGACTTTACATCTTCTGTCACAAGTTGGCAACGTACACTGTGGTTCTTGTGGGGGTTGCAGTTTCGCTGTGAATCTCACAAGAGCCACATGTATTATAGGTGACTGTTACCACTTACCATCAGGTGGGCAGTTTGCTTGTTTGCCAACTTTCAGCAATAAAAAAAAAAAGAATGCGAATGTTTTGCGAATGCGTATGTATACGGAAGTCGTGCGTGACGTGTCGTCGATCGCGCGGTCGCGTTGAATTTGTGCCTGTCACTATCACTTAAAGCTAATTAAAACTACATAAAATGGTATATCCGTCAGTTTTTTCTAATTACCTAATAAAAATGATTAATAATTCATTTATTTGTTTTATTTAATTACCTGATTTGATATCTAAAGTAAACATTCGCACTCCAAACATTCGCATTCGCGAATGTAGAAAATATGACATTCGTAACATCCCTAGTGAGTACGCGCAGCGTTAATCGCCTGGCAGGCAGTGCGGCGCGGGCGCGAAGTACGTGAGTGATTTTGTACTATGGCTTTTCAATATTGGAATAAAAAATATGCGCTAATGGTGCTAGTCCGATTCTTGTGTTTCTTTGGAGGGTAGTGGAATAATCCACTGACTCAGTGTTGCGTCATATTGTTAAGCTGCAATCGTGACTCGTGATCGAGGCGCGTAGGCGTTTCTATGAAGTCAGTCTACTGTATATGCAATTACCGTGCCAGTAGTCACTCTTTAGTACGCGCCAGGGTACGGCGCATAACACATTGCACCGGACACCGCTCCGGTGTGCGGTGCTGCGGTTTTGTAATTTTGACTGAAGAATCTTGATTTGTATACAAAAACCGCAGGGTATAACACACTCACACCGCATGTCCGTGCGGTTAAGCGGCGCGCGCGACGGCACCGCACTCCCGGACGGGGTGCGGGGTATGCCACACTGTGCCGCAGTATCATACGGATCTTTGCGTAGAAAGGACGTGCATACGCGTAATAGACCTCGACATAGATAATGCGGTGATGCGGTGCGTCGTGTAACGCAGCTCCGGACGGAGATACGGAGCAAACTGTACGGTGGCACGGTTCCGTGTCCCCGCAGCCGCATGCGGATTTCGTCCCTCCATACACCGCAGCGGGATGCGGCGGCAATGTGTTAAGCGCCTACGTGCGCTTATTCTGGTAAGATGAAGTACAAGAGCTCAAAGAAAACAAAAAAAAATACCTCCGCAATAAAAACCTCCAACGCTCTATTTCTCACGTCGGAAATAGGGATGCCACATACTCCGCAAAGTGCGTGTCTCTCCTGACATTTTCTGCAGGAGCTATGCCCATTCCGGCATTGGTACACTGTGGCGGTGAACATCTGCGCACACGTCCTGCACTTGAGCTCATTGTCCTCGCTAAGCTGCTGCTTGCTGTTGCGGTTTCTGTAAACAAACAACAGTTTGCGTTGGACCAGAGGGCTGAGAGGCCGCAATCAAAGTTTCGAACGCAAAGTTCGCGGTACAATCTAACGTAGGCGCGTGTGCTATAAACTGGGCCGTTTTCGTGTTTGCTTACACGATAACATTGTCAGCTAACCGATTAGGGGCGTGGCCTCACAACATTGTTAACAAAAATACAATAACACGTTTCCCACGACGAATGGATAACATCCCTCACGTTCGCCTGCGGGGAGGGGAAGCTACGCATTTTTCGTTAGCGCTCACTAGAAGAACACGTATCGCTTGAAGTTTGTGACAATTCTCTTTGGTTTGTTTTGTGATGGAGTGGAATTAAGTTTGTTTTTAATACAACTAATAAGAGAATATTTTTTTTATACCGAACCTATCATCAAATCAAATCAAATCAAATCATTTATTTGCTATAAATAGGGTTACACTGTGTTCTTAGTTATATAATGAGTTCTAACCTATTTAGCAGATAACAATATCAGCATGCAAATGTAGGACATTTTATTAAATTAATCAGTGACCCATCGATTATAAAGAATCGCAATTAGCTCTAACAATTTACTTATAATTTCTGTTTCATGTAGGTACCTTAATTTATCTTGTCTTATCAAATTAAGTCCGTATAAATTGATTAACTTGTTTAGCTCAATCTAGCCTAGTCTCTCTAGTTAGATTAGGATTTATATAACTAAAAAATCTAATTTGTTTCATTAATTTATTTAAAATCTAACCAATGTTATTTTCATTATTTTATTTTAATTCAATTGTATTTATTTTATTTCAAATTTATTTAATTCTAGCCTAATCTCTCTAGTTAGATTAAGATTTATATAACTAATTTAATTTATTTAATATTAATTAATTTAACCAATGTCATTTTAATAATTTTATTTAAATTCGATTTATTTATTTTATTTCAAATTTATTTGATCAATTCCTGCTTCTTCTTTGGAGAACTTAATTTACTATTGACAGAACAGCAGCCACGTCTTCATGGTCGGAGCTCATTTTTGAAACAAAAACACTTTAAAAACAGGTGCAGCGGACTGGCTGCTTTGCTAACATGTTCTGCTAACTTGTTTTGATAACATCTTTTGTTAGAAATTTGGTGCTGCGGACCCGGCTTTAGTACAGTAGTTAAAAAAATGTGGAAGACTGAATAGAACCGTATAATAAGCTGTTAATAGCTTAGTGCAAACCTTTATAGGCATTCATAAGACTTGAAGTCACTCGTGTATCATTCATGTCTGCATCATAAGACATTCAAAAACAAAGGTCTTGATTTTTTAAAGTGAAACTTTTTTAAATCGCCTCAAATTGTTACGTGTATCTATCACCTGTCACATTACACACAAACATGAGATCGTTAAATTCACTATTCATGTAGGTCAGGATTGGTCTACGCGTTAGAGCTCTTACAGATTAGTGACACTTTATGGCGAGAGCTGTCGCGAGTAGTTGCGAGCCCTCGCCGATCGATGTCGCGTGACCGCCGCCGGCGACTGCTCGCGACCGGCAGCGATATCAGTGCAGTAGTTCGGTTTTTAACATTTATTATTATATTATTATTAACGAATGTAGTATGGGAGATTGGGAGCTAAGGTTTTAAAATTATATTTTGAGGAAGAAGTACTTCTTTTACTACCACTCAAATGAAAAAAACGAAAAAGGAAACGTCGAACTATATTTGTACAGTGCACGAAATATTGACATACAGGTAACATGACAGTATTTTTTTTACTCAGTAATTTCACTGCCTGTTCTGCCCATCAAACCGGAACAGAACAATGCAAGCACCGCTGCTTGGTGGCACAAATAGGTAAGATGGAGGTAACCATGCCATTTCTAATCATCTTTTCTATGGCAAATTCGAACTCATTGTTCTGTTACGTATGGTGATGTTACTTAGCATAACTGCGATTTGTAACTGTGAAACTCACAGTGATAATTTTTATTACACATAGGTAAATTAAATACTAGAAAAAACTACTGACCTTGCAGGGTTCTTAGGAATTGCGCCCGTAGCGGCATTGACGTTGATAGTTGCACCCTTTGCTGCATTTACTTTAGGAATAACACCGGTAGTGGCGTTCGCGTTGTGACTTGCACCCGTAGCGGCGGTCGGGCTGCGAGTTGCATTCGTGGCCGCATTCGCGTTGTGAGTTGCAGCCGTTGCGGCACACACGTTGTGAGTTGCACCCGTAGCGGCATTGACGTTGATAGTTGCACCCGTAGCGGCATTGACGTTGATAGTTGCACCCTTTGCAGCATTTACTTTAGGAATAACACCCGTAGTGGCGTTCGCGTTGTGGGTTGCACCCGTAGCGGCATTGACGTTCTGAGTCGCACCCTTAGTGGTGTTGACGTTGAGAAAAGCGGCATTCACGTTGAGAGGTGGAGCCGTTGGAGTTGTTGCCGTAGCCGAATTCACGTTGTAAGTTACACCCGAGGCTGCATGTGTTTGTGAACTTCCTTGGTTTATATTAGATGTCGTGGTGCCAGAGTACATGTTACGTTCCGACGGTGATTTCAAATTTGGATACAAGGAAGTGGAGGTCGGTTGTGCAACTCCAATTTGAAGATCGTTCTGAGAGAAGCTGTATGGGGTTCTCTGTCTTTCTACATTCCTAGAAAACATAATACGTGAGATGAAGGCCACGAAATTCACTGCCGTGTGTAAAAATAAGAAGATTTGCTAAGTAGATGGCACTTTGTTCGTATTCTGTTATAGTACATTACTGTCGCGGTCTATAATGACTACTTTGCTGGTCGCGCTGATGATGGCCGACAACGCAGCGTAGCGCAGCTCCGTGCCGACACAGCGCGGACAGCCTGCAGCACTTGATGGACGAGCTGAGATAAAGGCCGAGACCGTAGGTCGAGGCCTTTACAGTGAGGACAGCAAGGGCTGCAATGATGGCCAAGCTGAAAGGCCTATAGAGCGTAGCTAGGCTAGCTCGAGGCAATCATAGCGTGACCAGCGAAGCAGTCATTATGGGCCAAGGCTTGTATAGTGCTTTACTCAAAAATGCAAGTACCTAATCTAAATAAAACCAGCAAATAATTTAAATAAAAACTTTGCCGGCCGCTCCTTGAAACAACGGCAAGGTCGACTTTGCTTAAACAAGGTTGTCAAAATAATGACCACATTAGATGTATTTTTGAATAAAAGTCTATTAAGGCTGGCTATAAAGACACACGACTGGCGGCGCCTGTTGACGGCAAGGCCTATTCACAGCATGGGAGGGGATTTTTTAATAGACAAATAGTAACTTTTTGGGCGGGCCCCATATCTTTACGATTCACAAGGGACTGGATGCTGACAAGGCTGTCCCTTGGATATGCCGTAGGACTCGGGTAAATCCTCATACCCGACTATAAGCCACCCTCCTGTACTTCTTCGCCTGGTGGAGGCATACTCGGCAACGGACTAGCCATTCCCCGAACGCACCTCCTGGGAACAGACCCAGCGGAGTAAACGAGGGGACTTGAACCGCCAAGGCAGGGGTTACCAGGTTAACTCGGTTGTTACCCCCAGACGGGTGACCAGGTCGGAAACGTAATATCTCCCAGCCGGTTGTCAGTGGACTGGGCCTGAATCCTTCCTGGCTGCTTAGGGTAGTTGGTGCGCACCTAAGAAAGCGCGCCTCCTCCTACCCAACCACCTACGGCAGAGCGGGACGGCTTAAGGGTCCTCCTCCCACGCCCACTCCGCTGCCGCTGCCGCAAGTCTTCGAAGGAAGCGGTAGCCTCCCACGCCGTTGCACTGGTCAGCATCTTGCATACGGCGCTGGCCAGTGCGACGGGCGTACAGCCACCTACGGCCCAGTGCGAGGACTAGTGTGTCGCGCTGCCGGACACTCCGTTAGGGTGTGTCCGGCCGTGTCATCGGAAGCACCGCAGTGGTAGCACTGCGGCGTTTGCTCCCGACGTAAGACATGGTGCAGATAATGGCTGAAGCAGTCAGGCCCGGTCATCATCTGCACCATCCGGTAGGAGAGTGCAGATGATGACTCTTCCAACACTGGACGAACTGCCTCGATCGTCCAATGGCCGGCAGCTGGGTGGGCGAGCGTCTTAGCACAAGGATCGCGAGAGTATTTTCTCGGCCTGTTTCTCTATATCGCAATGTCACTTTTGATAGTAGCGAATGAGATAGCTATTGTTTGGTGTCGAGAGAGTAACAGTTAATGATAGGCATATTTATGTCGGGGTCCTTGTGCTACGCGTGCAGGTGCCGGAGGTGGCGCGCATTAGGCACCTGCACGCGTAGCACAAGGACACGAGGGGGCGCTCCCCCGACTTCTCGCTGACACCCGATGTCGGTGCACGGCCGCAAAGACGCGTGCCTTAACTTAGAAATAACATTAAAATATGAACTATATTGTGTTAAACATAAATAATTCTTATTCGTGAACTAAAAAATTCCCTGCCATGCCAAACCGTTAATAAATTCAATTAAAACATTATCTTTCAATGGTGAAGTTTACAATTTTACTTTTATTAGCTATTATTAAAATTTATCATAAGTTTATAATGAAAATCCATACTAATATTATAAATGGGAAAGTGTATGTGTGTGTTTGTTTGTCCGTCTTTCACGGCAAAACGGAGCGACGAATTGACGTGATTTTTTAAGTGAAGATAGTTGAGGGATGGAGAGTGACATAGGCTACTTTTTGTCTCTTTCTAACCCCCCACTTCTCTAAAATGGGGGGTGGAAGTTTATATGGAGCATTCCACAATTTTCAAAGTAGAAAGCTAAAATTTGGTATGCGGACTATTTGTGACTAACAAAAAAATCGTGCATCATTTTTTTTTAGAAATCTGCCCCAACCCCTTAAAAGAGGGGGTGAAATTTTGGGACTTTTCGCAGTTTTCAAGGTAGGAAGCTAAAAATCGGTACACAGACTCTTTGTTAGCGACGAAAAATACCTGCCTTATTTTTTTTTTGAAATCTTCCGTGTTACCCCGAATTTAACGCGAGCGAAGCCGCGGGTAAAAGCTAGTATATCTATAAATAAAAAGTTATAAAAAAAATAAAATTGCGCCTGCAAAAATAATTTCGCTCCGTGGGACAGTTCAGCGTGTGAGCCAAGCGACTCGAGTTCACTGGCATTTTGTATGTTTTTTATTAACCCTCGACATTCGGGAGACCTTTGATGTGAATGTGGTTTTTGTACCAGAAAGTATATAACTTGGTATTGCTACACTTGTTAAACACGCCAGCAAGAGTGTAAAATAAATTATTTTAAGGTTTATCATCGACACATTCATTAATTGGAGAAGATTAAATTTTTCTTCTAGTATTAATAAATACCTTGCAGTGTCGTTTGCATCGTTAAGCACTGCTCCTCTCGGAGGCTGTACCTTAAGTTTATTCGCAAATAGCCGCCTTTGTTTCTCAATGATATTCAAAACTTCTTCTCCACTATATTGCCTATGGAATAAAAAATGACAAAATTAATATATAAAAATACCTACGCAACGTCTTTAGACCCCTTAGACAGAAGCCACATGCTAATTTTTCCACAACTGTTCTGCAGAAAAAACGTATGGAAATGACTTTAGTTTGTGACAACCTCACACTATTTGTTCTGCAGCTATAATGTAATCTCCATACATTTTTTCTGCGGAACGATCGTGGAAAGATTTTCGTGTGGCTTTTGTCTAGGGGGTCTGGTACTGAGTTTCCCTCCGGTCAATAGGGATGATGACTTAATTCTAATTTTCACGTCTCGTCATAAAATATTAAAATACCGTAGAAAAAGATACAATCCTGTGAATTTAATGCAATTATAATTAAAATCGGCTTAGAAATAAATTAGATACAAGTATTTTAAGTTGTTAATTTGGAAGCGATGAGACAGAGATCCGACATCAACCCTGACGTTATTGTTTAGTACGGCCATAGACGAAGAATAAGTACGGCCATATATACGAGGGGTGCAAGGGGTTCCAAATACCACCTATCGGGACCCAAGCCAACCTCACCTGCACGCGGTGCACCCTGCTCTATAACAGACAAGGCTCTGGCGCTCCCCACCAACCCGCACTGGGCCAGCGTGGTGGGAGATGGCCCAAAACCCCCCATGAACCCAAACATTAAACAAAGGCCCCAAGTGCCCGGCGGTTCTGGAGGCCGTGCCGGCGGTGACGGACGTCGGCGCGGTACTGGGACCTGGGGTGCAAAGAATCCCCGGGCGGCGGAGATCCCCCGTCAGACGACCTTGGCCCTGACCACATATAACGCACGCACACTGCGGACCGAGGAGAAGCTGCTGGAGCTCGAGAGGGAGTTGAGCAGGATTCGCTGGAGTATAGTGGGACTGTCCGAAGTCCGAAGAGAGGGTGAGGACACGATGGTTCTCAAATCCGGCAACCTGCTCTATTTCCGGGAGGGCGAAGACCTGTCCCAAGGTGGTGTCGGATTTATCGTCCACAAGTCTCTTGTGAACAACGTTGTACAGATCGGAAGTGTGTCGAATAGGGTGGCGTACCTTATACTCAGAATTACCAAACGGTATTCACTGAAGGTCATACAGGTATACGCTCCGACCTCGAAACACTCCGACGAGGAAGTGGAAGCTATGTATGAGGACATTTCTCGGGCAATACATGCTTCCAAGACTCATTACACCGTTGTCATGGGAGACTTCAACGCAAAGCTAGGCAAGCGCGGCGATAGTGAGTTGAAAGTGGGGCAATTTGGAGCTGGAATCCGGAATTACCGTGGTCAAATGCTAGCCGATTACATGGAGAGAGAGGGACTCTATATGATGAACTCTTTCTTCAAAAAACGGCTGCATCGAAAATGGACCTGGAAAAGTCCGGATGGCGTGACAAAAAATGAGATTGACTTCATCATGTCGACTAAGACTCGCTTATTCAATGACGTCTCAGTGATCAATACGTACAACACGGGAAGCGATCACCGAATGGTGAGAGGCGCATTGAATCTTAATGTAAAAGCTGAGAGGTATCGACTGATGAAATCAACGCTCCGTCCTGGAGCCATCCAGATCCAAAACCCCGAGTGCTTTCAACTCGAATTACAGAATCGGTTCGCTTGCCTGGAGGATTGCACGGATGTGGACACATATAAGGACAGGTTTGTGGAAACTGTCCTTACGGTGGGTTCGAAGTTTTTCAAACCCAGCCGTACCAAGCAAAGGAGCAAGATCTCAGAGCCGACAATTAAGCTGATGGAAGAAAGACGTGGGATGGGTCTGCAGTCCTCTGAAGATGCTCGTCGGCGACTCAACAAACAGATCTCGAAGTCTCTGACTCGCGACATACGCCGATTTAATACAGAACGTATTAAGGAAGCCATCGAGCGAAACAAGGGCTCCAAAGTGTTCGCAAGAGATCTGTCACTCGGTCAGAGTCTGCTGACGAAGCTGAAGACAGAGGACGGCAGAGACGTCACGTCTCGACCTGAGCTTATGGCTGAGATTGAACGCTTTTATGGACAGCTTTACACAACATCGCAGGCACCTGTCATTCAGGCTACAGACTCTAGAGCCAAATTGATCCGGCATTACACCGAAGACATCCCGGACGTCAGCCTGTACGAGATTAGTGTGGCTCTCAAACAGCTAAAAACAACAAGGCACCGGGTGATGATGGAGTTACAGCTGAGCTTTTGAAAGCGGGTGGACTACCAGTCCGGAAAGCGCTGCAGAGGCTATTTAACTCCATCATACTCGAGGGCATTACGCCTAAAGCATGGCACGGGGGTGTGGTGGCACTTTTCTTCAAAAAGGGCGACAGCGCCCAGTTGAAGAACTACAGACCCATCACGCTCCTGAGTCATGTATACAAGCTGTTCTCGAGAGTCATCACGAATCGTCTCGCGCGCAGGTTTGACGACTTCCAGCCTCCCGAACAAGCCGGATTCCGTAAAGGCTATAGTACCATAGACCACATTCATACGCTGCGGCAGGTTATACAGAAGACCGAGGAGTATAATCTGCCACTATGCTTGGCGTTTGTGGACTATGAGAAAGCCTTCGATTCTGTCGAGACCTGGGCCGTGCTTAGGTCACTCCAGAGGTGCCAAATAGACTTAGCAAATAGACTACCGACATCCAAGTGTTGAAGTCATTGTACGGAAACGCCACTATGTCAGTCCGCCTTCAGGACCAGAACTCGAAACCAATACGACTTCAGCGAGGTGTGAGACAAGGTGACGTTATATCACCGAAGCTGTTCACAGCTGCGCTGGAGGATGTATTTAAGCTTTTGGACTGGAGAGGACTCGGCATCAACATAAACGGCGAGTACATGACTCACCTTCGTTTTGCCGATGATATCGTGGTCATGGCTGAGACCGGGGAAGATCTAGGCACAATGCTCGAAGACCTCTGTAGAGTTTCCCAACAAGTGGGTCTTAAAATGAGCATGGACAAGACCAAAATTATGGTGAATTCCCATGTAGTACCCACTCCTGTGAAGGTTGGCGGCTCTACACTGGAAGTTGTTGACGAATATGTTTACCTGGGACAAATAGTCTAGCTCGGTAAGTCCAACTTCCAGAAAGAGGTAAATCGACGAATCCAACTCGGCTGGGCAGCGTTCGGGAAGCTACGCAGCATATTCTCGGCCAATCTACCGCAGTGTCTTAAGACGAAAGTCTTCAATTCGTGCGTGTTGCCAGTGATGACGTACGGAACTGAGACGTGGCCGTTTACAATGAGTCTCATCAGAAGGCTCAATGTCACTCAAAGGGCAATGGAGAGGGCTATGCTCGGGGTTTCTCTACGCGATCGCATCAGAAATGAAGAGATCCGTAGAAGAACTACAGTCGCCGACATAGCCCAAAGAATTGCAAACCTTAAGTGGCAGTGGGCAGGACACATAGCTCGCAGGACTGACGGCCGTTGGGGCGGAAAGGTCCTCGAGTGGCGGCCGCGAACCGGGAGACGCAGCGTTGGTAGGCCGCCCACAAGGTGGACCGACGATCTGGTGAAGGTCGCGGGAAGCCGCTGGATGAGGGAGAAACCTTAAGTGGCAGTGGGCAGGACACATAGCTCGCAGGACTGACGGCCGTTGGGGCGGAAAGGTCCTCGAGTGGCGGCCGCGAACCGGGAGACGCAGCGTTGGTAGGCCGCCCACAAGGTGGACCGACGATCTGGTGAAGGTCGCGGGAAGCCGCTGGATGAGGGAGGCGCAGGACCGATCGGTTTGGAGATCCCTGGGGGAGGCCTATGTCCAGCAGTGGGCGTCTCTTGGCTGAAATGATGATGATGATGACGGCCATATAAACTCCATGTAAATTGCCGTTTTGCTAGAAAGAGATGGAGAAAAATCTTTAATACCTTATATCTTGGTTGTTTTTTTAGTTATTAGAAAACCGATTTTTTGTTTCATTTTATTATATGAATGAGCTTCTATTATAGCAAAAAAAAATTTTGTCATCTAGGCTATTGGTGACAATGCCTTACAGATCCATATGTGTAACCCTAAAACTTACTGAGTATGTGGTGGCCCTGCTTTATTATTCTTGTCTTGTGGTTCATTGACAACCTTTAGAAGTTCTTGATGTTTATTTTCATAGTGCTGCCTTTGTTTCTCCATAATTTTCTCCACTTCATCTTTAGTAAATGTTTTTCTGGAACAAACACCAAATCATTAAATTTGAAGTTTCTATGTAGGATTTTGATATGTAAATATGAACAGTGAATAAAGTCTACTCTGGCTTAACAAAGTACAACAGAGTTAAACTTTTATTTGGGTTGGGTAATTCCTCGTTGGCCTAATTGGTTATTAGTGTCAGCAGTCAGCACTGTCTGTCGAAGGTGCAGGTTCCAGTCCTGAATGGGGTGATACATTGGCTCTTAATGATTTTTGCCTAAGATATTTGAATTTATAAACTCTTTGTAAAATGTGACCATTTAATAATAAAGTTAAGTATGAACCTACCACAGTTCCATCTCCAGGTTCAAAGTCGGAGAGGCTGGTAGTCTGTAACACAGGTCTCCTAGTATGGATACCTGACATAGACAAATGTTTTGTACCTACCTTATTCTGATCACCTCTTAATATCTGTGTGGGAGAGCAATAAACAATTTCTGAATTTTGATTTTTTTAAATAGTTTTTAAGTAAAATCATTAAATAGCCATGTTTCACAAAGAGTTTTTACATTATAAATAAGACCATGACATTTGGCATATTACGCTATGCAATAGTCAGCACCATGAAATGAATAGCTTTCTTGGTGACTGGCCCTGTTTTATGGAGTAATCATCTTCTTTCTTAAATATAAAAATGAAACGCTGTGTGTTAGTCTCGCAAAAACTCTGAAACGGCTCGATAGATTCTTACGAAATTTTCTGTGTGTATTTGAATAGGTTCAAGGAAGGTTTAAAAGTACAATTGGACCCGGTAGGTGGCGCTGTCATCGGCAAGATAACGTCTGCCGGGCCCACTACTTAAAAATAAAGATTGATTATGAACTCAATTTTTTTTTAAATTACACTTCTGCAAGGAGATAGAAAACTCAAAACAAAACCTTACATCAACATTTTTGGGCAGTGTGATGTAGTAGGCCAATTCTGGCAACAATCTAAAATATGTTTGTGATATTGTTAAATTCTTATCAAACTGTGTGGGTACTCAGATGGAAGAGTTGCAGACTCAAGCCTATTCTATATCTTTGATCCAGAATAAAAGTCTGTATTCAAAATGTTCACATATTTGTTCTTTTTTTAAAGTTAAGATTGGTCTACACTGCAAGTGCAGGGAAGACAAGGTAGGCATCTTGATGAGTAAAAAACACAGTTAACAGCATATCCATTTACATGCAGATATTCCAAATTACTTCCTACTCTTTCACATATTACCTAGATGCTTATCAAAGTGTAAATCAAGCAGAGCTCCATTTGGCTAGCTACCAAAATCATGCCTATGTTACTATAGCATAGCAAGGACTTACTTGTTTGAATTCTGAGAGTTTGATTGTTCTGCACCCATTCTTGGACTTGATTAAGGAGTGTACCACACGTAAAGCACACACACGAAAGCTTGCTGCGTCTGCAATCTTGTGTTCTTGATGATTTATAGTTATATTCAACTCCTATTACTCTTTCCTTTTTCTTTGACTTCTCAAGAGCTTCTTGGTCAGTAAGCTGTTTGTTTAATTAAAATACTTAAAGACGATATTTTATGGGTACAATGATAAAAAGCTATTAAATTTAAATATGCTTTGTTGATGAATAGATTAAAATGTCATTTAAAGCAAAAGGTTTTTCTCACAAAAATATTTGGCCAGCGTCACGTCAGCTTTACGAATAATTTTCCACCTGAAACATGGGAAAATACAATTGCTACCTAATTATCACCAAAATGAACACAAACTTTACAACTGACAATTGTTAGAGATAATGCTTATTTAACAAATGATAGATTATATCTATCAATGTTCTTAAAAAAAACAATTAGCTATTTCGCAAAGATTTTATTTTTTAACTTTAGCCAAAAACATGGCTATAAACTCTTTCTCTGACAATGCTATTATTGAGCAGCCCGCTCACAGTAGTCAAATTGCTCCTATTAAGCAATACTCCTGTGATAATAAAACGACTGTCAGTAATAGTACTGATGATAATTTTTACAATTCTTTAAATTAAGTAATGAGACAATAGAGACATCCTCTTGCTTATCATTAAGTAGAAAAGATACAGTAAACTTTGTAAGTGATAATGTATTGCAAAACCCATTTAATAACAAAGATAATGTAAATCTCATCAACCTGGTGCACCAGAACATTCAAGGAATTTCAGGCAAGGATCTGGAAGTGGAATTATTTTTAAACTGTAGTAATGTTGACATTTTTTGTGTAACTGAATATTGGCTTAAAAGCCATCAGGGGGGCTAAAAAGGCCGAGTTGCGCAATATTGTTGAAAGCAATTCATTTCCAGAATTCCTGGCAGATCCTTAGCAATTCCTCTAATTTTCGTAAAATGGTCATATAATTAAGCAGAATTGCATCAATTCAATTCATTAGCAGATTCATATTTGGTGGTTATGTTACCACATGCAAATAATAAAAAAACCGTACTTTATCGAAATGTACCGGTTTAAATTTTTATAGCTCTTTCATTATTATAAGAGGTAAATACCGTAGAATTAAATAATAGTTTGTTGTTAATCAATGAAAGTAGGCAATAATCATTGAAATTCTTACATTATAAACTAAAAAATTAAATGTTAAAAAAATTTCACAAAACAATTTACGGCTGGCAACAAGTTATATGTCATAATGTCACGTGATCACGTCATTTTCTTGAAGATGAAACTTTTTTGTAATTTGTGCTTATATTTGGAAGTAAACACTAGTTTTAAATAAATCAGTCTCGGTTTTGGAGTGGTCCTTTTTTTAGTTTAACAAATTCCAGTTTTTTGCGATTGACATGGAAACTAAAATCCACTTAGTTAATGATTTGTGCACGGAGGGGCTATACGAATATTATATCGTGGATTTTATGTTGGTGTTCACATCAAGTTGATAAACAAAGCTGTGCTAGTAAAAGGTTTTACAATTTTATATTACATCGATCAAGTTCGATCAAAGTAAGTGCCATATTGTTTACTTAGTTTCATGAACATCATCTCTATGCTACATTATTTTAAATTAAACAATATATTCCAGAAATGGAGAGACGTGCAACAAGTACAGCGTCCGAGGCTCAGTGGGCGTTACTCGTGGAATTTTTGGAGAGTAATCCCAGCCTGGCTAGAGCATGGGGATACAATAACAGTGCTCAGGGAAGAGAAGTCACTGCGCTTGTGGCAAGAAGTGACTAATTTGTTAAATGCCGAGGGTTCTGGTACCACCACATAGCCAAAGAAATGGTCCGTTGTAAGTACTTGAGTAATAATATAGTATGTACCTATATATTTCAATAATATACCAACAATAACTTTCCTCGTTTTGTTTCCAGTATGTCAGCAACTACAATAGTAAACTTTAAAAAATATTGGTGATATAAACGCAGATGCCGATGCTACAGGTAGAGAGCCTCTCCGAGCAGCTTCATTGCCAGACTTGATCTGGCGAGTTTTGGCTCTGTTGGGACTGGGATTTGGTCAAACAGCCCTGCGAGTGATGGTTCAACCCCTTCTAGATGAGGTAATTTTTAAAAATACATGTTTTATTTTTTATTTTTTTTTAAATTTATGTACCTACACACCCATAAAAACAGCAACAAAAACATAGATATATGGAGACACTGTACAAAGGTACTGTTTATTTCTTATCGAAATGTCTTCCAGCAGCCCTGTCACTAATAGAGATTGCTATGAAATGGTAGTTCAGTTTGTAAACAAACAAACAAGTCAAAAATAGTATAGATCACACAAGAAGACAAAGTAATTTAATAATATACTAATATATATGGATATACAATAAAGTAATAAACTGCATTGTAGATAGATAATGAGCTTTCATTCGCCTCTTAAACAGTTGCAAAGTTTGACAGTCGCATATGTTTTTTTATAATATCATTCCAGTGACTTTGACTTAAATACACAAACTCAAAAATCTTTATTCAATATAGACCTTTACAGGCATTAATTATTAAAAACTAGCTGACCCGGCGTACTTTGTATCGCCATGTTTTTTCACTAAATTACTGAAATGTATGTTTAAATTATTGTAATTTTTAGATTACACAAACCTTGTCCTAACAATAACGAATACATAAAACCAAGAATCATCTAATTTGGTGCAGTCGTTCGAAAGTTACGGGTGTAAATACATTTCGAAGATCCATTTTTATTTATATAGATATGTCAAAATTGTTTGATGATGCTATGGCCTCATAAAATATGTTGTTTTGGAAATATAGACATTTTACACAAAGTACTTTACAAAGGTTCACCATCCCTGCTGTATACAGTAGCATAAGGGCCTTAAATTTGCAATATCATAAAAAAAATAAATGTTCTGCACAATATTATACTCTTTATTGCATAAACACAAGAAAAAATGTTTGTACAATAATATTGTAACCAACGGTGGACTTATCTCTTATGGAGATCTCTGCCAGTCAACCGATAAACTTAGTGGCATACGTAAATGTAGTAGACAACAACATGGATAAATAGCAATACATAAATAACCATTATTCATAAATACCTATTCCTATATAAATAATCTCATAGAACTTATTCATATAGTTTTGTAATTAAAGTGTTTCCAATTCTCTCCAATTATTAGGTTCCAGTTTAAGCTTGTGCTAGGATACTAAATAATAGATAAACATACATAAATAAAATAAGTATATATATAACGGGGAACAATCACACAAATGCTTGTAATTAATGATACTAAAAGTAATTGTTTGTTTTAGCTACGTTGGAGGAGGCACAGAGAATACTCTCCCAAGTTCAGATGCAGCAGGCTGCTGCGGATGCTGCTAAAGCTTGGGCTATTGAGCTACTGACACACAATGTTTTGCCCATAGATGCCTGAATCTAGTGCTATTAGGGAGTACTCCTATAATAAAACATCCTATCTTATCAGTCCATTTTTATATTCCAAATACCTTAGTTTATTCATTTTATTATTTGTATGACTTTAAAATAAATATCATTTACTTAAGAGGTCCACATAACCTAACTCCATCAATGCATTTTATTTTGTCTTCTTAATACCAAGTTTAATGTGACGTTTACCTAAGGAATGTTTAACCTTTAAAACATTACTTTTACTTTACCTTTAATTTTAATTTATTTTTTCTCTTGTTCCATTCAATTATTTTATTACTTTATAGTATTAGTTTATATATTTTAATTAATTTTGTCTCTCTTTAGATTGTATGTCTTTCTGGCTACTTTGAGGAATAAATGAGCGACATTGATTGCTGTTTTATGTTTGACATAGCAACCGATGCAGGTTTGGTTATTATATTTGGTTATTATACTTTATCTAGGTGTATTATTGTAACTGTTATAAATGAATAATTAAAAGGCAAAATTAATATTGTTTTGTTTAATTTAAAAGAAATAAACTCTGACCACTCAAGATCATGCTGACCAAATTCTCTCTATGCATGCAAGTGCATTTCGCACCGACTCCAGCAGCTAAATGGTCATCTCTTCTGGTTGTGGTTTCATTATATGCATTTCGTATCTGAAACATACACAGTACATAATTCCAATACTTTATAAAGTGTTATTATGTTTGTGGGAACTTCTGACTTGAACCTAATGCATGTTTTGCTCCCAATAAGTCGAACCCTCATTTAATTGTTGTGGTGCTCATTCAATGACAATGTGTCTTGTGGTGTTAATGGCAACACGGGCAATCTAGTCGCATTACAAATGTTATGTAACACTACACAAGCATTTGTGATCAACCCAGCGGTTATGGGATGCGATCCACCAGTAAACATTGCCAGCGAGATTTGCCCGAATCACCTGAAAAGAAGTTCGTTTGGTGTGGTCAGGCATAACATAGCCGAATATAGGTACAACATCAAAACTTCTCTTGGTACTGACCTAAAAATCATGCTTTATTTTCAACCTGGTGAAATTGTTCGAGATGCAGTTTGAGTGGGTGGTGGTTCCAAATGAAGAAATCATGGCTTGCACCACCGTGGCATCAATATTTAAATCTGAATCACATACCTGAAAACAAATAAAAATCTATTTTTAATTTTTATGCTGTGGGGTAACTACATACCTACTTAGTCTTTCTAAACAATAATGCTAAAATTAGAAGGTTTTTTTACCCACCAATATACCTACCTTCTCTCACAATCAGTTACAAAAGAAGTTAAACATTTATTAATATACTAATTATAAAAAAACTACTCCTTAATAACATATTTTATAAGCTAAAGGCGCCATTAATTTAAAAGATTGATAAGCAAGATTTGATCTAAACACACAACTTTCAAACATTTTATGTTAAATAAGTTTATAATATAATGGTAAAGCATGTTTATTTAAACCACAACACACACTTATTATAACAAGTTGGGTTTAATACCTTTTGGATATTTTTACGAGACAACTTTAGAGGGATATAAAGATGATTAGATAGGTACCTATCTATACCTATATACTTACAGCTTGAGCATTTAAAGAGTGATATCTTTTCCAATTAAAAAATCTCTCTTCAAATTCGGCAAAACACAACAAAACAATAGCAATATGAGTGCCATCTATGCATCCCACGACCCCTGGAATGCCAAACTTGGTTGACCCTGAAAAGTACATTTTCATTTGTGATTTTGTAATGGAATAAGTAGGTTAAAAAATTTATGACTTTCTCGTGATTTACTTGAACGTACTTACCCGTTTTTTATAATATTTCGTTCTTCACGTGTTTGTGGGAAATGAATATATTTTCTTCGGAAATATTCATTGTTAAGGGCTTGAGTAACAGCCCTCAAACAGTTTGAAATACTGACTTGGTGCTTGGTGCATTTTGTGGTGCGCACTAGTTCATCTCTGAAACGAACCAGACGCATAAAAGCTTAGTGCACTTAATACCTTAAAAAATAACATTACTTTCATAAATAACTAACAAGTCTTAGAAAAATAGTAGGCACAGAGGTACCTACTTCACTTTAATTTTATTTTTCAAAATGTTCATAGAAATACATATTATCTACTTACTATGGAGACAGTACTTATTCCACCACGTCTGGCTGGTAAATAAGGTTCTAACTCATATATTATGAGGTCACTAAAGCTTTTATTGAGCCTAAACAGTCCCACAAATTCGACGTCCGGAATCTCAAAAGCTAAATCCATTTTCCGAAGAGCCTCACTGCGTCTACGGTATAAAATACTCTCCATAACACGGGCATGTTCTAAAAAGTTTTCATATGAGGCCTAAATCTGCCATTATTAATAAATTTTTGCGAATGCACGAAAAAATGAATTGCGAGATGTTGGTCTTGAGTATCTTTTTATGATTCTGCTAATTGACACGCGAGCAATTCCTATTTTGTGGACCATTTTACGAATATTCATACAAAGCTGTCAAACAGAAGAATTGCCTAAGATGAATTGCATTCAATTCATAATAGGAATTGCCGACATGTTGGCCATTTTATGACTATCAAAATGAATCATATTATGATCCTATTATGATTCTGCCGATGCGGCCTTTTTAGGTCTGCAGTTCATATTTAATTTCAGTAATCATTTGGTTGGTAGTTTGTTCAGTCGAGAAAATGCAATTGGTGGTGGTTCTTAAATAATATTAAATAAAAAGCTGAAATTTAAGGATCGTAAGAATATTGTGAGCCTTTCGATTGAGCGAACAATAGAAATAGCCTGCGTGGAGCTGGACCAGATTATTGTATTAAGTGTATACAGGCCTCCTACAGGATTATATGACCTTTTTGAAGATACTATGGATGAAGTATTGAAAAAAGTGTGTAGTTCCACGAAACAAACCATTGTGGTGATTTTAATATTAATTTATTAGAAAATTCTAATTTATCTATTAGGATTAAAAATCTGTTTTGGTCATATAAAAATCTGTTTTGGTCATATAACCTTGTAAACTTATTTTTAGAGCCAACCAGAACAGCTCAATCGTCTGCTACATGCATTGACAATATTTATACAAATATTGTTCCTTAAGCAAAAAGAGTTTTTAATAATTTAGAATCTGACCATTCTGGGCAAATTGTTACCATTCCATTTAAATGTAAACGCATAGAAAAACAGAATATCACTGTTGTGCCAAAAACTGCTGGTCGCTTAGAACGGCTGAAAAATAATATTGGTATTAAATTAAATTATATAGGTTATGAAGAAAACCCAAATAAATTATATGAATTTTTTTTTCATACATTTTGTTGTGAATTTAAAAATATTTTTGTTCCAAAGACTATATCGGTTAATGGTACTTTAGCTTTTAGTGAATGGGCTACACCAGGCATTCACAAAAGCAGAATCAAACTTTTTGAACTTTATAATGAACGTTCATTTAATACTAGCGATGAGTTTAAACTATATGTGAAAACTTATTCCAAAGTATTCAAAAAAGCATGCAGGCTTGCTAAATCTAATTATTTAAGTTCAAAAATAAAAAACAGTAATAATAAAATTAAAATGACATGGAATATTATAAATAATGAAACTGGAAAAGCGAAAACTACTAATAATTAATACTGTTTGAATATTGACGGTAAGAAGGTAACAGTTTACACAGAAGTAGCTGCAGAATTTGAAAAGTTCTTTACTGACATTCCAGTCTCAATCACAAAGTCATTGGATTCCTCCCCCGCTATTGCTGAATCTATAATGAAAGATCATGTTGAAGCTTGTGGTGATAAATTCAAATTTGTACACATTAGTGGAATGGATATAATAAAGTCCTTTAAAACTTTGAATAAGAAGAAAACTGCGGATCTGTGGGGCAATTCCGTTGATGTTACTAAATCCGTAATTGAAACAATAGCTCCTATACTTGCTAAAATTTTTAATGATTGCATTGACTGTGGTGTATTTCCTGATCTAATGAAGCTGAGTAAAATTATTCCTTTACATAAATCTGGTAGCACATCAGACCCCAGTAATTTTAGACCTATCTCTGTGCTACCTACTTTTAGCAAAATTTTTGAAAAAATAATGTTGGAGCAAATGCAAAGTTATTTTAATAGGAATAATCTTCTACACTGTAAACAATTTGGTTTTAGGAGGGGTCGCTCAACAACCGATGCTGGTGTTGAGTTAATACAACATATATTTGAAGCCTGGGAAAACTCACACAATGCGTTAGGCATTTTTTGTGATTTGTCTAAGGCATTTGATTGCGTTTATCACGAAACCTTGATCAGAAAATTACACCACTATGGGTTTCGTGATACTGCACTGGATCTTCTACTCTCTTATCTAAGTGGAAGGATTCAAAAAGTAGACGTCAATGGAAAAAGGTTCCGCAGTTAAAATGGGAGTACCGCAGGGTTCGATTCTTGGTCCTTTTCTTTTTCTTATATATGTCAATGACCTCCCTGATTTTGTACAGGACAGGCATGGGATAGTATTATTTGCAGATGATACTTCACTTTTATTTAAAATTAAAAGAGGATTGCAAATGAATGACGATGTAAATAATTCTATCTCAAGAATTGTTCATTGGTTTAATGTAAACAACCTGTCACTTAATGAAGGGAAAACAAAATGTATAAAATTTGTTTTACCCAATGTGAAAGAGGTTCACACCACTGTAAAAATAAAGGATATATGTGTTGACCTTGTGGACACCACAGTATTTCTTGGGAACACACTTGATTCTAAGCTGCAATGGGGCCCACATATAGATAAATTGTCAAAGAGACTTAGTTCTGCAGTTCACGCTGTATGGAAAATACGTCAGTTGACTGATGTTGATACAGCAAGACTTGTATATTTTTCTTACTTTCATAGTTTGATGTCATATGGCATTTTGTTGTGGGGAAATGCTGCCGACAGGGTGTCCACTACTAATGTTCAAAAAAATTCCCTGACTTTTCCCTGACTTTCCCTGACCATTTTTCAAAATTCCCTGACCAACTATATGCATTTTACAGAAAAATAAAATACAATACTTTTTTTTCGAAAATCATTAAGTAATTTTTGTTGCAATTTTCAGACCAAATGCTATCTAAAATTTCTTTTTTTTAAGAACTTACATAATTTCTATTTTTAGGCACAGTATTTTTACACTGTAAACTACACTGGCGAAAAAATAGACCGAGCCACTCTTAACCCTTGAGTTCCAATGCAATTTCTTTCAAAAAGGCTCTTATTTAATACTGAGATAATAAACGCTTTTCATTAATATTTTGAGGGTTGACTTCTTCTTCAACCTATGTCCACCCACTGCTGGGTATAGGTCTCCTCCATTCTGCGCCATTCACTACGGTGTTGGGCTTTTCTTGTCCAGTTCTTGCCCGCTGTCTTTATGTCGTCTGACCAACGAGCCGGCTGTCGACCTACGTTACTTCGTCCTGTTCTGAGAAGCTACTCCCATTCGATGATCTTATTGCTCCATTGTTGGTCCTGCGGGCCACGTGCCCTGCCCATCGCCACTTTCCACACGCAACGACACCAGCCACGTTGATCAGTTTGATATAAGTAGTGGTCAACCTGCTAAACCACGTTTCCCGCAATCATTATGGGACCTATGTTCGGATCCCTGTCCCCGTAGCACGTCCACCAAAACACGATATGATAAAGCGATTTATCGCGGTAAACTGTCAAATTACGACGAAACCCTATTGTCTTTTAGCAGTTCACCGCGATAAATCGCATTATCATATCGTGTTTTGGTGGACGTGCTAGGGGGGCTGGATATGATTTTCATTTTCGAGGTATTCATGCGCAGGTCCACCGACAGTGACACGTCGTAAAGTTCTTCCAACATAAGCTGAAGATCTGCAGCAGTCTTAGCGAAAATGATAATGTCGTCTGCAAATCGCAGATGAGTTAATTGCTCTCCATTTATGTTAATACGCCTATCAGCCCAGTCGAGGAGCTTAAATGTATCTTCCAAGCACGCCGTGAACAACTTTGGGGAGATTCTGTCACACACCTCTTTCAATAGGATCACGATCGTAAAGGTCGTGGTCGTCGTTTACTTGATTTTAATGACTTTTCTGTGTTGTTGCTTACTTTGTCATTAGTCTTCAGATTACGGTTGTTTTTGTTGTTAAAAATACATAATCCGCTCCAGGAAGCTATACATAAGCTGTTGCAATATTACTTCAATGGAGCCTTAGTCATCGTCAGATTGCTCAAATGTTAAGGCGTTTTTTGATGCAGCGCGTCTATAGAAGATACCTAGACTTCACCTTCGATCGACGCGCTAAAACTGACAGGCCCCGGGCAACAGCCTCCGTAGATGATCGATACATGCATTTGAATGTCCCGAGGAATCAGCATCAGAGTGCAGGTCCAACAACAGCTTTGTGACAAATGTGGAGTGGCCATAAGCACGCATACAGTCAGGAGAAGGTTAGCCGAGCGAAATTTAACAAATCAAAGTGCAATAATAGGCTCAAAATTAACTGTAGCTCACCGCAGAGTATGTCTTCAAATTGCTCGATGAGCATATAGAATGGACACTGGATCAATGGGCGCATGTTCTTTTTCCTGGCGAGACAAGAGTGTCTTTACAGAAATGATCGAAGACAGAGACTGTACCGTTGCTCTATACTTCATTCCAGATAACATTAAAAAAAAGGAGCGGAAAGAAGCAGGGTTTCAAAACCTTTTCATGTCATGTATAATAATGAAATATCATAATCATATTTGATAATACCTACTTATATGTATTACAAAGATACTCTGGAGTGTAATGGTAACTTTTTATTATTATTTGTGTGGCTATCCACAAATATTGGAACTGGGTCAAATTATACAACATAATAAAAATATTATTTAAATTAATGACTCTTCACCTGATGAGGACGACGAAGATGATGATGATTATTACAAATTGCTCCACCATATTATCGATGACATTATCCAACTGACGAAATCTATCTTCTTCTTTTAACTCATTCAATGCCGCCACAATTTTCTTGATGCTTATAGAGTTGCCACCTTGCGTAAACCGCGGACACACTAGGCGTGTTCGCGGCACTGCGACTTTGAAAAAAGACGGACACGCCACACGTGTCCGTGGCACTGACTGAAGGCAAATTCTTTTATACCAATATTTTTCAACTTAACACTGTTTTCTAGTTAGTAAGCCTTGTGCTACGCGAGAATAACAGTGGCTACAATAGTATCGTGAGTTTTGGTTCTTGAAATTATGGCGAAAAATTGATTTTATGGCAAGTAAAGAATCCCCAAGAATGAATGATTTGCTGTGATTGTGAACTATGACATTGGCTTTATTAATTGCGATCATACCTACTTACTCGGAATGTTCATCTTATAATATTGAGTAACAATCGTTGTAAAAATTCGTTTAATTTTTCTAAACCAATACAAAAACTTTTGAAATAAGAGAAAGGAAATCTCCATAAAATTTTACGTTTTTTATCTCGTACTATCCTATTGTTGGTCTTACCTAACTACATTAGTAGCTATGAATTTAGTTCAAAATATTCATATGAGCTATATTTACTTTAATATTGATCTTTTTTTGGAAAAGCTCTTGTACGGATCTTTTTATACATACACATAAGGCTAAATTGTTTGTTCTTTGGTTGAACGCGCTTACCTCAAGAACTTTGTACTGGTTCGAATTTACAAATTAGTTTTGGGCAATACAATCATCATCATCAACAACAGCTCATATACGCAGTGGCGTAGCTAGCTTGGGTGGCACCCGGGGCGGAAATTGTGGTGTTACCCCAAGATGGAAAACGGTTAAAAATAATAAAAATTCGGTATTACATAAAGTACGATTTATTAATTAAAAAACAACTAAGAGTCGTATATTAAAGCATGAAATACAATAGAGGCACGCTGGAAGTTGTTGACGAATATGTTTACCTGGGGCAAATAGTCCAGTTTGGTAAGTCCAACTTCCAGAAAGAGGTAAATCGGCGAATCCAACTCGGCTGGGCAGCGTTCGGGAAGCTACGCAGCATATTCTCGGCCAATCTACCGCAGTCGAAAGACGAAAGTCTTCAATTCGTGCGTGTTGCCAGTGATGACATACGGAACTGAGACGTGGCTGCTTACAATGGGTCTCATAAGAAGGCTCAAAGTCACCCAAAGGGCAATGGAGAGGGCTATGCTCGGGGTTTCTCTACGTGATCACATCAGATATGATGAGATCCGTAGAAGAACTAGAGTTACCGACATAGCCCAAAGAATTGCAAACCTTAAGTGGCAGTGGGCACGACACATCGCTCGTAGGACTGACGGCCGGTTGGGGCGGAAAGGTCCTGGAGTGGCGGCCGCGTACCGGGAGACGTAGTGTTGGTAGGCCCCCACAAGGTGGACCGACGATCTGGTGAATGTCGCGGGAAGCCGCTGGATGCAGGAGGCGCAGGACCGATCGGTATGGAGATCCTTGGGGGAGGCCTGTGTCCAACACTGGGCGTTTCTTGGCTGATATGATGATGATACAAACGTATACATATAAGCTCAAAATCAGTTTTTCCTAGCTTTGACGACAGCAAATGCGTTGATGATATCTTCAAAATTTATATTTTGTGTGGCCTCGTGTTCTATAGTTAGATTGTTCAGTCTTATTTCGGTCGTTGTTCATCATCATCACCTTTTCAGTCAAGAGACGCCCACTGTTGGACATAGGCCTCCCTCAGGGATCTCTAAACCGATCGGTCCTGCGCCTCCCCTCCCGCATCCAGCGGCTTTCATCTTCACCAGATCGCCGGTTCACCTTGGCCTACCAACGCTGCGTTACCCGGTACGTGGCCGGCACTCGAGGACCTTTCCGCCCCAATGGCCGTCACTCCTGCGAGCTATGTGTCCTGCCCACTGCCATTTAAGGTTTACAATTCTTTGGGCTATGTCGGTGACACTAGTTCTTCTACGGATCTCATCATTTCTGACGCGATCGCGTTGATAAACCTCGAGTTTAGCCCTCTCCATTGCTCTTTGAGTGACATTGAGCCTTCTGATTAGACCTATTGTAAACGGCCACGTCTCTGTTCCGTACGTCATCACTGGCAACACGCACGTATTAAAGACTTTCGTCTTAAGAGATCGCGGTAGATTAGCCTAGAATATGCTGCGTAGCTTCCTGAAGGCTGCCCAGCCGAGTTGGATTCGTCAATTTGCCTCTTTCTGAAAGTTGGACTTACTGAGGTGGACTATTTGTCCCAGGTAAACATATTCGTCAACAACTTCCAGTATAGAGCCTCCAACCTCCACAGGAGTGAGTACTACATGGGAATTCACCATGATTTTGGTCTTGTTCATGTTCATTTTAAGACCCACCTATTAGGGTTGGCAGAGCTGGTTTCCTTGAGTAAGGTTTACAAAAATATCCAAAAGTCTAAGCTCGGTGAAAATGTTATATGTTTACAAGTCAAAAAACATTATAAATAGAAAATCAAAAGTAAAGTCAATCATGACATTGTCAATGGCAAGGAAAAAACATAGATATAAAAGACTAAGAAAGAGTCCTTCACATTCTTCCCCCCTGGGGCTGCAAGGCAGTGGTACTAGCCGCAGTGTCGAATGACAGCGTAATGTGCCGCGAGAGGTCTTCACATCGACGACCCTCACTCTACCGTCAGCTCCAGGATAAATTGCTTACACTATTCCACCTTTCTCAGAAGTCGGGTCAACGACAACCACCACATCACCAACACGTAGTTGATTTTCATCGCTTGTTGGACTAATGGTACGCGGTAATAAGAGGAAGTAGGTACTTCTTACAACCATCTAGCCCAAAACATATCAGCTAAACATTTCGCTTTTCGCCATTGCTTCCAAGAGCATAAATCGGCAGGAGCCGTAGTAAACTGAAAAATTAGATGAAGTTCCAAACAAAAAATGAAAAGGTATTAAAGAAGAAGTATCAAATGGACTTACAGAGACGTGTGTTCTTCATCGTGTGGAAGCGTTATTAATTAAATTATTACTATGAGCATAACCTAACGCTAAGTTATGCACTGCATCAGCTAACTTAAATATTGCCTGGTCTTAGGATTGACTTTCGGGGGCTAGGCACTGACATGTTATTATGTTGTGAGACAGAGGTTGAAAAAAATACATCACTATGAGTAGCAGGAATAGTTTGATCATCTGATGCATCGGCGGTAAAGGGGTCTGAGTGGTGCACATTCTGCGTCGCACTTTTTCGACGAGGAGATACATTCTGTTACGTTACCCATTTCTCCTGCCTTCTCGCTGATGATGCTCTGAAACGTGCACTAGAATGTAGTTCCTTTATTTCTGCTATACTGGCACTGAGTCTCTTATCCACAAGATCCGTCTGAGCTTTTATCTTCGCTTCTTCTAACTTGGTTTTCATCTGGGCTTCCTCCAGCTTGGCTTCTGTAGCAGCAACTAACAACCGTGATTTTTCCTCAGCAGCTTCCAATTTTAATTGTCTTCTTAGTGCAGTCATAGACATAACTGACATCTTTGTACTAGATGCTGATAAAATCGATAAACGGCTGTTGCTTTTGACGCTGTTTCGGAGACGATCTTGGTAGCTCGCGTGCTGACTCTCTTGTTACTACTGTGAGCTAACTTTCTCTTCGAGCTTTGGCTCTCGTTAACATTTTGCACATATTTTTATACCTTAAAACTTAAGTCGGTTGAGAAGGACCAATATCAGGGTCGGCAGAGCTGGTTTGCTTGAGTAAGGTTTACAAAAATATCCAAAACTCTGAGTTCAGTGAAAATGTTATATGTATATTACAAGAGAAGTCAAAAAACATTTTTAATAGAAAATCAGAAGTAAAGTCAATCATGACATTGTCAATAGCAAGGATAATACTTAGATATAAAAGACTAAGAAAGAGTCCATAACACCACCTGTTGGGAAACTCTACAGAGGTCTTCGAGTATTGTGCCTAGATCTTCCACGGCCTCAGCAATGACTACGATATAATCGATAAAACGAAGGTGACTCATGTACTCGCCGTGTTATGTTGATGCCGAGTCCTCTCCAGTCCAGATTAAATACATCCTCCAACGAAGCTGTGAACAGTTCCGGCAATATTATTACGTCACCATGTCTGACACCGCGTTGAATTCATATTGGTTTTGAGCTTTGATCCTGAAGGCGAACTGACATAGTGGCGTTTTTGTACAATGACTGCAACACTTGAATATACGGCTAGTCTATGCACCTCTGGAGTGACCTAAGCACAGCTAAGGTCTCGACAGAATCAAAAGCTTTCTCATGGACCACAAACGCCAAGAATAGTGGCAGATTATACTCCTCGATCTTCAGTATAACCTGCCGCAGCGTATGAATGTGGTCTCTGGTCCCGACTCCCGGCTTGTTCGGGAGGCTGAAAGTCGTCAAACCTGCGCGCGAGATGCTTCGTGATAACTCTCGTGAACAGCTTGTATACATAAATTAGCGGCGTGATGGGTCTGTAGTTCTTCAACTGGGCCTCGTCGCCTGTGCCATGCTTTAGGCGTTTTGCCTTCGAAAATGGCGGAGTTAAATAGCCTCTGCAGTGCTTTCCGGACTGGTAGTCCACCCGCTTTTAATAGCTCAGCTGTAACTCCATCATACATAGCCGTGTTGTTTTTGAGCTGTTTGAGAGCCACAATAATCTCGTAGAGGCTGACGTCCGGGATGTTTTCGGTGTAATGCGGTATCAATTTGGCTCTAGGTTATGTAGCCTGAATGACAAATGCCTGCGATGTTGTGTAAAGCTATCCATAGAAGCGTTCGATCCTTCGATCTCAGCCATAAACTCAGGTCGGGACGTAACGACTCATTGTTTGACGACCATTGTTGCTCGGAGGTAATTTTTAATTAATTTCAGTTTGCTAAACTTCAGTTTGCTAAAATTTCAAGCCCGAAAAGTGCTAAGATGGCAGCACTTGTTAGAGCTAACAACATCAATAAAACTAATTACTAAATTTTGTAATCCCTAGCCGATCAAATCATAAAGTTACAAGGCGTAAAAAGAATACACTTCCGTGTTAATAATTTAAAAAACAAGTAATACGTTATTTTTGTAATTTTATTAAAAACTTGGTTACATTGCCTTATTGGAAAATTTTAGCACTATTGACCACATTCATACTGTGAAGCAGGTAATTTAAGAGTACAATGAATACCAGAAGCCTCTCTACATTGCGTTCATTGATTATTCCAAAGTATTCGCCAAACTCAATCATACCTATATTTGGCCAAGACTGAAAGAACAAGGAATCAGTGAAACCTACATAAATATAATTGAAAACATCTACAGTAAAAGTGTATAAAACTTGAATCAACAGGCCAAAAATTCCCAATACATAGAGGAGTCAGGCAAGGAGATCCGCTATCTCCAAAGCAATTTTCAGCTGTACTTGAAAGTATATTCAGTAAAATAAACTGGGGGAACCTTGGTCTAAATACATATAAATGGAAGGCGCCTGAATCATCTTCAATTCGCTGACGAACTGGTTTTACTGGAAAAAGATCCAATGATTCTAGCATCCATGACAACGGATATAGCGAATGCAAGCCGGGAGGTAGGTCTTGAACTGAACAAAGACAAAACCAAAATAATGACGAATCCGTGATGTTCTTGAAGATAATGTGATACCTCTTACTCAGGATGTGTTTAAGATGAGATGTTTCTAATGTGCATGATAATGCAAGACCCTATACAGCGAGAGAGGACACGGTTAGCGCAAAGGTCGAGTGATAGCCTTGTGCAACGGGTCGCGGATTCGATTCCCGTACGGTACAAATATTTTGTATGGCCTACAAAAATTTGTTTCAGTCTGGGCGAATGTGCATGTGATATTCTATGTTTATAACTGCACCCACGACACAGGAGAAAATTCTAGTGTGGGGCAACGTTTTAAAAAAGAAAAGAAATAAGCAATATTATACTCTGGGGCGTTGGCATTCGTGTCATGGAGGCCAGCACGGAGCCCTGATGTGAACCCCATCGAATATCTTTGGGACGAATTAAAACACAGAGCCGAAGATAGGGTTCCGGCTTTTTCAAAACCTTATGGGCTCAACAGAATGGCGATAGAGGAAGAATGGAACAACATCCTCCAAGACATCATTGTAAGATTGGTAAGATCAATAGGTTCAAATATGCAAGCAGTTATTCAAGCTAGAGGCGGTAACACACATTACTAATACATTGTTTTATTGTTTTCTGATGTTTTTTTATTGTAACACACCATACAATTTACTTTCAATATAAAGTCTATAAAATCATCAACATAAAGGTGTGTATAAACTATGCGCGGCAAACCCTCGAGCATTGGCTCTCACGGCGACCGCGCGCTATGTGGACGGTGTCGCCGCGCGCGACAGCAACGCCCACATAAAACGGATGACTCGTAGGTTTACAAGAATGAATCACGGGCTGTTCGAGGTGGATCGCTTGCCGCGCGCGGTAGCTGCATTTTGTTAAATTATAATTCGATAGTCGAAATTAAGAATCATTCTACCCAAATCATGAGGTAAACATATTCCTCATTTCACAATCACTGGGAAATTTGGGGACCAAACAGTGTAAGATCCTAATTTTTCCCTGACTTTCCAGGTAGCCCCTCGATTTCACTGACTTTCCCTGATAGCTTGGAGCTTCCCTGACTTTTTCCTGACTTTCCCTGACTTTCCAGAATGTGGACACCCTGACTACCTCGCTTAACTTTTTGCAACAGGACCATGCAACTTAAAAGGCTTTGCCATAAGAAATATTTTTTTCAGCCATCGTAATTTTAATAGACTTTTGTCTCGCATATTCTGGGCAGGATTTATCAATGGCAAAGTGTACACCCGAACATGAAATGCAATGCGCCCTTGACTCTTCAACACCACAGGTATTCCACCGTGATCCATATTACCACATTTGTAGCATCTTTGCCTTGATCTACAATTTGACACAACATGTCCAAATCCACAACAGTTATAGCACTGGACTGAAGGGTAATAATGTTTCTCTACAGCCAGTGAATTATAGCAGATAAAAATTCTAGGTGGTAGAAATTGTCCGTCAAACGACAAGACACATGATTGAGATGGCTTCCAAGTTGTTATACCATTAGTCACTACTTTGAAATTTAACCGCCTGACCTTTACCACAGGGCCACATCCATCTGGGACCTTAATATTCTCAATGATTTCTTCCTCACTCAAATCGTATACCCTTTACCAACCTGAGCCTGATAGTACTGTATGATGGAATAAATGCTTTATACCCATTATCTATAACAACCTTGTTATTTAAAAATTAATTTGCTGTAATCGCACTAGAGAATGTAAGGGTCACCCTATTTCTTCCAATGCTCTGGAGACTACCATTAATAATATTAATAAAATTATTTTTTGAAAGGAAGCGACCAAAATTTTCTGGGTGTAGATAGGAAGCAGATGACTCACCATCCGTCTACTGAATATGTACAACATAAGGATCTTTATCATATTTATTCCTTATAAACTTGGTGTTCAGACGGACGCTGAAATGGTAGAGAAATTGTTTGTGGAGGGGACTGGTCCGGTGACACTAATGAGTCTGTGATTCCCGAGAAGACTGAGTCAGGATTTACTCTTTCCTTCTGTCCTAGTGGGATTTCTGATGTCAACTGTGACTAGGGTTGCCACCTTTTTTTTGTCCAAATAAAGTACATTGGATTTTATAATGTTAAAAATAAAGTACAGTGTGTCAAAATAAAGTACTCTTTATTTCACTTTTTTACTATGATTAAACATATATTTTGCGTTACTTCTAGAAACTTTAATGCACTCAATCGATCAAACAAAACAGACGAATTTTTATAAACACCTTGACATGACAATGTTCACATTTGCGGTAAAATTGCCTTCAGGAATGAGCATTTGGATTGTACCTACATAATTACGTAAACATTCTTACAATAAACTATTTTTTCATATATTTATTTTTAAATGAATGCTAGAGAATTCAAATCACACAAAATAAAGTATTTTTGCGTACTTTATCGTTGGCATAAAGTATAAAGTACATTTGCCCGAAATAACAAACAATACTTTATAATAAAGTACGGGTGGCAACCCTAACTGTGACTTAGCAACATCTACAGAGGCGCGTTCAGGGCCTTCGCGCGAAGTACAACTTTTCGCTCTAACCCCGTTCAATGCCTTCGAGCGTGTCAACCGGGTGAAACAACCGGCCCGTTCAAGACCTTTGAGTGTCGGCGCGAGTTACAACCGAACAACCATCGAATTTGATGGTTGTAAAACGCTCTGACGTTTATGACTGAAATACTCTTACGCGATTGGATGATATTGGCGGCCATATTCTATAATGTCATCTACTAGAAAGAGAGAGAAATAGAAAATCATGTGAAAGAGGGAGATAAAAGATTTGGTTGTTCCGTTCAACACCTTTGAGCGAGTTAAAAAACAACCGGACAACTACACCCAGAGGCGCTGAACGCGCCTCTGCACTGTCACAATCAAAAGAGTCCAGCTGCGGTCTCTTTGACTGATGCTCTTTATGTTTCGTAGACACTTTTCGCTTTTTTCCTGCGCTAAGGAAAAATCATGATAAGAAACAAGAACTTGACTATCAGTGTTACTGGACGATGATGATCTATCATCCCTCACTGTCTCAAACCCACCAGAGGATGGGATTTCATTAACCTCCATTTCATTACCGACACAACCAGCTTCTATATACGGGGGTACCTTACCCCCAGAAGTAGTCGCCATAACTACATGTAAATGGGGCAGTCAAATCAAGTGAAAAACAAGTGACATCAAACTAACTCGTTTTAAATTACCAAATTTACAGAAAATACTTACATGAAATCACTATAAATGATGTAACTACACTGTATTTAAAGTAAATTACAATAATGAAGAATGGAACTACTCAAATTAAAGCACTAAAAATATTTTTCCTTCAACGAAATTTATACCCGACCGCGCATCAACCAGCCAAAAAAAAAACCACATGAAATAAATAAATATGCCTACATTATTTTTTTGAAAACAAAGGAAAATCTACACCAATGACCAAAGTAGTAGTACATAAACACAAATCGAAAAGGAATATAATGTAAATCAAAAATTAACGCGATCAGTGTGACCATCTCAAAAACGACAAATCTGCCTGAGCCTGACTGGTTTAAAATCTGCCAAATAGTAGTTATGGGCGTTATAAACCGTAAACAGTTATTGAAACTATTTATTAGCAGCAATACCGAAAACTATGTATTGACTTCTTCAGAAACTATTTATCGGGAGTAACTATTTATTGTTTGGAACGGACGGTTCACTTGCTGTCGCTCGCAACGTGGTACCCGAGTGAGAGCCGATACTAGGCGCCAGGCTGACGGAACCGACGGCAAACTATTCGCGCCAAATTGTAAAATAGGAATTGTAAATACAAAACTTCGTAACATAGTGTAAATAAAAACATGTAAAATATAAAATAGGTTTATAGTAAAGTGTAAATATTGTAGATATGTACAGAATAACAATGTACATAAAATCAAATGAACTTTTAATTTAAATACGCCTGCCACCTGGCAGCCAGTCCTAAGCCTGGTCAAAGTATGAAGGAAAGTTCATTTTCATTTATCAAAATAATACTGGTGGTTACTATCGAACACCCAATACTCAGTCACGTCAATAGATAGTTGCCGAGTAAAATCATATAATCAATAAAACATGATTTTCCTTCGAACCGAAACCGAGCCCTCAGTCGACACTTGCGATACCCGATACCCATTCAATAACTAGTTATTAAATAAATAGTTTCAAAAACCGTTATTACAAACTAAACCAATACATAGTTTCGGTATTGCAAAAACGCGTACCGACCCACCACTACCAAATAGGACTGAAGAAAATGCCAATTGCCAAAAATATGCTATCTTCCCTCAGAACAATAACTAAAGCATAGAAGTATAATTTGTGAAGTAAAGACGTTTAAACATACACACTTTGTGATATCTGACAGTCAGATTTTTTACAAATAGACAAAACTCTTAACAAGCACTGACTAAGATTTACCCAACCAAAAAGCCGTCTGGACAATTTATAATATTCCACATTTAATGCTTTTTAAATCGGCATCATAAAGATAACCAAAAGTACTGTATTCCGTAAGTCAAGCTCATCCGTTTGATACCCATACTGTAGGAGTGCATTGAAAATAAAATAACTAGTCCGCCATCTTGGGTGTTCCGCTAGTTGGATTTATAATGATGTTACACAGCTAACTGTGCATTGTCATTTGTCATCCAAACTAAACATGTACCTATACAACATGTCAGCTCAATCGGTTGTTTAAGATATCTGCCTCAAAATAGAGTTGCAAGATTCCACCCGAACAAAGAGAGTTACATAGCAAGTTAAATAAAAACTTGATATAAAGTAAATTATTATTGTTTAGTTCAGTGATGAGTATTGAAACAAAAAATATAGGGTATTCATGAAATCTGCCAAATCCTGCCAGTTTTTTGAATCGTCCACTTATTCTGCAAAGCAAGCCAAATCTGCCAAAATAGCAGAAATCTGCTACAAATGGTCACACTGAACGCGATATCTAGGAACAAACGCGATTATTGACATAATAGTGATGTACTTAAATATTGCTGTACACGATAATATAGCAATCGTTAAAAAATCATTATACCCCACCAGCCAGCAAGAGATGTGGACTTCCACATCACACCTACACATCTCTAACATCTCTTACTGGCTGGTGGGATATAATAGGAGGAAGCGGAGAGAGAGTGTGAAAACGATCCTCAAGCCGGTGGATGATAGATAGAAGGAGAGCCTACGCAGTTCGCCTTCTATGCCCGCCCTTGGTGTAGCCTGGAAGTTAGGGTTTCTCCTGATGCAAGCTATTATAAATAAAAAATAAAATACATTTATTTCAGGTAACAAGGACCTATATTTGAAATACGTCAAATTACATTAATAATTTAGACAATGACATTTACAAATTAATTAATTAAATAAACAAATAAAGTTTTGAAATAACATTTGATAAAAAACCAATAAAATTTTAATAAAATAATAAATTTATTAAACATTTGTAATAGTCTCTGCATCCGGCACTGGGGGATATGCCTTTCACAGCAATGCCGGATGTAGGGACAGTCTTATCTACCAGCAATCATTGCTAGAACGCTAATGCCGTCCTAGCAATTATTGGCTGGCTTGAACTCTGCGCACCACGGAGGTTCCCCTATTGTGTATATTTGCATGAAAATATCGGTGTTCGCGGCAGCAAATATCCCTGATACGCTATAAAAACGAAACGGCCAAAACACCGCGCTAAATGCGTTATTGAATTTCATACAGAGGGAATGTTGCATGTATATAAAGATGTGCATTATACGCGAATCAGATTCATTTTTACATCGGTGCAATATTGTGCAAACCTGCGGGCCAACATGTTCGCTCTCCTAGATAGTGCCCTCCATTCCCACTCGATGTGAACATGGTCCTTGAGGTCGACAGTAACCGTAGGCCCCAAATAAATACAAAAGTTGAGTTGCCTCCTTGAGCCTACTTGAAGTGAAATGGAACAAGTGCTTTGAATAAAATAAAGCAATAAATCCCATTTTACTTGACGTATATTTCTCTTCTCTTGTAAGGACGCAAAATAATAATTAGAATTGTAGGCATGCTAATGAATGATTAAAGCGCCCCATACACAGAGGCGGCAAGCAGGACGATTTCGGAGCGAAACTTTTTTCGTAATGTTCTTGTTGCTATGGACCATGCCACACAGAAACCAGCAATTAAATCGTTTCGTTTATCGCAGTTCCGCTACAGACCAAGTGACGCCCTACTTCCGTCTCTGTGTGGAACGCTTAAACACCGACAACTTAATTTTCGATAAGCTAGTTACAACACTAGAAACTAATGAGAAAAAGAGGAAACTACCACCCATAAACTACAAAAACCACTTTTTAATTTGCAATCCATGGATATAATCATGAAGAATATAGACTTTAGACTATAGATACCAATAGACATGAAATACCTACGAAAAAAGCGTGCCAACATTTGGGTTGGTGCTCTAAGATGGTGGAAAAAAACTAGGGACCCCGCATCCAAGATTCCACACTTTTTCTTTACACATGTTTTTCTTTATAGAATTCATTAAAAAAATCAATAAAAAACGTATAACTGTAAAATGCACTCACAAATAATGCTCACCGACTGATATTTTAGCACAACAACAAACACGGTGCTTTGTAATGGCGGAATGAACTGGACGCTTTATTTGAGACATTTTGGTAGTTTTCCAATTACAGCACAAGAGCGCATTATGCGGCATAATGCTTAACGTTGAATGTTCCAACTACAGCAACACTTCGCACAATCGAGCACTCTCAAAAGCAATGTTTTCGTGTGATGCGTGCAATCGATACCAACTCAGTGGCAGAAAATTAACAAGTGTTTTTTCTTTAAGTTGGCATTGATCGAAATGTTTTATTTATATATAATCGTTAGTAATATTATTTATTGTTGAAAAATTTTTAAAGCTTTCGTTTCATTGTAGTTTTTTTGAAATAATCAAAGTTAATTCAAACTGTGTTAAAAAATAAATATAAGTATGGATGAAGGTACAAAAATTACTCAAAACGAAAAAATGGTAATGAAATAATCAAAATCCAAATTACTTAAAAAAACCGTAAATAGTTTTCAACCAATTATTATGTATACCACATTATTTACACATTAATGAGGTTATTGCTAACTCTATGAATATTTCTTTTTTTCAACACTGAACTTAGCGCACTCTGCTGGTGCATTTGAAAACTAATTCACGTTCCAATAGGCTAGTTGACCCTTTTTTAAAGTAGGGCTTAAAATGTTCATAATTGTTGTATTAGACCATAGCACATGAATATTATTTTTTTCGATGGCTAAAAAGTGCAAAAAATCTATTTTAAATTAAGATTTTCAATTTTGGACCGAAAACACGGTCAGCCATGATAGTCTGTTCATTATCTGTGGCAATGACGTCAGTCTTATAGTAAACAAAGCACGGGGGCGAAATAACCTCACAAAAACAATGCTTTCTATTAAATATCACAAAATATAGTAAAACTGTATATGGAACGGGACAATAGAACAGTAATATAGAAATACCTCTTCAAAGACTCTAGGAAATCTGTGGATTAGACGTACCCAGTGATATAGACATGCGAAATATTTGCTTAACACTCGCTTAAAGAAATCCTGTAACTATCTACTGAAACTCAAATGTATTTTTGCGAAAATCACATTAATGTAAGTACTATAACTGAATAACTCAATCTGTGTAGGTACTTCAGTTTCAACTTAAACAAAATAGAAGTTTTTAGGTTGTATGTAAAATCAAATCTGTATGTAAATTAATTAAATTTTTATCTTTCAGTTAGAATGAAAACTGACTGCAGCCGACCAACCAAATTTTAACTTGACCAGAAAACTGAGAGAAAACGACCATTTACGCCTTTTTGATTTAATCTAAGTTATACACTGACACTAGATGATGTTTCAAGGAAAAGAATATGTACTTATGTCCAATTGAATAATGATGTAATTGAATATTAATTAAAAAGTATGTAATACAAACAAAAATATCAAAGTTTCATAATGAATATATTTATCTAAACAACTTTTACTTGAATTTACTGAGTACCTAATTAAAATTTGTTGCTTTCAGTGGTTACTTAATGAGAACTATTGTGTACTAACCTGTTCTCCTCTTGACAACGAGATTGATAAGGCAGTAAAAGTTGTGCAACATAATATAAAGCAGTGCATGGTTCACATTTTGATGTTGTGGCTGAACAACATCAAAATATGACCCGTCAACTAGAACAACATTATGTCAACAAAATAACTCAAGTATTCATATACCAAAGCACCATAGAAGTAAATAGGTCCAGTTTGGTAAAACTGAAAGATGTTATATCTTCACTGATTAAACCTGCTGGCCACCATGGCTGGTAAATTTCAGAACAGCTTACGCAAGAATATGCAAGTTATCCATTTTAAAGCCGTATACAAATATATTAAATGTGATTGCTGTGTTGTCAGCCTGTGCTCTTCTTAATTTACAAGACCCTTCTTATTAAATAAATAATATAAAGAAATTTTTTTTCTTTACTTTATACATAACTAACATCTAAAGATGACATAATAAATTTTTGTACTACATTAGTCATTATGTTATTCACAAAAAAAAATGTTCTATGTTTATTTGACAATAATGACTTGTAAAGGTTTAAGTTGAATCAAAATATTTTAATTTGAAATGCATGTGTTTTATTTTTCTGTTACACCTTAAAAGATTTATAATATTTTATAGGTTTGTTGCTCATTTTTATCATTGTTACTCAAATATAGTATATGTTCCAAAAGTACAAATAGGTTGAATAGAGTTAGATCAAATTTATTAATTTGTATATATTGCCTTAAGGTCGCAGGTAATAAAAGTCAAAATAATAGTAAAGTGATTTATTATGAAGTAATACTTTCATATAATTTAGGAAAAATGTAGTATAGTTTCCAAAATGACACTATTTGATCAATAAGTTTTTTGACATTCAGATTGTTAGAACAAATACCTATTATAGCTAATATTGTCACCTTTTGAGTGTTTTCAAAATGACATACTGCTAGCAACACAAAAGTATATAAGTTTTGTTTGCTTTAGCACAAAACATCTGCATCTATACTTGAGTTAAGCGTACTGTTCACAGTTTTCCGTCTTTGATAATTAACATTATCTTCAGTAAAAGAGCATGACAATTTTGTATTAATCTAATTTTATGGATACCGTTTGTTGAATAGACTATTACAGGGTATTAATCAGAAATGAGGTCACATTTTGCAAATTTCAACCCAAATCTTCATCTTTCAACTTTTATCCACATTTCATTATACTCGTAGGTGTCTGCAAGATTTCCCACCAAAAATTTTCCCAACAAAAGAACCATCATGTGTTATGCACTGGCTGACTTTATAGCACATGGAAGCTGTTATTGTTTATAACGAAGCTCGAACTAAAGAGCACTTCTGTATTGATGATTCGTGGTTTAGTTTTCTATGCACTTTATTCTTTCATCATTGAAGAGGTCTTTTATTTTTTAAGAAATATGTCACAATCTGTGTCTGTGAATGTATATATATTTTTCCTCCCAGTAATTTTCTTCATGCTTGACAAATGAACAACTGCAAATCTTTCTCTTTTTATGTTCATTTACAAATTCTTGCAGTACTACACTGGTATTTGACACATGATCCTGATGTTTTCTTTTCAACATTTCTCTTGAAGTAAATATTTTTAGTGTTTATTTGACTTTTGAGAGATAGAATTCTATCCAATAGCATTCAACTGCTGTACAAAATAGCTCCTCACTGTGATGGTGCAACCACACCAAAAATGCATGTTTGCAACTCTCTTCTGCCGCGTGACAATCTTGACAAGTACACTTGTAACCGTTCTTCATTATAACAGTATTGAAACTGTACTTATATTGTTTAGAGCGATACACAAAGAATCTCCTGACCATCAATCTGTCTATTTTCGGAAGATTTGTACTATCTGCTCTCACAAATCCAACATCAATGGTTGATTTTGCTATTAATACAAATAATTTACGATATTTACAAATATAATAACGGAGACTTGGACGATTTTTTGCCAGTTTTAGGAAAGAATAGTGCAAATCGACGAGTTGTTGAATCAAATTTGACATTTCTTTGTTTACTATATGATTGACGTCACGGCCCTGACCACAGGATATCAAAGCGTTTACGGCGTGAGATAAAAAAAGATTATTTCTAGCATTTTCAAATTAAAATTTTACAGCAATCATTCATTGTTATTTATTAAAATCGGTATATTGTGGAACCTTATGCCAAATACTGTTAGAAATAAACAATATTTTAATAAATTTTGATATGAGTCAACTACCCTATTAAGCATCAGCATAATTCGGCATTGTGCGCCACTGAGTCGCATTATGCTCTGTAATTGGAAAACTACCATAATAATATTGCGAATCCATTGGTGTACTTAATCTGAGATATAGACAAGCAGTCCAATTTTCTCTCTAATCTGTGATCAGGAGGCCCGCGATCCGGTAGAATTAGAGATGAGCGGTGGAAAGATTCCAATTGGGAAAATTTCCGGAATTTTTCCAAATCGGGAATAAACCCGGTATTTACGAGGGAAAAAACCCAAATGATGGGTTTTTTCATTATTTGTTAAAGTGTGAGCTCTGTGTCCGCACTGGGCCAGCGTGGTTGACTGGGGCCTAATCACCCTAACATAGGGTAGGCTCGAACCCCTCGGTGGGGACGTATGTGAGCTGTGATGATGATGATGATGATGAGCTCTGTTATGTTATTGTTCATTTGTTTATATGATTGTATCAACTTTCAAAATTATTCGTATGGCTTTAACATTTAGCAGTCTAATATTGTAACGGAATAACAAATTTTTTATGTAACTACTAAGAAAACTTGAAACAATTTGCAACTTGCACTTAGATATGGCTTAATTTATTGATCTGCCCCCTTTATTTGCTAACTTCGGTTGCCCACTCCAAACTGTCATTTTGTAAGGATGTGGATATCTTTGCTATGGAACTTTTTTTTTTGGTAAGGGTGAATCTCTTTACGATTCAACAAGGCACTGAAAAGCTGACAAAGCCGCCCCTTGGATGTGCCATTGGACTCGGGTATAAACCCCATACCTGGCTAAACCACCCCCCAGCAACTTCTACCCCTAAAGAGGCACGATCGGGATCGGCGCTAGCCATTCCACGAGCGCACCGCCTGGAGACAGGCCCAACGGTGAGCCAGCACTGCTGACCCAAGCGCTGGGACTACTCTACGGAGGGGTCGCCAAGTGCCATGATTACATCCTCGCAGAAGGAGGCGACAGCCTCCCATGCCGTCGCGCCAGTCAGCATCTCGCGTGCGACGCTGGCCAGAGCGACGGGCGCACCCCTACTTATGCCCAGCGTGAGGGCTAGTGCGTCGCCCTGGAATTGCCAGGCCGGGCACTCCGAAAGTGTGTCTGGCTACGTCGTCGGGAGCGCCGCAGTGGTGACAATGCAGCGTCTGCTCCCTCCGTGCGACATGATGCAGATAATGGTCGAAGCAAGACTAGACGAACTGCCTCGATCGTCCAGTGGCCGGCAGCTGGGTGGGCAAGCATCTCGGCCCACTGCCGAAGAGCCTCCTTCTGCGCCAGGTGCCTGGGTGCGCGCCACCTCCTGCGGGAGGGAGCGCTCTCCCCGACTCCTCGCTGCCACCCGATGTCGGTGCACGGCCGCAAGGACTCATGCCTCGACATCCCACGGGGGTGAGCCCGCTAGGACGCAGGCCGCCCCGTGAGAGACCGTGCAGTAGGCCCGCACGGCTCGGGTGGCATGACCCTCTGCGGATCTGCGGCCTGCGTAGGAAGGCCACTGTTCGGGGGGCGAGATGCTCTGCTCAAATCTGGACTCCGTACAGGGCCATCGACTTTATCACAGTTTGATAAAGCCGACACCGCTCGCTGCACCCGGTCCCCCCACATTGGGGAGGGCCCGTCCGAGAGCTGCCGCTGCGGCAGACAGCCTTGGGGCGAGGAGCTTAAAATGCTCCTCGAAACCCCATCGGGGATCCAGTACCAGACCAAGATTTCATCGAGCTCTCGATCTGGACCTGGACACATTCATCCCCGGACACGGAGTCCCGCCGGGGTCTGCGGCGACGCGGCGGCCTGAACGTCATGGCCGTCGTTTTGTCATCGGCCATGTCCAGCTCGAGGAGACGGATGCGCCGGAATGCATTCGTGGGGGAGGCTGTTGATTGCGTTGCGGGTGTCTAGCGACAGCGCAACGACAACCTCCCCTGCCTTGTCCCCTCAGTCCACCTCTTGAGGTCGGCCACGACGTCTACGGTGGCCCGGCCGGTGCTGAAACCGAACTGGCACTCAGCTAAGTCCGGCCCCAGGCCCTCCAAATGCTCGACGAGCCGGGAAGCGAGAAACTTCCCGGCCTCATCGATAAGCACCACCAGCCTGTACCCCGACGGGGCATCGGCGGGGCAATTCGGCTTCCGAAGAAGGCAGGCTTCCACCACAGGGCGAAAAGGCCCGAGGCGATGCTCGTAGTGAGCACCGCCCGGAACCGCTCCTACAGGGGGCCTAGTGCCAGGCACAAGACCCTCGCTGGCACCCCGTCCGGTCCCGGCGTCTTCCGCTTCCCCTTACGACGGAACCGCTCCGTCACCGCGTTGAACTCCCGGTCTGACACGGGAGGACCCGCTTCCTCCACGTCCAGGGAGGCGCTGGGGGCGACCATCCTCGGGGTCTCGAAGGGCTCTCTGCACGAGCCCCTCGTCCATCCGGTGTATCGGGGGAGCACCGTCTTGGTACTTCCCCCTCACCAGACGGTACGGTCGTCCCCAAGGGTCGGAGTCGAGGAGCTCTATAAACGAGTTCCACGACTCCGAAACGGCCCTCAAGATCTCTGTCTTGACGGCCTTGTTCGCCTCCCTGTACGCCCGATGCAGTGTCCTCTTCGTCGGGCGTCCACTGCACCGCAGGTAGGCGCGCCTTTGCTATGGTACCTAGCGTTCACATGACAGTTATGCAAAAGCCAAAACGGAATTAATTTGTTTACTGATTTCTATATTGTTTTAAAAAGGCTACCTGCGACTTTTTTGTCTCTCGCTCAAACCTTTACCCCGGCAAGATCAAATGAATCTTTGTTCTCGTACGACACGAGCGTGGAAGTATTTATGGCTTAGAACAAAAGCTTTGTACGAATTTTTTAAGATTATTGTATTAAAGTTACAGAAGTAAAAAAAATCTCAAACTCAAAAGTAAAATAGCAAATGGTAATCTCCACGCAGTTAAAGGATGAGATTTAAAAGTATACAGCGTAGCGTGCATGTGCATAGGTATTGCTTAGAAATGGTGTTAATTAGATTATTGATTGAGCGCAATGACCTATCAATAATCTAAGTGGTGTTATTACTCTGACCGTATTGAGAACATTATTCTTTATTTGCATTTTATGTTTTAAATCATATTGTTACTAGATATGTGCGTATCTAATGAAAAAACCCGAATATTTACCCGATTTGGGAATTTTCCGGGAATTTACCCGGGAATTTTCCCACGTTTGGGTTTTTACCGGGTAGAATCCCATCTCTAGGTAGAATAGACATGAAATACCTACGAAAAAAACGTGCATACCTAAATGTGAATCTGGCACAAAGATGGCGGCTTGCTTGCTTATGCGGCAGCCTAACACTTACCCATAATAAATGCAGTATTATGCAAGTTCAACACTTTAAACAAGCACAATTTTCGCCTAATAACAAAATTTTCTTCAAAACACTGAAACAAACAAGTCGCGATGACAACTGATGTACTTGTTGTTCATTGTGAGTACTGTGACAAAACATGGCGACCGGCCGCAGTGAGGTATTCTGTGACGTCGCCAAGATAATGTTGCCATTTTTGGTAATGATAAAACTACTGTTGTCCTTTTTTACTTATGATTATCCTCAGAAGTTAAAAAGAGATGCCAATATGTCAGTAACTATGCCGTCGAAATACATCACATTCCTATAACTACGTTCGTTATGCCGAGTCCTCTTTTTTTCTATAGTCAGAGTGCCAACCCCAATGTGTTTTTCGTTTCACGAATTTCATATTACATTTATCTAAAATTCCTACGGTGAAGGAAAACATCGTGAGGAAACCTGCATACATCTGCGAAGTAATTCAAAGGTGTATGTTGTAACGGTGTGCTTTTTAATTTATAATTATTTGCTTACTTTCTTTTGAAAAATGAAATCTAACTATTAATAAATTAAACTAATTCAAAATACAATGCTATAAATTACCTGAATCTATCTAATCGAATAATAAAGCTAACCTTTTAATAAATTAAATACATAATATGAAATAATTGCGCGCGCGCCGTTTGTTTACAAAACTAGGATAACCAGTCGATCGCTGAGCTCTCGGTGACGTCACGCGCCTATTGTTTCCATACGCCAACCGACCTGCCACTGGGCAATGGCTCCACTTTACTCGATTTTCTTCTTTAGTGCCTAAACGCTAAGGACGGTTATTGGTTGCGCTCCCGTAATGAACGGCTAGCTTAGAAACGAAATCGTGAACGTATGAGCGGAATGATGAATTGAGAGACAATATTCTCACTCGCGAGCCATACGCGATATATATTCAAGTACGGCATACGCCGGGTCCTTTTCTCATTATTTGCTTGCTGGAGCGAGAACTTCTACTCGAAAAGTCTACAGAACATTAATAATCTAAAGTTGAAAACTAATAAGTAATTCACTGGTATTGTGAGTTTTCTATTCCAAGTACTGTGTTTACCCCGATTGGGTGAGTGTTGCATATTTTTTATATCATGCTTAGCTGTAGTTTGTTTGTAGAAACATAGATATCAGTGCTTTATCATTAGAATATTAAAGAACATAGTTCATTTATATATTGTATTGTATTAGATCTATATCAATTTACTGTAACTAGTCGAATTAGCCAAATCATCCCATGCGGTCTGGTTTTATTTCATATCTACCTCCGCAATTCATTAATGTTTTCACTATCGATCTAATTTTAGAAATCGTATAACTTTCCTCTCGTTTTTGTTCACAATAACAATTAGGATAATTACACTAATGTAGTTATCATGATTGGGATTGTTCTTATGCTGCCCTTTTATTAATTTCAATGTCTAACTATTTGTCATGATCACTACTGTATGGTTTCCATGTCTATTTCTTTTTCAATTGTTAATTTTGTTATGAACTGTAAATTTTGCCTGTGAATGCAACATCATCGATCACCGAATTATAAAGTACCTACTTACACTGCTTACCGCTTCGCACCTTCTTCGCGTCATGATGTTGCAGTCACGTTTTGGAAATTCGGACAAACGCTAAAGTGTCCAATATAATAAATTCCAGGGTTCCCTTACTGGAGTAGCCACTGGAACGTCCGTGGGGACTATAGTCCCCAAAATCGTAAGCTTCTCGATCGACCTGGGTACTAAGGTACCCAGTTCCCTTTGCGTAAAACCGCGCGGTGTGATAAAAAAATCGCGAAAAATAAAATATTTTCTCTATGGCTTTATTCCTTTGTCAATAGTCTCTTTCATAAGTTGACAGGTCATGTCCAATTTATTTTTAGTCTTAGATTGAAATAAATTTGTCATAGTCTGCGGTTTAACTTACTTGGCCGTATCCATACGTTTCTTACTCCATGACCGATGAGATTTATTGCGTACTTACTTAGTCTGTATTAGTATTTTCGTAGAGTGTTCTATATCAAAATAAACTAGAAGAATTGGGCTACATTATTATGTATGGTTTATGATAGTTTATAGTGTTATATTGCCACACTAAACGTTTTTTTCAAAAAGTGAGTATTTTTGAAATTTTAAGCACTTTAGTTACTATTCTCGTCATTATTCATTCAATTATGAATCCTTATCTAATTAACTATTATAAGTTCATTCCTTATTAAATTAGCTTTCCATACGTATTTTTTATTTAATTTTAGACACAATAATTTATTTTTTGCATTTTTTTTAAATTTGAGGTCGCGCGTGCGCATCTCGCGTATATAATTGCGTAATTAATCGTTTTTATTATTTTTTTCTTTTTTCATTAATAATATTACCCAAAACTATTATATATCAAAATAATCTTCAAGAATAGGGCTATAATAATATATATGGTTATTTAAAGTTTTATAAAATAGTTTTGGTGCAAAAAATTTTTAAAAAAAATCGGGTCTTCCGCGACCTTCCGAACATTTTCGCGCTTCATTCATTTAATTATTAATCCTTATCTAATTAACTGTTATAAGTTCCTTCTATATTAAATTACCTTTCCATACGTATTTTTTGTTCTCTTGTAGACAGTATATGTCACTCTCCGCAATTTTTTGAACACTCCGTACGCGCCGGGGTGAGTCATTCCGCAATGGCGGCACCTTTGATATTTGAGATATACTACTTTTTGCTTTTGAAACCCACCACGCTTCGCGTGGCGAGCGTTCCAGTGGGTAGAGGATTCCTGACGTTTGATTCCAATACTGGAGTTACCGCTCGTTGGAGCTGGTGCCGTACGAGCTGACGTACGACGACCGCATTTACACCGCCACGAATACCCGTTACCGAAGTCAACCACCCGACGCCGACGCCCTGCACCTTCAACGTCGCGGCCAGTTAAGTGGTACCCCCAGGCGGTTACTAGTGTCCACAGCCCAAAAATCAACTCACGACCCTCTCTAAATTGCTACCTACAGTTTTCAATAGTAATTCCTTTTTCTGACGATTTTTTTGTAAATATTATTTAAATTAAATACTTAATTTGTAACTTTTCACCTTTTTATTTTCTACCCAACTAAGAAGGTTACAATGTGAAGTCAACCAATCCGCACTGGGCCAGCGTGGTTTGACTAAAGGTAGAAACAAATTATTGTGTCGTGATGTGTTGTGAAGCGTCAGAAGCGTATCGGTTTCATACATTTAATATGCCAAGAAACACATTATTGCAGTGTGGTGTGTTGTGGAAGCATCTGTCGTAGCCTCAGACTATAGAAAAATTTTCCTTAGTCTGAGGTCGTAGCGCGGACCGCCCGACTGCGATCGCGCCAGAACGGTGGTGGGGGTTCTGGCGCGCTACAACACAACCCAGTAGTGTGTTTCTGGCATTGTGATGATATCTGCGCTGGCGGATGCTCGTTCGAATCAAAATGTCTTGGATATAATAGAACTTGTGCGAAGAACGAAACGTGTTGTACGATACCAAGTGCAAATAATATAAAGACTAGGTAATCTTCTGTCAGAGCTGCTGCTTGGGAAGATATTACAGACCTATTTTTGAATTACGTATGCGATTTAGAAATCACCGCTGACATACGTAGTATCTCTATTAACGGCCGAACCCAATATTGTATCCGTAGTTTAAGATTAAAAACAATCTCGGATTATTGCGTATCGCTCAATCGATCTCTAATCCGCGTGCCAATAACTAAAGACTGCAATCCTAGGATTCTTTTGACACCGGATCGCCAGCTATCCTTTCCCTCTTGGCCGTTTCTTTATACGCAAAATATTAGATTGTGCAATATTATTACTGTATGTTCTATGAAAACAAACTAGCTATAAATCTTTTTAAATAATGTTTCTTATGCTTCTAACAATAAATATAATGTTTAAAAACACTTAGAAATTATTCCGTAAATAATAATATATCAAATACAATATTATGCAAACTACTTATTTTTATAGGAATGGAACGTGTATAAAACTGACACGAGCACGCGAGTGACATTGGGGGTGATTCTGAAGCGACCACCTAAAACTATAACTAAATAAAATTAGAGATAGAAATGTCAATCACCGTTTGGTATTCAGAACTCACAAGTTAACTCTAAAATTAAGAGTGACGTTACTAAACTACTCAATTTAGTGTTAGATGTTATTTTCGTATTCTGACATGCTTCCTAAATGTAATTTTTTCTATAATTTTAAATATGTCAAACTAATTTTAGGAGGTGAACTTTTAGGTGCCGTCTAAATTTATCTTGTTACTTTTTAACGATTTTCTAACATTACCGAAGTCAATTTTTTTTGTGCAACTTGCCAAATGGATGATGAATTGGTTGTTATGGCATTTATAAGGAAAGGCTTTTATAGCATCAATTGCCAAGTCGTGAGTTGTAATTTGTTTGTTCCCAAGTAGTCTAATAGTACTGACATTTAGATGATAGGTAGGTTATGTATGTATGTATTTACTCTTACAACAGAAATTAATCTTCTATCTGCAGATAGAAGTATGCCTATCTAAAATTTGTTGCCTAGCAATTACTATTATTTGTCAATAAATAACAGCGGTTATTATGAAAAGAAAACAAAAATTACAAATGAAACAAAATACGCAATTTTAAAATTCAGAGGAAGTCACGAAGTACCTATCTATACAACTACAGACTACCACGTAATTTTGTTTATTTCATGGCATAGGCGCGAAGCCATCACAATCGCAGAATAAATGTCGAATAATTTTTCTTTTGTGATAAAATGAATGATAAAAAATAAAATTTATTTTCTGTTATTTACAAATACGATCAAATCTTAAATTAATAATTTCTGATAGTAAAATTAGTAGAATATAGCTGTTTTTAATGTTTCTAAATTATCCCGTTTTTCCACAGCATTAGGTGTATTTATAATCTGTGTATTCAATTTAAGAAATTGTCAAATACAGTTTAAATTAAGAGAGTCCGGCGTTTCAGAATACGAATTACCTAAAACTAATTTAAAATTATATGTTTAATTTTAGTTTTAGTTTTAGTGCAGGTAACTTCAGAATTACCCCCATTATAATCTAAAATTTCAATAGCACAACCTTCGAAAACCTTTAATTCATCAAATTGATGTGTTATGTTCAATTTTTTAAAATTTAATGTTTTCTTAACTAAAATGCATGTACCAACTCGTTTTTCAGATGGCCGTGAGTAAGAAGCACCCACTACGTAATTATCTAGTTTAAGATACTGTTCTGTCCCTGATTGCATAAATGTCTCACTTAAGCATATAACATCTATGTATTCTTTTTTGTCATGAAGTTCTTTTATAAGCACTTCTAACAGGTCCTGTTTGTTCAGTATTCCAGCTATGTTCTGATGAAAAACCGTAAAATTATTTCTATGTTGTGTTACGAAAAAAATCCTTTGTGTTTCTTAGTTGTTCTGTATCACAATCTGAGTTTGACCTGTCAACATTGGAATTTTTAATTATATTTTGTTTATTGAAATACCAAGGAATAGTGCCGTTTTTATACTTACATTCACGGTTTTGCGATTTTTTTTCCACGTTTTCATTTTTCTTTACATAACATGGTAGTGTGTTTTTAATTAAGTTTTTTGCATCTAGATATTTATTTACGTATTCTATATAATCCATTTCAATAGTTAATTTAAAGAATGAGTTGATGTAATTATTTGATTTAATAAATTTACATTTAGGAATTTCCATAACATATACCACATTATTTTTCAAGTTATTTAATATTATGCTTAATTCGCCAATTAATTTAATATGATTCCTATCATTAGAACCTAAAGCCAAGACTACAATATCATCCTTTGTCATGGCTTGTATGAGACTGTGTACAAGTTTGCTTTCGGAAAGTATATAAGAACTCTGTGCACCTGGTTTAGCAATGGAAAGAATTTGATACGAATCATTGTAGTGTCTCTTCCTTAAAAACTGAGCTAAGTGTGAGGCACTTTCGTCACCTATAATATAAATACCTTTCTTGTTGGGTTTTTCTTTATTATCGAGCACATTGTTGTTATTAGTTAGGCTTACATAGTTTACAGCTTCCATTTCTACTTCTAATTTCTCTTCATCCTTCTTTCTTATCGCCGTAGAGCCCTGGTCACGTCCAAAGGTTTCATTTTTCCAATGGCCTTCATCAGCATGCAAGAATGTTGTTGATGATGATTTATTCATTAGTTCGCAGACTTGGTTTGTTTTGTGTGACGTGGATCTTTGTATCAATCCCATTTTTATATTCTTCAGGTATTTTTTGCATGGTGGAGTACGATAAGCACTTAAATTCCCTAGGGATTGACGACTGGCACCCAATCTGTTGTCTACAATGTCTTCTGTTGTTATCTTTCTATAAAGACTTAACTGTTTCTCATATTCTTGAACCTTTTTTTTAAGGAGTGTATTTTCCGTCACTAGATTAATTATTTCTTCATCAGCACTTTCTATTCTTATTTGTTGCTCTTCAATACGTTCCTTAAGATGTTCTATACAAGAGCTGTCCCCGCAAGAGATATTAGGTAGACTCTGTGAGCTGGTGTTGGCATCAAAAAAGGAGTTCATTCCGTTGTCTCCAAAATTATTCGATATATTCTCCAAAGACAAAGAAACATCATGCTGCAGTCTAGGTTTTCGTGGGCGTATAGTAACATTATTAGAATCTGGTAATATATTGTCTGGTAATGATGTCTCATCAATATTTGTCTCAATATCCTTGACTGTTGAATTCAATATTACATCTGCTCTTGGAATTGGAATGCTACGCATATTACTGCTCTTATTTTTTTGTGACGAATTCTTTGAACATTTCTTACATTTCCATTTATTCTTATGTTCTAATGTCATAATTCTAAATCGATTAAATGTAACACTTTCGCATTCTATGTCAAACTTAAGTTTGCAAACTGCACATATTAAGTACTCTCTGTTTCTGATAATTTTACTGCATTTACCACATATCATCGACATTGCGACAGTACTTCCCCTACTTTGTTACTACGTATTTACAAAAGTACAATGATCGATTTATCAATATTATTGGCTACAAATCGACTATAATATGATAAAACCTGAATGCATCCAGTATCGTTGTCTATGATTCCACTATTGCAGATTGGTTTGACGAAATGGCTAATACCAGAGCCGTAAAAAATAAATAAAAAGAAAAAATTGCAGTTAGCTGACAGCACTAGAGGATTGACATTTGACAGATCGGAAGTGTGTCAAATCAGCCAATCAGCTGATCTTTTGAATAGGTTATCTTATTGTATTTGCAAATGAAAATCCTTGTTTATTTTGGTATCAACGATGATTTCTCTGTTTTAAAAATAAACTGTCAATTGCAAATTCTCACCTCGAATAAACGGAAACCAAAATTTCAAGTGTTTGATGGATATTCGCTGCAAATCACGGTCAAAACGAACACTTATGTCGTCCCTTGGTGTTGTATGCTGTTTTTAGGAATAATCTTCACTATATCAGGCAAATAACTTAATATTAACACAGAGAAACTCAAATCAACTTTCACTAGTCCAGTACCGGAGCCGGAAGTCAAGATGCGAAATATATCATTATATTGCACTCTGATGGCACTATAAGATTTACAGCTGAGGCGCGTTCAGGGCCTTCGCGCGAAGTACAACTTTTCGCTCTAACCCCGTTCAATGCCTTCGAGCGTGACAACCGGGTGAAACAACCGCCCGTTCAAGACCTTTGAGTGTCGGCGCGAGTTACAACCGAACAACCATCGAATTTGATGGTTGTAAAACGCTCTGACGTTTATGACTGAAATACTCTTACGTGATTGGACGATATTGGCGGCCATATTTTATAATGTCATCTACTAGAAAGAGTGAGAAATAAAAAATCATGTGAAAGAGGGAGATAAAAGATTTGGTTGCTGCAATCCGTTCAACGCCTTTGAGCGAGTTAAAAAACAACCGGACAACTACACCCAGAGGCGCTGAACGCGCCTCTGTAGTTCGCCCATAGTTGACAGGTGTAGAATCCGAGACAGTAGGCTTTGAATAATGTCAGCTTAACCTGTTCACTACAACCGGCAAACCTTCGCGCAATCATATTGCCTCGAACAGCCAATGCTCTTCTCTCTCGTTCTATGTCGAGGTTGTCCTTCATATCTTCACTCAATATGTGCCCTAGGTATTTAAAATGACTTACCCGTCGAACTGCTAATTCATTTAGTTTCACTACAGGCACTCTTTCAGGACCCCCTCCCGACTTAAATAGTAGAAGCTCCGTTTTATTCACGTTGTATTTCAATCCGTGAGAAACGGTATATTTCTCACAGACCGAAACCAGCTTCCTGAGTCCCTTGATCGAGGGACTGAGGAGCACCATGTCATCCGCGTAACTAAGACTATTTACACATGTTTCGCCTATATGACAGCCCACTTTTGTGTCCCTCAGTTCCTCGATCAGTTTGTTTATATATAAATTGAAAAGATCCGGAGAAGTAAGGCCACCTTGACGTACACCGCATTCCAATCTATAACTATTGGAAGTCGCGTCGCCCCAACTTACATAATTAGTTTGGTTCCCGTACCAGTATTCAAAAATCTTGATCAGATGATCAGGAGTACCCGAGCCTCTGAGTTTGCTCCAGAGAATTTCATAATTAAGGCCGTAACTTTAACATTCTAGTTTGAGTGAGACCTGGAGAGTCATTTTACGAAGTGTGGGAGAGACAGATAGTGAAATAAATTAAATACACAAAAATTGTTTAACATAATTTATTTAAATGTCAAGATTTACAACAGGTGTTCAAACTGTCTTCCTTCAGCTCTAATGCAGGCTCGACATCTTCTTAAAAAAGATCGGGCTATCAAGCGGGCGAATCTTCCATTATTAACAAAATCATTTGCTTCTATTATTCTTTGCCGTAGGTCAGTCACAGTTTCGATTGGCTTTGCGTAAACTTTTTCTTTCACCGCTCCCCAGTAAAAGAAATCTAATGGATTTAAATCTGGGGAACGGGCTGGCCACGAGATAGTACCAGATCGTCCTATCCATCTGCCTGGGTATTCCTCATCGAGATATTCTCTTACTGAGCTGGCATAGTGAGCTGGGCAACCATCTTATTGAAACCACATATCTCTCAGAATGTTAAGTGGCACATCTTCCAGTAGATTTGGTAAATCATTTTGTAAAAAATGTAAATAAACTTCACCAGTCAAGGCGTCTGGCAGCTCAAAAGGACCTATTATTTGTCCATTTAAAATTCCGGTCAACATATTCACTTTAAATCGATATTGTGATCTATCTTGCCTCATCAAATGAGGATTTTCGATATGCCACTCGTGTAAGTTGTGTAGGTTCATGTAACCATCTTTTTTAAATGTCGACTCATCTGACCACAAATTTTTTTTGAAGAATCGCGGATCTTCTCTGTGTTTTTGTAGCATTGTTTGACAAAAAGCAACACGGGGTCGATGGTCCCGGGGTAGTAGAGTTTGTACTCGCTGTACGTGGTACGGGTGTAGCTGATTTCTTTGCAAAATCCGATGGGCTGTACTTTTGGGTACTCCTGTGCTTCTCTCTATTCCACGTACAGAAATACTCCGATCTTCTTCGACAATGTCTAGTACAACGTCCTCGTAAGGGGGACGAAATCTTCTTTCACTATGTACTTGGTTCGGCAGTTGGCCCTCTGAGAAGAGTAATCGGTGCACATTTGTAAAGACTCGATGATCCGGAAAACGAGCTGCATTTGGGTACCTCTCACGATAAAGTCTAGCTGCAGCGCTGGCATTGCATCTACATTCCCCATAAATTAAATGCATGTTGGCGTATTCTTGTGTCGTGTACGCAGACATGGTGGCACTACACAATTACACAATCAACGATAAGTAGTCCGGAGCAAAGCAAAGGTCGTCGGTAGAGAAACTAAACAGTCCGAATCCAAATCACAAGCAATCAAGTCCAATAAACGAAGCAGAAAGTGGTAAGCACGAAATCAACACGAACGAATACAAAAAGATGCGCAGTAAGCGAAGGAGCGAAACGTACTGATGTGTATTGTTTGTGCGTTAGCGAATAATTGGCGTCACTATCTGTCTCACTTCCACTTCGTAAAATAGTCATTTTACGAAGGGGATGTGAGACTCGCCGTCTGTCACGTTAGCGTCACTATCTGTCTCGCTCATACTTCGAATCTCTCCGTCTCTGTCACGTTAGCGTCACTATCTGTCTCTCTCACACTTCGTAAAATGACTCTCCCGGTCTCACTCAAACTAGAATGTTAAAGTTACAGTCTTAAAGTAAATGTACCTACATTAGAATTAAGTACGTAAGAAAAATTTGTTCAAAACTGCCTGTTTTTGGAAAAAAAATATTGTCTGCAATCGTAGAAGTTATCTACCAAGTATCATACCATTTTGGAATCCTTATTGAATGCGCCAACTTTTGCAGTTACTTGCCAAACTCACATAGTACATTTTTTTTTCAGTACAGCTTGTTAAAGCTATGCGAATTTTTTTTTTTTTTAAAAAAAACTTCGCCCCACACTACGATTTTCTCCTGTGTCGTGAGATGGTCGTGGGTGCAGTTACAAACATAGAATTTCACATGCACATACGCCCTGACCGGAACAAATTTTGAATATTTAATTTAGATAAAAATGGCATATTCTTCTAATTTGGAGCAGCTGGCTTTAAATTTTAGATTAGAGTATACAGAAACATTATTCAGGATTACAAAACAAAAGAAAATGTTTAGAAAAGCAAGATTTGTAGCAACAAGAGTGAAAAAACCGTCACAGGGTGTAAATTATATCGATTTTTTTAAATGTTAGATTTTTTTTTTAAATAGGTGACTTAGATTTTTTTATATATTTTTCTGATAACATATATGAGTTAGTCTACCGCCTGTTTTCGGCTTGACGTCGGCTTCTGGGACAGCCTGTATATTAAATTATATATATTGCGATTCCAGCAGAACAGCACGGTTTCCTTAAGGGACGCTCAACCGTCACTAATTTGTCACTTTTTGTAAATTTTTTACTAGCTCAGATGGAAAAAAGGAAGCAGATTGACGTGATCTACATGGATTTTGAAAAAGCCTTCGACCGTGTGGACCACGTCATTCAGCTGCTGCGTAAACTAAAACATATTGGAATATGTGGAGACCTACTGAGGTGGATAACATCATATTTAAAAAATCGTTCACAGGCAGTGATAATTGGGATGATGACTGAATTCTAATTTTAACGTCTCGTCATTAAATATTAAAATACCTACCTTGGAAAAAGATACAGTTTTGTGAAATAAGAATTAAAATCGGCTTAGAAATACATTAGATACAAGCATTTTAAGTTGTTAATTTGAAGGCGATTAGACAGAGAGATCCGACATCAACCGTGACGTCATTATTGAGTACGGCCATATAAACTCCTTGTAAATTGCCGTTTTGCTAGAAAGAGATGGAGAAAAATCTTTAATACCTTATATCTTGGTTATTTTTATAGTTATTCGAAAACCGATTTTTTTCTTTCTGTTTATTATATGAATGAGCTTCTATTAAAGCAAAAAATTTTTTTTAAGCATCTAGCCAATTGGGGGCTATAGATCAGATCTTATTACAATACCATCGGGTGTCCCACAAGGATCCCATATTATTATAGGTCCTTTATTATACAATGCTTATATATATGATGTGTACACTTGCTTTGTTAACTCTAAGTATGTAATTTACGCTGATGAAACAAAATTTTTTCCTTGATGTAAACGGCGTTGAAGACTGTGTTAAACTTCAAGAAGATCTTACTCGCTTAAGTAAATATTATGAATTAAATTGAATATCTGTTAATATTAGCAAGTGCAAAGTTATATCTTTTTCGCGCCGCAAAGTACTTACATGTCCCGTTCTTTTATAATATAAACAACTACGCTATAAGCAGAACCACGTACATTAGAGACTTGGGAATTAACTTACATTCCAAGCTGCTTATGGATCATCAAATTGATATTATAGTTGACAAAGCATAAGGGTTTCTAAAACGATCATGTCAACTATTCAGGGACCCCTCCTGCCTTAAGTCTGTTTACTACGCATATATACGCAGCATTCTCGAATACGCTAGTGTTATTTGGTATCCTATTTACAATAAATATATAAGTAGAATTGCGAATATACAAAAGAAATACATAAAATTTTTAAACTATAAATCACACACTTATATCAATGATTACAGCGACAGTTGCAGACATCACAGAATGCTTTTTTTATCACAACGTCGTAATTTACTAGATATGTCCTTCTTATACATTATGAGCTCACAAATAGACTGCATAGATCTAGTCTCACAGGTTGGCTTTAATGTTTCATGCAAGAGAACACGACACACTGTAATGATTCACATTCCACGACATACCTACTACAAATTACGCCCGTAACTCTACAATACCACGCATGGCCAAAAAATATAACACAGAGTTTGGTGATATTGATCCTTTTACTGTGACAAAAAATGTTTTAAACTAAATATAGCCCGTAAACTGCAGAGGGTATGAATGAATACACAAAAACAGTACACGGATAGGTAACAAGGTTTTTATTCAATGTATCCATGAACAACACACCACATACACGGATGCACATACACACCACACACACACACACACACACACACACACACACGCATACACAGAAAGATGTTAAAAACAGTAGGAATGAATAGCATATCTATTAAGTTACGCATATGCTAATTATAAATTAAGTGAGAATCTGTAAAGGCTTTACCTACTTGTAACTGTATTTTACTATTTGTAATTATTGTATCTTATAAGATTAAGCTGTTGATTTTCCAAATAAATAAATAAATAAGCATGCAAACTTGCCACACTTGATGCAAGTTTGAATCAAACTTTCTAGTTTCCCATCAACAAGCTTGCATTAAGTTTGTTTTAAACTTGCATGATGTTTGTTTTACAATAACGCAATGTTCATACAATATTGCCCCAACAAACTAGTCGCTTTTTAAAGTTTGTTGGGGCAACATTGTATGTACATTGCAACATTGTATACTGCGGCAAAAAAAAACAAAAATCATGCAAGTTTGTCAATGGGAAACTAGAAAGTTTGATTCAAACTTGCCAGACTTACCATTGCTATCTGGGAACATACTGAAAAGTTAAAAATAATATAAGAATAGGTACAGACAAAATCACACTTCTATATTAAAGTCGGTGCCAAATAAGACTTTCTACGATATCATCGTTTGGCTGGCACCGACTTCAATATAGAAGTGTGATGTTGTCTCTACCTATTCTTATATTATTTTTAACTTTTCAGTGTTTTCGAAGTTGGTTTTTATTTTTTCGTAGAATATTTTTAGTTAACAGAATGTTTTTGATTAGACACTACAATTATTCTTCGGCGTCATTCTAAGTCGCGTCGCCGGTGCCGTTTGCTGTGGCCTTTGTTTATGCCAGGTGGTCAGACTGCAGTGGTTTGATCAAATTTAATCAATTGAAAAGCAGTTTATTCAACTTTAATATATATTTATTAAATATAAATTTGTAATATCAGTCAGTATCACCAATAAAACATAACTACAAAACTGTAATGCAACTTATTTCAGTATTCATTATAGAATGCATTAATATCTCTAACTAAAATTTATTTATCCCAGGAGTTCATGGAAAGTCGTACTATTAAATCCCACATCACTACTAGGAGCATTTTGGAATGTTATGTACATCCTGCAACAAAAAAAGCAGTAGGTAGATCAAATTAGTAGGAACACAATTTGTTGGATAATACTGTTGGTCAAATGAAAACTCAACATAGATGGGTAGTAAATGTTTGAATCACATGTGATTTCTTATATATAAAACTTTTTTGAACTGCGGCCCTACTGCCTGATGAAATTTCACCATCTGATAAAATTGCTAACCCATACGATTGGAATACGGTGCACAAACTCAGAGATTTTGGTCATCTTTACTAATATTATAAAGAGGAAAGATTTGATTGTTTGTTTGTATTGAATAGGCTTTAAAACTACTGAACCGATTTTGATGAAAGTTGGTATAGGGATAGTTCGAGACCAGGGCACAGTTTAACAATCATACAGTTACGAAACGAACGCGTTTGCGCAGAGCAACGGCGGGGAACTCACGGGGAAGCGGGCGGCGCGGTCCGTGGCCTACAAACTCGCCGAGTTTGTTTACTCGAACGCTGAGGGTTGAAGGAAACGACTGTGTGTGGTGTGACTGTGTGATACGCGAGCGAAATTTGCATTGGTTTTTTACGTGAATTGTTTATTACATTACATTATTTACAATGGTGCATACTTCTTCTGTATAAGGATGTTTTTCGACCGCAAAATACAATCAGGAATTAAGATTCCATAGATTTCCTTGCGACGCGAGGTATATTTATTCCTATAATTTCTTATTATTACTTAACCAAATTGGTATCGTCTAGTACTATTATTAATTATTTTATATACACTATTTATATCTGTCGTATAGCTATATTATACTAGTAAAAAGTTAAAGCATAACTTCAAGATTTAAAAAGTTACAATCTGCATCTATGCACTATGAGAATTTAGTGCCATAATAATAAATACTTCCTAGTTAATTCTCAACTATATTTGAATAAACTCAAACTATATTGAATAAACTCTAGAATAAATGTATCGCCGCTACCTATTTTCCCGTGGATGTCGAAAAAAACGACTAAAATAGTTTAGTGTAATTTAAAATATAGTTTATAGTTAATTCTGAACTATGAATAAACTCTATAATAGGTACATGTATCGTCGCTACCTAGGTATCTTTTCGTGGATGTCGTAAGAGACGACAAAAAAGTTTAATGCAATTTTTTTTTACTTTGTATACATTTTTATACCTTTAAAATGTGGCGAATTTGTGTAGGTATTCAATGTCTGTACTTTAATTCACCTATGAGCACCGATCACCTACCTGACATAGCTACCTAACATACTAACATATGTAATTGTGTTTAGGTATATGGTTTTATGGGTACTTCTTGTAAATAAATTACATTATAATCGCATTTAAATTATTTTTCTTTTTTGACAACCCTTACACATTTGCGAGTGACAGCGTAAGTTCCCACGCTGCCGGCGGCATCGTCCGACATCAAACGCGTTTCTAAACTGTATGATTGTTAAACTGTGGCCAGGGGAAGGACATAGGGTAATTTTCGTACGGGCAAAAAATCCCACGGGAAAACAAAAATAACGCGGGCGAAGTCGCGAGCGGAAAGCTAGTAGATTATAGGACTGATTAGGGTGAAATAGGTAGCCGAGCATACATGAAATGATAAAACTGACCCTCAAATAAATGAAAATCCCACCATTACTTGTTATTAAGATTAAATTATTGCTTGATCATTGGGGTATTCAGATTGGATTTGAAAAATATACGTTATTATTCTAAGCGTAGAATGCTTAAGATGGACTTGGAAATTTCAGAAAACTTAAAATTTCGAGTGATGTAGGTTTTAGCACAGTTTTAGAAGTAGTACCTATGTCTGGTAATAATTACGAAATACAATATTAAATTATAAGTAGGTACGTGCAGAACAACACTTAAACGAACACTTGCACCCACCTTGCACCACAAAAACCGCTGCTATTACATACAAGCAACACAATGACGATCAATAAGGCTGGATTTATATTTGTGTGACGTGATGTGATGCGTCAGACAGAACGGTATGGATTTCATACATTTATTATGGTAAGATTAATATTAGCGTGACGCGATGTGTTGTGATGGCTTGTGTTGTGTGTGTCGCATCCAGAAGCGATCCCGATCGCGTCAGTGCCGGGGGTGGGGGAGGCGAGGAAGGCAGAGAAGCGGCGTCAGAGCGTGTTCAGGGGCTCTATTTTGAATCATTCGTCCGGCATCGAACGCTTTTCAAACGTCATCAGTGCTCGATTCCTATTGATTTTCGTTTCTCTTGCGATGAAAATCAATAGAACATTACGACGAAGATCAATATTGTTTTGATTTTCGTCGAAAACAAAACTAAAATAAGTAGAAATCGAACACTGACGAGCGCTCGATGCCGGAAGAATGATTCAAAAATAGAGCCCTAGAGAACAAAGGCTGAAACCCTTTGATCCGTGCCACAAAAACCGACAAACGGATTAGTGCCGGACGGGACGTATCTCCCGACGTTAAATACCTAACACAGACGACCAAATCACCCCGTCTACACGTCGGCGGACGCTTCCACCGATGACGTCTGTCTGCGGATGCATCTGTCGACGTGTAGAGGAGGCTTTATGTATGGGAAGGGCGCATCTAACGATTTAAGTCTCTGGTTCATTAGAGCTACTGTTTGGATCAGAATCGGGGTCGCACGATTCGTGGAAAAACATTGTGCACGTGTGAGCTTGCCGCGAGCTACAACTTACTGTAACGATTCAAAAAATCATCATAAGACATCAGAATGCGACACAAAGATGTGAACGCTAGCTCTCACGACAGAGAGCATCACAATACAACTTATACTGTATTAAATAAATAAAAAAAAAAAAAATATACAACACGTCAGACAAATATAAATCCGGCTTCAGTAATTGATCCGTTTTACGACGTCACTTTCCCGTTTTCAAGCAATTTCAATATTTTACGATAGGTACCTACATCAAAATTTTCAACGTGGACGAAACAGCATTGTCAAAATGAAATTTGTTAAGAAAACAAGTGCAATTTTTTAGAAATAAATAATTATTTAATTACTTAAGGCCTTACTAATTAATAACCATTGTATAAGCCTGATTTAGTTAAACAGTGTTTTGTCACGTTCACTCGAATGACATTTCAAATTTAAACAAAAGAGACAAAACACTGCTTAACTATACAAGGCTTATACAATGGTTATTAGTGAGGCCATTAATATACATAAGAATTTATTACATAAGAATATTTTTTTAACATAACTATCATTTAGTAAGTACCTATTTAAACAAGAGGTTTGGAAACTTTAATTTCATTTCTATCATGAGTCATCATCTTCTTCTTCTTCTTTTTTATTGGCGTGAAGGCTGGTGTTGCCATTTGCCATTATGCAAGTTGTGAGTCATCATCATCACATAAAAACATAATTTTTCCACAGATTACAGGCCCCGGCAAATATCTTGAACATTTTCACAGATAAAAAATACATGCGCAGTAAAAGTTTTTGTAACTGCAACTGTGAAATTGTTCAAGATGTTTGCCGGGGCCTTTACGTGGTAACATTCAACGTTGTTTTTAGACGCTTAACACATTGCCGCCGCATCCCGCTGCGGTGTACGGAGGGACGAAAACCGCATGCGGCTGCGGCGGCACGGAACCGTGCCACCGTACGGTTTGCTCCGTATCACCGTCCGGAGCTGCGATGCATGACGCACCGCATTATATGTCGAAATCTATTACGTGTATGCACGTCCTTTCTACGCAAAAATCCGTACGATACTGCCTGCGGCACAGTGTGGCATACCCCGCGGACCGCACCGCACCGCATCACCGTCCGGGAGTGCGGTGCCGTCGCGCGCGCCGCACAACCGCACGATCATGCGGTGTGAGTGTGTTATACCCTGCGGTTTTTGTATACAAATTAAGATTCTTCAGTCAAAATTAAAAACCGCAGCGCCGCACACCGGAGCGGTGTCCGGTGCAATGTGTTATGCGCCTTAGGTTGCAGTGGCCGGAAACGGAAAGGTCTTCAAGTGGGCGGCCGCGTACTGGGTGACGCAGCGTTGGTAGGCCCCCCACAAGGTGGACAGAAGTTCTGGTGAAGGTCACGGGAAGCCGTTGGATGCGGAAGGCGGAGCACCGATCGCTTTGGAGATCCCTGGGGAAGGCCTATGTCCAACGGTGGGCGTCTCTTGGCTGAAATGATGATGTGCGTGTGTCGCGTGTGAGCGATACTTTGCACATGGTGTCCTTTTTTGCCTCACTTTAATCATTCCTTCTATGCGTTAGGTACTATTAATTTCTAGTACAAAACAAAATATTAGTGCTACTATAATTTTGTTTTGTACAGCTTCCAAGCTCCCAAGACATAAGGGTCAAGGTCCACAGCATAGCTTGACAAGGAGCTTACTGTACAACAAAATAATAGTAGCACTATAATAATAGTAGTACAATAATAGTAGGTAGTACAAAATAGTAGTAGCACTATTATTTTGTTATTGACATAAATATTACAGATTACAATATTCACCTGGTTGAAGGGATTCCAAGCTCTTTCTCCACCAGTTCAAATAATACTTTAGCATATTTCTTGTTTTGTTCAACACCCAAGGCTCCAATAGACATAAGATTAGCAATGGCACATGGCTCTGTAGTACCACCAAAGCTCATTGGCACGTCTGGGATCACAGATACCACACAGTACTAGGCAAAAAAAAGTTTTAAAGTAAAATTTTGTAAGTAATATGTATTTCGTAATTAGTGGGTCATATTTATTTCACTGTGAGACCTTGCAAATTAGCTGGCTGGCTTAGTGTGTGACTATCCATATGGTTCTTTAGTACCACAACCATGGTGACTAAAGAAGAACCATATGAATAGTCATACAATAGGCCGCATTGCCGGAACCTTGATTTCATGGGGGCCATGCCTCCCCCAAAAGACCAGGAATTCCCCAAGAAAACCAACTTTTAGCGGCACAAGGCGCGGTTACTTTATTTTATTAAGGAACTAGCTGTGCCCGCGAACTACGTTTCGCGATCAAAATACTTAACACAGTGTTTACTTTTTCCTCCATTTTATTCCATAATGATTCAACTTTATTCTGCCTTTCTTGAACATCGGCCATTTCGAAATTAGGACAATTTTCGTAGGTTCGTAATGCTCTTTTTCTAATAGTCCACAAAATTAAATACATTACATATTACTATAAACACTAAGTATTATTATTTTTTAGATACATTATTGATATTAATTCCTCTTCAGTAGAAAGAACTACACAGTTGCAAGAATAATCTTTATCGTATTCATGTTTCGAATTAAAATAAACAATTGTTAAATAAATTAGAACTGTATAAGAATAAAGTTTAGATTTTATAATGGGTGTCGGTAACACCAACAAAATATATTTTTTGGATATGACAACTTGGCCAATTAAGACTGGTCGTACAGTAAGCTCCTTGTCAAGCTATACTGTTTGACCTTTGGACCGTTCTTATGTCGCTCGTAATAATGGCGGTTTTCGTAGAGTTAATGTATAGCATGAATGGGGGGGTTACTGTACAAATACGTTTTCCGTATTCGATTTCCGATCACGGAATACAGACACGGAGTTTCGTGAACGTAGCGCAGACGTTCGATTCTTCTCATTCGGGATTTCTACCATTCTACCTAAACGTACGTACAGAACGTGTTCCGTTCGTAAAAAAACGAACGTGTGCGGCAGTCAATTCGTATTTTGTATAGATTTGATGCATTCGGATGCATTCAGTAAACGATTGCGAAAAAACGTATTTATGCGGTCAGCCTTAAAATCTATTGAGACTTCCGTTTTTGTAACGTGTACGTGCGATATAGTGCTGCTGGCATAGTTCGGTTAGCAAATCCAACACACAATCTTGGAGTTATCGTTAGTTAGTTCACGATCGTTGCATTATCACGGTCTCGAAGGACACTAAACACAGGTAACATCTAACATCGAACATCTAATAGGCCCCGAAGCGGTTCTCAAACTTTTTTGGTGACGGAACCCTTTTGGAAAGCGAAATACTTGACGGAACCCTAAAATAAAACAATGGTTTTTAAAAGTGTATGCTTTATTAATAAGCATAATAAAAGTACGACCAGAGAGGGTGTTTTGATTTTTTCTAAATTATTGCGGAACCCCTATAGGGGTATTGTGGAGCCCTAGGGTTCCGCGGAACACACTTAGAGCATGGCTGCTCTAGGTACTCTTCAGGGCCTACTTTCATTTAATACCCCTATTGCTGGGTTTGAAAAGCAACTGTTATCTGTCTTTTTTGAGCGGCAGCCATGTTGAATTTACGTCAATGTTGCTACGTTTATAGTGCTCTACTGATCAAGGCCTTTCATTTGATACCCATATTGCTGGGTTTAGAAACGAACTTTTATCCGTTTTTTTTGAGCAGCGGCCATATTAAATTTTATGCTATTTTCCTAGGTTCATAGTGCTCTGTCCCCTTGGCGATAGCCTGACCAGTTGGTCAGGCTTGCCCGGGCGCGTGGGTAGTGGAGTCGCAGTGTGGACCTTACCTAGCGCGCCCATAAGGGCAGGAAGAACACCGGGGGGTTTTAGTGGGTAGGCTTGGCACTCTGCCGAGAGAGCCCCACACACGCTCGCCGTCTAGCCAACGGCGGGTACGGTGCGGTTACGCATTTGCCCCCGAAAAAAAAAAAAAAGGTTCATAGTGCTCTACTCTTCGAGGCCTTACATTTGATACCTATATTGCTAGGTTTGGAAACGAACTTTAATCCACCTTTTTTGAGCGATGGCCATGTCGAATTTACGTCAATATTGCTAGGTCCATAGTGCTCTACTCTTGAAGACCTTTCATTTGATACCTATATTGCTAGGTTTGGAAACGAACTTTAATCCACCTTTTTTGAGCGATGGCCATATCGAATTTACGTCAATATTGCTAGGTCCATAGTGCTCTACTCTTGAAGACCTTTCATTTGATACCTATATTGCTAGGTTTGGAAACGAACTTTAATCCACCTTTTTTGAGCGATGGCCATGTCAAATTTACGTCAATATTGCTAGGTCCATAGTGCTCTACTCTTGAAGACCTTTCATTTGATACCTATATTGCTAGGTTTGGAAACGAACTTTAATCCACCTTTTTTGAGCGATGGCCATGTCGAATTTACGTCAATATTGCTAGGTCCATATTGCTCTACTCTTGAAGACCTTTCCTTTGATACCTATATTGCTAGATTATAAAACGAACTTTTATCCACCTTTATTGAGCGGCGGCCATGTTGAATTTATATCAGTGTTGCTAGGTTCATAGTGCTCTACTCATTAGGGCCTTTCATTAGATACCCATATTGCTGGGTTCCAAAACGAACTTTTATCCTTTTTTTGAGCGGCGGCCATGTTGAATTTAGGTCGATTTACCTAGGTACCTAATGCTCTACTCTTCAAGGCCTTTCATTTGATACCCATATTGCTAGGTTTGGAAACTAACTTTTATCCACCTTTTTTGAGCGGCGGCCATGTTGAATTTATGTCAATGTTGCTAGGTTTATAGTGCTCTACTCTTCAAGGCCTTTCATTTGATACCCATATTGCTAGATTTGGAAACTAACTTTTATCCACCTTTTTTGAGCGGCGGCTATGTTGAATTTACGTCAATGTTGCTACGTTCATAGTGCTCTACTGATCAAGGCCTTTCATTTGATACCCATATTGCTGAGTTTAGAAACGAACTGTTATCCGTTTTTTTGAGCAGCGGCCATATTAAATTGTATGCTATTTTCCTAGGTTCATAGTGCTCTACTCTTCAAGGCCTTACATTTGATACCTATATTGCTAGGTTTGGAAACGAACTTTAATCCACCTTTTTTAAGCGATGGCCATGTCGAATTTACGTCAATATTGCTAGGTCCATAGTGCTCTACTCTTGAAGACCTTTCATTTGATACCTATATTGCTAGTTTATAAAACGAACTTTTATCCACCTTTATTGAGCGGCGGCCATGTTGAATTTATGTCAGTGTTGCTAAGTTCATAGTGCTCTACTCATTAGGGCCTTTCATTTGATACCCATATTGCTGGGTTTCAAAACGAACTTTTATCCTTTTTTTGAGCGGCGGCCATGTTGAATTTAGGTCGATTTTCCTAGGTACCTAATGCTCTACTCTTCAAGGCCTTTCATTTGATACCCATATTGCTAGGTTTGGAAACAAACTTTTATCCACCTTTTTTGAGCGGCGGCCATGTTGAATTTATGTCAATGTTGCTAGGTTCATAGTGCTCTACTCTTCAAGGCCTTTCATTTGATACCCATATTGCTAGATTTGGAAACTAACTTTTATCCACCTTTTTTGAGCGGCGGCTATGTTGAATTTACGTCAATGTTGCTACGTTCATAGTGCTCTACTGATCAAGGCCTTTCATTTGATACTCATATTGTTGAGTTTAGAAACGAACTGTTATCCGTTTTTATGAGCAGCGGCCATATTAAATTTTATGCTATTTTCCTAGGTTCATAGTGCTCTACTCTTCAAGGCCTTACATTTGATACCTATATTGCTAGGTTTGGAAACGAACTTTAATCCATCTTTTTTGAGCGATGGCCATGTCGAATTTACGTCAATATTGCTAGGTTCATAGTGCTCTACTCTTGAAGACCTTTCATTTGATACCTATATTGCTAGATTATAAAACGAACTTTTATCCACCTTTATTGAGCGGCGGCCATATTGAATTTATGTCAGTGTTGCTAGGTTCATAGTGCTCTACTCATTAGGGCCTTTCATTTGATACCCATATTGCTGGGTTTCAAAACGAACTTTTATCCTTTTTTGAGCGGCGGCCATGTTGAATTTGGGTCGATTTTCCTAGGTACCTAATGCTCTACTCTTCAAGGCCTTTCATTTGATACCCATATTGCTAGGTTTGGAAACTAACTTTTATCCACATTTTTTGAGCGGCGGCCATGTTGAATTTATGTCAATGTTGGTAGGTTCATAGTGCTCTACTCTTCAAGGCCTTTCATTTGATACCCATATTGCTAGATTTGGAAACTAACATTTATCCACCTTTTTTGAGCGGCGGCTATGTTGAATTTATGTCAATGTTGCTAGGTTCATAGTACTCTACTCATCAATGCCTTTCATTTGATACCTATATTGCTAGGTTTGGAAACGAAATTTTATCCACCTTTTTTGAGCGGCAGCTATGCTGAATTTACGTCAATGTTGCTAGGTTCATAGTACTCTACTCATCAAGGCCTTCCATTTGATACCCATATTGCTGGGTTTGGAAACGAATTTTTATCCGTTTTATTTGAGCGGCGGCCATGTTGAATTTAGGGCGATTTTCCTAAGTTCATAGTGTTCTACTCATCAAGGCCTTTCATTTGATATGCATATCGCTGGGTTTGGAATCGAACTTTATCGGCAGTCATGTCAAATTAAGTCAACGTGGCTAGGTTCAATGTGTTCTACTCTTTAGGTTCTTCGTTCGATTTCCATGTTCCTTGGGTGGATCCGAAAAAATGTGATTAGATTTTTGATTTTCATTTTCTCATTTTAGACATTAGGATCAAGAGTCCCGTCCCGTCCCTCTACGCGTTACCCAGAACATTGCAGTCAGATATTTTTTTTAATTATCAATATTAATCTATTACTTTTAATAGTTTTAAATGGATGAAAGAGTTTGATTCCTTAGTCCTAATGTAAAAACATAAAACACCTTTCAAAATACCTTGAAAGGGGTATCTTTACTTTTCAACATTTCAAATATTTCAAAAATTGTACCGATTTTGTGAAAATTAGTCAAGAATAAAACCAATCAACAAATTTTATTGCGACTCGATATTATCATAAAAATGCTTTATACATTGGTTGTATGGCTTGATCCTTTTGCCTTACCACCACTGTACGACATAAGAAAAAGACAATTTGGTTGGCGAAATCCAGTTGGGCCCAGCCATTAACAGAAAATATTAAATTTTATTTATACTATGTGAAACACTTCATTCCTGCCTTTCAACTTTCGAAATCCAATAACTTAAGATCAGGCTGAATGCCGTAGTTCCATTGCCTTTCCTTCGTGGAAGAAAATACCTTCTCTCTGTACTATGTGACAGACTTGTCAAAATAATTTCACGTGCGCCATGTTGTTTTTCTACCTAAAGCATTGTTCGAAAATTTTATATGGTATTTTTTCACTAAAAATAAAAAGTGAATTTAAACAAACGAAATTATGCCTAAATGTTCTTCCGGAAAATTCTAAGCATTGTGGTGTAAGCCATATCAAATTCTGTCCAGTAGTTTCGGAGATCTTTCCGGACAAACAGACAAACAAACAAACAAACAAACAAACAAATAAACAAACAAACAAACAAACAAACAATTTTTTTAAAAACTATTCTATCGTGTTCTGCTAATGATTTTAAGGCGACCTGTGTATTTTTTTTCTTAATATTTCGCAATTACAGATTTTTGTACCCCTACGATTTTATTATATATGGAGATTAAACGCTTATTTTTTATCCTGGATATGGTTCTTTAGTACCACAACCATGGTAACTAAAGAAGAACCATATGAATAGTCATACAATAGGCCGTATTGCCGGAACCATGAGTTCATGGGGATGAAGACAACATTGAAATTATGCCAAAGTAATGATATCATTGGAGATCGGTAATACGAAATGAAGCATTTCATGATTTCTTTTTCTCAAAATTTATTCATATTCATATGTATTCGATGAGCTCCTAATTTATACCATGTCATTCGATGAAAGATCCATAATAGGCCTGCTGTTTTTAGTAACCATGTCAACGATTTTTGTGACGAGAAAAACTACATACCTACATAGATTTTAAAGAATATAAATATACTCAGTTTGGGAATCGTACCCGGTAGTATTGAAAAAATAAAACATACATTACATATTTCTATTTAGATATCGATTGTGTAGGTCATCATAAGCAATAAATGTAACTATGAAGCACGATATATAAAATGTATTGTATTTCATATCCCTTAATTTAATTAAGTTAGAATCAGTTTAGGGTTGCCACCCGTACTTTATTATAAAGTATTGTGAGTTATTTTTGGTAATTGTACTCTATACTTTGGTATAAATTTTGAGAAAAAGAAATCATGAAATGCTTCATTTCGTATTACCGATCTCCAATGATATCATTACTTTGATATAATTTCAATGTTGTCTTAATGATATAATGAACGTATGATCAAAAATCTGACCAAAAGTCTTATTTCCCGTTTTGGAAAATGATTTCATATATCATTTGAAAACCATTTCAATATCTTAAGATATTGTTGCTAGGTTAAGATATCTTTCACATATCGCTCAGTATCTTAAGATACTGTAATGTAAAATATATATTATATTAACTGTGTGTGGTGATCCATTGAAATAAATAGCAGATAAGAATATTTTATAGTATCTAGCCGGCTTTTGACTATGGGATGTAATGTAATATAATATATTACATTACATTGAGATATAATATTTTATCGCTTGCCATACTTTTTGACGAGACCGTTCTCACTGTGCTATAATATATATCACACTCCAAACTGTAAATATTTTTTCGCCCCACTGAGCTATATTTGAAGGCTATTTAGGCGGTATATATTTTACCTCACGTTCCCGCACACCGCACCTTTAGCCCTGCCTTGCCTTCATTTCGAATTGTGACGGTCATGTGCACGTACCTAGCTGTCCGCGTTATGATTTTTTTGTATTTTGGTTCGCAATCTTTTCTTTACGTATTTACCTATTTATCCCTATAATGGATCATTTTATAGAAAGTGTTAGGAAATATCCTTGTTTATGGGCGACTAATCGTGAAGAGTATAAAATGAATGAAATTAAGGATGCTGCACGGAGAAACGTAATAAGAAATTCACTATAATATTTTCTTAGTATCAACGTTTATTGTATTCTTTTCTTAATAATGAGACATGTAAATCGAATACTGCATCATCTTCGTCTGATGAACTATCGAAAGGATCTAGCAAAACAATTTCCATATTATCCATTTAATAACGAGAGGTCAACCGTTTCGATAAAAGACGTTATGATGTAAGGATCATAGAAGCTGAACTATTCTAAAAAATATATCTGATAGTGAGAACAGCAAACCCGGGATGTAATATATAGCTGAACATGTAATATATATTACATCCTATAGTCAAAAGCCGGCTTCTTCATTGTGTGTGATGGGCTTTAAAATAGGTTAGAGCAGAGATTATAAAATATTTATAATTAATAATTTATTGATAGATAAGAAAACTTTTTGTCCTTCTTTCACCTTGAAGTTGAAACTTTCAATAAGAGCTTTACCTGATTTGGTTTTCCTAATATCTTTGCAAGAATAGGAACTGCTTTAATAACAAAGTCTTCAGGAATTTTACTCCTAGAAACATTCGTTTCTATTCTAAAGTGCGGCATGTTATTTTTTTTATCTCTATTAGATTCTCTTGACTAAATGTGTTCTATGAATTACTTCTCCACACTAACTTGACTGCTGCCGCCCCGCCGATTCACAAATAATCACAAATTACCTACCACAGACTAATACAGATACAGAATAGAGATACTACCCAAGGAACATTGGACACTACGGCCGTGTCGTGTTCCGTTTCGCGATTATATAGTGACCATCAGCAATGTGAGCGCGCTAACAGGTGGCCCGCTTCGCGACAACAGCGTTCACGTTGGATGTGATGACGTCATTGATTGCGTCACAAACAACGTTTACAGAGGCGCGTTCAGAGCCTCTGGGTGTAGTTGTCCGGTTGTTTTTTAACTCGCTCAAAGGCGTTGAACGCGTTGCAGCAACCAAATCTTTTATCTCCCTCTTTCACATGAATTTTTATTTCTCTCTCTTTCTATCAGATGACATTTTAGATAATGGCCGCCAATATCATCCAATCACGTAAGAGTATTTCGGTCATAAACGTCAGAGCGTTTTACAACCATCAAATTCGATGGTTGTTCGGTTGTAACTCGCGCCGACGCTCAAAGGTCTTGAACGGGCCGGTTGTTTCACCCGGTTGTCACGCTCGAAGGCATTGAACGGGGTTAGAGCGAAAAGTTGTACTTCGCGCGAAGGCCCTGAACGCGCCTCTGTGCTCAGGCCAAATTCGTCAGCACCGTGAGTCAAATGTCATTGTCTTGTCGAGTCGACATTTTGTTTTGGTTCGCTAATTCGATGGTTGAAAATTACTCTTTAATTGAATTGACGGCAAAAATAAGCCAAATATCCTAAAAATTTAATTAAATATAAGGAAAAAATGATGACTGTAGTATACTTACAATTGTCTATTAGTACATGATTACTAATCATTATTGTCAGTGTCAATATGTCTGTATAATTATATCTTTGATTTTAAGTTGAATAAAGCCAAGATTTAGTTGGTTATTATTGTCTTTATATCAATTTATTCAACTTAATAAAACGGAAAAAATGTCAAATAAAAATAATGAAGTATCAAGTGAAACAGCTACGAAATATCCATCTAACGTGTCACGCTATCTGCGACCGGAGAGGTTCGAGTCCGAACCCAATTCGACGATGGCCGATCTCAAATGGAACCATTGGTTAGCTACGTTTAATAATTTCTTAAATGCTGAAGATCCTTGTTTGGCTACAGAATTAAAATTACGTTTGTTAATAAATCATTTGGCTCCTACAATATTTTCCATAATAAGAGATTGTCAAACATTTGAAGATGCTATAAAATTACTGAATGACACTTACATTAAACCGAAAAATTAAATATTTTCACGACACGTCCTATCTACGCGAAAACAAATGTCCGGAGAAACTATATCTGAATATATACAAATACTGAAAAATTTAGCTCATGACTGCGCCTTTAAAAATGTTTCAGCTGATGAATATGAACAGGAATACATACGTGATGCCTTTATATCAGGAATTTCGTCCAAAACAATACGTCAGCGACTTTTAGAAAATAAATGTTTATCTTTGGATGATGCTATTCAGCAAGCAGTCACTCTTGAGTCTGCTGAGAGAGATAGTTTAGCTTTTACCGAGACTACTACTATGCAAACTCACGTCAATGCTCTTACCGAAATGAATCAACCGTGCTCATACAAAGAAAGTAATCAAAGTCGTAATTTAGCTGCTACGCTAAGGAAAAAGCGCTGTTTCTTTTGTGGCTCAGAAAAACTCCATCAACGCGTCAAATGCCCTGCTAATAATGCCAATTGTCAATTATGTTTTAAGAAAGGTCATTTTGCGAATGTTTGCCGTTCTATTAAGGGATCCTCTAATTCAATGAATGCAGTGACAATGGTTCAAGACACAAATACAGTAGATGACTGTACAGCGTGCATTTCAGCAGCATTTCCTCGTGGTCTACAAAAGGCAACAATACCAATTAATATAAATGACTTTCTGGCTGACGCTCTTATCGATACCGGAAGTTCGAGTAGTTTTATTGATGCTGAATTAGCAAATTCTATGAAACTAAAAATAAAAAGGACTACTCAAACAGTTTCGTTAGCTTCAATGAGTCATATGTCATATGTGAACGGCTTATGTTATGCTAATGTCAAAGTGAATGAACATATCTATAAACAACATCCACTGCTTATTATCAATAACCTATGCGCTGACGTTATCATAGGTCATGACATTTTAAAACATCATCGATCTTTAGAATTTTCATTTGGAGGAGACAGAGAACCACTTAAAATATGTAATGTGATGCAGGCTTCAGTGCCTCCTGCTACAATCTTTTCTAACCTCTCTGCAGACATTGTTCCTATTGCAATTAAATCGAGAGTCTTTTCTGAAAATGATGAAAAGTTTATTAAATGTGAAATTGAACAATTACTAAACGATGGGGTTATTGAACCAAGCGTATCGCCATGGAGAGCTCAAGTCATAGTAACAGGTGGTACTACACATCGTAAAAGAATGGTAATTGATTATTCGCGCACCATAAATCGTTATACAGAGCTGGATGCATTCCCTTTGCCAAAAATAGATTCCATCATATCAAAAGTGTCAAGATATAATTATTTCAGCCAAATCGATTTAAAGTCAGCTTATCACCAAGTTCCTATAAGAAAAAAGAACGACCCTACACATCCTTTGAAGCATGCGGCAACTTATACCAATTTACGCGCATACCTTTTGGAGTGACGAACAGAGTCGCAGCTTTTCAGAGGACCTTACAGTACATTATAAGAACTGAGGATCTGGTCGGAACGATTCGCCTATTTAGATGACGTCACTGTCTGCGGAAAAACAAAAGACGATCACGACAACAATTTGGCCCGCTTCATGAGTTCTGTAGCAAAATACAACCGTTTAACAAAAGTAAATGCGTTTTCGCCAATACAAGCATTAACCTTTTAGGCTATATAATAAGTAACAATCAAATTACACCAGATAAAAATCGACTCAAGCCCTTGATGGATTTACCTATTCCAAATGACACTGCTTCTTTGAAAAGAGCACTAGGAATGTTTGCTCACTACTCAAATTGGATTTCAAATTTCTCGGAAAAAATACAACCACTTATTAAAACAAAATTACCACTTGATTCAAACATGAGTGAATGTTTCCAACAGCTTAAGAATGAAATAGCTAAAGCAGCTCTTGCGAGTATAAATGAGAATGATATGTTAACTGTCGAAACCGATGCTTCTGAATATGCAATTGCCAGAACTTTATCTCAAAGTGGAAGGCCCGTAGCTTTTTTTTCGCGCTCTCTAAGTGAATCTGAAAGGAAGCATTCGTCAATCGAAAAAGAAGCTTATGCGATTGTGGAGTCATTACGGAAGTGGCGACACTTTCTTATTGGAAGGTATTTCTTATTGGTGACCGATCATAAATCTGTATCCTTTATGATGAACCAACACCATAACAGTAAAATTAAAAATGAAAAAATTTAAAGATGGCGTCTTGAACTATCTTGCTATAAATATGACATTTTGTATCGCCCAGGCAAAGAAAATATTTCCGCAGATACCTTATCAAGAGTTAGTGCTAGCATTAATTTAATTTTTTTGCTTTAAATGGGTAGATCATATTAACTTTGTATGTGATAAGTTAAGAGCTATATTAGCGAAATTCAAAATTGTCAAACGTCAGATTCCTTATTCCACTCTTTTATATCTATATAAAGCTCTTGGAGAAACAATAATATTTTATGGCCTAAGTACCTATGGGCGCACTTTTAAATCGCATCTTGACCAAATTTACTGTTTACAGTCAAGGATACTCAAAACCATTGTACCAGACAAAGTTAAAGCAAAATTTAAAGATATTAATAAACTTTTTAATCACTGTAGAATTATACCTATTCACGATCAGTTGAAATATATACTTCTGATTGAAAACCTTTTCAATGAATCTTATTTGAAACTAAGTAAAGTTACAGTAGAACAATCGCGACGAGCTCCTAAATTCATTCTGCCTAGATACTGTAATCAGTATGGTAAACAAATGTTATGTTATCAGGTTCCTAGGTTAATGAATGAACTTCCGGCTAGCATTAAAAATGAAATTAACGAAACAAACATTAAATATAAGTTAAAAAATTTTTATTTATCTAAGTTAATAGAAAAAATGTAACGTAAATATATGTATATTCAAAAATCTTAATCTCAAAAACTTTGAATATAATCTTATGTTAAACGTAAATATGTATTCAAGGATTTGATTTATTTTCTGTATACCGACTCGCTCGGCAAAATTCACGCCCGTATGTATCCGCACAGTCAAAACTGGTTCTTGGGGAGTGAATTATGTCGAGCGAATAAAGTGACGTGCTGTTTATTTCATTGTGTTACATGCATGCACCTACATAATATTATATATCATATTATTTTTGAGATGACGATACGAATCTGTAGTGTACAAAAAAACCAATTATGGTTTATAGTGCACCGCAAAAAATTTAATTTTTAGTTTTGGAAATGTTGTAAGTCTTATAATAAAAAAAATAAAAAATAAATAAACTGTATGATCTGCATAAATTACTTTGCCATCCAGCCCCCCTAGCACGTCCACCAAAACACGATATGATAAAGCGGTTTATCGCGGTGAACAGTCAAAATACAATAGGGTTTCGTCGTATTTTGACAGTCCACCGCGATATATCGCTTTATCATATCGTTTTTTGTTGGACGTGCTACGGGGGCTGGAGTTGTAAGAATGTGGCACTGGGTTAGAACTAAAAATCTACCTTATTCTATAAATGAAATAAAATCTATGACAGCTTCTTGTTCGATTTGTGCTGAGAATAAACCAAGATATCACAGAACGAACGGCGAACTTATTAAAGCAACTGAACCATTTCAGCGACTGAGTATTGATTTTAAAGGTCCACTGCCATCCACTTCTCGTAATAAGTATATGTTGACAATAATTGATGAATATTCCAGATTTCCGTTCGCTTATCCATGCCCTGATGTTTCCTCACAAACTGTCATAAAATGCTTAAAGGACTTGTTCTTTATGTTTGGAGCACCAACATATATTCATTCGGATAGAGGAACAGCTTTCACTTCAGAAGAAATCAGGCAATTTTTAGCTGGGTATGGAGTCGCTTTAAGTCGAACAACTCCGTACAACCCGCAAGGAAATGGCCAGGTTGAACGCCTGAACGGAACTTTGTGGAAAGCCATTCAACTCTGTCTGAAATCAAATAACCTGGATGTTGCATGTTGGGAAAAAGCTCTTTCTGTAGCTCTACATTCGATTCGATCTCTTCTATGTACAACTACTAACGAAACACCCCATGAACGTTTGTTCCGACATTCGCGTCGATCCGCAACGGGTGAATCCCTGCCTTCATGGTTATTGGTACCGGGCCCCGTATTAATGAAAAAGAATGTGAGAACGTCTAAATACGACCCTTCAGTAGAGGAAGTGCAACTACTCCAAGGAAACCCTCATTATTCTTTTGTTCGTTTACCAGATGGCCGTGAAAGCACTGTTTCAAATAGACAGTTGGCACGACTTCCCACAGATGACATGGAATTTGATCAAGAAACCGTAGAAATCGATACAGAAGGTCACTCACCGTCTAATGATACAATTGTGGATACGGTCAGAAATACTGAGAACAATGTAACACCTTCCACTTCTTCCAACATAGAAAGTGGCACCGAAGTACGCCACTCAACACGTGACAAGAAGATACCGGGATATCTCAAAGATTTCATCTTGCAATGATATTATCTAGGAGGGGGTGAATGTAGTATACTTACAATTGTCTATTAGTACATGATTACTAATCATTATTGTCAGTGTCAACATGTCTGAATTATATCTTTGATTTTAAGTTGAATAAAGCCAAGATTTAGTTGGTTATTATTGTCTTTATATCAATGACATTAGAATTACCAGTTTTTGTTGAAGAAGAAAACAAAATAGTTTACCTCAAACTGTCTCCTAAAGACGCTAAAAGAGTAGAAAATTGTAAAAGATAGGTACAAGGCCTATGAAAAACTGCTAAAGCTTGAATATTACAGAAAACAATTGAAATTACGAGTTAAATTCTTTTTGAGGTTATGTTTGTTTTGATATTATTGACATAAGCGCACTCACGATCGTTCCGAGACGATAGCATGCCATTGGCATCATTATCGCGTCTATTAATTCGGTCCGGGCGTGAGCAGTCTGAGTACTGTGAGTAGTGTAATCTCGAAACGGAACAGGGCCTACGTTTTACAGGTATGTATGTACCATAGATATAGAATGAATTCTTTCTTTATCTAAGGTATGTAACTACCTACAAGAAGTACCTACCACAAATTACTATTATCACAGACTATAATTAAACGACTCCGAATCTTAGAGCATTCAGACGGGCGATGACAAGGCTGGGCGAACCCCTCTGCCATTTTACGTTGACCATATGACCATACACGTTAAATAAAACTAGTTGACGCGCGACCGCTGCCATTTTTTTTTTATTAATTATTCCAGCTACCTCTGATATTATTATTCAGAGTCCTTAATTTTCTTGTTCCTTTCATACGAATTGCCGCTTTTTTGCCTCTCGTATTCCATGCCTCATCCTGTTTCTGTTTTATCCGTCCTCATTCATGCTTATCTACGTATTACTATTTACAAGAGTTGAGGTGGGGGCTATTTTACTATTTTTGGCATATACAATTCTTACCACATACTTAAATTTTGAACTTTAACCTGCTTATTACTATTGCTACTTTACGTCATATCTATTTCTTTGCACTTATTCTATGAGTTAACATTTTACTAAGTATATTATTATTCTATTCTTTAGCATTAACATTGCTTATACTTTATAGTCTACTTTATAAGTTAAGCAATTGCTTATGTATCTTTATTCCTTAATATTACTTTTTTACATATTTCTATACAATATTTAATAAAATGCTTCCTATGTGTCTTATCACCTAGAATTGTGCTTAACGTAGTTATACTAACTATTGTACCTATTTTTTGTTCTAGGTTATATCGTATTTTATGATGCTCCGGACAATCCACTAGGAGGTGGGGCACCGTTTCTTCCATGTCAGGGTCACAGATGCATGCTGGGCTCTCCCTACACTTGAACCGGTGCAAGTATTGGGAGAACCCACCATGGCCCGTGAGGATTTGGGTGATCATTCCTACTGGTTGTATAGCACGCACCGTATGATACGCTATTTGGGCATCAGGGAGAAACAGTTTGGTAACAGATCCCGTGCTACCCTCCCGGTATCGCTTGCTCCACTGCTCCAGAGTTATTTTACGCAGTGTCATTTTTGCAAACGACACCGGGCAGCCATCGTAGTGCATCTCCCCTGCCGGGTTCAGTGCCGCTTCCTTGGCAAGGTCATCGACTCTTTCATTCCTCCTAAGTCCAGCATGAGCTTTGACCCAGTACAAGGAGACTTCTTTGCCCTGGGCGAAGGCTGTTCTCAGGTTCTTCCTGGTTTCTACTGCGAGGGGGTGCAGCGAGGTGTTGCTCACCACGGATTCAAGCGAAGACCGCTGCCATTAGGATGTCCAGCATGAGCACCAAGTCCAGCATGAGCTTTGACCCAGTACAAGGAGACTTCTTTGCCCTGGGCGAAGGCTGTCCTCAGGTTCTTCCTGGTTTCTACTGCGAGGGGGTGCAGCGAGGTGTTGCTCACCACGGATTCAAGCGAAGACCGCTGCCATTAGGTGGCGTTTCGTATCGCAAGTAAGAGCTAGTGGTGGGTCGGTACGCGTTTTTGCAATACCGAAACTATGTATTGGTTTAGTTTGTGATAACGGTTTTTGAAACTATTTATTTTAATAACTAGTTATTGAATGGGTATCGGGTATCGCAAGTGTCGACTGAGGGCTCGGTTTCGGTTCGAAGGAAAATCATGTTTTATTGAATAAATGATTTTATTCGGCAACTATCTATTGACGTGACTGAGTATTAGGTGTTCGATAGTAACCACCAGTATTATTTTGATAAATGAAAATGAACTTTCCTTCATACTTTGACCAGGCTTAGGACTGGCTGCCAGGTGGCAGGCGTATTTAAATTAAAAGTTCATTTGATTTTATGTACATTGTTATTCTGTACATATCCACAATATTTACCCTTTACTATAAACCTATTTTATATTTTACACGTTTTTATTTACACTATGTTACGAAGTTTTGTATTTACAATTCCTATTTTACAATTTGGCGCGAATCGTTTGCCGTCGGTTCCGTCAGCCTGGCGCCTAGTATCGGGTACCACGAAACCGTGAACCGTCCGTTCCACACAATAAATAGTTACTCCCGATAAATAGTTTCTGAAGAAGTCAATACATAGTTTTCGGTATTGCTGCTAATAAATAGTCTCAATAACTGTTTACGGTTTATAACGCCCATAACTAGTAAGAGCTCGTAAAAAATGGTTAATTGTGCAGTTTCCTCTTGCAAAAGGCTATCCAGTAACTCAAATCTTCAAGACTATGGCGTTTCCTATCACATGTAAGTATAAAATATACATAAACGTGTTTTATTCAAGTACAATTTGAAGTAATTTTTATGCCGTTACGATAGAAAAATACAATGGTACGTTGGTAGCTCAACACAGTACACGGGCATGATTTGTGGGCGATTTAGTAGATACACGTTAATTTGTCGATGTGTGTGTGTTTCTTTATAGTTAGGTAATATTTTCATAGTGTACGTATCTGTAATGAGGATCAACGCGGTTTTTAGTTTTGAATGTAGAATTATAGTCCGTAAAAAATCCTGAACATTGGTATAATTAGTTTTTTATACGACCAAAAATGAGTGAGTAGCGATTAAATGAATGAGCCACCTGGTTAAAAGTCGCGGCAAGAGAGCGTGACCTCATAAACCCCGCCAGCGCGGGCCGTTGTCGCGATACTGTGCGCCCGTACCTACGCTTGGTAATTGTTGTTTTAACTTATTTGGCGTCCGATTGATGTTTGTTATTATGACAATCAACTATGTCTTAATATTGAATAGTACATACCTAAATATAGCAATACGTCCATGAAAAAGCCAGAGAAACTTTATAAAAAGTGATGTTCCGTGACAAAGAGAAAAGAAATGTTAAGCAACTTGTAAAATCTGGGTTGTCATGTGTCTACGTACGTACTAAACTAGATCTTAAATATCACAGAACACAGAAAAGGCTAAAAAAGTATACAATATACATATACAACATGTAGATGTAAACGTCCGGAAAAAAATTATATGTGTAACATACAATCCACATGATGATTAAAAATACACGAGTTTTTCATTCAGCTCTTTAACACTAAATATTCCGCAGTTATATTTTTATTGTTTTGAATAACTTTAACAGTTCTATTAAATTGAAATTACTATTTTTGCGAAAAGTATTAATATAATACTTTAACAGTTCTATTAAAATATTATTAATATTTTTGCGAAAAGTATTAATATAATAAATACCTTTTTTCCCAAAGGGATTGGGACGGGGTATTTATTACAAACCCGACAAAAGTCGTGTAATAAAACCAAAAATCTTATAATATTAATATAAAATAATAAGTACCGGTAGCTTGGGCCGTGCTCCGCTACCAGTGGAACCCTAGATTTATGTTTATTATAATATTTGTGTTTTTACATGTATGAATTGTAAAAACTTAAATTTAAGATACTTTTTGAAAAAAAATGTAATAATAATAACACCAAATAAAACGTTATTTTAATAAATTTTGATATGAGTCAACTACCCTATTGATGGTTTACCATATTTAAAGTAATTGAATAGTTGAATTTTGAAAAATAGCTATCTTTGTTTGTAGAAACGAAACTTTTTTTTCACACACACCCGCCATTGGCTAGATAGCGGGTGTATGTGGGGCTTTCCCGGCAGAGCACCGAGAACTACTCTTTAAAAACCAACCTACTAATAGGGTAGTTGACTCATATCAAAATTTATTAAAATATTGTTTATTTCTAACAGTATTTGGCATAAGGTTCCACAATATACCGATTTTAATAAATAACAATGAATGATTACTGTAAAATTTTAATTTGAAAATGCTAGAAATAATCTTTTTTTATCTCACGCCGTAAACGCTTTGATATCCTGTGGTCAGGGTCGTGACGTCACACATATAGTAAACAAAGAAATGCCAAATTTGATTCAACAACTCGTCGATTTGCTCTATTCTTTCCTAAAACTGGCAAAAAATCGTCCAAATCTCCGTTATTATATGTGTAAATATCGTTAATTATTTGCAATAATAGCAAAATCAACCATTGATGTTGGATTTGTGAGAGCAGATAGTACAAATCTTCCGAAAATCGACAGATTGATGGTCAAGAGATTCTTTGTGTATCGCTCTAAACAATAATTTCAATACCAGGGGCGGTCGACTTTTCTATTGGCGCAATGAGACATACCTACTAGGGATACATCGAGTGTTACCTCAAAAAACATGTTTCTAAAAATTCTAAAATGGTAGTAAATAATAACAAAAGATTCATAGATGTTAACCATATTTTCTGATGATTAACATCTTTTAAAACATAAATTTGCGTTATTTAACTAAAGTTAATATTTTTAAGTATATTTTGTTTAAAATTATCCAGAAAGACTTGAGTTTGAAGATTATTTATTAAATGGATAATGGATGTAAAGTCAATGTTAGAACTGGCAACATACATTCACAAAAAATATGGCCGAATTTATATTTCTGGCGCATGAATTATTTTCCTTTTGTTTCTCCATTGCGAATTTACGCAATAAAATCGAAATGTGCTTGCTTTTGAGATAACGACTTTTCTTGATAGTGTCTTTTTGTGTTTTTACATGAGAAATAGACTCGTTTGGAGACAGTGACTTGTTTTGATTTTTGTGTTAAACTTGAGTTCTTTTTCGTGTTGTTACTTAGATTTAATTGCTTTTCCTGAGACAGTGACTCTAAAACGTGTCAATTTGAACAATAGTTTGTCAGGGAACATGCCTGATAACCTGAAGAGAAAATGTCTCAAGTGTGGAATCTCACCACAAGATGATGCAAACATTATACTATATCGCTTTCCAAAGCCAGGAACAACAAATATTCGACGGTAAGTGTTGAAATTGACCAGTTAAAATACTTCTGACATTGCCACGTCCTTTTTTTGTTATTCAACAAGCCTTCCTCGCAGTTGTCAAACAACGATGTTGGAAACTTCTCTCAAATATCCGAGAAATTATTTTATGAAACTGTCTATCCTGGCACTTGACACTAGCAGTAATGGTTGTTATCCTCTCTAACGACCAAATGCTACAATAAAAAAAAAGACAAAAAACCCCGGTTAAAGCGGTAGTGGTTATGTTCACAATAAAAGAGATAACACTTCTTTGAGTTCTATTAGCGTTACTGCAAGAACATAAAATTATAATAGTCTCTAAATTCCGTAGATTAAATATCATAATGATAAATGAACTTTCGCTCATAATATTTTCTTTTTCAGATGTGAAATGTGGGCCAAGTATTGTTTTCCAAATGACAGTTGGTCATCTGTGGACTTCCAACATAAATTATATGCTGAGCAAAGAATTATAAGATTATATATACTATTGACTTTATTAATGTTGAAGAGAAGAGATTATCCAAACATGCTGTTCCAGATATGATTGGTTTTTACAAGGTGAATATAAATAGCTTTTGTATATATCCTACCTGTTTATATCTGTGTTAAAATAAATATTTCTAGCATTTTAGGCATTCAATGTGTGGATGCTGAGTCCTGAGAGTGGACTCCATCCTTAGACTTGTGATAGTTATATGCCGCCTGTAGAGTGCTCTTGTTGCATATTAATAATGATTATTTAGACAGTTCAGTGGTGTGACTATGGTTCATTTATTGATTGATAATGCCAAATTTTTAACATTTCAAATTGAGACAGCATACTTTATCAATAGTGCTTGCACTCCATCCAAATGTCCGAGTCTGAGCACTATGGATAAAATCTGTATTATCAATTTCAATTGCTATGCAAGCTGTACTATAAACTACAACTCCTTACAATCATCATCATCATCACAGCTCATAATATATGTCCCCACTGAGGGGCTCGAGGCTACCCAAGGGTTAGGGTAGTAAGGCCTAAGTCAGCCATGCCGGCCTTGTGCGGATTGGTTGACTTCACATACACCTTTGAATTTCTTTATAGATGAATGCAGGTTGCCTCATGATGTTTTCCTTCACCATAGGAGCATCGACAAATGTACATATGAAATTCGAAAAACGAAAGATACATTGGTACATGGCAGGATCGAACTACGGACGTCCCGATAAGAAGGACAGTGCCGAGTCCACAGCACCACCAATGCATCCATACTCTACTCCTTACTGTACTATAAATTAAAAATTGGGAACTCCAGTTAGATATGAATAAGCCAGTTAGATATTATTTAAACAATATACAATAAAAACTTGTCTAGAAGATATCAATTAATAGAAAATTGCGGGTCTGCTGGAAGAAATTTCATTTATGAAATAAGCAGATCCTTTGTACATTGTGTCTTATGTGTTGTTTGTGCTGTCTAGTTTTATGTGTATAAAAATTGTTAAATAAATAAATAGGTAATATAAGAAAAAAATCCTTGGTTTCTAAAAATAGTTCTATTTCTTTACAGGCATTGCCAAGACGTGGAGTCACATTCAAGACTTTTATGACTGAGATAATGTAAATCCAAATTTCGTGTTTGCTCCATCACTGAGGAAGGATCACCTTAACCCTAATTGCAAAGAAAAGATGAAAGTTAGTCAGCTCAGGCAGCTCAGGTTTTGAGTCATTCGGTGGCTGCAGGCATGTTTGCAAAAATATCCCAAGGTAAACTTACCTCCGTAATAATTTATATTGTTATATCAATTAATCTGAACCTGAAAATTTATAAAGATTTGATATGAATACCGAAAAATGTCTGAACTAAAATTTATAGCTCAGAGCAAAGAGTTGTGATTAAGAAAAGCCGTGGGTTCGATTCCCAGCCCAGCCCCCATAGCATGAACACTGAAACACAATAATTATGATAAAACAATAAATCAATATGAATGATATAGCACTAAACTGTTTGATCATAGTGTGTTTTGTTGATCATGCTATGGGGCAGGCCTGATTAATTTTTTCTAGTTAAGTTTAATACCTTGACATACTTAAACATTTCCTACAAAGTTCATAAAAAATTAACAAACAGCAGCTAACTAAAAGTATTATTTATAAAAATATTTCATCTAGATGTTGGAATGTAAGATTTGTCATTGTGAGGGTGAATAACAATGCAAAATAAGGAAAACAGCTAGAAGAAATAAGTCGATTGAGTTGTAGTGTTGGACTGTCGGATGGCTCCTAGGAAAATATTGCCTGAATTCCTAGTTTATATATTTCTATAGTTTTGACAATTTTCATTATTTAGTTTTTATTACATTTTCAGGGGAACTGCCTGCAGGTGCAATTACAACGGCGGAAATTGTCGCCGTAAATAGCGACTCTGCTGTTTTGAGGAGAGGCAAACCACACTCAACAAACATAACCACGAACTCGCCGCATTTTAAACATTTTGAACTAATGAAAATTTTTTTGAGGAAGTAGAGTTTGTTGGATGCCGGAGCCCACCACCCACCACCTTCGAAAGATGGGTGGGTCTGGACTTTAAGAGGTATTTTGCAAATATTTAAAAATCTTAAAGAAAAATCTGTCAACCCGTCGGGTACAGCAGGATGCAGTGGAAAATTTATTTGGCTCAATCCACGCAAATTGTGCAAATTGCCTGGATTGAAATCCTACTGCCTGACAATTTTATAGGTGGATTGAAAACATCTATAATTTCTAACCCACATAGAGTCAGGAAACTGTGAAACAAACATTTATTATACAATAATAAATAATTTCAAGGACATGTTTTCTACACCACACACAAGCCAACAAGTAAAACCCGTAGAAGCCCCTGATATTGTGATCAATATGCTAGCTTCAGTGGACCACACTTTTGAAGCAAGCATGACTGACTCAGCTGAAATGCAAGCTTGTGCTTATTATGTGGGTTTATTATAAAAAAAACTGAATGTGACTTGTGGTGTTTGAGAAGATATTAAAGTTGACAGAAAATGTACATTCATTCATAGAATGTAAAGAGTATGTCGACATTAAGAAGAAATTAATTTATGCATCAAGAAATTTAATTAAATGTGTTGAAGATTGTGCTACTCTATGCGATAATTTCTCTTTAATGTCATCATCAATATTGGATTTAAAAACATTGTTATTAAAAAACCTCTGTGAGGATATAAATTTCACCTTTTAGAAACAGTGTGAGAAATATGTCTCAATAAATGTAAAAATTATTATAAATAGTGTTTTTCACATAACTATTAAAAGGTATTGTACATTTAAACAACCGAGAATATGTAGAATCTGCTTCAAAACTAGCAATAAAAAAGAAGATGAACACAATAAAACATAAATAAAACTATCATACTTTTATTTAATTTTTACCTTTACTATTCTGCGAATTCTGACGTGATTTATGGAAACTAGAAAATAATATGCAATGATTTATAATTAAAATCATTGCATATTATCTAGTTTCCATAAATTACGATTACAATAAAAAATTAATATTACACTGCTTTTGAATTTTACCGCGTAGATAGTGCGTGGGGCCACGGTAAGATGGCAGTACAGTCAAAATTTGTCCAACGTGTTTTTCTATGTAGTTGTCATTCTTCCCTTGGGTATATGTGTTCTGTGTTCAATACTGTTATAATGAAGAACAGGTTACAAGTGTACTTGTCAAGATTGTCAAGCGGCAGAAGAGAGTTGCAAACATGCATTTTTGGTGTGGTTGCACCATCACAGTGAGGAGCTATTATGTACAGCAGTTGAATGTTATTGGATAGAATCCTATCTCTCAAAAGTGAAATAAACACTAAAAGTATTTCCTACTTCAAGAGAAATGTTCAAAAGAAACATCAGGATCATGTGTCAAATACCAGTGTAGTACTGCAAGAATTTGTAAATGAACATAAAAAGAGAAAGATTGGCAGTTGTTCATTTGTCAAGCATGAAGAAAATTACTGGGAGGAAAAATATATATACATTCACAGACACAGATTGTGACATATTTCTTAAAAAATAAAAGACCTCTTCAATGAAGAAAGAATAAAGTGCATAGAAAACTAAACCACGAATCATCAATACAGAAGTGCTCTTTAGTTCGAGCTTCATTATAAACAATAACAGCTTCCATGTGCTATAAAGTCAGCCAGTACATGATGGTTCTTTTGTTGGGAAGATTTTTGGTGGGAAATCTTGCAGACACCTACGAGTATAATGAAATGTGGATAAAAGTTGAAAGATGAAGATTTGGGTTGAAATTTGCAAAATGTGACCTCATTTCTGATTAATACCCTGTAATAGTCAGTTCAACAAACGGTATCCATAAAATTAGATTAATACAAAATTGTCATGCTCTTTTACTGAAGAAAATGCTAATTATCAAAGACAGAAAACTGTGAACAGTATGCTTAACTCAAGTATAGATGCAGATGTTTTGTGCTAAAGCGAAACTTATATACTTTTGTGTATTAAGTAATTTTGAGAACACTCAAAAGGTGACAATATTAGTTATAATAGGTACTTATTTATCAAATAGTGCCATTTTGGAAACTATACTACATTTTTCCTAATATATGAAAGTATTACTTCATAATAAATCACTACTATTATTTGGACTTTTTTTACCTGCGACCCTAAGACAATATATGACAAATTAATAAATTTAATTTAACTCTATTCAAACCTATTTGTACTTTTGGAACATATATATTTGAGTAACAATGATAAATATGAACAACAAACCTATAAAAAATTATCTTTTAAGGTGTAAGGGAAAAATAAAACACATGTACGAGTATTGCAAATTAAAAAATTTTGATTCAACTTAAACCTTTACAAGTCATTATTGTCAAATAAACATGCAACATTTTTTTTTTGTGAAGAACATAATGTCTAATGTAGTACAAAAATTGTCATGTCATCTTTAGATGTTATGTATAAAGTACGTAAATTTTTTTTTAATATTATTTATTTCATAAGAAGGTTCTTGTAAATTAGGAAGAGCAAAAGCTGACAACACAGCAATCACATTTAATATATTTGTATACGGCTTTAAAATGGATAACTTGCATATTCTTCGTAAGCTGTTCTGAAATTTACTTTCTTCTAGTAAGTTAATATCACTAATACTGCTTTCATATCCTGTATATATTAAGCTGACTAAACCATCAGGTAGTCACTCTAATAAATATTCAATAGTATTTGCTTTTTTATACTCGGGCCAAGTTAGTGCTCGTTAAATGACTTCATTGGGTTTTTGAATTTCATTTCTTAGCAATCTATGATTACCCTTTTATACTTATGGTGAAACACTAGAAGTAACTTTTTTTATTGTGCTTTTGGTTAAAAGGTTTAATGAATAAATGTCATTATCATAATTTTCCTCACTTGGAAATAATAATTTTTAATAATGTCTGGCCAGATATAGATGGTTTGCAGCACTTTACTTCAGACAATTTATTGGGAGATGTTGCAGTTGATTGGTGGTGGGCAGCAGGTTTAATCAGTGAAGATATACTTAACATCTTTCAGTTTTACCAAACTGGACCTATTTACTTCTATGGTGCTTTAGTATATGAATACTTGTGTTATTTTGTTGACATAATGTTGTTCTAGTTGACAGGTCACATTTTGATGTGGCTGAGCATGCACTGCTTTGTATTATGTTGCACAACTTTTACTGCCTTACCAATCTCGTTGTCAAGAGAAGAACAGGGTAGTACCTACACAATAGTTCTCATTAAGTAACCTCTGAAAGCAACAAATTTTAATTAGGTACTCAGTAAATTCAAGTAAAAGTTGTTTAGATAAATATATTCATTATTATGAAACTGGAATAGTTTGTATTACATACTTTTTAAATAATATTCAATTACATCATGACATCATTATTCAATTGGACATAAGTACTTAATCTTTTCTTTGAAACATCATCTAGCGTCAGTGTATAACTTAGATTAAATCAAAAAGGCGTGAATGGTCAAGTTTTCTCTACGTCTGGCGTTAAAATCACAAATTATATTACTGTTACTGTTACAGATAGGAATCAGCCCCTATCCACTGGAACGTTCGTGGGGACTATAGTCCCCAAAATCTCGATCTTCTCGATCGACCTGGGTACTATGGTACCCAGTTCCCTTTGCGTAAAACCGCGCGGTGTGATAAAAAAATCGCGAAAAATAAAATATTTTCTCTATGGCTTTATTCCTTTGTCAATAGTCTCTTTCATAAGTTGACAGGTCATGTCCAATTTATTTTTAGTCTTAGATTGAAATAAATTTGTCATAGGGGGTCATTCTGAAGCGACCACCTAAAACTATAACTAAATAAAATTAGAGATAGAAATGTCAATCACCGTTTGGTATTCAGAACTCACAAGTTAACTCTAAAATTAAGAGTGACGTTACTAAACTACTCAATTTAGTGTTAGATGTTATTTTCGTATTCTGACATGCTTCCTAAATCTAATTTTTCCTATAATTTTAAATATGTCAAACTAATTTTAGGAGGTGAACTTTTAGGTGCCGTCTAAATTTATCTTGTTACTTTTTAACGATTTTCTAACATTACCGAAGGCATTTTTTTTTTGTGCAACTTGCCAAATGGATGATGAATTGGTTGTTATGGCATTAATAGAGTTTTCAGAAAGGTAAAATATTTGTTTTATATAAAAAATTAGATAAATACCTGCCTCATAGTTTTAAAATATATTTGTAAAGTATCGACTTATTTATGTTATAGAATAGGAGAAGAAAAAGTAAAATTGAGGAAGTTGACGGACAAATCAGACCCATTTTCTATGCCCGAACGTAATTTTAGAAAAATATTTCGTTTTCCTCGCCAATCCGCTCGCAACTTGATAGAAGCTATAGACTGCACTGAAGTACAGATTGGCTCCTTACCGGAACATTTAAAGGTTTTAGCCAGCCTTCGGTCATGCAGAGCTGTCACTGTTGTCACTGATTTAATATTGCGCAAATAACTTCACAAAAAAAAATAATTTCCTAAAACAGCAATAGAAAAGGACCTTGTCAAGGCAGAGTGAGCGAGCACCTACTTACATTGTAATAAAATATTTTGAAATAATCATTAAGAAATACATTAACATTCTCCGTCCTTTTTCTATTTAGGTTTCTACAAATATATGGAATGCCAAACACACTAGGAGCTGTTGATGGTACACATATTGGTCGAGGCCTGGAATGCAGCAAACTCCTTCTGTGTGGAGGTAATCACACAGAAGGAGGTGGCAGAACGGGCCAGAGAAGATGACGCAGCGGCAGATCCCTGCAGCCGCAGAAGAACGGGGCGGAGGAGGCGGTAGTTCGCCCGCCTTCTTCCTCCTGACGGTGACCAGCGGGACGCGGGCCCGGGAAGCCCAAGTCCTGCATTGCACAGGCCACCGCCAGTCGTCGATACTCTTAATGCCCAGGAGCATCGCCGGCCTTCCCATTTTAGGGAGGTGAGAAGGGCTCGCCATAGGCGAGCAGACGCTGACGAGGTCATGGAAGTGTCCGAAAGGGTTCCCATGGCCTTGTCCGGCGATGGGGCGTCCCTCCCCGACGTGTCCTCTTCGTCAGATGACGGGGAGGATGCGGCGGTGATGGACGTTCTCGTGCCAAGGCGTTTGTGAGGGGGCGTCGTTGGGTTTTAGTCGGTAGGCCGCGGTTTCTGGCTGGCGCTCTGCCCCCAGTGGCCGCAGAGAGTCCGACATAACCTCGCGCCTACCCAAGCGCGAAGTATGCGTAACGCATTTCCCAACGTTAAAAAAAATGGTACACATATTGGTATTGTTACTCCACCACTGACAAACCCTACAGCACCAGGAAACTTATTATACAATAGGAAAGGCTTTTATAGCATCAATTGCCAAGTCGTGAGTTGTAATTTGTTTGTTCCCAAGTACTCTAATAGTACTGACATTTAGATGATAGGTAGGCTATGTATGTATGTATTTACTCTTACAACAGAAATTAATATCCTATCTGCAGATAGAAGTATGGCTATTTAAAATTTGTTGCCTAGCAATTACTATTATTTGTCAATAAATAACAGCGGTTATTATGAAAAGAAAACAAAAATTACTAATGAAACAAAATACGCAATTTTAAAATTCAGAGGAAGTCACGAAGTACCTATCTATACAACTACAGACTACCACGTAATTTTTTTATTTCATAGCATAGGCGCGAAGCCATCGCAATCGCAGAATAAATGTCGAATAATTTTTCTTTTGTGATAAAATGAATGATAAATAATAAAATTTCTTTTCTGTTATTTACAAATACGATCAAATCTTAAATTAATAATTTTTGATAGTAAAGTTAGTAGAATATAGCTGTTTTTAATGTTTCTAAATTATCCCGTTTTTCTACAGCACTAGGTGTATTTATAATCTGTGTATTCAATTTATGAAATTGTCAAGTACAGTTTTAATTAAGAGAGTCTGGCGTTTCAGAATACGAATTACCTAAAACTAATTTAAAATTATATGTTTAATTTTAGTTTTAGTTTTAGTGCAGGTAACTTCAGAATTACCCCCATAGTCTGCGGTTTAACTTACTTGGCCGTATCCATACGTTTCTTACTCCATGACCGATGAGATTTATTGCGTACTTACTTAGTCTGTATTAGTATTTTCGTAGAGTGTTCTATATCAAAATAAACTAGAAGAATTGGGCTACATTATTATGTATGGTTTATGATAGTTTATAGTGTTATATTGCCACACTAAACGTTTTTTTCAAAAAGTGAGTATTTTTGAAATTTTAAGCACTTTAGTTACTATTCTCGTCATTATTCATTCAATTATGAATCCTTATCTAATTAACTATTATAAGTTCATTCCTTATTAAATTAGCTTTCCATACGTATTTTTTATTTAATTTTAGACACAATAATTTATTTTTTGCATTTTTTTTAAATTTGAGGTCGCGCGTGCGCATCTCGCGTATATAATTACGTAATTATTCGTTTTTATTATTTTTTTCTTTTTTCTTTAAAAATATTACCCAAAACTATTATATATCAAAATAATCTTCAAGAATAGGGCTATAATAATATATATGGTTATTTAAAGTTTTATAAAATAGTTTTTGTGCAAAAAATTTTTAAAAAAAATCGGGTCTTCCGCGACCTTCCGAACATTTTCGCGCTTCATTCATTTAATTATTAATCCTTATCTAATTAACTGTTATAAGTTCCTTCTATATTAAATTACCTTTCCATACGTATTTTTTGTTCTCTTGTAGACAGTATATGTCACTCCGCAATTTTTTGAACACTCCGTACGCGCCGGGGTGAGTCATTCCGCAATGGCGGCACCTTTGATATTTGAGATATACTACTTTTTGCTTTTGAAACCCACCACGCTTCGCGTGGCGAGCGTTCGAGTGGATAACAGCCGACTCGTAGTGGAATGACATGCTCAGTAATGATAGTGGTGTAAACTATCGACTTCTTAATATCGACATACTGAAAATTATCGATATAAAAGTTACAGCCCTAATCTACTTTTTTAATTCTGATATTAAAAATGATCGGTTATTGACGGTTATTAGAAATCAAAACAACGAAATGCGATTATCTTTTTATTGAATTTAACATACAATATGACAAAAACGTACACAATGGAACTTATTAGAACCCACAATTCTCCGCCATGCAACGCTGTGCTTACTCTGCGATTCTGGAAAGATAAATAAGCATTTGTATAAAGTGTGACGACTCTAAAATGAAAAACAGTGAAAAACCTAGTAAAGATAAATAACCTGCCTCTCCATCTGATCTTAGTCTCTCCACTTCTCAATATCTGTACACCTGTTGATACAAAAAAGATAATTATATAAGACATTGCTTTGTTTTTCAGAATAATTTTGTTTTATTGATTATTTACAAAACTTCAGATTGAAGAATTGAACTCTGCAGACAATGGCAAATAGTTTAAAACGTTTGAATAGATTTTGAAGAAGTTAACATTAAAAGCAATTAATTTTATAGTAGGTAATCTAACCAAACTTAATCTAGTTTTTAATTTTGATGAATATGTTAGGTCAATAAGAAATGTTTTCCATAAATTAATGATATTCATTCATATAAATGATTTTAATTAGAGTTTGAAAAAGCATTTAAACGGAATGGCACACCCATTCCTTTTGTAATGCTTTGAAAATCATGTTTATCAAACTTTCACATTCTCTTAAATAATTGTGTCAGAGTTAAATGTTCCAAATTGGTTCACTAAACTCAAATAAAACTAGATTTATTAAATTCTCATGGCCAAATGTAAGGAAAGTGGATACAATCGAATCGTTGAACTCATCAATTGTAGTTACAACATTTTTGCACTTGATGCACGTTTGTGGGATCAACATAGTCCTTCGCGAACAGACCTAGTTCTGTTGTATATGTAGTAAAACAATTCAAGCATGTTACTATGTTGATACGGCAAGATAAATTTACTTAGTTATTTTCAGTGTCATGTAATTGGCTATTACTGCGGGGATCGGCTGCTAGTATAGAAAGTATTTTTGGACTTCAGTTGGTGCTATTTATAATTCACAAGCAAAGGTTTCTCTAAGAAATATTTTTAACTAAATTAATATATTGATTTAAGCTGAACAGTCTAATTATGAAAATTTGATTTGTCTATAAAAATTATAAAACCTTTGGTACCAATTTTCGATTTCATAATCTAAACACAAGAAATAGAAAGCCACTGTGAACAAGTGTGTATTGATCTGCTCATCACGTTCTAGTCATTTTCTGATATAACCATAAAAAGTAGGTGTTATAATAGCAACGTAACATCCCATTTTTTTTTGCGTGACTATTGTGATTTTCAAAGCTTATTTACTCGCAAACTATATGACGAGAGAAAATTGACATGAATAAAAAGTGTTAATTTTAAAGCAATTCTATATGATACAACCATAAAAATTAGGTGTCCTAATATCAAGGCAACATCCCAAAATTTTTCTTGTCCTGCTGCCATTGTGATTTTCAAAGCTGATTTACTCGCACACTATAAGATTTGAGAAAAAATGGACAAGAATAAAAAGTGTTTATTTTTAGCTATTCTATACGATACATCCATAAAAAGGGACCTTGCGCACCCTTTCATTCACCCCAAACGAATTTTGAAATATTTTCTTTAATATAGGGGCATATAGTATAACACTGATCTTGACGTATAGATTTTGAAAGAAATTTGGCAGCTCTGTCAACTGACACAGTGAATCAATTGACAGTTAACTTAAGATTTATCAACATTAAACTTTAAACTGTATTTTATTAAATGTTTTATTTGTGCTGCTACATTGTTGTGTTGTCAGTGTCATTGTCATGTTTTGTCCATTTTTAGGTGACCCAAAACAAAACCATAGCACACTTTTGGCCGTTGTCAACAAAAGCAAACTCAGAAACAGTGTCTTATCCATAAACTGGAGTTTGGCAGTAATGGTTGTGTAAAACGACCGGTTGCCACTTAACCAAGAAGTGAAGTGAAGTTAAGTTTGTTATAGCATATTCAAGATAAGAAGGTTCCCGTGACAGGTCAAACTTTTCCGTTTCATGCATACCAGTTTCCGTGAATAAAAATATTATGTTTTAAAAATGTAACATCTTTTTCAGTTATTTTTGTCAACAATGCAACAATTAATTCCACATTAAAATCAGTCCAGTTAAATATAATTATTTATAATTCTGATAAAATATTTGTTTAATTAAGTATTTATTTGAGTCGTGAATCAGGAACTTATACTTTACACAAACATTTTATTTTTAAACTTTAAACAAATATTTTTTTAGAATTATAATTTTATTTAATTAGGCTGATATTCTTGTTTTTATTTAATGTGGAATTAATTATTGCATTTTTGATAAAAATAACCTAAGGAGATAAATTATATTTTTCATCACGGAAATTAGTATGCATGAAATGGAAAAAATCGATTTGTCAAGGGAACTTTCTTATCTTGAATGTACTATATTTAATTTTATCACTGATTAGCCTTTCAGAAACAAGGGGTTAATAAGAAAACATATTTATGTCAAACACAAATTAATCACCTTTTGACAGTCCACTTTCTGTTATTCATGTCCTGTTCATTGCTTGTGCAGTGGCTTATGTTCTTAGCATATTAATAAAATTGATAAAATGAAATTCAGGTCCATGGTGAGTAACCAAAGCTTCTAACATATAGAGCTTCTCTATGCTTCCGAAGTCACCTTGCGCACCATCAGAAGATCAATTTTAGCAGAGATTTGCTACTCTTTTTGAGAAGAACAGTGTTTTTCATTTTCATTCAATCTAAAAAAAAATTACATCTAATTTTGAACAACAACATAGTGTAGGTTATTCAATGGAAAACATAATATTAAATTGATTTTAAACTATTGTTTATTTAATGAAAAAAATATTACACAACTTTGCTCACCTATCATTATTGGATTTTTAAGTATTCCTGAATTTATTTCACTTGGAGGAAGTTATTTATTGCATACTCAACTCATGATATTCAGCTTCAAGTATTTGTGTCTCAAAATAACACTAGTTTTTCTGTGTTCATAAGTTGTTTTTATCGATTTCAAAATTGATATGCATCCAGAAATGTAACCTCTGTTGAAGCCGATGGTCTGTAAAATATTTTAGTGGATTCATAACAATATAAAGTTCGCTCGTTTTTTAGTATGGGAAAGTTCAACTTCATACATTTTGGTAAATGACTATTAGGCCAAAGATGAAAGCGTTCTTCACAAGAGAGTTGCTGGATATCTGATTATCAGAGTAACAAGTTGTACTCTGCACAAGTTGTACTGTCACCATGGTGATCTGATAAACTTAAGTAAGATTATGGTAGCTAACCAGGTGGACTCAGAAGTCCTAGGTACTACTAACCAAACCAAGCAAAAAATCTACCCCGTGGGGAATCAAACCCCGAAACCGTCTTTTCTTACACACCACTGAAATATATTAGCATGAAATAGTATGAAACAATGAAAGGTCAAAAAGTTATTAAGTTTAGAAAATCCCAAGCAAACAAACCGATAAAACTCCCGAATCCCTTCGTACACACAGGTACTGTTATTGAATCAAGAACATTGAGTGTCAAAAATCTTAAAACATGCTTAAAACACATAAAATCTGAAGATAAATTAGAGATTTAAACAAACCAACAAACAATGTAATAATGAAAAATGAAATGCAAATGTGTGCGTTCTACTTCTATGATGAAATGACACACACATGCACCCAAAAGCAAAATGGCGTCAAAAAAAATGGCGGAGACTGTCTCTGAGCCGCTCCACTAACGACCCGCTAGTTATAGGGGTGATTCCAACGCCAGAGGCGCGTTCAGCGCCTCTGGGTGTAGTTGTCCGGTTGTTTTTTAACTCGCTCAAAGGCGTTGAACGGATTGCAGCAACCAAATCTCTTATCTCCCTCTTTCACATGATTTTTTATTTCTCTCTCTTTCTAGTAGATGACATTATAGAATATGGCAGCCAATATCATCCAATCACGTAAGAGTATTTCAGTCATAAACGTCAGAGCGTTTTACAACCATCAAATTCGATGGTTGTTCGGTTGTAACTCGCGCCGACACTCAAAGGTCTTGAACGGGCCGGTTGTTTCACCCGGTTGTCACGCTCGAAGGCATTGAACGGGGTTAGAGCGAAAAGTTGTACTTCGCGCGAAGGCGCTGAACGCGCCTCTGAATTATCTTGCGAAAATGTCAAATACGTTTGGCAGACAAAATTGTACATGTATTTTAAGACCCTGGCAAGACCTTTTACCCGATTACCGACCGACACTTATTAATGAATGGACAGTTCAAAGAAACCAAATCATCCAGTCTAAAGGAGCATGGTATGCCAATATTAATAAAGATGTAGGCAGAAAGCCTTGGTTTACATTAGGAACAAACTATTTAAATAGAAAATTTTATACAATAATAACGCGATTGCGACTTGGACATTGTAAATTCAAAACTCATCTTCACCGTCTAAAAATAATTTCATCTCCCATTTGTACAGATTGCAATTTACAGGAAGATCAAACTTTGGAACATATTTTTTTCAAGTGCCCGGCTTTCAATGTACAACGACTATTATTTATAAGCAAGTTACTGGAAAATCATGAAAATATCCCGCCTTCACTTCAAGAATTACTGACAAGCAAAGAAAATTTTACCTCCATTTATGATTTTATTGTCTCCACTGTCGGAGAAATTTAAAACATTTGAAAATATTGAAGAATTGGCAATAATTGCCTTATTAACTACAAATATTAATACTGCTAACAGACGATCCAATTTGGTTGGATCCAACGTGATCCAACCAAATGAGGAGCCGACGCGCCTACAGACGGTCCGACGCGGTTGGCAATCCAACAGTAGAGATGCCCTAAAAAGTATTATGTACCTATATCGATATCGATACAAAATATTATTTTGGCCAATACAAAAACATAATTTGTCTTTGCGAAACCCAAATAAATTAACACCTTTTGTTTATATTTTATAAACATTATAAAATTTGTTTATAAAGAATAAATAAATAGGTACAGATAGATTTTATGGTTGTCCTTAAGTTTTTGAGGTAATGTTTGTCAGAAATATTTCTTTCCTGTGATCCGACTCTATCGATCGGTATCATAATAATCCCGATCCAGACAGGTGATTATTTAGCAGTCTGAATGCGGTTGGATTCGTTTTTGAATTTAAAATTATGAATTCTTTTCGCAAAGTTATGTCTACGGTATTTGATGTACTTTTCCTCCATGTGGCATCGCCGTCGGATGCCTTGTATTGTATCACTGAATAGGTCTATTCGTTCCATTCGTTTGGGAACTATGAAGCCACAGCCAGACATCCAGATACACAGATACACATGTTAAACTTATAACACCCATCTTTTTCCGACGGGGGTTAAAAAATTATCATACTCGTAAAAATATTGAAACAAAAGTATCAATACTTCAAATTCAAAGTGTAGAGTACTTCAACGTCAGTCAGTGACTTGAAAACAGCAACAAATTAAGTAGGTGCGTATAAACAATAATAAAAAAGCATCTGTAAATTCACAAATCAAAGTTTGTTATAGGTTGTAGGTAGGTACTCATAAAAGGGTAATGTTTGTTATTGATTATATAAATAATCAACTAGCAGGATGTACAGTAATCTCCTATTCAAGCTTTACATTGACACTACGAATACCGCCACTATTACAAGCGACATAAGAACGATCCAAAGGTCAAATAGAGTCAAGTGTAGAGTACTTCAACGTCAGTCAGTGACTTGAAAACAGCAACAAATTAAGTAGGTGCGTATAAGCAATAATAAAAAAGCATCTGTAAATTCACAAATCAAAGTTTGTTATAGGTTGTAGGTAGGTACTCATAAAAGGGTAATGTTTGTTATTGATTATATAAATAATCAACTAGCAGGATGTACAGTAATCTCCTATTCAAGCTTTACATTGACACTACGAATACCGCCACTATTACAAGCGACATAAGAACGATCCAAAGGTCAAATAGTATAGCTTGACAAAGAGCTTACTGTACAATGCGTAACTAAACGTGCGAAAATAAATAAATAATTAAACACGGTTGCCCTGTTAAAACACAAACAAAAAGTAGAACAACATTTTTGCAATACATTTTTTTCTCTACTTTGTGGTTTGGCAGGACAGCAGTCGAGTCATTTTAGTTTACTAAATTATTAATTTATTACTTTAAGCACACATTATTAAATTAAACCACAAAGTATCGATACTTTTGTCTTTTGTCGTGTCCCTACTTGTCGGATGAGCGATCGGTTGATGAAAGTTCGCTCGTTTTTTAGTATGGGAAAGTTCAACTTCATACATTTTGGTAAATGACTATTAGGCCAAAGATGAAAGCGTTCTTCACAAGAGAGTTGCTGGATATCTGATTATCAGAGTAACAAGTTGTACTCTGCACAAGTTGTACTGTCACCATGGTGATCTGATAAACTTAAGTAAGATTATGGTAGCTAACCAGGTGGACTCAGAAGTCCTAGGTACTACTAACCAAACCAAGCAAAAAATCTACCCCGTGGGGAATCAAACCCCGAAACCGTCTTTTCTTACACACCACTGAAATATATTAGCATGAAATAGTATGAAACAATGAAAGGTCAAAAAGTTATTAAGTTTAGAAAATCCCAAGCAAACAAACCGATAAAACTCCCGAATCCCTTCGTACACACAGGTACTGTTATTGAATCAAGAACATTGAGTGTCAAAAATCTTAAAACATGCTTAAAACACATAAAATCTGAAGATAAATTAGAGATTTAAACAAACCAACAAACAATGTAATAATGAAAAATGAAATGCAAATGTGTGCGTTCTACTTCTATGATGAAATGACACACACATGCACCCAAAAGCAAAATGGCGTCAAAAAAAATGGCGGAGACTGTCTCTGAGCCGCTCCACTAACGACCCGCTAGTTATAGGGGTGATTCCAACGCCTGGTTAAAATTTGGTTGGTCGGCTGCAGTCAGTAGGGCTAGCACGCAGGGGTATCGAAAATCGAATCGAAAAGTAACTCACCTCGATTCGATTTCGATTCATCGAATTATTGGCAGCACGCACCCCTATCGAGTCGATATCGAGTACTCGGGAGTAACGTTTGGTTCCTATCGAAAACTCTCGATAATAGGCCATAGCTTTTTGGTGTCAAGTTTTATGAAGGCAATAGGAATCTAGCCCATACAGCCGAGTCCTCCTTTTTGACACGAAACTACACTGATTTCACATCAAAAATACACTTCAACACAACACGTCATATTAAAAAATTCAGCACCCACCCAACTGATAAGTACCGAATCCCGCGAAAAACTAAAAAAAACATAAGTTAGGTACCTATCTAACAAGTTGTAAGTGGTAAGTTCGGAAACATAACACCATACTTTGCGAATAGGTAAGTATCTTTTACACTAATTTATTAGAAAATATTATTATTATAGTTTAATCGAAAAAAGAGCGTCGGTGGCGCAGTGGACTCGGCACTTGCCTTCCAATCGGGGGGTCGGGGTACGAGACCCGCCATGTACCAATGTGTTTTTCGTTTCGAATTTCATATGTACATTTGTCTGACGCTCCTACGGTGAAGGAAAACATCGTGAGGCAACCTGCATACATCTACGAAGAAATTCAATGATGTATGTGAAGTCGACCAATCCGCACTGGGCCAGCGTGGTTGACTAAGGCCTAATCACCTTAATATAGGGTAGGCTCGAGCCCCTCGGTGGGGACGTATATGGGCTGTGATGATGGTAGTCTAATCAAGATAAGAAGGTTCCCCTGACAGGTCAAGCTTTTCTGTTTCATGCATACTATTTCCGAGATTAAAAATATTATGTTTCTCCTTCGGTTATATTTATCAACAATGCAACAATTAATTTCACATTAAAAAGAAACATTAATATCAGTCCAGTTAAATATAATTATTTATAATTCTGATAAAATATTTGTTTTATTAAGTATTTATTTGAGTCGTGAATCGGAACTTATACTTTACACAAATATTTTATTTGTAAAATTTAAACAAATATTTTCTCGAGCTATAATTTTTTAACTAGACTGATATTCTTGTTTTATTTAATGTAGAATTAATTATTACACTTTTGATAAAAATAACTTAAAGTGATAAATTATATGATTAAAACATAATATTTTTAATCACGATAACTAGTATGCATGAAACGGAAAAATTCGACCTGTCACGGAAACTTTCTTATCTTGACTCGTACTATAGTAGTATTAATTAATAGTATATATTGTTAGTAGAATATCTACAATACATACAGAAGTGCTCTGTAAAGATACTGGAGGTCAATACATGTCGTCCTCCAATATTTCTTTCTAATAACATTGACTGTCAACTTGACACACTGACAGAACGAAAGCTTGGTCCAAAATTGATCAGTGCTTATGTCAAATTTAGACGCTTCATCAAAAGTGATTCATTTCTGCGATGAATAGTGACCGATAAACAGTGAATTGCGTTGTTTGTATAGGCGGTTCACTTTTGATGAAGGCTATTATTTCATTCCTCGTGAAATTCCCGCGAGAACACAACGCCCGTGGCGACCCGGCAGTATGAGAAATGGACTGTGAATGAGCTGTTAGCTGTTTAGATGTTTCACTTATCGTTCATTGCCGATGAATGATGCAAGATGCTACTAAAAATAATCGGAAGCCGGACGCTTTCATCGCGAAGGCACAATCCGATGAACGTCAATTTATAGATTTCATTTTCAGTAATTCATCGATAAAGCATCGAAAATTAAAGCAATAATTAACCGTCTAGTTTCGGCTTTACGTCCGTCCGTGAGCAGTGCAAACGATTTGAACAGGATGTTTGCATGCATGCCAACGTTTGCACTGTTATCTGAATATGGACCGCATCCAAAGATTTGAACGCACATCGAACTTTTCTAAAGTTTTGAATTGAACTTTTGAAACATTAGATGTTTTTGGTGGGCCTTAGGTTAGTTTTTTCCCGCAGCAATCGACATAAATAATTAAATGCCGGTTTGGTGAGCCTATACCTTTTTGTAAACTCCCGATGGTTTATTTTTGCCGGATCATAAGTATTACGAAGAAACAATCTTAGGTTAATGTCCCTGAAACGATACCGGAATAATTTTGCACCGAAACCATTGATTAACTAAAAAAATAAAGTCATCACACAAAAGAACCATAAAATATTAGCAATGTAATAAACGTAAACTCACCTTCTAATTTGTTCCTTTTCTCTTCTTCGTGCCTCTATCATACGCCACGCCATATAGTAGCTCGGCAGGGGGCCTCTGAGCATTCTTCACATTTTATTTAAATATTTTTTCGAAAAATAAAAATAAATGAATTACTTCTCACTGTAAAATTGCTAGTGAGACGGTTTTCGATACACAAGCATCGAATTGTCCGAAACCGTACGTCAAATGGAGGTCCGTGCTTCCGATTTTCATACAAACAGCTAGAATTCGATATCGAGTGAGCTCGAATCGAATACAGTCGAAAACGTCATGCCTTCGTGCTGCCAAATTTTAATTCTGCTACTCACCGCCGTGGCGCTAATTAAATTGCCATACAAAACTCCTCGATTCGGATTTCGATTCGATTTTCGATACCCCTGCGTGCTAGCCTTACTGTAGGGCTAGCACGCAGGGGTATCGAAAATCGAATTGCCGATGAATGATGCAAGATGCTACTGAAAATAATCGGAGGCCGGACGCTTTCATCGCGAAGGCACAATCCGATGAACGTCAATTTATAATTTCATTTTCAGTAATTCATCGATGAAGCATCGAAAATAAAAGCAATAATTAACCGTCTAGTTTCGGCTTTACGTCCGTCCGTGAGCAGTGCTAACGATTTGAACAGGATGTTTGCATGCATGCCAACGTTTGCACTGTTATCTGAATATGGACCGCATCCAAAGATTTGAACGCACATCGAACTTTTCTAAAGTTTTGAATTGAACTTTTGAAACATTAGATGTTTTTGGTGGGCCTTAGGTTAGTTTTTTCCCGCAGCAATCAACATAAATAATTAAATGCCGGTTTGGTGAGCCTATACCTTTTTGTAAACTCCCGATGGTTTATTTTTGCCGGATCATAAGAATTACGAAGAAACAATCTTAGGTTAATGTCCCTGAAACGATACCGGAATAATTTTGCACCGAAACCATTGATTAACTAAAAAAATAACGAAGTCATCACACAAAACAACCACAAAATATTAGCAATGTAATAAACGTAAACTAACCTTCTAATTTGTTCCTTTTCTCTTCTTCGTGCCTCTTTCATACGCCACGCCATATAGTAGCTCGGAAGGGGGCCTCTGAGCATTCTTCACATTTTATTTTAATATTTTTTCGAAAAATAAAAATAAATGAATTACTTCTCACTGTAAAATTGCTAGTGAGACGGTTTTCGATACACAAGCATCGAATTGTCCGAAACCGTACGTCAAATGGAGGTCCGTGCTTCCGATTTTCATACAAACAGCTAGAATTCGATATCGAGTGGGCTCGAATCGAATACAGTCGAAAACGTCATGCCTTCGTGCTTCCAAATTTTAGTTCTGCTACTCACCGCCGTGGCGGTAATTAAATTGCCATACAAAACTCCTCGATTCGGATTTCGATTCGATTTTCGATACCCCTGCGTGCTAGCCCTACAGTTTTCATTCCATGAAGCAAATACAAAGAGGAGGTGCCCTATCGCGTTTTCCGTATGAAATCAAGTGAAGCCGGAAATCGGGGTGCGGAGGGAGGGCGCGCGACGCCACTGTCACCTTGTAGCGAGTAGAATTACTAAAATGCCAGCATTATTGACGTTAACATAAAAGTTCCGCTATACATTACTAGGTGGCAGTAAAAGATACATTCGTAGGAGAAAGATAATTATGTTAAAAGATACATTCGTAGGAGAAAGATAATTTATTAGGTGCTCTGTCAATATAATCTAAAAATAAAAATCGTTAAAACTGCTTATATTAATTCACGTGTTTTGTTTTCGCCCTTAATACATCCTACGTTTTCGTTAGTATTTTTACTCGCCACTAGAGGGCCTTTTGTGCTTTATCGGGACATTGACAGAAGCGTCCATGTGGCGTCGAACATTCTAGAAGCAATACGTCAAGTAATAAATTAATAATGCTTGTTTAATGTACTTACAAATGGAAAGAGATTTTTTTTTCGTTCACTTTGTTTCTGTCGTCTGTGTAACTTTTGCACGATAGAATACAACATTTCATTTTGTATTTAGGTAATTTAAAACTAAAATAAAAGAAGAGCGTACGACGTACTAATCCGACAGATAAAAAGATCAACTGATGTCAGCGCCTCTGGCGTTAAGTAGCTAAAACTAAAAATGCGTGACGTCAGGACTCGGGTGATAGGAGCTGTGGGGCTAGCACGCAGGAGAATCGAAAATCGAATCGAAATCCGAATCGAGGAGTTTGTATGGCAATTTTATTAGCGCCACGGCGGTCAGTAGCAGAACTAAAATTTGGCAGCACGAAGGCATGACGTTTTCGACTGTATTCGATTCGAGCTCACTCGATATCGAATTCTAGCTGTTTGTATGAAAATCGGAAGCACGGACCTCCATTTGACGTACGGTTTCGGACAATTCGATGCTTGTGTATCGAAAACCGTCTCACTAGCAATTTTACAGTGAGAAGTAATTAATTTATTTTCATTTTTCGAAAAAATATTAAAATAAAATGTGAAGAATGCTCAGAGGCCCCCTGCCGAGCTACTATGGCTACTAATATGGCGTGGCGTATGATAGAGGCACGAAGAAGAGAAAAGGAACAAATTAGAAGGTGAGTTTACGTTTATTACATTGCTAATATTTTGTGGTTGTTTTGTGTGATGACTTTGTTATTTTTTTAGTTAATCAATGGTTTCGGTGCAAAATTATTCCGGTATCGTTTCAGGGACATTAACCTAAGATTGTTTCTTCGTAATACTTATGATCCGGCAAAAATAAACCATCGGGAGTTTACAAAAAGGTATAGGCTCACCAAACCGGCATTTAATTATTTATGTCGATTGCTGCGGGAAAAAACTAACCTAAGGCCCACCAAAAATATCTAATGTTTCAAATGTTCAATTCAAAACTTTAGAAAAGTTCGATGTGCGTTCAAATCTTTGAATGCGGTCCATATTCAGATAACAGTGCAAACGTTGGCATGCATGCGAACATCCTGTTCAAATCGTTTGCACTGCTCACGGACGGACGTAAAGCCGAAACTAGACGGTTAATTATTGCTTTCATTTTCGATGCTTCATCGATGAATTACTGAAAATGAAATCTATACATTGACGTTCATCGGATTGTGCCTTCGCGATGAAAGCGTCCGGCTTCCGATTATTTTTAGTAGCATCTTGCATCATTCGTCGGCAATGAACGATAAGTGAAACGTCTAAACAGCTGACAGCTCATTCACAGTTCATTTCTCATACTGCCGGGTCGCCACGGGCGTTGTGTTCTCGAGGAATGAAATAATAGCCTTCATCAAAAGTGAACCGCCTATACAAACAACGCAATTCACTGTTTATCGGTCACTATTCATCGCAGAAATGAATCACTTGATGAAGCGTCTAAATTTGACATAAGCACATCAATTTTGGACCAAGCTTTCGTTCTGTCAGTGTGTCAAGTTGACAGTCAATGTTATTAGAAAGAAATATTGGAGGAAGACATATGTATTGACCTCCAGTATCTTTACAGAGCACTTCTGTATGTATTGTAGATATTCTACTAATAATATATACTATTAATACTACTATAGTACGAATCAAGATAAGAAAGTTTCCGTGACAGGTCGAATTTTTCCGTTTCATGCATACTAGTTATCGTGATTAAAAATATTATGTTTTAATCATATAATTTATCACTTTAAGTTATTTTTATCAAAAGTGTAATAATTAATTCTACATTAAATAAAACAAGAATATCAGTCTAGTTAAAAAAAATATAGCTCGAGAAAATATTTGTTTAAATTTTACAAATAAAATATTTGTGTAAAGTATAAGTTCCGATTCACGACTCAAATAAATACTAAATAAAACAAATATTTTATCAGAATTATAAATAATTATATTTAACTGGACTGATATTAATGTTTCTTTTTAATGTGAAATTAATTGTTGCATTGTTGATAAATATAACCGAAGGAGAAACATAATATTTTTAATCTCGGAAATAATATGCATGAAACAGAAAAGCTTGACCTGTCAGGGGAACCTTCTTATCTTGATTAGACTATAATAATAATATTTTCTAATAAATTTGTGTAAAAGATACTTACCTATTCGTAAAGTATGGTGTTATGTTTCCGAACTTACCACTCCACACAACTTGTTAGATAGGTACCTAACTTATGTTTTTTTTTAGTTTTTCGCCGGATTCGGTACTTATCAGTTGGGTGGGTGCTGTATTTTTTAATATGACGTGTTGTGTTGAAGTGTATTTTTGATGTGAAATCAGTGTAGTTTCGTGTCAAAAAGGAGGACTCGGCTGTATGGGCTAGATTCCTATTGCCTTCATGAAACTTGAAACCAAAAAGCTATGGCTTATTATCGAGAGTTTTCGATAGGAACCAAACGTTACACCCGAGTACTCGATATCGACTCGATAGGGGTGCGTGCTGCCAATAATTCGATGAATCGAAATCGAATCGAGGTGAGTTACTTTTCGATTCGATTTTCGATACCCCTGCGTGCTAGCCCTACGGGACCTAGATGCTTATAACATCTCCTCTTTGTATTTGCTTCATGTTTCATTCTAACTGAAAGATAAAAATTTTATTAATGATTTTACATACAGCCTAAAAACTTCTATTTTGTTTAAGTTGAAACTGAAGTACCTACACAGATTGAGTTATTCATTTATAGTACTTACATTAATGTGATTTTCGCATTTGAGTTTCAGTAGATAGTTACAGGATTTCTTTAAGCGAGTGTTAATCAATTTTAAGCGAGAGTTATTTCGCATGTCTATATCACTGGGTACGGCTAATCAGCCACAGCTTTCCTGGAGTCTTTGAAGAGGTAATTCCTGTTCTATTGTCCCGTTCCATATACTATAGTTTTACTATATTTTGTGATATTTAATAAAAAGCATTGTTTTTGTGAGGTTATTTCGCCTCGGTGCTTTGTTTACTATAAGACTGACGTCATTGCCACAGATAATCAACAGACTATCATGGCTGACCGTGTTTTCGGTCCAAAATTGAAAACCTTAAATTAAAATAGATTTTTTGCACTTTTTAGGCATCGAAAAAAATTATATTCATGTGCTATGGTCTAAGACAACAATTATGAACATTTTAAGCCCTACTTTAAAAAAGGGTCAACTAGCCTTTTATCTTCCAAATGGTAATGTTAGAAAGGGACAAACGGCCTCCCTTCTGGCTATCCCTCTCGTCTCGTTTTTGCCTCTATCATGTTGGTGGCCTAAATTGAGTCATAAGCGTATGTGATATGGTGTATTTTTGCATACGTCATTTTTGATGATGGAGTTCAGTCCTGTTTTGATTATTAAGTCCATGTCTTCAACCAACAGTATGAAGTTTGGCCTCCACTTATACCATAGATATAGAATGAAATAGATGGGCTATAAAAGCCGTCAAACATGAGGAAAAGAGATAAACTTATACATATTGCCAAAGGAAAGAAGAAGATGGCATCATTTTTTTTGTCCTTGTTACCGTATATAGGTGAAACTGGTAGTGGGGATTGTTTATCACCAGCGTCTGGTGCTAAACAAATACGTGGAAGAAATTTGTTGTGTGAATTATAGCTTACTGTGTAATTATTTAACACTTTAATTAGTGTAATTGTGAACTATTTGAACATTTAAATCATGGTGCACTGCTCCGTTTTAGGTTGTAATAGTGATAGTGGTAGAAAACAGGAAAATATAACCTTTCGCAGGTAAGACCTAAATTGTGTCAATAAAAAGCGCCAAAACTATTTTTTAAATTATAAATACAAGTTATATTGCAATATTTTATCCTTCTACTATGGTTCTCAATCATATTATGGGATTAAACATGAAATTTCAAACTAAGTAGTAAGGTTACTGTTAACCTAACAAGCTAGGAATGTCGCCATACAATATGGCCACGTATACCAGTTACGCTACGACTATTTTTCCTTGATTCGTAGGTAATTTGTTACGTGAAAGGGAACTCACATATTAGTTTCTGTGTTACATTAATATTGACATATTTAAGTATAAAATTTTGAGCATTTTAGATAACAAAGGTAATTCTTTTGAAGTGAGACTTTCCATTTGCTTGTTTGTCTGTATTTAACAGATTTCCTTCGGAGATAACTACTCGAAAACAGTTGGGTTAAAGCTACTGGTCGATTGAATTCGCAGCCAACCAAGCATACCCGAATGTGTTCTAACCATTTTCAACAACAGTGGATTCAGAAAAACAAAAAAGGCACTTTTCTTAGGAGTGGTGCTATTCCTAAACTTTTTTTACAGGTCAGTAACTTATACATATTATATCTACAAGGTACATACCCTATCAAGCCAAAACCTAAATTTATTTTTCACAAACCCAACTATTTTTATGGGGGATTTCGAAATTTATTTTACAGTTTTGGATTAACATGGGTAGGGTAGGTACCAAATCCTTTTCTACTATTTTGATATGGCCAAACATATTATTAATGGTTTGATTTTGGTCATTTTCTATTAATATAACAAGTCTGACCATTAGTACAGATACAGTTTAAAAATTTATTAATTAATATTTTTAATGTTGTAAAATTAGAACCTGCTTTTATTTTAAACCTGTATACATATTGTTTCAGGACGCATCGATGTTGGATTTCGGTTCAAATTTGAATACACCCCGAAAGAGAAAAATGCGGCTTCAAATGCTGGGTTTGAAACAATCAGCGAGGTCATCAAATAAAAAACTACGGCCAGTGCGTCAATCGCTTAGACGATTGGGAAAAAAAGTAGTCACACTTGAAAATGTGTAAAGTGATTTGAAGTGTAAGTTAATGATGCAAAATTAGTAGTTGGACATTTTAGATACTGTAGGAGGAACCAATAGAGATTTTCTGAAAAGATTTTTAGGAGTTGACAAAAGAAAGTATTCTGAACCTTTAAGGAAATTCGCGCTGTGCTTACACTTTTTAAGTTCAAAGGCATATGAGTTTGTACGTAAGCAATTTAATACGTGTTTACCACACCCAAAAATAGCTGGTGAGTGGCGAGGAGTAGACAGCCTCTAGAAAATGTTTGTGATTTATTAGCAATTTTGTGCCATAGCTAGTAATCTGGCTTAATCCAAATGAAATAAGTCATATCTCTACTCTGTCTGAATATTTAACAACAACACATAGGATGTAGATATAGCTCTATGCACCGAACAAGTGTTTCTTATTAATTATATAGGTACTTGACAGAACATAATCTTCCTCAGAGATCTACAAATTGGTCTTGTCCTGCGCTATTTCCAAGTTGCCGCCAGCGGGGGCGAGTTTGGGGGTGGCAACACGGGCAACTAAGAATAACCAGCTATCTACATCGGCATCTTGCGTTCTTTGCCAGATCTTTTTTTCCACATTGTGAGCAAGCTTACCAACTCTGGGCTTTTAGCACCATATTGGTGTCGATTCTGAAGCACAACTTACTAAACTAAACTAATTTGACAGCACTAAAAATAAAGCCGTCACTTTTAATCCTTTAGAGAAAAACAGAGATGGCAATAGTTTTAATCCTGACAAATTAGTTTAGTTTAATAAGTTGTGCTTCAGAATCGACACTAATGAGTGCGGTATCAGTAGTTCAGTACTTGAACTTATCCAGCCCAAGTGAATTTTTACCTGTATTGTAGTGAATTTTATCTCTGTAAGCCGAAGTCCTTTATTCGATGACAATAACGGTGCGATTGAAATCTAATTTTAGAAAATATTAATTTAAAATTTAATATTATACATTTTCTAAATCTTCACAAATATTTAGTAAATGTGTAAATATTGGATTTTAAATAAACTGCAGAGATAAAGAAAAACCAATGATTATTGCCCGCTGTATTCTTAATCGAGCGACGATCTTCGCAAGGTACCTAGCTGGCAAAAGCTGGAAGCGAGTGGTGGCGGATCGAGCTCAGTGGCGAGCACTTGGAGAGGCCTATGTCCAGCAGTGGACGCGTGTGGATGATGATAATGATTCCTAATATTTTTTCTTATATTTGTAAAGATGTTTACATAATAGCTTAAATAAACAATTAAGTAAAATGTTTCAAAACGAAATATACTCGAGTAAATCCGAAAAGTGTAGTTTTATTTAAAAGTGCAAATAACTTTAGACTGCGGCGAAGGTTGAATGAAGAATTCAATAAAAAAAAATCGCAACTTCCTCCCATTTTTATTTTTTGAGACATATTATTGAGCGAGGGGCGCTCATTAAAATGTCTCAAAAAAAATACGTAGATCAATCAATCCTGCTTTATGTTTATAGTGGTAAAAGCCACTATAAACATAAAGTAGGGTAAAACTTAAAGCAACACTGGCATACCCATCTACTTTAGGCAGGTATGACGTCATCTATGTCTGTCCCTTACGGGTATACGGTCACGTCCTATCTATTCATTCTTTATCTAAGACTTATACCTATAACTCATAGATATAGAATGGAATAGATGGGCTATAAAAGCCGTCAAACATGAGGAAAAGAGATAAACTTATACACATTGCCAAAGGAAAGAAGAAGACGGCATCATTTTTTTTTGTCTTTGTCACCGTATATAGGTGAAACTGGTAGTGGGGATTGTTTATCACCAGCGTCTGGTGCTAAACAAATACGTGGATGAAATTTGTTGTGTGAAGTATAGCTCACTGTGCAATTATTTAACAGTGTAATTAGTGTAATTGTGAACTATTTGAACATTTCAATCTTGGTGCACTGCTCCGCTTTAGGTTGTAATAGTTATAGTGCTAGAAAACAGGAAAATATAACCTTTACAGGTAAGACCTAAATTGTGTCAATATTAAGCGCCAAAACTATTTTTTAAATTATAAATACAAGTTATATTGCAATATTTTATCCTTCTACTATGGTTCTCAATCATATTATGGGATTAAACATGAAATTTCAAACTAATTATAAGGTTACTATTAACCTAATAAGTTAAGAATGTCGCCATTCAATAAGGTCACCTATACAACCAACGCGTATAACATTTTGCCGGGTTATAATGATACCAGTCGCTACGACAATTTTTCCTTGATTCGTAGGTAATTTCTTACGTTAAAGGGAACTCACATATTAGTTTCTGTGTTACATTAATATTGACATATTTAAGTATAAAATTTTGAGCATTTTAGATAACAAAGGTAATTCTTTTGAAGTGAAACTTTCTATTTGCTTGTTTGTCTGTATTTAACAGATTTCCTTCGGAGATAATTACTCGAAACAGTTGGGTTAAAGCTACTGGTCGATTGAATTAGCAGCCAACCAAGCATACCCGAATGTGTTCTAAGCATTTTGAACAACAGTGGATTCAGAAAAACAAAAAAGGCACTTTTCTTGGGAGTGGTGCTATTCCTAACTTTTTTTACAGGTCAGTAACTTATACATATTATATCTACAAAGTAAATACCCTATCAAGCCGAAACCTATATTTATTTTTCACAGACCCAACTATTTGTACAAGGGATTTCAAAATTAATTTTACAGTTTTGGATTAATGACACCAAATTTTTTATAAGAGTATGTTAACATGGGTAGGTACCAAATTCTTTTCTACTATTTTGAAATGGCCAAAAATATTATTAATGGTTTGATTTTGGACATTTCCTATTTACATAACAAGTCTGACCATTAGTACAGATACAGTTTACAAATTTCTTAATTATTATTTTTAATGTTGTAAAATTAGCACCTGCTTTTATTTTTAACCTGTATACATATTGTTTCAGGACGCATCGTTGTTGGGTTTCGGTTCAAATTTGAATACGCCCCGAAAGAGAAAAATGCGGCTTCAAATGCTGCGTTTGAAACAATCATCGAGGACATCAAGTAAAAAACTACGGGCAGTGCGTGAATCGCTTAGACGATTGGGAAAAAAAGTAGCCAAACTTGAAAATGTGTTAAGTGATTTGAAGTGTAAGTTAATGATGCAAAATGAGCGGTTGGACATTTTAGATACTGTAGGAGAAACCAATAGAGATTTTCTGAAAATATTATTAAGTACATACATTCCCTTTTGCACCAATGCTTAGAAAAATTGTTAAATAATTTTTTTTACTGAAGAGTTTACGCATAATCACTACCCGCTTTTGATGAAATGTATTTGTAAAAAATATTTAAATACGCGAATTCATTGCTAATACGCTGTATTCGATGACAATAACGGAGTTATTGAAATCTAATTTTAGAAAATGTTTATTTAAAATTTTATATTTATACATTTTCTAAATCTTCACATATATTTAGTAAATGTATAAATATTGGATTTTAAATAAATTGCAGAGATAAAGAAAAAACAATGATATTGCCCGCTGTATTCTTAATCAAGCGTCGATCTTCGCAAGGTACCTAGCTGGCAAAAGCTGGAAGTGAGTGGTCGCGGATCGTACTCAGTGGCGAGCACTTGGAGAGGCCTATGTCCAGCAGTGGACGCGTGTGGGCTGATGATGATTCCTAATATTTTTTCTTATATTTGTAAAGATGTTTACATAATAGCTTAAATAATTAAGTAAAATGTTTTAAAACTAAATATACTCGAGTAAATCCGAAAAGTGTAGTTTTATTTAAAAGTGTAAATAACTTTAGACTGCGAAGGTTGAATGAAGAATACAATAAAAAAATTCGCAACTTCCTCCCACTTTTATTTTTTGAGACATATTGTTGAGCGAAGGGCGCTCATTAAAATGTCTCAATAAAAATACGTAGATCAACCAACCTTTTTACCACTATAAACATAAAGTAGGGTAAAACTTAAAGCAACACTGGTATACCCATCTACTTTAGGCAGATATGACGTCATCTATGTCTGTCCCTTACGGGTATACGGTCACGTCCTATCTATTCATTCTTTATCTAAGCTATAACTTCATGTATTAATCTGTGGAGTAATAATGTTCTGTGATCTGTGGTGTGGGGGCTAGAAGCCTTAGATAAAGAATGAATAGATAGGACGTGACCGTATACCCGTAAGGGACAGACATAGATGACGTCATACCTGCCTAAAGTAGATGGGTATACCAGTGTTGCTTTAAGTTTTACCCTACTTTATGTTTATAGTGGCTTTTACCACTATAAACATAAAGTAGGGTTGATTGATCTACGTATTTTTTTTGAGACATTTTAATGAGCGCCCCTCGCTCAATAATATGTCTCAAAAAATAAAAGTGGGAGGAAGTTGCGATTTTTTTGAATTCTTCATTCAACCTTCGCCGCAGTCTAAAGTTATTTACACTTTTAAATAAAACTACACTTTTCGGATTTACTCGAGTATATTTCGTTTTAAAACATTTTACTATTATTTATTTAAGCTATTATGTAAACATCTTTACAAATATAAGAAAAAATATTAGGAATCATCATCATCATCCACACGCGTCCACTGCTGGACATAGGCCTCTTCAAGTGCTCGCCACTGAGCACGACGATCGTCGCTCGATTAAGAATACAGCGGGCAATAATCATTGTTTTTTCTTTATCTCTGCAGTTTATTTAAAATCCAATATTTACACATTTACTAAATATTTGTGAAGATTTAGAAAATGTATAATATTAAATTTAAAATAAACATTTTCTAAAATTATATTTCAATAGCACCGTTATTGTCATGGAATAAAGGACTTCGGCTTACAGAGATAAAATTCACTACAATACAGGTAAAAATTCACTTGGGCTGGGTAAGTTCAAGAATTGAACTACTGATACCGCACTCAATATGGTGCTAAAAGCCCAAAGTTGGTAAGCTTGCTCACAATGTGGAAAAAAGATCTGGCAAAGAACGCAAGATGCCGATGTAGATAGCTGGTTATTCTTAGTTGCCCGTGTTGCCACCCCCAACCTCGCCCCCGCTGGCGGCAACTTGGAAATAGCGCAGGACAAGACCAATTTGTAGATCTCTGAGGAAGATTATGTTCTGTCAAGTACCTATATAATTAATTAGAAACACTTGTTCGGTGCATAGAGCTATATCTACATCCTATGTGTTCTTGTTAAATATTCAGACAAAGTAGAGATATGACTTATTTCATTTGGATTAAGCCAGATTACTAGCTATGGCACAAAATTGCTAATAAATCACAAACATTTTCTAGAGGCTGTCTACTCCTCGCCACTCACCAGCTGTTTTTGGGTGTGGTAAACACGTATTAAATTGCTTACGTACAAACTCATATGCCTTTGAACTTAAAAAGTGTAAGCACAGCGCGAATTTCCTTAAAGGTTCAGAATACTTTCTTTTGTCAACTCCTTTGATGACCTCGCTGATTGTTTCAAACCCAGCATTTGAAGCCGCATTTTTCTCTTTCGGGACGTATTCAAATTTGAACCGAAATCCAACACCGATGCGTCCTGAAACAATATGTATACAGGTTAAAAATAAAAGCAGGTTCTAATTTTACAACATTAAAAATATTAATTAATAAATTTTTAAACTGTATCTGTACTAATGGGCAGACTTGTTATATTAATAGAAAATGACCAAAATCAAACCATTAATAATATGTTTGGCCATATCAAAATAGTAGAAAAGGATTTGGTACCTACCCTACCCATGTTAATCCAAAACTGTAAAATAAAATTCGAAATCCCCCATAAAAATATTTGGGTTTGTGAAAAATAAATTTAGGTTTTGGCTTGATAGGTATGTACCTTGTAGATATAATATGTATAAGTTACTGATCTGTAAAAAAAGTTTAGGAATAGCACCACTCCTAAGAAAAGTGCCTTTTTTGTTTTTCTGAATCCACTGTTGTTCAAAATGCTTAGAACACATTCGGGTATGCTTGGTTGGCTGCCAATTCAATCGACCAGTAGCTTTAACCCAACTGTTTTCGAGTAGTTATCTCCGAAGGAAATCTGTTAAATACAGACAAACTAGCAAATGGAAAGTCTCACTTCAAAAGAATTAACTTTGTTATCTAAAATGCTCAAAATTTTATACTTAAATATGTCAATATTAATGTAACACAGAAACTAATATGTGAGTTCCCTTTCACGTAACAAATTACCTACGAATCAAGGAAAAATAGTCGTAGCGTAACTGGTATCATTATAACCCGGCAAAATGTTATACGCGTTGGCTGTATACGTGGCCATATTGTATGGCGACATTCCTAGCTTGTTAGGTTAACAGTAACCTTACTACTTAGTTTGAAATTTCATGTTTAATCCCATAATATGATTGAGAACCATAGTAGAATGATAAAATATTGCAATATAACTTGTATTTATAATTTTAAAAATAGTTTTGGAGCTTTTTATTGACACAATTTAGGTCTTACCTGTAAAAGGTTATATTTTCCTGTTTTCTAGAACTATCACTATTACAACCTAAAACGGAGCAGTGCACCATGATTTAAATGTTCAAATAGTTCACAATTACACTAATTAAAGTGTTAAATAATTACACAGTAAGCTATAATTCACACAACAAATTTCTTCCACGTATTTGTTTAGCACCAGACGCTGGTGATAAACAATCCCCACTACCAGTTTCACCTATATACGGTGACAAAGACAAAAAAAAATGATGCCGTCTTCTTCTTCCCTTTGGCAATGTGTATAAGTTTATCTCTTTTCCTCATGTTTGACGGCTTTTATAGCCCATCTATTTCATTCTATATCTATGCTAGAAGCCAAGCCAAAAATATTATAAAAAAAAATATTAGACTGCTGCCTCCTTAGACAATAGATATCAATAGACATGAAATACCTACGAAAAAAGCGTGCCAGAGGCGCGTTCAGTGCCTCTGGGTGTAGTTGTCCGGTTGTTTTTTAACTCACTCAAAGGCTTTGAACGGATTGCAGCAACCAAATCTTTTATCTCCCTCTTTCACATGATTTTTTTTTCTCTCTCTTTCTAGTAGATGACATTATAGAATATGGCTGCCAATATCATCCAATCACGTAAGAGTATTTCAGTCATAAACGTCAGAGCGTTTTACAACCATCAAATTCGATGGTTGTTCGGTTGTAACTCGCGCCGACACTCAAAGGTCTTGAACGGGCCGGTTGTTTCACCCGGTTGTCACGCTCGAAGGCATTGAACGGGGTTAGAGCGAAAAGTTGTACTTCGCGCGAAGGCCCTGAACGCGCCTCTGCATTTGGGTTGGTGCTTTAAGATGGCGGAAAAAAATTAAGGACGCCGCAACCAAGATTCCACACTTTTTATGTTTTTCTTTATAGAATTCATTAAAAAATCAATAAAAAACGTATAACTGTAAAATGCACTCACAAATAATGCTCACCGACTGATATTTTAGCACAACAACAAACACGGTGCTTTGTAATGGCGGACTAAACTGGACGCAAATTTATTTGAGACATATAATAACTTTGCGAATCCATTGGTTTATTTAATCTGAGGCTGCCTCCCTAACACGTCCACCAAAACACGATATGATAAAGCGGTTTATCGCGGTAAAAGTAAGGCAGCGCCGATTAAAGCTTCCACAATTCCGCGACTGGAACTTTGCGCAGCGCTTATGGGAGCAAGACTGTATAAAAAGATTGTTGCGTCAGTAACCTTTAAGTACAGCTCGATCACATGCTGGACTGATTCAATGATAGTACTGGGTTGGCTTTCTTCTCCTAATCAACTTCATTCATTTATACGTCATCGTGTCACAGAGATACAAGAATGTGACCTTGAATGGCGCTATGTACCATCTAAGTCTAACCCTGCTGACCTAGTTTCTCGCGGGCTGAGAGCGGATGTGATATATGACATCGACTTATGGTGGTCGGGACCTTCATTTCTAAAGCTAAATTTAAGTCAGTGGCCCACTAAACCTAATGAAATCAATAATTATCTACCAGAGATTGAAACACAAACTTTTCATACTACAAACAATATTCAATTACAAGACTCTAACTCGCTATTTACCTTAATAAATAAAATTTCAAGCTTAACTAAATTAAAACGTACTTTAGCATATGTCCTTAGATTTATAAATAATTGCAAAAAATCAGTTAATAAATTACATGGTCAGTTAGTGTCTTCAGAAATTAATGCAGCTCTTAACAAGCTTATAATTTTTTCTCAAGAAGAATCATTTCCTTTAGTGCGTCAATTGCTAATTAAAAATAAAACATTACCTCATAAGAATAGACTTTTGTCACTGTCGCCTTTCATAGACACCGATAATATAATCAGAGTGGGGGGCAGGCTTGGCGATTCCCACTACGACTATGACGTCAAACACCCAATCCTTTTATGTGGTAAACATCGTTTATGTCATCTTATATTTGAATCAATGCATAACTCTTCATTACATTCGGGTCCTCAATTACTATTAGCAACAGTGAGACATAATTATTGGCCGCTAGGAGGTACTCGACTTGCAAAACGCACAGTCCGCTCCTGTAACAAATGCTGTCGCTTTTCGGGCAAGACTATCCAACCCGTAATGGGTAATTTGCCCGCCAATAGTGTTAGTTTAGAATTTCCCTTTCTTGAAATAGGCGTTGACTATGCTGGTCCGGTGCTGATAGCAGACCGGAAGGGAAGAGGGTCGAAATTAATAAAATCTTACATTTGTGTCTTTGTTTGTTTAGCCACGAAAGCGCTACATCTGGAGCTTGTTTCAAATCTTACTAAAGAAGCATTTGTTGCTGCTTTGAACAGATTGATAGGACGCCGTGGGCGGCCACGCTGCATATACTCCGACAATGGGACAACATTTGTAGGGACATTTAACGAATTATCAAAATTACTTAGCGAGTCTTCACTGTCTTCCGGTCTCGAAGAACAAGGTATTCGTTTTTTCTTTATTCCCGCTTATACTCCTCATTTTGGAGGCCTTTGGGAGTCAGCGGTTAAGTCAGTGAAACACCACCTTCGCCGCGTGCTTGGTCTTACACACTTAGACTACGAAGAGATGTCAACTCTGCTAATACAGATAGAATCAATATTGAATTCTAGGCCCATGACTCCTCTCTCTGACGATTCTTCTGACTTGTCCAGCCTTACTCCTGCTCATTTCCTTATTGGACGATCGCTAGTTTCGGTACCACATCAGCAACTGATAGACAGGCGTATTTCATCACTCCAGCGCTTCCATCGCATCGAGGCTCTAAAACAACATTTTTGGTTACGATTTAGTAATGAATATGTTTTATGGCTACAGAGGAAGACGAAATGGCACAACTCCCAGGGCGAACTGAAGGAGGGATCCCTGGTACTAGTCAAGGACAAGGCATCACCACCGCTGATGTGGCTGCTTGGTCGCGTGGTACGAGTTTTTCCCGGTAAAGATGGCGTCGCCAGGGTAGCCGATGTCAAAACTAAGAAAGGCGTCATCCGTCGAGCCTTCAACACGATCTGTCCACTACCAATCGATCTTGAATAAAAATTCAAGGCGGGGAGGATATGGTGGCGACAACACTGGCCGCGGGCCTACACTGGCCCCGGAACTAAGATGACGCGGGGCGCGGGGCAAGAACTGGTTCGCGACCCGCGATTCGTTAAATCGCTAGCAATGAAGACGTCACTTCTCTTCCAATACGCGTGCACTACGTTTTATTTTGTTCTGTATATGTAATCTTTTATTATACAAGTATAAAACTACAGTCCACTCTTATTATTTAATCGCTAGTATCCAAGTTATAATTACAAGGCCTAGCGACCCCAACAACTGTCAATATACAATAGGTGGTGCGTTCCGAATTGCGATAAAAGCGATAATATCGCGAATCCGACCAAATTGAATCGTCACAAAATATAAGGGCTATTGAAGCAGTAGGTTATGTTGTGACTTCGGTCGGATTCGCGATATTATCACTTTTATCGTTTTACGGAACGCAGGGAGGGTTTCGTCCTATTTTGACAGTTAAATCGCGATAAATCGCTTTATCTTAACGTGTTTTGGTGGACGTGCTACGGGGGATGGTGTACTTAGTCTGAGGGGGGCCTGCCTGGGCACAGACCTCTGGGCCTGTGTATTTTGGCCAATCGCTATCGCTATTAGTCTGTGGTGTTGGCTGTAGGATTGTTTTGCGTTGAGAAAATTCTGTTTTTTACATAAAGTTTCTGTAGTATTAATTGTACGTACATATCTTGTTTTTGCTTTACCTGCTCATAAGTTGTTTATTTGTGGTGTTCACTTATCGTTTCTTGCTGTTGCTTGCTGAAGGGTAGCAGCCATGGATGTGGATAGAAGTGTGGAAGACACACCTGCATCTCAGAGACTCACTAATGAGGACTTTAGGAGATTGCTCATGACTCCGAGAGCTTCATCAGGTGGAGGGGCCCACCCCGCAGGTTCTGTGAGGGAAGCAATGGCAAATGCTGGGTAAAATATTACACTTATGAATAACGTTTTAATTAGCGCTGTAGTTGGGGTAATGTTTCATAAAATATGTCTTTATTTGCTAGGTCTATGCCACCTCCAGTTGAAAATAAGAGTGAATTACGCCGAAAAAAGAAATCTTACTATGCAGCCCTTAAAAAACAAGAAGATAATAAACTAGCAGAACTTGCTGAAAAATACAGAGATAGAGCTCGCGAAAGGCGAGATGGCGTTAACGAATTAGGACCTGCTGATCCAACGAGTAATGCAAGTAGTGCTTACAGGTACCGTGTTTGTTATCCCTTTGATAATTTTATGTTATAGTTTAAATACAGTATAGATAAAACAGACGAGATAGATATAGAGTGTCAGTGGCGCTATGGACTCGGCACTTGCCATGTACCAATGTGTTTTTAGTTTTCGAATTTCATATGTACATATATCTGACCCTCCTACGGCAAAGGAAAACTTTGTGATACAACCTGCATACATCTGTGAAGAAATTCAAAGGTGTATGTGAAGTCTACCAATCTGCACTGGGCCAGCGTGGTTGACTAAGGCCTAAACACCCTTACTTAGGGTAGGCTCGAGCCTCTCGGTGGGGAATAGTATATGAGCTGTTATGATGATGATGATAATAATAAAACAAGCAATAACATTGAAATAATATAGGTTACCTTTTGCTTAAGGGGAACTAGAAGCTGATGCAGCCTCTCAATATGGGACTTTTTGATGTAGTTCAAAAGTTCCCTTCGCTTCACTTGAATGTATACATCCAAATAGCATTAACAATTATTTTGATTTAAATAAACACATTAGGTGATGATAATGATTTCAAAATTAGTAAGATAGAGTAAACTATTGTTTCCCAGAGCAGTGGCACCAGATCTCAAATCTGGAATGGACGCTAAAGAAAGAAGAAGACAACTTATTCAGGTTTGTTTATCATACTAATAAAATGTGAAATTGAGTTGGTTTGTTTATTACACTTTCACACCTAAACCACTGAAATAATTCTAATGATATTTTGGTGTAGGGATAGCTTCAGCCCTTGAAAATAACATAGGCTACTTTTATCCTGAATTTTAATGGGTTCCTTAGGGACACAGACAAAGTTGTGGGTGGTAGTTAGTGATATTATATATTATATTAAATGCCTCTGAATAAAAATAATATCCTAATATGGAACATATTAAACTTTGATCAAAGGCTTCCTTCATTCTTCCATTCTATCTTATCTGTGGTTATTCTGGTCAAACCCCTTTTTAACCTTTTCAAATGACAGCAATGGAAGCTGAACCATAAGAATAACTAATAATACGAGTATAGAAGCGAAACTCCCGGCCGTCGAGCGCTCAAGGCCACGTTATTTACCTACCGTTTGATTTCCGTTGAACGGAATCGCCAGTCAAGGCGCGCACCGTGTGTTTCAAGTACCTTGTGAATGTTTTCCTATTGATTACCTGATTAAGCTTTTTATAAGAATGCGTATTTACTATGCGCTTAAGTTTAATAACCGAAACTTCAAATCATCTACAAAAACGCCATCTTTTATAAACATCAGACATTTGTAAATATTTCTGTTGAATTGAAACCTTTTAAATAAAAATTAATACTTTAAAATTATTTTTATTATACTTACCTACCCTAGATACAGATACAGTTTTATTCGTAATATTCATTACATGTCAAAGCTAATACAATATAATGTATCGAGTTTCTAAAGCTGTCATTGTAGTGCAATTTTGAAACTCTGTAAGTACTTATGGGATTTTTTTGTCAAGTCGGGAAAAATTGGAATTATGAGAAACTTTCGTACTGCTATATATATTTTTATTGACCTTTGTCACTGTTCCATATAACATTTAAATACAATCGACGACACGACGACTCGACGACACGGTTAGCGCAGAGGTCGAGTGATCGCCTACTGTGCAACGGGTCGCGGGTTCGATTCCCGCATAGGACAGATATTTTGTATGGCCTACAGAAATTTGTTCCGGTCTGGGCGTATGTGCATGTGCATGTGATATTCTATGTTTGTAACTGCACCCACGACACAGGAGAAAATCTTAGTGTGGGGCGACGTTTTTAAAAAAAGAAAAAGAATCAATACTTGATTAAAATTATGAAACAACAGATTTTTTTTCAAGTGAAAATGTTGGTCTGATAGTAAAAAGTGAGCTTAGGTTTTATCCATTAGTACATTCATAACTTCAACTCTTGGACTATAAACGTAGGTAGGATACCTAAATTACAAACCATTTTTGTACATCGAAATTCGAATCATTTTAATGATTTTGTTCTCGAAGTGTATGGATTAAGCTCAATTAATCAAAAATAGGCAGGTTCTTATAACTGCAGAATTAAAAAAAACTAAAAATGTGCGTACTATTGCTAAAAATAGTCGCTCGCTCGCTACACTTGAAGTACAAAATCAATAAGACTCGGTGTATGCTCAGTTTCTCATTTAATGTAAAATATGGAGGTACCTATATAAAAAATATTGTAGTGGTAACCATACGTCCATGTGGTGACCCTAGCGGCGTCCGCAGACTACTGCGGGGCGTTACAGGGGGAAGGGCGCTGTAGGTATGCAAATAGCGGCATTTGGCGCACCCACAAAGGAGATTCGCTCTATACTCGTATTATTAGTTATTCTTATAGCTGAACCTCTAAAAACATAAAGTCACGGGTAAAACATATTTCACGGGTGCAGTAGAAAACTATCTCTTGCAGATTGTTATGTCACTGCACAGTTACTTTTGCACTAACACTGCTCACTGCACTGTGCTCCACCTCATTGCTGTTTCAACTCTTTTTCCAACAATCAATTGTTTTTTTTTCCAGAATTTTCTTTAGACATATCTTTCATTCAACATTTTCTCTTTTTATTCTAAAATGTTTAAAAAAATGCATCGGGCCTCTAACCACAGACCTCCGGCACTGTAGCTCATTAAATCTGCTAGACACATTACATACTCCTTTACAAAGTTTATGATATCAAGGTGTTTAGTCAATACCTCATCAAGCCGAAACCAACCCATACTAACATAGGCATATAAAAGTTTGGCGTCATTGAAAATTTGAAATTGTAAAATTTTACGTCATTTTCTTCCTTACTTTATTGTATTAAATATCTACCTCATGCCTCTTTGAATAACCCAAAGGTCAATTGACAGAGAACGCCTATGGTATTAAATAAAGTGTAATGGCATTTAAAAGGTAGGTGTAATTTTATGATTATGTTAAAATTTTTTGTTTCTTTTTTCAGGAATCCAAATATCTTGGTGGTGATATGGAGCATACTCACTTGGTGAAAGGTCTTGATTATGCTTTGTTACAAAAGGTATTCTCTATGTATTTCCTTGAGATAAAAGAAAAACATATATTGAAAAACTAAAGGTAAGTTTTTATGTAAAATATTTAAATCCATTATTGCAGGTGCGCTCAGAAATTCAAACAAGAGAACTGGAACAAGAGGCTGAGATGGAAAAACTAGTGTCAGCTCCTGAGGAAGCAGTGAAGGAGAAAAAGGAAGTAGTAGTGGTAAGTGGGGTTGACAAAAATCATAAAGTGAGGGGAAAGGACATTGCTCTGCGTCCATACATTGTTCGCCCCAATACCAACAGCAGTGAAAAAATGCTTTTCATATAATTAGAAATTAGTAAATACTGTACGTCCACCTCAATTACTACGGACAAGCTTCGAAATCGAATTAAATAACAAAATAAATCAGATTTTGAGGTTAGTTGAGGTAACACTTTAATTTGTTAGAGCAATACACATAGTCCATACCTATACAATTATTAAAATATTAATTATTGCAATCAATCAAAGCACGTTATTATAGCCACGTAATAAAGAACAAGAAATCGCGAAATTATAAAGCAAGTCAAAAACACGACGACCTAACAAGCGACAGCGCGTGAGTAGTCAATTGACGTATGTTTTAATTTAATTTACGTTGTAAGTTATGAAAAACTTAATTTATACAAATAAATGAATGTCCATACCTACATAACATCGACTCAATTCGATTCAATCGAGCAAAGGTAACAATAACTATTCCTATATTTTACTTCATTCGGTTTTGTTTCTAAAAGTACTTTTATATATTTTTGATTTGTCCGTGGAATACAAATATTTGTTATGAGTGTTATAAAATATGCATATAATTATGACGTAAATGAAATCTTTGTTGGTCATGGGGCGATTTTCGACATTGTCCTTTAAAAAAAGTATATATATGTATATATTTTTTTAAATACGTCGCCCCACACTAGGATTTTCTTCTGTGTCGTGGGTGCAGTTACAAACAGAATATCACATGCACATACCACCCAGACCGGAACAAAGAACAATGGCAGGTCTCCATAGAAGAAAATGTCTGGGATCAAATTGTAGCGTCCCGTAATGAAAAATGTATTAAAAGATTCGGCGTCAATTTTAGAATCTATATGTAAAATAATTTTTATTCAATAAAGCCGGAAAAAAGAGATATTGGTATTTAATATTTTTTAGGTTATGCACCGCATTATTCACCTGTGAGCTCTTTTATAACGTAGGTAGGTACAGTGTTTTGTTATTTTATCTATGGCTATGGTATTTTATCTAAATACATTTATATTTTCTAATTAATTACGGGAATAAACAAATTAAAAAAACGGAATGGCTATTCGGACCGGGACCCCTAAAGAAGTCGATTGCTATTCGGACCCGATAGAAGCGTTATGAAAAATAACTTATAGGCGTATTCTACACGTTCAATATTTATCACGATATTTATCGTGATAAATATTGACAACGGAATCGTTTATATGAAGTTGGCGGAACGCGGTCCATCAAGTTCATATACTACACGATCAATAAATGTCGCGATCCTGGATCGTGATCCAAATATCGTGAAAAATATTGATCACAGAATAAATACGGATCACAGAATTTCTAGATATTTTGAAATCCAACTCCTTAATATTTATGGCGATATTTATTGATTGTGTAGCCTTATCATCAATATTTATCGCGATCCCGCGTTTTCCATTTAATCGTCACCGTTTTTTCACGTTAATATCAAATGTTTACCATGTTTTGCTTTTCTTCTAAGAAATGTGAACATTTTTTAGTCGCGCTATTTTTCACAAAGAGAACCTAACCTCAAAATGGAATGCATTACGTTAACATACGATGCTAGCCCTGCTAGCGTCAAAATCTAATGAAACGCGATGATGCTAAAAATGTTGATAATGTTGCAAATCTGCGTAGATGGAACATGGCTTACGTATATTTTCCGTATCTACACATCCACAGATTAGAGAGATACTGACAGTGATTATGTACTCCGTGATACTGACGCGACCCGTATTGAACGTGTAGGTTCGTTCGAGAAACATCAATAAATATTGAAACGGAATGTGATAAATATTGAACGTCTAGCATACGCCATACATTGTGCGCCATTTAATTAGTAGTTAACATTTGATATACTTTTATGAAAACAAAAGGAATTCCGGCTTGTACAAAAATAAGTGCATATTTCAAAAACCTTAGAAAATTATTTTAATTTCCTTGCTATATAGGAGATTTAGGGACGCTAGAAAAAAATCCAGACATTTTTCTGCCATTGTTCTTTCTGTAGGTCATAAAAAACATTTGTCCCGTACGGGAATCGAAGCCGCGACCCGTTGCACAGTAGGTGATCACTCGACCTCTGCGCTAAACGTGTCGTATTGAACTAAAGTAATAAATCCAAATCATAAATTTTTATAAAGTTTAAATAGCTAGGTAATTAATTACTCTGTTACAATAAATTAGATGTATTAGGCAAGCATTGGCATCATTCAGTTAAGTATTGACTATACACGGTTATTTTTTTATCATACTGGAAAATTTTAGAGGCAGCTCGGTAGACGCTAGACGACTCATATCAATAAAAAAAACATGTGGTTATATTTTTTTAATTTTATCCGCCAATAATATTAAATTATAGACATTGTTCTTGTTTACTACAAGATAAGGTAAGATTATGAATGAATAAAGCATTTACTACTACGGGCTTAGGAAAATGCGGCAACGTCGCATTATTAATTCAAGCAAGATCAATCTACAACTCGTTTGAAATAAGAGTTATTATTGCACTAGACACTACAATAGTGAAAGACAGAGACAGTCGGCGCCGGCGGCGGCGTTTTGTTGTTTGCTGTCGCTTGTCGGCACGAGCCGGCCGGCTTTAGTTCGCCTTTGACCACGGCGCGTGTGAACGTATCGTGATATCGCGCCCGCGCCTGACGCGCGGCAATCGGGCGCATTCGGAATTTTAGTTTCAAGTTAACACATCTCGAATCGCGAGATACACAGACCTTACTCCGGTAGACCGTAGACTTTTACTTGTGAAGTGAAATTAAGTGTTTGGTGTAAGAAAGTGAACCCACAAACGTAAGACTTGGAAGCGAAAACTGCATTTCGGGACGTTAAACACTAACCAAAGTGATATGTTGTTGTGGTCATGTATAGTTTTAAACGTGCACGACTATGTATGAGTTAGAGGACTTCCTTTAAATTTAGAACTCTTTTGTTATTAGAACTAAAGTTGATTTAAATTGTTTCCTAGGTAGGTAAGTATTTAAAGTTGATTCAAATTTTTTAACTACGCCAAAACAACCTACCATAACCGTAATACCTACCTAGTACTGTTTGTTTTCTTTAAAAACTTTATTTTGCCAGTCCTAAGTAAGCCCGTAAAGTAGGAAGGTGAAATTGTGATCAACTCAGTGATGACTTTGATTGAATCGGCGACGTTGTTGCCAGTTCGCGTTCATTCAATGTTTTGCCTACAACTTCACTCAGTGTCCATACCAGTGCAGTATTTTTTGGATATTTTAGATAATAAATATCTAATTAAACAGGTGAGTAAATTTTATTATTAATGGTTAAATAATTCTTCTACCGTGTCCTGAAGCCACCCTTAAAATAACCAGGGTGATAAAAAAATAACCGTGTATAATAACCTTTTTAAGGCGCTACATCGAAAATGAATCAAACAATGGGAGGCGTGGTCTATACGTAAACGCGGGGCGCCCCCCGTGCTCAAGTAGCTAGTCTTTATATCGTCAGTGGAAAGGAAAAAATGCTAAAGCGCCATTTGGGCCAAAATGAGTTATATATATTGTTGGATAGCATTTTTTATTCTGCGTCGATCTGTCTAGGTTTCGCGTCGATCGGAGCATATTTTTGGCGCTTTAGCATTTCAAAATTTTGAAGTGTTTCATAAATCTCCTTCTTTGTTGGGACTAAAACGACGTATTTTCAGTGTTTTCTGAACAGATGGTGCTTAAGAAATTTTTTCATGTCCCACTATTTGCAATATCATGACATAAGTGATTTTTTGTTATTTTACAATTTATTGATGATGTTACTTTAGCAAAGTAACCTTTCTCAGTGTTACGCTTTATTGGTCTGTTAGTAATTTATCATTACCAGTTAGAAACTGATTGGCGTGTAAGAAAAAGTAATATGATTTGATTTCATTATTTATGGCGCTTTAGCATTTATTCGTTTACTGTTTGTATAAGTGCTTTATTAAGTTAGCAAAAATATCATGCTGCATGTGATATAATGATAGAATCCATGTTAGAAAAAAGACGCCATATTTATAAAATTTTTCAGTATTTTAGCAATATAAACCTTGAGTGAAAATGGATTATCCGGTAGTTAAGTATTTAATAATACATACATTTTAAATACGCTCGTGATTATAAGCTCTGTGATCCAACTCATCAGATTATGAAGTCAGAAGATAACACTTGTTATTTGGATGAATTTGATTCAGTACTCATAGTGAAGCACCCATTCAGCACACCAGTGCTTCCAAAAGAGGCCGTAAGCCACTTTTGGAGAACAACGCATCTGACAAAATGTGTACTCAGCAAACCATGGCTCATGGAGGCCTTCAATCTGAAGAGATATCCTCTCATGACACCTCGGTTCCTATACTGCTAGAACCGGGTATTGACATCTGTGCTCCTGACACATTGTCTACCCAGCATAACTTGCATTCTGTCCTCATATAACCGGTCCAAAACATCAGTGACGTGATCAAAATGTCCTCCCAATACGCCTCGGCTCATATGCTCTTATTGGATACAAACACAAACCCTGCTGACAAGTTGTCCACTCAGAAAATCGCGGCACCCGAGCTTCTAATGAAAGTCATGAACACACTGGGCACAAGCACTTCTGCCCAGATGTCCACTCAACACACCTCAGGTTGGGTGCTACTGCAATTGGATATTGAACGCGGCGCTGCTGATGCAATAATTACTCAGCGCACCCAAACATTTTTTCTTCTTAAACCTACCATGAAAACTAGAAGATGTCCACTTAACAACATCAGGCTTCTGAACTGTTCCAATCAGCCATACACACAAGCACTCCATATGCCTTTGCAGCATACATTACTTTTGAAGCAGGAGCCAAATTTTTTGTGCTTGTTTAGACAAGCAAACTGAACAACTTTTACTATAGGACCACTCTTGAAATCGCGAAAAAAATCAGCTGTTTCATACATTTAGGTTCATTGGATGTTCATTCCCATAGTAAAAGTTGTACAGTTTGTTCGTCCAAACAGGCACAGAAAATTTGGCTCAGTTTCAGTTTGCTTTTCTGAACAAGCACACAAAATTTGGCTCCTACCTTGTATGTAGCAGCTATGTACTAAGTTGTTACAACCTAAAACTAAAAAAAATCTATCTTAAAAACTGAGACTCCTAGTACGATGATTGACTCTACTAGATTAATACGCACCCAGCAGACTTCTAGTTTGATGCCGCTACGATCTGTTTTTGGAACTAGTACTACTTCCAATACTATTACTATTCAACATATACAGCCCCTGAGTTCGTACAAGAGACTTCCCGAATTCAGTATTTGTCTAGAACAAAGGGATTGGAAATTTGTTTATAGCAAATAAAAGATTTTTTTAAAGAATCGCATTGGGATCGCAGCCGTGGTCTAGTGGTTGAGACCACCGGGTATTGATCGGGAGGTCCGGGGTTCGATTCTTCGTTATTATAATTTTGCTATTGATTAAGTAAGGTCATAGGCTTTTAACGATAATTATAGCACAGATTAGCTAATAACTACTACGATTATAGTAACCGAATAAAAGTAGTTTATTGGTTTTGGCCCTGGCGTCAAAATAATGAAATCAGCAAATAAGCTGTGATGAAAAATAAAATAAAGAATTTACAACAAATAAATGCTGGCAGTAGCTACTATATCTGTAATCCTCCTTTTTTGGGGAAACCCTGCCCAGCAGTAGGCATTTCGTGGCTAAGATGTTTATGATGCGGCCTACCGCGTGCGGACCGACGCAAGGGAGGGGGCCCACAGATTGGCTCCAAGAGAGCGAGTTGCCGCTATGGAAGGTGCACGTGAGGAAATGTTCCGCCTATTTCAGGAGAGCCTGGGTAGGTTCCAGAGGCCGGCGCCTCTGGAACTCTCAGGAGAACCCTTGGACAGTGCTCCCTGTACTCAAGCCGTGGGCGGAAAGGAAGCACGGGTCGCTCACGTACCATCTGGTGCAGGTCATCAGCGGTCACGGCTGTTTTGGCCGTTACCTGCACCGGATAGGGCGTGAGCCGACCACTCAATGCCATCACTGTAGCGCTGCGGAGGACTCAGCACAGCACACTCTCGAGGAGTGACTTCCTCGCAGCGCAACAGTCTGGTTTCGTGTGTTGGCCCCAACCTCTCTCTCCCATCTCTAATCTTGAAGATGGTCGAGAGCGAGGAGGTTTGGGACGCAGCAAACTCCTTCTATGTGGAGCCAGAGAAGAGGACCCAGCGGCAGACCCTTGCCACCGCAAAAGGACGGGGCGGAGGAGACGGCAGTTTGCACGCCTTCTTCCTCCTGACGGTGACCAGCGGGACGCGGGCTTGGGAAGCCCGAGTCCTGCATTGCACAGGTCGCCGCCAGTCGTCGCTGCTCTTGATGCCCAGGAGCATCGCCGGCCTTCCCGTTTTGGGGAGGTCAGAGGGGCTCGCCGTAGGCGAGCAGACGCTGACGAGGTCATGGAAGTGTCCGAAGGGGTTCCCATGGTCTTGTCCGGTGACGGGTCGTCCCTCCCCGGCGTATCCTCTTCGTCTGATGACGGGGAGGATGCGGCGGTGATGGGCGTCCTTGTGCCAAAGCGTTTGTGAGGGGGCATCGTTGGGTTTTAGTCGGTAGGCCGCGGTTTCTGGCTGGCACTCTGCCCCCAGTAGCCGCGGAGAGTCCGACATAACCTCGCGTTTTCCCAAGCGCGAGGTATGCGCAACGCATTTCCCAACGTTGAAAAAAAGGATGTTTATGATGATGAGTTTCTGATTTTCTTATATTAAAGTAAATTATTACAGGGTACAGTATGACATTAGCAATTTTATGTAACAAAATATTAAAAGTATTCAAATCTTAAGTGGTATTCTTGCTGAAAACGTAATGAAGCTAGAGTTTTGTAATATTTGCATAAATCCTTTCTATGGGGTCTGTGTATGTAAGCAAATTTTCCTGAACAACCTATGAAAAATATCGCTTCTTAAGCATTTCTTCGCTAACGTATTTGTCTATTGTGACTGTAGTTTAGAAATGTATCTTTAACATACTTATAACTCATCAGATCACTGAGCATTTTTCATTTTTTGCGCAAGAGTTTGCTATCACTGCTTAGCACTTTTTGATCGCTAGATACTGAAATTTAAAGATTAGAAGTTTTTTCCTAAATATAATTTTATTAGTTTTAGCAATACTTTTGCTTAAGCGACAACTATTTCACGATCTAAATAAGCTACAAACTTACAGATATACAGTAAATTTAGATAAAAAATCGATAAATTAGGCACTTTTTGAAAAAACCGATTTACTTTTATAACAAAAGAGATATGATTTTTTTTCGAAAAAATAAAACGTTATCCTTCATTTTCCACAAGTACAGTTTTGGCGCTTTAGCATTTTCTCCTTTCCACTGACGATATCTATGGCATCAAAGTCGTGAATGCACTGCGCCCGCATGCAATCAGGTCGTTTAGAAATTATCGACGTAAGCGACAAAATACAAATTATTTTATAAAAAAATAACTATAATGATTAGAAAAAAAATGCTTTTACACGATTCTAAATAATGATGATATCTACTTATTTATGGAACTTTTTAATGAATACCTAATACCGTTCACTAGTAATCCTGAATTTTCTTATTTTTAAGAGGTAATTTAAAAAATAAAACGTATCGAGGCAAAATCTTTAAATCGCGTTTCCGGTTTTTGGCGTTTCTAGCTAAAGATATATAGAAAGAAACACATATTTAAGTTTCAGATCTGTAAGATCTCTCAGTGACCTATGACATTACATTAAAAATAACCAATTTTTTCGACATAGCCCCTTAATAAGGGTTTTTTTTACTTGCACTTTAAAGTTATGAAAAGGCAAATCAATAAGTACTTTGTAGAACTTTGATGTAAAAAGTTATTAATACATTTTTCCACTAACAAGCCCCTAGTCTTTTAAAGTTTAAATTTATTTTTAGAATTTAAATGATGAATTTGAAAATAGGTGTCAAATGTAAAATAATTTTTATTAACATAACTTAAATCGTTATAAATGTACTGCCCTGCCAAAGTCAATATATTAGCTGCCTTAAATAAATCACGTATAAAATCCCTTGATCTTAAAATAGGCCCTACAACATGACACTATGAAAATTTTAGCTCTTAGCCAAAATAAACAAAAAATAAACCTAAATAATAAGTTATCTATGACTGAGAACAGGTGTTTTCAGTGTTTTTTAAGTCTGTTTTTATTTTCTGTAAAAAATTGTTTTACCGCAGCTAATGTCATCTCAATATACAGGTTGTAACTGAACACCCCAATAACATTTAAGGGTATGTATCCGTCAGAAGTAGAGATTCTGTAGGAAAAATATTAGGGCTAACAAACCTACTTTTTTCCCATACAAACTAAATAAAATATTTTTTGGTATTAAGTGCCGACAGCCCTACGTAAGCGTACGAGGAATACTACGCTCACGTCATACAAACTAAATAAATTATTTTTTGGTATTAAGTGCCGACAGCCCTACGTAAGCGTAGGAGGAATACTACGCTCACGTCTGTCACGTGCCATTTTGTGTTTAAATTTATTTTGTGTTAAGAGCTGATTATGGTTGTCACTTGAAAGTTTTTGCTTTCAGTTTAAAATCAAATAACTCTGAAAGTATTGGAGTTCTAGGTCTCAGACAAGCACCGAAGGTTATTTAGTATCTAACTTATATGCCCCTTTAAATGTTATTGGGGTGTTCAGTTACACCCGGTATATTTTTTTCTGTGGAGTGCCTACAGAAAAATAAATGTTTGTCTTTTGTCGAGGCGCACTGGTACAAAGTCTCAGTAGCATATAACAGCAACCTGTAATAATTGCTTCAAGTTTAAAATTGTATTAGATGTGAAATCATCTGTTAACTGCCCTGCGAGCATGGACTTGTCTATCGACAAAAGCACCTGTCTTTTCACTCCTTAGGAATATCTGTCAAATTTTTCGTTTTTTGTCGAGTATGTCAATCTTAGCTGTCAAATTTTGTTTATCGAGAGTTCCATGCTCGCAGGGCATGTTAGATATAATTTTTCGAATATTTTGTTAAGTGCTGGTAGAGTTCAAAATATATCTATAAATTGAAGGGCACCATTACAATCACTATGTTTTGAAGCATTTATGAATCACTGTTCTAAAATATCAGATATAATTTAATTACACATTTTGTGTTTCAGCAAGAAGAAGAGATGCAGTTTGTAACACCCATGGGAAAAAATATTTATGATATGACAACGGAACAAAAGTAAGTTACTACTTAAAAAGTTATAATTTATGATGATTATTCTCATACTTACATGCATAAATGTAACAAAAGGGAACGTCGGTTTTTGTATGGGTAGTGATGTTTTTGTTTCGATTTTTTTTGGTAATCGACAAGAGTTGGTAAGGTATATGACTCATAATATAATATACTATTTAAAAACAAACCAAATTAATTGTTTCACATTTGAACGGCGGGATCTCCAGATCTGACGTCCACCACCACGGCCACAGTTTCGCAATCCATACAGAGCTGCGTTCAGAACCTATGCTCGAGTGCACTCCGAGTGCACTCTGACAGCAACCAACCCGGAAATATAGTGATTTCTATGTGTTGTAATTATTTTTAAGCAGAAAAATGGATATTGACTGTTAATTTCATAGTAAGGATTAGTAATATTTTGCCCTTTGCTTGATCTTGATCGGCAAGATACAAACTAAAAAAAAAGATAGCAACCGACCCGTTCTGAACCTCGGAGCGAGTGTAAAAAACACTCTCGGTTGCATTACTCTGACTCTCGGAACGCAACTCAGTTACGAAACTAAGAGTGCGGTTCATAATTTGATATCAGCGCTCGTGTGCGCTATTTGCACGCAAACAATCGGTTCAAAATTGCTCATGTGCGCATTTTGTATGCGGTGTGACGTAATTGATGACGCCACCGATTGATGCTAACAGAAAAGAGGTAGTGCACTGTCTCCAGAACTGTCAATGTCAAAGTCAACATCAGTTTTATTTTTATTTTAGTTTGTTCGAATTTATTTTTTCATTACATTATCTACACCTAATAGAGAAGTGCTCTGTAAAGATACTGGAGGCACAATACGTCTCCCTCCAATTTTTCTTTTCAAATTACATTAACTGTCAACTTGACAGACTCGCAGATTGAAAGCTCGGTTCAAAATTGATCTGAGTGCTTACGTCCGTGAGCAGTGCTAACGTTGTTTGCATGCATGCAAACGTTTGCACTGATATCTGATTATGAACCGCACCCTAAAGTTGCGGCACGCTATCCGTCAGTTTTGACAAATACACTATGGGGATGACAGCTGTCAAAACAGCCATCATAGCGTGCCGCAACTTTAATGTACTTGCGTAGAGCAACGGCGGGGTACTCGAGGGAGGCGGGCGCCGCAGTCCGCGGCCACCGATCGAGCTTTTCTGCACTCGAACACTTAGGGCTGTCTTGACCGTGGATATTTGGAATTATGTATTAATTAGTTGTGTAAATCATCATCTTTGTATTTAAAAAAATAAAAACTTATTTTTATACCGAAAATTACATATTATTGTTATAATATTGTTGAACCAACGACATTTACTTATGCAAACATGCATATAATATAGTACTTGTGTGATTCCTTAGGTGGGCTGCACTTAGCACTAGCTTATTGCAATGACAAAAAAACATTTCTGGGCAGAATTTCCATTAACAATTTTTTTGTGTAATCCTTGCACATTTGCGACTGTTAGCTTAAGTATCTACACAGCTGGCGATGTCCTACTACGACATCAAAGGCGTTTCTTAGCCATATGGATTGTGAACATGTGCCACGGCCGTGACAATTCTGTGTTATTTGAGTAATTTATATTGTCCATATCGTTTTAAGGAGTAAGAAAACAATAAGAAACGAGCTGTTCGCGCCAGGTCGAATGGCGTACGTGGTTGAGTTGGAAGAGGAAGGCACAATAGACAGCGACATTCCGACCACGCTCACAAGGAGCAAGGCGGATGTACCCGACGTGGACGAGAGAAGCTCAGCCTCCAGCGCCAACGATGTGGTCCTCGAGAAGCTAGCCCAGATATTCTCCTATTTGCGACACGGGAGGCACAGAAAGCTGAAGAAAACCAAGGTGGTGTAGCACATTTTTGTAATTCTGTGTTTTCTATTTTTTTATACAACTAAGTTGGTAAACAAGCAAACTGCCCACCTGATGGTAAGTGGTATCAGTCACATACAGTACATGTGGCTCTTGTGAGATTTGTAGCAAAACTGCAACCCCCACAAGAACCACAGTGTACGTTGCCAACTTGTGCAATAAGATGTAAAGTCACGGTACCCAGTAATTTCACTGCCATATCTTACCCTTCAAACTGAAACACAATAATGTAAGCACTGTTGCAGGCGTAGCACGGGCTGCCAAGACGGGACTTGAGTCACGCATTATCTCACAATTTCAGTGACATAATCTCTATGTCTTAAAGAGTAGCACGGCGGCGCGTATTTAAGCTGCGGTCCGATAACAGCGCTCACAATGCTAACGATTATAATCGCCTGGTCCAAATTGAAAAGAACACTAAAAGTGCTAACAGTGCTATCAGCATGCTTACGATTTCGATCCGGAAGAACAGGTACATTCATTTTGAACCGAAAACATAATTATCAAACATCAGACTGACAGTTCGCATAAAGTCATTTCACTCCAGAGCATTAGCGCCGTAAGTTCTATATGACGTTAACGATGACATCATGTGGCTCTTCATGCTCGTCGCTCACAATATTTCGGGACGTGTTTGAGCGTGCTAATAGTGACTCTTATTGATTATCGGAAGGCAGTCTCAGTGTTACTGACGTGATAAAAATTTCTTAACGCTCCTCAAGGGATACGTGTCACTGAGTCTTAACACAAATTTCTTGGCAGCCCGTGCTACGCCTGCTGCTTTGCGGCAGAAATAGGTAAGATGGAGATATCCAAGAAGGAGACCCTGGTACAGTCTCTCTAGTAAATATCAGTAGTCTATGTCGATAAATAAATCGATACAATAACTGTGGGAGAGCAGTGGACTGCGGTGGTGGCTGCTTGTTGCTCTGGTGAGGTTCGGAGTCAAAGAACACCGAAAGTATAATTTGATTACTTTTATTGCGGGGCACCACATGGGGTATAGTGCGAAAGCGAATGACATGACAGCAATTGCCAGTGTAAAAAATATTGTTATAATATTGGTTTTATGTTGTGTTGCCAGCAATAACGAACTTTGAGGGCAGGATTTGAACCTGCGTCTTTAACATACCATGTTGATGCTGTGATCAATTATTGGGTCACTGAGGACATATCCAACTGTATTGATTTTTTTAACTGTTTTGATCCCTTTTACATTGTTTAATGAAACTTAATTAAACCTAGCTGTACAATAAGTGATACAGCTAAAGGCTATATCCAGCAAAATATACAATGATTAGTAGCTATGGGTGAAAAATACATATACAGGTGTAAAAAGACCGGTACCGAAGGCGAAACCCTACGTGGGTTTCGCTCCCATCAACACTATAGTTTTTGTCTTCTAGACAATGGTTGTGAAACTAATAGTTGCCGAGATATAATGATTTTTGTACAAAACTGTTCGAAATGTATTTTGATAATTTTCGTCCAAGGAAACATCTACGAAAAAATCAGTATTTCTTAACAAAAGGAGATGTCCACGAGTGGGTTTTTATTAATTATGTTAACTAAAAGCAATAATTTATATACCATTGGAAAGAGGATCGAAACAGCAATTCAATCATATTAAAAATATGCTTTAAGGTACCTCCGATTTGTATTAAACTGTGGTGAAAGTTTTGAAATCACATGCCTTAAATCTATCCAATTTACCCGTATTAACTTCATAATTATAGTCTCCGAAATAAAATGTATTACTAAAATGTTAATGTACTTTCATATGAAAATCCATTTTATTCATGTTTTTAAGAAAAATCTACAAATCTTTTAATCAACTGGCAGTGATTGGCTGAAGTCTCTAGTCCAATGCTTAAAATGAAAAAAAAAAAAGGTTTGACATTTTAGTTTGACAGTTTTGACACTGACTTAACGCTGTGGCGCTTTATGATTTATTCATTAATTATTATGTTGTTCATTAATTAGATTTAATGAAGAATAGGCCCTAATAGGCAGATTGTCTTAGAAAAAAATCCATCACGATCGCCTTTAATTTGATAGTAATTACGCCGTCAACATTTCACGCAACACCAACAACTTCAACACAAACAACAACCAAGAACCAAACCACAACCATAGACTAGCATAAGTGTCATTGTATTTACAAATATATGTTTTTTGCAGATAATATAACACAGCTTTCGATCATTAAACAAAACTGTTGCCATAACTAAAATATACAAAAATAAAAATATTTCCAAAACGGAGGGGTATAAAGTTATGATTTTTACGCTTTTAGGACACTAAATATTAAACCTTTCTACCAGGTACAGTTTCGTTTCTTTTAGTTAGCAAAACCCAGCCTCCATACAAAAAGAGGACATCTCCTTTATGAATGGAAAGGAATCTCTTGCGCGGGAAACTCGTCTTGCTTTTCACGCACTCACACTGACTCACTAACACCGACGCGATATCCGGACGCGCTAGCCAGGCTCAGGCACGCGTTACATTGCGTAGTATAAGCCTAAAAATTAATTTCGTTTCACATCATAAATTTTTCGTTATATTGCTTTATTTAATGATCTGAATGCGTAGACGCGGGCTTCGGTATACGTCTTTTTACACCCTGTATACCTATGCTATTGTGATATGGCTAATTCGTAATACGTCTAAATCGGCTTTTGCTACCATCTAGTCAAATAAAATAATCTTTGATCAACATTTTTATTGAATTGTTATTGTTAGTTATTTAATATGATAACAATTTCTGTATGTACGAGAATATGTTAGCATCACGAAATGTGAAGTTCGTCATGTCAACAGTTGTTTCGAACTACAGGCCATGGCCGTCTTGTTTTGTCATCATGTAGTTAACCTGGGAACTCTGGGATCCAAAGCCGTGTCATCTTAAGAACCAAAATTCATTTATTGTTCCAATTTTCATCTCCGGGTGTGAATGTATTTCTCGAAACCAGTCAAGTGCGGGTTGGACTTGCACACAGAGGGTTCCGTACGAACTTAAAGCTCTTAACTATACACGGTTATTTTTTATCACCCTGGAAAATTTTAGGGACACTTCAGGACACATCCATTATTATATAAAAAAAAATGAAATAAAAAAAAAAATCTAAAAATGTTGATCTCAACTAGTCCAGCATTTTTTGGATATTTTAGAAAATTAATATAAAATTAAGTAGGCAAGTGAGTTATTTGTTTTATTCATATTTAAATCATTCTAATACCATGTCGTGAATTTTCCAGGGTGATAAAAAAATAACCGTGTATACATATTTACGATTTTCACATTTTTTCTTAGCATGTACTATAACACCTTGAGACCTTCTTGCCAAGGTCAACGGAAAGTACTCTGATATGTTTTGGTTCCTTTGGTTTTTCCATTTGAGACACGGAACCCTAAAAATGCAAGTAAAATTGTCACAATCAATTTAATCATCAAAAGGTTTTCGTTTCGGTGTCTGTCTGTAGGATAAACCGGCAGAGAAGGGGCGCGGTGATGACTCTATATACGGCGAGATCGGAGACTACATGCCGGGCGAGCGGCGACCCGACAGAAGGGACGAACGTCCCCGCGCCGGGTACTTCGATAAACCGCTCGAAGCTGAGAAGGAGGAAGGTATTTTGTCAATCTCATCTTTAATTTTACATTAAAGTCAGTAAAATAGTAGGCCGGATAAAAGGCCATCCTTGGTGGTCATAATTTGATGCCATTTAAATTTATTGCTCGCTGAGGACGTATTACTGCAAGACAAAATAAACTTAAAACTCGCTCCCATAAGAGTTTGACCATGCATGTATCATGTGATAGTGTATTGTTATTGTTACTAGGAATAAAAATTTGATACAGGTCATAGATGACACATATTACTTTGTGTAGATTTTTTATACCAAAAAAGCCTTTACAGCTTGTCAAAACTTAAAAAATAAAATAACTGATGAAACTTCAGGGGATGGACCTGGTCGAGTGCCTTTGTTTATTTGTTGAAGTTCAGAAATCATTCGCTCATAGTCCTATCGAAAGTTCAATTTACATAATGCTTGTATGCTCTTCGATTGAACTACAAATGAAAACATCCAAAAATCGATAACGCGTCAGTTTTGACGACAAGAAATATTCATTTCGTTATCTATCAAGTTTTTACCACTATTTTTTGTTATTTTTTTGTTTAGTTCGAATATCATAACATGGTTCGAAGACACTCTTTTAGAATGACTTAAAAATCTGTTCGTTATACAGATGGGACAACAATATTTTTACAAAAAAAAATCCAAAAAATAAAAACCGACTTCAAAAACACTGAAAAGTTAAAAATAATATAAGAATAGGTACAGACAACATCACACTTCTTTATCGTAGTCGGTGACAAATTTTAAGACTTTCTAGGGGATCATCGTTTGGCACCGGCCGACTTCAATATAGAAGTGTGACGTTGTCTGTACCTACCTATTCTTATATTATTTTAAACATTTCCAGTGTGTTTTTGAAGTCGCTTTAGTAGGTGTATATTGGGCATTCTAAAACAGTTTTCATCAAAACACCGCAAACGAACGGAGTGAGATTTGAGCTACGCTTCGCTGCGCTCTAGCTCCGCTACGCTCCGCAAATCTCACTGCGTTCGTTTACGGTGATTTGATGAAAACAGTTTGAGATTGCCCAATATACATTATACAGGGTTAAATTATTCATACCATTAAACTGTAATTTTTGATAAATAAAGAGTTATGCGAGTATATTGAATCACCATATTTGTTTTCATTAATAAAACGCAGAAATTTTTGTGAAAAAATTTTTTTTTATTATAAAGCAAGTAACAAATATCATCATAGCTAAACTAGAACAATACTTTAAATACAAATTTTCATTCAAGTACAATTTACTGAAGTCATAAATTACATGTGCTTAAGTACCACTTTTTTATGAATAAAACATTCCTTAGAGCGCACTCTTTTTTATGAGTTATACAATTGAAGTTAGCTCCACCTTTAGCATAACTATTGCGCAATGTTGCAAAATTAGGACAACCTTTGCCTTCAACATTTATCAAAAAGCAGTCAGAACACAAATCTTTAATCCATTTTTGCTTTTCAACACCTTTCATTATTATGGTTTGGTCCTTTAAAATTGGAATAATTAATCTCTTAAATTCTCTGAAATCTATATTGCCTTGACTCCAGTATATTCCTCTGTTGCGTTCAATCCAATTGACTGCTCTTTTTTCTTCGGCAGATAATTTTAGATACGAATATGGAGGTTTTATTAAAAAGACTTGCGTAAACTCTTTTGTGGCTAACGCAAATTCCTTAATAATAAAATTATTTTTGCAGTCTTTGAATCCTTGAACATCAACAAAAAGTATCGAACTCTTATCAGCACTCATTGTTTCGTTGTATTCCACTGTTTAACATAAAGTTGAAGATTGTTCTTTCAAATACCTTTTGATTGCACTTTATTTAGTTAAGATATTTTCTTCACAATATTGCTCAGAGGTTTGTACTCAAAAATGCAGTCATTTAAAATCAAGCAATATGCTGCTGTCTGATCCGGGATTTCTTGGTCTGTTTCAATCTCCACTCTGACATCGATTGATCCCTTTATCATTTCTTGTTGGTGAGAACAATCAATAACAAATAATGGGGCAACGTCTCTGAATTCCTTCAAGCTCATCAACGGCTCTGGTCGCCGTCCATGATAAGACTGTTGGAATCTTGCATATTGTTCGTATAATAAATTAAATTTATCCTCTGAGAAACTGACATTCAATCCTTCATAAGGGTAATACGATGAATTTAAATATACTTTTACATCTCGTACATTGCAGTGATCGAACTCTGCCATTGACATTTCCGCATTGTGTTTGCGATTGGTTTGCAAGGCTATAATAACGAATCTTGGTTTCTCTATCTGTGACGAAGTTTTGATAGACCAAGTGTGTTTACGTGTCTTCGGTAATAATGGATATTCATACAAATCCCAATTTCGAAATGCTAGTGTAATAGGCCTGTCCTTTTCTAGATGTTTCAACAAATTGATTCTTTCACGATCTGATACTTTAACGTGCGGAACTCGCCAAACAACTTTGCTAATAGTTATATCTTCGACCACCTCTCCGACATTTAATTTCAAAGCATTGAGATTCGTATTGCTTCTTAATAGCACCAATTCATGTTTGGAGTTAATTATAACTTTTTCATAATCTTCTGCAAAACCTAAAATTTTCTTCAACGGCACAGAAGCCGAAAAAATTCCTCCGTTAAGATTGTTTGTACCAGAAGTTGACCATCCCCATACACGTGAGCATTTAGATTCATTATCATTTAACGAGAGGTACGATTTTATTGTTGTAGTTATGCCAGCATTTTTTATTTTGTCTATTTCTATTCCGTTTAACTCATATCGAATATCTTGAAATAAATATAGTATTGGATTGTTGATAAAATACACATTTGATATTTTTTCTTTAGTCGAACTATTATAAACATTGGCTTTACCCTCAATATACAAAGTGCTGAGTGAGGGTAACAGACATAGATCTTGTTGATTAATAGGTATTCTTATTTCATCATTCTTGTTGAAACTTGTTACGTACGGTTTATAAGAATGATATTCGAAACTTTCAATACTATTGTCGTATGATGTTGATTGAGATATATTTAAAATATTCATTTTAACAAGCCAATCAACTTCAAAAATTCCTTATTGTTTTTGGTGAGCTTCTTTTTTATGTGAAGCGGTGTGCTTTTATGAGGTGATCTTCTAGTACTAACTTGAATGCAAGCTGTGTCATGATTTTTATTGAAATTTATCATTTTTACGAAAATGTAGATACAGTTGTACTTCTTCGTCTCGTAAATTGATTTGTTTATTCTCGGCGTCTAATAATTGTATAGTTATTGCACTTATAGAACTTTTATTTACAGGAAAATATATTAGATTTTTCGGCACTTCAATGATCCGATAACCAGGTGGTATGTTAGGAACAAACTCGTGAATAATATGACTTGCAGATCCGTTCACGAATGACCCACTAACTACGTCGCATTCGATGCGCACAATGGTTGTTGGCAATATACTGACAGGATACAGAGATTCGGTCCTTTTTAATGCCTTTATTGTTTCTCCACCAAAACCTAAAATCCTTCCAAGTGAGTCACTTTTGTTGAAATGAACATCTTTAGTACAAAAAATTGTAGTTTTTAAAGTATTATTATTACAAGTTAATTTTAACATTGCATTTCTAATGTATGTCTTTAAATAATCACAGATATCTTGAAGTTCATAAGCTCCTTCAGGTATTTCGATTACTTCGTTATCGTCATAGTAGAATTTATTATTTCTTTTATCTATGTTGGGTATAGAATTAAATGTTGAAAAATACAACAATCCACACTCATAGTATCCACTTAATTCCAAAGTAGGTGAGTAGTTTGTTATCAGAGAGGATCCTTTTCCAGTTATAGACACAGTGAAAGACATTTTACTACTGATAAAGAATTTTATTTCAAGCTTTATATAAATGTGTTTTCCAATACTCCTTTAAAAATTTTATACAAAGGTGGCCGCAATTAACAGAGTCAAATGTTTGATATTGCTCATAGTTATAATTTAAAGAAACATTTCTTAAGTAATGAAGTAGTTCTAACGGAGGTTTCAGATTACCAAAACTATCAAAATATTCAGCATACTTATTTTCTTTCACGTAGGCTACCCAATGTGTTCCAATGTTATTTGAAGTATCTAAATTTATAATACCGCATTCTATCTTCCTAGGTTTTGAGGGCAACGTATCCCTCATGAAAACACCACGAAAAAATGGAATATCACTAGCATGTTCTAATATATCCCAATTAGTTAATGCCCGCCTAGGTAGCCGCTTTATTAGTTTTTTGAGGGTTTCAAATATAGACCTGCACCCTTTTTATAAGGTCTAATATATAATCCTTTTCCGAGAGCAACCGCCTCCATCATCTTATTATGTCGTTCCGATTCTTGAAGAGCTTTTTGAGCTGCTTTTGAATCATTAACCGCTTTTGCTATGCCAGCTGCTCCACCAGCCAGTGAACCTAAAGCTGATAATCCCGCGAAAATAGGAATTAACGGTAACAGTCCTCCACATTTTGGAATAGGAATACAACGAGGTAAACTCATTTTATTTTTATTTCTAAATAGTTTTTTTGCAGCGGCGACCGCATATTTAATAGTAGAATTTGTGTCTTTAGATTTTATTTTTTTTAATTTAGATTTGAGTTTTTTCACAGCTGTCATAAACGACCGAGCACCTGCACCAGCTCTTAATTTGGCCTTCATAGCATTTTTTACTATCCATGAAGCAATTTTTTCTTTCTTTCCAGCGTCTTTTGATTTCAATCTTCTTTGAGCCATATTTAATAGATCTAGATCAGCTTTGTGCCTTACGTTAGCGTCGTTGTTTATGTAAGCAATATCGTGGTGCATACAAGCGTTATCCAATTTATTAATTCCTCGCTGACCCTTAAGTAATCGTTTCTGAAGCTTTGTGCCGGGGCCGCAATATTGGTAGCCCGGTAAATGTAACTCAAACGGAATCTTATTTATTAAGCTGTTTATGATACCACTTCCTTTCTTCATTGATAAACAAAAAGTGAATCAATAAAGATATCTTGAGCTATTTTATATCATAAAACCAATTTATTCTTATCAACCCAACTATTTTCGCTATTACTTAATCCTAACCATTTTACAAACAATTTGTTTCCTTTTCTTTTTATAACCTTTTCAATGAGGTATAGGTCTGGAAAGTTAGTTTTTTGTAACTCGTATGCATAAAATGAGCCGAGGATTCTTTGATTGCGTCTGTCCTCTATTTGATAAGTTGTTGGGTTAGTGTGATTAACTTTTACTATACGAAATATTTCGGTGGACCAGTTTGGCGTATAGCCTTTGTAAAAATCTGCTTTATATCTACTTATGCGAACATAGTCACCAACACGAAATGTATATCCTCGACTTGTTTTATTCTTTTGAGAATTCATAATATAACCTTTGACTATAAGCTCATTTACTTTGTTAACTTCCACAGGCTTAAATTTTGTTATTCTATGCAAAGTGTTATTGTAGTGTTCTACAACGTCCTTTAAAATATTTTTATACCATTGGTAATTTCCGTTCAAACTAAATAGTTTGTAAAGGTGAGATTTAATTGTTCTTATAACTCTTTCTACTATAGATGCTTTTTTAATAGAATATGTTGAATAATGATTAATATTATACTTTTTCATTAATTGTTTAAAATTATCATTGTAGAATTCTGTGCCTAAATCAGTTTGTAAATTTTTAGGTTTTCGTAATGATGTAGTTAAAATACTTTGCATTGCATCTGTAACATAAGTTTTCGCTTTTGATTTTAAAGATCTGATCCATACATATTTTGATAAAGTGTCAATTACGATAAGAATATATTTATACCCTTTATTAAACTGTGAATATTTTTGCAAATCTATGAGGTCGGCTTGCCATAAATCATCTATTCCTTTTATGATCGTACATCGCCGGGAAAAATTCCTTCTTGCTGCTTTGTGAAGCTCATTCACTATGTCTTGTTTGCTCATTATTATCTGGTTTCTCTTGAAGCATGCGATCAATTTCTGTCCTTGTGTAAAACAAGGTGGCTAGCTTATTAAGTATTGAACTTTCAAAATCATTTAAACGAATATTTACATCACTTAAAATATTAGTTCTTAGTTCGTGTGTCTTTTCATCCACGTAAGCTTTATTTGCGGCTTCGTCATCATTGCCTGGCGATATAATATAAGATATAATATAATATAAGATATCAAATTCAGTAAAAATAGTGACTATCATAATTTAAATTTAAGAAATAAAGACAAGCTAGCAATGCCCACATATAGGCTCCATAAAATAAGCAACTCTTTTGCAGGTCACTGTATACGAATGTACAACACGCTGCCATGTAACATGCATGACTTGTCAGTAAATAAATTTAAAATTTTAATTAAAGCTCAGTTAAGCAAAAAGGCTTATTACAGTGTTAAAGATTTTTTGAATGATAAGGCAGCGTGGCGGTAAAAGAAATGAATTGCTCGTTCTCTGAATAGTTTTGTAATATTCACAATTTGTAAGACATTTGGCGATTTTAAAAGAGTTTTGGCACATGAGTTTCTTGCCCGATTCTTCTCATGTTAGCCCCTACATTCGGAATCGGGTCGCTCTTGGCGATTACATGCGCGGCAACAACTCCGCGGATGTACTTGCCACTAGCGCACGGGTTAGCTTGATTTTAGTCGAATATTTTTTATGTTTTAATAATTTTGTAAAATGTGTAAAATTGACGATTTTAAGAGCCCGTAAGGGCCTATGAAATAAAGTACTTTTGATTTTGATTTTGATTTTGATTTTGATAAGCCCTTTTAATCTTGATGATTTTAAATCATATTCACCTGTTTCTGACTTCACTAATGTATCGTTGAGATTTCCAATATATTCCTCTAATCGTAAACGTTTATGAACGTGATGACCAAATTTATCTACATTCATTTCCGTATCTATGCGGTGTTTGCTGTATAACTACTGATCAGTTTTTTAAAATTAGGTTCCTTATATTTGGTGTTTTTAATGATGCCTGCTTCGTACAGCTCTTCTATAATCGCAATAATTTCATTATCTAAGCCGGTATTGCCAGCATCACGAGATGCAAACAGTAATTTCAATCGATCTACTAATTCATTTGGATCGTCCCAATAAACGTAATCTATATCTTTCTTTACACTTTTTAAAAGATTTATTCCTTTTCCTACCGTAAGACTTTCTGTGCTGTCATACTTATTTCTAGAGAACTTAAACAGTGGTTTAATAATATGCATGTACTTAAACCCTTTGTTACTATTAATTGGCTTGCGTGGATCACAATTACGCCTATGTGCATTCGTTTCTATTAGAAGCTCTTTATAATTTTGCAAATCTTCATCTGTGATAACATCCAAATTTGGTGTCTTTTCAAATAGTAATTCTTTTAATCCAAGAGTTTTGTTTAAACTTCGATTTCCAATTTTTATAATTTTTCCGTCGTCGAAAACACGTGTTTGGCCAAGCATAAGTTTTCCTCGTTCATTTTTTATTCCAAAAGGGATATTTGCGTCGGGTGAAGCACACCACGATAAACTATTAAGTGAAACATTTGGTGATGATTGAAAGGACTTAAAGGAAGCATCACTCATATTATTGTTGTCAGAAGGTGATACGACAAGGGTTTTTTCGGAATTAAATTTTTTATAGAACTGTTGTTCCTCTTCTTCATTAAAATCGTCATCAGAAAAATTTGTTGCCTCGCTGTCATTATGTTTATTTTTTTTTATTGTATAATGGTCAAACTCATCCTCATCTTCATGAGAAATTTCATTGTTCTTAATGGCTATTTGTTTCAGTGGATCGGTTATAGGTTTGAATATGGATTCCAGAGTGGCATCATTTGTATTTTTCATATCCTTTATCATTTCAACCTTTCTTTTTACAGCAGCTGCAGCTTTTACAATTTGTTTTTTAAGTTGCTTTTCCATTTTGACAAGGATTCCGTTCAATGCAAAATCCAGAGTAATAGTGATTGTGTATTGATGAAACAATAACTTAACTTATGTATATTAATCTACTACTACAAAAGTATCGAATGCCATCCTATAACATCCTTTATTTCTTTCGCAGTCTTTATTGATCACAACATAATTAAATGGTTTATTCCAAATAGTTGAGCACATTTCACGGAACTGAGACCACGACATATCTGAACCTACATGCTCATCGTAAACGTGTTTTAAATTTACATCGTCTTGTTTAAATAAAATAATGAGGTTAGAATTGTCCCTTATAAGTTGTTTAGGTACTTTACTGTATGTTTGGTTAATGTAAAAACAATCAATATTCTTATGTCGACCCATAGCAAAATAATCCCGAATGCTATTTTGGTTTTCACAAGCTACGTCGTCGAATATTATAATGGAGTTTGGCAAAGCTTCGTGTGGGCTTATGATATCATTATTGTGGTTATATTTACTATAAGATATGTCTGCAACTAAATCTAATACTTTTTCTAAGAACACATATTTTGGTTGGTATAATGATTTAGAATATACATATAAGTTACGAAAACGTGCACCATTCTCATGTAATAACAAACCTATTACTAAGTTTGTCTTGCCGCAATTTGATGGTCCACAAACAATACATCGTATAGTGCTCGGCAATAAGTTGCCATGTCGCTTTGCTTCACATAATGATGCAGGACAGATATTATAATCTAATTTTAACGTTTCCTTTTGTTTGAGGAACTTCATAGCAACTTGTCCGCTTTGATTCGTGGCTTTTAACAAAATGGATATAACACTTTGCGTTCGTAATAATAAGAGAACTAGCAGTATATTTACTTTTGTAAGTGCACTCACTCCACCATATAGACTAAGCATTCGACGGCGGTAACAATAGCAAGGAGTAGAAGAATTTGGATACTGTTACCACCCATTATATTAAGTTATTGGACGTGTCTAGAACACACAATGTTAAAGCATCGAGAAGAATGGAGAGAGAAGAAAGAGCTCTCACCCCTCTCGAATCGTGCAATAAAAATGATATGAGTAAGGAATCGATGCTTAAAAATAAACATTGTTTAATTACTTGCATCCCTACTTTAACAAAGTAATACACTGCGTTCTTTAATAAATAAAACTATATTTTTAATTTTACTACCATTATTTTAAACTATGTATTTGAATTCTAATAAATTTTATCTTAGATTTATTTATAGAGGTAATTCTGAATGAATGTTTTTCAAAATATTTGATTATATTATAGAGGTGTTAAAATAAAAACAAATATTTTCATACAAGTCTTTTTATTTTTAAATAATATTTATTGAAAACAATACAAGACTTAAACTAACATAACTATTTAAAATAACATAAGTCTTAGTTAGTAAAATTTATAAGCATTACTATAATTTTTCAGAAGAATAATGTTGTTGAAATAATGTATCTCCGTGAGTGTACACGTAACTAAAGATAGTAGGTACGCATCTAGCACATTAGAGAATTTTAATATACATCTACAAATGTTATAGGTCAGCAATAGTTATTTAAAAACTATAACTGTAACCACATATTTTCTTAGAGATATTAGTTATAATATTTTCTGCTTGATCCATTATTGGATCAATATGCTCGGTTACCACATATTGTGTTTTTATTAATGGATCATTGCTGGTTGATTCCAGATCTAATATTTCTAATTTAATTAATCGCCGCCCTTTAGTAGGTATTGTTTTAATTAAATAAGAAGGTTCGTTCCCCTTCGTATTCTGCAGTAACTTGCTTCTCCTCTTCATGGGCTTCTTTTTATTAAAAAGACTTTTAACCACCTTGGCATGCAGCGGTGAATCTTTAGCATTCCAATGTGGAAATTCTTCAGAGAAGCCCTCCAACATATCTTGCGCATTTTGCTCAAAGCAAGGAGGATAATCTTCTGTTGCCTCCCTGCTTATGAGTAGCGACTGCGAGATTTCTTGGGTATTCTGAAATTTAATTTATTATGCAACAAAAATAATTTCACATCGAAGAAATGATTGATATAGTGGCGAAGGTAGAAGAGTATATCTAGGATCCACAAGGAGGCTGACTATCTTATACGGAACCGATAGAATATGAGAATCACGATAACAGCATCACAACCATAAGGTTTTAACAACAACATTATCTTCCAACTAAATCAAATATACAAATAAACATTAACTAGTGATCTAACCACTACACAAGAAAAGAGTTTGAAGAAAAATAATTTATACGACTTACCATGATGTCTTTGGGTGACCGTAGTTGTCACTTGATTAATTATGTGTGAAACAAATTTTAAAAACATTCGACTTTAATAGCTATTTATAGTGTAAATATAATGCTGACATAACAACAAAGCATTCGCACGGAATCGCAATTGGACAAATTACTAATGAACTATAAGTTGGAATACCTAAATCAGCAATAACATGTCCCAACCAGTTTCGAATTGTTCATTGCGTGTGCTATTTTATTAATAGTTTTATATTTTATGGATTATGAAATAAAAAAAACATGGTAGCTGGTTTATAACGTTATATATTTTCATCGTTACAATACAACATTAAGTATTTGATTAAAACTAGGTAATTAATTTACCTATTTACCATTAAAAACAATGTATAATACTATTAAACAAATAACTGATGGATAACAATATTAAAATTAAATAACTTTACAATATAAAGTGCCGTGTCGGTACATACTATACAATTTCATATATGTTTTTATTCTATTAACTTATTCATTACTTAAGCCATATAATAAATAAATAGATGATGGGGTAACATATTTCTCAACTTACAATTTGATTCATGATTACCATTAAAATAATAATAAACTATACAATACGGTGCTTCTAAAGAAAAACTAATGATATTAAACTAAACTATCCCAGTGACCCCATGATAAAGTAGAAATTTTGTTTTTTAATATGATACGTTTATCGTCATTACCTGACAAAGCTATTTTGTTCTGTTCTTGAGTAAATATTTCGTGCTTAAGAGATTTAAATATGATATTTTTTTTCTTCAAAAATGTATTTTCATTTAATACCTTGTAATAATCTTTATATTGTACATCTTTTAATACTTGCTTCTGTATGCCTTTTGCTTTTTTTAATTCATCTTCTGCCGTTTTAATACAGTATAATTTGGACCTTAATCCTACAAACTTCGAAATCAAACTTCCTCCTAGCTCATCTTTAAAGAGACCTGGCACCTTTTTGTTCCAACTAGGAATGTCGTATACGTTATTTACAGAATAATTACTAGTGTCGAAATAGGGAAGAAAATTTGATTTTAAATCAGCATAAAAATCTTTACTTTCTATTGAATACAAAAAACTATCAGTATCCGTATAACAAAGTTTTAACTTTTCCTTATAAAAAGGCTTCATAATAGAATAATGAAAATCAAACATGTGACTCTTAGATATTTCCAAAACGGAAAAACCAATGTATATAGGTTTATCCAAAGTGATTGTTTCAGGCTTCATTTGAATGGCTACCAAGTTTTCAGTGAAAATTGTAACACTGTGAAAATTTGGTCGAGCTATCATTTGCTCTGCACAGAAACTTTTCTTTGTTTTGTTACTATCATCATTCCACTTATTGACTAATTTCACATTAACCCTCTTTTCTGTGTCTTCTAACGTCTTGCCAAATATACTGTTGTTAAGAAGTTTGAAGAAATCTTGTTCAAATGTAGATTTAGCTTTTTTTCGTAATTCAGTATTCATGTCAATATACTGCTTTAAATAAGGACTCTGATTAAATTGAATAACTCTATGTATTTTTTTTAACAACAAACCATGTTTTATACATGTTTGCAGATGAGCAAAATGTATGACATAGAAATATTTATCGTATAAATTTGGAATCAATTTTGAAGTTTTAGAACCTGGCGGAGTAAATTTTTGAGCACAGAATGGAAAATCGTTATGATCATTATGCAAATGTTCGGGGTATTCTAAATCTACTTCTAGTATATAACCAGTGTCTCCGTTAGTTGGCACATTTATAAAATCTATTCCAGCGATTTCCAAGTCATTCAATAACTTAAAATTGGAATGAGGCAAATAAGCACACATTGCATATCCATAGAGATTATTACAATCGATATAAATTAGAAAGTTATTACTTTTTCTTGGATCGTAAGTTTTTAAATACTTGTTATTGGCTTTTGAATACCTTGTCGAACATAAACATATTCCACCGCGAATACCTTTTTGAATCATTCTTATTATTTCCAGGTCGTGTATTAATTCTAATTTAACATCTGTTTTTAATAGCATGGCATCAAAACTGAGACTCGGTGCTGTAACATAAAAGGCTGGATCTAATTTATAATTCATCTTACATGTCTGGCGAAAACTTTCAAAAACGTCAGCTAATAAAAGAACATCTGACTTAAGATACAAGTCTGTGTATTCACCGAGATTCGATAATTCAAACGTTTGCCAGACTTTTTTTGCATGATCATAATCTACTTTAGATATATTACTATTGCGTAATTTGCTGAAAAAGAACTCCTGAGGCGGAAGTACTTTTTCTTCGTATGAACTCCAAGTAGTCATGTATTCATATGGATACACCCCTTTTCGTTTTATTAAAGCAAAATGCTCACGAGAAGGAAAATAACGCCGCAGATGTTTAAAGTCGTCATTTTTTAAGTTTGCGACAAGTTTCTCTAGACTTGTGCCTAAAAATTTAAAAGAATCAACAAATCGAACAGGTATGATATCTTTATCATTAATTTGAAAAAATTTTGTAAAAGATATGTAGTTTTCCTTATTTTTTGCTATTACTTGTATTTTTCCTGATAGTTTTCCCAACTGTCGTATAAAAAGATGACTGTCATAACCCGCTAAATTATGAAAAAATATAGGAACAAACTTAGGCAAACAATATCTAATATTGCAATAAGAATGAGCTGCACCACGATACCGTCCTGTAAGATGGCAATGATCTTTAACTTTATCGTCAAACAATATTTTATCACAAAGAAAACAATTTGTAGCCCGAGCAAAGTTCGCTTTGTCTTCATTTGTTAAACAAATAGCCACTGGCGACTGCAAAACGTTATAAATATCGGTTATATCCAATAATAGACTTTCTAAAAACTTTTCTACACAGGCTGGACCTCGATAAGATACATATTTATTACGCGACTTATCATAAGAACACACAACGTAATAAGCAAATGCTGATGGTACGTGTTTTTGCAATATCTTTGTACAGCCTGATCCAGAATCGAGTTCAGTTGGTTTTAATAATGATTCAAAATCTGCGTATAAGACGAAGGGCATGTCATGCATTCGCTCGTAATGATTAAATTGAATTCGTGTTCCATCACCGGGTAATATTGTCGATACACCACCACAAACATGAGCTTTCAGTTTATCATTACTATCAAAGAATATCATACAATCCTCGCATAAATATATTTTAGAATGATGTTTAGTTAATTGAAGACGAAGTAATTTAGATAAATCTTTAATAAGACAGTAATGGGTGCGTTTTCTGTTTTCCAGGAAAAGCATATTAATGTGATGATCTTTGCGAATCTCGCTTTTGTATAAAGGTCCAACAATGTTACCATTCTTTTGAATGCCGTAAATATTAATACTTATGCGAGGATTATTCTTTTCAAAAACTTTGATGTCCGCAAACCCAACTGGAAAAATCATATTTTTGATATTGAGTACATTTTTAAAGTGTGGGTAAGCTGACGTTCGATGTGCGTTTCTGTTTATAGGAAATAGTGCTGCCATGACACACCATAAAAAACAATAATTATCAGAATTTTGAATGTTGATACATGCTCGTTTACATTTTATGGACTTTGGTAATTCTATAAAACTGGAGCCTCTTAACGGGTTATATTTGTTTATATTTACTTCTAGATATAGGCTTTGTAAATAGGCCCACCCACTATCTCTTTCTTCAAATTCTTCAATTTTTTTACAAATTAAGTGAATAATTTTTGAAAACATATCTTCAAAATTGAAGTTTTGATGCAAGATGAAGTTTTCCGTTGCAAATGACTTGATTGAAATCGAATCATACTTACTAAGCAGAAAGAATTCACAGAAAAGTTCAAAATTAGCTTTAACATTAGTGTGAGCTTGAATTTTCGCTATGAGCAATAGGCGTACGCGAGAGCGCAAGTGCCATAAAAACTCGGCGGGCAGGCGAACACGCGCACTATCATGACCCTCATCTTGATATCGAACACGGTACGATGCTATACGATTACGAAAAGCGCTATGAACTTTTTCAACCCCCTCACTATCAACGACCGAACTGTTGTTCTTATGTAAAATACTTTTCAAATGTGCAGAGAAAACTTTGTTATTTACGGATACGTCACAAACTGAACAGAAAGTAGACCTCGACATTATGATTTGGACAGTACAAATTCTCAAAGTTAAAGTAATAAAGGCTTAAGTATGTAAGTACCTATCTTTGAGTTTGCTAACGATAAACAATAAGTAAACCAGCTAAAACATAATTTACGCAGAGAGAAACAAAAGAGAACCTATTTTTTAACTTTATCTTTATAAAATACCCCCTCTGTGGTAAACTTTGCCTTAGCTAATTTTACAAATTTTTTTAATGCGTAAAATTCTGGAGATTCTGCTTCGCCTTGCAAGCGTACCCAAACGATAGCGCGTTCGCACCGGTCAAGGCCGCTGAGATTAGATACCTCCTTCTGGTTGTAGAGGCGTAGCTCCACTAGCAAGTCGCCGTCGAGCTGTGCAGTCCGACGCGTTACACCACCAGGTACTCGGCGTGTCAGGATACTGGTGGTCTTGTTTGGCAGGTTTGGCGGCCGCGAAACCTCGCTGTCCGACTCTGAGTCGAACAACCACTCAGAAGTATTGGACGACGATGTATTCTTCACTTCTGCACTCTTCGCCTTCGATAGGCACTTTATCGCCTTGCCTTCTTTGGACTAGGGAGATAGAAAAAGGATACACGATTATTGTACACATTAAACACTTGAAATTTAGATATATGTAAATATAGCAATAAAAGTACCTGATGTCTCCGTCGTCGGTATCAAAGAAAAGGTCAGATTCACAGCTCTTCTTGGCTGACCTTTTGTTTTGCTTGCTATCCGACCTGAAAATAGTAAATGTCATATTAGTATTAAGAGTGGTTACAAGAAAACGAGTTGAAGATTCACATCTTCAATTCATAAGATAAAAAAAATATCATCATCATCAGTCAATCAGCATGCCACTGCTGGGCTTGATGGTCCCTCGTGAAGACAGCACTTGGAGAGGTCACGTCATATACAGCCTGGTCCAACGGCTCAATTTGTTGAAGCATGAAGATGATCAACCACTTATAGACAATTAAAGAATAGATATAAAGTATAGCAATAAAGTATAAAAACTTACGAACATTTTTCAGCTGTCTTGGTCTTGAGATTTTTTGATGAGGAGGTACTGAAGCACTGTTAGTGGTCAGAGATAGCACTGGAGTGTACTGTGACTACAGTTTTTCCGGATTTTATATAAGAAAAGTGCAATGCAAGTAATAATTTTACTGAGGTTCTCAACCTATACCTTATCTTTATAATCATTTTTATTTAACATGACTAATCTAAAAAAGAATGCTTATTAATTTTTATATTGTTAAATAAGTAAGTAATATTATAAAATATTATATATATAATCATAAAATTATTAATTTCCGTCCAAATCATATCCACACAAAATATTTATAAGAAAACAAATATGCATTCACGGATATGATGTCTATACGTTATCGAGAATCCTAATGCATTCACTTCCACTTCCATGGTCAGTGTTCGTTTTTCAAACACTAAAGAACTGACACTTTATTTAGAGAAAATATTTTTTTTTTCGTGTTTTTTTTATCACACCGCGCGTTTTAGGCAAAGGAGACGCGAAGCGCTCTGGGTACTATGGTACCCGGGACGTGTGAGTGGAGCAGTTCTCAGGTCTGCAACAAAATTTTTGATCCGCAGTTGCGTATGATCCAAAAACGGTCCGATCATCGGCTGAACTTCGTCAGCTATATAAAAAAAAAGTACTTACGTAGCAAGAAAGAAACAAAACGACGAACTGACGCAATTACGTGTATTGGATTTTTATTTTCGAGGTAGTAGTAGATCGTTATTCAGCATCACAACATCTAAGAGAAGATTATAGTTTGGTAGTTTACTTTCAAAAAGTCGGTTCCATACTCGAAATATAAAACTTAATAACGTTTTGCACCTCTGACTTTCATGATATTTAGCAAAATTTGATATTTACCCATAATTCTACCAATGTGCAATATGACGCGGAAATAATCAGCAAATTAATTGTTTGTCGTTTATTTCCACAAACTTGCAATACAATACTGTGCATATACAGCAAAATAGTTGGTAACCGTTTAATTCTGCTGATGCAGAAATCTCGTGTAAGGCTGCATGCTCCAAATTTTTTTTCATTTCGGGTTTATTATATTTATTTAAATTATACATGTACATACATATTTACAATTACTAACGAATACTATCTCCAAATTAAAAAGTCTTCTTTATAATAACGGATGCGATTTCTAATTTTCATTTTTCGATACTACTATTTAAAACAGATAAACAATAGGTATATCGTTCTATTAGGCGAACCGAATGTATTTATAGCATAACGATATTGATACGACATGAGGACAGAACCATAGAAGTTTATGAAAATTATTGTAATAATACATAGGTGGTATTCATCGGCAGCATCTCATACACGTTCCCACCGCACTACCCTATTTAATTAGGATGTTAAGACCTTAGTCAGCCAAGGTAGGTAGTTAAAATGTTCTTAATATTTTTTATATTTTCATTTTTTAAATTATTGGAATATTTATTTTCTATTTTTTATTCGTGTGATGACTGGAACACATCTTTCAGGGATTAGCCCGCCCTTTTAAATATTTTGTAAAAATCAACAATTTTATACTTTGTTTTATAATAAAGAATATATTTAATTGAAGTAATTTAATAAACAAATAAAAGTATTAACGTGTGAAAGAAGCCTTATTATTTGAGTAAGCACTCGTAACTGGATATATGAATAATGTGCAATAAATTTATTGCTGATAAATGAATTTCGTGGGAATGCTTTGAAACTGTATGGCAGGCAGAGTGTAGAACGGTACTTATCCGAGAGTTGAGTCCTGAAGCTACGAAACCTCAACCTGTTTAATTTCTGTTGTTATTGCACTGCTACCTAGTTGAATGCCTTAATATTCTGAAATAGAAAACCTTGAAAATGTGTCTAGTAAATCGCAATCAATCAAAAGTATACTGTTTACAGTCAAACAACACAACACAATAGAAACATTATGAAATGAAATGAAATAAAAAATCTTCTTTTCCATTTAACCCTATATAATGTATATTGGGCAATCTTAAACTGTTTTCATCAAATCACCGTAAACGAACGCAGTGAGATTTGCGGAGCTAGAGCGCAGCGAAGCGTAGCTCAAATCTCACTGCGTTCGTTTACGGTGATTTGATGAAAACAGTTTAAGATTGCCCAATATACACCTACTCGCTTTCTATTAGTATAGATATCGAAAATGTCAAGTGTCGCCTTCACGTCAGGTCCGGGCGTGGTGCGCGGCGTGGAGGAGCGCGACAAGCGTTCGGCGGCGCTGCTCTCCCGGCTGGCGGCGGAGCCCGAGGGCTACGCGGAGTGCTACCCGGGCCTGCGCGAAATGGACGACGCGATCGACGACTCGGACGACGAGGTGGACTACACCAAGATGGACGCCGGCAACAAGAAGGGCCCCATCGGTGAGTGCCACCTGCCTACGACTTCGAGCATGCAGACGGGAGATGGCAAGACTGGGCGAACCCTGCTCTGCCAATTTACGTTGACCACATGACCATACGCGTCGAGTGCGGTGCATAATTTGATATCAGCGCTCGTGTGCGCTATTTGCACGCAAACAATCGGTCCAAAGTTGCTCATGTGCGCATTTTGTATGCGGTATGACGTAATTGATAACGTTACCGATTGATGCTGACAGTGCTAACAGAAAAGAGGTAGTGCACTGTCTCCAGAACTGTCAATGTCAAAGTCAACACCAGTTCTATTTTTATTTTAGTTTGTTCGAATTTATTTTTTCATTAGATTATGTACAATTAATAGAGAAGTGCTCTGTAAAGCTACTGGAGGCACAATATGTCTCCCTCCAATTTTTCTTTTCAAATTACATTAACTGTCAACTTGACAGACTCACAGTCAAAATGGATTTGAGTGCTTACGTCCGTGAGCAGTGCTAACGATTTGAACGGATTGTTTGCATGCATACAAACGTTTGCACTGATATCTGATTATGAACCGCAGCCGTTATATAAAACTAGTTGACGCGCGGCCGCTGCCATTAGGTGTCGTTTCGTATCGCAAGTAAGAGCTCGTAAAAAATGGCTAATTGTGCAGTTTGCCCTTGCAAAAGGCTATCCAGTAACTCAAATCTTTAAGACTATGGCGTTTCTTATCACATGTAAGTATAAAATATATACATAAACGTGTTTTATTTAAGCCCAATTTTGAAGTAATTTTTATGCCGTCGCGATAGAAAAATACAATGGTACCACAGAATATATAATAGTACTCCGTACAGAACGGCCACTCACCTCCCCGCACTAATTTCAAATACCTCACCCCACCCACACTTCGTTGTAGACATCACTGACACATAAACAAGGGCGCGCGCGATCGCTCGAGCATGGCGACATATCACGTTCACCGAGTAGACACGAGCGCCGGCCGATAACAGAGATAGCGCTATGCGGGTAAAGGAGAAGGCAGTCGCTGCACTTCTCGCGTCATTTCGATTGATAACAACGCACTCAGCCCTACTAGATTCCACGCACACATTTGCGCGTAAACAAACGTCATTTGCTCAAGTAGTAGTAATAGGTAATTGATTTGCGAACGTTGTATGGAGTGTCCGGGGTGTGATTACGGCTCGCGTACACCTAATGGGCATTTTTACAAAAACTTGTACCCCTAGATTTTGGCATGTCCCTCGAGTTTAAAGAGGAATAAAATAAATATCTATCTAACCTACGGGTAAAATTGTTATTAAGTTACTTTTGCAGGATATTTTGTTCTTATTGTAATTATTGTGATAATAAAATAACGTATCTAAGCATTTTATTTCAATTATTTAAGATTCTAAAACACGTAAATTATACCTGTCCCTCGTCTATTTCACCAAACAAAAATCATTATTAAACGAGTTCCTGACAGATCATTTCGTGAAATTCGATGAATTTCTTCGTAATTATACTTACTTTATAATATAAAAAACCTTTCGCATTTTTTATAAATACATTTACGCATTTATAAATTATTTTATTGTGTCCCCGAAAATAAGAAAAAATCCGGAAAATCAGTTGTGTGACTGAATTTCGTGCAGAAAGAATGTATTTTGGGGTGTTTTTTCTTCTATAATGGCAACATATTACGGCGCTTTTGTGACGCCATTTTGTGTTTTTAATCAGTGTCAAGTAGACTTGTGCAGAATATATCACTGAGAAGAAAAGAGAGATGTGTATCTTTTGGAGCTGCTGATATATATCACTCTTTTATATCACTATATCACTTCTATATCACTCGCTCAGTTGAGTAATTCATGTCAAAGATTGATGCTAGAGAAACTAGATCAGTAACTCAGTATTTCTTTATTTTGTCAATGAGATAATGAATGTGTGCTCTGTGTCTATCAATCATTCTTTTATATCACTATATCACTCGCTCAGTTGAGTAATTCATGCCAAAGCATTAATGCTAGAGAAACTAGATTAGTAACTCAGTGTTTCTTTATTTTGTCAATGTTCTGTGTATCAATGGCTTATTAAACTTTTATTAACTTTTTTATTATTTGGAGTTTAGTATTCATAAAGAGATTTATAATTAATTTGTATTCATATATACTTCGAATTATTATTTTTTTTCTTATTGTTTTCAATATTAATAAATCAGTCACCGGATTTCCCTTCATACTTGACAGGCTTAGGACTGTCAACCTATTTCAATGCTCTCTGACATCTCAGGCGAGTGATAAAGTTACTGAGCTAAAGATATATTTTAAACTGAAGTGATATACTGATATAATCACTCCTTGCGTCCGATATATATCTTTTGTATCAATCACTCCTGAGTTACACAACTCTAGTGTCAAGCGAACAGCGGCATGAGAAGCTCGCTTGATTTGGAACTGCTGTGGATGTAAAATACTTTCGGGTAATGTGACCATTTTTGTTATTGTAAATTTTTCTTATTGAGCTAATTTTGTTGTTAAATGAAAGAGAATTTAATATAGATTTCAATAAACAGTGGTTGCTAAAGATAACACTGCATTTAAATTTACTGTGATTTAAACATTTCCTGTTGGAGAACATGTGACTTCTGTTGTGTGATGGTCACCTAAGAACGGAACAGATAGTCACTATATGCCGGAAACGTAAAGCTTCATCTACATGGCTGACAAGCTTTTATTTAACTTGCCCTGTGTGTTTATTTGTTTGTTTAGTTCAAATCTTGCAAGTTAAATTTGACCCCACTTGCCAGTGTTCGATTGGACTGAAATTTGGTATACACCTTTAGCTCTGATGATAATGCAATTATGCATAATTATTATTATTGTAAATGACAAATTATATATTTTTGTATTTTTCTACAACCACCGAAATGTAGGTATCATATGAAAAGGGTTTGCCTTGTAGATGCAACACATTATATAAAAAAATCAAATTAAAGATGTCCGTTATCACAAAATGAAAAAATATTAAATAAATTTAAAGTAAAAAACAGCGTTTATGCTCTAGAAACAGGAAAATAAACTTGTGATACATTTTTATAATAACAAAGGCTTCTCGCGAGGTTAATAAATACATAAATACCTATATTTCTTAGAGTTACTAATATCAAGATCAAATGAAATAGATATTGTATTGTTATTTTCTATCTTTCCCCGAAGGATATATAAATTTTACCTTAGTAAAAATAATTCAATTGAACTTCAAGACTGTTAGTAATTATTATTATTGTACTTAAAAGTTTTATTAAAAATATTTTTATAATAAAAAAAGTTTAACAGGGTACTTACCGCAGTTGAAAGCTAGCCAACGCCAATGGTAGCATAATTTTAAACAGAGTCCTCTGAAAAAAGGTTTGTGTAGACATAGCTTTACGTTTTTTCGCACTTCGGTGGTGTGACTGTCCCTTGGAATCGTTCCGTCGCGTATGGTCAAATTCGCAATCGGTCAAGTAACTGAAAAACCGTCAAAATCGCTTTTGGTCAAAATAGCGATTGGTCTATATCTCGTACTGTCAAAATAGCAATTGGTCCATATCGCGAATGGTCATATTCGCATTATGTTCTAATCGCAAACGGTCAAATTCTCCAACAGTCAAGATCGCAATCGGTCGAATATTTTACTTCACATGTAGCTCGTAGTTATTATGTGAATAATGTATGCATTACTATCTGACATTACCTACTATTACAGTCAAATACAAAAAATAAAAAATAAAATTAAGGTTCAATAGTATTTATTAATAACCATACAACATTCTGATTTTTTATGATATAATCAACACGAATAACTTTAGCCACAGCTATATAATACACTGTAATATTTATACATAAATTATATGCATATATGGTCCTCTTCTATTTTTTTAATTAAAATCAACGGTTGGTAAATTTTTGTGAACTCAAAATCGTAATCAACGCTTAAATAGCTTTAACCGAAGATATACTATTTTACTAAAAAATGCTTTTATTGTGATTTTGCCCTCTTCCAGCTTGCACAGAATTTTTTTATATTTTTTATCAAATAAAATGTCACAAGCCCTCCTGCTGTTTTTAAAGTTTTTAAATAAGGATTGTGTTATCTAAACAGATAACGTAAGACTCTTGAATAATACATAAATACATTTTTTAGTATACGTATAAACGAATCATAGCAGACAAACTCACGTACAACAGCTTGACTGTTTGCTACTTGACGGTTTGCTATTTTGACGGTTTGCTAATTTGACGCTTTGCTATAATGACGCTTTCTTTTATTGACGGTTTGCTATAATGACGCTTTGCTATATTGACGCTTCGCTATTTTGACTAACTGCTATTTTGGCTAGTTGCGATTTTTATGAATTTGACCGATTGCGAATTTGACCATACGCGACGGAACGCTTGGAATGTGACCCAACAAATTTGTTATTATATTGTTAATAAATATAAAATTCCAAAAATTATATTAAATTCAGTTCAAAGAACATTAAATACTTCACCAAAAATGTATATTTATACTTTAAAATTGCTGTATGTCAAAAATAAACGAAAGAAAATTGTCTACAAATGCAAATAGTTACTCCACCGAACATTCAACATATTATTTGCTTTGTATTTGTAAAACTTGGTGGTAAAAAGAGAGGTAAAATAAAGAATACAAGCTTTCTAGTGAAATACAAAAAATAGCTATTCAAAAACGTCTTTGGTTCTTTTTTCATAAGTTTTTTTAAATTGTCACACAACGGAAGACATTGGTACTATTGTTACCTATTTTTGTATTTATTAGTTAAAACCACGTTATTATCTTAGGAAAAAAAAAAAACTTTTCATAAATTTAATAATATTTTCTACCTATTAGTGTGAAAAAAGAAGCAGTTTAAGATACTTAAAAAAAAAAACATTTTTTCACGTGGGTACAAATTGAAACTTCATTAGAGAAAGTCTCTAACTGGGGTCGACTTAATTTAGTCCATTTCAACCCCTCAAAGACAGGTTTGCGCGTTCACCGCAAAGAAAATGCCATTTGTCGTATCTTCTCGCTTTCAGGGCATTCCCCTAACTGCCTCAGCCAATATTGGGATCCTTGGTGTCGACATATCGAGCGAAGTCCAGTTCTGTGGCCACTTAGCGCAGGTTCGGCCTCATATGGAATACTGTTTTCATCTTTGGGCTGGGGCACCCCAATACCAACTTCTCCCACTGGACCGCATTCAACGGAGAGCGACTCGAATCGTCGAATGCCAGGAAATTTCAAATCGGCTTGATACCTTGGCGCTGCGTAGAGATGTCGCTTCACTATGCATCTTCTATCGTATTTATTACGGGGAATGCTCCGAGGAATTGTTCGGACTTATACCTGCCGCCTATTTCCGCCATCGTTCCATGCGGCAAAAAATCCATGCCCATCACTTAGATGGTTGGCAGTCCACATCTGTGCGTTTCTCTCGAAGTTTCCTGCCTCGCACAGTCAAACTTTGGAACGAATTGTCGCCTGCGGTATTTCCGGACCGATACGACCTTCAAACTTTCAAAAAAAAGAGCGTATTCCCACCTCAAAGGCCGGCAACGCACTTGTAACTCCTCTGGGGTTGCGGGTGTCCATGGGCGACGGTAATTACTTACCATCAGGTGATACGTCTGCTCACTTGCCCCCTATCCCATAAAAAAAATGCAAGCACTGCTGCTTTGCGGCAGAAATAGGTAAAAAAGGTTTGGTTGGTGGTAGGGCTTCTGAGCCCGCCTGGCTAGCTACCACCTTCTTACCTAAGTTCGTCGCCATAATAACTATGTTTAAAGCATTGTTGTGTTTCGACAATTAGAGGTAAGATATCCAGTTCCTCAGTAGTTGAGGAGTCCAGGTGAAGCTCGCTTCCACCTTCGGCCTTATCGTCACTTACCATCAGGCGGGATGAAGGCCAAGAGCTTCCCTGTCGTATGTAAAAAAACATATAATGAAAAAAAAACCGGCCAAGTGCGAGTTGAACTCGCGTGAAGAGGGTTCCGTACGATGTTACCTATATTGAGTGATTTACCATGTTATTTTAATATCATCGACTTCTTATAGGTGTTCCTATAATCTATAAGTAGAAAACAATTTCTGTATTTTTTCAAAATTTTTGGTGCAGTAGTTTCGGAGATAATGGGGGAGGGGGGAGGATGGTCAATTTCCGTATATTTTCTTGAATAACTTGGAAACGATTAATTTTAAAATTAAAAAAAAATCCATTTAAGATTTTCACAAATTCAAATTCAAATTCAAATTCTTTATTGCCTGTCATAGTTTACATGGTGTTAAAAAGGAAATAACAGTTCAGTATGACACCCTGCTAGGGCATTGCAATATTGTGTGCATGCGACATGCATTGAATTTAATAAACAATTTTATAAGATAACAATAGTATTCAATGTCACGACTTATTAGCTATTGGTTAATACTTGAAATATAAAGAATTAAAATAATATAATGTCAAATAAAATTAATACATAAAATTCAAATAAAATTCTTAACATAATAAAAAAATAAAAAAATAATATTCAGGTTTATGATGTCATAATACAATTCATTGCAGATAAAATGTCAAAGAAAAAATTGATACTTATTAATTTTAACAATAAATTATGTCAGTTGCCAAAAATAATAAATTGGTATTCGTATTCATGTTTTATCGTGATGTTCCATCGTGTTGTCCTTAAAGAATTCATTTAGGCTATAGTAACATTTATCAATTAGAAACTGTTTTACACAACAAGACCTTTCATTAGATATGGCACATGATGCAGTTTTAATTTTTTTTTATTTTCCGCCTTCCACCCCATTTCATCTATTCACGTCACACCTCTGCGTTTGGGTCACAGAAATTGATTTATGTGTACCAAATTTCATCTTAATCGGTCTAGTAGATTCGGAGATAATTGACTGTGACCGACAGACAGACGGACACACGAGTGATCCTATAAGGGTTCCTTATTTTATTCAGACGTACGGAACCCTAAAAATAAAACCTTTTTATGAAATACTAGCTTTTGCCCGCGGCTTCGCTCGCGTTAAATTCGGGGTAACACCGAAGATTAAAAAAAAATTAGGCAGGTATTTTTCGTTGGTAACAAAGAGTCTGTGTACCGATTTTTGCTTCCTACCTTGAAAACTGCAAAAAGTCCCATATAAAATTTCACCCCCTCTTTAAGGTGTTGGGGGCAGATTTCCAAAAAAAAAAATGATGCACGATTTTTTTTGTTAGTCACAAATAGTTCGCATACCAATTTTTAGCTTTCTACCTTGAAAATTTCCGAATGCTCCATACAAACTTCCACCCCCCATTTTAGGGAAGTGGGGGGTTAGAAAGAGACAAAAAGTAGCCTATGTTACTCTCCATCCGTTCAACTATCTCCACTTAAAAATCAGTCACTTTAATCCGTCGCTCCGTTTTGCCGTGAAAGACGGACAAACAAACACACACACACACACACTTTCCCATTTATAATATTAGTATGGATTACAGGTCGTTGGGATTTTGACACGCAAGAGGAGTATTCGGCATACATGAGCAGCAAGGAGGCGTTGCCTAAGGCGGCCTTCCAATACGGCGTCAAAACGCAGGACGGCCGCAAGACAAGGAAAACCAAAGACAAGAGCGAGAAGGCAGAGCTTGACAGAGAATGGCAACAGGTAATGTGAATACAAGGTCGACTCTGTAGGCTGAAAATTTGCAACTTGCATTATAAATGTTTCGACATACCTTTAAAAAAATTTCAACATTATCTAAGTTTTATCATTGGACAGCTCTTATGTCGCTCGTAATAGGCGCCCAATGTACTACAAAACGTTTATGGTTACTTTATAAACATAAATGCGATAGTATATTCACGTTTTAACCACGACTAACCTAAGATCGCATCAAAAATGATGAGATCAGCAGAAAGACTAGTCACTGACATAGCCCAAAGAATTGCAAACCTTAAGTGGCAGACCTTCATCAGACGATCTGGTGAACGTCGCGGGAAGCTGCTGGATGGATGAGGCGCAGGACCGATCGGTTTGGAGATCCCTGGGGAAGGCTTGTGTCTAACAGGTGGACGTCTCATGGCTGAAATGATGATGATGAATTTTTTGAGGTCTCTCTCGTCTCACCTTCTCTCGTATTTCATTATTGTTGAGGATAGTTATAGCGCTCGCAGGAAAAGAGGAGAAAGACACGCTTTATTTATTGTTGTTTATAGCGCTCCACACACAGACGCGGTAGCGGGTCTGCGGTAAGCGATTTACTTGCGCCGCGTCGCTTCTGCGGGTGGTTTCAGTGTGGCATGGACCATAGCAACATAAACATTTGTAAGAAATTCCGCTCCGCTACTTTACCGCTTACCGCCTCTGTGTGTGGAGCACTTTAAAGGGAGAAGAAAAATGTTAATTGTCTCTTACGTTCTTTATTCATCTTAGGGGATCTATTTTGAAATAAAATGTCAAGCGGTCATCGAGTACCGTCTGTGCCCGATTTCTTTAGAAAATCAACACTATGACCAAGATAAATATTAGTTTTCATTCCAATTTGTCAGATCACAATTATGGATCATATTCATTGATTATTATTATAGTTTTTTTTTTATTTTTTTTTATTCTCAACCATTTTTAGCACGTTACATAATTCATGCAGTATCGCCAAACTGAGTACAGTTTATTGGCGAATATGACGCTCTTAAACAAAAATTAATATTCTAGATTCTAGAGAAATCTATCTATACTTACTATATAAAGCTCGATTTTAATATAATGTTAAATAATAATTTTAAACAAAAATGTAATTAGGTAATATCAATTTCTTCCAAAAGTACAGCTTTTAATCGTTTTTTAAAAATTATTTTATTTTTATTGCTACAAATATCTGGATTTAACCGATTGAAAAATTTTGGAATCATATATTTACGAGTACGTTGGCCAAAATAATTATTGCTATTAATTTCTTCATATCTTTTTTGTGTTTTTTCTCTAAAATGACGTAAGTAAATTTTATCTTTTTTAAATTTGTCATTGCCAAATTCGTCAATACACATAGAATATTGAACTTTTTCATGTACGGGTAATATTTTTAATTTTTTATACAACAATTTATAATTTTTATTGCAACTCATTTTAGTTTTTTTGTCCACTAAGATGTTTTTAATTATTCTAGTCTGGATATTTTCAATTTTATCAAGATATGTTTTAAAGGTACGCCCGTACGCATTTATACCATAACTTATTACTGATTCAACTAAGCAGTGATATAAGGTGTACAATATTTTTTTACTTACCACATCTTTTAAGCTTGTCAACTTAGCCATGATTGCTCGAAGTTTATTACAAACTATATTTATATGTGCATTCCAACTAAATTTAGTATCTATTGTTAAACCCAGATATCTATATTGTTCTACAAATTGAATTCAAGTTAAAGCTTTGTGTTGTAATTTCTTGATGGAACTCCATGGTATCTTGTTATTAAAACACTAATTTCACAAGTTCCACTTGAATCTTTATTATACTTCAATTATTGCGACCGGTTTCGATACATCATCGTCAGGCAATAAACAAATTTCATAAGAAGGGTATATTTACATAAATAGGGTATATTTATGTAAATATCCTCCAGTTCCAGCTGCTTCTCCTCGGTCTATTTACATAAATATACCCTCATGATCTTTATAAAAGCGTCAAAAGTTATTTTGAATGTACCTTCGTTTTGTTGGACAATATTGATAGCAAATAGATCAAACTGTGTCACAGTGCAGTCAAAGTCGCGTATATCAAAAATGAATAAAAAAATAAACATGAAATTGGTGGAATGTCATAAGTGATTAAAATATTACAATTTTACGTCGGCAAGTTGAGTTATTACAGATAAAATTATTAATGTCAAATTGGTGCAATGTCATAATAAGTTATTAAAATGTCAATATTACATTGGTATGTCAAGTAATTACAAATAATAATTTAAAATAAACTATAATACTAATAATAATTAAAAAAATAGTTTGATATTTTCGTCACAACTTAAAATAATTTAATAAGGGCGATGTAGATAGACAAGTCTGGTCATTCAGAATGCGGGTATTGATCTTGTGTCTATTAACCTCTATTGCTTCTAAAGCATTGAGCTTTCTTCCTTTGTCAGCAACATGAAGATATTTTACGTTCTTTGATGGGTCGAAATCGTGTCCCTCATCATTGAGGTGTTCCGCGAAAGTTGAAGACTGGGTTTTCTTCTTCCAACTAGCTATATGTTCATTTATCCTAATTTTGAACTTCCTACCCGTCTGTCCGACATATATCCCTCCACATGTATTGCAGGATAGGCTGTAGATGCCACTCTTATTTTCAATAGGAACTTTTTCTTTGTTATTGCAAATGAGGTTCTTAAGGGATCCAGTACTGTAGAACGCTGTTTTTATTCTTGGGCCATCTAAGAGTCTTTGTAGCTTTTGTGATATCGAGCCTAAGTATGGAATTTTAACCCACCTTTTCGGTTCTATGTCTGATTTCGTAGTGATCGTCGGAAGTAACAAGTTCTCCATTCTCTTTCTTAATTTTCTTTTCAAAATATTATTTACCATTGTCTCTGTGTAGCCGTTGTTTATTGCTATTTGTTTAATAGTGTTCAGTTCCTCGGCGTAGTCTTTTTTAGTCATAGGGACATTGACCAATCTATTTATGAAAGAGTGGAACGCTGCATGTTTGTGGGTATCTGGGTGTCGTGAAGATGGTCATCGCCTACCCACAAACAAAGAATATCATCTACATACCGGTACCAATATAATAGGTTATTTTTATACTTCGATTTTAAGATTTTCTTTTCAAAATTATCCATAAAAATATCTGCACAAAGAGGAGATAAAGGACTTCCCATGGCCAAACCTTCCAGTTGTTTGTACGTCTTTCCTTCCCATACAAAATAGTTTTGTTGTTAACAAACTCTTATCATAGCTTCCAAGCAGATAGACATTCTAGCGGCTGATTTAGAAGTAGCTACAGGGGATAACAAAAAAGCTAAGCAAAGCTGTTCGTTGGTTCTGCAAAAGCTTATCTCAAAACCTGACAAATGTAAAAGTAATGACATGAGTGTAATTAAGAGCCTTAAAAATAAAATTAGAGATAATGATCTGATTATAACAAAAGCTGACAAGGGAAATACTCTAATAATAGCTACCAAGGAAGAATATGTACATAAAACCAACGAATTTCTAAACACAGGCCCGTTTGAAATTTTAAAGAAAGACCCTACAGAATCTTATAATAAAGACATAAGAAGCATAATAGACTCTTGTGATAGCATTATCAAAGACTCTAAAAAATTTAAGAAATGAACATACAAATATGATTCATAGAAATGAACCCCACAGCCCCACGCCTACATAGTTATTATAAACTACATAAAAATAATGACCCTATACGACCTGTGGTGGCATATACCGGAGCACCTGCATATAAACTAGCCAAAGAGACTAATAGATTGTTTAAGTCATTGACCAACTTTACGCCGAGTCAAAGCATCAAAAATAGTTTGGACTTAATACAAAAAATAAATAACACAAAGGTACCTCCACAAGCTAAACTGATTTCATTCGACGTAAAAAACCTCTTTCCTAGCGTACCAGTAAAAGACTGCCTTCAAATTGTTGATGAATTTTTAGTAGAATCAAAACTGGAACCTCAACAAATAATTGACTTGGAAGCTATGATAAGAGTTTGTTTACAACAAAACTATTTTGTATGGGAAGGAAAGACGTACAAACAACTGGAAGGTTTGGCCATGGGAAGTCCTTTATCTCCTCTTTGTGCAGATATTTTTATGGATAATTTTGAAAAGAAAATCTTAAAATCGAAGTATAAAAATAACCTATTATATTGGTACCGGTATGTAGATGATATTCTTTGTTTGTGGGTAGGCGATGACCAAACATTACTAGAACTACAAGATTACATGAATTCTTTGAATAAATGTATTCAGCTAACGATGGAAGTGGGTGGGAAATCCATCAATTTTCTTGACCTCACAATAACGTTGTATGAAGGACACCATCAATATAAAATCTATAGAAAGACAACTTACAGCGACAATGTAATCCACGCATCTTCACGACACCCAGATACCCACAAACATGCAGCGTTCCACTCTTTCATAAATAGATTGGTCAATGTCCCTATGAATAAAAAAGACTACGCCGAGGAACTGAACACTATTAAACAAATAGCAATAAACAACGGCTACACAGAGACAATGGTAAATAATATTTTGAAAAGAAAATTAAGAAAGAGAATGGAGAACTTGTTACTTCCGACGATCACTACGAAATCAGACATAGAACCGAAGAGGTGGGTTAAAATTCCATACTTGAAGACTACAGGGGAAAAACAAGGAATGTCATAAAAAATTCAAAAATAAAGTAATAATGCTATCTAGTGGCTTTTGTACGTATTTATACCTTAGCTAAATTTGAAAGGTAACAATAGTCGGAGTCCTGATTTATGGCCAGTTATTTGAATGTTTACAACTAGCAAGAATCGTGAATGTCTGTGCGCAAAAAACAAAAACCGGCAATGTCACTTTGACAGCGCCTGATTTGACGCCATTGACTGTCATATGTTTGTTGGTTTCGTGCGTTTGTATACAGTGTGTCCCCAGTGGATAAGGTGCACAAACGAAAATGGGTGAAAACTACAATTTATCGATAAAAAAAGAGAAAAAAATTAAACTAAATTGTATTTAATATTGATTTTTTATTTTTTTATTCTCTTTTTAAGACCTTTTGTGTTTGTAAAAATGTTACATTGTAACCACTGCGTGGACTTTGTTCAAATAAAAACAATAATGATGCCAAAAGATTAACACTGTATGGTAAATAAAAAAAAGTACATAAAAGCAGTCAATAGGGAGAAAAACATTTTTTTTTCCACTAATTTGAACATAAAAGAAAGACCAACAACAATGAAAGTCAATGACATTCATGCTTTTTGCATTTTATTTTAAGGCTTTGTTTTAAAAATATAATGTTTTCTCAGTATCAATATGTTGTTTTAATTATTTTATAGACCAGAATTTATACATATGAGTATTCTGATAAAAAAGACATGAATAATTGAATTTAAAGTCTAATTAAAAAAATATATAGACTTTCATTAGTTTTATTTTTAATTTATGCAAATTGACCTGCAACTGACAATCCTTGTTTTTCCCCTGTGGTCTTCACTTAGGCTCGATATCACAAAAGCTACAAAGACTCTTAGATGGCCCAAGAATAAAAACAGCGTTCTACAGTACTGGATCCCTTAAGAACCTCATTTGCAATAACAAAGAAAAAGTTCCTATTGAAAATAAGAGTGGCATCTACAGCCTATCCTGCAATACATGTGGAGGGATATATGTCGGACAGACGGGTAGGAAGTTCAAAATTAGGATAAATGAACATATAGCTAGTTGGAAGAAGAAAACCCAGTCTTCAACTTTCGCGGAACACCTCAATGATGAGGGACACGATTTCGACCCATCAAAGAACGTAAAATATCTTCATGTTGCTGACAAAGGAAGAAAGCTCAATGCTTTAGAAGCAATAGAGGTTAATAGACACAAGATCAATACCCGCATTCTGAATGACCAGACTTGTCTATCTACATCGCCCTTATTAAATTATTTTAAGTTGTGACGAAAATATCAAACTATTTTTTTAATTATTATTAGTATTATATTTTATTTTAAATTATTATTTGTAATTACTTGACATACCAATGTAATATTGACATTTTAATAACTTATTATGACATTGCACCAATTTGACATTAATAATTTTATCTGTAATAACTCAACTTGCCGACGTAAAATTGTAATATTTTAATCACTTATGACATTCCACCAATTTCATGTTTATTTTTTTATTCATTTTTGATATACGCGACTTTGACTGCACTGTGACACAGTTTGATCTATTTGCTATCAATATTGTCCAACAAAACGAAGGTACATTCAAAATAACTTTTGACGCTTTTATAAAGATCATGAGGGTATATTTATGTAAATAGACCGAGGAGAAGCAGCTGGAACTGGAGAGGGAAGTGAGCAGGATCCGTTGGAGTATTGTGGAAGGAGGCCGCGGAGAGGGAGCGGGAGACAGATCCTCAAGCCGCTCCCATCCGTCGCAGACGGATAGGCAGGAGAAGGCGGGCATTCGCACAAGCGATGCCCGTCTAATGACCCTGCCGTGGAGGCCTACGTGCACGGTTGGCCCCGTGCACGCCGCCGTAAGGCCCTCCGTCTGGGGATTGCCCTGGTGTTCTCGGGCAATCCCCCCTTGGCGATAGCCCGACCAGGTGGTCGGGCTTGCCCGGGCGCGTGGGTAGTGGAGTCGCAGTGTGGACCTTACCTAGCGCGCTCATAAGGGCAGGGAGAACACCGGGGGGTTTTAGTGGGTAGGCCTGGCACTCCGCCGGGAGAGCCCCACACACGCTCGCCGTCTAGCCAACGGCGGGTACGGTGCGGTTACGCATTTCCCCCTGAGAAAAAAAAAAAAAAAAAAAAAAAAAAGGACTATCCGAAGTCCGAAGAGAGGGTGAGGATACGATGGTCCTTAAATCCGGCAACCTGCTCTATTTCCGAGAGGGCGAAGAACTGTCCCAAGGTGGTGTCGGGTTTATAGTCCACAAGTCTCTCGTGAACAACGTGGTACAGATCGGAAGTGTGTCGAATAGGGTGGCGTACCTTATACTCAGAATCACCGAACGGTATTCGCTGAAGGTCATACAGGTCTACGCCCCGACGACCCACCCCGACGAGGAAGTGGAAGCTATGTATGAGGATATTTCTCGGGCAATACATGCTTCCAAGACTCACTACACCGTTGTCATGGGAGACTTCAACGCAAGGCTAGGCAAGCGGGGCGATAATGAGTTGAAAGTGGGGCAATTTGGAGCTGGAATCCGGAATTTTCGAGGTCAAATGCTAGCCGACTACATGGAGGGAGAGGGACTCTATATGATGAACTCTTTCTTCAAAAAACGGCTGCATCGAAAATGGACCTGGAAAAGTCCGGATGGCGTGACAAAAAATGAGATTGACTTCATCATGTCGACTAAGACCCGCATATTCAATGACGTCTCAGTGATCAATTCGTTTAACACGGGGAGCGATCACCGAATGTTACGAGGCGCATTGAATCTTAACATAAAAGCGGAAAGGTATCGACTGGTGAAGTCTGCGCTCCGTCCCGAAGCCATCCAGATCCAAAACCCCGAGCGCTTTCAACTCGAATTACAAAATCGCTTCGATTGCCTGGAGGACTGCACGGATGTGGACACTTATAATGACAGGGTTGTGGAAGCTGTCCTTACGGTGGATGCAAAGTTTTGCAAACCCAGCCGTACTAAGCAACGAAGTAAGATCTCGGAGCCGACAGCTAAGCTGATGGAGGAAAGGCGTGGAATGGGTCGGCAGTCTTCTGAAGATGCTCGTCGGCGACTCAACAAACAGATCTTTAAGTGCCTGACTCGCGACATACGCCGATTTAATACGGAACGTATTAAAGAGGCCATTGAGCAGAACAAGGGCTCCAAAGTGTTCGCAAGAGATCTGTCACTCGGTCAGAGTCTGCTGACGAAGCTGAAGACAGAGGACGGCAGAGTCATTACATCCCGACCTGAGCTTATGGCCGAGATCGAACGCTTCTATGGACAGCTTTACGCAACATCACAGGCACCTGTTATTCCGGCTACAGACCCTAGAGCCAAATTGACCCGGCACTATACCGAATTTATCCCGGACGTCAGCCTGTACGAGATTAGTGTGGCTCTTAAACAGCTTAAAAACAACAAGGCACCGGGTGATGATGGAGTTACAGCCGAACTCCTAAAAGCGGGTGGACTACCAGTCCGGAAAGCGCTGCAGCGGCTATTCAACTCCGTCATACTCGAGGGCAAAACGCCTAAAGCATGGCACAGGGGCGTGGTGGCACTTTTCTTCAAAAAGGGCGACAGGGCCCAGTTGAAGAACTATAGACCCATCACGCTCCTGAGTCATGTCTATAAGCTATTCTCGAGGGTCATCACGAATCGTCTCGCACGGAGGTTCGACGACTTCCAGCCTCCCGAACAAGCCGGATTCCGAAAAGGCTATAGTACCATAGACCACATCCATACGCTGCGGCAGGTTATACAGAAGACCGAGGAGTATAATCTGCCACTATGCTTGGCGTTTGTGGACTATGAGAAAGCTTTTGATTCTGTCGAGACCTGGGCCGTACTTAGATCACTCCAGAGGTGCCAAATAGACTATCGGTACATCCAAGTGTTGCAGTCATTGTACGAAAACGCCACCATGTCAGTCCGCCTTCAGGACCAAAACTCGAAACCAGTACGACTTCAGCGTGGTGTGAGACAGGGTGACGTTATATCGCCGAAAGTGTTCACAGCTGCGTTGGAGGATGTATTTAAGCTTTTGGACTGGAGGGGACTCGGAATCAACATAAACGGCGAGTATATGACTCACCTTCGTTTTGCTGATGATATCGTAGTCATGGCTGAGACCGTGGAGGATCTAGGCACAATGCTCGAAGACCTCTGTAGAGTTTCCCAACAAGTGGGTCTTAAAATGAACATGGACAAGACTAAAATAATGTCGAATTCCCGTGTAGTACCCACTCCTGTGAATGTTGGAGGCTCTACGCTGGAAGTTGTTGACGAATATGTTTACCTGGGGCAAATAGTCCAGCTCGGTAAGTCCAACTTCCAGAAAGAGGTAAATCGGCGAATCCAACTCGGCTGGGCAGCGTTCGGGAAGCTACGCAGCATTTTCTCGGCCCATCTACCGCAGTGTCTCAAGACGAAAGTCTTCAATTCGTGCGTGTTGCCAGTGATGACATACGGAACTGAGACGTGGCCGCTTACAATGGGTCTCATCAGAAGGCTCAAAGTCACCCAAAGGGCAATGGAGCGGGCTATGCTCGGGGTTTCTCTACGTGATCACATCAGAAATGATGAGATCCGTAGAAGAACTAGAGTTACCGACATAGCCCAAAGAATTGCAAACCTTAAGTGGCAGTGGGCAGGACACATCGCTCGTAGGACTGACGGCCGTTGGGGCGGAAAGGTCCTCGAGTGGCGGCCGCGTACCGGGAGACGCAGTGTTGGTAGGCCCCCCACAAGGTGGACCGACGATCTGGTGAAGGTCGCGGGAAGCCGCTGGATGCGGGAGGCGCAGGACCGATCGGTATGGAGATCCTTGGGGGAGGCCTATGTCCAACAGTGGGCGTCTATTGGCTGATATGATGACACTTTCACCGGCACTAAAACTTGGCGGAACCTCGCACCAACAATCACTTGGTGCGCCGCGCAATACTATTTGTTATATGTTTTATTGAAACGGAAAATCACCGCCCGCTCATAACCTATTTCAATGTCATGACATTTCGACTCGACTCAACTGTTACATGCGGCCGGCCGCAGGGTCTCACTGCACAGACTATAATGCAGTGTTGCCACTCGCTCTTCCTCGAGCGTAAACATAGTGTTTTAATAACAAGATTATTATTATGTTTTACTAGCGCGTATACGGGAATGATAAATGAAAACGCGTTATCTATAATTCCATTTATAGCATACATGTATTTTGTGCAAGATTAACAAATAATGCAATGCACTGGCTAAAGTAAAAAAAAACGTTTAATTTGCTACAATCCGCCTTCGGATCCTATCGACTCAGATTCATGAATAATTAATCATATAAGAAAAACTTTCCTTATATCGAACCCCTCGTTCGGTATAAGCATAGTTTTCTCTAGCGATAACGACCAATGAAATAAGCCAGCCACCGAGATGAAGTGAAGTTGAATTTTATACATCATATATAATAATATTTGTTGCAGATTCAAAATATAATACAAAAACGGAAAGCGCCGCAGGCCGGTGGTGGGGATGAGCCTGGATTCAAGACTCCCAAGTTTTAAGCAGTTCGTAACTCCTTCCTATATTATTTGGCTATCCTCGTTACCAACTTCTAACGCGTGAACGGAACGATCACAGTAAACGGGAGACGCTGTCAGTACACTATTTATCGAGCCATATAAAGTGCAACTCTTTAGAATGACTTATTTTCGGATCAAACATTTTGACTTCTGGCAACACTTCACGACCACAGACTATAAGAGAACAGCTTCAAAAGTATTGAAGCTGTTCTCCTATAGTCTGTGGTCACCTCATTTGTTGAATGTGTTCTGTTATTGTGTGCCTTAGTGATTGTAAATACCAAAAATTTTAATTATCATGAACAAAGTGATCGGCAGTGGCTGGCGCATGTGAAATAAAATGATGGTGTCGACCTCGGTGAATGCTACAATTTTTAGCATCCGTGAAGACTTTTGACACGAAAGATTTTCAGTTTCTCTATTCCACAATTTAAGATCATTATGAATTTTTGTGTCTTGAAATTTGTCTGAAGGCTTGGTTAAAATTGATTGAATTGATGTAAAGTTGCACAAAAATTCTGTATTTCCATACAGTAAATTATATTTTTTCAGTAATTGACATGTACTGACATGACGTATTCGCACATTATATTGAATCGACTCGGCTCCCCTAGCATGACCTGAAATATGATATGATAAAACGATATATTGTTATGAACTGTCGAAAAACGCTGGGTTTTTGGCTATTAGTATTGCTATTTCGAGGATTGTTCATATATTAATTTGGATAAAATTTCGTGGTGGCGATTATATCTAACATATTTTGACAATTCATATCGATATATCGTTTTATGGGGGCTTGCTCAACCAACAGGTACGCAGTTAGTTCAGCATTGAAATGTGGAGCTTATATCATGTTTTATGTAGTTTATATAATTATCATAGAATTTGAACACAATTAAATGAACTGTTAGGGTTTAACGGAGCGTAAGGGTCCACGTGTAGTTAACTTCATTCTCTTACGCTTCAACGCTTGGAGCTCAACTTCAATTGGAGTTGGTGTTGATTCATTGTAATGTGTCACAATTAATGTGACCTTGATTTGATCCTGTGTTGTTATTTAAAATTAAGTTGGAAGATGTGTATATAGCTGCTTGACTTAATGTATATACATAGAAAAAAATGAAATAAAGAATTATGTTTATAGAATCAGATTATTTTATTTTAAGTTTTTTATGGTTGGCGTGGTTCAGATTTACATAGAAAAATTGAATTAGTGTTTCGTTGCTTCGAAAACTGACAGTATTATTCTTCTCCCTATAATACCCAGGGCTGCGGTCGTAAACGTCGCCCCGACGACGTTCGATTTTTTTTTGCTGCTTTACTGGCCTGGATTCAAGTCCTTTAGGCCATGACGACGTTCGATAACGTACCGGCCGTTCGAGAACTCTCGGTGTGATCGCACGACGATCATGAATAGCCGTTCGTAAACATCGCTCGACGACGCACCGCTGGTTCTGTGAAATAGGTGGGTGGAAGTAGGTTTATTTGACAGATGACATGTTCGTCGATTCGGCTATTCCCTCCTTTTTAGGGTTCCGTAGCCAAATGGCAAAAACGGAACCCTTATAGATTCGTCATGTCTGTCTGTCTGTCTGTCTGTCCGTCCGTATGTCACAGCCACTTTTCTCCGAAACTATAAGAACTACACTGTTTAAACTTGGTAAGTAGATTTATTCTGTGAACCGCCTTAAGATTCTCACACAAAAATAGAAAAAAGCAATAAATTTTGGGGGTTCCCCAATCCCCATACATAGAACTGAAACTCATTTTTTTTTTCATCAACCCATACGTACCATAACCCTATCAATGGATAGGTCTTAAAAAATCATATTGAGGTTTCTAATATATTTTTTTTCTAAACTGAATAGTTTCCGCGAGAGACACGTCCAAAGTGGTAAAATGTGTTTTTTTTAATTTATTCAAAATAATAACATACAATTTTAACATTTTATGTATCGCCAAACTGCTTACCAGTTTGTTGGCGAAAGTAATGCACTTATTTTAAAAGTAATGTATACGAGCTTAACAATATTACCCCCCCCTGTAAATTCTAAAATAAGAGAATGATAAAACTAAAAAAAAATATATCCATGCAAACTTCCACCGAATATTGGTTTGAACTTTGAACGAGATCTAGTAAGTAGTTTTTTTAATACGTCATAAATCCTATGGAACCCTTCATGGGCGAGTCCGACTCGCGCTTGGCCGGTTTTTGTATTAATTTGTAAGCAAGTTAATTTTGTGCTATTGTAGACATAATAACTCGTCTGTGTTTTGTATTTTATTAAATACATTCTTTAGTAGTAGTCCATTTTCTGCTACTATTATTCTATTGTCTAAATACGGAGACAATAGAAATACTATCAGAAAATGGACACATTATTGTGGATGACGATGGCAAACTGTATTTAAGAGCTGTATATAGATATTTGCTTAATAATTTCTATGAGCGAAGTGCGAACAGATCAAAATAAGTTAATAAAACTGAAGCAAATATCAATTTAGGAAGTCTATGATTTTAGGTTATTTTGACATTGGAATGACATTTGACAGCCACAGCTTACGGTGTCGTTCTAACACGTCCAACGAAGAACGCCGTCCTCTCTAGGGCGATCTCTAGGGTTTACGAACGTAGCCAAGTGCTAACTTATCTGCGAGGTGATACAATTTTGAAACTACAGCTGCCATTACGAAATATCAATTTAAAATGTTTATCAGCTGTATTTTTTTACTTACGAAAATTAAGAAACATTATGATAGGAATATTGTTCTAACAATAAATTTATTTACAAAAATGTTAGATTGAATTGGAATTAGGCTTCACCGTTCCACTTCAGATAATTTCGGCGCACGATAGTACATGCATATGAAACTAGTGCTGTGTAACGTTAGTGAATTAACGCTACACATTTCACATGAAATGTGTAACGTTTGTGAATTAACGCTACACATTTCACATGAAATGTGTAACGTTTGTGAATTAACGTTACACATTTCATGTGTACAAATCCTTATTCTCTATTCTTTCTAATCTTGTGCTCCAAACTCTGAAGTATCATGAAAATGTCAAAAATAAAATTGTACATAAACATGTAGTATTCTGCCCGCAGCTTTGCCTGCGTTTTTTTCGTTATTCTCGTGAGAATTGTACATTTTCCCGAAGCGAAGTGTTAAATTTCCTAAAATCCAATCTTTGCTGACATGTCCTGTCCATTAGGCTGTCCCGTCCATGTATGGGGAAATTTTTTTTAGAACGGCCACTCACCTCCCCGCACTTTTTCAAATACCTCATCCCACCCCGCACTTCGTTGTAGACATCACTGACACATAAATAAGGGCGCGCACGATCGCTCGGGCGAGTAGACGCGAGCGCCGGCCGATAATAGAGACAGCGCTATGCGGGTAAAAGAGAAGGCAGTCGCTGCACTTCTCGCGTCATTTCGATAGATAAGCCCTACTTGATTCCACGCACACATTTGCGCGTGTACAAACGTCATTTGTTTAAGTAGTAGCACGGTAATACTATTACCGTGGTAGTAGTAATAGGTGAGTAATTGATTTGCGAATATTGTATTGATTGTCCGGGGTGTGCTATGGCTACGCAAGAGTTATCAAAAGTTGCGTTTCGATAACTCTTGCGTAGCCAGACCCACCGTAGTCACAGAGATTACGATTATTATTAAATTTAATTAAATATTTGTCATCTTCAGGCCTCTACCGGTCCTTGAAGTTTCAAAAATTTGCCATTTTTAGGGGTTCCTAACATCCATTCTAATATTATAAATGCGAAAGTAACTGTCTGTCTGTCTGTTACGCTTTTACGCGTAAACAACTGAACCGATTTAAATGAAATTTGGTTTACAGATAGTCTAGAGCCTGAGAAAGGACATAGGTTACTTTTTAATGCGAAAAAAGGGTTGAAAGGGGAGATGAATGGTTGTATGGAAGTATTGAACAGAGTTTAATGCTTATTATACGGGTAGATTAAGCTTAGTCTGGAAGGACATACAGTTTCTGTTTTATCGAAATCTGATGTTAAATTAGCGACGTGCTGATAATAACCGAATTCCACGCGGATGAAGTCGCGGGCAACAGCTAGTTAACTATAAATCATACAAAATTTTGAGCTACGGCTACGCAAGAGGTATCAAAAGTTGAGTTGCGTTGCGTCCGTACACTAAATACCTGGCAGATTTCATCCACTGCTTATCGAAAATTACCTATTGCAATACAAACTTTAGCCGTCGGTAACACTGCTAAAATATAATTATTTGCCAGCGGCGCCTGCAATTTCCTATGAAATTCTCTTCCCGCACATCCTTGTACTTTTCCAAAAGTTCAATTATTCAGTGAGTTATCGTCTTTGGGGAAACAGAGGGAATTGATCAGTGTAGCCCAGTCAAATAAGACCTTAAATTAACAAGCCTCGGAATGAAAGCGTATGAGCTGTAAATTGGTACAGACCTTTCTTATGGCATTCTAAAGACTGGAAGGAAAGTCACACACGACCACGTGTCTACGTCAAAAGTCAAGAAAATCGTTTTATGTAAATATTATCGTTTTCTATAGCAAAGCAAAATAAACATTTTACTGGGCCAATGAGAGTTACCCAACAAGTGGGTCTTAAAATGAACATGGACAAGACTAATATTATGTCGAATTCCCATATCCACGTCTGTGAAGGTGGGAGGCTCTACACTGGAAGTTGCTGACGCCTATGTTTACCTTGGGCAAATATTCCAGCTAGGTAAGTCGCAACTTCCAGAAACAGGTAAATTAACAAATCGAACTCGGCTGGGCAGCGTTCGGGAAGCTGCGCAGCATATTCTCCGCCCTACATTTGTGTCTCAAGACGAAAGTCTTCCATTCGTGCTTATTGCCGGTGATGACGTTCAAAACTGAGTCGTGGCTACAATAGGCTATTTGACAATATGAAAAATATTGAATTATTTATTGCCATCCGCAAAGATAAAGAATTATGAAAGCAATTCGCATTAAAATACATATAAAAATATTGAATATTCTTAACAAAAAAAAACAAAATAAAATTATTTGTTTTGGGGTTGGATCGATATAATAGTAAACGGTTTTGATTGGCTTAATTTACTGTGACGTCACACGTGTATAAACAAACATCTGACACTGCCAAAGAGTATGTGAGATTATGGTCACTGCGTTTTTATCATTGCTTGTCTTGTTAACGGAGTTTCTATCCTTGTTTTGTTATAACTAAGACATTAAAACTGTTATTGAAGAAAGAACTATTTTCTTAATTATAGAGAGTAATTTTGTGAAAGCAGATAGCGGAAACTTGCCAAAAATTATACCATTTTATGGTCGGAATTTTCTTTAAAAATAACTCCGATTTTTACTCAACCGAGCTTAGGAATGTTAAAACAACTATGTAAGTAGGTATGTTACAATATTTTTCAAAATCAAAAATACACAAATGTGAAATTATACTTTTCAATATATTGCATTTGTCAAAACTATCGTTTTTGGTTATGTTCATACATGAAGGAACACATTACAACAACTTTCCTTAAAAGATTATGTACTTACTATTTATTTTTCTTTGCAGTGCAGGAAGAGAATCTTATGGAGATGATGCTATTTTTTTAAAAAAACGTCGCCCCACACTAGGATTTTCTCCTGTGTCGTGGGTGCAGTTACAAACATAGTACCTATATCACATGGACATACGCCCAAACCGGAACAAATTTCTGAAGGCCATACAAACTATTTGCCCCGTACGGGAATCGAACCCGCGACCCTTTGCGCAGTAGACGATCACTCATCCTCTGCGCTAACTATGTCGTCGTCCAATACTGGCTACGTCCATTAGGATTTTGGCGTACAAGTTATAACTACTTCTTGCGAACTTTAACATTTTTTAGAACGGTTATTAATACTTTTTCCGGCGTCTTTATTATTGTATTTATGCATTCTGGTACTGCACACGATTTATAACTCATTATTTCTGATAAATTACAGCTATAAACTATCAGAACTACAATAGTTAACAGAACGCTCGATTTGCCTTACTCTCCAATGTTGATATACAAACGTGTGACGTCACACGGCTGTCTCGACGCCATATTGCTATAGCAAGCGTTTTGACAGCTTAAATAATCAGTGTATTTTGTAATGATTTTTTTAAGCGAACTACTTAAAATAAATGAAAATAAATATTATGTCTACGGCTCTATAATGTGAGACGTTTTTAGAAACTAGTCAAATAGCCTATTGGTCTCAGGAAGGCTCAAGGTCACTCAAAGGGCAATAGAGGGCTATGCTTGGGGTTTCTCTACGTGATCGCATCAGAAATTATGAGATGTAATCTGAAAAGAACTAGAGTGATCGATGCAGCTCAAAGAATTGCGAGCCTTAAGTGTCAGTGGACTGGACACAATGTTCGAAGGAGTGACGGCCATTGGGGCGGAAAGGTTCTCGAGTGGCGGCTGCGTATCGGGAGGTGAACCGGGAGATCGACAAGGTGGATCGACGATCTGGTGAAGGTCTTGGGAAACCGCTGGATGCAAGAAGCTCAGGACCGATCGGTTTGGAGATCCCTGGGGGAGGCTTAGGTTCAACAGTGGGCGTCTGTTGGCTGAAATGATGGGCCAGTCAGGAGACGGGAGGCGTATTCTTGCACGTTTTCCCTCTGGCCCAAGCCCCCCTTTTTGACCTTCTTTACACCTCGGTTACCTTGAAGAGTCATTCAAGCATTTCAAGCTATAATACTAAGTAGGTATACACCAACCTACACACCTTTTACCAGAGGAAGTCCGCCCCGAGTGTCAAGCACCAAAGGGTGATAACGATTACTAACAAAACACACTCGCACTGCCAAAAAATGCGATCAAAATCTCCTATAACGTGTTAAATTTTGACCCTGGGCAAATACGAGAATAACTTAAAATAAAAAGTCTTCTGCTCAAAGCAGTATTGAAAGGATTATTCCCGAACTCCTAACGACCTAATTGTTTATGAGTTATACAGACTTACCTGAAACTTGTAAGAATAGAACTACGCGTTAACAAGATCCCATTATGTTAAAATTACTATCCCCCTAACTCCTAACCTACCAGATACCTTCCATCATCAGCGCAGTCACATGTTATGATGATTGATGATGTAAATACCCGAATATTCAGAAAAAAACTTGAAAAACGTTGGTTATGCCTATGAAATTAAGGATTTCACTGGATTTTCCTGGGATCCCATCATCAGATCATAACTTGGTGACAACGCGACCACCTGAGGAATATACTCTTTTGATGACAAAAAGAAATGGCTGGGTAATCGGTGAGAATACATAAAAAAAAATAGATACAGTTGAACATAGAACCTCCTCCTTTTTGAAAGTGTTAAAAATAAATCGCCTTTCGTTAGTCTCGCTAAAATTTGAAAACGGCCTGACCGATGTGAATATTTATTATTTTATTTTGTTCGCTTTAATACAGGGGAGATTTAAAAATGTAAATAATGGGGAAAAAGCTAAATCAAAGCTAAAAAATAAAGCAATAATGATAATTTTGTATGGAAAAAGACGATATACTTCGTGATTGTTGATAAGAAGGTGATGAGAAGTTTGCTGGTCAGCTAATATTAAATAAATTCTTTGAAGATGCAGACGTTGTTATATTTCTTTTCTGTGTACGGCATACAGAATTACTGGCATAATTTCGTACTTTTAAATACTTTACAACGGCACGACATTGCAAGCTTAAGTTACAAAGTAACAAAACATAGTGATGCAATAAGCTGCTCGGGAATGCTATTAGCCATTGGGTAATGGTATAATATGGTAAAATTGAGTTTTCAATGCATTTTGACAAAATTTAACCATTTTAGTACCATGTCAAATTGTAGTGAAATCGATAATCGAACTGGCGACCACTGCACGAGACTGATACCTCTCACCATCTGAGCTATGGTATGTTTTAATCATTGAACATCAATAAATGGAATAGGTGTTTTCACTCTAGCTAAGAAGAATGGGATTTCTGAAATTCTATAAATACGCAGGTAATGAGGCATTGCAAATTTAGTAAGTACATAGGTGTATAAAGTACCAACTTCATTTTCTGGCCAAGTATGAATATGTAAAATGTGCTAATTTGTATTGCTTTATTGATATTCACGTCGCCTTTCCAATATCCCGATGAAAACAATTAGTCCCATCGGAGTGGCGACCTTCAAATTTCACTGCAACTACTGAAAAGTGTGACATTCCCTCACGTCGTCGTGATGTGACGTGTCGGCATCGCAGTGAAATGCGGCTGCGTTTGCGACAATCGTTTGACACAATGCCGGTTCATCGGCACTGTCCGCCGTCCGCGGAGGCTCGCGAGTCGAGGCGAGGCGTCTTCACAGGTGCGTAAGCGCAGGTAAGGCCCCCGCCCGCGCCGCCGCCCGCCATCTTGAATTCCGTTCACTCAGACCCGCGCCCGTCTCGCGGCCAGCGCACGTACTCCACGAGCGCACGAAAACAATTAAGTGTTTTAGTGATTCTGTGACATGTTGTGATTGTGCAGTGACGAAATGGAATCGACCCCGATCTGTCGGTGCCGCGTGCTCTACCTCGGCTCCGCGGTGCCGCAGCAGAGCAAGGACGGCCTGCAGGGCATCCAGGAACCTTTGCGCGAGTTGTACCCGGAAAAGGGAGCGACCACTGGCGGCATAGACTCGTGGCTGTCCGTATGGTCCAATGGAATCCTGCTGGAGAACGTCGACGAAAGCGGTTCTCGAGTGGCTCGGTTCTTCCCCATCTCGAGTTTGCACTACTGCGCGGCCGTGCGGCGAGTCACCGTGGAGGGTGCGCCGAGATTTTTACCCTTGGATTCGCCCTTCGCCCGGGCGCCGGCGCCTCGACGTCCTCCTCTATTCGCAGCCGTCCTCCGGCGCACCCAGGGTATAAAAGTGTTGGAATGCCACGCGTTCATATGTCGCCGCGAGGCCGCAGCCAACGCGCTGGTGCGGTGCTGTTTCCACGCGTACGCGGACAGCTCGTACGCGAAGCGGCTGGAGGCGGAGCGCGCGCCGTCGCAGCTGCCGCCCGAGCCGGACGAGGAGCTGGAGGCGTACGACGGCGACGAGAACCACAAAGTTTGGGTCGGCGAGTTCGAGCGGGACGACGCGAGCGACGACATCCCTCACCCGGCGCGCGCGCCGCGGCCGCGCCAGATCGCGCGGCCGGCGTCCGTGCCGCCGCCGCCGCCGCCGCCCGAGGAGCCCAAGAAGAAGACGTCGACGGCGAAGAAGACGAAGAAGAAGTCGTCGGCGTCGGCGGACGAGTTGTACGCGACGATGCCGGGGCCGGCGGCGATGAACGGGCGGTCGTTAGGGCGGGCGCCGCCGGCGTGGGCGCATCCCATGGTGCTGGTGGCGCATCCCGCGGCGACGCTGCCGCACGCTCGTCCCGCCGCGATGTCCCACAGAGGCCGCGTGCCGGCCGCGCTGGCCCCGGCGCCGTTCCCCGGCCTGCCGCCCGGCAGGGGCCGCCTTCAGTACGCCACCGTCGACCCGCGCCGCTCCAAACCGCCCCCGCCCGCCCTGAAGGCGGCCCAGAGCATGACCGGGCTGGAGGCCGTCGAGGACTCGGGCGGCATTTACAGAAAGAAGGGCCACTTGAACGAGCGCGCGTTTTCCTACAGCATCAGACAGGAGCACAGGAGTCGGTCGCACGGCTCGCTCGCCAATCTCAAGTTCGCCGCTCCGCCCGAGGTGAGCTGTTATTTCTTTTGACATTTTAAATGTTTACACTGTTTTTTCTAGACTAGAATCATTGATTTACTACCAAACGTAGATAACGCATGAACGTTCGAAAAGTGGGCCGGTGAAGAACTGCCCAATAGCGATTCGTGCAGTTTTTTTCCATAGCTGTCGGCACGTCAACATGCCGAAGTGCTCATTCAAAAGTTGCGGTAATGATAATAATGTAGAATAATGTTGAATTCGGTAAATACGGAACTTTCTTTATGGTAATTTTAATTCGGGCTATATATCAGCGAGTACAAATGTATAGTCGATTAGGTGACAGATTTCAAGCGCGTTTTTGTATGAAGCGCTCTATCTACGTTTGGTAGTAAATCAATGACTAGAATGCGTATGTTGTTTATGGAATTTTGTTATTTAAGCGGTAAACTTCAATACCATGATTTGCGAAAGAATGTCCGATTTTGTGAGATGTCGATACGCAAACAAATTTATTATTGACGTACCTTTGCGTGGCCACACCTAAAGAAGCCGTGGATTGCACAATACACAGTAGGTTCGTACAACAGCGAGGAGGCGATTCGAGAAACATGTTTATAGCGGTGGTCGTGATTTATCACGAGACCTCATTCATACACGACGAGCCTGCAACATCGCGCAGGTTAAATCTTTGGAACAACACGTAATTTTTTGTTCTCTTCGATAAAACTTAAGTCTTCCGAAGGCCATCCTTTTTTTTAACGTAAATAATTACATCCACTTATTCGGCTGTCAGCTGCCGCCGTAGTTAAATACAAACTTCTTGCGTTACTATGACGATCGAACTTATCATTACGCAATTTCGATTCGACCTCCTACTGCAAATGAACGGTTTTGTCAATTTTCGACATTTCTAGTAATTGCGTTCTTACACTTGCGAAATTTTAATCATTAATACCAACAGTGCGATCACATTTGGCATTTAGACCTTTATAATCCTCATTTACACTATTTCCATTAAAATCTAAATGGTCCCTTTCCTCTGGTTGTCGATATCTACCCAAAATCGTAATTTTATTTAGTTATTTTGATATTTTACAATAAAAATTACTATATCGTAGTTCCGTATTAAACAAACCCAAAAAATCTACGTTAAACTAAGTGTATAGGTACTTCACGGTAATCTGTCGGTTTAATTCGGTTTAATTTTGACCAAAATGGGAACTTGCGCCACATTATTGTGAAATTCCGTATTTGGCAGTTAATTGTTAAAATCCTTTGTTGTACACCAGCAAAGAAATATCGTTAAAATGGCAAAATGTACATACCTACTTAGGTAGGCTTATCTGTTATCGAGAAGAGATCTCTGCTAATCGACTAACAAAGATGTAGTGAGACTGTAAGTGCTAATGATTTAAGAATTTTTTTCCAAGTATTTTGTAACAGTTAGTACCTTTGAAAATTTTCCTTAAATGTGCGGACATTTTCCTTAAATGTACCATATTAATTATCATAGATTTCAGCTGTTGCTTACATTCATTATAATACTTACTCGTCGAACGGTAAGTATTTTTGCACCATGTATATTGTGGTGACATCCATATTTTGGCATTTTAATTAAAAAAAAAACTTCCAATTTGATGGATAAACGTAACATAGTTCGACATTCACGATTCCTTTTCCTTTAACATAGTTTTCCCTTTAACACAATTCCCTTTAACATAGTTCGACATTCACGACCCGAATCAATCCATATCGTGTTCAGCGGCATGAAAAACATTCGAAATTTAATATAAGAATAGTGTAAATAAAACACAACCGCTTCCTATCAAATTTGGGTTCGTTCCATTCGGAGCGATATCAAACGTTTGAACGTGAATGAGATTGTTTAGTTTCTTGATCTAATCAAACCATACAAAGTTTTTTCGTTCACCCGACTCGGACCATTTTGTATTACCAAGAAATACTTTGATTATGGAGGTGGCCGCTCGGTGTGCGGCTGAATAGGCCCGCGGTCGGACCAGTTAGAAATGTTGTCCACACAGGTTACACCACTGTGTATAATCGCGAGGGAGTTACCACTACCTCAATTGCCATCGCTGACTTCATACTTGTACAGTAAGTAAGCTCCCATCCATTCAAGCTTTATTTACACTACGAAAACCGCCACTGTTACGAGCGACATACGAACGGTCCAAAGGTCAAACAGTGTAGCCTGACAAGGAGCTTGCTGTACGTGGTCAAGTATTTAGAAGCTCTGTGCTAACGAATTTTGAATATTGCTGCCCAAAGTCGCTCTTGGTCTTGCAGTCTTGCGAGACTCTTGCTACAAGACCGAGACCTAGACTGACCCATGCAAAATTTGAGCAAGTCTTGCTCAGTAGAGTTGTGTAGCTCAGGAATGATTGATGCAAAATATATATTTCCGAGGCAAATAGTGATTGTATCAGTATACCACTTCAGTTTAAAATATATCTGTAGCTCAGTAACTCTTTCACTCGCCTAAGATATCCGAGAGCATTGAAACAGCATTGAATCAGTAACTCGATAACTCTTCTCTTGGTCTCGGTCTTGAAGCAAGAGTCTCGCAAGACTGCAAGACCTAGAGCGACTTTGGGCAACACAATTTAGAGTCGACGCTCCATTTCTTCCTATGCATCACATGGATGTCGTAAGAGTTGGAAACTGGACACACAACATCAACAATCCATCTGAAGGCCCGCCCCATCTGTTTCAACGCTACAAATATACCATCGCTGAACCGAAACTGCCCCCCTAGACAAGACGCCTCTCGATAATCGCTATCGCAATCGCTTACTGGACAATGTATGACATTTGACAATTGCTCCGCGCTCCGAAGCAAGTCGAATCCCATACATTTTTCTTTTAGCGATTGCGAAGCGATTATCGAAAGGCATCTTGTCTAGAGGAGCTGAATCGTTTGCTTTCGACCAATCAGAAAGTCACATTGTCACGTCCTCAAATATTTGAAAGTTAATCTTTGTACTGCTATTGGTCGAATGAAACGAATCAGATTTGGTTTGCCTAAAAATTATTATTAGTAGAATTGGATACTCGTTTGAGGAGAGACATTGCTAACAGTGGGATGAATGTGGTTTTAGCTGTAGACTAGACAACTCATCATCATATAATATGTCCCAAAGGGCACGAGCCTACTCTAAATTGGGGTGTTTAGCCCTTAGTCAACCACGCTGGCCCAGTGCGGATTGGTCGAATTAACATACACCTTTGAATATCTTCTCAGATGTATGCAGGTTGCTGCACGATGTTTTCCTTCACCGTAGGAGCGTCGGAAAAATGTAGGTACATATGAAATTAGAAAAACAAAAAACACATTGGTATATGGCAGGATTGAACCCCGGACCTCCCGATTAAAAGCAAGTGCCGAGTGCTCAGCACCATCGACGCTTTCCCTTTCATTAGTGGAAGTTTATGATTAGAAAGGATCAACCAATCTTAACGGACCGTTGTCCATTCAACCCTTATAATACATAGCTGTGCCCGCGAACTACGTTTTGCCATAATTTTTTTTTTTTTTTACATTTTTCATTGATGCTATTACTCAGGTCCTATTAGTCGCAGCGTGGTGTTATATAGCCTAAAGCCTTCCTCGATAAAAGGACTATCCAACACAAAAATAATTTTTCAATTTGAATCAGTAGTTCCTGAGATTAGCGCGTTCAACCAAACAAACAAACAAACTCGTCAGCTTTATATAGATATTAAAAAATTATTCAACTGCAGTTTGCAACAACTCTTTTAATGTTTAGCAGTAGACCTTTAAATGGTATTTTTACAATGATCGAACCGTCGTCTTAGTTCTTGATAAATATAGGTATATTAATTATACCAATCGAGCCTTTCCAAGAGGCAATTGCGTATTTGCTTAGATTGTAGCAATAAAAGTTAGCTTAATAATCTACGATTTTTATCACTATGAAGTAATCGATTTACCACATTCTCTCGATATTAAATACATGTAAGATACTTTTAGTGAGATAACGAATAATTGCTAACGTGCTATGTCCAAGATAGTGCAGCAGTAAGAATTAAACGTGAACTCATCATACGCTTACGTAAACTAGAAACAAAAAACCCAATACACATTCTGATGAATGTGATCATAGCGTAATTAAGTTAAAAAAAAGAGCAAGCGATGATTGCATTCTGAACCTTAAATGATAATTATGAGATATAGATTGACCGGTTATTTTGGAACTATATTTTCAATTTTTTGTGGCACATATGATATTGTAATAATTTCACATTTTACAAGTGTTTTAGTTGTTGTATAACTTCACCAATTGTAATGTCTCTTTAAGTTTCATTATTTCATACACAACTAAAATAAAGTCAACAAAGTCTAATAAAGTATAGTATTCTACTTCATTTATTGTCAATATTTTTGCGGATATGTTGTTGGATGTATGTGTATAAATCGTTAGACAGTTTTTATTCGTGAACTCTCAAAATTCATTCTGATTTTTCTAAGAGGGTTTTTCTAAGGAGGGAACATTAAAAAATAACAATAGCAGCGTTTTTAAGTTAAGGGACTAGAATTGTAAGTTAACATTGCAAATGAAATTCAGGCGTCTCCGTGGTCTAGTGGGTGTTTGTTGATCGGGAGGTCCAGAGTTCGATTCTTCATGAGGGCAGACATTTTTCTGTTCGGTTTGGCTGGTGGTAGGGCTTCTGAGCCCGCCTGGCTAGCTACCACCGTCTTACCTAAGTTGGGCGCCATAATAACAATGTGAGTAGCATTGTTGTGTTCCGACAATTAGAGGTAAGATAGCCAGGTCCTCAGTTGTTGAGGAGTCCAGGTGAAGCTCGGTTCCACCTGGCCTTATCGTTACTTGTCACTTACTATCTGGTGAAATGAAGGTCAAGCTTCCCTTCGGCCTTATCGTTACTTGTCACTTACTATCTGGTGAAATGAGGGTCAAGCTTCCCTGTCTTATGAAAAAAAAAATAAACAAATTATTTTTAATCTTTTATTATTCTTTTCTAGTGGTACAATGCTTGAAATAAATATGGTTTGTTTATGTTTCGTAAGTATTCTCAAACTTATGTTGCATTACATGCACATTCCGTGTGTATGAAGTAACAGAAATGATCTCCACTCATTTTCCTTGGCATATAGCGCAATTATATCGTCTGTCTAGGCCTTGACTTCGGGTCAGAATTATGTTGTTTTGTTTAATATATGAAGAACATAGAAGATATTTGTTTTTTAGTTTTGTGATGAATGAAAATTATCTAGTCACAATTATTTATTACGCGAGGATTCATGAAGTAGTTATCAATTGGGATGATGACTGAATTCTATTTTTTACGTCTCGTCATTAAATGTTATAGTACCGTGAAAAAAGATGCAGTCCTGTGAAATTAGAATTAAAATCGGCTTAGAAATACATTAGATACAAGCATTTTAAGTTGTTAATTTGAAGGCGGTTAGAGAGATCCGACATCAACGGTGACGTTATTGTTGAGTACGGCCATATAAACTCCTTGTAAATTGCCGTTTTGCTAGAAAGAGACAGAGAAAATTTTTTAATACCTTATATCTTGGTTGTTTTTACAGTTATTCGAAAACCGATTTTTTGTTTCTGTTTATTAAATGAATGAGCTGTTGTCATTTTACTATCGAAAGATATTTGATTTAAAACTTTAAATTATAATTGTTTCAAAATATTTTCAAACAGAAATATGCTCTCTGCTGGGTTATTCATGCCGATACAGCGGCAAATAAAAAATAATAGCCATTAAATTGATTTTCTCTTTCGCTTGAATATAATGGCAGTTAAATGTTCCTTAGTATTCAATTAATCTGTCACAGTGTGTAATTAAGCAACATGATTTTGTTATTGCGTGCGTAGAACAACAATTTTATTGACGCATCGCGGCGCGATCTTTTTAAATACCTTTTATAAAGTATATATCTGTGATATATCTGAATATATTGTGGTTCTGAAAGCATCGTACACTTTCCTTTATTGTTTTATTTCGTGCTATCATTATAAATTCATAATTGGCGTCGAGTAAAGGTAGTTAAATGTTATCTTATGACACTTTTTGCAGAATTAGAAACAATAGTTTAGCTTATATTAATTGGAAGTAGGTATATACACGAAAATAGGAACTTAGAACGACTCCAGAACTAGTCTCTCTCTTGTAGTTGGTGTCAGTAATTAGGTACTCGGTAACTATTTGGCGCGTTAACTTTGTAATTTAATTTGCATAATCTATTCTTATTTATGCTTCATACGATAATTCTCAAATGAGGTTCCAAGGTTAAAGACAATCAATATTTTGAAGGCGCTTCGAATCGCTCGGAGATCGCGTGGATTTCATGATTGACATGCGGAACGAAGTAAAAGGTTGATGTAGTACCTCGGGATGAATCCTCTCCTGCTATACACTTATCCTTCGGTGTATCCTCAAAAATTGTGGTTTTGTGGATCAAGTTGACAGTGTATTTATGAATACTTTGTCAAACAATAGGCAAGTCATTAAAAAAATTCTCAAAATGAAGCTATTTACCTACAGACTTCGATTTTGATTGTATTAAAAATTCAGCTACGATATTCAACATTTTTTTTATTTAATCCTTGTTATGTCCATATTCTCCATACGTCCCGATCAAATTAAGATTTAAGCAAATACAAGTAAAATTTAAAATAAAAAGTTGACCGAATACCTGTTCAGAATTTTTTTGTCATCTCCTTCAAAGTCGCAAGAATACGATAGGAAAGCTCTTGGCCTTTATCTCACCAGCCCCCCTAGAAAGAGCCACATGCAATTTCTTTCGCAGTCATTCCGCAGAAAATATGGTCTTGCACCCATTCATAATGGGAATTGGAATTACATTATCCTGTGACAACCTCACGCTATTTAATTCCGCAGCTAATGTCATCTCCATACATTTTTTCCCCGGAACGACTGCGGATGAATCAGCGTGTGACCTTTGTCTAAGGCAGAGGTTCCCAACCTTTAACCCTATGTGCCTCACCCAACATTATACTAAAATACTGCAGCGCTCCCCTAGAAGCCGAAATGGGGAGTCAAAAATATTAAGCAAACGATGAAAATATTGGCGTGTTTAGTTTTATTCAAAAGATGGTTGCAACGTGTCGCTGACTTCGCATAGGTGGCACCGTCCGCGTCGTGCGAGTTTATATGAACAGTTTTAATAAATATTCTTTATACAGTTTAATTCTGGAGCTGCTCGCTGCGCCCCCCCTTGGTTCACTCTACGTCCCCCAAGTGGGGCGCGCCTCATTGGTTTGGAAACTCTGGTCTAAGGGATGACCCATTGTAAGTGATGATGAGGCCGAAGGTGGAAGCGAGCCTCACCTGGACATCTCAACAGCTGAGAAACTGGGCCCTTACCTCTGATTGTTGGAACACATTGTTATTTCTGCGACAAAATTAGATTAGACTGGTAGCAAGCCAGGCGGGCTCAGAATCCCTACCACCAACTAAACCAAGCAGAAAACCTTCTGCTCCCATGGGGAATCGTACCCCGGACCTCCCGATCAACACCCGTATCAACACATCAAGACCACTTAACCACTAGATCAATGAGGCGGTTAAGATCTATATAATATATAAAAATCTCGTGTCACAGTGTTTGTTATCGAGCTCATCCGAAACATCTTGTCTGATTTTTATGAATTTTTTTTCTGTAGTAAGTATATTCGGTAGGTCTGAGAATAGGTTTTTTGTAACCCTGGTACGGTGCGGTTACGCATTTCCCCCCGAAAAAAGCAAGGTAAGGGTGGCCCTTTCCAGATTCGAAACGCAGTTCGCGAGTATAGCTAGTCTAATGTACCTACCTATAAAAATCTCGAGCCACAGTGTTTTCTCGAACTCCAACGAAATAGCTTGAGCGATTTTTATGACATTTTTTGTGTATATTTGGGAGGTCTGAGAATAGGTGAAGAGTATGGGTGAATTGTGGGAGTATGGGTACCCACTGACAATGGGTGGCCCTCTCCTCAATTTTTTTGACAATTATTATGGCGAAATGTAGTTCGCGAGCACAGCTACGAGTAGTAATCTATAACTTTAGAAATGTCTGTAGGAATAATTGGAGCAGATATTTAAATCTAAATAAGTGCAAACATGGACGTTTTTTCAATTTTCTCATTTTTTGGGATCCGTACGTCAAAAGGAAAAAAGGATCACTTCGTTGCCCGTCTGTATGTCAAGACCCTTTTCTAGGGAACGCGTAGAAGATATCAAACTGTTTATATCAAATACTGGGTGTACGTTCTCTCAGCTGCGAAAAAAAACTGGAACGGAAACGTCACTTTTTACACGATTTATTCGTTTTTTGGAAAACTGGAGTACGAAATAAAAAATGTATTTTTGCAATTTTCTAGACAATAAAAATGCACATCTACCGGTAAAATTTAATTGTGTATTTTCTGATTCACAGCTGTTTTAAAATATTGAACAGAGTGATCTTTGGATTTTTTTCTATCGAGTGAAATATTATTGATCATGTTTCTGGTTTTAAGAATCTTTACAGAAAATGTTCAATTTGAGAACTGTATGTTTTATATTTGTGGCGGTACAGTAAATCGAAATTGCATGAAAGAAAACGGGTAAAGTAGCGCCTTAAGGGGAAAAACGTGAAAACTGTAAATATTTACAGTCGGCTTCAAAAGTAGATAAGCATTTTATTACCATGTCACACCAACTTTTCCTTTTATTTAGTATGGTTACACCTATATTGCATTATTAATAGTTGATGTGATAGGGTAGTAAAATGTTTATCTACTTTTGAAGCCGGCTGTACATACCTACTTAGGAACGTGTATACTTAGAATAAGTTTTTACGGAACCCACGGTGCGCGAGTTCAACTCGCACTTGGCCGTTTTTTGGTTGGCTAACGAACGCAGGGCCGCGGGTCGTATGCACGTTTTCGGTAAGCATTGATCATTTTCTAGAAAAGTTACATGGCGAATAAAATACTATTTGTTTTATATATTATACTTCTTGACTTGACATAAAGGAACATGAAAATTTATCATTAAATAATTTAACTTCGCAGTAGGACTACGAGGAACTAGGCATCCTCGTGGACCTACTAGAAGGACATTATTATCTGCAGTAGGACCACGAGGAACTAGTCTTCCTCGTGGTCCCACTAGTAGGAGAAATTAGTAGGACCACGAGGAAACAGCCGTACGAAACAGCAATTATCGATTTATGAGAAACCCTTCAGATGTCGTGAGTCATTGTCGTGCCCCCGCGGTCTTAAGACACAGAACCACTGCACTACTTTACTTGCGTGACTCAACGTGGCGTGAGACTGCTATTGTCATTTGCCACACATTCGTGGCGGCTGAGAAATGAACTTTATTTAAGGGTAGCAAAGTTTGAAGTCTACGGAGGTGTCTACACTGCAGTACATTGTAGTCGTATGTATTGTCCCACGCGAGGCGGTCATCCGACATCGGTCAATGCTTCTTCAGAAAATATAAGTGGTTGCCATAGACTTAGAATATACTCGCGTAATAGTCTAAAGTCTATGGTGCGGGTATGCCATGTTCTATGAAACACTGCTAAGTATAGGAAATTATTAATGCAGAGTAAGCAATATAACACGTGTTTCAAAAACAGATTTAAACAATGAATTAATTAAAAAAAGCTAAAGACGACATCAACCTTTTTTTTTGGGAGGGGGAAAATGTTTTTAACGCAATCTTCGTGGTCGAGCCAAACCACGAGGATATGTGAGACCCCAGACCGTACACGACCCAGGCCTATCCACTAAACCCCCCCCCCCCCTCAGCAGCTCCTCCGTCCGTTACAAGACAGGAGGAAGGGGACAACATAGCCAGGCCTTACTCCCGCTGATCCCATGCCTGTGACATGTCCGTTGCCAGACTCCCCACCTGGCTCTGCTACTTTGTGAAGCGGCACAGAATTGTACCGCCCTACACCACGAAATTGGTTTTTTATTGTGGTTGTCTTCCACGCGGTCCGACGCTCAGTGCGCTGGATCCCCGGCCCGCTCAGTGCGGGTAACGGGTTGCCCGACGATAGACTCCACTGCATCCACCGCTGCGCGGTGAGCCGAAGCTCAGGGAAAATCCCCTGAAGATGCAAAGCATCATGGCGATAGAAATCGCCGCACCTCTGCCACGAGCAAAGGTAGACGCCTAAATCGGCTTCTAGCGAAAGCCACACCTCTTCTTAACACAAGAAGAGGGGACTTCGCCCTTTCCTGCATGAAGCGGGTGGCCAAACAAACAACACATCAACATGATGGCTGAAAGAAATCGTCTAGTTAGTGTGGTTCATGGCGGTATCTCTTCGGAAGGGATTTCTGTCAGACAAATTGGTATATGTGCTCATTTTACGACGATAAGATCATCTTGGTATACTGTTTTTCAAATTTTGTGCTCCTTATGGTAGTACTTAAAAATGACCTTTTGTCTATTTATCTTTGTTACAAGCTTTTATTTACTTTCACCTGTCCGGTGTCTGTAATGAAATCTTGCAAGTAAAATTTTATCTTTACTAAAATTATGAAGCTGAAGGGTTTAGTGTTGAACACGCTTATCTCAGGAATAACTGTTACGCTACAACCAAGCTGAATTTCATGCAAGCAAAGCTGCGGACAGCTAGTAAGACTATATGAATATAGTACATTTTTCTCTTAAAAATGAAAATGATAATTTATTTTAACGAATTTGCGATTGTGAAATAAATGCTTACTTTGTAGCTTCCTCGTGAATAAAGACTTGACAGTTGTGGAATAACAATGGAATAATGAAGTTAATTTATTACTTAATAATCATGTTGAGAGGTAACGAGGCCTGTTTTAAATACAGTTACTTTAGGTCGTGTACTTACTATGTGGTGTGCGTGAGTAGTTCTTCAGTCTCGTGTTCAATGTTTTCGTGACAAATTATAGTAATCTTTAAACTACATTTAGGTCAGGGAATTGTATGATTTACGCAAGTGCAATATCTTTATATACTATGTAGTACTTAGGAAGTGTGCTCGTTCGAACAATATGTACATACAGTAAGTATATGTCGCACTGTAGATATATACTAATTTTTTTGTTATAGTAGGGTATAGTCGTATCTATCATTTGAGGTCAAAAATAATTAGCCAATAGCACATGTGATTACGTCAAAAACAAAGTAAGTATACCTACATATTTTCTTAAAAAAATAATTTGGGAAAAAAACACGGTCGTTTCCAGATACGGAAGTAAAGAAACTGAGTCTTTCTCTGATCAATATTATTATTATATCTATTATACTATAACTAGCTGTGCCCGCGAACTACGTATCAGTAGTAAAAAGGCTAATATAGCTATTAAAAAGGGGGTTGGTGGTAGAAGGGTGAAAATTTTATTAAAAAAAACAAAAAACTTTGTCCAAAAAGATTTTCTGGAGAGGGGCCACCTTAATCACTTAGGGTTATAAAAATAGCCTACGCTCTAGACCTCCCAAATATACACAAAAAAATTAAAAAATCGGTTAAACCCTTTCGAAGGAGTTAGATAACAAACACGAGATTTTTACATATTAGAAGATATTCCTTGGCAAAACTTTTTATCGATCTAAACATGAGTGAGTTATTTCTTATTTGATACAAAATTGTGTTTCATAGAACCACACGTATCTTCGAAAGCCTGTAATAGATCTTCTTAGTTGAAGTTACGTAATAAGGGTTGCAGTTTATTTACACATACCTAAAATGTATTTTGCTTCGCTCATTCCATTGGTTCTGTGTCACGAACCTCACGAATGTGCTATTGCTAAATAGTAATAATTACGTATAAATATGTATGAGCCGATGCTGGCTTTTGCATAACTCGACAGTTTGTAAGGTCGGTTAACGGTGATTTGGCATGCTAGGATAGTCGAATTCGATAGCTTCGGGGCGGATTGACACACGCTCGACCGCGCGACCGTAATCCATCAACATTCCGTTTGGCATCTTCCTCCGATACCACTGTATCTTTGACACATACGAACCATTCGATTTGCCACAGAGTCTATATAATTTTAACTTTTTTAAAGGACAATGTCGAATATCGCCCCATGACCAGCAAAGATTTGATTTACGTCACAATTAAATGCATATTTTATAACACTCATTACAATTATGTATTCGACGGACACATCAAAAATATATAAAAGTACTTTCAGAAACAAAACCAAATGAAGTAAAATATAATGCTTATTTTTATTTTTCTCGACTGAATAGAATTGTTTCGATTTTATGTAGGTATGGACATTTATTTATTTGTATAAATTATGTTTTTCATAACTTCTTTCACAATTTACAACGTAAATGAAATTAAAACATACGTCAATTGACTACCTATACTACTACCATAGACGAAGAATAATCCTGCTACTACTCACGCGCTATAGCTTGTTAATTCGTTGTGTTTTTGACTTGCTTTATAATTTCGAGATTTCTTGTTCTTTACTATCTTGGCTATAATTACGTTCTGTGATTGATTGCAATCATTATTATTTTAATAATTGTATAGATATGGACTATGTGTATTGCTCTAAAGAAATAAAGTGTTACTTCAACTAACCGAAAAATCTGAAGCTTGTCCGTAGTAATTGATGTGGACGTACTGTACGTCTACTAATGTCTAATATCTACTAATGTCTAATTATACGAAAAGCATTTTTTCGCTGCTGTTGGTGTTGGGTCGAGTAATGCATGGACGCAGAGCAATGTACTTTATTGGTTCACCAGCAATTGTTACTCACTTTTCCATTCACTCAGCTAAAAGTAAGATTTCAAGTACACAATTATTTACGGGTAAACTTTACTAACAAAAAACAAAATAAACAAAAAAATATTAAAGAGAAGTAGCTACATTTAACACACACACACACACAGCACGCACCCAGGCAATATCCACATATGAGCTATGATGTCTCTTATGGAGTCTTGTGATTGTTTTCGAAATGTGTTTATGTTTTGTCATTGAATATCGCTGGATTTTACCAAAACTATTAACATGCCTATGTGCACCAAAAACCGTTGAGCGCCTTGGGGAAATACTTACCCAAACGAGAAAAGATGGAAGGCTGGAATAAATTTTAATTGAGAAGAAATTTTTATTGTCAATTTTATGCGCCTTTCATTCAAATCAGGGTTATTTATATGAAGTAGGAACTCGTTCTACGAGCTTATGACGCATTTTGTGTGGTCCAATCGTCATTCAAATACTATTTTAATAAGGTTTGCTTTTATTATTTATGAATTTCTATTTAATAAAGATGTGATTTATTAAATATATGCAAAATATGATTGCGTCCTATCTACCATGAATGACCTACGGTGCCAAGACTACTAACGGTGGGGTTAGTCCAGTAGCGGGCCTTGGAACGGATTGCTTGGAGTTTCTTTGAAGTATCACATCCGGCAAAGAACTAAGGTTACCGACGTAGCCCACCGCATTAGCAAGTTGAAGTGGCAATGGGCTGGTCACATCTGTCGCAGAGCCGATGACCGATGGAGTAAGCGTGTTTTAGAGTGGCGACCGCGTGTTGGCGAACGCAGTGTAGGACGCTCACCGGCAAGGTAGAGCGACGACAATCGTCTAGCCCCCTAACCATGATCACCCAAAACAATATTAAGACCGCCCTGAGAGCGAGATGACGCTATACGCAGTACGCAGCAAGATCGGTGACTCTGTTTCAACATTGTCTTAACCTGGCTAAAAGCGATCATCGTAAGCTTCCAGTAGTGCATGAACACGGGCTGATTATGATGATAATAAATATTCCTTAGGCCCTCATCCTATGTCACACTAGGACACCACGCTGACGCCAACAGTAGGTGGCGGTATAGCCCCCCTAGAACAAACCCCACCCCTATATTTTCCGCAGTCGTTCCGCAGAAAAAAAAGGACATGACATGCCTGTGACAGTCTCACGCTATTTGTTGCGCAGTTATGTCATCGTCATACATTTTTTCAGCGGAATGACTGCGGAAAATATTTCCTGTGGCTTTTGTCGAGGGGGGCAGATTCGGTACATTCCGATAGCCAATGATAGACTGGTGATCTTACCAAGTAGATATCAGGCGAGGCACCGTTTACCCAGCTGCATACATTTTGTTGACTTTGCGTCTGGTTGCGGCGCACACAACTGGTGTCCTAGTGACACACAGACCTAACAATAGGTTCACTAAACAAACCGAGAACAGCAATGTATGAAAGTAAAATAAGCTTCGTGGCTTCATTATGTCATTCCCCAGACTTCGTCTAGACCAGTGGCTTTTAATTTAACCAGTGGTTCGCGGACTACTGGTGGTCCCTCTTAGCATTCGAAGTGGTTCTGCGAAGCTACCTGAAAAATAGTGTAGATAGTAGAATAAAAAATTGTACGATTCAAAAGAGGTTTCTAAGATATTTGAATAAAGAATATATTGATTGATTTGAGTGACAACCGAATAACATGGTTTACTAATGGTTTACTATGTATTAGGTCCTTACATATGAAATTGGCGTTTTGCCGTACTGGCCACTTTGATCTGAAATATCTCCTCTATGGTTAGGAATTCAAATTTATACAGCTATTTGCTCATGTATTTGTGTTTCGAAAATTATAATTCACTTATTTTTTCCTCAATTATTTTTTTTCTTTGCGTCACTCAGTTTTCAAAATGAAAAACTTGTAATATCGCGTTATTTACTAGTACGAGTTCCACCGTGGCACCAGTGCTGCAGAAACGGCTCGAAGGATTAATGATGTGTATTGCGATGGTGCCGCAAAAGAAAACACTGTGCATTTTTGGTTCCAATGTTTTCGTTCTGGAAATTTCGACCTGCAGAACAAGCCTCGTGGATGGTCGGAGACCAAAGTTGATAATGAAGAATTGAAGGCTATTGTGGAAGCGGATCCATCGCAAACCACGTCCAAGTTAACTGCAGGCTGCGATGTTAGTGATAAAACTGTTTTTATCCACTTGAAGCAAATTGTGAAGATAAAAAAAGCTTGAAAGGTGGGTACCTCACGAATTGAGTAAAGCAAATCAACAAACGCGCGTTGACTGCTGCGTTGCATTACTTAACCGGCACAACAATGAAGGGATTTTAAATCGAATCATTACTTGTGATGAAAAGTGGGTCCTGTACGATAATCGGAAGCGCTCATCGCAATGGCTGAACCCTGCCGAACCAGCCAAACCATGCCCCAAGCGAAAATTGACTCCAAAAAGTTGAAAACAAAACAATTGATTAAAAAGTCCAAAACAATTGAGGAAAAAACAAGTGAATTACAATTTTCGAAACACAAATACATGAGTAAATAGCTGTATTAATTTGAATTTGGAATTCCTAACCATAGAGGAGATATGTGAGATCAAAGTGGCCAGTATGGCAAAACGCCAATTTCATATGTTAGGACCTAATATTAGTCCTGTATGTTGGTGGTCCATGGCTATATGTTCTTAACCTTTTAGTGAGCAGGAACCATTTTAGAAAATATCTAAAATGGTTCTTCCTCATAGACGCTCCGAGTTTTTCGGGCTATACTATCAGTAGAACTAACTGGTCTAGGGCTAAAGCCCAGAGATCTCGTCTTATGCTTATGCTATCAGCAAATTCGTCGAATTTGTTGTGATCAAATCCTCTTCGAAAGCAAAAGTAAACAAAAACCACCTGCGTGGCGATGGCGGTCCGCGGATGCATCATTCTCGGAAACAACACAATGAGAATGATCGGTCTTTGTTTCGTGTTCCGTCCGTCACACCCGACTCGTCGCGTTCAATATTACAATTTGCATCTTACTCAATACAATTATAAACAATACTGCAGCATCCAATTACAGAATTCACGCTACACACGTGTGTAATGTTGTTTATTTACGTATTCATTCGCATGTTGCAACCGAGCGGGCGAATTTGCAAACGTTAGAAAAGAAATACCATTTTATATATTTACACAATGTTTGTGTATGGGCCTTTCTTCACAATGTACATATCACAACCATTGACGTATATAAACGTCAATGATCACAACACGTTGAACTACATATTGAACTCGACACCGATTGAATTGGTACAAATAATGTATAAATATAACATTGACGGGTTATTGACTTATTAATTATCCATTCACATTCAAATTTCTTGAAAGATATTCATAAAAATTTGTATTAGCACTATACCACTGAGCGTTCATTCTTTCTTTACTGAACGTGACGTCGTCGAAGGAAGACTGTCTCCTTTTTATTATTGTATAATCAAACTGCGCAAAATATCGTGACATCCCTTGTTTGAATTAATCCCTTGGGGGATCAAACACTGGATATCTTTGAACCAGGTGGTTCATATTAATTAACATTATGTACCGAACTCTTTCGCTGGTTTAAAAAAAACTTATACAATCAAGGGATGTGGCTGTTTGTCAATTAAGATTGTTCGTAACACAAAAAATCTTTAATTCTAGGCTTGATTTAAAATTTATCTTTGTTTAAAATATGGGTACATGATTTCATATCTATACAAACCAATTAGTGTAATTCCCTCTCGAGAACATCTAGCGCAAATATTCTCTACAAGCTGCTGATATTGGGAAATGTCTTGTTTGTTTGAGGAGCTTGGCGGCGCATTGGCGCGTGCGCTCAGCGAACGTTTGCTAAGGTTAAGCTACGTTGGCTGTGGTCAGTCCTACGATGGATGACCAAAATACGAAACATCTCGAGCTCCTCCGTGCTTCGGAAGGCACGTTAAACAGTGGGTCCTGCACCTGATCTCGCCCCGGTTGTGTCGGTTAACCGTCCCATCGGACTAGGCGAGTAAAGGAACAGAGAGTGCACTTGCGTTTGCGCAGTCACTTGTGCACTATAATATCTTCTGCGCAGATGGCTAGTCTCTGTTGAGATTAGCCGCCGTGGCCGAATATCGGTTAGGAGGACATTATTATGTCTTGTCTTTTTTAAAAGTATAAAACATAGCTTTGCGCTCGCGACTTCGCCCGCGTTATTTTTGTTTTCCCGTGGGAAATTTTTTTTTCCGTAGGAAAATTACCCTATGTCCTTCCCCTGGTCTCGAACTATCCCTATACAAACTTTCATCAAAATCGGTTCAGTAGTCTCGAAGCCTTTTAATGTATTCTTACTGTGAAGTATGTACGTACTTGAACGGAAGCACCTTAAATACGAGTGCAGTTAGACTTGACACTCTGTAGCAGCTTATTATCTACAGTTACATATTTGCCGCGGTTTATAAATAAATTGCACATTTCTTTGTAATTTTACTTTTTCTATAACGCCGATTTTTTAGAGCCAGATACCATTGTTTCTGCGGAAATTAGAAAACAAATATATGTCAATTATGACATATGGCGAGGTTAATTTAAAATAATGAATGGCAAATATCTCTGTTAGATAAAGCTGCCCAATTTAAACCAACTTAGTTTCTAATCTAAAAAATATATACCTAGTGGTTGAAAGTCTTCGGTGGCCTAAGTAGTTATGGTGTTAACACGTTTTGTTGAAGACGTTGAATTTAACCGAAATTCTGCGGAATTACTTCTTGTATTGATGTATTTATTAAGCATTTTTAAAGAAAATGCCAAGTCTCAAGTAATAAAATATATATTACTAGCGACCTGCCCCGGCTTCGCACTGGTCCAATGAAGGTACTAATGTGGGACAGTATGGAGTGATTAATAATATGCATGTATTATACATATAAACCTTCCTCTTGAATCTCTCAATCTATTGCTGAAAACTGTATTAAAATCCGTTGGTTAGTTTCAAAGATCTAAGCGTACAGAAAGCGGGAGCGACTAGGTTTTATATTTACTATGTAAAGATACTGGATTTTGCTCATAATACTCCTCAATGGTTTGGGGATTCATAGCACATTTTTTTCAAATGTTAATTATGAAAGCTCAAGTCGACCCGTGTTAATGATGCATGTTAAATATTGACAAATCAAACAAATATACCGAAGCCTTTGTGTGTCGTAGTAGCTTTCACGTTTTCACTAATTTCCCCCAACAAAACTAAAATGGAAAACTATGTTAGCTTAGACAGGCCAGTAGCTCACGCTCTGACGAAAATATCGATGTAAGTATGAGATTCCAATGAATAAGGTGATAAGGCCTAAGGTGATGTAAAAATTCTACTACTAAAAAAAAACAAAAGAACAAGAACAACACGATAACTGAACAGATGGTGATGATTGAAATAGGTATGGCTTCGAAACTTAAAAAAAAAATGTTCGTAGAGCTTATAATATTTTTTACGGGTAAGAAGAAAGTTTATTAAGATTTTTTAATCAATGATTCAGTATTCCAAAAATCAGTTAAAATGTTCATACATTTTTACTGATTATTGATCTTGTGTTGTGGTTGAAGAACCTAGCGAAGCGACAGTTGGCGTTATGCAAAAATATTGTAATGCAATAAGTAACACCCGTGACTTTGATTTCAAAGAGGAAATCCTAAGTGTCGTTTTTCCATACAAACGCAGTCCTGTTTTCTTTCTGGACCCTTATTCACAAGAGAAACCGACAACTGGGGAGACACATTCTCGACCCAGACGATATAAAAACAATCCAAGCTGGGAATATCATTCCTGGACAGTGCCCAGCTAAAGGAGCACATGTAAGGCCTAGTAAGTCTTACTTGGGGCTAGTCACAATAGATCTTTGCAGGTCGCAGTGACGCAGATAGCCCCGAATTAATGTAATAATAATAATATAATAAATTCTTCCTGGACAATGGCAATAGAGCTATTATGTCTGCAAAATAAAAATAAAAAACAATATTTGGCCGCTATTAGCATGTTTCCACAGACATGTTTTCTATTTAGGGTTCCGTACCTCGAAAGGAAAAAACGGAACCCTTATAGGATCACTTTGTTTTCCGTCCGTCCGTCTGTCTGTCTGTCAAGACCCTTTTTCTCAGGAACGTGTGGAGGTATCAAGCTGAAATTTATATCAAATACTCAGGTCTACTGTCCCTTGGAGCTGTGACAAAATCAAACTTCTAAGCCAACGCAATCAAAAGATACAGACGTTTATGCCGCAAATTTCCGCAAATTTTCGACACTCGCAACAAGGGAATCAAAACTTAGAGGGTATTTCCCGTGAAGTCAGAATCTTGAAATTTGGTATGAAGTAACGACTTATAGCACAGATAAAGGAAAAATTGCGAAAACCGTAAATTTTTAGTTACATCATATAATAAAAATATATGGGTGAACTTTTACTTATATACCTACAGGTATGTACGGAACCCTCGGTGCGCGAGTCCGACTCGCACTTGGTCGGTTTTACTTACTTAAAGTACACGCACTTAAAGTTCATTCTTCTTCTTTAATTAGTGGCAATTGGTCGTAGAGGATACCAACCATTACTGCCAGTGTCAAGTCGAGTGTATTAGTATTAATAGTGTTTTGAATATTAAGATAATATTATTTTAGTATCGTCAAGTCAGTCAGTCATGTCCGTCAAGTCAGTCGCCATTTTGTCAATTCAAAGATCATTATTATTATTGTAAATGTGATTTAACCTTGATATCTTGCGCTGTAGTTTAACATCCAGCAACTAATAGTAAATTAAGATATAAGTGCGGTATGTTGGTACGTATATCATACGACCTTTTTCAACACACAAAAATACTTAATAAACTGAATTTTTGGAATGAATAACACAAATCATTGTTAATTTGTAAACAAAACTAAATAATCGTATGAAAATAATCGTTTGAAAAATCATGTAGTTCGTTGATGTCTTTTATATTACTTCTAGCTTTTAAAAAATATAGAACAGTACTGGCGCGGCCGGCAAGTGCAGCATTGCCGGACTCTGTGATGCGTGCCTCGGCTATAACGCACGCGTGTTTTATGACCTGCTTTATGTATCTAAAACCGGTAAAATTACTATACGAGCAAGTGTGTTGAAAACAATTAAACTTGGCGAGATTAGAAACACAGCAAAAGCCTGTCTTTAATTTTTAATGAAAAAGTGATTAAATTGTTCTAGTTTTATATGGAGAAAAAAAAGGAGACTACGAAACGTCTATTGATAACCCTTCATAGAATCGGTATTCTCGGTCTGAGCTGCAATTGTCTCTCGCGCTCTGCTCGGTTGTTATTATACTGTTTTAAGGCGCTACTTCCCCGTTTTCGAACGATTTCGATTTACTGTACTACCATGAATATAAAACATACAGCAGGCGTAGCACGGGCTGCCAAGACTGAACTCTAGTCACGCATTATCTCACAATTTTAGTGACATAATCTCTATGTCTTATAGAGTAGTACGGTGGCACGTATTTAGTGTGACTGACGTGATAAATTTTCTTGACGCATATCAAGGAACACGTGTGACTGAGTTTTATCACAAATTTCTTGGCGTGCCTGTGCGCCGACTGCTGTGGTTGTAGCAAGGCCTTTTTAAAACTTTAGAAGATGTAGTAGCAGTCGGAGAGCAAAAAATTTGTGGTAAAACTCAGTAACACGTGTCCCTTTACGAGCTTCAAAAAAATTTTATCACGTCAGTTCCACTTAATACACGCCACCGTGCTACTCTTTAAGACATAGAGATTATGACACTGAAATTGTGAGATAATGCGTGACTCGAGTCCAGTCTTGGCAGCCCGTGCTGCGCCTGCTGTTCTAAAATTCATATATGATATTGTTGAACATTTTATTTAAACATTCTTAAAGACAGAATAATATTAATAATATTTCACTCGATATAAAAAAATTCAAAGATCACTCTGTTGAGTGTTATAAATAGTTGTGAATTAGAAAATAGTATTTTCAAAATACAATAATAAATAACATAATAGTTTATTAAAACGTGTATTTTTATTTTCTAGAAAATTGCAAGCATACATTTTTTATTTTGTACCCCACTTTTCCAAAAATCGATTAAAACGCGTGTAAAGTATCGTTTTAGTTCGGTCGCAGCGCGTAAGCGATATTAGAAGCTATGCGTTAATAACATCAACTGCGTGCATCAACAATAGAGCAGTCACCGGGCATGAGTAGAATTCCTGGGAAATCTCGCCTTAAGCGATCAGGAGCTTTAGTAAAATTAGATAAAGTCCATCTAAAGTCAATCTACGGTCAACAACAACAATACCGTCTACGGTCAACAACAACAATAAGACCATCTACGGTCAGCAGCAAAGGGCCACAATAAGGCGATTAAAGATATAAATGCTGATTTATAGTTTAAGGCGCATAGTGATCCTAATGACCTTGCTCGATTGTCCCGCACTGATTATATAGGAGTGAGTGTCGAGAGTGAGGGGAATATTTAAGCAAACCTTTACGCGTAAGATGAATTATTTCAATTAAAAATTAATAAAGGCGAATAAGAGAAATCTAAAAAGACCATTCGCTAGAATATTGTTCACTTTATTTATTGAAATCTTTTACATTTTAACCAAGTTTTCATTAATTTATCAAAAAATTAAAAAGACTATCCTCTAAAGAATGCGTTATCTTTTTTCAAGATTTTTTTATTCAATATTTATGAAGAGAATCGGTTTTTTCTGCAGTGATTTTTTATGATTTACCGTACTATGCGCCTTAAATGACCGTATCGTAATCGTTAATATGTTTACTGCCTGCTGCAAAGTTGAGTGTATGAGAGTGTTATTGAAAAGCAAGTTTTTGCTAGAACCTATTCTCCTTTTTTATTAGTTTACTTAAACATAGACACAAGATGACGATGTCAAATAGGTACAGCAATAAGAAATATTTGGAAATATTATAGTGGGCAAAGACCCCATTATTATCTTTAATGGAGTTAGAGCGACTAGAGGTGTAAGTTTTCATATCAATTTTGATGATCCGAATTCAAATCACTTATTAGATTATGTATGACAGTAGAATGCAATTGAATTTGATATAGCATTATTGTTCGAAGGTATGTTTTGACTAGTGTTATATGCGGAGTTGCGGACATAAATATGAACATATTTCTGGCAAAGTGTCTTACATAAGAGCACCTTATTTAAAAAACCACCGAACCTTGGTGAAAATCATTATTAATTTTGAGCAAAATTCAGATGTTGCTCATCTTTCTCTGTCTTTAGCGACGTTCCTCATCTCTCTCCTCTCTCTCTCTTTCTTATTGGCTTTCTATAACTAAAATGTGGTATTGTGAAGTTTTTAGAGCTTAACAATCCTACTACTATTGATTAAGGCGTAAGTTTATGTGGATGGATGGAGGTTCATTTGTACATTGTTTCACTATGAAATATGTACTCGTATTACTATTATTAAATCTTTAAAAAAATAAGTAACGAATAGCGTGTTCACTATTGATGCAATCTTTCGCCACGCAAGCTGTTATTTGAGGTAAATATTCGCAGGCCACACAGGATAAGGTCATTAGTTGGTCATCTGAGCGGAAACCCGCTTTCTACCTGTGACGTAGGTAAGCAGGGAGAGGTTCTTTGAGTCTCTTCGTGACCTCCTGTCATTTTAGCGCAAAAAGCCGAATTAAAAGCCTGTGCAAAGTCGATTGATTTGATTGAAAATGACACGATAATAAATAATTGTACATGTTGGTTGGACATTTTCACTAGAAAACAAAAAAAAAACTGTAATCTGAAATCTATAAATCATACGATCCGTATTGCAATTCATCGATATTTCAATCAACACACTCAATAAATATCACGATATGGAATAAATAGCTGCGGATCACAATATTTATTGAACGTCTAGCCTTCGCCACACGAGCGAGCCAAACTAGGGCTTATTTTCATAATTATTCATTCGTATTTAATTCATTGTCATGACATCACATTTGTGAAAGAATATTCATTTCTTTTTATCTCTCATTACACTTTGTCAACATCCGCAGTTTTTCTCCATAAAAATGCATAATTTTCCCACAACATAAAAATATTCATATACCGGTGTTTCAAAATAACCAATAAATAATCAATTCTTTATCGAAAACTCATTATTAAAATGTCATTCAACCCAAAATTTTCATGTAAATCATATGATGATGATAGGACTATGATTTACACATTGAGGTAATAATACTACGTAGTCTTAGACCAATGGTAATATGTACTACGTACATATGGTATATTACCTCAATAGATTTACATGAAAATTTAGGGTTGAATGACATTACGTGTAAACACATTTTAATAATGAGTTTTCGATAAAGAATTGATTATTTATTGGTTATTTTGAAACACCGTGTATATACCGTGTATACAGGGTTACAGGAAAAATCCGAAAGTACAATAATTCGCATCTACCATGGACGAATCGCATGAGCAGACTAAAATGGATGGCAAGCAAACAAACGACCAAATACAAAACAGTGGGCATGTTTTATCCCCAAACTTGTTTTTGCACATTATTTTTCTCACTCTCACCTGCATAAATCGTAAGTTGTCTCGCTCACACGCACCGGATTAACTTGATGGACAATAGTCGAGGGACCCGTTAGACCTACTACCTGAACCTTTTCAACTATGTTTTTTTCTATGAGTTTAAATACAACCCTAGGTTGTTATACCTCGTTGGATAGCTGATAAAATGTAGATGTTTTTAAGCACATCTGCAGAGCAAGTGCCATAATAATTTTTTGAGATATCCAGAAAAGAAAAATATTTTTTTATAATTTGTACTTATTTTCTTAAGTTTCGATCGTCTGCAATGACCTATTTACTTAACTTACATGCAATTTTAGTCATTGAGGTCATTAACCATCTCATTCTTCATGTAAAAAACCAAAAAAATAATCATTAGAATCAAAAAAATTCAAAATATTCAATTGAATAGCCGAAAAATTGGGCAATTCATAAAAAAAAATTAAAACTCGAATATCTCGAAAACGGTTAAGTTTAGGATGGGGGTTCCATAGTGAAATCATTCAGAAATGATGCGTACTACACGCCCTTAACGGATCTAGGTCGATTTTTCCTGTAACCCTGTATACGCTGTTCCAAAAAGGTGTGACAATATTTAAATTGGTTGTTGAGTCGGGACTATTAAACAGAACACTTTTACTATGGTACCAACTCAAAAAACATGAAAAAATTTCAGAAAAAAATTGTTTCATTCGAAAATTCAAGATCTCATTCGTATTGCATGCGTTCATGATTGCACGGAATTCGGAATTGGTTTCAATTCAAGAGTAAGAAGCCTGATCGATTTGCTGTCACTTTCGCACGCTAACGGAACCCAGAGATGGAGAGGCGTTTACGAAATAACGTGACATGTTCATTGGAGGCTGTTCGGAGTCAGCGGTTCAGTGCGCAACGTGATGTCTGGAATGCAATAGTCGTGTGGTCTTGTTTACTTAGGTGCGCTGCCTTTCGTCTTCAGTGTTTCAGAGTAGGTTAGTTCGATTAATAACTGCGATGTCGCTACAAACTGATGCTATAAAAGAAAGACGGGACTTTTAAAATTATTTTGAATTTTCTATTCAAAATTAAACGCAAGAAAAGTATTGAGAATATACTTACTATTTAGTACGTATATCAATAGAAATAACCTTTTGTAATTTTTAAGAAATAATAATAAATAATAAGGATGCGGGAGGCGCAGGACCGATCGGTTTGGAGATCCCTGGGGGAGGCCTATGTCCAGCAGTGGGCGTCTCTTGGCTGAAATGATGATGATGATGATGATGAATAAGAAGAGTATCAAATACTAAAGGATGCGATTCTTGAAAGGGTGTAAGTGTAACATTATTTTATTGAACGCATATGTATATAACTTTATGCTTCAAGTATTTATTATACCCTGAAAATCTACTCAATGACATAAATCCACATAGGTAGTACATCAAGATAAGTCTAACTCGGAGGTTCCCAAAGTGGTTGCCGCAGAGAGAGATATCTGTGTTAAAAAGCAAAACTCCAAAAAAGGTACAACAAAAATAATAAAAAGAAATAGAAAAAAAATTACTAGGGTGCCGTGAGAAAATTAAAATATTATTATGCTAAGTGTGCCACGACTAGGAAAAGTTTGGGAGCCCCTGTCTAACTTATCAAATACAATTGACAAAAAGTAGTTTGACCCTAAAAACCTTACAACCTAAAAATTACAATCATAAAAGCAGCTCTATATCATTATATACTGCTTATAGATGTGTCGGTCATCTTCGGAAACACGAAGTTAGCCGATGCCCAATTTATCTTGAAGTATGTACATACTCTAATATTACATGTAGATATTCAGAATAAATAAAAATATTTTGATATCATTTGCATGCTGTTAATTAATGGCTTAATAAGCATTAAGTTCTGTGACCTGTGACCCACTAAATTGTGTCCTGTATACCCTTTTTCGATAAATAAATATTTGAATTTTGATATGAATCAACAGGTTCGAATCCTGCCCGTGGAGAATTTGTTTACTAGCAGTAATTTTCGTTTTTTCCGTGGAAATTCTAAATATTCCCGTAGTAAAGAGTTGAATTTTCTATACCTGTTCTTAGCTGACTCGTCCTATCCATAAACTACATTTCTGCCAATGTTCATCCATACATACTTATATTTCTTGACGAAAATTACCTCAATTACAATACAAACTTTAAGACCCTGTAACTTCTCTATTACAATTAAAATTGGGAGAAATAGTTTTTAAGATGATAAACAAAGATTATGTCAACGAGATTTTAAATTCAAAATCGCATAAAAATATTTTTTTCGTTGTTTGGGAATCTGCCATTTAAATATATATTTTATAGTTTACTCGTTGTTGAAATTAAAATGTTGATAGCTAGAATTGCATTCTGGCTCAAGGTTTAGCTTCTACGTGTATAATTGTAATTATTAATGCAAAAAAATTACCTATACATCCTTAATTAAAATTGGGAAACGGATTTTTCACTAATTTGCGAATGAATAACGACCGACAGAGGGATTTGACTAATTTTAGAGGGCTGTGATAATATTAATTATTAGCACTTTCGGCCTTATCATCAGAGTGCTTAGACAAAAGCCACACGTTAAGGTTTCAGCAGTTATTCCGCAGAAAAAATGTATGGAAATGACATTAGCTTGTGATAACATCACGGTTATTTCTGCAGCTAATATCATCTCCATACATTTTTTTACGGAACGACTGCGGAAAACTTAGTGAGTGGCTTTTGTCTAGGAGGGCAGTTCAGTTACCAGTTGCTCATGTATTAGTTTTTTAGCCCACGGAGTTGGAGTTCTTGTATATTGCTATTCCAAAGTAGACTTACTCAATGTTAACAGGTGCTTATCCAATGTAGAAAACTACAGATGTCGTGAAAATTGGTTGAGAATAAACCAAACTTACAAATTGTTATATTTGTGACTCGGCATTTTCTTTAAAAATCTATACAAATAAATAAAATTGAAGTGTCTGTTTGTAATGTCAAAATAACAAGTTTTTACTAAATGGGTATGAATGTATAACGGGTACCAATAACAAAAACACAATTTAAAAATTTTTTTAATGTCTCTCTGGGACCGATTTTGACGGGACTTTCACTAATAGATAGCTAATTATATAAGTTTCACGGCCAGAGAGGTTATCTAATTGCAGCTTGTCCGGTTGCTTTTTCAGATGACTCGGGTGCGCGACCCCGGCTTCTCGAGCCTTCGATGCCGTTTACCTCTTATCTTCGCGGTGTCGATGTCCTTCTCCTTCCCTCCCTCTCCCATTACAGTTGTGGTAAGGCCCGGTACTAATTAGGTTCACCTACTTAATGCCGGGACTGTGCGGGTTGGTACCACCACTCTGCCTATTTCGGTCGTGAAGCAGTCTTGCGTTTCGATTGAAGGGCAGAGACAGCCGCTCCTTCATGCCCCCTTCCCGTCCCTGTTGTGGTGAGGAGTCTCGGTGATAATCGAAATTAGCAGAGTTATAAGTCTCAGTGTGTTCGTTGGGCGTGAGGAGTTGACGCGCGGTACAGGGAGATCCGGTGGAAATGGTTACCGTCGGCCACCTGCCGGTCAGTAGGGGACCCGAACCCAGGACTATCCTGCCTGGGAGGCTGTCCTGCACAACCGGCGAAAATCCCGTCGTGCAGTCATCGTGCCGGAGTAGGAGACCGGAGTGGATCCCGATGGGTGCATGCGGGGGGGGGGGGGGGGCACCGGGGGCCCTTCCGTGCCGCGTGTCAGCTCTTCACACAACCCGCGTTCCCACTTTGTACTACACTCTGCCCTTTCTTTGTTTGTCACCGGGACTCTGCCTCATATTTATCCCCTTCCCCAAAATGCTCAATTAAAACAAAACATGAAGGTAAATAAAAAGAAGAAGCGAGCTCCTACGGCGGACACCCAATCCACTTTTAAAATGGATTTCTGCAACATCAGGGGTCTACATAGTAATCTTGATGCCGTCCACCACCACCTAGAGACGGCTCAGCCTGCCTTGCTCTTCTTAACGGAGACGCAAATATGCGCCCCTGATGATATTTCGTACCTGAAATACCCCGGTTACGAATTGGAACACACATTCCTACGTAAAGCCGGGGTGTGCGTTTTCGTCAGGGGCGATGTTTGTTGTCGCCGCCTTCGGGGCCTCGAGCATCGGGACCTGTCGTTACTATGGCTGCGCGTGGACCATGGGGGCCTTACCCGAATCTACGCGTGCCTTTACAGGTCCCATGCCAGTGAAATAGGGTCAGCTCAGCTTTTTGAGCACGTCCAAGAGGGGATTGACCGAGCGTTGGAGCAGTACCCATCTGCGGAGGTGGTGGTCCTTGGTGACTTTAATGCTCACCATAAAGAGTGGTTGAAGTCCCGGACCACTGACCTCCCTGGTAGGACTGTTTTCAACATGGCTTCGGCCTATGGCCTCTCTCAATTGGTCGTACAGCCCACCCGTATACCAGATATAGAGAGCCATGAAGCCTCCCTGTTGGATCTTCTGCTGACTACACGACCAAGCGGATACAGGGTTGTGGTCGATGCTCCTCTTGGACCATCGGATCACTGCCTTGTCCGTAGTACTGCTAGTCTTGCGCGGCCCCATCGCGCGTCTGCGGCTGGCAGTCGTGCAGTTTGGCGGTATGAGTCAGCAGACTGGGATGGACTCCGAGAATTCTTCGGATCCTACCCCTGGAAGCAGCTCTGCTTCGCCTCCGAAGATCCCGATACTTGCGCAGATTGCGTCACTGAAACGGTGCTGATGGGAATGGAAACATTCATTCCCAACGCCAAAATACCTGTTGGCGGTCGCAGTCGTCCCTGGTATAACAATACATGCAGGAAGACTGCCCACCTCAAGCAATCTGCGTACATCGCCTGGGAAAACGACAGGAAAAGTCGGGATCCTGGTGTGACGGAGAAGAAGCGTCAGTACAACGCTGCTTCCAGATCCAACAGGAAGGCTATTGCTGAAGCCAAGGCGGAACACGTGGCCAGGGTTGGCGAGCGACTAGGAAGCTATCCCAGTGGGAGTCGTGCTTTTTGGTCGCTGGCCAAAGCTGCGCAACGTAATTTCTGCCAGTCCAATCTCCCACCACTGCGTAGAGGTGATAGCAGCCTGGCCCACAGCGCAAAAGAGAAGGCCAATCTCCTGGTTGAACTCTTTGCCTCTAACTCGACAATGAACGATGGGGGAGCCACACCACCCACCATCTCTCGGTGTGAAAGTTCTCTGCCTGAAATCCGTATTACACAACGTGCGGTCAGGCGGGAGCTTAAGCTCCTGAACGTCCATAAGTCGAGTGGGCCGGATGGCATCCCAGCAGTGGTGCTGAAGACGTGCGCCCCTGAGCTGACCCCCGTACTAACGCGCCTTTACCGCCTTTCCTATCAGAACAATAGGGTTCCATCTTCGTGGAAGATTGCTCACGTCCACCCAATTCCCAAAAAGGGTGACCGATCCGACCCGTCAAATTACAGGCCAATAGCGATAACGTCCTTGCTCTCCAAGATTATGGAGCGGGTCATCAACTCCCGCCTCCTACGGTACCTAGAAGAACACCAGCTGATTAGCGACCGACAATACGGCTTCCGTCACGGCCGTTCAGCTGGTGACCTTTTAGTTTATCTGACCCACCGTTGGGCGGAAACCTTGAAGGGCAAAGGTGAGGCTCTCGCCGTTGGACTCGATATCGCTAAGGCGTTTGATAGGGTCTGGCATAGAGCTCTTCTCACGAAGTTACCATCATATGGAATCCCCGAGGGACTCTGCAAATGGATAGCCAGCTTCCTGGATGGTAGGAGCATTAAGGTCGTCGTCGACGGCTGCTGCTCCGAAACCATACGCATAAACGCTGGTGTTCCACAAGGTTCGGTGCTCTCCCCAACCCTGTTCATTCTGCATATCAATGACATGTTGTCAATTGAGAACATACATTGCTATGCGGATGACAGTACGGGTGATGCGCGGTATACCGACCACCAGAATGTCCCTCGGAGTTCGTTGCTAGAAAGGCGGTTACAACTTGTGTCTGAAGTCGAAGACTCTCTAGGGCGAGTCTCCGAATGGGGTGCAAAGAACTTGGTTAAGTTCAACCCCACGAAGACACAAGTGTGCGCATTCACTGCGAAGAAGGACCCATTTATCGTAGTGCCTCAGTTCCAGGGAGTTACTCTTCGTATGTCCGATGGTATTGGAATCCTCGGTGTGGAAATTTCTGCTAAAGTGCAGTTTGGGAGTCATTTGGAGGACAAAGCCAAATTGGCGAGCAAAAAGCTGGGCGTCCTGAACAGAGCCAAGCGGTACTTCACTCCAAGCCAGCGGCTAATGCTCTATAAAGCACAAATTCGGCCGCATATGGAGTACTGTTCGCACCTCTGGGCGGGAGCTCCCAAATATCAGCTCGACCCTCTTGACTCCCTGCAAAGGCGTGCATTCCGCATCGTCGGTGATCCCAATATCACGGCCTCAATGGAGACGCTGGAGCAAAGGAGAGACTTTGGTTCTCTCTGCGTGCTCTATCGTCTCTTTAACGGAGAGTGCTCTGAGGAACTGTTTGCAATGGTGCCCTCTTCACCTTTTTACCATCGCACCACCCGCCATCGCAGTAGAGTTCATCCATATTACCTGGAACCAATCTCGTCTAGTACAGTTCGGTTTCAGCGTTCATTCCTTCCACGTACGTGTAGGCTCTGGAACGAACTCCCAGCTGCGGTGTTTCCTGAGCGCTACGATATGTCCTTCTTCAAACGAGGCTTAAGAAGAGCATTTCTCTCCAGGTAGGCAGTGACAGAACTGTGCCCCTGGCATTGCAGATGTCCATGAGCGGTGGTTACCACTTAACATCAGGTGGGCCACTGGCTCGTCTGCCACCGTTAGCAATAAAAAAAAAAAAGTTATAACATAGGCTACTTTTTATCAACTTCAACAAAAGTTACTATTCCACGCGGACGAAGTCGCGGGCACAGCTAGTGCTAAATAAATTGAATAAATCAATTCAAGAAAAAATATTTGTTTAGTTATTGTTTGTTTTTTTTCAGTTGACTTTCTATTTTCGGTTCCAACAGCTTTTAAAAATACATTGGCAAAATGACAATTCGTTTATGAAATGCCCTGAAAAAACTTGATGTGTCATGAGTATTGTTTTACTATTTTATATCTGTAATATTTATTAGCTTACGTAATTTTAAGTTATCCCCACTCATCACAACTATTTACGATTCAATCATTACTGAGTATTAATTGGGTTTTATAATTTTTACCACTGATGCATTGCATTCCATGACAGAGAGCTTTTAATTACAATATCGAGATTAAGATAATTACACTATTGCAGGTTTCCTTAAAGCGCGTTAAGAGTAGCATAAATGACTGTGTTTTCGAAAGACTTATTATAAGGGCGGATAGTTCATTTTGCGATTGATCGTTAAAGAATTCTCGCTACGCTCGACGGGTCCTCGTAATGACGGAGACCAGTTTAGCAGCGTGCTATAGTTGCGCAAGCACATCTTGTATGTTACGTTGTATCTGCACAAGACAATCTTCAGATTCTTAGTTACGTGCTCCTCCTTGTCAAATCGTATCTCATCCCAATAAATGAGCCGGAATTTGTTTTAGACCAATGTCTTAATAAGAGCTTTCCGCTCGCTGCTTCGCCCGCGTTATTTTGGTTTTTATACTATTCTATATTTTCCCGTTGTAAAAACAATTCAAACTATAAAGGAATAGTACATTACGATATAAGTGCGGTAGGTTGGATATAACTCACGAGGCGGAATTTCAGCCCGAGCCGAAGGCGAGGTCGTAATAGAGCCGAGTGTGTATAACCATTATACGCACGTATATCGTACGACGTTTTTCAACACACTTCTGAGGAAAAATACCTAATAAACTGATTTTTGATTAAATAATATTGTAGACAAACTAAATATTGGTATGAAAATAATCATTTGAAAAATCATGTAGTTCGTTGATGTCTTTTATATGGGTAGCATTTAAACGAGTGACTGTAAATGAAAATTTTTAGAGACAATTATAATTAATTTGGGTTATTGTATTACTAAGTGAGCGACTGACTGCGAATGACGATAAATCAACAGAACAGTAACTTATAAACGTATATCTGGTAGTCATGAACCGAGCTGATGATGGAAGGATCCTTAACTTTTAGACTTGACCTGACCTGACCTAACATTGGACCTGAATTTAATACCAGCTCACTGAAGGTAAGCTGGTATTAAATTCACTAAGAAGATAAAAATAAAAAAATATTTTACAAAAAATAAATAACGAATTTAAAAACACTGAAGAGTTAAAAATAATATAAGAATAGGTACAGACAACATCACACTCCTATATTGAAGTCGGTGTCTTTTAAGACTTTCTAGGAGATCATCGTATGGCATCGACTTCAATATAGAAGTGTGATGTTGTCTGTACCTATTCTTATATTATTTTAAACTTTTCAGTGTTTTTGAAGTCGGTTATTATTTTTTGTAAAATATTTTTTATATTAAACGACTTCAAATGAGGAGGTTTTAGTGTGTATGTTACGTGATGAATTCTTTTTGTATTCGATAGAGTATACTCCTGCGGTGGTCCCATTGTCTCCAAAGTCAGGATCTGATGATGAGATCCTAGGAAAATCGAAGGGAAACCCCTAAATTTTATAGGTACGTCCAACGTGTTTTATGTTTCTTGTAGACCGCTGCCGCTGGTGAAGTAGGTTTTGTTTGTAGGAGGAAGAAAATTCAAAACTAGGTTTATTTCAACACTGATTTTACTGGAGCACTATTATCGCACAGTACACGTTATTTAACCGCCATAACGGAAGTTTCTATTGCATTTTTAATTGGCCAAGTTGCCATACAAAAAAATGATGTTTTGTTGGTGTTACCAACATTTCTTCCGAAGCTATTCAGGTATTTACGTCTGCCGATGAACCGAGCTGATGACGGAAGGAAGGATCCTTAACTTTTAGGAGTTAGAGGTTTTTTAAATACAATAGATACGTATTGACCCTTTGTTGTATATTTCAATTTCTTCACTGAGAAAAAATTGAAGTCTTCACTAAAAAGATAGAGATAAATTTTTTACATAAAATATAAACCGACTTCAAAAACACTGAAAAGTTAAAAATAATATAATAATAGGTGCAGACAATATCACATTTCTATATTGAAGTCGATGTCAAACGATGATCTTCAAGAAAGTTTTAAAATTTTGAAGTCGGTCAATATTTTTCGTAATGTTTTTTTTTGGCATACAACTGAAAAGTTTGTCACAGATTCGCTCACGATATTATAGCAATTATTATTACTATTATCACAGAATATATAATTGCACTAAAGCTATTATTGTGAATACTGAAAAATAAAAAAAAATCAATGTGTTGGATGCATTGCATCCCAAAATTCATTTATTCACCACATTTATAACAGGATTCCGGGACAAGACGTATCATTACATCCCATTGCTTGGTTAGCCCGAAGAAGATAGTTTTTTTTGTGCAAATGCTGTGATAAGATCCTTTTACTCGAATAAATATGGCAAACCTATTTCTTGGGGCCTACGCAATGTAAATGTCACGTGAGTAGCACGCTGATCGGAATGCAGATCCGCGCGTTCCGAATCCGCCCGAAGCGTTATCCGCCCACGAGCGAATGTAAACGCTAGTAATTAACTGCTTAGAGTCTGGAATCCGATAGCACGAAACGGCAGGCCGCCCAATGTGGAGTTGCAAAGAAATCGCTGACCTTTTGTACTGATTACGATGTGAGAATATTTTTATAAAAAAAACGTTATTCTTTAAGGTCCTGCATTCACTTTTGATAACACTTTTTCCTTACAACTAGAGTTTGCAGTACCGAGATCAATACAAGATTCAATTTCAGTTTGAGAATCTGGTGTTTTGAGACTGGTATTCTGCTAATAAAGCTGTCGAGTACCGGGAGTAGCGGGTAATTCGTTACTTTGGCCACTGAATAAAAAAGTCTGAAAAATGAGTAAATATCTTCTGTATAAATATAGAACCCATAGAATGAGATGAAACCATAGAATTCAACTTTAGTCGTTTGATTCATAAAGTTAATCACAGCATTTATAGATTCATTCATTTATTATTAAACTAGCTGTGCCCGCGGACTAAGTTTCGCCATACATTTTTTCCCGTTTTTCTAACATATTTCATTGATACTCAGCTCCTATTAGTTGCAGCGTGATGTTGTATAGCCCAAAGCCTTCCTCGATAAATGGACTATCCAACACAAAAAGAATTTTTCAATTTGAATCAGTGATTCCTGAGATTAGCGCCTTCAACCAAACAAACTCTTCAGCTTTATAATATTAGTATGGATTCTTATGTGATTGAGATCTCTTTCAGTCTACATTAAATTCAGCTTTTAAATGATTATTTCAAAGCTTCACTACAATAGCCAACTACCACACTTAAGTACTTAAGTTATAATTAATTTATTAAAGTATTCTGGTAGTACTCAATACTCAATACTTTTATTGCAGTAATCAATAAATTTAAGAGATGTTAGTAAAAGCCAACTAATCTATACTTACTAATATTATAAAGCTGAAGAGTTTGTTTGTTTGTTTGAACGCGCTAATCTCAGGAACTACTGGTTCGAATTGAAAAATTCTTTTGTGTTGGATAGTCAATTTATCGAGGAAGGCTTCAGGCTATAGTATAACATCACGATATTGTTATTTTCAGACATCCACGCGAACGAAGTCGCGGGCACAGCTAGTTAAATAGTAAAAATACGTACCTATTCCTAGGTATAGGAAAACGCGAAGAATTAATATCTGTTTTAATAGTCAATTTCGATGAAGTCGCGTGCGAAAGTAAAATTTTAGCGATCTTCTGGAATCGAAATTCCCGGGAAATAAACGGATTTCCCGGTACCGAGAGAAAGTGTAATATATCCCGGGTTTGCTCCCGAGAATTCCCGGTATTTTCGAGACCGAACAACCCCTACTTACAACCGATATTGAAATAAAACTCCCTGTGATTTTTTCAAAAATGAACAGGTTTGATACCCCGCTCTATTTTAATAATGCAGTTGTTGTTGTCACAAAAATGAATGATAATTATAATCCCTGTGATGGTATTTTATTTAAGGTATGTTAGCGACTTTGCCATATTGTCTGACCCATATATATTGTCCATCCTTAATATTATATCAATGACTAGCTGTGCCCGCGAACTACGTTTCGCCTTAATTTATTTTTTCCCGACATCTTCAACAAATATCGTTAATGTACACAGAAATAAATACAAAAACTTAATAAAATTATATACTAAAACCTTTCTCGAGAATCACGCTATCGAGTGGTGAAAACCGCTTGAAAATCGGTGCAGTAGTTTTTGAGTTTATCGCGAACAGACAGACAGACGCGGCGGGGGACTTTGTTTTATAATATGTAAGGATTATTATCGTCGAACTCGACGCAGAATGCCCTAATTCATCAACGCGCTATCGTCGGGTGAAAAGAAGCCTGAACGCCAAGAGCTTCCCTCACAACTTCACTGTCGTATATAAAAAATACTCAGCTAAAACATCTTCTATTTAGTAAAAGGTAGTTGAATGTTAATAATGAAGCTATGACAACATTTGTTCACTACGTTTCCAAAAAGTTAGTTCTTTACAAGGCGCCGACGATTCACTGCAATTTAGTGTTTGGCAACTTCGTGCCGCAAATGTTTGTGAAGTAATGGCGCTGAGAATTTTTCTTTTCACAAAAAAGAAGTAATTTGAGCATAACAATTGATTTTGCTATTCCGCAATTTGTTGCTGCTGACTATGTTTGTGACTTGTGACGTCTTGGCGAGTTGTTAATGAGATAAGTCATTATGGAGGAGATAAATAATGAAATGATAATGTTTTTCCTTATGAAACAACATTAAAAATTTATTTATAAATTATTTCCGAAATGAACTTTTGACACAAAATAGAACTATTTTAGTGCCGTTGTAGTTTATTGAATTTTTTTTCATCCGAAGGGTTCCTAGTCAACAAAATGTCTCAACGAAAATATAAAACAGATTTAAAGTTAAGAATTTACGATATATCCATGCAGAACTTATGGAACAAAGCTATATAGAGTTACATGAAAGCTTGCTGGATCTTGTTAAATAAAACAACTATGGATAGACACTGTACCCACCCAAATTATTACTTACTGCTTATCATTTTTAACCGACATCAATAACGTGCGACTGTATATTTTTTTTTATGTACGTAGATCGATTAATCGGCCATTTGTGGGTCGATTTTCAAAATTCTTTTTGTAATCGAAAGAGTATACTCTCGAGGTGATCCCATTGTAACCAAGTCATCATTTGATCATGGGATCCCAGGAAAATCGAAGGAAATCCTTAAATTCCACAGGCACGTCCAACGATTTCCGTGTTTTTTTCTGAAGATATTCAGGTACTTGCATCGAGTAGTCATCATAATCATGTTACTTAGCTAATGATGGAAATTTTCTGGTAGGTTAGAAGTGTGGGAATAATTCTTTCAATATTGTTTAGAGCGAAAGACGTTTTATTTTAAGTTATTCTGGTGTTTGCCTTGGCTCAAATTCTAAAATATAGGTACGCATGTATAAAAATCACTGAAAAGATTGAAATATTTTTTTTACAAGAAAACCGAATTCAAAAACACCAAAAAGTTATAAATAATCTAAGAATACATGCAACATCACAGTTTTATATTGAAATCGGTGCCAAGCAATGATCACTGGAACAGCCTTAAAAATATATATATTTATAATTTGGCACCTTCTACAATATGCAAATGTGATGTGTGTGTGCTCGTAATTATATATAAATACGAGTGTTTATTCCAAACGCGACTTCTTAATAATGAAAATAAATCAAGCAAAATATCAATAAAATACATATGACACTAGTCAATCAGCGGCAATCGCCACGGAGTTGAAACGTACGTGATTTGCCTACCGTTCCGTTACGCACACTTTCTATCAACAATTAGTCTTCATTGGAGGTTTCCCTGTATTGGATTTTGACCCTTGAGCCAAAGGCCTAGAGTAATTCCAGGGTGTTCCAATCGCTAATTTGATTAATGAAGGTGCGACGAACGTCAACCTGGTATGAACCGTGAGGTAGCCAAGCGTGGGAATGAAATGTGGGAATTTGCTGACCGGCCGATCGAACCTATGTTTAGAAATCTTATATTAAACGAGGGTTTCCAGTTTCTTGATCACAATATATCCATTACTGTTACATGTGGTTTAGGGTTCTTTTTGGAGAAAGTTTAATATTGGGCACTACTAGTGTCGTCTCAAGACTAAAGTCTTCAATTCGTGCGTGTTGCCAGTGATGACACACGGAACTGAGATGTGGCCGCTTACAATGGGTCTCATAAGAAGGTTCAAAGTCACTCAAAAGGCAATGGAGAGGGCTATGCTCGGGGTTTCTCTACGTGATCACATCAGAAATGATGAAAACCGTAGAAGAAATAGAGTTACCGACATAGCCCAAAGAATTGCAAACCTTAAGTGGCAGTGGGCAGGACACATCGCTCGCAGGACTGACGGCCGTTGGGGAGAAAAGGTCCTCGAGTGGCGGCCGCGTACCGGGAAAGGCAGTGTTGGTAGGCCCCCCACAAGGTGGACCGACGATCTGGTGAAGGTCGCGGGAAGCCGCTGGATGCGGGAGGCGCAGAACCGATCGGTATGGAGATCCTCGAGGGAGGTCTATGTCCAACAGTGGGCGTCACTTGGCTGAAATGATGAGTGTCAATAGAGATTAGACTAAGTTCCTGGAGATTGCTATTGTTTTTCTTTATACGCAACAAGAAAGCTTCATCTTCATCTTCATCTCGTCTGATGGTAAGTGACAATAAGGAAGAAAATGGAAGCGAGTTTCATCTGGACTCCTCAACAACTAAGGAATTGGCTATCTTACTTCTTATGTATCGAAAGAGCAATGCTATATTAACATTGTTAATATGGTAAGAAACAAAGACATTATAAGAGTAGACCAACAATGCAAACGAAATGTATGAAGTCCCCTTCAACCAATTTTGATATGATAATAGCTAAATAAATAAGCATATTAAGACTCATCGGTAATAAATAATGTTACAATGTGATTTAGTTTTTATTACTGTTCGTTTTTTACACTACAAAACGAAGTTATTTGGGCATGTTTAAGTATTTTTATAACTTGACGCGCGCTCGACAGTCGAATGCAGTACAAATACAGTATGAGTAGCGGCCGCCTGACCGCTGTTGTGGTTGAAGGGGGTCTCTTAGAGGCCGCGCGTATTGTCGGTCTATCTCTTATAATGTCTTTGGTAATAAATTACTAGCATTCCGCTCGCGACTTCGCCCGCGTTTTATTGTTTTCCCGTGGGAATTTATATTTTCCCATAGGAAAAATAATTTCGTAGCCTATTTAGGCCAGGATAATAAATTTCATAGAAATTGGGAAAATATTTAAAATCTGCTATTTTTAATATTTTTCCATACAAACTTGCAACCCCATTTCATCCCTTTAGGGTTAACATTTTTTAAAATCCCGTGTACGTCCGCATTTTGAATTAAAACAACTGTCCAAATTTCACGTTTCTTTCTACCATTAGCGGTTACGGCTGTGCGTGCGTCTATAGATGGGAACATCTCAGATTAGTTGGTATTGAAGTCGGTGCCAAGCGATGATCTCCTAGAAAGTCTTAAAATTTGGCACCGACTTCAATATAGAAGTGTGATGTCTGTACCTATTCTTATATTATTTTTAACTTTTCAGTGTTTTTGAAGTCGGTTTTTATTTTTTGTAAAATATTTTTTATTTTTAACTTTTTACTGATTTATTAGCGTTTCCCTCGATTTTCATGGGATCCCATCATCAAATCCTGACTTTGGTGACCTTGGGACCACCCTAGGAGTATACTCTATCGAATACAAAAAAAAAATTCTACAAAAAATAAAAACGGACTTCAAAAACAAATTTTAAGATTTTATAGGAGATCATCGTTTGGCACCGACTTCTATATAAAAGTGTGATGTTGTCTGTACCTATTCTTATATTATTTTTAACTTTTCAGTGTTTTTGAAGTCGGTTTTTTATGACATTTTTTGTGTATATTTGGTAGACCTGAAAATAGGTCGTAGGCTATTTTTTACACCCCTAGGTGATAAGGGTGTCCCTCTCCAGACATTTCTGAGTGTTTAAATATACTCGTATGGCTGAAAATTTATACAAATAAATAAAATTGAAGTGTCTGTCTGTAATGTCAAAATAAAAAGTTTTTACTAAATGGGTATGAATGTATATATATAATGTACCAATAACAAAACCACACTTTAAAAAAAAATGTCTGTCTGTCTCTTTGTTCCCGCTCATCTCCGGAACAGCTGGACCGATTTTTACGGGACTTTCACTAATAGATAGCTAATTATATAAGGTATAACATAGGCTACTTTTTACCAACTTCAACAAAAGTTACTATTCCACGCGGACGAAGTCGCGGGCACAGCTAGTTCTAAAATAAAAACTATTATTCTTCCCGTAACAAAGTTTGATTTTCTAAGTATAGCATCACTGTGTGATATTCAATTAATTATTTGTATCTTTTTTGGTTAGTTATTGGTAAAATAGATTAACAATAAAAACTTAAATTTAGAGTAATATTACATACTAGTGGGCCCGGCAGGCGTTATCCTGTCCGATTCCAGCGACACCTACCGGAACCTTCCTTGGACCTATTTAAACACACACAGAAATTTTCGTAAGAATCGATCCAGCCATTTTGGTGTTTGAGCAAGACTAACACACAGCGTTTTATTTTTATGTATAAGGAGATTATTTAGCAGGGGAGACTACCAGAGTCGTTTACTATGGTCGTCTATCTAATTTATATCTACCGCCAAAGCAGCGGTGCTTGCATTGCACTGCTGTATTCCGATTTACTGGGTAATGTCACAAGTTGGCCATTGGCGTCCTTGTAAGGGTTGTAGCCATGTAGTTCATGTAAGACTTGTAAGACTTACATGGACCTTTTTACTAAGTGACTGTAGCCACTTACCAACAGGTGGGTAGCCTGCTTGTTTTCCAACTCAGCTATATAAATAAATAGAAACTATAATTTATCGAAATTCCAATGATATCATCACTGTGGCATAATTTTAACGATGTCATTATGATGAACGAATGATCAAAAATCTGACTGAAAATCTTATTTTTGGTTTTGCACTAAGATGTCATAATGATAGCATTTGAAAACCATGAGATCGGTAATAGGCCCGCTGATTATGTTTATAATTTCAATGCAGTGTAGAGGTTCAATTTCTTAATTCGCTGTCTTAGAACATTTGCTGTGTTACAAAAAACAATTGTTACAAAAAACAAACGTACAAAAAATAATTGAATATGAAAGTAAAAAATAAGGTCCAGATCCTAGTCATTAACGTAGTTACTTGAGATTACGCAGCATTCATTACGAAGCGTAGCTATAGTCCCTTTGCTGTAAACTCCGTAGTGTTTTTAAGTGTGAAAAAATACAAGGTATTTTATGAACATCTGTGATGTGTTTACTTACGGTTAAGTGAACTAGGGTTAACCAACCAAGGAATTTGGCAACTACGTAAGGTTACAGTGTCCTTATGCGAACAAAGGCCCATACAAATTCCTTAGAGCTAACATCTTATTGGGTGTAAGGAGGTCGCCACAGTACCTAATAATATTATAGTCTACAAAAGAGGTGAGCTTCGAAAAAAAATTAGTCTAACTCACGAGATAATTGACCCGCAAAGGTGGGCTCGGTTGCGACTGGTTCGAGTGCTCGATCGTCATAAAAAATACCCATTCTTGTCTCCCGATGTGTGCAAGGGGCGGGTCTATTGAATGTCAATCGGTCAGTGATCTCAGTTTTGGCGGGAGAAACTCGACAGACGGCTTTTTTGTGTATTTTACTTTCTCGGACCACAGATTCGGCACCGGCACCGCCAGAATCGAAAATAAAACCAATGAGGCACTGCGACAAACGATTTGCGAGCTGTGTTCCGTTTCACATTCTTTCATTTGTTTCTTGGAAGGTACGTTTTTTTCGTAATCCCAAAGACAAGGGTATGAATACCCCATACAGTTCCTGTGTAAGGCGGTTTTTTATATTCTTATGATAATTTTGTCCGAAGACTTCTACATTCATTGAATGGCACAGGAAATTTGTATAATGACTGATTCAGTCAGGTGTGTTACAGGTTTTTAGGGTTCCGTACTCAAAGGGTAAAAACGGGACCCTATTACTAATACTTCGCTGTTTGTCCGTCCGTCTGTCTGTCACCAGGCTGTATCTCAAGAACCGCGATAGCTATACAGTTGAAATTTTTACAAATTATGTATTTCTGTTGCCGCTATAACAAGAAATACTAAAAATTAAATAAATATTTAAGGGGGGCTCCCATACAACAAACGCGATTTTTTGCCCTTTTTTGCTTGATATCAAAAAATGGTAACAGGTAGGCACTTGAAATATTAAAAAAATACTTAATTGTATATTTACTTTAATAATAAATATGAAATTTGTGGAGAAATATGAAATTTGTGTACATACTGTTGTTTACCTAGTCAATGGTACGGAACCCTTCGTGCGCGAGTCCTACTCGCACTTAGCCGGTTTTTTTTAATTATAGCCACGAAAAATTTCCTGTCTTTAGAAATGTCAATTAAATAGTGTGTGGTTTTAAATCAGATGAAATGTTTAAAACTGCTATAATAGTAATACATATTATCAACATATTATGATATACAATTTTTGTTCGGTACTTACCTAAATTAACGTCATAAAAAATATGTTTTGCTTTTTGTTGCTATTCTATTCAGAAACTCAGAATCTTTTTGTTCAAATACCTACTTTTTCACTTCTCATGCTCGAAAAAGTACTACTTTATGCAGAATCTAGGCGACATAAAGTTGAACTTTATGCACAAGGGCAAAAAAGTAGCTTTTTAAATGTATCTATACTAAGGCAGTGACCATTTAGACCATGCAGCCAAACATAATAAATTGTGCACGGATAAAACTTGCTAATTTATAATATATCCTTCCCTATTTGCATTTTTGGTTTATAATAAGATAATACGAAAAAGTAACTAAATATCAAGACATATTCATCACTAAAAAAAACAATATTCCAAAATAATTTAAGAGTAGGCTGTATATATTTTATTCTTTGCCCGAAAATCATGCACAAAAATTAAAAAAAGTAAAGTAGCGGGAAAGAAGCCGTGAAATTTTCGTATTGAATTTTCTCAGTTATTGTTGAATTAACTAAATTTTAAAAATGTCAAGTGAAGAAGAAGACTTAGAACTTACTCCTAATACTTTAATGGAAATAAACGCACAAAAAGTGGTGCAAGAAATATTGCCGCCAAAATCTCGGCAAATATATATGAAAACTTATGACAAATTTATAGTATGTTATGTTACTGTTTTATTTTCTCGCAATCGAAGTGAAAAGCAGAGTTTATAACTCGTGCACAAATCATTTTTATCCTCGACTTCTTCATCTGCCCTCGCCCTGCGGGCTCGGGCATATAACGATCTCGGATAAAAATGACTTGCTTTATGCACTCGGCATAAAATCTACTATAATTAGCTTACCTAATTGATTTATAAATGTTCCGCAACTTTGTAAAGCTAACTTGGCACCTATTGTTACATTTTCGCCAGTAAATATTTGACTTAGATTATCGTTTTGGGAAAGGTTATAAGAAATAGTTTGACAAGAGTTGTTTGATGTGGTACTCGTATACTTACCTATACTCGAAAAATATGTTTGAAAAGAATTCCGAAAAACTTGGCACGATTATTCAGCAAAATAATGCAGGCAATCACATGTGTTACAGTTATGGGCTTTTTCTTCATTAGCCTGAAATTTTTGGTGTATTGTTTTTAATTACATATTTTATTTATATTTAATATGAAGCATAGAATGGCGGTGTAGGGCCCAAAATAGAGACGGTTGGCGAGAAAGTAGGGAGGCCTTTGCCCTGCAGTGGGACATTACGGGCTAGTATAGATAGATAGATAGATGAAGCAAAGAAAAAAATGCATTGGAATGCAAAATTTATGAAATAACTATAAGTACTTACAAAATAAATAACACATATTATAATGTGCCCTTTTTTACCCGATTACGCAACGCAAAAAAGGTGCTCATCAATCTATTTTTGGGTTTGTTTCTTTGTGGCATGATATTGCCTAAACGTGCGGACCAATTTTGATAATTCTCATGTTACTAGATTCGTTTTAACATAGACTTATCAAATCCACGCGTTTTAAATATGCGAGTGTCACTAAAGACATGATAATTATCGAAATCCAATATGGTGACCGTCAGGCGCCATATTGGATTTCAATAACTGTCATTTGGATGTAACAGTTTGATATCTCTACGCGTTCCTGAGAGTAAGGGTCCAGATAGAAGGACAATAAAGTGATCCTGTAAGGATTCCGCAATTTCCTTTTGAGGTACGGGACTAAAAAATTGCTTAAAAAACTATAGAGAAGACAGCAGCTATCTTCTCAATAGTTTATCTGCTGTCAAAACGGTATTTTTGAATTGGGAAGACTTAAGTAGCTATATTAATCTGTGGGTTTAGGTTAGTGAAAATAATTGGTTAAATTATTCCAGCACAATTTATACATCAGAGATCATGAGCACAAAATGAATTTTGCCTTCGAACACAACAAACTATTACAAAGTTATATATTTAATTGTAACTTTCCATTATAAGTACCTACACCAGTAAAGCCAAGATGAAAGTGCCCTGATGGTAATAAAAATAAGATACAGGTTTTGGAATCGTTCAAATGTAGCATAAAGTATTGCTTTGTCATGTGCGACTTCATTGTGTTGGAATCTTTTTACAAAATCTCAGTACAAAATACCCTAACGTTTAGAAAGGTGCTAGCTCTGACAGATCAAATCATATTAATTCGCTGCATTTCTAATAGTAGGTACTTATAGGCATAGTTAGTTAGTTTGACTGGGCTCTTTCGCACTTAGCCTCTTGATTGGGCCATTGTGCGTCCTGACCTTGCGTTAGCCTCCATCTTACTCCATCCATCCCAGGTTCTCCCAGAACGCCAGCAGCCTCTGGGCTACTACATGCTTCCGGCATGGAAGCCGGGGAGTGGAGAAGTTTCGCCCGTTGATTAATGATACTTATAGGTATAACATCATTTCGAAAGGTTAATCGATTGGTCTAAATCCTATTTGTGTAACAAAAATTTGTCTAATCGTAAGGATTTGAGAGTTATAGTGTCGCTAGCTGTGCCCGCGAACTGCGTTTCGCCACAATAGTTGTCAAAAAAATTGGAGAGGGCCGCCCTTATCACTTAGGGATATAAAAATAGCCAACGACCCATTCTTAGACCTACCAAATATACACAAAAAATTGATGAAAATCGGTCAAGCCGTTTCGGAGGAGTTTGATTGGACACTGTGGCACGAGTTTTTTATATATGAGACTGGCCGGTAGACGTTATCCTGTTCGATTATAGCGCCACCTTCCGGGTCTAACTGTGCGTATAAACCTTTCTTGAACCTATTCAAACACACACAGAAAATTTCGTAAGAATCGGTCGAGCCATCCATTGAAGAGGTTTTGCGAGAGTAACACACAGTGATTCATTTTTATATATAAGAAAGAAGAAGAACAAAGAAGAAATGGAAGAAGGAAAGAAGATGACACGTATCATGACGACACGGATAGCGCAGACGTCGAGTGAGCGCCTACTGCGCAACGGGTCGCGGGTTCGATTCCCGTACGGGACAAATATTTTGTATGGCCTACAGAAATTTGTTCCGGTCTGGGCGTATGTGCATGTGATATTCTATGTTTGTAACTGCAACCACGACACAGGAGAAAATACTAGTGCGGGTCGACTTTTTTTTTTTAAATAAAAAGACCGTGTGCCGACTGTCTTTTTAACCGACTTCAAAACGGAGGAGGTTCTCAATTCGATGCGTATGCTTTTTTTGTGTATGTTACGCGATTACGCCGCTAATTGTGGACCGATTTTCAAAATTCTTTTTTATTCGGTAGAGTATACAAGGGTAGTCCCAAGGTTACCAAAATTAGGATCTGATGATGGGATCCCACAAAATTGGAGGAAGACCCTAAAATTTTTAGGTGTGTCCAACGCGATTACTCCGCCAATTCTGGACCGATTTTCAAAATTCTTTTTGTATTCGATAGAGTATAGTCCTGGGGTGGTTCCAAGGTCACTAAAGTCAGGATCTGCTGATGGGATCTCATGAAAATCGAGCAAAACCTTAATTTATTATACCCTAATTTAATACCAGTCTTGGCCCAAGACTAACACTCGTATCTTTAGTCAAGTCAAAGTACATAATTACTTGAGCAAAAGTCGTTACTTAAGATGTGATTTTTATACAATAAGTACGGTGACAATAAAAAATGTCTTATTATTGCGTTCGTTTTGGTGTTATTATTGGCAGTAGTTCGCGCGACCGGCCTATGATAATGGTGATTACATTTTCGCAATGGTCCGTCACGAGATGGGTGACCAAAAACTTAGTTTCTCGCGCTCCTCCGTCTTTCAAAAGGCTAGTTAAGCCGTTGCTGCAAAATAAGTTCTAGTTAGCAACCGAAGTTAAAGAATAGGCCTGCAGGATTTAAGTATTTAACACCCTCGCTGCGCTCGGGAGTCAATCATAGAGACCTTCATTCCGCCCGCGATTCAAGTGTTTATCCGAGACATAACACACTGCTTTATCCCCTTGGTTAATAATCTACTTTTATAGGCACTTCTTAACGTGGTAAATAATACAAGTTAGTAAATAAAATTAAGGTTGATTCCAAGGTAGGTTCAGAAATTGGGTGAGCTTTCACGAAAAACACGAGTAAAAGTTCGGAAGGTCTAATTTCAGTATGCTCTTTTATATTGCTTCTTTTAAATTTACCCAAAAACATTTGTATCGAAGGACCAAGGTGTCACATAACAACGATCGATCCGACCAGCTGATTTCGTGAAAGCTGTAACCTTGAACAGCTGAGCATGTCGCCGTGAATGGGCTGTGACCTAGAAACGTCACTCGAACTGTATTCGATATTTTTCTAGCGGTATCTGTTACCGGTTAGGTATCGAGTGTGACAATCGTAATCACGGGGTCGGGAGCAATGGCGTATGTGACCCGCTACGTCGACTAATTGGGTAGTTGCTGGAACGTAGACTTATTTTGAAACTGGCTGAAATTAGTTTTTTTTCAATGATATGAGATTATCTTGTTATTAAAACACTTATTTCACAAGTTCCACTTGAATTCAAGTGGAACTTGTGAAATAAGTGTTTTAATAACAAGATACCATGGAGTTCCATCAAGAAATTACAACACAAAGCTTTAACGATATGAGATTATATTACAATTTTAGACATATATTTTTTTAAGTTCTAACCATAACTTAAACAACCCTTATAATTAAGGTAGGACTGTTGTCGGTCTAACCGTAATCTCATGAAAGATGTCTCTCATAAAGGCTATAATTGTATCCCTTTATTGTGTTCAATGACACGCAATAATGCTGAAAACTCTTTATCTGCCAAGCTAAGAAATTTATAGATTTTTCTTATATCTTTCCATTAGCGTGGATGCATAAAAAGTCAGAAACTTTAGATTTTGTAAATTTAGTAAATTCGACACTCTTTCACATTTCACTTTCTTTGAAGGAAACTCATTTCATATCAGCATAAGAGTTTTGCGTTGCATTGCAATAGCTAGGTAATACTTGTACTTATTGTAATGTAACAAAAATACACATTTTATTGTGCAACAGGACACGAGGATAAAATTACCCGATAAAAAATTGCGAGCGATTAGTTCTAACATTTTATTTTATAAACTCCCCCTGTGAATACTGCTTTAATGTGAAGCTTTTTAGGCGTCTAAACGGCTGCCGATCGTGAGAACATTATCTATTCAGACTATTCATGTATTTCACGGCTAGCAGCTTTCGTCTGCATGCCATTGCAAGTTTGCCACCATCGCACGGAATGAGGAAGCAACTCTTTTAGTGAATATTTTATGAGCTTTGAAATATTCTATTGTTCGGTAGTATCTTTTAGTAGGAATTGAATGTATTTAACTACTACTTACTAATATACATAGTATCATAAATGTAATTCATTAAAGAATTTAAAAATATATCTTAGAAAATATACTTCAAAATATCAACATTCTCCAAGTTGTAATCTCATCGAAAAGCTTTTTGCTGTCCATTGGTATCCCACTAGAAGGCGAGTGCGCTTCATGAAGCTATAGTGCAGAGACCGCTGAATGCAGGTTATCCACACTCCCTAGTGTGCCTATAGGCACGAAATCTGTATTGTATGGAGACTGCATGAGTGCTGGACTTCCACGTTCTTACACTTGCGTCACCGCGCCTCGCCTCTTGGAAAGTGCATTCGGCGTCAGAGCTTTTTCCGTTGATTGGCGAGATGCATGATGCATCGTGAGCATGTGCCATTGCTTTAGGACTTTAGGAAATAGTTTTTCGATATGCAGTAATAGTTACTTGAACATGTGTCCTTCATTGGATTTGTAAAAATTAACAATTAATTGTGATCTGCATAAGTTATAACGTTTGTAGTTATAACTGTTATATAAAATCTGCATTTGCCATATTCCTGCAAATACTATATTTTTTCTTAAAGTATGTACCTTACTAATGCTTAAAGAGTATATTGTGCATATAAATTCAGTTATGCGGCGAACACAGTTGCAACAACTAACAATGAAGAGATTCCGTTATTTAATTGTTTAGTCAGAACAATACTTAATGTTTAATTGTCCGAATCAATTTGAATCTTGAATGGAATTGTGCGTGGCTCGTGGGAACTTACTTACGTCTATACTTAGATCTAGCGAGCCGAGTTTAGCTACTTTTGATGTTAACGATATATTTATTGCAATGGATTAATTATGTTAATGAAATTAAAAGATGCATGCTTTTATTGACCTTACTAAACTCTCATTAGATTTATAATTAAACTTCGGACAGAACTCTGTAAATTTAAGAAGAAAAATAAGAAGAATTATGTTTGATTTTTCTAAATTGTTTGGTAATGATACTTACATTGAATCTTGTCGATGAATTGGTAATAAGTAGTTTATTTTATTTGCTTTGGTAATAAACATACAAAGATACGCAATAATATCACGATATTTTTGAATGTAGGTTTTTTAACAGGTGTGACCATACATAAGTTGATATAAGTCCATTTAACCGCCTCCACCATGGTGGTTCAAATTCAAATTCAAAAATCTTTATTCAACTTAGGCCTTTACAGGCACTTATTGACGTCAAAACAAAGCAAAACATTCTAATTTAAAGGAAACATAAATTTAACCTTGTATGTGCATACATCCTGAATATACCTACTCAAGATGTCTGCAAATACAAGTAGTAATGAAAAAAAAAAAAAGTTGAATCTACACCTGTTCGGAAATTGGGAGAGCCTTCTCGAGAAGAACAGGCAAGAAACTCGAAAGGTCAAATTTTTTATCTCCTCTTTTAAATCGCCATTTACAATTTTGGTTTTGTTACATAGTCATTGAAACTTTTAAAAAAAAATACAATCGGTATGCTTACATACACTTAAAATGTCAAAAAATAAGTTATAGACGTATACATTAATCATAATACAATAAATAATGTTGTTACCAAACATTTGATAACTTAGTCTAATTCAAAATCTGTGTCAGTTCTTTTCTGCAAACAACATTTGTTAACATCAATAGCTATACACAACAACACGATTATTGACATTATAACGAATAATAACTTCATATTAACACCAGGCATTGGCATCATTTAAATAATCGTTGACTTTATAATATCCTTTACTCATTAGAGTCTTTTTTACATGCGCTTTAAACTTATGAAAAGGCAAGTCAGTTACACTATGTGGAACTTTGTTGTAAAACGTTATACATTTCCCCATAAATGAGCCTCTAGTTTTTTAACACTTTTGTGGTAAACGGTGGTAACATTTGGTGGTTGAGAACACAGAACATAACCTTCATTGTGTTCTGTAGTTGAGACAATTCCGGGGTTCTATTCCCCGTGTGCCTGTCATATGTAGAAAAATAAAACGTTTTCGGCACTATCTCGTATTTGTAGTCCAACACTTCAATGAAACGATATCTTTTTTCTTTCTCGACTTCTATTCCATTCACAAGACTCTTGAAATGAGGGTAAGTTACGTTTTTCAACTTTCTATTGTTGCTTGGAAAAATAACTACACAAGCAAAAGTATTTTGGAATTCGTAATGGTTAATACAAAAGTGCTGCTTAAAATTTCGAGGACTTTACAAAGTTTCAAATAATTAAAAAAGGAGACATGGAATAACATTTCAGAATATAATTATTCAACTTGGCAAAATATAATCTTGAAAAATGAAGAAACTATGAGTAGTATAATTATTAATTGAATTAGATACTTCTTATGAGATGGAGTTGACGTACTCATAATTGTATTGTTTAATTCGATTCTGGGTGTAAGGGATTAAAAAAGCACCACTCGGGACCCAAGCCAACCCCACCTATAAGTGGTACACCCTATTGATTTAAGAACGAGGCTTTAGCGCTTCCTAACAAACCGTGGTGGTAGATGGCAAGATCCCTTTTTGAAAGTTCTGTTCCCAACAGGGAGTAAATTATGGTTGACTTATTATAATGGGTCCGGCAGACGTTGTCCTGCCCGTTTCAATGACACTAATTGTACGTATAAACCTTCCCTAAACCTATTCAAATATAGGTATGTACACAGAAAATTTGGTAAGAATCAGTCAAGCCGTTTTTGAGTTTTAGCGAGACAAACACACAGCGTTGTTTCCTTCTTGGATAATGGCAATAGTTACTTTATTTTTATAAAAAATCTATGGCCACTTTGAATATGTTCCTATGTTTTCCTTTGTTTATTAAGTTAATTATTAAACCTTCAAAAATGTAAAAAATGACCAGATTTTTTGCTGTATTCAAACATTCAAACATTCATGGGTGTCTTTGGTCCGAGCGGCAGTTGTCTCTATCGCGCTCAGTTCGGTTATTGGGACATACAGTGCGACAGCAATACCACAGTTTTACAATGTTAAACTGTGGCAATACATCTTACAAATACCTATTTTTGGATTGTTTGGTCTGCGTACGCCATTCAAATTTATTGTTCAACGACTTGGTTGGAAAGAATTGTTTTTTTTCTTCTACTTAAAAATTAAAAAAATGTCTTTCATTATACAATAAAACCATCCGGAATAAATTTTCTACAAACTGCATGAAAATCCATTTACTAGTTTTTGAGATCATCGCGAACATACAGCCAGACACAAATGCGACGGGACTTTGTTTTATAATATTATGTGAAAAAAGGAACATCGGAATTACTATAAAGCAAAAGATACACAGTTATGCCTTGATTACTCGTGTCAAATCGCACGCAGGCGGCGGTTTTCGTAACGAGCTTTGAGGTATAATTTGTAAAACGTAACAGTTATCAATTGATGAATTATTTTTTTTTCAATTTTTATATGGGCCTACACTTTTATGTAAAGAACTCATTGCCTTTGTTGCATAGCAGATTTGCATTCCGATATTTTTTCTAAAAATATATTTTTAGAAATATATAGGTAGTTACTACAGAAACGATATAGGTTTTGCGTATACCTACTACTTTTGAAACATCATTATTAAAATTGTCATGAAAATGATTCTTTCGGATGTTGCGAGCATGTTCAGTATCTTGGAGTGTAGTTGTTTGGTTGTTATTTTACAACAATAACACATTTATCATTATGAAGAGTCCCCTCTTCACATGGATTTTGCATTTTCTTTTTTCTAACGTATGAACGAAATAATTGTTTAAGGGGCCAAAATCATCCAACCATCCAAGAATTTTACATTAATAAAGGTCAAAGCGTTTTTTAACCATCAGCGTTGTTCGGTTGTAATCATAACTTACTCTGACACTGTGTCAGAGTCCGGTTGTTTCACCGAAACGTCACGCTCAGGTATTGAACGGGGTTACAGCAAACAGTTGTTGTAGAGATTATGTCACTGAAATGGTGAGATAATGCTTGACTCGACTTCAGTCTTGGCAGCCCGTGCTACGCCTGCTGCGCCAGGCAACGACATCATTCGTATGTGTGTGGTGGCTACCACCGTCTTACTTATATTTGTCGCCAATCGCCATAATAATAGTGCTAATTACATTGTTGGGTTCCGACAATTAAAGGCATGATTGCCTGTTCCTCAGTTGACGAGGAGTCCAGGTAAAGCTCGCTTCCAACTTCGGTCTTATGTCACTTACCACCAGGTGAAATGAAGGCCAAGAGCTTCACTATTATAAGTTAAAAAAAATACCTTGCCAAATCATGCCAGACTAGGTCAGGTAGTGGACAGATGCCAATAAGTGGCATTGGTAGCGGTAGTAAAAGTTAATATTTGGTTTCTAAAAATTTATCGTATCGCATTCCAGGTGGAGTCTGGGCGCGAGGAGTTGAAGAAAGAACGCGAGATCATGCAGATGGTGGCCGGCCTGCAGCTGGGGCCTGACGAGCTAGAGCGTCGAGAGCCGCCACCCCACCTCATCAGGACCCGGCATGGACCTAGGTACTGCACGAAATTTACAATGAAATATGTCGGCCGGCACACATGTAGAATAGATACACACCGAAGGAGGTGAAAGTTTAGGGTATGACACTCTTTATCTTTGGCCGATGGTCAGTGCGCATGTCGAGCATCTCGGCAGGCTGTTTGGTGCAAGCTCAGCCGCTTATCAGTATATTGTGATCCGAGGATATTCTTTGGTAGGATTTCTTGATATATTTCAAAAACCAGATCACGATCCACTGGATCTGGACTGTGTCTGAAGTCTGTGTACTAGACAGAGAGACATTACACGTTCAATATACGCTGTCAACAATTATAATGTACAAAGCGCGTCCTTATTATAGCGGGTTTAGATATGAGCGCCGATAGACGATTTGTCGGCGGCGCGCGGCGCGCCGACTCAAAAGTGTCGGCGGCGGCGGCGTTTCGGCGGCGCGACTAAGAAAGGCAGCCTTTTATGGGAAAATGAATAAAATGCGTTATGTTTTGTTCAAGCACAGTTTTATTTAAAATAATTTACAAAGAAGAGATAAAATTAAATAAAAATCAACAAGTAAACACAGCAAGTTGCAAACACATTGCAAAGTCCACCGATTTAACACGGAACGTATTAAAGAAGCCATTTAGCGGAACAAGGGCTCCAAAGTGTTCGCAAGAGATCTGTCACTCGGTCAGAGTCTGCTGACGAAGCTGAAGACAGAGGACGGCAGAATCATTACGTCTCGACCTGAGCTTATGGCTGAGATCGTACGCTTCTATGGACAGCTTTACACAAATCATTGCAGTCACCTATCATTCAGGCTTCAGATCCTAGAGCCAAATTGATCCGGCATTACACCGAAGACATCCCGGACGTCAGCCTGTACGAGATTAGTGTGGCTCTCAAACAGCTCAAAAACAACAAGGCACCTGGTGATGATAGCGTTACAGCTAAAGCAGGTGGACTACCAGTCCAGAAAGCGCTGCAGTGGCTATTTAACTCCGTCATACTCGAGGGCAATACGCCTAAAGCATGGCACAAGGGTGTGGTAGCACTGTTCTTCAAAAAGGGCGACAGGGCCCAGTTAAAGAACTACAGACCCATTACGCTCCTGAGTCATGTACTCGTATACAAGCTGTTCTCGAGAGTTATCACGAATCGTCTCGCGCGCAGGTTTGACGACTTCCAGCCTCCCGAACAAGCCGGATTCCGTAAAGGCTATAGTACCATAGACCACATTCATACGCTGCGGCAGGTTATACAGGAGACCGATGAGTATAATCTGCCACTATGTTTGGCGTTAGTGGACTATGAGAAAGCCTTCGATTCTGTCGAGACCTGGGCCGTGCTTAGGTGACTCCAGAGGTGCCAAATAGACTACCGGTATATCCAAGTGTTGAAGTCATTGTACAAAAACGCCACTATGTCAGTCCGCCTTCAGGACCAGAACTCGAAACCAATACGACTTCAGCGAGGTGTGAGACAGGATGACGTTATATCGCCGAAGCTGTTCACAGCTGCGCTGTAGGATGTCATGGCTGACACCGTGGGGCAGATAGTCCAGCTCGGTAAATCCAAGCGTTTCAGTGTTGCCAGTGATGACGTACGGAACTGAGACGTGGCTGTTTACAATGGGTCTCATCAGAAGGCTCAATGTCACTCAAAGGGCAATGGAGAGGGCTATGCTCGGGGTTTCTCTACGCGATCGCATCAGAAATGAAGAGATTCGTAGAAGAACTAGAGTCACCGACATAGCCCAAAGAATTGCAAACCTTGAGTGGCAGTGGGCAGGACACATAGCTCGCAGGACTGACGGCCGTTGGGGCGGAAAGGTCCTTGAGTGGCGGCCTCGTACAGGGAGACGCAGGGTTGGTAGGCCCCCCACAATGTGGACCGACGATCTGGTGAAGGTCGCGGGAAGCCGCTCTGTATGCGGGAGGTGCAGGACCGATCGGTTCGGAGATCCCTGGGGAGGCCTATGTCCAACAGTGGGCGTCTCTTGGCTGAAATGATGATGATAATGATGAAAATCCACTGTTGTTGCTAAATAAGTCAAGCTGCTAAGAGCGTTTAACATTCTTCTTTATTATACAGACCAATAACCACTGCACAAATAAATAAACTGAGATCTAGGAAAAAAACTTCTCCAAAGTTTGGCAAAATTAAAGCAAATAGAAGGGATCAAATTAAATATTGAAAGTATTTAAAATATTAATGTAACCGAAAATAAATCATCCATCGTGTCACAAGCATTACTAAGACGTTATATCGCCTAAACTGTTCACAGCTGCGTTGGAGGATGTATTTAAGCTTTTGTACTGGAGAGGTCTCGGCATCAACATAAAAGACGAGTACATGACTCACCTTCCTTTTGCTGATGATATCGTAGTAATAGCTGAGACCGTGAAGGATTTAGGCACAATGCACAAAGAGTTTCCCAACAAGTTGGTCTTAAATAAACATAGACAAAACTAAAATAATTTCGAATTCCCGTGTAGTATCCACTCCTGTGAATGTTGAAGGTTCTACGCTGGAAATTGTTGACGAATATGTTCACCTGGGGCAAATAGTCCAGCTCGGTAAGTCCAACTTCCAGAAAGAGGTAAATCAACGAATCCGACACGGCTGGGCAGCGTTCGGGAAGCTACGGGGCATATTCTCGGTCCATCTGCCGCAGTATCTCAAGACGAAAGTCTTCAATTCGTGCGTGTTGCCTTACCAGTGATGACATAGGGAATTGAGACATGGCCGCTTACAATGGGTCTCATAAGAAGGCTCAAAGTCACTCAAAGGGCAATGGAGAGGGCTATGCTCAGGGTTTCTCTATGTGATCAAATCAGAAATGATGAAATCCGTAAAAGAACTAGAGTTACCGACATAGCCCAAAGAATTGCAAAACATAAGTGGCAGTGGGCAGGACACATCGCTCGTAGGACTAACGGCCGTTGGGGCGGAAAGGTCCTCGAGTGGTGGCCGCGTACCGGGAGACACAGTGTTGGTAGGCCCCCCACAAGGTGGACCGAAGATCTGATGAAGGTCGCGGGAAGCCACTTGATGCGGGAGGCGCAGGACCGATCCTTGGAGGCCTATGTCCAACAGTGGACGTCTCTTGGCTAAATGAGTGAATTTGCAGCTCTTTTCATATTACTCCCAGAATCCATCACCAAGACAATATCTCCTTTTTTTCAAATTCTTGCAATATGTCCTGAATTTCCTTTTAATTTTTTTCATCAGTATGTTTCCCAGTTTCTCATTTTTACAACTCGCAAACTTGCGCACGCTCGTGATGTTGGATCTCACTGATCTCGCGTTCGCTCGATATTTTTCGGCGCGCCGGCGCGGCGCTCATATCTAAGCGGGTTACACAAATTTCAATCAGAAGCTTTAAGTATCAGTAGATACTAAAAGCTCCTCTTTAGGGTTCCCTAGCCAAATGGCAAAAACGGAACCCTTATAGATTCGTCATGTCTGTCTGTCTGTCTGTCTGTCCGTCCGTATGTCACAACCACTTTTCTCCGAAACTATAAGAACCACACTGTTGAAACTTGGTAATTAGATGTAATCTGTGAACCGCATTAAGATTTTCACTCAAAAATAGAAAAAAGCAATAAATGCTCCCACCCCTGTAACTTCTAAAATAAGAGAATGATAAAACTAAAAAAAATATTATGATGTACATTACCATGAAAACTTCCACCGAAAATTGGTTTGAACGAGATCTAGTAAGTAGTTTTTTTAATACGTCATAAATCGTACGGAACCCTTCATGGGCGAGTCCGACTCGCACTTCGCCGGTTTTTTATTTTATCACAAATGAAACCAGCGAGCTACACAGTGCAATGGAATAATAATCACTGTGGCGCACAAAAATAAGCTGTGGTTGTTATTGTCTCTACAAAGGTGCTTCATTGAAAAACTTTTTGTATCCAGTCAATTGGTACTGTGTTCATAACTACAGTTGTTTTGATAGCGTTGTTTGGTAACACCATAACCGTATTAACAAGAAATCAAATACAAATCGATGCAATATATATATATGTTCGGGCAATGATACGAATTTGCATTCGTGCCACAATTGTATGACGCGTACCTACTACTCAACTAGGCCAATATTTGCATTCGCTTTTGAGCCCAATTATGTTTCTGTGGTCTAATTTCTACTGCGTATTAACGTTTTCATATTTGTGATGTTGTCAGCCGTGTTTTCAGTACATTGTACAATAGTTACATCACAATCTCTGCCAAAAGATGAAACGTTAAACACCAACTCGTGTGACCAGCGTGGTAACATAGGTCAAATTCTCTTCCTCCTTTGTTTTATGTACTTTTATTTCATGGATATTTTGGTTATTAATGTCAGTTGGCAGCTAAGCTTAGGAGTTGACTAAGGGAATAATGCAATCACACCTCTGTGAAGAGATGGAAAACTCTCAACACCAATTCGTGTGGTCAGCGTGGTAACTTAGGTCAATTCCTCTCTATCCTTTGTTTTCTTTACTTTCATGTAATGGACGTTTAAGTTATAAATGTTAGTTGCAGTAGGAGTTGACTAAGGAAGTACCGCAATCACACTTCTGTGAAGTGATAGAAAAATCTAAGCACCAACTCGTGTCGCCAGCGTGGTAACTTAGGTCAAATTCTCTTCCTCCTTTGTTTTTTGTACTTTCATGTCTCATGAACATTTTAGTTATTAATGTCAGTTAATGAGAGCGTCAGTGGCGCTGTGGCCTCGGCACTGGACTGTGCTCCGAGTAGAATCGGGAGACCCGCGATGGATCCTGCCATGTACCAATGTGTTTTTCGTTTCACAAATTTTATTTGTGCCTTTATCTGACGCTCCTACGGTGAAGGAAAACATCGTGAGTAAATCTGCATACACCTGCGAAGTAATTCATAGGTGTATGTGAAGTCAACCAATCCGCACTGGGCCAGCGTGGTTCGACTAAGGCCTAATCGCCCTACCATAACTGGTTAGGGTAGGCTCGTGCCCCTCGGTGGGGACGTATATGAGCTGTGATGATGATGTGAAAACTCTAAACATCAACTCGTGTGGCCAGCGTCGTAAATGAGATTAATTGTACTTCATAATTTTTCTGTGCTTTTATGTCATGGAAATTTCAGTTAATAACACCAGTTGGCACTTCGAGTTGACTAAGGGTATTTTTCGTAAGTTCACCTTTGTGAACATATATAAAACTCTAAACACGCATCCGTCTGGCCAGAATGGTAGATAACTTAAGTTAATTCTCCCTCATTCTTTGTTTTCTGTGCTTCCATATCGTGGAAAATTCAGCTAATTAATGCCAATTGCAAGTAAGAAGTGATTAAGGGAGTTTTCCTGCAATTACACCTCTGCAAAAATCTGCATCAAGCCAAGACAGGCCCAATTCTACTAATAAGTTACAGCTGAATCGAAACTGAACCGTTGCGGTCGACCAATCGGAGCGCTTATATTGCCATTCAACTGTTCGATGACGTGATAATGTGGCGTTCTGATTGGTCGATGGGCCTCAGCTTGGTATATTAGGTCAATTCCTCATCATCCAAGAAATTTTTTGTGCTCATCATTACAACGTATATGGCATGAAGTGATGATGCTGATGTGTTGAATGCCAGTTGCGATAAAATGGTTTATCTGCGTTTCATAGTATTATGTAACTTGATAGTTACTGACGATAAGGTGAATGGTGATGTAAACTTCACCTAGTTTCTCTACTCAAACTAGCCAATTTGTATAACAACGTCAATGCCTTTAATTTTGTTGCATGGTAACAGACTTCAGGCTAAAGGTCAGTGCATAAACATATTATAAGTATAGCTACCAAACCAATCAGCCAGAAGATAAGAGTTACCACTAGGTCTGTCTTTTACAACTTCAAATGTTCAAGAATGGCTAACGCCGATCCCGATTGTGTCCCTACGGAGGTAGAAGTATCTGGAGGGGTTTTAGCCAGGTATGGGGTCTTCTACCCGAGTCCAATGGCATATCCTTGGGGCGGCCTTGTCAGCCGCGGCCCCTTGTTGAATCCGTAACTAGATTTCCCTCCTTAAAAAAAAGGTCTGTCTTTTACAACTTCAAATGTTTAAGGCAAGATTTAATTGAGAACATCAAATATTTAATTTCTAGTCGAACCTTTTTGGCAGCAGAGGACTGGTTATATTGAAGATAATTATATTTTGGTTGTCTGAAACTCTGTTCAAATCGGAAACGAGCTCGTGGGACTTGTCACCTACTAAATAATTCGGCTTATCCACACTAATATTGTAAATGCGAAAGTGTGTCTGTCTGTAACCTATTCACGCTTAAACCGCTGAACTCATTTAGATGATATATAGTTTTGAATCTCTCTCTTCCCCCCTAGCATGAACATCAAAACACGATATGATAAAGCGGTTTATCGCGGTTACGTGTCAAAATACAATTAGTTTTTGTCGCATTTTGACAGTTCACCGCGATAAACCGCTTTATCATATCGTGTGTTGGTGGTCATGCTAAAGGGGCACAGGAAAGGACACTTTTACATTTGTAATTTATTTTCTTTTAAATGACACTTTTTATTTTCCTTTAAGGGGGTGAAAAGGAGTTGGTTTTTATGGGGAATCAATAGCCGCTAACCGATTTAGATGTTTGGTATGGAGATAGTTTGAGTTGTGGCGAAGGATATTTAAGCAGATTGGATAAAAAATAAGCACCCAAAATACTAATTCCACGTGGATGAAGTCGCGGTGTAGAGCATCGGTGGCGCTGTGGACTCGGCACTTGCCTCCCAATCACGAGGTCCGGTGTGCGAGACCACATATGTACGTACATTTATCTGACGCTCTTACGGCGAAGAAAAGCATCGTGAGACAACCAGTATACATCTGCGAAGATAATCAAAGGTCAAGTCGACCAATCCGTATTGGGCCAGTGTGGTTGACTTAGGCCTAAAAACCCTAACTTAGGGAAGGCTCGAACCCCATCGGTGGCGGGTACGTTTAGGTGCTGTTATGATGATAATGATGATGATGAAGTCGCGGGCAAAAGCTAGTAACATCATATAACAAAGATATCAGAGGAAGATTCGGTACTAGAGTCGTATGCGCGGGCTTCTATGTTATTTCTATTCTATGTTATCACCATTATTATTAAGGTAAATAAATTATTATTATTATATTATTTCTGCTGCCAAGCAGTGGTGCTTACATCGCTGTGTTTGGGCTTGAAAGGTAAGAGAGACAGTAAAATTACTGGGTGCTGTGACTTGACATCTTATGCCACAAGTTGGGTCCATTCCATTATCTTACATTTTCTTAGATTTGCAAATCTTACAGGAACCACATATACTATTGGCGAATAACCGCTTACCATCTTTTTTTATTTTGAAATTATATTTTTTTAAATTTAATTTTGTTATTTTACTGCTATTGTTTTCAATTTGGACTAATTTTGAATTAATAATTTTAATGTCGATGGTTGGGATTGGAAGATTGATTATTTTAACTTATAAATAATGCAACGTAAAGAAAATAAATTCTCATCTTAGGTAATTATTAATATGGACTATGTCTGATATAAGTTATGGACTATGTCTGATATAAGTTGATTTTTTTATTTGCCAACTCCTATCTATATCAACCCTATGTCAATTTGTTTACTTTTATGTCGGTAAAATTGGTCTCACCAGAATCAAATTTCCATAACAAAGCAGAGTGCCCAACTGACGATGAGTAGCTATGCAGTCATAATAGTACAAGTGGTTCTTTGAGATTAACAAATATGCAAACTCTACAAGTCTACCACAGTAAGCTGTCAATTTGTAACTTAAGATTTATCGTTACAGTACCCAGTAAACTTACTGCCTGTCTTACTTACCCTTCGCACACAGCAGTGCAAGCATTTCTGTTTTGCGTCAGAACCAGGTAATATAGAAGTACCCGCAAAGACGATTGAGGTATAGTCTCTCCCTTATTTTCGAGGGGACTGCGTGGCCGCACCGTACTTGCCGTTGGCTAAGACGACGATCGTGTGTGGGGCTCTTCCGGCAGGGTACCCAGGCCTACCCACTAAACCCCCTGGGGTTCTCCCCGCCCTTATGGGCGCGCGTGGTAGCGTCCACAATGCGATAGACAAGTATATAATCAAAGACCACTTACCCACGCGTCCGGGCTAGTGGAGGAACACCAGGATGGATGGATCCCCCAGATGGAGAACATTAGATTTACGGCGGCGTGAACGTAGACCTCCACGCCATGGCCATTAGACGGGCATCACTTGCACGAATGCCCACCTTCTCCTGCCTATCCTAATTATCCACCTTTTGCGAGATAACATCCTCGCAGAAGGAGGTGACAACCCGTCAACCCCCCATTTCGCCTCGAGTCAACAGAATAAAAAGCTCTTTTGAGTAGTTCAATATTTTTCATCTACCGTCTTATAATCACGAGCCTAATCAATTTCTATTTATAAAATAGTATAATATTTTTTTATTTTTTGCAGATAACATACTGCTCTCCAACAGCGGCGGTGCCATCTTTCGTGTCAACGGATAATAGCATCCAATGTGCGTGCGCGTCTGACCGGAACAACTTGCAAATCACATCGTTACGATTTCAACCCCGAATGTGGCCGGTGAACTACAGTCCTCAGCCTTAACGCTAGGCTGCACAGATCAATTTGCATTGCCATAGAAGCAAATTACTTTGTACGGTCACAAATTCGATTGCCAAATCGAATTGGTATCGAGTTTATGTCGATTAGTTACGAACACATTCCATATTGTACAACAACGTACCTTTCCGTAATTTTAATTATATTTTAATTACTGTACATACATTGAGCCAAATTATTTGTATTTAATTATTAATTAACAATAAGCAATTAAATTAGCTGAATGTAGGTATATTTAGGTAGTTAGGGCAGTTGATAGGTGTCAATGTCGCGATGCAACGATTCGAGTTCAACTTAGGGCTCTTTCACAATACTTGCGGTGCGATATGGCAACAGTGTCGCACCGCTGTAGCCTATCTATACAATACGGTGGTTTTACCGTCGCGGGAAACCACTCCCGCGATCCTTTCAAACTACACGGAATGAGGTTAACTACTGTCTTTTACTGAATATGACAATGATCACGCCTGAGCAAGCGGCTCTTGATTTTCTCGCGCCTCTGAATTGCGACGGGAAACTGCGTTTGCAGCATTTAACTTTTATACAAACTTATATCTAGTGGGGTTAGAAGCGGATTCGCGCGGCGGGACAAAAGCTTGTGTTGTTTGGGCCATACGATGCTATGTCGCATCGCACAAGTTTTGTTGTAGGAAACTGATGGTTACGACAACGGTAACCAGCAGTTCAGTTGGCCGATTCAACTAACTAATCGAAACCAATTTCAAATCGAGCCGTTCGACAAATCAGACGAACATAACTGTTCATTTTGAATCATCTTGGCTCTCACTTCTGTCAAAAGTTCAAAAACATGATAATGTTAGGTTGTTATCACAAATTAAGAAAAAGACAACGCATCGCAAACACCGATTCGTTAGTTGTTGCGCTTGAATTGTGGAAGCGGCATTAGTTGTATCTGAAATGGTAATTGAATTTGCATCGTATTATTTTTAAAGGCTGCGGTGTAAAAAACGAATCGTTTGCTGGTCAATTTGTGTAATCGTATTGTAAGCACGACTCAAATTGACCGGGCGGTATCGTAAACTAAAATTATTGTTACAGTTTTTGTTTGAATACTTACACTCGTATCTCTAGCCAAGTCAAAGTAATTACTTGAGTAAATTATACAATAAGTACTGTGACAATAAAAAAAATGTCTTATTATTGCGTTCGGTGGCGCAGGAGTTTGCGCGTCCGGCCTGTGATAATGGCGATTACGCTTTCGCAATGGTCCGTCACGAGATGGGTGACAAAAACTTAGTATCTCGAGCTCCTCCGTATTTCAAAACTAGGCTCCCAGGTGTATTTGCAATCGTTAAAATGCACCAATCTGCACCAGGTGATAAGCATAACATTCTTCACTTCATTCAAATTCTTGTTTATTGTATAAAAATCACCACTGAAGTAACGACTCTTACACAAGTACTTAGGTAATTACTTTGATATGACTATAGATACGAGTGTTAGAAACATTTCATTGACGTATACGGCAATAGTAGCTTTAGAATAATTCTAATAACAGAACTGTTAATTCCTTAACAATGTACAGGTATATCGACCAATAGTTTCATATTTTTTCGAAGTAAGTAGGTACACATCGGGGCACATAAGTTGAACTAAAATGGCTGCCGTTTGCGCAAGAGTAGTTGTAAGCCCTCTCGTGTCGCACTTCGTTTGAGATCCAAAAATTGTAGCAATGAGGCAGATTTATCAATAGCAATTTAAATTTCGTAGGCAAATATTCACATAACATTTATTTTTCCTATTGCATCTCCGAGACGGCAGCCATTTTAGTTCAACTTATGTGCCGTGCGTGATCTGTAGTAACATGATATTCAAATTAATTTGTTTTATTTTAGTCAGTGTCGTTGTGCCTTAATAATAAAATACATAACATATTATAAAAAATAAAGGGGGTTTTTATAAAGAAACGTATAAAGAAGTATTGGACCCATAAACTTGTCAAGGGTAAAAAATGGGTAAAAATGGAAAATGTGGTCAAATTCACTAAGTGATATTTATAATTTTCATATGTAAAACCATACCTATGCTAAATTGTCTATTGTACTGTGAAAGTCTTTAATTATTATAAAATAAAATATGTAAGTATGGTTTGGCACGTATTAAGAAAAGAAAAAGGGACCCAATATGTTAATTCTATTCAATTAAAAAAAACATTTGCATGATATTGCTGTTTTTGCATGTATGTATATTACCTACCTCCTTATAATGAATGAAGAAGCTTTGAAGCCGGAGTACTCATATTTCTTAATTTAATTTTATATAAGTACACTTCACATAATTTTTATGTAAAAATATTGAAATTCTTTTATGGTAGGCACTAGATATACAAATAACGCGGAATTCATTCTACCTTAATCAGTGCAACCAATATAAATTTTGGATTGTTTTCTTAGAACACGAAGAATTTTTATGTATGGATATTTCTATATTTTAATGTACAGTAAGCTCCCATTCAAGCTTCCCACTATTACGAGTGATACAAGAACGGTCCAAAGGTCAAACAGTATAGTTTGACAAGGAGCTTACTTTACGGTCTCTACGTATCGTATTTTAATGCAACTTTAAGCATAGCCACGACAATCTATGAAATAAATAGTTATAACCAAAAAGGATTCGAGCTTTCCACAATTTTAGGAAACAATCTATACATATTTACATACAAATATTGTGTAATATCAATTGGCAGCATTATTTGTGGTACAGTCATAATAATACACGCACAGTCACGGTAATAGAACTGCAAAAATATTAATCGACAAAACGTCAAATTTGAACTTACACAGAAACCTGCCGCCATTACCTACTGGCGATGTCACCAGGGCGGTCTTAAGGTCAATAAGGCCGTTGGTATCTCTTGGCAAAAAAATCTGTAAATAGAACTTAAGTTATTTTATTCAATGTGGCAACATCTTCATATTTTCATGCAAAACATCGTAGTGTTGCCTTTAGGAACGAGTCTTGGCGAAGAAAGTGGCGCCTCCATTAATTTATTCTCATTTCAAATCTCCGACAACTTGCGATTTAAGTCTCTTACGGTCTTATTACAAAACCTGGTCTCAACTTGGTCGAAAGTTAATCTTGGTTTAAACCTAGTGCGCTTTCACTTGTGTTAATATACACGGTGTTTCAAAATAACCAATAAATAATCAATTCTATAATTGAGAACTCATTATTAAAATGTCCCATCTCTAGCTGTTTATACGTAATGTCATTCAACCCAAAATTGACATGTAAAACATAGTCAATTTTGGGTTGAATGACATCAAGTATAAACAGCTAGAGATGGGACATTTTAATAATAAGTTTTCAATAAAGAATTGATTATTTATTGGTTACTTTGAAACACCGTGTATACCTAATAACGTGTAATAAGAGCGTTAGCGATTTCCCAAAACAGATTCATAGAGCTTTGTACAGAAGCGCGTGTTATGCTCTATTGCCTTTTTTGTTCACACATCAATTTGTGTTGCGGTAGTCCTAAAATCGTCGGGTATCGGAGTTTTGTGTTGCGCTGTGTACGAACGGCCTTAATTAATCTGACCTGCCCGCTCAACCTGCCCCCCTAGACATGATGTCTTTCGATAATCGCTAACGCAATCGTTAAATAGACAATGTATGAGATTTGACAATTGCGCTCGAAAGCTAAGCGAGGGCTTATGTCAAATCGCATACATTTTTCTTCTAGCGATTGCGTTAGCGATTATCGAAAGACATTTTGTCTAGGGGGGCTTGATCGCTTAAAACAATATTAAAACCGTGATAAGAACGAGATAGCACTATATGCCGCAATAGCTATGTCGCTGTCTCAATATTGTTTTAATCTTGCTCTAGTCTAAGCGTTCTTAAGGCTCTTGTCGTCGCGCGTACTAAAATTTCACTAGATCATAAAACTTAGGATTTTCTAAGAATTATGAACATGGTGTAACTACTTTTTAATGATTACTTATGCTTTCATTATAAGACACACTTTCCATAAAAAAGGGCAAACGATTTTAAAATATTTCTGACCTTTTTTTATTGATATCATTTCTATCTTGTACAATTGTTGCTTTGTAGGTATAAGCATGTATTTAAGAGATCTATCAAAATTAATGTAAACTGTCATTATATTAATGGAATTTTAAGTAAATAGCTCTTAAAAACACGAGATGATACATATATTTTTCTTAAAAGTAATTAAGGCTATGAGTGCCATTAATGTTATTTTGTTGTATGCATTACGTATTATTAAATGTTATGAAGGTGGAAATTATATATTTTTGAAATGTAATTGTAATATAGTCTTTTGTATATAGAGGTTCATAATCAGCATGGTTTTGTGGAAGACAACGATGTATGCAAATTCTTATATTATTAATTCAATAAATGTAGTTTGGATAATGTTTCGAATTTTATTTCTAAATGGAAAATGTCAATATGTGAGATGTACCTAAGTGATACTTTAGAGAGAAGTGTATGTGTGTGGGATTGTAAATATCTTGCACTGCAGTCTGCCAATACAGGGGGCGTTCAAGTATTACGTAAAGCGATTTAGGTGGTAGTAAAACGTTGCGATGCGTTACAGGGCGGGAGGGGGTTCGAAATACGCGTTACGTAACATTGTTTTTTTGTCATTTCTATTTTGTTCCTCCAAGTTGGCAACACTTTTCGTAACATAATTGTGACTTTTTAACCGACTTCAAAAAAGGAGGAGGTTTTCAATTCGGTTGTATTTTTTTTATGTTTGTTACCTCATAACCGTCATTTTTAAACCGATTTCCAAAATTCTTTTTGTATTCGATAGAGTATAGTGCAAGGGGTCCCATGGTCACCAAAGTCAGGATCTGATGATGAGATCCCATAGAAAATCGAGGAAAATAATAATTTCTTTCACTAAAAAGATTTCATTCACTAAAAAGTTAAAAATTTAATTATTTTACAAAAAATAAAAACCGACTTCATAAACACTGAAAACTTAAAAATAATATATTGAAGTCGGTGACAAATTTTAACACTTTCTAGGAGATCATCGTTTGGCGCTGACTTCAATATAGAAGTGTGATGTTGTCTGTACCTATTCTTATATTATTTTTAAGTTTTCAGTGTTTTTGTAGTCGGTTTTTATTTTTTGTAAAATATTTTTAGGGTTAAAATAATCACTTGGATGTGTACCGTAACGTTCAGGAAAAGGGAGGGAGGGGGGAGGGGGGGTGTACAGGAAGATGCTCCTTAAGTCTAACGTCTTGCACTGTCCATTAGTTCTAGTTCATAAAATCAAAATTGTGTACTTATGTGGAAAAGATATTATTCTAGTGTAGGCATTTTAAGTTAGGTTTTCCGATACTTTTGAATTTGAAGTATAAACCTCGTCAGCTTCTAATATATAAAAATCTCGTGTCACAGTGTTTGTTATCGATCTCTTCCGAAACGGCTTGACAGATTTTTCTAATTTCTTTGTGTATATTTGGTAGGTCTGAGAATAAGTCGTCTCTCCAGATTTTTTTGACATTTTTTTTTAGTTATTTGGCATCAAAAATACTTAAAAGTCTAATTTTCACCCTTCTACCACCAACCCCCATTTTTTTGTTAAACTATTTTTTTTAAATTACTGTCAAAACGTAGTTCACGGGCACAGCTAGTAAGTAGGTATCTAATATAAATAAAAATTAATCGCCAAAATGTATGTACTATCGCGCGCAGTTCCGCCTGATCACCGCTACGCTCATTTTCGTTTGCACTAGCGCTCTCTAGCCCCATCCCGTCGACCTCGAATAGACATGGAATAATGAAATAAAAGATTCTTCTTCGGCCTGCCGCCGAGCCGCCGAGGAACCCTCCAACGCCGATTAGAGAGAGAAAGAGTATTTCTTTTCTAATAGGCCAAAACTTAAGGAGGCGTAGCCCGGCGCTTCCGCACGATTCAAGCGAATAAATTTTTAAATGGTCAGGCGGAAGTGCTCGCGATAGTACCTACGCGCACAACTTCCGAACAACTGCACCAAATTGGATAATTCTTTTTTTTTGTGTTCGTTATTGTTAGGGCAAGGGTTGTTTATAAGAAATTTACTTACTATTTTTTTACTATTCGTAAAAAAGTTCGTATTGGATTTTTTTTTCGAGCGGTAATCAGAATTCAGTCAATCAGAACACAGGACATGTTGAGCTCCGCCATTTCTTTATGGAAAGTCGCATGTATTATTTCGAGTGGTCGGGAGTGGGAAAGATGTTTGATTTTATTTCTTTTTCATTGGTTTTAATTATCCTGTTATATATTTTTTTTTTTATTTTCAATTGTATTAAATATTTACTGTATTGCATACTGTATGTGTGCATTTTTTGTCTAAATAAACATTTAAAAATTCTTATTTATTGAAATTAAACTATAAGGGCAAAAAGCTACTTGCCTGCGCGCTAGGCAGTGAAGAAAATCTTAATTTTTAGTAGAAAATTCTTAACAAAGCAAGAAATGATGATAAAATCCAGATAATGCAAAGCTAGCAAATTGCATTTCAAATGTTTTTTCATTATTTGAACTAGACAAAACATATTACCCTATTATGGATTCAATATGAAGAGATACAATAATAGCTCCTGGTGCTCAGAGTGGAAGACGCCTGGCCGCTGTAACACAGTTCACACTACTACGGCTACCGACGTTAACTTAGAAGACGTAACCTTAACGAGTTTTTATGTAATATTGTTTAAAAAAATAGTTTAAATGTACATATATCATATATCCTTTATTTGGGATAAAACAAACAGCGATCATCATCAACAGCTCTATACGTCCCCACCGAGGGGTTCGAGCCTACCCTAAACTAGGGCGATTAGGCCTTAGTCAACCACGCTGGCCAAGTGCGGGTTGGTCAACTTCACACACAACCTGTAAAGAAATTCTTTCTTCACAGGTGTGTGCAGGTTTCCTCACGATGTTTTCCTTCACCGTAAAAGCGTCGAATAAACTATAAACGTCTGCTATAACATTATAATTGTTCTAAATAATTACATGTGAAATATGCGAATAACTACGATAATACGTATAAAGTTATTTAAACCAAAAATATCAAAAAACAAATAAAATATAGGCGTAGGTTAAATGAATAAATACGAAATAACTATTAAAGATATAAGCTAATATTTACAATTAAATATACTATACCTATATAAATATGTTTAAATGTAATAATTCCTTAGACTAAATAACAAAAAATAACAAAATAAATCTCTTTTATAAACTTATAAGTTTACCTACGATCCATCTTACGTGAACCCGCGTGCCGCTTCTAGCTGCACCGCTATCCTTTAAGTCGGCGGCGAACAACTTTTGTGCGAGGGTATTCTACTGCGAGTGGTCAACTTAGCTGGAGACAAATAATTTACAAATACCCTGTACACGTCTATTTTAATAGGTACGCTCGTTTAGTATTTAGTATTTATTGTTTTTGTATAAGTTTCTTGCATAAGTGAATTGTAAATTCTTGTGAGATATAAAGATTCTCTAACCTTAATAATCGTACATATGAATTCAAAATTCAAAACAAACAGCGATACAATAATTTTATAAAATACCTAAGTTAAACTAAACTAAGTATACCTACTTACAAAACTAATGTAAAATAAACTAAACTAAATCTAAAAATGGTATGGTATATATTATAACTGGACACAGTCATATTTTGTTAAAATTCCAATTCAAATTCCATGGTGTTTTAAAACTTACCCTGAAAATTGTTTAAAAACCTTTGTAGACACACGTATGTGTCATACATGAGGTAAGTATATTCGTTTTCAATAGATTTTTACCAAAATTTTAGGCGATTTATAGATTAGCAAGACTTTAAAAAACTTTTAGTTAATAACGTGTCTCGATCTAGTCTCTACAAATCATCGATGATTAAAATAAACAAAGCGCAGAGTAAGACTTTGTTATTTAGTAAAAAAGCAGAAATACGATATTTTATCCCAGTGATCTGGCTGGGAACTTATTTGATGATAATAATAATAAAAGATGATGAGTTCGAATATGAGCTCACCACTAAACTTCCGAGTACATTACCGCTTAGTGTGATGCACGCCATCTACTGAATTCTTGTGTTATTTCTTTTATCTTGCTTTTATCTGCTTAAATGAAAGCACGAGTTAATGTAGTTAACGTAAGATGGAGTGTAGTGCACGGTTATATGGACAAGCAATTATTCTGTTGCTAATAGTTGCCCCAAGAAAAGTATTTTGTACTAGCGTACTAGAAAGAATTTGATTTACTAATATTTATAAATAAAACGAAATTACTTCAAAATTGAGAGAAAACCTTGTAAAAATTTACAAAGCGACACTGTGTAGGTGCGTGTACGCTCAATGAAATTTTGTAGGAAAGGGAAAAATGAAAAAGACAATCAAAATTGACAAAAAACATTTTACATTTAAGAGAAAATCGTACGGGTCGTGTTTTCCATACAAACGTAGTCCCCTGTTTACTTATTGGATAATGGAAATAACTTTTCTATTTAAAAAAAATAATAATATTGAAAGCCACTATTAGCATGTTTCTATGTTTTACTTTTTTATTAAGTTAATTATTAAATGAGATATAAACCTTCAAAAACCTGAAAAATAAGCCTGATTTTCTGCTATAGGTATTCAAATAAGAACATCCAGCAAACAAGTGTGACGAGATTATATGAAAAAAAGAAACATAGAAACACAGCCAAAGCTTTTCTTTAATTTTACCGTAAAAAGTAAAATTAAATCGGTCTAGTTTTAGCGGATAAAACAGGGGACTACGAAACGTATATTTTGTGTATTTTTTGTAGGTATTTTCGGTCCCGAGTCGCGCCCGAGCTGTCAAAGCGAGTGCGCGCATCTCTGCTTTTGTGTAGTGTCGATTTCGATCAAATTGGCGTTACTTTGTTGTTGTTTTATTGAGTTGTGTTCTATTGTTGTTTTCGTTCTTTGTATTGTTGTCTCGTATTTTATAATTTGTGTGTTTGAAGTCAAAACACAAATTATTCCGTTCTTAACTTTTTGATTTTGGTGTGATAGGTTAGTTCTTTTCATTTTCTTGTTGTTTTACCGGTGTGTGGGGTGTTGCCCCGGCATCAGTATATTTTAGTTTATTTGTCCGTTTAATTCGTTATCTAGTATTATTTTGTTAGTGTTGTTGCTTGTATAGAGGTTAAGCTTGTTATTTTAAGGTTATCCAAGTATAGGTTAGTTATTTTTTTTTAGTTGTTTTTCTTTCTTGTTGAAGGCAAAGGGTGCTGAATCCATACAGCCAAATCTTTGGATGGGATTTTTTTTTTTAAAGTAAAGGTCTGCTTTCCGCGGGTCCGGGGATTTGGCCCAATCATTATTTTGTCAGGCTGAAGATAGATTTCTGCTCTGTTTTCGCCAACAGAATCTTTGCTGGGCTGGGCCCACGATTGGACCATGTCCGACTCGGACATCATGTCCGAGACGGACGGGGCAAATGAAATGGGGTCTGTTAAGACTCCGGTCTTAAGCGCGGAGAAAAGCCGCTCGCCGGTCAATGGAGGTGCATCAAAGGCAGCTGATGAGGTGGTGTCTCCGGTTTTGTCGCTGTCTAACATCGTAGGGGCAGCGCCCCGTCGGAGCTGCGATAGCGCGGAGAGATCTCGTCCCACCTATAGGGACGTTAATAGTGGGAAACCGGGACTGTCGCAGGCGGATCTTCCGCCACCACGGGCTGGTGGAAGGAAGAGGCCAAGCTATAGCCGCTTTTTCCAGGATCCTTTAGTCACGGACCTGGAAATAACCACTGAGGCGGAAGAAGTCGTAACGGCGCCGTACGCTCCCAAGGTCGCACGAACGAAAAGGGGCAGAGGAGGCCTAGTGCATGGTGTTGGGCTCTCCCAGGCTAGGCGGGAGCTTCAACTACTGGAGGCCGACACTGAGTCGGAGTCTGACCAGGAGTCAATGGTTGCAGAGGCTCCCAAAACAAATAAAAAGGGGAAAGGGAAGCGCTCGCCTGAGCCAACCGCTGAGCTCCTTTGCGGCAAGGCTGAGGAGAATGCAAAGGCGCTGTTGGGGGTAGCACGCAAGTCCCGCAATCTTAAAGGGACTTACGTCAAAGAAATTAAAGACGCCTCCGACTCCCTTGTAGAGATTGTCCGGACTTTGGCGTCCAGGAACACCTCGGAGGAGGTTCGTCGGCTTCAAGCCGACAACAAGCGTCTCCGGGGTCAATTGGACGCCCTAATGGGGGAGATGAAGGCCCTCCGTCGGGACTTCTCCGAGCGGAGGGCGGAACGCCCGAGGGGCCGCCGCGTTGTAGTGACCCCACCCCCCGAAATTATAGAGAATGCTGAGTCGGAGGCTATTGCCGAGGAGGAAGTGGAGGTCTCGCAGGTGGTGCTGCCAGAGGCCAGGCCGGTTGAGGCCGCACCAGCTGGGGGGATTTCCAGGGGAGAGTTCCTGGAAAGTATGGAGTTCCTCCAGCGGGAGCTATTAGCCCAAGTTGGCTTTATGGTTTCGGCGCGCCTCGAAGGCCTTGAAGTGGACGGGCGTCTGATGCCAGCTCAGGCTCGGAGGCCGCCGCTAGCGGCGGACTGTGTAAGACAGCCGCAGCCGCAGCCGCCATCTCAGCGGCAACGGGCGGCAAATATTGTGTCAGCCAATACTACTCTTGCCCCGCCGGCTAATATGCCGAAGGAAGCTAGAGTGGTAAAGAAGTCAGCGGCGGTCCCCTCAACATCCGGGGCCGCCACAACCGCGGCAAACGTAGAAACGGTCCAGGATCCCTGGACCGTTGTCGTCAGGCGAGGCCGGAAGAAGCCGGCAGCGGAAGTGCCCAAGAAGGCTATCGAGACGCAGAAAGTGCCAAAACTACCAAAAGCACCACGATCTTTGGCGGTAGTCGTAGCTCTTAAGCCGGAGGCGGTGGCAAAGGGTCTCACATACGGTGAGGCGATTGCCAAGGCCAAGGCCTCAGTCAGCCTCGGGGCCCTAGGTATAGGGCCTGCAAAGTTTAGGACGGGGATAACCGGGGCTCGAATAATCGAGCTCCCGAAAGAAACATCCCCGTCCCAGGCGGACACACTAGCCGCCAAGCTGGGGGAGGCACTAGGAGACACGGCGAAAGTGTCGCGTCCCGTCAAGACGGCGGATATCCGGGTCATCGGCATCGACGACTCGGTGTCCGCTGAGGAATTATGCCAGACCCTGGCACGGGCCGGCAATTGCCCAGCCCAACACATAAAGGTTGGCCGCGTGCATACGGGGGTACGAGGTGTCGGGGCGGCCTTCGCCTCGGTGCCTGTGGAGGCGGCGAGGCGCCTGGCGGATGCTGGTCGGCTCGAAGTTGGATGGAGTTCTGCCTCCATCCAACTCCTGGAGCAAAAGCCCATGCGGTGCTTCCGCTGCATGGGCCTGGGGCACCCCATCCAACGGTGCCCCTCTGCCAAGGACCGCAGCGGATTATGTTTCCGTTGCGGTTCCGACGGGCATAAGGCGGTGGACTGCATGGCGGCGTTAAATTGCGCCGTCTGTGCAGACGCCAAGAGGCCGGCCAGCCACCGTATGGGGGGTATGAATTGTAGCCCCCCGGCGGTCAGGGGCCGCTTGGCCCCGGTAAATGTGATTGTGGCTCCAAGGAACCCGTCAACATCGGTACCCTCGGAACCACAGCCAGCACCGGCCGCACCCGCGGTCCAGGAGGAGCCCATGGAGACCACCAATGCCTAGTGGTCCCATCAAGCTCCTCCAAGCAAACATTAACCACTGCGCCGCGGCACAGGACCTCATGTGTCAGACCGCGGCGGAGTGGGGAGTGAGTTTGGCGATTGTGTCGGAGCCCTACTACGTTCCGCCACAATCGTCAAATTGGTTGGTGGCGGCGGATGGTTCCGCCGCCTTGATGCGGGTGGCGCGTCGCACAGCCCCCTCTCTCGTTCTTAGAGAAAGGGGCACTGGCTTCGTTGCCGCCATGTGGGGTGGAGTTGTGGTCATTTCGACCTACTTCTCCCCCAATCGCAGCCGGGCTGACTTCCGAGTCTTCCTGGCTGCGTTAGAGGGGGTCGTCCGCAGGACGGCCCCGGTACCGGTGCTAGTTGCGGGAGACTTCAATGCGTGGTCAACCGCATGGGGGTCCTCCCGCACCAATGCGAGGGGTGGAGATCTGGAGTCCTGGGTTCTGTCCCTCGGGCTCCAGATCTTGAATAGGGGCTCCACCCCTACCTGCGTCCGGGTGCAGGGCACGTCGGTGGTGGACGTGTCCTTTGCTACCCCCTCACTCGCTAGTCGAATCAATGACTGGCGAGTTGAGGAAGATGTGGAGAGCCTGTCGGACCACCTTTATATCCTATATGAGGTCTCCACGTCATCCCAAGGGGCCCTGAACCGCAGGGGCTCCACGGTGAGCGCCTTCCCTCGATGGGCGCTCACCAAGCTCCGCCCGGATGTGGCGGAGGAGGCGGCGATGGTGAGGGCGTGGGCAGAAGTGCCGCCCCACATCGCCGGGGATGCTAACGGCATGGCGGATCTCTTCGCGGACGACATGAAAGTCGTCTGCCAAGCCGCCATGCCGAGGGCGCTGGCTTGCCCCGAAAGGGGACAGGTGTACTGGTGGACGCAGGAGATTGCAGATCTGCGTACCACCAGTATGAGTATGATCCGTGGGGGCGTCCGTACCGGATGGTGAGGGGGAAGTTTAAAGCTTCCGCTCCCCCTACTTCCGCTATGGACAGAGGGCTGCTGGATCGGGTTTTGGGGACTCTGTTTCCTGATCCCGGTCCGTTCCAGCCCCCCAGAATGGTCCCCCCGGACACTCCATATACCGGTCGAGGCGCATCTCAAGTACCTCGGCTTGGTCCTGGACCCCCGATGGAGTTTCGAGGAGCATTTTAAGCTCCTCGCTCCACGGCTGTGTGCCGCCGCAGCCGCACTTGGATGGGTCCTCCCTAATGTGGGAGGCCCAGGATCGGCGTGCCGTCGGCTCTATCACGGGGTGATAAGGTCGATGGCACTATACGGAGCCCCGGTATGGGCGGCGTGCCTCTCCCTCCGTACGGTGGCCCTGCTGCGACGTCCGCAGAGGGTCATAGCAACCCGGGCCGTGCGAGCTTATCGCACGGTCAGCCACGGCGCGGCCTGCGTTCTTGCGGGTCAAACGCCGTGGGATGTCGATGCACGCGTCCATTCGGAGGTGTATCGGCATCGGGTTGCTGTTCGAGAACGGGGGGGACGATCCGCTCCACAGGAGGTGGAGCGGGTTCGTACCCTGGCGCAGAGGGAGGCTCTGCGCCAGTGGGGTGAGGCACTCGCCTCCCCAGCTGCCGGCCACCGGACGATCGAGGCAATTCGTCCGGTGTTGGAGGAGTGGGTTGGGCGCCGGCAGGGCAGCCTCACATTCCGCATGGTGCAGGTACTGACCGGGCATGGCTGCTTCGGTCACTACCTGCACCGGGTCGCCCGTCGGGAGGAAACGCCGCAGTGTCATCACTGCGACGCTCCCGATGACACTGCCGAGCACACACTATTGGTGTGCCCGGCTTGGCGACGCCAGCGCAGCGAACTCAACGCTGCGCTGGGAGGTGCAAACCTCTCGCTGCCGAGCATGGTCGTGGCCATGCTCCGCGGCGAGGCGGAATGGGGGGCTGTCGCCTCCTTCTGCGAGGATGTTATCTCGCAGAAGGAGGCCGCGGAGAGGGAGCGGGAGGCAGATTCTCAAGCCGCTCCCATCCGCCGCAGACGGATAGGCAGGCGAAGGCGGGCATTCGCACAAGCGATGCCCGTCTAGTGACCCTGCCGTGGAGGCCTGCGTGCATGGTTGGCCCCGTGCACGCCGCCGTAAGGCCCTCCGTCTGGGGATTGCCCTGGTGTTCTCGGGCAATCCCCCCTTGGCGATAGCCCGACCAGTTGGTCGGGCTTGCCCGGGCGCGTGGGTAGTGGAGTCGCAGTGTGGACCTTACCTAGCGCGCCCAAGAGGGCAGGGAGAATACCGGGGGGTTTTAGTGGGTAGGCCTGGCACTCTGCCGGGAGAGCCCCACACACGCTCGCCGTCTAGCCAACGGCGGGTACGGTGCGGTTACGCATTTCCCCCCGAGAAAAAAAAAAAAAAAGGTATTTTCGGTCCGAGCTGCATTCTCTATCGCGCTCTAAACGATTGTTCGGGCATGCAGCGCGACAGCAATAGATTTTACAAATACCTATTTTTGAATTCTCTCGACCTTAGTGTTTCCTCTTAAAAATAGTTCTTCTAGCATAACACCTGAGTTTCGGACGCGTGGGGTCGCATTGTGGCAGAGACACACCGGGGGGCTTAGTAGGTAGACCCGGCACTGTACCGGGAGAGCCCCATACCCGCTCGTCGCCAGTCAAGCAAAGTCTACGATGGGTGCGGTGCGCTCACACATTCCTCTCGAAAAAAGGGAGCCCCAAGTTGGGCGCCAGATAAAAGGACGACCCACACATAATTTTGTCAATAAAACGAATGTACTGTAAATTTAAACATAAATCATGTATAGGTATTTTTCAAAGTGACATTGTATGTATACTTATAAACATTTAATTTATATATCTATAAAGATTTTTTCAAATGGTAGTTTTAACGTCCTCCTCACCGATATTCGGTCACAGCGGACAATATCAACAGAGACCAGACAGAGACAGAGACCAGCCATCTGCGCAGCAGATATAAAAGTACACAAGTGGTTGCGCAATCGCAAGTTTGCGCAATTTGTATGTTCCTTCACTCGCATACTCCGATGGGACGGTTAGCCGACACGACCGAACGAGATCTGGAGCAGGACCCACTGTTTAACGTGCTTTCCTAAGCACGGCAGAGCTCGAGATGTTTTGTATTTTGGTCACCCATCATAGGACTGACCACAGCTAACGTTGCTTAACCTTAGCAATCGTTCGCTGTGCGCACGCGCCAGTGCACCACCAAGCTCCTCAAATGCATATGGTAGCCTTGTTTGACAATTAATGTCAATTGCTAAATTCTTCTAACAAAAGGAGCCTTTTTTACGTGGGACGGGAAAAGGCGCAAGGCACAATGCAAACTTTGCTTGCAGGGTGCACAACGGGAGGTTGTCTTACATCGCACCCCAAAACCCCAAATTCTTCTAAAATTTTGTATTTCATTCTTATCTAGAATTCTCTAACGAAAATTGGCCGTTAAAGCAACAATTAATACCGGCGAGGGTCACCAGGACACTATCATCAGCTCTTTTACTAAAATGACATAGTTGCTTAGCTCATTAGACCAGACTACTGCCAGATACTCTTTAGGTCGAGCCTGTGAAGTAGCTTAGTTCCCCAGGCGCTTAGTTCTGCGCTAAAAGTCTATGCGCCCTGCGAGTGCCAAGGACTGCGCCATTGATTTACTACTAAACGTTTGGTAGTAAATTAATGGACTGCGCCTTTACTGTGCTCCCCTGGTGCCGTATCTACGCGTCTCTACTGCACGTCTCTGCCACGCGCTTCCTCGGGTATTGTTGCACTACGAGCTCTGGCTGTCTGTACTGCTGTACCGAATATATGGCACTGTCGGAAGTATCTGGAGAAACTATTAAACTATTTATTGTATGAACTTACTGGTGAACTAAACATTATAAATTTGTATTGTGTTATTCAAAGTGCATTAAAATTGGCAACAAGTCAACAATTTTTTTTTTGTCTGAACCGATTTCGACGGGACTTTCAATAATAGACAGCTCATTATATAAGGTATAACCATTGATTTACTACCAAACGTAGATAGAGCACTTCATACAAAAACGCGCTTGAAATCTGTCACTTAATCGACTATACATTTGTACGCTGTTTGCTACAAGAAAATATCAACTTTATACTCTCAAACATAATGCTCAAAATTGCTTATCGCGTTGTCGCTCCAACGCATGGAAAAGAACTGCACGAGGCCCGATTGGGCAGTTCTTCACCGGCCCGCTTTTCGAACGTTCATGCGTTATCTACGTTTGGTAGTAAATCAATGGGTATAACATAGGCTACATTTTTATCAACTTCAACAAAAGTTACTATTCCACGCGGACGAAGTCGCGGGCACAGCTAGTTAAGAATAAACTTATACAAAATAAATATTTGCCTACAAGATGCCTGCTGACTAATTGACAAATGGTTTGTTATGTTATGTGTGAAACATGCAAAAAGTTGGAATTGTGAATAAGTAATTCTAATAATCTGTAAATAAATAAGATAATGCTTGGATAACGCGTTTATGGTGTGATATGTTATAATTATGTATTATTGTTATAACTGATAGGCATTATTTGTCATTTTCCTGAACGCTTCGGAGAATTATTTTCTCTAATGCCTGAACGTTCTGGAACGCAAGAAAAATGGGGCTGTCAAATTCATAATGTAGAAACTTATTGCGCCTTTTTTCCTTGGATTTTGCTTACTTATGCTTTGAAAACAATATAATTTGAGATTTAATAAAAGTTGTTCATTTAATAACTATGTAGAATTAAATTTTAAGTGGGGTTGTTAAAATTGTATCAAAATTTGTAACTACTAGCACCCTCTTGCTGTCTTGCAAGTTCCTATTATAGTACATACATACATTACAATATAAGTGCGATATATTGGTTTTTCGATAGATAGTGTATCCAAATTCCCACGATTAATCAATGTAGTTCATTGATGACTTTTATATAAAATAACTATAGACTATACCTAGCTATACATTATAACCGCACTTTTTGCCTTATAACACACGCGTGTTTTACGAGCTGCTTTAAATATCTAAAACCGGTGAAATTAGAGCAAGTGCGTTGAAAAAAAATGACGTTTTTTTTTCAAAATTGAAAGTACCTATAACTGGTTTCATTATACACGGTGTTTCGATATAAAACATAAATAATCAATTCTTTATCGAAAATTCATTATTAAAATGTGTTTACACGTAATGTCATTCAACCCGAAATTTTCATGCAACTCATAGTATCATCATCATGTCTATGATTTACATGAAAATGATGGGTTGCATGACATTACGTGTAAACACATTTTAATAATGAGTTTTCGATAAAGAATTGATTATTTATTGGTTATTTTGAAACACCGTGTATATTTGACTCACGAACCAGGGATAGCCGTTAACACAGCTGTGCTGCTAAGATGCCAATCATGTAAACTACATTTTTAATTTCGCATCCCTTTACTACACAAGGAGAACACTGGATTAAGCTCCTCATAAAAATCTAAATGTAGTATGAAAGAAAAGCAAAACTCACATTTGACCATTTTTTGATAACATCTGAATTGAAGAGTCACTTTCAAATTGATGTAATTTTTTATCTACATATGTTGCTACAAATTCCAGAATTTCGTCTACAACATTTACTAATTTGCTACTAAATCAGGACGGGAACTTCAATTGAATTCGTGATGTGGCTCCTTAATCCATATTACTTTACTATTATTATATATTCTGTGTCCATACGCACACTGTTTGCTACACATGGTGAAAACAAGCGAAAAATTGAAACTTCATATAAAAAAATCAGTCTTGCACTGCACCCCCTTCGCTACACCCTAATCTATTTTTCCCATTTAAGAATCTCAATCGATTTCTAGCTTAAGGCTAGAAAATTCTCTTAAATTATACGCTTCATATCTCAATTTTCGATGGGTTGTTTTCGAGTTATTTAATTATAAATGCAGCACTATGTAAACGCTTTTTTATAACGCTTTTCCAAAACACTTTTTAAAACACCTTTAATGACGCTTTTTTGTAACGTGCAGTTTTTGTCGGTTAGCGCCTGTCTCGTTTCATGAGGAACTTCGTTTTCAAAAACGATAGTTAAATACTTAGATTGATTAAATATAAATGTCATTAATAACATTTTTTTCATATAAATCGCTAATTTCATATGTTAGGATCTAATACGAGTTAGTAAACATTGTGAAAGTACTTTGGTGAGCCCTTCTTTCTATTCGTGGCCCTTCTTGTGGATGGTTTGTGCCCAGCAGAGGGCTGACAAAACTGGAGGACAAAAATGCAGCAAAATATTTGGTTAATTTTGTACGACAACTTTTGCGCATACGGCAGTACATATGACGTAGCAAAAGTTAACTAGTCCATTTTCATTTTAATATTGATCCCAATAAAGCCAATAAGATTTTTATTACTTTGAACCATAATAAACGTAACAATCAATATAACATTGTCGATCTAGTTAGAAACTTAATAACATACTCGCAAGTTGAGTCGGTGTGAGGATTTGGTTATTGAATTTTGAGCCTTAGGACTATCGGTTTTAAAGGCCATTCGATTTGTCAGTCAGTGAAACGTTAATAACCATATAACGGCTAATAGGTTCGTCTCTCGGTTGTTACTTCTATACTGCTTAACTAGCTGTGCTCGCGAACTTCGTTTCACCTGAATTAAGATTTAAGTTTAACACTGTAGTTAGTTTTAACCCCTATTTGACCCACATTTTTATGAGACGGTTTTGGTTTGAAAAGCTGGCAAAGAGTCAGACAGTCACAGCCTTATTAATAAAAATTTTACTCCTTGGATCATCCTCGGACATGGACTTACTAATAAAAACTTTAGATTATTAAGATTGTTTGTTTGTTTTGATTATTAAGTCCATGTCCTCGGAATAATTACTCCGAGTTTTTTCTTTTTTCCGCACATGTCGGTTGTCATATGTCAAAACAAGACAAAATAGAATAGTCCACTAATCCGAGGATAATCCAAGGAGTAAAATTATTATTAATAAGGCCGACATAGTTTAGGTTTAGTTTTTACATAACATTCACTAAACAAGTTTAACGTTAAACGCGTTTAAAACATGGTTTTGTCTATGTCAATTTCAATGAAATGACAAAGACAAAATATTAGTGGTCAATTTAGTAAGCTTATAAATATCGTTTTTGAAATCCTTAGCGTGCATAAAACAGGCATAAGAGACGTATATTTACAAAATAGACTTATTTATTTCATTTTTTGACGGATATAAAATGAAATGTAAATCAAAAAGTTTTCAATCGAGATTTACATAGATGAAAATCTGATTAATATACAAAAGGACGAATTCGCTACATTGCTGTATTTTAACAACTTTATCACTTTGTTTTTATGTCCGAATTATACGCAGACAAAACTGCAAGCGGAGTATTTCACAAATCAGATGGTAATTAATTTCGACGAGTTACCTTCACTCCCAGCAGGGGTTTGTTGAATGACGAAAATGATGAGCACTTTATATGCTTCGATGATTAATTCCCAATAGTATCGACATCAGCCAAAACTGACCGTCATTGACTTTCTCCTTCGAGAGTCGCTGATTATCATGTTGGCTCATGGGAGGGTGACTGCTGGCTTTATTACTTTCACTTGATACAGTTTCTTCGATTGTCGTAGGTTTACATTGGATAAACAGGTAACCCATCCTCGGAGATGCTGTCTAGCCATTGTACTCGAATATTTAGGGCCGATTGACCAAACAGTTACTTAATACGTTTAAAGTTAAACGCGCTTAAACATAGTTCGATATTTATCGATTTCAAACAAAGGATAGAGACATAACATTTGTTTTAATTTAGTGTATGTAATTAGCATCCATTTAAATTAATATTATTTAAAATAATTTAATTCTGTGCTTCAGAAGGCACATTAAGCAGTGGATCCTGCGCCTGATCTCGTCCCGCTCGTGTCGGCTAAGCGTCCCTCTATGGTTGTCAGGTCTCCCGATTGGTGACCTATTGAAACGCATAACGTTTTTCATCATAAACTTTTAGTTTATGAATGAATACATAGTTAAATTATGACAAATTAAATTATAGATATTTACAGTTAGTATGCGTTTTAAAGTATGCTTAATAAAATTATGCCAAACTAAATTATACATTTAAACATTATGATTTTTAAAATATTATGCCTTTCGATAATTCTCCATTATAATGTATATGCTTATTGATATGTTATGCCAAATATTATTATGCTTTTTGATTTTTATGCCATATGATGTATGCCAATCGAAACTATGACAATCAACAGTTTGCGTTTCAAAGTGTCGCCGTCCCGATTTTTAGAGGTATATGCCCAGGCTATATATATGGACACGTCCCGATGTAACCACAATAGGGACGCGAAAGTCCCGATTGTTGACCAGAGGGCCTATTACCGATCTCATGTTTTTGCAAATGATATCATATGATATAAAAGTGCGAAACGAAAAATACGATTTCCGGTCAGATTTTTGATCATTTGTTCATTATTTAATGATGATATTATTGAAATTATGCCATAGTGATGATATCATTGGAGATCGGTAATACGAAATGCAGAATTTCATGACTTCTTTTTCTCAAAATTATACCATGTCATACGATGAAAGATCCATAATTGTGTAGTGAATCACAAATATTTTACAGTTTTCCACAATAAAGCAGTGACTCAATACTATGACTGAATTATCGTGGCATATTTATCCCTAAAATATTTTAAATGATAACTTATAACACTAGGCTGTATCTATCTATGGGCTCCATTCTCATTGCCTTTCCACTCGGAAGAAAAACAAAAAAGAAGCATAAGCAGTTTTGTTCCTAGTACTTAATCTGTGATTTTGATCAATTGGTGAATTAAAGTTGAATCTCCCCTTTAAAATAAAAATCTAGATAGTTTGCTGTCCCGACTCAAAAGCTATTATCTCGATTTTAACAAGCTTACTGTCCCGAAATTTAACATTCTAGACCTGGCTATCCTAGTCCTGTCGGACTATGCGAGTGAAGGAATAGATAGTGCACTTGTAGTCACTTGTGCACTATAATATCTCTTGCACAGATGGCTAGTCTCTTGACCGTGGTCCGTGACCGAATATCGGTTAGGAGAACATAATTATTATTAAAAATAATAATTGAATATGAAACTACATTTTTTCCGAATAAAATAATTAGTCGATAATAGGAAATGATTTAACCTACTTATAGTTGGCACGAGTTGTTGACAAAACGCTGCATTTTTCCTTAAATCTAGAGCAACACCTTCGGAAAGTCTTATTAATTAATTAATTAAGTATTTTTCCACAACACACAAGGAAGATGATGTGGCAATGGAGAGGTTAAATCACATCTGTTGCAAAACTCACAGCAGTTTGGCTTAACTTCATGTTTGAAGCAGAGAGAATTTACTGTGTTTGAGACATTCGGGCGATGATTAATCAGACCTTCGTACCTATTGTGACTTACCAATACCATCGTGTGACCTGGGATCCAAAGGCAAACCGATTTGTGACCGAATTGGTGAGATTTTTTAAAGAAATTATTAATGGAGCAGATATACCAAAACCATTTTTTCGAAAATAGTGAATGCAACAAAATATTGTAAATAGGGACACTTTTACAGTATGAAAAAGTTCTATACGTTCTAAAGTTTTATACGTTCAACATGAGAGCATAATTATTTTTTGCTGCGAAGATGTTAATAAAAGATTATTTATTAAAGTAGCAAACAGTCATTTATAAAAAAAATGTAATGTATGTCTATTCATATAGCTTTACAGTCAGTATTTGCGAATTTACTAAATGCTTAACAATCACAATTTAAACCAAATAGTCTATTTACACTGATATTCTGTGACTTGTTGGTGTTAGCTAAAGAAGTTACACATTGTGCAGAAATATTGTCCTGTAACAAAACGACTAGATTTTTTTTTGTAAAAATGCTTTGGATATCATTAGGGGAACCTACACAAGTCTAAGGCAACCTAAGTCAATTTTGAGTAATTGACTTGAGTACATCCCCCTCCCCTCACTAAGAGGCACCTCGCAGGCCGTTTAAGAGGACTGTGATGTGCCAATATATGGCTCGAGTATGGACTTTCAAAAATTGAGTTTATTGCACACCGCTTAGAGTTGAAAGTCCGAGGCAAGTGCCTACATTTCTTATTGAAATATTGCTTCGGGCGATAACTGTTTTACCCCCCTAAACCTTTACGAAATTAGACACTTTTAGTCTCATTAGATTCAGTATACTTTAATCTATGTTTATACGTTTTGCTTTTTTTGTTATTCAGTATAATTTAGTCAAAAAATATAAAAATGCTCGAGGTAGTTTTTAAGTCTAAAATATGGATATTTAAATGCTAATAATTTATATTCTGAGCAATATTACTTTAATATCAAAACGTACAAACCTAGATCTTCATTATATCTACAACATTTCCAAAAATTATGAAAATTGGATTCTGAAAAGAGAGAGAAAAGCGTTATCGCTTTTTGTATGAAAATTTAAAGCTTCACAATCCTCTTAAGATCAATGCACCTTTTCTCTCGGGGTGGCATATGTCCAGTATGGGGCGTATAGATGGTTACCATAATGATTCATCGTTGCTCCCAAAATATGATCTGAATGACAAACTATATGAAGCAACAATGTGCTCTAAGAAATGAAAAGCGGAGGTGTGATCTTGAGGTAAGTGGGCGTAAGTCGACAAAGCTACGAGTATGTCAAAAGGTCTGCTGAACCCCACAAACTACAATAGCTGCGATGTCAATTACAAATTCAGTTTCTCTTGCATTCCTAATGTTCAGATGTAGGCATATAGAATAACTTCCGCTTACATAATTTGCTTGCAGATGTGACATTATTTGTAGGTCTTTAATGGTTGTTATTCAATATGAAATGGTGTCGAAATCAGGTGAGTTGATGACAAAACTCGTTTATATAGGCCCATTTGTTAGGTCTACCTTCATAATAATAATATTAATAGCGAAGAGTCTCGACCGACATCTTAAGAGGCTCTCGCTTGACGGATGGATCAAGAGGCAGATACAGACGGCGGTGATTCTCGACACGGCACGTATATCGTTCGGAGATTCCTCTCCCTGTAGCCCTAACCACCGGTAGCTTGGGCCATGCTCCGCTGCCAGTGGAACCCTAGATTTAAGTTTTTTATAATATTTATGTTTTTATATGTATGTATTGTAAAAAACTTAAATTTCAGATACTTATAGAAATAAATGTTTAATAATAATAATCTTTATTTGCAAGAATATGGTAAAAAATTATGATGTAACAAACATCCATATGATCCCGACATCGATTGATCGACGTGCAAATTTTGACATTTTAATATATTATGCTATCTCATAGTTATTTCAGCTGAAAGATGCTTGGATATAGGCCTCTCCCAAGGATCTCCATGTTAATTCTGCGCGCTGCCTGCATCCACCGGTTTCCGTCAATTTTTTTTAGTCTAGAACCTTTCGCTACTTTTCACTAATTTTCACGTCTCGTCATAAAATATTAAAATACCGTAGAAAAAGATGCAATCATGTGTAATTAGAATTAAAATCGGCTTAGAAATACATTAGATACAAGCATTTTAAGCTGATAATTTGAAAGCGATTAGACAGAGATCCGACATGAACCGTGACGTCATTGTTTAGTACGTCCATATAAACTCCATATCAATTGCCTTTTTGCTAGAAAGAGATGGAGAAAAATCTTTAATACCTTATATCTTAGTTGTTTTTATAGTTATTCGAAAACCGATTTTTGCTTTCTGTTTATTATAATATTATTAAAGCAATAATTTTGTAACGAATGTACTAAGTCCACAGCCGGTGAAGGCTCGCAATTCCTTGGGATATATCATTGACGCTATTTTTTCCGCGGATCTAAATTAGCAGCTATCAATAGAGAGTTAAGTCTTCCTTGGCTTGACGAAATAAAAGCGATCAAATACGGTTGAAATTTTGTTCTTTCGGCTTGGATAAATCTTCGATAGCCTTATTGGCCATAGTCAACATGGTATATTTAAGATGCAGGTTCATTCGAATCCTTTTGTTTTGTATTGATCAATTTTCATTTGTCAAATTTTTAAGGCAGAGAGATTGCAAAGTCAGAAAAAGCTCACATAATTGCCTAATATATATATATATTTGTTGTATAGTGTTATAGAATATACTTACAATATGCATTTTTTTAGAAAATATCTGATCGATTAGATCGTTGACAGATGAATTATATGATATATGAGTATGCTGACTCTATCATAAATCTAATATACAAAATGAAGTACTTATTCAGAAATCAAGCTTTCGAAGTTAGAATAAATATTTCAAAACTCGTTTGGATTATGACACGGAAATCGTCATAAATCAAGCGGTCTTGTATATTTATTGGCGTTGTAAGAGGCAGGAGCCAGGGTGCAAATAAAAAAGTCAGTAAGCACTCCCTTTTTCGTGTACAACTTCATTATAGCAAAATATTACTGTCGAATCTATGCAGAATGCATACACCTATTTCTAGGTTTCAACAGCGGCATTATGTAGGATCACGGAGTCCCCACAGACACAGTGTTCACTAAAAATGACAGCTTTAGATAGAATAAAGAATTCAATTAAAGTTAGTAGTGTAGCCACTATTACTATATTGACTGGCACTTTAGGCAGATCTCTACAACAAACTTTTGCATAATAACGATAATCTAACATTTGTTAATATGCAGAGGTGATCATATTTTCAATTTTTTTATTGGTTTCTTGAAATTAAAAGAAAAAGTACCGATACATATACTATATTGAAAATATTTTTGCCTATATTTTGCTACTAACGTTAACGTTAAAATTATTTTATAAGTCATAAAATCTAAATATTAGGCATATCTTTTAATTTTTTATCGAATCTCTTCGTTCATCATTGTCATGGAAAGATGGCTGAAGCCTGAAGCATAATGAAGTGACATCAGAGTATGAACATAAACTACCAATAATGATGTTGTAATGGCAAGTAAAAATGAAGACTTTTTAAATTTAGACATTAATTGGCAAAATCCGACCATTTTGCTAATAATACTATCGATCACTCTATTCAATTCATCCCGCGGGATAAGTTTGGAGCGGGATCAGCTAATTAAAGAGCCAAATTTTAAGACTTTCTAGGAGATCATCGTTTGACACCGACTTCAATATAGAAGTGTGATGTTGTCTGTACCTATCACCGACTTTTTTTTTTTTTTTGGAGGGGGGAAAATGCATTGACGCATTCCTCGTGATCGAGCCAAACCACGAGGATATGTGGGACTCCCCAGACCGTACCCGGCCCGGGCCTACCCACTAAAAACCCCCCCAGCAGCTCCTCCGTCCGTCACAAGACAGGGGGAAGGGGACAACAGCCAGGCCTTATTCCCGCTGACACCCTGCCTGTGACATGTCCGTTGCCGGACTCTCCACCTGGCTCAGCTACTTTGTGGAGCGGCACAGAATTGCGCCGCTCTACACCCCGGTTGGTTTTTTATTGTGGTTGTCTTCCACGCGGTCCGACGCTCAGTACGCCGAACCCCCGGCCCGCTCAGTGCGGGTAACGGGTTGCCCGACGGCAGACCCCACTGGGTCCAGCGCCGCGCGGTGAGCCGAAGCTCAGGGAAAATCCCCAGAAGGTGCAAAGCACCTTGGCGATAAGAATCGCCTCACCTCCGCCAGCCAAAATCGACTTCCAGCGAAAGCCACACCTCTTCTTAACACAAGAAGAGGGGACTTCGCCCTTCTCCGCATGAAGCGGGTGGCCACACGAAGTGGACCGCCAGGTTGAACCCGGCCATCCCACACCCCCCCCTCTATGGGGGTCCTCTCGTCAGACTATTAGCCCGCGGCAGAGAATCTGCCGGGTTGCCCAGGGTGCACCACAAGGAGGTTGTCTGACATCGCACCCCACCTATCACCGACTTCAATATAGAAGTGTGATGTTGTCTGTACCTATTCTTATATTATTTTTAATTTTCATTGTTCTTGAAGTGGGTTTTTATTTTTTATAAAATATTTTTTATTTGTTGTATGCATGTGGCTACGTCCAGAATGTGTATACTTAATAAGGTAACTTTTTTGTTTTATAAAGACTTAGGAATTTTAATGAAGATAAAAAGATAAATTATTTTTATGTGAGCTGGTATTAAATTCAGGTCCAAGGTCAGGTCAGGTCAGGTCTAGTCCAAAAGTTAAGGATCCTTCCACCATCAGCTCGGTTCATGACTACCAGACGCAAATACGTAAATAACTTCAGAAAAAAAACTATTTTACAAAAAATAAAAACCGACTTCAAAAACACTGAAAAGTTAAAAATAATATAAGAATAGGTACAGACAACATCACACTTCTATAGTTTCCCTCCATTTTCATGGGATTCCATGATCAGATCCTTACTTTGGTGACCTTGGGACCACCCCAGGAGTATACTCTATCGAATACAAAAAGAATTTTGAAAATCGATCCACAATTGGCGAAGTAATCGCGTAACTATGTCTATCATTAAATGTCACATTCTCGAAACAGGCCGAGAAAATATTTTCGCGATCAATGTGCTACGCGTGCTGGGGTGATCCCAAGGTCATCAAAGTCAGGATCTGAAAAAGATTAAGAGGAACGGATAAAGAGGACTTTAAAACCAGCTCGCCGAAGGTGATTTGGTATTAAAATTACTAAAAAGATAAAAAAAAATATTTTACAAAAAATAAAAACCGACTTCAAAAATACTAAAAAGTTAAAAATATCATAAGAATAGGTACAGACAACATCACACTTCTATATTGAAGTCGGTGCCAAATTTTAACACTTTCTAAGATATCATCGTTTGGTAACCTATTCTTATATTATTTTTAACTTTTCAGTGTTTTTGAAGTCGGTTTTTATTTTTTTGTAAAATATTTTTTATTTGTTGTATGCATGTGGCTACGTCCAGAATGTGTAATACTTAATGAGGTAAGTTTTTTGTTTTATAAGGACTTAGGAATTTTAATGAAGTGAAATTAGTATTATTTTTAATACACAGCAGGAAAGCTCTTGGTCTTCATCTTACCTTATCTTACCTGATGGTAAATGACGATAAGGACGAAGATGGGAGCGAAGTTTTATCTGGATGCCTCAACAACTAAGAACTAAGGAACTAGGACACTGCTTTTAAACATTCGTCAGGCGTTGAAATCAAGAGTTCTATTTTTGAATCATTCGTCTGACGTCGAGGACTCGTCGAACGTGGTCTGTGCTGGATTTTTACAATTTTTGTTTTGTTATCGACGATCTCAAAATAACAAAATCAAAATAATATTGATTTTAGTCGTAATTTTCTACTGATTTTCATCGCAATCGAAAGGAATATCAATAGAAACACATACGACTCTCGACGAGCGCCCGATTCTAGACGAATGATTCCAAACTAGGGCCCCTAGTGGAGCATTGTTTGTGTTCGATTTAGCTAACGATTTTTGGTTTTATTTACCAACGAAAATCAATAAAATTTCGATTTTGATTTTTGTAATGTTCTATTGATTTTTATCGCAAATGAAAAGATTTTCATCAACGGAAATCGAGCACAGGCGATGCTGGACGAGTGCTTGATTCCAGAAGAATGATTCAAAAATAAGTATCCTGGCTGTCTCACCCCGAATATTTGGAACACAGCAATGTTATTTAATATTGTATAGCGATAAAAATCTCGATGCTTGTCCGGGTTAAACTCCGAGCCAACTTAACCGATTTGATGACATTTGCCTTTCTCTATGTAATGATTCCCAACTTAAAAGATAGGATTGATTTTATCTCAATTACTGACCACAGTATTTATTATTGCGTTAAAATTTATCGTGGCGAAATGTGGTTCTCGGGCACAGCTAGCTAGCAACGTATGGATATCACACCGTACGTGCGAAGTGGACCGTGGTCCATGTGCGTTGCGTGTGCGCTACCCCGACTACAGTTGACCATCGCTCGGCGCGTTCAAAGCACGCCTCGCCTCGCCATCTATGTTGCGCTTGCCTACATAAAAAAAAATAAGACTCCTGTCAAATCCGCCGCGCTTTTCAAACATTTACAGTGCTTGTGTTACAGTGAAAATACAAACCAAATCGTGGAAGCAAACTTATTGGAAAACTCAGTTTGTTTCGTAGGATAAAACGTCTGACTGTATGCCGCATATTTCGTTACTCCATAAGGATTTCACATTGGATCTATCTGGGATTTATTATGGTGAGTCTTTGTTTATTGTATCTTATCTTAATACAGGGGTGGCTCAGTATGAGAGCCTTCGCACTTCGACCCATCGCGGATCTTTGGTGCTGCTTGTTTATTTGTAAGTTTCATAAGTATGGTGAGTCTTTGTTAATTATTATTGTAAGTTTCATAAGTTTCATTTATTATCTTTACAATATACTATTTTATTCTTAATTAGGTTATACATAATTAAACTCTTGTTTTATTCTCCACTCGACAATTTACAGAATTATTCCTACTAAACTAAACTAAAGTATAGTTTTGTTCCTTAAAAATAATATTCTTTACACACAATATTATCATAGTAACACATAATAATGAATACAAGTCAATAAGTTACCAAGATTTACTTACTTTCAAATGTGTTAAATTTATTTCGATTGAAATATAGCACAATAATTTCTTAATTATTTTATATTAATAATTAAATCGGCAATCGTATATAAATGCTTTAAAAAAATACACATTTTAAAAGCATATTTATTATTAATAAAATTAAGAAAGTATATTGTTTTTCACATGTTATTAAATTGGTATATATATTATTGAATAAAACTAAGTCACAACCAAGTTGTGTAACTATTACTTAAAAACATTCCGAATCGTTCAGTTATGTTTTTTAATTTTTTATGAATATTAATATGGGTAGAAATTGGTTTCCGAATTCTAGACAGAATTCATCTACATATATGATCATGAGTCGGCCGGTTTTTATATAACTTAAGAGAAGAAAATATTAAAGTGTAAATTATTGACGGATATCCGTCACGTGCGGGAGAACGAAATATCACATTTGAAATGGGATGTGGTAATAAAAGGGAAGTTATAAAAGTCACGCTTAATTTCGAGGAAAGTTAAAATCAATTTCTACTTTCTTGGTGCTAGTCTATGCGCATTGTAACTATGCGTTTAGTTATGTCAAAAAGTGGCAGTTAAAAAACCTCGAACTTAGAGTACAAAGTCATTGCCTACTCCACAAGACATTGACTTCAAAAGGCATTGGAAAGATAATTTCATACCTACTTACGACAAGTAATAAAAATATGCTCACTAAATCAATTATTGCTCACTTGTATACAAATTTATCAATTGCCAAAATGTAGTATTCAAAACCACACCAACATTTTGACAATTCTTTTTTAATCTGATTGCAATTGTCGTGTTGTTAAGATTAGAATTCTTACGATAATGTCATAATTTCAGTTCAAAATATCTCTACATAAAATCTGAGTGAGTGAAGATACCAAGGACATCTTCAAAAAGTTTGATGTTCAGTTTTTTACATTGTTTTATTGATATCACGGTAAAAAAATATATATACTTATAGTATTATAGCAATAAAGACACACTAAATAAATAACGTAACATACTGAGAAAATATCATTACACGATGACGATAAGTTAGGCACTAAACGATTTTAAAAGTTCAGAACGCACTGCTTTATATTATAACTGACTTCAAAAAAGGAAGAAATTCTCAATTCGATGCGTATGTTTTTTTAACCGACTTCAAAAAAGGAGGAGGTTATCAATTCGGTTGTATTTTTTTTATGTTTGTTTATCATAACTCCGTCATTTTTAAACCGATTTCCAAAATTCTTTTTATATTTGATAGAGTATACTGCAAGGGTGGTCCCATGGTCACCAAAGTCAGGATCTGATGATGGGATCTCATAGAAAATCGAGGAAAACACAAATTTTAAAAATTAGGGTTTCTTTCACTAAAAAGATTTCATTCACTAAAAAGTTAAAAATATAAAAAAAATTACAAAAAATAAAAACCGACTTCAAAAACACTGAAAACTTAAAAATAATATAAGAATAGGTACAGACAACATCACACTTCTATATTGAAGTCGGTGACAAATTTTAACATTTTCTAGGAGATCATCGTTTGGCGCCGACTTCAATATAGAAGTGTGATGTTGTCTGTACCTATTCTTATATTATTTTTAAGTTTTCAGTGTTTTTGAAGTCGGTTTTTATTTTTTGTAAAAAGTTTTTTTTTGTATGTTTGTTACGTAATTATTCCGCCAATTGTGGACCGATTTTCAAAATTCTTTTTATATTCGATAGGGTATACTCCTGCGGTGGTACTAATGTCACCAAAGTCTGAATTTGATAGTGGAAACCCAGGAAAATCGAGGGCAACCCTTAAATTTTATAGGTACGTCCAACATGTTTCATGTTCCTTCTGAAGCTATTCAGGTATTTACGTCTGGTAGTCATGAACTGAGCTGATGATGGTAGGGTCCTTAATTCTTAGGAGTTAGAGGTTAGTTTTTTAAATACAATAGGCACGTATTGATCCTCTGTCGTATTCTTTCAAGCCACTTCCGTGAGTTGGTGTTAAATTCACTCAAAAGCTAAAAAATAAAAACCGACATCAAAAACACTTAAATGTTAAAAATAATATAAGTACACAGACAAGTAGTTATATTATTTTTAACTTTTAAGTGTTTTTGAAGTCGGCTTGTAAGACGAAACTTAACTATAATGTTGTAGTTGATAGCAAATGGACAATATATTTTTAAACAGTTTGCTAAAAATCTGTAAGTGCTCGACGATATTGTTACTATCATCTTATAACTATACGTGTGAATCTATAATAGGTCCCTTGATATTTACATAAATTGTTTTGTTCACCTTCGTAAATAAAATAAAAAAAAACAACATTACATTTCTACATTGAAGTCAAACGATGATCTAGAAAATCTTAAAACTTAACACCGACTTCAAGGTAATCTTCTCTGTATTCTTATATTATTATTAAATTTTAATTGTTTTTTAAGTCGATTATTATTTTTTGTAAAAAATTTTTTGACGATATTCTTGCTTCTGGACCGTCACGCAGGGACCTTAAAAATGCAAAGTGGGGGTTGATTACACTTCTGTCTAACCTTTCTGGGAGAACAGCCCCTTATCATGACCTCTTAAAAAATGTTAATACCGCAGTGGGATCTAGATAGCGCTTTATGCTGCAAGAGTAGTGTCTATGTTTCAATAAGCGCAATCTAGCAGTGGGAGCTAGATAGCGCTCTATGCTGCAATAGTAGTGTCTTTGTTTCAATATTGTGTTAACCACAGAACATAATCGAAGAGGTTAGAAAGGCTTGGCGCACAAAGCATAGCGTAATGCGCGCCACACGAATATGCTCAAACGCGCATAGATTTGACTGTATCAGTGATCACGGCAATCGGTGATTAACGAACGTCAAACGCGACATTGTAAATTGTCTCAGAAGAATACAAAAAACGCCTTCTTTCAATTATTTCTTGCAGAGTGAAGTGACAGTTTCGTTTAAGAAGAGATGGAAATGTAGTGGGGACGGGCCGGCGACAGAGGTTCTTGTAAAGTTGTATCCCCATTCTAACCTCTTTCATTGTGTTCTTTAGTTTTGATCATGCTCTCTAATCGATCATTGTACCATCCCTGACCGGATGATATGTAGGCATAGGCGTAGGTATAACTTTTCAAGGGGGGGGGGGGGTCCAGATAAAACTTAAATTTACCTCGTGTATACTGACTGATACTTGGAAGGAAAAGTTCATTCTATCTAGTGTATGTTGATTTTCAATGGGGGGTGTCCGGACCACAAGCCAATGCCATGCAACCCCCTTACCTACGCCAATGGGCAAGTGTACCTATGTCAAATTGGAATACAGACTTATCGTTTCTAACCTCTCTGTTGTCACTAGATGTTCCTATGCTAAATTGCTACAAAAAGGCCTCGAATTCCTGTTGAAAATTTAAAGATTTTGCACTATTAATAGCAATCTTAACTAATGTGCTACTTTATATGCCGACAACTATTCACGTTCCATACAATTTTAGTATGCTATATCACCTATTCATACTATTCTGTAATCTGTAGCAAATAGTTGTATAAAATATTTTTATATTGTTTCTAAATTTGATTGCGTTTATTCATATTTGTTGATGTTGTTACATCACGGGTTTTATTTTTCGATGTCATGGAACTTTGTAGAAAAGTCTTGTGATTGTCGATAGCATGCAGGTATCTCGAATAAACCTAATTTTTTTTACTGAAGAATCTAGATCGCTTGTTACTGTGAAGTTCTTACTTTAGGATTTATGATTAAAATGAAGGCAGTTAATACTTTTTATGAATGTACTAAGTTCAATGTTGACCCAAAATGACAAAACAAAACAAGCCTTTAAGCATTGATTTGCAAAACTAAGTGCAAAGCAATAAATTTTAACAATCGCATGTAATTGGCTTCAACAACGGTGCAGCTCTTCCTGATGCAAGAGCCGTAACACTAAATATATAAACACTGTTTTTATTTTTTATCATTAAATATGTATATCACTGACAAAAAAATCCGGTAAAGTGGTTTGGAAAAAAGATTGCAAATATTTTTGTATTGTGACTATAGTGGTTCTACAGTAGCAATCGAATTAAATGCTACTATTATTAGTAGACAAAAAAATTAAAAATAAAATTAAATGTAAACACAGTAATTATGAAGAACTATTCGTCGTGTGTATTCGTTGTCTGACGCTCGGAAAACATCGTGAGGCAACCTGCATACATCTGCGAAAAAATTCAATGATGTATGTGAAGTCGACCAATCCGCACTGGGCCAGCGTGGTTGACTAAGGCCTAATCACCCTAACATAGGGTAGGCTCGAACCCCTCGGTGGGGACGTATATGAGCTGTGATGATGATGATGATGATTCGTTGTGTGTAAAATGCTGCCAGTCCATTACAAAGTAAAGTTGTTGATAGCTGTGAAACAGTTTTGCAGTGATATGTTTAAGATCGCTTTAAGAAAACCGCTACATTGTAGAACGGTACAGAAAAATGTATTCAAACTACCTTTTTGCAATAATTATTTTGGCAGAAAGACCGGCAGAAGAAATTATATGGTACCAAAGACATATAATGAATTGTCGTTACTAATGGAGGTTGGTGATCAATCAAATAGTAGATTTTATGCCGAGTGCATAAAGCAAGTCATTTTTATCCGAGATCGTTATATGCCCGAGCCCGCAGGGCGAGGGCAGATGAAGAAGTCGAGGATAAAAATGATTTGTGCACGAGTTATAAACTCTGCTTTTCACTTCGATTGCGAGAAAATAAAACAGTAACATAACATACTATAAATTTGTCATAAGTTTTCATATATATTTGCCGAGATTTTGGCGGCAATATTTCTTGCACCACTTTTTGTGCGTTTATTTCCATTAAAGTATTAGGAGTAAGTTCTAAATCTTCTTCTTCACTTGACATTTTTAAAATTTAGTTAATCCAACAATAACTGAGAAAATTCAATACGAAAATTTCACGGCTTCTTTCCCGCTACTTTACTTTTTTTAATTTTTGTGCATGATTTTTGGGCAAAGAATAAAATATATACCTACTACCTACTACTACTAGCCTACTCTTAAATTATTTTGGAATATTGTTTTTTTTAGTGATGAATATGTCTTGATATTTAGTTACTTTTTCGTATTATCTTATTATAAACCAAAAATGCAAATAGGGAAGGATATATTATAAATTAGCAAGTTTTATCCGTGCACAATTTATTATGTTTGGCTGCATGGTCTAAATGGTCACTGCCTTAGTATAGATACATTTAAAAAGATACTTTTTTGCCCTTGTGCATAAAGTTCAACTTTATGTCGCCTAGATTCTGCATAAAGTAGTACTTTTTCGAGCATGAGAAGTGAAAAATAATATTTAAGCGCAAAGTTGCAAAAATTTAACATTTTCTTTTCTTGCGAATATAATAAATAGTGTGTTATTAAATTTGCAAATCAGTGTGCATATATGGTATTCTATTTTTGTAATTATTACCCACATATGAAATGGATATTTATATACATATAAAATGTAAGCTATATGGATATGGAGCTACACCTGTATTACAACAACAAACTGTATTACAGTTTGGCAGAGGTAAAAAGTTGTTAAATAGGTGTACTAGGTTTTTCTGTAAATAAACATTTATTTATCATTATTATTTTACATAATACGGCCGACAAAACTTTCTTAAAAACGCTATTTTTATAGGTCATTTACTCTAAGGCAAGTGTAGGTAAAATCTATTTTGAGATGATTAGAACGTTGATATCAAGGTAAAGCTGCCATAATATTATTTGTTCTGCAAGCTGTTATATAGAGGAGGCTATAGAGGAGCCAAGAAACTTACTTGCAAGCCTTTATGACGTTGGATCAAAAGTCTGACCTAATTAATTATAATTGATTATATTAGTGATATAAAATAATACAGTCATCATGAGAATTTGAAGCTGCTATACTTAAAAGCGACGCATTAGGTGGCTTCGGTAACAGTTATATAAATTATTCAACATTTTGTGAGAATGTATGTTCAAAATGTTATGTTTAATTTATGACAGAAGAAAGTAAGAGTGCGTTTTGCATTTTTAAAACTAATTAACTTACACCAGAGCGTATTGAATGGTATGACATAGAGAAAATAAGATGTTATAAGAATTTTGAGTTTTTTTTTGGAAAGTTATGTAATACTTTGTACAAGGTTTTTTCAGAAAGAAAATTTTATGACTTTTAATAGTTTGAACGTTTAACAGTTCGCGCGCCGCAAATGTCTTTTAACAGCTGCATTAAATGAACTTTAAGGTCGAAATAGGGGTTATAACTTATTGCTGTGTTAAACCTCATTAAGGCGAACCATAGTTTGCGGGCACACACAGCTAGTAGTATAATTATGAAATATACCTAATAATAATGGAAAACGAACGGACGACTTGTCTTTGGAGAGTCAATTTTGAGTGAAAAAATATCGTCTAAAGGAGATAAAAGTGATTGAAATTTTTACACGCATATAGCTCGCAATAATTAATATATGTATGAATGGCGACGGGTGTCTTCAGCGGCGCCGGCGGTTTGCGGAGGCTGGGCATTCAAGCCTGCTGATTCTGAAAGTTAACCGCTCACCGTGCCGGAGAAATGCACGTACTACATAATTGTTTTTATTATGACGAGTTGAGCCTATCAGGTTCAGCTGATAAGATCGCGTATGACTTGTGTGCTTGCTAAGAAAAGGTAATAAAATACGCAGTTGAAATAAAAGCCAAAGAATTCATTAACAAATTCACTCACCTGTCAAATACTTAATTTTAGTTCATGTCAATTAACAAATTATTTATTAGTTTATGTCAATTAACTAATAAGGTATTTACTATGTTTGCCGCGTGCAAAATTTAGGACCACTTGGACTAAACTTATTAAACTTTTAAAAACTTCGAAATATAGTTTCGACTCTATGAACACATTTTTGTTATAATAATATAGTAAGACAAAAATTTGGTATTACGATTAGAATTTAGTATTATAATATCAATAACTACCCCTTAATTAATTAAAAGTGTTATCTTGATTGTGTTAGATCAAATAAGTTATTACGAATATGAATCAAACTACAATAACCAATGAACAATCATTTTTGTATCTTTCTTTTGATAAACGTCGAAACAAATAATAATATACAAATAAATTAGGTCATTTTAGTCGCAGTTATCCCAGATTTATGAACAAATATAGTTTTTTCTAAAATTATAAATCGTCAAGATTAATAAGCAACATATTTTTTTAAAGCCCAACGACTTCTTATTGTCGACGTTTATTGTAATATTTAACCTGATACGCCAGACAGACTCACGCTATGATTTTTAATAGTGCATTACTGCATTTGCAATTTTTTGCTAATTACATTTTATTGTCTTTATTTAAGTGGTATAGAAAGCTTGTGCTTGACCATAATAATTGCAAATAGCAGTGACATTTTACGCATTTACTTATAAATATCATCGAGATAAAAAAATACTTAAGAACAATGTGAAATATTCTAAAAATAAATATTTCTAGAAAGTCAATGTTGAGGCCAGTTGATACCTTTTGTAAAATGATGTTTCAGATTAACTGGTCATTACAAATTCTGCGCGTTTGTCTAATACCACTAATGTAGTAACATTGGTGGTATTCGACATATCACTCAATTTAATGTTTATTTAACTCTTAAAAAAGAAATGTACATTGGAGACTTTCAATACCTATCGAAGAGCTCAAGTCATGTCAGAGATGACACCACATAATCCGAATCCACAGTTACATGATAACTAACCTAAACACATGGCAACAAAGGTCAGTTTTACAAGAATTGATATTCTTAACGATTTAGCATTTATCTGCGAATCACGCCCTGGTTATTTGGGAAACTTTCCTATTTTACATTATTAAATGTAACAAGTAACTTTTGGTTTGGAAATTCGTTATTGGCGTTGTTGTACTTTGATAGCTGGAGGTAAATCTCACCGCCAGCTCTCTGACTGAGGAGTCCGGGAGAGGATTTTGTCGTCAGAATCAGGTCACATGAAGATCAAGAACTTTCTTGATATTTTTCATTCAAACTGTAACCTTCGTTTCCCATTTTAGTATCCTATCAATATTTTTCCACAAAATTTAAAATCACGACGTCGTGTTTGATGAAAACGTGAAGTTTGTCAAGCAAGTTTGACAAACATGTTTGATCGTTTACAGGGCTCTTAAAATATTAATTTTCTCATTTTCAATATCAGTAACCCTTTGACACAAGAATGATGTTCCCTTTTTAAATATTTAATGAGGTTAACGTCTTGCGCATGCGTGTCCAAAGAAAATCAGTTTCGGACAATATTATTATAACAAAGATACGTTTATTACGTTTAAGTGATTAAGACGTTTAAAAGATATTTGGGCTTCTAAACGTCTCAATCACAAACCAACTTACTTCCATTTTCTCTTGAAATCTTACACAAAATCTAAAATGTCACACACTTCTAAAATGTATTTACACCGTCCCCACCCTAGTATTATTGTAGCACCGTAAAACCCTGCGCTTGCGTTAATCGAAACGCCTCAACATTTATCATATAATGGTTATAAACTTGTTTATACTATAAAAATGCAGAACAAGGCTAACCGTACGGTGTCTAGACATCGACGGCTTGTCATTATTTTGAATCCGAACTCACATTCTTGTGTGAAGCTATACGTGTGCCACATGGCGTACTTTCGCGGTATGACTTGTCTTTTTATACAGAGAAAAACGAGACATCTTATTATTAAGGTCTGGGTCAGCAGTTTTTAATACTCAGTATTTACAGGTAGGGTAACTAGTGAAAGTTTTGGGAATTGTGTTTTATGTTTGTCTATCCATTTTTGTTAGGGTCTGTAGTCAACAATTTAAATTTCTATTAAAATTATGTATATGAAACCTGTACTGTAAATATTATAATAATCATCATAACAGCTCATACACGTTCCCACCGAAGGGCTCGAGCCTATTCTAAGTTAGGGTGTTTAGGCCTTAGTCAACCACGCTGGCCCAGTTCGAATTGGTCCACTTCACGAACACCTTTGAATTTCTTTGCAAATGTATGCAGGTTGCCTCACAATGTTTTTCTTTACCGTAGGAGCCTCAGACAAGTGTACATATGAAATTCGAAAAACGAAAAACACATTGGTACATGGTGGAATCGAACGCCAGACGTCCCGATTGGGAGGTCAGTGTCGAGTCCACAGCGCCACCGACGCTCATAATATTATAATGCTATATTGTAATGTTGGTGAGTTAAAGGAGAAGACAAAATATTTAACTTTCCGAGTTCCTTGCCTGTTCTCCCAATTTCCTAACAGGTGTAGAGTCAACTTTTTTTCATTTTGTTGTTACTATTTTGCATACATCCTAATCTAATTATGGTTGGAGTGTATGTACAGTAAGCTCCCATTCAAGCTATACATTTGCACTACGAAAACCGCCGCTATTACGAGCGACATAAGAACGGTCCAAAGGTCCAGCAGTATAGCTTGACAAGGAGCTGACTGTACAGCCGGTTTTAGAAGTATATAAGCATTTTTAGCAGATTTAGTACCATGTCACACCAACTATTCCTTTTAATTCGTATTGTTGCACCCACAGAACAGAAAAAACTGTTTTTTCTGTTCTGTGGTTGCACCTATATAGCATTGTTGATAATTGGTGTGACATAGTAATAAGATGGTTATCTACTTTTGAAGCCGGCTGTACATACAGGGATGAAAGTAATTAATAGTATACCGAAGGGAGCCTCTGTGCTAGGGCGGCTGCTTGGGAACCTCCGTCATACCTATTTCTGCCGCCAAACAGCAGTGGTCGCATTGCTTTGTTGTGGTTTGAACGTAGGTATGGCAGTGAAATTACTGGGTACCGTGACTTTACAACTTACGTCATAAGGTGGCTACGTACACTGTGGACTGTGTGGGGGTTGCAGATTTGCTCGTATCTCACAGGAACCAGCCCCCGTAAAGCGATTTATCGCGGTAAACTATCAAAATACGACGAAACCCTATTGTATTTTGACAGTTCACCGTGATAAATCACTTTATCATATCGTGTTTTGGTGGACGTGCTAGGGGGGCAGGACTGTTACCACTTATCGTCAGGTGGGCAGTGTGCTTGTTTGCCAATTTAGTTGTCTAAAACAAATGACTTTTATAATTAGTTGCTAGCGAAAAATTAACTAACCGATTTTTTGCGTTTTTGTTTAATGTCTAGAACATACTTGTAAAGGTATAAAAATGAATCGCTCTGTGTTAGTCTCGCGAAAACTCTTAAATGGCTTGAACGATTCTTACGAAAATTTTGTGCGTGCTTCAATAGGTTCAGGGTTGGTTTATTCGTACAATCGGACCCGGTAGGTGGCGGTGTAATCGGACAGGACAACGTCTGCCGGGCCCACTAGTATTTATTTATTTTTTTATTTATTTAGTAGGTTTGTCAACAGTAGTCACAATCTTCTTAACATATAATTCAAATATAATAAAGCTTAGGTCTAATTATGCTACTAATTACTGACAAACACCGCATCCGCTGATGAAACAGTGCATTAACTAAAAAAAAATAATATTAAAACAATAACATTAAATTATGTATAAAATTGTGGCACATCTACATGTTATGTACTCGTACTATTGTAACGTAGTCCCCGAGTGTCCCCGAGTGAGGTATCGGCAGCAATAAGACACAACTCGTAGATGATGGTATATTGTCGAATAAATATTGGTTAATTAGTACACTGTATTTATATGCTTGCAGTTATTACATTACCTACATTTTATAATTATAAAATACAGACTACCTGCATAAAATGTAATTAAGGAACTACCATCAATTACAATATACTACAGTCCCTCCTACTAATTTTAAGTATTCTGTGATACTACCTTATAAAATAACAAATATCAACTCAGAGACTAAATAACATACAATGTTGAATATCCCAATACAATTTAAAACAATAATGGTTCTAAGAATTAAATAAACATTAAAATAAATGAAAAGCAAATATTTACACAAACTAAAACATAATTATTATTCCTTATAAGACACAGGTTTATTCAATCGACATGTACGGATTAAACGGGATGGAGGTGGGGTGAAAAACTCAGGTGAAGACTCGATTGCGGGTAAAGAGGGTGCAGGTGATTTATTCTGCTCGCTTTTCTCCTCCGGGTCCGGGGAGGAAATATGAGAGCTAGACTGAGCTAGACCAGCGGCCGTGGGCTGGACTGCACTATTATTTTCCGCCGGTGACTGTAATGCTTCCGGAGGGTTATCGTCACTAGTGGGTAACGGAACTCCTAAAGAATTGCGTGCAGACCTCCGTCTTAGCTGGTCGATATGTCTATGTGTTTCTTTTCCTACTGAATCTAGCAATCTATAGTCCGTAGTACCTAGTCTTTCCACTACTTTGCCTGGTATCCATTTGTCCCCGCCCTGGTACTGGCGTAGCCATACCTCATCTCCGTGCTCGAAAGACCTATCTACATTGGTCCCTGTACCCTTTTGCCGAGCTTGTGCTTCTCGAACCCGCTTGTCCCTGTCAGGTCTAAGTAAATCCAATTTCGTGCGTAAGTGTCTACCTAACATTAATGTAGCCGGACTTTCCCCGGTTGTACAATGAACAGTGTTTCTGTAATGCATCAGGAATGTATTTAAAAACATATCAATGTTCTCTTTGTTACGTATCGCTTTTCGGATTGCTCGCTTAACAGTACGTACAGCATTTTCTGCTGCACCGTTTGAAACCGGGTGATAAGGCGCCGAAAATAAATGTTCAATGCCATTCCCACGAGTAAAATTGGAAAAATCGGTACTTGTAAATGGTGGGCCATTGTCGGTAACCAATTGTTTTGGCAAACCCCACCTAGAAAATACTTCACTTAGTTTACTGATGGTAAACCGAGCTGCTGTACTCGGTACGGGGAATACTTCGATCCATTTAGTTCTAGCATCAATTAATATTAAATAAATTTTATCCTGAATCGGCCCTAGAAAGTCTAAATGTACCCGGGACCATGGTTTATCCGGCCAAGGCCAGGCTGAGACGGCGTGCCTCGGCGGCGCATCCGCCACCGCCGCGCACACTGCGCAGCGCGCGCACCGCTCCTCCACCGCCTCGTCGACGCCGGCCCACCACACGTAGCTGCGGGCCATGGCCTTGGTCTTGCTAATACCCATGTGTGATTCATGTAACTCATCTAACACCCTACTCCTACAACTGTCCGGAATCACAACCCTATGACCCCACATGATACAGCCCAGCTCCTCATACAGCTCCTTCCTTCTATTGAAGTAAGGCTGCAATTCTCTAATTTCATTCCTATCTGGCCAGCCATCCCTTATGTACAATAAAACTCGGCTTAACAAGGGATCTGTCAACGTTTGTTCTTTGATCTTATTATAATCCAATAGCAACGCGTTCTGAGCGAAATGTAAGTATGTTTGCTCGGGTGGATCGAGTGAGTCATCCCTACACGCGCGCGCGACGGGCAGCCGCGACAGCCCGTCCGCTCCGTTGAGTTTAGTATTAACGTATTCTATATCGTAATTATAGGCAGAAACTATGATAGCCCAGCGTTGCATTCGACTGGCCGCCATCGCTGGAATACCATTTTTCGGTCCAAAAATACTCACTAACGGTTTGTGGTCCGTTCTAAGAGTGAAACGCCTTCCATACAAATATTGATGAAGTTTTTGCAAACAAAATACAATTGCTAAGGCTTCCCTATCTATTTGCGAGTAATGTTTTTCGGCGTCGGTGAGCGCGCGCGACACGTACACGACCGGGCGCTCCTCCCCCCCGGGCCCGGACCGTGTGCTCTGAGTCAGTACGCCGCCGATGCCTCTAGCGCTGGCATCACAAGTCAACGTAAGCGGTTTATTCGGATCATAGTGTGCCAGTACCTCCGCACTAGTCAAAATCTCCTTGATCTTAACAAATGCGTATTCACATTCTTTTGACCACTTCCACACGACGCCTTTTTTTAGTAACTCATATAAGGGAAATAGAATTGTGCTAATATTACGTACAAACTTGGCATAAAAATTTACTAAGCCTAAAAACGACCGTAATTGTGTAACACTGTCTGGTCGAGGTATTTCAGCGATAGCTGCGACCTTGTCCTTGTCCACCTTAACACCGTTACTTGATATAATGTAGCCTAAATATTTTACTTCTTCGACTAAGAATGAGCACTTACTTTTTTTTAGTTTCAAACCGTGCGATTGTAAGCGTTCAAATACTTTTCCTAGGGTATCTAAATGTTCCTCCCGCGATCCCTTAGTCCCTATAATTACGTCATCCAGGAAAATTTCTACCCCCGGAATATCGCCTAGTAACTGTGACATAATGCGCTGGAAAATTCCCGGACTCGAAGAGAGCCCAAACACTAATCGGTTATATTTAAAAAGACCTCTATGAGTATTAATTACGGTGTAATCTTTCGAACTGTCCAACTCGATTTGGTTATACGCTTGTGACAAATCGATTTTCGAGAATAATTGCGCCCCATTTAAATTAACTAAAACATCGGCTATTTTCGGCAAAGGATACCTATCAACCAGCAAAACGGGATTCAATGTAACCTTATAGTCTGCACAAATTCGTAACCCTCCGTCCGCTTTACGTACCGGTACTAAGGGCGTCGCCCAGTCGGAACAGTCCACTGGCTCAATGATACCGTCGCGAAGCATGGTGTCTAGCTCTGCATCCACCCGGTCCCGGAGTGCGTAGGGCAGCGGCCGCGCGCGACAAAACACTGGGGTTGCACCTTCTCGCACCCGCAGTCGAGCCTTGCCCCCCGTAAACCTTCCGAGCCCACCACTGAACAACTCCTTATGCCTGTTGATCAAATTTTCAAAATCGTTATTCCTATCAGTACAGGAATTGCTTTGTTCTCCTAATTCGCACATGAAATTTTTAAACAAAGGTATTTTTATACCCAACTCTGTTAGCCAATGTCTACCTAGCAAAGACGTAGTACCCCCATCTATTACAAATAATTCCAAGCGGGTACTTTTTTTATTATAATTTACTGTCGGTTTTATGACTCCTAAAGGTTTTATGCAACTACCGTCATAAAATTTAAAAATAACATTATTTGAAATTATTGGTCTGGATGAAAAATATTTATTATAAGTTTTTTTACTTATACAAGAAACCGCGGAACCAGTATCTACTTCCATGTGTAGCCTAACTCCATCGATGGAAATTGGAAGACTCACCGGTTTGTAACTGTTCAAACTGAGTTGATGTAGCTCCTCTTCCAACTCTTCCCGGTGCAAAGTCTCATCAACTCCAGCAGCCTCGACATTGTTCACCTTCCTCCAGCCTCCACTGCTAATAGACTTGCTTGGGCACACACGTCTCAGGTGCCCCGTTCTCTTACACCGGCTGCATACAAACTCCCTGAACCGGCACGTCTCTTCGCTGTGCCCGCTACCTCCACACGCCGCGCAACGTCCGGATCTGGTACCAAAATTTGAATGGCCACGCTCCGTCCTCCTCGTCTTCACAGCATGCAAAGTTCCCGTCTTCCCCGTGAACATCCCGCTAGACACGTCCACGGAAGCCGCATCCCGCTCTGCCGTTTCTAAAGCAGTAGCCAACTTCACGGCTCCAGCGTAAGTCAGGCCTTCCTCCGCAAACAACCGTTGGCGGATGATATCGCTGCCTACCCCACATACAAACTGGTCACGCAAATTGTCATCCAGATTGTTCCCAAAGTCGCAAAATCTTGTAAGTTTCTTCAATTCCGTGACATACTGCGCCACGCTCTCGTCGCTCCGCTGTCTTCTCTGCCGAAACCGGTAGCGTTCCGCTACCACTGACGTTCTAGGCTGCAGATGGTCCCGCAACGCCGTCACCGCGGCAGTGTACGTTAACTCCGCTGGTTTGACCGGGCTCACAAGACTGCTCAGCAGCTCGTACGCCTCATCGCCAACCGCCGTTATCAAAGTTGCAAGCCACAACTCCTTCTCCACCTTGTTCACCCGCAGGTACATCTCCAGTCGCTCCACGTAAGATGTCCAGCTCCCGGTGCTCACGTCAAACTCGTTGATTTTTCCGAACGACATCTTGCAATTTTCCTCGTCGCCACTAAGGTATCGGCAGCAATAAGACACAACTCGTAGATGATGGTATATTGTCGAATAAATATTGGTTAATTAGTACACTGTATTTATATGCTTGCAGTTATTACATTACCTACATTTTATAATTATAAAATACAGACTACCTGCATAAAATGTAATTAAGGAACTACCATCAATTACAATATACTACAGCAAAGGTGGCAATACTTGTATTAATGTCCTACGAAAGGATGTTAGGGAATCAAAAAAAACGTCTACACAGTCGCTGACTTCATTATATAGCCGTACCATACGGGAGAGTGGAGAGTTATGGTTTAAAACAGATTTTCGTATTGGAGTTTGGAAAGGAGTTATTCGCGGTAGTATTGAATAAACATTTTTGAGTTTGAGACAAAGAACTCTTAAACATTCGCTATGTCCGTCTGACTATCTGTCCGCGGTTGAATTCAGAGACTTTCAGTACTAGAAAACTGATAAAAATTGTTTCGGGCCATATATGTAATGTGCGGTTGATTTTTTTGCGTCTATCCCATGGTGTGGTGTGTCGTTGGATAGGTCTTTCAAAAATGTTGTGGGTGTGTTTCAAAGTGTTCATTTTGTCTGTGCACTTAAGAGTTCAGACGCATAACACGCGCCCGAGTTTAGTGATCGGGGTGGTATTTTAAAACTCATCGATTGATCGGCAATCGTTTAAACTGGATGACTTAATGAAGAAAAGCAAAACTATGCTCATTGGCTATATTGTATCGAGCGACGACGTTACAAGATGTCTGTTTCAATCGAATAGATAGATTGACGAGTATCAAATCTATACTTTGACCGATTGCCGATGAGTTACAAAATTGCCCCCCTGGGGCCGCTTGATCGCTTATAGCAAGGTTAAAACAATACTGAAACAGAGAGAGACACCGCTCTTGCTGCGTATAGCGCCATCCCGCTCTCAGCGCGGTTTTAATATTGTTTTGAGCGATCATGGTTAGGGGGATGGATGTCTTGCCGCACGTACGAAACCTATACAAAATAATATTCAGGAGTATATGGCTTGGCACCGACTTCGACTTCACAGAAATCAGATCAGAAGTTTTCTGCTAATCAGAAAAGAATCAGATCAGAAATCAGATCAGAAGTTTTCTGCTAATTATTTTTGTCCTTTGAATTAAATCTCTAAGCAATTAAATTTATTTTACGTTTATTGTCGGTCGTTTTAATATTAAAAAAAAATTGTTTAAAATTTGAATAGTAGTACGTCGTAAAACTAAAATGGTCACCCAGTTTTGGATTTGTATGATGTATTTGTAATTTTCGGAAACCGAGAGTTCTGTGAAGCTATAATGAAATAATTGAATAATGCATTAATTAGGTTTGATTAAACCCGATGTCCTTATATTAAAGTATATTACTTACATATGGAAATAAAAAAACACCACAGACCACGATGAAGCTAATTATCTGGCGGTTAAATGCACTTGTTACATTTGAAAATACCTTTCTCATCTTCAATAATGATACATTGATAATGAGATTGCATAAGTGACTTATTGCTGGCCATGACTGGTGCTTCATGCTTTCATTACACTTTCATAAACATTTTATACTTGCTAGTTTTACACTTGCTCTGGCGTGTGGTATCTAACAGTTAATCTTACACTTTGTAGGTTCAATGCGACTTGTTAGACTGCTGCGACTATTCAAAATTTAAAAAAAATACATAATTCAATATACATACGACCGGTTGCACTAAATTTACGTTTTACGATTTCCTAAAAAGTAACAATATAAATACATAAGAATTACACCATAATCTAGTTTCAATTGGAGTTTTATTTTATCCCTTACGTGTAAAAATGTTAAATGTACGGCGCGGATCATATATTCAATAGTGAAATGACCCATTTTTGAAGTGAGAACTTCTTTAGCGGCGTTGTACACTTTTTTTGTAATGGGTAAAAAATGTTAAACTCGCGTCAGGACACGTGACCGTCAGGACACGTGACCCTGAATGAAAATTCGTAAGACCAATTAAAATTGAAATGGCCGCAGGAACTGTCGAGGTGCGGTGAGGGGTCCACGTAAGCCGGCCGAGAACAATAGCGGCTGGCAAAAGTACTGGAAGTCACACGTCACATGAGACAGTTTTAATCAATTTATTTACTTTGTTAGGAAAAATCTAAATTGTGCTTTTATTTGATTTTGTTGTAAATAGTAATTAGGTAAGTTAATATAAATTAAATATTATTGAAGTGAGAACTTCTTTAGCGGCGTTGTACACTTTTTTTATAATGGGTAAAAAATGTTAAACTCGCATCAGGACACGTGACTGTCAGGACACGTGACCCTGATCGAAAATTCGTAAGACCAATTAAAATTGAAATGGCCGCAGGAACTGTCGAGGTGCGGTGAGGGGTCCACGTAAGCCGGCCGAGAACAATAGCGGCTGGCAAAAGTACTGGAAGTCACACGTCACTTGAGACAGTTTTAATCAATTTATTTACTTTGTTAGGAAAAATTTTAATTGTGCTTTTATTTGATTTTGTTGTAAATATTAATTAGGTAAGTTAGTATAAATTAAATATTTTTTATTTGTTATAAAATTACGTTTTTAAGTAGTATATTAATGTCTGTTTTGATCATATTTTTAATTTAATTGTAAATATTTTGATTCATTATTACTAGTTATATAATTATGTACGCACAACGTTACAACAGGAAGTTGATTTTTCTGAGGGATAAACTTTTTAATGTACTTTTATTCTGATAATTAAAGTAATTCGTGCAAAATTATTCCATAACCATTCCAATATATTCAAAACGCACAACGTTAATACTTAAGTTTTCACTTCTGCCGGCACTCCCGGAGTGCAACCTGTGCAACCCGTCATTTTTTTAGGTATTAAGTTGTTACTTTTTACCAAATCGTATAACGTAAAACTTGGTGCAACCGGCTGTTAGACTTTAAAAAGCACTTATTGAAGTCTTATACGCTAAAATTTAACCTTAACTTTTCGGACAAACGTTAACTTTTCGGAAAATGGAAAAGCTCTCTCAAGAAGAACAGGCAAGAAACTCGAAAGGTCTAATTTTTGTCTCCTCATCAATAACTTTACAATAATAGTGTTTCAGAAACATGATTTTGGTTTTATTAAAATATATATGGAAATACCTGTCGGAGTGATTGGGACAGTTACTCGAATTCATTTATCAATAAAGCATAATTTTAACACTATTAAATAATGGAAGGATGAAAAATTTCTGTATACATGTCATAGCGTGAAATGATACAGGCCATTTTTCCTTAAAAACGTTTCCTTTCTCTGGATAATGCCAAGGGTTGCTCAATTTTTTCCAAATAATTTTATGGGCACTAATAGTATGTTCCTATGTTTTCTTTTTTTATTTTGTTAATCTATTAAGACCTTTAAAAACCTAAAAAAAAAATCTTGATTTTCTGCTGTAGGTATTCAGACGACAATATCAATGATAAATGCAAAGAAACACAGCCAAAGGCTTTTTATTTATTTTTATTTAAAAAATAATTAGTCTCGCTCTAGTCTTAGAGGAGAAAACAAGGGAGGCACTTTTCATAGGTATCTTCGGTCCGAGCTGCAGTTTTCTCTGTCGCACTTAGCTCGTTTCTTCAGGGGCACAGCGCGAGAGCAATACATTTTACAATGTTTGAATGTTTGAATTCTCTCGACCTTAGTGTTTCCTCTTCTAGAAAGAAATCTATAATTGATTCAATTGTGATACAATCATCATTATCATCATCATCACAAAAGCTTACCTATTATTCCCACCGAGGGGCTCGAGCCTACCCTAAAGTTAGGTGGGTGGTACAATCGATAAGATAGAACTCAGACGCAGGTTGCGGAGCACACATTGTTTATGTTAAAGACTTCCATCGCAGTGTTGAAAGTAGTGTGCTAGTGTTAAGAAAAGAATAGTTTTATGAACAGCCATTCATCATTCATTCATCATCATAATTGCAAAAAATTACTTTAAATAAGGTATCTTACCCGTTTACCGTTTGCCAATAAGGAAACCGAGAAAAGTCTCTGCGTGCTTGCACCAATGAAAATTATGAATGTCGAACCGACCAGAAATAAACAAGTGTGAGGTGATAAAGCAAGAAATTGTTTAATTTCTCCGTCATTTCTCTCCGTCAATCATAATATTTGATAACGGTTACACACGATTAGAGCGGGGTAAACGCTCTTTGCCAACTTATAGCAGAGGACAGTAATGATGATAGTTTCATGATGATTGCCATTTTTTATAAACTCTCTTATATGCTTATTCCACGAGATTCGTACTAAAACTTGATATGGTGCTTACGTGCTAGACAGTTTTTTAATCTATATCTTTTTGCAAATCATGGTAGGACGCAACTAAACTATATTAAAGTGAAAATAACTTATAACTAAAATATTCTCGCGTCACCGTCTTTAACTATTACTTCGAAGGTACAGTAAGCTCCCATTCAAGTTTTACATTTACACTATGAGCGATATAAGAATGGTCCAAAGTCAAACAGTAAAGCTTGACAATGAGTTTACACTGTACTACTAAGATAAGCATTGCTTCAGGCTTAAATTTACTTTTTAGGGTTCCGTAGCCAAATGGCAAAAACGGAACTCTTATAGATTCGTCATGTCTGTCTGTCTGTCTGCCCGTCCGTATGTCACAGCCACTTTTCTCCGAAACTATAAGAACTACACTGTTGAAACTTGGTAAGTAGATGTATTCTTTGAACCGCATTAAGATTTTTACACAAAAATAGAAAAAAGCAATAAATTTTGGGGGTTACCCATACATAGAACTGAAACTCAAATTTTTTTTTCATCAAACCCATACGTTTGGGGTATCTATGGATAGGTTTTCAAAAATCATATTGAGGTTTCTAATATCATTTTTTTCTAAACTGAATAGTTTGCGCGAGATAAACGTCCAAAGTGGTAAAATGTGTGTCCCCCCCCCCCCTCCCCCCCGTAACTTCTAAAATAAGAGAATGATAAAAGTAAAAAAAAATATGATGTACATGGAGTGACGAGTCAGTAGAATACAAACTCGCAGTTTCAAAAATAGGTAAATCGAATCGATGAGCTTGTAATGCTTCATTTACAGTAATATAATTTCAATGATTTATACTTTCGATAAATTTAAACCAAATAATCGGACTTCGTACTTTACACCCGAATAAAGAGTATAAATAGGTATTGTTAATATTTATATCTTTATCATGACTCACTTCCAAACCAAATAAAACCAGTATGGTCTTCAATATAGTCACTATCAACTTACTTGAATAACAAAACATATAGATTTGTAAGGCGGAATTATGAGAAATGCAGCTGCTTAACCGGAGTCCTCGTTCAAGGAGCTGCTCAAATAAACTAGGTACATACAGAATTCTCAAGATCAGGATGACTAAGCGGAGTTTTATTGTTATCTGTTGTGCCAACGTCAGCGAAAGTTAGGGTTACAGGTCAAAAAGAATTATGCAGAGAGAAAAATAAGAGTGGGCCTATTGCAGTTCCTTTGTTAGATAAATTACTATTGACCATTGACAAAAAGCTAATCGGCTTCACTTTCATTCGAAATGCTCAAGGCTAACGTCGATATTGATATGACTATGTGTTTTACTAGCTATTGCGCTAGATTCGGTCCTTTTTATGGTTCCGTAGTCAACAAGGAACCCTTATACTTAGTTTCGCTATGTCCGTTTGTCTGTCTATTTGCGGTTAAGTTTGAAGTCTTTTTTATTTAATACTACACTGGCCTTCAAAAGTAAATACCACACTTTTAAAATTGCAATAACTTTTAAAGTAGGCAAAATATATTTTCAAAATAAAAAGTATTAAAAAGACTAATGTATATAAAACTATAAATTCCGAGAAATCTGACGAAATGAGCTGAAAATGTTTTTTGTTTGAATCCTTTATCTTTTGTAGTTTAAGGAAAAATTTAATTTTAAAAGTGTAGTACTTATTTTTGAAGGTCAGTGTAGAAAGCTGTAATTTGGCATGGGTATATATATATTAATTATGAGTACCTTCCGTAACTACATGTAAATTGGGGATGAATTTTTTTCTCGTTTATCCTGGTATGGGATGTCGTTGTATAGATCTTTCAAAAATAAAAACTATTCTGTACCTATTCTTATATTTTAGTGTTTTTGAATTCGGTTTTTATTTTTTGTAAAATATTTTTTTATGATATATTTTTTGTGAATTTGAAACCAGCTCAACGGTGAGGGGTGGTTTAAAAAGAAAATTAATAGGGCAAATCCTAAAGAAACAATCCAAAAAATGTAATCTGGTTAGTTTGCTAAGTACTAGCGTACTAGCATAGCTAGATATAATGTAATCTCTCACGTGCAACGTCAGGTATAGACCTATTTAAGTACAGTTGTATGAATTAGACTGATCGCTAAAATTGTTTCACGTGATGCATCGAAGAGCAGGTACAGATATAGGTGGTCGAATTGAGCCGTGTCCAGGCGACTTTCTAGAGCGGGTAAATTAATACTTTCCGCTATCTCGGACGCAGCGCAGATGGATTGCCGAGAGTACGTAATCGGGGGAACTGTATAACTCAACTAGATTTATTTTACAGAAGTTACATTCGTCGCTAGATGTTGGACGACTGGTGAGAGCGAATGATTAGACGAAAAAAATGCTTTGTAGAGATTTACACACAACTAAGAACATAATAATTCTCCGCTAACCGCTTTTTCATAACAAATTTCTTTGGGATGATGACTGAATTCTAATTTTTACGTCTCATCATTAAATATTAAAATACCATGGAAAAAGATGCGGTCCTGTGAAATTAGAATTAAAATTGGCTTAGAAATACATTAGATACAAGCATTTTAAGTTGTTAATTTGAAGGCGATTACACCGAGAGATCCGACATCAACCGCGACGTCATTGTTGAGTACGGCCACATAAACTCCTTGTAAATTGCCGTTTTGCTAGAAAGAGATGGAGAAAAATCTTTAATACCTTATATCTTGGTTGTTTTTATAGTTATTCGAAAACCGATTTTTTCTTTCTGTTTATTATATGAATGAGCTTCTATTAAAGCAAAAAAAAAATTTTTGTCATCTAACCTTAACAGCTTAGAACAGCTTAATTAATTTAAAGTCTGGAACCGCGAATTGTTTATATCCTACTTCGGTATATTAAACAAATATGTTTGCAAGTTTGCAAACGATATAGTTATCTTGAGATAATCTCTACCATTTTTATTACACCACTAATAACTTGTTAACGTCATCATTGTTATTTACGGCAACTGGAAGTAAGGTACCCAGTTTTTTGCTTTTTATTTTGTTCAGTCATTAAGTCATCAGGTTAAGTCAGCAGGTATACCTTAATGAACAGTCAGTTCATTAAGGTATACCTGCGAACACGGCCTTGTATATAATTTTAAAAAAAGTGAATGTATGGTCTTTCCGGCCGGAGGAAAATGCCCAACCTCCATCCCCCCCATAAAGCTATGTGGAACACCACTACAGTGTGTGAACCAATTTTAATATCTTGGTCATATTATCACCTCCGACCTGAAAGACGATGCAGATATAGAAATGGAACGTAGGGCGTTGTCTGTGAGAGCGAACATGGTGGTAAAACGAACTCTTTTTAGAGCCTACTGTACAAATTTTTACACAAGCAGCCTGTGGGTAAACTATACGCATAAACAATACAGCGCCCTACGTCCTTAATACAATAATGCGTTCAGGGTGCTGATGGGGCTGCCTCGATTCTGTAGCGCGTCAGGGATGTTTGCGGATGCACAAGTAGATTGTTTCTACACCATAATGAGGAAACGATGTGCATCCCTGGTGCGCAGGGTGCGGGCGAGCTCCAACAGCATCTTGAGCATGCTTGCAAACAGATATGACTGCCAGTACATGCACTATTGCTGCATTTTGCATCTACTGGCTAACAACAAATATTGACATTGCATAATTTCAAATCAGTTAATATTTATTATTTTTGTATCCGAAATTTATTATTATTGTTTATTATTAATTTATAATTTAAATGTACCGGGTATGGGCATTATTAAGTCATATACTATCAGGAAAAAATCCCTAGAGCTCCTACCATAAACTCAGTTGTGAATTAAAAAAAGCAAAATTGCATCTATTGGTGACGATCAACCACGAAGTGCTTCATCATTGACGCTTTTATAGTTCGACCACACCTGGAGCTGTGTGCGTTTTATACACAAACAAAACGTAGGTAAGTGCAAAGCGCAGAATGACCGGTTCCTCAGAGCTCTTTGTCTCGTGAGTAGGGTTTCCAGTTCTAGAAAGCGAAATTTCGGGGCAGACTCGTGTCAAAATCGGGATGATCACTACCAAGTCGGGACAGCAAAATAAACTAGATTTTAACTTAAGAAGATAGGTTTTAACTTTGATTTACCAAACGATCAAAACTGCGTATGTTTCTTTTTTGCTTTCTACTTCCATGTGGAAAGGCAAAGAGAACGAAACCCGTACAGTCTAGTGTCATTATGTATTCATTTCAAATATTTAAGGGATAAACAGCTAAGATAATTCTGTTATAGTATTTAGTCACTGCTTTAAAATGGAAAATTGATAAATTTTTGTGATCTAGTCAAACATCGGGCCTCTTGCGTCTTAATCCTGTTCAAATCGGAACGTGTCCTTAACCTCTCAAAATAGGGACGTCCATCCAGCTCAAATCGGAACACCTGACAACCCTACTCGTGACAGTTCATCGTATCATGGTTGTTAGCGAATTGTCTCGTTTTACATGCGTGGGCGCCTCTATTGCAGCTTCTAACTACATAGAAGAGATACGTTTTAACAATATTACAACTTACATACGTTCGATGTGACGTTATGAATTTTCTACTTGTATCATAATATTGAACTTATAATATTGAGTTTCCTGCAATAGGAAAATGTTATAATAATAAAGTGTTTCGGTATTGATTATTACTAAATTTCGTGCTTAAGTAATATTAAAAATATATCTAAATACCTAGTCATAAATGTGTGAAAAAAAGGCAAATTAAACTAAAACAATGCCATACTTATACACAAAATGTAAACGTTATACAAAATAAGAATTTATGAAAAACAGTGGATGAAACGACACGAGAACAATTACTCGTAAAATAATTATAGTACTTCTTTATGTTAAATGTGGTTATAGCGTTTTACTCATTTACATTAACATATTTATTATATTAGCATAAAATCTAATCATGATTACGTACAAATATACTCAAAATTCCATTAGCAAAGACCTCGGCCATAATATCATTTATTGTTTGAATTAATTCATTATTACTAGAAATAAAATTGTTTTGGGAGGATTTCAATATTTTTAAAGACAAGATGACATGAAGCAATTTCAAGTTTACATTTTTGATTATTTACTTTTAGCATTAACATGAGTTTTGGTCAGGTGAATTGAGTTTTGGAGCGTATTTCTGCTAACCTTAATCTAATAATCGTATCTCGATTGCATTTCGATAAAGTTAATTTTGATATTAATAATTTGTATCAGTCCTACTTTATTATACTCACTTATATTTAATTCCTACAACAACGTCATCATCAATAACAGTGTGGAAATTCTTGTTCGTTAGTTTTATAGAATAAATACTGTGTCAAAAAGTAATTAATGACACTCCATAATTGTATTTGAGCCCGGAGTTTTGATATGTTTGTTTTCTTCTGTATCGAGATATCGTGCTTCCTACAAGAATTTGTTTTCAGATTAAGATCACAGATCAATATATGTAGCAAATTAAGATGAGACTTTTTACATTTTGACATAAATCATTTCCGTCCAAAAGTAATGCAACCAACATTAGACAAGAAAACTTCAACCTTCAGTTTCGGATCAAGGAGATTATAGTAAGTGGTCATGGGACTGATTTGTTATGAATACCGTATGAATAGCGTGTTTAATATCAGTTAGCCGATGGGGATTGCCGGTACGTCGAACTAGGCCAATGTTATTTGGTCTCACTCTCACTTTAAAGGGTTTATTGCGTGGAACCTGTTACTCTGTACTTGTAGTTTGGGAATCTGGGTTACAGTTTCGATCGATTTTAAGAAAACGTAATTTCTTCTGTGTTGAATTGTCTAAAGAAAAGGTACCTTTATCTACATCTCATAGTTGAGGAGGTTGATGAAGGGAAACATTTGGATTTTAATTCTATTAAAAGTGACGTAAAGGTATATAGCAAATCAAAAGGAACATGCCAGTCCTGAGAAATTTATCTGTTGTGTTTTTTTGTTTTCACATGATTTTTATAACACCGCAACTAAGTTGACAAAGAGGCTAATCTTCAACCTCTACGACCCCAATGTACGTCGCCAACTTGTGACATAAGATGCCATGTCACAGTACCAAGTAATTTCACTGCCTATCTTACAATTCAAATCGGAACACAGCGATGCAAGCACCGTTGTTTGGCGGCAGAAATAGTTTTTTTATACAACTAAGTTTACAAAAGCATTCTTTTAACCTGATGGTAAGTGGTAACAGTCACCTATAGTACATACATACATGTAGCTCTTGTGAGATTCGCAGCAAATCTGCAACCCCCACAAGAACCACAGTGAAGTTGCCAACATGTGACATAATATGTAAAGTCACGGTACCCAGTAATTTCACTGCAATATCTCACCCTTCAAACCGGAACACAGAAATGCAAGTACGGCTGCTTTGCGGCAGAAATAGGTAAGACGGAGATACCCGAGAAGGCGACCCTGGTACTGAGTCTCCCTCCGGTGAAAAAGGGTTTCTACAAACGTTCTACATCAATGTAAGATAGAGGTACCCATCCAGATGACTCTGGTCCCGTATCTCCCTATGGTAATGTATTTCACTAGCTGTGCCCGCGACCTACGTCACGCTTTAATAAAGCTCTACATTGTTGACAGAGTACTATTAAATCTTCTGTGCTGTAGTTTCCTTTTTTTTGAAAGGGGATTTCTCCGCTTCTTGTCGGAATTTTGAAAAATCCTTCCTTATTGGGCGCCTATATAAATCAACTAATCCCTGTACCAAATTTTATGCTTTTAGCTCCAACACTTTGAGCTCTACGTTGATACCGCAGTCAGTAACTCACACATGTCCCCGTACCATGACCACCGAAACACGATATTATGATAAAACGATATATCGATATGAACTGTTAAAAAAAGTTGGATTTTTCAGCTATCTTGAAGTTTTGAGTATGTTTTGGATATTGGTATTGTTATTTTGGGTATTATTAATATATTAATATCGATAAAATTTCAAGGGAGCCATTATATGGAACATATTTTGTCAGTTCACATCGTTTTATCATATCGTGTTTCGGTGTTCATGCTACGGGGGCTGACGAGTGTACACCTTTAAATTGATGTAACTCTTGATGTGTGTTGCTACAAATTCCAGGATTTCGCCTACAAAATTATCTAATTTGCTACTAAATCTGGGCGAGAATTTCGATTGATTTCGTGATGTGGCTACTCAATCCATACGCACACTAAATTTCGAATATGTAAATTGATTAAACCTACGTCATTGTCTTTATAGTGCGCGCTTTCGCAGCATCATTAATCTTTTCTTTTTTTAAAAAAAACCTCGCCTTACACTTGGATTTTCTCCTGTGTCGTGGGTGCAGTTGCAAACATAGAATATCACATGCAGATACGCCAGGACCGGAACAAATTTCTGTAGGCCATACAAAATATTTGTCCCGTACGGGAATCGAACTCGCGACCCGATGCGCAGTAGGCGATCACTCGACCTCTGCGCTAACCGTGTCGTCGATTTGAGTATACACGACTTCGATTACGGGCTTAGTTACTCTACGTGAGCATTTTGATCTATTAATAAGGCAATTGAAATAACTGTGCTCAACTCGCAGCTCATATTCGTTGCATTTCGTCATAATTTCTTTAACGGTTCGCGGGGCAGCTCGGGTGTCCTACTCTTGCAATTTCGAAACGAAAGTAAGAATTATTAGACCCTGCGCATCAGCGTTGAGTTTATTGAGGAAATCCTATTGGCCGCTGCAGAAGAATTTTATGTCGTGAATGCAACTAACGTAGGTTTAAAGCTTATATAAGGTAGTTTTACTATAACGCAATGATTCTGTTTGATCCCGCATATAATGTTTTCTATTTGCGTAGGAGTACCAACTGAACCACTAAGTACTAGCGACATACGCAGGGACATAACATAATGATGATAGTGTGATATTGATTGTGATGTGATTGCTTGATTCTAGCGAATCGAATTCGCAGACATCACGATCTAAAAGCTCGTTTCCTTCTGGAACTCCACTGGCGACGGTCCAATAATTAATTTTAACATGAAATATTCCAACCTCGGAACTAAACCCGGCAGAAACGTCAGGCATTTTAAAAAGGTACCTAATCTAACGCGTTAATTACAGTTTTTTACTCATGCAAAGCGAAAGTTTAACAGTGATTAGAACTAAACCAGTTGTTTTGACGTACGGTCCTGATTCAGTCATGTTATTTAAAGTTGGGATGTATGCACAATAATGATTAATAGTTTTGTTTGTATTTATGACTATGTTTCCGCTTGCAGCTTCGCCCGCGTTCTTCTTTTTCCCATCTTTGTTTTTTTCCGTGGGAATTCCAAATTTTTCCGAAGGAAAATATTCTATAGCCTATATTACTCAGTGATATTGTAGCATTCTATTAGTGAAAGAATTTTTTAAATCGGTCTAGTAGTTTCGGAGCCTATTCAATACAAACATATAAAAATACAAAAAATCTAAAATACACATCTTTCCTCTTTATAATATTAGTATAGATTTATGTTTTCGTTTTATTAGAAATTGTTGAACTGGAACGTTGTTTTTGTGTTTTTGCGCTTATTGAGATCAATCGAATGTAAAGTCAATGTCAATTTGAGTTTGAGAATGTCCCGGGAAAATATTGCGTTGCGCAGCTTCTGTTAATATCATGGTCTAGCTAGGTTATCGATTGACTCAGAAGTCATTGCTAGGCAAACACAATGCTCGCACGAGTCACAAAGTTTGTAGAAACCATTTCGACGTTAACGGAAAAAAGAAAACATAGAAAGTGATAGCAGTAAGGGATTGGCGCTATGGTAATTAATTCAAATATCATTTCCTATGAGAAATGTTTGTCCTAAAGTGTAATATGTAAAATGTTGAATTTGAAACACGCACGATGCACGTGTCACCGTGCCTTACGTAACGTTATGTAGCTCATTATTATACATAGAATCAATTCATTATAAAATTTGATATTAATCTATGTTCATTGTATCGAAGTTCTTAGTTATGAAAATGTGAAAGTATACATTTTACTTGTTTTTGGATTAATTAAGTATTTAAATTTGTAATTAAGATCTTGACCATTTCAATTGATGATGAATATGTGATTTTTTATTATAGCAAGGTCAGTTAATGCAAATCTATTACAAAACTTGATTATGATTGTAACTGTCGCTTCGCCAGGTTCAGAGAGGAAAACATTACTATCTTTATTTTTTGGAGGGGGAAAATGCATTCATCATGATCGAGCCAAACCACGAGGATATGTGGGACTCCCCAGATCGTACTCGGCCCGGGCCTACCCACTAAAAACCCCCCCAGCGCACCGCGGCACCCTCTTTGGGAAACTCTGATCTAGTACATTCTAATAGATTTTGGAATACTGGATCATTTAATTAAAATGTAACCGGTTATTGTGCTTTCATCACAGCACGTCCTCACTGAGGGGCTCGAGCCTACCCTATGTTAGGGCACGCTTTAACAATAAAACTGTGGTTAGGGTGATTAGGCCTTAGTCAACCATGCTGGCCCAGTGCGGATTGGTATTATGTTATAAAAATAAAAAAGTCATCATTTTGATTTAAAAAAACATGTGTCACAGTGTCGCTGAAAACAACAAAATCGTCAATATGGAAGTTTATTTTCAATACACGTGCTCGTAAAGTGGATCTAATTTTACCGGTTACACATAAAGTAGCTCATAAAACACGCGTATTATATCCGAGGCACGCATTACAGAGTCCGGCAATGCTGCACTTGCCGGCCACGCCAGTAATGTACTATATTGTTTAAAAGCTAGAGGTAATATAAAAGACATCAACGAACTACATGATTTTTCAAGCGATTATTTTCATACTATTATTTGGTTTTGTGACTCTTGTCTACAAATTGCCAATGATTTGTGTTATTAATACAAAAATTCAATTAATAAGTATTTTTCATCTCAAGTGTATTGAAAAAGGTCGTGCGTTATACGTGCGTATATTGGTTATACACACTCGACTCTATTGCGCCTGAAATTCCGCCTCGTGAGTTATAACCAACATACCGCACTTATATCGTAATGTACTATTCTAAAACAATATTTATCACAGAAAGTTCCCAAGCCAAATTTTTAAATTCTATAAAAGCGGTACTATTAGCCACCAATCATATGTAATTTGCTGCTGTGTACCATGATATTATGTGGTGATACTTTCTGCGGTTTAGGCTCTATCTCTAGGCTTACGGGCATGCCCCCCACTAGTACCGTTAATACCTATTACGACTGGCACATTTACTGCCAATTAAAGAACATAATTACCCGCACGAAGCATTTATATACTCTTGCACTGAGATTTATTACGATGCACGTTGCAGTGCAACAGGCTGTTAACGTTTCACTTAGCTGTGAAGATTATCGAATCAATCAATAGCGATTAGACGGTGAACTCAATGAAATCTGACCCTTATGATGTTTATTGTTTTCGAACTTTATAAATCTATACATATAAGGCCTTCTTTTTAATAATGAAAGTGTCAAAAAAGCATGCGTGCTCTGCACTCTCTGCAATGATTAGCGAACTTTGACCAATTTCGAATGTTTGAAAGCTACTTGATTAGCATGTATAGTAAATCATAACTTAGTCAATGAGTGTAGCATCACAGAGACTAGAGTCGATTCAGCGCTCATTTACACGGCATCTTGCGTTCTCGGTGTCAGGATTATCTTATCGGTGTCCTTATGAAGTTCGGCTGTCCTATTTTCATCTTGAATCGCTGAGGGCCCGTCGAGAGAAGCACAATTTGGTATTTTTATACAAAGTCCTAAACGGAATTATTGACAGTGGTGACATTCTTAGCCAGGTCTCCTTAGCAGTGCCGTGTCGATATCCGAGATATCCTATAACTAAGATCCTATACACGCCATACAGTAGAACCAACATAGGCTTGAGTTCCCCAATTATACGCATGTGTAGAAATTATAACGAGCTGCAATCTAATTGTGATGTTGACATATTTTTTGACAAATTAAAAACATATAAAGATAAAATAAAAACTTGAATTTATAATAGGTTGCTTGAGCAGAATCCTTCAGGTTTAATTGATCATTTGATACTGTTTCCTTTTGTAAATCTTCATATACTCTTAATTAGCTAGGATAACAACCTAATGGTGAATGCTGTGTAGGTACATTTATAATTGTCATGTGTACGAGTTAAAATGCCCTAAAATGTATTAATATATATAAATATGATGTTAATGTACCTAAATAAATAAATGTAGTTTGTAGTTTTTTAGTTTTGTCATATTTTGGTAAATATATTATGATCTTAGAGCATTTAGCCTTAAGATAATGATAAGCATTACATATTTATTATAACCCGTATTAGCAAATATTTGCAGAGACTATTTCAGGTAATGGCTTCGAAATCATGAGATCAATCGAGCTTGATAGCTGTCAATCTCTTACCGAGAACCTTGTAAGGTCTTTCTTTGTTCGTGATCGGCTGCTACGATATACGTACATACTAGGACTATAACGTCAAATTTCTTTAAAATATAACTTGAAAGTTTTGGTAGAGTCGGTGAACGCGATTACCTTTATTTAAAGGCACCTGAGTTTAAATTGAAACAATAGTAAGCCGTAACGTAACTAACGTATTACCCATGTATGCTATAAAAATGTAGATTTCATTCCTCAGATCAGGAGGAACTGGCATAACTACACCATGCTGGCCAGAGAGTGTTGGGTGTTTTGTAACTTTTAAGTGGTGTAATTGTGGCTTGTGGGAGTGGTACCAATGTCTTCTACGACTTCTGTGAGAAAAAAAGGCGTGGTAACAATGTCTTATATGATGTCCATGAGAAGGTAAGGAGTGGCAGCAACGTCTTTTATATCTGTCACCGTCACCGCATGGGCCAAATTATAGTTTCGTAATTATTATGTTATTTTCATAGCATGGTTATTTTCAAATGTCATCCATTATATCAGTCCCGTTTTGATATCAAATCATGATCTAAACAAATATTCATACTCATGCTGCCTAGTCGTGAAAGTCCTGAGCCTGAGCTAGTTCTAGAAATCTAGAATTGTCCATCCAACTTACAGTTAATTTTCATTTCACTGCCAATCTGCTCGCTAATCAATAGGTCAGATCTATTATAACCGTCTATCAAATTCGATTAAAAGTGCTTTTGAATGTAAATGTTGCAAATGGGATGGTGTTTTCGCTAAACCATTTGCACAAATTTCCATAGAACATAGCTCTGAATCACGACGTGTTGCTATCGAATTGTAAATGGAAAACAAAAGAAAATCTCGTCTTACTTTCTCATCATGAAGAATAAAGACAAGAACTTCAATCTGTATATTGTAAAATTTGTTCCGAAAACTTTTAAAATTAAATAGTAGGTGCGCAGAGGGCGTCGCGGTTGCTAAGTTTTAAGTGTGAGGAGGAAATTCCCGTTATCTTCAAATGTATGTAAGAGATGTAAAAAACAATATAACATTTTACAACAAACTAAAAATATTTTTTTTAAATTTATCACTCTACCAACAATTGTTACACTGTTTCAGTCATATACGCGATTAATCTATTGTATTTATTTGCTAAGTATTGTGCTAAGTGTACAACTTTTTACCTATAGGTAAAGATAGCATTCACAAATAGTAATAATTCTTAATACTAAAAAATAGAGATGCTACTCTACATTATTTTTATTACACTACTGCTAATAATAAATTTCGGAGGTCCGGAATTTATTATTGTTAGCAGTAGCTCGGACAAGGTCTGAGAATAGGTCGTAGGCTATTAGAGCCTAGGAGATAAGGGTGGCTCTCTTCGGATTATTTTTATGGACAATTTTTTTAAATGATTTATGCTTATTACAACCGTAAATTTTCACCCTTCTACTACAGACCCGCATTTTTAATAGCGATATACGTATTTTTACCGGTAAAACGTAGTTCGCAGACACAGTTAATATTCAAATACAATATACAAGTGTCTTTGTTTTTCATGATAGATGGCAAATATTGAGGAAAGTTTTGAAAATTCACTACAGATTCCTAAAATTTGTTTAAGATTAAAAAAAATATGCTGTATCCACATCCAAGACACACTTAATTGGAAGCTCCCGCACAAGGCGTGGCGAGAGGATTTGAGGGGGGGCTACATGAGTGCTCGCCATCCACACTTTCGCACTCATGTCGCCCTTCTGGAGAGTGTGAATACGCCCCTTAATTGTGTAACTTAAAATCTATTACAATTGCTTTCAATCGTGACAATGAAAGTGCATCCATTGCTGCTTTATATGACGCCGCAATGACGACGAACTTAAAAATGACAGTGATAGAGTTTTCTTAGACAATAAACCCCCAGGTGTTTTAATTGAAACACTGGTCGGTATTTTTTCGTTTGACTGTTTACCCCTACACTAAATCCGATTAAGTTAACGATTTGTTTGCCAAAATGCTAGGCACATTGAAAAAAAAAAATGTTATTCTAAAAATAACAAATTGCTAAATATCATTTTGTAATTTGTTTAGCAATAAACTTACCTACTTAATAGACAAGTATGAATTACTGAGTAGCTACCTAATTTTATGATATAATAATTATGAAAGCGGCTAGTTTAACGTAGTTGTGAAAACTCGTATAAAACGGACGTAATGACTCGACAAGCATTTGTCTATGGCTACCAACACTTTGTAGCAATTCACCTATGTTTACGGGGCTAATGATTTAAACTTATTAATCGGTTGCTGTAAAAAATAACGATATTTTTAACGTAACGACTTCACAAAAGGATAGGAGATTCTCAAGTTGACTTCGTTTTTTAGGTTTGTTGCTTCAGAACTCCGTCATTTGTTAACCGATTTGGAAAAATGTTTTTTGTTTTAGAGTGTACACTTTCCGATTGGTACTATTGTCACCAAGTCGGGATATGGTGATCAGGACAATCGAAGGAAACCCTTCAATTTCATAGGTACGCCCAAAGCGTTGAAATCTATCTGTGCCCGGTTGTTATGGTAGTCATCATCTCAAAGTATTCTCTATCATGCTGAACTAATGATAAAAGGATCAGGAATTTCGAGATTTCGGAATCTCGGAATGGAAGCTCTAGTCGTTACGGCCGTCTTACTAAAGTTTATTCGTTCGACGAATCTCGGTAACATGGGCATTTTCTGTGATTGTGAAATCCAGGTGAAGTTGACTTCTATCTTTAACCTTACTTCAGTATGCTATCAAAATTTTTAAGCTTCGCTGTAATGTATTGATTGAACACCTGTTTCGGATCACCTGTGTTTCAATCATTCCTACTACTAGACCGGTATATTTGTACAAAATTTTTCAATATTTTGTGTACCTATAATATACCTTTACATAATACCTATAATATAAAGTTTATGATCAAACACAAGAAGGCAATTTGAATGAATGAGTTCAAATAGGTCGGCGGTGACTAGGGTAACCAGATCAGATTTCTTATTTTAAGGCACAACAAAGTCTGTAAGTTTCTTTATAAATTTTGTTTTATGGGTACATCTACCACATTTGCTCTCTGCACCACCTGAAGGTTGACTGGTAGAGAATGCCTCTGGCATTAAGGCCGCCATTGTACACATTGTACATAAAGAATTAATAAAATAAATAAACAGCGTTCATTATTCGGGATTTGGGATGAAAATAAGGGACAAACCATTAATTATGATTTTTTTGTTGGAAAATTAATTTCTATAAATATACTTTTGATTCGACCTGACGGCCTTTAAAATGTCCTCATTATTTTGCAGCACAACCTTCACAGGGACATTGTACTGTCCCGTATTGGTTTCTCTCAAATTTATAGCTAAATAATGGGACGCCGTGAAAAATATGGGATATCTGGTCACCTTAGCGGCGACACTGACAATAAATGTTTTCAAATCGTTGTACAACATACGATGAACCTTTTTTTAACTCAATTCTATTACGTCAGCTAACTAGCCTTCAATCAACATTGAAGTTGTCGTCTACAGTTTCCTGCTTGTTGAGTGTACCGTTAATAGCTTCAGATAATATTGCGGTAACTGCGCCATTTCTATGGATCGTTAAACGTTTTATTAAATTAATTTACATCGACATGTACTTAACGTGTTATAAAAGTCGACGGCAAAATGTCACTTTTTGTCCAATTACCAATTAAGTGATATTGACTCAGATAACAATCTCAGCATATAAAATTTATATGTTCTGATCGACTGACAGAATTATTGTTTCAGCTATTTACAATATATTTTATGTTGTAAATAATCTTTAATTTTACATTAATGATACAAATCATTAATACCGAAAATTAAACATTTGGAAGATAATAATGCATTCTTTCATAAAGTGAAAGTAAGTTATTATTATGTCACTTATTAAATGACATCAAAATTGCATACGAAAAAAATAATTAGCATTTGCAAATTCACATTGAGCCTTTTCATAAATTAGCTTTGAAACTACCGCACAATTTTCGTGTACAGTTAAATCCCTGATGGAGCCGTTGTATTAATATCGATGCATAATTGCACGCATTGCGTTATGAATAAAATTATGTACAAATCAGGAATACGAATTTTGAAAATTTTAATATCTTTTAAAATTTATAATACCCTAAAGAATGTTAACGGCTCTTGAATTTACAGAAAACGTAACGTAATAACGACAGTAATGAAATAAGTACTTAGTAGGTTACTTGTCTCCATTTCTCATCTCAATTTTTTCCAATGAACATAATTAAAAATCAGGGTGTACTTAGGTCATCCGAATCCGAAACAGCTTAGTTTACGAGACTTAAGCTAATTTATTTATTGTAGGGAAACAAACAGTAAACATTTTAAAAAAATTAGCACATTAAAAATAGTACATAAACCAGTAAAGTTTCCACTTATAACATAAAACATAAAAATCTAATCTCATCTGCTCGCGGTGTATGGGTCAGTATGGTGATAGATGGTGGCAACCCTCCAGGCTCCATCTCAGGTAGGACTATGCTCAGTATTAGCACAATATAGAGAACGATACAGTAGCCCGACTCCGTAGAAAGGGACGAATCGGCGCACGCACACATTTTTTTGTAGATACCATCCCTAGCGCCCAGTTCAGCTTTTCAAAGACACGCCTGAGTCGGGCTACTGTATCGTTCTCTATATTGTGGTATTTGGAGACGATGATTTTTTTTTTTTTTTATGTATGACCCGGCAAATGACCTCCTCCCGCCTGATGTTAAGCGGTGAAAGAGGCCCAAATGAGTTGACAGATAGAGTAGGGACGACATCCACTATCCTACCTGCCCGCCCCTTGCCGGCCCAAAAGATGCTTTTTCACGCCTCTTTTGAAGGAACCCATGTTGTAGGATGGAGGAAACACGTGCGCAGGTAGAGAATTCCAAGTGTGGGATGAACGACAGAAGAAGGAATCTTGGAATTTCTTGGTACGGTGTGAGAAGGAGGACACAGTGTACGGATGACTCCGAAGGCCCTTACGCGTGTTTCTGTTAAGAAATGGAGAGGGAGGGATAAGGTTAAAGAGCTCCTCAGAGCATTCCCCATGGAACATTCGGTAAAAGGCGCTAAGAGAGGCGATGTCACGACGAAGTTGTAGAGGCTCGAGGGTGTTAGTTACCTCTACATCGCCAATAATGCGAATAGCGCGACGCTGCAATCTGTCCAGAGCATCGAGCAGGTACTGAGCGGAGCCGTCCCAAAGGTGCGAGCAATATTCCACGCAAGACCTAACCTGAGTTTTATACAACAAGCATAGTTGGTCCGGCGCAAAATACCTACGCACCTTGTTCAGGACACCGAGTTTCCGTGTTTCCGTGATGATGATGATGATTACAAAAAAAAAAAACGATTATAACAGAATTGAATTTAATTACATTCTAATGTTCATACTGTACTTAAATATTTGCACGTTGACAAATAGTAAAATATGTTGGAATCAGCTATGTATATCGACTTTGTACCCATATTTTGGCAAATAAAATTATTATTATTATAAAAAATTTATTTGGTGAGTCTAAAGTCTTGACGTGTCTGATCAATAAATGTACTAATAAAATAATAATATAGACTAGGTACTTGTTTTTTTATCCTCTGTTTGCAGCGAAACATTCAGTGACTCCCACTAGTCCTGTCTTAAAACTTTAGGGTTTGAAAGTTCCGTCTGCAACTGGGTATATATATTTTTCAGAATTTTTGTTGTTTGTATCTGTAAGTCCAGGGTTCAATAAGCATGCGGACTGAGCATGAAAAAAATCGATGTTACATAATAAAAACATATGAGACACGTAATTTTATCGCTTTGCCGAAATACCAAAAAAAAAACTACTGAAATAGAGCTAATTAAATTTCTCGAGTGGGGGGGGGGGGGGGGAGGTTTGCTACGTCACAAGTGAGAAGATAATTTACCTACGCATGACGTCACCATGAGGACACGAGGGCTCCGCATAAACTTATCTAAGTAAATATAAGTTTTTAATTACTCGAGTATATTTGATATAAATTTAAATTTGAGATCTCTATGCGTTCGCAACAAAAATGGTCTTGGCAAACAGACCGACAGACGGCCAAATGCACAACGAAGTGATCCTATAAGGTTTCCGTTTTTCCGTATGAGGTACGGAACCCTAAAACGATGGCGTGGACATCTGAAAAAGCTGCCTGCACAAGCCCGCGTGCCTGAGCAAAAAATCATTAGATTCAACTCTATGTACATAGGTTGGAGTGTAATCATTCTCTGACAACAGTTGGTCTATTTCAATGCTTTATAACGGAGGGAACCGCTACCCTGGCGAACGCTTTGAAACAGTTACACCTTTTAGCCCACTTCCCCGGATTCGAGTGTCGGTTTTGAATCAAGCGTTTCTCGTGCGTTTGTATCGAAGTGTGCGTTTCTCTCGAAGTTACTTGCCTCGCACAATCAAATTTGGGAAGGAATTGTCGCCTGCGGTTTTTCAGGACCAATACAACATTCAAACTTTCAAGTAAGGAGCATATTTAATGGCCGGCAACGCACTTGTAACTGCTCTGGGGTTGCGGGTGTCTATTGGCGATGGCAATCACTTACCATCAGGTGATACGTCTGCTCTGATAAAAAAAAGCAGACCATGCAACTCTTTGTGTGGTCTTTCCTACTTATTATGCGCTTTTTTGCTCTACTTATATCTACGTAACTAATATAGTCTTTGCATTATAATTCTATAAATTACTGCGAATTCTTTGAAATCCACTTAGGTTTAAATTTGTATGTATATTAAAGTATTTTCTCTTTTTTACTCCACTCCATAATATTTACTCCACGGGGCTCTCATAATATTTAAATTTTCATAATTGACTGGACTAAATTGACACTATGACATATAGGTATGCCAGTCCGAAGCGCGCTCGAATTAAAATCTTGCGATGACGTGACTGAATGTTATTGCAATAACTGAAAGACAAAGACGGAAAATTAAGTATTGTTGTGTCTTCATAAAAAGACAGTACATTCAAAACGCACATTCAATATCTGATGGCAAATTAGACAGTAAAGGCACATGGTGAATAATGACCCGTGCACGTCCAACCACTGACATTGAGCATTGACTAGATCTGACATTGAAAAATATAGATAAAAAAATAGTACTACTTATAATAAAATAGTAACTTTTATTAAGTGTTGAGTAAAAATGTTGAGTTTGTAGCATTTTTTAAGAAGTAAATACATTTTTGGAGTTCCGAATTTAGGATTCTGCCTATACCCTTATGTCGATGAAGAAGGGAAAGATACTAAAGATACTCGTATAATTGATTATGATTATTATACATTCATAGTTAAATGAACTATTTACAGCTTTCGAACATTTCATTGGTGGCTACGAAGATAAAGTTGTAATCGTTTCAGTTTAACGAGAAGAGCATTAAAGAGGCTGGATGTAAATTGCACGGTATAAAATTAATCGCTTCAAACTACTTCAAACTCTCTGTCTGTCGCACGTATATTGTATGTTAATTATGCCAATCGATTAACATTAAAATTAAACTGAGACCTAATTTAAAGTAATATTAAAAACGCATTCATAGCATTTTGTAACTTTTTGTTAATTTTTAATTCGTTAGTTTATTTTTTTTATGTCCATACTTTTTCTTTGATGCGGTCTGTCAAATTAGAACGTTAATTAAAATATAGATAATGGCCTAAGGATCCTCAGAACAATAACTCAAGTAATCTGTTATAATAAAAAAAAATGCTTTAGTTATTGTTTTGAGTAAGAATCTAAGTATGAAGTAATTTAATGAGTCCAAGACATTAACGTGGAGTCACTTTGACCCGTTAAATTACTTACTTGGCGTATGAGACTGACAAATAAAAAAAAAATATACGGAAGCATACTAAAGACGGAGACTTCACAAATACAAGATAGAGTTGCAAGCAGAAGATTTTTAATTTCATTTTTGGCGGTTTTATGTTATCATAATTTTCAAAAATTATCAGAATTCATTAGTATTGAATTATTTGTTAGTGTTCAATGATTTGCAGACAAATTAGTGGACACAAACGAATTTAAAAAAGGAATGGAATTTTAACTCCACTTTTAAGTCAAAGTTTTATTAAGAACTGTTAAATCCTTGCATTTAGATATATTTAACTATATATCAATCTTATCGGAAATCTATGACACAAATGACGCTTTCTCGCTGACCATACACACGTACTGAACACGTTGGTCATCGCCCTCACAGTAAGTAAACAGAACATTGAGCTGCTTTAAAACGACTTGTAAAAAAGACAATATGGAGTTATAACGGGGTAAGCCACGCGTGTGTTGGAATTAGGGTTGCCAGGTCTAGAAAGCGAAATTTTGGGGCAGAAGTTTATAAAAATCGGGATTATCACTTCCAAGTCAGTAGGTACAGCAAAAAAAAAATAGATTTTAACTTAAGAAAGTAGATTTTAACTTTTATTCACCAATTGATCAAAAATGATTAGTTTTTTTTCTACTTTCGTGTGGAGGGGCAAAGAGAACGGAGCTCACACATACAGCTTAGTGTTATATAAATTCATTTTAAACATATATGGGATAAATACACCAAGATAATTAGTATTTAGTCACTGCTTTATTATATGGAAGGTTGTAATTTTTTTTTGATCTGGTCAAAAATGGGGACTTCTGCGTCCCAATCATGGTTAAATCGGGACGTCCTGCTCAAATCGGCGGGACACCTATTTGGAATACACTTCGTAAGCCAGGTTGTGTATGTAAAACTTACCACGATGAAATCAATTTAACAAGGATGGCGAACCTTTATTCATAATACAATTTAGCTATTTTTTACGAATAAATATTAACAGTAGTCTTCTTGTGTCGACGTACGACCTTCTAGTCAGTAAAAGAAAACAAACTCATTTATCAGATTCGGCTCGTATTAATAATTGCATCTCAAGTATGAGATCGATCTTGAGATACTGTTTTTGACAGATGTTCCATACATTAAACGTCAAAACTGCAGCTCAAGATCGCTCTCAACTTTGAGACGCGTTTATTAATACGAGCCTAATGGTCGATTTCACCAACCATTACTTAGCTTAGGAAGCCCCTAAGACGCATGCTGTCACTTCTTGTCTTTAATGAAAAGAATGTGACAGCATGCCACCTAAGAGTCCCCTAAGCTAAGAAGAGGTTGGTGAAAATGGCCATTAGGCTCGTATTAATAATTGTATCTCAAGTATGAGATCGAACTTAAGATACTGTTTTTGACAGATGTTTCATACATTAAACGTCAAAACTGCAGCTTAAGATCGCTCTCAACTTTGAGACGCCATTATTAATACGAGCCTTAGTTCAAGTAACTCAGGTTATGAATTGGTTTTTGTTGAACATTGTCATTCACGCACGCCAAAATTATTTACATGAAATTACGAATCTTGAGTATCAAAATGGAATCAATAAAAACTTATGATTACTTGAGGCATTTTATGAAGTCATTAATTAAAATTGTCTCACTTTCAAAGGCCGCAACTCAATAATAAACAAGTATTGTTAAAACCTACTTGTATGACGACCGATTTTAGTGATATGAAAATAGTTTATCAGGTGGCCTTAGAAGTAAGCAATCGTCATCATCATTACAGCTCATATACGTCCCCACCGAGGGGCACGAGCCTACCCTAACTAGTTATGTTAGGGCGATTAGGCCTTAGTCAAACCACGATGGCCAAGTGCGGATTGGTTGACTTCACATACACCGTTGAATTACTTCGCAGGTGTATGCAGGTTTCCTTACGATGTTTTCCTTCACCGTAGGAGCGTCAGATAAATGTATCTACATATGCAATTCGTGGAACGAAAAACACATTGGTACATGATGGCAGGATCGATCGCGGGCCTCTCGGCCTCGGCACTGGATTGTGCCCCGAGTAGAACTCGGGGCACAATCCAGTGCCGAGGCCACAGCGCCATCTACACTCGACCAAGTAAGCAATACCAGTATCACAATTTCTTAGCCCTCGTCCAAAAGTGCCTCGCACATCTTTCCCCAGCCATGATCGCTTAAAAACAATATTAAAACCGCACTGTCAGCGAGATGGCGCTATACGTCATTAGACCACAAAGTGCACCAAAAAAGACCTTGGTCACTCGTTGGAGACAATGTGTGCTATAGGTTCCTGTTTCGAACTCAAACTCAAAAATCTTTATTCAATAGAGATCTTTACAGGCTCTTATTGACGTCAAACAAAACATTAAAAATCTTCAAACAAGAATCTAATTAACTATTTATTTAACCTTGTATGTACACACACCCCAACCATTATTAAGATGTATGCAAATACAAGTAAAAGTAAATTGAAAGAAAAAGTTGACCCTACACCTGTTCGGAAGTTGGGAGAGCCTTCTCGAGAAGAACAGGCAAGAAACTCGCAAGGCAAGAAACTTTAATTAAATAGGTGCATGTAAGTATATTATGTACGTTTTATTTAATAATAAACCATTCAAGCTTAGATGTCTCACTTCACAGATTACTATAAAAATATCTTAACGATTGAAAATATGCTTTAATAGCAAATTATTGTGAATTGCATACATTTGCTCAAAACTTACATCCAGTAAGCGCGTAACGAAAACGTATGTTTTGCTGTGGGTAAATTACGGCAATGCAGATGCAAAAACACTCAGTCATGTAGGTATGCTATTACACTAACACTAATTCGTACTACGAAGTGACTCAATTAATATAAGTATATAAGTACTATAGAATATAAGCATATATATATACATCTTTATTGTGTTTAGCTGAAGTGGGATTTTAACAAACTGTTTTTGATATTTCGAAACAAAATCTCGATTTAATTGAAAACACTCAGTGACTACGTTTCCATCAATTTCACTGGTCCCTCATCAATGAGTTACGTGATTTTACTTAGTAGTATGTTTTAGCAGAAAAGCTTTTTTTGTACCATGGCCGCACGGGTGACCATTCGAGTGGATAATACTACTCGTATAAGCCTTAATTTATACAAAACTAGCTGTGCCCGCGAACTACGTTTCTCCTTAATTTATTTTTTTCCGACATCTTCAACAAATATCGTTAATGTTCACAGAAATAAATACAAAAACTTAACAAATTATATACTAAAACCTTCCTCGAGAATCACGCTTCGAGTGGTGAAAACCGCTTGAAAATCTGTGTAGTAGTTTTTGAGTTTATCGCGAACAGACAGACAGACGCGGCGCTTTTTAATAAATAGTTTTGATTTTGTAGGTGTGTGTGGTTACAATTATTTGCAAAATTATTCCTCTAGTCTTTGAAAGTTTGATGTCAAGCTTCATTTGGTATCTAATACCATAGACAAAAAATAAATAATACCTAATTATTTGGCGTGTATTAGTTATTTTATTTATTTATGCTTTCGTACTAAATGATTAAATTGAGGACATATATTATTAATGGTTGAGCAATTTTCTGCTAGTCAAATATGGGGTAATGCAAGGAATCACTTTGAGATTGATGAGAGAAAAATATTTCAAATAAAAAGTAAAAGATCAATAATAAAATACGTATAACATATATGTACAGGATTACTTGGGTTATTGCCCGTGGTTCACCTGCGTAGTCCACCTATGTGTACCGCGGGGAAAAAAAACTTCCCTTGGTTCACCCAGTTGTACCACAGGAAGAATTTTTTTCCCGTGGTCCACTTAGGTGGTCTACGCAGGTGAACCACGGGCAATAACCCGATTACTTTTTTATCACCCGCAAAATTTAAGGGACGCTTCAGGACACATCCATTAATATATAATTAAAAAAAAACATTTTTTGGATATTTTAGGAAATAATATTAAAATTAAATAGGAGTGAGTTATTTTTTTAATAATATTTAAATCATTCTACTACCGTGTTCTGAAGCGTCCCTAAAATTTTCCAGGGTGATAAAAAATTAAACCTGTATAATACAAATCCTATTACTATGATGTACTGGTTAATATTGACTAGGCGGCCCACTTTGGTATGTCGTAGGCCTCCGGTCTACCAGTGGATATTCCGCTGGTATTCCCATACCCAACTTAACCACCCTCCGAAACCTCTCCGCCCATGATGGAGGCACTTCGGGACCGGGAAGGCCAATTCACCGAAAGCACAGGCCCAACAGTATAATGAAGCTGTGGACTTCTCTTAGAGAGAGGTTACAAGGTTAACTCGTTTGTGACCCCAGACGGGCGACCAAGTCAGCAGGGTGATGATATTTCCCCGTCTGATGTCAGTCCCACTTGGCTTATTGGAGAGTGCCTACGAAGGCACGTCTCCTTCCACCCAGCCGCCCGCGAAGAGGATCCTACTCCCGCTCTCGCCTCGCAACCTCCTTCTGCGGGATAACGTCTTCACAGAAGGAAACGACAGTACCCCAAATCGTTGCGGACATTGTTAGAAAGATGGCTCCGTTGTGGCCGAGCGAAGAAGAAGTAAATTCGGGGATGATGCCTTAGCTTTTCCCGTAATCTAGGCTTCAGAAGCCTTAAAGTTCTCTTGGATGAAAGATAGGTTTATGGATGCAAGAACTAAATTACTGATTAGAAAAATTAATAATTAGGTAAATAGATTTGATTCCGTCTGTTGACATGGACTTTCTTTTTCCATACTTCTTAATATGACGCGTATGTCATTGTTTTTTCCGTCATTTATTAACCTATTTACAAAATTAATTTTGTTTTCGAAAGAGAGTATACTTCTGAGGCGACCACATGTCATCAAGTTAAAATTTGGAGATGGGATCCCAGGAAAATCGTGGAAAACCCTTAAATTTTATAGGTGTCTGGTAATCATCATCTCAAGGATTCTTCCAGTGTCATTCATTTGCATTAGTATCATTGCTTTGTTCCATTACATTCTTCTTTGAAGTTGCTTCGGTCAGCAGAAGCTAAAAAAGTAAAAAATAATATAAGCATAAACAAAACAAATACGTTTTTTAATGTTATAATCGGTGCAAAGGGTTGATCTCCTGGAAATTCCATAAAAAATGTAAGAATATAAAAATGTGATGCTGTATGTATTTTTATATTATTTTTGACAATTTGTGTTTTTATTGAAATCGGTTTAAAAATTTACGATATTAGCGTATGCGCGTGTAATTAGGTTTATTTTACTGTGTCATTAAAGCGAGCGAATAAACCTTTGTAAGGAAATCGTTTGTATGGTCTAGCTGTCTCCTCGCCACACCGTATTTTGTTTGTTCACCTCACACTATTGTGTGAGAGCTTAACGAATGCGTTTTGAGTTTATGCATTCGTAAAACCGCAATGCTTCGCAGAGAAACAGTTGTAATTTTCCATGAATGCAAATGAAGTGTTTTAGTGCTTAAAACTATTTCTAATATTTTGAACATTATGTTTTTAGGAATTTATTTATTTGGCAATCACTTTTACCTGCGCCTTCGTCTGCGTGGATGGTATAATTGTGTGTCGCTTATAAATTGGGATGTATTGGGACATAATATTTTCAAATGTGTCAAACTTTCTGAGTTCCAAATTTCATCTAAAAATATTTTACAAAAAATAAAAACCGACTTCAAAAACACTGAAAAGTTAAAACTAATCTAAGAATAGGTACAGACAACATCACGCTTCTATATTGAAGTCTGTGCCAAACGATGATCTCCTAGAAAGTCTTAAAATTTGGCACCGACTTCAATATAGAAGTGTTATGTTGTCTGTACCTATTCTTACATTATTTTTAACTTTTCAGTGTTTTTGAAGTCGGTATTTATTTTTTGTTAAATATTTTTTATTTTTATCTTTTGAGTGAATTTAATATCACCACATATTCCTGACCTGACCTTGGACTTGAATTTAATACCAGCTCACCTTCGGTAAGCTGGTCAGGTCAGGTCAGGTCAAGTCCAAAAGTTAAGGATCCTTCCACTATCAGCTCGGTTCATGACTACCAGACGCAAATACGTGAAAAACTTCGGAAAAAACATGAAACACGTTCGAAGTACCTATAAAATTTAAGGGTTTCCTTCGATTTTCATGGAATCCCATCATTAGATCCTGACTTTGGTGGACCACCCCAGGAGTATATACTCTATCGAATACAAAAAGAATTTTGGAAATCGGCCCACAATTGGCGGCGTAATCGCGTAACATACACACAAAAAAACATACTCGATGCGTATGTTTTGTTTTGTGTGTATGTTAAGAAGTTAAGTTATTAAGAACCTCCTCTTTTTTTGAAGTCGGTTAAAAATATGGATTCACCGTGCGCGTGAGGAGCTTGGTGGCGTAGTAGTTCGAACGTTTTGGTTTCGATATTGAAAACAAAGCAACACCCGCCATAATTGGGCCCTGGATGGGTGACCAAAACTTTGTTATCTCGAGTTCCCCCATACTTCGGAAGGCACGTTAAAGCTGTTGATCCCCGTTGTTATTTAACCACAAATCCGCATTGTGCCAGCGTGGTGATTTTATGGCCCATATTCTTCATGTGTTTCTTTCATGTAGCATCATCATCATCATCATCATCATACGTCTTCAACGAGGGGCACGAGCCTACCCTAACAGTTAGGGCGATTAGGCCTTAGTCAAACCACGCTGGCCCAGTGCGGATTGGTTGACTTCACATTCACACCTTTGAATTGGCTAGATGACTAAGAATTTTTTTTGCTTTAATAAAAGCTCATTCATATAATAAACAGAAATAAACAATCGGTTTTCGAATAACTATAAAAACAACCGAGATATAAGGTATTAAAGATTTTTCTCCATCTCTTTCTAGCAAAACGGCAATTTACAAGGAGTCAATATGGCCGTACTCAACAATGACGTCACAGTTGATGTCGGATCTCTCTGTCTAATCGCCTTCAAATTAACAACTTAAAATGCTTATAGCTAAGGTATTTCTAAGCCGATTTTAATTCTAATTTCACAGGACTGCGTCTTTTTCTACGGTATTTTAATATTTAATGACGAGACGTAAAAATTTGAATTCAGTCATCATCCCAAATCCTCACGATGTTTTCCTTCACCGTAGGAGCATCAGGTAAATGTACATAAGAAATTCGTGAACCGAAAAACACATTGGTACATGGCAGGATCGATCGCGGGGCTCCCGATTCTACTCGGTGCACAGTCCAGTGCCGAGGCCACAGCGCCAACGACGCTCACCAGCACCAGCACCAGCAGTCGATCGCATATAGGCTGTGATGACATGACCGTATGGGTGCCCGGTCCATCCAGTTGCAAAGAAATTGCTATGAGCATTGTCCGGGACTTACGACTCAGTTGAAGGTCTAATTTGCTACTTAGCTATGAACCAACATTCACCTCCACACCCTGATCCCTCTGCCTAACCGTATATGTATATTTCACACGATTCCGTAAGTGCCGTTTTTCTTATGCACTTTAGTAGAGAACTTACAAATTTCTACATTTTTTAGCATAAAGATCCGGCAAAATCGTTATTTTCTTTTTACATACGATAGGGAAGCTCTTTGTCTTAATCTATAAGAATTTATAGATTTTTAATTTTAGAGCCTTCTTTGGAAAAATTATGATTTTCTTTAAAAATGCTAAAGAAATTGAGAAATGAATTTGTTTTAGTGGCTGTCCTCTATCTTCCTAAATTCCATTGATGCAAAAAGCGAAGGAAGATGGAAGGTGCTGCAAGATGTTTTAATATGTTTATATTTTTTAAGGTAAGATTTTGTTTAGCTTTACGTCTTTTTTGATATGGCAGTTATTTCCAGCGGTAAAACTAGCAGTAATGTTACATTATTTTTCAAGGGTAAAAAATAAGACACTGTCAGAAACACAAAATTAAATTTTTCGATGTTATGAGATTCGCATGCGTAATTTGTTGTCAGTTTCTTTATGGTTAGAAATAAGTCTGTTTGTATTGAATTTAATAACAATATTATTAATATTATGACTATGTAAGCATTACAATAATAAAGAGAACCACCCCCAGAACAAATCATTATTTTAAACTAATGTTGCATTCCAAATGATTCTGTGATTCTACCTAGATCTTTATACTCTTAACCTTGGCGTGTGCAATAAAAAAGTTAATTTAAATGCGCCGATGTAGTAATAATTTGTAACACCAGCCGTTAAATAGTTACGTAGTCATCATAACATATAATTGATAAGTGACATTACAAATTTGTTTGTTAACAGCAAAACAAACGAACAAATATGAAACCTCAACTTCAACTTAGAAATGTAGAGATTTGAATCATCCGTAATGCGCTGAAATACGCGTCTTCCAGCAAGTTGTACGTAAAAAAAAGAAATAACATCTATCATGTGAACGAAGGAGATGGACGTCGTGTTAATATTGCGTTTGAAAGCGTTAACATTTTACGGTGTTGTTTAATGACTAATTTACGTTTTTATATTCCGGTTCCTAATGTCGCTGCAACATAATTAACATTTACATTAACATTTAGTGTTGCGAATTCTATGCTCAATGATTTTATGCATTGAAGTGTTGGTTGTATTGATTTGAATCCATCTACTTATAAAATATTACTGTAAGAGTTTGAACCAAGATGTAATTTTCTCAAACGCTCGAGAAAATTGTAAGTGAAATTTACGTTGCTTCTAAAGACTGTAAGCTTTCTTGAGTTAATAACTCTTTTTGAATTATCTTCGAAAGCTGCTTAAAAAATTTCATTGTCAATGCAAGGGTTAATAAATTATGCTTTCAATAGAACAAACATAAATAGATAATGGTTCTAAACAGCTAAACGTTTGTATCATTTGTATACGTTTATTCGAAGCGTGGCTATCGTTAATCGCCTGTTGAACGTACAATTAAATAGTCACTCACCATTGTACTTGTTTGTTATACTTTAACGATGGTGACGGTGCAGTGTAGAGTCTATTACTTGTAGACATGTCCTTTTAAATTCAACGGAAAATCCCTGGTGTCAATATCTATCTTTGACAACGTCACACAACGTGCAAACTCTTTTCGACTTCATTATAATCAATGGCGTTGTTGTGTGGATATGTAGGTACATCTAACACGATAATTTTCATTTTGATAGCTTTAATATGTTTTTGAGAATATGCAGGTATAATAATTCAGTAATGTAATCTACTTGCTACTATGACAGGTTGTTTAATGTAATTTTATTCTACCACATTATGACTTGAATAATTTGTAACTTATTTGTGACTGAACTACTGAAATATGCAACGTATTTAATGGTACTTTGGGCAGGTAAAGGGCCTACAAGGGTTTCTTCAAAATATGTACATATTTGAATCATTTGCCGGTTCAAGTTTTGAATCAATTTTTATATTTGGGTCACATGCTTTCCGAAAACATGGATGACAGCCTGGATATGGTAAGGGAGTGCAAGGCATTGGCGGTGCGCTGTACATGCATGTATAACTGTCAGCTATGGCTGAAGTATTCGAGAAAGTCGTTTGGTACCTTTCGAGTACAGCCTTTCGGGCTATGAGAAATTGTCGACATGGTGTAGTGCTTCTGCCATATTTCTTAAAGCTGGCGTTCCAGACTTTTTCGCCGTGCTCCGACACGCATTGCTTCATTTTGGCGGACAGTGTGTGACTCAGATAACGAATTGCTATGTCTCGTAAAATACTATCATTATAAAAATCAATTTTCAAACCATTGGCTATTTACACATCGAAGAATATATGCATTTCTTAACATGTTTAATTAAAATTTTCTTTGCTTTATTTATTATTATTTTGTTTTAATTGTACTGTTTGTATATCGGGTTTTTTGCCTGAAATAAAGATTTATTATTATTATTTGTAACCTTGGTAACTTATTTAATAAGAGCAACCCCCGAGTTTCTAGTTTGCTCTACTCGGGGAGGTTATGCAATTGATGCTAACGGTCAATTAAATTTTTTATGAATTAATTTTGACGTTTTAAACGAAAATATTTTCATTTCATAGTGAGTATAATATAACTTTACAAAACATTAGTAAATTTTCCAAGTTGTTGACATCACAGAACTAATCTGCGGTTATCATCATTTAGATATATCTTTTTTGTACTTAGATTGTTTTTGGATTTTAAAAAATATGATGACTACTACATACATTGATTTACTACCAAACGTAGATAACGCATGAACGTTCGAAAAGTGGACCGGTAAAGAACTGCCTCGAGCAGTTCTTTTCCATGCGTTGGAGCGACAACGCGATAAGCAATTTTGAGCATTATGTTTGAGAGTATAAAGTTGATATTTTCTTGTAGCAATTACTAAAACGTCAAATTTAATGTGGCTAGGTATGAAATGATGTAACTGCACACGGTTGTACTTCAAATAGTTGCCGTAATAATATAGAATAAGGTTGAATTCGATAAATAAAGTACTTTCTTTATGGTAATTTTAATTCGGGTGTGCATATTCAACTACCTATTTAACAGCGTACAAATGTATAGTCGATTAGGTGACACATTTCAAGCGCGTTTTTGTATGAAGTGCTCTATCTACGTTTGGTAGTAAATCAATGACTACATACAAAAATGAGGTGTATGTAATTTTATCATGTGCCTCGCTTGTTGTACATCAGTCTACTTTAGCAATCCAAGATCTCGTGCGATAACATAGTGGTCGGTCGGACGTAATAGTACTCGTATCATAGCGAAGAAAGAAAGTGTTTCGTTTCAAGATAATTGTTCGAGTAAATGTTTTGAATCGAGTATGGAATAAGCTTTTTAGAAATGTAAAACCTAATTTTAAGGACTTTAATGGTGTTAAGGCCGACCAGTTCACAATCAGTGTGAAGCAATGATGTAAAAATCTACTACACAAAAATTACTACTGAAAAAGAAACAAACAATAATTAAAAAGACTTTTGAAAAATGACTTGGTAGCTTTGTAAATAAATCTTAATGTTATGATTACACGAAAAGGATAGCTTTTTTATCGTTCTGATAGGTATAATAAGGACATTTTTAATAAGTGATCCAGTAACTCAAAAATTATTTAAAGTGTACTAAATAAATAGCAATGTTTGTGAACTTCGAGAAGTGAATTGAATAAATCATAGGGTGAGGCGACGTTTTTTTTTTTAAATCTCACCCGGACTCCTGGACTCCAAGTCGCAGTGTGGACCCTACCACGCGCGTCCAAAAGGGCAAGAAGAACACCGAGGGGTTTAGTGGGTAGGCCTGGCACTCTGCCGGGAGAGCCCCACACACGCTCGTCGTCTAGCCAACGGCGAGTACGGTGCGGTCACGCATTCCCCTCGAAAAAAAAAAAAAAAAAAAAAAAAGGGTGACACCTCAACAACTGAGGATATCTTAAATCTTGTTATTAATATTGTAATTATGGCGACAAAGTAAGGTTAGGCGGTAGTCGTTGGCCAGGTGGGCTCAGAAGCCTTACCACCAACCAGAGAAAATAAGTTATAGAGTAAAAGCATTCCCAATTAAAGAATTAATTTTTATGTTGAGCTCACAACAGATTTTGTAAGAGTCACGAAGTGGATGTCCTGACTGATAATCAGCAAAATTTTCTTTAATTTTCGAAAGAACTTCAATTGTTAAGCGTATATTCGAGTACAACTTGAAAATAGGTCACTTTATCATCGTTGAAGTATTCTGACAGGAAACGAGAACATTGTCAAATGACAGATGCAAAGCAATTACCAGCTTAATACAATAGCAACCATGTCATAATAACAACACTTAACTTAGATCTTCCCGGCACAAAGCGGCCTAATAGTTGAATAATACTTCATTAACTGTTTTGTAATAAAAACGAGGGTACATCTCAAATGACTTTAATCGTCTTAATGTGATTTTTAACAAAAGACTCATTGAAGTAAGTTTTCTCAAACAATTTTGTCATTAAGGCTTATGTATCCCACAGATTATAGGTAAATTGAATATTTTTTTTTGTCTTTAAATATTTTGTCGGCTGTCTGTTGTGTCTGTTTTTATGTTTGCACCTGTAGATGTGTGGATTGCACAATATTAAAATGCTAATCATTTTTTGGATTATTACGATACTCACATTAAAAAATATAAGGGGTGATTCACATGAGTCAGCTCTGCGGTTCTATGTTTCTGTGTTGTAGAAGACGTATTGAACAAGTTTTGAGCGTGCCTCAAGAACCTATTTGAAAATGTCTACCACCTTCCGGCGTACCACCCCGATCGCTATGTTGACCTGCCTCCATTGACGCTTTGTTGTAGGTACAGTCGGCTTCAAAAATAGATCAACATTTTAGTACCACGTCACACCAATTATTAACAATGCAATAGGTATAGGTAACTATAACCATACTAAATAAAAGTAATAGTTGGTGTGACATGGCATTAACATGCCTATCTACTTCTGAAACCGACCGTACGTAAGTCGCGCACTAAAAAATCTCTGAATGCTGAGCCACCAGGGACCAGTATTGAGGAGTACACTCGCCTTAAGTGTGTAACAAAGATCGCCGCGCCCGGCCCGTATCAGCGACGCATACGAAACATTCGTCAATTTGCAACACTTTCGCTTTCTCTGTTTTTAATCTGATTTGCATAGTTAATTAAATAAACATAATAGATTGTTTACAATTGTATGGAAGCTGCATAAAAACGATTGTTTGAAGCTTCTAAGTGATTTTTTATTGTTTTTGAAGGTTTTGGAAGTTATTAGCATACTTTCTATGACTATGTAATTATGTGACTATGTGATTTTATGTAATAAAGAGAAGTAAACTTAGTTTAATGCAAAGTCAAATTTGTTGTTTTCAATAGACAAGTAAATAATTAAACCTGAAAAATATTGACGTGGTTTTTTAAGTGGAGATAGTTGAAGGGATGGAGAGTGACATAGCTTACTTCTTGTCTCTTTCTAAGCTAGCACTTCCCTAAAATGGGGGGTGGAAGTTTGTATGGAGCATTCCGCAATTTTCAAGGTAGAAAGCTAAAAATTGGTATGCAGACTATTTGTGACTAACAACAAAATCGTGCATCATTTTTTTTCGGAAATCTGCCCCCAACCCCTTAAAAGAGGGGTTGAAATTTTATATAGGACTTTTCGCAGTTTTCAAGGTAGGAAGCTAAAAATCGGAACACTGACTCTTTGTTACCAACGAAAAATACCTGCCTTATTTTTTTTTTGGAAATCTTCCGTGTTACCCCGAATTTAACGCGAGCGAAGCCGCGGGCAAAAACTAGTAGGTACTATATAAAAGAGTCTATCAAACACAAATTAATTTACTAAGTTTTGATACGTGATTTTTTATAAGTTTATTGGCCACTTCGTGGCATTTTAACTTATTACTTTGTTATTTTATTTAAGATATTTTACAGAATATTATTATTATTATCTTTTCAATTTAAGTCACTTTCTCTCATGACTGTAAAACACATCTTGCATGCTTGTTTCGGACGAAAATAAGTTCTGCTAACCGCGCTCATTTCGGGCTAAAAATCAGTGTTTTGTCTTCGGGCAAAAGACTGAGCCTTGATCCTACTTGCTGCTGCACACATGTACATTCGTCCAAATGTATTCCTTGTACTTTGTTTTATTATACCTAATGTATGTACCTATGTTACTTACTACTACATGTTAGGTACATACTTATTTGTCGCTTGAACTATTTGTATGTGTGCGATGTAGGTATATACGAATCTATCTATTTTCAGATATTTATTTTTGTGACCCGAATTCATTATTTTTCAATATTTTTTTTATTTACAAACTTTTTCAGCTAATTAAATAATTTATTTGTTAATGTGTAAGGCCTACTTATATTTTATGTTTTACGGAGTATCCACTTTTCGCGTCCAAAGCGTAAAGATTATTTCAAGTTCAAGGCCTCTGAAAGGTAGACATTTATCAAAATCTACAGTCAATAAATGTGTCAGATGTTGTAGGTATAAAGCTCAAACGATTCAACCCATAATGGGTCAGCTTCCCCATAGTAGAACTAATTTAGAATTCCCCTTTTTACACTCTTGCGTTGACTATGCTGGGCCGGTGCTGATAGCCGACCGCAAAGGTCGTGGCTGCAGGCTCTTGAAATCCTACCTATGCATTTTTGTGTGTTTTTCTGTTAAAGCTATTCACCTGGAGCTTGTTACAGAACTTACGAAGGAAGCCTTTATTGCCGCATTGAACAGGTTCATTGCTCGGAAGGGGAAGCCGCAAAGCATCTTGTCCGACAATGGGACAAACTTTGTCGGCGCATCTAATGACCTGCATAAATTTCTTACTGAATCAAACATTCAGTGTGAAATGGCCCAAGAAGGTATCGATTTTAAATTTACTCCTCCATACAGTCCTCACTTCAATGGGATGGCAGAGGCTCCGCTCGACAAAATATCATCTTAGACGGCTTATACAAAATACTCATTTTACATACGAGCAGATGGCTACATGTCTAGCACAAATTGAAGCTATTTTAAATTCTCGCCCCCTCACCCATATTTCAACTGATCCCCTCGATTTCACAGCCCTTACTCCTGCCCATTTCTTGATAGGACGCCCACTTACGTCAAATCCACATCCACAAGTATACGATAAAGATATAACAGTCAGTGATCGTTACAAGAGAATCGAATACATAAGGTAGCATTTTTGGGCCCGATTCCGGAACGAGTACATTTCTACTCTACAACAGAGAACAAAGTGGCTTGTATCATCCAATAATGAGCTCAAGCTCAACGATTTAGTCCTCATTAAGGATCAATCTCTTCCACCCTTATTATGGCCACTAGGGCGGATCATTAAAATTTATCCTGGCGTCGATGGGATCAATCGTGTCGCAGAGATCAAGACGAAGAAAGGCATCATCCGTAGAGCCTATAATAATATTTGCCCTCTTCCAGCTCAAGATACTTAAATCTTCATCCTGGGGGGAATATGTCGAGGATCAAACCTTCACCCTCGACATGCATCGCTCGGCGACCACACACTCGCGAGCCTGGCTGAGTCATCGACGCAAGCGGAGCGCGGGACGCGGTGCGGCTGTCCAACACCACTCGCCTTTTATCGGGACCACCGCGAACACGCGTGCGACGACGTTTATTTGTCACCTTAATTAAACCAGCAAAAATACAGTCCACTCTTTTAATTATATTCGACCCGAACACGAATCTATCTATTTTCAGATATTTATTTTTGTGACCCGAATTCATTATTTTTCAATATTTTTTTTATTTACAAACTTTTTCAGCTAATTAAATAATTTATTTGTTAATGTGTAAGGCCTACTTATATTTTATGTTTTACGGAGTATCCACTTTTCGCGTCCAAAGCGTAAAGATTATTTCAAGTTCAAACTATAAATTGTAACGAATACAAAACAAATAAAACCGTCCTATTTGTTCCAGGTGTTCAGAGCAGCGGATAGAAGATTGACACGATGCTGAGAACTATTGGGCCTGGGGCCCATCACTGTGTGACGAAGTATGTACATTTTAAAAAAGTTTGATCTAAGGAGTATGTGGTAGATTTTGATAACAAATTAGTGGATGACTACTCATTAATATTCGAACTGCACTTGCGTACTTTTGATTTTAAATGGTACCTAATTACAAAATTAACTCAAATATCAACCCTACACCAGAGTGATGTTATAATTTAATGAATAAACTGTTTGCATTAGAAAATGATAAAATTTAACGGTTTGACGATAACCTTTGCATCGTTATTTATATAAATTCAAATTAATGGGTAGTATTTACACACCAGAATATTTGTTGAATTTATTAGATAAATTAGTAAAGTATAAAGCTAACGCCAAATTGAGGTGGTTACATGTTTTTTTCACGCTACATGTAGCTCTTGGCTTTCATCTCACCTGCCCCCGTACCCCCGTACACCATGGAGACCGAAACACAATAAGATACACCAAGCACACCGGTGATATGATAAAACGATAAATCGATATGAACTGTCAAAATATGTTTGATATAATGGCTACCATGATGAAATTACGGGGTGGCACATTTAGATTGGTCAGTATGGGCAAGTCTGTAACTGTAAGACATACAAAGATCATACTGATTGATCTAAATGTGTCACTCTGTAGTATACCTATTATAACAATACTTAGCCAAAATATATTAATACCAATATCCGAAACATATTTAAAACTTCAAGGTAGCTGAAAATTCCTACTTTTTAACCGACTTCAAAAAGATAGTACAGCTGCATCGTTACGCGTTAATAAACATATTTTGCCATTCTACATAATATGCGGCTTAAAGCTTTGCACATTAACTGGTATGTGATCATTGTGGCATTGTAAGTGGCGGTGGTAGTTAATTTTTGTAGTTAATTCCACAGACACTGTAGTTCAATGACGGGTTTATAAAAACAACGCATTAACGCAAGTGGAGCCCTAACATTTATGAACGAAACGCTTTTTTTTTAAATGAACGGAAATATCTGCACCTCTTTTTTTAAACTTTACTATTTTATACCCAAGTTTCATAATGCTGTAGATCGTCATTTCTTTCATCATATCAACCAATAGACGCCCACTGTTGGACATAGGCCTCCCCAAAGGATCTCCATACCGATCGGTCCTGCGCCTCTCGCATCCAGCGGCTTCCCGCGACCTTCACCAGATCTTCGGTCCACCTTGTGGGGGGCCTACCAACACTGCGTCTCTCGGTACGCGGCCGCCACTCGAGGACCTTTCCGCCCCAACGGCCGTCAGTCCTACGAGCGATGTGTCCTGCCCACTGGGCTATGTCGGTAACTCTAGTTCTTCTACGGATTTCATCATTTCTGATGTGATCACGTAGAGAAACCCCGAGCATAGCCCTCTCCATTGCCCTTTGAGTGACGTTGAGCCTTCTTATGAGGCTTATTGTAAGTCATTTCTTTAAGCACAAGAAATTATTAAACTAGAGAACAAGAAGCTGGTGACTATCACAACAGAACAAGTTAGAACGCTTACGAAAAAAGCCGTGTGCAAGCATGCAGTTGAATAATAAGTAGCTTTCGACACCTCTTTACAAAGAGGAATACGATAGCGATTATAAACACTGGCAGTTACGATAACATCACGGTTCCCTGCTTCTACCGCACTTGCAGAAACTGATATAATAGCTTTTTAGGCTGCCGTTATGGCCCCTCCTTTGTAATTGGAGAACGACACACGGATTTTATAAGCAATACCTAGTTGGTTTTAACTTTTCAGTGCAGAACTGATGTTGAAATAGGTATGGTATTTACGTAAATATTTTTATGTTAGTGGTTGTCTTGTTATTTTTATGTTTTTTGTTAAAACGGATCGATTAAACATATCGTTGACAAGTTCAGGGTTTTGTTATTTTTACGGTTTTATGTAACTTATTAATATTGATGGATAATAAACACTCATGGTTAATTTGATTCATACATGTGTAAAACTCTGACTACAGGATCATTGCCGATGTCACGAACAGTTAGTTTGCAATGTCACAGATAATATAATACTACAGTACAGATGCCTCATCCCATACAACGAAATGGGGTCTACTTAAGTCGGGCTATTCGTCGAGCAAAGTCATTATTCTGAAGACATCACAAGTAGATAAAGTATTTAAAATTACACAAATAACAGAAAGATTACTGAAAAACTTAAATTAGATATCACTTTATCTAAGATGTTAGAAGCACTTCATAATTTGTTCGTCCATTTGCCTTTTAATATATAATTTTGGCAAAGGCAAATCCTTTGCCAAAATTATGAAAATTTGTATAAATAGGTACTAAAATGTCAATATTTTTAATTTCACTTTCCTGTCAAGTATACTTCCTAATATGTGAGTTTTGGCATATAAATTGGTACTTTATATGTCTACAAACCACTTACTTCATGTTGTGATATATTCATGTTTAAAAATTATATAAGTTCAATTGTTTGAAAACTTTCTGTTTGTAACTGAGCAAAAAAAACAGATTGCTTGATTCTGAAAATACAGTACCTACTAAAGAGATTGATCATCATAGCTCTGTGGTAATTAGTCCAATGAGTTGCATGCATGCTCTATCAGCAGACCACAAAAGTGTATCGTTAGCAATATAATTAGTATACAATTCAATATTCACTTACAACACGATATCAGTGAAACACTAATAATTCAAACTCGAGCAAATAACTGTGACAAGCCTCCGAATGGAAGGCAAAATACCATCACGCCTGTCTTATCGAATTAATAGCATAAGCACAACAACTATAAATAGTTATATACAATAACATGTCAATGTAATATAAAGAAATGTTGTTGTGTATAGCTGTTTATGTAAATAAATATTGCTGTGTATGGTATCGGTGGCGCAGTGGACTCGGCACTTGCCTTCGGGTCGGGAGGCCCGAGGTTCGAGATCATCCTGCATGTACCATGTATGTGTTTTCGAATTTTAAATTTACATTTTTCTGACGCTCCTGCAGTAAAGGAAAACATCGTGAGGCAACCTGCATACATCTGCGAAGAAATTCAATGGTGTATTTGAAGTACGCACTGGGCCAGCGTGGTTGACTAAGGCCTATAATCACCCTAACCTAGGCTAAGTGGGGATGTATATGAGCTGTGATGATGGTGATGGTATCGACATATTTTATTGTATATGTCTGTACTTCTTATAGAGCTGATAAGTTTCTTGCTTCTATTCTTCTTATCAGCTAGAAATATATTTTACAAAAAATAAAATCCGACTTCAAAAACACTGAAAAGTTAAAAATAATATAAGAATAGGTACAGACAACATCAAACTTCTATATTGAAGTCGGTGCCAAACAATGATCTTCTAGAAAGTTTTAAAATTTGGCACCGACTAGAAACCCTAATTTAATGTATTAAATTAGCGTTTCCCTCGATTTTCATGGGATCCCATCATCAGATCCTGACTTTGGTGACCTTGGGACCACCCTAGGAGTTTACTCTATCGAATACAAAAAGAATTTTGAAAATCGGTCCACAATTGGCGGCGTAATCGCGTAACGTACACACAAAAAAAAAGAAAAAAAAACATACGCATCGAATTGAGAACCTCCTCCTTTTTTGAAGTCGGTTAAAAAGATGTCCTAAATGGGTGGTAGGTAAAAAAATTTGAGCTTTTTATCAAGTCATATTTGAATAAAGAATATTTTGATGAATTTTTTTTTATTTTAAACTTTTATGCATCTTGATACTGCTCGACACATTTATAGGCAGAAAGGTCGTTCGTAATAACGGCGGTTTTTACACGAAACCACACACGTCCACTGCCGGACAAAGGTCTCTCCATGTGCAAAGCACTGAGCACAATCTGCGGCTACTCTCGTCCTGCTTTTGCCAGCCACCTTGCGAAGATCGTCACTCTACCTTGTCTGCGGGGGCGTCCTACACTGTACTCCGCGCTGATATGTGGTTTTCGTAGAGCAAGTGTAAACCTAGGGAGCGTAGGTGGCGCTGCGGTCTCGGCACTGCCCCCCTAGATAAATGCCACACGCAAAATTTTCCGCAGTTGTTCCTCAGAAAAATGTATGGAGATGACTTAGCTCTGGAAAAATTAGCGTGAGGTTATCATAAGCTAATGTCATTTCCATACATTTTTTCTGCGGAACGACTGCGGAAAAGTTAGCGTGTGGCATTTGTCTAGGGCCTCTGGCTGTTTAATTGGGAGGCCCGTAGCTCGGAACTGATATGTATGTCCTTTTGTCCGACGCACCTAGGGTGAAGGAAATCATTGTGAGTCAACCTACAGACACCTGCGAAGAAATTCAAAGATACGTACGTGAAGTCAACCAATCCGCACTGGGCCAGCTTGTTTGACTAAGGCCTAGAACACCCTAACTTAGTGTAGGCTCAAGCTCCTCTGTGGACACATAATGACCTGTGATGATGATGATGTGTAGATCTTGACATGTTGTTGACTTTACTTTATTGTTCACACATTTTTTTCTAACTTTTTGTGGATCTATGTGGATAATCTAACCCAACTAAATTCACTTGATGTGATAGCGATATTTCATGTAAGTATCTCTATATTTCTTAGGAGTAAATTCGTGAAAGCTACATAAAATTTCGAATTATATGAATTACAGGACCCTTGCAAAGATGTATCTGCTCAGAGCACCGTAGTGGCTAAAGCTTTGATTATATGTTACTAAACCATGAAAACCATCACAACAGCGTATGTAAGCGATTTAGTGTAAATCACTTAGTAATAGAAACCATAATGTGTCTTTCAGATGGTAACGTGTGAGGCCGAGAGCGCGCCACTCAGCGGATTTCGACTGGGCGCGCGCGACGAAGAAAACAGGCGCTCGCGAGCTCCCAGCGTATCTTCCCTCTCGCTCTACAAGCAGAAGATAGACGCATTGTTCGATGATAGCCGCTCGATCGCAAGCTTACCACAGTTTAGTCAATTGCATGGGTCCGAATTTCTACGAAGAGAGAGCAAGGTAACACTGTGTCATTAACGAAACCTCATGGTCAATCAAACGTTTGATTTTATATCGACTTAAAATTTCCAACTTTTATGTTTAAGGTCAGTTCGACACGCGACAGTAAATCGACGTTGTACGATGAAGACGACTACTGTCATACTAAAATCAACAAGATCAGCAATACCGTGCAGGACAGAATAGAGAGGATGTTTGCAGATATGGCCGGTGAATCAAAGCATTGCAACGAACAAATTGGCATCCATGTTTTCAGCGTCCACTATCTGGGCTCGACGCCACTTCAAAGCAAAGTTACCAGCTTATCCGGTCTACAAACTCCATTAAAAGATTTATACTTTGCGTACAGAAGAAATTTCCGCCATAAATGTGCACTTACAGGGCGATTAGAAATATCCAAGTCGGGGCTAAAAGTTAGATATAAAGGCGAAAAAGGTGACCTAGAGCAGTTGAACCCTTTCCCAACGATAGCAGTTTGGTCTGCAGTTAAGTTTATTGTTCAGCCATCGGAAGATGACTCGCATGAATTAAGCTACGCATTTTTGCCTTTAATAACCGACCCTGATAACATTGACCGGCATGCTTTGTTTAAAACATTAGAAAGCCCTGATAAAAAATACATCCTCTCAAATAACGAAAATTCACATTCGCCTCTTTTTGCTGTCGTGATGAGGAAAATAGGTGTCGCAAAACAATTGGAGTGCCACGGTTTTGTTTGTCAAACTTCAGAGGATGCCATTGTTATAGCGGCAACTTTATACAAATCACTTATGTCTCATATGAGTCGACAAGGCCATAATGATAAAAAAAAGTTTAAGAATCGTAACGGAGTCAGCTGCATGAGTACTACAAGCAGTATGTCTCCCAATGAAGTCCCAGTCAGACCACCGAGAAAAAAGCAAAGTACATCTTCCATGAGTGGTGATAGCGATAGGGCAGATGGTTACTCTGCAAGCGAATCGTTTAGTGAAAAGTCTAAAGTTGAGAGAACTAAGCAGATTCCGTCAGAGAGCTTACCTCAGCTTCCTCCAGCAAATCTCTCAATAAATCCCATTGATGCAAAACGAATAACAGTTGAAGAAGTTAAAGCCAAATTGGATTCGATAAAAAATAACGACACGAGTGGAAGCGATTCACAGGATTCAAAAAGATCTGCATTAAATAAATGTGTTAATCCCAATATAAGAAAATTACAAAACCTACAAAATTGTCAAAGCAGTAAAGAATCATCGGTACGAAGTAAAGTTTCAGAGAAAATAGAATTATTTAGAGAGTTAGAAAGAAGGAAAAACATACAGAGACCACCGACGCTACCACCACCCATACCATCTAAAGCAAATGTAGAACCTCCAGCTGAGACGACAAAAGAACCTCTTCGGAGAACACAAAGTGGCAGAAAATCTTTAAATGACTCTGGTGACATATTGACTAAAGTAGCTATTCCACGTTCCGGTAGCTTTCTTAATGCGGGGGGGCTTACGAGGTATAAATCGATCGGACACAGGTGAGCACAATAACTGCAGCTTACACCCGTAATTATTGTATGGCCTACACTTATAACTAATTAATGTTACGTACTGCTGTTGTCAATTTTATTTCTATGCATGATCGGTAACATTTCCTTTCTTACTAGTGTTCTGTTGGCTGCAGACATCTTAGTAATTACTCTCTGGACTAAGAAGCCAATCACAAAATATCTTACTAACGAGAGAGGAATGGATCGCGCTTAGTGAAGTGTTTCGCTATCTTGCATGCAAGTAATTGTGCCAACGCAACCGCGTCCGCTACATTCCTCTGATCCAGTATAACACCGGTGCTTTTTTGCCAATCCAATCATTCACTATTACTACTTTAGTACTATTATTTATTCTGTGCTATTACATATATAAATGTATATTATAGAACACAATATTATAGATTTATTTTTATTTATTATTATAATGTTTCAGAAACAATGGAAAAAAGGGAGGCGGCTCGCCTTTGGGGTTCAACGAACTTTTCAATGAATTCAAAGTTCAGGAGAACTTGCATTCCATGGACGAGATCCTAAACGCCATAATAGACGCAGAAGGAATGTCCTTCAACGACTTGAAACCGATTTACAAAGAGTTTCTCTTAAAATTAGCAGTAACACTAACTAAAGATGAAATATTTCAGCACAGTAAGGCAATAATGAAGAAACAGAAGAAAAAGATATTACGAAGGAACAGCATATTCCAAAATAAGAGACGAAAGATTTTTAAAGGAGCAAACGGTCTTCGGATGGTTTTTAGAATGCCTTTTGGGAAAGATATGAGGAAAAAAGAGAAAAAACCACCATCAGCCTTTGAGTTTAAAAACATCACAGATAATAAGGAGCCAATTTCAGAGAGTTCTGTGTCCACTTCAAGCTACGACCTAAGACAATTTAGACCTAAAGAACCTATAGCACCACCTCCTAAGAGACAAGTAATGCGCCAAAGAAATTCTAAGAGGTCAGAAAAATCTAATCACGTTTCAAAAAGGAAAGGGAATGTGTCGAGACCGGTGGAAAGGACTTCAGCATCTGAAGATTCCGATTTTTTAACGTTAAGTAATCGACCTGGCTGTCAAAATAGGAATAGTTCAAGTGGATATGTTTCGTGCTCTGAATGTGAATCCGAAAGCTGCGTCGATCGCTGCTACTGCTCCCTTAAGCCTGGTGACAGTAAATCGAAATGCTACTGCTCAGCCATTGAAGACAGGGAACCTGTGAAGCCTCGCCTCTTGAGCAAAACTAAAAGCAAGAGTTGCAAGGACTGTTCAAGGTAAATTACTTTATTAAATTTAAAAACCAACCACTTCTCATTTATTAAATTATATTATGGTTAAGTTAGCTAGGTTTGTATATTGAAATTTACAGCTAAATTTGGTGTGTCACACGTCACTTCAAATTTAGCTGTAAATTTGGCTTTAACTTACAATTTCATTAACAACAATAAATTTTAGCATAATTTTCTATTTACAACCGAAATTTCTCTACTTTCCTTCGTCTGTGCTTTACATTTCATTTAGCTTCTCGGTGAAATGGACGTGTGTTTTAATTTCATTTGCTGTATCGTGGATATCTCTGCTGGAATTTGGGCCTTGTTTATTATTGTTTATGGCTCATTATAAAACAATAGTAGGTGGTAGAAATGAAATGTGCGCGGTGGTTATCAGAGCGTAGAGCGTCCGCGGCTCGCGACGACTCACAAGTAACTGAACTAAATTATAATTATTTACAGTTGAATATGAATTTGTAATTTCCATCCGATTGACTGATATTCAATAATGGATCTGTATCTCGCTAGGCAACGCCGATATTACATTTATTAACATGTCGCTGTTGGACGGCTATTAAATCATCGGAGATCGCAAAGCTATTAGTGTTGCGTGATGATTTAATTATTTAAATGAATAATGAATCCATTCGGCGACGAACCAATTCCATTTTAAAACTCCTTCACACTAACACATCTAAGTAAACACTAACTATTTGTACGATAACTAAAAATAAAGTAAAGAAACATTTCACAATGGACCATTCTAAATAATTAAGATTAAACCTTTTGTTACATAAACCACCAATTGCACATATAAATTAGTGAGTTATGTAACGTTGTAAACAAACTAGTGGATTAACAGTGTATTGCTATTACAAAAACGTTTTGTTATTATGGTTAAGATTAAGAAACAAGTTTTAGCCTACATTGATTCGATAATGTTACTCGAATAGGTAAAAAGTGATAAGACTTGATCTGATTTGCAATTAAAGAAAAGTTTAAAAAAATCAAAAATATTATCGTCGTTTCATTATAATTTTCTATCAAATCTCTTTCGGGATATGTCGCTCAAAAACATTGATACAAATGCCATTGTTTCTTGACGTTACAGAGAGATATATGATGGGGATTATTCATATTGCTCGTGTGACTCCGAGAGCTGCGCGGACAGCAACAAGTGCTACTGCACCAGCCCCCACCGGACCAAGCAGACCTCGCAGAGCCTCGACTACCTGCGCCCTGTCCACAGGAGCTACTCCGACAAAATGAAGAAAGTTTTCGACGATTTCGACGCTAAAGCTAACCGCAGGTGAGGATACTGTTTGTTTGCAGAATGTGGCAATGAAAAAGGTTCTTCGCTACTTGAATTTAACAGTTCTATGTATATTATAAGACTAGCTACAAACACCCGCTTCGCTGGGTTTTATATTAATACCCTTATCATTGTTGTGGTTTACAAATCGTAGGTACTCGTATTAACAATAATTATAAGGTAGTGTCTCATAATTTACCTACTTGTATAGGTCGGCATATAATATTTCAAACGGTTAATCTAAGTAAATATGTTTTAAGAACTAAAGTTTCGTCATTAGTTTTTTAACCGACTTTAAAAAAAGGAGGTTATCGTTATTCGACCCGTATGTATGTAATATTTCCAGAACTGCCCAGTTTTCGTATATCTTAGTCTATAGTAACTAAACAAGTTTCATCAAAATCGGTTTAGTAGTTTTTGAGATAGGGAATTTTAACCGACTTTTTAACCGAGTTCAAAAAAAAAGTTACAAATAAAAAATTATTTTACAATAAATAAAAACCGACTTCAAAAAAGTTAAAAATAATATAAGAATAGGCACAGACAACATCACACTTCTATATTGAAGTCGGTGACAAATTTTAAGATTTTTTAGGGATCATCGTTTGGCACCGACTTCGATATAGGTACACGGTATTTCATAATAACCAATAAATAATTATTGCGTTATCTAAAACTAATTATTAAAATTTGTTTACACGTAATGTCATTCAACCCAAATTTTTCATGTATATCATTGTATCATCATCATGTCTATGATTTACATAAAAAATTTGGGTTGAATGACATTACGGGTAAACACAATTTAAAAATTAGTTTTAGATAATGCATTAATTATTTATTGGTTATTATGAAACACCGTGTATAAGTGTGATGTTGTCTGTGCCTATTCTTATAATATTTTTAACTTTTTTGAAGTCGGTTTTTATTTTTAAGAGTTTCATTTTAAAAAACTAGTTTTAGTTTACACTTCATTATTTTTTTTTACCAACATTCGTTTACACCAGTATATCTTATCTTATATATCTATATAAATAAAAATAGATCTTCGAAATGTATGTACGCCCATAACTTTCGAAAGACTGCACCAAATTGGACGATTCTTGGTTTTATGTATTCGTTATTGTTAGGACAAGGTTTGTGTAATATAAAAATTACAATAATTTAAACAAACATTTCAGTAATTTAGTTAAAAACATGGCGATACAAAGTACGCCGGGTCAGCTAGTTATAAATAAAATAAGTATGCTAAATTAACAAACTATGTGCAACAAACACTACCTATTAGTGTAGGTACATACATCACGCAATGAGCAACACGAGCTTAAAAACATCTTCACCCATTTATAATTTATAAATGGGTGAAGATTAAATGGGTAATAATAAGTATTTATTTATAGTAATGTCATTAAAGTGGTTACAATTATTAAATATCATATTAAGGTAGATCATATTAATATAATCATTAATTCAATCATATCGTAGGTATTTTTTCATAGTTACATTATCAATTATTTTTCAGTTATAAGTCGTAGGTATGTCTATATTCATTTGTATTTTAACTGAAATATATTCAACTGAAATATATTTATAATATTCGTGATATTTTATTTTGATAAAAGATTCAGAAAGCTACTGGAAAATTTACGTGCGTATGGATTGAGAGGCCACACCGCGAAATCAATCGTAAATCACGCCCTGATTTAATAATGTGGGTTGTTCCTCGTGATCTCACTACTTTGTCTCATTGATAGGGCTACGAGGATCATTCCTCATAGACCCATTCATAAGATCCTCTTTACGATTTGTGACCTCAAGAAATTATATCAAACTCTTATTACTGTGCTACACACTACACCCTGTGCGTCAAAAAATTGAATAAATGCAATACTTTTTAGTTGAAATTAAAAGGAAAAAATATTACATAAATTTTATTGACTGCAAAATGAGTTGTTTTCATGGAAGACGTGACAGTTTTTCTCTCGGCTTGGACAGTCCTCGGTCGCCTAAGTCATCCTGAATGGTCATGGCGTCATGGTATGTTTGAAAACGCAGATGCGAATCATGCCCAAGTAAAATTTGTCTTGTATTAATTTCAATGTTTTTTGATGTAATGGTTGTTGTATAATTCGGCAGTTTCGAAGATCAAATTATGAATTGTAGATTTTCCTACCACTAGCTAGTGCTTAATTGTTGTTTGACTAGGGATCATTAATAAAAAAATATGAGTCCGATTTTATCCAATAATATATTTTCTAGTACGCCGCTTTTTTAATTTACTCTTAATTCTGTCGCCTTTACCTCGGCGAGCGCGACCGCTAAGCGTCAACATCGTCTTCGCAGGCGGGTGGCCATAGAGTTTTAAATTTGCAAGATACGCAACAAAACAGAAAGGTGGACATATCTTCGTAAATAATCTGCGAGAAGTTAATTTATCAATTTTTATAATCTATTTTATAGTAAAAATTAGCTCGGATGTTTGAAGTTTTGGGTTATTTAATTAGCAGACTGTAGATACAGATGATAATATAGACTATTTTCGTATTGGTATCGACAGATCGAGCGCTGCGGGCCGCGGGCGTCGCGAAGAGCGCGGGCGGCGCGCGCGCAGCTCCGACAGCCTCGCGCTGGACTACGAGCTGCTGCTGCAGAACAAGGCCCGTGCAAGGAACATGCAGCGGCTCACAGGTAACTATTAACTCTCATTGCGCTAAAATTACGCTTGACTACAAGCTGCCGAATATGCAGTGGCTGACGAGGAACTGGCGCTTGACTTCAAACTGCACAACGCGCAGTGACTGATAGGTACTTAACTAACTCATACTGGACAGCTCGTGCTGACCTAAGACTTACAAGCTCTCAAACCCTCTGCCCCCCAATGTTAGATTTCTGTACGTTGTGAACATTACAATATGAATTCCCCCCAAATTACTGGCTGAGACTGCGAATGCTACGGGCAGCAGAGCATGCAGCGGCTGCATAGTACTCCCACTGCTCAATGGACAGACTACAAGCTGCAGAACATGGATGACGAATAAGTACCACTTTTTACTAGATATAGCTGGTGATTAATTACATGAGCTGCAGAATATGCAGTGGCTGGCGTGCAACTGCAACCTCTCATTAGACTGCTGGCCTATGACTACACGATATAGAATATGAAGTGAGTGACGACTTAGTACCACCTTTCACTGGACAGTTGGTGCTTGCCTACGAACTGCAGAACATGCAGCAGCTGTGGGGTAACTGACAGGTAGCTGAGGGGTAAGCTGTTGTTTGACTATAAGTTGCAGAAAATATAGCGGCTGACGAGTAAGTACTTCAGTTCTACCCGGCCCTTGAAATGAACTACCTATCAAAATCACTGGTAATAGTGATCATTGCATGCGGCGGATGGCAAGTATCTACCACTTTTTCACTGTTCCCGCTGAGCTGAAGAATATGCGGTTGATGGGTACCTATAACATTTTACTGTGGACTATGAGCTGTTAAAAATGCAGTAGCTGACAGGTAACTACCGCTTCTTCACTGACAACAATAAGTTGCGAAAAATGCAGCGGCTGCCAGGAAACTACCACATTATTGTAAATAGCAAGCCAAAGAACATACAGCACCTGGCGGGTGACTATCAGCTCCTCAATATCCGGCATAAATTCATAATATATCTACTTACGTCCTTCCGAATTCTTCTAGTGTTTCCTGACACAGAATTTCACACAAGTCATTATTTGATTCTTTCTGGTACTATTCACCATTTACAGAGAGTACCAAAAACACTAGAAGGCATTCATCTTGAACGTTACCTATCGTTTTCAACGTAAATTGAAAGAATTTTGAATGTTAGTTAACTAAGTGTAAATAAACTAGCTAAAATTCAAAATTCTACCTTCCTTTGTCTGTGCATATTTGCACAAAGGACAGAACAAACAACGTGTTAGAGCAATTGCACAAAACCTGAAATTAGTTTGTTCAAAATGAGAAATAGAATCGATTCCACAAATAAAAAATATGGGTCAGATTTTTTATCAAAATTTTTTTTTTATCCACGCCTCTTTTTTAATTAACTTAACTCAATTTTTTTACAAATAATAAAAACCCACTTCAAAAACACATTAAAAATCAAAAATAAAATGAGAATAACACAACACCACATTTTCATATTGTAGTCTGTGCCAAGCGATGATCTCTGGAAAGTCTTAAAAGGTACCGACTTCAAAACAAAAATGTGGTGTTGTGTGTATTTTCATATTATTTTTGGAGTCGGTTTCTATTTTTTTGTAAATTTTTTTACATGCAACGTACGAGATGACTAAGAATAAGTCAAGACACTAAATAATTCCGAGGATGATCCTAGTAGTAAAGTTTTTAAGGTCATAAGACGTTTCAGTAATTTATCTATGAATTTGCAGTGCGCAGTACTGGCGCTGGCTCACACGATGCGCTCAGTGTGAAGAAGTCAGCAGAGATGGCGGCTCTGTTCGCTGACGTAAGGTTATCTCAGAGGACTGATGTCCGCGCTTTGGCGGGAGGTCGAAGGGCTCGGCCACCGCCAATACCCCCAAGCCCACCACGCGCAGCGCCGCCACTAGCTAGGATGTTCGACAGACCCCTAAGCAGGAACGCCAGTCTTGAAGATACCTTAGGATACTTACCTTAGCCGGCCAGAAGTATATTAAGCCTCAATAACATGCCTAGACATGTGCTAGTGTATCTAGGGAGTATGTGCAGATTCATTGTCGTGATGTTTGAAACACGCTTTTACAGGAAATCTATCCTTGAAGATACTTGACAACCTTGAAAACTTGTTTTGACATAAATAGTAATAGTGAGTGGAGATTTGCTTATTCCCCATCAAGCATATTCGAAAAATCCTTGAACAGGAACACTAGTCTCGTAGAAATCTTTGGCTCACCTGAACAAGCTAAAAAATATTAAAATCTGATCCTAAAAATATTCTATAAATGTGAAGGTTTGTAACGATCAGTAATATCCACACTCCTTCACGTAAACAGGATTATGCACACTTTTAATTACATCTACTACCTGAATAGTATTTGCAAGATGGAAGAAATATGCATGTCTCCAGTAATTGGGTACCTACCATGTTCAATAATATCCTTAAACTTTAAGAACGGAATACAGAAAAAATTAAACAATGTAAGACTGTAAGTTTTGTTAGATGATGTTAAACATTACCTATGCAACATAAATAATATGTCGAAAAATGCCTTTATCGCAACATTGGAAGCTCATTGTATATAAAATGTAAAATTTAAAATTCGGACATTTTCATTACATGGACACATTCATGTTAATATAAGATTCATGTATAAAGAAATTTATCTGTATGTACTTTACTGAAATGAATTAAAGTTTTCTATTTTGGTCACTAGTGTGATAAAGACGTTTAATTTTGACTAACCTCGGCTGTTATTTCAAAAGATACTAGATTTTTAACAAACGTATACCACCTTATTATGTAAAATAAGGCTTTTAAGTATATCGATAATTATGTCCATAATATAAATCTATGTATGTAGTTATTTATTTTCAGAAAATAACCTTTATTATGCATAGGTGCAATATGATGAGTCACTTAGTTATTATGAATTATGACTATTTAAACACGACGAAACGACGATACTATGAAACGGTTTTATTTTGTAGTTTGAACCTCTGAATGTTTGCCATTTTATTACTTCCAATGAAATAGAAAGATAAAAAAACAATTTATATAGCATAAATGTACTACATTCACATTGCATGCCATTTTGTAAAGCAACGTTTTAAAATTAAGTTCGTCGTCGTTCGCAACGTCGATAACATTTAATTTTCAAAAATAGTTTTTCTCCCCTACTTTTTAAGACACCTTTTTCTCTTACTTAAGTGCCTGCATTGAGTTTGAGCCCCAGTTTCCCCTACCAGATGCGGCTTGTTTGTTGGTTATTCACTCTTTCGCATATTTTGTTAATTTATGTTATTTTTCATTACTCATACTCTGAAAGTAGGTCTGAAGTTGCCTGAGGAGCGGGTTGAAAGTAATACTTTTCGGCCCTAATCACTTTCAACTGACAACTGCTGTCAAATTTAAAAAAGAAACTAGTTCTATTTCAATATTTCTATGTTCCGACTTTCTATACAGCCACTCAAACACAGCAAGGTGTAAAATTTAAATAACATAATGTTAAGTATTTAAATAATATATTTTTAAATGACTTTAACATAATTTATTTTCAACTATTTTTTAAAATAACATAGATTTGGGCAAAATATTTACCATTTTTTAAATTATGAACATGAAAAATAATGGTTGAATAGCTGGCCGGCCACAGAAAAAAAAAACAAAATAAGTGGGAAAGCGGCAATGCGATCTTCATTTGTTTTTTCCATTTGTAGAGTTTTGTTAATACTTCCGTATAGCAGAGATTTGTATTAACTGTTAATTATATTTGTATAACATTGTGTGAATAGTTAACACAATGAGTTCATCTGATTCAGCTAAAGTTAACGCCTGATTTTATAAGAGAAAGCGGGCTAAATCAGAAGTTGTTAATTTATGTAAGTAAAATAAAATTTACACGTTTTTTCTTTAGCTAATTCATTGTGTTATTTTTACTTTTCTTGTATTCGTAATGAAAAGCACAGTGTTTACCTCGGGTTAAAGACTTATTTAGTCCCTCGAACTATTGGTGCCCTCGCTACGCTCGGGCGCCAAACACCGTCTCGGGACTAAATAAGTTACTTTCACCCCTAGGGTAACAATGTACTATTGGCGTATGGTTCTTAAGAGCAAAATTCTGCAAATTGAAGCAAGAATTGAATTAGTCCTAAAATGAGTCAAATTAGATAATTGTTATCGTTTTCCGAGTTGCTTTACAAAATGTTTTAGCGTGGATGCACCATAATCTTAAAAAAATATAGGTGAAATTGAAAAGAATCTCATTTTTTTGTTACAAACAATGGATAAATAATTTTTGTTGTGTTAATAAAGGAACAACATAACGTTTCCATGTTTAAAAATAATGATGCATTTAATGAATTCGATGTCACATTATTAGAATCGCGTTTCATAGTAATTTGTAACTAATTATTTTTTAAGATTAGTATGTTTTAATGTGGAATTGTGCAATCGTAATGTGCAATATGTTTATTCGATCTGTAAATATTGTTATTATTTTGTACTTCTTGAAAATACAAGTTTTACTATAAGTTAGTGATTTTATTTTGTCTCTAAAAATCTGTTTACAAAATCAATGAAAATAAATGTGATGGAGTTATTGTTAAGAAACTTCTTATAATTTGCCTTTTTGTGTATAAGACCATAACGTCGACTTGAAAAGAAGACTTGTCAATTAATACATATGTCATAAATAAACAATAAAAATCCAAGAGCATTACATAATTCCCAAAACCCTTAATTCTACTAATATATATTACAAATTATACAAGAAAAACAAGCCAAACGTTTTCATGGTGACCCCGAACGAAGAAAAAGCACAAGAAGTTTGAAAATACGTGAATTTAATATGGCCGAGATACAAGTAAAAAAGCTAACAGTTTTACGTGGAAGTCTGAAAGCGAAAATTACAAATTTCGATAAGTATTTGCATAAAATATCTAATACCGAGAATATTTCCGAAACTCAATTATATAATTTAAAAGATCGCATAGATAATATTATGAATATATTAACGGAATTCGAAACAATTCAAAATGAGTTAGACTCGCTAGTGGAAAATGTAGATGAAAATCAAACACAACGCGAAAGCTTCGAAAATCTATACTTTGACACCTTTGCAAAAGCCAAGGCATTGTATAATAAATTTCACCAAAGCTCTTCTCATATGAGTGAACCTAGTGCTCATACTATTACCCAACCAAATGCTCAGTCTTTTTGTCAGATCAAATTGCCCGAAATAACATTACCAAATTTTGACGGGAATGTAACTACTTGGCTTGAATTTAGGGATACCTTTAAAGCTCTAATCCATGATAACCATAATTTAACCCAAATTCAAAAATTCCATTATCTAAGACAGTCACTTTTTGGTAATGCTAAGGAAACTGTTGAATCTATTCAGTTTTCAGCGGAACATTATTCAATAGCATGGGATACACTCTGTGACCGATACAACAATCCAAATATAATAATCCAAAATCATTTAAAATCATTATGTAATTTTTCAAATGTGAAAAGTACTAGTCAATATTTACGCCTATTTAATGACAACATTTCAAAGAATCTACGTGCTCTCAAATTACAAAAATTACCGGTAGATAAATGGGATATAATAATTATATTCTTAATGTTACCGAAATTAGACAAAAAATTGCAAATAAAATGGGAAGAAAAAAGAAATAACGATTTACCTACTTTACAGGATTTTCAGAATTTTATTACCCAACAAGCTAATCTTATAGACAACATTCAAACTCAAGAATCGTCATCGCCTACAACTGAAATACGAAAGGAGCATAAAGTAGATATGAATATACTGAAAGGTACGTCTCCGATAGTCTTGCCTAGCTGTGTAATGTGTAAAGGTAAGCATTACTTGAATCAATGTAATAACTTTCTAAAATTAAATACCAACGACAGATTCAATATTGTAAAAGAAAATAAATTATGTACCAATTGTCTTAAGCCTAATCATGTCACTTCCATGTGCCGTGCTAGTTTTTGTCGAATGTGCCATAAAAGACATCATTCATTATTACACTTTAATCAACCAACTACATTGCAATCTCATGTAGCGACTACATCTCAAAATGCTGATATCGAATTACCAAAAAATAGTACAATGCAATCGAATGTTGGAATAACCTTTCATAAGAGTGGCACCGAAACACCAGCAGTAGAACAATTGCAAAAAATAACTCACCTTAATATAAATTATGCTAAACCATGTTATACAACTGTAATGTTATCGACGGCTGTTGTTTTAGTGTCAAACGCATCTAAGGAACTAATTCCTTTGAGAGTGTTACTTGATTCAGGATCGCAATGTAATTTCATTTCCGAAAAGGCCTTTAAAGCTCTGAATTTACAAAGATATAATACTAATATGAAGGTTGTAGGATTTAATCATAGTATTACTGATATTAGTTTCTCATGTTCGATCACTTTATATTCGCAATACAATAAAAATTACAAAATTACTATTAGTTGTCTCATAGCTCCTGAGCTATGTGAAGTATTGCAGAATACACATATTGATAAGGAATTACTTAAAATACCAGCACAACTAAACCTAGCCGATAGTAAATTTTATCAACCAGGCAATGTTGATATTATTTTAGGCGCTGAAATATTTTATAATTTACTATGCATAGGGCAAAGGTCCTTAGGACCAGGGTTGCCAATAATGCAAAATACTAAATTGGGATGGGTATTGGCTGGGCCTATACCTACGTTTCAAGATAAGAATATAATAAAAAATAATAATTCGTTGCGTTACTGTTATTCTATCAATGAATTACTCCCAAAATTTTGGGAATTGGAGGAATGTTCCATACAATTAGGAAACTCGCTATCATACGAGGATAAGAAATGTGAAGAATTATTTACCACAACAGTATATAATGACAAAAATGGTAAATTTGTACTTACAATACCATTCAAGGAATCCCCAGAATGCTTAGGAAATTCAAAAAATATTGCTTTACGCCGATTCTATTGTATGGAGCGAAAATTGCAACAAAATGATCTACTAAGAGCTATGTATACTGACTTCATGAGAGAATATGAATCGTTAGGCCACATGACAAAATTATCAGAAAGAGAAATATTACAACATACGGGACCTGTTTATTATTTTCCTCATCATGGAATATTAAATATAAAACGCGAAACAACTAAACTTAGGGTGGTTTTCGACGGTTCGTGCAAAACTGATACTGGTATTTCTATCAATGATATCCAATATATCGGAAAAAACCATCAACCTGATATAGTTTCAATATTACTCCGCTTTAGAAGATATACCTACGTAGTTAATGCCGATATTGAAAAAATGTATAGAATGATTTTAATAGATCCTAAACAAAGACACTTACAAAGAATATTTTGGCGTGAAAACCCAAAGGATAAACTAAACGTCTATTTATTGAAGACAGTAACTTATGGAATGTCATCAGCTCCATATTTAAGCACTAGATGTCTAAAAAAAATTGCTGACGATATGTTAAAAAATGAAGACATAACTAATGGAAAATATTCTCAAAGGGTGATTGAAACATCTAAATCTATTCATGATGATTTTTATATGGACGATTTGCTCTTAGGCCATGAGAATTTAAATGAATTAATGGAGATATCAAAGGAGATTTATACTAGGTTGCGGAGACATTCGTTCATATTAAGAAAGTGGAAAACTAATAACCAAGAAATTATGCAAGAATTAGCTAATCTTAATAAAACAAACGAAGATGCCTTGCATTTTAGTAAGGATCAATACGGCAAGATTCTCGGGCTGTGTTGGTATAGCCAAGACGATATATTTAATTATACGCTTGACGAAACTGATAAGGGTAAAACCAAACGGGCAATATTATCAAATATTTCCAAGATATTTGACCCGTTAGGTCTTTTAGGCCCTATTATAGTAATACCAAAATTATTATTGCAAGAACTATGGCTCCAAAGAATAGATTGGGATAAAGAATTACCGGATGACATTATAACTAAATGGTTAGAATTCTCTGAGCAATTGTCTAAGGTAAAAGATCTAAAAATACCAAGACATGTGAGTTGTGTGAAGCCTATTTCTATACAATTACATGGGTTTTGTGACAGTTCTAAACGTGCATACGGGGCTTGTATTTATGTTAGATCTAAAAATGAAGTGGGCGTAATAACCTCACGTTTATTAATTTCAAAATCAAGAGTAAGCCCTATAAAGGAACAAACCATACCACGCTTAGAATTGTGTGCTGCTTTACTTTTAACAAAGTTAATGACTAAAGTTAAGATTGCCTGGAGTGTAGAAGATAACATAAAATTATTTTATTGGTCCGATTCAAATGTGGTATTAGCGTGGTTACATACACAAAAAACTCAAAAATTACCAATATTTATCGGTAATAGAGTATGTCAAATTCAAACGTTAAGTAATATAAATGATTGGAGATGGATTTCATCTGCCGAGAATCCAGCAGATTGCTTATCTAGAGGATTGGAACCAAGCAAATTGCCGGATTGTAAATTATGGTGGCATGGACCAATTTGGTTACAGTACAATGAAGAGAAGTGGCCCTCATTCTTCTTACAGATTCCGATAGAAGCTTTATCCAAAAAACGAGTTACTATCGGAACTATCGGAAGTTTTTGAATTCGAAAAATGGTCCAGTTATAATAAAGTTATTCGTACAATTGCGTACTTCTTACGATTTGTTAATAACATCAACCGAAATAAAATAAAAATTACAGGACCTTTAACGTGTAATGAGATGATAAACTCACTCAATTTGATTGTTAAAACAGTTCAAAGATCGGAATTTAATAGGGAGTATGAATTTTTAAAAAATAATAAAACATTACCAGGCGCAAACAAAATTACTTGTCTAAATCCATTTCTTGACACTGATGGTTTGATAAGGGTAGGGGGTAGATTAACAAATTCATTATTATCATTCAATCAAAAACACCCAATTCTCCTCCCTTATAAACATAATTTCAGTAAAATTTTATTTAGACATGAACATATTCATTTACTTCATGCCGGACCCACACAACTATTATCGCACATTCGCCAAAAATATTGGGTTTTACGCGGAAAACAATTGGCAAGACAAACGGTACATAATTGTGTGAAATGTTTCAAGGCAAGACCACGTCCAGCCAATTACCTCATGGGAGACTTACCTTCAGATAGAGTTACTCCTTCTTTACCATTTTCAGTTGTCGGTGTCGACTATTCAGGAGCCTTTCAAATACGTGATCGCAGAAGCAGAGGATATAAGGTTTCAAAATGTTACGTGTGTATATTTATTTGTTTTGCCACAAAGGGTGTACATATAGAATTAATACCGGATTTGACAGTTGATAGTTTTTTATCAGCCTTGCGACGGTTTATTGCGCGTAAGGGTAAACCAAATAAAATTGTTTCTGATAACGGCTCGACTTTTATAGGTGCAAATAATGAGCTACAAGATTTATATAGTTTATTAAATAACAATAGCAATTTAATAACTGATCATTTGGTTAACGAAGGAATAGAATGGTCATTTATTCCTGTTTATTCTCCTCATATGGGAGGGCTTTAGGAATCGGCAATTCGAAGTTGTAAATATCATTTAAAGCGTATCTTAGGAAATGCATTGTTAACCTTTGTAGAACTTTATACAATATTAAATGAAATCGAAGCCATCTTAAATTCACGTCCTATTACTCCACTGGATCCGGAGCATTCGGAGGTCTTAACACCAGCTCATTTCCTTATTGGGCGAAGTTACACATCACTGCCAGAAGAAAATTTTACATCCACTGATGACAACGTACTTTCGAATTACCAACTACTTATAAAATTAAAACAACAATTTTGGAAGCAATGGTCAAATATGTATTTACATGAGTTACAAAAACGTTATAAATGGAAAATCAAAACTTGTAATATGGAACCTGGACAGATGGTGTTATTTAAGGATCAAAACATAATGTCTTACAAGTGGCACCTTGGGCGTGTTTCTACCGTTATTCCGGGAGAAGATGGTCAAGTTCGAGTAGTAAAAGTTAAGCTACCAAATGGAAACTGCACACGTAGAGCGGTGACGGGGTTATGCCCTATACCTATCTATCACGATAAAGAAAACTAGTAATTAAAGAAAAGAAGTATTAAAGATAATTCAGTAAAAAAAAAATCAGAAATAATTCAAAAAAGACAATGAATAAGAAGACGATATTTGGTCGAGAACAGAGAAGACTTTTTGTTGCTGGGAGGGCGCTTTCAATTTTTATCAAGTTTTTTTGTTGTTGCTGGGAGTGTTAAGAAACTTCTTATAATTTGCCTTTTTGTGTATAAGACCATAACGTCGACTTGAAAAGAAGACTTGTCAATTAATACATATGTCATAAATAAACAATAAAAATCCAAGAGCATTACATAATTCCCAAAACCCTTAATTCTACTAATATATATTACAAATTATACAAGAAAAACAAGCCAAACGTTTTCAGTTATTCTTGTCTTCGATTGTGGTTTTAATCAGGCTGGAGCATAATATTGTTGTTGCCTCTTAATATACATGATTCCTTATTTAAAGTACAAATACTATCCTCAAACAAGTTAGTGAAATGATGATAACGGTCGTTGTGACGGAAAGACCTTTCGAGTTTTCTTAAAAGACAAAAAACACAGCGTTGGTAGCCCCCCTAACAAGATCCTTCCAGATGGACCCACGATTGACGGTGAATGATAAAGAAAGTCGTTGGGCGGGGGCAGAGCAGTGCAGGGGGCTGATTCTCATGCATACAAAAAAGTTCGAATTCCAAATTTTTCTAAAGTCACACACAGCTCAGCTCAGTCACTGGACGTGTGGAGCTCCGCCGTTTTTTGAAGGTACTTGACTTTTTTTGAGCAGTTGGATCGGTTTTAAACTTTTTTATCTTCCTATGAAATAATTATTAATATGAGGTAAATAAACCTCCAATAAAATAATTTTAATTTGAACAAATAAATATTTTCAAGTTTTAGACAAAATTCAGACAAAAAATGTACACATACAGTATGGAATACAGTAAATATTTAATCTAATTGAAAATAAATAAAGAAATATATATAATAGGATAATTAAAAACAATGAAAAAGAAGTTAAAAAGTAGAAGGCCCAGTACTCGTCAGGTTTTGAACTTTGCTGACTTTGGAGCTGTGTTACAGTAAACCTTGTAGACTTAATAATCTAAAACTTCGATAGCTTGCTAAAATATTTATTGTAGTTTTCAGAGGTAAAAGTGGTTTTTAGATAAACTAAATAAATAATTTATTGTAATATAAAAAAGTAAAAAGGAGCCAATTGTACCAGTAGTCGGCAAGTTTGTCCTAGTAACCGTCATGTTGACCCAAAAGTCGTCGATTTTTCACGCTACCTTGAACTTTATTGCTATACGTTAAAGATTACATTATAATCATTACGAAAAAAATATATAATTGAATTCGTTTTATTTTTCATATAGGTACTTACGTTATAATAAAATAATGTAATATTTATTTGTATTTTATACATATTATAGTCATAAAGAAAGCAGATCCCAGACTAATAATTTACTTTAAATAAATTTCTTTAAAGGGTTTGCGAAAACCAAAGAGTATATTCAATATAAAAGTATTATAGAAATTTTTAAGTATGACAAACTGATTATCATTATGATGAATCATATACGGCCTTCCTCCATATTTGTTTTAAAGGCCGGAAAACTGCCACATCCATCGGTTGGAGTATTTGCAGCGGAGCGGGCGCGGGAGGAGGACTCTCAAGCCGCCCCGCTCCGTCGTAGGCGGTTAGGTAGGAAGAGGCGCGCCTTCTAAGGTGCGCACCTACTACCTTAAGCAGCCAGGAAGGATTCAGGTCCAACCAACCCACAACCGGCTGGGAGATATTACATCACCTTCCTGGTTGCCCGTCTGGGGGGGTCACAACCGAGTAACCCCTTCCTTGGCAAGTCCCAGCTCGTTTATACCACTGGGCCTGTTCCCAAGGGGTGTGTTCGGGAAATGGGTAGTTCGATCCCGAACATGTCTTCACCGGGGGTAGAGAGGTACCGCAGGGTGGTTTCGCCAGGTATGGGGTTGTTACCCGAGTCCTACGGCTTATCCAAAGGATAGCCTTGTCAGCTACAGTCCCTTGTGAATTGTAAAGAGATTCCCTCGTCCTAAAAAAGTGTGTCGCATTAGGATAGAAGGGCCCATTAAGATATAGAGATCAGGGTGATGTTTTTTCCCGGCAAAATTGCTCAGTGGTTGCCTATGAGAGCAGTGGCCATCCAAGATATGTTATTTTTACCCATGGGTAAAAAAGCATTCGTTACATATTCAAAAAAACCTTCTGTCCAGTAGAATCCACCATCTCGATCCACCAGTTGATCAAATAGCACGCTGAAGTTCACTAAGATCCAACATTGATCTTGCTGGATCCTATGATACTTATTTTTTTAATGCTCCACTAGTGGATCGAACAGCACACGTCAAACGGCGTCAGAAGGTCCAACTACCCCCCCCCCCCCCCAAATGGATCGGACTAGCCAAAGGCCCCAAGTGCCCGGCGGTCCCGGAGGCCGTGTCGGCAGTGACGATCGTCGACCCAGGACTGGAACCTGGGGTGCGAAGAATCCCCGAGCGGCAAAAACCCCCAATCAAACGAACGACCGAAGAGCGTCGGTGGCGCAGTGGACTCGGCACTTGCCTTCCAATCGGGGGGTCGGGGTTCGAGACCCGCCATGTACCAATGTGTTTTTCGTTTCGAATTTCATATGTACATTTGTCTGACGCTCCTACGGTGAAGGAAAACATCGTGAGGCAACCTGCATACATCTGCGAAGAAATTCAATGATGTATGTGAAGTCGACCAATCCGCACTGGGCCAGCGTGGTCGACTAAGGCCCAATCACCCTAATATAGGGTAGGCTCGAGCCCCTCGGTGGGGACGTGTATGGGCTGTGATGATGATGAAACGACCTTGGCCCTGGCAACGTATAATGCGCGTACACTGCGGACCGAGGAACAGCTGCTGGAATTACAGGAGGAATTGCATTGCATGATTTGATGGAGTATCGTGGGACTATTCGTAGTCCGATGAGATGGTGATAACACGATGGTCCTTAAATCTGGCAACCTGCTCTATTTCCGGGAGGGCGAAGACCTGTCCCAAGGTTGTGTCGGGTTCATTGTCCATAAATATCTCGTGAACAACGAGGTACAGATCGAAAGTGTGTCGAATAGGATGGCATACCTTATACTCAGAATCACCAAACGGTATTCGCTGAAGGTACAAGTCTACGCCCCGACCTCAACCCACCCCGACGAGGAAGCGAAAGCTATATATGAGAACATTTCTCGAGCAATAGGTACATGCTTCCAAGACTCACTACACCGTTGTCATGGGAGACTTCAACGCAAGGCTAGGCAAGCGAGGCGATAATGAGTTGAAAGTGGGGCAATTTCGAGCTGGAATCCGGAAATACCGAGGTCAAATGCTAGCCGATTACATGGATAGAGAGGGACTCTATATCATGAAATCTTTCTTCTAAAAACGGCTGCATCGAAAGTGTACCTGGAAAAGTCCGGATGGCGTGACATAAAAGAGACTTAATTATGTTGATTAAGACCAGTAAATTCAATGACGTCTCAGTAATCAATTCGTTTAACATGGGGAGCGATCACCGAACGGTAAGAGGCGCATTGAATCTTAACATAAAAGCGGAAAGGTATCGCTCCGTGCCGAAGCCATCCAGATCCAAAACCCCGAGCGCTTTCAACTCGAATTGCAAAATCGCTTTGATTGTCTAGAGGACTGCACGGACGTGGACATTTAACATGACAGGATTCTGGAAGCTGTCTTTACGGCGGGTGCAAAGTTTTGAAAACCCAGCCGTACTTAGCAAAGAAGTAAGATCTCGGAGCCGAGAGCTAAGCGGATGGAGGAATGGCGTGTAATGGGTCTACAGTCTTCTGAAAATGCTCGTCGGTGACTCAACAAACAGATCTCCTAGGCCCGTATTATAAAACGATTCTCAGTAATGAATCTAGTTTTAAAACTGTGTAGTTTTAAGATGAGCTTTAATTATTGAAGTTTCTTAAAACGAGATTCATTGATCGTTGTTCATCTGAGTAATTGCTTATTATAGAAGTGCCTTGTACGCTCAAGTAAAGATTTGATCATTGATTACTTAAGTATGGTCGAAACCACTCTTGAGAAAATAAATTCATATTATGTTAATAAATAAGGTTGATATTTACGCCAAAATCTGATGTTGGGCAAGTGTCCAGCTGTGGGCTGGTGCTGGATGAGTGTGTCCATCAATGGGGCTGGTGCTGGGAAAGATTTCCAGCAATGGGATGGTGCTGGGCAAAATTGTTCAGCTGTGGGCTGGTGCTTGGCATGATTCCTAGCAGTGGGATGGTGCTGGACAAGATTATCCAGTAGTGGGCCGGTGCTGGGCAAGATTGTTCAGCAGTGGGCTGGTGCTGGGAAACATTGTTTAGTACTGGGCTGTTGCTGGGCATGATTCCCAACAGTGGGATGTTGCTGGACAAGATTGCCCAGCGGTGGACTTGTGCTGGGCAAGATTGTTCAGCTGTGGGCTGGTGGTGGGCATGATTCTCAACACTGGGATGGCGCTGGACAAGATTGTCCAGTAGTGGGCTGGTGCTGGGTAAGATTGTTCAGCAGTGGGCTGGTGCTGGGAAAGATTGTCCAGCAGTGGACTATTGTGTTCTGTAATACGGGCCTTAATGTCTGACTCGCGACATACTCTGATTTAATACGAAACGTATTAAAGAAGCCATCGAGCAGAACAAAGGCTCCAAAGTGTTCGCAAGAGATCTGTTACCCGGTCAGAGTCTGCTAAAGACAGAGGACAGCAGAGTCATTACACCCCGACCTGAACTTATGGTCGAGATCGAACGCTTCTATGGACAGCTTTACGCATCATCACAGGCACCTGTTATTCTGGCCACAGATCCTAGAGCCAAATTGACTCGGCACTACACCGAAGACATCCCGAACGTCAGCCTGTACGGGATTAGTGTAGCTCTCAAACAGCCTAAAAACAACAAGGCGCCGCGTGATGATAGAGTTACAGCCTAACTCCTAAAGCGGATAGACTATCAGTCCGGAAAGCGCTGCAGCGGCTATTGAACTCCGTCATACTCGAGGGCAAAACGCCTAAGGCATGGCATAGGGGCATGGTGGCACTGTTCTTCATAAAGGGCGACAGGGCCCAGTTGAAGAACCATAGACCCATCACGTTCCTGAGTCATGTTTACAATCTGTTCTCGAGGGTCATTACGAATCATCTCGCAAGTAGGTTCGACGACTTCCAGCCTCCCGATAAAGCCGGATTCCGAAATGGCTATAGTACCATATATTAAAACTTATGACATTAATAAGGACACTGGCAGTTTTATACATGTTTACTTTTCTAATATGAATTTTGAATCTGACATGTATTTCATACTTCTACTCTGAATTTTGATAGCTCCAATGTGTATATTTATCCAATGAGACTCTTCCTTAAATATAATTTTCAACAAATAATCTGCGTTTTTCACTGCACCATAGACCACATCCATACGCTGCGGCAGGTTATACAGAAGACCGGGGAGTATAATCTGCCACTATGCTTGGCTAAGAACTAGAGTTACAAGTCACTCCAAGGGCAATGGAGAGGGCTATGCTCGGGGTTTCTTTACGTGATCACATCACAAATGATGAAATCCGTAGAAGAACTAGAGTTACCGACATAGCCCAAAGAATTGCAAACCTTAAGTGGCAGTGGGCAGGATACATTGCTCGTAGAACTGACGGCCGTTGGGCCGAAAGGTCCTCGAGTGGCGGCCGCATACCGGGAGACGATCTGGTGAAGGTCGCGGGAAGCCGCTGGATGCGGGAGGCGCAGGACCAATCGGTATGGAGATCATTGGAAGAGGCCTATGTCCAACAGTGGGCTTCTCGTGGCTGAAATGATGATGATGATGAAGCAAACTGCCTATCTCACGAGTCATTGAAAAGTTCAATACCTGCTCGACCAAAGTGCATAGAACAGTTAAATATTTTTGTAAAAGTAAGTCCCATAAAAACGTAATCTATAAATGTTACTGAACCATATAAAAATGTAATCATAATAATGAAACTATTATACTGATATAACTATAACTAATATAAAATTAAAAGAAATTATTTGAATTTAAAAAAAACTGTACATATAGAGATACCTACTTTTAATCCAATAATAAAATAAATTGATTCCAACGATTATCGTACTCTATGATGGGCTCAAGTACAATTGTAACGAACGTCCCCATATCCGTCGTTATCTAAGTATAAGATTTTTATAATGTCAAAGGAAAATTAAACTTAATACCGAGAAATAAGGTAACAATGACGGGTTAAGGTACTTTTGTTAATGCTCGCCCCAGTATCCGTCAGAACTACATAAATTTTGACGAGTATTGGGCAAAACAGGCATAAGCGAGCACCAATGAACGTCACATGCAATAAAAAAATAAATTCTCAAGATTTAGCACTAATTAATAGGTATAGTGTTAGAAAATGTATTATACTATTATTAAAAAACAAACACACTTACCGTATAAATATCTGAAGCGGTATATTATGTAAAAAATAGGAGCCGGTTGTTGCTCAGTTTAGTTGCCAAACTATACCTATTACAGATTTTTTTCTGAGCGCACACTTTTAGTACCTCGAATTTTTGACACAATTACAATTTTAATGCAGTGTTACAAATATAATAAAACATTATAGTACTGTGATTGTATTTCAATCACAATTCTATCATTTACGGTTGGTAGAAATTTTATAAGCCCCTTTTAAAGTGTACCTGACGAGTATTGGGACACTGACGAGTACACCAGCGTTTACCTTACAGGTACAATACAAATTTTACGAATGGAATGGTAATCGTCCCCCTGGACTGATCATTGGAGGTCTTTGGAAAATGGAAACAAAAGAGTCGTCTCTATGGGTAGATGGGTACCTCTATCATACCTATTTCTATCGCCAAGCAGTGATGACACTACGGCGTTTCCCCCCGACGGGCGCCCAACCGGAGTAGGCCAAAGTCCAATCGCCTCGATTGCAGCTGAGGACGCGAGTGCCTCACCCCACTGACGCAGAGCCTACCTCTGCACCAGGGTAGGTTAGGTAGGTATATACGAACCCGCTCCACCTCCTGTGGAGCGGATCGTCCCCCCTGTTCTCGTACAGCAACCCGATGCCGATACACCTCCGAATGGACACGTGCATCGACATACCACGGCGCTTGACCCGCAAGAATTCAGGCCGCGCTGTGGCTGACCGTGCGATAAGCTCGCATGGCCCGGGTCGCTATGACCCTCTGCGAACGTCGCAGAAGGGCTACCGTGGGGACCTATTCTCAGACCTGCCAAATATACCCAAAAAATTTCATGAAAGTCGGTCAAGCCGTTTCGAAATAGTAGTTCGATAACAAACACTGTGACATGAGATTTTTATATATTAGAAGAAAAGCCTCTTTATTTACCAGCTTACTTAGTTGTTTAAAGAATGCTATGTCCATGTCCAGCATTCGGCGGCTCTCCGCTGTCTTAATAAGATATTAGTGAATAAACAAAATTTAAAAAATTGCGTTCAATATAAAAATCCCTCATACGAACTATTAGGTACCTAGTTAAAACGCAAGGAAAACTTTTCTTGTTGAGCAAATACGGCATGTTACGCGTATGCAGCATACCAACGTCCATCCTTCTCAAACATGCATTTTTTAAAGGTAAGTATTTAGATCGTAGCTAATGATTTCAAATACTCCTCTGCGATCCTCGTGTTATTTTTATAGTTAAGGCAAGACAAGTATAAATAGTACCTATGTTTATTTAGAACTTTAAAATTAGAGGTGTTATTTTGGACCTATCTAGTTTTTATTGATATGCTTCATGCTATGCAATACTTTGTCCCGGCAAATATACTTAACGACTCCCAAATCCTGTATACAAAAAACAACAAAAATACCTAGCCGTTAAGTTACAAGGCATTACTTTTAATTTTCTACACGATGTATGTATGGCTATCATCTACAGGCTATAAGATACCCCTTATCGGTAGGTACTCGTAACTAGACCATTTGATGTGAATTGTGGATTTTTTTTGTAGCCTCCAAATGGTCTCATGTTATAATAAGTAGGTATCGCTACCACATCCTGCATCTTTGCTATTTTTACCTTTCAGGACAGAGAAATACTTTGTGTTTATTTTAATTGTTCTTTTTACTATTTAGTTTCGAATTTTATGACTATTTTATGACTCGAATGTCAAGTTTACCTTTAATATTTTCATTTATTTTAATTATTTTTTTTTCTTTCTTTCTTTGATCTTTCATCTTAATTCTTTTCAAATTACTACTATTAAGTATTATTATTACTGCTGTATTGTCGTCGCCTCTTCGTATATATTCGGTATTGATCTAACCGTATACCTAAAAAATAATTTAAGACGAGCTTTATATATATTTTAATTAAATAAGAATTAATCGGTTAGATTAAATAATTATACATCGTGTAGGTATTATTTGCTTTGCAATCCAACTTATTAACAACATTTTATTATTAACTAATTAATCTTAACTGAAAATAAAATGTACAGAGTTTTAAAGTACTCGTATAAATTGATTAACTATTAAATTTCCTTTAAAAATAAATAACGTAAGTATTTCAAATATTATGTGCCTAAGGAAACGTTGGCACACATGTGAGTCAAGCCAACAAGGCGGTTTAAGTTGTTTCGATAGTATCTACTGAGATAAAAACTTGTCACCTCCATCTATAGTTGCGCAGAGCTTTACACAACATAACCCGTAGTACATTATTACCTTATTGTGTCACAGACATTCACATGTGCAAAACAGGAGAAAAGAATTGCCATTTCTATTAAGTATATAATCAAATTTCTATTAGTGAAAAACAAAAAAAAATGATAATGAATTGATCTAAATATGCCCTTTTATCAAAAAACCGCCTTACCAAAATGGTCTTTTTATTTGGGTAATATTTTTATTTATGATTTTAAAAGATAATAATGTATCTACTAACTTTTTTTAAACTGTCTTTGTTTAATAGAATGAGCATTATAAGCTGTCCCGACAGACGTTCACTTCACTTCACTTCTTTAGACTATGTCAATCGGTCGTAATCACAACCATTACTGCTGTGAAGCTGTTGCATATATTGAATCACATAGTTATAGTAGGTCCTTGGTTTGCACTGATTCACGAAGTGTACTTGAAGAGTTACTAAGATTTCCTTTTCGCAACAAGAATATCTCCTACCTGTCACTGAAAACCAGGGAATTGCTGTACCAGTGTCACACACAAGGTAAAGATGTCAGTATCGTCTGGATTCCTGGTCACTCTGGTATTATAGGGAATGAAAATGCTGATGCATGTGCCAAACAGGCCACAACTTTAGGCTGTCTAACTTATGACAAATGCTTCTCCCAAGACATTCGACTATCATCAAAATCAGATCTAACTAGTCAATGGCAACAGGAATGGAGTCATTCCCATACCTTAAAAGGAAAATCCTATGGTCGTATTCAGAGGGATATACCTACTAAGCAATGGTTTTTTAAACACAAATCTGGCAGTTTATCTATCCACCTCAACTATAACTCGTCTCCGTCTTGGACATACATGTCCAAGACGGAGACGAGTTATAGTTCCCCAGTATTTTTGGCTAAAATACGTATTCGAGAACATTCCATATGTGAATGTGGTTGAGAGGAAGGCACCGTGGACCATATTTTCTTTAACTGTCCGAGACAACAAACTTCATTATACCACCTACTTCCTGATTCATCCCACGACCTGTAAATATGAACTTTCTTTTAACACAAATGGACACCCCCTTTTTAAACATTCTTTTTAAATATATTGATAGATACCAAATCAAATTATAAGATAGTAATTACCTTACTAACCACAACAACAACAAATTTACCCCACATTATTCACTATCCCATACATCTTTTAACGTAATGCACCTCCAACATTTTATTTCAAAACAAATTTTAATCATATCTTTAAATTGCTACTAACAATTTAATGTTCGCTTTGTTTTGTCCACAGGTAGCCCAACCGGCCAAGTATCTTAATATTACCGCTAGAACCTATTAAACTAAACCGTGTTTTCGCTACTCGAAATTGTCAAATCTGACAGAAGCCACTTACACTAAAAATTGAATTGAACCATTAATGCCAAACTCAAGTTTTAGGGATAAAACACAGTTATTATTATTGAATTTGTTTTGAGTTACCTGACAGACGTTGTTCTTTCAAAAGTGTGCGGACTGTCAAACGCGTAATTTTTCTGAAAGTTTTTTTTTCCTAAGAACCTTCTATAAGGTATTAGAAAAATATTCAATGAAAGGAAATAGGGATTCATTTTTATATACATATATATAAGTGCCTCATTTAGATCGGTCAGTATGGGCAAGTCTGTGACTATAAGACATACAAAGATCTGTTCTTAGGAACCATGTCATCGACAATGTACCACTCTGTATACCTACTTAGATTATATTTTGTTGGTGTTTATTAAGTCTATGACTCTAGCCAACTTTTGTTACCTAGTTACTGTTGTTGACTGTCAGTTGTATTGAGCAAAATATTAAAAATTATATCTGCAAACTACACCATCTATTATTATTTAAACCACGCTCTGCTACATATTATAAGAGGTTATGGCCCTCACAAAATTCTCCATCCCGAAATTGAATGGAATCGAAGATTACTCGTCATGGAAATTCGCCGTAAAAATGCTTCTGTTACGAGAGAAACTATTCTCATTCACGTCGAGTACACCCGACTCAAATGACTCTTCTGGAATTCAGAAAGACGAAGAAGCGCTAGCTACCATTTGTCTTCACATCGAGCCGCACCTATACCCATACGTACAGGAGGCCAAGTCAGCGAAGCAAGCATGGGAATCCCTAGCTACTGTATTCGAGGACAAAGGATTCAATCGTAAGATAAGTCTTTTGAATTCGCTTTTAGATGAAAGATTGGATAGGCATGCAAATATGCATGAGTACATTGCCGCAGTTATGAGTTACACTCAGAAACTGAGAGAGATAGATCATTGCGTTGATGATGAACTAGTAGCTGTTATTCTTCTGAGAGGTCTACCGGATGAGTATAAGCCGATGCGAATGGCTTTGGAACACTCAGGTATGACGCTCACATCACAGAATGTACGACAGAAGTTGCTACAGGAAGACTCTAGTAAGGGCAGTACATCCAGTTCTACGGGCGATTCGGCGTTAGCAGCTAATATTACGAAAGGAAAAAGCAGAAAGCAGATTACGAAACCGAAACCTATCAAATGTTTTAAATGCGGAGAGAAAGGACATAAGAAACCTGAGTGCCCACTCCTCACAGGACCGAAGAATGGTGAAACAGGATTAATCACCTCGTTGAGCGTACATGATACTTTTGACTCAGGATCCTGGTATATTGATAGTGGAGCTTCGAATCATATGTCATTTCAGAAAGATTGGTTTAGAGACATTAAGGTTTGTGGCGATGGAAAGAATGACGTGACATGTGCAAACAATGATAAGATTTCTAGCGAGGGAACAGGTAACATTATGGTCAAATTGAAAGGTGTTCTGCTGCCCATAAGGGACGTTACGTTTGTACCAGGCTTGAAGGTAAATCTTTTGTCTGTATCAAAAATTGGTAGAGAGAGGATGGAAAGTAGTGTTTAATGCAGATGGATGCAATCTGTTTCACAAAACGATAGGTCACATTTCGAGTAAGCTTGTAGCGACTACAAGTAAGGTATCAGGCATCTACAAACTTGATAATTGTTTTCCTGTTGTAGATGGGGCGTTGACTACAGTTCAAGCTGGAAACTCGTTGATGTTGTGGCATCGGCGGCTTGGTCATGTGAATGAACGGGATTTACGTAAGCTACCAGGTCTCGATCTTGGAAAGAGCGTAATGAAACCTTGTGTTGACTGCATTAAGGGGAAGTCACACAGATTACCTTTTCCAGTAGGTGAAGCAGAAAGAGCAACTGAAAAGTTAGGGTTGGTACACATGGATATCTGTGGTCCAATGTCGGATCGTTCATACAATGGATCTCGTTATATGCTAGTCATAGTAGATGATTTCACGAGGAAAATCTTTGCATATTTTCTCAAGGAAAAATCGGAGAGCTTGAGATACTTCAAGGACTTTGTGACACATATAGAGAACGAGACAAATTTAAAACTTAAGGTAGTAAGAACGGACAATGGAACAGAATTTGTCATTCAACAGTTCAAGCAATATTTATGTAGTAGGGGAATTAAACATCAATTGACAGTTCCTTACTCACCGGAACAGAATGGCGTTGCAGAGCGAGCTAATAGAACGATTGTGGAGATGGCTCGGACTATGCTGGGAGACAATCTTAGTATAATGTATTGGGCAGAAGCCTGTAATACTGCGGTTTACATAAAAAATAGATTGCCACATGCTGCTAACCAGGGAAAGATTCCGGAAGAGCTTTGGACGAATAAAGCTCAGACTGTCAGTCACTTTAGAGTATTTGGATCGATTGCCTATGCACATCTTCCAAAAGAAACTCGGAAGAAGTGGGATAAGAAAGCTAAAGAATATCGGTTCGTGGGATATTGCACGGAAACGAAAGGTTACCGTTTAGCTGATATAAATAATCCACGAAATGTCATAAAGGCAAAAGACGTTGTATTTATAGAGAATGCAGGTGAATTCAGTGACACTCGAGAACATGTGACACCCACAGTGCCTGACGTAACATGGGAGATTGCACATGAGAAGCCACGTGAATCTGTACCTGTATTACACTCAGAAATACCATCTTCAACTACCGAAGACATAACTGAAAACTCTGGAGCTAATGATGATCAAATTGACGCCGAACCAGAATCTGCTGAGGAGCTGCTTAGATATCCTTTGCGGAATAGATTGCGCGATCAAGAGGACTTGATCTGTCTCGTCACTGAAGGAGAACCATGTAATGTCAAAGAAGCATTGAGTAGTGTAGATGAGATGAAGTGGAGAGAAGCCATGAAAAAAGAAATGGACTCTATGTATGAAAACAAAGTCTGGACGCTTGTAGACAAACCACCTGGAGCCAAAATTGTTGGAAGTAAGTGGATATTCAAGTACAAGTTTGATGCGGATGGGAATAAGTCCTACAAAGCTCGACTTGTGGCGAAAGGTTTCGCGCAGTCTTATGGAGTTGATTATTTTGAGACATTTTCACCAGTTGTCCGAAGATCAACAATAAGATTATTACTTTCATTGGCTGTTTACAAAAATCTTGAAGTCGATCACTTCGATGTGAATACCGCCTTTCTAAATGGCGAGTTGCACGAAAAGGTTTATATGCAACAACCAGAAGGCTGTATACAAGATAGCAAAAAGGTTTGTTTGTTACTGAAGGCAATATATGGCCTCAAACAAGCATCACGTTCTTGGAACGAAAAAGTTAATGAAGTCTTGTTATCACTGTCATTTAAACGTTCGAGATATGACACCTGTCTATATTACAAAGACAATGTATACATAGCTCTGTACGTAGACGATTTTCTCGTATTTTTTGATAAAAGTGAGAATAAAAATCAACTTTTGGAGAGTCTAAGGGAGAAATTCAAGATTAAGGACTTGGGCAAGGCACGACAAGTTCTTGGAATGGAACTCACGAGGGAAAATGGTTCATTGCGAGTTTCACAACATAAGTTTACAAGAAAACTGTTGGCGGATTTCGGTCTGGCGGATTGTAAAACAGCGAAGACTCCTATGGAACTTGATCTTCACACGATCTTGGCTGAAGGGGAAGGAAGTGAAGTGTTAGATCACCCAAGCCGGCTCAGGTACCAGTCGTTAATAGGAGCGCTGAATTATTTAGCCAGCAATATGCGCCCCGACATCTCGGCTGCAGTCAGCTTCTTGTCGCAATACAATTCATGTTGTCATCAGATCCATATGAAGGCAGCCAAGAGGGTACTGCGATACCTACAAGGAACGGCGGATTTCAGTATGGTATTCAAAGCTAGTGCGAGCAATTCTATAAATGTTACCGGATATGTTGGCGCAGATTGGGGCGGAAACATGAAAGACAGGAAGTCATTTTCTGGATACATCTTCCAGGTAGGTGGAAATCCAGTGTCATGGGAATGCAAAAAGCAATCCAGCGTTGCATTATCATCCACTGAGGCGGAATACATCGCACTTTCGGAGGCATGCAAGGAAGCAACATAATTGCAAGGTTTTGTTGCATCTCTGCTACGTCACCCCGAGCAACCCGTGACTCTCAACGTAGACAACCAAAGCACGATAAAGCTTGCTCAGAACCCGGTCGCACATAGGCGAACGAAGCACATCGACATAAGGTTTCACTATGCTCGTCAATGTGTCGAGAACTCAACTGTTTGGTTGCAGTATGTGTCTACTGAGGACAATGTAGCTGACGTTCTGACCAAACCGTTAGGCCGTATAAAGTTTGAGAAGTGTGTTTCAGCTTTAGGTTTAATATAGCATGACTGAGTGTTAGTATAAGTGCTTGGATGTTGTGTATGTTATTGTGTGATGAATGGATGATAAGATGATGTACGTTTGAGGGGAAGTGTTGGTGTTTATTAAGTCTATGACTCTAGCCAACTTTTGTTACCTAGTTACTGTTGTTGACTGTCAGTTGTATTGAGCAAAATATTAAAAATTATATCTGCAAACTACACCATCTATTATTATTTAAACCACGCTCTGCTACATATTATAAGATATTTTAACCACCTCCGTGGTCTAGTGGTTGAGGCCACGTACCGGTCGTTGATCTGGTGGTCCGGGGTTTAATTCCCCATAGGACCAGAACCTGGCTAGCTACCACCGTCTTACCTCAGTTTATCGCCATAATAACAATGTTAATAGCATTGTTGTGTTCCGACAGTTAGAGACAAGATAACCAGTAGGGTTACTCTTGAACCGAATCCGATCGATCGGCATTGAGATTGTCATTTTTCGTACGCTTATTTTTGCGCATTAACTCCAAATTGAGCCCGTATTGTGCGGATTTTGGGTGAACCAAACTCATTATTATTAAATTTTTTTAAAATACGGACCCAATTTGGCGCTAGTGTTGATACTCAAGCGTACGAAAAAACACAATCTGAATGACTCTATCATCGCAATTGGTTCAAGAGTAACCCGACAGTTCCTCAGCTGTTAAGGAGTCCATGTGAAGCTCAGCCTTATCTTCACTGACCATCAGGTGAGATAAAGGCCAAGAGTTTCCCAGTCGTATGTAAAAAAAACTAGCTTCTAGTCTAGTAGCTGAGACCAGCCGGTATTGTTCGAGGTCCGTGGTTCGATTTCCCGTGAAAGTCGAGTTGTTCCGCTTGGTGGCGAGGGCTTCCGAGCCATCCTGGCTAGCTACCAGTGCAACCACCGTCTTTACTAAGTTTGTCGCCATAATTATAATGTTTATAGCATTGTTGTGTTCTGACACTTACATGTAAGATAGCTGTTTCTCAGTTGTTAAGGAGTCGCTGGTTTCCACTTTCAGCTTTATTGTCTTACCATCACGTCAGATGAAGGCCAAGCGTTTACCCGTTGTGTATGTGTAATATAAAAGCAGGGGCCTTACCACGATCGCCTATAGCAAGGTTAAAACAATATTGAAATAGAGACACCGCTCTTGCTGCGTATAGCGCCATCCCGCTCTCAGCGCGGTTAGGGGGCAGGATTTACATTTTTATACAGCAAGCAAAACAGACTGCCCGTCTGATTTAAATTGCTTTGGTTATCTATATAGAACATAGAGGCTCTTGTAAGATCACTTAATATGCAACCCATAGAAGTATCACAGTGGACGAAAACAACAGTTACAGATTGCGCCAAACTTCTAGTCCGCTCTGCAGGCCAATTATGGATCTTTCATCGTATGACATGGCATAAATTTGAGAAAAAGAAGTCATGAAATTACCGATCTCCAATGATATCATCACTATGGCATAATTGTATGGTTTATATTTGTGGCGGTACTTACAGTAAATCGAAATTGTTCGAAAACGGGAAAGTAGCGCTTTAAGATACCTTCATTGCGCAAACGCATGCTACAACTAAATCGTAATTATGTGAATATGGTTCAGAGCATTTTATATTAATTACTTATTCTACACCCATAACAAAAAATGCAGTTTTAAAGTAAAAAAATGTACAAGGGTGGACTTATTTTTCATTGAGGTCTCTTCAACCAAGTTAAGTAGACAGTATATAGTTTTATTAAATAGATTGCGTTCAGGACACTATCCATCTAACAAGTTCGGCTACTTAATGAAAAAAGTAGAATCGCCCAATTGTGAGATATGTGGAACTGTGGAAGATGTCCAACACTTGTTGGTGGAATGTGTCCGGTTTCGAGATGCTAGAAGAGACTTATTTAATAGATTAAAAATTAATGTCATTGATGTAGGTGTGTTTCACAGTATTCTAGCTCAACCAACTTCGGAGGAGGCTAAAATGCTGTACTGTTTACTGTGCCCGCCGCGACAATCCTCTACTTAATTGTATATATATTTTTCATTATGTGTATAGTTGTATAGGCTACGATAGGACTGACATATCCAATGGGATAAAAGTCCTTAATAAATATAGAATAAAAAAAAAAAAAAAACCCAAGTGGTTGCCCTCTTCGAGACACTTGTGAATGAAGAATCCCAGCTAAGTATAATTATTTTCATTTATTTCATAACTATTTTACAAACAATACAATGATGGACGGATTTCAATTTCCAAATGACACTGGCGCGTATTGCGATTAACTTATAATAAATTGTATATAATATACTTTCATAACAATATATTCCATAATCTCAACATTCAGGGAACAGTAATTAATATTAAGAAAACAACAGAATTCGATATTTTGTATAAAAATCAGCAACATCGTCTTAAAAAAAGTAATACAAAGATACAGAGTGCGACAAAGAGTTGACAATCACTATACATTTTATATAGAACTAGCTGTACCCGGCATGCGTTGCAATGCCACGTAAATGCCTTTTTTTGCTAGGAACTCTCACGGGTGTCCCCATAACACCCTACCAAAGTTTCATTACAATCTGATGAATGGTTTCGGAACGCATAGAGGACAAACAAACATAGTAATACATTGATTTTACATTTTTATATAAGTACTTTCACAAAACTATCTACATTTTCACTGTTGCTGAAACGAATGACTTTGCCATGATTTATCAATGTTTTTTATAGTTAAAACTACTGCAAAGCATGGATTCAACAAACAATTCGAGTGACACAGATTTAGTTAGCAGTTGGGAATTGCTACAATGTTGCTAATAATAAAAAAATTAGTTCCAAAATAAACTGTTCTCTGATGAAAGTTCTAAACAGCTGCTTTTAGCACGCAATTATATTATAGGCACAGAATCTGGAACTAGATTTTTATTTACGTAAGTGAAGCTCTTGCTTGGCATTTATCTCACTTGATAGTATGTGACGTCGGAAGTCGGATATGGAAGAGTCTCAAATGTAATCAATTTACCCCAATACACAGGATCCATACAACAACGGAGGAAATAAAGCAAAATTTTGTTTCTTTTTCTTTTTTAAGCTTTGTATTTGATTTTCATTATCTAAGAAAATCTTGTTTTATAAATGGATTGTTGTTGAGTCCCGCCATTGGAATATTTCCAGGCCTCCTGTGGAAAACAAAGGTTAACGCCTCGTTACTGTCAATTAAACATAATTACCATTCCCTTTCTATATTTTTGAAATATATTTATAACAAATAAGCATTTCATATAGGGATCAACAAAAATATTTTTTATACATTTTAGCAATGTCATATACATAATTATATTATTTTCTGTGATGTATATATATAATTTATATTTACAATTATTCACCAACACACCTTTTTATTGAGTAAGTATCTATAAATATATTTAGGTACCTTCAAAATATTTATTCGGATAGGCGCTTATACAAGGTTATTTTTTAGTTATGACAAAAACCTTGTGTGCTTGTTCAGACAAGCAAACTGAACAACTTTCACCAGGCACCAACTTTGAAATCGCAAAAAAAAAGCTGTTCCATACATTTAGGTTCGGTGAATGTTGAACATTTGTATGGAACAGCTGTTTTTTTTGCGATTTCGAAGTTGGTCCCATAGTGAAAGTTGTTCAGTTTGCTTGTCTGAACAAGCACACAAAATTTTTGTCATAACTAAAAAATAAACTTGTATAGGGTATTCCAAAAAGTTGTAAAGAATATTTAAATGTTATTTAGACAATAGGGAACATGCATAGAATTGGTGTTATAATTTCTTGCAACTCAAACTTTGTTATTTTGCGATATTTAAAGGTTTTTGAAATATAAATTGTCTTCACTGAGTTGTTTATTTGATAAAAAAGTGTATACCCTATTAAACTGAACAGTTTACTCTATGAATCAACTTTGAAATTGCGAAAAATAATCAGTTTTCCTTCGTTCTACGAAGTATTGTTCAAGTATTAGACTCTTCTGTAACACAACTTTTTCGCGATTTCACTGTCCCTAGTCTCATAATGTGAGTTGTTCAGTTTTCTGGCGCGGACAATCTCTTTAATAACACAACTTTCTGGAATTCTACATAAAGAAGTATGTCAATTTCTATCAAAAATTACTTGACTAAGGTATCCATAATTATGGATATTTCAACAAATTTATAAACTTGTTTTTATAGTAATCTATCTATCTATAATCAATTTATTAAATTTCGTTTCCTATTATAATTATAATGACTCCAATACAATGTAAATGTTTACAGTTAGCACAAACAACAGTATTGATAGCCTTGCATTTTTAGGTAGATATTAGAACGTCGAAGAGTATGATTAATACTAAAGTAATAATTTGTTCAGAGTCTAAACACTAGTTACATCATAATGGCCTCGGGAACCTACGAACTCTTTATCATACCCGTGGAGGGAATCGTTAATTTTTATGTCAGACATAGTTCACATTTAAAATAAATGACTTCGTGATCACCCAACGCAAAGTTTAGGTACTCATTTATCGCGATGGTAAAGCTACATGTAATTATATTCATTGTTTAATTATATATATCTACTATGGCTTCGTTCAGTACGGTCGGACGGTCCCAAGTCTCCCTCGCGGTATCGGTTCCGCGTAACTGTGCCGGAACTTAGCTGGCTGCCTGTCGGTGAGGTCGCGGAAGTCTCTGTACTCCCTGTCGAAGTACCTGTCCCTGTCCCCTTCAGCGTACGACTGACGCTGCTCGTCCAAAAGCCTCGACCGACTGAAGCCCCTCTGCCGATCGCTCCAATCCCTCCGTCGGTCTTCGATCACCGGCTCGATAATCTCATCCTCATCGATACGACGGTCCAACTCTCTCCTTTCCCTGAATCTGTCAAAATCTTCTCTGTGCGGCTTCGGCTCAGCCCTGTTCAAATAATCTTCCGTGCCATACTCATACCGCTTGCCTTCGTCACGTTTCCTGCCAACCCTGGGAAGTCTCTCCATTTCTCTATGGGCCAGCTCTCTAGGATCTTCTCTGGTCCTTTCTTCTTTGTGTCTATCTGGCTCCCTGTGAGAACGTTCGATATCCCGATGAGAACGTTCAGGTTCTCTACGGGAGCTCAGTTCCCGGTGACGCTCCGGCCGCTCCTCCCTTCTTTCCTCCTCGGGGGAAGAAGTCGAGCGGCTGTTCCTCTCGAGCATGCTCCTACGGATAGCCATGTGCTGCTCCAGCTCCCTGTTGAACCTTTCGCGTTCTAGATTCATAAACTTCTCTTTCGCGACGTTGAAACGGTCTTTGGGCGACGTCTCGGCTATTTTGAGGCTGCCTTCGCTCGCTCCCCGCTGGAGCTTGCCAAAGCGGCGATCGTCAACTCTGTCTATGCTTCTGTTGGAGGGTTTGGTGTCGGCGATGTACCTGCGCCTGTAGTTTGCGGTGTCTTCCACGAACTTTTCTGTTTTGTCTTTGGGGCGCTCGAGGGACTCGTGTCGGAAGCGGCGCTCGAATGTGGCGTCGCGGAAGGGGGCGAGCTGGTCGCGGTACTGATCGGGGTAGTCTTCGTAGGGCCGCTCGTAGCCGCGCGGGGACAGCGCCCGACGGGGCGGCGACGCGCGCCTCGGGGATGCCGCACGGCGGGGGGACGCCGCGCGCCTCGGCGAGCACTCGAATGCTTCGTGCATCATGTACGCTGTACTCTCTGCCCAGTCTTCCTCTGAAATAGACAATTATGCTAAATTAATTTTAATATTTCTAATCAATTTTTTATCACAGATTAACTATTAATAAGTACTGCACATGTATTTAATTTTTTACTTTTATACATACTGGCGTATCTAGTATTTTTCCCTTGATTTTGTGTGATGTTATCAGTATTTTGGCCTCCATCATTGAATTTTAGTAGCCTAGCATATTGGGGTGGGTACCTGATCATTCTGGGGTGGGCACGGCCCACCCGGCCCCCCTCTATATACCAATTATTTATACGTATATTATACAAATATTGGTTAAATAGAAGTTTAGTTACGTGGTCATATGAACAAAGGGGGAAGAGATAGTTGAGTATCCTTAAATATTTATTTGTATATATGGCCTTTGTTACATTGTTACATTTTCAAACTCTTATCACAGATCTATTGCTCATTGCAATAAGGTTTTGTGGTCGATTGAATATTACGTGATGCGTAATAAACAATATGTAATGATTAGCTGTCCCTGCGAACTATGTTTTTTTACTCTTTAATATAGCTATACAATCTAGTTTCCTTATTTTTTTAATGTGGCTATGGAACGATTATACCGTCCATAGCTACAATCCCGTACCGCATTTCATGCTTCTAATTCCAGCAGTTTGGGCACTACTTAAGTCAGACATTCCCTCAGGTCTTTTATATACAGATAAGCAATCATTATAGTTGTTACATATACATAGATCAATACTTTTGATAGAAGAGCTCATTCAGACATTTGAAATCTACAGATCAACAAAATGTTCAGAAAACCAGTTCTATTAATTATGTATACCAACAAAACGTATTAATTACCCGATATTATTTCATTAGGCACCTATTTGATGATGTAGTTACTTATCTACAATACCTACTCAAGAAAAGATTGATGACTTCAGATGTTGGGAAAAGAAAGTTCATGCTATGCTACATGTAATGAACTATTTGTAGATTATTTAGCTGAGCGTATGATGTTTAACGATATTCTCTCTTATATTATAATTAAAGCTCTTTTAAATCTTATCCGAATGAAAAAATCTATGAAATGTTGGTGACTTTTTTTACATACGACAGGGAAACTTTTGGTCTCCATCTTGCCTGATGGTGACTTAAGATGGAAGCGAGCTTCACTTGGACTGCTCACAAACTGAGGAACTGGCTATCTTACTTCTAATTGTCGGAACATCACAATGCTATTAACATTGTTATTGTGACGATTAATTTGGGTAAGACGGTAGTAGCTAGCCAGGCGGGCTTAGAAGCCGGGCGCGCTGGTAGTGGTAGTCGCAGTGTGGACCTTACCGTGCGCGCCCATAAGGGCGGGGAGAACACCGGGGGGCTAATTAACTAATTTATTTAATCCTTGTATGTACACACACTCCTACCATTATTAAGATGTAGGTATGCAAATACAAGTAAAAGTAAAATGAAAAAAAGTTGACTCTACACCTGTTCGGAAATTGGGAAAGCCTTCCCGAGAAGAACAGGCAAGAAACTCGGAGGGTCTTGTATTTTTTTGCCTCCTCTTTTAAATTGGCAACATTACAAATATTATATTTCACAAACATTTTATCTGAAAAAAAAAATACTTATAGAAATGCCTGTCGGAGTGAGATCCCATTATCTCAAAGTGTTAATACTCTTTGAACGTCAATTATCACATTTTTTTTGCCAATCCCAAGCAGTTTTGTATGTCATATAATCAGACAATATTGTCTGTCATACATGCAGTAAGACTTCTCCCTCGTGGGCAATCAAACCCCGGGCCTCCCGATCAACACCCTAAGATTTCAATCACTAGACCACGGAGGCGGTCAAAAACTAGCCTTTTGACTGCCTCCATGGCCTAGTGGTTGAGACTTAAGACTTAAGAATATACAACGTGTAATAAAATTCTTGAAGTACATACAACCCTTTTTTAAAAACAACACAGAAAGTCACCTTACTAAGGTTGAATGTCGTCCGGGCGCGTGAGTAGTGGTATCGCGCTGTGGATGTGGACCCTACCTCACGCGTGAAAGTAGAGTCGTGTTCGAGAACACATCGCTCTAGCTAGGTGATTGCACGGTAACTACTAGTTTTTTTTTATTTTAAAAAGCTCAAGTTATAAGTTTGGCTATGTCCTTTTTAGGCGAACAATTATCAGTGCTATTTTCTTATGTACATTGTTAAAACGTAATCAGTGTAAATATTGATGTCCTTTTACTCATCATTAGCTTTTTTTCCCTTTGCTTATGCCATTCTTATGCGAAGTCGGCGCAATACATTTTCTTCTTCTATACATCTCTGTCATACGTATTTATGGTATCTCTTATTTCAAACATATCGCCTGATCACACTTTTAAGGTATAAAACGAAAAAATCTTCAATCAATCATTTCATCATCCATCCACTGCTGGGAACGGGTCGGGATTGGCTTACTACAATGAACTACTGTCGTTGGTGTAGGGCTCTAACTCGATTTTCCCATCTGTAATTAACTGCTACTGTCAACTCCCTTAGTCGGGCCTTACTACATCCAGGGGAAGAAAAGAACGGCGACACACGTATTCTAAAGCTGAACGCACATTTGTCAGCATCGCATAGCATTTTGGAACTCGTTGTATGAAATAATATGAAACCTCGCACATTTGACCGCATTTTTGCAATTGGGCGCGAACCAATTGCAAAAATGCGGTAGGTATCCATTCGCGTATTAAATAACGCATGCTGATGATGTCATGTAATGCGGCGCGTACGGCGGGTGCTGATAATTACGTGCGTTCAGCTTTAATTCGTCACCGAACAGACAATCAACCATCTACCAAAAATTAACAATTTATCATAAGCGTTTCATTGCGTCTCTCCAACTTTCAATTTCTACGATTGCTTATTTACTAAACATTAGTAGGCAGGCACATTAGTTAATAAAATTGCCACCGGCACTTCTCACCGTACACTTGACATGGAACGCTTAACGGTACTCATCTGAAACACACATTTAGCGAAACTTGTTTCTAAAATCAAATTGACATAGAAAAGAACCTGTCGGCTCCCACGTGCCACCATCTTGGAATTATCGCTGCCATCTTGTTAAAGTGCGCGCCTTTTTAATTGTATGGGATTTAGGTAACGGTGATAAGTTTCATTTTATTGTTGTGAGATGGTCTAGTTCTCTTTGCACAATATGGCGAAAACAATGATCGGTATCGTTTACATTAAGCGTGCTTTCATATTTTTTTATGACAATAAAACGCTTCGATTCTATTGTTGTTTGATAGCTTTTAATTAATCGCTTTATTTGACATGTCGTCGCGTGATAATATTCATGTGTGTATCTAGTGAGCACTTATGATTATATGGACTGTGTTTTTAAATGTTATTGTGATAAAGATTAAAAAATAAATTGATTAATTCGATGGATGATATAACCTAACTAACCTTTAAGTAGTAGGTATGACTTATATATTGCTATTATTACTCTTAAATAGGTTCCACTAGGTAAATATCTCAATAGTTGATTGTTTGTTAAAGATATAACATTTTAAAAATATTTAATAATGTTTAAATTCATGTAGTGGCTTTTTAACCGACTTCGAAAAAGGAGGAGGTTCTATGTTCGGCTGTATCTATTTTCTTTTGTTTTATGTATGTTCACCGATTACTCTGCCACTTGTGAACCGAATTATTGTGATTGTACTTAATCGAAAGATTATAGTTCCGAGGTGGTTCCATTGTCACCATCACATGACAATGGAACCACCAAATGATCAAAAATCTGACCGGAAATCGTATTTTTTGTTTCGTACTTTTATATCATAATGATATCATTTGCAAAACCATGAGATCGGTAATAGGCTCCCAGATTTTTGATCATTTGTTCATTATTTAATGATGACATCATTGAAATTATGCCAGAGTGATGATATCATTGGAGATCGGTAATACGAAATGCAGCATTTCATGAATTCTTTTTCCCAAATTTATACCATGTCATACGATGAAAAATCCATAATTGGCCTGCTGATGATGGGATCCCATGATAATCGAGAAACTCTGGAATTTCATAGGCACGTCCAACGTGTTTCATGTTTCTTCTTAAGATATTCAGGCATTTGTATCTGTAGTCGTCATGTCATGTTACTAAGCTGATGATGGAAGGTTTCTGATAGATTAGGAGTTCGTGAATAATTCTTTTGAAACTGTTTAGAGCGAAGGACGCTTTAAGTTATTCTGGTGTTTTCCTTGGCCTAAATTCTAATATGTAGGTACTATTGCTTAACTGAAAAGATTGAAAAAAATTTTTTTTACAAAAAATAACACCGACTTCAAAAGCACCAAAAAGTCATAAATAATAATAGAGCGTCGGTGGCGCTGTGGACTCGGTACTTGTCTTCGAATCGGGAGGTCCGGGTTCGAGACCGCCATGTACCACTGTGTTTTTCGTTTCGAATTTCATATGTACATTTGTCTGACGCTCCTACGGTGAAGGAAAACATCGTGAGGCAACCTGCATACATCTCCAAAAAAATTCAAAGGTGTATGTGAAGTCGACCAACTGGGCCAGCGTGGTTCACTAAGGCCTAATCACCCTAACATAGGGTAGGCTCGAGCCCCTCGGTGGGGACGTATATGAGCTGTGATGATGAATAAAAGAATACATACAACATTACAGTTTTATATTGAAGTCGGTGCCAAGCAAAGATCACCTTGAAAGTCTTAAAAAATATAAGAACAATTAATGTAGTAACTTAAAATTTAGCACCGACTTCAATATACAACTGTGATGTTGTTTTCGTTATTATTTATGACATTTTGGTGTTTTTGAAGTCGGTTTTATTTTACGTAATTTATTTTTTGCATGTATATTAATTTTATTTTAGTAACAACTGTTATGTGCTTAATTGTAAGTTATAATCTTACTTATACTATAATGGAAACTTAACTGCTATATGTATTATCGTAATTTTATTTTAGTTGTAAGTATTTGAAAATTGTATGTTTTAAAAGTAAATAAAATATAAAATTAAATTTTCTTATTACGTATTACCTTATTTTTATAAGTTTTTAAAATAATTAATTATAGGTACTATCTTATTAATATCTATCTTGTTAGTAAAATGTAGCACTTCAATCAGTTTCGTTCAGAAATCATCGACTTCCGTTCATTACTTGTTGCTCTCGTTCTGCTTCAATCTAAAGTAATAAAGAAGGACAGCATCATTTCTCCAATACACGAATCGGTCATTTCATAATTCGTATAACATTCCATTCAAATGATCGAGCGTATTGCTGCGACTGCGAAGGCAAACTTCATTGTTACGTAACCGCAGGAAAAAATGCGAAAAAAAACCAAATCAAAATCTTCTGTTGTTAAAAGCCAGCACTTATCTCTTCAGATAACTCGAGTAAATTAAAATATTAATTATTATGGGGTGTGCAACCAATTTGTCACTTCCGGCATATATTTTCGATTAAAAGCTTCAAAAATAAATAATTTCAGAATATAAACAGTACCTACTCGGCAGGGACATCAGTAAAATTATGCAACACAATATAATATCAGAGTTGAGATTTCAGTAAAATCGATGAATTATTGAAAATTCGTAAGCAAACGCGATGATGCGGGAAAGATTGCATTTTGGTATGGGGAAACATAATTGCCTTTAAGCTTGAATGTTCCAAATAAACCAAAAGTATTCAAAAAAGAAGAGCCAACATAGGAAACCTTTGGAATTAGGAAAAAATCCGATTAAGGTTAGCCATTGCTATCACCTCAATCCAGCTTTGCCTCTAGGCTGGATTAAGAAAGGATGAAAGCTTCAAACAGCGTTATGTAGTAGGCCTATTTCTTGTCTCCCAGGGCACTCATGTGCCCAGGGTTCATACATTGGCCTTTTTGTGGCCTTACCAGGCAAAATCACTCCTAAGCATGAACGTGAACGAGATGATACTATAGGATTTAACACTGTTACTATGGCGACAAACTTATAAGCCTGGTAGTTGTAGCTAGCTAGGCGACCTCGGAATCTCTACTAATATTAAACAAACCAAGAAGAAAAACTTTTACCCCATTAGTGATTGAGCTTCAGACGTCTAGAATAAAATACCATTTGTCGTAAATTGGAAAAAATACCGCCCAAGTGCGAGTTGGACTGGAATATCTTATATAGGTTCCTAACTATGTACATATTTACGGTTTCTGACCTTAACATGTGCTATAAGACCTTGCTTTTCGACAAATTTCACCATTCTAGAGTAACGGGAAGTAGGTACCCTATATGTTTTGATTCCCCTATGAAAGCGCAAAAATTACGAAAATATACGGCAAAAACAGTCATATCTTTTGTTTGCGTTGACTAACAAGTATGATTTTTTATAATTGAACGAGACTGTAGACCGAGTATACTTATCTATATTAATAACATTAAAAATGAATCGATGAAATGTATATACGCGCATAACTTAAAAATGGCTGCACCAAATTGGTTAATTCTTATTTTGTTGTATTCGTTATTGTTAGGAATGTTAGGGCATGCAAGGTTTGTATAAAAATAAATGTTCGAAAAAAAAGATATAAGAAATTTTCATATATGATGAAATTGACAGATTGACATTTAGGTTATTCCAAAACTATGGTTTCTTACATTGTTGTATTGTCAATAGGTTTTTAGTTTGCCCGTGCGAAGCCGGGGCGGGTAGTTTGTTTGATATAAATTTCAGTTTGATGTCTTTATGCGTTTCCGAAAAAAATGCTCTTGACTTTCAGACGGACAGACGGACGAACAGACAGACAACAGAGAGATCCTATAAGGGTTCCGTTTTTTCTTTATGAAATAAGGAACCCAAAAAATGCACGTACTTCAATTGCGTAGGTATGGAGGAACCCATTCGCATTTGTGGCCTCTTCTAGTAGGTATGTAATACTTCAGTTTATAGTGATTTACATATTGGGACAGCCTTAGGTACGATTGATATTGAATGCCAAGTAATTTTATATGTTGCCCGTTGTAGGTCACATTTCGAATACGAAATGCTACTTATGTAAATGTTGCGACAGTTACCTCATGTTTCGCATTGTATTTGCTAACGTATTGTTAGTAATTAATGTCATACAGACGCAGAAGCGAATAGAATACATTAAATAGACCTCAGTCGGTAGAATAGGCCTTAGTCAACCACGCTGGCTCAGGGCGGTTTGGTCGACTTCACATACATCTTTGAATTTCTTCGCAGATGTACGCAGGTTGCCTCATGATGTTTTCCTTCGCCGTAGGAGCGTCAGACAAATGTATATATGAAATTCGAAAAACGAAAAACGCAATGATACATTGCGATCGCTCTCAAACCCCGGACCTCCCGATTGGAAGGCAAGTGGCGAGTCCACAGCACCACCGACGCTTCTCAAATGAAAAGTTAGCAGAAAAAAATGTATTACTTAGCGTCATTTCAGCAAATATTATTTTGCACTTACAAAGTTTTATTTTTTTAAGTTTCATTATTTATTATGAGTCAATAATGTTGCTAACAGTGTCAGAGTTAAAATTAGTATATCGATGAGTATCTTAATAGAAATATAGGTATGCAATAAGAATGTTAATACTGCCTTTTCTGGTTTTCAATCATTCCAACAATCCAGTACATGTTCAATTGATATGATGTAAACATCCGAGTGAGCGGCAGGTCACAGGCAAGGTGACGACATTTCAGTGTTTGCAGTTACATTTTTTGTCCTTAAAAAGAAGTTAAAACGTATAGTGTATGCTGTGCTAGACAGAGATCGTCGTTTTTATAGAGGCGTTTCGACTAGTTCAAATTGCCGTCCGCAACTCAGTATTTTCAAAAAACTCGCAACAAAAACAGAATGTGCTGCGTTAGTTAATCTCTATATATATATAATAAAATCGTAGGGGTACAAAAATCTGTAATTGCGAAATATTAAGAAAAAAAATACACAGGTCGCCTTAAAATCATTAGGAGAACACGATAGAATAGTTTTAAAAAAAATTGTTTGTTTGTTTGTTTGTTGGTTTGTTTGTTTGTTTGTTTGTTTGTTTGTTTGTCTGTTTGTCCGGAAAGATCTCCGAAACTACTGGACAGAATTTGATATGGCTTACACCACAATGCTTAGAATTTTCCGGAAGAACATTTAGGCATAATTTCGTTTGTTTAAATTCACTTTTTATTTTTAGTGAAAAAATACCATATAAAATTTTCGAATTGGCTTTAGGTAGAAAAACAACATGGCGCACGTGAAATTATTTTGACAAGTCTGTCACATAGTACAGAGAGAAGGTATTTTCTTCCACGAAGGAAAGGCGATGGAACTACGCCATACAGCTTGATCTTAAGTAATTGGATTTCGAAAATTAAGGCAGGAATGAAGTGTTTCACATAGTACAAATAAAATTTAATATTTTCTGTTAATGGCTGTGCCCAACTGGATTTCGCCAACCAAATTGTCTTTTTCTTATGTCGTACCGTGGTGGTAAGGCAAAAAGATCAAGCCATACAACCAATGTATAAAGCATTTTTTATGATAATACTTATCGAGTGACCATACAATTTGTAGATTTGTTTAAATCTTGACTAATTTTCACAAAATCGGTACAATTTTTGAAATACCTATTTGAAATGTTGAAAAATGAAGATACTCTTTTCAAGGTATTTTGAAAGGTGTTATATGTTTTTACATTAGGACTAAGGAATCAAAGTCATTCATCCATTTAAAATTATTAAAAGTAATAGATTAATATTGATAATTTAAAAAAATATCTGACTGCAATGTTCTGGGTTACGCGTAGAACGGGGCGGGACTCTTGATCCTAATGTCTAAAATGACGGATCACATTTTTTTGGATCCACCCAAGGAACATGGATATCGAACGAAGAACCTAAAGAGTAGAACACATTGAACCTAGCCACGTTGACTTAATTTGACATGACTGCCGATAAAGTTCGTTTCCAAACCCAGCGATATGCATATCAAATGAAAGGCCTTGATGAGTAGAGCACTATGAACATAGGAAAATTGCCCTAAATTCAACATGGCCGCCGCTCAAATAAAACGGATAACAGTTCGTTTCCAAACCCAGCAATATGGGTATCAAATGAAAGGCCATGAAGAGTAGAAGATTAGGTACCTAGGAAAATCGACCTAAATTCCAAATGGCCGCCGCTCAAAAAAGAAGGATAAAAGTTTGTTTTCAAACCCAGCAATATGGGTATCAAATGAAAGGCCCTGATGAGTAGAGCACTATGAACCTAGCAACATTGACATAAATTCAACATAGCCGTCGCTCTAAAAAAAAGAATAATAGTTCGTTTCCAAACCTAGCAATATGGGTATCAACTGAAAGGCCTAAAAGAGTAGAGCATTATGAACTAAGGAAAATTGCCCTAAATTAAACATGGCCGCCGCTCAAAAAATGGATAAAAGTTCATTTTCAAATCCAGCAATATGGGTATCAAATAAAAGGCTTTGATAAGTAGAGCACTATGAACCTAGCAACATTGACATAAATTCAACATGGCCGCCGCTCAAAAAACATAGATAAAAGTTCGTTTCCAAACCTAGCAATATGAGTATCAAATGAAAGGCATTGAAGAGTAGAGCATTAGGAACCTAGCAAAATCGAACTAAATTCAACATGGCCGCCGCTCAAAAAAAGGATAAAAGTTCGTTTCCAAACCTAGCAATATGGGTATCAAATGAAAAGCCTAAAAGAGTAAAGCATTATGAACTTAGGAAAATTGCTATAAATTCAACATGGCCGCCGCTCAAAAAATGGACAATAGTTCGTTTCCAAACCCAGCAATATGGGTCTCAAATGAAAGACGTTCAAAAGTGATTGTAAAATCCCAATTGAATAAAGGATATTGAATTTGAATTTGAAAGGCCTTGATGAGTAGAGAACTATGAACCTAGCAACATTTACATAAATTCAACATGGCCGCCACTCAAAAAAGGTGGATAAAGGTTAGTTTCCAAATCTAGCAATATGGGTATCAAATGAAAGGCCTTGAAGAGTAGAGCATTAGGTACCTACGAAAATCTACCTAAATTCAACATGGCCGCCGTTAAAAAAAAGGATAAATGTTCGTTTTCAAACCGAGCAATGTGGGTACCAAATGAAAGGCCTTGATGAGTAGAGCACTATGAACCTAGCAACACAAATAAATTCAACATGGCCGCCGCTCAATAAAGGTGGATAAAAGTTCGTTTCCAAACCTAGCAATATAGGAATCAAATGAAAGGCCTTGAAGAGTAGAGCACTATTAACCTAGGAAAATAGCACAAAATTCAATATGGCCGCTGCTCAAAAAAAACTGATAAAAGTTCGTTTCTAAGCCCAGCAATATGGGTATCATATGAAAGGCCTTGATCAGTAGAGCACTATGAACGTAGCAACATTGACGTAAATTCAATATGGCCGCCGCTCAAAAAAGACGGATAACAGTTGCTTTTCAAACCCAGCAATTATTAAATGAAAGTAGGCCCTGAAGGGTACCTAGAGCAGCCATGCTCTAAATGTGTTCCGCGGAACCCTAGGGCTCCACACTACCCCTATAAGGGGTTCCGCAATAATTTAGAAAAATCAAAACACCCTCTCTGGTCGTACTTTCATTATGCTTATTAATAAAGAATACACTTTTAAAAACTATTGTTTTATTTTAGGGTTCCGTCAAGTATTTCGCTTTCCAAAAGGGTTACGTCACCAAAAAAGTTTGAGAACCGCTTCGGGGCCTATTGGATGTTTGATGTTAGATGTTACCTGTGTTTAGTGTCCTTCGAGACCGTGATAATGCAACGATCGTGAACTAACTAACGATAACTCCAAGTTTGTGTGTTGGATGTTAGTCATCACGGCGAGTTTGCTAACCGAACTATGCCAGCAACACTATATCGCACAGTACACGTTACAAAAACGGAAGTCTCAATACATTTTAAGGCTAGGATAAATACATTTTTTCGCATTCGTTTTCTGAATGCGGGCATCCGAATGCATCAAATCTATACAAAATACTCATTGACTGCCGCACATGTTCGTTTTTATTTTACGAACGGAACACGTTCTGTACGTACGTTTAGGTAGAATGGTAGAAATCCCGAATGAGAAGAAACGAACGTCTGCGCTACGTTCACGAAACTCCGTGTCTGTATTCCGTGATCGGATATCGAATACGGAAAACGTATTTGTACAGTAACCCCCCCATTCATGCTATACATTAACTCTACGAACACCGCCAGTATTACGAGCGACATAAGAACGGTTCAAAGGTCAAACAGTATAGCTTGACAAGGAGCTTACTGTACGACCAGTTAAAATTGGCCAAGTTGTCATATCCAAAAAATATATTTTGTTGGTGTTACCAACACCCATTATAAAATCTAAACTTTAGTCGTATACAGTTCTAATTTATTAACAATTGTTTATTTTAATTCGAAATATGAATACGATAAAGATTATTCTTGCAACTGTGTAGTTCTTTCTACTGAAGAAGAATCTATTAATATCAATAATGTCTCTAAAACAATAATAATACTTAGTGTTTATAGTTATATGTAATGTATTTAATTTTGTTGACTGTTAGAAAAAGAGCATTACGAACCTACGAAAATTGTCCTAATTTCGAAATGGCCGATGCTCAAGAAAGGCAGAATAAAGTTGAATCATTATGGAATAAAATGGAGGAAAAAACTAACACTGTGTTAAGTATTTTGATGGCGAAACGTAGTTCGCGAGCACAGCTAGTAGTAAATAACAGTGATTTGAAATTTGAGCACCACTTCCACAATAACTTTACATCGATAAAAAATATTTTTAATATTTTCCTCTGTTGTTATACATTTAAACATTTTTTGTATTGTCTTTGAGTGCAATAAAGTGTTTTGTTATCAATAATATGTTATTTATAAACTGTGCGGACAAAGGATGTTAAAAAGAATGCAAAACATTATTCATAAGAACTTATTATTTTTACTAATGTATACATACGTTTTTACCATTTTAGAGCTCAGGATAGCTCATTCTGTTAAAGGTCATTTGTACACATCTTACATTTTGAATCACACCTTCTTAAATATTTTTATGTTAAATTACTAGTTAACATAGACTTAGTGATCCAACGAGGAAATAGCAAAGATAATTCTCGTATTTTTTATTGTCATCAATGAAATCATCAAGCGATCGTGAGCATTGAAAAAAGACCAATTTGAATAACAAGCTATGATGATATACCGTCGGGGAACATTACACGAGCAATGACTAGACATTACCACACAATTTAATACGATGATTCCTAACTGCGGCACGATGGACTGACGATTTAAAGGAGGTGGCTGGCAGCGGATGGATGCGGGCTGCTCAGACTCCTTAGACAAATGCCACACGCTTACTTTTCCGCAGTCGTTCCGCAGAAAAAATGTATATAATGAGATGACATTAACTGCGGAAAAAACATCGTGAGGTTGTCACAGGCTAATGTCATTTCCATACATTTTTTCTGCGGAACGACTGCGCAAAGTTAGCGTGTGGCATTTGTTTAGCGGGGCAGGACCGGAATGGTTAGCGCTCTTTGGGCCTACGTTCAGCAGTCCAGAAAGAGATAAATCGACGAATCCAACTCGGCTGGGCAGCATTCGGAAAGTTACGCAGAATATTCTCGGCCCATGTACCGCAGTGTCTCAAGACGGAAAGTCTTCAATTCGTGCGAGTTGCCAGTGATGATGTACGGAACTGAGACGTGGCCGCTTATAATGGGTCTCATAAGAAGGCTCAAAGTCATTTAAAGGACAATGGAGAGGGCTATGCTCGGGGTTTCTCTACGTGATCACATCAGAAATGATGAGATCCGTAGAAGAACTAGAGTTACCGACAAAGCCCAAAGAATATATATACCAGGAGACGCAGCGTTAGTAGGCCACAAGGTAGACCGAAGATTTGGTGCAGGTCGCAGGAAGCCGCTAGATGCGGGAGGCGCAGGACCGATCGATATAGAGATCCTTGGGGGAGGCCTTCGTCCAACAGTGGGCGTTTCTTTGCTGAAATTATGAATATAGAGTGTAAAGGGCACTTTAGTAGTGACGTACCGCTAGTGCTATGAGTGTCGTGCTGCCTCGTGTAGTCATTCCGCTCGGGCGAGGGTGCTAGGTCGCTGCCGATGCCGGAGCTGCCCCCCGAGGACTCCAGCTTGCGGCGCGCGTTCACGCCAACTATGTTCTGGTTGAGGCAGCGGCGCGTGTCGATGTTGCTCAGGTTACCCTTCTGCCGGTGCACCGTGTCGTAGTCCCGCGGAGGCAGCAGTATCGGGCTCTTGCCTGCGCGGTGTTCGTGTATTGTTAAACGTAACAAGTCGTTCTAGTTTATCTTGACGACACGATTTTATTCAGGTCGTTCTAGTTTATCTTGACGACACGATTTTGGCACAGATTGTTTTGTCGTATGAGTCGCTTATGTAATTTTTAAATTTCAATGTTTTATTGTGTAATGTGACTATTAATAAACAAAATAAGATATTGAGATGCATATCTCTAAAGATGGGAAAATGCAAATCATTTAATGAATTAAGACAATAACCAAAAAAAATTAAGGTTTGATATTACTCGTCGATACATCGACAACCATGAATAGCCTAGCTAGGCTCTATAAAGAATTTTTTTTATAGAGAGTCATTCGATACATAGGTGTATCATGGTCTCTCGAAGGTTACGATATTGTAAACCTATTATTCATCATCACAGCCCATACACTTCCCCACCGAGGGGCTCGAGCCTACCCTATATTAGGGTGATTAGGCCTTAGTCAACCACGCTGGCCCACTCAACGCACGCTTAATTGGTCGACTTCACATACATCATTGAATTTCTTCGCAGATGTATGCAGGTTGCCTCACGATGTTTTCCTTCACCGTAGGAGCATCAGACAAATGTACATATGAAATTCGAAACGAAAAACACATTGGTACATGGCGGGTCTAGAACCCCGACCCCCCGATTGGAAGGCAAGTGCCGAGTCCACTGCGCCACCGACGCTCCTATTATTAAATCGATCCAAATTCAGATTACCTCCGAGTTATAAAATCGCATTTCATAGAGATAGGTATATTAAATATTTGTTGAGCATTAGGTTCTTACACGCAAAAGCAAGCGATACAGTGAAATGTGCATATTAATATTTTTGACTTGTTAATTTAGAAAATACCATAATATCAATTTAATACTTAATGTCAAACAAATAACTTTTAAGCAGCAAATAATATTAAATACATTTTTTTATACAAAAAGCTATTGAGAACAGAAACATCAATAAACGATGTAAAGAGGCGGGTTTCAACTTAATGTTAATTTTGCTACTTAATGAAAGTTTAGAACACAAACATAACAATGTTCGCAAATGATGACATGCTTTTACAAAACAAGTACACCAACTCGACAAATACAATTTAACACATACACATACATTACATAGACATTATCCATGCACATGCACAGTGCACACACATACGAGAAGGTATAGGATAAGTGAACCAAATGTTGAATACGTGCGCAATCCTGGCTACATGAACATGCGTCTAAAAATTCACTGAATGCCATTTAAGGTAATAGTGTAAAACTACTTCGTTCCTGTTTAATTTCGGTGGTTTCATCCACAACAGAACGACATGGCTTCAATCGGCTGTTGTGTTTTCATGTCTATCAAACTACTTAAGATAATGTACCACAAAGTGTTTTTATAGTTTTTGTACAATAACAATGAGTAACGAATTAAGTCGAGGAACTAATTTAATTAGCAAGTAAAGAATAATATAACCGAGATCTTAATTTCAAAATTTCGGTGTCAGTGACAGTATTAAAATACTGTCTATATTAGACTGCCACAGACGCCGAAATGTTTACAAGCTGATTTACCTGTATAACAAAACAAATACACCAATAATGCACATAAATAAAATAACTGTGACAATTTATGCAAGCTTGAATAAAATAGACCATAGACAAATACTTACATACCGTGCATATGCGTGAAAAGCACAAGCTTTTGCCAACATGAAGAAAATAACAAAAAATCCAACTGACCTATTCCCTTTTTACCTGTTGACAACTTCTGCTTGAGCTCCGCAGCCAGACTGTCATAGAGGTTGGCGACGCATCTCTCCTCATTGCTTCCCGAATCTGATTCTCTAGAAACTTCGCTACCGAGAGAAGAGTCTGGGGGTTTCTTAGAAGCAGGCAGTGCTCCTCTCATTTGAAGCTTGCGTTCTATGTCAGCGAACTTCTTTTGGTTCTCCGGCCTTTCTATCAGCGCTTGGAGATGCGTGTACAGCATTTCCGCGGTGTGATCAGAATCGCATCTGTGGAAGAGAGAGATAATGTTATTAAGTTTCGGTTTTTAAGCACCTATTATATGTTTAATAATTATAAGGACTGGCACTGGGCCAGCGTGGTTGACTAAGGCCTAAACACCCTAACTTAGGGTAGGGACGTATATGAGCTGTTATGATGAATTATAAGGAGCGAATTTCAATCCTGGTAGCTATGAATAACATCTGACTGGAACATTTTTAAGGATTTAAATGGCTAGTCATCTGGAATTTGTTTACGCATTACTTATACCCATTTTTCGTTATTTTTTACATACGGCAGGAAAGCTCTTAATCTTCATCTTACCTGATGGTAAGTGATGATAAGGCCGAAGGTGGAAATGAGGTTCCTTTTGTAGCAGCAGGCTTTTGAGGCTGATATAGTTATGATGACACCAGAAACTTTTAATTCTATATCGGTAAGTGGAATGCTTTTGTGTTGAAATTTACTGCGTACTTTCTTAATACTTTGAGTAAATTTAATAAAATAAAAACGAAATATATAAAATATCTAAAGTTTATTTTTATTTATGGGATCATAATCCCAATAATAAAAGCATGTACCTTGTATTCTCTATTTATTCACCAGGGAATTACACATATTACTTCTATTAAAAAATAAATATTTTACATACGTTATTAACATTTAAGCATGATAAATGTTTATCATATGTAATTATTATGTAAAACAACTATTTTATACAAAATAATATGATTTATAATGTCCCAAGATACTTAAAAAGGAAATATATTATATCCCAAAACCATCATATTTGAGATATAATTAATTGTAAACGTTTAATTAAATTATTAAGATACAAGTATTCCTGTTAAGTCCTGGTTCAGTTAGTTTAAAAAATGCCGAATGGCGGCAAGTACACCGTTTCCGCAACACATTTTCAATAAGTTCAATATAAAGAAAACTATTTGCAAAAATGTAATTAAGTTTAAAATAAGTTAGGATAAATAACGATTACCATTACTTAAATCAAAAGTTTTTAAATTATAAAGACTCCTAGGTTTGAACACTTTAAAACAACAACACGTATCTTTGAAATTTACAAGACAGCTATTGCACAAATAATATACACAAGTTGTCTGTCACTTTTTTATTACCTATCTAATTATAAATTGCGTGGTGATAATCTGACAGGCGTGCGTGCCTATGTTCAATTAATAAATCAAGCGTAACCAGCTATTTTCTTAATTTCTAAATCGGTAACTCATTGTATTTATCGGTCTAAGTTAAGACAATATCACGTTTTATACGTTCTAAGTCTGTATTTCACACGGACTTTCAATTAATAATTTGTGGTAAATAACTTGTGCTAAATACCTAACTTGTGGAATACAAGTGTACGAGTTACTCTTAAAAAATCTAAACGATGGATGTTGTGATTTTCTCTACTCTTGGGACTCAACACTAGCGCCATAATAGCATAATAATAATTAGATCTGAATTTCATATTGCGCGGAGTTTGAGTAAATTTAATTACATTGAAATTAGTTCACTCAATATCTGCTTAATATAACGCACCCACACACAGACAAACACATACAATTTTATTGTATCTTTTACCGGAGTGAGGCTCTGTACCAGGGTCGATTGCTTGGGTACCTCCGTCTTTTTTTTCCACCTGGTGGTAAGTGGAAATAGAGTCTAAATGCGAAGATAGCTAGTGGGGGAGAGAGGTTAAATGCCGCACTAGCCACCCTCACCTTGCCGACCTGCAAGGTGATTGTAGGCAGGAGGAAACACATGCGCTGGCAGAGAGTTACATTTCTTAATCGTGCGAGATAGAAATGAGTTACCGTATTTCTTGGTACGCATTTGAATGGTAGTCACAGTTAGACGGTGACAACACAGGCCAGCACGTGTAGTTCTTAAATAGAAAGGGGAAGGTGAGATTAGTAAAAAAAGCTCTTCAGAGCACTCGCCATGGTATAGACGATTGAACGCGCCAAGTGACGCAATATCGCGACGCAACTACAGGGGTTTAAGGTTGTTAGTCACCTCTACATCGCCAATGATGCGTGTTGCGCGCTGCTGCAACCTACCCAAAGCATCGAGCAAGTACTTGGCGGAGCCATCCCAGAGGTGCGAACAATATTCTACACAGGACCGTAGGTTCAATCGTAGGTTCGTCCGTAGGGCAGCATTTCGTAAGCTTCGACATGTCTTCTCGTCACCCATTCCTCAGTGTCTTAAGTCGAAAGTCTTCGACCAGTGCGTCCTCCCAGTCATGACATACGGTGCCGAGACGTGGATACTCACGGCTCGACTAGTCCACCAATTTGAAGTCGCTCAGCGTGCTATGGAAAGAGCTATGCTCGGAGTATCTCTGAAAGACCGTATCAGAAATGATGTGATCCGGCAGAGAACTAAAGTCACCGACATAGCCCACCGAATCAGTAAACTGAAGTGGCAGTGGGCTGGCCACATGAGCCGCAGAACTGACGGCCGTTGGAGTCGTAAGGTGCTTGAGTGGAGACCGCGACTCGGAAAACGTAGTGTGGGACGCCCTACGATAAGATGGGATGACGATAACGATATACGTAGGCTGGCTGGAGTGGGCTGGATGAGTGTAGCCGGAGATCGGAAGCGGTGGCGCGCATTAGGGGAGACCTATGTCCAGCAGTGGACGAGTGTAGGTCGATGATGATGATGATGATGACCGTAGGTTGCAGACTTTTGTGAAGTTGAGGTTACCCCATACGGACAGTTAATTAGTGATAAGAGCTGGGCAATACCTCTCCTTTTCACAAAAAAAAATATGACAAATAGTGCTGGGAAGGTTGAACCATCGATATTGTATACATTGCAAAATTATTACGCGATACTTAGTACTATTGCACGGAACAAGAACTGTGTCCAAATAGCATTCGTTTCTCATTTTTTTGGGGAACCTATAGTTACTTGGGAAAAACACACGGTATCTACTTTTTTACATACGTCAGGGAAGCTCTTGACCTTCCTTACCTTATAGTAAGTGACGATTAGACCAAAGCTGGATGTAAGATTCACCTGGACTCCTCAACAACTGAGGAACTGGCTATCTTAGGTACCTCTAACTGTCGGAACACAACAAATGGCGATCAATTTAGTTAGACGGAAGCTCAGAAACCCTCCACTAACGAAACTGATCTAAAACTGCCCGCATGGGACAGCGAACCCCGGATCTCTCAATCAATACCCGGTAGTCTCATTCACTGGACCACCAAGGTTGGCGATCGATAAATTTTTATTCGTTTTTATATCTATCTAGAAAAAAATCCTACCTACCTACCTTTGATGATAAAATACAAACATCAAAAAAATTACAATACCTATACATATGTATAGTTAGTTTCAAAAGTTTCATCATAAATACATAAAGACAATACCTTTCGTCTGGGATGTGATTATCTATTTCTCAGATCAACTTCATTCTTGGATGTCGTGATAATAAAAAGTTATATAAAGCTTAATTGCTACTGACTGATAGCTCATGTCAAGAGACAAACGCTGATTCGATTATCTTTCACCCTAAGGCGTTAAATATCCAAGTGGTGATACTGTGTTGTAATAGCCGTGACTAATCATTTGACACATTTGACAGGAGCCGCATGCCAGAGCCACGCGTGCGAATGTCAGAGTTGAACGCCAATCAGAGGCCAGTCACTTCGTTAGGCACTCATTTAGTGACGTGCCCATTTGTGCGATATCGATAACAGGATCACGATTTTCACGGTATTGTGTCTTAAGCTACGTGTCAATTAAACTTGACAATCGCATAATTTCAATTTACTACAATAATAATAGTTCTTTTAAAATAAACAATTTAATCCATGAATAGTTATTAAGTGGTATATTTCTGAATTAATTCTTCTACAAATTAAAATGATATTTCAAGAAATGAAATTAAACAGGCTGGTTAAAGATTTTGGAAAAACAGATTTTTTTTGTAACAAAACATTAAAAATCAAAGCTTACACCGCAGGCGTGAGTATTATTTGAAAGGTCAGTAATGGGTTGAGTATATTTTGATACTCCTAAATAAGGATTTCAGATCATGCCAAACATACACTGATTCAATGGCGATAAACAAATAAACGATTAAAAAATATTTGAAGCTAAACTAAGAAATAATTCTCAGTATTAACAAACAACACATCACCTTGCAGCTATGATGCTATACATGCTATCAAGTTATCGAACACATCTCGCACTGTTAATAAAAACTAAACAGATTCAATATGCGACCTTGGCTTCCAGATCAGAATTGAATAGATTCTCACCGTAAACAGAAAGACGCTATAAAAATAACAACACTACACAAACATCTTCAGCGGATGTGCGGCAATGCGTGGGCGGGTCGATCCCATGCTTAACGCGTCGATTAACATAACGTTACGTAATCGTTATAACGTTAGCGTTCCGTTAATAGCAATATTTTAATAAGCACTGAAATGCACTGGTTTAGGTACATATCGTTCTTTTCTTTTATCTTCCACTTCTTTTAATATTTCTGTATATTATTGGCCTTCATATCACCTGATGGTAAGTGAGGATTAGGGCGAAGATGGGAGCTAGATTCCCCTAGACTCCTCAATAAATGAGGAATTGGATCATCATCATCAAAACTGCTCATATACGTCCCCACCGAGGGGCTCGAGCCTACCCTATAACTTAGGGTGTTTAGGTCTGAGGCCTTGTTTACGGAGACGCGGGGCGTCGCGCGTCGCGTGTGGCGTGGCGTCTCGCGGCGCGTCGGACGTTTTTTCTGTTTACGGTGGGGCGGCGCGTGAAGCGGCACGCATAATCGCACGCGTAAACACAAACATATGGCAATATACGTTGTTGTTCATAGAGATGCGAGACAGGAAGCGTGGTGGCGACCGCCGCGATGCCCGCCGCGGTGCCCGCCGCGGTGCCCGCCGCGTCACCCGCGGCGCATCCTCAAGCGTGTAGCGAAGCACGCGGCGGGCATCGCTTCACCAATAATTGTCGCTGCGTGCGCCGCCGCCATAAACGCCGCGTGAGACGCGGCGGTGCCATCCGCGGGCTCGGCCGTAAAAAACGCGCCATTTCAAGCAAAGGCGTGTAAAATCGCTTCTCCGTAAACGCACTCATACAACGCCATATGTTTGAATTCTGAGCGGGCCGCGCCGCGCAACGCCCCGCGTCTCCGTAAACGAGGCCTTACTCAACCACGTTGGCCCAGTGCGGATTGGCGACTTCACATACACCTTTGAATTTCTTCGCCAATGTATGCAGGTTTCCTCACGATGTTTTTCTTCACCGTAGGAGCGTCAGACAAATGTAAATATTATGAAATTCGAAAACGAAAAACAATAAGACCATGGAAGCCGAGAGGCTTAAGATTGTACACTCGAGTACAAAATAATCGATACGGTCAAAGTTATAAAAATAGGTATTTTTGACAGACTTTACTAGCTTAACATTGAGGTATTTTATTTTTGTAACTTTGACCGTATCGATCTTTTTGAACTCGAGTGTACCTATATTCTGTTAGTTTTTTGTGCTGGTGGTGCCGGCGTGGGGGTATGAGTTGATAAAGACCAAGTGATTCTGGGGGCTTATCTTCTATACAAATAAATAAAATTGAAGTGTCTGTTTGTATTGTCAAAATAACAAGTTTTCACTAAATGGGTATGAATGTATATCGGGTACCGATAACAAAAACACAATTTAAAAAAATTTTGTCTGTCTGTCTGTTTGTTCCCGCTAATTATAGTAATTTAAGATTAAGTATAAATATCTTATTCAAAATTCGACCACGATGTGTCCGATGAAAATGGATGTGAGTTCATGAGTACGTAACTTCAATCGCAACTTAAGGTCTATTGATACTTGACATTTTGACTAAACATTACTAGATTCACTTGATTTTTTTTATTTACTTAGTTTAAGTTGACAACTAATCCTTTTTCAAGAGTGTATTACATTGAAATATAGAGGAGCAGACGGTTCAACAATAATTTTTTGTTCAACGAGAGAGATTATTTTTTGCTGCAAGTTCTGACTTCGAATCATGAACTAGCCAAGTTTATAGTTACGTTACGATACTGCGTTCGTGATACAATTCTAGAGAATCACGAGCACCCTAGCGTGGCGAGTGATACACAAAACAACAAAAATCCTCTGGTGTACAACATAAAACTTTTAAGAAAAGCAAGTTAACAATTGAGAAAACATTATTTTGGCGCTATGTATTATTTTTATTACAAATCACGGTGTTCAAAACTGTGATCACTTTTACTTACTGCAAACTCAATAGTTTAAAAAAGATTTTGCTGCTAGACTTAGGCCGTAAAAGCGTGGTGGGAGACAGTCCCAATCCCATTCGTGGAAATAACCCTATTTGTAGGTATTTATAAACGATCGAAATAACGCAGAGAGATAACATACATGCATTTCCTTAACACAAATAGTTGCATCAACTTGGGATTCGAATTCGCAGCCACTGGATAAATGTGAAGATACATAATTTATATAAAATAGCTTTACGTATAGCTTCGCTCGCGTTGTTTTTATTTTCCCGTAGGCAAAATAATTTTGTAGCCCATGTTAATCAGGGATAATGTAGCATATTCTAATGGTGAAAGAATTTTTGAAATCAGACCAGTAGTTTTTAGTAATCTAAAAACTACTGGTCTGATTTCAAAAATTTCATAATAATTTCATACTATACAATCTTACATATTATACAATATTTCCTCTTTATAAAAAACTAGCTTTGCCCGCGAACTACGTTTCGCCTTAATTAATTTTTTCCCGACATCTTCAACAAATATCGTTAATATACACAGAAATAAATACAAAAACCTAACAAATTATATACTAAAACCTTCCTCGAGAATCACGCTATCAAGTGGTGAAAACCGCTTGAAAATCGGTGCAGTAGTTTTGAGTTTATCGCGAACAGACAGACAGACAGACGCGGCGGGGGACTTTGTTTTATAATATGTTAGGATAATAATGTAGATTATTTAGGATACATTCGGAAATTTCAACACCTTCTATATTTACTTTGACGTCAGATTAAAACAGATTTAAATACAATTTAGAAGATTTATATAGGGAGTTTAAATTTACACGAACCTTATATTATAAATCAGTTCAAGACGAGAAGTTGCAAGCAAAACTCCATCGGGGAATGTTGACATTTCAACACAAGGTTATGGAACAATGATATAGGTACTTATTTAATGCTGCCATCACTTTCACAACAACGACTACAAACTCGACAGGAAAAAGTAAAAGTTATTTCAAAAGAAATGTTTATAACTAAACAAATTGGCTCAATATTAATTGTCGTTTATATTTCAGTTATTACGTTAACGTTATATTTAAATTCAAATGTCTGGACTAACAAACTAATATGAAATATATAAAGGTAAACTATAAAGGCAAAGCATAATGCGATTCCACAGCAACCAAAGTATTTACCACCTAAGAAACATGGAGCTAAGTCCGTGCTAAGAAACTTAATTTTCACTTCAAGTTTTGCTCATTATACTGTTGAACAGATTTTTTACAATTCGACGTATAGAATTTGTTACGCCATTTTTTCTCCACACCTGTAACAATACCTACTAGAGAAAGTGCGAATTTCTTATCCCGTCTCTCAAATTTGATTCAAACATTTGTCAAATTTCATTTCTTCAGCAAACGTTTTGTTAGCGAAACTATTTGTGTCTGTTTCATGTTGTGTAAATTGAGCCGAGAAATTATAACTATGAAGTCTTGTTTCAACGTTCATTGCTGTACTCCTGAGGGAATACATTTACTTTAACCTGCTAAATCAGATCATCAAGTTGAATATTTCGTACATGTGTGTCTAGGACTTTTGTATGGGACAGTTACTTTTTTGTGATTCATAAATTTGCTCCCATAGTGAAGGCTGTTTAGTATAATGAGTTGGATAACAAACCAAATTTAATACATATCATCAAAGACGGTGTAATATAGCTTTGTATGATTTTGTTGTAAAGGCCAGACTCTACAGTCGACCACCTTTCAACTAGAAAACTGAAGAAATTAGAATCTCAAAACTATTTCGAAAGTAAAAGTATTCCATTGCTAATCTTGCGACGATCATGTAAATTAGCAAATTTCAATACGATAAATATATTACAATGATATCTATGTTTGTGGATCACGCACGCACGATGCTGACTTATTTTGCAATTTTATTGGTTATGATATGACAGATTCACAAAAATTACGACGCAAACTGGCTAAAAGATTGATGTTTGAGATGTTGCAATGATGTTGAATCCTACAAAGATTATAGAAAATTCCAGATGTTAAAAATGACCCTCTACACCCGCACAGAGACACCAAGGACGGAGTAGGTGGACTTGTGTATTCAAGACTGTAGTTGCAGGTTTAGGAATTTGCAAACCAAACCATTTTTTTTGCGAGGAATTCAGCACTCCACATCGCGTAGGCCGACAAATTCTTAGGCTAATCAAGCAGTATAGCCATGAAGAGCCAAGCCCATCACTCACTCGATAAGGATGGCCACACCATACCAGATGTTGGCTAAGTACCGTTCTGGTTTCATTACTTTTATTACGCCAGCTAGTCCGGTCTATTTGCACCCAGCTAACATTTCAAATGCCGATCATTATAAATCGAACTTATGGCGTATTAAAAATTGTGAGAATGTAACAGGCGACTAAGACGCGAATGCCGACGCTGTTTGTGTATTTAATTGATGTACCATAATCGAAGCAAAATTGCTACCTTATGTCCGACCAATCAAAATACTCTATAATAATGTCACCGATCTTTTGAAATGAAATACAATATACGCGTTCCGAATGATCGAATAGAATTCGACATTGAATAGAAGAATAGATCGATTAGATTAGGGTAAGTTAATGAAGTAATATAAAAAAAATGACACTGACTTGAGTATGATGTCCCACATCTATTCAAAAAAGGCTTTCAATTATAGGCATACAATTTATTGTCATAAACTTATATTCCATAACTTCTATTGAAATTACTGTCACGATGCAATATTTTTTTTTATACTACGATGCCGGCAATCAAACTTACAGCCCGCCTGATGGTAAGCAGTTACCGTAGTCTATGGACGCCTGCAACACCAGGGGCATCACAAACGCGTTGCCGACCCTTTAAAAACCTATTTACTCCCTTCTTGAATAACCCCATACTGTATTCCCCGGGAAAAACCTCGGCAGGGAGCTTGTTCCACAACCGGAGCGTGCGTGGGAGGAAATTTCTCTTAAACCGCACTGTACGTGACCACTTAGGCTCCAGCGTGTGAGGATGAACATCCTGCCGATGGCGAGCGGTACGATGATAAAAGGTGGCCGTTGGCATCATGTCGAACAATTCTTCAGAACACAACCCGTTGTACAAGCGGTAGAACACACATAATGAGGCAAAGTCTCTCCTCAGACTTAAAGGCTCAATACCGCTTGTGAGTTTGAGATTGTCAACAATTCGCTCAGCTCGCCTTTGGACCGAATCAAAAGGTCCAAGTTGATATCGAGGTGCTCCCGCCCACAGATGACAGCAGTACTCCATATGAGGCCTGACCTGTGATTTATACAGCAACAGTATTTGCCTTGAAGAGAAGTACCGCTTGGCTCTGTTAAGCACACCTAGATTTTTGGACGCCAACTTGAACTTGTCATCTAAGTGATTTCGGAATTGGACGTCGCTGGAGATGTCGACACCGAGGATCCCTAAACTCTTTGAGATGGTCAAGGGTGTGTTCTGGAATTGTGGGGTTACAGTAAATGGGGTTTTCTTAGCGGTGAACGCACAGACTTGTGTCTTAGAGGGGTTAAATCGGACTAAATTGTCCCGCCCCCAATCGGAGACTCTGGATAGAGTGCTCTCGATTTGAGGCACAAGTTGTTCACGACTTTCCTCCACAATGGAACGAGGGATATTTGCACGGCCCGTGTAAAATGCATCTCCAGTGCTATCGTCTGCATAGCAATGGATGCCGTCAAGCGACAGCATATCATTAATATGCAGCAGAAACAGTGTTGGAGATAGCACGGAGCCTTGTGGGACACCAGCATTTATCATCCTGGTTTCGGAGCAGCTACCGTCAACTACGGCTCTAATGCTCCTCCCGGATAAAAAACGAGCAACCCACTTGCACAATCCCTCGGGAAGCCCGTATGATGGCAACTTTGATAGAAGACCCCGGTGCCAGACCCGATCGAACGCCTTAGCTTTATCCAGGCTAACTGCCATGGCCTCACCTTGACTCTCAATGGCAGAGGCCCAACGGTGTGTGAGATACACTAAAAGATCACCAGTCGAGCGACCGTGGCGAAAGCCGTATTGGCGGTCGCTGATCAGATCGTGATCTTCTAGGTATCTAAGGTGTTTTGTGTTAATCACACGCTCCATCACCTTCGAGAGAAGGGAGGTTATAGCAATAGGCCTGTAATTCGATGGATCTGATCTATCGCCCTTTTTGGGCACCGGGTGTACATTTGCAGTCTTCCACGAAGACGGAACTTGCCTTGTGCGGTAGGAAAGTGTGAAAAGTCGCGTTAGCACAGGACACAACTCAGGATCACGCTGTTTTAGCACCACTGCCGGTATGCCGTCTGGCCCATTCGACTTCTGAACGTAGAGAGAAAGTAGCTCCCGCCGAACTTCACTTTGTGTTATCTTGACTTCCGGCATGGAGTGACCACACCACGGGATGGTAGGTGGTGTGGCGCTTTCGTCACCGTTCATAGTCGAGTTTGAGGCAAAGAGATTACCCAAGAGATCGGCTTTCTCTTTAGCGCTATGGAGCAAGTTGTTACTGACATTTCGGAGTGGTGGTAAGGACGACTAACCCCACCATCCACCCATGGCCCTACTCAACCAATCGTGGTTATACGGGCCGAAACAGCGGGAGATGCGCGCGGAGCCTGCTTTCGCACTCTACCGCGCCGCAATGCTTGACTCCCTACAAGTTATTTAAAATCTGTCTCTGTTAGTCCCTGTGTCCCTCTCCCCTTACGGGTCGGACAACACACTTAACGCCTTCGGTGTCCGCCACCAGGTCGCCGTGTGCCCACTGTTGTGGTACCGCTGGCTTCGTCTACCTTTCGTCTCCTCTTCTTTCTTCGGGCGGTTGCCCTCTTCTTGCTTCGCCTCTTCTATCGAACCCACTCCTAATCGAGTACCACCGTCGCGCGAAGTCCCGTAACCGCTGGAAATTCGCCTCCGTCCCCACGAGATCGCAGTAATAAACCGGACCCGTCTCGAGCGCTTTCACCTTATCGACCAAGTCCCTACGCGCCTCACTGTACAACCTACACTCCCATAGTGCGTGATGCAGGTCCTCATCCTCGCACTCCCCACAAGGACACCTAGCACTGTCGACCAGTGAAAACCTAAACAGCCTACCATTGAAATGACCATGCCCCGTCAGTAGCTGTGAGACTTCGTAGTCCGGCTCGACCCAAGTAAACCTGAGCCGGGCCGCCACGTCCGGGAAGAACCGATACGTCTCCCTCCCCTGTTCCGATGTGCCCCAACGCTCCTGCCAGGTGGCAAGAGCGGACTCAGATGTTCGGAGTCGGGCACTCCGTAGCTCCTCTTTGGTGGCGCGGCCTTCGCGCACTCCGCCTAGTTCGCCCGCCCGGATCACCTCGAGGTCGGCCGGTAATACACCGGCCAACACCGGTAATGCGGCAGAGCTCGTCGAGCGGTACGCCTTGGTCAGAAGGATCAAGGCGGGTCTCTGGGTGCGCAGTAACGCGCTCCGCACAACGTGAAGGGACGCGCGCTCTGACCAGCATGCAGCAGCATACGTCACCGTCGCCACATAGGTGCCCTGGTACAAGACTTTGAGCGCCTTGTGCCGAATACCCCAAGAGGACGCCGTCACTCTCGACATCTTGCCGAAGCAATTTGCCGCCCGCTCCCCTATCGATGTCGCATGCTGTGCGAACGATAAGCTTGCGTCGACTACCACCCCCAGCACCGTGGTCGACGTGACGCTTCTGATCGAGGTCCCACCGAACCTGATGACTGGTGGCCTCTGGAACTTTCCCCTGATCGTCATAGTTGCAGACTTGGCAGGAGAAAATTCCAGTCGATTACGGGCCCCCCAGTCGCCGACGAGCTGCAAACTCGTAGAGGCCGAGGCCTCTATGCTCGCCCGGGAATTGGCCTCGATCAGAATCGTCACGTCGTCGGCGTAAGCCACGACGCTAACCCCCCCAGGGAATGGCAGTCGAAGCAAGTCGTCCATTAGCACGTTCCAGAGCGTGGGTCCCAGCACCGATCCCTGCGGGCAACCCATCGTTGCCGCCTTCGACACCTTGTGATGACCTACGGACAGGCTCACGTGACGCTCACGGAAGTAGTCCACCAGCATCTTAAAGATGTTTGGTGGACACCCCCCCTGCTTCACCTTGAGCAACACCATCGGCCACCACGCGTTGTCGAAGGCCCCAGAGATATCCAGAAAAACTACCTGCAAATACTTCGACGAACTCTCTCGCGCCGCCCTGAAGATGGTGTTTAGGGCAGACACCGTCGACCGGCCTCGAGTGAATCCGTGCTGGCGATCCGATAACCTCCTGGTAATCTGCGGAGCGCAGCTCAACATTACGCGTTCGAGAATCTTACCAAAGATCGGCAACAAAGTAACTGGGCGGTATGCTTTCGGGTCGGTAAGGGGCTTGCCGTTCCCTTTCGGGATGACAATCAGCTTACCGACCTTCCAGACATCCGGAAAACAGCCCTCCCGGACACATCGCCTAAACACCTCGGAGAACTCCGCCGACGCGGCCTTCCAAGTGTGCTGTATCACGCGAGCACTGATCCCGTCGGCTCCCGGCGCCGTGTTGGGAAGATCCCGGACTATGTCCCTCACAGTTTCCTGGAAAGAAGGAGGCGCATCTTCTCCTGGAGGTGACATAGAGGCCATAAGACGCACCTGCCTGTGATAGGGAGTGTCCCTGGACAGATCGTCGTCCGGGCAAAGTGAGTACAAGAGGCTGTGCATGGCCTCATTCACACTACCAGCATATCCTTCGGCGTAAATCGTGCCGTTAATAACATTACTTGGCGGTCTGTGCCGTCCGCTCGCGAGCCGGTACGCCTGTCCCCAAGGGTTCAGGTTTCCCGAGTCCGCGATTTTCCTAAAGTGCAAAAGTTGCGCCTCCTCCATGGCCCCCCTATATAAACGCCTATGCGCATGGAATCGATCCTTGGCCTCGGCCTCGACGAGCCCCCCGGCCCGGCGAGTCGATTGCCAAGTCCGACGCAAAAGGTTGTTACGCCTACGCAGCTTGTCAAGTTGTGGAGACCACCACTCGTGCCCGTGCGACTTCGTACGCACGACACCCAGGGTCTGCTTCGCGGTGCTCCCTACCAAGGTGGTGAACTGAGCACAGATCTCCTGGGCGGACCGATTCCACCTTATACTTCCTACCCGCCCATGGATCCCACGCTCAAAACGTGCCCAATCGACCCCACGATCCCGCAGCTTCATCGGCTCCTCCCCAGGCGGTTCAGCGCGAGGAGTGGGCCGACTTGCCACTTCGAATGTTATGAGCCGGTGGTCGCTCTCTATGTGATCTGGCAACACTCGCCATCCTGTCGCCAGGATGCCTCTCGTCAGTGTGAGGTCGATGTTGGAGGCACCATTCGCTGTTGCGAATGTAGGTGGCTCGCCCTCTGCGTTCGCCAACCTAAGTCCTCGAGCCAGGATAAACGCCTCCATGCGCTCACGGCGGTGCGTGACGTCTGGCCCTCGCCCCGTATACTGCCGCGGTTCACAGTACCACATCGGCGAGTGTGCGTTAGAGTCTACCCCTATGATGACTCTCTTCCCGCGAAGGGAATCGAGGACAACGCCGAGATGTTGTAGGTGAACGTCTATATCGTCTCTATACTGGAAGTACGCGGACACCATATAGACACCTTCTTCGTCGATAAGTACATGGCACACTGTGCAGTGCGTGTTCGACAGATGTTGCAAGAAGGCGCATGGGAGGTCTTGACGACGAATATAGATCGCCGCCTTGGCGTTCGTACCGCACTGCAGAAATCTGCAGGCGGTAGCGTCTCTCTGAATGCTAGGATAATGTTCTTGAGCGAGAACGACGTCTAGCCCCAGGAACAGCAACACGAGGTAGCTCGTATGTGGCAAGTTGTGCCCCCGCCAGGTTTCGTTAAGAAACTTAAATACAAATTTCAGCGTTCACTCGCGAAAGGGATGAAAACAAACAAGATTAAAGCTACGGACGACACAAACTAAGTAGGCTTAAATCACTATTAAGGAACGTCACTATCGCGAAACAAATACACAGTACAGTAATATATGGAGAAATAAACACAGTAGATGGTAAAAAGCGAAGAAAAATTGCAAAAACACAATAAAAACGGCGCGGGCACACTCGGAGCACAGATTGGCACATCCGATGCGTTCCGTAGCTCGCACCGAAGACCGACTGACAAAAGTTTCCCTCGGCAGCTTTGGCCAGCGACCAAAAAGCACGACTACCCGAGGGGTAGCTTGCGAGCCGCTCGCCAAATCTGCCGACGAAATTGAATTTAGCTCTGGCAATAATTTTTTTACTGGCCCTCGAGGCCGCATTATACTTGCGTTTCACATCAGTTGGATTGGGGTCATGTGTCCTACGAGCCGTGGTCCAAGCCTTGTATGCGGCTTGCTTAAGAAGTAAAGCTTCCTTACAAGGAATACAGAATAATCATAATATTTTATGACAGATAAATGTTCGTCATAAGTATAAAAATCCACAAACTTGAAACACAAAACAACTTCATCATCATCTCAGCCAAGAGACGCCTATAGTTGGGCATAGGCCACTCCCAACAATCTCAAAACCAATCGGTGCGCTTTTCGCATCAAGCGACATCCTGCGATCTTCACCAGATCGTCGATCTATCTTTTGGGGGACCTACGGCTTCGAATACTTTTCCTCCCTTATAGCCGATGCCAAGTCTCCAGTCCAAAGCAAGGGCGTAGCCAAGAACGGGCAGTGGAAGGGCGGTTGCCAGTAGGTATGCCCACAACCACAACTATTAACAAAAGCAATGTTGCATCTATACATTTATGTCCAATTTCACCAAACTTGTCTTAGCTAGGATAGGATACTCTAAGATGGCATGTTGTCACATTCTTTTCATTAAAGACAAGAAGTGACAGCATATTTCTCAGGAAATTCCTAAGCTAAGGCAAGGTTGGTGAAATTGACCATTATTCTGGTTATAATTTGTTTTTCATCTTTACGACGCAGTAACCCATAAAGTTTAAAACCACGATAACATCAATATATTTTAGGTTTGTCTTTGCCCGAAGAAATGGTATCCTGGGCACGACTATACTGACCCCTCCTCAAAAAAGAATTTTGGGGACGCTTATCTATTCTAGGGATTTTTGGCCTTCGCAGAAAAATATGTAGAATCCTAGCTACATCCTTAGTCGAAAGAACACAAATGTTCCAACGCAGCTTGAACAGTTTCGGCCATATAACGTCGCTGCGTCTCATACCTTGCTGGTTTCGAGTTTTTGTTCTGAAAGCGTGCAAGCAACATTATTCCCTCGTTCGTTGTTTGCAACAAAGATTTATAGTCATCATCTCATAATTTTTCCTTTGCATTATTTTTATCAGGCATAGTTATCCAAAAGCATAATATTATTAAGCACAATTAATGAAATCCCTCAGTATTTCTTTTGGCATTAATATCTGAAGTATATAAAGGAAGGTCCCCTAAAAATGGTGTAAATTCAACAGTCAGCAAATAATATGAATTTATACACGCGAATTTGATGTCATTGAATGTATGAGCCGTGGCCAAGTTAAGGCCGAATATTGCATGTTGCCATATGGGGCCGGCAAAACTTTTGGGACCTGTAAAAAAACTGGAAGTCGGAAAATAATATTGTTTTGAATATCATAATTTTAAAAATGATACACTTTTGTGATCTGTCTATCAAGACCGTTAATTCGATACTCTAACGAATAATATTGTTTTCTTTTATGTTATTTAGTATTGTGTTGTATTTTTTAATGTTTTGTTGTTTGCGTTTTGCCATTACCTTTTTCACTTTCTTGTGTTGTAGTATGACTCTATTCTGTTTAAGAACTTACTTTTTGAATAGGGGTAATTGATTTTTTATTGAAAAAATATGCTCTATGTTTTGTCATTATTATCCAGAAACGAAACAGGAGACTACGATTTCCCCTTTTGAGCATTGTCGATGGTTAGTGATAGCTTTTATCACTTAGCATCAGCATACAAATATTTTTCTCTGACGCATCGCGAACAAACAAGTAAGTAGCCAGGTATATTTTTGAGACAAGTAAGCAGGAAACGATTTATATAGCAAATATCATGCAACGGTGGCATTTGTTACTGCGGAGTTTAGTGTCGTGAATGGAAATAAAGTGGATGTAGCAACCGCGCAGTGACATATCACGTTCGTGCGCCGGCGCATCCGACGACGACGACGGCACGAGCGCTATCGAACACCGAGAATTTGTGACAAGGACGGACGCTGCTGCATTTACATTTTTATCGATTACTCCATCTCCATATACATAGAATTCTAAGGAGTTCAGTACGGAAATTATGATGAACAACGATAGAGAAGAATGGTCAGGGCTAGGGGGTTATTGTCTAAGAAAAAATCTATCGCGATCGCTTACAATTTGAGAGTCCCCGTCCATCCATCGCTCCTTTATAAAGAGATGTCGGCACAGTCTTGTGTTCACGGCGCAATGGTTATCAAATTGATAGCGATTGTGATAGATTTTTTCTTAGACAATAACCCACCCAGGGCCGGATTTACATATGTATTTTACGCCTATGGGCCCAATGAAATTGCCGTCCACCTCATCCCCCAAATTAAAAGCGTTCTATCTATACCATACCACAACCAATTTTTCATAATTTTCTCAGGTTACTTCATTTTGTAGTAAAACATTTTTTAAAATTACTTGTGAGAATAAATGCGTTAATTAAACGAGGTACGAGTATAATATGCAGAATGAATAAAAACATATAACTATTTGATCTTTAGAGAAATATCATACAACGGTAAACTATAGATTTACGACACACTCGTCAAAACTGCATATTGGTCAAGATACTCAATTGTTCAGTTTAAAAAACTTTTCTTTAACTCACTACGCTTACAACGTTGAAATGAAAGTACAGTAGGTAGTACATAAAACTTTGATTACGATTGTGGCTGAAGGGGTTTAATCCTATATTTTCCTTTTATTCCTTTTAAAATCTAAAAACTGACCATGATTTCTACTGTATTCAAACATCCAGCAAACAGATTTGACGAAATTATGTTTATGAAACACAGCCAAACCCTCTCTTCAATTTTTAATGAAAAAGGTAATACAATCTATCTCGTTTTGGAGGAGGGAACAGGGGACTACGCAACATCTATTAGGTATCTACGGTCCGAGATGCAGTTTTCTCTATCGCGCTCAGGGGCCTTACCATGATCGCTTATAGCAAGGTTAACACAATATTGAAACAGAGACACCGCTCTTGCTGCGTATAGCGCCATCCCGCTCTCAATATTGTTTTAGTAAAGGCGATCATGGTTGGGGGCTGCTCGCTTGTTCGGGCACAACGTGACATCAATACATTTTATAAAATCCTATTTTTGAATTCTCTCGCTTCTTCTTCTGTTTCCTCTTAAGAGGATTGTGAAGCTGTAAATTTTCATACAAAAAGCGATAACTCTTTTCTCCCCCTAAACATAGTCCAATTTTCGTAATTTTTGGAAATGTTGTAGATATAATAAAGATCTAGGTTTGTACGTTTTGTTTTTTAAGAAATTTCGCTCAGAATATATATTATTATCATCTAAATATCTATATTTTAGACTTAAAAACTACCTCGAGCATTTTTATCTTTTTTTGACAAAACTATACTGAATTACAAAAAAAGCAAAACGTACAAACATAGATTAAGGTATACTGAATCTAATGAGACCAAAAGTGTCGACTTCCGTAAAGGTTTAGGGGGGTAAAACAGTTATCGCCCGAAACAATATTTCAAACAGGAATTGTAGGCAATTTCGACCAGTTTTTGCAACTCTCTCTATCGCACGATACGGGTCGGGGGCAGGGGTATAAATTATAATGTTATAATTTAGTGATGTGAAATAATGTTATCGTAGTTATTGTCGCCTAGGGAGGAGAAAATAATATCGATATATCGATCAATACTGAAAGGTATTACTTAAGTCAGAACTATAATCTACACAAATACCTTATACATGAAAACGTAAATGTCTTTTTAAATACGTTTATTGATTTTAGTGTTTTATTTTAAAGATCTTATTTAAGGGTAAGCAGTCTGTAGCCTGTTAACTAACTCTGAATTCCCAAAATCAAAATAAAAAAAAAATTGTAAGTATGTAGTTGTTTGTTATAATAAATATGTGCTACAAAGACACAAACTCAAAAGAAATTCGATTTTTGTTTCTTGTGATAGGTTTTTGTTATGCATTGTATGTTCGTTATCGTATTCTATGTTGCTCACAAACTATTTTTCGTATAACCAAGTTGGTGCAGCTAAAAACATGTAACAGACTTTCAGCTGTGCTCTAAGGTTTTACTCGCGTTATGGAATCTACGAATATATAAAAAATACAAACGAGAAAGTAAATAATATATGCAGGGTACGCAGGGTAGGCATATATGTGGAGAAGGCACCTTACGTATGGTTTTGATGTTTTTTTAACTTTAACTATATAATTTAAAGCAGCTGGTTACATATACTATTATAATAGGTATTTTTTTACATACGACAGGGAAGGAACTGGCTATCTCACCTCTAATTGTCCCAACAAAACAATACTATAAACATTGTTACTATGGCGACAAACTTAGATAAGACGACGACGGTAACTAGCCAGGTGGGCTCAGAAGCCCTATCACCAACCAAACCGAGCAGAAAAGCTTCTGTCCCCGTGGGGAATCGAACTCCGGACCTCCCGAACAACATCCGTTGGCCTCATCCACTAGACCAAGGAGGTGGTAAAAATTAAAGTATTCTTTGGTTAATAACTTTGTACAATGTTGCTGAAAAAAGGTATTACTCAATAAAGGTACACGTCGGCGAAAGGGCAATGGAAAATGTCAACGTAATATTGACTTACAGCAAGGTTTGTTATCGACATACTTGTAGTCATCGTCATCAGGTGCTATATTCAAATTGAAGTTTGGAAATCAGTAGGCAAATTTAATGAGATCCTATGCTGCGTTTTTTTTTAATTTCATCCATTTTTAATGTCACCTAGCCACTTTTTCCTTTGGTATTCCGGGCTTTTCAAGGAATCTTGCGTTTGAGGATCAATTATGAAAACTCATAGAAGGCTCAGTCACTGATCCCTGTTGTTATACCTGATTCCACCGATGCAGATCACTTCTGTTTTGCTGCTGAGTAATTCAAAGATGGATGCAGATTAAGCTAGTTGCAGAACTTGCAGATGATGTTACGTTTGGCTTATTATGAAAGAAATTGAGGTGAACGCCAACAAGAATAATCATATAATTATAAAAAAATATTATAATTATTTATTATTACTTAATATGTTTGTATCCCTCTTCCTATTTAGTTTGAATGTAAAAGTATTAATTTATCTATCTATAATAATATATTTTTAAATTAACAAGAGGTTTAAAGTTAAATAATTGTAAATGTAATTATGTGTTGTTTAGTGTTTTTTTTTTCATAAAAAGATCCATTTTACATTGATTCACATCTCACTTTTCTATAGAAAGGTACATGTAGGATAAATAGATTCATAACAAATCGCTTAGTCCTATAAGGTATAGGGATAGGGATACCAAGTAAGTGCCTACACTATAAATTTCAAAGGAGTTTCAATTTATTTAATTAAATTCAGATTTTAGTATAAGCTTCACAGTACAGACCAATGACTTATACATAAAAGCACAATACAATTTTAAATAAAATAAAATAAAAGCACAATGAAATGTCAAATAAAATAATGTCAAACAAATTAATGTCAAATAATATGTCAAAAAGCAAACAAAATAGAATAAATAATTAATTTTGAGAAATACAGAAATAATGTACAAAATATATTAAATAATTTCTGTATTCCGATACTTTCTATTTGTAATGAATAAACTCAAAAACTACTAGACTGATTTTTTAAATTCTTTGGCTAATAGAATACTACATTATCACTGAGTAATATAGGCTATAAAATTATGTTTCCCACGGGAAAACATAAAATTCCCACACGAAAAACGTTAATTACGAAGGCGACGTTGCGAGCGGAAAGGTAGTCAGGAATATAAGCAACGCAAAACATTACGAAAACGGGAGAATAATGATCTCGAGCTCTCGCGCCGAGTGGCGTGCTGCTGTCTTTCGTAGTGTGCGTGAGAATTTGCGCATGTTGTATTTGTGGTGTAAACGTCAGACCGGAGGCAGAGCGGTGTGAAACAGATAGCATTTTAGAAAATACCTACTCGCGCCGCGCACGGTCACTTCACAATCGTCTTAAGCAACCCATCAGGGTCGTAATTTTTAATCGTTTAATCGACCGTCGTAAGCCAATGGCTCGAGATAGACACCCCTTTTTTAAACTATAAGTAAAGCGTTGTTGTTGCTCGATTCAGTGAAAGACATATTCTTTAATTCAGAACTTACTGAGGTATTTATCACAGTCACATATCAGCTAAAATACTAAAAGTAGATTGTTTTATAAGGGCAGAACAGCACCCATTACAGTCGAGATATTTTATTCGTCAAAAAAATGGGTGTATTCACCCGAATGAAACACCACTTTCCATTTCGAATATGAAGAAAGTAAAACAAAGCCAATATTTCCTTCCAAAACATTATTGTGTTCGATAACATTGGTTTTCCCGCCTTTTTTTCACGCACAATATTTAACGGCTATAATGCCATGGCATTATAATTAAATTATAGGTATTTGTAATTGTTAAATCAGTTTCTATTTAAGATACTTCCATAAATAAAAAAAAAGGAAATTAGATATAAGGATACTAGAGAGTTTTGTCTTGTTTCGGTACATGTCGGCTGTCATGAGTCAAAATAAGACAAAACACAGAGTGTTATCTTAACTTATCCGAGGATGATCCAAGGTGTAAAATTTTTATTCATAATCATAAGGCCGTAGATATTGTACTTTTTTCTAAGGTTGCGTATGAAAAAATCTGAAAAATAGTTAATTTTTTTTTGAATTCTTGTCGGCTCTAAGATCGCGATACATAATTTTCAGCCCTATAATTAGGTAAGCAATGACCTACTTTCAGAATATTATGAGAAATGAAATAATAGAGTAGTAGCTAAGGGCTGTAATTGGTGCTTACACCCAAGCTAACTACTCTGCTTTACATCTCGATTGTGAGGTAAGTAGGTCCTTATAACCCCCAAATAGGACTTGTAGGTGACCAATAAGCGCTCTAGGGTAAAAATGTAGCTTGGAAAGCCCTAGGGCGGTAACTAATTAAAAAAAACACTTCACTATTTCAAAAAGTTCGCGTACATCTAACCATCATACTGGCAATAATTTACTCACAGCCCTAGGGCTTTTCTAGCTACATTATTACCCTAGAGCGCTAATTGGTCACCTACAAGCCCCATTTGGGGGGAAAAGGACCTACTTATACATTATAAGAACATGAGAGATGTAAAGAATATTAATATATTAATTAAGTGGATGTGCCAAGAAAGCTTGTGGGTAGCAATAGCAGACAAAAGATATGTTTTTGCTTAAAAAAGTGTTAGCATTAAATTAGCTACGAGCATAATTTTATACAATTATGCACAAATACTCGTATAGACAATTAATTGTGATATCTGAACGTGCTTCAAATTTATGCATATGATTATACTTTGCTGACGTAACAAATGCGAAACAGGTTTCGTTTCGAAAACACAAGAAAAAAAGAACACTATACATACACCAAACTTATATTAATAAATCAAAACAGGAAAGTTTTTGGACTTTATCTCACCTCAGGGAAGTGGCAAGGCCGAAGATGTAAGTGAGTTTCGCTTGGATTTTTCATCAGAAGAACTGGTTGTTTTACTTGTAATTGTCGGGCCATAATAAATTCTAACATTGTTGTTATGGAAACATGTTTATATAGGTACATACCATGAAGAAGATACAGATCAAGGTGGAGAACGTACTTCCTATAGTTATCTGAAGCAAATACCTACGACAATCATCCACACGTTCATTATATCATGATGATATCATTAAAATTATGCCATAGTGATGATAATTCATTGTAGATCGGTAATACCAAATGAAGCATTTCATGACTTCCTTATCTCAAAATTTATACCATGTCATACGATGAAAAGTACATAATAGGCCTGCAGAAGCGAAAAAACTTTTACCCTTGTTAGGTAACCTTTGAGCAAAACTAGGTGATCACAACCATAAGACAACAGTGGGAGATTAATTAAGCCACGAACACATATAACGAGACAGTGGTATTGATATTTTTTATATACAAGTAAGTTGTTAAACCAGCAGGCTGCCCACCTGATGGTAAGTGGCTACAGTTGCCTATTATACTACACATGGTTCTTGTAAGAATTCCAAATCTACATCCCCTACAAGGGCGCCAATGTACGTTGCTAACTTGTAACATAAGATGTCAAGTCACAGTACCCAGAAATATGATGAAGAGTGCCACAGTTCTCAGAATTGAATTAATCAGTCAATTGATTCATCACAATTGTACCTACTAACTTATCGATTTTAAATTATGTATAGTAACTTCATAGTTACAAAACCGGCCGCACTGCAGCTGTGAAGATGCACCAGAGGTTTCCAAGTATGAACAGTTGCAAAATGTTCACAAGCTTAAAGGTCAAATACGTATCAGCCCTTTGTTTACCACTTGCTAAATATTTTATGGAGTTACGATGCTCGAGACTAATAGTTGCACAAGAACAATTTGCCATGTCCTATTTTAGCTGTGCTCGTAGCTTTACTTGTGTGAAATTCAGCTTAGTTGTACCTACAGTAAGCTCCCATCAAGCTAAGTATATATTTACACGAGCTTTCCGCTCGCGACTTCACCCGCGTTATTTTTGTTTTCCCATGGGAAAAATTTTCCCGTAGGAAAGTTACCCTATGTCCTTTCCCTGGTCTCGAACTATCCTTATACCAACTTTTATCAAAATCGGTTCAGGAGTTTCGAAGCCTATTCAATACAAACAATCAAATCATTCCTCTTTATAATATTAGTATAGAAGTATAGACTACGAAAACCGCCACTGTTACGAGCGACATATGAACAGTCCAAACGTCAAACAACAGCTTGATAAGGAACTTTCTTTACGTGATGTTATAAAACATTCCTAGATAAATTAGCTATCCAACAGTAAAATATTTTTTCAATTCGAACCAGCAGTTCCTGAGATTAGCGCGTTCAACCAAACAAACAAATTCTTCAGCTTTATAATATTAGTAAGTAAGTATAGATATTAGTAAGTAAGTATAGATATTTCGTATTTATTGTTTTCACACCTACTTCCATACTGCTTGTAAAGCATTGATTTCTTTTTACATTATTATACTAAAGCAGACTAAAGTTATCTCTAACTACTTATCAACAAGATATATTTTCATTTATTTACCTAGCAATTCTCATAACTATATCAAAGTAGGTAAATTCAATGTGAAAAGTATGCTAGCTTCTTAATTTGATTATACTTCTTAACAAAAACTATAGTTTAAACACATTCAGCCGTCAAACATGTTTAGTGATTATAAATTATTTTGGAAATATCAATTTAAATTGAATACGTATGTATTCATGTTGTATTGTAAGAGTATATTATACTGAGTTTTTATTATGGCCTCAAAACGTTGCGCATCAGACAATCCATCCATCATAATCTCGGCACCTTACACCAGCTCCATTCTTGTATCACGTTCAAACAATTTAATTATGATGAGATATGAGACCCACATTTATAGGTGAAGATTTATTATACATACAAGAACCACTCAATCCAAGATGCATTGTCTACAAATATTCTCAGAGTGGAGATGATTTCGATTGATACGTATATAAACTATAAAAAGGTCAAATGCACTTAAATGTCAGTGTCACAATATTTTCGCACTTGTAGCTTAAAGTAAGCAGGCACGTCTGTTTTCGTAATACGAAGTATTGTTGGTAGTATGTCAAGTTTTACACTTGCTATTACGACCGATATATGGTGCAAACTGTAAAGTTTAACCAGATGTATATTGTACATGGTGGCGCAAAAGTAATGTCATAGTGTGAATGTGCCATAATTTTTTCAAATGGAATCAAATATTATTGTGCTTTGACACTGATATTGTAGACAGAGATACAGAATTAGTTGACATAAGCCATGGAGCGATACTCACCTGAAGAACGTGGAATTATTGTAACTGCTTATTTGGTCAATTTTCGAGCTGAGTAATTTCCCGTTTTGAAGATTTGAACTGGCCGTTCAGATTACCAGATCTAACGGTGCCACACTTCTTCCGTTAAGGCTTAGGGAGTAAAATCACAGCTGATTTAATTCCATGAATTCCATTCAAACATGCAACACTATTTGCAGTCACTTTAGTATTCGTGCTAAATTTGACGTCCTTTGGTTCTTCGTGCGTTTTGTTTGAGATGCTAACGACTATGTCCATAGCTTGTTGTTATAAATAATTATTGTGCACACGCTAACTATGCCAGCTATTTGGGTTTTGGGGCTGTCGCGTTGGACATAATTATGTCATCTCATAGTATATTTTTAAGTTATCTTGAAGTGATGAATAGACAAAACAGATTATGCTTCACCAAATTTTTACTTTTATCCTCTGTTGTTTCTGCCGATTGATATCAGTTTTTCAACAGCACCACTTCCTATTTATCTAATAAGGCGACGAAAAAAAAATGCTACAAAAGAGCGTGGTTGCCCTCCTATGTAGCACAGTAGCTAAGTAGTCTGCTTTGGGCCTTACCATGATCGCTTACAACAATGTTAAAACAATATTGAAACAAAGAGACCGCTCTTGTTTATAGCGCCAACCCGCTCTCAGGGCGGCTCCAATGTTCTTTTGAGCGAACGTAGTTAGGTGGCTGCGGTCTTAAAGGCGGTAATAAGAAATTATCTAGTTTTCGTACCTCTAGACACAACAAGGATGCCCAAGAAGGGTATATAACAGGCAGGCGGCCGGTCGTAAAAATTAAGTCAAATCTTTTAGTATGATGTATGGAAACATGTCTTAACAACAAAATAGGTTGTCCTGGACTTTTGAGTAGAATAAAATTAGGGTGCCATTTAGATAATGGCGGAAGCCCGTGACAACGCTTTGCTCACCTCTCCGCAGAGTATCGGCATCTACGAGTACCTAACTCAGCATTAAATTCCCTCGCATGTGTAGGTAAGTTTCATACTTAGTAACTATAGCAATACCATTGACAGGTACGCAATATCTATGTCAAAATTAAAACAAGCTATCCCGTAGAGAAGCATTTGAAAAAGCATTAAGATTATTTTACTTACTTTTAGTTTTTACACACACTTTTACACCTTCGTAAATTTCGTAATATTTGTATTACATGTGGTGTTTACTTTTTATAAGCTATAATAGTATTTAGATGCTTTGTTTGTATTAGAAGTACATGTATTTAAGATATAAGTATGATAAACACAGTAGTTCTAGGAGAACATTATCCTTAAGTCCCCCGCCGCGTCTGTCTGTCTTCGTGATAAACTCAAAAACTACTGCACCGGTTTTCAAGCGGTTTTCACCACTCGATAGCGCGATTCTCGAGGAAGGTTTTAGTATATAATTTGTTAAGTTTTTGTATTTATTTCTGTTTAAATTAACGATATTTGTTGAAGATGTCGGGAAAAATGAAAATTAAGGCGAAACGTAGTTCGCGTCGCGGGCACAGCTAGTTCATAAATAAATAAAAAATGTTGCGCCGACCGTAGCGTACACAAGAGTGGGATGAGAGCAGGGAGGTATCGTCTGCTGTTTGATTACCTGTAGGCGTGGACGTGGACAGGGCAGCCAGTGAGCGGGTTGTACAGCAACAGCACGCAGGCCACCACGTCGGCTTGCACCACGGCGCTGGTGATGCTGCCGTGCGGTATGAAGTGCTTGATCGTCTGTTGCTTGCCCTTCGCCGTCACATTCTGGACTATCTTCAGCCCTTTGTGGGACACCTGTGGATGTATTTATTATATTTACAGCGTGCATTGTAAGTGCTTTGTCTATTTGATTTTTATTTTTGCACTTAGATTTGCTAGTTTATGATAATAATAATAATAAAATTCGCTAAAGGTAGGCGTACACTTGTGCCAATCATGCATCATCATCATCATCAACAGCTCATATACGTCCCCACCGAGGGCCTCGAGCCTTTTTTTTTTTTACGTTGGGAAATGCGTTACGCATACCTCGCGCTTGGGAAATCGCGGGGTTATGTCGGACTCTCCGAGGCCACTGAAGGCAGAGTGCCATCTAGAAACCTCGGCCTACCGACTAAAACCCAACGATGCCCCCTCACATACGCCTTGGCACGAGCACGTCCATCACCACCGCATCCCCCCCGTCATCAGACGAGGAGGACACACCGGGGAGGGACGCCTCGTCACCGGACAAGGCCATGGGAACCCTTTCGGACACTTCCATAACCTCATAAGCGTCTGCTCGCCTATGGCGAGCCCCTCTCACCTCCCCAAAATGGGAAGGCCGGCGATGCTCCTGGGCATTAGGAGCACCATCGACTAACGGTGACCTGTGCAATGCAGGACTCGGGCTTCCCGGGCCCGCGTCCCGCTGGTAACCGTCAGGAGGAAGAAGGCGAGCGAACCGTCGCCTCCTTCGTCCTGGCCTCCTACGACGGCAAGGGTCTGCTAATGGGTCATCCTCCCTGACCCGCTCTGCTGCCTCCTTCTGTGTGATGACTTCCTCACAGAAGGAATTTGCTGCATTCCAGGCCTCCTCACTCTCAACCATCCTTGTGATCAAAGATGGGAGAGAGAGGTCGGGGCCAACGTACGAAGCCAGCGTGTTACGCTGAGAGGAAAAGGCAGCACACTCATCAAGAGTGTGCTGTGCTGAGTCCTCAGCAGCACCACAGTGGTGGCACTCAGCAGTAGGCTCACGTCCAATCCGGTGCAGGTAATGGCCAAAGCAGCCGTGGCCACTAATGATCTGCACCAGATGGTACGTGAGCGACCCGTGCTTTCTTTCCGCCCATGACTTTAGCAAGGGGAGCAACGCCTCTACAGTTCTCCTAAGAGTTCCGGAGGCTGGCTCACCCAGGCTCTCTTGCCATAGGCGGAACATCTCTTCTCGCGCCCCCTCTAGAGCCGCGACCCGCTCCCTTGGAGCCAACCTTTGGGTTCCCTCCCTCACGTCAACCCGCACACGGTAGGCTGCTGCCAGTACATGCGCTACTAACTCCCACGGGGGAGTGCCGGCGATGGCGCAGGCCGCTGCATGAGACACCGTACGGTATCCTCTAATGGCTCTCAGCGCTATGGCGCGCTGTGCACGTCGCAGTGATGCTACTGCGCGGGCACTGAGAGCCATTGAGCCACTGGGGCTCCGTACAGTGCCATGCTGCGAATAACTCCCGCGTAGAGGCGTCGGCAGCTGGCGCTCGGGCCTCCTACGTTAGGGAGGAGGCGCCCAAGTGCATCAGCTGCACCCAGAAGTTTGGGCTCCAACGAACGGAAGTGTTCGTCGAAGCCCCACCTACCGTCGATGGTAAGCCCTAGGTATTTAAGGTGGGGCCTGAATAGAATGACCTCACCGCCCACCGTGATAGATGTTCCAGCGGGGGGCTTTCTACAGGGCCCATGGAAGACAATAGCCTCAGTCTTGCTTAAGGCGACCCTCAAGCCCAGCAAAGATATACGGTCAACGACCAGCGTACTCGCCACCGAAGCTAGGCGAACCGCGTCAGCCAGACTGGCTCCCCTTGCTGTAACGAGGGTGTCGTCAGCATAGCAAAAGAGGCGCACCCCCGTCGGAAGAGCGCCTCTGAGGAGCCAGTCGTACCCGACGTTCCAGAGCAAGGGCCCAAGAACAGACCCCTGTGGAACGTCACGGCGAGGGCCTCGAGCCTACCCTAAACTAGGGCGATTAGGCTTTAGTCGACCACGCTGGCCAAGTGCGTTTTGGTCGACTTCACACACAACCTGTAAAGAAATTCTTTCTTCACAGGTGTGTGCAGGTTTCCTCACGATGTTTTCCTTCACCGTAAAAGCGTCGAATAAACGTACATATGAAATCAAAATTTGAAAATACATTGGTACGTGGCGGGGTTTGAACCGCTACCTCCCGATTGGAAGGCGACAGCCTTACGCACTACGCCATCGACGCTTCAATCATGCATATCAATTGTTAAAAGTCAAGAAATTATCTATTTTACTGTCATCATGCCAGGGAAGGTAAATAAAAAGTACCTACAATTAAAAAAAATTATGACTTTTTCTACTCTACATATTTGAAGTCAAATAATTGAATTGTTATGATCCACGCTTAGTAAGAATATGGTAGGTATAGGTACATTTTTAAATCTTTATTTTAACCTCTGAAATGATATCGCTACTTATTTTTAAAAAAGTTGGCAACTTTTCAACCTACATAATAAAAAATAAAAGAACAAACATTCGTCTAAACACCAATTAACCACGCTAAGTTCGTTGGGGAAGGTGGTTATTTATTGTAATAATATGCAGGTAAAACCATTGTTTATTGATTTTTAAATCAAGACCAGCATCGCTTTTGTAAATGTCCCTATTGGTCTGGTATATTGGTCGGTCGATCCGGAGATTGGAAGATTCATTTAGATTCTGGCCAGATTATTACTATGACGACAAACTATCGTAGTAGGTAGCCAAGCGGACTCGGAAAGATATTTGATCGATCCGTTACAATGTTAATAATATAAATTTACAATATAATATTCTTCAATTGGCGATGGGTCGCGCGCAACTCTTTTCATTCGCACTGACCTGTAACGTTACTTTGAAAGGTTCCAAATCTCGGGCTCGCTCCTCCAATATCCTGATGGCGGGCAGAGCAAACTCCTCGCCCCTGAGGCCGCGCGACTCCTGCGCACCGAGGAACCACACGTAGTACGACGCCTTCTTTATGTCCTTTTTCAAACGAAGCGCCATTTTGGTTTAGTTTCTATGACATTGTTGGATATCTGAAACAAAATAAATAGAAATGTTGTTATTTCATCAACATAACGGGTTCATCAACATAACTGTACTAAGTGGGGTCCAAGTCCACCTCATCTTTTTGAGATTAACTCCACAGACCAAAGGATGAGTCTCTAGCGCTCTCTAGCAACATGCACTATCTATGCCACCACTGTGGGAGAACTCCCTTTCTTAGAGGAAGCATATCCCAGCAATTGACGTGCGAAATGATAGTTGAGCTGTAGGTAAGTAGCGTGCGGTTTCTAGTTTGAGTTTTGAGTCCTTTTTATACACATCAAGAAACCTCTTGACCTTCATCTTACTTAATGGTATGTGGTGATAAGACCGAAGAGAAAGCTTCACTTGGACTCCTCGACAACTAAGGAACTTGTTATTTTACCTCTAAATGTTGGATCACCTCTACGGAGAATCAAACCCTAGATTAATACTGGTTATCGAGTTTTTTTTATTCCAAGATACAAGCTGACGTAAAGCAATAATGTTTTAAATTACAAATTTGCACTACAGTAAAACCTGAATTATAATTGTAATTTAATCAATTAGAGCGCAGTTATTTAATTTAACAGATGTCACTAAATAAAAAATAATGTCTTTAAAGTTGATTAAGCTCATTCAATTCATTAAATTATTAGGTTGTTCTTCCCATTACTTACGTCATACCGAATCGTTGTATGATTTTTCGGTATGGGCCATATTATCATATTTAAAGATTTTGCTTGGTTTTATAAAAAATAGAAGCAATTATGTCGCTCTGTGCTTTGACTAGTTCTAAATAATGGCAGCTAGGCATATGTGTGTAGAGCAATACAATTTAAATAAAACGCTGCAAAGAGTCTTCAAAGGTAACCAACAGATATTTATAGATCTCTGATCTCTGATTTACTGAGCTTCAAAGTTGCAAAAATTATCAGTTATCTTATAGATTGTATCAAAATACACATCGCTACACATAATAATTTAATGACAGAGTAATTTCATCTGAAAGCAGGTTAACTAGGGATAGTCCATTACGAGGTTCCGCATACCGGTAACTGATAGCATCAAGTTTAATTTTATCGATGTTGACTCGAGGCTCGAAGTTCGATTAATATCGAATTGAAAGTATCGGTAAAAATTTTATGGGAACATTCCATCCACAGTTGACATCTATGATATTGGTACGAGGAATCTATCATTTGTAATTGAAAATGTAGGTATTGAAATGTTACGTCACTTTTTGAAAGTCTTAATTTTATTTGATACTGTAATAGGTGTGTTAACTAATAACGTAGTAGTAGGTGTGTGTGTTAATAACAGATAGTTGGGGGAATCCATCCACAGTTGACATCTATGATATTGGTACGAGGAATCTATCATTTGTAATTGAAAATGTAGGTATTGAAATATTACGTCACTTTTTGAAAGTCTTAATTTTATTTGATACTGTAATAGGTGTGTTAACTAATAACGTAGTAGTAGGTGTGTGTGTTAATAACAGATAGTTGGGGGAATCCCCAACGATCTGTTATTAACACACCTACTACTACTACTGACGATATTAGACAGACTCTTACTATAATAATGTGAGACTGTAATTGATAGAGAATGTTCTAGGTCGTTCTCAATATTTCAAGAATGATCTGAGAATTTTTGCAATATATCGAAAAACATATTATTAATAATTCTAGTATAATAATTCTAGAATGTTCCAATGTTAAAAACTTTGAGATGGACACGAAAAGCTGTAAAATACATTTAAATGTTCAAAATTATTTCAAAATGATACTAAACAGTCTAAGACTCGGGATCGTTCAATAATTTCTAAAACATTCTAAAAAAATAATACATATTATTATAAGTATTAAAATTTTTAGAATCGATTGGAAAAGATAAAATAAGTTACAAATATTCTGGATTGTTCTTCAAAAATGTTATTTAATGCGATGTATTTGACACGAGCAATGCCGGGCTCCGCAGCTAATTGTATTCTAAATGAAGAAGAAGATGAAAAGACAATGTGCAGCTTAAATTTCTGACTATCAAGTAAGTAAGCAGTTCTGAGTTTTAATAGTAACATACCGTTATGCCCTTTAGTCAATGCCATTTTTTGTAGAGATACAGTCGCGATACACTATCTGGTGACTGGTGGCAGTAAAGGTTCTGCGATACACTCACGATGCAAACGCGACACAATCGGGATGCAAACGCGACATAATCGGGATGCAAATGCGACACAATAATTGGGATGCAAATGCGCGTGTGCAATGTGCATCCATGCCAATGCAATACAGCATCGAAACATACGACTGCATTACGTAATTATCACGACTGTTTCGTCACAAAATGTCATAGTATGTAACCCTTTACGTACTGACATCTTTTAAAGCGATACAAGATGCAAACGCGAAACAGAAGCTGGGGGTTGCCTGGTCTAGAAAGCGAAATTTTGGGGCAGAAGCTTGTAAAAATAGGTTGATTAAAGCTCATCTTTTGTCCATTTCTCACTTAGCGCGCTGTTCATACATTAATTCATATATTCCATTGATTCGTCTCTTTCAAAAATTGTAATCGCACTCTCACAGTTATATTCGTTGAAATATTTAAGAACAAACAATAACTGCGCAAGATATTTAAAGGAACAAGTTTCTGAGCAAGACAGAATTATTTTTTAACTTATTTATAAGAGCGTCGTCGTTGGCGCTGTGGTCTCGGCACTGGACTGTGTCCCGAGTAGAATCGGGAGGCACGTGATCGATCCTGCCATGTACTTACCAATGTGTTTTTCGTTTCACGAATTTCATATGTACATTTATCTGAAGCTCCTACGGTGAAGGAAAACATCGTGAGGAAACCTAACACTTGCGAAGTAATTCAACCAATCGGCACTGGGTCAGCGTGGTTTGACTAAGGCCTAATCGCCCTAACATAACTTGTTAGGGTAGGCTCGTGCCCCTCGGTGGGGACGTCTATGAGCTGAGATTATGATGAAGTTATTTAGAAACAGTTCAAAATTACTAACATTATATGTTTCGTAGTTTTAATGGTTTCTTACTATGAACATGTTTATGGTTTTTAAGACTTTTACTTTGCATGTGTTATAAGATCTTGCTTCATGCCAAATTTCATGACTCCAGGTCAACGGTAAATACTGTAAATCAAATTAAATCAAATCATTTATTTGCTATAAACAGGGTACCTTGCGTTCTTAAACATATAATTAGTTCAAACATATAAATAATTAAATCAGTGACCCATCGATTATAAAGAGAGTCGCAATTAGCATTATAATAACGTTATTTATTATTTGTGTTTCATATAATTTAACTTGTTTATTTAATTTATCTAATGTGATTTGATAAAGATTTTGATTTCCCTGTATTAAAAAAAGATAAGAACAACTTATTTCCCAGCTTATCACCCATGTCGCGCGTTGTTTATTCCAAGCTGCCCATTAAAATTCCGTCTGCGCACTTGCGTTGACAAATTGCTCCAATTTTCAACATAAGTCTTAAGGGCGTTGGACACGAGCTGTTGTTTTTGCCTCTCACGCTCGTTGCATCAATAACGGACCTTGGGTTACAATTTTAATTGCAAAAAGACAATCGGAGCTTAAGCAAGTCATATTTGAGATCCTTCGTGCATTAGATTTCGGTGTGAAGTCCATTCTTTTGTGTGAACGCGCCTGATAATGCATTATTTTGGCTAATGAATGGGAATGTAATACGGCCTTTGCTCGGTTTATGATTTATTGCATAATTGATTTGTATTGTGTATTTTTATTTAAGGCGTTGCTGATGATATTTATTATAATTAGGAGCGATTTTAAAGTCCATCTTAGAGGTTGGAGCTAGTTTGCGTTTTTTTTTTAAATTCAAAAACTTTATTAAAATATGCGCAATATTTTATTTGTTATTTTCAATTATCTTTATAAAAGCCAGATAAAATTAAAAAAAATAAATTTTATCATTATCATCACAACTCATATAATGTACCCTGCTAAGGGGTTCGAGCGAGCCTCTAGTTTAGGGCGTTTAGGCCTTAGTCAACCACGCTGACACAGTGCGGATTGATCGACTTCACATATTTGTAAATTTGCATTTTGTTTAAAAATGCTATGTAAATTTTGTAATAAAAGCCAATGCAATAAAAACTCTACCTAGGTAAAGATTCGAGCTTGGGTCGTCAACATATCATGTTACCCGTGTTGATATCGTGTTGCGAGGTGAGTATTGATTGGTTTTATAATTTTTGTTTGTTAAACATATTTAGAGGTAGGGCTTCCAAGCCTTTGTTCGGTTTATTGGGATTTCCCGATTCTGAATAACTCCCACGCAGGACAGATGGATCTCGAGGTGATGTAATGGGTATGCCATGCCCTGTACTCAGCAGGGAGAGTTCTAGATATTCCCGTTTGTTGGCTACAGCGGCAGGTGGCGTGTAAGAAGCGTCAACAGCATATCACCTCGTAAAGAAACCTGGATATCGACTACCCTCTTATATGAATACGTGGATATAATATATTGCGAAGAATATAACAACTCTATCTGTTTCCTAAACGAGCGAGTAATATAACCACTTCGTTTAAAGCAGCTTATCTTATATGTAATTTATACTCAACTAAGAATATATGAAAGAAATTCAAGTAAGTTAATTTGGAAATAATAAAATTGAAGTTAATACGATTTAAAGGAACCCGTTGCTTTTGGTTTGCCAACCACAGTTTGTTGATACAATTTATTTGATATGACACAATAGTTACACAACTTTTACAAAGTGTACACATAGAGAAATGTTAATAACGTATTTTATTCATTAACATCAATGAATGCAGAGAGCGAAAGAGAGAATCAGTACTATTTTTTACCACAAGGAAATTTATTTATTCATTTATTTATAATAAACACAGTTTCCACAGCGTAAATTTGTTCAAATATTATTAATAAAGAAATTATTCCTGTACACAAGCCAATTACGGAAACTTACTTTGTTCACTAGAAATATATACAGGCATGAGAGTAGATATATAACAATTTAAAAAGGTATAGAACTGAAAACAGAAAAAAAAAACAAATAAAATAAATTAATGTGCCATTTTCGCGTGTGTGTGCATGTATGTGTATGTGTGTCTGTGTAAGAATGTGTTAGTTGTTTGAGTGTTAGAGAACAACTCAGAAATTGACAATATTTAAAAAATATGGAAAATGACCACAATCATTTTAGGGTCCGGTTACTCTTAATAATATAAGTACGTATGTATAAATATTTTTTAAAGTTTGTTACTCGCCTTAGAGCATGATCTAAGTTACTCGCTAAATGAATAGATATTTAAAAAAAACAAAAATGGTCCAAAAATAGGCATCGTAGAGTTTCTAGCAATAAAGTAAACCACTTTGTATTCTCAAAATTTACATATTTTTTAATGTTGTAAAGGTTGCAAACAAACTTACAAGATGCTACGGCTGATCTTACGCTGGCTTAAAATGAGCATGTTTTTAAATATCTTATTATCTCTTTTTTTAATCGTTAAGTAAAAACTATGATAGCCTTACATCAACCAAAATTTTACCAAGAAGAAAGATTTTTTTTACATGGGAATCGGATTCCAAACATCCAGACCCGAACCAATCGTGGTCTCAAGTCTCAAACACCAAAATATTAAGGTCCAATTTCACCAACATTTAAACAGGCGGTTATAGTTAACTAACAATCGTTTTTGACATTTAACTCATACAATAAGTGTCAAAAACAATTGTTAGTTAACTTTAACCGCTTCTTTAAATTTTGGTGAAATTCGACCTAAAGCTCAATTTGCGAACAGTTAGTTTGACATAACTGTTGCTGTCAACTCTGACAGCTGTTAAATTCAACTTCATCATTTCATTTAATAAATGACTCGGCTCGTTCTAAGCGATGTGAATACATCATCAATGTTGTGATACACTGACCGAACTTACCGCTATAATTATATATGTAATTCCGTGAGTGAGTACGACAAATTGTATTTGATACTGTTATTCTTATTGTTAATGTTACGTAGCGGGTCGGTCGGAAATGACATATGTTTTTGCAAGAGCCGCAATATTTTCGAGTTGCGTAAACCGAACAACAGTTGGTTTCAAATATTGTATAACCGTTCAACACATTTTTGCTAAACGCTTTTTGTTCACATTCAATGCAATCGTAATTAAAATGGGCGATTTGGGATAAAGCGTTTAAAAAGCAGTTATGTAGGTATCGTAAAACCATTTTATGGAAGTATGTCAACGTTGTTTGATAAACTTACGTAGGTATACTACCGATTAACAAAATAAAATTTAACAAGAGTTGTATTTCGTGACCTAGCAAACAATTTTATGTTATTTTTTACTTTTACTATTAGTTGGCGTTAACTCATCAATAGTATATTTAGAATGAAAATACAACTCGGCTATGAGTGGTTTACAGCCCTAAGTGGAAATTCAGTTTCATCTCATAACAGCATAGTTGACTTTGCTTTGCAACATACTGACAGATACCAAGGCAACCTTAATGTTATTTTATTTATATGCAAAATTTTGTCAAAACTGGTACACCACTTTCTTGGTGCACTGTACCTAAGCATAAGCTTGAAGATTCAACAAATTAGCCCAGTAATGAGACGGTGTTTGCGACGCAAAAGTTATGATGATACTAAAATTGTTTATTTCAACATGTTTTGTCAGGGATATGTTAATGCATACCTTTGTATCATTTTACAACTTTTCTGCACTAGCGTTAAGTATTATTGAAGTATTTTCAAAATCTCTTAATAAAATCAGCTAATTTAAGTGTTACATTTTTATTTTATTTTATAATCTTTGGAAAGCTTACAGCATTATTTACAAAATAGTTGACGTAAATAGTTATTGAAATGCCAATTACAAGCTTACAAGCTTACTATACATGATCAATATCACAGATTGAGAAGTACGTCAGATATGACGATAATTGTTTCTGTTGTTTCCCATCCACATCTGTATGTGGTGAGTGAAGAATAGTATGAATGTAGATACAGTACAGTCAAAGGTTGAGCGAAGAACCCTTTACCCATGAAGTCATGTTGGACTCGCTCTTTACCTTTTACAGCTGACATAACTGCTTTCTCAGTCCCTCAATATATTCTAATCGGGACAAGACATAAAGCATATCAGTGTTAGACTACACTAGGAGATTACACTCGAGATGTCGTGCGGGAACTCATCTATTTGTATTTTTGAAGCAAGGCGGCATTGCTAGCGGTGCTGTGTTCCGGTTTGAAGGTTGAATTGCTAGGTACTGTGACATGACATCTTATGTTACAAGCTGGTGTCGTACACTGCGTACATAAGATGCTTGTTAGACAATTTTTGTTGTAAGTATATACAAAAATCTGACTATGAAACTATCTGATGGACTTGACAAATATCACAGAGCATTATGCAAATACAAGAAATCAATAGATGATTTGCCATTAGCAAGTCATCACATAATCTTTTCTAAGCATCGCATCTTCACGATCTCTAACCAAGTACGAGTACCATAGAAGCATTGTCATGATAATACTGTCATCATTATGTCATACGACGACAGTAATACATATATTGTGCTAATATATGTAAAAAAGTATAAATTCCTATTCATCTAAAATACACCTAAATAACAAGCAGAGCTTTCGATAAAGGTTATTTTGTGATTTTAAAGATATTTTATCTAATATATTAAAATTTCATGTCAGTGTTTATTATCGAGCTCCGCCGAAACGGCTTGACCGATTTTTATGAAATTTCTTATGTATGTTTGGTAGGTCTGAAAATAGGTCGTAGGCTATTTTGTATACCCCTAGGTGATAAGGGTGGCCCTTTCTAGATTTTTTTTTGGACAATTATCATGTAAAATTAACCATAGGTTATATTTTTTATACATTTTAAAATGCGAATAGGTGCTGCCTCTTTATAGATTATTGTCACGTTATTTTAACGTTTGGAAACATTATGTTGGAACACTCACAACTACAAGGCTGTAATGCTACCCGTTATCTACCTATTAATCTAGTACTAATAGTGTGTAATATGTAATTTAATTCTGTTAGCAGATAAATAAGATTTTATTACGTTTAGTTCATTCATCATGCTATCACCATCTCAGTCACAATACATTTACTGTTAACTCTAGGTCTCTCTCAAGAAGGAAGATCTTTGCATTACTATAATTTGTATCGAAATTTCGAAAATTTCAGAACGTGATTTGTGTATGAGGTGGCGACCTCTTCAGAAGCAAAGTGACACTAATTTCTGTGCAATTTCGACAGGCTTTTGATGTAGGTAACGAAATTAAGTTACCGATGTGCACAGCCGCACATATCACATGTCAAGCTATGCAAATATCAAACTTACAATATGTCATTGTGAATTACGTCACGAAACCCTTTGTTTGTAATGTACAATGTGTGTAATTACTTTTTGCTTGTCGTCAGGACTCAAGACTAATTGAGTGCTGTCAAAAAAACAACTTCGCACGATGACACAAGACAATACGAAGGTTAGTAATTAGTGATTAGTACTAAGTTGTGGCGATGCGTGGATGTGTCGAGAAGGCGTACAATGTCTCTGATTGTATATTGATTAAATATCTCATTGTTGATAACGTCATCAATCAAAATGCAATTACGCATACGAATGTGATCGGAGTGATTACTGTGCCATTAAAATTTCAATAAAAAACCTTCACTTCAATGAGATAATACATAAATAACTGTATAAATTTACTAGTAATGAAATATACCATTATAGAATAATAACGTTTAGGCGAGTATAATTTAAAATTTAAATCAAAGTTTCCAGGATTAATCTGGATTACCTACTACTCGATGTTAGCTTTTGTGTATTTTAAACCGATTTCCTGATTTCCAAACAAAGGGGAGGTTCTCAATTTGACGCGTATTATTTTTTTGTTCTCGTTAGGGTATCGCAGTGAGAAGAGACTAAAACTTATTTTTTTTATTGCCTTCTTTTACTCCGTTACATATTGATATATAATATATAGGTAATTAACTTGTAGGTAACTTTGAAAATTGCCACAGGATCAAAATTATAGGTAATAACAGCAGGAAGTAGCCAGCATAATATGTTAAGATGAAAATTCAATTTAAGGATGTTTTAGTCACTTCAGACCTTCAGACTTACTGTGCGCTTTTAATGATGATAGTGGTATTGGAAATCTATTTATTTAAACTTTTCCTGAAACAATAAAAGGTGTACAGAAGACAGACTTAATGCTAACCACCAGACAACCAGTAAAGTGTGAAATTCGAAATCAAGCTTAAACATCAATGAAGCTTTTGGGCACATATAGTTAATAGCATGAATAGTCAAGGAATTTAATTTGCGATTCCTATCCTAACGCAATATTTAACTATAGTGTAACATTACTGAAATAAATAATTTTCTATTCTATTCTATATGACATCGTTAGAACATAATTTTGTACATGACGACTTTGTATACACGTTTACACGTAGGCATCATTTGACATTCTATTGGAATTTTCGACCTTTAATGCATTGTCATTGTCAGACAATATGTCAACAAAATGGGTCCAGAATTAAACTCCTTAACCGTACATGGATGGTGTTTTATCTCGACCAAGGCCCAATTCTGAACGAAACTCGATAAAGTCTACCTAGAAAGAAGCTCCGAACAAAACGTCGATGATGAAACAAAACGTTTGAAAAAAAATTGCGGTGTTGGCGATCCTCCTTTAAAATTTCCTCACAAATAAAAGAAGTCATCAATTGTCTTCTTTTATTTTTGAAGAAAGAGAATAATTACATCACCTCACTATTGTATAATTAACAACAATCGCCGATCAGTTTGTCACTTTCACCACAACACAAGTCAGAGTTCCGGAACAGAAACGTAATTAAATTCGTTTTATTTGTTAGGGCCTATTTCAGGGGTCGGCAACCTTCTATGGCGGAAGAATCAAAAGATACATTTTTATATTTTTTTGTTCAGTTTTTACGTCCCACAATAAATTTTCTGAGAACTAACTATTGCGTCGCGACAGTGGAGGTGTTCGGTTGAGACAGGTATGGATTTGGCTGAATGGATTAGCTGTGAGATAGACACAAATCAGTCAGAGAACGATTAATTATAACATTAGCAGACAGGCTAATTGTAACAGTTTGTGGTTACAGAAGGGGGGTATTTTTCAGTCAACAAACTGCTATACAGTTTGGCGGATCAAACATGTAAGAGCTGATGGGTACTTCAACGAATGAATTATTGAAATTTTATTTTACTGTACGATTTTTAAGTATTGATTTATTAAAATAACATACTTATAGTAGGTATATGGAGTTCTAAAGTCGTAACTGTACATTGATAGAGCCGCAGGTTGCCGACCCCTGCCCTGTTCGAATGGCTGTGGTCAATCGGTAATGGCGTCTCTGAAATCGATTCGACGTGTAATTTTATGTGAAGCAGCTAACAAAGACAATGTTATTGTGGCAGTATTTAACAATGGCCTTGACAATTTTTGTTTGGCGTACAATTGGCAACATTTCGTGAACTTTGTGTGATTAAATTGATCCGAATTATTTATGGTGGTTACTTAATGTGGCTAGCATTGGGATAATTTGCCGAAACTGATGGTTTTTTAATAACACGTTGAGCTGCTTATTGTTGTTACTTGCCGAAATTTACTCAAACCGATTATTTATTTAATAGGCACATTTACAGCAATAGTCAAAAAATGTACACAACTTAACCAGATAAATAACTTAAGGATGAGATAATTGCATGATAATTTAGTCACAAATAATATTAAGTATATAAACGATCTCTAAACTAAAGAATGTACTAATTTACTCCTGCAAATCACAAAAAATAACTACTTAAATAATATTTAATTATCTTATCTAAATAAATAAGAAAAAATGAATAAATACTAAATAACCATTAAAGATATAAGCCAATATTTACAATTAAATATACTATACCTCTATAAATATGTTTAAATGTAATAATTTCTTAAGTTTACTACGATCCATCTTACGTGAACCCACATGCCGCTTCTAGCTGTACCGCTATCCTATGAGTCGGTGGCGAACTTAGACTATAGAAAGCACTAGACATGAAATACCTACGAAAAAAGCGTGCCAACATTTGGGTTGGTGCTCTAAGATGGCGGAAAAAAACTAGGGACGCCGCATCCAAGATTCCACACTTTTTATGTTTTTCTTTATTTCATTAAAAAAATCAATAAAAAACGTATAACTGTAAAATGCACTCACAAATAATGCTCACCGACTGATATTTTAGCACAACAACAAACACGGTGCTTTGTAATGGCGGACTGAACTGGACGCAAATTTATTTGAGACATATAATAACATTGCGAATCCATTGGTTTAGTTAATTGAGGTGGCGAACAACTTTTGTGCGAGGGTATTCTACCGCGAGTGGTCAACTTAGCTGGAGACAAATAATTTACAAATACCCTGTACACGTCTATTTTAATAGGTACGCTCGTTTAGTATTTAGTATTTATTGTTTTTGTATAAGTTTCTTGCCTAAGTAAATTGTAAAATTCTTGTGAGAAATAAAGATTCTCTAACCTTAAATATTATGTACTGCAAGAGCTTTATTGGCTCTGTCCTCTTTACTCAATATCTCAATACTGTTTCTAATGTCCTGTTTTTAAAATAAAATAAAAGAAATGCACGACGCGACGTTTCGAATGCTTTGCAGCATTCGTGGTTTTAAAGCCAGATATACGCGAATTAATCCGAAAAGCGTAGTTTTATTTTAATAAAATAAAGTCCGCGGGCACAGCTAGTCTAACATATAATATGTTAGACTTCTCGTGTCATTGGTTCGTTATCGAACTTCTCCGAAACGGCAAGACCGATTTTTTTTGTATTTTTGGTAAGTCTGAGTTTTTTTTATTACAGAAAGTTGGCAAAAAGCAAACTGCCCACCTGATGGTAAGTGGTAACAGTCGCCTATAATACATGTAGCTCCTGTGAGATTTGCAGCAAAACTGCAACCCCCACAAGAACCACAGTGTACGTTGCCAACTTGTTGTGACACCAGATGTAAAGTCACAGTACCCAGTAATTTCACTGCCATATCTTACCCTTCAAACCGGAACACAGCAATGCAAGCACTGCTGCTTTGCGGCAGAAATAGGTAAGACGAAGGTACCTAAGCAGACGACCCTAGTACAGAGTCTCCCCGTCTCCCCGTCTCAGTTATTTCAACTCAAGAGTTGGTGTTTCGCGTATATTGTTTTATGCGTCTAAAGGATTTTTTATACCTCTCTAGAAGTCTAGATGATAAGGGTGGCCCTCTTCAGTTTTCTTTACATTTTTTTAATGATTTGGCATAGAAAAATTACTTATAACTCGAAATGTTCACCCTTCTACCTCCTACTTCCATTGTTTAATAGCGATATTAGTATATTGACTGGCGAAACGTAGTTTGCAGTTACAGCTAGTTATTATGCTATAAAAATAATCTCAATGTTATATTTAATGTTAATTATTTTATCTTACAAGAAGAAAACTCTATTTTTAGCTCTACATTTGCCACCAGATTCTGATACAACTATAACACTATAACAGCGGGTTGCACCAAGTTTTACGTATTACGATTTCGTAAAAAGTAAAAACTTAATATCTAAAAATGGGTCGTTTTACTATTAAATATATGATTTGCGCCGTACATTCAACCTTTTTAAACGTAAAGGATAAAATAAAACTATAATTCAAACTAGATTATGGTGCAATTCTTATATATTTTACGAAAATTTTTACTTTTACGAAATCGTTAAGCGTAAATTTGGTGCAACCGGTCGTAAGAAATAATTAGGTAGAGCCGTAGAATATTTTGAGACGAATAATAGTAGTTTGTACAACAAGACCACAAGTCGAGCCATTTTACCGGAGACGTTCATATAGTAAAATGGGTTTTATGGTCCTGATTCACACTGCGCTTTTCACTTCCACTGCAAGGAAATAAAACAAAGATTAGGCATATACATTTTTTACACATCTTTCTATTACAGTCTCGGGCGAAATTATTATTTGATTCGTTACTACTCGTAGATGTTGTTTAATTACGAATACTTAAATGAAATTTCAACAGAAATATAGCAAAGGACAATGTCGAAAATCGCCCCATGACCAACAAAGATTTGATTTACGTCATAATTATATGGATATTTTATAACACTCATAACAAATATATGTATTCGACGGACATATCAAAAATATATAAAAGTACTTTTAGAAACAAAACCAAATGAAGTAAAATATAGGAACGGTTATTGTTACCTTTGCTCGACTGAATAGAATTGAGTCGATTTTATGTAGGTATGGACATTATTTTATTTCTATAAATTAAGTTTTTCATAACTTACAACGAAAATTAAATTAAAACATACGTCAATTGACTACTCACGCACTATCGCTTGTTAGTTCTTCGTGTTTTTGACTTGCTTTATAATTTTGAGATTTCTTGTTCTTTATTACGTGGCTATACTATCGTTCCTTGATTGATTGTAATAATTATTATTTCAATAATTGTATAGGTATGGACTATGTGTATTGCTCTAACGAATTAAAGTGTTACTTCAACTAACCTCAAAATCTGATTCATTTTGATATTTAATTCGATTTCGAAGGTTGTCCGTAATAATTGATGTGGAAGTACAGTATTTACTAATGTCTAATTATACGAAAATCATTTTTTCACTGCTGTTGGTATTGGGGCGAACAATGTATGGACGCAGAACAATGTCCTTTGGCTAGTTTTACTTTTAATTAGTTTCCCGCCACACAATTTTTCTTATTTTTTTAAAATTTCAACTTGTAACGTTCGACTATGGTTAGATCTTTAATGCCAAGTTATAAATATCTGCGTTCATTTTTTACGTAAACGCACACCCGTATTAAGCACACCGAGCAAAAATGTAAGTGCGAAACGAATAACTCAACCTTGGATTACATCAGATTTAAAATGCATGCTTAACAAAAGGGATAAATTATTTCGTAGGTGGAAATCTGCAACAAGTAACATGAATTATAGGTTAGATTATACAATGTATCGTAATAGAGTGAATAAAATCATAAATATTTCTAAAAATAAATATAGGCAGAAACAATTGTTAGAATACAAAAGCGACTTAAAAAAGACTTGGAATCTCATTAATACTTGGTTAGGTAGAAAGAAAAATAGCTTAGATGAGGTTATACTTAAATATTTAGGAAAAACTGAAAAACTTAGTACTATTTGTAGTAGATTTTCAGACACATTTACTCAGGAAATATCTAACATAAAACATAATTGTGTACACACATTTTTGTCCCGTCAAAGCTATGTAAGTGAGAGTAATGTTTCTATTAGGTTCCAGAAAGCATCAGCGCCTAACATTGAGAAAATAATTAATGGGCTTGGCTGTGATAAAGCACCAGGGCTAGACAGATTTCGAGTCAAAGATTTTAAGTATGTGAAAAGACAGATAAGTCCTATAATAGCCAAATTTATAAATTTATGTGTAAATCAAAGTGTCTATCCTTCTCTATTAAAGAAAGCATTAATAAGGCCTTTATTCAAACAAGGTAGTCACTTCCAATATACAAATTATAGACCAATAGCGATTCTCTCAGTTTTAAATAAGATAACCGAAAAGTTTATTGTAACGCAAATAAGTGATTATTTAGAAAAACATAAAATATTATGTGATGTCCAGCACGGGTTCCGGCGGGGTCGCAGCACTGCAACGGCGCTGTCGCGGCTTTCAGACACAGTGAACCGCAGCCTCGATGAAAGGAAGCAGCTGGTGGTGGTTTTTATTGATTTCAAAAAAGCCTTCGATACCCTGGCTCACCATCAGCTGCTTCAGGCTATGAGTGAGTGTGGCATCCGTGGCCCACTCAATGATTGGTTTAAGTGTTACCTTGAAGGGCGGAAGATACAGACTGTGGTTGCTGGTGTTAGGGGTGACGACGCTGATATTGTGTATGGGGTTCCTACCGGATCCGTGTTTGGACCAGTTGGTTACATATTGCATATTAATAGTATGTGCAATGTTGTGAGAAACTGTTCACTGTTAATGTATGCAGATGATGCATGTCTATTGTATGCAGATAAAAATTTGGCCATAATAGAGAGTAAAATTCAAGAAGATTTAGACAATATAATAAGATGGGCCCACGACAATGGATTATTAATCAATATAGAAAAAACTAAAGCAATGCATATTTTCTCTCCTTATAACAAATTCTTAGACAGAAGTCCATCAATTGTAGGACACAGCTATGATTGTTTGCATTTAGATAAAAGTAATTGCACATGTAATTGTTTACAGCTTGTATCAAGTTATAAGTACCTAGGACTCATAGTGGACAGTAACTTTTCATGGAAACTGCATATTAGCAATGTTTGTGATAAATTAAGATTAGCTTTGGATAATTTTTACCACCTAAAATATACACTTAATAGAGGTACCTTATATATGTAATATTTTTCTCTAGTTGAGTCGATAATTTCTTATGGACTGAGTAGTTATGGTCGGACCTTTCCTTCATATTTAACCCAGATAAAGCAAATACAAATCAGATTTCTTAAAACTCTAGTAGATAAAAAGACAAAACAACAATGTAGTAATGATTATGATCAACTATTTAAGATATGCAAAATACTACCGGTCCACGAGGGGACATCGTGTCTGCTAGCCATTGAAGAATTTAAAAGTGATGAATTCAAAAAGTATGTCTTTTATAATTATAGAACTAGAAGTGCACAAAGGCAGAAATTGGAAATGTCATCTTATTGTAATTATTATGGGCAAAGAACAAAATCATACTTGATACCAAAAATTTTAAATGCTGTTTCCAACGATGCAAAAAATGAAAATGTATCAATTTATAGATATAAAATGAATATTAAAAATTATTACATAAAAAATTTTGTGTAGGTAGGCGATGTTTCAAACTTTTAGAATTAATGTAAATTTTTTTTTTGTTAAATTATTATTGTTTTCCTGCCAACAAACTGCTATGCAGTTTGGCAGGGCCTTGTGACTGTCTTTACTGTTTTAAATGCCTCAATAAACGCTTTTTATTATTATTATACATTTATTCAAAAAAGCATCTTAAATTTAAGTTTTTTACAATATATAGATATAAAAACACAAATATTATAAAAAACTTAAATCTAGGGTTCCACTGGCAGCGGAGCATGGCCCAAGCTACCGGTGGTTAGGGCTACAGGGAGAGGAATCTCCGAACGATACGTGCCGTGTCAAGAATCACCGCCTTCTGTATCTGGCCCTTGATCCACCCGTCAAGCGAGAGCCCCTTAAGATGTCGGTCGAGACTCTTCGCTATTAAACCGTTCGCAGAAACTACTATCGGAACAATGATCGTCGAGTCAACATCCCACATGGCGGTTACCTCGTGAGCCAAGTCAAGGTACTTGCTGACTTTGTCCTTCTCAGCTTTCACGAGATTCTCAATTATTATTATTAATCTTAAATTTGTATTTAGATAGAAATACATTAAAAATGTCGTAATTAAATTGAAATATAATCTAAATCTCATAAAGAAGGCGAATTGTGTATGTGGCTGTAAGGCCTAATTGCTTAAGTCTTAAAATAGAAATTATGCATAAGAGCAAAAAATGTCATTTTATGCATCTTTCTCTTGACATTAAGAACAATTTTTACGAGCATGAGAAGTAAAAACTATTTTATTTTCATTTCGGTTCGACCAAATATAAAGTGCTAGACATGAAAAAAGAGTTCTAAGTACTTATTTTCCTTTACAAATATAAGTTTTTAATGTTGCTTTTCGCGACAATTAATAAATATTTTTCTCTCTTAAACATAGTTACAGCATGTTTGCGGTCTAAAATCAAATTAAAATATGCAATCAGATCGTTTTAAGTTTGGGAAGCTTTCTAGAGTCTACGTAAGCATTAGCGTTTGGTATCGTAGATTATGAAGCACACTTAAGCAAAATAGAGGACAATACTCTGTTTTGGAGTACAGGTGACAACCTTATTATAACTCAAGTGATTACGTAGCATAAGAATATAATATAATAGTGTATATCGTAAAATGTTTGTCAAAAACCTTAATTCATACCTTCGTGCAGATTGCCTCGCGCTTGAATGAGTTATTTCCATTTGCCACGAGGGGCGTAGGGCGATGTAATTACTCGACATATCATTGTTCTGGCTGACCTCAAAACGTGTCGCAACTGCGACAGTTAACGGCTTCTTGACGCCCAGATTGGCCATTAATTTAGGCGGCAACTGCATGGAGTTGATGACATTGAAAGCGGTACGTTTCGACATACGCCAGTTAGATTGGCAATATGGGGTCTTGTTTAATAAGCCTACACCACTTTACTACCTTATAATAATAACTGTACTTTCAGGTTGAAATCGTCGCTTGCGCATAGTTGTGTATGTAGGGTAGTAAGTAATATTTAATGTACTGAACAGCATGGAAAAAGAGACAATATTGAGTGTTGAGACGATGCTGAAAATATTAAGTTGTTGTTTATTTTATTATTTATTATTGGAACTGATTTCTAGCATAAATTCCTACATGTATTTCGACTTTTTTAATAATATATACAAATCGCCACTGTAAAAAATAATCACGAATATGCTGTGCAGTCAACAGTTTGAACAATTATAATTATGCCGCAGACTATTCTGTGGCAGAAGGTGTACTAAAACCGGATTGACTTTTATCTATCGACACAGAACATATAATAGTACTCCGTATTTCGATTGAAAATTATAACAAAAAATGGCAAAACATAGTGTATCTTATGCACGAGAGCTGTTGTATTTTTGTTATTTACAGAAATATGATTTATATTTTTGTAAATAACAAAAATACAACAGCTCTCGTATAACAATAATACATAATACATTCAAAGTATGAAATACAATAATTTTAAAGTACTCGTACCTACTTCATGAGATTGTTACGCTCTTAAGTATAGTTCATGTCGACGAAATGTATATCTGTAAACTTTAATAGTAATCGTTTCTGTCGATAAATTCCGTAGTCAACATAGCATGATACGGTAGTCAAACATATTGTTTAGGTATATGAGTTGTAAATAATTAGTTACAGTGCTAAATCTATTGACGTTTAAATTAATTGCATTCCAAACGTATGTACATGGTAGAGTTAATTAAGTGAAAATAAAACAGCCGATTTAGATCAGTCGGTCAAGTATGACCCAAATTAAATTGCACTATCTATCTATACATATAATATAGTGAAATGCAGCACTATATTTGATTGACAGCACATTTGATTTACTGTTTATTTTATTGGTAGTTTACCAATAGAATAAATATTTTATTGGTATTTTATTCGTATGTGCATTATCCAATCTCAACCACCATGCTATAAATAATAATTGATTGATTGATTGACACTCATTAAAAATGATGTAATCTATATATATAAAAGGAGAAATTCCCATCTATAGACGCACGCACAGCCGTAACCGCTAAGGGTAGAACCGTGAAATTCGGACAGTTGTTTTAATTCAAAAGGCGGACGTACACTAAGAAGGGATTTAAAAAAAAAATTGTTAACCCTGAAGGAGTGAAATAGGGATTACAAGTTTGTATGTTTTTTTTTAAATTAGCAACGATTTTGATAAAACTTGAGATTCATGCTCTTAAAAACATTTCATTGAACACGTGTTTCATAGTTTATTAGAATTCACGGGTACAAAATAGGGGTTGGAAGACTTGGAAGTTTCTATGGAAAATATTTAAAATCTGCTCCAATTTCTATGAAATAAATTATTCGAGGTCCTAAATATAAATTACAGTCTTCTATATAATAGGCTACAAAATTATTTTACGGGAAAATATAAAATTTCCACGGGAAAACAATAATAAAGCGGGCGAGGCCGCGAGCGGAAAGCTATTTGAGTTTATATATTTCGCAAATCAACGAAGTTATTTTCATTCTAAAGCACTTCAATAACTTAGCTTTTGGCATTTAAATATCTACAAGGGAGACTCTGGTCTATCTTACGTTGGTGTTATTATATTTCTGCTGCAAACCCGCAGTATTTGCATCGTTGTATTCAGGTTTTTTGTCACAGGTTGACAGCACACAACATTTTATGGAGGGAGACTCTGTACCAGGGTCGTCTGCTTGGGTACCTCCTTCTTACCTATTTCTGCCGCAAAGCAGCAGTGCTTGCATTGCTGTGTTCCGGTTTGAAGGGTAAGACATGGCAGTGAACTACTGGGTACCGTGACTTTACATCTGATGTCACAAGTTGGCAACGTACACTGTGGTTCTTGTGGGGGTTGCACTTTTGCTGCGATTCTCACAAGAGCCACATGTATTATAGATGACTGTTACCACTTACCATCAGGTGGGCAGTTTGCTTGTTTGCCAACTTAGTTGCAATAAAAAAAATGTCACAAGTTTACAGCACACATGATGTAGTGGTTTCATATGCGAATCTAACAGGATCCACATGAACTCTAAGCAACTAAAGCTAATCCCAGGTATTTGTTTGTCCATTTAGTTGTACAAAAATACAAAAATACATTGATTACTCGCAGCATTTAAATGTTAATGAACCCATAAATATAACTCGTCCATCCAGTTATAGATATATTTTACCTCAGCTATAATGAACTAATACACATCAAAAATAAGTGCAATGTCAGTTTAACATTTATATATACTTTACAGATCAACATACTCGTACATAAATCTACACTATTATTATAAAGAGGAAAGATTTGTAAGTATTTTGTAAGTAAGATTTGTAATAACAACGCAGGCGAAGCTGCGTAAAGCTAGTTCTCAAATCATTTGTCAGTAGGAAAAGCTCACAATTTACGAGTAAGTATTAAGTCAATTATGAATATGTTGCAGTGTTGGTCTTGTTGTTTTTGCTAAATAAATAAAATATTATCCAACGTAGTTCTACTGAACATAAGCTGGTTGTTTGCACTGCGGACCCACCATACCATTGGCCATACCTCTGGGTGTAGTATCGTGGGACTTAACCATACCACCATAGAGACGTGATCTAATACATGAATATAAAATTCCCCTCACAAGTTTGGAGCCCACTACAGCCTTGTACTTTTAAATTTCCACAGCCCTCAGTTTGGCAATATTTCAAGTTCTCTTAATATGTACATTTATTTTCTAATAATATGGTAAAGAATATAGGCGTGTACTGACATTGTGACATAGATAACTTCACTCTTACCCTCGCCATATTGGATCGAGAGACAGTTCCAAATTCAAAAATAACATGAAACAATGGCAGCGCGCCTTAAACAAAACGGTGTCGCGCGGTGCACATAGAACGACTAATAATCGTGAAATCGGTGCGCGTCAGCCAACAACAACCCGTTATCGAGTGGACCGTTATTGTAACGGTTACGTAACACTAGTGGATTGTGAGACAACCTTGGTTAATTACCAATTGTAACCTGTTGCTTAGGAGGGGAGATAGCCGTTAACGCGACCTATTTGTGCACATGCGATAGTTTTCATGGATACACAGATAAAGTACAGCAGGCCTCCGTCACTACGCGCGTAGAGATCACGCCAAACTTCTAGCCCGCTCTGAACACAGCACGATTTGCGTAGCATTGTCGTCGAAATATACGTATAATTCAATAAAATTATATAGTCTGTCTACATAAGTTATAAGTGGTAGGAATGTCACATAACTAAATAAGTTTTAGCACGATAAAAAGAGCAAAGGAGTGCAACTTCTGTACGTAGTACTATTATCTATTCTGTGCTTACAGCTACAGCCTACCACATAAAAAACTGTGTATCGATCGAGGTACAGTCTATGGGGAGACCAGAGTGGTCTGCAGGACTTATTCGTCAACTGGTGAGTGTTCACGACTGCGCACGAGTTGGGACCTTCCGATCAAACTATTTTTTGTCGGTTACTTGCTCGATCGTGAAAATCTAAGGGTATGTACAGACAGCTACAAAAACGTTTTACCCATTTTAATGTAGCTGCATGCTTTAAACGTATTAATAGGCTTCATACGGCTTGAGTTAAAATAAAACAAAATATATTTTTCGACAGACTTAATTGAATTTAGCGGTTCCAGGTACCAGGATAGCAGAATCGATACAGAGATTTTCACACTGGATTCGCACACTTGCCAGTTGACGAAAAAGTTGTCCGCAGTGGTGCCTCTATCTTAGCTATTTCTGCCGGTGCTTGCAAGGCTGTTCCAGTTGAAAGGGTAAGGCAAGACAGGCAGTGATATTTCTGGAAATTGTTGCTTGACATCTTATGTCACAAGTTGGCAACGTACATTGGCCTTATTGTATGGATTGTAGACTTGTAAGTCTTACAGGAACCACATGTACTTACTATCAGGTGGGGAGCTCGCTTGTTTGCTAACTCGGTTGTGTGTAAAAAATTGATATACTCGTAGACCCTAGGGTGCCAATAATAACTGATTCTAAATATGACAGGGTATACTCGAGTTCCTCGGTGGGTACGTATATGAGCTGTAATGATGTACATCTATTAACTGAAAAAAGTAAGGAACTGCACCTCTGGGTTTTATTTTTATAGGGCCAGACCTAATAAGAAATTAGCTTATGTAGATATTAAGTTAGCTCCCCAAAGAATACAAATTTCATCTTTTCGGTCTTGTAGAATTTTCGTAATGTGTAAATCACGATGGGAAATTGTGCGTTATGTTATTAAAATTCTCGCAAGTCAACCTTAACAGTTAGCAGTTTAAGTTACATTAATGCCCTTAGTTCGATAACATTACTTCCACAAATTAATTGGAATCAATTATCAAAAGTAATTACGCAGAGAAAGTTCGATAAACAGCCTCTCTCACCCTTACACGATTCATACATTCCTCGCTTCACGCAGACAATTTCAAAAGTGAAATTTTAATCGCAAGTTCTGCATAACACCATCTCGAGCGAGTTAATTAAACTCTTTTGACGCGCGATTAAACAAAAAAGGATAAACATGATAACTCATGATAGATGTTAGTTTTTTATTGCAAAACACTGCCTAATTGTGATCGTAAAGTTAACATATCACTTTGGAATTTAGTTGATAGTGAGATCATTCTGAAACATCGAAGCGATAATGAAGATCATGTGCATTCAAATCAATAATAATAATAATAATTCTTTATTTGCGAGCATGTAGGTACAATAGGTCTTATAATTATCAAAAAATGTAATGGTCCCTTACACACTGCCTACTTGAGGCGTGCAAAGTAATTTAAAATTAAACTAAGTACATTAAAAATAATAAACAGTTCAAATTAATATTTCAACTGAATTAATGAAAATAAATAATATATGTCAATAGCCAATATTAGAAAATTTATAAAATGTCAAAGTTAAGTAATAATTACATAAAATGTCAAATTTAAGAGAAAAAAAAGAAATTACATTTTAAAGTTCATAAACTCCTTTACGCTATAAAAACATTTATCTAATAGCCACCTTTTCAATTTCCTTTTAAATACATTTATAGGCAGATCTGTATCCTTAAATTCATTTGGAAGCTTATTGAAAACAGTAACGGCCTGATAATATGCATTACGTCTCACAAGGGCTAATCGACATAAAGGAGCATATAACTTGTTCCTGTGCCTTGTATGCCTGGTTATTAAATCGGAATGTTTTTTAAAATACTTCGGATATTGTTTCACAAATATACACAAGTCTTTAATAGGGGGAGAATATGGAACTTTCTAAATAATGGCCTGCAGCTATCCGTACTCAATGCGCCACATATGGCCCGCACACATTTCTTTTGTAGCCTAAAAGCTATCTCAATATCAACGGAGTTACCCCATAAGATCAGTCCATAAGCTAACACCGATGACACATAACCGTGATAGGCGCGCAGTGCTGCCTTTGCTGATACGTGCAATCTAAGTTGCCTTATAGCATGCACGAACCTATCCAATTTTCCACACAGACGTTGAACATGTTCCTTCCAGCTACAATGCTGATCCAGCCAAACTCCTAGAAATTTTGCTGTCTCAACTTCTGTCACTGGAGTATCATTATATTCAATCGTCAGTGTTTCTTTTGATTGCTGATATGTACGAAATTGTATAATTTTGGTTTTGTCGATATTGATATATAAATTGTTTTGATTAAGCCATCTGATTGTATTAGTAAGCACATTATTAATTTCATTTTGGAATGTCAATCTATTGTCCCCCCTTATAATTACTGTAGTGTCGTCAGCGAATAATATAGTTCTATGTTCAGTAATATTGGGCAAGTCATTAATATACATAAGAAATAAAAAGGGGCCAAGAACGCTACCCTGAGGAACTCCAAATCTATTTAGTTTGAGACTTGATCGCACACAAACCTTCCCTCCATTCACTATTTTTGTTACCTCTACACATTGTTGGCGATCTTTTAAATAACTTTGTACCCAATTGTTAGCTTTTCCCCTAATACCATATTTGTCCAGCTTATATAAAAGTAGATTATGGTCAACAAAATCAAAAGCCTTTGACATATCTAATAGGAGAGCCACTACGGGAACCTTATCATTTAGAGCCTCCATGATTAAATGAACTACATTAAAACAGGCTAGTGTAGTGCTACTGTTATTTCTGAAACCGAATTGTTCACTTTTTATAATATTATATTTAGTTACGAATTTTTTTAACCTGTCCAGCATGATCTTTTCAAATATTTTTGATAGTACTGGTATTAATGCCACCGGTCTATAATTGTTCATATCTGTTTTGGTACCCTTTTTATGTAGTGGCTTCACTATCGATAGTTTTAGCTTCTCAGGGAAAACGCCCTCTTCAAAAGACTTATTTAAAATTTTACTCAACGGTCCGCATATAATCCTATATAGGTCCGTGCGTCCTATATAGGTACTTCAAAGTATGAAGTACCTATATAGGAATTTTCTTTAACACCAATACTCTGAACTGGTAATTGTATATTCGTATATTAAAATCACATTGGTATTAATTATTTATTAACTGTTGGACAGTAATAATTGCCCTTCAGCCACATTCTTATTCTCATGTAATAGTAATACAAAAATATTATAACGTAAGTAACTCTCTTAATTTTATACATTTTATATATTAACAACAAAAGTAACATATATTAACTGACAGTATATAAAACATATTTATTATTGCAAGACATTAATAATAATATATTAACACTGTAGCGTGAGGCAAGTAGCAATAATAATATAGTTTATATACGAATAACAGTCGAGCAAGTTTAACTGCATTCATGCAAGATAAAACTATAGTTATCGATCGAGATCTACGCCTGTTTCACATTCACTAGATGCGCGGACATATGCCTGACTGTCGCTTAACGTCAAATGAAAGTCGGAAAATGGCATAATTATATACTCTTGTCAGCTATCTTCAATCTTTAATTATCCGTTAGTTATATGCTCGTCCGTTTTGTTTAATTACTTAATCGCTCGGATGTTTTTTTTTCCTGTTGTTTCAAACCATAAAAGTATCCTCAACGATAGAGGAGCTATTTCACAGCTAATTTCGAAAGAGAAGGCCAAAGGCTGTAATTTATTAAAGTAAGAATATATTTCTTAATATTAGCGGGCGTGCTTAGGTCACCCCAGAGGTGCCAAATATACTATCGGTACATCTAACTATTACATTCATTGTCAGTCCGCGTTCAGGATCAAAACTACAAACCAATACGAGATCAGCGAGATGTGAGTCAGGGTGACGTTATATCGCCGAAACTGTTTACAGCTGCGTTTACAGATAAAAACTTGAATACATATTCAAGTTTTTATCTGTAAAGTACATGACTCACCTTCGTTTTGCTGATGAAATTATAGTCATTGCTGAGGCCATGGAAGATCTAGGCACAATGCGGGAAGACCTCCGTAGAGTCTCCCAACAAGTGGGTCTTAAAATGAACATGGACAAGACTAAAATTATGTCGAATTCCCGTGCAGTAGGACCCATTTCTGTGAAGGTTGGAGACTCTACACTGGAAGCTGTTTACCTGGGGCAAATAGTCTTGCTCGGTAAGTTCAACTTCCAGAAAGAGGTATTTCGACGAATCCAACTCGCCTGGGCAGCATTCGGAAAGCTGCGCAGCATATTCTAGGTCCATCTACCACAATGTCGTAGGATAAGTCTTTAATTCGTGATTGTTGCTAGTAATGACGCGCGGAACTGAGACGTGGCCGCTTACAATCACATGGGTCTCATAAGAAGGCTCAAGGTCACTCAAAGGGCAATGGAGAGGGCTATGCTCGAGGTTTCTCTAAGCGATCGCATCAGAAATGATGAGATCCGTAGAAGAACTAGAGTTACTGACATAGCTCAAAGAATCGCGAACCTTAAGTGGTAGTGGGCAGGATACATCATGGAAAATTTCATTTTCATGGGTAAGTTTCATGTTTATCCAATGAATGATATTTCCATTTTGTCAAAAAATATAGCTTAAAGCGTACCTATTAGCTATGACCATACATATAGGTGTATGTCTCAGAATGAAACAAAAACGTAAACATTAAGTTGCAGACATGACATGTCTTCCACTGTTGGAAATTACCGTAACATCATCGAATGTCGGTAAACCAGCGAACCACATTGTAAGGCTGGCAGACTACTGAGGAATATAGTTTCGCCGTGTTGTTGTTATATGATTCTATAAATTGTCTACACTTCAAACAAGAAGCTAACTTAAGCTGTGAAATCCCTATCCAACAAATAAGGAAACTACAATATTGAGCTTTATTGAAGCGAACCGTAGTTCACGGGCATAGCTGGTCCCCACCGAGGGGCACGACCCTACCCTAACTAGTTAGGGCGATAAGGCCTTAGTCAAACCACGCTGGCCCAGTGCGGATTGGTTGACTTCACATACACCTTTGAATTACTTCGCAGGTGTATGCAGGTTTCCTCACGATGTTTTACTTCACTGTAGGGCTATTTGTAAAACACCTGCAACCTCGCAGGATTGGATAGCTAACATCATAAACAACAACGTTTGTTCTACGACTTTTGATAATTCGTGAGATTTTACTTTCATACAAAAATAAATAATAGGTTGGGGAAAAAGTTTCTTCGCATTTTTTAAGAAAATTCAAAACATTTTTTAATATAGTTTATTTACATTTAACTAAAGTATGTAGGTACCATTTTGTTCGATAACTTTTTGCCATCTTGTAGGTAGGGACATGATCCCATTGCTATAGAAATTTTGGGACTTCTGGTCAAAATACCGCGACAAGTGGTTTTGGCAGTCCTCTCGTGATGTTAACCTGACACTGCCTAAAGAATTCTGAAGAGACCGAAACAGGTGGAAATCTGAAGGTGCAAGGTCAGGACTATACGGCGGATGCATTAACACCTCCCAGCCAAACTCTCTTAATTTTTGCTGAGTGGCTAAAGATGTGTGAGGTCTAGCGTTATCATGATGAAAAACCACACCCCTTCTGTTGATTAATTCCGGCCACTTTCTCTCAACTTCTTGCTTTAATCTCATCAGTTGTTCGCAGTAGAGTTCAGAATCGATGGTCCTGCCTGGTGGTAACAGCTCATAATGAATAATGCCCTTCCAATCCCACCACACACACAGCATCACCTTGTTGCGAGTTTACCCGGGTTTCACCACAGTCTGTGAAGCCTGACCGGCCTTTGACCACGACCTTTTTCGCACGTTCTTGTCGTACGTGATCCACTTTTCATCACCAGTTATCAGCTTCTTCAAAAATGGTTCGGTTTCATTACGTCGTAATAAAGAATCACAAATGAGTACACGGTTCATTAGGTTTCTTTCAGTGAGCTCGTGAGGTACCCAAATGTCGAGCTTTTTTGTGTACCCAGTTTTTTTCAAATGCGCCAAAACTGTTTTGTGGTCAATTCCCAGTTCTTCAGCTACGTCGTAACTACTGACATGCCGATCTTGCTCCACTTTTTCAAAAATGGCATCCATTTTATCTGTAATAGGGCGACCAGAGCGACGTGCATCTTTGACATCAAAATTTCCGGATTGAAAACGCTTAAACCAAATTTGTGCTACTCTCACAGACACTGCACTAGGTCCATAAACATCGCAAATTTTTTTCGCGGCTTGCGTTGCATTTTTACCTTTTTTGTAGTAAAATTTTAAAATGTATCGAATTTCTTCATTAGATTCACTCATCTTGGCGGTACAAAAAACAAATGAAAATCACACATTTTCCTAATTTGAATTTGGAATTATGTTCTTTAAAATTTAAACTTTCAATGATACCAAAACCAGCCAGATATAAATAGTATAGCCAAAGAGATTTTATTACAAGTTTATACATACTATAATGCGAAAAGACTTTTTCCCCAACCTAATATTAATTAATTTAATATACCTCTACAATGTTTGAAACTCTAGGCGCACAGCGCGCGAGCCTAGCGTCGTCTTCCGTCGTCGTTTATAAATGAATCATAGACTTATTAAATGTCACGATAGTGCAATAAAAACTTAAAAAAATATTTTTGTTCAATTAATTGAGTTATCTTAAAACTCGTAAAACAAATGTTGTAGTTAATGATTTTAGCTATCTAATCCTGCGAGGTTGCAGGTGCATTAAATTTAACCCTGTATAAACTAGCTATATTTTAGTTAGCATATATTTTGGCTCATAAAATCATCAATATTGGGCACAATACACCTATGGGCTAAGCTCTTAAAAAGATGTTTAGACAATTGGTTTGTGTAATGATTAGCTACCTCCATTTCGAAAAGGCAAATCCTAAGGACTCCCCCGAAGTGCCCAGCATACCCACCACATATTCGTGGGTGCGTAATCGCACCTCGATGGGTTGTGGGTTCGTATAGTCACACCTCGACGGGTCGTGGGCTCATAGTCACAGTCAGGCCTTGTATTTGAAAGTTCCACAAACCACACACGTTTGTCTCCAGACCCACCAACTGGCGGAATTATCCGCACTTCTCCCGGCGGCGCCATATATCGTGCATGTCTATCGGCTGCTAAGGCATTTCCTTTATTTTTTTTACAACTAAGTTGGCAAACAAGCATTTTGCCCACCTGATGGTAAGTGGTAACAGTCACTTAGTACATGAGTTCTTGTGAGATTCGCAGCAAATCTGCAACCCTCACAAGAAGAAGAACACAGTGTACGAGTACGTTGCCAACTTGTGACATCAGATGTCAAGTCACGGTACCCAGTAATTTTACTGCCATATCTTACCTTAGTTAGTTAGAGCGACAAATTTAAGTAGCATGGCGGTATAGCATCTTAACACTGACAAACCGTAACAAAAAATGTTACCCTCATAGAGAAAATTACATAGCGGGTCTAATAACTCGTCTTAAAAAGGGAAATCATTATACAAATATATATCTTCGTCATCGCTTTGACGACAGTGGCACTGAAGATTAATTTCAACCTGTCTCGGACGTATGCATATACGCAGTTGTCGAGTCAATTTATATAATTATCTAGGTACCTTTCGCCTATACTTAAAAGCACATTCGCGTGATGATAACGAAACCGGGTTAACTTTAAATGACTTTAACAATAAGCCTCAAAAATAATTATGTTAATGAGCTCCAGTGAGTAGTAGGTTGGTTGCATTTAAATGTGGGTTTTAATTTTGTTTGCTTTTGCAATAGATATTGATTGTGAAACATTAGTTCTCACATTTTATGTATACTCGGAGAACATAGAAGATACTTGGATAGAATTTCTGTACGAATAGGAGGAGATGATGGGCACGTGTTTCCTCCATCCTACAACATGGGTTCCTTTAAAAGAGGCGTGAAAAAGCATCTTTTGGGCCGGCAAGGGGCGGGCAGGTAGGAGAGTGGATGTCGTCCCTACTCTATCTGTCAACTCATTTGGGCCTCTTTCGCCGCTTAACATCAGGCGGGAGGAGGTCATTTGCCGGGTCATACATAAAAAAAAAAAAGATGAGCTCTCTTCGCTATAAACACATACATTAAAATTGGACAAAACATTGACAATTTCATATTTTCATAACTGATTACATCAATTTCGCAAAAATTATCCTACTTGTACAAATTCATGAAGTAAATATGTGTCACAGGAAATGTGTGAAAACCAGGTACTTACTGTACATAATTCCTTGAAATCTTTAAAATTCCGGGCTGCTTTACGCAATGTGTGAAATAACGATTCTTACATAATTTAATACACACATTTCCTATTATTTGTATACATTTTTAGGGAATTCTATACAATTCCTGAACTAGAATAGGAAAAATGTTAAATAGGATAATTTGGTCCGTTAGGGGGTAAGCGGGGTAAACACATCAAGTCACACCGCCATTTTTCATGCTGCATGCTTGCTTGTATGCTGCAGGCTTGTTTGCATACATTTATACTTGCTTGCATGCTTGCTGGGAAGAGATTTATAGGAATAAACTGTAGGTTAAGATTAGGTTAGACGTTTTGACCACTGATCACTTACAGTCACAAACAGTGTAGCGAACGAAGCAAGCGGAGCATCAATCTTTATGTATGCTATCCATGACAGCTGAATACCGACGTTGGCATATTTCCTATTCATCATCATCATCACAGCTCATATACGTCCCCACCGAGGGGCACAATCCTACTCTAACTAGTTATGTTAGGGCGATTAGGCCTAGTCAAACCACGCTGTATTTCCTCTTGCATACAATTCCTAGGAAAGGTTTGAAATTTCATATATTTCCGTGCCATTTAAAACATTCTGTAGATTTCTGGTTTTATGAATTTCCTGTAACAAACGAGTATATTATAGGAAATGCCTTTGGCATTAGGTTCACCTTTTGTACACCGTTTATATATGTGGTACGAAAAGCTTAAATAAAAAAATGCATGAAATCAGAAATTCTATATACATTTCTTAGGATTTCGAGTATATAACGTGCATGACGTGAAATCAAAGATTTCTACAGAAGGAGTTGGAGTATCTTATAAGGAGCATTCCTATAAGGTACTCCAAAGAATAAGTGCTGCTATATTTCTTCAGTTTGTCATCCTAAACTTAAAGAATAAGAAGAAGTAATCACAAGAAAAGTAAGGGTTTAGAAAAGCGATGTGACTAAATAGTACATAAGGTAGTTACAGAAGGTCGACTAATCAACAATTTAGTGCTCCAAGCCAGTGTTTAGCGGTGAGGCGCTGTCAGTGGTCTGATGAAAAGTATTTGTATTTGTCTAGCGGCAAATTCAAGATGGGTGGCGCTGTAGACTTGGCATTCGGTTAGATCATGCCATGTGCCAGTGTGTTTTTCGTTTTTCGAATTTCATAATGTACATTTGTCCGACGCTCCTACGGTGCAGGAAAACGTCGTGTGGCAACCTGCATATTACATCTGGAGAAGAAGTCACGGGTGTATGTGAAGTCGAACAATCTGCACTGGGCAAGCGTGGTTGACTCGCTACTGTCCACGGAGGCGTAGCTTTAAAGACGCGTATTCGTCATTGTACGCTTGCTGTACGCCTTCTTGCAGCTTACATAGAGAACTATGAAACACTGTCATCGAAGCGGCAGCGTAGCGCTCGCGTCGCTGCATGCCGCTTCGTTGACACAGTTTCATAGTTTTCTAAGTAAGCTGCAAGAAGGCGTACAGTAAGCGTATAGTGACGAATACGCGACTATAAAGCTACGCCTCCGTGGACAGTAGGCCTTTTTCTTTTTTTTTCGAGTGGAATGCGTGACCGCACCGTACTCGCCGTTGGCTAGACGAGGAGCGTGTGTGGGGCTCTCCCGGCAGAGTGCCGGGCCTACCCACTAAACCCCCCGGTGTTCTCCCTGCCCTTATGGGCGCGCGTGATAGGGTCCACACTGCGACTACCACTATCGACGCGCCCGGGCTAGCCCGACCTAACTGGTCGGGCTATCGCCAAGGAGAACCTGGACAGTAGGCCTAAGGATTACAAGCGCTAATTTAGGGTAGGCTTGAGCCCATCGATGGGTACATATTATGAGCTGTGACGATGATGATGATAATAAGATTTAATTATTATTTTAATTTTATTTGGCCTTTTTTAAGAAAAATCTAAATCACAAATAAAATATTGAGCGTAACGTAGGGTAGGCTCAAGCCCTTCGGTGGGGACGTATCGTATATGAGCTGTCATGAATGAATTCTAGGATATGCGACATGCGACACATGCATATCGTTTACATACAAGTGACAGTGACGCGTAGTGCCTATGCTCTTATAATATTACATTACATGTTCAAAATATTAAAATACAATCCTCTCCTCTGGTTGTATTATAGGTTAAAGTATAAGAGCCAGAGCGCACTAGCGACTTTTTGTCGCCCGATAGTTGCCCGATAGTTTGATTAATTAGAAATCACATAGTCATTTTCGCCGACTTTTAATCGCTAATGCGTGCACTTCAATATAGCTCTATACTTATTCCCTGAACAATCAAACTATCGTCCAACTAAAAAATTGCTAGTGCGCTCTGGCTCTAAGCGTACTACCAAGCGCTTCATCTGCTCAACTTCTAGATTTTTTTACTTACTACTTGGTGTGGTTGGTTTAATTAAGATTTTACCTGCACTATGTTGATGTTCGACAAAGCCTTCCCTGAAACAATAAGAAATTCCGTGAAAGTAAAATTTGAAATGGCTGTTTATAAACATAATACTATACCACGGTAATAGTATAACAATTACCGTGGCTATACGTAGATACTTAATGAAATATTATACAACTATTTAAACACTAACGATCGGTACGTAATTTTACAATAGAATTTACGGAGTTAGGAGGGATTTTAATGCATCAAGCGTTTCGCATTTCGCTATTATATCAATGGCACAAAAAAAACAAGTGGTAAATCCAAAAAAAATAAATTTTTGTGCAGTATGCAGATTCGCCGATCTTGTCCAAGGATCTATTATCACTCTAACATCCTAATCTGATGGAACCCTGCCAGAGTATCCCATAAGAAAACGTTTTTTGTTGTTTCATTTAATATTATGATAGATATATTTTTAAAAATACTAATTAACAAAATTCTAAATTCATAAACATAAAAAGCGTAACCTATAAATCAAACAATACCCGTGGACCATGAGCGTTATGAATGGATGAAATGAACAAAGTAAACCTTAGTTATGCTATAAAATCTATATGCGAGTTTAATCAGACAAGAATTGTTTCCCAAAATGTCTAATGCTCAGTGTAAATTAAAGAATAGTTACGACTAAATCTTCAACAATTTGTAGAGTTATTCTCTAACTCATCCTTCAAGCTCACGCACGACCCACCAGCGCCATCAGGTTCAAGTCGTAGAAGTTTTTAATTTAGCTATTATACACCTACTGTAAATGCTGAACATTAAACAAACCACATTACTGAAGCTGTTATCGCGGAATCGAATTCAATACATATCCCTTACGGTAATTTAAGTCACAATCTAGGCACAGGTAAGTTTATCGCCGGCCATTCACCTTAGATAACAGCGCGTACAGCATACAAACAAGTTAGTGTAATGCATACGAATGGAGCCGTCGCTAGAGGCTTCAGTAAGTGGGGGATAAAGAGAGTTTTAATTGTCCTGGATTATATTACAGCGTAATAAACGTTAAGAGGTCGTTGTTTTTAGATGGTATTGACTCTTCTTTAGTACGAGTAATATTTTTAATAATGTTAATATAGTTAAGCCCTTGACTCCTCTTTAAGCGTTCACCACTATTTCATTGAGCTTTGACCCCCCCCCCCCCCCCTATTTAATCTATATATTATACTAGCTGGGCCCGCGACTTCGTTCGCGAGCCTAAAATATTTTTTTAATTCGAACCAGTAGTTAGCGCGTTCAAACAAACAAACAAACTCTTCAGCTTTATAATATTAGTATAGATTTACTCTGTTGTATATTTTGTACCTGTATTTTATTGAAAAAATACCCACATGATCATATATTTTGTTCTACCTAAAGGTTGTCTGCTAGAGATCGCCTATGGCGATAAGGTCGCGATTTTTGTTGTTTGTGTATGTATTGTCATTGTTTGTGTTATCTTATTTAAGCAAAATAAAGTCTCTATCTATTGTGTAGGTACTTTTGATTCAAGTTTGATTTTGGAATGGAAATCATACCTATTCTTACTAAAATATTTTATATTTAGCTTTTTATTTTATTACTTAATTTATAATGATATTGCAAATGTAATTCAGTTTTATTTCATTGAAAGCTGAAAATATTTTCTGTAATATTATTAATTTAAAGAAAACTTGTCACTTGAAATTTGATAATATTGATTACCTACGTGTCCGTACTAATATTATAAATGTGAGTATGTCTGTCTGTCCCTCTGTTACTTCTTCACGCTTAAACCGCTGAAGCGAATTGGATGAAATTTGGTATAGAGCTGATAGTTTGAGTACCGGGAATGAACACAGGATAGTTTTTACCACAGAAATCACCACTTAAGGGGGTGAAAAGGGGGGTGGAAGTTTGTTTGGGATCAATAACAGCTGAACTGATTCAGATGAAATTTGGTGTGGAGATAGTTTAAGTTGTGGGGAAGAGCATAAGCAGGTTGGATAAAAATAAGCTACCAAAATTACTAATTCCACGCGGACGAAGTCGCTGGTAAAAGCTAGTTATACATATGTTAAAAACATTATATTGCTATCGCCATGTCGTCAAATGCGATGCAAACAGCTGCAGTGCATTTCATTCGCGACTGTATCGCTGCAAAAAATCACAGTGTGAGACCAAATTCACGTTTTCTTAACAAGCATGGACAGGACTTCAGATCACTCTGTAAAATTATATTTTTTACATGCAACAGGTAAGCTGTAGGCTTAGCTTGACCTTATTTTCACCTGATAGTTATTGGCGATAAGGTCAAATATGGAACCGGGCTGCATCTGGAACAACCTCACCAACTGAGGAACTGGCTATATTACCTCGAAAATGTTATTGACATTTTCATTCGGTAAACATCATAATATTGTTATGATGTTTACCGAACCACTGACTTTTGTAACACAGGTCTGACCTATGAAAATGAAACGGCATGAAAGTCAGGAGACAATCATTTGTCTGAAATATTATTTTAAGCCATAATATTGTAATATATTAAATAAATATCTCGTAATGTATATGTTAGGCTTAAAAGTGAATAAATTATTACTATTCCTGTAACAAACATAAGAGTAGCTAGCTAAGCTGGCTCAAAAGCCTTACTACCAACTAAACCAAGAAACCAAGTAGCAAACTTTCCATAGGGTCCATAGGGTCTTCTGACCCTATGGAAAATCCAACCCGGACCTTCAGATCAAAAGCTGCTCGTCTTAACCACGAGGCCACGATTAAATAGCGTTATGATATAACACTATAAATCAATCCTATCTCTTCCTTGATATACTCGAGCGTTCGTGTGGTAATCGATCAATTCCGTTATTGCGTGATATTACGCTATTGTGGATGGATTTAATGTCAGTTACGGCCGCAGTTAATGAAAAATTACTTATATAAAATTAAACGAACAAATAACGTTCAAAGGTTTCAATTTAAAATTTAAGTTTTTTTTATACATTACTAGTGGGCCCGGCTGACGTTGTCCTGCCCGATTCCAGTGCCACCTATCGGGGCCAACTTTACGTTTGAACCTTCCCTGGACCTATTCAAACACACACAGAACATTTCGTAACAATCGGTCGAGCGGTTTTTGAGTTTTAGCGAGACTAACACACAGCGTTTCATTTTTATATATAAGAAGAAGAAAGAAGAAGAAGAAGATTTTAACCGCCCACGTGGTATGGACATTTTTTTGCTCGGTTTGGTTGGTGGTAGCGCTTCTGATGGCGTAGTGCGTAAGGCCATCGCATTCCAATCGGGAGGTAGCGGTTCGAACCCAGCCACGTACCAATGTGTTTCCAAATTTTGAATTCATACTTATGTTTATTCGACGCTTTTACGGTGAAGGAAAACATCGTGAGGAAAACTGCACACACCTGTGAAGAAAGAATTTCTTAACAGGTTGTGTGTGAAGTTGGCCCGCACTTGGCTAGCAGCGTGGTTGACTAAGGCCTAATCGTCCTAGTTAAGGGCAGGCTCGAGCCGTATATGAGCTGTTGATGAGCGCTTCTGAGCCCGCCTGGCTAGTTTGTCGCTATAATAACAATGTTAATAGCATTGTTGTGTTGAGGTAAGACAGCTAGTTCCCCAGCTGTTGAGGAGTCCAGGTGAAGCTCGGTTCCACCTTCGGCCGTATCGTCACTGGTGTGATGAAGGCAAAGATCTTTTCAGTCGTATGTAAAAAAACAAAGAAGTTGCCCAGCTAATGGTAAGTGGCGACAGCTTTTGGTACAGTCAAGGAATTAAATTTGCAACCCACCTAAGGTTGAATATCGTAAAGCAATATAGCACCACAAGACTTTGTATACAGTGTTTATACGTAACTAAGCATCATCTGTCATTCCCATTGGAGTTTTCGACCTTAATGCATTGTCAGTGTTAAACAATTAATGTCAACGAAATAGGTCGGGAATTAAATTGCTTGACCGGTACATGTGGTTCCTGTAAGACTTGTAAGCCAATGTAAAGCCCACCAGCCAACCAGCGCTATAAGTGACATTAGGGTAAACTCAAGGTCAATAAATAAAGTATGAACTGTTATCGTGTGTACATAAATCTACAAAAAATATGTAAATTTAATACATGTTTACTTTCATTGATGATGCTGAAGCATACGTACTACTTTTTATAGAGATTTCCTCACTAATCATATGACAAATGGTCGAAAAAGATTCAATAATGCACAAACAGTACCAAATTACCAATGACAGTGTGAATTGTACAAGCATATAAACTTCAAAAAATCCTTTACATTCATTAAAAACTTCAAAAAAAATATTATGTAGGTAATATACCTATAGATAGGTATGCAAAAGCTCACCATAAAATTTGTTACTATGCATGCATGCCGTCTATATTTAAAACTAAATTATACATTTCGTCTTTATCTCTAACTGTACATTGCTACAAATTGCGTTGATGAGTTAGACATAGGCATGCTATCAATTGGTCCAAGGTTTGATGCTCGGCACGCACCAACATTCCTCATGCACAGGCCATTAAGGAGTAATTTGTGGTGATTATAAAAAATCACACATTCGTTCACTAACATTAATGTATGAAGTATTACTGTAAAGTTCTTAATAGCGAAGACGTCATATAAAAAAATAAGTTCTGGTTTTTTCATAATATTCGTGCACGGATTTCCGGGTTCGACAGTACCCACCAACAGTTATTATATGTTGAGCAAAAGTAAGTGTAAATTTTATTATCTCATATTATTGTTAAGACCGCCAATAAATTTTTACGACTTAATCACTTAAAATTTGCTCTCGGTGAGAAGTAATTTATAGAATTGATTTTTGAACGGTCCAAGAACGAATAGTTATAAAGTGACATTAGAACCATCGTTTAGTGTTCGTATTTTGAATACAGCGAAATTAGTTGTCATCATAATATTCTTCTTTTGAAACGGAGCAAAATAATAATTTATGGGTTAGTTAAACAAGTTAATGCCTAGACATTATAGTTATATATTCTTTTACCTTGTTTTAAATTTAAACAAAGCTACCTAAACCTCTTTAGGTTTAACCGAACACAGATTCATACCCTAATTACAAAAAAGCTGACAAATGTACATTTTCAGATATTTTTAGTATATCCTACCGGTTTGAAACTCACGTACAAACATTTCATGGTCGTTTCTTTCCTAGGTATTTAATTCAATTACACAGTTTATTTGTACTAAAGCTGTAAGTATCTATTTTATGCGAAAACGTTTCTGCAAAGTCATCACGCTTACTTGTTATTCGATTCTAATTGAATTAGCTAGAAATTAATTTTAAGCACAATATTTTCACAATTTGATTTTTTTATATAAAATATTATTGCCTAAAGCACCTCATGGAAGTGTAAAGTCCCGTATGAGCGGATTTTTTGAAAGTCCTTCAGCACGAACGAAAATCACACATTTCGAAGATCAACCTTCCTCGCTCATAGCCAGGTTGCCCGATAGTAAAGGCTGCCATTTGCTAATCTTTTCCATGTTTAATTCTAATTATTTGTAAGCGTCTTTGTTAACAATAAAGCATTCATTTAAACGCTAACAACAAAAAATCTGCTTAAAATTTTTTTTAGGCTTTAGATTCAATTCAAGGTTGAGTAGTTTCAGTTGTGCATTTGACATGATTCCTGTCAGCAAACATTTTAACCAAACAAAGCATTTATTATAGATAAAAAGTTGACATTGCAAATTCACTCTCTTAAGATATGGTTGACGCGATAGCTGAATTCGGTATGAGGCGAAAGTCCGGACGTGTCCAATCTTCTTTCGCTTTTTATTGGTCTTGTTCCATTTCATTAAGTGGAGTTTGCTTTTCATTATCATTTTGGAAACATTTCTCGCTTGATTAGCGCCGACGTCGGCGAATATCATCAAGGGAACGGTGAGGAAGATGTTCGTTTGTACACACTCTATTGTTCGAGTATTATTACCACTTGTTAAATTGTGGTATTACTACAGAGTTAATGAAAGGGATTTCACTTAGACAACTTCTAACATTTTATATTTGTAACTTTGCATTTTCTTTTAAAATGCTAAATATTAGAAAAAAATTAATAATAATAAAAATACAACATATATAATATATTTTAATGTTAAAATATAATGTAATATATAATTAATGTATGTTAAAATATAATATAAATAATAACAAAAATCTGTAATATGTAAAGTATACAATCTAATAGGAATATAATAGGTATGTATGAGTATAAATATATATATGATGTATAAGCGTGTGTGTATTATATATAAACATGTAGGATAGTTACACTTTATAGGTGATGCGCAACTCACCCTAGATATAGAGTAGAGTAGTCGGACTTATTAAGTTTAAAAAAAGATCAAAACGAAAATACAGCATTAAAAGGGCACGGACCACGAGTCTGTGGTGATATAATTATATTAAAAAAAATATTATAAAAAGTATTAATAAATCAATGAAAGAAAGGATTTCGCCTAGGACGGAAGTCTTTAACATACTGTGTTAACAACTAAAAAATTGAGCCATCGAGCTCTTACCAGGCCCGACGAAATTTCAACTGTTTTGATAGCCTTCGTACTACATATATTCAATATTTTAATTAGGGGTCAGTTTTATATATACATAACTATTAGTCAGTGTTATAGCAACACGATTACCAAGTTAACAAATTGTTAACTTATCTGTCAAATCAAATAAAATTTGACATATATTTAAGCAATTTGACAGATAAATTAAACGCTACATTAACTATTTGTTTTAAAATTGACTATGTTTAAAAAAACTGGTCCGAAGAATTGTGTTTAGATTAAGTTGTGCAACTCATCTTGGACGAATAGAAGAATAGTCATAAATCTTAACTCGTTCGCGGACACTATACTCGTATTAGTATGAAAAAAGTAAGAAAAATACACTATGTTCACACTCACATTCTATTACTTTGAGGTTATTAATATTTTGTATGACATACATTCAAAAAAATATATTAAACGAAACAGGTACCTATACATCGCTGTTATTAGAAACATTAATTTCACGAATCAGCAAATATAATCCAGCAATAAGTTTCCAAACAACCTTGCTTTGTATTTACAATGTGGCAAAATTTGACTTTTATTTTGTATTATAAGGCATTTCTCAAGAATAACAATGTGACTGTGAGTGCAATTGTATCACGACTTCGCAAGGTTGTCGGTAAAGGTGCAAACTCTAATCATGTCTATCGATTCAAGGTTCATATCACGCTTCCTGCGTAGCCTCTGGACCTGATGGACCGGTCTAAGCCTCGATTTGTAACGGGAAGCTTATCCAAGGGACTTCGCTTGGTGTTTGCAGGAATCTTGTGTTATAGGTAGTTTATAATTCATTTATAAAAACTTTGTACTCTATAGGCGTTCCTTAACTACAGTGAAATAAATAAACTCAGCGGCATTGCAATATAATAATATGCTAAATACAGGTTGTAGATACATTATGAAAGGACGGAAGCCATGACAGTTAATAATTCTCACAATTTTTTTTTTCAACACACTTGCTCGTAAAGTGGATCTAACTTTACCGGTTTTAGATACATAAAACAGCTCATAAAACACGCGTGCATTATAGCCGAGGCAGGTATCACAGAATCCGGTAATGCTGCACTTGCCGACCGCGCCAGTAATGTACTATATTTTTGAAAGTTAGAGGTAATATAAAAGACACCAACGAACTACATGATTTTTGAAACGATTATTTTCATACAATTATTTAGTTTTGTCTACAAATTGGCAATGATTTGTGTTATTTATTCCAAAAATTCAGTTTATTGAATGAAAAATTCAGTGTGTTGAAAAACGTCCGAGTGTGTATAACCAATATACGTGCGTATATTGGTTATACATACTCGGCTCTATTACTGAAATTCCACCTCGTGAGTTATAACCAACATACCACACTTATATTGTAACGTAATATTACCTCGTAATAATGTATAGTCAGAATCAATAGTATAATAAAAGCTGTTAATTTATGAAATATTATACATGTTAATATTTATGAAATATAATAGTTTGTTCATAGATATGAAGTGATTTTTTTATGAAAAAAACATGAAAAATAAATTCAGTGTCTAGGTAAGGGAATGATTTTAAAAAAGTTTTACAAAAAACACAAATAATATTCAACCTGATGATTATGAAGAATTTTTCTGCGTGTTATTTTTTTATATTTAAGAAAAATCTATATAGTTAAATATTAATATTTTATAATAACGAGATGTAGGTAAGTGAAATTTGTTTGATGATTTGATTGTCAACTACACAAAAACTATGTAATTTTATCATTGGCAGGGACAGACGAACACTTTTTTTGGATTTATGGCAATCGGTCACGTCGGTCACATAAAAACAAAAAAAATATTGTTCCCTCATGTAGCGGCAAGAACAGACGACATAAATTAATCTTATGTTTTTTGTATCTGGTTTACACATTGATAAAAGCTGGATTAAGCGACAGGTGGAATAGTTTTATGCAACATCCGAAACAGAAGCGTCTTAATTTTATTAACATTAATATTACAGAATGCTGACTGTGAATATAAAGAGGACGACACACTAAGGGCGAGAGAATTCAAAAGTTGCCTCTGAAAAGTGCACAAAATAGACGTTTTGTAGTCTCCTGTTCCCTTCTTCAGAGGAGGAGACCGATTTAATTACTTTTTACATTAAAAATTAAGAAAGACCTGTCTGTGAGTCTATGTATCTTTACAATCTCGTCAAATCTGTTTGCTTGATTTTTGAATGCAACGGAAGATTAGACCTGTAAAAGGTTCTTGAAGGTTTAATTCACTTTCAAAAATTCACTTAAGAATAGCTTTTTTTGGCAATAATTGCTCCATTAAGATTTTCTCCTAACCATCTCAGTTTTGTATCATCATCTATTGTGAATTAATTTGATATAAGACTCGTTTAATTAGCTATTCAAGCAAAATATATTTAATTATTGAAAACATATTTATTTTATATGAAAATAAGCTTTTTCACGAACAGTTTCAGTTTTAGTACACTGAAATCACAAATCAAACGTGCATTAGCAAATATTACTAAGACGATATTGTGAAGGACTTTCACAATTTAATTTAGAATTAATATTTAATTATTTTCTGCTAGTAATTATTTTCTGCTTCAAATTAATATCAAAACAACATTTAAAATTAAAAATAAACATCGATAGTATTAAAAATAGCGAATTCAAAAGTATTTAAATTAATTTAAATAAAATTAAAAATGTTTTAGATCTTTTTATATCTTATATATAGGTGGTGCCTTTCTAAAATGAGTCGGTAACCCGTAGTGTACACATACATTGTAACGTGCGAAACTGATTTACTTTGGGAATTCACGCTAAGCCCCCACTGTGTATGAATGACCGTTTATTCAAATTCATATTTCTGAAAGGAAAAAAAATGTACTATGAAGTTCGCCTCCATCTTAGATTTTATCATCAGTTTCCATTCAACTGAGTTATAGAGCTTCCTGTGTGTTTTAAATAAAAAGCCACACAAAAAAGTTAATAGGTACCTATACATCTATGTACTTATTTTCAGTTAAGTTGCCATTGTCAAATCAGTACCTAACACCATCGCCAGCGTTGCTAATGTTGCTATAAACAGTGAAAAAATCGCTTAAACTATTTCTTCACTTGTCACCGCTGAGATAATTGCTAGACGAGTGCCGACAATTACGAAAATGCCGAGATAAATGCGCTTTACTTTTTCAGAGTGCGGCGCGTTGACGCGGGCTAATTGTGCCTGACAACTTCCTAGGTGAGCTGGGACAATGAGCGTGTAAAAAGTAGTGGTGTTAAAGTAACGATAACAGTTAGTACTCGTTACTATCGTATCGTTACGTTCTCATTACTTTTGATACCTTTTTTTTATTGCTGAAAGTTGGCAAACAAGCAAACTGCCCACCTGATGGTAAGTGGTAACAGTCGCCTATAATACATGTAGCTCCTGTGAGATTCGCAGCAAAACTGCAACCCCCACAAGAACCACAGTGTACGTTGCCAATTTGTGACACCAGATGTAAAGCCACAGTACCCAGTAATTTCACTGCCATATCTTACCCTTCAAACCGGAACACAGCAATGCAAGCACTGCTGCTTTGCGGCAGAAATAGGTAAGACGGAGGTACCTAAGCAGACGACCCTAGTACAGAGTCTCCCTCCAGTAACCTCTTAACATAGCATAGAGCAACGCATTGAGTTGTATTGCGTACGCGTACGGTATGACGTTCGTCGCGGCATCGCATCATTCATAGCTGCGTAAGGTGCATTTTTTCACTTTAGCGTATTTTGAACCAGACATGTGTAGGTATAAGTTTTTTTACTTTTTTTTTACATTTCCTAGTAAACAAAAACATCGTTCCTTGTAACGTACCTACGTTTTAAAGCTCACCGAATAAGTACGCGCATGCGCAAAATACAAGATCAGAAAACCGTTTCAAATGTTTCAATACACGCATCAACGGTACTTGCGCGGACTGAAACAGGTGTAGGTACCCAAACTACGAATAACGAAAAAACGAGTAACGAAATTAATTCGTGATCGTAAGTAACGTTTCGTTACTCCGTATTTGACAGCGTACTCGTTACTCAGTAACGAATACATACGGTTTGTTACAGCACTAGTAAAAAGTACGGCACAAGGCTGCTGTCAACGACCGCGCCCGTTACGCACTCAGTGCGGTTAAGCCAAGAATACTATAAACCAAAGGTTCCTAAGCTTTTTTTCTCATAGACCACATCCAAAATGTTGCTGGTTCCCCTGCAGCTACATTTCTACCATATTCTTAAAACTCGACAAAAAATGTGAAGATTATGTGAAGTCAAGCCAACATTTTAGTTCTTCACTATGACTTCACTGTCGCTTACGAAATATGAACCCCCGTTTTTTCGTCACGCCAACGTAGACCCCCGTCGAGTCTCCCGTGGACCCATGGGGGTCCACCAGGACCAATTTGGGAATCAATTTTGTAATTGTGTATTGTTAAATTATTTTTTTAATACGTCCTCAAGTCCTAAACGTAATATTATGTATTTGTTTTACTTACCTTTACTTACTCGACCGTGACGAATCAATAAAGTGTCACGCACAAACCCCAGAGGCGTAAGTGGCACTCTCATTCTAATAAATGTTGTTGTTTCTTTTTCAATAATTAAAAAAAAACTGACAGATCAGCGTTGCAGATTCTGCAACATGTCATAAGTGGAGATCTATTAAGTAGTCAGTAAGTTATTAGATACTACTAAGGCTTAGTTTTAAGACATTAATTTATTATTCTAATATACAACTTAAATCTACCGAATAAATTATTTGACTTTGACTTGTACTGTAAACATTGAGTCAGTATTAGAGTTAGCACTCTGTCGCGACAGTATTTGTATAATTTGAAGCCATTTTTTTTTACATCCGAGAGGGAAGCTCTTCGCTTTCATCTCACCTGATGGTAAGTAATAATAAGGCCGAAGGTGGAAACGAGCTTCATCTGGACACCTCAACAACTAAGGAACTGGTGGGTTATTGTATAAGAGAAAATCTATCACGATCGCTTATAATTTGACAGCCACTGCGCCGTGAACATAAGACTCTGTACCGACTTCCGTTTATAAAGGAGTAATGGATGGGCTGCGACTGTCAAATTGTAAGCAATCGCGATAGATTTTTTTTAAACAATAACCCCCCTGGCTATCTTACCTCTAATTGTCGCAACACAACAATACATAGTTATATTGGCGACAAACTTAGGTAAGATGGTGGTAGCAGCCAGGCGGGCTCAGAGGCCCTACCATCAACCAAACTGGGTATAATAAATACTTATTTACTTACTTACTTACTTACTAATATTATAAAGCTGGAGAGTTTGTTTGGTTGAACGCGCTACTCTCAGGAACTGCTGATGCAAATTGAAAAAATCTTTTTGTGTTGGATAGTCCATCTATAGAGTAAGGCTATCCTACTTCCTACTAATATTATAAATGTGAAAGTGTGGATGTTTGGATGTTTGTTACTCAATCACGCAAAAACGACTGAACGGATTTCGATGAAATTTGGCATGCATGTAGCCTTTGATATGGAAAAGAACATAGGCTACCTTTTATCCCGATCCCTTAAGTAGTAAAATTGAAAATCGTTTACGAGCTAAGCCGCGGGCAGACAGCTTTGAAGTATGCATGTCACCTATGCTATGGAAAAGGACATGTACTTTATATTCCTTAATGATCTCTCAAATAGTTCCCGTGGGAAGATTAAAAATTGTTAACGAGCGAAGCTTTAGACCCAATTCTGAAGTCCACGCAGACGAAGTCGCGGGCAGAAGCTAGTAGGCTGTATAACATCACGATATTGTTACGAGTATTTCCGACATCTACGCGAGGGCACGGCTAGTACAGAAATAAATTACATAAAATGATTTATTTTTGTGGTTACACAATATGTCGTATCAAATAGAAAAATTTGAGAGGTGATAACAAGTTAACAAATGGCGGGTCCAACTTGTTTACTATGGTCATTTAACTTTAACAATAGCACTAACGAGCTCTTTCATCAACTGCCAAAATCATCCTGGGTGTTAATGGAACATTTCTCTTTGTTTGATCTCAATAACTGTTCGGATAATATTCTCTTTACATCATCTTGAGCAGCGAGTTTTAAATTTTCGAATGCTGTCTATATGTATAGCGCAACAATATACATGTTGTAATTTTCATCGGTATTTTATGATTTGATTATTGTTTTTGGCGAGGGACCTTTGTGAGTGATTGCATATTAAACACAGCGCAATTTGCATTTAATACCATTTAATACAACCCTTGCTTTTCTTAAATTATAAGGGCAATTTACACAACAATCATATAAGATTTACGCTAAACGCACTTAAAACATAATCCTGTCTTTGTTATTTCAAGTAGTTTGAGCCTGGGATAACTTAGAATACTGTTCATCTTGGTGAAGGTCTAATTAAGAAGTCCATCTTTAATTTTATTGATTCATTAATATTGTGTATATTTGCAGTTGTAGTAGTGTTGGTTTCAAATATTTTTAAGTCTATTAAATAATAAGGTAACAATAACAGGATTACTTAATAACAGTATTAAGTATATTGATTTATTATACAAAAAGTTTTTCTTTAACGATATTTTGAAAGGGCAATAGAGCAACATTATAATAGGCTCCACAATATTTTTAAAAGTCATAACGTGCCAAGACACCAGTTTCTAATTACGAAATGTTATCAAGCAATAAAAATGTAAAAAAAGAAGTTGATAAATGTCACCAATTATATTTTTCAAGCATTATACCTGTTAAAAAACGCTTGTTTTAATAGCATACAAATAATTAACTATGTTCCGGTATTTCAATCTTCAAATTTGAGTTATCTTTTAAAAATAGTAAATATTATTTAAGTTTGATCAAGAAATTTTATATTTGAAACAACATTCATTGTTAATCTATCATATTTGACACAACAATAAGTAGGTACCTGAAGATGAGTAATAGATAAAATTCTTCCCAAGAAATAATCTCCTTTTATCGGTTCGCATTCCTTTTCTATCTACGTCAATTTCGCAATTTGGGACTGTGAAATTACAATAAATAATTTAATTTTCATCAATGCTGAGTTGTTTCTGCGGTAACTGATAATTTTGAAAGTATATATCACTATTCTACAGAATAAACTATTTCTTGACTGATGAGCACCCAATAATTTACAAGAGAAACTAAACACATTTCCCTATTGTCGTAGTGTCGTAGTCGTAGTGAAATTCTAATGGCCATTGTATTCAATCGATAATTTGCGGTTGATATTTGAATAAATACAATTACTCTTTGAATATTCCACACTATTAATGGCGTGATGATTCACGAACCATCATACATGGCATCTAAATTTGATATTAGCGAGTCTTGTCATTAAGTCATCAATGTTGCGGTCGCGCAAAGGTCGATGATCACAATAGCAGCGTTTGATTGAAATAATTAAATTTGGAATGCGAATGTGATTTGAATTAACTAGATAAGCATGCTGCATGTACTACTTTATGAAACTACAATCTATGTACACGCGGGTAATAAAAAGGTTCGTCACACTAAAGGCGGTTTTGGCTTGCACTAGTCTAAGGCCTCGTTTACGGAGACGCGGGGCGTCGCGCGTCGCGTGTGGCGTGGCGTCTCGCGGCGCGTCCGACGTTTTTTCTGTTTACGGTGGGGCGGCGCGTGAAGCGGCACTCATAATCGCACGCGTAAATACAAACATATGGCAATATACGATGTTGTTCATAGAGATGCGAGACGGGAACACCGACGGACGCGGCGGTGCCATCCGCGGGCTCGGCCGTAATAAACGCGCCATTTCAAGCAAAGGCGTGTAAAATCGCTTCTCCGTAAACGCACTCATACAACGCCATATGTTTGAATTCTGAGCGGGCCGCGCCGCGCAACGCCCCGCGTCTCCGTAAACGAGGCCTAAGAATTAATTTTTCTCAAACATGCTCGGAAATGTATGCATTATTGTAGTAAAAAGAAGACGGGAAGTTTGTATTTTTTGGCTCATGCATTTAGTAAGTATGAAAATTCATTTCTGGCCGCTGGTTAAATGTTTTTTAATTGATGAACTTGAATTATGTAGCTTGTCATATAGCCAATTGCTACCACATTATAAAAAATGAACTCTTCGAGCATATACACGGTTACTTTTTTATCACCTTGGAAAATTTTAGGGACGCTTCAGGACACATCGATTATTATATAAAAAAAAGAAATAAAAAAAATCTCTAAAAATGCTGCTCTCAACTAGTGCAGCATGTTTTGGATTTTTTCGAAAATTAATATAAAATTAAGTAAGTGAGTTATTTTTTTTATTTATATTTAAATCATTCTAATACCATGTCGTGAAGCGTCCCTTAAATTTTCCAGGGTGATAAAAAATTAACCGTGTATATAAATATGTCAACAATTTCATTTGTTTGCAGTATTACGTCTTTTATTATTTCCTCACAATTATTGAGAAAAGCACTATAGGTACATACCTCGGCGGCAATGGGATTGCCGGCATATTGTCTCGCTGACGCTCGGCCTTGAAAGCTCTACTCGTCCGGCAATCCCTAACTTCCCAGCGTCTGCAGTTGTGCACTATTACCAACATATCAGTGCAAGAAACTGTGCTGCTAACATTTAAATAAATTTGAAATTAACTGTCTATAGTTATAAGTATTGTTAATGGCACGACCACATTATAGCGAATATTTGTGTCCCATCATTTTGGAGCTTCGTTATAGAACGATGCATTGCTATAGCCATAGCAGATCTCATTTAATTCCACTAGAATCGGTTAATTGAAGTATAAGAGCCGTTAAGCTTCATACGAGCGGAATGCATAGCGTCCGGCAGTTACTAATATCAGTCAATCAATGTTTTAACAGTAATAGCCGGTTGTCCCAATAGTTATCTGCGGGGCGATCTCCCGTTATAATAAGAATTATTTAATGGCACGAGCTGGCCTGCCACGGCAATGGTATGCAATTAACTTACATCTAAGAACCATGAATACTAGTTTATCTTGTAATTTCACATGACGACCAGCTTTAGCTTGGTCAATGCTGAATTGCACTTTAATAGCCTCTGCGGTTTTAAGGATGCAAAGTATGAAATCCCTTTTTTGTGACGTACTAATAGTCTATAAATAATATGCAATGTATGCAATTTTCCATTCCATCAAGATTGAGTGCTGGGATCTCATTTTTTATGTAGAAAATAAGAAAAACCCTACCAATATTATTAATGCGAAATTAGCTAACTCTGTTTGTCTGTCCCGCTGCATGCGTTTCTACGCGACTGCATCGCTTTTATGAAATTTTATATAGAGAATTTTCAGAAAGATTAGTTTTGTTTCATTAGTCACAATGTTGGTTAGGATTTTCAATGTTATGTTTTCGATTGAGGACGCCATTCAAGAACCTAAAGAAGCATGGCATTCTTTTCACAGACTAATTTACACTAAGTTCCATTTATTTTGTATGAAACGAACATGTAGTAAGTACCTACTTGTTAAGTATTAGCTCATCCACTTATCGTCTGAGCATGAAGTATAAAATCTACATGACATTTTAAGTGTATGCATAGTAAATAGTCGTCTCCGTGGCCTCGAATTGAGAGAATGCGAGTGAAAACAGCGGCTCGAAGTGTGCTGCACCTGACTAATAGGAGCTTTCGGCCCGAGCTCACCTCAAAGTTATGCACGAGGGAGTATGCACCTCACTATTATAAATAAGCCAAGTTAATATTTAAGACGAGGTTTCCCAGGAAATTAGGGTTGCCAGATGCCCCGTACTTTACGGGCTACCCCGTTTTTCGGGCTATAATAACACAGAAACCCGTAATTGCTAAAATAAAATACGGGGTAAACAATGCCCCCATATTTACTATCTCAAATAAATGAAATGAACTTAACATTGACACAATAACAGCGGATTTACAAGTGAAATGTAACTTTACCATACAGAACATCAAGTTAAATAATGGACATCGGAAACAATCGTTAGCTTATCAAAGACAGTTGACATGTCCCTAAAAAACATTTACAATCACAAGAGCAGCTCTATACTATCATATACTGTCTAGATTTCTGTCTGTCTTCTTTATTGCAAGGAAATATGGTTGATAATTGCATAGCTTCTAATGTCGCTTACGCGCTGTGATCGAACGAAAACGTTACTTTTTACACGTTTACGATGTTTGGAAAACTGAAATACAAAATGAAAAATGTACTAACGCAGTTTTCTAGACAGTAAAAATGCGCATCTATTGGTACAACCAAAGACATTATAAGAGTAGACCAACAATGCAAACGAAATGTATGAAGTCCCCTTCAACCAATTTTGATATGATAATAGCTAAATAAATAAGCATAATTAAGACTCATCGGTAATAAATAATGTTACAATGTGATTTAGTTTTTATTACTGTTCGTTTTTTACACTACAAAACGAAGTTATTTGGGCATGTTTAAGTATTTTATAACTTGACGCGCGCTCGACAGTCGAATGCAGTACAAATACAGTATGAGTAGCGGCCGCCTGACCGCTGTTGTGGTTGAAGGGGGTTTCCTAGAGGCCGCGCGTATTGTCGGTCTATCTCTTATAATGTCTTTGGGTACAACTTTTATGTCATTCATTATTGTATTTTCTGATTCACAGCTGTTTTAAAATATTGAACAGAGTGCACTTTGGATTATTTTTTCTATCGAGTGAAATATTATTAATAATGTTTCTGTCTTTAAGAATGTTTAGATAAAATGTTCACAATATTATAAGTAGGTTTATGAATTTGAGAACTGTTATAGCGCCTGAAGTCATAGACGGCTTTATTATACGTTTGTATGGCAAACGTAGTCTCTTGTTTCCTTCCTAGACAAATGCAATGGAAATAGTTGCTCTATTTTTTCCAAAAAATCAATGGCCGCTATTAGCATGTTCCTATGTTTTTTTAGGGTTCCCTACCTCAAAAGGAAGGAACGGTGCCCTCATAGGATCACTTTATTATCTAGCTTACTGTCCGTTCGTTTGTCTGTCTGTAAAGACCTTTTATCTCGAGAACGCGTGGAGGAATCGAGTTGAAATTAAAACGATATACTCAGATCTATAGTCCTTTGAAGCTGTGAATAAATCAAATTATAATGTTAACGTAAAAAATAGATAGGGCCGTTTATGCCGCAAATACGTACCTATGTTTCGACACTCAAAAATTACAGGCCGTTTGAAAGAAACTTAACATCCATTACTCCTATCATGAACGCCGCCGTAACACATAAGATCACTAAACTAGTAATGGGTATAAAGTTTCTTTCAAAAATGACAGTTCTAGTTACCAACCGTAGTTAGCAAATAGGCCTACAGGTCACAGTAAATCAACAGATGACATCGCGCGTTAAAGCTATCAGTTAAAAACATACGTGACATTAATTATACTATACGATAAGCAAAATTCGGGTCACCAAACAGTAATGGGTGATTTGAATGTCAAAAGCCCTCTGAGCATTGATTGCTTAATATCAATGCTTAACTCACGAGGCTGAATTTCAGCCCGAACCGAAGGCGAGGGCGTATTAGAGCCGAGTGTGTATATAACCAATATAAGCACGTATATTTACGTACGACGTTTTTCAACACACTTGTTAGGAAAAATAATAAACTGAATCTTTGGATTAAATAACACAAATCATTGTTAATTTGTAGACAAAACTAAATAAAGCTATGAAAAGAATCGTTTCAAAAAACAATGTAGTTCATTGATGTCTTTTCTATTGCCTCTAGCACAGATTACTTAATAGTTACTACGTCTCTAGCTTTAAAAAAATAGTACATTACTGCCACGGCCGACAAGTACAGCATTGCCGGACTCTGTGATGCGTGCCTCGGTTATAACACACGCGTGTTTTATGAGTTGTTTTGTATATCTAAAACCGGTAAAATTGGATCCACTTCACAAGCAAGTGTGTTGAAAAATAGTATTTAAATCACAGTGAGAGCGAGATAGCGCTATACTGCAATGGAAATTTTAATTTATATAATTTAAGCCGAAGTTTACTACTTGAAGCTGTTAACGTATACGCACTGATGATGATGATGATGGAGCCTTGTACTATTTATAAGTCAATACAGTAAAAAATAACCACATTTGCTCGTCACCGCTCTTGTTTCGTAGGACAAATATCATAGTTACGCAATATAGTCACGATTCCTTGTTTTCATCGTAACTTGCGTTTAAGACATTAGTAGTTTCACGCAAAACACTTTTTCTCGGATGTTTCCTAATATCCTTACGTCATTGCTTAGTTTCTCGCTTTTTAAAATAGCTTCATTGTGTTTGCTTAACATATAGTTTACTCAACTAATAAGTAAGGAAATAAAACGCAAGAGTCGTTTGAAGATATTTTGTAGAACCATCTTAAGTCATAGTGGAAACATTGGAAAAATATTGTTTGAATATCACAAATATATTTCTAATACTTGTTGAGGAAAATGCCACCTTTTAATCTTTTCAGTGGTCAAAATTTTAAATACGACGACGTAAACATTTTTATATTTTATACATACAAAATTATTTTGAAGACTAGAGAAGCTCTTAGCCCAATATCACCTGATAGTAAGTGATGATATAAGGGCGAAGATGTACAAAAGCTTCACCAGCAGGCCAATAATGGATCTTTCATCGTATGACATGGTATAAATTTGAGAAAAAGAAGTCATGAAATGCTGCATTTTGTATTACCGATCTCCAATGATATCATCACTATGGCATAATTTCAATGATTTCATCATGAAATAACGAACAAATGATCAAAAATCTGACCGGAAATCGTATTTTTCATTTTGCACTATGATATCATATGATATCATTTGCAAAACCATGAGATCGGTAATAGGCCCTCTGGATTCATCACAAACTATAGTCAATATACCTTATTTTTATATTATAAAGCTGAAAAAGAGTTTGTTTGTTTGGTTGAACGCGCTAATCTACTGATTCAATTAAAAACATATATTTGTGCTGGATAGTCGATTTATCGAGGAAGGTTAAAGGCTATATAATAATTATCACGATGTTGTTATTTTCCGACATCCACGCGAAAGATGTCGCGGGCACAGCTAGTTTACTTTAATTATCTGAACACAATAATGTTACCAACATTGTGATAATGGCGAGAGACTGATAAGATGGGCTCAGAAGCTCTACCACGAAACGAAACCAAGCACAAAATTTCAGCCCCCATGGGGAGTCAAACGCTGGAACTCTAGATCAAAACCGGGTGGTCTTAACCACTAAACCACGACGGCAAATCACAACTAATCACACACAAAATCTATGTCATATTGGTCCTGATTAATATAAAGAAGCCTAGTTCCGAAATGGATATTTCTTAAATACAAAATACAATCTTAATTAAACTATGTCTATTATATTTCTAACCAATATATCTCTCTATATGAGATTTCTGCTGAAGGCGGCATTTAGGATAAAACTTAGCAATGACTGGAAAACTATCCTAATAAGTAATAATAGGTAATGGAAAACGTGAAATATAGACTCGAGAATGCTTATCATTTATACTCTTCAAGAAATCTATTTTCATACTTATGCAATATCAATTGGCCATACGCATAGACCTTTAAATAAGCAATTAAGGTGTTATTATCTCTAGTGTGTTCATTACCACATCAGAACTCGTCGGCTGCAAAAGCCGTCGTCATTATCAAAGAGAAACCCGCAGTTTCCTATTTAGCATGGTGAAGTCGTTAATTGCGTCTGCCGTAATAGTTTAGCAGTTAGACGAAACGGGAATGAAATTAATTATCCATTTTTCAACAAGCTTATTATGCTTGTGCTAATGACGCATTTATTGCTGATTAAAAGTAGGTAGATACTTTAAAAAATAAACATGAATGTATATATTTAAATTTTGTAATTCATTATCAAAAAAATGCAATTCGAATGGTCAGTTCCCATTTTTTGGAGATGAACAGATTAGACACATATACGTGTTGTTCAGAAACGCTTAATAGGCCTGGCTTAGATAATACGGCCTTACCACAAAAAAAATTAAACACTGTCTAAAGTTAATTACAAATTTAAACAATAACTAGCTTTGCCCGCTAACTACGAGTACGTTTCGCCAGAGATTTAATAAATCTCTGCATTTCGCCATAATAATTGTCCAAAAATATCCGATGCTTTAATTCTTTATTACCTCAAGGTTAAAAAATATTACGATGACCTACGACCTATTCTCAGAACTACCAAATATACACAAAAAATCATAAAAAGCCGTTTCGGAGAAGTTCAACAAGAAACACTGTGATACGAGATTTTTAGATATTAGATTACAACATGAATAGCAGGAATCGAACCTGCTGCTGTGTTGGACGTCAGAAGGTTAAAATCCTGAATTATTGTTGTGTTCAAATTTATTTGGCATTAAAAATAGTTTCAGAAATATAATATTCGTATTTTCACTGACGGTTTTAAGGCCCCTGAGGTCCAATTCCACTAATAAGTTAAAGCTAAATCGAAACTAAGCCTTTGCAATCGACCAATAGGATCGCATAGACTGATTTTAAACTATTGGATGACGTGATAATGTTTAGCGGCGGTCGCTCAATAGCAGACTATGGTCTCTGTACTGTTGATCCGTGGGGTCATTTTTGCAGCGAAAGGCTCACACTGGCTGGTGGGGTACAGGGCGCAGAACTATCCTAAGTGGTGTTAGAAACAATTCGGTTCTCTAATGCCAGTTAGGATCTTATCTTATTTTATCTTAGAGTCGGTTGACTCAAACAGTGAGCCTGGTCTGGTCAAAAAATTAAACCTTACGGAAAGTTAACGCAGATCTTCACTGGGCACGGTGCAATACTTGAACCGTTTCAAGTGTCGGGAGAGCCCATCGTGTGCATGTGATGATGAGGTCGAGGAGACAGTCCCCCACCTATTATTAGAGTGCCCTGTATATTCAAGGCAGAGATTTGACTTGGAACAGCCACTAAATACAAAATCAGAAATAAATCAATATATTTATAAGCGAAATATCACTCGCTGATTAATCACGAAATCTCAGAAACTATAACATCTACAAACTTGAAATTTGGCAGGTAGGTTCCTTATAGGGTGTAGACATCCGCTAAGAACGGATTTTACGAAACTTCATCCCTAAGAGGGTAAAACGGGGGTTGGAAGTTTGTATTAGTATAAATATAACTAAGAAAGCGTTGAAGTCTTTTAAGGCCAAACGTAGTTTGCGGGCCCAGCTAGTAACCTATATAGTTTAGTAATGGATAAAATAAATCATGTAGAGATAGATTCATAGATTACTCTATATATATATTTAATTATGAACGTGTAAATAAGAATAATAGCACTTAATTTATATAAAGATAAATATAAATAATATATATATTAAGTAAAAACGAAGAATTTAATATAAATCAATATAAATAGATGAATAAAGGCACAGGGTATATGTTATATAAAATACAGAGCAAGACAAGATAATAGACAGAACACAGCAAACGTAAAATGATAAATTAGACAAGAGTAAACAAATACAGGTGAAACATATATAATAAAAGAAAAATGATAAAAATAAAACCCCTCATAAAAATATTCCTGAAATCGATGAGCAGAAATTACAAAAAAAAAACAGTGAGCCTTCGCACTTCGATCCACCTAGGTCTCTTGTGCTACCCCAGGAGTAAGTATTAGTCCGCAAAGCCATCGCCATCGCCACCCACGGACCAGCTCATCGCGCCTGGGAGCTTGATGATGTCTTTCGGTGGCATGGCCCCGAAATCTTCAGATTTATTTTCTTATATTCCCATCAGCTTTAACTTCCTGTAGGCTAGAGAATTACAGTAGCACAATAGACGCTCCTTACTTTCCTCTTCCTTGCAGGCCCTACAGATTTTGACTACTTTGTATAGTCCTAAAACTCTTTGATTGAGACTATTCTACACAAAACATTTTGATAAAACCTAGAAAGTCACTCTTGAGAGCTTAATTACGGCTTGGATAATCAAACGATTTACATGACAACATTAAAACGTCTCATCCGTAAGAAATGTAATAAAGTCATGTGACATAATGATTATTAGTGGCTCTAACTTTCGCTGCGATACGACCATGAGACTTAATTGTAATTACTTTCATTGGTTCGAAACAGCGCATCGGAGACATCTTAAGCGGGATATTTCTAATTGATGTATCCTATTAGGGGTCCGTTCAGAAACATTTTGTTTCCAGTCTCGGAAAAAAGAGTGAATCAACCATGGACTTAATAAGTATTAAGTCCATGGAATCAACAGACATATTTACCCGACTGAGATAGAGAATTGGCGACAGCTTAAGCGGGATATTTCTAATTGACGTGTCCTATTAGGGGTCCGTTCAGAAACAATATGTTTTTACCCTCGGAAAAAAGAATGAGAATATGTTTCCAAACGACATCAAGTGAAGGTAAAGTTTATCGGCTCTTCGGCAGGGGTTAAAATTCACACCCGTCAGTGCGAAATACGTCGATGGCGTAGTGGGTAAGGACGTCGCATTCCAATCGGAAGGTAGCGGTTCGAACCCCGCCACGTACCAGTGCGTTTCAACTTTTGATTTTATACGTACGTTTATTTGACACTTTTACGCTGAAGGAAAACATCATAATGAGGAAACCTGTGAAGAAAAAGTTTATTTATAGGCTGTGTATGAAGTCGACCAACTTGCACTTGGCCAGCGTGGTTGACTAAGGCCTAATCGCCCTAGTATTGGGTAGGCTCGAGCTCCTCGGTGGGAACGTACTCGTATGAGCTGAACGGCGAAGGGTAAAAAAAACGCACGTTTCTTCTGAACGCTTCTATTTTGCAACAGGTGGCGACAACTGTGCGAAGTCTTTTTTTTATTGTTATTCAGTACAAATAATATTATTAATACAAAAAACTATACTTCTCTGATAAAACTCCCAATAGAGTTTATGCTCAGGAAGTGACGCTCGCAAATTTAGACTATGCTTAATCTAATTAAACCTATACTAATATTATTTTGATATTAAATAACCTTTAAACCTACTTTTATAATTTTATAAATTTAATAAAGTGTTGAGATCCTCCTTAGACAACACGCTTAGGAATTCCGGTAGCAGTTATTGTACTGTTCTCTTGCTATAGTCATTATTGTATTTCGGTAAGACAAATGTGGGTAGGTAAGAGATGTTCCGAAGTTTTCCAGGACGAGTTGTCTTTGTTAATGTTTGAATATAATCATTATTTTAACAAAATACTTTCAATTTCACCATTTCAGTTATATATGTGTACATTCAAAATTTTACAGTACTAAAATAATTTATGTTCGTTGTTTTCTCAAAGTCTCCTTTTTGTTTATTTGCATTATAACTTCTAGGAGCCTTACCTGTAGTTTATATATGTCATCAAGATAGGATTTATATGTACGTCCGTAGCTACTTATACTGTAATTTATGACAGTGTGGGCTAGTGATAGATAAATCATCCTAAGTATGTGTCTCAAAGAGCAACCACAACGTGCAGTGTTGCCAGTTGACGCGTCGGCGTCGGTTGTTGTTATTGTTACCATACAACATATGCAACAATACAGCACAGAAACTGCGTGTCGCCTGGTGAAACGTTGCAAAAGAAAAGTTCCATGTTTCCAACATGACGACGAGATGACATGACGTGCGTCAAATGTTGCTTGGGTTTATAAAATGTCATCATAACAGCTCATATTCGTCCCGACCGAGGGGCTCGAGCTTACCCTAAGTTTAGGACTTAGTCAACTATGCTGGCCCCGGGCGGATTGGCCAACTTCAAATACACCTTTGACTTTCCTCGCAGATGTACGCAGGTGGCCTCACGATGTTTTCCTTCGCCGTAGGAGCGTCAGACAAAATAATGTACATGAAAATCGAAAAACGAAAAACACATTGCCACAAGGCATTCTCAAGCCCAGGACCTCCCGATTGGAAGGCCATAACAGCCGTTGAAATAATTATTTAGACTCTATTAATCCCAATACGTATCGTAGGAAAATTTTTAGTGTGGCAACTGACCAGGGATCTCATGATAGCCTATAGTAAGGTTAAAATAATATTGAAACCAAGATACCGCTCTTGCTGCGTATCGCGCCATCTCGCTCTCGGTGTGGTTGAGCGATCGAGGTAAGGGGGCAGGGCAGATACTAGATACCATTACGAGGCTCGCAAACTTCAAAAATCGTTCCTTTTCAGACACTTCGTCGTTCGATTTCCCCAATCACCATCACTGGCAACGCTGTTGCAAGCATTCACGTGCATTGACGTATAGGTTATTACATATACCTCAATGTTCGCATGGTCAGTACAGAGAGCCAAGTCACTCTCCCGCTCGGCGTTTTCTACCTTTATTTTTTATTCATAACGTTAACTCAAAGGCATACATATAATGCAAATCCATGTAAAAGTTACGGCTTAGTTTTGGATCAGGAAGCCGAATAACAGGAACGGAGAACAGGTGTACAAGAAGGACTGTGTTTGGTCGCCACCTTTTTGATTTCGCCGAACTTTGATTTCGAAATATTCGCATTAAAGACTAGAATACAATGGTCCCAAAACTCGTCTCGTGTGCGTGATCACAGCGGATGCACATCGTAAATCGTTTACGTTAGCACGATAACGGGCAATCCACGGCAATGATGAAAGTGAATCTAATTATTCGTGTAACTGCGATCACGTAAAGTGTTGTTGCAGATGTAATTACAGAGCGCGTGGACTGACTAACTTTATATCGGCTTTGAAAGATTACAAGCCGTTTAATGTCAGTTAGTAATGACAAAGTGTCCAGAGAGGTGTAAGGACCGACTCAATTAAATGTTTATTAAAAAGCGAGTATTTTGGTGACGAAAGTGCTTTAGGTAATTATTTGAAACTTAATCCTCACATTGAAATTAAGTTAATATGTAAAAATTGACAGTCTCGCTGCACTAGATTTATATCATTTATTTTTATGTGTACATTTTGACAGTGGCCAAAACAGACTCCTATAAGTAGTACAAACATAAAGTGCCGCAAGTGAATGAAAATATTCACTGCAGTCGAATTAGAGAATTCATGATATTAATACCGCTAAATTAAACATGTAACATTTAATATTGTAAATGATAAGAAATATTATGAATCTTCATTATCATCACTATATCAACCAACTAGCTGTGCCCGCGCGAACTACGTTTCGCCATATATTTTTTCCCGTTTTTGCAACATTTTTCATTGATGCTCAGCTCCTATTGGTCGTAGCGTAATGTTATATAGCCTATAGCCTTCCTCGAGAAATGGACTATCCAACACAAAAATAATTTTGCAATTTGTATCAGTAGTTCCTAAGATTAGCGTGTTCAACCAAACAAACAAACAATCAAATAAACTCTTAAAGATTGATGGACAAATGTCGTCCCTGAGGATCTCTGAACCGATCGGTCGATGTCTGGATTACTTCAATACATGACTGAATTTACAGGATTTACGGGAAAGAGAACAACATAAATCACTGAAATATAATCGCTGCAATAAACATCTGCGCTATCGATAACGTAAATCGATAACTAACACCTAGTTGCAGTAGAGCGACTCTATCAACGCCACGCGACAGTTAGCCGTCATCAGTTAGCGTATGAAGCACGCAAACGAACCTATTATGTGGCGTTACAGATTAAAGCGCATAGCGGGGCAATCACAGAAAAAACACTGCAGAAACCACGTTTTTCTTGATGAATATTAGATAAAAAAATCTCAAACAATATAATATGTTTTTATATAAAGCATTTTTAACCAACTTCAAAAAAGGAGGAGGTTCTCAATTCGATGCGTATGTTTTCTTTTTGTGTATGTTACGCGATTACGCCGCCAATTGTGGACCGATTTTTAAAATTCTTTTTGTATTCGATGAAGTGTACTCCTGGGGTGATTTCAAGGTCACCAAAGTTAGGATTTGATGATGGGATCCCATGAAAATCAAGGGAAATCCTAATTAGGGTTTCTAAAAAGGGCTCACTAAAAAGATTTCATTCGCTAAAAAGTTAAAAATAAACAATATTTAAAAAAACCGACTTCAAAAACACTGAAAAGTTAAAAATAATATAAGAATAGGTACAGACAACATCACACTTCTATATTGAAGTCGGTGCCAAACGATGATTTTCTAGAAAGTCTTAAAATTTGTCACCGACTTCAATATAGAAGTGTGATGTTGTCTGTACCTATTCTTATATTATTTTTAACTTTTCAGTGTTTTTGAAGTCGGTTTTTATTTTTTGGAAAATATTGTTTTTGATGATATAGTCATTTGGGTCGCTGGTCGATCGATTTAGACCCGGCCAAAATACCTAGACTGTAGTTGCAATTTATGCTCAGGTCGAGTCTTTATTAGCCATTACGTTTTTTAATACAACTAAGTTGGCAAACAAGCAAACTGCCCACCTGATGGTAAGTGGTAACAGCCACCTATAATACATGTGGCTCCTGTGAGATTCGCAGCAAAACTGCAACCCCCACAAGAACCACAGTGTACGTTGCCAACTTATTACATAAAATGTAAAGTCACGGTAACTAGTAATTTCACTGCCATATCTTACCCTTCAAACTAGAACAGAGCAATGCAAGCACTGCTGCTTTGCGGCAGAAATAGGTAAGACGCAGGCACCCAAGTCGATGAGTTGCGACGACCTTGGTACAGAGTTTCCCTCCGGATGTGTTTCTGTTGTCTTGTACTTTTTTAATAAATTTATTACAGCGAATATGACTGTGGCGACACCGGCCCACTGCGGGATTTGCGCATGGAGGGATATTATGCCCGATCGAGCAAGGTCATTGGGACCACTATGCCTTAAATACGGACTTTGCATCGTTTTCACATTCCAAGGTATACCTATGACAAACGTAATGTCGTCAATTCAGTTCCACCTGTAAATAAGAACCAGTTTTAAACTAGAGAATTCAATTTTTGAATAAAAACCAATACGTTAATGATTTCCAGTTACCAACGAGTTTCATCGTAATCAGCTCAGTATTTTTATGAAAGAAACAAGCATCTTCTGGATTACTTTTTCAAATGTGTAGGTTTAGCATACCACCAGGAACTCAAACTGAAGTCGCGATTATTAATTAATCTATATTATAAATCTGAAGTGTTTGTTTGTTTGTTTCGTTGAACGCGCTAATCTCAGGAACTACTGGTCCGAATTGAAAAAATATTTTTGTGTAGAATAGTCCATTTATTGAGGAAGGCTACAGGCTATGTAATATCACGCTACAACCAATAGCAGACAAGACAAGAATCACTGAAAAATGTTACACAAAAGGGAAAAAATATAGAAAATATAATTAAGAACGCGTTGAAGTCTTTAAAAGCGAACGTAGTTCCCGGGCACAGCTAGTATATAATATTATAATGCTAAAGAGTTTATTTGATTGTTTATTTGTATGGTTGAACGCGCTTATCTCAGGAACTATTGATTCAAAATGAAAAAATCTTTTTGTGTTGGATATATAGTCAATTTATCGAGAAAGCTACGAGTATATAACATCACGCTACGACTATTAGGACCTGCGGGCCAATTATGGATCTTTCATCGTATGACATGGTATAAATTTGAGAAAAAGAATTCATGAAATGCTGCATTTCGTATTACCGATCTCCAATGATATCATCTCTATGGCATAATTTTAATGATGTCGTCATTAAATAATGAACAAATGATCAAAAATCTGACCGGAAATCGTATTTTACGTTTTGCACTATGATATCATATGATATCATTTACAAAACCATGAGATCGGTAATAGGCCCTCTGAGCATCAATGAAACATGTTGCAAGAACGGGAAAAAATGTACGACATGTTGTTATTTTCTGACATCCACGCGAACGCAGTCGCGGGCACAGCTAGTGTAAAATAGAAAATAATAGGGTCATTCGTCGAGTAAAGAGCAAAGCAGTGGCAAGAGCAACGTTGCCCTGAGCACAGATAATATATTACTACAGTACCCTGAGGAATGCGACCGGTCAGTCAACTGAGTAGCCTTGGCTGGAGGGCGCCGCTCGCCGCTAAACAATACTAGATGAAGAACAGCACTAGAAAATTTGTTTATCGATATTTTTTACCACATGCTGTATTTCGAGTTATCAACCAAACTCCTAAGAGAGTTATTGAGCTATTATTAACACCACCAGTTAGGTTTAACAATTTGGATAACCTTTTTAGGGTTCCGTAGCTCTTGGTGACCCCTTCCTAGGCGAGTCCCAGCTCATTTACACCGCTTGGCCTTTCTCCAGGGGGTGCGTTCGGGGAATGGCTAATCCGATCCCGAACGTGCCTCCACTGGGAGCACAGAAGTTATTGGAGGGTGGTTTAGCTGGGTATGGGGTTTTTACCCGAGTCCAACGGCATATCCAAGGGGCGGCCTTGTCAACTTTTCAGTCCCTTGTAGAATCGCAAAAAGATTCCCCCGCCCTAAAAAAAAGGGTTTCCTAGCTCAAAACGAAAAAAAACGCAAGCTTTATAGGATCAATTCGTTTTCCGTCTGTCTGTCAAGACCTTTTTCTCGGTAACGTGTAGAGATATCAAACTAAAACTTACACAAAATATTCGGGGCTACGGTAGGGCTGCCATACATCCCGGTACACCGGGACATATCCCGGTTTGTAGGCTTATGACACGAGGAATCAGCAAAACTATTTGAGCAATAAATATTATAATGTATTCATACTTTTGAGGTCTATCTTTTAAATGTATATCTAATGCCCAAATAGTATATTGTCTATTCGTTAATTCTCGCGGAGCAATATTGATTAATATGCAACGCGAAAGTTTTAAAGTTATACATACTTACTCGTAACATAATTTAGGTACCTATATTTTTAGGGATATCCAAATTAATAATAATTTCACAGTTCATACAAAAATGCTTATTTTTTACAGTACTCTCGTGTTTTATGAGAATTCTTTATTAAAACTTGAAATTACTACAATCTAGGTACCTATAGCATCAAGGCTAGCTCACAAAGGAGCCTGTTCCGGCCTTGAGGTCCTTGCTTCACAGCATTAGTATACAATGATGATAGAGTTGTCTCTCTTAACTTGGCTCTCATAAAGGTACAATGTACTCGTATTATTACAATACAAGTACTGCTTATTCACAGCTCATTCACCAGATAAATAATTACTTTTTATTTCATATTTGTAAGAAAAACTAATATAGACAATTTTGATTGTCGTCTTTAATGTAATTTTTTAAACATTCTTCATAAAATAAACTCATAACTACACTCAGTATAAATATGTTTGCATTTTCATTAAAGCGAATATGCATATTTTGGATACCTATGTTGTAGTGACAAAACCATAACATAACTAGACGAGTTAAAACTATTTTTTAAAGCATTAAACTCCCACAATTTATATCATTTCACTGACAAATTCGATTCAGACGCTATGTTACTATGTGAATTCTTAAATCTTACAAGATGGCGGTCATATAAGACAAATAAAAAAAAAATTGATAGTAGAATAAGAGAATAATAAATATTTATACCATATAGTTTGATCTTAAATTTGAATTTAAGTTTGTGCCTCGTAATAACTTACGAAGACTTAAAAAATGCGTTAAGTTATTATTTTTCATGTTTTACTATTTTAAAGTCGATTGCTCTTGGAAAATGAAGAAAAATTTTGTCTCGGGCGGAAATCTACCTTACCAGGGTCGCCTGCTTGGGTACCTCCGTCTTACCTATTTCTGCCGCAAAGCAGCATTGCTTGCATTGCTGTGTTCTGGTTTCAAGGGTAAGGTGTGGCAGTGAAATTACTGGGTACCGAGACTTTACATTTTATGTCACAAGTTGGCAACGTACACTGTGGATCTTGTGGGTATTGCAGATTTGCTGCGAATCTCACAAGAGCCACAAGTACTATAGATGACTGTTATCACTTACCAAAAGGTGGGTAGTACCTATTCTTGTTTACCAACTTAGTTGTATAAAAAAAAGATCGCACCCGCGTCTTAAAAATATCGTGTTGAGGCTTTAACCATTCGACCACCGAGGTCTTACCAGCCCTGAAGAAATCTTAACTGTATTGTTGTCCATGGTAATTCGTTAAGCTAAAGTATACTTTATTCACTGTTAAAAACTGCGTATCAACCCATCGATTGCTCTTATTATTAAATTCGAAAATATTAATATTTTAAACTTAGGGCAAAATAACTATACTACAATAAAACAACTAACTCTCAAACGGCACTGATATAATAAATACAGCATTCATATTGTGTTAATTCAACATATAAAGTAGACAAATATAAGTATTTCACTGACCTTGCTCAGCTTTCGCCGAGGTGAGAGGTCAGCACGGACGGGAAAATAGCCCAGAAATCTAGCTATTGAGTAAAACTCAAGCTTTAATGATAACGGACTTTAATTCGTATTATTATGGTCGCTTATTGCTGATACACTACATAGATGACTCTTGAGAAAAATAATATGTTAAATATAAAGAAAACAGTTATCTATTTTTCAAGGAATTGTTTGATGTTTAAAATTATTAATATGACAACAACATTTATCAATAATATAAAGTAATAACTTTTATTAAATAAACAAATGTTCTGCTTCTGCAGTATACAAACTAAATTGAGCTTATATTGCAAAAACAATGCAAACGTCTTCTTTGCGAGACAAACAAAGGTGACCGACATTATAGGCTTGATTACATCCAACTGTTGAGACATAGCCGTAAGGATACTCTCTGCGCCTGCAAATAAAGTTACAAACCCAATATTGTTCTACATTACTGCAATAATGGGCAATATTGGTTATGCGGGAGCGGGAACAGTGCACGCAATGTACCTAGCAGACGACGATGGACACAGAATTCATTAACTGATATAGATAGTAGTCTTTCTGCATCACAATGAATTGAGCGCACAATGCTTTAGCAACAGACCGCTCGTAGTCTCATCTAGACTTGCTGAATTAGACGTTTCCTGCGGAATTCAACTGGAAACAATAGTAATACCGTAAGGTATGTATGTAGATTTTAAGCCAAATTAAAAAAGCATCCATCTATAACATATAAAGCTATACACTGTCATCTGATGCACGAAATTCGACGATAGTCCATTGCGCGTTGTCATCTCTAAACTACAGGCCGTCAGCCGTTGTGTGCTCGGTGCCGTCAGCGCATGAGTGAGATGAGAGGTTGTTAACTAAACTCTAGTCTGGATGATTTTTATGTGTACATATTTTAATTGTCTTATAGTTCTGTACAATTTTGATACCGTTACTTCTAATTCATCTCTTTTAATTACTCTTAATTTGTATTTTATTTTATTTTGATTTGTTATTAATTAAGTATACATTTGTCTTTTGTAATTGGAAAAGGTGATTTGCTATTCCTTTTTCCTTACCTGTTTCTAACTCAGGTCTTTGAATTAAAGATAGACTAATTCATCTATCTTCATAATTTTCGTGATCTCGCGTCATTCCATTTTTATTTTCAGAACAAAACCTCTTTCGAGACACAAGTATCGAGCGAGATCAAATTTATTTTCATAAATAACTTTATGCTCTGATAGCGATCTCTATTCTTCTTGTGCGTATTTAGTAACACATGAAGCAAATCGATCCAGCTGCCATTGAAACCGCCACCACCCTCCTGACTGTGACATTGTTGCATTTCTTACGCAACCGCTTACATCGATTTTCCGGAAGAATCGATTCGTAGTAATCGAGTTGGTCGGTACCGTAAGTCGGCCAAGTGCTTGACAAATCGGCCGATGGTTCTTACGGACGACACTCGTCCATTACACCAGTGTTTGGGTAAATGTCACGAGATCTTTCGCAGATCGAGTAAAGTTTCAAGTGATTTCTGGTGCGGCGTTGCTCTGAATTTGCGCCGCGTCGGCAATTAATATTTTCGTTTTCTTTGAAGCTAGTATCCTTTGTGGCATTTGTAACCATCATGTATTATAAATACGTTCTTTTATAGCTGTGAAAACTTATTATAAGCTAAGGCTGTTAATTGTAAGTCTCGTTAAATAAGTCTTTTATTTCGTTAGAAACCTAAAAATATTGAATGTTTGAACTGCAAAGATTTCAATGTTCATTTAAAAAGAAGTTCAGTATAAGTTCAAAATGTCCAATACCTTCTTATATTTATCAGTTTTAAAAGGAAGCTATTATAAGAACGCCAAATTGATATGATTTGTAAAAATAAAAAAAGGAAAAAAATCGGTCCAGAATATTGGCGGAGTAATCGCGTAACATACACACAAAATGCGTTGGACATACCTACTTAAAAAAATTAAATGTTTCCTTCGATTTTTATGGGATCTCATCATCAGATCCTGACTTTGATGACCTTGGGACACCCTTGGGACATATTTTATCGAATACAAAAAGAATTTTGAATATCGGTCCACAATTAGCGGCGTAATCGCGTAACATACACACAAAAAAAAAACATACGCATCGAATTGAAAATCCTTGAACTCGGTTAAAAAGAACATCCCGGCAATCGAATTTCCTTGTGAATTCTTATATTTCTCAAAGCCCATTCACATCTCCTTAATAATATCCTTTTATGCGGTAATACTGGCATCGTAATTTTGATACATAAGTGTCAAAATTTAAGATTAGAAAACTGAGCTTCTATGAAAGCTGTCTAATAGAAAATAGAGTTTGATATGTAACACAATATGACATTGAATAAACCAGTTATAATTTTAAAGTAATTTTTATTAAGGTAATTTTTCTTATTGGACCCTAATCCACTGCGTGCACTACTCAATTATATAATATATCCTCATCCGAACGCATATGAGCATTTCTCGAAAATTTTATGTATTTACACGATTCGTCGAGAAAGTCCCTTAATGTGTTTTTTAGAAAAACATTGTTAAGCCGGTCTATATTTTTTCACCGTTATCAAATATGCCTTAAGCTCACTTAAGATAGATTTATGAGAAGGTCATTAATTCCTACTCCTTTAAAAGTAAATCTCAAAGCGTCGTGAACTACTGCAACAAAAGTGCCACGGAAAATTCAGACGCCATTGAAGAAGCTAAGCTCAGAGGAGATTTGAATGTTACAAAGAGGGGTATTAAAATTCCAAAACACGAGCACGCGATCGGCCCCCTTACCACGAACGCTTAAAACAGCATTACAACCTCAGTTAGAGCGAGATGGCGCTATACGCTACAATAACGGTGTCTCTGTTTCAATATTGTTCGAGCCTTGTCCTAAGCGATCACAATAAGGCCGCAGGAATCGAAGCAAGCCATTAGCGTGCCGGGCACACCTATTTGTTAACAAAAAACACCAACGTACAGTCATGGTTAAAATACTTTAGGGTAAAAATCCTTGGCATTAGTCTTGTTTTGAAGTTTCGTTATATTTATTATACAGGGTTACTTTTATAACACCCCGGACAATTTAAGGGACGTTTCAGGACACGGTAGAAGAATGATTATATATTAAAAGCTCACCTATTTTATATTATTTTTCTAAAATATCCAAAAAATACTGCACTGGTTTTAGTGTAGTAATTTTAAAGATTTTTAATTTTTTATTATTGTGTTGAATTTATTATATAGTAATGGATGTGTCCTGAAGCGTCCCCTAAAATTTTTCGGGGTGATAAAAAGTAATACTATATAAAATAAACAAAGACAATATATCATGTGTGCTAAACACATAGTATTTCAGTATTTCTTTCTTAACTGTATATGCTAATTACGCTCTTATGAAGTATGAGGATAATGTAAAAAAATGTAATACAAAAATATAAGAACCAACCTAAATAAGCACTGAAGTAAAAATTTAAAAATAGTTTTTTCCATCACATTTTATTATTTTCGATGCCAAATTTTTGTCTCGGTCCACTACTCTCAATCATGGCTTGGCGCTTCAATATAGAAATCTGACTGTATTTTTTTTATATTTGCACTTCAGTTAGATATCCTGTTTTCTCGGGTTTATTTTTTTAAGGAAATATATTACTAAATAAATCGGAGCAAAGCGGAAGATTTTCTGAAACACTTCTCATTGTAGCCTCATTCCACATGACTGTACTAACTTCGACGACCATCCACAAAAAAAAAACTTAAGTCTGCATTCTTGCGTATGGCTATCGAGAAGTCGAGATAAAAGATAAAACGTAAACAACGCCAAATAACAATATTCTTTAACTATATTATTTTAATAAATATATATGAGTCATTGCTAATATGTATATACAAATGCTTTTTTCGACCAAACCTCAAAAACTTAAAATGTTTGTTAATGTTTTCCAAACTAATGATGAAAGATTTATAAAACGACACAGATACTCCAATCACATTATGTAAGCTGTAATGATTTTTTTTATTCGAAAAATACTTATGTGAAAACTTTGTCAAAGGCAATATTAACGCCTATGTAGTATGTACACAATTTATTGCATGGCAAATTTAAATGCTTCAGGCATCTATAAAAATCTGTGTTAAATACTTATTTCTCCTTTCACAGGCAACGCCAAGTGAAATTACTGGTAATGTAACCACCTATTCCTGCATCTTAGGCCTAAGGGTAATGTAACTACCTATTCCTGCAAGTTAGCAACGTATACTAACTATCTTTGGAACGTATATTGGCCTTGAATTTTGTGAATCTTACAGGAACTACATTTACTATAGATGACAGTAGCCATTTAAGTTTAAACAAACAGTTGTGCAAGTTACTTGTTCGTTTGCTTGTACAAAAAATAGAACCGTCTACCTAAATTTATATAGAACTTTGCATTTTCTTTAAAAATGCTAAATAAATTAAAAAAATAATAAATAACTTTTCGTTTCGGGCGGGGATAAGTCCCATATAAAATTTGTAAGTCTATTTTATTCGGAACCTATTTTCAAGAAATCTGTAAAGATTTCTAAATTGGACGCTTTATTGGCTTAACAAAGTTCAAAAGAGATCAATAAAGATAATTAAGATAAAAAAAAAACAATAAAGATTTCGACGCGGCTGGCAGGAGCTCCGTGGCCGAAGTGGTCAAGGTGTCAACACGGTATGCTGAAAACTAGGTAGGTAATAACAATGTTAATAGCATCGTTGCGTTTCGACAATTAGAGGTAATATAGCCAGTTCCTCTGTTGTTGAGGAGTCCAGGTGAAGCTCGATTCCACTATCGGCCTTATCTTCGCTTCACATCAGTTGAAATGAAGGCCAAGAGCTTCCCTGTCGTATGTAAAAGAACTTTTCCAAGCACACAAAGTTGCATCTGATTGAAAATATTACTTTATGTTATTATATAATTTCTCCCAAATCTCTTATCTGTTGCACGAACGTGCTCTGAGGCAGCAACAAAAATGTATGTTAAGTATTGTTACTGAAGTAATCACGTAAGCAAATTGTAACACTAATGAATAATAAATTGAAATTCGAAATGCCGTTCACCTAAAAATTTATCATTTCACATAACATTCGTGATATTTGAATAAAAAGACAATTTACATTGAACTCCATGGCAACCAAACGTTACTAAAGATAATTTGTATTTAAATATTATACCTAGGTTAAGGTTAATGATGTTTGTCGAGGCACGAACGATTTGAATATTTGCGTCATTTTGTAGGTCGTCTATGTGTTAAAATTTTGCAAACACAAAATAACATACTTCGGCCATTTCACAATTGCATTAGTTAGAGGAAGTGCAAATTTGGATTATGGATTATACCACAAATGACGTGATGCCTCTTACATTATATTTCGCCACATGAGACAAATCACATTGCAGTATTCAGCATAATCACCAGAACATTATGGATATTTTTGTTTTTGAATGCCTTTATTATATTTTGATGACATAATTGAAAAAAAGACAAATTTAAGAAAATAATTTAAACTAACACAAAAGAAAGAAAGAAAGTCATTAAAGATGTGATTTGCTGTCAATTCAAAATTAGTACGATTAACTTATATTCTTATATTATATTAGTTTAGTAAAGAGCATTGCGTACCAGTGTAATCCTTTATACAACGTATTCGACGATATTTTATGACATACTTCTGACAAAAATTAAACATTTAAATTTTTTGTTATGCTTCAGTAGATGAACTTAATGGCAAAGGCATTTTCTGCCAGTCGATCTTTATGTAAAAATAATTTCTATCCATCAGATTTCATTATCCATCGCCGAATGGAAGGATCAATGAATCTGTAGAGTAACAGAAAAATCCCAATTTTAATGATGTAATACTTGAAATATGCCACTCTTTGTCTACTCTAGACCAATAACACTGTGAAAGTATGTACATAGTAGATGTGCACATGCTGGCAAGCACCAATTGTTTTCACTTTGTCGCGGGAATGTTAATACGTGGTAAAAGTGCGGGCGAGTGTAGGAATATTAACTTTGGCAAATTGAATTAGTCACGTATATGAAGGCACGAGCTGTACTCTAATGTTAGGTACACTTTTACTTACATTTCCAAAACTCTGTCACAAGTTTGTGGTCAATCAATAAGATGAGAATATTTGGTTAACTAATACAAGGTTCCATTTTCCATGTGGCAAACATATTTTATCATGAACTTATGATAGAATTTTTGAGTTCTACTGATTCGCTCCTGCCATTTTATTTAAGTCTGTAATTAATGTGAAGTCGACCAATCCGCACTGTGCCAGCATGTTGGACTAAGGCCTCAACACACTAACTTAAGTTGGGCTCATAGTTATGGTGATGATATTTACAGGGATAGCCAGTTCCTTCATGGTTGAAGATTCCAGGCAAAGCTCCGGTTATTTTAAAGCCGATCAAATAAACTGCGAGGTATTACGTGTTGTCGATAAAAAAAATGATGATTATCTCATTGTCGCCATACGATTACGCGGCATGTTTTAATGTAATTGGTTTTCCGGCCCGCAGCTAGATTTATTTAAAAACAATGAATGGGTGATTAAATATTTCACCATAATTTCGCTGGATATGTAGGTCAGAAATGTAGCGTAAAATCTTTCCCATAAGTGCCTGTCATAATCTAATATGTTTCTTCTATATATTCGCTATCTTATCGCTTACAGCATAAGAAATGACGACATCTAATATAAAAATGAAAAAATATCATAACATTAAGTACAGCATTTGTATTCTTCTTTGGCGATATTAACCTTAACTATAGAATTTTCACAGCCAATCATAAACTAGCTTCCGAGTTTTACCAAACAAGAGTTTAAAAAACCTGCGCCTGCTCGTACTCACATAAACTGATACAATTTCACTTTCATTTGCATACTAATAAACGACATTTCTTCCTATCTGAACAGTACAAAGCATCTGAGACATGGTAACAGCATTTTCTTTGAACTAGAAGCGGTGTTATTCACGGAACGACACTTGCTTACTTCCGTTTTTATTTCCTTGCTTATTAACGGCAAATGAGCAGCTCACAATGTCGTCGGTGGGAACAACAGGGCTACTACAATAATTTCTTATCTCTGTAATCTGCATTGTATAAAATCAACATAGGCAATTTGTATACTATACTTTGATACGTACGATACGATAATACAAATTCCTTGGCAATGAGGTTTTTATTTTTTAAAATATTTCTCAATTTTTGTATTTCCTCAAACGGATGAAACCTTTCACTCACTTTGTTGTCCGTCTGTTGGGTACTCCTGTTGCCCTAGAATCATGAAAATTTGCAAAAAGGGATGTCTTACAGCACATAAAGGAAAATATCAGAAAATCGTAAATATAATGTAAGTACTTAAGAACTTATCAACTTAGATAAAATTGTATGGAGCTCCCGGTGCGCGAGTATATGGCCGGATTTTAAGTAGTCTATGTATTGATTAAGAAAATATGAATGATTGGCAGATAATGCTCCAGGCATCAAATCCGCCTTAGTACAGAAAATTGTACATAAAATAAATTGTACTCACAGTCATTTGGAGTCACAGCTTTTGCATAATTATAAGCAGTCATAACTTCATAAAAAATGTAACAAAAATGTTAGTCGCTGATAAATTTAGAATTAAGAAACATTTTATGTAGCTAGAAAAATAGATAAAATATTTTATTTCTCGCTATCTTATCGCTTACAGCATTCTTAGCTAAGCGAAGGTTGCAAAACCAGATTTGCATGGCTCCGAGGACTCTAAATGACTTTGTGTTCGTCTTGGAATTATCTAATGTAGAGGAATGTCCGCAATCAATAAACCAGTTCTGTGAAATAATGTGTTTGGGGACGTTCGTAATTTCGACAGGTGATGATAAAGTAAATTGGGTTATGAAGCCAAAAGCTCATTCGGAGCTTAGCTAATTGCACGGTTTATATTGTGAATTAACCTTGTTTACATAAAAATGTAACTGATTATAACAATCATTTTTTTAAAAAAAAAAAACGTCGCCCCACACTAGGATTTTCTCCTGTGTCGTGGGTGCAGTTACAAACATAGAATATCACATGCACATACTAGCCAGACCGAAACAAATTTCTGTAGACCATACAAAACATTTGTCCCGTACGGGAATCGAACCCGCGACCCGTTGCGCAGTAGGTGATCACTCGACCTCTGCGCTAAGGCGTCGTCAAAAACAAATTTATTTTAGAAGGCAAGTTTTCTAATAACGGTGTTCGTTTTTAATTCATTTAATCATGTTATGTATATTTCTAGTTTGTGTTTTATACTTTCAACATTTCCTTAACATAGTAATAACGTTATTAATCACTACAAAACACAAAAGCGAAGTTTAGAACTTGTTTTATATCAATAAATAGCATGATTTTTTTAATGTGGAATAGCCATCATAGTTATATTTAGCAGTATAACTGTTTGGATTTTTTTGTTCATTTTGTTATATCGTATAGCTAATAGTATAACTAGTTGAACAAACCCTTTATTTTATAAACTAACCAAGTTTACTTACTCAGTTCAGTAGAAGTAAGATAAAAGACAAACGTATTAAGAAATAGTTCGAAACAGATATTTTATTGAAATTATAATTATAACTTTTGTATGTTATAATGATAACAGTGACTACGAGTAGTAACACTATATTATATAAGAACACATGTAGTACACAGACACAGTAACGATGAAATAATCGCATCATTTAAGCAAAATTGTTTGTAACTTTTTATTATTATGGTTCCATACCTCAAAATAAAAAAAAACCCTTATAGGATCATTTTTAGGTCCCTCTGTCAGTCAAGACCCCTTTTGCCTGGAATTGTTAGAGATATCAATTTTCAAATTTATAGCATACTCGGGTTTATAGTCTCTTCCAGCTGTAAAAATCATACTTGTAAAACAACGCGATCAAAATATATGACAGATCATGGCGCATATTTTTGGTAATTTTTCGATTTCACGAGGGAATGAAAACTTCTTACCTTTGACCTAGAATCATAAGTTCATAACATTTGGCAAAAAACTTACTTCTTAGCTTCGCTTTTTAAATTTGAAAACCGTAAATATGTTTTTTCGTTTGTACGGAAACCTTGGTGCTTGGGCTGGGCTTAATTCATTTAATAAAATCTTTCTTAGGCTAGGTCTTCCACTTGAGTTAATTTAAGTATTAGTGCTTGCGTCATAATATGCGGTATAAAGGGCGTTAAAATAACACCTAAAAGCCCTAAACAGTGGCTTCACCTGCGGAGTGTTATAAAAACTTTTTTGTTAAGCAAGTGGTGGTGATAAGCATCACACAGATTCAACATTTTATTTAGTAAGTAGCGCTTGACATAACTAACATAATATCCTATGAAAATCTAGTATCAGAAGTTGTGTTCCAGACCTAACATATACGAATCGTGACTCGGACTGAATTAAAATTCAAATCCTAAATCGCTTCTATGAAAGCTTACGTTGTAAGTAATAAAAGACGCGAGTGTCCCATTTCCAACGTTTAATTACGCGTCAGAGCTCTCAACGCATACGACTTGATAATAAACTCAAATGTTTGTACTTCTTAATGGCTACAGACATTTTATACTCCCATAAATTCGCTGGATTGCCAGTGTAAAATAATCCACCCGAACCAAGAAAAGGCGATTGCAATAATGATACAATCAACCAGTGACATTTAGTTAACATTTAAATTTAATAAACGCGAATTTTTTAGCGCGCATAAATACGATGGACCTTGATAAGAATCTTTATGATTCACTTGCCGGGACATATGAAAACATTATAAACGATAGATGAGTTAAATTTGAGATAGGCGTTTTATAGCACACTCATCTCGAAAACACAATTGAATGTGTTGTCATTGCGCGATTACGAAGCTTATACCAATTGAGTAAGTGCTTAAATTGAAAGTATTCAATCATCTTTACAGGCATATTATTTTTTCGAACTATAGACATTTTTTCTTTGTACCTAACCTTTGGAACTGTGTCAAGGGAAAAACGTGCGGAGTCATAGTGTTAATGAAATTGTTGGTATAGGCACATACAAGTTTACGGCAGGTAATAAGATTCGACAATACATTCAATTGCTCAACTGTACAATTGATTTATACTGATATTTTGGTTCATAAATCACTATTAACACTCTACAATCGCCAAATTCCCATAGTTAGGGTTGTCGTCGCTATAGAAAAACTAAATTTTATTTATTCTCGGTTACTCTATACGCCTTGCATAATACCTATTCTAATTGTATATAGTTATAATTTTATAGTTTCTACAGGCGCTTCCATCTATGGTCTTATCACCACTTATCATAAGAGAAGATGAAGGCGAAAAGCTCCTCCGTCGATAATGAATAAACAAAAATACATGGGATTTCAAATGTTTTAACACCGCGACTTTTTTTAAACGAAAGTCTGTTGCTTTCATCTGTGAAAAAAAAAACAAATTTGACAGGTGTCAAAAAAGCGCGCCAACTATAACAACAGATAGTCGAAAGCGCGAGCAGCAGCCCCGTTGGACAATTTTAGTGTTACGTGCACCGGCATTGGCTTTGGCTCCGAGACTTTCACATGCATGCTTATATTTCACACGTTTTCGAACTGCGCTAACTCGAAGTAGTGATATAATAAATTACTGTTACAAGAAATATTGTAAATGTAATTATTTATTTTTACTGCGTAAGTATTTTGTTTGCTGTTTGTCGTTCTAGAAGAGTTCAGCGTCTTCTTTACAACATTTGTTAAGTTGTGGTAGAGGAGTGTTTAGTAGGCCGGAGGCTTATGCCATTATTAAATGTATTAGACAACTAATCGTTAATGGCATTGAAGTCAAACTCCAGTGGGTTCCTTCTCATGTGGGAATCTGTGGGAATGAGGTGGCCGACTCATTAGCAAATCAAGCGCTTATTGATGGTATTGATTTTCAGGTAAAATCATTTTATTCGGATTTGCAACAAATAAGGAACAAAATATACCAGCAGTGGATTGAACTATTTAATAAAACCTCCAAAGATAAAGGTATTTGGTATAAATCTATTGTTAGTGAACCACCTCAAGTCCCATGGTTTTCTACAAGTAAGCTCAGCCGAAGAGAATTGGTTATTTGTATGAGGGTTCGCTCTGGACATGTTTATTTAAATTCTTTTAAGTTCTTAGTTGGTAAAATCGAAAGCCCAAATTGTAATACTTGCAAAGTGAATGATGATTTATGTCACCTTCTCCTGGATTGTGTCCAAAATGAGACGGATCGTGTTGAGCTTTTGCAAGATACAAACACGCATAGACGGGACTTACTGTTTTTCCTCCATAACTGTTTTAGTTTTTTTGAGTTTAGAAGTGAAAATAGTGACAGAGTGTTGAGTTTCCTCGTTAGTTCCTTTGTTTAGAAAATGTAACATTTAGAACATTATTTCAATTCTATGTAAGTATACAATTCTATGTATATTTATGTAAGCCGACGTAACCTTTAAGGTGTATGGCATAATAAAGAATAAGAAAAAGGGTCATCGAAAACATACTTACCTATAAAAATGCAACATATTTTTATCAACTCATTTTTTGAAGAATTTGGATTGTTTGTTTCTTTACGAACGTTATGACACTAAAAGATGTAGCCACTTCGCTACTTCTTAGGCCTATGGAATTTTATAGGATATTTTTGTTAGTTGTGTCCAAAAATTATTCTCTAGTTACTCTTCTAATATTTTGAAATGTTATACTAATAGCATAAGTAAAATCTTAGTGAGCCTTGACACCCTATTGATGCCTAAGAACTATCTAATGAATAAACGATAAACCCTTAACATTATATGCCCCTCAAAATTCAGACTACAGAAATAATGTGCCAAAAACAATTATGCCAAAGTGTTGTTATTATAAAAAATATTCCTTAATCGTAACCCACAAAAAATTGTAATAATTAAGTTATGCAAAACAAAAATCTTAAAAGAACAGGTTTTGATTAAAACAGAAGTAATATTTCGCTACTTTTTTTTGAGACTGCGAATTATGTTGCAAATAAATTAACCATTTACTCCTTTGCAAAGAGATGTAAAACTTAAAACAAATTCCTTCGCTTTTTAAGGGATAAGTAACGATGCCAAGAGGTGAGGTTGACGAAACCCGTCGGCTTAGTTATGACACAGGACTCCGTCCCGCTAGTGGCTAATCAACTGTCGTCTAACCAGCTAAGTCTCCCCGGAACTGAAGAAGTGCCAGGGATCCCATTCGGGATTTCGAATGCCTAATTCGCCGAACGAACCCTCCTGGAACGGGCACGAGGCAAATCTAAACAAACCAGCCAATATTGTGATGTGGCAGACCAATCATTACTTACGATTTACCTTTTGGACGCAACCATGAAACTGGATAGGTATTAATGTATTAAAATATTGTGTCCTAATAGAAGATGGTTTATTGTGGTTGTTGTCCAATAAATATCTTTTCTTTCTTTCTTTACTCCACGTCTAAGGACTGAACCATGCCCAGCAGTAGGATTGTGAATAACTTTAATCCATATTATATAAAGTTATTCAAAGCTAACAGAAAGTAATAACAATCAGTTATTCACAGCTAACATAAACAGTACATAATAACAATCAAACCGAAATGTCAAGTAGCAAACAACTTAATTGTAAAAGAAAAATCGACGGCGCGCGGCGTGATGATTATTAAGCAATTAATTATTCTTATTGAGAGCAAAATATAACAATTATGATAGTTATATTACTAACGGCTTACATTTCTGACATTAACCTCAAATATTTCATCGATTTCAAAACATTAATTGTTATATCAGATTTATATTTTTGGAAATAAGAATATACAACTTACTCGTTTAAGATGGTTCGGCCAAAAATCTGGAAAAAGAAAACATTCGATTAAAATGATGATAACAAATACCTAACAGCTTGTTTATAAACTTTGTAAGCAGACCAGAATAATAATTTCGTTACAATAATCTAAACTACTAGTTATGCCTGCGAACTACATTTCGCTATAATAATAAATTGTCCTAAAAAAATTCTGGAGGGCCACCCTTATCACCTAGGGGTATAGAAAATTGCCTTCGACTTATTCTCAGACCTATCAAATATACACAAAAATAATCATAAAAATCGGTCAAGCTGTTTCGGAGGAGCTCGATAACAAACACTGTGACACAAGATTTTTATATATTAAAAGATTAATTATTAAAGTTCCAATTTTTATCTTCTTTAGAAAACCTGTAGAAACCTACAAATACTTTTAAAAATAATTATCCGAATCGCTCTAGGCGTTCTCGAATTTTATGCTAAGCAACAAATTTAGCGATCCATTATACACAGTGTTTCATAATAACCAATAAATAATCAATGCGTTATCTATAGCTAATTATTAAATTGTGTTTACCCGTAACGTCATTCAACCCAAAATTTTCATGTAAATCATAGACATGATGATGATACTATGATATACATGAGAATTTTGGGTTGAATGACATTACGTGTAAACACATTTTAATAATTAGTTTTTGATAACGCATTGATTATTTATTGGTTATTATGAAACATCGTGAGGCAACCTGCATACATCTGCGAAGAAATTCAATGATGTATGTGAAGTCGACCAATCCGCACTGGGCCAGCGTGGTTGACTAAGGCCTAATCACCCTAACATAGGGTAGACTCGAACCCCTCGGTGGGGACGTATATGAGCTGTGATGATGATGATGATGATGAAACACCGTGTATAGATGTTTACTTAAAATCTGACAAAGTGATATTAGTGGCGAAAACATGCAACATGATATGGTCTCGCATCCACTCATAACCAATAATTTCATAACTAAAATCTAAAAGTCGTGTATCGACTCATAACTGCCAATACAAAAAGATTAAACTCATAATTACTAACACCAAGCTAAAAGACTAATGCACAATTATGTACCTACAGTTGCTGTGGTAATTGCTCATATTAATGTATTTTAAATGGAGATAAATAATATGTTTGACATAAGTTAAATATGTGACACTTTTTAGACATTCAGAAATAATTATAATACCATGTTCTAGAAGATAAATGTTTAAAGAATAACAAGCTGTGCTCGTGAAATACGCTTCGCTTTAATAACTCTCACATTCAAAAATTTCTGAAGAGGGTTACCCTTATCACCTAGGGGTATAAAAAGTAGCCTACCACTTATTCAAAATTCAATATAGCTTATTCAAATTGGATTATTACATAATTACTTTTGCACGTCAAAGAAGCTACGCCAATGGATTGAATGGAACTAGTGAATATTCTCAGATCTACCAAATATACACAAAAAAATTCATAAAAATCGATCATGCCATTTCTAAGGAACATTGACACGATATTTTTATATAGTAGATTAAGTTAGGCAAAAGTTTTTTTTTACTAGGATACCATAAGTTGAGACGAATACCAAGAGGTTTGTTGTATGTAGAAATAGGTGGTTTTTTTTTTTCTAAAATTGTCGCTGAAAACAACAGATTTTAGGTTGGTACATAAATGTTTTATAGTAAAATGTAAAGCCTGCTTTTTTTTTTACAGTGTGTTAATAAGCAGTTTATATAAGTAATTGGAGCTCAATATATGGTGCGCTGAACTCTCAGTACGCTGCAGCCGAGCCATCTCCGAGTGAAAGCTTCGAATGCACTCGTAATAAGTGGGACCACTGGTCATTTTGTGTTTTACGAGATACTTCGTCAGTTACGTTAGTTAGTTTTCAGATAAATCTTTGCTTAACAGGCGCTCTCTTGCTTGTTTGAACCTAAATGGACCAATGAGCTAAGATTAATAAAATACTCGTAATTATATAAGTATGTTATTGCATTTAGGTAACACAATTGGGAAATGTTTACAGGAAAAGTTTTCATCACAACTGAGGCTTAATTTAAAGGATTCGCATAACTGTTTCTATGCATTAAACAATTCACATGCTTTTTTTGCTTTAGCTCATGCACCGTCAACAATGTCTCCCACAGTTCATGGTTGACTAGTAGAGAATGCTTCAGGCACTAAGGTCGCCTTTTGTTATTAACCACTTTAATGTTGCATATTTATGGTAAAGATTACGAAATAGTATTTCAGTTGTGATTTTATGGTCTTTGATTATTGAAATATAATTTTGAATTGCTTAGCAAGTGATAATATCGCTTTGTCTTATGAAATTCGCACATCTACCTCCGAAATATCTGCATCACCAAATAGTTCACTGACAGGTATTTTATTTATTTATTTATTTATTCTTTATGTACAAAAGAAGTACAAAGGCGGACTTAATGCCTTAGGCATTCTCTACCAGTCTACCTTAGGGTGGTTGAGAGACTATCGAGGTAGATGCAAACGTAACAGACATTTCGGAACGACATAAATTATAGAATAGGTATGAAATAAATATTTATTAGTGAACCTAACTTATGAACCTTATTACATACATATACTATACTATATATTTAACAAATATATACATATATATATACATTAATATATACCAATGAATCAGTAAGTAGGACACATTTACACAAATCTGCAATTTAACGTGGAAGAAGTTCTTTTAGTGTTGCTATGCGCAAAACACGGGAACGGGTGAACCAATTCGGCAATTTTATTTTTAATATTTTCCTTAAGGCACAAGGAAGGTTCTAATATTAAATTGCGGGTTTAAGTGAATGATAAGTGTGTCTATAGTTTGGATTCTTTTGAATTAAAAAAATAAAAACCGACTTCAAAAACACTGAAAAGTTAAAAATAATATAAGAATAGGTACAGACATCACACTTTTATATTGAAGTCGGTGCCAAACGATGATCTCCTAGAAAGTCTTAAAATTTGGCACCGACTTCATTATAGAAGTGTGATGTCTGTACCTATTCTTATATTATTTTTAACTTTTTAGTGTTTTTGAAGTCGGTTTTTATTTTTTGTAAATTATTTTTTATTTTTAACTTTTTAGTGAATGAAATCTTTTTAGTGAAAGGAACCCTAATTAGCGTTTCCCTCGATTTTCATGGGATCCCATCATCAAATCCTGACTTTGGTGACCTTGGGGCCACCCTAGGAGTATACTCTATCGAATACAAAAAAAAAATTGAAAATCAGTCCACAATTGGCGGAGTAATCGCGTAACATACACACAAAACACGTTGGAAACACCTTAAAATTTAAGGGTTTTCCTCGATTTTCATGGGATCCCATCATCAGATCCTAGCTTTGGTGACCATGGGGCCACCCTTGGAGTATACTCTATCGAACACAAATAGAATTTTGAAAATCGGTCCACAACTGGCGGCGTAATCGCGTAACATACACACAAAAAAAAACATACGCATCGAATTGAGAACCTCCTCCTTTTTTGAAGTCGGTTAAAAATAAGAAGAAACAGGCAAATAAGTACCAAAGGAAGACTCAGTGATACTCAGTGCAGTGATCTGTGCAGGTTTTTTTATTGCAAACAAGCAAACCTGATGGTAAGTGGTAATAGTCCCCTATAATACATGTGGTTCCTGTATGATTCGCAGCAAAACTGCAATCCCCACAAGAACCACAGTTGTCAACTTGTGACTTAAGATATAAAGTCACGGTACCCAATAATTTACAGTATATATTTAGGTACTCGTATCTTACCTATTTCTGCCGCAAACCAGCGGTGCTTGCATTGCTGTGTTCCGGTTTGAAGGGTAGAACAGGCGGTGAAATTACTGAAGGGTACTGTGACTTGACATGTTATCACAAGTTGGCAACGTACATAAGATCCTTGTAGGGATTGTAAATTTGCAAGTGTTACAGGAACCACATGTACTATAGGCGACTGGAGCCACTTACCATCAGATGGGCAGCCTGCTTAGCCAACTTTGTTATAAAAAAGTTGAGAATGATACGAGTAAGTTTAGAAGGGTAATTTGCAACATACCTAACAACTTATTCCTTATCATACATTTAATTTAATTTATATCTTACTTATTTTCATTGAGAATTTAATAACAGATGGACCCGATTAAATTAATGTCATCAACATGACCAAGATGGCGGACAAAATGGCGCCAAGTGACTTGTATAGGTAATTTTAAGCGTTTGTTAAAACTTTCTTGGTGTTTCTCACTTTCATTGGTTTATTTTAAAAAGAAAGTGACCTTGATGTTGAAATGCAGCCTTATTAACATCTCAATTTTAATCATGCATGAATGTATTTTCGATGTCTGACAAAGATTTTTGTCAAGCGAAGTTGATTATTAACTTTTGTTTCTTTAGTATTTATGAATTTTCTCCTAGGCTAAACAATGCAAAACTCTGTCATGTATTCAAAGTTATTGAAATGTTTACAAATGTTAATAAGAACTTTCAAAATCGAGATGTTAAACCACTCCTACATTTCGAAATTAAAAGTTTGTTTTGTTAAATTTTAATAATATTTTCAACACACTTGTTCGTAAAGTGGATCTAATTTCACAGGTTTTAGATACATAAAACAGCTTATAAAACACGCGTGTATTATAGTCGAGGTTTTCAGATGCAGATGTGGTTGTGGCATTGAGCGGCAGAGATTGGGTAATCTGCAGGAGGTGTAAGAGGGTTGGGGGCAGAGTTGGTCGCAGGGACAGGAGTCAGTCTAGAAAATGTAGAATTACTAAATATGGGATAGGTAAGTTCCGTAGCCGGTTGTGGAAGGTGTGATGTAGAAAGTGGGTATAGTGGGGTGATATTTATGTATGTAGTTGAGAGCTGGGAGTAAGGAACAGTGCAGGATCCTTGTTCAGAAGTTTCATAATATCTTATATGTCTATGGTGGGTATGTTTCTATAGTCGGTGCGCTTGTAGGATGTGAATACTGCAGCTGTGTCAGTAAGATCGTAACCTTCATTGCCACAAGTGCATTGACCTACCAGAAGCGAATATTGCCTGAGGGCTTGTGGAAGGAGATAGTGGACTAGATTTGGAAATCAATTATATAATGAAAAGAACTACGCTGACCAATGACCTCAAGGGAGGAGGGGGTGTCGGATAGGATTAGGAGATGAGAGTATGAGCGGCAGCGGCTTGGAAAATTGCGAAGACATCCGCCTGGAACACGGTGCCAGTGTAATGGAACCTGAACTTTTTGATGATTTTTGAAACCTGAGTCGACGCAAATGAATGCAGTGCCTACGCAACTTTCCCCCCGTTTGCTCCGTCCATGAAGACCAGCAGGATAAGCACGGACCATAGACAAAACGGGACAAGAGACAAGCAACGTGTTTCTTATCGCTCGCTTATATAACAAAGAAGCGAGACGGGACGTGGCTTAGTCGCTTTCTCTTCTACGGTCCACGCGCCGTGCTAGGCCTGCTGCAAAGTGTTCTCCAGACATGCATCCTCTATCTAAGAAGGGGTGCAAGATTTGAAAGGAGGGAGTGAGGCGTTAAATGTGTAAGTCCTTTAGGATTATTTCGTAAGTTCCGTTGAGGCGACACGACTCAACTTCTGTTGCGACGGGAATTTATACATTAAGTATGGGGAATTGAGGAACGGCTGTGGCTGTAATGTTGGCGATTACACAAAGATGTTCAGCTTGTTCAGCATAGAACACAATATTGTTTGCTCTAACAATAACTGATTAGTAATATAGTAAATCATTTAAATAAAGCTTAGGTAATATTGTTATTGACATTTTTCGTCTGAAAGCAGCAAAGTGAAAATTTCTGTAATAAAATTCTACAAAGAACCATAGAAACATTGCTCAAGTTCATAATTCAGAGATAAGGAACAGTGCCAACCAAACAGACCTTGAAAGTGTCTCGCAAGCCGTGAAGATAAAAAGAAACCGTTGACATCGACCGCGATCATCTAGAATCTAGACCCGCATCGCAAATTGTCTACCATTTTGTTTCATTTTCTTGCTATGTGGAGCGTGACGTCATGAGCACAAAACGATATCAAACCAACTCATTCTTATAAACTACTAGCTTTTGCCCGCTACTTCGTCGGAAGTCCTTTTAATTGATTCCCTTTACGAATCCCCCCCCCCCCCTTTACACCCTTAAGGAATGATTTTGGGGTTGAAAACAATATTTTTTATTCTTTCCCATAACTCAAAGTATCTGCATACCAAATTTCATCTAAATCGGTTCAGCGGTTATTGATTCCTCATACAAACTTTCACCCCCCTTTTCTTCCCCTTAAGGAGTGATTTCTGCGACAAAAGCTATCCTATGTCCTTTCTCAGACTCTATACTATCTGTGTACCAAATTTCATTTCAATCGGTTCAGTAGTTTTGGCGTGAAAGCGCGACAGACAGACAGACAGTTACTTTCGCATTTATAATATTAGTATGGATAGTATGGATTTGATACGAACACTTTATCGTAAAAATAACGACACCGAATAATAAAGGTGCTCTCTTAGTAATAATAATTTAAGGCTGCAATAATTGGAATATATAAAAATAGTGTAACCAATGTATTATCTGAAATCAAGTGATAAACGTTTAGAAGATGTTATAATTCATAACAATATCCAAGCCGATATTTAAAAGCTGTTTATACGCGGGTCAGATAGCTCTTAGATGATCGTGTGTAGGATGTGTAGGATAGGATATGCCAAATGGGACTACCTAAGAGAATGTTCCTCCAAAAATAAAAATATTGAGATTAAATAGAAATATAAATAAAGGTTGCGCCACAAAGTATGCAAAATCTTATATTTAACGCACATTGTGATGCAACCTTTCCTGCTTATTACAGTAAAAAACAAGATCTCGCAGACCACTTGTCTACTGCGCATGTTTCCGATTGTTACTAACTATTGCTACTTGAGCTATCGCCGCCATTACTGTTGAGAGCTACTGCTAGTGTCCAACCGAGCCTATTGGTAGTACTAGATGGAATAAACGACCGACGTATCTTCTTTTTTACAGTATCTTTCTGCTACGCTACAGTTCTTCATATACGCGGGTAAAGGTTGGAGCAGAAAGTGTGCAAAAACCTTGCAAACTTCAACTTGAAATGAGATTAGAACACAATTTAAATTTAAATAGGCATTAAAAGACGCAGTCGCTCGCTACATTAGGAGTCGCTCAATACATAACGTTATAAATCACCTCTCAACGATGTGTTTAAAATACCAGGCTTTAGGGTTACTCGCTTCTTGCTTTAACTATTCCCATCCAACGATAGGAAACGATAATTTATTCACATATAAATGTCCGTTTACGTTTATGAGCGCAGATCGGGCGCAGCGCCTTATAAGACGGCTGTCATATCCCTGTGTCACAGATTCACCGGAGTGTGTGAGTCGCATACCAAGTGTCTTGCATCCGGTCACAATGAGGACTTAGGAAGTACGCGGCACACGACCCAAGTAGCTGATTTTTTAATTCAATACCAAAAAACTATGCTTTTATGTTGACGACGATTGGTTCGAGAACTTAACAAAACTAGACCTTGATAATCCCTCCTCTTTATACCATCACTATCTGTGTCCAATATAATAATAATAATAATAATAAACGTTTATTTCAGGTGACTAGACCCATACAAAATAAATTACAATTTTTGGAAAATAAAATTAAAATAACATTATAGAGATAATATCCTACGAGCTTTTCGCTCGCGGCTTCCCCGCGTTATTATTGTTTTCCCGTGGGAATTTTTTAATTTCCCGTAGGAAAAATAATTTTGTAGCCTATTAAAACCCGGATAATAAATTTCGTAGAAATTGGAGCAGATTTTTTATATTTTCCATAGAAACTTCCAACTCCTATTTTGCACCGTAAGGGGTGAATTCCAATAAACCACTAAACACGTGTTCAATGAAATATTTTATATATTAAGAGCATAAATCAGCAGGGTTTATCAAAATCGTTGCTAATTCAAAGATTTTTCAATATAAACTTGCAACCCCTATTTCATCCCTTTAGGTTAAAATTATACAAAATCCCTTCTTAGTGTGCGTCCGCATTTTGAAATTAAAATACCTGTCCAAATATCACGTTTCTATCATTAGCATTTCTATGATTTTTCTATTATTTTCTATCTATAGACGCACGCACAGCGTTACGGCTGTGCGTGCGTCTATAGATGGGAACATCTCCTTTTATATATAGATAATAAAAATGTCAGCTTTCACAATAACTAGCAATCAAGAAGTATTTTTAATGTTTTTTTTACAAAATCTACTGTTATTACCAACTACTAACCTTCGCCCAAAATAAAATTTCAGTTTAACGTAGTCATTTTAACCACAACGGTAGCAAGAATTGTCTTATCGTATAATAATCTAACGTTTACTTTGCGATTACAGTGACCAATATGGCGCTGAGGTTCTATTTTTAGAGGCGGAGAGCGATCACCCCTGCATCTTATGTACGGCATCAGATCAGATTGCATTTAGTTTCTTTGTTTGAATTGTAGGAAACAGCCTTATTGCTAAAGAAATGATAAAATCCCATCAATACTATTACATTTTGGTCGGTCGTCAATGTATGCGTAAATAAATAAAGCCATAAATAAGCCATTGATAACACAGACACCTATAGCAAATCGATCGATTAATGAATGTTTATTTTTCGACATCGATTTCGAAAAAGAATATTTCCATATCGCGGTTGCTCCGTCATTTCATCTTATTAAAATTTTCGTTATTTATTTTCCTCGCGTTACTTAAGTTATTTGGCAAGAAGTTACGTTGCTTCAGCAGATATTTTATTTCACATGATCACAAAAACAAGATATTTAAGGTGAAGGTAATATAATTGCTATTTCACCACACGATCGCCTTAAGGGCCATGTTGCGTAAGAAACGTCATAAGGAGTAAGTAGTATCCCTCAGATGCAACAGCGATAGCTTTCGAATTGATGTAAATGAGATTTTTTCAATCAAATTTCTTACAATGAGCATTGATGTTGTCATTCAAGAAAGCTCATGGCCTCCTTCTTGAAAAAACTCCTTGTAAATCTTCACTATAAGTGATGATAAAACCTTATATAGAATCGAGCGTAACCCAGGGTATTTAAACCACAGAAACCTCCAGAGATTTTGACTCAACTTCACTCCACAGAATTTAGACGTGTGAGTTATAGAGTCTGAGTCAAAATGCTAAACAAATTTTGATAAAACTTATCATTTGTCATTATATGCGGCGCCAGCTTGTTGAAAAACATCGGAGTTCATCTTTTCGAAGATTATTATTTTTAACTTTAAAACTATCAAACGTAATAAATAAGGTTCTAATGTAGTATTTTTGTCATAAGTGCTGGACGAATTTTTTTAAGGCATTAAAAAGTGTTTATTGTTTTCAATTCCATTTATCTGTGTTTACGTTAATGTCATCATCATCATTTCAGCCAAGAGACGCCCACTGCTGGACATAGGCCTCCCCCAGGGATCTCCAAACCGATCGGTCTTGCGCCTCTCGCATCCAGCGGCTTCCCGCGACCTTCACCAGATCGTCAGTCCACATTGTGGGGGGCCTACCAACGCTGCGTCTCCCGGTACGTGGCCGCCACTCAAGGACCTTTCCGCCCCAACGGCCGTCAGTCCTGCGAGCTATGTGTCCTGCCCACTGCCACTTAAGGTTTGCAATTCTTTGGGCTATGTCGGTGACTCTAGTTCTTCTACGGATCTCTTCATTTCTGATGCGATCGCGTAGAGAAACCCCGAGCATAGCCCTCTCCATTGCCCTTTGAGTGACATTGAGCCTTCTGATGAGACCCATTGTAAACAGCCACGTCTCAGTTCCGTATGTCATTACTGGCAACACGCACGAATTGAAGACTTTCGTCTTGAGACACTGCGGTAGATTGGCCAAGAATATGCTGCGTAGCTATGTTAATGTAGTATGTCAATGTACTAATTATAAATTAATTAATAAATAAGCAAATAATGATAAATTTCAATTGACTAACATTATGTAATTGATGTAAAACATGAATCATATATATGTTCTTAGTAAAATGTTTTCGAATAATATTATAAAACACTAACCCCCAGTTTCTGAAAGGCTGATCAAAATATTGTTCAACTAACATCCATGTCATCTTAACAGCAGTGTCAAATCAATTTGAGTTTCCGAAACGTTGGTTAGACAAAATTTACTTATCTTTAATAATTTGATTTCTCGTGAGAAATATTTTTAGATACGGTCACATTGCTGAAATCCTATATTTTGTTTTATTCATATGTATTTTGAAAACCCAAAATGGGTCTTTCCTAAATAATTTTGAAATAAATTTGACAGCTGTGTCAACTAACACAGTGATAAGTTGATTTAGCTTTCAGCAACTCAATTCATAGTTAACATTAGATTGACAGCTTGTTAGTTAATTTTATCGCTGAACAGCCTTTCAGAAACTGGGTGTAAATGGATTAACTTTGAGTTATGTAATGGTCAACTGTCAACAACACAACACGTGATTGATTCTTTGCTATTCATAGTTTCGTAAAGTTTTCATTATATTTAAAGTGATGTAAAGTGCCAATTCTGCCGAGATCGTGACGAAGTAATGTAAGAATGGTTGACAACAGTTGTTTCTTTATTTCCAACACATACATCTAAGCGTACGATTAAATGTGCGATAGAAATATTGTGTTCGTCAAAATCGGAACTTCTAAAAGATTTATTAATCTCACCTGATAATAATGAACATGGAAACACAGGTCATATACGTCCCCACCGAGGGGCTTGGGCCTACCCTATTTTAGGGTGTTTAGGTCTTAGTCAACCACGGTGTAGTTATAGTTAGGCAATCTCAGTGCGGATTGGTCGACTTCACATACACACTTTGAATTTCTTCGCAGATGTATGCAGGTTGCCTCACGATTTGTTTTCCTTCGCCTTATAGGAGCGTAGGAAAAATGTACATTGAAATTCTAAAAATGAAAAACAGGTACATGGCAGGATCGAACCCCGGACCACCCGATTTAAAGGCCAGTGCAGTAATGTTAATAATAAGCGTTTAATACAGTAATCTTAAAACAACACATTGATAGGACTTCCCAGTAAGTAATCCGAAAACACTTGTGTTGGGAATGACCCCAAATTGATAAATAAATAAATGTTAGAATACAACAATATTATTAACATTATGACGATAAACATAGATAAGACAGCGTCAGCTAGCCATGCGACAATAAACAATAGGTGGGACAATAAACTAATCGGGTAATAATTATAATAAAGTTCTGATCTGTCAAATCTCTTTCAAAATAATATGTAGTATAACGTTAGTAGATTCTCGTTCTCTTGGTATATATTACCCTTATTTTGACACTTGTTCAGCAATATGCTGATGGTGAAAACTATCACTTTTTTCCTTCTTCCTTAACCACTTCAATTGCCACAGCGCCTTCACCAGGAGCTTTACCATTCTTCATTTTACATAACCTTTGGTATACTTTAGGACTTTGATATACTTGAAACTTCAGAGTTCAAGAATAGCTAAAAACAGAGGTCGTCCAGGAACACCGTCAACACAAATCAAACCAAGCAGGAAAATCTCTGTTCCCATGGCAATCGAGCGTCTGTGGCGCTCTAAACTCGGCATTTGACTTCCAATTGGTTCCAGGGTTCGAAACCACCATGTACCAATGAATTTCATATGTACATTTGCCTGGCACTCCTACGGTGAAGGAAAACATCGTGAGACAACCTGCATACATCTGCGAAGAAATTCAAAGGAGTATGTGAAGTCGACCAATCCGCACTGGGCTAGCGTGGTTGACTTGGGCCTAAACACCCTACTGCCGAGCACACACTGTTGGTGTGCTCGGCCTGGCGACGCCAGCGCAGTGAACTCAACGCTGCGCTGGGAGGCGGAATGGGGAGCTGTCGCCTCCTTCTGCGAGGACGTCATCTCGCAGAAGGAGGCCGCGGAGAGGGAGCGGGAGAATGATCCTCAAGCCGCTCCCATCCGCCGTAGATGGAAGGCAGGCGAAGGCGGGCATTCGTTCAAGCGATGCCCGTCTAATGACGCTACCGTGGAGGCCTGCGTGCACGGTTGGCCCCGTGCACGCCGCCGTAAGGCCCTCCGTCTGGGGATGGCCCTGGTGTTCTCGGGCAATCCCCCCTTGGCGTAGCCCGACCAGTTGGTCGGGCTTGCCCGGGCGCGTGGGTAGTGGAGTCGCATTGTGGACCTTACCTAGCGCGCCCCTAAGGGCAGAGAGAACACCGGGGGGTTTTAGTGGGTAGGCCTGGCACTCTGCCGGGAGAGCCCCACACACGCTCGCCGTCTAGCCAACGGCGGGTACGGTGCGGTTACGCATTTCCCCCCAAGAAAAAAAAGAAAGGCCTAAACACCCTAACTTAGGGTAGGCTCGAGCCCCTCGGTGAGGACATACATAGTATATGAGCTGTTGTGATGATTAAAATCGAACCCCTCCAGATCAGAACGAGCTCAAACATTAGGCGAACGTGACAACGGATTTGGTCATGGAATGGAAGTAGCGCTGTATTCATAAAGTGTTTCCCAATAAGCAATTTCAAACAATGTCCGTTCATGTGATGACCAGAACGCGTGTTACAGACAATCGAAGAGAAAGCTCGTGATCGATCGGCTATCAGCACCTTTATGTAATAAACGATCTATATACAATCATTGCTGTAACAAAGATTACGCTTGTGTTGAGAAGACGGGTAAGCTGAGCGCGTATATTATGATACGTAGAAATACAAGGTTAAATTAATGTTTAGAAGCCAAAATTTTAATAAAGCCTGTCTCCATGATCATTTTCGAATGTTAATTACTATTATTAGAATACATGTTTGTGAGAATACATGAATGTTTTTATTGTTATTGTTTGTCATTCTAATAAATCTTATTTTTCTTCTTTTTTATAATTAGCTGGTTTTATTTTATGGTTAAGTAAATTAAATCAAAAACCTATAACATTTTCTGAAAGCTGTATAAATTCCCTTTCAAATGATGTACCATAGTCTTCATCATCACAGCTCAAATACGTCCCCACCGAGGGGTTCGAGCCGTTCGTTTTGAAAGGGGTGCGATTTTTGTGACGCCGAGTGTATGTTAACAATTATATTTATTTGGGAAAACAAGTCTCATTCAATGCAAACAGTAACTTAGAAGAAGTAACGAGAAGAATTTAAAATAGAAAAAGTTCTGATCTCTAAAAGAAATATTAAACGGCAACTATAGCCTACATATGAAAAAACCTCTATTATGCCTCACGTCCTATATGGCTGTCAAACCTGGGTATTCACAAAAAAAAAAAGATAGATAATACACAAAAAGCAATGGAGAGAAGCATACTACGAATCAGAAAAGTATACAAAGTACGGAGTAAGGAGGTAAGAAAGACACGCGCTAACAAAAAAGTCGCAATGGGCTGGTCATATCGCACGTTGCACAGACAGGTGATGGTTAATAGAGAACACCAAATGGAATGGACCATCAGGCAAAAGAAAATCCGGCAGACCAAAGCAGCGATGGGCAGACGACACCATGCAGGCGGTGAGGAAAAAAATTTAATCAAACAGCATGGATAGGGAAAGGTGGAAAAGGTTGGGGGAGGCCTATACCCAAAATTAGGGTCCATATCCTAAATCAGATTTAACTTAATTACTCTAACTTTATGATACACTAGATAAAAAGCACATCTCTAAAAATACTAACACATGAAATATAAAATTAAGGGCTATGGAATAAGTATATTTTCATTAGTGATTAGCGCGGGACTATCGACGATCTAGCTAGCTATAAGCTATTGTATTAGGTGCTCCTAAAGAATGAATATTTATTTGTTAGACTAACATTTTTTGACTTCTTTGCAATAAACGCAGGATTACTTAGGTAAGCAGCTAGTTTAGGACTCGGTCAATATTTATGTTTCATGTACCTTAAAGAGCGACTCTCACTGAACATCGAAAAAAAAACAAAAATCTTCAAAAAATTACATTACGCGAGACCTAATAATCAGTACAATAAATTGTAGTTAAACAATATTCTTGAAGACTAAATCCATGCTTAATGCCGACTAGATGGTAAATGCCTCGTTTAATGTATACTAGCTTTTTAAAAATTACTCCCAAATTAACTCTTTTATAACTATAAATCTTGACGTAACGTGTCACTGCTATCAATAGTCGAGGAAGTGTTGAAACGTGAAGTGTTCAAAATGGCACCAAAGAAACTGAAATTACTCTCTTGTTTCACAAAACAGGCTTACAAGAAGTTAAAGACTGCCTTTACAAATTGTATAGACGAGAAAATTGAGCGATTATCCGAGGGAGCGTTTAGTTTTTTACCGGAGAGTACATGATACCGATTGATCCTCAGCTGCTTATTAAATGTAGGTATAGGAAAAGAGTTTTCACACGTGGCGGATAAGCCCCATTATGGCGGTGCGAACCTCCTTCCTGCAGCGGACGTGTCGCAATAATGCTGTGAAGTTTTGGGATTAACCAATACTATTACATTAAGATATAAGTGCGTTATGGTGGTTATAACTCACGAGGCGAAATTTCAGCCCGAGCCGAAGGTGAGCCGTAATAGAGCCGAGTGTGTATAATCAATATACGCATGTATATCGCACGATATTTTTCAGCACACATGTGAGGAAAAATACATAATAAGCTGATTTTTGGGACCTTGTTCTGTTTAATGTAGAGTTTTATAGATATTTTGTCACAGTATACAATAAAAAAATTATTGATTTTTTGGATTAAATAACACAAATCATTGTTAATTTGGAGACAAAATTAAATAATGATATGAAAATAATCGTTTGTAAAATCAATGTACTCGTAGTTCGTTGATGTCTTTTATATTACCTCTACTTAGCTTTTAAAAAAATATGCATACTACTGCGGCCGGTAAGTGCAGCATTGCCGGACTCTGTGATGCGTGCTTCGACTGTAGCACACGCGTGTTTTAACCTGCTTTTTCTAAAACAGGTGAAATTAGATCTACTTTATGAGCAAATGTGTTAAAAAATATTTTTATGCAACACAAATTAAGTAATCGTACTAATGTAAAATGGGAATAAGCAATATGCTTTTTATGGATTAAAGGTATTCTAAAGCTTTTTGTTTACCTTCAATTCATAAAAAGCAACTTCATATAATTTATCGATTTAACTTCTTTTTATAGACATTATTTCGCAACAGTGTTTTGACATCCAGAAAAATAATTTCCAACCGTTTTGAGAAGTCGCTATTGATTGAAATAACACTAGTTTTTTTTTGTTGTTGCTTTCGACCAAGTGCTAACAGATCGGTGGGTACAATAAACACGGGCAGCCCTAATTTTTACCATTGGCGCGTGATGTAACAACTCACGATAATCGCTATTACGTAAATGCTGCCAGATGTACATCGATGGGATTTTTAATAATATAACTAGCTGTGCCCGCAAACGTTTTGTCTTAATACGGTTTGACACTGTAGTTAGTTATAACCCCTAATTCACCCTATTTTACTCTATTTTTCATAGTTTTGAGTCACGTGAACTGTCAAACACGCGATGTTTAAATAGTTGTTAAGTTTTCTTTTAAAGAATCCAATTTTTTGCGCAATTTTCTTATTTTTTCTTCGTGAGAACCTTTTACAAAAACATTACAAAACTTGAATAAAAAAAATAGAATTTCGTATGTGCATTGGTCTGACGCTCCTACGGTAAAGGAAAACATCGTGAGGCAACCTGCACACATCTGCGAAGAAATTCGATGGTTTATATGAAGTCGACCAATCCGCACTGGGCCAGCGTGGTTGCATGACTAACGCCTAATCACCCTAACATAGGGTAGACTCGAGCCTCACGATGGGGACGTATATGATCTGTAATGACGATTAAAAAAATTACAGTAACAAACAACAATTTTGTTAATTATTTACTTTGAGTGCCTGCTTATAAAATACTAATAAATTTAAGCCTCGCACGAGTAAAATACAAGTAGTTTTTGTATGCATAAAATAATTCTTATTAATAACATTTTGAGAAAATCGGGGCAATTTTAGTTTTAAATCGCAGGGCCTTTCGCCAACAAAGTATCTGCTAAAGTTACGAGAACTAACAGTTTAGTTCGTATTTGCCGCTTTCCAATGATGTTACAAACCATACTAAACGGGCATGGGAGGAGGTGCGGTGCGGGCGAGGGGAACGGGAGGTTTTTTTATTTTTTTTTATTGCAAAAAGTTGGCAAACAAGCAAACTGCCCACCTGATGGTAAGTGGTAACAGTCACCTATAATACATGTGGCTCTTGTGAGATTCGCAGCGAAACTGCAACCCCCACAAGAACCACAGTGTACGTTGCCAACTTGTGACACCAGATGTAAAGTCACAGTACCCAGTAATTTCACTGCCATATCTTACCCTTCAAACCGGAACACAGCAATGCAAGCATTGCTGCTTTGCGGCAGAAATAGGTAAGACGGAGGTACCTAAGCAGACGACCCTCCAACGGCAACGTCCAAGTAAACGGCTAGCGAGCGGATTCCATATCCTATCTATCTCTGTCTGTATTTATTTACTAAAGATATAATTTCGACGTATTTTGTATGGAGCTAATGTCAAATACCTATCGTTCGTCACACAGTCCACAGATAGATAAAATATTGAAGTATTGAAATATTGAAGTCCACAGATAGATTAAATAGGGCGTAAGTTAACAGAAACATTCTATCTATCTCGATCTAAAAGTACGTGCTATCAAAGCACAAGTTGAAGCTTTTCTATTTCATAACTCGTTAAAGATATCTATCAATTTTATCTCCGTGCGCACACGTAAAAAATCCCACTTTATCTATGGTATTTCATTGATTAAGATATTATTATACATTTTATCTGAATTATTCATGTTTGTTTTTATTCACTACCAAAAAATACATGGTGCTTGACTGCCTGCTGATATCACGTCACCATTAAATTAAGCCGACTTTATTCACTGATGCAAAATCTTACATTTGCACGTTAACCTTGAGTGCTAGGTATTTGATAGGTATGTTTTGAGAAATAAATCACTTTGGAATATGAGCCGACATCTTTTCAAATCACGAAAATTAAGAAGAAATTTTAATCTATTTATCTATTTCTATCTATATGCTGAACAGTTTGTTTGTTTAGTTGGTTGAACGTGCTAATCTCAGGAATTACTCATTCAAATTGAAAAATTATTTTTGTGTTGGATAGTCTTTTTATCAATGAAGACTATTATAACATTATGATGCTGTTATTTTCTTACATCCACCTGAAAGAAGTCGCGGACACAGCTAGTAAAATATACCTAAAGTTTCTTAAATATATGAGCTATAGCTGTGCCCGCGAACTACGTTTCGCCATACATTTTTTTCCCGTTTTTGTAACATATTTCATTGATACTCAGCTTCTATTAGTCGCAGCGTGATGTTGTATAGCCTAAAGCCTTCCTCGATAAATGGATTATCCAACACAAAAAGAATTTTTCAATTTGAATCAGTGGTTTCTGCGATTAGCGCGTTCAAACAAACAAACAAACTCTTCAGCTTTATAATATAAGTATTTATAAATGAATGTCTTTTTGTACTGTTGTGTGAATTTTATACAACTTGTTGTAAATTAGAGAAGTCATGAGTATATATTACTTGTTATAGCAACAGAGGAAATTTCAAAAGTTACAATAAAAATTTACACTAATAACAATCTCATGTCATAAAAATAGTTATTAATGTAAAGAGGTAACGAAGAATATTATAAAGGCACCTTAAATTAATATATTTAAAACGCTAAAGAAGAAGTAATAAAAATAACGACTGTAATAATAATAATATATATATATATATATATATATACAGAATGTAAAAAGACGTATACCGAAGCCCGCGTCTACGCATTCAGACCATTAAATAAAGCAATATAACGAAAAATCAATGATGTGAATCGAAATTAATTTTTAGGCTTATAAAAACAACAACAATAAATACTAAGCAATTGTAACGCGTGCCCGCGCCTGGCTTGCGCGTCCGGATACCGCGTCGGTATTAGTGAGTCAGTGTGAGTGCGTGTAAAGCAAGACGAGTTTCCCGTGCAAGAGATTCCTTTTCAGTCATAAATTTTGTTAAGAAATACTGATTTTTTCGTAGATGTTTCTATGGACGAAAATTATCAAAATACATTTCGAACAGTTTTGTATAATAATCTCGAAAAAAAATTGTAACTTTAACCTTGAATATCTCGGCAACTATTAGTTTCACAACCATGGTCTAGCTAGAAGACAAAAACTATAGTGATGTTGGGAGCAATACGTGGGTTTCGGCTTCGGTACCGGTCTTTTTATACCCTGTATACTATTACCGTGCCGTTACGGAGTCCTGCAGCATAACTACGCAGGCGATAAACAGTGCATAATACGAAAATTTGTATAATAAATTCATATTTTTTAAATTTAGAGCTATAAAACATAAACATTAAATGATTTGGCATTTTAATGACAATTTGGCGATATTGTAGGGGAAACAGCAAAAAAAACAAAACGGATATAATAGACTTGTCTACGTAAGCGAAACTCTTAATCGAGTAACTCTTCCAATTTAATTCGTAGGCCAAGATATTTCTCTGTTAACGCCTTATCAAATCAAAGTCACGAATACTATCAAATATCATAATCACTTGAGGTGTTACTTGAAGCGTACCAGCACCAACACGAGATTGAACCCGCGACCCCACTGATGAGCCAGCAATTAACCGAATCGACGGACCGTGGCGACCTTTCATATTAGACTTATTCAAGAACACGGTTACTATTACGATCATTTAACACAATGTCAAAACGAGATGGCGCTATATACTGCATGTTGCTGTCTACGTTCACATGTTATTTTGATCTCGCTTTAAACGCTCTTAGTGGTAAGCCGCGGGCGGCCATCGAAATATAATGCTCTACAAAAGGTTTTCTTAATGTATACATGTAGCTAGCTACTTAGGTAACAATGTACGGTTATGCGCTGAGAATTAACCGAAGCCGAAACAAAAGTCGCAGAAATTTTAAGTGTTGTACGAAGAAATGTTTCATTAAGTTTATCAAACACTTTTAAACTATATTCGACCATCGATGACAGGTTGAAGTTGTCTCCGACTGCCATTAATGGGCATCGATAATTATTAGCACAAATTTTTCCGATAGTTTGATGTTCGTCTTTGTCTTTATCCGATTCACGACATCTCTAATCTTATTATGGACTATTAATTGATGAAGATGAAAGAGATAGATTAAATGTTTATTAGGTACAAAAAATATACCTACAAATTAACAAAAAGTAAGATATAAACAATATCGGAGAGAGTGGAACAGGAAAAAATCCAATAGGCCAAGGTTTGGTGGGATTTTTTAATCCAAAAAAGGAAAAACACTGGTTTTTGCCATTACCCTAATTAGAAATGCAAATTAATAAGCTATCCTAAAAAATAATCCAAGTTAATCATTAAATATGACTTAACCTGTGTTCATCATTATCATCATCATTTCAGTGAAGAGACGCCCACTGTTGGACATAGACCTCCCCCAAGGATCTCCATCCGATCGGTTCTGCGCCTCCCGCATCCAGTGGCTTCCCGCTGGATATGAACCTGTTACTTTTTGATAATTTCACCCATTCTTTAATTCACGATTTAGGTGGTTTGAAAAGCTTGATATATCGCTGAACATGCATCTCGCGTGATTCTGGCAATCAAGTTTTGTGAGGTGTAATATAAGGTTTCATTACAAGTTTCCGTCTCACGCGAATTAATATTTGCGCTAAAGCGTATTTTAAAAAGTATAGTATAGTTTTCAACGTGGTCGTTTATCGCATTGCTCTTATCTTGTGTTCACTAAATAAATAGCAGCTTGCGTATTTGATGGTACACGCGCCACTTCCGCAAGTGCACTACAGTGCTAAAAATGTACTGTGAAGCCAAAACATACCCCTTATTCCATCATGTGAGACCTTATTGCTTAGAGTCTAAGTTATTCAATATTTTCGAAATTAAGTAAATTTAAAAGCAATAATAATAAAAATATAAACCTAAACCCACAATTTATATTTACTGCAAAAGTAAACTGTGCGTTTAGCTCTCACACGATGGAATAAGGGGGCGCATGTTTATTGCTACACTTTATTGCTTGACAATAATTAATTAGTCCCATTCAATAAATAGTAAATTTAATTAAGAAAATGTTTTCCTTTATTATTACAATAGCTGTGCCCGCGAACTACGTTTCGCCATAAAAGACTTCAACGCGTTCTTAGTTATATCTTCTATATTTTTCCCGTTTTAGCAACATTTTTGATTGATTCTCCTCTTCTATTGGTCGTAGCGTGATATAACATAGCCTAAAGCCTTCCTCGATAAATGGACTATCCAACACAAAAATACTTTTTTCAGTTTGGACCAGCTGTACTCCCAGAGATTAGTGCATTCAACCAAACAATCAAACTAACTCTTCAGCCTTACAATATTAGTATAGATTACAAGTTAAGTATTTAATATTAAATAAAGAAAATACTCTAGGTATATGGTAGAGGGGATTTGCACCACAACAACCTTGTAACATCATTCTCAATCTTTTATCCATCAATCCACATACGTGAAACATAAAATTTTTCTGTTCATTCTTCATGAAATTATTGCACAGCAAAAAGTATGCTATAAGTATACAGCATCGTGTCGGCGGCTGCGTAAGGGGAGACGCAGCGTTAGTAGGTCCCCACAGGGTAGGCCGACAACCTGATGGGGGTCACGGCAGGCCACAGGTTGTGCAAGACCGATGGTTTGCACCTTTTTTGTCCAGTATTGGGCATATTGTGACAATATGATGATAATTAGAAAGAGGATGAAAAGATATACTCCTTGGTATCTGGACCATTAGAAGCAATTCAAAAGATCCGTTTATTACGTAGGTAGCAGTTCAGTTTCAAAGTTGTAGGTAGTTGCAACTCTAGTATCATAGCGTACGCACAAATAAGAAACTTTTAATCGCCGTTTCACCCCTTCCAATACGATAAAACTCGTGTTCATTTATTTTCAACTTTTGTTTCCTTCCACACAACAATTTAGTACGTTGAGTTGAAGGTATTAACTTTTAATAAATAAAATGAATTTATATCAGGTAACAATGTGTAAGCTTAAATCTGGTTTGTTAGAATCTAAACACCTACCTACTCCCAGTGCGCCGTGAGCTTTGAGAAATGTTGCCGTACATAATCAGTTGCGGGTGGTCGTAATAAATTATTCGTCATCTCATATCAAAATATCATTGTAAATATTCAAAGAGCAGGTTGTTGGAATACTCACAGAGAGGAATACTTTGCTACGCCCTTCATAGCAGTTTGTTAGCAAATCTTCAATGCTCATCTAGCTCTTTAAAAAATAATAAAACATCTACGGCTTTACCACAAAAAGTTTTTAAACACTGTCTCAGGTTAAACACTGTTTAAACATGATGTTGTTTCATTTGTTTTAAAAGGATATATAGAGACAGCATCATGTTTAGACAGTGTTTAACTTAAGACAGTGTTTAAAAACTTTTTGTGGTAAGGCCCATAATTTTTATACAAATGTCAGAGCATAGTTCATGAATCATATCATAATCAATCTAAATAAATATATAAATAAAATATAATCTATCTAGTCATACTAATATTGTGGTTTTAATTTGTGTTACGTGTGTATTTTTTATAACTAGTAACTACTAATAATAATAATAAATAAATCACTTTTTATTTCCTTACTTTAACTTCATTTCAGTAGACTAATAAAAGCGTGGCTTATCTTGATTTGTAATATTTCAACTTTACATTCGTAATAATAATTCAACTGTAAAACAGTTAATCAATATGAAATTGCATGATTTCTTTAATATTAAAAAACAATCAGTTTATAATTGTTAAAAAATATCTTCAATAATACTTACTTACTAATATTATATAAAGATGAAGAGTTTGTATGTTTGGGATTTCTAATCTTTTTGTGTTGGATAGCCCATTTATCTAGGAAGACAATAGGTATAGGCTATATAACATTACACTATGACCTATAGGAGCGGAGCAAATTGTTGCAAAAACGGGAAAAGTTATTCCTTTTAAGCTACCGTTGCGTGCGCTGCGTAAACAGTTATAAGTTACGCAAAAATTATGTATGATGGAATTATTCCCCATTAAAAGTTCTAAAAAAAGTCCGGCAGCATATGTCTATCTTTTAGAGCTTAGTCACTATAACCCTTTTTATGGTAATCAAATTTGCTCTAAAATAATTCATTATTTGTAAAGGTGTTTTTACTACCATGATATTAATCCTTATCCAAATAAATACGTTATTCATCACAACAATGTTTAATTTAGAACAAAATTGCCCTTGACGTCATGTGATTTTAATAAATATATTAGGAGATATTATATAGTATTAAAGCAACAAAATAATGATCAGTTATCACGCGCGTATTTATAATGTGCATGGCGGGCAGTCATGAGGGAGGAGGGTGGAAATGGAATATATTTTAGTAGGGTTTTCTACAAAATAGGGCAGGTGAAACCGCGGAGCACAGCTAGACTTATTATAAAATGATTATCTAATCTAATATAAGTCTTTCACAACCAAATTACAATATTCTCATTCAAAACGATATTGATGAATTAAATAATAGTCACTAGGTTAAGATGAAATCTAATACTTGATTACTACATAAGAATTTTAGTTCGAGTCACCCACAAAGTATTATTAGCATATTCTGTCGAAAACTTGTCTCCGTCTCTTAAACAGCAAAGTATTATTAAAAGCATTATCAGCAGCATTATCATAAGTTATGAATTGTATGCTTTATCTCGGATAATATTTTTTTACTTAGGTACCATTAGGTGAGATAAAGGTCACTTTATCTCACCTAATAGTACCAGTGATTACAAGATTACAAGACCGAAGTGATTACAATACCGAAGATGGAAACGAACTTTACCTGCACTCCTCAACAACTTAAAGGAACTAGTTTTTTTCACATCTAATTGTCGGAAAACAACAACGCTATTAACATTATTACTATGGTGGCAAACTTAAGTAAGACGGTAGTAGCTAGCCAGGCGGGCTTAGAAGACCATCAATCAAACCAAGCAGAAAGCTTCTATTCCCATAGGAAATCGAACCATATGGGTTCATTCACTAGACCGCAGTAGGGACTCAATTCAGGATTAGCAGTCACAGTTTTAAGATTAGCACCAACTAGTCCATGCGAGCAGTCTAAATTCATCTACAAGAAAGAAGAAATACAAATATGTAGTTAAGAAAAATAAAACGCCGCACATCGATAATGATATGACGTAAGCAGTAAGCGCAGGCGCACTTAAAACAAATGAAAGTTGTTTACCCACACCGCTGCACGGCCGAGCAAAGTCACGGACTAAGCATTCTCGGGCTGTTGTAATTATAATGTTGATGTAATTATTTAAGAGACAATAGATAAAGTACTTCATACTGACACTGTTCATATCAATGCGATTGATGCGAATATTACTAAACCTTAACATGTTACATAAGAATGATAGATAACAACAATGATAGATGATTGTCTACGTATAGGAATATTTTTTATTTCCATAATTTAAAAAAAATATTTTATTTTACTTCAAGATTGAATAAAACATGACTCTATTTTTTTAAAATGGTAACTTATTTATTGGGTTATCTAATTTAACATTTTCATCATTATTTTTGTTAAAACTCAATTGCACAATAATCATACACCTCATAATCAAACTAAAACATTTGATTACGTGTCGTTTTTTTGTATACATAAAAAATAATACATATTGCATTTAGAAATGCTAGATTGTAGGTAAATTAACAATCATCACCAAGTAATAACAAAAGGTGGTGGTTTTAATCACTTCTAATGATATTTAAAAAAAATTTGCTGCGAGTCTTTAGGCAACGTTCTTTCGTGCTAGAGAGGTAAATATGTAATTTTAGTAATACTATAACATTTAGAATTTCGTTGATGTCTTTTATATGAACAGATGTTTTAGCATCAGCATTAAATTTGCAATAATACCAATTTCAAAGTAGGACATTGTGGTATACAACTTTATCAGGTGAAAAAAAAACCATCTTGAGTTGAACATTCATTCATCAACAAAACAACAACGTTGTTGTTGTTATCGTCTCAAATAATCGGAGGTATGCTGGATATAAACAAACACACCACCATTTGTTTTGCCTCTGGCGTGAAAACATGCGAATAATATTCAGATATAATGATGCATATAGTTTTACTATAGGTATTATGTTATCTGTGACTATAGTCAATATTAAATTAAAGTCCAACGGCCAACCCACCCACCATCCCGCACGGGCCGCAAGCCAGATATTATAAAGTACTAGCTATGCCCGCGACTTCGTTCGCGTGATGTCCGAAAATAACAATATCGTGATTTTATATAGCCTAAAGCCTTCCTCAATAAATGGACTATCCAACACAAAAAGAACTTTTCAATTCGAACCAGTAGTTCCTGAGATTGGCGCGTTCAAACAAACAAACAAACTCTTCAGCTTTATAATATTAGTATAGATTATTTTTTTAATATTTATCATAAATCTAATGTATGTAGTTTTATATTATACTATTCATATCTTGTTGTCTGTAATGTATTTTGTTTTTTACACATATATAATTGTTTCCTTGTATCAGACTATTCCCACACCTTTTTTTTCTTTAACTCGTACACCGTCAACAATTTTTTCCACAATTTACTGATTTAGTGGTAAAAAATGTCTCAGGCATTAAGTCCAAATTAGCACATGTCTCTAATGTTGTATGATTAAGATAAAGGATTTTCTACAAAAACCCCCTGAAAACAATATATAAGAAAAACCAAACAATTATACGCAGAACGAATGTTGTGTGCGCATAAGAGATTTACAGTTACACGTAAGTAACGGAAGAGCCAAACGTGAATGAAATATGAAACAATGTCACAAAAAATACGTCACGCTCTCTGTCAGGGCATCACTGTGACAGGTGACAGGTCTGCGTGAAAGTCACCTGTCATTTGACTGATCGAGTGGTGATGCACGGCTATACGTAATACCAAAATATGATCCAATATTTTTCAATGAAAATTCAGCTTAAATGCAATTGCACAAAGTTCAATATGACCAAACTACTTTTTGTAGTACATTCTTATAGCGAGAGGAGGGAATCTTTTAGCATTCACAAGTTGTTGTGTTGACCTGTAATTTATATGGTTTGCTGCTTATACGGGTTTGCAATATTTACGACTGTTTTTTCGACAGATGACATGGAATACGAAAGGAGCATACGAATGCGCTGTGGACTCGCCACTTGCCTTCCAATCGGGAGGTCTGGGGTTCGAGGGCGCCATGTACCAATGTGTTTTCGTTTTTCGTATATACATTTGTCTGACGCTGCTACGGTGAAGGAAAATATCGCGAGGCAGCCTGAATACATCTGCGCAGAAATTCACAGGTGTATGAGAAGTCGACCAATCCGCACTGGCCCAGCGTGGTAACCTAGGGCCTAAACACCCTAACCTAGGGTAGGCTCGAGTCCCTCGGTGGGGACGTAGGTATATGAGCTGATAGGATGATACGAATTAGCATGGAGGAAACTATATAGAGTAAGACAGCTTACTAATTCCTAAGCTGTACTAAATATTGTCAAGCTTTTAAGAGGATTGTGAAGCTGTTAATTTTCATACAAAAAGCGATAACGCTTTTCTCCCTCTTTACATAGTCCAATTTTCATAATTTTTTGGGAATGTTGTACTTAGATATAATGAATATCTAGGTTTGTACGTTTTGATTTTGAAGTAATATTGCTCAGATTATACATTATTAGTATCTAAATATCCATATTTTAGATTTAAAAACTACCTCGAGCATTTTTATTTATTTTTTTGTCAATTATTCTGAATTACAAAAAAAGCAAAACGTACAAATATATATTAAGGTATACTGAACCTAATGGGATCAAACGTGTCTAATTTCGTAAAGGTTTAAGGGGGGAAAACAGTTATCGCCCGAAACAATATTTTAATAAGAAATGTAGGCACTTGCCTCGGACTTTCAACTCTAAGCGGCGTGCAACAAACTGCATTTTTGAAAGTGCATACTCGAGCCATGAATTGGCGTTTCACGGTCCTCTTAAGTGCTGTTGAAACTAAATGGAAATAAATAACAAGAAAAAAAATTGTCAAAGTAAGATTTCTTCTACGACATACATAAAACAGCTGACGTGCATATAGATACCTGCGATTCATCCTTACTAATATTATTAACGCGAAAGTTTGTGAGTATGGATGGATGTATGGATGTATGTTACTCTTTCACGCAAAAACTACTGTATGGATTTAAATGAAATTTTTTAGGTAGACGGTATACGACATGGATTAACATATAGGCTACTTATTATCCTTTAGTAGACTTAGTTTAAACAATAGCTATTACTAGATTAACTAATGGGCTCTTACCTATTAATACCAGGAAAAAACAAAAGTAGCATCAATATTAAGAAAGTAACAACTTTATATATTAAGAAATACAACATTTTGTTATATACTGTCATTGAATTCTCAAAGGAAAGCGCAAAAATAAGTGAGTGAATCAATAATTTTTTTTAAAAGAGCATAATTTTTTTTTTCTGTTTTTATAAAAGTACCAACACTTTAAAAAACTTAATTTACTTTTTTAAGTAAGTAACAACGGTTACTTACTTTAATAAGAAACCTTGTTTAAAAATATGAAACCACATTTGTGTATAGATATTTTATTGAGATAATAACAACATCTGTCAGGAGCTATTAGAATATAAATGTTTGAATTTGTTATACCACCTACCTATTATTTGACATTAGCTACTTCTCAGACACATAATACCTACCTATGTTTGTACAAAAAATACGAGAGAATCGTGTAACCTACAGATCAACATGTTTATAGTTATAAAAATTCACTATAGTCCATTTTGACAAGAAAAAACATTACCTTGTCTTTAAGGGGTATAATCAATAACTTATTTAAAAAAATATTTTATCTTATTAACTTGATTATTAAAGTTTTAAATATATTTTTTATTCTAGGTACCCAACAAAAAAAAAATGCGTAAGCCTCTATTTTAATGTTTTGCTGACCACAAGAATAGCGTAAGCAACAAATGCATTAAAAACAATCATTTTTGGTGGCAATGAAGACACAAATTTTGTTAAAAAAACGTCGGTAGGTACAATTTTTTTTATAATAGAAATATGATATTCAGACCATGCCCAGACCAATCAACGTAGTATGTTTTACTATTTAAAATGATGTAAGATTTTTTCAATATTTTGAGGCTTACCGCAAATAAATCCTACGTCGATATAATGAGAAAAATCACTCGCTCATTAATCATGAAATCTCAAAAAAATCATCCATAAACATGAAATTCAGCAGAAAAATATTTTATGGATAATCGTAAAATACTTTCTTAGCTGACGTGTCCTGTCGTCCTGTCAGCTAAGAAAGGATTTTACGAAATTCAACCCTCAAGGGGGTGAAAAGGGGGTTGAACATTTGTATGGTAGTCCGTCTTTTTGAAGCTATAAGCATAACATTTTGTATTTAGGGTAATAGGTAAATGGAAATGAGTGGACACGTATATAAGCGTTTTTGAAATATTCCCTTTAAAAATGTGAAGTAGGGGTAAAAAATTATAATTTTTTGTTTGAGTAGGTATGGCATTAACAACTGTTAAACTTATTTCAACGGGACCTTTCTAAAAAGCTTTTGCTTTATAGTTTTAATATAACTACAAGAAAACATAGAATTCCCACGGGAAAAATGAAAATAATGCGGGTGAAAAGTTATACAAACTTAGATCATGAACATTTACTAAATATCTTACCCACCTTTTACCCTTTCGCTGATTATGGTGCTACCCTATCTTCTAATTAACATCATCAAATTATAATTCTATATATTAATATATTTCTGTATAGTGTTATATGTACCTATGTATAAGTAAACGATCCAAGACGAGTACCTATACAAACTACGTTGACAATATTTGAAATCAACGAAAGTGCTTTAATGCAGTTCTTTCAAATATTGCGGAGTTGTTTTTTATTTCAAACACAAAAATTAAAGGTACCGTAAAGTTTGTCTCGTTTGATCTTTAAAAATACGTATTTTTTGTAGGAATAGCTATTCAATAAAAAATAAAACAATAATCAGCAACTGGAAATTTCATACATTAAACAAAATTAACTGCTACCTTTTCACATTGATCAGACCTTATTAGAAATGCACACTATTGTTTGACGTAAAGAAAAATTTACGAAAATTTTTACGGGTCATCCATGTTCTAAAGTCGAATTTCATGAAAACTGGTCTAAGACCATCCAAGCAGAAGTAGCCGGTAGAACTAGTGTTGTATAATCTCACAAGTAAGCACCTTGCATAAACACATTCTACTTCCTAACAAAAGCTTAAAATATCCGCGTTTCGTTGACGAATGACCTGCATGTTTCGTGACAGCGAACCACCTAAACCGCATTCGTGCGGCCAACCAACTACAGCTGAAAACCTCACCTGACAAAGCTCATTTAGCAAAAATCGATCACTCACCTTCTATTGGGTTAGACACGCAAAAATTCCGAACCCGTAGAAATTTTAACCAAAAAAAAAACACAACGGAAACCAAAACTTTCAATCACTGTCCTTCAGTTAAAAACGAAACAATGTTTGTTATTAAAACGATTAATTGCAACTCGGTCAATATCACACAGTCAGGAATCAAACACTTATCAAGTTTGTGTTTATGGAGAACGAACGTACGTCCGACTTGGTTCTTGGTCCGCGGAAAACTAAATTGAAGGAAGAGAAGTGAGAAGAGACACGTCACTGCGCCCGCGCACGGTTCACCTTTACTTCGGTATAGGACGACGAAATATTATTGACACTTACAAGTCACGTACAAAAAGACTCCGAAGATTTATCAAACAAAACATACCTACTTGTGTAATTTTGAATATTTTATTTTAGATTATTTTAGATTTTAGATTTCATATCCTACGAGATATATTTTTTTAATATAACCGAAAATGTTAATGATTTAACATAATCAAAGCAGGTCAAGCTTAAGAATCCATTATATGATATGAAGCTTACATTTTAAAATGCAACAATTTTGGAAACAATTACATGTTCACGCACACTTTGCACACGACCAAGGCGTAGGTACAACTTTTCGATGGGAGGGGGGGGGGGGGGTCCAGATTGAAACTTCAATTTGCCTAGCGATATTATCAGTATACGCTAGGCAAATTGAAGTTTGAAGTATGGAAGGAAAAGTTAATTCTATCTAGTGTATGTTGATTGTTAATGGGGGTGTCCGGACCCCAAGCCCCCATACCTACGCCAATGCACACGACTTTATATCATACGTAAACTTAAATGATCGGGATCATTTGTATTTGTTTTCAATATGCAAAATTCATATGAAAACGCATCCAAATTACGATTTTGTTATTTTGTTAAATTAAAATGTAACAATATACCTACATTTGGTAACGCATATAATTTACAAACACAATATAAATTAATAAAGCATATAAATACAACAAACTTAATTTTCACTTTGCAAAAGTAAAGTATCAAAATGCTTTTATTTCGTATAACCTCCAACATCCCGTGGTGTGGCCTCGATATTCGGCTACACAGCCTCTCTACGCTCCATCTAGCCAATGGCTCAGTGTGCACTCTGCATAGCTGCCGCGGCTGGTGTCAAAAGCCCAATAAAAGCATACATTACATTAGGCTTTCGGTAGCATACCACAAATAAGAAAGCTGCGACACCTACTTACTTAACAAAGTTATAAGTTGATTTATATATTAAAAAATACATAAAATTCACTAAACATTTTTACGGGTTTTTTATTGCAGCTATATAATTTTCTCGAGTTGAAAATTATATAGCTGCAATAAAAAACCCCAATTAATCAAGTATAATAATTAACTTATTTTGAACCGACTCCACAAAAGGAGAAGGTTCTCAATTCAACTGTAGGTATGTTTTTTAACGTTTTTGTTACTTCAGAAATTCATTTCTTAACTTTATTTATTATCCGACTAGCTGTTCCCATGAACTACGTTTCGCCTTATAAAAGACTTCAACGCGTTCTTAGTTATATCTTCTATAATTTTTCCCGTTTTAGCAACATTTTTCATTGTACCTCTCCTATTGGTCGAAGCGTGATATTATATAGCCTTCCTCGATAAATGGACTATCCAACAGAAAAATAATTTTTCAATTCGGACCATTAGTTCCAGAGATTAGCGCGTTCCAACCAAACAATCAAACAGACTCATCAGCTTATAATATTAAGTATAGATTTAAAAAAATATTATTTTGCGATTAATTCCACTGTCACCAAGTCAGGATCTGGTGATGGGCCCCAGGAAAATCGGGGGAACCCTTTAATTTTATAGATACGTCCAACGCGTTTTATGATTTTTCTAAAGTTATCCCGCTGACTGCGTCTAGTAGACATGAGCTGAGCTGACGATGGAAGGAAGTATCCTTAATTTTTAAGAATTGGAGGTTAGTTGTTCTAATATACCTAATAGGCCAATAGGCACGTATTGACCCTTAGTTGTCTTCTTTCAAGTTGCATCAGTAAGCTGTGTGATTTTCTTTGAATGTGTACATATCCAAGTTGGGACTTCAAAATGAAATGTTCAATAACTTAATAATTAAAATAAAAATATGAAAAAAAAAATTAAAAACCATCTTCAAAAACTCTATAAAGTCAAAAATAATACAACAAAACACATAGAATCATATTGAAGTCGGTGCCAAGAATCGACGTTCATGAGTTAAAATTTGACACAGACTTCAAAATAATCTTTGAAGTTTGTGAAGTCGACTAAGTATATACTTATACGAGTATCTATAGCATAACTTCATTTTTATAATGTCTAACTAAGACATAAATTAAAAAGGACTCTCAAGGATATTTACATTTTTTATTGTATGTTTTGAATGAAATGAATTACCTATTTATTAGCTAAAAGTTTATGATTTCATGCGTCAATGTAGCGAGTATATATGTTATGGGTAAAGCTTCCGAGCTAATTTCTTGATGTATTGAATAAATGTTTTACGATTCTTGTGAATTTAATAAGACAAACTTTTGAAAACAAATCATCAAACCTCATTTCCATTCCACGTACACAAAAAATATTGTAAAATAGTTTATTTTAAAAAAATAATGTTCAAGAAAAACTTTTATCACTAGCCGTTGTTTACTTAATCGTTAAATTTCGTAAAAGACTGAAAATGTCGCCCTGTATACCATTATGTCTCTTGAGTTTAAAATATACCTCGGTAAAGAGTCTTTTTATTCGTTCACCTCGGGTTATTATATTATATTTTTATAATTAAATTTCATCTTACATATCCAATCTACATAAAAGTTAATTCTTAAATATTATTTTTCAGAAAATTTGTAGTGGGAGACTCAAAAAACAACAAGAAAACTTATTTTTTACAGTCCTTATGAATGTAAATTATTTTTTTTATAATGAGAGCTCTTATCCGCATTTTTGTCCTTATGAATAAAAATGATGTTTTTATAATGAGAGCTTTTATCCGCATTTTTACTGCGAAATCAAACATCATCATATTTTCAGGTCATAAAATAAACGCGTTTTCATTTATTACAATATTTGTCATATTTGTTTTTTTTATGATAGAAGAATGGAATAGATAGATAAGAAAAGGATTCATACAACTGTAATTGATAGGAAAAAAAGATTCATACAAATATCTCAAGAAAACTGTCAAATATTTGTTTTTTTTTATATTTTAATCATTCTTTTGCAAAAGAAACTGGCCAAGTGTGAGTTTGATTTACGCACCAAGAGTTCCAGACAAAGTTATCTTAAGCGTATACTAGTATATGTTCTTAACTACATATTTACGGTTTTCAGAGAGTTTTTCATAACATACCTAGGTATGTGTTGTAAGACATTGCTTCTTGACAAACTTGATTCTACATTAACGGGAAGTACTCTATAAGAATAGGCTAGATGTATTAAAAAAAATATTGCTTTAATAGAAGCTCATTCATAATTATAATAAACAGAAAGAAAAAATCGGTTTTCGAATAACTATAAAAACAACCAAGATATAAGGTATTAAAGATTTTTCTCAATCTCTTTCTAGCAAAACGGCAATTGACATGGAGTTTATATGGCCGTACTCAACAATGACGTCACGGTTGATGTCGGATATCTCTGTCTAATCGCTTCCAAACTAACAGCTTAAAATGCTTGTATCTAATGTTTTTCTAAGCCGATTTTAATTCTAATTTCACATGATTGCATCTTTTTCTACGGTATTTTCATATTTTATGACGAGACGTGAAAATTAGAATTCAGCCATCATCCCAATTGATTGCCTCGTGGAATTGCAAAATTTGGGAAAATATGCCTCCCTAGCTGTGCCCGCGACTTCGTTTGCGTGGATCTTTTGGTCGAAGCGGGATGTTACAATAGCCTTTAGCCTTCCTCAATAAATGTACTATCCAACACAAAAAGAGTTTTTTCAATTTGAATCATTAATTTCTGAGATTAGCACATTCAACCAAACAAACAAACAAACTCTTCAGCTTTATAATATTCATTTCTCATTGATTACCATACAATTGAATACCAGCTCACCCCTCGATTTTCATGGGATCCCATCCTCAGGAGTATACTCTATCGAATACAAAAAGAATTTCGAAAATCGGTCCACAATTGGCGGAGTAATCGCGTACATACACACAAATTTTTTTACAAAAAAAACCGACTTCAAAAACACTAAAAACTTAAAAATAATATAAGAATAGGTACAGACAACATCACACTTCTATATTGAAGTCGGTGCCAAACGATGATCTCCTAGAAAGTCTTAAAGTCACCGACTTCAATATAGAAGTGTGATGTTGTCTGTACCTATTCTTATATTATTTTTAAGTTTTTAGTGTTTTTGAAGTCGGTTTTATTTTTATCTTTTTAGTGAATGAAATCTTTTCAGTTAAAGAAACCCTAATTTAATACTGGTATTAAATTAGGGTTTTCCTCTATTTTCTATGGGATCCCATCATCAAATCCTGACTTTGGTGACCATGGGACCAGGGACCATGGGACCCTTGCAGTATACTCTATCGAATACAAAAAGAATTTTGGAAATCGGTTGAAAAATGACGGAGTTATGAGGTAACAAACATAAAAAAAAATACAACCGAATTGATAACCTCTTCCTTTTTTGAAGTCGGTTAAAAACACGTTGGACACACCTAAAAATTTAAGGGATTCACTCGATTTTTAAGGGATCCCATCATCAGATCCTAACTTTGGTGACCATGGAACCATCCTTGGAGTATACTCTATCGAATACAAAAAAATTTGGAAAATCGGTCCACAAATTACGGCGTAATCGCGTAACATACACACAATTTTTTTTTACAAAAAATATAACCGACTTCAAAAACACTGAAAACTTAAAAATAATATAAGAATAAGTACAGACAACATCACAGTTCTATATTGAAGTCGGCGCCAAACGATGATCTCGTAGAAAGTGTTATTTGTCACCGATTTTAATATAGAAGTGTAATGTTGTCTGTACCTATTCTTATATTATTTTTAAGTTTTCAGTGTTTTTGAAGTCGGTTCTATTTTTTGTAAAAAAAAATATTTTAAACTTTTTAGTGAATGAAATCTTTTTAGTGAAAGAAACCCAAAATTAGTGTTTATCTCGATTTTCTATGGGATCCCATCATCAGATCCTGACTTTGGTGGACCATGGGACCACCCTTGCAGTATACTCTATCAAATACAAAAAGAATTTTGGAAATCGGTTTAAAAATGACTGAGTTATGAGGTAACAAACATAAAAAAAATACAACCGAATTGATAACTTCCTCCTTTTTTGAAGTCGGTTAAAAAAAACATACGCATCGAATTGAGAACCTCCTCCTTTTTTGAAGTCGTTTAAAAAGCTATCTTGACAGACAGATGGACAAGGAATTGATTCTATAAGGGTCCTGTTTTCTTTTGGCGGTACAGAACCCTAAAAATTTTTGGCAAATTAAAATTTTATTTGTAGTCGATAATTGGTTTCAGTAAAACTGAAACTGTTAGAAATGTCTATTTGAAAACTATTTTCACTTTTCTTGGGATACTTGTGAAAAATCACATAAACCTGAGGTTGCAAACCCACGTGTTGTAGTGATTTCACTATCTCGGACGGGGCGACAATTGGCAAAGACGATGAAATAGGGTGTATGCTATATTTACAGCGCTGGTGAGACTATGAACTCTAATTTGGCTATTAAAATTAAGTATTAAGGATTTGGAGGTAATAATAGACAATAATCTCTCCTAGCGACCACTCTCTGAAACTCCTTCAAGAGTCACTCCCCCTAAAGACCAAAATTACCTTGGCAGACCCAACTAGCAAAGCGGTGATAAAAAAATAGCTTTTATCACTGAACAGTGTTACTAAAGTCGCATATTAGTAACGCTTATGACAGCTTGAGATATATGAGTTATTTTTATCTCTCTTTAGCTGTATAGGGATATACAATCAAATAGTGATATTAGGCTATGATATAAACGTTTACTGGGCTGTTTTTTACAACATATATATCACAGGTGTTAAATAAACTCACTAACATCGTTAAAGAACAGTTATGCTGCACAATAGGACCACATGCAGCTAATATGACGCAAAATGAAACTAATGTAGCTCCACAATCACAAATATACAGCCAGTGTTATATTCATAACTGTTGAAGCTAAACTGCGATATAGTAGTGTCACGGAAGCTGCAATGTCTCAAATATGCTTTATAAGAGTGTTTATTATCACCAGTGTTAAATAAGTTATACTGTTACTTTATTAACACTCAATAAATGTAATGCAGTGTTAGCAGTGCTGATATGTCACTATTATATTATAACATTTCCATATCCAATATAACGCTAAAAAGATGTAAATCTGTTTACAGAAACACTATTACTAAGCTTCAGACAGAATAAAATGGGTGTCCGTCCATGGCCATTCCATTCTTTTAAGTTTCTTGAAATTATTTTTATTTATAAAACAGTCCACATTCATAACAACCACCATATTTCTGAAAAAAAAACATTGAGGAGGATGGAAAGGTTTATTTTACTGCTCCTGAGGTACCCTAAATATCGTCATGGCTGCAAGATGCAGTAAATCGTCTGTATAACAACACCCTTAAACTCTAACTAGTTATATATGTATGTCTTCACAAAAACTTGGTAAATAAATTTATATTTATTTGATTAAATATTGCTATTTAGAGGGGGGCATAAAAAAATCATGAATGTTACACTACTAATTTATCAATAAAATTACAAGCGCATGTGGAATTGACACACTAATGACTTATTACACCCACTTCTAAGATTCATAAATAAAATGGATGATGGAAACTTGTTATTATAAAGATTACTTTATAATAATAAGTCCTGGATCTCACATAGATTCTACGCACTCAAATTGTGAACACAGAACAAGTGTTAATGCAGAATCACAATCACTGATATACAACTAAATAGCTCGATATTAGTGTAGCTATGCCCTTTATGTTGCTTGATTGTGATATAGTAGAACTAATATCACTGATATGACTCCAAAATGTAAGAAATAACACAGATATGTCACGAATATGTATCTAAGTAGTTCTAAGCGACGTTAAAATACAGCTACTATATCACTTAATAGCCATAAAAGTGGGGCCAGATCCCAATGATATAAGCTGTTCTATCAAACATATACGACTATTTATGTGACAGATATACAGCTATTTTTAGCACATGACTGCTAGTTGGGGAGTGTCTGTTTCAGCCAATTATTGATTACGCTGACACTTGCTGCGTGAATATCAGTGGGGAGCTACTAAATAAACTGGAGCGAATCCAAAATCTGGGTATTCGTTTTATCTATGGCCTTAGAAAATATGATCACGTGTCCCAGCAACGCAATGAACTTGGGTGGCTTCCTATTCGTCTCCTTAGGAACTTTCGGGTGCTGTGTCTCCTTTTCAAAGTCCTTTATGATCCCAAACTCCCATCTTATCTCAGAGATCGTTTTTCTTACTCCTATCCCGGTTCTCTCTGTAGATCTCGCCTCAAATCTCTCCTCAACATCACCATAATACTTCTTTCGTTTCCTTCTCCTTTACCGTGAACGCAGTCAGATTGTGAAATGCACTCCCGCACAAAATTCGTGACTCGGAGTCACTCTTTTCCTTTAAAAAAAGACTTAAGGTCTTTGGTTCCATAACTTTTGGGGTCCTCTCGTCAGACTATTAGCCCGCGGCAGTGAATCTGCCGGGTTGCCCAGGGTGCACCACAAGGAGGTTGTCTGACATCGCACCCCTTAGGTTCCATAACTGTCTGTTTGTAGTTTATTTATATTTAAATGTTTTTATTTATATGTAATTTACTAAATTTTGATTTGTATTGTTTTTTTTATCTTTCCTATTTTTTTTGTGCACGTCATGTCACTCTTGTTTTATTTCGGGATTTCCTGTCGAAGGACTGCTGGAAGATATTTCGGAAGAAATAAGCAGTTCCTTTGTACGTCATATTTTCTGTTGTGCATGTGTTTGTTTTGTACAATTTCTATGTATGTGCATAAATAAATAAATAAATAAAATAAGGAGGTCCATAGTTCGATTCTGCCATGTACCAATGTGTTTTTCGCTTTTCGAATTTCATATGTACATTTATCCGACGCCCATATGGTGAAGGAAAACGACGTCGTAACCTGCATAAATCTGCGAAGAAATTGAAAAGGTATGTGAAGTCGACGAATCCGCAGTGGGCCAGCGTGGTTGACTAAGGCCTAACTTAAGGTAGGCTCGAGCCCCTAGGTGCGGACTTGTATGACCTGTAATGATGATGATATATTTTGCCGACTTCAAGCCCTATTTCACCATTTCTGACAGGTGCGACAATTGTCAAAATATATGAAATATTTCATACATTATTGACAATCGTCGCATCTGTTAGAGATGGTGAAATAGGGCTTGAAGTCGGCTTCGAATAGCTTCGAATCCCCGGTATAGGGGGAAGAAGTATTTTCGATTAGAATGGTTGGTAAATGGGCTTTTAAACTCTTCTTTATCACACCCACAGTCAAGTTAATCCCAACAATAATATTGATTGATTATGTTCCGACAATCCATAGGTACCTAAGATAGCTAGTGTTCTGTTGTTAAAGAAACCAGGAGAAACCTTCCATCCAATTACCATCCATGATAATCAGCTGTTTCCTGTCGAAACTGAGAAAAATCTCTGAGTTTCTCATATGGAAGGTGATCAGCCAATAACCATTGAATAAAATACGAATATCACAGGTGTTCAAACAGTTCTAAGTTCTGATATTTCGATATGCTGAGAATTTAGTTTATTTCATTTAGAATTGATGGCTAATACCATGGACCCCAATCCACCCACCAGCCTTATTTGCTTAGCTGTTGCGGTAATTTCTCAGGCTCAACGTTATGTTAGTAAGTTCCTAATCTCCTAATACGATTTCCAGCAGCCTGTCTAGTGAATCCCGTAATCGCACGCCTTATACCACGAAAAGCACTGAATGGACGTTGCGAAAAGACGTTCTCAGGAGAACAGAGGAGTTCTGATACGTTTATCACAAAAGGACAACACATTTCGTGACATAAAATGACATAAAATTAATATTCCCTCCGCCTATGTGACCAATTCCTGCTTTGGCTTTGAACGCACAGCATTTTTCTGCCGCCGCGCCGGCGCCGTGGCTAAACGTGCCTAAGCTTTGTTAATTTATACCAAACTCTACGCAACAACATCATAAACTAGTCATTATGTAACTTTAGCTACACTGAGTTGTAGATACTATTCATTATTTTGTAGCACAATCGTGCTTCGGGAGGCATGTTGCACGATTAGTTTCGGCCAGTTCGAACATTTTTCGTTGACACCCCAATTGCTTATGTAAAAACTTTATCTATCTTCGATTCAATCGATCGTTCGATAGAAATTCTTTTGATAAAAGTCCACTTCCATCCATATACGCCCCACTGCTTGAAACGGATCTCTTCTTAGAAGAGATAGTAGGGGGGTAGCGCTCTATTTGGGCCACCCCACTTTCGGTTGGGGTGCGGCTTTTGCCCCCCAGACCGATCCGCTGCTACAGGTACTTGAAGGTGGGCCGTATGGCCGCACTTTGTGTGGAGGAGGTCGACCGCAGCCGGGAGTGTTTCCGGTGCGGAGAGACCACAGCGGCCCTTGCGCCGATGGCAGATTTACGAAAATCGCTAGACTTGCCGGGCGGCACAGGAGAAGCGCGTTCGGCGCTTACATATGTAAGGCCTCCGCGATTGAGGGAGAAGTTGCCGGGAGCGAACCTTGAGCTGCGGACCGGCGATGGCCCTTAGCTCACTATCTGGTTCCGGATAGGCGGCGTGCGCACCCCATTCGCCTTCGTAGCGGCAATATGGAGGGGCGGCTCTCAACTCAAAGACGTAGGTAGCTGTCCAGAAGACAGCTAACCGTACCTACTCAGGGTTGACGTCCTGATGAATCCAACCGGACTCCCGGAATGATTCTCTGAGTTATGCGGTTGCAAGACGCTGTCGGGTTTTTAGTGGGTGCAAGTCCCAAACACCCTCGCTGTCGAACCCCCGGCATGCTGGATAATGCATGAGGCATTTTCCCGACAGAAAAAAATGAGTTGCGCTCTAATTACCCTAAGCAACTGATGGGGGAGTTAGCCTAGTCGGACTGACATCAGACTGGGAGATATTATAGCTCTGACTCGGTCGCCCGTTTGACGGTTCACAAAGGCGATGTTCAAAACTAAATAAAATTTTAATTTATATTGAACATACCTATCTGGCTGTTATAAAGCCTTTGGTTTGCTTTTCTATTTTACGTAGCGTCACAGATAACATAATACTAGTGTAGCGTTGTGTACATCCTATAGAAATAATAACCGCAGTAGCTAAGCAAATAGGGCAGATTATACCACGGACTACATTTCTAAATCAAATAGACTTAATCCTCAGCGTCATCCAAACATCAACAATGATTATAAATATTAAAACACCTGTGATGTTTGGTTCGTCGTGTTATATGTGAATAGGATAATGCCCATCTGTGCCCCAAAAGCGCCCAGAAAATTAACCTGCCAAAATATCTTATTAAAATATAATTAAAATTTTGAGATCATTTGGAAATTACTTAAAGCACTGGATAAAAAACAAATATAATATATTTATTTATTGATATTTCAGCCTAAGAATCATTCATTTTTCCGTTTCATAATTATAATGAATGATGTCCAACTAGTGGCACGGAAAAGATCGATGTATGATTAAGTTTTTTATGTCGATATGTATGATTTTTATGTATGTTCACTAATGTCTTTTTTCTAATTTACGACATAAGAGATGTAAGCCTGATGTGATTGACCAGCAGGCGCAGCATGAACCGTGGACAAAACGGGACAAAAAACAAATAACATGTTTCTTCTCGCTCTCTCATATAACAATGAAGAGAGACGGAACGAGGGTTAATCACTTTCTCTTCTATAGTTCATGCTAGGTTTGCTGGGATGGTAAAGGAGTAAAGAACGATAATGGTGGATGAAAGCGAGCTTTCCCTGGAGACCTCAACCATAGAAGAACTGGTTACTTTACCTGATTGTACAACAAACATTATGATGGTGAAAAACTTGCAGATGGCCGTATTATAGAAGGGTTTAGAAGCCCTACCACCAACCAAACCAACCCGAAGAAAGTTCTTTGGGTGGTCAGATCTGGAGGATCGTAGGGCTCGACTTGGGTGTCCCCCAGATCTGACGACAGCCACTACAGCACGAAGGTAATTACTCTTGGCTCAGAAAAAGTCTAATACTCTTATGTAATCTAGCTCATATTAGGAGCCTGTATATCTGTCATGAATCAATTGTAGACTCTATGTAGGCGAAGGTTCACTACAGCACGAAGGCAGTTTATAACTCTTGGCTCAGAAAAAGTCTAATAATCTTTGTCATCTAGCTCGGATTAGGAGTCTGTATGTCTGTCATGAATCAATTGTAGACTCTATGTAGGCGAAGGTTCTATCGTCATTTCCCATCCGGTTAGATAAAGGCTGAGCTTCCGAGTTGTCAATAAAAATATAAAGGCCAGATATAATATTGAGGTATTCGCACGATCGGTTGTTTATTACCATTTGTGATATAAAAAAAATATTATAAAAATAATTTCCTCGTAACCACATAAACTGCCCCTATTTTAATCACACCCACTTTCTTATTTGCATGTACAGTCAACTACTTTAATGTGTGTCCATTTCAAAGCTTCAAAATAAAGTATCCATATTGAAGTACCTACCGTATGCTATGTAAACACTCAATGTGTCATATTTCACTCTACTACATATTGTTTTTGATAAATTTACACCTTAACGTACGTTGTCACAACAATGTTATATATTCTTTTAAGATCATTAAAGATGAGATGAGCATGATGCATCCTTGAAATCAGTGTCAAAAGTTTTAAAATTGCAGAAGGAAGTGGTAGATGCCATGAAAACGTCAAATGGATACATAATTAATGTTTTAAAACATATAATTAAAAACTTCCCCCAAACTATTTAAATAGTTGTGCCCTTACTGCTGTGTAAATAAAAATTAGGTACAGACTGAGTGTTCGTTTAGAAATTTCGCGGTGTTTGATTACATATTAAAATAATCTAAAGTGGCTACTTCATATTGGCCCTATTATTAAGTGCTCGACTGTACATTTGAGAAGGAGTTTCACAATAGACATTTCCGCCTACATAATTTATTATCGCGAGAATCGCAACATTCGCGCGGATTTCACCGACCGTGTGGTTATCCTCGGAATCTGTCATGCGATTTTTATTGAAGAAAGAAAGTGCCCAGTGGGTCGCAACCTGCCGTGAACTTGACCGAAACCGGTCGCTGTTGATAATGCGTGGAATTTTAGACAGGTATTTTGGAGTGCCGGGCAGCGTTATTGCGTTGTTTGTAGAATCTTTTTTTTGTATTATTGTATTGCTGACCTCAAAATGTTTTATTATTTTTTGATATTTGCACATACGACAATTATTTGCAGATACTCAATATAAAGTAACAAAAATATACAATTAATGAATTTTGTTTCCTATTGATTAGGGCATGCATTCCGGAATTCCGTTACAATTAAGATGAGTAATATGAGTAATATCGGAATTCCCATATTCAGAAATTATTATGTATGTAATAAAATCTGTATGAATCTCTCGACTAATTTCGACCTCGCAGGCTTTGTCAAATTAGAAGAAGCTATGTTTGATAACGGAGGAGACCGAGGCGTGTATCTTACAGAAGCTTTACCGGAGAGAGGCTCTGTACCAGGGTCTGCTTGGGTACCTCCGTGTTACCTATTTCTGCCGAATAGCAGCAGTGCTTGCATTGCTGTGTTCCGGTTTGAGGGGTAAGATAAGATATGGCAGTAAAATTACTTTGTTACCGTGACTTTACATCTAATGCCACAAGTTGGCAACGTAAACTGTGGTTCTCGTGGGGTTTGCAGTTTTGCTGTGAATCTCGCAATAGTCACATGTATTATAGGTGACCACTAACCACCAGGTGGGCAGTTTGCTTGTTTACCAACTTAGTTGTATAAAAAAAAGCTTACAAGTACATTTTTTGCGCTCTACCAACATGTGTGGAGAGTGAGAGAGTAATTTTCCTGTGCTGGCAACTTTTGTAACCGAATATGAAGTTCACTCTCTGATAAATGTTAGATGCTTTATTGTCCTTGAGAACACATTATCAAGAACATTGAGTCCTCTTAAAAGGAATAAATAATTATTGTTTTTGTGATTTCATCATCATTTCAACCAAGGGACATCCACTGTTGGACATAGGCCTACCCCAGGGATCTCCAAACCGATCGGTCCTGCGCCTCCCTCACCCAGCGGCTTCTCGCGACCTACACCAGATCGTCGGTCCACCTTCTGAGGGGCCTACCAACGCTACGTTTCACGGTACAAGACCACCATTCAAGGACCGCCCCGCCCCAATGGCCGTCAATCTTGCGAGCTATGTGTCCTGCCCACTGCCACTTAAGGTTTGCAATTCTTTGGGCTTATGTGGGTGACTCTAGTTCTTCTACGGATCTCTTCATTTCTGATGTGATCGCGTAGAGAAACCCCGAGCATAGCCCTCTCCATAGCCCGTTGAGAAACATTGAGCCTTCTAATGAAATCCATTGTAAACGGCCACGTCTCACTTCTGTACGTCATCACTGGCAACACGCACGAATTGAAGACTTTCGTCTTAAGACACTGCGGTAGAATTTGCAGCGTAGCTTCCCGAACGCTGCGCAACCGAGTTGGAATTGTCGATTTACCTCTTTCTGGAAGTTGGACTTACCGAGCTGGACTATTTGCCCCAGGTAAACATATTTGTCAACAACTTCCAGTGTAGAGCCTTCAACCTTTACAGAAGTGGGTACTTCATGGGAATTCACCATGATTTTGGTCTTGTCTATGTTCATTTTAAGACTCACTTGTTGGGAAACTCTACAGAGGTCTTTAAGCATTGTGCCTAGATCTTCCACGGTCTCAGCCATGACTACGATATCATTCGCAGAACGAAGGTGAGTTATGTACTCGCCGTTTATGTTGATGCCGAGACCTCTCCAGTCCAAAAGCATAAATACATACTTCAAAGCAGATGTGAATAGTTTCGACGATATTACGTCACCCTGTCTCACACCTCGCTGAAATCGTATTGGTTTCGAGTTTTGGTCCTGAGGGCGGACTGATATAGTGGCGTTTTTATACAATGATTGCAATACTTTGATGTACCGGTAGTCTATTTGGCACCTCTGGAGTGAGCTAAGCACAGCCCAGGTCTCGTCGGAATTAAAGGCTTTCTTATAGTCCACAAACGCCAAGCATAGTGGCAGATTATACTCCTCGGTCTTCTGTATAACCTGCCGCAGCGTATGAATGTGGTCTTTGGTACTATAGCCTTTACAGAATTCGGCTTGTTCGGGAGGCTGGAAGTCGTCAAACCTGCGCGCGAGCCGATTAATGATGACTGTCGCCCTTTTTGAAGAAAATTGCCACCATGTTTTGCCCTCAAGTATGACGGAGTTAAACAGCCTCTGCAGCGCTTTCCGGACTGTTAGTCCACCCGCTGGTAGTTTCAAAAGCTCATCTGTAACGCCATCATAACCCGGCGCCTTGTTATTTTTGAGCTGTTTGAGAGCTACACTAATCTCGTGGGGTCGGTCTCTTATATCCGGAATATCTTCGATGTTCCGGAATATCTTCGATGTAATGCTGGATCAATTTGGCTCTAGGATCTGTAGCCTGAATGACAGGTGCCTGCGATGTTGTGTAAAGCTCAGGTCGGGACGTAACGACTAGTTAGCAGACATGGCTTCTTTAATACGTTCCGTATTAAATCGGCGTATGTCGTGAGTCAGGTACTTCGAGATCTGTTTGTTGAGTCGCCGACGAGCATCTTCAGAAGACTGCAGACCCATCCCACGCCTTTCCTCCATTAGCTTAATTGTTCTGAGATCTTGCTTCTTTGCTTGGTACGGTTGGTATTCATATTGCTAATGTTTAATTCGCATTGTATGATAAATAAGCCTTGTTGATTTTACAGTTTAAGCTGTTTAATTAGAGTAATAAGAGATAAAGAGGACCAAATATGTTTAATTTGTTACAAAAGATTATTAAAAGACTGATATAATAATAAATCTTTTTTGGTTTGAAAAAAAATATGAAAGTTTCAATTCCGGAACCAGTTCCGGAATTCCGGAATCAGATCCTTAGTATTGGAACTCAGTTCCGGAATTGAAAACCTTGCGATATTGCACGCCCTACTATTGATAAGTTAAAACACACCACTCAATGTTTGCTACATTTATACAACCTTCACTGAGAACCTAGTTTACCTGAATGATGAAACCGATTGAACTCGAGATCTCTGCGAATTGATAGTCCATGGTCTGTTGATTAAATGTTTTTTGAAATCTCAGTTTTAGTTCCATTTTTGGATAACCAAATCGTGTAAATCATGTGAGCAAAGCCGCGGGTAGTAGGCTAGTCAAAATACTTAAAATATGTATTCAACATAGATCTTTACATTATTAACGTCAAACATAATTAAAAGAAGTTGACTCTACATTCTGTTCGGAATTTACGAGAGACAACAATCAAGAAACTGGGGACAAATTTTTCGCCTCCTATCTTAAAATGTTACATTAGTTTATTTTCAATGACATGGATCAATCGATGACATGTACGTACGTTTACATAACTATATACTTTTTTCACGCCTGTGTTTCACGTCAGCTTTTTGTCCGTTCGTTACCGGTTTAAATTCCTGGTTTCTTTAAGAAACATGCAATAAGTGGCTAATGCTTTATAAAGCACACATTCGGCCGCATTTGGAGTACTGCTCGCACCACGGTCGAGCTGATATTTGGGAGCTCCTGCTCCCAAATATCAGCTCGACCCTCTTGACTCCCTGCAAAGGCGTACATTGTTGGTGATCCCAATATCACGGCCTTAATGGAGACGGAGCAAATGAGACTTCGGTTCTCTTTGCGTGCTCTATCGGCTCGCAATAGAGTTCATCCGTACCACCTGGAACCGATCTTGTCTATAGCACAGTTCGGTTTCAGCGTTCATTTCTTCCACGTACGTGCAGACTTTGGAACGAACTCCCAGCTGCCATGATATGTCCAACTTCAAACGAGGTTTTCTCTCGAGGTAGAGAGCAACTGAGCTTTGCCCCTGGCATTGCAGATGTCCATGAGCGGTGGTTACCACTTACCATCAGGTGGGCCACTTGGCCACTTGCTCTTCTGCCACCTTAAGCAATAAAAAAAACTATTTTTTATTTTGGATATACCTAATTAGCAATTCGTTTCCAATCCAATGAATTAGTAATTTGGGTAGCTTATTTCTTATCCAAACTGTTTCCTATATGCTTCTCCACAACTTTATCTCCACTCCATACCAAATTTCATCTTAATCGGTAAAGCTGTTATTGATCCCCCCCCCCCCCCCCCCCCCCCTCCTTCACTCCTTAAAAGATGATTTCTGAGGAAAAGCTATCCTATGTCCTTTCCTGTGACTTACTCGTAAATGGTCGTTGGTCATTTTACAGTTTGGACATTATTATCATTAAGTCAACTAGGTATCTCAATACCAAATTTCATCTTAATCGGTTCAGCAGTTTAAAAGCTTGAAGAAGTAACACACACACTTTTAGAATATTAGTATACCTAGATATAACAAATATATAAATCAATATTACATTTTTTATAAAATGTTAAGTTGTCAATTAGTCTTGGCCTTCTTCTCACCCGATGGTAATGATAAGGCAGAAGGTGGAAGCGAGCTTCACCTGGACCCCTTAATAACTGAGGAACTGGTTATCTTAGCTTTAATTGTCGGAACACAACAATGCTATGAACATTGTCATTATGGCGACAAACTTTGGCAAGACGGTGGTAGCTAGGCAGGCGGGCTCAGAAGCCCTACCACCGACCAAACCGAGCAGAAAAATGTCTGCCCCCATGGGGAATTGAACCCCAGACGTGCCCGGACCTTCCGATCAACACCAAGCGGTCTCAACCACTAGACCACGTAGGCAGTTAATATACCTATCAACAGAGGCTAGCCACCGAAGGGAGTCTGTACCAGGGTCGCCTGCTTGGGTACCTCCGTCTTACCTATTTCTGCCGCAATTAAAGCAGCAGTGCTAGCATTTCTGTGTTCCGGTTTGAAGGGTAAGATATGGCAGTGGAATTACTGGGTAGGAGCGTCGGTGGCGCTGTGGACTCGGCACTTGCCTTTCAATCGGGAGGTCGGGGTTCGAGACCCGCCATAAAACATCGTGAGGCAACCTGCATACATCTGCGAAGAAATTCAATGGTGTATGTGAAGTTGACTAATCCGCACTGGGCCAGCGTGGTTCACTAAGGCCTAATCACCCTAACATAGGGTAAGCTCGAGCCCCTTGGTGGGGACGTATATGAGCTGTGATGATGATGATGTGGTTTTACATCTTACGTCACAAGTTGGCAACGGACCTACCCTGTGGTTCTTGTGAAGGGTGCAGATTTGCTGCGAATCTTACAAGAACCACATGTACGTGTATATGTGTATGTACTATAAGTGACTGTTACCACTTACCATCAGGTGGGCAGTATTCTTGTTTGCCAACTTAGTTGTATAGAAAAAGAGATATAAATTACACAAGTATCATCTCCGCAAGCACAAGTGTATCTGTTCTTTCCGCAGATGAGTAACCTACACGACCTGAATGCCTTGCGAGATTTACTCGATTACGTAAAAGCGGATTTGTATCGGATTGGGGCGGCATCATCTAGTATTCTAGTCTCTAGTAGCTGCTATGGAATGAGGCAGCACCATCTAGTATAGCTAGAAGAAACTATATGCCACTGCTTTAATTCCATAAAAATTAACGTTTATACATGCTCGATGCGTGTGATCGAGTAAAACTCTAACCCGCACTAACACTCAGAACGAGGTCAGAGCACAGAGCTCTAGATGTTTATGGCCATCTTAAGCTGGACCATGGCCAACGTTTCTTAGCTTGAGCAATCGTTAGCCTAGCGCACAGTTGCTCCGCTATCAAGCCGCCAGTATGCCAAGTGTATATTACTAGTATTATTGTATTGCCAGCTAAACCAAAAGTAATATGGAAAGTACCACCTTGTCCTACATCGATAGTTCCCCCTTGCAAGTAGACTAACCCATCTGGGTATACAGAAGGTAAAAGTTACTTATCGAAGTAAATCTTAAAATATCCAGCGCTTAATAGGACTAATCTATATAAATAAAAATGGATCTTCGAAATGTATGTACACCCATAACTTTCGAACGACTGCACCAAATTGGATGATTCTTGATTTTATGTATTCGTTATTGTTAGGACAAGGTTTGTGTAATATAAAAATTACAATAATTTAAACAAACATTTCAGTAATTTAGTTAAAAAACATGGCGATACACAGTACGCCATGTACGCCACAGTAAAATACCCAATAAATATTGTGACTAATCAAGCTGCGTTTTCCCATACAAAATATATAACATATTTTTTATCCTAACTGTCGACAGCCTTACATCAGCGTACCTCTCTTTTTTTCATTGTGTTTAAATTTTTAGAAAGAAAGAAAGAAAGAATCTTTATTTGCAAGAATATGGTAAATATAGGTTCTTAGAGTTTGGTTCCATCATATTCTGTCGAATTCATCAACGTGCAAATGTCATGGGTATTATGTCGGCGTTAAAAATGTTATAATTATTGTTAAGCAATGTCAAAAATAAATCAATGCTATGTTACAAATGTCAAAAATATAAATTTTATGTCAGAGATAAATGTTTGTCAATTCTCAACCCAAGCAATATTAAATTAGCGTTCATAATAACATTTTAAAGAATTCAAACTAACGGCAATGTCAATACAATAATAGTCAATAATGAAAAAAAAAATTAAAACTGTTCAAATAAGTACTCTCCAACACTGTAATATCCTTTAGACAACAACATGTTAAATAAAGCCTTTTTAAATTTCGAGAATGTGAGATTTGTGATATCCGTCGGTAGTTTATTGAAGACTAGCTGTGCCCGCGAACTACGTTTCGCCATCAAAATACGTAACACAGTGTTTAGTTTTTTCCTCCATTTTATTCCATAATGATTCAACTTTATTTTGCCTTTCTTGAGCATCGGCCATTTCGAAATTAGGACAATTTTCGTAGGTTCGTAATGCTCTTTTTCTAACAGTCCACAAAATGAAATACATTATAAATTACTATAAACACGAAGTATTATTATTGTTTTAGAGACATTATTGATATTAATAAATTCTTCTTCAGTAGAAAGAACTACACAGTTGCAAGAATAATCTTTATCGTATTCATCTTTCGAATTAAAATAAACAATTGTTAATAAATTAGAACTGTATACGAATAAAGTTTAGATTTTATAATGGGTGTTGGTAACACCAACAAAATATATTGTTTGGATATGACAACTTGGCCAATTTTGACTGGTCGTACAGTAAGCTCCTTGTCAAGCTATACTGTTTGACCTTTGAACCGTTCTTATGTCGCTCGAAATACTGGCGGTATTCGTAGAGTTAATGTATAGCATGAATGGGGGGGTTACTGTACAAATACGTTTTCCGTATTCGATATCCGATCACGGAATACAGACACGGAGTTTCGTGAACGTAGCGCAGACGTTCGTTTCTTCTCATTCGGGATTTCTACCATTCTACCTAAACGTACCTACAGAACATGTTCCGTTCGTAATAAAAACGAACGTGTGCGGCAGTCAATGAGTATTTTGTATAGATTTGATGCATTCGGATGCCCCATTCAGAAAACGAATGCGAAAAAACGTATTTATGCAGTTAGCCTTAAAATGTATTGAGACTTCCGTTTTTGTAACGTGTACTGTGCGATATAGTGTTGCTGGCATAGTTCGGTTAGCAAACTCGCCGTGATGACTAACATCCAACACACAAACTTGGAGTTATCGTTAGTTATTTCACGATCGTTGCATTATCACGGTCTCTAAGGACACTAAACACAGGTAACATTTAACATCGAACATCCGATAGGCCCCGAAGCGGTTCTCAAACTTTTTTGGTGACGGAACCCTTTTGGAAAGCGAAATACTTGACGGAACCCTAAAATAAAACAATAGTTTTTAAAAGTGTATTCTTTATTAATAAGCATAATGAAAGTACGACCAGAGAGGGTGTTTTGATTTTTCTAAATTATTGCGGAACCCCTTATAGGGGTAGTGTGGAGCCCTAGGGTTCCGCGGAACACCTTAGAGCATGGCTGCTCTAGGTACCCTTCAAGGCCTACTTTCATTTAATACCCCTATTGCTGGGTTTGAAAAGCAACTGTTATCCGTTTTTTTTTGAGCGGCGGCCATGTTGAATTTACGTCAATGTTGCTACGTTCATAGTGCTCTACTGATCAAGGCCTTTCATATGATACCCATATTGCTGGGTTTAGAAACGAACTTTTATCAGTTTTTTTTTGAGCAGCGGCCATATTGAATTTTGTGCTATTTTTCTAAGTTCATATTGCTCTACTCTTTAAGGCCTTTCATTTGATACCTATATTACTAGGTTTGGAAACGAACTTTTATCCACCTTTTTTGAGCGGTGGCCATGTCGAATTTACGTCAATATTGCTAGGTCCATAGTGCTCTACTCTTGAAGACCTTTCATTCGATACCTATATTGCTAGATTAGAAAACGAACTTTTATCCACCTTTATTGAGCGGCGGCCATGTTGAATTTATTTATGTGTTGCTAGGTTCATAGTGCTCTACTCATCAAGGCCTTTCATTTGGTACCCACATTGCTTGGTTTGAAAACGAACATTTATCCTTTTTTTGAGCGGCGGCCATGTTAAATTTAGGTAGATTTTCGTAGGTACCTAATGCTCTACTCTTCAAGGCCTTTCATTTGATACCCATATTGCTGGGTTTGGAAAAGAACTATTATCCATTTTTTGAGCGGCGGCCATGTTGAATTTATAGCAATTTTCCTAAGTTCATAATACTCTACTCTTTTGGGCTTTTCATTTGATACCCATATTGCTAGGTTTGGAAACGAACTTTTATCCGTTTTATTTGAGCGGCGGCCATGTTGAATTTAGGGCGATTTTCCTATGTTCATAGTGCTCTACTCATCAAGGCCTTTCATTTGATATGCATATCGCTGGGTTTGGAAACGAACTTTATCGGCAGTCATGTCAAATTAAGTCAACGTGCCTAGGTTCAATGTGTTCTACCCTTTAGGTTCTTCGTTCGATATCCATGTTCCTTGGGTGGTTCCAAAAAAATGTGATCCGTCATTTTAGACATTAGGATCAAGAGTCCCGTCCCGTCCCTCTACGCGTAACCCAGAACATTGCAGTCAGATATTTGTTTAATTATCAATATTAATCTATTACTTTTAATAGTTTTAAATGGATAAAAGAGTTTGATTCCTTAGCCCTAATGTAAAAACATATAACATCTTTCAAAATACCTTGAAAAGAGTATCTTCATTTTTCAACATTTCAAATATTTCAAAAATTGTACCGATTTTGTGAAAATTCAAAAGTCATTCGATAAGTATTATCATAAAAAATGCTTTATACATTGGTTGTATGGCTTGATCTTTTTGCCTTACCACCACGGTATGACATAAGAAAAAGACAATTTGGTTGGCGAAATCCAGTTGGGCACAGCCATTAACAGAAAATATTAAATTTTATTTGTACTATGTGAAACACTTAATTCCTGCCTTAATTTTCGAAATCCAATTACTTAAGATCAGGCTGTATGGCGTAGTTCCATTGCCTTTCCTTCGTGGAAGAAAATACCTTCTCTCTGTACCATGCAATGACGAAGAAATACCTATCATTGCTCTGAGGTACCATGTGGCAGACTTGTCAAAATAATTTCACGTGCGCCATGTTGTTTTTCTACGTAAAGCCAATTCGAAAATTTTAGATGGTATTTTTTCACTAAAAATAAAAAGTGAATTTAAACAAACGAAATTATGCCTAAATGTTCTTCCGGAAAATTCTAAGCATTGTGGTGTAAGCCATATCAAATTCTGTCCAGTAGTTTCGGAGATCTTTCCGGACAAACAGACAAACAAACAAACATACAAACCAACAAACAAACAATTTTTTTAAAAACTATTCTATCGTGTTCTGCTAATGATTTTAAGGCGACCTGTGTATTTTTTTCTTAATATTTCGCAATTACAGATTTTTGTACCCCTACGATTTTATTATATATAGAGATAGAGATTCTGATCGCCATGCAATATGAATTATTAGAAACGATTTTTAACCTTTGATATGGTGTATATACCTTTTCTACCTCTGTACACGTGTAAATCGCAATTCATTTTAAATAAGTGAATGTACTTTTTCACAAATAAACACATCTCAAAAATGTATAGACTAGGAAGTGGCAAAATTCCCAATGCCTTAAATAATGGCCTGCAGCTAGTAAGAAAGTCTACATCGTATATAGCTCTTATACATTTTTTTTTTACTTTAAAAAGGACGTCTTTACTGAGTATTTTAACCGACTTCAAAAAAGGAGGAGGTTCTCAATTCGATGCGTTTTTTTTTGTGTGTATGTTACGCGATTACGCCGCCAGTTGTGGACCGATTTTCAAAATTCTTTTTGTATTCGACATAGAGTATACTCCAAGGGTGGTCCCATGGTCACCAAAGTCAGGATCTGATGATGGGATCCCATGAAAATCGAGGAAAACCCTTAAATTTTAAGGTGTTTCCAACGTGTTTTGTGTGTATGTTACGCGATTACTCCGCCAATTGTGGACAGATTTTCAAAATTCTTTTTGTATTCGATAGAGTATACTCCTAGGGTGGTCACAAGGTCACCGAAGTCAGGATCTGATGATGGGATCCCATGAAAATTAAGGGAAACACTAATTCTTTTCTTTCACTATATTAAAGATTTTATTCACTAAAAAGTTAAAAATAAAAAATATTTTACTTTAACTTTTCAGTGTTTTTGAAGTCGGTTTTTAGTGTTAATTCCATATTCAGCTGGACTATGGTTGAAAGTTTTTGCTTTTAAGTTTAAAGTCAATAAGCTCGGAAAGTATTATGTTTCCAGAATCCAGATCTAGACAAGCAAGTTTTTTAACTCACACTGAGGTGTTGAACGTGTTACAGCAATAATAACTTCTATCCCACTCTTTCATATGAATTTTCTTTCTTTAGAATCCTTTTTTTCTAGCATATGACGCAATTGATAAAGGCCCCAATATCATTCAATCACATAAGAGTATTTCTGTAATAAGCGTCAGAGCGCTTTACAACCATCAAACTCGATGGTTATTCGGTTGTAACTCGTTCTGACACTTTGCAGTCTTTTTCACATATTTAGTATAGTTTATGTAATGTAGGTGAAGTAAAACAAAATGTTCTCAGTACAAACAGATATATAATTTACTTTGACACCGTCAATTCTTAATAATGTTGATTACAGATAATATTTTTACCACAGTATAATTATACTTGCTACATTCGTGAAAACGAAAATTTCTAGGTACAATTCATCACGTATCAAACATATATAGGTATCTCTGTATCAGTTTCATATGTGTATGTAGATACATAACAATAATTGCATGTTCATAATATTGACACTTTACTCGAAATTATGTAATTTCCAATCATACGTGTCACATTCAATAAAAATTATAAAATCTGTGTTCCCATCAACCCCATGAAATGTAGTGTAATTTTAAATCATACAAGATACGATATTTTTGTTAAATATGAAACAAGTTAAATTTGATAATATCTGTCAATATTCTGATTTATTAATGCAAGCAGTGTACATTAACATGATTGTATACTATCTCAATGTTGTTCCAGAAATTTCGATAAAAATCACAAATAAAAATATTATATTAAAGAGTTGAGAGCATCTAAGAACAATTACTTTGTTTTTTAATGGTCTATCTATGTATCAACTAACATTATTATATGTCATCATAGTATCACAAGAAATGTTAAAATGTCATGTATTTTAAATTTCAAACCTTGTCATAGCCAAACTTTACACATTATATATTTAGTGCTAATGAAGTGCCTCATTATTTCTTGGATATATTCTATTAAGGAATTTCGACAGACATTTGTATAACTGATAAATGTAATTGTCTAGCACTCATCAGTGTTCTGACTAGAAAATACAAACAACAAAATAGAAAAATAATATGAAATTTCTCGTTTTATTTTCTCATGTAGTACTTTTTTTCTTATGTAGTGCAGTGAACATTTGCAGTGAAATAAATATGTCAAATATAATCTTACAATTATTATTATTACAGTTTACAACAAAAACCACAACTTAAAAAAATGTCATCAAATATAATCACAGAAACCATGATCACCTTATCCAAATAAACACTACAACACTGGAGATAGCTACTAAACCAATATGTTTTTCAAAATTATAAGTTGAAAGCAGAACGAATGATAATAATTATATGCGTCAAAACAACATAAGACAACATATCTTGGAGAGTAGTTGTTTAGTTGTTTTTCTAACTCACTGTGATGTGTTGAACGCGTTGCAGCAATATCTTTTATTTGCCAGATGACGTAATAGATTATGGGCGCCAAAATCATCCAATCGGAAAAGAGTTTGACAGTAATAAACGTCGGAGCGCTTTTCAATCATCGAATTCGATGGTTTTAACTCGCTCTGACACTATCTTGAACGAACCGTTTGTTTCTTCAACCAAACGTCACGCTGTAAGGTATTGAACGGGGTTAGAGTGAAAACTTGCACATACTTCGGGCAAAGGCTCTGAACGCACCCCTAGATATAGAAAGTGCCACTTATGCAGATTACGAAAAAAAAAGACAAAGTAAATTGATTAGAATAAAATTGCAGATATCGTTAGACATATTTCACACATTACATCTGCACATCGAATCTAGGAATGGCCAGTATAACAGTTTATAAAATAAAAGGAATTTGATCATCCATTTGCACAGTTGAAACACTTTCGCGGTATCATCAGCAGAACAGCATCCCAATCTGCGACCATAAAACAAATCAATAGTCGTTCTAAGACCGTACTGAGATATTGTATCCGTCGTTCTAAGAACAATCTGGGGTGTGTTGTACGTGCGGTTCAGCTCACACAGGAACCGGACAATTCCGGCGCTTTTCTGTGCGAGGATTAGTACTAAATTGAAGAATTTAAAGTAGCTATCATTTAGTACGTTCAACAAATAAATTAGGAATTTTAGTCGAAGATAACGTCTGCAGTATCAATAAAGATTTCTAATTTCACTATATCTCCAGAGTTGTAGGTAGGCTTTTGATCACACATACTAAAAAGCGGAAAGAAATAACTCCGCCATTTTCTTTTCACTGTAGTTTTATTTCTTATATAACAATAGTGATAGTACATTGAAGATTTATTCTGAAATTATATATACAAAAAAAAACTTTTCGCTATCGCACCAGAATATTTCTTTAGCTTTTAAATATTTACAATAATGTGAATACCTTAACTGTTACAACAGAATACATATTAAAAAATAATAAAAAAAAAACATTAGGTGAATGGCAATAAACTCCAAGCCAATCTTTGCCTCAAAGAATTTACTGGAAGACAATTTCATTTGAAAATGAAATAACTACACTAATATTACACTTTATTTTAGATTGCATAAGTAGAAAAATCGATTATTTTATCTAAGTGTAACTTTTAAGAATACTATTTTCCTGGCACATCGATTTCATCCCTACAAAGAGTAATCTTTCTCATCATCTTTTTTGACCTACAGAACCTCCTAGTCTATTGAAAACAGCTATTTAAAATTCACCATTAACACTTCCTATAATCTCCGTCTATAACTAAACTATTCAAGATTACCAAAATTCATTATTTAAATTCACTATAAAGTCCTGAGCCTACAATATAGTAATCAGAATGAACCTAACAAGAGAGAAGTTAGTTATAGACATCAAAGCAAAATCACTTTTAATTACAAGGAAATTAATATCATCATGATTGCAATCACAAACTTTCTTTAAAAGTGATATAGTCTTAAATCAACAACACCACACTTATTTGCTAGGCGTTTTGGTAACATAACTGCAGAAAAGCTGTATTCATTGTGATAAGGATAACTATATTTAGGCCGCACAATCACCTCATACAAATATTGAATATAAATATGTTTTGATAGTGAGAAATTCTTCTCTGATGTGCAAAATAAGTTGTATAATGACAATATGTAGCTATTATTATGATGGCACTCACTCTTCCAACAAAAACTACATAAGTCTATTTTGGAATGTTTTAGTTTCAGCCGTGATGATGATCCAACATATGTCGACGGCACATACATACTTCGAACACGTCATAAGATGAAAGCTTGGAGAAGCTTATGGCAAAAAACACGAGACCGAACTCCAACGATCCAAGCATGTGTAAAATCAAAGTAAAGGCTGTCATGAATAGGAGCCAGTAGTGACAGATAATTTACTTAATTCTCGACCACTCAAAGGTGACCAAGCTTCTCATTCATGAGTGGCGGACTATAGAAAGGAACAGTTTCGGCCATACAGTTCTTAACATAAGCTCAAGATAATAAAAAATGACCAAAAATTATGAATAGCACAAACTCAATAAGTAAAAAAGAAATGATTTTCTAGAAATATTACAACAAGAATAATGTCTGTCACTGTATAATACTGTCACTTCTATGTTAAACAACAAGCTAATTACATAACCTGCATCTTCCTCGATGACCACCTAAAACATCTAGAATAGCAACCATAATAATTGCAATGGAAAATTTGTGATACAAAGCCAAATTGTTAACCGCTTCTTATATCGGTTCAAGCTGTGAAATAAAACTTATTATGAAAATAAAAAAGAGGGGACAACTACACAAACAGTCCTCGCTTACGTAAAACTTTAAATTAAAAAAGTTGAAAGATTAGTTACACATTAATGTCACACAAACACAGCCATCACGCGTCAGTCGCTTCAAATGGGCCACAACTTGTTTCTGAAACGCTACCAAAGAATCTAAATATAATGTCTTCCAAACATATTTGTATATAAATAGTAAAAAAGTACTAAAATTTAGAATCTAAGACGAATATGAAGAAATCGGCACTTGCACATACTATGATTGACTTTACATAATGTGTATTCCAAATCAAGTGCTCTAAAAATACACAGCAGCGCTTCTAGAAACAAGCTAATTCACAATACTTAATGTTAGTACAAATAGGAAGTCAAACTGTAATATAAACAAATAATGTCAATTAAATCAAATATTGGTGTACACATTTATAATTCCAGTCCTTGTACTAAAATTTAGTATAAAAATCTATTATTAATACGACCGTTCATATACAAGAAACAGTAGAAAATTGACATAGGTAACACTGGGAAGAAAAACCGTTAAACATAGACAAGGTAAAACACAAGAAGAATTATGTGCAGTTAGCGTTTTAAAGAAAATATTCATCCATATAACAAATATTCTGTATAATTATATTCCCATAATTATATAACATACATGCAACACCTAAGACAGATAACTACAATATGACAATAATATCTTCAACAACATCTCAAACATCGACCTTAACCAGCTCTACACGCTACATTAATTGTGATCTAAATGCCTCAACCAAAGACCGAACATCATTTTCAATACTTGCATAATGCATGTGTACATTTCGCTATCGCTCAGTTTGTTCTCGTCCCAACATGTCAACCTCCTACCGTTCGAAGAGACAATCTTCATGAAACATTTACATAAAACGCTAAGCATCGGCGGTTTCCTTTCACTTTCGAATCTCTCCTCTTCCATACATATTTGACAGTTACAACTGCTACTCATTTCTACGGATGTGGGGCTAACATTTTCGTATTTGGCAACACTTTCTACAATGTTCACCTCTACAGATTTAGACACCGCTAGCTCTTTCTTCCGAGGATTCTCAGTTAACAAATCGCCTTTGCCGTGTTCGGCTTTGCTAGCACGAAACGCAGCTTTATAGCTGTTCTTAAAAGAGGCAAAAGCTTGCGCTACTGCATTTGGCCCCAGAGACTCTCGATATGTGCCACTTGCGGAGACGTCCTCGCAACTCTTGTAATTATACAAACTCTGTTTCAAAACCTCCTTTCTCAAACTATTATCAGCTTTTCTTATAGCTTGATATGACATATTTCTTCTCATCATACCAACCTCATTCCCACGCGAATCTTCTCCCCTTACATACTTGTCTGTATCAATTTTACTTGCCCCGACGGAAATACTTCTGTAAAAAGGTCTGAACTCTTTTTGGTTTCCATCTTCCAATTTCGGCGCTTCGGATTTCAAAATATCTGTAGAGCTCTTATAAATCTTTTTCACGTGCCTAACAAGAGTCGGAAGACTTCGCCCTTTCATATCTACACCTGTATCTGTATCGGCACCGGTGTTTTCTTTTTCGAATTGCACCGATTTATTTCTAGGAATGGATTTAGATGAGTCTGGTTTATTATCCACTATACTAACACATTTATCGTCTTTTGCTTTGTCTCGAACATCGACAACAGACTCTTTAAAGGATATGTTTCTTTTCTTTTTGTCCATATCAGATAATAATTTTTCGCCTAAGGATATTTCTAACATACTGTTATTGGATTCGATAGACACACCAGATGTGCTCCAGTAAATAGGTCTCTTCAGCAATCTCGATCCCTCATAATCACACTGATCTTCGACATAATCCTCCTCCTTATAGTTACTGATAGTTGAAAATGATAAGTTCCATTTCACACTCATCACGCTATCCACTTCGATCCCCTTGTAGCTGTCCTTCAGTACACTAAGACCCATATTCCTTACAAAACAGGTCTCCAGTGCGGAAGATGCGCGTCTACTTCTCACTCTGCACTGAGAAGCGGGGACATCTTCGAAACTCCTGTCCTCCTCTGCATACTGACTGTCGCCGTCGCCATCGTCGTCGAAGTCGTCATCGCTAACGGTGCCAAAGCTCCCAGACCAGGTGGAGCCCAAGCTGTGCAAATAAACGAAGGCGTCCTTGCCCCTGTCGAGGGACAGAGACCGCTGGAGGGGTATATCGTGTTCGAACAGTGCCACGTCTCTTTCGTAGTCCTCCGCGTCATACTTGTTACCGAGCCACGAGCCAAAGTCTACGTTGGTGTTGAGGAGTTCCTGTCTCAAGTCTAGTTTCGATTGGGATGCTGTGTGCGAGTGTCTTCTGGTTTTTGGGTTGTAAAGTGTTTCGAGGGTTTTAGAGGGTGCGAGGGGGGCGGAGTGCCTACGCGGGGGCGGTGGGGGCGCCACCTGGCGCGGACATCTTGTGCGCGAGCGAGGAGAACGAGCGACGCGGGAACGATCCCACGGCGATATCAGACTCAGCAAAGAGCTTGCGAAAACTGTAAACAAAAAGAGGCACAATCATAATTAACCTACCTTTAACCCAGTAATACGCCAGTATCAACTGTTTATTACTTTATTGTGTTTATTTTTGTCACATTTCATACTTAGAACAGCGGCCGCACCGCCTAACTCAAAGCGATCACTCGCTATCGTTAGCGTGACATTAGAAAAATAGTTTTACATCTCTCATGTTCGGTAAGTAGGTCCTTATTACCCCCAAATGGGGCTTGTAGGTGACCAATTAGCGCTCTAGGGTAATAATGTAGCTAGAAAAGTCCTAGAGCTGTAAGTAATTTATTGCCAGTATGATGGTTAGATGTACGCGAACTTTTTGAAATAGTGAAGTGTTTTTTAATTACTTACCGCCCTAGGGCTTTCCAAGCTACATTATTACCCTAGAGCGCTTATTGGTCACCTACAAGCCCTATTTGGGGGTAATAAGGACCTACTTACCTCACAATCGAGATGTAAAGCAGAGTAGTTAGCTCGGGTGTAAGCACCAATTGCACCCTCGAAATATAATTTTCTCGGGCTGCAATTGATGCCTTACAGCCCTTAGCTACTAATCTACTATTAATGTCACAGGTGCATGGACTTAATAAATCAAAACTATTAAGTCCATGCACAGGTGTCATTTGAACTATTGTTCTAATGTCACGAAAGCGATAGCGAGTGATATATATTAGGCGGTGGCCCCTCAGATTTTGTTTAGTTGAAACCAACACTGTATGGTGTATCGTATATGGAACAGTTACAAAATTGAATTGATTATATTAAATTGATTTGGTTCCACATTTTAAATGCTATAAACAAATTAGAGAAGAAAGTCAATAAAAAACTGTTATAAATCGGTTATAAATTTATTTTGTGGATTTAAGTATCTGTTACAAAAAAACTTCATTAAAAAATCACGGTTGATATTCACTATCATAATAAAGTTTCATCATGAAATAAAATCATAAACGACATATTTTAGACCATTAAACAATAGAGGCTCAGCTCTTTGCATGTGCGTACAAATCCAAACAGTGCATTGAACTACTTACGACTACATTTTGACTACATACACAAAAACAATTGAACGGTCAACTAGAAACAGCAATGAGATCAAAATATCACAGAAATTTATAGATCAACAAAGATAAATTAAATAACATGAATGAAATACAAATTAAGTGATATAATTGATGTTAATATCTCATATATACTTAATATTCATTAGAGTTTCTATTATCATCTTACCTCGAGAGAATTCTTTGCACTTAAGAATTATTAACGTTCGTGGCAAGATAATAAACTCGCAAAATCGGTCTCCTCTTTATTGCTATCAGAAGAATAGCCACACATTTTTTTCTGTGCAATTGGTTTGTTATATCAATATCAACTTAACATATACATAAAACAGATTGCGATTTTGGTGAATCTAATAAGTCATAGGATAGTTGCAATGTTAAAAATATCAGAATCTATAGGATTCTGATATTGACAGCGTGTGTAGGATATATTTATTACAGAAAAAAAAAGAATATATTAAAAGCTTGCTCAAATAACGTGTTGGATTTAGATTTTTGTTAAAATTGAATCGACCAAAAGTGTATAAAGATAGTAATTCACTTTTAGATCGAAGTATTAGACCGATCGAGGGAAAAACACATGCAACACGACACGTACACGTAGCTTAGAAAATGTCTACGTTAGGATTGTCATATTATTATGCAAGTACACAGAAACGACGTTATTGATCGCAAGAAAAAGATTCTTATCGCATTGTACTCATTTACGGATAGCACACGCAAAAGGTATATAGATAACAGCAAATTTGAGTTACATTCGTAATTGAGTTTCAGTCCTATCATTCATTAACTTTATAACAGTCCTCTTAACAGATTTTCGGTCTCGGCAGCCAATCCCAACAGAGACTATCAATCTGCGCGGGAGATGTTATAGTACACGTGTGTTTGCGCAAACACAAGTGCACTATTCCTTACCGGATTACCCAGCCCGACGATCGGAACCAGCCCCCTAACCACGATCGCCTAAAACAATATTGAAACCGCGCTGAGAGCGGGATGGCGCTATGCGCAGCAAGAGCGGTGTCTCTGTTTCAATATTGTTTTAACCTTGTTATAAGCGATCATGGTAAGGACCTTGATCAGGTGTCGGTCCCACTATACACGGAATAGCTCGAGACGTTTCTGCTCGACATTTTCATAGACATGAGAACGGCAATCAAGGTTGTTAGCCGGGCGTTTAACCGGCAGTTAACAGACTTCCTTGCAACTGCAGGATCGAAGAATTAATAATGCAAAAGCTAAATTTACCATAATAGATTTTTCATTCTATATTTATTCAGGCACTTTTTACCACAAGGAGTGATACGTGATGAATGGTTTCATTAAAGTTTGAAATACCACGTAATTACTGCTATAAACAACAAATTACCCGTGTCACAATTGTACATTATTGATATGAAAATTCGCACAGTTGATTATTATCTTTCATTAATTATCAGCAAGATTTCATTCTGGTCTGCCTGATAACCTTTTGCAAGGACATTACTAGTATCAAATGTCTACAATCTAATTGCCTGCATTGCGATCTGATTTGCAATATCGCTAAAAGTTTCACCAAATCATCATGATCATGAGTAGTGTGGGGTCGGCAGAGTCGGTTTTTTTCTTCCATTCATCCGTCGTACGCATTCTCAGCACTTACATTCTTGGCATGCATATCCTCCTTCAGGCTATCTTTCCATACTTTTTAGGAAGCTACCCTTACGTCCGTCCATAACTCTCCTGTGCTATTAATAATTATACGATCCATCATCGTGAAATGTTGCAGGGTTGCTCGATCTAATAATGAAGATGGCAGCACATTACAATGGTCGAAAACACGAATTTCGTTAACGGATACGTATTTATACGTTTATTGTATACAACAATGTTATGAAACAAGCAGATTGGTCACCTGATGTAGGTGGCCACCTCTGGTCTCTGTGTATTGTTCTGAAAGAATCAGTATACTTTGGCGATTTATACTACACACCGGAAACTATGCTACTAACTATAACGCTGGGTGACAATAGATTACATCACCTCTCTTAGCGCCTTTTACCGAATGTTCCATGGAGAATACTCTGAGGAGCTTTTTAACCTTATCCCTCCCTCTCCATTCCTTAACAGAAACACGCGTAAGGGCCTTCGGAGTCATCCTTACACTGTAATCGCCTTTTCACACCGTACCAAGAAATTCCAAGATTCCTTCTTCTGTCGTTCATCCCACACATGGAATTCTCTACCTGCGCACGTGTTTCCTCCGTCCTTCAACATGGGTTCCTTCAAAAGACGCGTGAAAAAGCATCTTTTGGGCCGGCAAGGGGCGGGCAGGTAGGATAGTGGATGTCGTCCCTCCTCTATCTGTCAACTCATTTGGGCCTCTTTCACCGCTTAACATCAGGCGGGAGGTCATTTGCCGGGCCCTCCATAAAACAAAAAAAAAAAAGGATTACGGTTGAGCATAGATCTTAAATTACGCGTACTGTCAAGTTACTGACTCACGATGATAACATTTAACATTTGCAACTACCCTACAACTACGCCATAAACACTACGACACCTACCGTGCTCATCTTCAGTACCATGGGCCGAAAGAGATCCGGGGGGGAGGCGAACGGCGACGCTCGTTCCGTGACGTCAACGCCAACCAGAACCTACCGCGACACACTGGTTAAGGGGGGCGAACACAAAAAAGGTGGGAAAACATAACATAATAGAAATAAATAAATACATATATAAATTATTCAATCATGGTGGGGATAAGATAGGTGTGTAAATATATAAAAGTGTATACTGAGATCTGTTTATAATCATCAATGTCCGGACACAATCGCCCGCCGTTGGGCAAAGGCCTCCCTAAAAAGAGTAGTGATGTTGTGTTAAATGTTTACATAAAATGTATACTTATAATACTAATAAAAATATGATCTAGGGAGACTAATATAGCCCTGCAAATATAGCAATACAAAAAATGCATAGACCTTTTAATATACGACAAGTTAAATTCACAATATGTTTCGTCAAGTATAAGATAAGCTTCCATACTTAACATTGACGAAATGAATTAGTTTATTTCTGTACTTTCCATAAAATAATTTTATGATTTCCAACCTCAAATTCAAAACTTGTCACATTTAAATTACTAATTAAAATATTAATCACAAGCTATAAATAAATAAAAAATATTAGTAAGAGAATGTATGCAAAATGAAAATGACGGTAAAAAAAGTGCCAACGAAACAATATTATGGGTAAGGGAGAAGGAGATGTCGATCGGGGCAAGTGTCGAAGCCGTAAGCGTCGCCTCGTGTCATAATGTCCATGCACCGTGCTTCGTGCCAAATGTAACGATGGATACCGTGTTTTGTGATCTCTTTCGGCCCTGGTTCCATTTTCAAATAGACACAAAAGTATGACCTAAAAAGACAAAAATAAAATTTTGACAGAAGACCTGAGTCTATGTTATAACATTGTCTATGACTAAATAGTCTATGGTTAACTTTTCCAATACCTAGAGCCCAAAAGAAAATTGTACCAGAACCAAATAAAGCGTATAGTTTGTGTGTGCAAAATCAATGTACATGACATGTAAAAGAGAAACAACACCAGACATCTAATGGCTAAGTGTGCAAGAAGTAAATTGCGTATACTATTATAACTACGATCACAGTTTGCTGGTAAAACTCAATAAATGCATATAAAAGACGGTAGCATAGCTTAGCTCTTCTCTTAGTATCGATTATAAACACAGCCTTTTAGGAACCATATTATCTTTAATTTTAACGAGTATTGTTATGTATGCGTGTGTATCTATGTTACATATTACTTTACTATCGTTGCATATATTTTTTGGAGATAAGAGTGTCCATATTTGACAACAATTAGTAAGAATGTTCGTGTCTTATATGCGTTTATTACTGGTAAAAGCACAAAGGTAAGCACAACACCTACAGCTCGTTTGTTCATAATTACAAACAGAACCGTGATTTAGTTATGGATATTTCGCATTTTTATAACGTACTCGTGACATTTTAGGACGCCTTCGTTATTTTTCACGACCAATTGTCACCGACGACGTTAATAAAACGAAACGTATAAAATCACGATCCGTCAAAAAATAACGTTTCGTTGGCGTACGAATGCGCCATAACGTTTCAATTTCAATAATCTATGTCCAGTAAGGGTACATCAACGGAATCTTGGCAAAGGGACAAAATGCTTTATTCAAAAAAATCAATAACTTTGCCAAATGTTGCCAATGTTCTATTTTTAATTGATAACTCATTTGTCATTTCGCCATCACTTTGTTTATCTGACTATTAGTTAATTACGGGATAACTCATTCCCGAGCTCTAAATAAATTCACAAAATCAATTCGCAGTCATAAGCGAATACAAATTGGGAATAATATAGAGGCTCACGTGACTTAATATCTTTCCGGTGTACCTCTCACTGAAGATAGCTTATTGATATTTAGTAGCTGTTAGGAAGCAAACTAATTACATTGTAGGGCGCAAAATCAGCATCTGTAGGTACATACATTAAAATATATTTATTTTTCTAACACTATATGTACACTAAACATAAATGACTACATGTAAATTATAGCGAAGAAACAAAACAACACAAAGATAATGAAATTTTAAGAGATAGTCAAAATTTTACAGTTTACGTATTATTATGGCGAATGACATGTTAATACACTAATATAGGGTCGCAAAACTTAAATCACCGAATGTAACGGTATTAATTTAATAACAATTTTTTTACAGTCAGGATATGAGTTTTTTCAGTTGGCAAAAGATCAATTTATTAATCTAGAGTTTTTGTCTATGTACTTTTTCTCCTATTCTAACAAATTCAAAACAATGCAAAATTTCTTGGCTATGGCACAAGACACCATCTTCACAAATAGCAGCAACCGACAACTACTGTTAGTTCTTTGTGCTTTCTTATGGGTTTTGTGCTGAAAAAGCAATGAGAAAAAAATGTCAGTGAGGACAGGGAAGTGAAGCATGCAGCATACAAGTTACAGTGAACATTAAAAATGAACATTAAACAAATGAAAAACAATGTAGTAGAAATAAAACCAGGTATAAGCTTAAATTCAAACAAAGCATGATGAATATATACCACATGCCTATTCTGGAGCCATGATAATTCATCAGATTAAAGTTTCTGATAAATCACACAGCCATTTACTATAATCCTTTTTGGAATTGTCAATTTGTTATTTCCATTTACTCGAGCGTAGGTAGTCTGTGATACGAATATGGTTCTTATCGATGAACAAAAAACGTCGTGATAGTTTTGGATTTAACATGCCAAACATTTAAATCGAAACTTATTTTATATATTTACCAAGAAACATGTGAAAATTATCGCGAAATCAGTTGACTAAAGTTGATTCGATAATATTAATGTCAAGTGACAATTGTCTATCGCAAGTTCCATTTTAGTATTGCTGAATAGAAAGCTTAAGATACTGAGAACACAAACATGCTCATAAGAATAGAAAGCATGCTTATTAGTATGCTTAAAATGACACTAACGAGTTCGCAGCATGCTAATTTCTAGCAAAGACACACACATGCTTCTAAGTAGCATTTAGTAGTAAGCAGCATGTTTATACGCTATATTTTTTGAACATGTGTGTTTAATAATAGACAACCACTAAAACTCTTGCTAACAGCACGCTCCCTTATCTGTATGGGTAAGTAGTATTAGCAGTCTCTTTAGTTGCTCTCTAGGTCTGCAGAAGGTGCGTTCCAGATAAACATCTCCTCTTTTTAGTGCTAACATCAGTTGTTAACCGCGTTTTGCATTTCTTTTAATAAATGTTAACATTTTTAGCCGCGCTACTAGTAACAGATGAAACGATAAGAACTGATTTTTTTTTGTGCTGAACTTTGACACCTAACCTACTTAGTCAAATAACTTAGTTATTTTAAGTTATTTGACTAAGTAGGTTAGGTGTCAAAGTTCAGCACAAAAAAATAGTACACACATCAGAATCGGCTAAAACTAGATAAATTCCTTTAAATTATTTTTTTAAAATCCTCTGAAAAACCTTATTGATTCAGCTGTCAAGAAGTGGTATTAGAGGATCCATCTAATGTTTAAGACAAATACGAAACCATCACGAAAAGTTTACAACAAAAGCTAATGACACGCGTTGATTTTGATTCTAAAAATGTTGCAAATCCATGCTTATCTGGATCGCGCCTATAATTTTCAGAACATATTTCAAAGTTCAATTAACTAGATATGTAGTAGCTTTGACAGTGAACCCTGTCGTGTGCAAAGGGCACACAGTGAACCATGCATGCTGATGCATGGTTCACTATGTTTCAGCATACGCCCTTGAAAAGTTTCTAATTGATATGGCAAGAGTCCAAAAATGTCCATGCTTGTATTATTGTAAGTAATGGTGTATTTATTAGGCACATGTCGATTGATGGACTACGCATTAAATCTTCTTTTGTGGCACTGGTACACTTTTGTATGGCGCAATAAAGAAATAATTAACAATATCTATTTGTTTCAGTGTCATCGCATTATGTATTGTTTATGCCGTTTATGATCTTCAAACCAGTTTCAGACGTTATATTGCAAATTTTAATTATTGTAGCTAGCTACCAATTTTGTCTTAATTTTACCCAACTATTTTGTAATACTCTTTGGATTTCTCTCACACCACCGGACGGAAAGTGGTCGATGGTCCAATATACAAACGAGCCGTTGCTGCAAGTTATAATACTCGCTCTGCCTAGTGCGAGTTTTATCGAGCTCTACTCGATCGCACGCATCGAACGCGTTAACGCGAATTTGTATGGAATTAGAGCAGCGCCATCTAGTAGCTGCTATGGAATGAGACAGCTTCATCTAATGACTACTAGATGGCACTGCTCTAATTCCATACAAATTCGCGTTTACGCGTTCGATGCGTGTGATGAAGTAAAGCTCGATAAAACTTGCACTCTGCACACTGAAAGCCTGCAAGGTTTCCTTGTCACGCTCGCCTGCCTAAATGACCCAGGATTAAGTCATGTTCAGCAACATACGCTTTAAATATGTAGTAGTGTTTGAAGCAAGTGCTGAAATGATAGTTCCGAGCGTGTATCAAACAACGCTTTATATTAATTTAGTTGCGAAAATTAATCAATGAAACAAAAATTACATAGTAAAGAGGAAACGGCGTGTTTCCGTTTTACTTTTAATATATGACTATTAAAAAAATTGGCAAAGGTTGTGACCATTCAGTCAAATCAAGACACTATTTATTACGCTATTTAAACTATTTAGTTATGATTTCAGCATTTAACAGGCAACAATAGTATTATAATTACTTTAATACATTCAATGATAAGTGACCGAATCAGAAAATATAAAAAGCTTTACAACTCTTTGTAAATTTTCACGCATGCGAAATGACCAACTTTTCACATTTTGTTAATTGACCAACTGGTGTCAAAACATCTAATATATAAAATTCTCGTGTCACAGTGTTTGTTCCTCCTCTCCTCCGAAACGGCTTGACCGATCTTTATGCATTTTTTTTTTGTGTATATTCGGTAGGTCTGAGAATAGGTCGTAAACTATTTTTTATTATGGCGAAACGTAGTCCGCCGGCACAGCTAGTATACTATATAAATTTGTGGTAGTCCATCAATCGCGGCCGCGTCAAAGTTAGCCCAGATGCGTGTCAGTGCAAGAGTGTGGTTTACTCACAACTTCCTGATGCCGCTGTTCCTCTTCCATGGCGCGTCGTCGGGCTCGGCTGGCAGGGGGCCCTGCACCGGCGCTTCCTCTTCCTCAGCCGCCGCTGTGCTGCTCGCTGAGGGCGATGTGTCCGAGCTACTGCTGGAGCCGTTCGTCAACAGTTTAATATACCCGGTAAAATTAAAGAGCAGTGCCTAGGCCGGCTCCACACGTTGGGGCAACGTTGGACTTACGTTGCCAAATTGTAGTACTTTTTCTCGCTAAATTGTAGAAATATAGGGAAATCTTAAAGTTTAAAGAAAAAAAAACAAACTTATTCCTTTAGTTCGATACAAAATGAAAAGCTTTATTCTTGTAGGTACATAATTATAATTCACTTATACATATGTTACTGAAGTAAGCAAAATTTCTCAATGCAAAGTACTTAAATTAACTAGATGTCGAGTCTATACAAGCCAAGGGCAGGATGGTTCAGGTTTGTTTGATCAATCTCGGCAGGTAAAAATCAGGTACAAATTGGGTACAAAACTATAAAATGAGGGGCAATAAAGTACACCAACAAATAGTTATAGGTTTCCTTTTTTTTTTAAGAAATTAGTAGCCTTCCCCGGAGCGGTTGTTAGTAGATCGTACCTTCGATTGTAAGTTCTTGCGATCACGGGTAAACGTTACGTGGAGCAAGGCGTTGGGGAAACGTTGGGGGCCAACGTGTGGAGCCGGCGTTACAGTGCTGTGTTTCGGTTTGAAGGGTAAAACAGGCAGTGAAATTACATCTTATATCACAAGTTGGAATCGTACAATGGGTTCTTGTAGAGGTTGTATATGTATTTGGAAATCTTACAAAAACCACATGTTCTAAAGACGACTGCGGTCATTTACCATCAGATCTGATCAGCCGTGTAATTATGGATCTTTCATCGTATGACATGGTATAAATTTGAGATAAGAAAGTCATCAAATGCTTCATTTGGTATGACCGATCTCAATTGATATCATTACTTTGGCATAATTTCAATAATGTCATCATGATATAATGAACGAATGATCGAAAATGTTATTTTTCGCTTTGCACTATGATGTCATCATGATATCATTTGAAAACCATGAGATCTGTGTGCGGAGTGCGAGTTTTATCGAGCTTTACTCGATCACACGCATCGAACGCGTAAACGCGAATTTGTATAGAATTAGAGCGGTGCCATCTAGTAGTCACTAGAGGAAGCTGTCTCATTCCATAGCAGCTACTAGATGGCGCTGCTCTAATTCCATACAAATTCGCGTTAACGCGTTCGACGCGTACGATCGAGTAGAGCTCGATAAAACTTGCACTCCGCACACTGTCCTATAAGAACCCTATAGATCCTATAAGGGTTCCGTTTTTTTTACTTTTGACGCACGAAACCCTAAAAATAAGTTTCAAATGGCCATCGTCCTTCCGGCAGTACGACGACGACAGGTCCCCAGTTCTCCACCTGTCAGAACAAAGTGTCGACTCACCTGTCGGGCTGCGGCTCCACCTGCAGCGCCTGCAGCTGCTCCTCGGCCCTGTTCAGCTTCAGCTTGAGCTCGTTCCGCTCGTGCAGTATGGCGCGCAGCTCGCGCACGCTGAACGTCGGCTTCGACGACTGGTCCTCGTCCTCCGCGCCGTCCGGCGTCGTGGCGCCGCACGCCGCACACTTCTGCGGCGAGATCACAAACACAATATTATAGAGAACGATACAATAGCCCGACTCAGGCGTGTCTTTGAAATTTATACCTAAAGCACACCTCGGACACTCCATACAACGTTCGCAAAGCTACCTATTACTACTACTTAAGCAAATGACGTTTGTATACGCGCAAATTTGTGCGTGGAATCTAGTAGGGCTGAGTGAAGCGAGAAGTATAGCGCCTGCCTTCTCTTTTACCCGCATAGCGCTATCTCTGTTATCGGCCGGCGTTCGCGTCTACTCAGTGAACGTGAAGTATTGCCATGCCCGAGCGATCGCGCGCGCCCTTGTTTATGTGTCAGTGATGTCTACCACGAAGTACCGGGTGGGGTGAGGTATTTGAAATGAGTGCGGGGAGGTGAGTGGCCGTTCTGTACGGAGTACTATTAGATATTCTGTACTAGTGGTGTACTCTGCCGGAGAGTCCCACACACGCTCGCTGTATGGCCAACGGCGGGTAGGGTGCGCATTTCCCCCCGAAACAAAAGGTCGCCTGCTTGGGTACGTCTGTCTAATCAATTTCTGCCACAAAGCAGCAGTACTTGCATTGCTATGTTCCGGTTTGAAGGGTAAGATATGGCAGTGAAATTATTGGGTACCGTGACGTTACATCTTATGTCACAAGTTGGCAACGTACACTGTGGCTCTTGTGGGGGTTGCAGATTTGCTGCGAATCTCACAAGAGCCACATGTACGAGTACTATATAGGTGACGGTTACCACTTAGCATCAGGTGGTATATCATGCTTGAATGTTCGTCCCCGTGACTTCACATGTTTTATGTCACAAATTGGCAACGTAAATTGGCAGGCCTTGTGGAGGTTGTAGATTTGCAGGAACCACATGTACCTATTCCCAAGACCGTAGCAACTCACCATCAGGTCTGCATCAGTCTGCCAACTTGTTTGTATAAAAAAAATATTTTTAGATGGCCTTACTGTCAATCGAAAAAGCAAACTTCTATCATCATAGCGAATCACACAACATTTCCATTCGACATTTGTTTTTCAACCTCTTTTTCGAGCATCGTCCGCACGGAGCGGTTATGTTATGACGCCATTCACAGCCCGACATGTCTCGGTTTCGTCTCGTTTGCGCGATAACAATAACTTCGGACCGTTTGCAAGCGCGCAATCGGTACAGTAAGCTCCGCGTCAAACTATACTGTTTGACCTTTGGATCGCTCTCATGTCGCACGTAATAGATGCGGTTTTCGTAGTGCATATGTAAAGAGTGACCTGGCGCGTACTGTACCGCCAGCGCTCGAAGTTTATTTTGATAGCATTATCAAAACACGACGGTTTGGAGCTGGATCACTAAAATCCCAGTTGTAAGCTGGTAGTTTTTCACGATATATTCGCCTTTGTAACTGCAACACTAACTTAAACTTATTATTACCCCATTTTGTTTTAACGTTTTCGTTGAAACAGAATGGTAACAAAACGATGTTACCTATATTGAGTGGTTTACCATGTTGTTTTAATATCATCATAGACGAAGAATAATATAGACTGCCAATGTCATACAACTATAAGAAAGGTCCTATTCCCGCCTTATATCTAGATGGCGCTGACCTATAAGGTTGCTAACTTAAATTTTGTTGATAATTTATACTGAATCATGCCTGAAAATTAATAAAAAGTTGTTTTAATAATAGTAAATTACAAATAATTCTACAATATTCCGCCAGAACAATTTTAATCTTTATCGAAAAGTTTAATCCTATTACACGGTTTCTACGGTTTCGCGCTAGATGGCGAATACAATTAAGCACGGTGCGGTCAGTGCGGTGCTTAGATTGTTATAATACTTTTTTACTAGATGGCGCTTAATTTAATGGATAATGTTACATTCAATAATATATATTTTTTAAATTCTTTCTGTGTATATTATAGGAATTGTAAATGATATCTCATGTACACAAATATTAAAAGAAGTAACAAAAAGTGTATTTTAAGCTGTAAAAAAAAGAAAAAATACACGCGGAGAAATTAACTTCGTTATACCCGATGCTCCGATACATTTTAATTCTACGCACGGTAGGTACCTAAACTTTTAGGTGCTGAGTTGCAAGGCTTCTAGTCTTTTTTTGGAATGCGTTCGGATTTATGTGCCGATCGGTTATTTTTAGAAGCGACCTACTTTTATTATTTTTGTCTAAATGATAAGTTGATATCTTTAAAAGACTTCATTTTTGTTGTTAATGATATTATGAGTTAAAACATTATTTCTTATATTTTTTATTAAATGAGGCACATCAAAAATTGAAACAAGTTTGCATTCTTCACTATAGAAAAATATTTTACAAAAAATAAAAACCGACTTCAAAAACACTGAAAAGTCTACAAATAGGTACAGACAACATCACACTTCTATATTGAAGTCGGTATCAAACGATGATCCAGAAAGTCTTAAAATTTGTCACCGACTTCAATATAGAAATGTGATGTTGTCTGTAACTATTCTTATATTATTTTAAACTTTTTAGTGTTTGTGAAGTCGGTTTTTATTTTTTGTAAAATATTTTTTATTTTTAACTTTTTAGTGAATGAAATCTTTTTAGTGAAAAGAACCCTAAAATAATATAAAGGAAATTTGGGATTTCCCTCGATTTTCATGAGATCCCATCATCAGATCCTGACTTTAGTGATCTTGGGGCCACCCCAGGAGTATACCTACTCTATCGAATACAAAAGGAATTTTGAAAATCGGTCAAAACACGTTGGACACACCTAAAACTTTAAGGGATTCCCTCGATCTTTTTGGAATTCAATCATCAGATCCTAACCATGGGACCACCCTTGGAGTATCCTCTATCGAATACAAAAAGAATCATCAAAATCGGTTCATAAACGACGAAGTTATCCGCGAACAAACATAACAAAAGCATATATACGGTCGAATTGAGAAACCTCCTCCTTTTTAGGGTTCCGTAGTAAACAAGGAACCCTTACAGATTCGTCATGTCTGTCTGTCTGTCCGCGCTTTTACTCAGAAACTATTAGTACTAGAAAGCTGTAATTTTGTATGGGTAATATATATTAATCATGCCAAAAAAGTGGTAGCAAAAAATATTGAAAAAAAAAATTTTTTTTTGGGGTGGCTACCATACATAGTATAGTGGGAGTAACATTTTTTTCTCGACTAACCCATCGTGTGGGGTATTGCTGAATAGGTCTTTAAAAAACAATGTACGGTTCAGAATACCCTTTTTCGATTTAGGGATTCGTTTCTGAAATATTTGGTTTGGCAAATTTTTCTTAGAGGTAAGTGTCCCCCCCCCCTCTTACTGCTAAATGGTTATACACGGTTATTTTTTTATCACCCTGGAAAATTTTAGGGACGCTTCAGGACACATCCATTATTATATAAAAAATAAAAAAAATAGAAAAAAATTAGATAAATCTCTAAAATGCTGCTCTTAACTAGTGCAGCATTCTTTGAATTTTTTTGGGAAATTAATATAAAATTAAGTATGGGAGTTATTTTTTTATTCATAGGTAATTTAAATCATTCTAATACCATGTCGTGAAGCGTCCCTTAAATTTTCCAGGGTGATAAAAAAATAACCGTTTATTCCATATAAACAACAGTGAAAAAAATTACAACAGTAGTATACAAGGTTATTTTTTAGTTATGACAAAAATGTGTGCTTGTTCAGACAAGCAAACTGAACAACTTTCACTATGGGACCAACTTCGAAATCGCAAAAAACAATCTGCTGTTTCATACATTTAGGTTCAGTGAATGTTGAACATTTGTATGAAACAGCTGATTTTTTTTGAGATTTTTAAGTTGGTCCCATAGTGAAAGTGTTTCAGTTTGCTTGTCTGAACAAGCACACCAAATTTTTGTCATAACTAAAAAATCAACTTGTATAACGAAGTTTAAAGGAAAACTATCAGAGTTGAGTATTAAGTACAAACTAAAAAGTTATAGACGAAAAATTAGTACTGAATATAAATTTACGAACCAGGTGAAGTTAAGTAAATATAAAATCATTGGAGCTTTAATCATAATAATAATTACTAATTTAATAGCAACGTGTTGTGAGGTGTGATGTGAGTGTGAACTCGAAGTTGGCATTTGCAACTACGGAACCCTACACTGCGCGTGGCCCAATACGGTTTTTTTAGAAGTAGGTATAAAGGGTTTATTTTTTGCCACTCCTAAATTTTTTAGTAGCTCAAAAATAAAGAAAAGAGTTTTTGTGTTTTGCAACGCGAACTTGCTTTATTTTACAACTGTTCTGCGCAAAGCTTTACTTACTATTTCCAAACTTTAACTTCTACATAAAAACGAAAGCCACTAATCACAGAACAATCATCTGTCAATACCAGGTAAAATTTAACGCTTTCTGGGGTCCACGAGAAATTCACTCCTGTCAGGCGAAAATTACTCCACTTTGCTTCTCGAACGTTATCAATTACCTTGTTCTCGAATGAGTGGGAATGTCTGGCAGAAAGTGTCAAAAATGTATATAGCGCCATCTATCGTGCTCTTGTATAACTACATAAATCTATGTAATCACTGCTGTGCACCCTAGGAGCGTGTGTGCTTTGTTGCTTTTAGAAATATCGACAAATTTTGGATTTGATACAGCTCGCTCCATCTATTGCTCGTGGTTATAACTAATTTTAGAAATGTTAGACATTGACAATCCTTTCTTTATATCATCCTTGATATCATGAACTTCTTGTAGATTTTCCTATATTTAATCTAGAAGTACAAAACTAGCTTCTGTATTTTTTTCAAAATTTTAGGTTCAGTTGTTTCGGTGATAAGGGGGGGGAGGTGGATGGTCAATTTTAGTCTATTTTCTTGAATAACTTGGAAACTATTTATTCCAAAATTACAAAAAAAATACATTTAAGATCTTCACAACAAGACCTTTCATTTTGATATGTCAGACAATGCAGTTTTCAAAAAAAAAAATTTTCCGCCTTCCCTCCAAAAATGACCATATACAGAATTTATCTATTCATGTCACACCTCTGTGTTTGTGTCACAGAAATTGATATGTGTACCAAATTTCAACTTAATCGGTCTAGTAGATTCGGAGATATTTGACTGTGACCGACAGACAGACGGACACACGAGTGATCCTATAAGGGTTTTTTTATTCGGACGTGAGGAATTAATATAAGTTAGTTATAATTGACATAATTTCATTAAAATTGACATAATTGTATACAAATGTTTAACTAGTAATATAAGCATGAGAATATATTATTAACAATAAGTTTGACTACTAGACACAATATCAAAAAAAAATTATAATTCGTAATTTGCTATAATATGTATTGATGTGATTGCATGTTAGTTTAGTGACGAAATATGGAGATACTATGTAACTATGTAACACCTGTAATACAAACCCATATTTGCAATCAAATAAATAAATATGAAATATGAACCCTAAAAATGATTAAATGATGTTACCGCGCCCGCGTTACTCATATTTACGGATCGTATCGGTCTTACCACAAAACGATGTCAACTTTAGTCATTATGATGCTACATATATCATTTTCGTTGTTAAGTTAGATATAGACAGCATTGTGTTTAAGCCACGTTTTACCTAAAATAACTGTTAAACAGCGTTCTGTAGTAACAACACCCAGTAAGTATAGCTGTCCCAGAAGCTGAGATCTCAATGGAACGGAAGGAAAGATGAACATAAGTATACAAAATTCAAGGGACTGTAGACCTGAGTATATGGTATTAATTTCAACTCGATACCTCCTCCACGCATACCTCCATGCGTTCTCGACAAACAGACAGACAGAAATCACAAACTGTCAAGACCCCTTATCTCGGAAACGCGTGGAGGTATCGAGTTGAACCTAAAACTAATCCCCTATCATTCACAGAAGTCAGACATCTTAGCTTTAATTACTATTAGTGAAGTATATAATATCACACTGACTTGAGGGCCAGTTCCACTCCCAAGCCACAAACGAAACGTAATTGAACCGTCGCTTCGCGCTCCATCAATCAGAACACCACATCATCAAGTCACCGAACACTTGAAAGACAAGCTATGCACGTCGATTGGTCGAATTTGAATATACAGGGTGTAACTGAACACCCCAATAACATTTAAGGGTATGTATCCATCAAAAGTAGAGATTCTGTAGGAAAAATATTAGGGCTAACCTACTTTTTTCCCATACAAACTAATTAAATTATTTTTTGGTATTAAGTGCCGACAACCCTACGTAAGCGTGCGAGGAATACTACGCTCACGTCATACAAACCAAATAAATTATTTTTTGATATTAAGAGCCGACAGCCCTACGTAAGCGTAGGAGGAATACTACGCTCACGTCTGTCACGTGTCATTTTGTGTTTAAATTTCATTTGTGTTATGAGCTGATTATGGTTGTCACTTGAAAGTTTTTGCTTTCAGTTTAAAATCAAATAACTCTGAAAGTATTGGGATTCCAGGTCTCAGACAAGCACCGAAGGTCCATAGTATATCTAACTTACGAGTATAAGCCCCTTAAATGTTATTTGTGTGTTCAGTTACACCCGGTATAGCGGTTGAGCTTCGGCCCGGCTGTAGTTTGTTGGGGGAAATGGCCCCCGGATCCTTACCTTGTCCTGTGCATTGGCCTGTTGCAGCGTGGAGATGTCCCGTTGTTGCGCTTGAACAATGGCCGTCAGTTCGGATCGCTCCTCGCAGACTAAGCGCATCTACGAACAGAAAGAAAGTCTGTTGGTTTTTTTTAGTCACAACAGGGGAAACTCTTGGCCTTCATCTCACCTAGGCCCCGTTCCGTTTCGAGATTACACTACTCACAGTACTCAGACTGCTCACGCCCGGACCGAATCAATAGACGCGATAATGACGCCAATGGCATGCTATCGTTTCGGAACGATCGTGAACGCGCTTATGTCAATAATATCAAAACAAACATAACCACAGAAAGAAATTAACTTGTAACTTCAATTGTATTCTGTGATATCCAAGCTTTGGCAGTTTTTCTTTGCCTTGTACCTACTTTTTACCATTTTCTGCTGTTTTAGCGTCTTCAGGAGACAGTTTGAGGTAAACTACTTTGTTTTCTTCTTCAACAAAAACTGGCAATTCCAATGTCGTCATTTTTTCCTTATATTTAATTCAATTTATAGGATATTTCGCTTATTTTTGCCTTCAATTCAAATACAGAGTAGTTTCCAACCGTCGAACTAGCGAACCAAAGCAAAAATGTCAACGTAAAAATGACATTTGACTCACGGTGCTGACGAATTCGGCCTGAGTGCTGTAAACGTTGTTTGTGACGCAATCAATGACGTCATCACATCCAAGGTGAATGCTGTTGTCGCGAAACGGGCCGCCTGTTAGCGCGCTCACAGTGCTGATGGTCACTATAATCGCGAAACGGAACGCGGCCCTAGTGGTGGCCTTCATCTCACCGAAGATGGAAATTCGCCTCACTTGGACTAATTAACAATTGAGGAACTGGCTCTCTTACTTCTAATCGTGGGAACAATGCTTATTAAACATTGTTATTACGGCGACAAACTTAGGCAAGATGGCGGTAGATAGCCAAACGAACTCAGAAGCAAAACCAAGAAACCGAGCAGAAAATGTTCTGCCCCCGTGAATCGAAGCCCGAACCTCGAGACCAACGCCGGATCTTAACTACTAGACCACGGAGGCAGTTATTTTCGCGAATATACGTGTAAATAAATAGCGCAAAACCTCAGACATCCCAAAGTATTTTCATATTATAAAAAATATATTGATTACGAAAATAAAATTAATTACGAATTCGCGTATCGTTTACGAAGATATTTTAACTTTTTCATACTTGTTTTCTTGCATATTTTGCAAACTTGAAAATATATGGTCGCCCGCCTGCGATACCACAGCGATACAACAGGGGGCTTAGAGAAGTGCCAATTATTTCATAGCGAAACAATAACTATAAATTTGTCATCGTCTCTGAGATAACGAAAACAAATTCCTAGCCAACGTAAGGATTTGCGATCGCTGTGTCCAACTGTTCTTTCTGCAATGAAAACAACATACCTACTGGTTATCTAAATAATACTTAAAACTGAGAAATGAAAATAAATAGGAAAATAAATGATTAAATTAATATTTTCATTTCATTTTAATGAAAAATGGGTTGTTTTATATGAAAGTTATGAAAAAACAATTCGCTACTTCATCGAATCATTGCGAATCAATATGTCTATCAACTTACATACTTTTATCGATTCGCTGCGTTATTTAGCGATGGCATATGTCAATCCCGTACATTTTTTTATTATCGAACTTTGCTATCTTTTTTGAATTGTCACTTTGTCTAGGCCCACAGATTAGCGAATAGTTACTTAGAGCATTGCGATACCCACGCCGGGAGCGCGGAGCGCCATTCCCTGTAGCAATGACACCGAAAAACGACACGATAAAGCGATGAATCGATATGATATAATGGGTACATTGAAATTTTATCGACATTAATTATATTAACAATACCCAAAATAACAAGACCAGTATTCAAAACATACCCAAAACCTAAATATAGCACAAAAATCCAACTTTTTTAACAGTTTATATCGATATATTGCTTTATCGCATCGTGTTTCGGTGGTCATGGTAGCAAGGGGGCCATAAAATAGGGGGCAAGAGCTAGACGATAGAGTTGAGTAAATATAAAAAGCGGCGCGGTTGAAAAAATTGTTTTTCGGTTAAATTTGACCCATATTTTTAAATAGTGGAATCGATTGTTCTCTCCATTCTGTACAAACTGATTTCAAGTTTTGCGTAATCTCATTAACACGTATGTATTTCAATAGCGATTTTAAGGCGCTTACAAGTCTATTAATGCGCTCATATTCACCCAATATCGGGTGTCGATCACTGCTAACATTATAAATTTATAATCAAATGATAGAAAAAAAAACAACGCAAAACCCATTCATAGTACCTACATGTGGATCATGTGAATGTAAAGTGACGTTTATGGAACATAATATGAGCGCATAGTGTGTGAAACACACTCGTATGAGTAGGAGTAGGTTTTACTGGAGGGAGACTCTGTACCAGGGTCGTCTGCTTAGGTACCTCCGTCTTACCTATTTCTGCCGCAAAGCAGCAGTGCTTGCATTGGTGTGTTCCGGTTTGAAGGGTAAGATATGGCAGTGAAATTACTGGGTACTGTGACTTTACATCTTGTGTCACAAGGTGGCAACGTACACTGTGGTTCTTGTGGGGTTTGCAGTTTTTCTGCGAATCTCACAAGAGCCACATGTATTATAGGTAACTGTTACCACTTACCATCAGGTGGGCAGTTTGCTTGTTTGCCAACTTTCTGCAATAAAAAAAAAGGTACTTACCTGATTTTGCAGCTGCTTATGTTTGCGTCGGAGGTCGCGACTCACTTGGGCCAGCTTCTCCACTTGGCTCGTCAACTGTAACGTGTCCAATATCGCCATATTAATATCACAGACAATAATAAAATTAGTACCAACAAAAGATTATAATAATGTGGATTTCACGTGACGTTTGACGTTCGTAGTGTGCCCGCAGAAAGTGTAGGTATTATCGGCCGAGACTAAACAGGTACTTAACACTCGTGATCAAAAAAAAAAACAAGATAAAAATATTAGCAGACAAAACATGCGGCGGGTATGTAATAACTTTTTACCTATTGTTAGATAAGATTACACTTTAATTCAAGGGTTTGCAAAGATACTCAATTTATCCCATTGATAAACAGATTATGATAAAAAGTGTTTTTGCGAGATAATATCCAGTGCCTACGTTTACGCGTTTCGATAAAATCTAATTCGGAATCGTTCCTGATAATAATATACATAATATTATACAATCATTTGAACATAAAACAGCATTCCATATCATATAAAAGTTATAAGTTAACAAAACCAATGAATATGATGAGTCTGTCACAGATTAAACAAAAACCTCAATACCCGAATATAATTCACTCGGGGTTTCAAATGACTCGGCTATTAAATTCCCATATTTCATATAGCCCACATCGAATGACAATTCAGCTAAATCGTGTAAATCGTTCAATTTCTTCGCATCAATCATTGCAACGTTGACAGTCGATTCCCTATAATTGTATTTAGATTTAGCAAAATCGATTAGTTCTAGTTAGAGTTTTGATTGAATGCTTACACAAAAAAAAGAATCTTATATCGATTCGTTTCATTTAATAATTTATTTGTTATCGCAACTAGACTTCGTTCTGGACCCATTCCGCTTAATAAATTTCTATATACAATGAAAAAATCTGATTCGCCTAATTGTGAAATATGTGGAAAACTAGAAGACGCACATCATTTGTTGATGGAATGTGTAAAAAACGAAGAACAGAGAACTAGACTTCTATCAGCTCTTAATGTACAAAGAAGTGAAATAGGCATTTTTCAAAGCATCCTAGCCGCTCCGTTATCGGAAGCGGCTGGGATGTTTTTAATATGGTGTACAACGTTCTTTACAGTAATTCCTAAGAAAAATATATTTTAGATAGAGATAATGCTTAAATAATTCATTTTTAATATTAGATAAGGATAAGGTTATGATGGGGCTGGCGTGATCATATTGTTCAAAAGCCCCTTAAATTTTAAAGAATAAAAATAAAAAAACCTATACCTATACTACTGAGTGCAGTGATTTAACGGCACGAGACATAATAAATTGCTCGTGTCAATAATCACAAATTTCCACCAGCACGCGTAGCACAAGGATCGCGAGAGTATTTTCTCAGCCTATTTCTCTACACCGAAATGTCACTTTTGACAGTAGCGAATGAGAGAGCTATTGTTTGGTGTCGAGAAAGTGACAGTTAATGATAGACATATTTATCTTGGGGTCCTTGTGCTACGCGTGCAGGAGCAGCAGAACGCTAGAAAAAATACACAGATAGGACATAATTCAAATCATGTTTCTTAGTGCCGATTAATTGATAAAATGGTGAATCTCTTTTATTCACGCTCGCAGCTTAAACGCCGTTTTTTTTGCGGAAGAGGTAAAAACATAATAGTTTCCTTCTTCTAAATCTAAGCAAACGTCTGTATTTTTAAAAATAAAACCTGATTCAAAATAGCGCAGTCTTAACAGTAGACAAGGCGCGGTGACGCATACCGCCGTCTGGGGGAGAAAAGGCGTCATTCCGGGTGAAATATTAGGTAGGGTACGTCTTACCCTCGCCCACTCAGCTGGCCTTACAATAAACGCCATACACTGTGAGAATTGTCATAATGCGCCGCTGTCCGAACGTAAATAATTGCGGAGGAGGTGGCTGTGAATAACTTGATGGATTACGTCAGTTACTCATCAGTTATATTATATGATCTAGAACCCATTATATTAACATTATGCCAGTGTTTTCAATAAACGATTATGTAGCATTCTAATTTCTGATGAAGGAGAATTTAGTAAGCATAGACTAGGTATAGTAGGGGCTCTGAATATTACGAGTACATCTCTTGCAATATGCACCGAAGGGTGACTTTGTACCAGGGTCGCCTGCTTGGGTACCTCCGTCTTACCTTTTTAGGGTTCCGTAGCCAAATGGCAAAAAACGGAACCCTTATAGATTCGTCATGTCTGCCTGTCTGTCTGTCCGTCTGTATGTCACAGTCACTTTAAAGTTTCGGAGAACTATAAAGTTTCGGAGAACTACACTGTTGAAACTTGGTAAGTAGATGTACCTATTCTGTGAACCGCATTAAGATTTTCACACAAAAATAGAAAAAAAGCAATACATTTTGGGGGTTACAATACATAGAACTGAAACCCAAAATATTTTTTTTCGTCAAACCCATACGTGTGGGTTATCTATGGATAGGTCTTTAAAAATTATATTGAGGTTTCTTATATCATTTTTCTCTAAACCGAATAGTTTGCGCGTTAGACACTTCCAAAGTGGTAAAATGTGTGCCCCCCCCCCCCCCCCCCTTCTAAAATAAGCGAATGATAAAACTAAAAAATATATGATGTACATTACCATGTAAACTTCCACCGAAAATTGATTTGAACGAGATCTAGTAAGTAGTTTCTTTAATACGTCATAAATCGTACGGAACCCTTCATGGGCGAGTCCGACTCGCACTTGGCCGGTTTTTCCTTTTTCTGCCGCAAAGCAGCAGTGCTCGCATTGCTGTGTTCCGGTTTGAAGAGTAAGATATGGCAGTAAAATTACTGGGTACCGTGACTTTACATCTGGTGTCACAAGTTGGCAACGTACACTGTGGTTCTTGTGGAGGTTGCAGATTTCTTGCGAATCTCATAAGAATCACAATGTACTATAGTTGACTGTTACCCACTTACCATCAGGTGGGCAATATGCTTGTTTGCCAGCTTTGTTCATCAAAAAAATTAGATCATCGCTATACTATTTGAACATTTCAGTAGGAAATATTTGAAAAATTTAAAAACATCAAACTCGCATTAAACGGAACTCACGAACGAATCTTTTAAATTTCGTAACATTTATGGTCAAGCGTGAGTTGATTATAAAAAAGTAAAAAATAATTAACATAAATTTCCGTTCGATTTATGTAAAGATCACTTCATTGTATTAAAAGAAAATATCTGATCAGCGGAATTTTGTGAAACTTTATAAAATATTTGCTTTTGCCCGCTGCTTCGCCCGCATAAATGTCATAGAGGTTCCATACAAACTATTATTTTTTAGTTTTACCCCCTTAGATGGCGAATTTCCAACATTACGGCTGTGCGTAATCTGTCAGTCACTCAGTAATGAAAGTGTTTTTATATAAATACGTCGGCCCACACTAGGATTTTCAACTGTGTCGTAGGTGCAGTTTTTTTCTTTTTGATAACGTCGCCCCACACTAAGATTTTCTCCTGTGTTGTAGGTGCAGTTACGAACATAGAATATCACATGTACATACGCCCAGACCGGAAAAAAATTCTGTAGGCCATACAAAATATTTGTCCCGTACGGGAATCGAACCCGCGACCCATTGCGCAATAGGCGATCATTCGACCTCTGCGCTAACCGTGTCATCAAAGTTACAAACATAGAATATATTACATATCACATGCACATACGCCCAGACCGGAACATATTTCTGTATTCCATACATAATATTTGTCCCGTAACTACAAAAAAATATTTTACAAAAAATAAAAACCGACTTCAAAAACACTGAAAACTTAAAAATAATATAAGAATAGGTACAGACAACATCACACTTCTGTATTGAAGTCGGCGCCAAACGATAATCTCCTAGAAAGTGTTAAAATTTGTCACCGACTTCAATATAGAAGTGTGATGTTGTCTGTACCTATTCTTATATTATTTTTAAGCTTTCAGTGTTTTTGAAGTCGTTTTTTATTTTTTGTTAAATATTTTTTATTTTTAACTTTTCAGTGAATTAAATCTTTTTAGTGAAAGAAGTGTGTTTTTAGTGCTTTCCTCGATTTTCTATGGGATCCCATCATCAAATCCTGACTTTGGTGACCATGAGACCACCCTTGCTCTATACTCTATCGAATACAAAAATAATTTTGGACATCGGTTTAAAAATGACGGAGTTATGAGGTAACAAACATAAAAAATACAACCGAATTGATAACCTCCTCCTTTTTTGAAGTCGGTTAAAAATATTTGGGAATCGAACCCGCGACCAGTTGCGTAGTAGGCGATCACTCGAACTCTGTGCGCTAACCGTGTCGTCAAATGTAAAGTCATCATGGTAAAGAACGCTAGCTGTGTAGTACTTCCCGAGTTTTCTTACAGGCCTAAGGTGGTAGAATATTAATTAATATTTTAAAACCAGTTTGCTTAGAAACTAATACGGTTGCTTGATATTCATAGCGATTTGTGGCTTTCTTCTTGATAATCTTGTTTAGTACATGCACGCCCCTGTCACTCACGCAATGCAGCGTTATAAATACCTACCACTAAGTAGCGCGCCGGCGCGCCGACCGCTGTACACACGTGTAAAGAAATTCTTAGGTTGTGAAGTCGACCAACCCGCACTTGGACAGCGTTGATGATGGTAGCACATCAAAAACAGGTTTGAGCTTGTTTCGAATTCATCTAATAATAATATGATGGATGACATACCTGCCAGAGATACCTGTCACAAAAATTGGGATATAATTAAAAACAAAAATACTATCGTTTTTGATGCTTGCTAAGGCAAGGATAAAAATACCTCCGTCTTACCTATTTCTGCCGCAAATCAGCAGTGCTTGCATTGCTGTGTTCCGGTGTGAAGGGTAAGATATGGCACTGAAATTACTGGGTACCGTGACTTTACATCTGATGTCACAAGTTGGCAACGTACACTGTAGTGCTTGTGGGGCTTGCAGTTTTACTGCGAATCGCACAGGAACCACATGTATTATAGGTGACTGTTACCATTTACCATCAGGTGGGCAGTTTGCTTGTTTGCCAACTTAGTAGCAATAAAATAAAACACACAACAATACATTTTTATTTTGAAGTAGTTTTGTTTTGAAGTGGTGTCGGTATTTTTGTAAAAAAAAATATTTTTATTTTTTTCTGAAATTAATAATAGCTCTCTAAGTCAACTTGAAAGAATATACCTAACTGAGAGTCAATACGTACCTTTTATATCTAAAGTCTAACTCCCTAACTCCTTAAAGTTAAGGATCCATCGTAAGCTCAGCATAGTGGAAGAATCCTTGAGATGATGTCTTTCAGACGCAAATACCTGAATAGCTTCAGAAAAAAAAACAGGAAAGACGTTGGACGTGCCTATTCTCTCGATTTTCTTGGGATTCTAATACTAGATCCTGACTTGATGGCATGGAACCACTTCGGGGGTATACTTTTCTGAATACAAAAAGAATTTTGAAAATCAGTTAATAAAATGACGAAGCTATGAGGTATGTGTTACCTCATAACTTCGTGAAGTCAGTAAAGTCGGTTAACAAATCAAATCGAAATAAGTTATAGTACTTATTTATTCAGTACTGTATTCAAATTCAAATTCAAAATTCAAATTCAAAAATCTTTATTCAACATAGGCCTTTACAGGCACTTATTGACGTCAAAACAAAGCAAAACAATCTAATTTAAAGAAATTATATTAACCTTGTATGTGCATACATCCTAAATATACTCAAGATGTCTGCAAATACAAGTAGGAATGAAAAAAAAAAAAAAAAAGTTGATTCTACACCTGTTCGGAAATTGGGAGAGCCTTCTCGAGAAGAACAGGCAAGAAACTCGAAAGGTCTAAATTTTTTATCTCCTCTTTTAAATCGCCATTTACAATTTTGGTTTGTTACAGAGTCGTCAATTGGAAGCTGACCTCAAAGCAAAAGTTTGAGCTCAACTTCCATTACAAGAATAGATGTGTTAATTCACATTATATAAGCTATCTCTGAGAGAAGTGCGTGAACTTAGATTATAAATAAATTGCTCTCACTGAACGTTTCTTTGAAACAAAACGCAATACATTGTTAAATATTAGAATTGAGAGTTCAAACCCAAGCTTTTTTGTCCGTCATGTAATCAGACACTTTATAATATGCTTTTTTAATAAGTACATCTTTGATTGCAACTTTAAATTTGTTTAAGCTAAGTTCTTGTATACAACTTGGGATTTTATTGTAGAAACGTATACACAGGCCTCTAAAAGAATTATTAATTTTTTGGAGCCTGGTATTTGGTAAAGCTAACATATTCTTTTGTCTAGTATTAACTGAATGAATATCACTATTTTTACAAAACACATGAATATTCTTACGAACATATATTAGATTCTCATAAATATATTGCGACGCTACTGTCATAATACCAATTTCTTTGAACTTTTCTCGCAAAGAATCTCTCATTTTAAGGTTATAGATTGCTCGAATAGCCCTTTTCTGCAGTACAAAAACAATCTGAATGTCGGCAGCATTTCCCCACAACAAAATACCATACGACATCACACTATGAAAGTAAGAAAAGTATACAAGTCTTGCTGTATCAACATCAGTCAGTTGACGTATTTTCCATACAGCGTGAGCTGCAGAACTAAGTCTCTTTGACAATTTATCGATATGTGGGCCCCATTGCAGCTTAGAATCAAGTGTGATCCCAAGAAATACTGTGGTGTCCACAGGGTCAACACCTATATCCTTTATTTTTACAGTGGTGTGAACCTCTTTGACATTGGGTAAAACAAATTTTATACATTTTGTTTTCCCTTCATTAAGTGACAGGTTGTTCACATTAAACCAGTGAACAATTCTTGAGATAGAATTATTTACATCGTCATTAATTTGCACACCTCTTTTAATTTTAAATAAAAGTGAAGTATCATCTGCAAATAATACCATCTCATGTCTATCCTGTACAAAATCAGGGAGGTCATTGACATATATAAGAAATAGAAAAGGACCAAGAATGGAACCTTGCGGAACTCCCATTTTAACTGCAGAACCTTGAGACCTTTTTCCATTGATGTCTACTTTTTGAATCCTCCCACTTAGATAAGAGATTAGAAGATCAAGTGCAGTGTCACGAAACCCATAGTGGTGTAATTTTCTGATCAAGATTTCGTGATAAACGCAATCAAATGCCTTGGACAAGTCACAAAAAATGCCTAACGCATCGTGTGAGTCTTCCCAGGCTTCGAATATATGTTGTATTAACTCAACACCAGCATCGGTTGTTGAGCGACCCCTCCTAAAACCAAATTGTTTACAGTGTAGAAGATTATTCCTATTAAAATAACTTTGCATTTGCTCCAACATTATTTTTTCAAAAATTTTGCTAAAAGTAGGTAGCACAGAGATAGGTCTAAAATTACTGGGGTCTGATGTGCTACCAGATTTATGTAAAGGAATAATTTTACTTAGCTTCATAAGATCAGGAAATACACCACAGTCAATGCAATCATTAAAAATGTTAGCAAGTATTGGAGCTATTGTTTCAATTACGGATTTAGTAACATCAACGGAATTGCCCCACAGATCCGCAGTTTTCTTTTTATTTAAAGTTTTAAATGACTTTGTTATATCAATTCCACTAATGTGTACAAATTTGAATTTATCATTACAAACTTTAACATGATCCTTCACTATAGATTCAGCAATAGCGGGGGATGAATCCAAAGACTTTGTGATTGAGACTGGAATATCAGTAAAGAACTTTTCAAATTCTGCAGCTACTTCTGTGTCAACTGTTACCTTCTTACCATCAACATTCAAACAATATTGATTATTAGTAGTTTTAGCTTTTCCAGTTTCATTATTTATAATATTCCATGTCATTTTAATTTTATTACTACTGTTTTTTATTTTTGAACTTAAATAATTAGATTTAGCAAGCTTGCAAACTTTTTTGAACACTTTGGAATAAGTTTTTACATAAAGTTTAAATTCATCACTAGTATTGAATGAGCGTTCATTGTAAAGTTCAAAAAGTTTTATTCTGCTTTTGTGAATACCTGGTGTAGCCCATTCACTAAAAGCTAAAGTGCCATCAACCGATATAGTCTTTGGAATAAAAATATTTTTAAATTCAGAACAAAATGTATGAAAAAAGTTTTCATATAATTTATTTGGATTTTCTTCATAACCTATATAATTTAATTTAATACCAATATTATTTTTCAGCCGTTCTAAGCGACCAGCAGTCTTTGGTACAACAGTGATATTCTTTTTTTCCATGCTTTTACATTTAAGTGGAATGGTAACAATTTGTCCAGAATGGTCAGATTCTAAATTATTAAAAACTCTTCTTGCTAAAGGAACAATATTTGTATAAATATTGTCAATGCATGTGGCAGACGATTGAGTTGTTCTTGTTGGCTCCAAAAATAAATTTCCAAGGTTATATGACCAAAACAGATTTTTAATCCTAATAGATAAACTAGAATTTTCTAATAAATTAATATTAAAATCACCACAAACAATGGTTTGTTTTGTGGAACTACACACTTTTTTCAATACTTCATCCATAGTATCTTCAAAAAGGTCATATAATCCTGAAGGAGGCCTGTATATACTTAATACAATAATCTGGTCCAGCTCCACGCAGGCTATTTCTATTGTTCGCTCAATCGAAAGACTCACAATATCCTTACGATCCTTAAATTTCAGCTTTTTATCTAATATTATTAAAGAACCACCACGAATTGATTTTTCTCGACTGAACGAACTACCAACCAGATGATTGCTGAAATTAAACATGAACTGATAACTTTTAAGCCAGTGTTCAGTTACACAAAAGATGTCTACATTACTACAGTTCAAGAATAATTCCACTTCCAGATCCTTGCCTAACATTCCTTGAATGTTCTGGTGCACCAGGTTGATAAGATTTACTTTATTTTTGTTTTCAAATGGGTTTTGCAATACATTTACAAAGTTTTCAGTATCTTTTCTACCTAATGATAAGCAAGAGGATGTCTCTTTTGTCTCATTACTTAATTTAAAGATTTATTAAAAATATCATCAGTAACATTACTGACAGTCGTTTCACTACCACAGTATTGCTCAATAGGAGCAATTTCAGTACTTTGAGTGGGCTGCTCAATAAAAGCATTGTCAGAGAAAGAATTTATAGCCATGTTTTTGGCTAAAGTTTGTAAATAAAATCTTAGCGAAATAGCTAATTGTTTTTTATAGAATGTTGATAGATATAATCTATCTTCTGTCAAATAAGCTTTAATACATGTCAGTTTGTTGAAGTCAATAATATGGAATTTTTTCGAATAATTTGTCATTAAATCTAATGTCAAATTAAGTTTGTATCTAATATTATTTTCATGTTGTGACAAACGATTATGGTAGGGAAGGGTAAACATTATTATTTGATTAACATGTAAATTATTTAAATGAGAACAAAATTGTTTTAGTACTTTTTTGTTCAAATTACCCCTATTTCCCAAGATCATAACCAGTTTGTCATTAATATCAAACTTATAACTATTAATTTTATTTGCAATATCATGGAAACTTGAGCCAGGCATACAATAATTAATGACACTAAAATCCAACTGATTTGTCAATAACTGGCCCATACCTTTGCCTATGTCATCACAAAAAATAATACATTTAGGCTTAGACACAGACATCTTACAATGAAAACTAGATTGCTCATTGACTGGTGACTGACATACAATACTATGAGCGGAGGATGTATGACTGGGTGCATTGTTATTATTTGTGACATTGCATTCTGTTATTGAAATATTCTCACTTGCAGTCAAAAGTTGTTTGTCAAGAAGGGACTGATAGCGGTCCTCATTATGCTGACAGAGTGTGGCTAGTTCTCTGATAGATTGAATATGCATTTTAATATCATTTTGAGCCGTGTCATAATTTTCGGAGATAGTTGACAATTTGTGTTGTAAATTTCTAATAGTATTATTGAGTTCTTCAACGTCCCTATCATACAAACCCCTGCTCTCTTTCAATTTGCTATCATAAATGTCTAATGAATCTATTAGACATGCACGCTCTTTCCGTAATTTAATATTACTCCTAAATGAGTTATACTTTTTTAATTGGTATTGAGTCCTTTTTAGCATTTTCTTGATTTTAATATATTTTAAGTGAGCTATTAATGCCCTCGGGTTATTAGTGCCCTCGAGCAAGTGCTCGTGCACCAAACATCCGCGGGCATTAATAAGTCACTTAGCGCTCGGTGTAACAATCTACTATTTCTAAATCAAACAATATAGCCGTCGAAGTCAAACAAAAAAAATTAACAGAGCTTTATAACATATGCCGCCGCGTCAGTCATATTCTTAGCTTTTGTTTTAAATACTACTTCTAGCTAATCGAGCATTTCTTGTATTCTAGTGATGCATTCTATACTGCACAAAAGAAATATGCATAAAATTTGAATTTACATTTTATTAATAACACATCATAGAAACATTTAAAACCTTTGAAATTGTGAAGAAACCGTCTAATTATGATGAATCTTGAAAAAGTCTAATTATTGATAATTGCTTTACGTCTCTTTCTTATAAAATATATGTTTGTATCGGTATTATAATGGTGGACGAGTACAATGACGTCACTAGCAAATAAAAGCTTTTTAAACATTGTTATTTTTAAGTTATTAAAAAAATCACGTGGTTGATTGTCAAATAAAAATACTATGTAATGTAACAATTAAAAAGTGTCCATATTTACATACAAGTAAAGATACAATAAAAAATAGCAATGAAGTCATAAAGCTATATCTTTATTGGTTGTATTACTGTAGGTACTTACCTCAGTTTATAAATCAATACTTATTTGTAACCTAGCAAAAAGTATATTGCATACGATATAAAACGTCCTTGTTGTACTGTTACATTTTTACTGTGCGGCACATGATGTTGGCGCCTGTTCAGTAGAGATGGTCGTTATTACGATAGCAGATAATATAATGCATTATATGAACGTAACGAATAACACATTATTGAGCAACGGATTATCCTGCTATCATTATAAACTGCTGTTGATGTTGTAGCGTTGTAGCGCAATGACTGACGTTCCACCCACCGCGCTGTTGCCGATAACGTCACACCGCGTTTACACATTCGCGCGAATCGCGAGGCGAATAGCGAGGCGAATAACGAACTAGCTGTTTACACATGCGTGTTCGTTATTCGCCTCGCTATTCGCCTAGCAATTCGCCTCGAGATTCGCGCGAAACAGCGCGTTTACACATTCGCGCGAATCGCGAGGCGAATAACGAACACGCATGTGTAAACAGTAAGTTCGCTATTCGCCTCGCCATTCGCCTCGCGATTCGTGAGTTCGCGTCGGGAGCGGTTTTTTGGACGCGAATCAAAGGGCACGAATGGCGAACACGAACTTACTGTTTACACATTCGCATGCATTTAGTTGACTGCTAGCGCCCGACCCAACCGAACGTGTAGACAAATTAGAGTGGAGTAAAGTGCGAATTTTAGAATTCCTAGAACTTTATTATAGAGAAGAGCTCATTTGGAACCCAAAACATCGCAATCATAATTACACATAAAAAATATTTTACAAAAAATAAAAACCGACTTCAAAAACACTGAAAAGTTAAAAATAATATAATAAATAGGCACAGACAACATCACACTTCTATATTGAAGTCGGTGCCAAACGATATCTCCTCGAAAGTCTTAAAATTTGTCACCGATCTCAATATAGAAGTGTGATGTTGTCTGTACCTATTCTTATATTATTTTAAACTTTTCAGCGTTTTTGAAGTCGGTTTTTATTTTTTGTAAAATATTTTTTATTTTTAACTTTTTAGTGAATGAAATCTTTTTAGTAAAAACAAAAACTCTAATTTAATACCAGCTCATCAGTGAGCTGGTATTTCATTAGCGTTTCCATCGATTTTCATGGGATCCCATTATCAGAGAATACAAAAAGAATGTTGAAAATCAGTCCACAATTGGCGGCGTAATCGCATAACATACACACAAAAAAAACATTCGCATCGAATTAAGAACCTCCTCCCTTTTTGAAGTCGGTTAAAAATAAAAACCGACTTCAAAAACACTGAAAAGGTAAAAATAATATAATAATAGGTACTGACAACATCAAACTTCTATTTTGAAGTCGGTGTCAATTTTAAGACTTTATAAGAGATCATCGTTTCGTACCGACTTCAATATCATCATCATCATCATCATCACAGCCCATATACGTCCCCACCGAGGGGCTTGAGCCTACCCTATATTAGGGTGATTAGGCCTTAGTCAACCACGCTGGCCCAGTGCGGATTGGTCGACTTCACATACATCATTGAACTTCTTCGCAGATGTATGCAGGTTGCCTCACGATGTTTTCCTTCACCGTACGAGCGTCAGACAAATGTACATATGAAATTCGAAACGAAAAACACATTGGTACATGGCGGGTCTCGAACCCCGACCCCCCGATTGGAAGGCAAGTGCCGAGTCCACTGCGCCACCGACGCTCTGTCGCGCGCTGTATATGCAAGTATGTATGTGTATATATAAACACATTCATACACATTACTTACATAACACTTACACACACACACACATATACAATATGTATATGTGAGTGTTATGTGCGTGTATGTATGTTTTTTTCTTAATATCATATTATTTGAATATAACAATTATTGTCATTTATTACATTTATTTTCTTATGCCGTCATTTACTTTCTCTCCTTAGCCTAATGGTTGACTGGTAGAGAGCGATGTTTATCGCTAAGTCCGCCATATGTTTGTAACATTAAAGCTTAAATTATTAAAAACTAAAATGTAGCACGCATGCCGCCATTATTTTCACGTCCTCCGTGTTCGTGTGCTAATATCAAAATGAATCACCCGCGAATGTGTGAACAGTAGTTCGCGGTGGCACTCGTAGGTACGAATGTTTCGTCGAATGACGAGGCGAATAGCGAACACGAATGTGTAAACGCCACACGAATGTTTCGTCGAATGTTTCGTCGAATGTTTCGTCGAATATTTCGTCGAATGTTTCGTCGAATGGCGAACACGCATGTGTAAATGCGACATAACGCGAGAGTGAAGCAAAGAGCGAGAGCGCAATAGGTGTGTACGGGAGATAGCAATATAAACTGCACGAGTCACGTCACGACACGATAATCGCAAACCACTAATTTTTGTGCTTTCTCACATTGACGTAAAGTTCACTTTAAAATGTTTGATGATCGCGACAATTTGAAATAACAGGTGAATAATAATTATTCGTTATACTGCTGTTTTGAATGAGATTGCTGTTTAAAATTTTATTGTTCGTTCAATTCTGTTCTGTTCAGTTCAGCAACAGATCCAATTAGAGAAATTGTGATTATTTTTTGTTACGATTTAATTATTTCAGTGTGTAAGTGCGTAATTAAAAGTTAGCGTAAGTGTAAATAATAATTGTTTTATAGTTAGTGTTAAGTATTTTTAAATATTAAACATGCCGAGAATAAGAGCCCCGATCGCTCCTATTTGGAACTATTTCGATGTTGGTAACAGTGTGAATACGCTGTTGTTCATTGTGCAAAACAGCAGTATAACAGGATAACGAACAGCAGTTTACAATAACAGCTATATGGAAATAACACAGCACTGTTATTCATTATTTGCAAACAGTCGTTACTCTCATCTCTACTGTTCAGTGGCCGCGTCCGCGCTAACGTCATTTACAAATGAACGGTGTGAAGTGCGGAACATATTAGACCCGTAGCGCTAGGTTTTTAAGTTTCAAAAATATTAAAGTTGTTTGTTTTTCGCATATAGTTTCCAGACCATTTGCCCAACCTAAAAAAATATTTTGTGTCATTCTAGGTACTTGCATAGGTAGAAATTTAGGTATTTGTCGTTTCAATCAGTATTGGACGAAAACAAAATTAGAGATGAAAATTTTACTTTCATCATAATAACGAAGTAGTATCTGATGTGCATAGGCATTTTGTGTCATCTCTGTCCACGAGAATCTTAATTTTTAACCAGTGGCTAACATGACGCCCAACTAGCTCTGAAAGAATATTACAATTGGTAAAATAGGTGTTATGCGTTTTAGAATACTAGTATCTGTTGTTTAAACTATTTTGTGTCAAATTCATCCACGAGATGTATAGATATTTTATTATTTTACTACAACACCCTGTAAAATCCTCAAAATAAAATGCAAGTTATTAGAGTTCACGTGTTTCTAATTATTATTTTGTAACAAAACACTATTCATAATTTGTGTTGTTTTCATCCACGAAATCCATTTATTTCAAAAAATACCAACTTCTTTGCACGAACGCCGAGCGCGGGGAAGCGCGCAGGCGGCGGGCACCGGCCAGTCACACGCGCGCGTGGCACGTGCTGAGCTGATTGTTTAGGCACTTTCGATCTTTCCAAGTTGCGACAAACGAGTGCGTGCGTTATTCTGAGATTTAACATTATAAAGACTAAAATGGAGATTGAAAATAAATGTATTATATATGGTGTCATACTAGACGTTAATATGGTAATTGTCAAAGAAAGTTGACGATTAAAGTTCGTAGAATCAAGCATTGTTACTGTTAGGGATGACGGAAAAACAGATTGTTTCAAGGACCGTGCTGAAATAAAACTACACAAAACTTCCCGAAATATATATCGCACAGCTAGAACTAAACTGAGATAATTCAAAAAATTATATTTTTCAGGAGATTTGTTTGTGAGGGAACTTATGAAACCCTATAAAATTTAAAATCGTAATAGGTTGTAAAATATCACTGTTTTTATAAAATTCGGCTAAGAATCAATCCTTTTTACAGATAATTGATTATTTTGAGTTGTTACACTTTAGGGTGGTGGCTTTGTACAAAAAATAAACTACATTTAGACGTGAATCAGTTTTATTGAACCATTTTGAGTTGAACTTAGTCTACAACAAAATTTAAATAAATAATTTGTTAAACTTTGTTTTAAATATAAAATTAATAATAAAACATTAACATGAAATGAAATATTTAAAAAAATATGAAAAATTAAATATAAATGTATAATAGGGGATTGGAGTCGCTCGCGTCCGTAGGTTTGAACCTCGAGACCCTACACGTGATCCTCGGGTGGTGCTGATGGAGTGACCAACTTCTGGTGGTAGCGCTTGAGAAACCGGACTGGCTAGCGACCACCGTGCGCATGACGTAAAACACGTCAACCCGTAAAAAGGCTATTTCTTGTCCACGTTTCGAGATCAGTCAGCGCACAGCCAGAGCTTGAGGGGTCGTTGCTGCGATTCGTGTGGGCTTCCGTCGACCCAATGCCAGGTTGACTGCGTTGACCCTCCGTCTAGGAAGATCTGAAGAAACGGCTGTTCCGCTGGCCGCCCGTGGTAAAATACAGGGGCCCAAGCGGACCTAACCAGTCCTTGAAGCTGCCCCACCATGCATCGCATAATCTCGGGGTGGTCCGTCGTGCCGGTTGGTGACCGGACGGTGGGTCCCGGCGGCCACTTCCGGGGAGGTTCGGGAGCCCTTCCGTGCGGAGGGTCAGCGCAAATCAGCTATCGGCAGTTCTCTGGCGAAATAGGCCTACGCCCGTTAATAGTTAACGGGCTGCAACGACACCGTAATTTAACGCCTCTCTCACTCCAACAAATATGTCAGCGCACTATATTAGGACTGGTCGTACATCGGTGCACTATCCCATCAAAACACCACTATTCGAGGTGGGGCTCGCTAACATCCGCGGGCTCCATTCTAACCTCTTAGCTGTCCCAACAATTTCATGACACCCCGTCCAGCAATGCTGTTTTTGATGGAGACGCATTATCTTATCTGCCCGACCGACAAGCTACCTTAATTACCCCGGCTACGCTCTTAAGGAGTTGTTCAAGGCGAAGGCAGGTGTTTGCTTGTTCGTCCGGGCGGACGTTTGCTGTCGTCACCTGCGTTTTGGAAGAACGTTTGTTTGGAAGAACCTTCCGTTTCCCTTCTTGCGATACACGTCGATTTTGGCACTCATTGCAGTGTCTTAAGTCTGCGTCTACCGTTAACATCGAGGTGACTTGGAGACAACTGACTTTTTTAACATCTAAGTCGGGTGGCAGATGACGTGCAGGAGCGATTTCCTTCCACCGAGCTAGTGTTTTGGGGGACTTCAATGCTCACCACGAATTGTGGTTAAGTTCCTCTAAAATTGACCATGCGGGTAGGACTGCCTACGCATTCGCTCTCACGTACCACCTGACACAATTGGTTACCCAGCACACTAGGTACCAGATATTATCGGTCAAGTACCCTCTTTGTTGGACCTTCTGACAAATCTTCCTGACGGATATCAGGTGGTGATTCGAGTTCCACTAGGATCTTCGGATCACTGCCTGGTATCCGTCTCAGTGCCTCAGGTGTCGCGACGGTCACCTGTAGTTGCAGCACGCCGTCTGTAGCTTATGCGTCAGCAGATTGGGACGGTATGCGGGATTATTACCTTGGTGGCAGCGCTGTTTCAGTGAGATGGACCCGAACTCCTGCGCTACCTCTGTTGCTGACGAAATCATACTAGGAATGGAATATTATATTCTGCATTTCAATTTCGTCAGTAGTCACAGATGTAACCTCTGGTTCAATCGCGAGTGCGCCTCTGCTGTTTAAAAAACAAACAGCTGGCTTACCGCGCTTGGATCAGAGGTCGAGCTCCCAGGGATCCCAACACAAGCCTACTGAAAACAGCCTACAATAATGCCACCAAGCTGTGTAAGAGGGCTTACATTAGAGCGGATGCTCAGCGTGTTGCACAAGTGGATCAGAAGGAACTGCTAGCGCACCCTACGGGTAGCCGATCTTTCAATCAAACTTCTGCCAACCCTCGCTGCCACCCCTGAGACATACCGATGGCTCACTTGCTTATCAGCCGCAGAAGAAAGCTGACCCTGGCAAAACTCTTCGCGGCTCATTCCCGTGTCGATGACTGTGGTGCACAACCTCCGACACTGTCATATTGTGGCAGCACCATGCCCGATATCCGCATCAGACAGCGTTATGTGCGGACGGAGCTACAGTCGATCGATATTCGAAAAGCAAATGGACCAGACGGCATTTCTGTGATTGTTCTTAAGAAGTGTGCAGCGTAGTTGACTCCTGTCTTGACGCGTCTATACTATTTGTCATTCTTTGTTGGTTGTGTGCCGAAATCTTGGAAAGAGGCCAATGTCTTGTATGTATTGTATTTATATATTTAGTTATATGTATAGGTATCAATTTTAATTGTTAATTTATTCTACTTAGTTTTTTTTCTTCTTTTTAGTGCACTATCCTGTATCTTGAATACGTAGCTACTTTCCTAGCCCTAAGGTTGCCGGGTAGAAATTGCTACCTTAGCAATAAGGCCGCCTATTGCCAATATAATGTGTATTGTAATGTCCTGTGTTTAATGTGAAATAAAGTGTTTATTCATTCATTCAATGTCTAGCCCGTTCCCAAAAAGGGAGATCAAACTATCGCCCTATAGCCGCCACTTCCATTTTGTGTAAAATCTTGGAGGATCCTTAATACCCAGCTGATCCATTACCTGGAAGGTCACTCGTTGCTTAATGACCGTCAGTATGGGTTTCGTCCTAGCGTGACCTTCTAGCGTTCCTTTTACACAAATGGGGTGAATCTATCGATAAGCGCGGCGAGTCGGTGGCTATTAGTCTCGACATCGCCAAAGCTTTTAGTAGATAGTTTGCCACAAGGCTTTCCTTTTCAAGCTACCGGCATACGGATTACCTGCGCAGTTCTGTACGTGGATTGCCAGCTTCCTCCACGAGCATAGAATTCGTGTTGTCGTTGACGGCTGCGCTTCGCAGTTCATGGCAGTGAACGCTGGAATTCCACAAGGCTCCGTTCTATCCCCAACATTGTTTCTTCTGCATATCAATGACATGCTTTCCTTGGGAAGTATACATTGCTATGCAGACGACAGTACTGTGCATGGGGGATATCACGGAAGCTCAGGGGCTGCTCATGGTGATATTGGTAGGGAGAGGCAGAATCTTATCATTGAGCCCAACAGGACGCTGGGCCTCGTCTCCGAATGGAGTTCCAACAATCTTGTTGAGTTCAATGCTAAGAAAACACAGGTGTGCGCGTTCTCGGTGAAAAGGTTACCTTTCCTCCCCCTTCCTTCTCTTTAGGGCACAACCTATCACACGCAAAGCAATATCGCTTTGCTCGGAATGAACATTCGCTGCGATCTGAACCCTAGAGACTTCAAGAACGAATGCTAGGAAAACACAGGTGTGCGCGTTCTCAATGGTCACCTTTCCTCCCCCTTCCTTATTTTCAGGGCACAAACCTTCATACGCCTCACGGAATCTCGGTGTCCTGAACAAGTTGCGTAGGTATTTTGCGCCGTACCAACTATGCCTGTTGTATAAAACTCAAGTTAGGTCTTGCGTAGAATATTGCTCTCACCTTTGGGACAGCCCCACTTAGTACCTCCTCGATGCTCTGGATAGATTGCAGTGTCGCGCTATTCGCATAATACCATCGAGCCTTTACAACTTCGTTGTGACATCGCCTCTGTTAGCGTCTTTTAGCGAATGTTCCATGGGGAATGCTCTGAGGAGCTCTTAAACCTTATCCGTCCCTCTCCATTCCTTAACAGAAACACGCGTAAGGGCCTTCGGAGTCATCCTTACACTGTATCCACCTTTTCACATCGCACTAAGAAATTCCAAGATTCCTTCTTCTGTTGTTCATCCCACACTTGGGATTCTCTACCTGCGCACGTGTTTCCTCAATCCTTCAACATGGGTTCCTTCAAAAGAGGCGTGAAAAAGCATATTTTAGGCCGGCAAGGGGCGGGCAGGTAGGATAGTGGATGTCGTCCCTCCTTTATCTGTCAACTCATTTGGGCCACTTTCACCGCTTAACATCAGGCGGGAGGATGTCATTTGTCGGGCCCTCAAAAAAAAAATACATTCACATAGGTATAATTGAGTGAATTATTCTGTTATATTTTTAATCATCATCATCATATCAGCCAAGAGACGCCCACTGTTGGACATAGGCCTCTCCAAGGATCTCCATACCGATCGGTCCTGCGCCTCCCGCATCCAGCGGCTTCCCGCGACCTTCACCAGATCGTCGGTCCACCTTGTGGGGGGCCTACCAACATTGCGTCTCCCGGTACGCGGCCGCCACTCGAGGACCTTTCCGCCCCAACGGCCGTCAGTCCTACGCGCGATGTGTCCTGCCTACTGCCACTTAAGGTTTGCAATTCGCAATGTCAGTAATTCTAGTTCTTCTACGGATCTCATCATTTCTGATGTGATCACGTAGAGAAGCCCCGAGCATAGCCCTCTACATTGCCCTTTGGGTGACTTTGAGCCTTGTTATGAGACCCATTGTAAGCGGCCACGTCTCAGTTCCGTATGTCATCACTGGCAACACGCACGAATTGAAGACTTCTAACAAATCAAAAATAATTGTCTCTGAACTAATTGGGAACAAAAAATGAGACATTTTTCTGTTATTACTTCACAAAAACTGTCTTAATCTTTAACAGATAAGACTTAAATATAAAAAAATGTGGTGCTATTAATTTTGATATTTTATAACTTATTACTAGTAATGTAACTAAAGGAAGTTTATTCTCTTCTGCTTATACATTTACAGACTTTTTAGACTCTTCGCCTCTTACTGTTAGTGGGTTCTCCTAATACCGTTCTTTTACAATGTTGACAAGAAAACGGCCTTGCTTCATTTTTCTCTAGAAAAAAGTAGGTATAGCAAGTTTTACTTATTCATTAACTCAAAACATCTCCTTTTAAAACAAAGTGGTAGATAATTTGATTAAAACAATATACATTTCAAATAGACGCTATAATACCTTAAATAAACATTTAGTCAACATATTCAAAATGACATGATTTGTGACAAAAATATTAAAGAAAAATTGTTTTAACAAAACTAGGTGAACTAGAAATTTACAAGTTGTTCCACCAAATCAAAGTCAAATCAAGATAGTAACAAAATAAATTTACATACCTTAGCAAATAATACTGAAGCAAGTAGAAACATCCCGAACTAATATGACAGAAAATTGATCAACACTGTAACAACTCAAATGAACTCACATATATTTCTTCATCAAAACTGCAACAAATCCAAATAACCGTGTTCTCGTTTATGCTAATACGTACACTCTCCAAAACAACGACGGCACGGTTAGCGCAGAGGTCGAGTGATCGCCTACTGCGCATCGGGTCGCGGGTTCGGTTCTCGTACGGGACAAATATTTTGTATAGCTTACAGAAATTAGTTCCGGTCTGGGCATATGTGGATGTGATATTCTACGTTTGTGACTGCACCCACGACCCAGGAGAAAATTTTAGTGTGGGGCGACGTTTTTTTTTTAAAGAAAACAAAAAATAACAAGCGGAGGTCAACTGACAATACACTTGTTTCGGTGGGAAGAACTGACATGCGTTGATTCAGCAAGGTAAGCTATTTCTATCTAACGACGACTGGTTTAAGCTTTGACCGAAACTGTTATGCCGGATAGATGTATATGATCAGCGAGCATTCGAATACAAGGATAACTAAAAAATCACGAATTTTTGAATTGACTCAGCTTAGATCTAGGTGTGCGATATAGAAATCCGAAATGTATTGAAGCGGGAAAAATGAAATGAAAAAGAAAGGAAGTTACTGGATGTTCTTCGAGTTATAGTAAGAAACGATTATTCTATCTAGAGGCTATACCTGCACTTGCTAGTAACACAAAGTATAGTACATTGCACTAGTAACACAAAGTACACGAGAAGATTAGTCTACGAGAGAAAAATAACATTACGGAGTAGACAAAATGTTTCTCGAGTTCCTAGTGCTACGCGTGTGTTTGTATGTTTGTTAATCAATCACGCTTTAACGGCTGAATGGAATTAGCTGTGATTACCAAACGAAGGTGAACAGAGGCCCAATTCAGCTAATAAGCTACAGCCGAATCGAAACTGAACCGTTGCGATCGACCGATCAGAACGCCACATTATCACGTCATCGAGCAGTTGAAAGGCAATATAAGCACTCCGATTGGTCGACCGCAACGGTTCGGTTTCGATTCGGCTGTAGCTTATTAGCTGAATTGGGCCTCAGTGCGTACGGCGAGCGTCACCCGCCGCCGCTCGCCCGCGTCGCGCCGCGCGTCGACCCGCTTCGACCGTAACCATTGTTTTTGTGTTTTATTCATTCTATGTTTATCGTGCATGAAAATGACACAAATTTACAATGTCGACTTTTCATGCATTTATGATATTAAATGTGTAAACTCTAATTATTTTAATATTCTTTTGAAGCGTTTATAGCTTGGAAAAGGAAAATAATTAATAATCTTAAAATTGCGTGATCCAAATTGGCACAAATTTATTAAATAGGCATATGTAAGTGATCTGAGATAGAAAATAGTTATTTCATTAACTGTAATTTTTTTTTCGTAGTGTACTTAAATACTGACTCTATGTCAGTTTGCTCTGGATGAAGATGACACAAACTGGGTTTGCACACTCCGCAGGCTCTCCTAGGTATGGTACCATAATTATTTTTAACTTTAAATAAATTTTGCCAGTTTTAATTTGAATATAAATAATCAATCACAAATCATCGAATTACTGAAAATGCAAGTACCAGATGTGACACAAAACGCAATAATAAGCTTCATAGGTACGACTGCATCGACATGCAAAAAATAAACAACTTTAGAATTTTTGAAACTTATGACATCAAAAAAGCCTAGCGCTATCGGTCTAATATGGGCTTGCACGTGGAAATTCCTCGCCTTAAAAAGGTTTTTTCTGTTAAATCAAATATTCCGTAAGTGTTCGTTTCAGTATATTACATTTGAATCGTAACGTTTCCAACACTGCAAAGCAGTGTATTCGGTAATTAAAACCTTAATCCACACTCAAACGATAGTGCAATTACTCGCTAATTAAAATTCGAAGTGGGCATATCGAATTATCGATATTGCAACAATTTTGCAAAGACTACGGCGATCCTACCTACCTACCTCGCAATGAACAATCAATGAATCACTACTGAACACATGCGTAAACATTGACTGTCACATTGGACACGGCATAACGGCATATGCACAGAAATAGTGACGCACTGAACACATAATTTATCGACGAGATAAAAATCGTAATAAATATAGTATATTTTGACAACATCGACATATACAACATAGTATATTTAGGAGCGACCTTATATCGGTCCACTATCAATTTTTATAAATTGAACGATTATTTGAATGATGCCAATGCCTGCATGGTGTTAATTTGTACACATTATACTCGTTATAGTAAAATGAATGGTCCCGAATGGGTGAATTAGGTGGCAGGTAAAAATACTTTATAAAAGTATTTAGATAATAGTGAAAAGAGCTTTCTATTGAGTCATATTTTAATAAATTCCATTTTAATTCTATTAATAATTACGCAAACACAGTGTGTCAACTGTTTTTTATTTAATATGTTCATTGATGTGAAAAATATTTTCTTACCAAAACGGATAAATGGTCACCAAATTGTGTTTCCTGAAATATTATAAAATAGATCCAATTATTCTTTTTATTGAATGTCATAAAAATATATGAACGCCTATAAAATTCATTTCAGACAAAATATTATACAATGTTACTAAATTGCTGTTACCAATATTTTATGTTACGAGTATTAATTTGGTATTTTTTTCCGAGCTAAAAAAACTAACGGTTAGTCGAATTTCTTTTTAAAACCAAATATTATATTGTGATTCCCAAAAATATGTCAATTGTTTATAGTTATGTATATGACATTGATTAAAATATGATAAGTCAAATATTATATTTAGGTTTCGAATATTACTATGAAATAAAAAAACAAACGTAAAATGAAAATAGCTCAACCAATATCTAAATAGCTGAACCATTTAAATTATACCCAAATAAAACCAAAAGGCTAAAAAATATAAGAATTCGTACAACATCACATTTTTATTCAATACCTACATAATTGAAGTCGGTGCCAAACTTTAACTAACTTCTTACATTTTCTAAGACTTTTCAGGAGATCATCGCTTGACTCAGCAGTTTTGAAAGGATTATTTAACAGAATTCCTAACAACCTCATAGTTGAGGAGTTATATTACTTTCCATTATCAGCTCACTTGAATCAACTTCGCGTCAATACATTCCCATTATCGCGGTGATAGTTACCGTGCCATTATATTGAAAACACTTTACCTAACTCCTAACTGACAAGAAACCTTCCATCTTCATCAGCTCAGTTACATGAGATGACGACCACCAGACGCATAAAAGCACATAGAACACGATGGACGTGCCTATGAAATTTCCATCGATGTTCCTGAGATACCATCACCAGATCTTGACTTGGTGACAATAGGACCACCTCAGAAGTATACTTTTTCGACTACAAAAAGAATTATAAAAATCGGTCCATAATTGGCGGAGTACATAATCGGTGTATAAAAATATTTTTAATTAAATCAATTTAATACACGTGTATTAGAATTTGACCCAAGTCAAACACGCAGATCCCATAGTATATAATTTTTCTTTTTATTTTTGAGATTGAATTTTAAAATTCTAATCAAATTTGATATACTTAATAAAACTTCCTAGGAGATCATCGTTTGGCACCGACTTCAATATAGAATTGTGATGTTGTCTGTACCTATATTCTTATATTATTTTTAACTTTTCAGTGTTTTTGCTTTTTGGTTTTTTCGGCGGTTCAATTTTTTGTTAAAAAGATTTTTTTGTGACTTTCATCTATTAATTTTACAATCAGTGCGTGAACCATCAATTATCCCCCGTTTTTGTACCTTTAGGGTTGGAATTGTTTTTTTAAATTTATATGGGAACACCCTCGGAGTATACCCTTTCCAATAAAAAAAGGATCATCAAAATCGGATCACTTTGTAAAAAGTAATGCGTGGTCATTGATCACAATTAGTGAGAAAACCAACAATATTTCCTGTTTTCCTACCCTTAGGGTAAGAATTTTTTTGTTTAATTTAAATGGGACCTCCCTCGGGGTATACCCTTTCGAATAAAAAAAGAATCATCAAAATCGGAGTTCTCTGCAAAAAGTTATGCGTGATCATACATTAAAAAATATATATACGCGTCGAATTGAATACCTCCTCCGTTTTTTCGTCGGTAAAAATTTAAAGTTAAAATCAATCAATGGACACAATCAAAGCCGAGCGAAATTTCGACTGTATTAATCTCTTTCTACTAGTTTTTACTTAGCTTAACCAAAGCTTATTCAGTGTTAATAACTGCGTAGCACACCGTCTAATTTCTACGTCACTACAGATATCTTGAAATTTTGACTAAGAACAGAGCAAACTTATAAATTTAATATTACCACTAAAAGACTTTTCTCTGCATATAGGAATGAATTATTTTCTACTTAAAATGCGAACCGAAAATGTTTACGCTCGAGGAAGAGCGAGTGGCAACACTGCTGTAGTCTGTGCATGTGCGCTGTGACATGACAGTCGAGTCGAATTTGTAATGACATTGAACTAGTTACCACGCGGCGCGCTATCTCGAGTAAAATTGTTATTGTCGCGAATGTCCGTTTATTGGTGAGTGTTGACTGTCGGCGAAGGTGTTGGTGGTTTGTTAGGGAAACGTGTGTGGTCCGGTTTTGGTCAGTGGATTGACAGCAGCCCTTCAGGAGCCGCGACTTCCTTCGAGCTAGCTTAGGAAGTCCACCGGCGACATACGGAGACCGGACCAGTTTAGGGGTAAGCAGTAATAAATTATATTGTAGTCAATCTTTAAAATCAGCATAAAACAATCGGCGAAATGCCGAAAAAGCAAAGAATTCACAAACGATAAGTTGTCCTCACGAAAACCACGGTCGTTTGTTGAATTAAGCAGTCGTAAAATGTAAAACATTCGTGACTCTGGGTGCAAAGTTAATGCTCAAACGCGTCAAAGTAGTGGCACTCTGGAGTTCCCCCGGATAGCTGTAGCTGAAGATTTAATCCCGCTTCAAACTTGCATACTAAACAGGTCGACCGAATATGAAAGTAAATTTTGTTATATTATCCAGTTGTACTAAAAGAAACGTTAGCGGAGAGAGACTCTGTACAGGGTCGTCTGCTTGGGTACCTCCGTCTTACCTATTTCTGCCGCAAAGCAGCAGCGCTTGCATTGCTGTGTTCCGGTTTGAAGAGTAAGATATGGCAGTAAAATTACTGGGTACCGTGACTTTACATCTGATGTCACAAGTTGGCAACGTACACTGTGGCCCTTGCAGTTTTGCTGCGAATCTCACAGGAGCCACATGTATTTATACTTGTGACGTATGATGGTAAGTGGTAACAGTGACTGTTACCACTTACCATCAGGTGGGCAGTTTGCTTGTTTGCCAACTCAGCGGCAATAAAAAAATCTATACTAATATTATAAAGCTGAAGAGTTTGTTTGTTTGTTTGTTTAAACGCGCTAATTTCATGAACTACTGGTTCGAATTGAAAAATTCTTTTTGTATTGGATAGTCCATTTATCGAGGAAGGCTTTAGGCTATATAACATCACGATATTGTTATTTACGGACATCCACGCGAACGAAGTCGCGGGCACAGCTATGAGTTATACATGTCGTAGGTTTCTATCAATTCTACTTAATGACACTAGCGAATATGTCTATGTGTAAATGAGCGTCGGTGGAGCTGTGGACTCGGCACTTGCCTTCCAATCGGGAGGTCGGGGGCTCGAGACCGCCATATTGTACCAATGTTTTTTCCGAATTTCTTATGTCTGACGCTCCTACGGTGAAGGAAAACATCGTGAGGCAACCTGCATACATCTGCGAAGAAATTCAACGATGTATGTGAAGTCGACCAATACGCACAGATCGATGATGAAGTCTCGACTTAATATTTACTTACGTTACAATAAGTAAACATCAAATTAGATTTTGAATGAAAACGGTATATTAAGCTGCATTTGCCGTTTTGAAAATAAAACTCAGTATAAGCATTCTGCATTTTGTTTTTTTAATACAATTGATAATGCAATTAATTGTTGCCATTTTCAACGAAACATAATCAATAGGTACCTACGTATATAGAGCAGTACTTGCCGCGTAGCGGGAGGCACTACTGAACAGCGGACCTGAAACGGTCACATCGCAGAATTATAATGCGAATCATATTATGAATTGAGTGCAACTCATCATAAGCAAATTCTCTTTGACTGCTTTGTGTGAATATTCGTAAAACGGTCCCAATTGACACTTTAGCAATGTCTTATTTGTGGAGCATTTTACGAATATTCATACAAAGCTGTCAAATAGAATAATTGCATATGATGAGTTGCTCTCCATTCATAATATGAATCATAATAGGATTCGTATTATGATTCTGCAATGCGGCCTTTTTAGGTCCGCAGGACAGATAGACTGAAAGAAAATCCATTACTATTTATCCCTATTGTATTCATTTTACTTGCTTCTCTTTTATTCACATGATCCTACAGACAAACTGGGCAACCAGTTTTGTGGGATTTTGTCCAGTATTAAGATATTTTTTGTATTAAAAATAAATAACTAAATCTATATAATAACAAAGGTTCGCTAAATGTGTTACTAGAATATAAGCGCCAAACTCGAGAGCGGGCGGACCGATTCGGTTAATTCTTTTTCTTTTACAAGTAGGTATTTGTTGAATCACGGAGAGGGTTCTTGTGCAGAGAAACATTGGAAAAAAGCTAAAACCTGTAAAGAGCTCTTGTTTTCTATTAACGTGTTTGACGTCAGGACACAGCTGGAACAATGTAGAAATATTGTGTTGTTTATGTCTTTCCCAGTATTATTTCCAATGTCTTTATCTCCCCGCTCCCTTTTTCCAGTGAATGTCGTACAAGTCGACTAAGGAGGCTAACCGCGAACAAACCTCTGGGAAGAGATGAAATACGTCGAAACAAAACCCAACACCAGCCGGTCCTTATAGCCTCTTTTCTTTGTAGCTCCTCTGTCTCTGGAACTTAAGGCACATAGTGGTCCCAATGACCTTGCGTCGATCGTCCCGCACTGATTACATAGGAGTGAGTGAGTGAGAGTCATCATTTCAGCCAAGAGACGCCCACTGTTGGACATAGGCTTCCCCCAAGGACATCCATAACGATCGGTCCTGCGCCTCCCGCATCCAGCGGCTTCCCGCGACCTTCACCAGATCGTCGGTCCACCTTGTGGGGGGCCTACCAACACTACGTCTCCCGGTACGCGGCCGCCACTCGAGGACCTTTCCGCTCCAACGGCCGTCAGTCCTGCGAGCGATGTGTCCTGCCCACTGCCACTTAAGGTTTGCAATTCTTTGGGCTATGTCGGTAACTCTAGTTCTTCTACGGATCTCATCGTTTCTGATGTGATCACGTAGAGAAACCCCGAGCATAGCCCTCTCCATTGCCCTTTGAGTGACTTTGAGCCTTTTTATGAGACCCATTGTAAGCGGCCACGTCTCAGTTCCGTATGTCATCACTGGCAACACGCACGAATTGAAGACTTTCGTCTTGAGACACTGCGGTAGATGGGCCGAGAATATGCTGCGTAGCTTCCCGAACGCTGCCCAGCCGAGTTGGATTCGTCGATTTACCTCTTTCTGGAAGTTGGACTTACCGAGCTGGATAGTTGCCCCAGGTAAACATATTCGTCAACAAATTCCAGCGTAGAGCCTCCAACATTCACAGGAGTGGGTACTACACGGGAATTCGACATTATTTTAGTCTTGTCCATGTGAGTGAGTGAGAGTGAGGGGGAATATTTATGCAAACCTTTACGTGTAAGATGAATTATTTCAATTAAAAATTAATAAAGGCGAATAAGAAAAATCTAAAAAGACCATCCGCTAGAATAATGCTCACTTTATTTATTGAAATCGAAAGTATATGATTTTACCTAATATTTACGACGCGATTAGGTTTAAAGTTTTAAAATCGAGGCATGTTTGGGTCACATTTTAACCAAGTTTTAATTATTTTTTATCAAAAAATTAAAAAGACCATCCTCTAAAGAATGCGTTGAATAATAATATATCTTTTTTAAAGATTTTTTTATTCAATATTTATGAAGAGAACCGGTTTTTTCTGCAATGATTTTTTTATGATTGACCCTACTATGCGCCTTAAATCGCCGTCGATCTAAGTTACTATTGCTATCAATTATGAAGCTGTTCAACAAAACAGTCCAAAAACGAATGAGAGGTATTTACTATTAAGTAGAAAATTCTGAGCAAATCTAATATATAAAAATCTCGTGTCACAGTGTTTGTTATTTAATTCCTCCGAAACGGGTTAACTGGTTTTTAATATGTTTTTTCGATAAGTACGTTCATTGTAGGTCTGAGAAAAGGTCGTAGGCTATTTTTTATACTCCTAGGTGGCCACCTTTATCACCTATGAGTATCTCCAGATTTTTTTCGCACTATATTATTATGGCGAAACATATATTATTTCCAAAATGATTAAATCCGTAACCATTCCCTAGTTAACAAGTAAACATATAGAGATTGAAAAAAAGACATATGCTAGCTGACACTCAAATACTTAACGAGATGACTGATCAAGAGATTCTCATCAGATCTAAATTAATAACGCGTCTCTGCGCAGACACTACTAAGTACTACACTGCACTGGATCAAACAGCGACCTCTTAAGTCTGGATAGACGGAGGCTGGGAGGCTTAGAGAATTAACGAAATGGGATTCGCTTTAGTCTCTTCAGATTAAGAAGCTTCCCGATAACGCAACGAATCCTGATTTGAGATTATAATTATGCCGGCTCGCAGTAATTTTTTCGTCGAATAATCCAACTGGATACAATTCCATTTTTTTGCAATCCACTGTGTTACCTACTATCACTTTGACAAAAAAAATCATAACAGCAACTGCTTCATATTTAAACCAAAGCATAGTAAGGGTAAGGCAGAGCTTAATAATTGTTTTCATACCTAACTAGACTTTACTAACATCTAACATAACGTAGTACTATTATCTATTGTGTGCTAACATAATAAGATAATCCCACTAACTGTTAAGTAAAATAATAGATCGTTTGTTTACCGTGGTACCATTAGATGGTACTAGGGAAAATTTTATTCGCCATAGTACCATCAATGGTACCATGTAATTACACAATCTCACTTAAAGTTGTGTCCTTTTTAATTTACCTAAAATCACCTCTAATACATCATCAGTATTTTATCAGTCTGAAGTAAAACAAGAATTCAATAAACAGTAATATAGAGACAGGTTTATCACAGGCGAAGTCATGACAAACCGTCGGGGAGTGCAGCTCCATCCTCGCAGAGACCAGAGCGCTGCCATCTGTGGCGGGTGCCACGGATGCACATACTGCTGGCCCTGATGATCGCGATCTGGATTCTTGCGCGTAACCATCCCATTATTGGGGCGAGGGGCCGGCTCCAGCGGTCTGCCAGTGCTTCGGCGAGGTGTTTGGCGAAGGTTTTCAATTGTGGTGCGAAGACCCCGTCGACTGAGGTTACCAGGGGTGTAAAGGTGGCATGGCGTGTCTCGCATGGGCCACAGTATTTCCTCATTTTTTCGTCTTCGGCTGAGCGAAGGACGGCTGCAACAGGGCGTGATGCGTAGGAGGGAGCGTCGGTGTCAACGACACGGACATCAAATAACGCCTCCCTCTGCGCGATCCACACCCCCCGGCAGGCCAGGTCTCCGCGCAATCCGGAGTCTCCTTCGGAGATGACTGGCTCTTTCGTGACGTTTCCCCAGGCCTGTTGACATAGATCACAGAAAAGGTCCCTTATCTCATTGTGTCTGCGTGTGATGAGGCCGCCTTTCTTGCAGCACAAGGCGTGGTCTACGTTGAAGTTGTCGCTGCCGCAGCCGTCGCAGGACGTAGGCATGGAGACCGGTATGCGGAGGTATCTTATGGCTATGGCGTCCCTGAATTCATGGGGTGACAGGTCGAAGTTGTCTTTTCTTGTGGGTATTATTGAGAGCCAGGTGGAGGTTTTTGTGTTCATTTTTGTCGCTATTGATCTTTCTATTGCTCTTTTCTTTTGGGGTGGTAATTTAGTTAGGATATTTTCGAGAGTTTCGTTGTCGTATGTTTCTTTTTCTTTCTTTCCTTCTTTTCTTGCGTCACGTAGAGATTTGTGGTGATCAGCTAGGTTTATGTCCTTCGATTCGGTTAAGGCTATTGAAAGTGTTGTTGATGCTTTTTTTGAGATTTGGTATGCTCGGTTTGGGCTGTTGAAGGGGTCTGAAATGGCAAGTCCGCCTTTGTGGACTGGAAGTGTAAATAGCTGGGCGTCGAGTTTTGTAATTTCACCTCCAATTAGAGTTGGTAGGAATTTTTCATGCAATGTGTTAGTTAAGGGTTCAAAATATTCTTCTGCATTTTTTACGACACGTAGTAGGAAAGACCATTTAAACTGTGCTGCTTTTGTAAGAGCTGTGTAGGCAGCTTGCGGGGAGTCTTTAGAAATTGCGGTTAATTTCATGACAGCGGATATCCATTGGGTTACGTTGTTTTTAATGAAGTCGTCCTTTCCTTTTCCTATGTAGCCTCCTAAGAAGCGGGAGCCGGTAACTATGGAGAGATTGGTGCCGGAGAACGTCTTTTCTGCAGCAGGCTTATCGGTTTCTGACACTATAAGGAATGATTTTTTACCTTGTGGGAAGTAGCCGTATGCTGGTCCTATTTTGTTTATGTTGTCCCACCAGTGAAGTAAGTTCTGGAATGTGCCTTGTGCGGAGGAGTCATCGGCGTACCAGCATTGTGTAACAGTGTTTTCGTATTTGACTTTGTTTATTAGTGGTAGTGTCGCGAGCGCGTACAGTGGCATGGCGAGTGGGTCTCCTTGAGTTACGCCTTCTCTGCTGTATAGTCTTGTTTCAGAGTCACGAAATACAAGTTCGGCATGGCCGTTGTACGTGTTGTATAGAAAGCGGGCGCAGTGTGGCCAGTATATTCTTGCCTGCCAGAGGGCTAGTTGTCTATTCACGGCGTTGAATGCATTGTTAGCGTCGACAAGGAGCATTCCCCAATTTGAGTTCGGATGGCATTCTTTTTGGAAGGCGTCGTTCATGGCGTGGATGGCACCCTCGATACCGCTACTTAGTCCACTGCATAGTTGTGACTGACCACATGCTTCGGTGACTTCAGAGCCTGTGGCTTCGATCATGCATTTTGATAATATTCTCCGTAAGCATTCTCCGATACCGATGGGTCTCACGCCCGGGCATTTGTCTAAGGCTACAAGGCGGCTTGACATTAGGGCTTGTATTTGGCTCCAGGGTATGGTTTCGTTGCTGAGTTTCATTGTGAGCTGTGCAACGGCTTCTCTTAAGTGGACGCTTGCTTGTCCGTAACGGAGGAGGAAGTCTCTCCAGTTTTCAGCTGTGGAGCCAGTGGGGCCTCCACCACCGTTTCGACGTGGTCGGATGTTATGTCGACTTCAAGGAGTGGTGGCAGTTCTGTGACGTTTCTGGGGAGAGTGAATAAAACGTGGTCTGGGGTTGTTGGTGGGGGATGCTTTTCCGTCAGTACATCACTGACGGTTTTGCCGGATGGGTCAACTTCGGCGTCAGGGCTTAAAACTTTGCACGTATCTTTTGTGAGGAGCCAGTTGAGGGCTTCTCGTGTTTTTCCTCGTAGTATTAGTCTTGTGAAAGTTTTTGTTTCTTGTTCGTCGCCTTTCTGGTTGCTTGCATTCCGTAGAGATTTATCTGCTTTGATGGATTCGGTGATGAGTTCCTCGAAGCGTTCGTCTGTTCATAGCTTTAGGCGGCGATCGAGTAGTCTGAGCACGTCCTTAGTTTTTCTGATATTCTTGTCTCTTTGCAGTATGACCGCGACGAAAGTCAATACGCGTTCGGATGGGTAAGTTGATTTGGTCAGATGTTCAATTTCGTCAGCCAGGGTGTGCACGAACTTCCTACTGGCAGTGCCGCTTGGGATATCATACATCTTACCGTGCAGGTTGCAGACGTTGTCCCAGCGCTGTTGCCAGATGCCAAACTTGGGCCCGACGGCATTGAAAAAGGGGGACCCGAAGGCTTCTTCCAGCGGTGACATGGGCGTGTGTCCGTTGGCGCTTGTTGTTAGTGTGGCAGGTGCTGATTGGTCCAGTGCGTCATTGTGTGCTGATCTTATGTGTCGATGTAGTCCACTTTTCTTGAATTTCCTTGGACAATGCGGACATTCCACTTCGGCTTGTGACATGTGGGTCTTGGTTTTCGGCACTTGGAATTTTATCGTAGAGCACGAATAATTAGTATATAATAATAATAATTAGAATAAACACGGAAATTTTGGTGGTAAACAATAGGACAATAACAAGTTATAAAAATAAAATGAAATATTTGACAAATAATTCGTCTGCTTGACGTGACAGTTGACATGACATCTCACTTAAAGTAAGTAATAAATTAATAGTAAAAAAAATTTTTTTTAAACAATCTTTTATTATTGCATTGTCACGCAATACCTATACATAATAATATGCATGAAAAATTTCAGCTCAATCGGAAACCGGGAAGTGGTTCCAATTTAGCTTGCAAGATTTCATTACAGACACGGGACAGGTGAAATTAATAGGTGACATATCAGTGTTTCACAACAAACGTTTACATATGTTATTTCAAAGAATCACATCATCTGTCCAAAAAACAAGAGGTCTAAAGGCTGTTAAACTGCACTTCATCGATTTATGGAATACTTACTGCAATCTTTACTTTGTTAGACCTTAGAACAATAAAAAATGTGATGTCTGTACCTATATTCTTATATAATTTTTAACTATTCAGTGTTTTTGGGCTTTTTTTATATTTTTGTCTTTTTAGTGAATTAAATACTTACCAGCTCACCCAAAGTATACGACAAAGATAGAAGAAGAAAAAAATTTAAGTACCTATACGACAAGGTGTCAATACGTACCTAGCCTATTTAAAAAACCTGTAACTCTAAAAGTTAAGGATCCTTCCATCATCACATCAGCTCGGTTCATGATTACCAGACGTAAATACCTGAATATCTTCGTAAGAAACATGAAACACGTTGAAATCACGTCTATAGTGATAACTAGCTTCTTTTATTTGCCATTCTCATGTTTTATACGGTTATTATGTTTGTTTGTTTCTCAGAATACAGTTATTCTTCGCCATTTCTTCACACTGGGAGCTCAAACATCGATCTTATAAACTAAAGCAAACAAATAAATGTCACCTACCACATTTAAAGAAAAAAGTTATCAAATAGATATGAATTATTAATAAACGTCAGATTCAGTTACGGCCGGCGGCGGCGAGCGCCGACAGTTAATTTCAAGATTGGGGAAAACATTTCATCTTCCTCCGTATTGAACGAGGGAATTGTCCGCGAGTACCTAATTGTGACAAATGACGCACTGGCCTGACATTTAAGACTAATACGAAACGCCAAATTCAAACAGATATTAGTGTCAATTGGTCTAAGTTCTGTTGGCATTAATTGGAATAGACTAAACTAAATTTAGTTTTAGTGCTGTCAAATCATGTTTTTTGTTAGAAAATTTTAACTGAGAACACAATTTGACAGCACTAAAACTAAATTTAGTTTAGTTTAATTGCCACCAATATCTGAATGGCGTATTTATCCATCGCAACCTTAGACCATTTAGTACTGGTCTAAGATCGCAACTGAACTGAAGTTAGTTATTAGGTTTCCCAATAACATGGACGACAGTTCAACAGAATTAAAGTACTTGGCAATTGGATTTCAGCATTTTAGAAATATTGATGTCACTAATAGATTTACGTTAGCTCGATGAATCGTATCGTCTAACTATAATTGGTCAGTAAGCTAATAGGACCTGGGTATAGTATTATGTTATTATTATTGGTTATATATTATTATTGTACTCTTATAATTATTGACAATTACTATTATTTATTTAACTTCTGTTTTACACTTTTTAGGTTTATTTTTAGTTGTATTTGCCACACTTCTGAATTTTAAAATTACTTTTCTTCGTCGTCTTCAACTTGTAGTACTCGCTCTTTCTTGTAATTCTGATGTATTACAATTTTATGCCTAGCCCTCGTCTTTCTCCATAGGGTAATGGCTGAAAATCAGTGTTTTGTCCTTTTAGGGCAAAAATCCCCACTGAGCCTTGACCCTTTTAGGCACTGCAGCACACATGTACGTACATTCTACTAAATTTTTGTTATTGTTCTTTATGATTGTTGATTTTTATATTGTGTGATATGTGTGTGTTTTTGCGTCTAAATAAACGATCTTATCTATCTATCTAAGCGCCGCGTCAAGTTATACTGATTGACATTTGGAACACCTTTATGTAGCGTGAAATAGTGCAAATGTAAAGCTTGACGTGGCGCTTACTACAAACCAACCAAGCAACCTATGATCTATCATCCGAGCAACCTATCATCGTCATCATCATATTCGTTCCCACTGAGGGGCTAGAGTCTACCCTGTGTAAGGGTGTTTAGGCCTTAAGTCAACCACGTTGGCCCAGTGCGGATTGGTCGACTTCACATACACCTTTGAATTACTCCGTAGATGTGTGCAGGTTGCCTCACGATGTTTTCCTGCGCCGTAGGAGCGTCAGACAAATGTACATTATGAAATTCGAAAAACGATAAACACATTGGTACATGGCGGTCTCGAACCCCGGACCTCCAAAGCAAAGAGAATAATAGTAGGTAGGTACGTCGCGGGCGATCGCGTGCAAATGGGGACTTGTACGCACGCTGCTGAGAGCATATACCTACCCGCAAATGTTTCGCGACGTATACCTACTCTAAGGTCAAAATAATCTATACTAATATTATAAAGCTGAAGAGTTTGTTTGTTTGCTTGAACGCGCTAATCTCAGGAACTACTGATTCAAATTGAAAAATTGTTTTTGTGTTGGATAGTCCATTTATCGAGGAAGGCTTTAGGCTATATAACATCACGCTACGACTAATAGGAGCTGAGCATCAATGACAAATGTTGCAAAAACGGGTAAAAAATATACGGCGAAACGTAGTTCGCTGGCACAGCTAGTACTTAATACATTACTGCACTCCACAATGTTACAGATGTAAACCAGATACAATACAATTCACTGGAAACCTGTCGATCACGGCAAGTTTGAGAAAGGAGAGGGTGACAGAGATCATTGCGTAACTATAAACAATCGCACCATAATCCAATTTAACGGTGGACTTACGTGATTGGCGGGCTAGGTAACAGGTGACATTACAACTGCAATTTATTGTAACAAGGGTTCTTGAGCGTACCGAGCAGATAAGTTGGTACCTACCTACCTACAACCAGAGACGGGCAAAAGGGCAAGTGAAGCCGGCGATCCGTGTTATTGTTCCGAGACGACAAGTGCGGCCTACCTGACCCAATTCGTTTTCGGCTAGGAAATTTCGGAATACTTGACGAGTTCTGATTTAATGAAGCATCAATTATGAAATTGAGCTCATCTCAACAACTAAATGTTATAGAGATAGCAACACAAGTTGAACTTTAAGCGCTTTTTATACTTAAGGGGCAACAGTACCTACTACTAGCGCCGCCGTTCGTTTTTTATTAATTATGATGAATTAAAGAAGTCAGGAACTCAACATATATATTTTAGATTTTTGGGAGCTATTCAGGCATAGATTAAAGTAAGGAATAATTATTGCTAAAAGTGGCCACTTTAAGCAATAATTATGATTTCGACTATTCTATACGGTTAATGTGTACAAATACGTAAATATAAATCTGAAGTATCTATATTAAGTTCCCGACTGTGCTATTTTTTGTAGAAACGTCTTTAATTTATCATAATTAATAAAAACGGATTGCGGCGTTAGTAGTAGGTACTGTGCCCTCTTAATAAGTTAGGAACAACACATCTGTCTGCAACAAGGCGAATGCTATTTTTGAGATAAAAATATTTTACAAAAATAATAAGAACCGTCTTCAAAAAACACGAATAAGTCAAAAATAATCTAAGAATATACACAACATCACATAATTATTTTGAAGTGAAGCAGAATTTGCCATCAATGCCATGATAATCTAGTATTATGATTTGACGACATGAGTATGACAGCTAACAATATCTTAATTGATGATCTTACAACGGCAGTTTTGATGTAATTATCAATGTCAACTGATATGTTATCATCAATATCTTGGCGTTCGAAATAAAATTTAGAAAGAACCAAGCGATATTGGTATCGCAAAATATCAAATGTAACAAGAATCTCACACGGTTCGCAGTAGATCCGTGTTTTATGACTAAGAGCATTCTCGTAGGTACTCCTATTTATTGTGACCCTGGCCTAGTCCCAAAATTAACCGTATAATTGAGGTAGCTTTCGCATATTTTAACTCGTGCAAAATTTCAATTGTAAAGAAACCCTGTGAGAATCGGAATGATGTTCTTAAAGCCTGCGATTGAATTTTTGTGAATAATTACCGGATTTTACCGGAGGGAGACTCTGTACCAGAGTCGTGTGCTTGGGTACCTCCGTCTTACCTATTTCTGCCGCAAAGCAGCAGTGCTTGCATTGCTGTGTTCCGGTTTGAAGGGTAAGATTTGGCACTGAAATTACTGGGTACCGTGACTTTACATCCTAAGTCACAAGTTGGCAACGTACACTGTGGTTCTTGTGGGGGTTGCAGTTTTGCTGCGAATCTCACAGGAGCCACATGTATTATAGGTGACTGTTACCACTTACCATCAGGTGGGCAGTTCGCTTGTTTGCCAACTTAGTAGCAATAAAAAAAAATTTAATGAATTAATTCGATATACTGCTGCTTCGAAACAGAAGTTCTTATTATACAATATATAAACTGCCAGCCCCCACAGAATCGATCCGTTATATTAAAATATGAATAAAATTAAATAAGGGCGTTAAGGCGCAGCCCTCATAGTTGTGATGACTACAAAGTTAGGTTAGAGAAGATCGCAGCTTAGCTTATCTCTTGCGAAATCTCTTCCAGCCAACCTACAATAGGAAAATTTGTAGACGCGGTGTGTACACAAAAACAAATAACCTAACGCTAAAAAACTATAAGTACATAATAAACATATATATATATATATATATACAAGGAAAATAAGCAAAAACAAATACTAATTAATTTACTTACCTATAGATAAAAAAAATAAAAAAATACATTCAATTTAAAAATAATTATTTTGTAGAAGCGAGATAAAATTCTTTCACTCTCTTTTTAAATAAAGGAAGAGTTTGAATATCCCGAATGTGAGGAGGCAGCGAGTTCCATAATCTGACGGCATGGACAGTGAAGGACCACTTATAAAACTGTGTGTTAAAGGCGGGAAGATGTAGAAGCGTGCGAAGGTGTGATCTACAAATAGTGTCAGGAGAACGAGCAAACTCAAAACGCTCACGAAGGTAGTACGGAGAGGCAGGATTACGTAAGATATTAAAAAGAAAACAAATGATGCGTGAATTTCTTCGAAGCCGGATCGGAAGCCACTTAAGTTGTGCACGAAATTGAGAAACATGATCATATTTACGTAACCCAAAAATAAATCGGATGCAAACATTTTGAAGTCTTTCGAGCTTGTTGAGTAATTCCTCCGTGATGTCAAGATAACTGACATCGGCATAATCCAAGATAATCATAATTCCAGTTCAAATTGCTATCAAAGACAACGCCCAGATTTTTTGCTGACTTGCAATAAGCTATAATAGATCCATTAAGCATAATAGAAGGCAACCCATTTAAGTCCAATTGACTGACCATATACTTACTGCCTATTATTAGTGCCTTTGTCTTAGAAGGATTGATGAGTAGGCCATACTATTCGGCCCAACCACTTAGGCGCTCCAAATCCTCATTGATAGCTAAAATTTCACTTTGGGCTTTACTGAAAGTGAAGTGGCGAAAAATCTGCAAATCGTCTGCATACAAATGAAAGTTGGATGTTAAAATGCTAGTGACAGTATTTATAAAGCAGGAAAAGAGGAGAGGCGAAAGAATACCCCCTTGTGGGACGCCCGCAGATAACGCACACCAATTCGACAGTACATCGTAAAGTCGAATGCACTGAAAACGATCCCGTAAGTACGAATCAAACCAGGCCACAGCTTCAGGAGATATATTAAGTGAACTAAGAATGCCAAGAAGAATATCGAAATCAACAGAATTGAACGCGTTGCTAAAGTCCAACAGTAGAAGCAAAGTGACAGATTTATTCTCCATGGCAAACCTAATCCCATCAGTTATTTGCACCAGGGCAGTAACCGTGCTGTGACCAGGTCGAAACCCGGACTGGTAGGGGTTAAGTAGGGAGTTGGAGGACAAAAACGTTGAAAATTGTTTAAAGGATAGATGTTCAAGGACTTTTGATAGGAACGGTAAGATGGAGATAGGACGGTATTGGCTAATGGAACTAGGATTGGACACTTTAGGTAGTGGGATAATAAATGCCTTTTTCCAGGCAGATGGGAAGGTGCAATTGGATAGAGAAAAATTAAAGATGTGAGTTATAACTGGTAAAACCTCAGAGAGTATAAGAGAGATCGTCCTGGAACTAACTTCGTCACTGCCGCAGGCGGTAGAGGAACTATGCTTGTTTGCCACTGAGTAGTATTTCCAAGTAATCTGTGGGTACTTGTTAACTAACTAGGTATTTATCTTTAGTATTGAAATATTATTTTTTATTGCGATCGCTTATGACGAAAGCGCTAAATATCAAGTCATGACACTGACGAGTAATGCTCTCTAAAAACGCGACTCTCTAACACCAAAGTGATCTCACCAAATTGAATTGGTCATCAGCCTCACAACAGGTACCTAATGTTTGGCGGCAAATATTGACCGCTCAGCCGACGGCGACATAGCACTTATGTCCATGATGGTAAGGTCTACAATACCGTTTGGCGTGCAGACGTCTAGCACATAAAGTTGACCTGAGCCCTAATTACGTCACTAGTCACTTAATGGTCTACGTTATTTCGCTGGTAATTTGAGGCGGTGCCGGTTTAATGGGCACGATACTAATTTCAGCAGAGCACACCTATTTAATATCCTCATTAAGACTATCATCAGAGTACATTTTGACGATTAATATAAACTTAATACAATCTATACTCTATACCTTTAATAAACCACAGTAATTTATACATAAATAACCTGTAGAATTACAGTGTGCTTGGGGTAATTCATTAAGAATTACTCGCGCTAGCGCTAACGCACTTGACAACATTGTAAATATTTTGATTATTCAATTAGTCATAAAATCAGTTTTACGAAAGATTATGCGACTTCAAATTAGCTTTACATACACTCGTATAGAAACAGTAAAGGTATGATTCCGATTGCTGGAAATCGCTGTTCGGTAGTACGGTCTACTATGAAATATGATCTAAACTTCTTTATTCTGTGTTTTGTCTTGTTTTGGCACATGTCAGATGTAATATGTCAAAATAAGACAAAACACGGAATAACTATTCCGAGGTTATTCCTAGGAATAAGTTTTTTATTTGTAAGGCCATTAAAGTTCATTTTTGCGTATTAACCTTAGATAGACCATATTTCATAACTAACCATATTAACGGGCGACCGACCTAAACATAGGTACCATGTACCAAGTGCAACACACCCGTCGTCACGTCAATTTAGAACTTCAAAAACATACTAAGCGAGCAAGGATAGCGAAGATAGACTCACCCCGTCGATCACTTGCTGCTTCTCCTGCAACTGCAGCTCCTGGTGGCGCAGCGTCGCCCTCTGCTTCTCGGCGGTGCTGGACAGCCGCGACAATACCTCCTGGTCGTGTTCGCGAGCCGGCGATGGCGGCGCATTTGGGCCTGTACGATAGTAGATATGTCAATCAACTGATGAATGAAATGATTGTAAAGGTACCTTTTCCTCTACCTATCAGGAACAGAAACCCACCCACGAGGCATATGCCTTCGTTTTCTCTTACATATAAACAAGCTTTTACAGCTAACCCAACACTGGTGACTTTGGCGATGTTCAGAAACAAACTATTTTTTTGTACAACTAAGTTGGCAAACAAGTATACTGCCCACCTGATGGTAAGTGGCAACGGTCACCTATATTACATGTGGTTCTTGTGAAATTCGCAGCAAGTTCACAACCCCCACAAAAACCACAGTGTATACGTTGCCAACTTGTGACACAAGATGTAGAGTCACGGCACGAGTAATTTCACTGCCTTATCTCATCCTTCAAATCGGAATTCAGCAAGGCATGCACTGCTACTTTGCGCCAGAAATAGGTAAGACGGAGGTACCCAAGCAGGCGACCCTAGTACAGAGTCTCCCTCCGGTAACTTAAGCGACCTGTGGGCCTGAACAAAAGCCAAACACTAAATATTTCACAGTCGTTCCGCCGAAAAAATGTATGGAAATAACATTAGCCTGTAACAAACAACCTCACACTAGTTTCCAACAGCTTATGTCATCTCCATAAAATCATTATTTCTACGGAACGACTGCGGAAAAAACGTGTGGCTTATGTCAAAGGGGGCTATGCCTATAGCCAAAATAACATGTATGCGTCCGTTTCGTCAGAACGTATCGAACGGTAGTGGTATGAGAATGAATCCACATTACGAAATGTCTTTTGTCTTAAAGACCCTGTTCGGCCCTCTGTCATAGGATGTCGTGTGAGATTAGGTAAGCCTAATTTATCAAACAAATGAGCCTCCCCTGATGGAGGCCTACACATAGCAAGGGTACCGTCTCCCACCAACACCAACAAGCTCCTTGCATGTTGGTGGAAAGCGCGCAAGCCACGTCTGTTGCAGTTTGTCAGGCAGGTTGCAACACCGTAGGTCAGTAAGCTTTCTAACCTGTTATTCGCAATCACTAATACCTCTCCACCTTTCAATGGCACTACAAATAAGCACTTCTAATAATACAAAACATAAATGTGACGCCACTGAGTAGCGCCTAGCTAGTGGCTACCCTAGAATCCGTTACAGTCACCTAAGAATATTTTTTGAAATACCTTACATTTAAAGCAATAAGGTCTAGTGACGGAAGTAGCCTTGACGTTGTTCTATTCGTAAAAGAAATATAGGTACTTCATACAAGTATATAAGCTTAATATTAATCTTTTCTCGCATCTAATCTATACAATACTTACTATACTTACTTACTTACTAATATTATAAAGCTAAAGAGTTTGTTTATTTGTTTGGTTGAACGTTAATCTCTGGAACTACTGGTCCGAATTGAAAAAATATTTTTGTGCTGGATAGTCTATTTATCGAGGAAGGCTTTAGGCTATATAATATCACGCTACGACCAAAAGGAGAGAAGAATCAAAGAAAAATGTTGCTAAAACGGTAAAAATATATCGGAGATAAATAACTTTTAAGGTGAAACGTAGTTCGCAGGCACAGCTAGTAAATGTATAAAAAGAAATATTTACATACATTTGGCTCTGCATTCGCAGTAACATACAGCACTATTGAAGATGCAACATTCAAAGAGGAACACGTTCGTATGCAATGAATAGTGGACGAAGCTAATGCTGGATTAAGAGTGGTTCTACACCGAAATACATGCCGGGGCAACGTATACGGATTAAATGCCACGTAGGTAGGGTTGCCACCCGTGCTCTAAAATAGAGTATTGTCCTCTATTCCGTGTAGATGTACTTTATAATCTACGATACCAATAGAGTGCGCTTTTATACTCTGTTTAGTATGTAATAAGCTGAAGGTTTGTCAAAGGGCCATGGAACGCAGCATGTTAGATGTAAGACGCTCGGAACGAATAAGGAACACCGACTTGCGTTCCAGAACCCAAATAGCAGACGTTGGTGAGAGGACGGCTTTGCTGAAATGGGATTGGGCAGGGCACGTCGAGCGAATGCATCCAGATAGGTGGGCTTCAGTAGTCACGCAATGGCAACCCCGCGAGACGGATGTCGACGTCGGGGCAGGCCCAGAAAGCAACCCTCCAGGGGGCGCAATCGGAGAATGGCTAACGCCGATCCCGATTGTGTCCCTAAGGAGGTAGAAGTATCTGGAGGGGTTTTAGCCAGGTATGGGGTTTTTACCCGAGTCCGGCATATCCTTGGGGTGGCCTCGTCAGTCGGCCCCTTGTCGAATCCGTTAGAAGGATTTCCCCTCCTAAATAAAGGGGCCAGAAATCGTTGGCGTGACGACCTGGATGTTTTTCTTACACAATGGCCGGAGAGTGCTAGGGATCGTGATCTGTGGATTGGATTAAGGGAGACCTTTGCCCAGCAGTGGGACAATATAGCTTAATTTTAAAAAAAGTATGTAACGGAGACAAAAAAGAGTCGAAAGGAACAAAGCTTCCATAAACTTTATAAAAACGAGCTGATTGAATAGTTTGCATAAATGCTGTAACTATCTTCAAGAAAGACAAATATTCATTAATTGTTACAAAAATCTAAAAAAAATAAAGATGAACAAGAAAAAAACATATAAGTATTCTTCTATTATGCTGAGTATTTTATTTTAGTTCTTCATAAATGAAAAACTTTTCTTTGAAAGAATGACTTTTCTAACTCACTATACTTTAATTGCTAAAAAAAGTGGCGACCCTACACGTAGGTGACCTATCTATCGATCGAGAGCTAAGTATAAGTCAAACGCAATGTTAGTTTCAGCTATTCGAGTGAAGCTAGTTTTAGGTTTTTATATGTAGAACGAAATGTGAACAGGCTAATAAGAAGATAAAATTGATGACATATAACAATACAAATACTTAGGGTAGTCTCGAACCCCTCGGTGGGGACGTATATAAGCTGATGAGATCTGGATATGAATAAACGGACAAACGTTTACTGGGAAGACAATCAGAATTAGTAATTTATTACTAAACTAAATGCAATACATTAGTAACATATTTCGTTCCGTTTCCAGGATGATCGATCGCGCAATCAGTCAAATCGTTGATGCTTGATCAAAGCAATCTGTTGAAACAGTAGAGCACTGGGCTAACATATCGATGTTTCTGAACATAAAAAGTCCCCAATATAAAGTCAAACCTTCAAAACCTACAAAAAGGCTAACCTTACGTAGGTATAACAATTTCACATTAAAATGCCACTAATAAGGGGATAAAACTAGAAATTGATATTATAAACGTAATTAAACCTATGATGGTCTTAATTTCTGTTATCTGAATTGGAACGGTTGAAGTGTCTCAGAAAAAATTATCATAAATCAAACAATTCATATGCAAGGTTATTTTTTAATTATCACAAAAAAATGTGTTCTTGTTCAGACAAGCAAACTGAACAACTTTCACTATGGGACCAACTTTGAAATCGCAAAAAAATCAGCTGTTCCATACATCTACAAGTACAGTAAGCTCCTTATCAAGCTATACTGTTTGACCTTTGGACCGTTCTTATATCGCTCGTAATAGTGGCGGTTTTCGTAGTGTAAATGTATAGCTTGAATGGGAGCTTACTGTACAGTCAATGTTGAACATTTGTATGGAACAGCTGTTTTTTTTTTGCGATTTCAAAGTTGGTCCCATAGTGAAAGTTGTTCAGTTTGCTTGTCTGAACAAGCACACAATTTTTTGTGATAATTAAAAAATAAACTTGTATATTATTCTGCGTTCATTATTTTGATGACACCAATCAAATTGATTCATTTCAGTGTTAAGTTCTCTGTCGCTGCTAATTAATTTAGGTTTTTACTTATTAAGTGCAGATATCTGTGCGCTTCATCGTGTTAAAATACTTTATTCTTGTTACCTACACTGCAATTTTATATTTTATTCCAAACTAATCACCTTCTTTTCAAAATAAAGTTTTCGATAAACGCTAGATTAACACGAACACCTAGTTTATGGGATAAAATAGATCCAGTAAATTTTTACACTAAGTAACCCCACTAAAAATCATTGTGTGGTTTTATGAAACCACGATACAATTGGGATGATGACTAAATTCTAGTTTTTACGTCTCGTCATTAAATATTAAAATACCGTGGAAAAAGATGTAGTCCTGTGAAATTAGAATTAAAATCGGTTTAGAAATACATTATATACAAGGATTTTAAGTTGTTAATTTGAAGGCGATTAGACAGAGAGATCCGACATCAACCGTGACGTCATTGTTGAGTACGGCCATATAAACTCCTTGTAAATTGCCGTTTTGCTAGAAAGAGATAGAGAAAAATATTTAATACCTTACATCTTGGTTGTTTTTATAGTTATTCGAAAACCGATTTTTTCTTTCTGTTTATTATTTGAATGAGCTTCTATTAAAGCAAAAAAAAATTTTGTCATATCAAATTTAGCCTATTGACACTTTTTTCGGATTGTAGGCATTAAACCGAACATTTTCAGTAAATTATTCGATTTAGGGTATTAAAATCGCGTTTTTATAATCTACACTTAAATCTTTTCTTTCTGAAAAGACAATTATAAATAAGAAAATACTAATTAATTAAAGAAAAACAAAAAAGTAATAAAGAAAAATATAAAAAAATAAACAAAAAAGCAATAAAAAAAGAAATAAAAGAACAAATTTATGAAGAAAATAACGTTCTACACCAGGATCGAACCACTGCCATACAGATTTAGAGTCGAAAATCTAATGCTTAGACCACTCCTGCTGACCTATGTACAATTGTCAAATTAGAGATCTCACATTTTTTTGTAATGCGACATGCGATGGATAAACAAAAAAATTGAGGCGACGTAATAAAAGTATCACGTTAAAACAAAAGAAAAACGTCACAAATTCAACATCAAGTGTATGGAGAGAACCGATGTATCAGTTAAAACAACCTAAACTAGAATATATCAATGTGGTCATTTTACTCTATCGGACAGCATTCACGCCTCTCACTCATTTGATCATTTCCATCGCAGTTAGACAAGGTCGTTGGCTACTTACTACGTGTCCTATTATAACAACACCATCTACGTTGTGTCATATTACGTAAAATGGAACGTTACATTTTGATTTAACTCAACGGCAAAAAGTCAAAACAAAGGTACTAGTTTAATAAATGCAATCAGAGGCAAAGGAACGTTCTGACACGGTTCGTTAACACCAAAAGTTGCGTGTTAGAACAACAATTCAAATTATGCCACTGTCGAGCCTCGCTCGCAATTTCGCGCGATCTTTTTCAATATGTATTGATTTTATCTATGGTTGTGTTGTTTTTGATACGCCACAAATATAATCAACACCAATTATCTCTACTTTCTCCTTTCAGATCATTCGGTAGGCTAGCGTCGATTGGAAAATTACCATTTCTTTCGAAGTGAAAAAAAAACCATATACATAATTTTATTTTTTATTCGTGGTTCTTCGCTAGCAAATCTAGTATTTTACTGGATACGAAATGCGAAAAAACTGATTCTATTTTGTTGCTATGATTCGCACACGGCCAGTGTTTTATAAAAATAAATCGCCATTCGATTGACTCGCTAAATCTCAAAAATGTCTTGACTGACTTGGATATGTCATTTTTATTTTGTTCATTTTAATTATGGATTAATAAGTCATAGAGCGGGCCTGGAGGATTTATTTCCATTTTGATTCCATAATCAAAATTATATTTTCATTTCTCAGATTGAAGTTGGTATGAAACCAAAACTACAAAATGGAAGACTTTTATAATGCGGAATAAGAAAAATATAATTTCCTGCCTGAATCAAATCGTGCCGGGACATAATTTGAAAAGAACTTTCTACGCATAGGCATCTATAAAAAGGTTGCAGACAGACATTTGCACATACGTAAAATGGTAAGCACTGGTTGGATGGAATGTTCAACGCTTTTCTGTTGTAACATGCACCGTTTTTTCTTTGTAATAATACAATTTGCTCAATAAGCCACATCGCCTAACAAAACTGCATTGCGTATTTTGGCAAGCGAACAGAGTACTAATGGCCCAAATTAGGACACGTCTGACACTAATAGCTTGAATGGGAAGTGCTGTGTGCTTAAAAGGCTAAATAGCCTAGAAACTAAAATTAAACAAGCAACAACGACAGAATAGCGAGTGCTCATTATCTTAGAACTCGATACCACGAACAAACATACAAACGATAATTTACAATAACGCTCCGCAAATGACAGTTAACTGATTTCATTGTTGGAACTTTACGCACATAATGATAAGTGATTATAATATAACAATCATACTTTACATATTTTTAAAACAAAGGCCTTTAAATAACATTTTATATACAATGGTTCCATCAGAAAACCAAGCACTTTTTGTCAATACTATATCAGAAGTATTAGCTGAGATGAGACCTAAGAAAATCTACTTATATGTATTTTCCCTCTTTATGCAATTCAAACCAAGCTCCTTGCTGGCGTTGCCGACCAAATACGAAGCTCTGGCACTCCCCACCACCGTGGTGGGTGATAACTTAAACCCCTACATTTGGGAGGTTTATACCCAGCAGTGAATCGGTGATGAACCAGTGAATATTTATGTTATGTATGACATACGAGTACAATGTCTTGTTCATAAATTACAATTTAGTTTTTTATAACAACTAAGTTGCCAAACAAACATAAAGCCCCACCTGATGGTAAGTGGTAACAGTTACCTATAGTACATGTGGTTCTTGTAAGATTCGCAGCAAATCTGCAACCCCCACAAGAACCAGTGTACGTTGCCAACTTGTAACATAAGTACGTCTAGTATGAGTTTTGATAGTTTTTGATTCGAACGATCGAATAGTTTTGTTTTCATACATTTCACACCAACGCCTCTATCGGAAACTATAATGAACTAGAATTGACAGTATGAGTTACAAAGTAATAAACTACTCTATCAATAAGTACGTATTCGAATAGTGTGGCAGTATGAGTTACATGTTTGACATTTCTTTGATAGTTTACTCGAAAACTATTGTAGTTTAGGGTCTCACCTTACATTTTTATGTGAGTTTGGTACATAAATACGTTTTTTTTTGTATTTCTAAACACTAAAATTATGTCTGCACGGTGGTACTTTGCATGGAGGGCCATGTAAGACGAAATAGCGCATGAATAGAGCTGTGACAATCATTTTTAAGCCGTATCTCCGATACAAACTTTACTCAGAGCTACCGCCTTAAATCACCATTCCTTAAAAAAGTGTTAATAAATACACATAATTTAATCGAGATTTTTAATTCTATTTTCATTCCTAAAGTGTTTAACACAATTTATTATCATTAAAATAAATTGCGACTGACTTGTCCGCGACATTATAAAATAATATAATTTACAACAAATAAAAACTTTAATGTTTTTCTTTCATTCAACTCGCTTTAAAAGTAATAAAAACGGCTAAGAAAACGTCACAGTGACAGAATTGCGTGTCTCTTTCCATTCACATGTGTGTAAGAGAGATATAAATATATATAATGTGAAGTTCGTCTAATCGAGTAAAACTAACTCGCTATCGTTTAAACGTGAATTCGAAACGAGCAACTCATACTACCGTTTACATCGTAAACTGACAGTTTGGCGAGCTAACGAAAACTATTGTAGTTTACTCGATTTAAAAACTCGTACTAGACGTAAAGGTGTAACGTCACGGTACCCTGAAATTTCACTGTCATATCTTACCCTTTAAACTGGAACACAGCAATGCAAGCACCTCCGTCTTACTGCTTTGCGGCAGTAAGACGGAGGTACCCAAGCAAGCGATCCTGGTACCCAGTCTACCTCCGGTAGGAAGTAATTGACAAAAAGGTACTCGTATACGACTCTTTACCCGCCAAACAATAGAATACTATGTACTAATGAAAAACTATAGACATTGCGTAAACAGTGGTGTACTAGAAACAACGAATTAAATAACCAAACAAAACAAGTAAGGCGAAACTGATCGTCTGACGCAACCGCAAGAAAAAATGTCTAGCCAACTAGATTGACGGAGAGACGGTGCAGTAAGCTCCTTGTCAAGCTATACCGTTTGACCTTTGGACCGTTCTTATGTCGTGTAGTGTAAATGTATAGCTTAAATGGGAGCTTACGTACCTCTGACCCCTTAGACAAAAGCCACACGCAAATTATTCCGCAGTGGTTCCGTAGAATAAATGTATGGAGATGACATTAGCTGTGGGAAAAATAAACAGCGTGAGGTTGTCATTCGGTTGAAAAAATTTATGGAGATGACATTAGCTGCGGAAAAAATAGCGTGAGGTTGTCGTAGGCTAATGTCATTTCCATACATTTTTTCTGCGGAACGACTACGGAATAATTAGCGTATGGCTTTTGTCTTAGGGGTCAGCCCCCCTAGACAAATGCCACACGCTAACTTTACCGCAGTCGTTCCGCAGAAAAAATGTATGGAAATGACATGTACATTGAAGCTATAATAGCTTCAATGTATTTGTGTTTGACATTAGATATTACTTTCGCGGTGTCTTATTAACACAGCACAGCGGCGACATTTGAAAAGTTAATAGTTATTAATAGGAATAAGAATGATGACAGAGTATACGAAATATTCCATTTATATCCCATTAGTTAGACATCGAAAAAATAACTATTTCTTGCTTTATCAAAATAACAAAAAATATATAAAATGTATACATATACCTAAGTATAAGGCGCATTAAAATTTGGAAGTGGGAGCTCACTACGACACGAATTGGTACGTCATGCATGCGACATTTTTCGTACGTATTTCTCACACTTGCTCATAAAGTGAATCTACACTCGCGAGCAAAAGTTTGGAATCAGTTACTTGAAATTGGTTGCGCGTTATCTTGAGTAGTTAATACTTTTTTAATAATCGTAAAAATTACATCATTTTAAAGGTTCAACTCTTTACTGTTAAACTGATACCGAATTCATTAAAAACAAGCCAGTATTTATGGAGCCATTCCGCATTAAGTGAAGGTGTATCGAAAAAGACGTGTTTCAATTGTATGATACGTCACGAGTTGCGACCTATTGACCCCCTATAAAAGCACCTGTTATCGGATTTTCTTTATCAGTCGACTTTCACACGTTGACCGGTACAAATCTCCGCCACTTTTGACCCTTTACCTTGTACGACAATGGAGACAACACCTACAGAAGCAGCACAAATCGTAGCCCTATTGCAAGAAGGGCTCAGCCAGCGGGTTGTCGCTCGTCGGCTCCACATAAGCCAATACTGTGTTTCGAAAGTTTGTAAGCGCTTTCGGGAGACTGGTGGCTTTATCCCGAGACTAAGATCTGGACGGCGCCGGTGCACATCGAAGAGGGATGACCGTTTTATCGTGTCAACCTCTCTCCGAAATCGGCATTTGACTGGTGTCGACGTCCAACAGGAGCTCCGAGATGTTCGTGGGGTAGCAGCCAGCGAGTGGACAGTTCGTCGACGACTCAAGCAAGCGAATCTGACTCCAAAAAGGCCTGCCACAGGCCCGAAACTCACGGCAGCTCACCGACAAGCACGCCTTCAGTTTGCTCGCACCCATCTTGATTGGGAGGTTGAGTAATGGAGGCAAGTCCTGTTCTCCGACGAAAGCAGGATGTGTTTGCACGGTAGCGACAGAAGAGGACGGGTCTACAGGCGGCCTGGGGAGCGATTTGCACAGTGCTGTGTCACTAAAACAGTGGCTTATGGGGGCGGCTCTTGTATGATGTGGGCCGGCATTTCCTTCGATGGTAAAACCGAGCTTGTTTTGTTCGTGCCTGGCGGGGGACGAGGAGGCGGTCTAACTTCGGACCGATACATTTCCGATATTCTCCTGGAACATGTCGTTCCCTATGCGGAATACATCGGTGATGACTTCCTCCTTATGCACGATAACGCTCGTTGTCACACTGCCCGTGTAACAACGGAATACCTCGAAGAAGTCGGTATTGCCACATTGGACTGGCCAGCGCTCAGCCCTGACTTGAATCCCATTGAGCACGTGTGGGATGAACTGAAGAGGAAGGTTCGTTCCAGAACTCCTGCTCCTTCATGTCTGAATGAGCTGAAATCAGCGTTGATTGAGGAGTGGGAAGGTATTCCACAAGAATCAATTCAGAAGCTGATCAGGTCTATGAAGAATCGTCTTGGAGCAGTTATTAGGGCGAGGGGAGGGAACACAAAATATTGACACTTATTTTTAAAGATAAGTGGACAGTTGCACCTTTAACATGATGTCATTTTTATGATTGTTAAAAATTTATTTAGTAAGCAAGATCACGCGGAACCAATTTCAAGTAACTGATTCCAAACTTTTGCTCGCGAGTGTAATTTCACCGATTTTAGATACATAAAGCAACTCATAAAACACGCGTGTGTTATAATAACGCAAATATTATTTGCGTAATAGTGCTATTTTTTTAAAGCTAAAGGTAATATAAAAGACATCAACGATCTACATTGATTAATCGCAGGAATGTGGATACGTTAATATATCGAAAGAGTGTTTGAAAAAATCTATAGGGTAAAATTAAATTAAATCAGCAGAGTTGTCTTAAAAACAATAGGTTTTTTGTTAATAAATAAACTCTATTACTTAAAATATAATAAACGTTTATTTTCATACCACCATTTTGTTTTGTCTACAAATTAACAATGATTTGTGTTATTTTATCAAAAATTCAGTTTATTAGGTATTTGTCCTCACAAGTGTGTAGAAAAACGTCGTACGTAATACACACTCGGCTTTATTACGCCTCCGCCTTCGGCTCGGGCTGAAGTTCCGCCTCGTGAGTTATAACCAACATAACGCACTAAATATCGTAATTTACTATAAATTGTCTAGGTAAATTGAGAAAAATTCCATAACAACATTTTTCATTCTAACTTGAAGGACATTAAAAGAAGTTTTCAGTAATTATTCCTGTTATTATTGTAACTCAAAATCTATACAAATAAATAAAATTGAAGTGTCTGTTTGTAATGTCAAAATAACAAGTTTTTACTAAATGGGTATGAATGTATATCGGGTACCAATAACAAAAACACAATATTGAAAGTTTTTGTCTGTCTGTCTGTTTGTTCCCGCTAATCTCCGGAATGGCTGGACCGATTTTGATGGGACTTTCACTAGTAAATAGCTAATTATATAAGGTATAACATAGGTTACTTTTTATCAACTTCAACAAAAGTTACTATTCCACGCGGACGAAGTCGCGGGCACAGCTAGTCTATAATATCTACGATCACTTTTGATCTGACAGTCATTGCCGCGTCGATATAATACTCTGTGCCGACTGTCTTTTGTAAAGCAGCAATGGATACACATTGACCGTCAAAATTCAAACTTAACAGATTTTGAACTTCATGGTAAAGTGGTTGGTAGAGGCGGACTCACCGTCAGCTGGAGTGTTGATAGTCCGCCTGAGACGCCTGTTCTCATCTTGAAGCCGGCCGACCGCTGTCACTAGGTCAGCGGACTCTGTCCGCCATTGCTCTTCTATAGCTTCTATTTCCTAGACAGAAGAATGGAAATATCAAAACAACATAGTTACTGCCTTGACTTACATTATGATAAAGATAATAAATAGATTTCAATTAGAAATAGAACCTAATTTGGAAATTTCGAAAGATTTGTTTTTACGCTAGGGAGCAAAAAGAAATACACATGTCTTCCAGAATTCAGGATTTTCAGAAAACTTGCGTATCTTGAAATAGGCGTAAAGTTCTAGAAAAGAAATTTATTTAGGTATATATTAATAATAAAATGTATCGCCGAAATGTGTGTACGAGCAGAACTTCCGAACAACTGCACCAAATTGGATAATTCAGAGCAAGGTTTGAATAAAAATAAACTTTTAAATAACCAATTACCTAGATTTATTTAAAATCTCATAATATAGAAAGTAGGTGAGTGAATGAGACAGACAACTGTGAGAGATCTTCAATATATTGACAAAACATTGACAAATTGACGTTCAGTTGTTCAGCCAACAGTTGATGGCTTCAAAGAGACCATACCATGCCAATCTATCCATATTGTCAGGCAATACGAAGTTCAGCTGGTCAGCTAGTTTTTAATATAAGAAACTCTACTTAGTATTAATTAAGGTTTAACTTTACATGTTGTTCCTTAGTGGAGTATTCGTGTGGTGAGAGATTTAGAATACGCACGGCTCGCAGTGCCCTTTCATCCTGTGGACGTCGTAAGAACCGACCAACGACGGGTTCAATATCCTATCTATCTCTCATCCCCGTAGCATGACCACTGAAACACGATATGATAAAGCAGTTTATCGCGATCAACTGTCAAATCACAATACGTCCTTAACGCGCATAACACATTGCACCGGACACCGCTCCGGTGATGTGCGGTGCTGCGGTTTTTAATTTTGACTGAAGAATCTTAATTTGTATACAAAAAACGCAGGGTATAACACACTCACACCGCGTGTCCGTGCGGTTGTGCGGCGCGCGCAACGGCACCGCACTCCCGGACGGTGATGCGGTGCGGTCCACGGGGTATGCCACACTGCGCCGCAGTATTGTACGGATTTTTGTGTAGAATGGACGTGCATACGCGTAATAGATCTCGACATAGATAATGCGGTGATGCGGGGCGTCGTGCACCGCAGCTCCGGACGGAGATACGGAGCAAACCGTACGGTGGCACGGTTTCGTGTACCCGCAGCCGCATGCGGATTTCGTCCCTCCGTACACCGCAGCGGGATGCGGCGGCAATGTGTTAAGCGCCTTACTTATTTTGATAGTTCACCGCGCTAGAATCGCTTTATCATAAGTATATGTCGTGTTTTAGTGCTGGTCATGCTACACGATTAATTTGTTTACTGCAGATAGAAGTTTGACGTATTTTGTATGGAGCTAATGTCATATTTCTTTAGATATTAACCAAATCCACAGATAGAAATAGAATATTAAAAATTTGTTTACTGCAGATAGAAGTTTGACGTATTTTGTATGGAGTTAATGTCATATTTCTATAGCTAGTAACCAAATCCACAGATAGAAATAGAATATTGAAAGCGGCCATAGGAGAGTACTATTATCGCTACTTGCTTAAATTTTTAGGGTTTACTTGTGTAATTGTACTTTATGAGCTACAAATACAATAAAACTGAAGCTTTTTACTTCAACAATTTATGATCATCTTGTTTAAAACTGAGTCCACATTCCAGAATACTCATATTAACTCTCTATTCTACCTGATTAAAACAGTACATTTTACGCAAGTTTCACCGCAACTTATCACGGCGATCTGGGTAAAATGACACAACGACCGACAAGCCTTTGTTCACTTATCATATATCATCGCCTATTGTTTTTCAGTCATCTTCAAATGCTAGTGTACAATGAATGGCCAGTATTATGCTGCGAACGCAACGCAAGTGAGGGCCAATCCCATTATTAATCAACAACCGTGAAAAACTGCAGCGTTGTGTTCGACGAATCATAACACTGCATTATCACGTCATAGGACTTTGAAAGACAATATGCGCGTTCCGATTGGTCGACGGCGAAGGTTCAGTATCGGTTCGGTTGTGGAATCGCTCCTCGGACTGTACGCTTCATTAATTTTCGACCGGAACGCGAAACACCTTGTGCGGACGAATACATTATATTACGTACATTGGTGGATGTAAAACAATTGAAATCGAAAACATCAGACGCATCTCGATCCGTGCATTCATGGGAACGAACGTGGAGCCATTGTTTTGGTTAAATGAGGCGGTACGTAATACTCGTATATTGCGGTTGCGGCCTATTTGCGAAGGTAGAATGCGTCTGCAGACCAGACTGCATTGCCTGGTATGGGCATGGAAGTTTCCCGTAGAAAGCCTTTTTTTAAGACGGAATAATCTGTCACATTCAAAATACAAGGAGCTAGACGGTACCTTAGTACCGTTCCGTTGGCTTTTGTTGGCACGAAATTACTCATTCAAGGGGGTAGCTCATAGCAATGCAATGAGCTCCCCCTTGAATGAGTAACTTCTTGGATAGGCTTGGCTCTAAGTATAGCATTAAAGCACCTTTACTTCGATTCCACTTGATCCCGACAAACTTCTCAGGCTGTGGAGATCTTTAAAATTGAAATGATAAAAGTTCGTCCGCATGTGGAGTACTTCTCACATCTCGGGGCAGGAGCCCCAAAATCTCCACAAAGATCTGGGGTCACTGAGGGACTTCGGTTCCCTGTGTCTTCAGTCGACTTTCCAACGGTGAGTGCTCCGAGGAACTGTTCGACTTAGTACCAACGTCACCTTTTTATCACCGTAACACTCGACACCGCAGTACACTTCATCCCTACTACCTGGAAACAGTATCGTCTAGCACGGTTCGTTTTCAGCGCTCACTGTTACCACGTACGGTCCCCGCCTTTGTAATGAACTGCCTGTTGCTGTTTTTCCCGAGCGCTATAATAATATGTCCATTTTCAAGCAAGCTTAAAGAAGAGTATTACATTCAAAGGAGGCAGCGGCTTAGCTATGACCCTGATATTAGTAAGGTCTATGATGGGCGGCGGTTACCACTTACCACCAAGTGGGCAGTCGGTCTCCTCTTCTGCCTTCTAAAGCAATAAAAAAATATTTACCAGCTCTAAGGCGACCTTTTGTATAACATGCGCATTGCTTTTAGGAAATAAGTATCAATTTAAATCGTCCCAAATTAAACTACAGTACTTATTGCTTAGACAATAAAGTAACAGCAGTAAGGACTCCAATTTACAAAATATTATTTCATAAATATTCATTTTCGCGTATTTATTGTTTAGCATGTGTTTAATCGTAGCCAAGTCGTTGGGATTTAATATGGGCGCAATGATCTGCTCTCTTTGGCACGGAGGTAGTCGCAATCTGTTAAGAAACAGCCAAGGACGATTATTTAAACAGTTAAGTATTAAGGGATTGTATTCCTCAATAGCTAGTTTTAGTTAAAATTTCGTAATCAGACGCGGATTATCAAAAAACAGTACAAAATTGTAACTTTCCTCAATCGCTTCTATTGAATGTGTATTAAAAGAATCATTGTATACATAACACATCATACCTACTTACATCAAAAAATATATGTATGAGTGAGTAATTAAAGAATGCTTATTAATCAGTACTTTTATAGCTATTACGAGTATCAAGCAGACATAGTACAGGCACTTAATTTTACATTATTTTCTAACTAGCCGACATGCTTACTTCAAAACTTAATATTTGGAGAAGGTTAGGATTTTTCGCTCATGATATTCTAATAAAGGTTTCCCTTGGAACATTTCTAATAGAAGCCACAAGCGCTCAAAGTATGTAAATGTTCTGGAAACTCGAAAGCAGAGACTTTACGATACTATAATTTTGTTATTTACTTCCATGAAATATTTTGTATAGGAAGTACGTATCGCCTATAAAGACATTTGTTAGAATTTACACTATGAAGAGGGGATAAAACTCGGATGGAAAAGAATTCTAAGCAGTGGCGTATAGATATGTTTAAATATCTCCACGTGAACGGATTAAAATCTATAATTAACTTGCTGACCCAACCACACGGTGCTGTGGCTCAGTACCTAGTCCTTAAACAACACCATCGACTGGATGTTTTTTTTTATTGCGATATGTTAGCACACAAGCAAACTGCCCACCTGATAGTAAGTGGTAACAGTCAACTATAATACATGCACGGACCAATTTTTTTGTAGGTCCATGTATACATGTGGCTCCTGTGAGATTCGCAGCAAAATTGCAACCCATTGTTTGTAAGACGTGATCTCTGGAAATACTGAACCGATATTGAAATTTTTTCCACCAGTAGAAAGCTACATTATTAGGCTATCTATATACTAGTCGAAAAAATGCAGGTAAAAAATAGTAAAATCTAGGCAGGCGTAATTGCGGGCGCATCGCTAGTAAGTAATGCTTGCATACAAATTCCGCCAGATACAGTCGCGAAGCAATGCCAATGCTATACAGTAGCAACTTTTTTTTCGGCGTTTGCATCGCTACACTCGCGCGTTTGCAACGCGTTACGCGACTGTACTGCCGCAGTTCGACAGTCAAATAATGCATCGCGTTTGCAACGCAACTGTGTTGAAGCAAAATAGACATTAAATTATTTTATAAGCCTCTGTTCCGATCCAACATCTTCGCGAGTGTGCGCGCCGTATAAAAATAGGTGCCTATATGGCTTCGATAACATTCTAATGTGTCACGCTATGATACGACATTATAGGTAATCCATCCATACTATGGGTATTATAAAAGTGAGTAACTATGGTCGTTTGCTACATTTTTACGCTTAAGCTGACAAATTGAATTTAACGAAAGGCACCGATAGAAAAAAATGATTTGAATAAGGACATTGGTAATGGGTCATGGTGGTGGTAATGGGTCGCAATCTTTTGATGCGAAAGTGAAAAGGCAAGGCGCACACACACTGCACCGCGCTCCGTTGCGTAGTGTGTGATGCCAGATTTCATTTTTGTATGCAAATATCACAGTTTGTATAGAAAAACCGCTTGGTACAACACACTGAGACCGCGCCTTGATTATGTTAGAAAAATCTATCGCGATGGCTTTAAATTTTGCAAGTCAAATTTTACCGGAGGGAGTCTCTGTACCAAGGTCGTGTGCTTGGGTACCTCGTCTTACCTATTTCTGCCGCAAAGCAGCAGTGCTTGCATTGCTGTGTTCCGTTTTGAAGGGTAAGATATGGCACTGAAATTACTGGGTACCGTGACTTAACATCCTAAGTCACAAGTTAGCAACGTACACTGTGGTTCTTGTGGGGGTTACAGTTTTGCTGCGAATCTCACAGGAGCCACATGTACTATAGGTGACTGTTACCACTTACCATCAGGTGGGCAGTTTGCTTGTTTGCCAACTCAGTGGCAATAAAAAGAATATCCATTACTATTTTTTATCAGACAGTCAACATAGTCCCGTATTGACGCCGCAATGACAAATAGTAATTTTAGGGTGATTTTTTCTTAGACAATAACCCCCACCGCGAGCGGCATCTGCCAGTGTGAGAATCGCCTAAGGTATTTTTAAGAAATCCAAATTACTACACGGAAAAAAAAGATATCTTGATTCAAGAAAATATGCGGTTATATATGCACTATGCAGTTAAATGTCTTGAATTAAGACGATGTATTTTTTGAATTCAAAAATGATATCATTTTGAACGAATGTAAACTGCATTCAACCAAATAACACTGTCGATTCACTAAACATAACAGAATCTTGAATTAAATAATTATTGTCTTATTCCAATGAATTGGTTTTCAATAATACTTTAGTATAACACGATCACGCCATTCAGTCAAGATAACAGAGATTTTGTCCTGAACTCTTCTGCCTTAAATTGAATGAAATAATTTTTTGATTCAATGATATCAGTTTTCTAAATCACTTTATTTAGACATTTCTTCCAATCAACATAATATTAGGTTGGGGAAAAAGTCTTTTCGCATTATAGTATGTATAAACTTGTAATAAAATCTCTTTGGCTATACTATTTGTATCTGGCTGTATGTGATGTATGCATGTAAACTTTTTAGTTTAGTATTGTGTCAAATAAATATGTCAGTCTTGTAAATGACGTTCAAGCCCACGTCTGTGTTTCTCTTGTATATATTCCATATTTCTCAGTGGCGACGAAATAATTGATGACTCATGCGTGCAGTGCAAATAATAACATTGAAGATCAAATACATATAAGTTTTGATTGAAATCGGTGAAGACTAAAACTCGGTAAGAAATGGCTGTCGGTAAGGTGGGTGCATTTGACTTGTCAAAAGACTGTTGGAATATTTATGTTGATCGATTGGAGCAGTACTTTATAGCCAATTCCGTGAAAGATGAAGTGAAGGTGGCTAATTTGATAACTGTCATAGGCAATGATGCTTACGAGCTAATGGTGAGTTTATGCACTCCGGAAAAACCATCGACTAAAACTTACACGGAATTAGTAGAGTTGATGAAAGGCCATCTAAGTCCCAGGCCGAGCATGCTCGCTGAGCGGTTTAAATTTAGGCAGCGGATACAACAGAAGGGCGAGAGTATTGCAGCGTTTGTAGCGGAACTTAGAAAAATGAGTAAGAACTGTGGGTTTACGAATGAAAGTCTAAAAGAAAATTTGAGAGACCAGTTCGTGTGCGGCTTAGTGAATGAAGATATACGCCAGAAATTATTCACTGAAGACGACAAGATGACATTGGAGTGGGCATATAGGCTGGCCGTGTCTATGGAGGCGGCGGAGACCAACGCGGCGTTGGTGGAGGGTGGCATGAGAGGTAATCCATCCGTCCACACGGCGGTGACCGTGCATGATGTGCATCGGATCCATCTAAACGGCGGTGGCGGTGGCTTCGGGCAGCGAACGGCAGCGCAAGGCACACGGCCGGGTGGCCGGGGTGGCAGCGGAGCTATCGCGCGCAGACGTGATTCGGCGGTGGAAGGCTCGGGGGCACACGAAGGCACGAATTCTCAGAATCGTTCAAGCAATAAAGGTAGAAACGTGGCCGATGGATGTTGTAAGGTTTGCGGTGGCAAGCACACTTCAAGTTCCTGTAGATATAAGGTTTATGCTTGTCGTATTTGTAACCAAGAAGGTCATTTGAAAAGGATGTGCCCCAAGTTGCAGAAAGATAAGGCAATGTTTAACATGGACGGAGTAGAAAAAGTTTTCGACAGCGAGGATGAAGCTTCAGATGAGGTAATGGTTGACATTAGTCGTTTATCTTTGGGGCAATGTCGGCCTATTTTGATAGCTTTGAATGTGCACGGGCACAACATAGAGATGGAGTGCGACACTGGCAGTCCGATAGCCTGTATAAGTCGTCGGACATATAATGATTTGTTTTCTTCCTTAGAGCTGGAGCCTTGTAATTTAGTGTTACGCTACTACACTGGAGAAACAGTGCGGCCTATAGGTTTGATACGGCCTGTAGTGAAATATAAAGGCCTAGAGAAAAATTTAGATTTATACGTATTTGAAGACGGCAAGGTTATGTTGTTGGGTCGTCACTGGTTGAAGGAATTGGAGATTTTGACTTCTTCTAATTGTTTGAATATAAGAGATGAGGAGATCTTTGATTTTAAACACTTTAGTTCCAGATACTCTGAGGTGTTTGCGGAAGGTCTGGGACGTTTCACCGGCGGACGGGTCAGCATCCACGTGCGTGAAGGCGCGCGGCCCGTGTTCCTGCGCGCGCGGCCGCTGGCGTACGCGCTGCGCGAGCCAGTGGAGCGCACGCTGGAGCAGCTGGTGCGGGACGACATCCTCACTCCTGTAGAGCGTTCGGACTGGGCCACGCCTATAGTGCCGGTCGTTAAAAAGAATGGCACTATCCGTATCTGCGCGGATTTTAAGGTTACTCTTAATAAAGTCTTAGAAGTCGATCGTTATCCTTTGCCAAAGATTGAAGATTTATTGACACGTTTACATGGCGGCAAGCGATTTAGTAAGCTTGATTTGTCGCAGGCGTACGCTCAGTTTGAGCTGGATGATAGCAGAAAGTACGCTGTGATCAACACACACAAGGGTTTGTTTATGTATAAACGTTTGGTGTATGGGTTGTCATCTAGCCCGGGTATTTTCCAGCGTAGGTTAGAACAGCTGTTCGCAGATTTACCTCATGTAGGCGTGTTTCTTGATGACATTATCATAACGGGAAACAGTACTAGCAACCACTTAGGTAATTTACACAGAGTTTTTCAGCGGCTTGAATCGAGCGGTCTTAAAATAAATAAAGACAAGTGCACTTTCTTTGCGGAATCGGTGGAATACTTAGGGTATGTTATTAGTGAGAAGGGCGTGCACACTTGTCCGGGTAAGGTAAGAGCGTTAGTTAAGACGCCAGCGCCGAAAAACGTATCGGAGCTAAGATCTTTTATTGGAATGGTAATGTACTATGGCAAGTTTATTCAGAATGTTAGCACGATATTAGCTCCTTTATACAATTTGTTGCGGTCCGGGGTTAAGTATGTCTGGTGCGAGAAGTGCGAGGCGGCATTCGAGCGAGTGAAGCGTGCATTGGTCTCGAGTGAGGTGTTAGTGCACTACTCGCCGGATTTGCCGTTGGTGATGACAGCGGACGCCAGTGCGGTGGGTGTGGGTGTCGTATTAGCGCATCGTACGCCTGGCGGTGAGCGGCCCATAGCGTATGCGTCACGTACACTCACCAATGCTGAAAGGGCTTATGCGCAAATTGACAGAGAGGCTCTAGCCATTATTTATGGAATTCGGAAGTTCCATCAATATTTATATGGTCGAAATTTTTTGCTGCGAACTGATCACAAGCCCCTTACCTATATTTTCGGAAGTAAGGTAGGAATTCCGGTGATGGCAGCTTCTAGATTGCAGAGATGGGCTATTTTACTATCTGGATATTCGTATGAGATCGAGTATGTAACGTCAGCGAAGAATTGTGCCGATGCGTTGTCGCGATTACCACAGTCAACGCAGAGGGAGGTAGAGATGGACGAAATCACTTATCTCAATTTCGTAGAAGCTTTTCTACCTGTGACTAATTGCGATGTACGCAACGGCACAATACGTGATCCGATTTTAAGTAGGGTGTTATTGTATTTACAATCAGGCTGGCCAACGCAATGTGAGGATGAGGGAATCAAGCCTTATTTTATAAGGCGTAGAGAGTTATACATAGAAAGAGGATGTATTATGTGGGGTTACAGGGTTGTGATACCATCGTCACTATGTGGTCTCGTGTTAAGGCAATTGCATGCAAGTCACATGGGCATAGTCAAGACCAAGTCACTTGCACGCAGTTACGTGTGGTGGCCGAACATAGACGCGGATGTGGAGGCGACGTGTCGGCAGTGTGAGACCTGCGCGCTGGAGGCGGCCGCTCCGCCGCGCGCGACCCCGCATCCGTGGCCATACATACCTCAGCCGTGGAGCAGATTGCATATGGATTTTCTCGGTCCTATCCATAACAATACATTCTTCGTAGTTGTGGACGCTACTACGAAGTGGATTGAAGTTTTCGAGATGTCGAAAACTAATGCTACAGCGGTGATAAGGGTATTGAGGGGTTTATTTGCGCGTTTCGGGCTACCGGTCGAGGTAGTTTCTGACCAAGGACCACCTTTTTCTAGTGCGGATGTTAGGAATTTCTTAACACAGAATGGTATTAAGCAGTCGTTCTCTCCTGTATATCATCCAGCTTCTAACGGAGCGGCGGAGAACGCCGTGAAGCTATGTAAACGTGTCATTAAAAAAGCTATGAGGGATTCAGTGGACATTGATGCCGCGCTGCAAAATTATCTTATGGCCTACAGGAATTGCGTTCACAGCACTACGGGGGAAAGCCCGGCTATGTTGTTGCAGCGGAGACCTTTGCGGTCGCGCTTAGATCTTTTGCGAGGGGGGGGCGCTCTGCAAGAACATGTTAGGGAAGCGCAGCAACGGCAGGCTACATGTTCAGGTGTGACGCCTGCTGTGCGCACGTCCGGCGAAGCGGTGTGGGCTAGAAGTTTTAGTGGGCCGGATAAGTGGGTTAAGGGTTCAGTGATCAACACTGAGGGCTCTCGGAGATGTCTTCTGAGCGCGGATGACGGTCGCCTTTTAACAAGACACATAGATCAAATTCGTAGTAGACGGCCCAGTTCGAATTTAAGATATCCTGAAATCGCCTCTGAGGCGAGTGGAGATCAGGATGTCGTGGTGCACGGTGGTGACAATGGAATAGGTGGGGGAGAAGGGGAAAGGCAGGTTGTGCAGATTAATGATTCGAAGGGAATCGCAAGCGAGTCGCGTGACTTACAAACGACACAAGCACCTGCGGTGTCCCCTGCGCCGGTGAGACGTTCCACAAGAATTCGCAACCCACCGCTGAGATACGGATTTGATGTGGTTGAATAAATTTATTGTTTAGTTGCAAATTTCGTTACATAGTATAATTATATTTAAGGATTGTGTTTGTTTTTTCTATATGTATGGAAGCAGTTTTAAGTGGGGAGGTGTGATGTATGCATGTAAACTTTTTAGTTTAGTATTGTGTCAAATTAATATGTCAGTCTTGTAAATGACGTTCAAGCCCACGTCTGTGTTTCTCTTGTATATATTCCATATTTCTCAGTTTTGGTATCATTGAAAGTTTAAATTTTAAAGAACATAATTCCAAATTCAAATTAGGAAAATGTGTGATTTTCATTTGTTTTTCGTACCGCTAAGATGAGTGAATCTAATGAAGAAATTCGATACATTTTAAAATTTTACTACAAAAAAGGTAAAAATGCAACGCAATCCGCGAAAAAAATTTGCGATGTTTATGGACCTAGTGCAGTGTCTGTGAGAGTAGCACAAATTTGGTTTAAGCGTTTTCAATCCGGAAATTTTGATGTCAAAGATGCACGTCACTCTGGTCGCCCTATTACAGATAAAATGGATGCCATTTTTGAAAAAGTGGAGCAAGATCGGCATGTCAGTAGTTACGACGTAGCTGAAGAACTGGGAATTGACCACAAAACAGTTTTGGCGCATTTGAAAAAAACTGGGTACACAAAAAAGCTCGACATTTGGGTACCTCACGAGCTCACTGAAAGAAACCTAATGAACCGTGTACTCATTTGTGATTCTTTATTACGACGTAATGAAACCGAACCATTTTTGAAGAAGCTGATAACTGGTGATGAAAAGCGGATCACGTACGACAAGAACGTGCGAAAAAGGTCGTGGTCAAAGGCCGGTCAGGCTTCACAGACTGTGGCGAAACCCGAGTTAACTCGCAACAAGGTGATGCTGTGTGTGTGGTGGGATTGGAAGGGCATTATTCATTATGAGCTGTTACCACCAGGCAGGACCATCGATTCTGAACTCTACTGCGAACAACTGATGAGATTAAAGCAAGAAGTTGAGAGAAAGCGGCCGGAATTAATCAACAGAAGGGGTGTGGTTTTTCATCATGATAACGCTAGACCTCACACATCTTTAGCCACTCAGCAAAAATTAAGAGTTTGGCTGGGAGGTGTTAATGCATCCGCCGTATAGTCCTGACCTTGCACCTTCAGATTTCCTCCTGTTTCGGTCTCTTCAAAATTCTTTAGGCAGTGTCAGCTTAACATCACGAGAGGACTGCCAAAACCACTTGTCGTGGTATTTTGACCAGAAGTCCCAAAATTTCTATAGCAATGGGATCATGTCCCTACCTACAAGATGGCAAAAAGTTATCGAACAAAATGGTACCTACATACTTTAGTTAAATGTAAATAAACTATATTAAAAAATGTTTTGAATTTTCTTAAAAAATGCGAAGAAACTTTTTCCCCAACCTATTATTATCTTGTGCTTATCTCTACACAATTAAATGAATTAAATATAAAGTATTGAATGGAGATTCTGTCTGCCTTGGTTCAACATGATCGATATGATTGATTCAAGTGATTACTTCTTTCAGCTAATATAACTGAAATCTTGGTTTTAAATACCATCTACTTTAAACTAAGTAGATATATTATTGTTCTGAACAATTATTTGTTTTGCATTATAACATCAGCATATTAGCTCAATACAATATTTTGTTTTCGTAAGATTTAACATTTTGAACCAAGCATATCGACTTATCTGATGGAAATCTAGGTATTCGAGTCAATATATTTTTTATTGTCTTAAAAGAATAATTTCTATTTAGAAGAAAATATTCTCTCAGTTTAAAGTATAAATGATCTTCAAAGAAACTGACAAAAGCTTGACTTAATGGAATAAATTTATCAGGGCAAAACCCCACTAAACAGCACCGTTTAGATTCCTTCTCCTCATAGGTATATTAAATGTTTTTGTGGCATTATTGCTATTGTTACGTATACTTTAGTTACACGGCGTATTTATAAATAATGCAAGAACTCCAAGGGTGCTACACCACTGCTTAGATTTCTACACGACGATTCGGAGATGCGATAAATAAAGTTGTTGCATCTGAGCAGTACTATAACGTCTTCGGAGCTCTTGCATTATTTCTGGTTACGTCGTGTAACTGATGTGTGGATAGCAACAATATGCCACAAAAAATAATAAGCATGAGGAGAAGAATATTAAACGGAAATGCTTAGTGGGGTTTTGCTCTGATAAATTCATTCCATAGAGCCAAGTAGAGGTACAACTGGATCTGAAACAACAAAAATAATTATCACTACAAAGTACTTCGATCATCAAAAACACATTCTTTTACTCTAGTATTGTCAGTTTCTTATTTAATTCATTCTGGGAAAGAGTTTTAAAAATGAAAACATTCTTAATAAAGTATAAAATATTATTTATTTATTAAAAATTAACTTTACAGTAAGCAATTTCCTTAAGATACACAATTAATTAATTCCCATTTTTATACAATTTTATTGTTTAACTATATAGTCGATATATTTTTTTTTTTTTTACAGATGCAATAAAATATTACTGTGCCACATACGTCAAAAGATCTAATGACCTAAGCCATCTCGATGAGCCCTATGCGGTAGATCACTTATCTACATTTTTGCATTTTTTTGTGGTCTTAATCTACAAACCTTACATTTAACAGAATAAGTCTATATTGGCAGACTAAACTTTAAATCTAGACTCAAGTTTCCCTTAACTAACACAATATTCACATATTTTTTTCGTTTACCACCATTTTATCATCTGCTTTTATATAGAGGCGTTATTATCACCAGGATTCTGAAAGAAAAATGAAAGTAAAATATCATCATAACAGCTCATCTACATTACGTCATTACGTCCCCATCGAAGGACTCGAGCCTTCCTTAAGTTACGGTGTTTAGGCCTTAATCAACCAAGCTGGCCCAATGCGGATTGGTCGACTTCACATACACCTTTGAATTTCTTCACAGATGTATGCAGGTTGCCTCACAATGTTTTCCTTTACCGTAGGAGCGCCAGACAAATGTACATATGAAATTCGAAAAAAAAACACATTGGTACATAGCGATCTCGAACCTTGAACCTCCCGATTGGAAGGCAAGTGCCGAGTCCATAGCGCAGTTATTTTTGTCCAAATGACTAAGTTTTTATGCAATTTTGTAGCTGAGTTATTCATGTTCAGTCCGATTTGCTGATTATGAATGTGCCAGCTATAAAATTGTATAACACTTTTTGGTCAACCAAACATTTTTTTAAAGTTATGTTAGGGACAATACAATCCAAAGGTGCAAGGTGACTCGATTTAGGTGTTCCGGAGTGTATAAACGACCATGAGCCATCGGACTCGCCCAGCGAGGGTTCCAGTAACATTATAGAGATGCAACCGCATATTATCGTAAGCTTAGAGGATTTTAAAAAGGTTTGAAGGATTTTTTATGATTTCCAAAAGCAAAGTAAAAGAATTCAATGAAGTTGTATTCTACGTTGCATAAGTGTTGACTCACCTTAACTAATATCACGATACTCTCTGACATTCTTGAGTGAAAGCTTCCCAGTCTTGGATGACTCCCAGGATGTCTTTCCATAGATCCTGGGATGGGTGGAATAATGTAGGCTTGCGTCGAACCCATGTCAACTCCGTTGGTAATTTTGTATCTGAAAATTTATATTTTCAATGTTATTTGGAAACGTCATATGTCATATACGAGGTGTAACAAAGTACCTTACACTAACACTCAAGGAAGTGAATGAATGTTAAAAATTTCCAAAGTAACATCTATCGAAATATGAAAAATTTTGACTACAAAACAAATTTAGATTAAGTATATTGGTATACTCACTGCAAAACGTTGAATTAAATCTTTCGGAATTTTCCAGGACTCCAAAAGAACAGCAATAATATTTTTTGGTACGGCCATGGTAATAGTGCGCTGCTTGCTTCATGTTTCACTAAATTTGATCTGAGAACTATTAAAATTATCACTAAACTTATACATTTACATTATATTGGCACAATATTCGTTGGTTTTCATACTCCAAACCAGTCGCAAACACAGAAAGAATTCATCAGACGAAGGCTTCCTCTACTGAATCAGACAATCAGGAACGCGTAGTGTGGTATGGTTGACGCATTGTGGAAGAATACTCGTATAAGTTCTCTGTGGAAATTGTGTTTTTCATCCAAGCATTGTGTATTACATATGAAAATCTGACATCTTGTTTGAAAGTAAAAGTTGTAAACCCAAAGGGATATTGCCTTAGTTGAAAAGAACATTTGTTTTCAAAGTAAGATAACAGAATTCTAGTGCTAAAGCAATATCGCATTAGATTAAAATTCTGTTGACTCTATTCAAAATTCACAATTTATTTACATTAAAACAGTCATAAATTTTCGTCCAAGAAAAATAAAAGGTTGGACGGACAAAAGATGTACTTGTAACAAAGAAAACTACGGTATTAAAGCAAAATTTTCAAATATTTTAATTGAAGAACTTTTTACATTATAATAATATATACACACTCTTGAACGAAAACAAAGAGAGTTGTGATAAAAAACCTCAGTGTATTCGAACCAAGACAATGATTTTCTTGTGTTAAAGTAATGTTGCATTCTATTAACAATCTGTTGACTCCATTCAATAATGTCTTTAAATTTCATCAAAAAAATAATAGTTTCATCGGGAAACAAAATTTACTTTGATCAATTGGCTGTGATATTAAAATAAAATTTTGGAATAAGTATTTCAATCCAAGAAGTTTTTGTATTGAAATGAAGCACACACACCCTTCAACGAAAACAGAGAATTCTGATGAAAAACATCACTCTATTAGAACCAAGACATCGGTTTTCTTGTGTTAAAGAAATATTAAATTATATTAATATTCTATTAGTTTCGTTTAATATTATAACTGAGTTTCCTTGCATATTTATAAATACTTGATCTAAAGGCATATTTTGTAAAACAAGAACATGAAAGTATTGAAACAATTATTTGAGATATCTTCGGTCAAGTAAGTTTCATGTTATTGAAGCAACGAAATTAACTTCAGGTTAAAATAATATGTTCGAATTGAATTAAGAAAATGAACATTCTTAATTCAATTCCGTGGCATACTGTTTCAAAGTAAATTGTTTTGTCTCAACAAAATATGTTCAAGACAATATAATGTTTTGAATGAAAGAAATCCCGGGACTCTTTTTTTTCCGTGTATGTATGTCGGTTCGGTGAAGGGCGTAGAAGTATACATAATCTATAGATGTCGCAGGAGCCTCCAACCAGCCAGTTTCAATATTCTATCTGTGTCTTTGGTTACTAGGGATAGGTATTAGACATTAGCTCTATACAAAAAACGCCAAAATTCTATCACCAAATCCAGAGATAGATATGATATTGAAACCGGTCGTAAGAGAAATTACCACAATTTGACCACTGCGAAGAGATGGAAAATGCGAACAAAACTCGAATGTGTAGCGCTTTTTTAAAACGGGGTTATTCGCAGCAAATCTGCAACCCCCACAATAACCACGGTGTACGTTGCCAACTTGTGTGTAACACAAGATATAAAGTCATGGTAAGTACCCAGTAAATTTTCACTTAATTTCATCTTACCCTTCAAACCGGAATACAGCAATGCAAGCACTGCTGCTTGGCGGCAGAAATGGTTAAGGGGGAGGTACCCAAGCAGGCGACCCTAGTACAATCACCCTCTCGTAAAAGTTGTGCGGGAGCATCGCGATTCATTCTGCGAGGAGAGCTTGATAGAGCAGCGTGTGGGCATAGAGGGCAGCGGCAGAGCGTGGTGGCGACGAAGTTGGAATTGCATGTGGGTTTATTTTGTGCCGCCACAAAATAAATAGATACAGTAGGCCGACGCTAGCTGTCCTTGATATGGACGAGGACGACGTCTTAAGCTTCAAAGCAGCCTCGCATGTCGCAACACCCAAGGGCGACATGCGAGTTTTCCGGACTGTACTGTCTTTGTGTGAGTGTCTCTGTACTTTGTGGTGCCACCGTACGACATCGTGTCGTTTCATGGTGACGGACGGGACGCCGCGCCGTGGTGATGAGTCCACGCTGTCACACCGTGGCTAATCCTCTGATTTCCCCGCTACCCGTCTAAACCTTCTTGGCTCTCCGCTGAACCTCTTGATTTAAAACCATTCGGAATTGGGAAGGCCCAATTGTTCGAACGGGTGAAGAGCCTACACCAGGAACGACTGAGATTCAGACCGAAGTCAGACCGGATATGCTATGCGATTATGTAGTTATTGAATCTATTTCTCTTTTACATCTGCTTTAGCAAGCACTATTATAATTGTATTAACTAATTTGAAAAATATATCGTTTTCTGGAAAACAGAATGCAAACCTTGTTTCTTTAAATTACGCTTTTTATTAGCATGGCCTTAGTCCCTCTCCATTCATGGGGGCCATATTAAAACTGATCAAGCTCATTAAGCGAACCTATTTGTAAACAATTTTTTTTTTTAATACATAGTTAACTCTCCACAGACTCGTGGTCCGTGCCTTTTTCATTTTTTTAGGTTTCTTTTTGATCCATTCTATATAATATTAAATTATATTAAGACTTACGACTACTCTTATTTTAATGTGAGTTGCGCAACTCAATCAAATTAGCTTAGTTTAAAATTTTATATATACACATACACATATACACATCATGGATATATAAAGACTTTTTTTATATATCTGTATTATCGCAATATTCTTATTGTACGAGTGCTCTTAAGTAACCTATGCTAACATTTCCCTATTTATGCCTATGTATTCACTTCGGGTTCCAGGGTTGATGTTTGTTATTACACCAAGGTCGCTGCGCTTGATAGGGCTCTGAGCATAATTTTTTCATTATATTCTACCACCTCTTCATCTGTTGCTGTACTGGGATGGGCAATGAGACGTCTAATTGCGTCGTCCTCCTTCAGCTCCCGGTAGAAGTAGGTGCAGGATACTGTGTGTCTCGTTATGGCAACCACCGCGTGGGGAACACTATCATGGACAGGGTTCTTCCTTTCTGCTCCTCTGAGCACAACCACGTGATCGTATGTTAGTCCTTGTGCTTCATGGATCGTCAGCAATCTGGATTGAGCTCCGGTACCAAACCCATCCCTCCCATACGCTTCTTTCTCGTCTTGAGTAAAGGTAAGGAAGAGGGTATTTTGGTCGCCCCTTCGTAGTACCGCTTCAGATGCCATTTTGCATGTCATGGACCTTAGCACTTGCCGTGATGTGTAAATGCCCTCGTAGATGTTTTGGAGGGCGTACACTACATCCAGCGGACTTCGGTGTGTGCAGAGAAGCTTTTCTGTTATCGACGTAATGGCGGCAGGGCTTCCATAACACATCTCGAACAAGTTATCTCTGTCTATGAAGGGGACCTGTTTCTTGTCAGTCATCAGTACCAATTCTCTTGCCCCGGTCAGCCTTGCTGCCATGACAATAGCTCCAAAATGAACTAGTAGAGCTTCATCCACCAAAAGGCGCTTTGATGTTCCCACCCCATTGATGAGGACCGAGGCAATGGTTCTTACTTTCCCCCTCACGACCGCCCCAAATCGAGTCGTCACTTTGTCCGACAGTTCTTTTGCCGTCTCGAGTGTGCTAGTGATTATCATGTCTTCCTTCATTTGGAAGTTATTGAGGAGCCACGTAGTCTTCCCGCACCCCGGCACACCGTCCACCCATGTGATCGCCAGTTTACCCCATGGTTCGGAGACCCAAGTTCCGCTCATGGCTTCTGCCATTTCTAGAATTCGGTCCTCCAACATAAAACGGGTGCACCTGGCAATTACCACTATTGGGTCCTCAATTGGTGTGCAGAATGTGAGGACTCCCCTTTCCTCAGTCGCTACATGATCCACCAGCACCATGCCCGCCGTGGCACTGTACGCCGCCATTTGCCTTATATCTATAGGGTGAGTTCCCGCCACCACAGTTCCGGTGTCGTTGTTATAGACCACAGCCCTCGCCCCTCCCAGGAGCTCCCGCAATAACATGCGGGCGTTTATCTGAAATGCTTCCAGTATCTTGCTACAGGTGGTGTGTTTTACCTGCAACGTCGCCCGCAGTGTCTCCACGTACTCCAGATAGGCGTTGACTAGGTCGTCTCCGTCCCGATCAGTTATTATTCTGGTTGGCGGTCACGCCCTTCCCAGGTCTGCAAGTGTGGTTTTTGTTGAGGAAATCGTTTTATATTTGGGGTCCACGTTCGTTAGTGTCTCGCCACCCGTCCTCCTAGGATGAGCTTGGCCCAGGGCAATACATATTCCCCTGACGAGGTCGTCTGTCGGGGATTGTCTTTGTGATTGGAGGCATCTTCTTTCGTTTGCTTCTTGCACCGCCTCCTCATGTTGCCTTTCTGCCCTAGCTGAGCCACTTTCCGTCAGTTCATCGCGTGAAGTCTGCTCATGTTCTTTAAGTAGAAAGTCGAGGTTTTGGCCTCTCCCCTCGTATACGATTATTTTGTGTTTTCGGGAGGCCTCTAATAAGGGTGTGTAATCGGATACATTCCCTTTCTCGAGATCCGCCTTCATGACATCCACGCTGATGACTCTCGGGTCTCCAACCAGGTTTAACAGTAGTTCCCCCGCCCTGGTGAATGATGACTTATCAATGTCCCAGTCCAGAAGTAGGATCGACTTGTTCCTGGAACGCACGATCCGGCATTTCTGCCCTGCAAGCATCACCTCGGGCATTGCGTCAAACACCTTCCTTTTGATGGTCGTCCTGGTAGTGCTTCCTTTTAGCAGGACTGCTAAGCCTGGTGATATCGCAACGTGCTTCCTTGTTCTGGACATGCAGAAACTAATGCCAATCCTTTCTCCTGCACTGTCCATGAACAACGCTACACCCCTTGTGAGTAGACCTACTGCTCCTTTTTCTCCGCCGCTCAACCACTGCTCTTGCGTAATATTTGGGGCAACGTAAGTTTCCTGCATTCGTAGCGCCACAATAACCGAATCTCCATCACCTCCCTGCGCTGGTAGAGTACAGTTTTTATTTCGTTGTGTCGCCACATCAGCCACTGCTTCTATAAACTGCACCACAAATGGTTTTGCCGTTTTATCCATCAGTAGCTCATGGATGTTATCTTTACTTATTACTATCTTACCTAGTCTATGTTCTAAATCATGGCGGGCACTAGCGAATCTGGGGCAGTCCAGGATCACGTGCCATACCGATTCAATCTCCCCAGGGTCACATTCACAGTATGGATTGTCCTTTAGTTTGAATCGGTACAGATATTCTGCGAACCCCCCGTGTCCCGTGAAGACTTGTACCAGACGAGATGATGGCTTTTCCTTTCTAACCCAGCTGTATGCTTTTGCCTGAAAACATTTTGTCACTCCCCCTGTAGAAGAGGTCACGTATCTGTCCTGCCATTTTCGGACTGTCTCCTCCCTTATTTTATTCCTCACGAACGACACGGGGATCTCACAGTAGTCCCGAGTTCCATCTACCGCCCTCGCAGCTTTTTTGACTAATTCGTCCGCTCTTTCGTTTCCCACTGTGCCCACGTGTGCTCTTAACCACAACAGTTTTAAGTTTTAATATTAATTATTATAGAATTAAACTAACAGTCTCTAAAGAAGCTCAAGTTCTTATGTTTTAACTAGCTGCTTGACCGAGCTTCGCACGGGTATAGTAAAAAAATTGAGACCTTTTGGCAATAAACAATGTAAGAAAGTGAACAATTGAACGTCAATCTGTCAATTTTGTCAGTCACTCACTTTCATGGATATAAAAAACATCAATTCAATTTAGTTACTTATTCGTATAATTTTCCAAATATTTTCTTTTATACAAACCTTACCCTGACAATATCTAAGAGATATATCTAGGCATCGGAAACGCGCGTTTAGCGATTCTTTCGATGCTGCATCGCGATTTGGCTGCGTTCGAACGCGGCATCGGAGTCGCGCGTTTTGGCGACTGCTCCGATGCTGGATCGGGTCGGCTGTAGTGTTGTCGAATGTCGATCGATAATTGCCTATCGATAGTTTGCTGATTTGCAATAGTAATAGTATTGTTTACAAATGATAAATTTCTAAATGATGTCTTTTTACATGCTTTTTATAATTATTATTTCAAGCTTTTATTTACTTTCACCAGTCCCGGTGTCTGTAATGAAATCTTGCAAGTTAAATTTGACCCATTTCCCGGACTGAAATGAAATGAAATGTTGTGTACTTCATTATAAAATGTACAAAAAATTTTCGTTCATCTCTTCATAATATATTAAAAAGTGCATGGTGCTCTCCAAAAGAAAGTCTTGCACTGGTTATTGGATGTAACCAACGCCGCCTTCGGCGCGATTGATATTTTCGTTTTATTTAGAAAGCTAGTATAGCAGTATTAGCTAGTATTAGAGTCCATAGTAGCTTCGTCAAAATTTAGTACAACACTACCGTCTTCCCCAGATGCTAAATCGATGTGACCGGCATCCGAATGTGTGCGAAGTGTAGCGTTCAGTCGCCGAGTTGAGCTTCCGAAAAGCGACTCGGTCGCCGCTTTTGGCGTTTTTAAGTGTGCGGTGTGAAGCGTTTGGTCGCTGCATTTAGCTTCTAAGAAGCGACTAAATCGCCGATCGCCGTTACTAAGTAGCTGGTGTGCTGAGGCTCTAACACAACAAAAAAATAATTGTCTGATTTGGTGCCGTTGCTCTGAAGTTATGCGCGTACATACATTTCAGCGATTCATTTTTATTTATATGACGATGATGAAAGACGTATGTTATTCATAAACGCAATGACGGCTGATAGAAATTCGATGTTTGGCATTGTGGTGTGGCACATAGTCTTTGGTTAACAACTTGACTTTTAAATTCTATTTCGCGCTAGCCCCCATTCTAAAGTTCACGTAGACGAAATTGCTATTAAAAGAAGCTGTAAGATGCATGAAGCGTTTTAATAAGATTACTATTACTGCTACTTACATCTCATTCCAAAGTAATAGCAATAGGCTAGATGACAAAAAAATTTTTTTGCTTTAATAGAAGCTCATTCATATAATAAACAGAAAGAAAAAATCGGTTTTCGAATAACTATAAAAACAACCAAGATATAAGGTATTAAAGATTTTTCTCTATCTCTTTCTAAGAACGGCAATTTACAAGAAGTTTATATGGCTGTACTCAACGATGGCGTCACGGTTGATGTCGGATCTCTCTGTCTAATCGCCTTCAAATTAACAACTTAAAATGCTTGTATCTAATGTATTTCTAAGCCGATTTTAATTCTAATTTCACAGGACTGCATCTTTTTCCACGGTATTTTAATATTTAATGACAAGATCTAAAAATTAGACTTCAGTCATCATCATAATTGCCTGACAGTGCTTACACGTACGTTCATAACGAGTACACCCGGAATCCTATCAGGCTATCACGAACTTCAAGCTCGTGAATCCAAGTTATTTTACTTCCTCCGCCTTAAGATTGCACTGCCTTTCCTCATTCTTGAAGGCGAAACAATAGAAACTATCAACAATATAAACTACTTGAAAGTATACTATAACTTCATGTGAACAAAAGCAAAAAATAACTTCGAAACACTTAAAAATGTAATCACAAAAAACGTAAATAAACAAAAGCAGCAAAAGCTATTTAGGTGTATAATGCTGCAGCAGGAAATATCCCCTTTAACATCATGTTATTAGTGGAACGTGACATTCTAGATTAGGTTGGTTTATCACTTGCCGGGGGCCACTTTGCCACAGACTAAGAGCCTGGGCTGTCATGGCGCGTTAAAGTGTAATAACAAGATGTTTTTATTAAAATTTGGCAGTTTTAATAACATACCCAGCTTTCCGCTAATCATTACTGTAGTTTATTAAATCAAAACTGTTTAAATACAAATAATTTTAATTATTTTTCTACTACCTTTTTCAATCATTCGTTCACGTAACTTGTCAATGCGTCAATTTACAAGAAGTTTATATGGCTGTACTCAACGATGGCGTCACGGTTGATGTCGGATCTCTCTGTCTAATCGCCTTCAAATTAACAACTTAAAATGCTTGTATCTAATGTATTTCTAAGCCGATTTTAATTCTAATTTCACAGGACTGCATCTTTTTCCACGGTATTTTAATATTTAATGACAAGATCTAAAAATTAGACTTCAGTCATCATCATAATTGCCTGACAGTGCTTACACGTACGTTCATAACGAGTACACCCGGAATCCTATCAGGCTATCACGAACTTCAAGCTCGTGAATCCAAGTTATTTTACTTCCTCCGCCTTAAGATTGCACTGCCTTTCCTCATTCTTGAAGGCGAAACAATAGAAACTATCACTTTGTAACATAAAAATGGTGTGATGTCTATAGCTCCAGGCTATGAAAGAGGCCAAGTAAAAGTATACACGCGGCGGCCTTTCACGTGATTGGTCTATGTGCAGCAGTATATAAAAACCAATTCAGTTCTTTAGTAGTATATTTCTGGTATAGAAATATCCCTGCTTTATTTTCGGTTTAATAGATCAATCATATCGCCTCGATTCCATGTGAGACAAGGATTATGTAACTCCCGAGCTAGAATATTAAGAATATGTCTATTCTTGAAATGAATAGGATTTCCTTTGAGATCCTGAGACTTGAATACTATAAGTAGGCACTGAGAAACTAAGGCACTGAGAACTGAACAGCAGCGCCTCATTTAGCTGTCGTAATATACGTCGTAAATTCAGTGAGAGAGTACATCAAAAAGAACTGATAATTATTTTATATTTTTCTATTACCATTTCCAATTCTTATTTAGTTTGTCGCCATACGAAACACAGTGTTGAGTTCCTACAATATACCAATTTCCTTTATTTACGATAACAGGTATGTAGTACCTATATGTATTTTATTAATGTTATATGTTGTAGCTGTTTAGTTATGTATTAATAACACGTAGTATTGTAATTTATTAATACGTTAGAGTTTCATGGTCCCGTCGTTTATGTTTGCAATTAAACTTACTTCTATTTTTAGGTTGCCCGGTAGAGATTGCCACTATGGCAATGAGGCTTCTTAACAAGGACTATTTTTAAGCTCGATTTCGGTAAACTTTATTAGATGAATATAATATTCATTCATTCATTCATTCATTCAAATAGAGGATAACACAGACAGTTCCTTAGTTGTTGGGGGGTTCCATGTGAAGTTCGCTTCCATCTTTGGCCTTATCGTCACATACCATCAGGTGAGACGAAGGCCTGAAGGCAAAGAGCTTTCCTGTTGTGTGTAAAAAAGTATTTTAATATAAATTATCAAAACACGCTCATTCTAGAACGACGTCAGTTTAACCGTAATCTATACTTACTAATATCATAAAGCTGAAGAGTTTGTTTGTTTGTTTGTTTGTTTGAACGCGCTAATCTCAGGAACTACTGGTTCGAATTGAAAAATTATTTTTGTGTTGGATAGTCCATTTATCGAGGAAGGCTTTAGGCTATATAACATCACGATATTGTTATTTTCGGACATCCACGCGAACGAAGTCGCGGGCACAGCTAGTTTTTTTTTTATGTAGATGCCATTATTGCCTCTACTGAATTAGATGATGAATATATCGTACGCTGCTCATTTTGGACCGTTTGTAGTTAATTTTATAGTGTCTAAAACACTTGGTTTCAGCACTTAAGACGGTTGATTTTGTAGATAATTATTTACTAATGATAGGTTTTTATTTAATATCAATAAAGATTTAAACTTCGACAGTAACAAATTCTCATTGTCAATTTTACCGCCCAAAACCTCTTAGTTTATAGACATTATTTATAGTAAAAATAATAATATACTTTTTGTGCTTAAATGTAAAACTGTAAATAAATGTGATTGTTATCTAAATTGACCGGCAGGCCTATTCGCTAACTACGGTTGGTAACTAGAACTGTCATTTTTGAAAGCCACTTTATATCCATTACTGGTTTAGTGATCTTATGTGTTACGGCAGCGTTCATGATAAGAGTAATGGATGTTAAGTTCCTTTCAAAAATGACAGTTCTAGTTAGCAACTGAAGTTACAGAATAGGGGGGCAGAGCAGAAAACCAATCCCAATCTGACAAACAAAACATTAGAAACAACATTAGTCACATATTGTTATCAACTTAACACCTTATCAATGAGTCATTTCTAATGGTTCCATGTGACGTCCCTTTCGCTCTGATCGCATTTTCAAGGTAACAGGGATTGTAGAAAGCGACGCTTTGAAGGATTTGTAATAATCACTTGGAGCGGACGTATTACCTACCTACCGACTGAAAGTTCAGTTGTACCGGAAGTGAAGTAAAATTAAAATTCAGGGGCGGTCACATTTGAATTATTAAGAATATGGTAAATACCTGTTTCAGCCGCTGCTTTTGTAAACATAAACAACCATTTTAGGTCGTATAAAAAGGCTACCATCATTGATGCTACATCTAATGGTACCACGGTAAACAAAGGAATTTTTAATACCTAAAAACCGCGTTGATCCTCATTTGCAAAAATAACTTTTTACTTTATAGTATGTATATTGCAGTATTTTTAGGAACGAAGGGACTTATACAATATACACGCATGCAATCACGCATATATACGTACTCGAGCCTATTTCTATTTCCGATGTGTTCACCGGTTTTTTTATATTTTAATATCGCAAGATGAAAAGCTGAAAACCCAAGACGCAATATTTCACCGATATCCCAAAAATCCAGATACATAAACAAAATATCAACAAGATATTCAGCAATGCGGCATAATATTGTAATTCGCTTTAAAAATTTAATTATACAAACAAGCTTTAAAGCCAAAGTATAGATATAGAGTATAGAGGGTGTAACCGGACAAAGAAACAATATATTAGGGTATGTATATCCCGGGCGCGTGGGTAGTGGAGTCGCAGTGTGGACCTTACCTAGCGCGCCCAAAAGGGCAGGGAGAAAACCGGGGGGTTATAGTGGGTAGGCCTGGCACTCTGCCCGGAGAGCCCCACACACGCTCGCCGTGTAGCCAACGGCGGGTACGGTGCGGTTACGCATTTCCGCCCGAGGAAAAAAAAAAAAAAAAAAGGGTATGTATATCCATCAGTGGAGATTCTATAGGATTTTTTTTATAAAAAAAATTAGGGCTAATCAAGCTATTTTTTATCCTTAGTGTCGACAGCCCTACATCAGCGTACCTTGTTTCTCTTCATTCAGTGTCAACATTAAAATTTCTTTAATGTTAATGCCATAGTCAGCTCCGTTGTCACTTGAAAAATGTTGCTTTCAGTTTAAAGTCCATTACTTCCTCGAACCTAATACTCGGAAAGGTATTAGGTTTCCAGCCCTAAGACAAGCACCTGGGGACCGTCTAATATCTTTTTAACCTATATGTACGCCCGCCCCTTAAGGCGCATAGTGCTCCCAATGACCTTGCGTCTTTCGTCCCGCACTGATTACATAGGAGTGAGTGAGTGAGAGTGAGGAGAATATTTAAGCAAACCTTTACGCGTAAGATGAATTATTTAAATTACACATTAATAAAAGCAAATAAAAAAAATCTAAAAAGACCATCCTCTAGAATATTGTTTACTTTATTTATTGAAATCGAAAGTATATGATTTAACCTAATATTTACGACGCGATTAGGTTTAGTTTTAAAATCGAGGCATGTTTGGGTCACATTTTAACCAAGTTTTAATTAATTTATCAAAAAATTAAAAAGACCATCATCTAAAGAATGCGTTGAATAATAACATATCTTTTTTAAAGATTTTTTTATTCAATATTTATGAAGAGAACCGGTTTTTTCTGCAGTGAATTTTTATGATTGACCTTACTATGCGCCTTAAACATTATTTCGGCGATCAGTCGCACCCGGTACCTATAATGTCGAAAAAGCGCATATGCATACTAGATCTAAGCGGTAGAAAAGTCAAAATTTAACCCGCGAGTCCTCTTTACTTCTAATTGCTTCATAACAACCCCGCCCCCGATCATAAACACGCATAAAGACCCCGCTTTCACTTTAATAATAAAAGTTGATACTATTTTTTTTACTGTCGGTGGCAGACGAGCTAGTGTCCCACCTGATGAAGTGCTCCGCCGCGCGCCGCCGCGGATACATTATATAAGAGTTTAAAATCGTTTAAATATACCTAGTTCAATGACAAACTTCAATTTTTAAACAATATCCAAAAATCGGGACATAAATAAAAAGACGGCCTTTATCTAATGAAGTGGAAAGAATAACTTTAAATTGCTAATTATTATATTAGTAAACATTCCTAAATGGCCGTATTGACACAAATTGATAATAATAAGTATTGTCAGGGAGATGATAATTGACACAAAATATCTTTAATTATTTCGTTCGCAAAACGCAACGCTAACGAAGTGACTTACCATTAGCAAGTAATGTTAATGTATGTAATAAATTACTATGGCCCTTACTAAAGGTTATTTCACTTACTTCCTCATCATTCTCATGAATGAAGATTAGGTCCTGAATATTACAATTAATTTAATAGTGATCAACTATATAGGTACAAAGCTGTGGGGTACAATATTTATAAGGTTTACTTATATTAATAAGAATTTACATTGTAACACCCCCATTTGTCCGAATCGTCAGCAAGACACAATTTCTATCCCAAATTATAATCTAAGATTTATTAATGTCACAAAAGCAAAGCGAATAGATACGTTTACTAATCGTAATCACGAAATTACAAAAAGTACTTATAAAAAAGAAAATTGAAACAGAGTTAGAATGAAGTTACTTAAAAGTAAGTTAAGAAATTGGTTTATGAAACATTTTACTTAATTCCTTATTTCTGTCCCTCTATGAATGCGTAGGTAGGTAGTATTTTTCTACGTGTCCAGAAATAGACCACATGCCTGCAGCACAAAAACTTACAACACTTACGAAAGTACTCAAACGTTAAGACCCCCCGACTTAATACTATTACTAGACCAGTTTACCTATTGTAGATTTCGCTTAACCGGAAGTGACGTCAAAAATTTATGATCCGGCCGAATTCAGAAAAACATAAACATATTGTTGTCTTGGTGGTACCCCATTAATCTAAATCAATGCAAGCTGTCCCATTCGATATCTCCATATTATAAAGGTAGTTATAGCGCGGGCTCTTGGTCTATAACAGAGACGGCGAATTAATGGCACTGCCAAACTGCATAACAGTTTGTTGGCAGATGGTGTCGTCAGTCCTATGATGGGTGACCAAAATAAGAAACATCTCAAGCTCCTCCGTGCTTCGGAAGGCACGATAAAAAGTGGGTCCTGCGCCTGGGGGTCTACAATGAACACACGAAACCCGAACTCCGTAATTTCGGGCTGTTTCTTACCACGAAAATACTACGGGCCCGTCAACGGAACGAATTCGAAGTTTGACGTTTGCTGTTATGGATAGCTTACTATGATCACTCGAACCCGACACGAAAATTGGATTTTGCCATACAGTTTTTCGGGCGTTTAACCTCACTTCTCACGAGAACTCAAGTGCTACCGTAAGAGTTTCGGATTAACATTTTATTCCAGAAATAAGTGAGTTATTGTCAATTTTACATCAGTTTGGGTTTTATTTACTACTAACTAGGTGTACTTAAGTATAATAAGTTAACTATATAATATTTCTTGAAGTTATGGCATTCAACTTAAATTCAGTGCGAGGTGCGAGTCGTAGGAAACACTTGAAAGTATACTATAACTTCATGTGAACAAAAGCAAAAAATAACTTCGAAACACTTAAAATGTAATCACAAAAAACGTAAATAAACAAAAGCAGCAAAAGCTATTTAGGTGTATAATGCTGCAGCAGGAAATATCCCCTTTAACATCATGTTATTAGTGGAACGTGACATTCTAGACTAAGAGCCTGGGCTGTCATGGCGCGTTAAAGTGTAATAACAAGATGTTTTTGTTAAAATTTGGCAGTTTTAAACATACCCAGCTTTCCGCTAATCATTACTGTAGTTTATTAAATCAAAGCTGTTTAAATACAAATAATTTTAATTATTTTTTTACTACCTTTTTCAATCATTCGTTCACGTAACTTGTCAATGCGTCCGTACTAAACCTACGAATCCGAAAATAGTTCGTGATAGCTACGAGTCACGTACTTCGTTCGGGTTACGGACGGGCCCGAAATTACGGACGAACATTTCATAGTAGACGTCCTGATCTCGCCCCAGTCGTGTCGGCTAACCGTCCCATCGGACTAGGCGAGTGAAGGAACAGAGAGTGCACTTGTGTTTGCGCAGTATCTTGTGCACTATGATATCTCCTGCGCAAATGGCTAGTCCCTGTTGAGATTTGCCCCCGTGACCGAATATGGGTTAGGAGGACATTATTATTATTTGTCCAATAATCACGACGATAAAATTATTTGACAACACGCTTATGGCCTCATTAAACATTATTTAGAAAAAATGGCATGTTGGTATAATAAAAAGGTTTGCCATCTCTGGTCTATAATAAAGAACATGCTAGAATCAGAGACGCAGACGACCTATGCATCAAATGGTAATACTGTACGGCGGTAGGAACACGCGTCGCAGGAAACTGCTAATCCAATTACTCAATTGAAAAACACAAAGCGAAGCAAGATGCCACGACGTACGCGGTACGGACTTCATTAGAGTCAGTATAACCATAACAACAAAATACTAATTTCTTTGAAGAAAAATGCGCTAACATTATCCTTCTAATAATTATTATACCTTGGTGTTCAAAGTTTATTATCGTTTTATGAACATGATGATGTTGCAATTAAGTTAATTTTTAAAGGAAGACAGAGACAGTGGGAGGTATAAGCCTTTGGACAACTGTTATGCGATGTTTTCCAGTAAGGCGTAAGATGAGAGAACATCGAAGACAACCCTCACTCTGGAAGGCCTACAACATGTACGGCAGACCGAAGATTGACTATCACGGAGATTGCTAACATTACAGGCCTCTGTATGCACGAATACAAGACATTACTAGGATTTTCTAAGGTTTCTGCTCGGTGGGTCCCCAGATTGCTTTCAGTGGAGCAAAAACGAATAAGACTCACGATTTCACGTGACTGTTTGAAAATGTTTGAGGCTGATCTGCAAGATTGTTTTTCACAGATTTGTAACAAAGTATATGAATGAACCCAAGTTTCATGCACTATACTCCAAAATCAAAACAACAATCTAAGCAATGGAAAAAAAGGGATGAAATGAACCAGCACCAAAGAAAGCAAAGACAATTTTGTCCGCTGGCAAGGTGACGACATCAGTTTTTTGGGATACTAACTAAGGGTGTCATCATTGTGAACTATCTTGAAAAAGGAAAAACAATAAACTCTCAGTATTATTGCACCGCTCGACATGGTTTACGTGAAAAAAAATTAAAGAATAATATTCCAGATTACTGAGAAAGAAAGTGTTGTTTTACTAAGACAATGCTAGCGTTCATACGTCTGTCGCATCCATGGCTCAAATTCGTGATTGTGGTTTTGAATTAATGCCTCATCCCACTTATTCAACAGATTTGGCACCTGCGGACTTTCACCTATTTCCAAACATAAAAAATCACTTTGGCGGACAAACATTTCAATCAAATGAAGAGGTTGAAATGCTGTAAATAATTTTTTTGAAGATCTTGAGCTTTGGAACATAGGTGGAAAATATGCATAGACCTAGACGGAGTTTATGACGAAAAATAAAATTTTTTTTTTTTTGTTTTCTTGACTTGGCCACAAACTCTTTAATCCACCCTCGTCAGTTCATGATGGATATTGAAAAATAAATAAACTTCACCTCATACAAGGCAGGAAGGAGCACATTTCACCATAATTAAGTTTAACGCAATAATAAATATTGAGGTCAATAATTGAGATTAAACTATCCTTTCTTTTTAAGTTGGACCAATTTTTTTTTATAAAAACGTCGCCCCACACTATGATTTTCTCCGGTGTCGTGGGTGCAGTTACAAACATAGAATTTCACATGCACATACGCCCAGACCGGAACAAATTTCTGTAGGCCATACAAAACATTTGTCCCGTACGGGAATCGAACCCGCGACTCGTTGCGCAGTAGGTGATCACTCGACCTCTGCGCTAAACGTGTCGTCACATCATCACATGTCGTCGTGTGTGTAAATTACATACAGTAAACTTAATTTCATCAATATGGGTTAAAAGTAGTTTCTGAGTTTGTGACAAGACATTTTGATATTTATATACATTTCTTTAGCTGTCATTATTTAAAGTCAATATTATAGACTAGGAAAATAAAACAGGCTTGCTTTAGTAGACATAGAGGAAAAGGTGAAAGTGCGCCTGCACATCCTCAGTTGAACCAATAGGAGACACAGCAAAGAGAAAAAAACAGTAATCTTACTTTTGTTTTCACTGTTGGCTTAGTAGAAAACGGTCAGCATCTGTCTAGTAAAAATATAAAAGCCTGGCAGAAACTACTGCTTATAACAATGATTGTATTCATAAATTGTGTAACATTTATTTAGATAGTTTCCAATAAAGTATTATCTGATCGTGGATAATAAGTGAAAGCAATTGTTGTAGACCTAATAACAAAATATCAAACACTAAAAATATTATAGTAGTAGTGTAAGTGAAAGGAGGTTTGCTATTCATTTGTGGAATAATAAATTACCTAATTTAGATTCTTCTTCGCTGGGAGAACAAACCTCATCTGACAATTAAGTCAAAGCCCATCTGGCTTAATTGGCCGATGGCATGATTGAGTACAAGAAAAAATATCTAATTTGAATTAGTAGCTAAATCGTATCAGTCATGTATGTACAAATAGCTGTAAGTTAACAAGGTGATTTAATGTAGATTCTGAATACACAAGTATCAGCAATATGCCAGCAAAACCAATGTAAAAAATGGGGTTAATGTGGACTTGTGCAGCAAATACTAAGATAGAATATATGCTGTGAGTATGTGTAGGGGATCTCCCATCCATATCCAATCTGCAGTTGCTTTATGCCACAAATTGTAGTTGCTCTTAGATGAAAGCTAACGATTGTAGATAACTGGCTGTTATAAAAATACATCTACATAAATGTAAAGACAAAATGTAAATTTTCTGAGTTCTCTTTTACTTTGGGGAATGTACCTATATATATTAAAATACAATTATAATTAAACTTCATATGTAATAAATTACCTTAAGATTGATAAAAAATATATCAGAGGTAAAGAGTATCAAGAGTTTGACCCAGACATTCTGTGAAATGATTTCCACAAACTTATGCCTCTTAACCCGAAAAGAACAGAGAGAATGTAAAGGCATCCTCAAAGGTATGAAAAATAAATTTGATGCCCTCATCTGTTTTAGAGTTCATTTCAAACAAGTTACCCAACACAAGTTCAGTTTTTTTTTCAATATTATCTTCACAATATTGTTGGAACTGTTACAAAACCAATGATGATAATGATGAGACTTCCAGCGTAATCTACCTACTGTCATATTATTATATAAAAAAATCTTGTGTAACAATGTTTGTCCGGGATAAACTATGAAACTACTAAACCAATTTTGATGAAATTTGGCTTACTGTATACAATTTGGACCCACTTAAAAGATAGGATAGTTTTTATCTATATTATTGACATCAATATTTATTATTGCTTTGTCACAAATTAATGAAACTGTACACATGCTATACGCCTCGTGGACAGAGTTCAGTGCGCTGGGCTGCATAAGCTGCACAGCGTATTTTGAAGGGTCTATGAAGCTACGCCTTCGTGGAGAGTAGGCCTAAGTTTACCATAATTACATCTCTGTAAAGAGATAAAAAACTTGAAAAAACTCTATACAAACCCGTTTAGCAAGAATGATGCAATTTGCCAACATCTAATAAAAGACCTGTGCCCAACAACGGAATGTAAATAAAAGTCCTGAGTCCAGCAATAGTACATAAATTAGTTAAAGTGATGATGATGATTTATCTACCATGATAATTGCCAAAGAAAAATCACAAAATTCTTAAACTCAAAGCATCTAGTAATAATCATTGAAAGACTCATTGCAGAGGTTTTGTTTAACAAAATTCAGTGATATTTACTTAACTACAAACACCTTATACCTGACAATAGCAGAGGTTGTTTGGTACTGACCTGCTATTTAAACTACCTACATGCAAAATCCAATTTAGTTAAATAAGCTTATCAAGTTGGTTTAGATAAAATAGAGGACTGACCAAAAATGTTAAAGATGCTCACTGAATATTATTACTGATGTTGTCGCGCAATACTAACAAACGCGTAGCATCAGACTTTTGCAACTGCATCCAATATTTTGTGTTGAAACATACTGACGTTTCGTGCGTTTTGCTATACGCTAAATACTGAATTCGTTCAACAATGATCTCTACCAACCTTTTCAAAGCGTTGCCTGTATTCCGCCTTCTCTATCTTGTCGTTCTCCAACTGAGAAATCTTCGCCGTCAACTCCTGCAAGGCTTGATTCTCCTTCTCGTTTCGCACCGCAAGGTTCTCCAGAAGTTCAAGAGCGTTTATAACTTTAGGCAACAACGCTGTTACGGCGTCAGGGCCGTATTTTTCAATAATTATTTCACATTCTTTGCCAATATCAGATGCTAGATCATACACGTCGACGACTGTGACGTCGTCATCGTAATCCGGCATCTTGGCGGAGAAGCGCCTGCGGTACGGCATTTAAAATCCCTTATTTTCACTTCACAACACCACACAAAACTACGATTGTTACAAAAACATATCCACCTTCTCCAACTGCGCCATTATTACTGATAAAAAAATCAAACTGTCTGTCACGTCAAATTGATCACGTTGTAGTGTTGCTACCAAAAAAACGTACTCGTTATAGCTTCATTAGTAAATGAGTTAAAGAGTACTTTAGTAATAATAAGCATTTTTGGTATACATCACAGATAATATAATACTACGTATACATCAATTTTAAAAGCATATTATTACAATAGATATAGAGAGGGGTACACATTATTAAAATATAGGAAATCGCCTTTTTCTTCAGAATCAATTTATTTAACAGTCAATAGGTCTACGGTCTACTGTACGTACTGTGTAGTAGTTTTTTATTTACATCACTTATCTTCTGACACAACCAACGTGACCACAGATTATTATTTTATGTTAATTTTGTAAAATTGACGATTTTAAGTGCCCGCAAGGGCCTATGAAATAAAAAGTACTTTTGATTTTAAGGCCATGTTATTTTTACATAAACAGAAATAAGCACTACTGCAGTTATTATGTCAATAATAGTTTATTTTTTAAATAAATTAGTAATAGTCAATTACCTACTATAGATTGATTACATTAGATTATATTATTGTTTTATTTTATATTTTTTGTCATCTATTTATTTCTTCGGCATACCATATGTCATTATAACCTCTGGAAATAAGTTTATGCTCTCTCAGTGTGTAATTCCCATCAGCAGTTGAAAATAAGCGGAAAGTAAACATGGCTATAGAAAATTTATTGTCAAGATATATTAATCAAATTTGCTAATTAAAATAATGGAACATATACCATAGCACAGTTTTAGTAATTAAAGAATAGTACACAATATTCAACATCATTCAGACATATTGTAGTGCTCAAAATATTATATTTATATGACGGCGAGGCCTCACGCCGGTCATAAGAATGCTCTTGATTATCCATGAAGCGTTGCAGCGATCGTTAAAATAACAACGCGCATGGATGAAGGATAGACTCCTTTATTATTTAAAACCACTTGCAGTCTAAAATCACAAATGATGCACGAGATTTCGATGGATGAAAAACGTGGTGATCCCCGAGACGGCGTGACAACCTCCTTGCGTGGCGGTCCAACGAAAACTATGAAGTAAACGTTAAACCCTTATAGCGTGCTAACGGTCACTTTAAACTAATCGTTTCACGCTTATAGCATGCTAACGAAACGTTTTACACTTATAGCACGCTGACAGTCTGTGCTTCTCAAAAGTCACCTCAGAAACGTTTAGTGTTGCCAACTTGCAACGCCTCTTTAAAGGCTGCGGTCCGTAAAACGATAAAAGTGATAATATCGCGAATCCGACCAAAGTCACAACATAACCTACTGATTCAATAGCCCTTATATTTTGTGACGATTTAATTTGGTCGGATTCGCGATATTATCGCTTTTATCGTTTTACGGACCGCAGGGAAAGTCACCTCATCTAGGATTTCACCCAGGTACTAACCTGACGTTTTCCATTTGATAAAATAATGCCTTATAAACAAATCCTTCCTGACAAACATTATTTTAAGCTTAACCTCTAGAGTTTAATTTAATCTTAGGTTTAATCAAAATTGAAATAATCGAATGCTTCGACATATAAATAGGTACTTATTTTAAATATACATAAAGTAGAATATTTGGATTTTTTGTGGTTACATTATGCACGTTTTAATTAATTCTACTTTGATATATAGTGCTTAACGCAGTAGCAAGTAACAAGTATGGACATACAACACTAGTCCCCAGCCACAGATTATTTATGCTCTCGCAGACTAAACAATATCATAGATTAAATATCAATATGTGACTTGAGGCCCGTTCCAGCTAAGCACGGATTTGCAACATTTTCAACATTTTTAGCATCAACGCGTTTCATTTGGCTTTGGTGTTAACATTTCGTCACAGAAGATAATATATTTCGTGCTGGTTTCGTATGTTCCACATAAACATTTTTGCCACGAAAAGTTAACATCAAATAACGCTAGGGGCCGTTCGAAAACCCGTGAAGTTTTCACTCGGTAAAAAGAAAAGGATAGATATATTGCGAGAAAGAGAAGTTTAACTGGTTTTCAAAAGCTAGCGAGTGATTTTCGCACTTTACGAGTTTTCAAACGGGCTCTGTCAGTTAAAAACGAAAAGAAGAATTCTTATGTTTTGCAACGCAAACTAGCTTTATTTTACTACTGCACAAAGCTTTACTTTTGTAAACTTTAACTTCAACCAAAAAACGAAATCAGTAGCCACAGATCACAGAACAGTCAACTGTCAATGTCAGGTAAAATTTAACGCTGACTGGGGGCCGTGAGAAATGTCCTGTCAGGCGAAAGTTACTCTTCACTAATGCGTTCAGAAATAATTGGTCGGTTACCCTCGGTTTCACTCGGGTGGTTCTCGAACGCTATCGGGTTCACTCTACCCCGATTAAATATTACTCGTTTTCAAACGTACCCCTAATAGATGGGTCCTCGGATACCATTTTTTGACAGCTTTCAAATTTGACATTTGGATACTTTTTTTCATTAATCAAAAAAATTTTTTTGTGGATTTCATTATTAAATTGAATCATATTTAAAGGTTTGGCCGATTTTGATTTATATTATTTGAAATATTATGTTACTGGACTAAGTATGTGAGACATCAAAATTCAGCACGAAAAATCAGTACGTACTGTTTCATTTGTAATAATTAGCGTAGCTAAAAATGTCCAACATTTCTTAAAAGAAACGCATAACGAGGCTAACATCAGGTCAGCAACAGCAAAGGCAGCAAAGTGGTGATAATTAAATGGAATACAGCTTTTGTTACATCAGCCCCCGTAGCACGTCCACCAAAACACGATATGATAAAGCGATTTATCGCGGTGAACTGTCAAAATACGACGAAACCCTATTGTATTTTGACAGTTCACCGCGATAAACCGCTTTATCATATTGTGTTTTGGTGGACGTGCTAGGGCGGCAGAGTTATATCGATGAACGTGCAAAAGCTATTTAGTTATTCTTAGTCAAAGTAAATTTTATTCTGACGCCAGATAAAGCCAAACATTGAGCTCTTGTATAAAACTAATTTAGGGACAGCGATTCTTTCCGAAGTTCTGTTCTATTATTGTACCGATTCGAATGGAACTTTGATAAATCGATTCACAAAAAATCGAGGTCTATAAGATCGATTTATTATCGACTCTATGCCGTCGTTGTATGTAATAATAAGCTACGTACTTAGAGCATTTTAATCTATGGAGATGGTACGCAACAAATCATTTTGCGGGAGGCGAGGTAAACACGTATGGTACACTAAGGTACACTACGAAAATCTAGAATTCGATTACAGATACACACACTATGAAAATATTAGGTACCACACATTGACAAATTAACGTGTATCTAAGCAATCGCCCGCAAATCGTGCCGTGCACTGTGTTGAGCTACCAACGTACCATTGAATTTTTCTATCGTGACGACATAAAAATTACTTCAGAATTGTACTTAAATAAATCACGGTAATATATATTTTATACTTACATGTGATAGGAAACGCCATAGTCTTAATGATTTGAGTTACTGGATCGCCTTTTGCTAGAGAAAACTGCACAATTGACCATGTTTTACGAGCTTTTATTTGCGATACGAAACGACAACAAATGGCACCAGCCACGCGGTTTTAAATAAAGTGTATTCATATTCATTTATTTCATAATACATGGGTATATACATTGGTGTTCTAAATAATGGGTAGTGTACAGCCATGATTCGCCTTGTAGGCATATGAAAATTACAAAAAAGAAATACAGATATAGAAATATAAACAAATTCAAAGACGTATCCGATTGGTATATAAGCCTATTAAATTATTTATAATTCATCATCTCAGCCGCACGACGCCCACTGCTGGGCATAGGCCTCCCCCATGGATCTCCACAACGATCGGTCCCGCGCTGCCCGCATCCAGCGGCTTCCCGCGACCTTTGTCAGGTCGGTCCACCTGGTCGGGGGCCTACCCACTGAGCGTCGTCCGGATCGTGGTCGCCACTCAAGAACCGTTCGGCCCCAACGGCCATCGGTCCTTCTAGCTATGTGTCCCGCCCACTGTCACTTCAGCTGAGCAATCCTTCGAGCAATGTCGGTTACTTTAGTTCTCCTGCGGATCTCCTCATTTCGGATCCGATCACGCAGGGAGACCCCAAGCATTGCTCTCTCCATTGCCCGCTGAGCGACCTTGAGCCTTCGGACGAGACCCATAGTGAATGGCCACGTTTCGCTTCCGTAGGTCATCACTGGCAACACACACTGGTCAAAGACTTTCGTCTTGAGACACTGAGGTAATTTGGACGAGAATATTTTTCGTAACTTCCCGAAAGCTGCCCATCCGAGCTGGATTCGACGAGAGATCTCTTTCTCGAAGTTGGACTTACCTAACTGGACTGTCTGTCCCAGGTATACGTAGTTGTCTACAACTTCAAGTGTAGTGTTCCCAATATTAACTGGAGTGGGTACAACATGGGCATTCGACATGATTTTCGTCTTATCCATGTTCATTTTAAGATTGGTGCAATTATATGTCCTACTTGCTTAATAGCTTTAGTTGATACATCGTCATAGCCTACACTGTATGTATTTTTTAAAGCGTGAATAATTTTTAAAATGTCATGTGTTGAAGTTGGTGAAAGAAACATTGATTTGGATTGATCATATTGAATATAATTTAATTTTGGGTCATTAGTATTAGAAGTATTTACGGAGTCAACGAAAAAAATATTGAACGCATCGGCTATTTTTGTCGGTTCGGTTATTTCCACGTCGTTGTTTAAAATACAAGAGATATTTTCTCTAGGTGTATTTTTATTGTACTTATTAATTACTTTCCATGTCGCTTGCGATTTATTATTCGATTTACTAATATAATATTAATATTGTATGGTCATATGGCCAACGTATTTTGGCAGAGGGGTTCGTCCAGCCTTGCCATCTTCAGGTTAAACGCTCTTAGGCCACGTAGGGAGTTTTTGAGTAGTTAAGTGAAAATGTATCATTTCTTTGTGTCTTTGTAGCATTCAATTACCTAATTAAAAATGTTAAGGTTGTTGAGCGGTGTAAGCTCTCACAAGTATTACGCTAACATCGACAAATGAGAGTTCTAGCCGTTCGGAATGAAAGTTTGTGCGCTTATTAGTTATGACGCTGACGTTTATACGTTGAAGTCCATTAACTTGATTAATTTTCAGCAACAGCACGTAATTTTTGGACCTAACCATTTTTTAATGGGCACATAAGTAGACAACAGAAATTACTCCACTACTGTATTATTATTTATCATCCCTCACAATAAATGTAGTGAAATCATGTCCATTGTTGTTTTCAATAACTGAAATTAATACATCGTATGACAGGACACTCGCAACGATTACGATCCGAGGCATGGTTGCTGTAAACGTACTACAGCGAATATAATGAGGTCATCGATGAAGTCAGGTTGAATGCTGTCAGCGCGCTCATGGTGATTCGAAACGACTTTTAGTTTTAGTTTAGCGCGCTGACATCGACATCATTGCCATTCGCAACCACAGCCCCCCTAGACAAGACGCATTTCGATAATCGCTAACGCAATCGCTAGAAGGAAAATGTATGCGATTTGACATAAGCCTTCGCTTAGCTATCGAGCGCAATTGTCAAATCTCATACATTGTCCATTTAGCGATTGTGTTAGCGATTATCGAAAGACATCTTGTCTAAGGGGGCAGAACACATATTTCGCAACGCACCTAAGTCATAAGTAGTTGCGTTCCGAAACTTTGAACACGTGCGGTAAAAGCCGAGTCACCACAAAAATAGTCAAATACCCGTTTTGGTTTTATCTATTAGAGCTAATACAATAATTTGAAATAGTCTTGTTTTAAGAATTAGTAATAAAAGCTGAAGTTAGCAATACGCGGGAAATTCAAAAAAATGGGAAAGGCAATACTGACTATAGTAGGAAAAAACGGAGTTGATACTATTTTTAATAACTCTTAATGGTTAGTTTTCATGAACTTTCAACCATGAACCTTTTATAAACCGACTTCAAAAAGGGAAGAGGTTCTCAATTCGATGCGTATGTTTTTTAACCGACTTCAAAAAAGGAGGAGGTTATCAATTCGGTTGTATTTTTTTTATGTTTGTTACCTTATAACTCCGTCATTTTTAAACCGATTTCCAAAATTCTTTTTGTATTCGATAGAGTATACTGCAAGGGTGGTCCCATGGTTGTTACCCAAAGTTAGGATCTGATAATGGCATCCCATGGAAATTGAGCAAAACCCTTAAATTTTAAGGTGTTTTCAACGTGTTTTGTGTGTATGTTACGCCATTACTCCGCCAATTGTGGACCGATTTTCAAAATTCTTTTGTATTTGATAGAGTATACTCCTGGAGTGGTCCCAAGGTCACAAAAGTCAAGATCTGATGATGGAATCCCATGAAAATCGAGGGCAACCCTAATTCAATACCAGCGCAACAAAGGCGAGCTCGTTTCTTTTAAAAAGTTAAAAATGAAAAGTACTTATTTTACAAAAAATAAAAACCGACTTCAAAAGCACTGAAAAGTTAAAAATAATATAAGAATAGGTGCAGACAACATCACACTTCTATATTGAAGTCGGTGAAAAATTTAAAGAATTTCTAGGAGATTATCGTTTGGCACCGACTTCAATATAGAAGTGTGATGTTGTCTGTACCTACTTATTCTTGTATTATTTTTAACTTTTCAGTGTTTTTGAAGTAGGTTTTTATTTTTTGTAAATATATTTAAAAAAAAATCGTGGTATTTATTTGGTTTTAATGAAAATTAAAATTACTTTCTTTTCGTCATATTTCAATAGAAATTAAGAAACAATATTATGAGATGTGGAAAACTGAAACTTAAGTCTATAGCATAAAGTTGTTAAGAATCAAAATACTTTATTTTATTCACTGTAATAAAAATCAGTTTCCAAATATATAACACCCATAAATAATTACATACTACCTGATAATTTCATATCTGATTCATCTGAGCTGCTTGATTCATCATCATATACATATATTATACTTTATTGCGCACAATTAAACTTAACTATTAACATAATTATAGAGTGCATAACAAAGGCGGACTTATCTCTATTAGAGATTTCTTCCAGCCAACCTGTGGGTGTGTTGGAAATTACATATGAATAGAAGGAAACATCAAAGTACACAAGTCTCACAAGTGAGATTACAAAAACATATCAATACAAAATTACAGTAATAACTACACTCAAAATACATTTTTATAACTACAACAAATACATTATATATATACATATCAACATACATATATACTTACATAAATAAAAACTACATATAATAAACACCTGATAACGATGCGATCGCTAAGGCGGCTTTATCAGTTGCGACAGAAAGTGCTGCCTCAGCTTGTATTTAAAGCTAGGCACGGAGGGACTCTGTTGAACTACAGAGGGCAGGTGGTTCCACATTTGGGCGGCACGAAAACTGAATGAGTGTAGCAGAAAATTGGAGTTAGGTTTCGGGAGGTCAAGCGTTTCAGTATAGCATGGGCGTAGAAAACGAGAGGAGGGAGGCAGCATTTGAAGCCGCGAACGGGGTACTGTGGGAAACTAGGATCTCTTAGGATTTCGAACAGCGTTGATGTTGCGATTTAAAAGAGAAGACAAAAAGTATACCTAACGAGTTTCCGAGTTTCTCGAGAAGGTTCTCCCAATTACCTAACAGATGTAGAGTGATGTAGAGTCAACTTTCTACCATCAATAAAGAGCGTCGGTGGCGCTGTGGACTCGGCACTTGCCTACCAATCGAGGGGTCGGGGTTCGAGACCCGCCATGTACCAATGTGTTTTTCGTTTCGAATTTCATATGTACATTTGTCTGACGCTCCTACGGTGAAGGAAAACATCGTGAGGCAACCTGCATACATCTGCGAAGAAATTCAATGATGTATATGAAGTCGACCAATCTGCACTGGGCCAGCGTGGTTAACTAAGGCCTAATCACCCTAACATAACAACGTCAATAAATCATTGCACAGTCACAGAGATTGTGTATAACGGAAAAATGTGAAACAGGGTTTTCCAAAGAAATAGGTCTATTGTCTGCAATACTTCTTTTATCCACGTTAAGAGTATGTTTTAAATAAATCTTATGAAGTAAACTTTCAAATTGTATTTACAGTTTTTGTTTGTCTTATATTAATTTTTACTAGCTGTGCCAGCGAACTACGTTTCGCCGTATATTTTTTACCCGTTTTTGCAACATTTGTCATTGATATTCAGCTCCTATTAGTCGTAGCGTGATGTTATATAGCCTAAAGCCTTCCTCGATAAATGGACTATCCAACACAAAAAGAATTTTTCAATTTGAATCAGTAGTTCTTGAGATTAGCGCGTTCAAGCAAACAAACAAACAAACAAACTCTTCAGCTTTATAATATTAGTATAGATTTATCGATATTTCCAAATCGACACATATGAGGTGGGTCGATTTCATTGCTGGTAAATGTCTTTGCATACATATTAATTAGGGTTGGGGTGTCTGTACTTACAAAGGTTAAAGTTAAATACCGTAGTAAATTTGATTTATAATAAGTTTCTTTTTTTCTAATTATTATTTTTTTCAAATTGAATAACGATTTTTAAGTTTTAATCTGATCTGGCATAAATAGTCTAATCGCTTCAGTGGTCTAGTAATTTAGGCTACCGGGTGTTGATCGGGAGGTCCGCGGTTCGATTCGTTGTGGGGGCAAGAGGATTTTCTGCTCGGTTTTGTTAGTGGTTCTCTGCTTCTGTGCCCGCCTGGCTAGCTACCATCGTCTTACCTAAGTTTGTCGCCACAATAACAATGTTAATAGCATTGTCGTGTTCCGACAATTAATAGTAGATTAGTAGCTATTATTATTAGTAGTAAGGCATCAATTGCAGCCCGAGATAATTAGGGTGCAATTGGTGCTTACACCCGAGCTAACTACTCTGCTTTACATCTCGATAGTGAGGTAAGTAGGTCCTTATTACCCCCAAATGGGGCTTGTAGGTGACTAATAAGCGCTCTAGGGTAATAAAGTAGCTTGGAAAGCCCTAGGGCGGTAAGTAATTTAAAAAAAAACACTTCACTATTTCAAAAAGTTCGCGTACATCTAACCATCATACTGGCAATAAATCACTTACAGCCTCAGGGCTTTTCTAGCTACATTATTACCCTAGAGCGCTAATTGGTCACCTACAAGCCCCATTTGGGGGTAATAAGGGCCTACTTACCGAACATGAGAGATGTTAAGGTTATTGAGGAGTCCAGGTGAATGTTAAAGCCCGCTTCCACCTTCGGCCTAATCTTCACTTACTATTAGGTAGGATAAAGGCCAAGAGCTTCCCTGTAGTATGTAAAAAAGTATTCTTTTAAAAGTTTTGTGTTTTCTTATTTTCTTGATATCTTCTCATTCCGTCCATTCGTCTGTCTGTCTGTCTTACCGAGATCTCTTCCATTAGGTCACCTGGAGACTTTGGATTTTCACTAGATGATAGGTAATAAAAACGAGGCAATTAATCTGCCTGGAAATAAAGAAGTATTGAGTAAAAATCTCTTACCTAAACAAAGGTTAGCTGGGGGGCATAAATACTTTTTCAACACACTTGCTCGTAAAGTGGGTCTTATTACTTTGCATTTAGACCCGTTATTCAGTATATTAAACACGAGTGCTTTTCACTTTACATAATCGCACAAGTGCGGTAATCTTAACACGACAAATTCTAATTTGTTCAAGTTCACAAAGTAAATGTATGTCCAGTATACGCATTCTTAAATTTGTCGCTTAATATACTTTTTCAACACTTTATGCGGCTGCCAATTGTCAACAAATGAACAGCCTACTACTAGTTACTTAAATATTAAATTAACAACGATATTTAAAAAAACAATAATTAACAACTATAACTAAAATAAATTATTAAAAATTCACACAAACTTGTTTTTTAAAAACTAAAATGTTCGGTTTATTTTGTTTTGAATTTTTGGCTGTTTAGCTCTTTTTTAAATGTTGGCTGTATGAAGAGTTTAGCCATGCCCGGGCAGCGCGCGAAATAGAGGCAGTGCAAAGCGCGAGTAATAGTTTGTAGCCGCAAAAGTCAAAGGATAAATACTTGGCGGTATACGATACTTTTATGCAGTGGAAGATTGATAAAAAAGCCTAGTCATTTTCAGAAAAATATTAATACCACAAGATCGTTTATTTTCCTCACAAGTGTGTTGAAAAACGTCGTATGATACACGCGCGCATTGCTCATTACGTACTCTGCTTTCTTGTGCCTATATACCACAATATCACCTCGTGCGCAATGTCTGACATAGCGCGCTCGTATCATAATGTACTATTGAGTGAGATGAATGAGTGTTTTCCACACCCACTCTGAGTTTTTAAAAGGGGAAATTGCAACCCCCAACGCCAACGAAGTAGTGTTGCCAAAAATTGAAACAAACCAAGACCACGGCTTATCAATACCCCTGCAATATTTGAGCAAGACTCTTGCTCAAATCTTGCATGGTCTTGATGTTGGTCTAGGAGTAGGACTGGGTCTTGCAGCAAGAGTCTCGCAAGACTGCAAGACCAAAAGACCCATTTTGGGCAACACTACAACGAAGTCGTGGAAGTGTTCGATACAGTTCCCATGATCTTGTCAGGTAGTGACCTTCCTCAGCTGATGATAGGGGGAGGGGATGTGATAGTGATGCACATGCTCGCACCAAGGCGTATGTGAGGCATCGCTGTTTTAGTTGGTAAGCCGCGTTCACTGGGTAGCACTCTACCTCCTACTGGCAGCGGAGAGATTTTCCAAACGCGAGGTATGCGTGACGCATTTCCCAACGTAATAAGGATTACGTACTTCGGTGCCGAGTCATACTATACTCCTACGTATTATTTTGAACAGGCCACATAGTTACATACGTCTAGTACGTCCGCCCCCGCTTTACACGTCCTCCATCGCACGCGGCCGGGTGTAGTGATATGGATGACCATATTACTACACCCAGCCGCCCGCGATGGAAGACGCGTAAGGTGCAGAGGCACCGTTGATTTCGATTTCAAACCGATTCTGATCGTTACCTGATTATGATTTTTGTCCTTTGAATGAAATCTCTAAGTAATTAAGTTTATTTTACGCATTTTAGTGCATTTTAGTTTTTGCTTTATGTTTTTTAAGTCGGTTTAGTTTTTTAAGTATCTTTTTTTTTCAATTTTTGCTTTAAATCTGTTGTAGGTATAAAAAATTCTTACAATAATTAGTGAAATTATTTAAGATACATAATAATTTATTAAATATCGCTAACCGACCGATGAAGAAGCTTTGCGAATGAAACGATCTAAACAACACATTAAATCGTTCCCTAATTCCAAACAGTTAAGGAGTTATACTTGTCATCACCATCTAAGAGTCATAAAATATACATCTAAGAGTCAATACTAAAATAATTAAAAGGATACATTAAAGCGCATAGTAGGGTCAATCATAAAAAAATCACTGCAGAAAAAACCGGTTCTCTTCATCAATATTGGATAAACAAATGTTTTAAAAAGATATGTTATTACTCAACGCATTCTTTAGAGGATGGTCTTTTTAATTTTTTGATAAATTTATTAAAACTTGGTTAAAATGTGACCTAAACATGCCTCGATTTTAAAACTTTAAACCTAATTGCGTCATAAATATTAGGTTAAATCATATACTTTCGATTCCAATAAATAAAGTGAACAATATTCTAGCGGATGGTCTTTTTAGATTTTTCTTATTCGCCTATATTAATTTTTAATTAAAATAATTCATCTTACGCGTAAAGGTTTGTTTAAATATTCCCCTCACTCTCACTCACTCACACCTATGTAATCAGTGCGGGACGATCGACATAAGGTCATTGGGACCACTATGCGCCTTAATTAGCTCCTAAAAGTCATGACCGCGTCATGGAAGAATCCTTGAAATTAGAGGCTATCAGACGCAAATAAATACCTAAACACATTAGCTTCAGTAAAAGTATGCAACACATATAGGAATATATTCACCGATTTCTCCGCCAGTTGTAAAGAGATTTTCAGAATCCCAAAAAAAAAGAAGAAAACCCTTTTAAAAGCTTTTATTTACTTTCACCTGTCCTGCCCCCTAACCATGATCGCTTAAAACAATATTAAAACCGCGCTGAGAGCAGGATGCGCTATACGCAGCAAAAGCGGTGTCTCTGTTTTAATATTGTTTTAACCTTGCTATAAGCGATCATGGTAGAGCCCCCGGTGCCTGTAATAAAATCTTGCAAAATTTAACCCACTTCCCGGTTCCCGATTGAGCTGAAATATTATATGCATATGTATATCGCGTGACAATACAATATTATGATAACTTGGAGCTGATCTGATGCTGGAGCTGGAAGGTGGCCATAGGAACTCCTAAATAAAACGATACAACCTCATCGAGTTTGGGCTTGTTTGATTCGTATTGACGAGTGCTTTGATTCTATATGGTAAAAATAAACGCTTTTTTAAAAAAATGTTTTTTACTATTAATTTATAAAGAGATTAAGTCCCGCAGAATTTTTAACCGACTTCAAAAAAGGAGGAGGTTATCAATTTGGTTGTATTTTTTTTATGTTTGTTACCTCATAACTCCGTCATTTTTAAACCGATTTCCAAAATTATTTTTGTATTTGATAGAGTATACTGCAAGGGTGGTCCCATGGTCATCAAAGTCACTTGAAAATCGAGGAAAACACTAAATTAGGGTTTCTTTCACTAAAAAGATTTCATTCACTAAAAAGTTAAAAATATTTTTTTTTACAAAAACAAAAACCGACTTCAAAAACACTGAAAACTTAAAAATAATACTTATAAGAATAGGTACAGACAACATCACACTTCTATATTGAAGTCGGTGACAAATTTTAACACTTTCTAGGAGATCATCGTTTGGCGCCGACTTCAATATAGAAGTGTGATGTTGTCTGTACCTATTCTTATATTATTTTTAAGTTTTCAGTGTTTTTGAAGTCGATTTTTATTTTTTGTAAAAAAAAAATTATTATAATTAATTTGTCCCTTTTGTCATTAAGCTAAGTTACTGCTTCAATAAGTGTGTATATGCTAGCAACGAAGAGCTTTGATGCTATAAAGTTTTCGAAATAATTTGCCAAAGTTTAATTTACGTAGTAACTATTATCTAATCTGGGGTAATAATTAACTTGCATAATAAATTGTGACGGGTTGTAGCAACAAGTGTTTAAAATACCTAGTCTTTTACTTAAGTATGCAAAGGTTCAAGCTGTGTGCCACCTTAAGAGAAATAGAAATTAGAAAACGGATTCTTTTTGGCAAACAATTTTGGAATTTTGTAAAGAGTAAAGAAAAAATGGAGTAATTGCTTTTTTCAAGTGAAAAATAAAGATAGACATCTGCTTAGACAGATAAGTAAGGAATAAAATTCTTACTGAAATCAAAACAAAACTTTAAAGACACGCGAAACTGTGTGCGTATGATATTGACTTCCCGCCGATATAAATACAGACGCAAATGTAATATCGTAGGTGGACTTCAATTAGGACCGCCCTAGCGACATGGCTATCGCAACGTTAACACGCTGTCATACCGCGTGCTTGATAACAAATGCCGGGACTCAACATATTGTCGCTGTTTTGATGTTAAAATATCGATTATTAGAGCTCGCCACGCGAGAAGCAACAGTTGGACGGAATCTGCTGAAGGGAGCGCGCGGCGGGCGCCCTTCTTACGCGCGCGAAAATAAATGTTTATTTTTTTTATTTGGACCGTACGATGAACTTGCAAAGTAAAGCTAACAAATATGTGTGTCCAAATGACAGGCAGCTTTCGTTGCGGGCCAAGTAAGTAAGAAATTTTCAAAGACAAAGTTTTGACATCGCGAACGTGTTTTGTTTATGTTTGTGTCGCTTACAACCTCGTGAATAGTTTTCGATCCTACTTTTAAAACTTCGAAAGTTTCGTTGATAATAACGAAACGATTTTAAATAAATTACGGATGTTTTTTACTCAAACAAACAAAAGGATCTAAACATAAAAATTACGGAAATGCTTACAGAGCATTCAATAGCGACAAAACTACAGGATTTTCCACTTTTTCATATTGAAAATGTTGACCAGGAAAAGTATAATCTTTTGAAAGAAACGACATATAGGGAACAGGTAAGTAATTTTTCTATTTATAAACTACTATTTGTATTTGTACTCTCTATTTGTACTCAATTTTTTCCTGTTTTATTTGTTATCTCTGAAAATAATCGTACAGGAAAATTCAACACTACCTATATTTAGTTGCAATTATTTTAGTTTGCACATAAGTACATAGGTAATCTGAAAATAGGATCAAGAGTTAGTGTTTTTATCGTGTTTCTTAAACTTCGTAAGTAATTCTTATTAAATGAGTTAGGAGAAATCTTTAAATAAATATTTAATAAGTAAACCTATAGAAACTTTTAAACAAATAAACTATACTAAATTAACTATAGGTCTGATGAAATGAGAATGTTAAGTTCGATGTAAGTATGGTGTGTCTAGAATGGATAAGATGATGTGTTATAGACAAATAAAAACCGGCCAAGTGCGAGTCAGACTCGCGCACCCAAGGTTCCGTACAAACCTGTATTTTTATTACATGATGTAACTAAAAATTTACGGTTTTCGCAATTTTTACTTTATCTGTGCTATAAGACCTTACTTCGTACCAAAATTCAAGATTCTGAGTTCACGGGAAGTACTCTGTAGGTTTTGATTCCCTTGCGAGTGTCGAAAATTTGCGGCATAAACGGCTGTATCTTTTGACTACGTTGGCTTAGAAGTTTGATTTTTTCACAGCTCCAAGGGACAGTAGACCTGAGTATTTGATATTAAATTTCAGTATGATACCTCTATGCGGTCCTGAGAAAAAGGGTTTTGACAGACAGACAGACGGACGGACGGACGGACAACAAAGTGATCCTATAAGGGCTCCGTTTTTTCCTTTCGAGGTACGGAACCCTAAAAAAAGAGGAAGTTTGGAAGTAGCATCAGTGACAGAGAGGATAAGACGTAACCGGATAGTGTGGAATGGACATGTGATGAAGAGAGATGAGAGCCATATTACCAGAAGAGTTATATTACAGCCATATTACAGAGATGACATAATATGATAGACATGAATGGAAGAAAAACACGTGTTGCATCGACCTCACGTGAGAGTGGGATAAGTTCAGGATGATAATGAGGATAACCTACTTAACTCGATTGGATTAGCTGTTTCAATATTAAACATCGAAATAAAAATCTTCAATTTTGCATAACTTTCACGCTACCATTATGTTAGCCAAACGGCATTGGTTGGCAAATCAAAAATATCTACCAAAAATAAAAAAAAATGTGTAATCATTGCAATAATAATAAAATATTTTTAATATACACTACAAATGGTATGTGTACACTATTTGAAGTTTAAGATAATTTTGTATAAAAAATGTTATTACCTTTGAGACCGTTAATTACCGCCATCATAAAGAGATACTTACCCTAAGTTTGTGTACCTACCTACTTACTTGTAAAGAATACTCCATGTCGATTTGATAGTGAAAGGAAATTATATTATCAGTACACGTGCATAAAAAAAATAAAACCGACTTCAAAAACACCAAAAAGTCATAAATACATTTAGAATACATATCACAGTTTTATATTGAAGTCGGTGCCAAAGTAACTAAGTAGGTATATTAATTGTACTTTTCATTTTTTAAGACTTTCCAGGGGATTATTTCTTGGCACCGACTTCAATATAAAACTGTGATGTTATATGTATTCTAAAATTATTTATGACTTTTGGTGTTTTTGAAGTCGGTTTTATTTTTATGTAAAAAATTTCTTTTTCAATCTTTTTAGTTTATAATACATGCGTTTTAGAATTTGAGCCAAGGCAAACACCAGAAAAACTTAAAATAAAACGTCTTTCGCTCTAAACAGTACTGATAGAATTATTTCCGTGTTTCGTAAACTTCGTAAGTAATTCTTATTAAATGAGTTAGGAGAAATATTTAAATAAATATTTAATAAGTGAACCTATAGAAACTTTTAAACAAATAAACTATACTAAATTAACTATAGGTCTGATTCGGTTTTATTTTTATGTAAAAAATTTCTTTTTCAATCTTTTTAGTTTATAATACATGCGTTTTAGAATTTGAGCCAAGGCAAACACCAGAAAAACTTAAAATAAAACGTCTTTCGCTCTAAACAGTACTGAAAGAATTATTTCCGAACTCCTAACCTACCAGAAACCTTCCATCATCAGCTCAGTAACATGACTGATAACTATCAGATGCAAATACCTGAACATTTTCAGCAAAAACATGAAACACGTTGGACATGCCTATGAAATTCAAGGGTTTCCCTCGATTTTCATGGGATCCTATCATCAGATCCTAACATGGTGACAATGGGACCACCTCGGGAGTGTACTCTTTCGATTACAAAAAGAATTTTGAAAATCGGTCTACAAATGGCGGAGTAATCGGTGAACATACATTAGAAAAAATAGATACATCAGTCGAACATAGAACCTTCTCCTTTTTCGAAGTCGGTTAAAAAGGCGTCCATAGAGCTTTACAATTAATTAAAAGCAACTGCATTATTATTAGACGATATCGGCTTTTACTGTGCCAAAGCAACCTTAAAAGGGAATTAAAATAATGGAATTAAACTTTGTCACCGACTTCAATATAGAAGTCTGATGTTGTCTGTACCTATTCTTATATTATTTTTAACTTTTCAGTGTTTTTGAAGTCGGTTTTTATTTTTTGTAAAATATTTTTTATTTTTACTTTTTAGTGAATGAAATCTTTTTAGTGAAAGATAACCCTAATATAATACCAGCTCACATTCGGTGAGCTGTTATTAAATTAGGGTTTCCCTCGATTTTCATGGGATGACATCATCAGATCCTGACTTTGGTGACTATGGGATCACCCTTGGAGTATATTCTATCGAACACAAAAATCATTTTGAAAATTGGTCCACAATTGGCGGCGTAATCGCGTAACATACACACAAAAAAACACGCATCGAATTGAGAACCTCCTCCTTTTTGAAGTCGGTTAAAAATTCAGTCAGTCTGTAGTGTGGAAGTATGAAGAAAATTTCAATGATTACTGCTAACTTAAATAATCCACCCATTTGTTTATTCTAACTTATCTATTTTAAGGTTATTACTGTGTTAACTTGGGATGGTTATAAAACAACACAATGTTGTATAATTAACTTTATCGTTAGTTTCAGTAATGTGGATAAAAAACATGTTATGTTAGTTACCTCTACTCTGTGTTACTATTTGTTTAAACTTTGATGAAGGCCGGTACATACTTTGTTTTGAATGATTGATTCAATCAATGCACAGCCGAAATCTCTCACGCCAAATGTTTAACGTCAACATAGATATCTGCTAAGAAACTTTTGTTTCTTAGCAGATATATTGATTTATTAATTTATTACTTAGATATCATATCTTAGCTTGTGTCTTGTAATAATCTGTCTTTAAAACTTTCAGCATCATGCACATACATCTTAGGTTAGTATTAAAGATTGACTTCACGAAGGACCTTTCCCTTTTAGATAGGTAATATTATAGATATTTTTTATTCTATTTACATTACAATTTGTATCTATTAGGTTTGTATTTACATAATTACATTCGTCAACATGAAATTGCCGAATAATCGCTTAATATCATTTAGCGGAAATGTCGACTCATTTCCGAAATTTGCTAGTTAGTAAGTTATCATCTGACTTAACAAATATCAAAATGAATGAACCAATGTAATTAATCTAATTTAACAACCGCTGTTGCGTATCTATCATCTCGTTAATGCTATGTAGGCAGACGAATAAGGTCTATGGCAGTAACAAAGTCAAAGGAGTTGATAGTGTCAACGTTCCTCCTTACTCATTTTGTTAAATTTTCGAGAGGAAACCATTTCAAGGCTTTTCAATTTCTAACGTCTTAGGTATTTTATCGGATGTTAAAAATGGTTTTTTAACGAAATATCAAGATAAGGATTACCAACCAGTGCGTTGTTTATAAAAAAGGTCACTTTGACTTCACTTTGACATCACCTTGTGGGCTTGTGTCAAATCCACAGATAATAAACGTCTAGGAATATTAAATTTTAAATTCTTTTCAAAGGTATAGCCGCCGTAAAACCTTCAAACAGCCTATAATAGCGTCAAGCAGCGTTAAGCGAGGGAGACTCTGTACAAGGGTCGCCTGCTTGAGTACCTCCGTCTTACCTATTTTTGTCGCAAAGCAGCAGTGCTTACATTGCTGTGTTCCGGTTTGAAGGGTAAGATATGGCAGTGAAATTACTGGGTACCGTGACTTTACATCTTTTGACACAAGTTGGCAACGATTTGCTGCGAATCTCACAAGAACCACATTTACTATAAGCACATATATACATTGTTAAACAGTGCTATAAGTGACTTTCAGTCACTTATAGCAGTTGTTTCAGTTTTCACTTAGCACCAGGTGGGCAGTATGCTTGTTTGCCGACTTAGTTGTATACAAAAAAAGCTCCTTTAGAATGCAACTTTTGAAATTGCTTTTAAAAGGACTTAGAATTATAATTATGTAAAAATAAAAAATACGTGTCCCTTAATTTATAGAACAATAATTATGGAATCTTGTCCATTAAAGACTCATCCGTTGTCCTTGCGGTGGCCAGTGACAGAATTAAATTATTTTTGCGGGCGCTCGCTTTCTTCTCGTTGGTATCAAAAGAGTTCTAAGGGTGTTTGCTGCTTTTATAAAGGCTTAGCCGCTAAGCCTTCTTCCAAAACCTCTCCGCTCCGTTGGAGAGGCCGTTCTGGAACGGGAATCTTCAAATGAATATAACTCCATTTTTATACATATGCGAACTCAAAACACAAATACCAAACCGTCTGGATCCTCGTGATGAACTAACATCAAGGTTTCGAAATTCGCTGATTATTTAGTATCTTATGTTAGTATATTACCAAGCCAAGATTGACTACATAGAGGACCTTTCCTTTGTAGATAGGTTACATGTAGATATTGTTTATTCCATCCACTTTACGGTTAATATCTTTTCTATAACGTCTTTTTTACATAAATACATTCGACTACATATGCCGATTCATTTCCGAGGAAATGTCTGCTCATTTCCGAAATTCGCTACTTGGTATGTTTTCCTCTTACTTACTTACTCCGCTGGCTCAGCGATCCAAAGTGGATCTTGGCCTTCGATACGAGATGACGCCATTTCATCCGATCTTGCACAATGTATCGCCAATCACAGGCTCGCAGCTCCCTGAGATCGGGTTCCACGGCGTCGCTCCAGCGGTACCTAGGGCGGCCGACGGGACGACGACCAGTCGGCCGACCCAGGTATGCCCTTTTCGCAGCACGATCTTCATCCATTCTTTCCAAATGACCAAGCCAGCGGAGTCTGTGAGCTTTTGTCTCTCCTATAACCTTTGGGCCGGCCATCAGATCTTCCGTTCGACGTTCTTAAGCACTCTCCAGCTGCCATCCGGTCTTTGTCGTAGCCCAAAAATTCTCCTCAAAATTTTGCGCTCTGCAACCAGGAGTTTGTTTTCTTCCTTAAGGGTCAGCGTCCAGGCTTCGCATCCGTGCATTAATATAGGCCGTATGACCTTTTTGTATATGCGGATTTTGGTGTTCCTAGCTAGAAGTCTGGACGCTAGCATCTTATGCAGAGCAGCACTGCAGCGAAGAGAGTTTTGGACGCGGATGACGATTTCCTCTTCCCGAGTGTTGTTGTCTGTGACGGTACAGCCAAGATATTTAATTTTAAAGTTTTCCTATAACTTATTAAATATCAAAATGAATAAGCCTCCAATCAATCTAATTAACAACCGCTTTTGCGGATCTACGAGTATCTATCATCTCGTTAATAATGCTATGTAGGCAATCTGATAAGGTAGGCAGGCAGTGACAAAGTCGAAGGAGTTGATAGTGGCAATGTTCCTCCTTACTCATTTTTAACCGACTTCAAAAAAGGAGATGGTTATCAATTCGATGCGTATGTTGTTGTTTTTTTTGTGTGTATGTTACGCGATTACTCCAACAATTTTGGACCGATTTTCAAAATTCTTCTTGTATTCGGTAGAGTATACTCCTGGGGTAGTCGTAAGGTCACCATAGTCAGGATGTGGTAATGGAATCCCGTAAAAATCGAGGGAAACCCTGAAATTTTTAGGTATGTCCAACGTATTTTGTGTGTATGTTACTTAATTGATTAAGGGATCTCATGAAAATTGAGGGAAACCCTTAAATTTTATAGGTACGTATTAAATTCACTAAAAAGTTTTCATTTTCTAAAAAGGTAAAAATTAAAAAATATTTTACAAAAAATAAAAACCGACTTCAAAAACACTGAAAACTTAAAAATAATATAATAATAGGTAGTTACAGACAACATCACACTTCTGTATTGAAGTAGGTGCCAAATTTTAAAACTTTCTAGATCATCGTTTGGTACCGACTTCACTTATACGTAACTAGATGCCTAGTGCCATGCCATTTGACATATCTATTGGAATTTTCAACCTTAATGCATTATCAGTGTCTTATTATTTTCATTATTATCAATATGTTAACGAAATGGGCCGGGAATTAAGTTCCTTGACTGTACCTACTCTGTTTGTCAAAATTTAAAGCGATTGCAGTGGATTTTGAGGTACATAATCAAGGGGCTGTTACGCTAAACACGTTAAAGAGGCGATGAGAATGATATTTTTTTTTTTTTTTTTATGGATGGCCCGGCAAATGACCTCCTCCCGCCTGATGTTAAGCGGTGAAAGAGGCCCAAATGAGTTGACAGATAGAGTAGGGACGACATCCACTCTCCTACCTGCCCGCCCCTTGCCGGCCCAAAAGATGCTTTTTCACGCCTCTTTTGAAGGAACCCATGTTGTAGGATGGAGGAAACACGTGCGCAGGTAGAGAATTCCAAGTGTGGGATGAACGACAGAAGAAGGAATCTTGGAATTTCTTGGTACGGTGTGAAAAGGAGGACACAGTGTACGGATGACTCCGAAGGCCCTTACGCGTGTTTCTGTTAAGGAATGGAGAGGGAGGGATAAGGTTAAAGAGCTCCTCAGAGCATTCCCCATGGAACATTCGGTAAAAGGCGCTAAGAGAGGCGATGTCACGACGAAGTTGTAGAGGCTCGAGGGTGTTAGTTGCCTCTACATCGCCAATTATGCGAATAGCGCGACGCTGCAATCTGTCCAGAGCATCGAGGAGGTACTGAGCGGAGCCGTCCCAAAGGTGCGAGCAATATTCCACGCAAGACCTAACCTGAGTTTTATACAACAAGCATAGTTGGTCCGGCGCAAAATACCTACGCACCTTGTTCAGGACACCGAGTTTCCGTGAGGCAGTAGTTATGACGGATTCGATGTAGTCTCTGGGGTTCAGATCGCAGCGAATGTTATATCACTTAAAAGAAAATAATTCGCGGCTTTCTGAAAATTAACCTAGTTCTTAACCATAAACAAACAAACAAACCCATTAAATAAGATTACAAAAAACTCTTGATCCCTTTTAATTATCGAAGTAACGCTCGTATATTTAAAAATAAGACCTTTCATTAAAATTCAACGCTGCCCACCTTTAACAGATCAGGATATTTTTTGAAGTTAAAAGAGATTTTTTTCAGATCAAATTAAAGCTTTCTTTATTGAGTTCATCATAACTTTGATTGAAGGGAGCCAAGTGATGGGGCAAAGGTTAACTTCTTGACATTTCTCGCTCGTTTGATACAAGCATTTATATTTATTAAGGACACGTTTGCCTCATGCGTGTGTATTAATATTAACGATAAAATATGAAGAACGGAACTTAATAAAAAGTCAAATTGCTCAAGCATGGGTAATAAATACCTACAATAAGTACAGCACGATTTTTAAATAAAATATCACGTCTCAATTGTAGTTTAATACAAGAAGTGACAAACAATAAATATATAACTACCCTGAATGTTATTTTCTAATAGAGTAAACGACAACCTACACTAAAAGCGTGAATAAAAACTTGGTTGAAAAATAAGGCTTATGTTTAACTGATCACCAAATATAGTAAAATATAACGCCAAAAAAACGATTTTTACTGCCGAAAATAGTAAACGAGCACCAAAATTAAAACACCATTTTCATGTGAAATTATAGCCAAAAGTATAACATATTACTATGAAATTAAAGACAATATCTCCAAACATATCATTGGTGACCCAAAAATAGGTAATGAGCGCCAAAATGTAAACTCCTTTTTTTTCAAAATTATAACCCAAATTATAACATCTTGCTATCCTATTAAACATAATGACTCCGAACTAATCATTGTAAACCCAAAAATATTATATGACCACCAATATTTTTACCGAATTTTAATATAAAATGTCCAGCAAATATTTAACATCTCATTATCCTACTAAAGATAAATATGCTATGTAACTTATTGGGCACGTATTTGAATATTGAAAGTTAATATATCTAAAGTTAAAATGTCGAAAATTAAAATATCGAATGACCTAAATACCTACTATCATTATACCGACGTCTGGAATCGCTAAAACTCAAATACCGATCTGCTAAAATATCGAAAATTCAAAACATCTAATATCGAATAATCGATACGTGTAAATAATGTTCGAGAATACACATAAAGTCGTTTCTGGCGCTTCGCCGGCCGCTGCCGCGGCACGCTCGGTTCATGTTCAGACCTACGCTCGTCGCTTCGCTCCTCGCTACCTATTTTTAACCCGCCTACAGTTTTCGATATTTTGTCTGTCGATATTCAGATTTTCATCAGTCACTCCACCTATGTAACTCAATACTCATTACTTGGTAATATGTATGCATTTTATGACAATCATAGTGGTTTATTTAGGTAGAAATGGTGTATTACTTTGCTCGCTAAAATTTGGTGATCATTTACTAAATTTGGGCTTAGAATACAATTTAATATATAGTCGTTACTAAAATTGCTAGTACAATTGTAATGGTAAATTTTTGTTTTTGTTGTTCAGTATTTTTTTTGATAAGAGAGCTTAGGGTATCGGTATTTTTGGTGGTCATTATATTTAACCCCGAAAAATAAAGAAAATGACAAAATTTCGACATGAAACCGCGTGGGTTTAACTCTCATCCGAGTCGAAATTTTTTCAACATTCCGTTTTGATGCAGTTTATACTTATTGACACATGTATTGAAGATATACACAATACAAAATTTATTTATTATGCATGGCTGCAAAGATCGTTTTTGTCGCGAATGCTGATTTTGAATTCCGAGAAAGCGAAGGATCCTAAGTTTTAGCCATAAACGTAACGTAAGCGAGTGGTTCAAAAGTAGAATAGAAAGTAGAGCGTAACGAGGGATGCATAGGGAAGAGAGGCAAAAAACTTTGCAGCCGAGCGCAACACATAACTTGTTACCTCATTTCAGTGAGGAAAATACCTACTACAATTATAAAACAATTCAACAAAATAACGCAACGCAATTGCAACGCGAGAATTTATCATGTTATCATTTTTAGCATGTAAATTCTTCTTCTCCAGCTCCAACAAAAAAATCCACCAGCTTGGATTCAGTGTATCGATAGCTCAAAATTTTTAAATATTGGCGCCATATCCTTGGGACGGCATTCACTAACTAGACTACTCATTCTTCTATCCATAAATGTAGAGTGAATATACCTACTCATAAGTATAAGATGATACATACTATACTATATATAACGACCATTGGTATGGTACTTACATACTAAAGGCCTTACTAATAACCATTGTATAAGCCTTGTATAGTTAAGCAGTGTTTTGTCTCTTTTGTTCGAATTTGAAATGTCATTCGAGTGAACGTGACAAAACACTGTTTAACTAAATCAGGCTTATACAATGGTTATTAGTAAGGCCTTAAAAGGAAAAATCGAGATTTAAATTTCATACAAACTTCTTCAACAAGATGTCTAGTCCTTGACTATAAACATGATTGAATCCTTATGTTGATCATGAAAGCCCAATGTCCGCTTCATACCTACAAATAAACGACCTTCGGATAGTACAAAAATAATAAAGTTTATCTTATTTGCACGGCCTTAGACGAGAAAGCCAGACAATCATGACGTCAAGGGGCCGAGATGACGTTATATCATGGCTTAACCCTCGTTAACCCTATGCTAAAAAGTCCGGAAAGTAGTCGACAGTGTCTCATTTCCATAATCAATAGAGTTTGGGAGCAATATATACTCGTAAAAGTCTTATGAAAAGCTTATTTAAAGCATCAAAGAAAAAATAAGTGTTTTGGCTAATTAATGTCTCTTTTACGTTTCTCTTATTCATATTATTATTTTTTTTAGTACTTATTTTATTTATTTATTTAAGCTTTTTCGTACAACATAAGAACAAGTGTACAAAAGGCGGACTTAATGCTTGAACCATTCTCTACCAGTCAACCCGTAAAATGTGAGAATGTTTGTTGACGGTATGCGAATTGGGAAAAATAATAATAAAAGCTACAAACTCTTTGTTACTATTAAATAAAATGAATACTAAATATGCAAATATATAAATAAGTATAAATATAAATAGATATATCCATACATATAGATATATAAATATATAACATAATAATATACTTATCGTGTTGTCATACCATTTTAGACGGATTTCAGAAAATGTCTCCGTACTAGATGTTTAAATGATGCCTTACTACAAGTCAATCTTAAACAAGGAGGTGTTTACTTATCATAGGTATTAGTATTTATCATAAGTCATATAAATACTTATTGATTTTTATAAAATGTATTTTTATTTTACTGTCTCTAGCGCTGAAAACTTCCGAAACTCTACTAATCAAAAAATTGTTAGATATACGAGAATAAAGCATAATTTTCACAGCCATTCCCAACACTTAATGAAAATCTTTAATAACCTCCTAACAAATTATTATTACAAAATTATTTATAATGTTCATGTAAGTATAGTATATAGAGCGCCGCTTTTGGTTAAAAAATGACAATGTAGAGTTTTATCTCAAAAGCTGAATCAGGACCATTGAGTGATGCTAAATTAATAATTAAGTAGTATTGAAAAAATATTCAAATTCTGATAGACCTTAGTGAAATCTCATTACATAAATTAAGCTGTCTGTCAGTTTAATTTTTCAGTACCTACGCCTGCTGCGTGCGGTTTTGATAATTAAGCTACAAGTGAATGATATAAATGAATGTTATCCCTAATCCTTACTGATATTTATCCTATATGCGAATATAATTCTTTATATCCGTCTGTCTGTCTGTGACTGTAACTGCTGAATCAATTTTAACGAAATTTGGTATAGAAATAGCTTAATCCTGAGGAAATGCATTGACTACTTTTTATCCCGAATTGATGTCATTAGTGAAACAAGTGAACTCGTAATATAACTGAATTCCCAGCAGACCAGGCGATAGCTAGCGTTTTTTTACAGACAACCCAAGGAAGTTCTTGGCCTTAAGCTCCTTGATGGTAAGGCCGAAGGGGGTAGCGAGCTTCACCTGGACTCCTCAACAACTGGCTATCTTGTCACAGAATCTATATATATAAAAAAAGGAGATGTTCCCATCTATAGAGGCACGCAGAGCCGTAACCGCTAATGGTAGAAACATGAAATTTGGACAGTTGTTTTAATTTAAAATGCGGACGCACACTAAGAAGGGATTTAAAAAAATTCCCCTAAAGGGATGAAATAGGGGTTGCAAGTTTTTATGTTTTTTTTTTAAATTAGCAACGATTCTGATAAAACTTGAGATTCATACTCTTAAAAACATTTAATTGAACACGTATTTCATGGTTTATTGGAATTTACCCCCTTAGGGTGCAAAATAAGGGTTGAAAGTTTCTATGGAAACTATTTAAAATCTGCTCCAATTTCTATGAAATTTATTATCCGAATTCCTTAATATAAATAACAGTATTCTATATAATAGGCTAAAAAAAAATTTTTTCTTACGGAAAAATATAAAATTCCCACGGGAAAACAATAATAACGCGGGTGAAGCCGCGAGCGGATAGCTAGTAGATAGTATAACAACGGTACGAGTATTAACATTATTATTATGGCGACAAACGTAGCTAAGATGGCGGAAGCTAACGGACTCAAAAGCTACCACCAAATAAATCAAGTAGAAAAACTTCTTTCCCCATGGGGAATCAAACTTCGGGCCTCCAGAGTCACAACCACTAGAAGAAAATCTCAAATAACTCATAAACCATTAATTTCAGGGCACAATATTATTACAGGACACTAAATCAGCTGATTGTTATCTCAATTATAACGCCTTAACAGAAATACGTCACATTTCCAGCAAACCTGTATGTAGATAGATTAGCTTGCTTATTTAAAGCCTCTCAAGTAAATCTACAGATAAATCTGACGAGAACTTTGATATTTGAGCTACCAGTGCAAAGACACTATGATATGATGTAGAGTACAATATAGACGAGATATATAATACATACTTACATAAATTATCGATTTTCTTCAAAAACATTTCATCTGTATTTTTAACGGTTTAATTTATACAAAAGTTATGGTATCATTGAAAATTCGAAATTGTAGAATTAATTTTCTCATCCCCATAATTTTTTTCTTCGTAGACCCAACTATATGACAATGTATGGGACAAGATTAATTTTACAATTTTGATTTTTCAATGACGCTTTTCAATGACAATGAATGAATATGCATATGTTAAAATGGGTAAGTTTCGACTTGATGTAACAAACACGTCGTGTATATCTTGTTTTCTAGTAACACAAAAACTGGTTAGATTTTAAATGAACGATCCAGTATTCCGTATTTACAAATGTACATGCTAAATTGTAATGACAATTAAAGCTATGAACCATATTGTATTACAATAATCGGTCCACTTGATGAGTAGTTTAGAAAGAGTAGTTTACGTAAACTGGCCCGGCCTTTCGTATATTTTATCATCAAACGCGGACGGACTAAATAAACTGTCCCTATTCATCATAGGTACTCATCCAATAAATACTTCCAGTTTCTTTGTCATTCCCATCACAAATTGAAACCGAGATACATTATCAGGAGCGGTCGAGGAATTTACGCGTGCATTCTCGTATCGGCCACTGGAAGAGGAAAATGGAACTTTTTCTAAAAATACACAACAAGGCTACTCGGGTTATTCAGGCAGCCTTGTGACAGTACATCCACTGCGTTTATCTCTTGTCACGTCCGCTTCCTATGTAATTACATATAGCTGCGTATTGGTTTCTATTGCTGGCATAGGATTGCCTGTTGTTTACTTTCCTCGTGTGTCGTCATATTCTCATCAATTGTTCGTTCGTACCTCAGATAACTAAGTTTATGGTTATACAGGGCTAGTTTTTTATCATCCAGGAAAATTTAAGGGACGCTTCACGACATGGTAGTAGAATGATTTAAATATGAATAAAAAAAATAACTCACGTATTTAATTTTATATAAATTTTCTAAAATTTTCTATAATATCCAAAAAATGCTGCACTAGTTGAGAGATTTTGCATTTTTAGATTTTTTATTTCATTTTTTTATTTTATATACATATAATAATGGATGTATCCTGAAGCGTCCCTAAAATTTTCCGGGGTGATAAAAAAATAACCGTGTATAACCTTTTGACAGAAATATTATGAAACATACAAGTCCACCGAATTTCAACTATGGTTTGATCTATTTTCTTATGTATGTACGTACTATGTAAGTACCTTGTTTATTTTGTTAATGAATATATAACGAAAGTGTTAAAGCCATAATAAAATAATTTATTAAAAAATGTAGAAAATTAGAAAATGTAGGTCTAATCTTTGATAAGGTTCTAATCTTATTTTGGTTCTTTATAAACCCTCTCTACCATGATCGCTTAGAAAAGTATAAAAACTGCAGTGAGAGCAAGTTTTTTTTTATACACAACAAGGAAGCTCTTGGCCTTCATCTCACCTGATGGTAAGTGACGATAAGGCCGAAGGTGTAAGCGAGCTTCACCTGGACTCCTCAACAACTGAGGAACCGGCCATCTTACGAGACCTCTCATTGCCGGAACATAATTATGGCAATCCCGACCCCTGGCAACTGCTATGTTCAACTGACTGTACCACGGGGAAGTTAAATTATCTAGAGTTCAACTTGTCGTACTACCAAAACTGACTTTACCCATTACTAACACTGACAAACATTGGCGTATCTAGAGTTTTTTCCTAGGGGGGGGCCTGGCCCATGATTTTGTGTGAAATTATTCTGAGTATTTTGGCGTCCATCATTGAATTTTGAATCGGTAGCCTAACATCCTGGGGTGCGCACTAGACCATCCTGGGGTGGGCACGGCCCAACCGGCCACCCCCCCTCTATATTATACGCCTATGCTGACAAACTTATGTGAGATGGTGGTAACAGCCAGGCAGGCCCAGAAGACCTAACAGCAATCAAACCGAGCAAAAAAATTTCTGCCCCCACGGGGAATTTAACCCCGGATTTCCATATTAAAACCGGGTGATCTCAACCACTAAACCACGAAGGCGGAGATAGCGCACCACGCTTCAACATTAGCGTCGCTGTTTGAATATTGTTTAACCCTTTAAACGGTGATATATTGAAGCCACTGGATAAATATGTATGATAATAAAATGAGCAATTTTATTTTTATTATTAATAATTTACAATTTAGAAAAAGGAATACAGTATTAAAAAAAAAAAATTATTTGATATAAGACTAGGCTTATAATATAAAAAGACTTAACTTATATATTAAAACTATACTAATATATTTTTTTTATTGCTATCGGTGGCAGACGAGCCAGTGGCCCACCTGATGTTAAGTGGTAACCACCGCTCATGGGCATCTGCAATGCCAGGGGCACAGTTCTGTCACTGCCTACCTGGAGAGAAATGCTCTTCTTAAGTCTCGTTTGAAGAAGGACATATCGTAGCGCTCAGGAAACACCGCAGCTGGGAGTTCGTTCCAGAGCCTACACGCACGTGGAAGGAATGAACGCTGAAACCGAACTGTACTAGACGAGATTGGTTCCAGGTAATATGGATGAACTCTACTGCGATGGCGGGTGGTGCGATGGTAAAAAGGTGAAGAGGGCACCATTGCAAACAGTTCCTTCGAGCACTCTCCGTTAAAGAGCCGATAGAGCACGCAGAGAGAACCAAAGTCTCTCCTTTGCTCCAGCGTCTCCATTGAGGCCGTGATATTGGGATCACCGACGATGCGGAATGCACACCTTTGCAGGGAGTCAAGAGGGTCGAGCTGATATTTGGGAGCTCCCGCCCACAGGTGCGAACAGTACTCCATATGCGGCCGAATTTGTGCTTTATAGAGCATTAGCCGCTGGCTTGGAGTGAAGTATGCGCAACGCATTTCCCAACTATAAAAAAAAAGGCCACCGAGCTCTTACCAGCGCAGCAGGCCTATTCTCTAACTTCGGTTGCTAACTAGAACTGTTATTTTTGAAATTAACTTAATATCCATTACTGCTATCATGAACGCCGCCGTAACACATACGATCACTAAACCAGTAATGGACATAAAGTGTTTTCAACAAAAATGACAGTTCTAGTTACCAACCTTAGTTAGCGAATAGGCCTGCTGGCGACATTCTTAGGTTTATTCTTTGTTTATCCAAAGTAGTCATTATTCACTGTTAATAACTACGTATCAACATCCAATTTAGAAATCTTTACAGATTTTTTGAAATTTGGTTAAGAATAAAGAAACTTACAAATTTTATATTTATGACAGCATTTTTATTAAAAATGCTAAATAATTTTAAATAAATGAAGAATTTAAATCAAATACAAGATTTTTCAAATCATTTAGCGTTTTTAAAGAAAATACTCTATAAAGCGGCTAATGCTCTATAAAGCCCTCTTCACCTTTTTACCATCGCACCACCCGCCATCGCAGTAGAGTTCATCCATATTACCTGGAACCAATCTCGTCTAGTACAGTTCGGTTTCAGCGTTCATTCCTTCCACGTACGTGTAGGCTCTGGAACGAACTCCCAGCTGCGGTGTTTCCTGAGCGCTACGATATGTCCTTCTTCAAACGAGGCTTAAGAAGAGCATTTCTCTCCAGGTAGGCAGTGACAGAACTGTGCCCCTGGCATTGCAGATGTCCATGAGCGGTGGTTACCACTTAACATCAGGTGGCCCACTGGCTCGTCTGCCACCGTTAGCAATAAAAAAAAATACATATGTTGTAATTTAATACATTAACGATATTCCCAACTAAAATCAAAATCTATTTCATTTGGCTTTCGTCGCATCGAATCTCGTGATTATTTAAAACAGCCTTACAGTTGTGAACGATACAGAAAACCGGCGCGTAAAAGTGGCGAAGTTATTAAATTCTCACCTGACCCCACTCACCCCTTCACCATCCGATATTATTTATTTTCTCTCGATAAATTGCGTGTCGAGTGTCTCGGCTCATGTCTCCTCGTGAAAATCGACACCGCTATCAGAGATGTTCCCGCAGGCTTTGGTGTGCCTTCGTTACCCCCAATTGAATTAACCAATCAGATGTATATTGAATACCTTTCTTTATTGGCAATAGGGAAGCAATCCGTGTGATGATGGGTTGAGAACATATGTGTCGCCATTTTCTTCTAATGGAAATCGTAAGAGCCAATAGGGAATATACATGGAAAAAGAATTGGTGTTATGCAATGTGTTTGGTATAGGTATACTTATACATATATCCTAACAAGCCGCAATAAAACTTATTGTGTTATAAAAAATTCAGAATTGTAAATTAAATTTTGAAATCCGCCAGAAATAGTTGGGTCTGTGGAAAAATTGTGTGGAGAATTACAAAATTAATTTTAAAATTTCGCATTTTCATTGACGCTATAACTATGTATTATGTGATCATAAGTAGGCTTTGACTTGATAGGGCACGCCCGCCGTCTAGCCAACGGCGGGTACGGTGTGGTTACGCATTTCCCCCCGAAAAAAAGGGTATGTTGTGTATGTACCAAACAGCATGCAATTTTGAATAGTCAAAAACTTGGTTTTTTTTCTTGTGTACACCTTGTACACAAGAAAAAAAACCAAGTCAAAAACTTGGTTTTTTTTCTTGTGTACAAGGTGTACACAAGAAAAAAAACCAAGTTTTTGACTATTCAAAATTGCATGCTATCTCTTTCTTGCAAAACAGATTTTTGTATGTAGGTATTATATGGCGGATGTGTACGGTGACGTCATAGTCTATGTGGGATTTCTCTGTCTAGCCGGTGACTCTAAAGCTTTATAACTTTGCGGAATGCGGGTGCTTTGTGGTTTTCGGAATTTCTACGAAATTTTCCTTAACGTACACATCTGCGAGTTGGTCGACTATAACTCTGTAATTTATAAACCGTACTTGGCTGTGATAGATTTTCATTAATTTCGCTATATGTATACCTACGCACTACTGTGAATTTTTCAGGTATTCGAATCGCTGAATTGAAAAATGCTGTTCACACATTCACAATAATTTTGAAAGACTACCTATACCTACCTATCCAACGACATATCACACCATGGGATAAACGAGAAAAAAAATTGTCGTCACTACAAGTTGACTACGAAACTCTAATAAAAAGCCTTTGCTAATACAATAATAAGAAAGTGTGCATATTCTCTATTTTACCGAAATCTCACTTGACCGAAACGTAGAGTTTACCGAAATCACACTCCTTTGAATAGATGGGGAACTCGAAGCAAAACCCAAAACGAACCCGTCTGACCAGCTTGAAAGAGTTCAATTCCTAACCTAATCTTAAAGCAGGGATTGTCAATCAGTCGGTCGTGCTCGTGGCTATCATTGCAGTCGATCGTAGCAAGGCAAAATACATATAAGAATAGACAGTAGTAGAAGAATAATTAACATCGCCAACCCTGCTCTAAAAAGAGGACCGAGTCCAGCAATGAAACTTATATGGGTTGAACTGAATGTGGTGATACTTAGGCCTTCATCTAATTTGCTGGTAGGTGACGATAATGTTGAAGACTGAGTTTTACAGAGATTTCACATCAACAGACGAAATTGTTATACCAACTGTAGGAATACAATGTTACCATAATAACAAACTTAGGAGGACGATGTAACGGTGATATGTAATACGATTCATTGCAAGGCAGATAACGTAATTGCAATAACGTCAGTGATAATTCTCGTTGACTGGAGCTTTATCGCGATTTGTCCTTGTAGGGCTTGCTATTTGTGGATATGTAAATAGAAATTGTCTGTGTGTCTGGTTGACTGATGCATATCACGAATAACACGCAGCCGCTAGATGGTAAAACATAGTAAAAATATAACAAATATCGTAACCAAATGAAGGAAGGGATTTTTGAGTATATTCGGAGTTAATTGTGGTTTTGAAGTCGATAAATGTTCGTTCGCTTTACTTGCACGTGTCCTTAATGTCCATAATATGTTAATGAAATTGCGCAAAACCTGAAACCAGTTTGTTTAGAATCCAGAATAAAATCGATTACACTAATATAAACTATGACTCTGATCAGATTGTACCCAATCAAATTTACTTAACTCTATCGTCCTCCTTATCTCCTATCGACGCCGACCGACGGCGCGAAGGACGCACGTGCGTGACCATAGACTTTTAAATTTGCAAGATATGCAACAATACAAAAAACGAAAATATCTTTGTAAGTAATCTACGGAAACTTATCTTCAGAATTGTTATAATTAGTTTGCAAAAAAAATTTGTGATATGTTTGGGATTTTGCGTTATTTTATTAACACGTAATACGTATAAGAAATTTTGATTTTTCACCTATTATTATAGAATGTTAATTAATGTATTATGTAATTTTGAATATTATTTCTGTCTAAAACACAGGTGCGTTCACGGGACAAGGGAAACTCGATAGATTCGCATAATTACATACTTGTACTTTTTCCATCGAAATATAATAAATACATATTAAATTAAAGTTTATTAAATTAAGAGCGTCGGTGGCGCAGTGGACTCGGCACTTGCCTTCCAATCGGGGGGTCGGGGTTCGAGACCCGCCATGTACCAATGTGTTTTTCGTTTCGAATTTCATATGTACATTTGTCTGACGCTCCTACGGTGAAGGAAAACATCGCGAGGCAACCTGCATACATCTGCGAAGAAATTCAATGATGTATGTGAAGTCGACCAATCCGCACTGGGCCAGCGTGGTTGACTAAGGCCTAATCACCCTAATATAGGGTAGGCTCGAGCCCCTCGGTGGGGACGTGTATGGGCTGTGATGATGATGATGATGAAATTAAAGTTAATGGAAATTATGTGCTGGTTCAGGCGGATCAAGTTTCAATGCGCGCTTCTCTTTACAGAGCAATAATTCTATACCTTTTTTCTATGCCTTTTACGTGCTTTTTTTTAACTTGCGCTGTTCGTGCGTAAGTTGTCCGCTTTAAAATTTGCAATGTATTTTTCGCCCAACAATTTTTTGGTATCCGATTGAGCTGAAATTTGGTCGACGCCTAAGTTCTCATGTAATAATCTACGAGTTTGATGTGTATCGTTGTAAATACAAAATGGCCACTGCAACAAATGGCGGATTACTTTCATATTTTTGTACCACTCCTCAATTTGGGTATCAAATGAAAGTGCTTGACTTGTAGAAAGTAGTACACTATGAAAAAAAATAATCCTAGATGGCCGCTGTCCCAAAGTGGGACAGTGGCCATGGACAAGTGATTATTTATATTAATGTATAACCCTCCCCAATATAGGTATCAAAGGAAAGAGCCTGACTTAAATAGAAAACAGTACTTATGAAAAAAATCCAACCCAAGATGGTCTCCGTAACAAAATGAGAAATTATAAAATAAATTAATTGTGAAAACGCTTTTAAGTTCTAAAAAGAGTATTATAAACTTTAATTCCGACATGACACATTTCTTATGATAATAATAATATGAAAGCTTTTTGAGAGATTTATAAAAACACACATTTTTTCTTGGAATTGTGGCGACTACGCTTAACAGTTTTCCGCACACATGGACCTAGCCTTAAGTGTTTCGCGTTGCCATGGAGTTGTTATTCGGTTAATAGATCTTTCCTTGGTTTTGTATATTGAATTGTAAACTTGCTATTATTATATGTATTATACTTGTAAATATCAATTTAACGTCTTTGATTCGAATCCCGAAGTTAAGAAGAAGTATCCCACAATTGGTGACCTTCCGACGAACATTGCAAAGGAAATATTTCATAGTGATGGCTACAGCTACACCTACCAATAGAACTGAAGAAGACAATGCAAACATTTGTCGGGTTGCAGTAAAGGTACCACCTTTTTGGCCAGACGAGCCGGCATTATGGTTCGCACAATTAGAAAGTCAATTTTCTATCGCTGGAATAAAATCTGACAGTACTAAATTCTACCACGTTATTTCCAATCTCGACTACAAATACATAACCGAAGTCAAAGATATCATAACGCAGCCGCCCGAAAATGATAAATATCAAAAACTGAAAACAGAGCTCATTTCAAGATTGTCGGCAAGTCAAGAACAGCGCGTACGTCAGCTGCTAGCGCACGAAGAGCTCGGTGACAGAAAACCGTCTCAGTTTCTGAGACACTTACGCAGCTTAGCTGGATCGGAAGTTCCTGATGAATTCATTCGTTCTTTGTGGACAAATCGCCTACCAAGTCATGTACAAGCTATCATAGCAACTCAGTCTGACTGCAATCTGGAGAATGTAGCAAAATTAGCCGATAAAGTCAACGAAATTATACAACCTCAACCGCAAGTAGCTTCCACTTCAAATATAACATCGCCGGACATGGATGACCTGAAACGCCGAATCGACGAGTTGTCGCGACAAGTTGCTTCATTGACCGCTACGCGTTCCCGCTCACAGTCTCGAAGACGTCATGCATATGGAAATTACCATCGTTCCCGTAGTAGCTCCGCACCCAACGGCAAGAAGCTGTGCTGGTATCACAAAAAGTTTGGTAACCGCGCATCGAAGTGTCATCCTCCATGCTCCTGGAAAACTCACTCCGAGGAAAACGACAAGGGCAGTCAGTAGCGACGGCCGATGACTGCCTCTCTAAAGGCCGTATTTTTGTGACAGATCGTAAGACAAAATTACAATTTCTTATAGACACAGGTTCTGATTTGTGTGTTTACCCCCTTAACAAGCTACATAATAGGCGCCTTCAAAAAACGAATTATGAGTTATTCGCCGCTAATGGTTCTACAATAGCTACATATGGATGGGTATCGTTAAGCTTAAATTTTGGATTACGCCGTGATTTTAGCTGGCGTTTCGTGATAGCTAATGTCACCAAACCGATTATAGGCATAGATTTTTTGTCATACTATAATTTGCTGGTAGATGCGAGAAATCATCGATTAATTGACAACATCACATCACTCACAGCTTTTGCCTCACCTGTCACTTCATCGAGCGTTTGTGGGATTAAGGCTATCACAGGCTCTTCACCGTTCCACGAGCTTCTGTCACGGTATCCGGAAATCACACGGCCAGCTGGCAACCCGGAGTCGCGAGAGGTCAAGCATTCGACTCTGCACTACATCCGGACCACCCCAGGTCCTCCTGTCTACTGCCGCCCGCGACGCCTGGCACCTGACCGACTTCGAGTAGCGAAACAGGAGTTCGAGGAGATGGTAAAATCAGGTATTGCTAGACGCTCAGACAGCTCATGGTCTTCACCGCTTCACATGGTACCTAAAAAAGACAACACCTGGAGACCATGCGGTGACTATCGCGCCCTCAACTCACGGACCATACCTGACCGTTATCCACTTCGTAACATTGCTGATTTTTCTCATAACCTTTACGGATGCACTATATTTAGTAAGATCGATCTGGTACGTGCTTACTTCCAAGTACCTGTTGCTCCTGAGGATATCTGCAAAACTGCAATCACTACACCGTTCGGACTTTTTGAATTTATGTTCATGAGCTTCGGACTTTGTAACGCTGCTCAAACATTCCAACGTTTTATGGATGAAATATTCAGAGACATCGATTTCGCATTTCCATATATTGATGATGTTTTGATAGCTTCCAGAAGTCTCAGCGAACACCTGGAACACCTGCAGGCAGTTTTCGAGCGACTACGTGAACATGGCATACTGATCAACTCTGCGAAGTGCTGTTTTGGCGTACCTGAGATTGAATTTTTAGGATACACCGTTTCTGCTAATGGGATCAGGCCTACACCACAGAAGGTCAGTGCTATCCATGATTTTTCTCGCCCCAAAAACATCCGAGAGCTGCAGAGATACCTTGGGATGGTAAATTTTTACCGACGGTTTATTCCTAACGCAGCGAGAATTCTAGCACCTTTAAATAATCTTCTGGTTGGCACATCTGTTAATGGCAAGACACCAATAACCTGGACTCCTGAGCTCCTGCAAGCCTTTGAAGACAGTAAGAACAGTCTAGCTAACGCGTGTCTTTTAGTTCACCCAAACTCTCAAGCAGAGCTGTCACTCGTCACAGATGCCTCAGATATCGCAGTTGGTGCAGTTCTACAACAGAAAGGGGACAACGGCTGGATGCCTTTGGGTTTCTTTTCCAAAAAGCTCAACACAGCACAAAAGAAATATAGCCCTTACGACCGAGAACTCTTGGCAATATACGAAGCAATAAAATATTTTAGATTTATGCTAGAGCTCAAGCCTTTTACAGTTTTCACCGATCATAAACCTATCGTTTCTGCCTTCAAGAAAAATTCTTCTAGCTGTTCTCCACGACAATTTCGATATCTAGATTACATTTCCCAATTCACCACTAATATCAAATATATTTCAGGACATGATAACATCGTTGCCGATGCACTTTCACGCACTGAGGCCATCAGTTCACTTGACCTGAATCAACTAGAACAAGCGCAGACCTTGGATGATGAACTGGTACGTTTGCTCCAGGGTAACACTTCGCTGCAATTACAGAAGATAAGCATTTCTGGTTGCGGGAAGGAACTATTCTGCGATACATCTGGTAACTCACCTCGTTTATACTTACCTGCTAGTTTCCGTCGTCAAGCTTTTGATGGTATACATGGTATACATACCAATTGTGGGATACTTCTTCTTAACTTCGGGATTCGAATCAAAGACGTTAAATTGATATTTACAAGTATAATACATATAATAATAGCAAGTTTACAATTCAATATACAAAACCAAGGAAAGATCTATTAACCGAATAACAACTCCATGGCAACGCGAAACACTTAAGGCTAGGTCCATGTGTGCGGAAAACTGTTAAGCGTAGTCGCCACATCAGCCCCCCCGGAGACCTAGTGTCGATAAAAACGATTAAATTTTACTATCCTGCCGGAGCGAGTGGTAACAACTGTATCTTTCGACGGTGGAGAAGCGATAGAAGTACGCGGTTTCGTCGTCATGTGATCTTGCGACTCATTTAGGATGTAAGCCGGTTTCAATCTGTCGACAGAAACAGTAGTAATTCTATCATTAATATTAATTTTGAAAATTTTTTCCGAACGCTCTACTACTTCATAAGGCCCAGAATAAGGAGGCTGCAAAGACTTTTTAACTCCATCTTGCCGTATAAAGACGTGTGAAGATGTTTTCAAGTCTTGGTGAACAAATATGTTGTTATTAACACCGTGTCTCGTAACAACAGTTGGCCTTGTTTTATTAATATGTGAACGGAGACGAGATAAAAAATCTGAGTGATCTGTTACTTCTGGCGGAGTTGAAAGAAATAGATCACCAGGTAAACGTAGGGTCTCTCCGAAGACCATCTCAGCAGAAGATGACGATAAATCCTCCTTCCACGCACTCCGTATCCCCAGCAGAACTATAGGCAGAACCTCATACCAATCACCGTCGTCATGGCACATTAAAGCACTTTTGAGATGTCGATGAAAACGCTCAACCAACCCATTAGCCGCAGGATGATAAGCTGTTGTTGATATGTGATTTGAGCCCAGGATCTTTGAAAGTTCTTTAAACAAATGCGACTCGAATTGCTTGCCTCTGTCAGTAGTTATTTTAAGAGGGCATCCGTACCGAGAGATCCAACCGCTGAGAAAAGCATGAGCAACAGTGCTGGCCTGAATATCCTCTATAGGGAAAACTTCCGGCCAACGCGTAAATCTGTCCACTGCTGTTAAGCAATATTTATAACCATGAGACATGGCAAGAGGACCGATAATGTCAACGTGGACGTGAGCAAACCTTTCAGTAGGCGGGGTGAACTCGCTTACTGGTGTCCGCGTGTGTCTGGAGACTTTTGACCGTTGACAGTTAATGCAAGTACGAACCCAATTCCTGCAATCCCTGCGTATATGTGGCCAAACATATCGTTGCGTCATCAGCCGAATGGTAGATCTGGCACCTGCATGGCTCATGCCATGTATACCATCAAAAGCTTGACGACGGAAACTAGCAGGTAAGTATAAACGAGGTGAGTTACCAGATGTATCGCAGAATAGTTCCTTCCCGCAACCAGAAATGCTTATCTTCTGTAATTGCAGCGAAGTGTTACCCTGGAGCAAACGTACCAGTTCATCATCCAAGGTCTGCGCTTGTTCTAGTTGATTCAGGTCAAGTGAACTGATGGCCTCAGTGCGTGAAAGTGCATCGGCAACGATGTTATCATGTCCTGAAATATATTTGATATTAGTGGTGAATTGGGAAATGTAATCTAAATATCGAAATTGTCGTGGAGAACAGCTAGAAGAATTTTTCTTGAAGGCAGAAACGATAGGTTTATGATCGGTGAAAACTGTGAAAGGCTTGAGCTCTAGCATAAATCTAAAATATTTTATTGCTTCGTATATTGCCAAGAGTTCTCGGTCGTAAGGGCTATATTTCTTTTGTGCTGTGTTGAGCTTTTTGGAAAAGAAACCCAAAGGCATCCAGCCGTTGTCCCCTTTCTGTTGTAGAACTGCACCAACTGCGATATCTGAGGCATCTGTGACGAGTGACAGCTCTGCTTGAGAGTTTGGGTGAACTAAAAGACACGCGTTAGCTAGACTGTTCTTACTGTCTTCAAAGGCTTGCAGGAGCTCAGGAGTCCAGGTTATTGGTGTCTTGCCATTAACAGATGTGCCAACCAGAAGATTATTTAAAGGTGCTAGAATTCTCGCTGCGTTAGGAATAAACCGTCGGTAAAAATTTACCATCCCAAGGTATCTCTGCAGCTCTCGGATGTTTTTGGGGCGAGAAAAATCATGGATAGCACTGACCTTCTGTGGTGTAGGCCTGATCCCATTAGCAGAAACGGTGTATCCTAAAAATTCAATCTCAGGTACGCCAAAACAGCACTTCGCAGAGTTGATCAGTATGCCATGTTCACGTAGTCGCTCGAAAACTGCCTGCAGGTGTTCCAGGTGTTCGCTGAGACTTCTGGAAGCTATCAAAACATCATCAATATATGGAAATGCGAAATCGATGTCTCTGAATATTTCATCCATAAAACGTTGGAATGTTTGAGCAGCGTTACAAAGTCCGAAGCTCATGAACATAAATTCAAAAAGTCCGAACGGTGTAGTGATTGCAGTTTTGCAGATATCCTCAGGAGCAACAGGTACTTGGAAGTAAGCACGTACCAGATCGATCATACTAAATATAGTGCATCCGTAAAGGTTATGAGAAAAATCAGCAATGTTACGAAGTGGATAACGGTCAGGTATGGTCCGTGAGTTGAGGGCGCGATAGTCACCGCATGGTCTCCAGGTGTTGTCTTTTTTAGGTACCATGTGAAGCGGTGAAGACCATGAGCTGTCTGAGCGTCTAGCAATACCTGATTTTACCATCTCCTCGAACTCCTGTTTCGCTACTCGAAGTCGGTCAGGTGCCAGGCGTCGCGGGCGGCAGCAGACAGGAGGACCTGGGGTGGTCCGGATGTAGTGCAGAGTCGAATGCTTGACCTCTCGCGACTCCGGGTTGCCAGCTGGCCGTGTGATTTCCGGATACCGTGACAGAAGCTCGTGGAACGGTGAAGAGCCTGTGATAGCCTTAATCCCACAAACGCTCGATGAAGTGACAGGTGAGGCAAAAGCTGTGAGTGATGTGATGTTGTCAATTAATCGATGATTTCTCGCATCTACCAGCAAATTATAGTATGACAAAAAATCTATGCCTATAATCGGTTTGGTGACATTAGCTATCACGAAACGCCAGCTAAAATCACGGCGTAATCCAAAATTTAAGCTTAACGATACCCATCCATATGTAGCTATTGTAGAACCATTAGCGGCGAATAACTCATAATTCGTTTTTTGAAGGCGCCTATTATGTAGCTTGTTAAGGGGGTAAACACACAAATCAGAACCTGTGTCTATAAGAAATTGTAATTTTGTCTTACGATCTGTCACAAAAATACGGCCTTTAGAGAGGCAGTCATCGGCCGTCGCTACTGACTGCCCTTGTCGTTTTCCTCGGAGTGAGTTTTCCAGGAGCATGGAGGATGACACTTCGATGCGCGGTTACCAAACTTTTTGTGATACCAGCACAGCTTCTTGCCGTTGGGTGCGGAGCTACTCCGGGAACGATGGTAATTTCCATATGCATGACGTCTTCGAGACTGTGAGCGGGAACGCGTAGCGGTCAATGAAGCAACTTGTCGCGACAACTCGTCGATTCGGCGTTTCAGGTCATCCATGTCCGGCGATGTTATATTTGAAGTGGAAGCTACTTGCGGTTGAGGTTGTATAATTTCGTTGACTTTATCGGCTAATTTTGCTACATTCTCCAGATTGCAGTCAGACTGAGTTGCTATGATAGCTTGTACATGACTTGGTAGGCGATTTGTCCACAAAGAACGAATGAATTCATCAGGAACTTCCGATCCAGCTAGGCTGCGTAAGTGTCTCAGAAACTGAGACGGTTTTCTGTCACCGAGCTCTTCGTGCGCTAGCAGCTGACGTACGCGCTGTTCTTGACTTGCCGACAATCTTGAAATGAGCTCTGTTTTCAGTTTTTGATATTTATCATTTTCGGGCGGCTGCGTTATGATATCTTTGACTTTGGTTATGTATTTGTAGTCGAGATTGGAAATAACGTGGTAGAATTTAGTACTGTCAGATTTTATTCCAGCGATAGAAAATTGACTTTCTAATTGTGCGAACCATAATGCCGGCTCGTCTGGCCAAAAAGGTGGTACCTTTACTGCAACCCGACAAATGTTTGCATCGTCTTCTTCAGTTCTATTGGTAGGTGTAGCTGTAGCCATCACTATGAAATATTTCCTTTGCAATGTTCGTCGGAAGGTCACCAAATTACCAATACTAAGATCAGTTAAGTTGATATTGTATTATTGTTTATCTAAAAATTGTGTCATGTATCTAATAAATTAAAGCATAGAAAACTGTTTTATAAATATTATTTACAATTATTTTTTAATATTATGCTTAATTATATCAAGTCGCGTTTTACTTTGATACGGATCAGCTTTTACTAACACTTTCATGTCGCCGTTATTTACCTTAGTGGCTGATATTCCTCGGGGTTCATTCTTCAAGTTGAAGTTTCCACTGTGTTCATTGACCTTTTCAAATACAGCATTTTTATTACGAACTGTCCCGCTGCGATTAGTGTTGCCCAAATGCAAGAACAAGACGAGACTTAGCCAGTCTTGGTCTTGGTCTTGCGCCAATACACCTGGTCTTGGTCTTGGTCTTGGTCTTGCGCTCCCAGTCTTGGTCTTGGTCTTGGTCTTGCAGCAAGAGTCTTGCAAGTCTTGCAATTACCTATTAGTCTATTACTATTTATTAAAGTTTACTTTAAATCTTAGAAAAACGTATTAGAATTGGAACATTGTGAGCTTGAATTAACATAGCCATAGTAAAGATCAAGCAGATTAATAAATAACTGAAGATTTGATAAGAAATTCGAAAAATCAACTGACCTATATGTCGTTTTCCATGGAAGTAACTGTTTCTTAATAAACATTTATGATTTATAAGCTTACATTTGCTAAAACATGTAAAAAAAACAAATTAATTACAATAACTTGACTGTATTTTAAAGAACAATACTTATCTGTCTACAAAGAGATTGAACCCTCAACTTATAAGAAATTTAATAAAAGAGTTTTACGATTTATCATTTATTTGAATAAAAAATAAAATACGACACAAATCAACAGCTTTATCATTAGGTTATGATACTTTATATCAATTCTTTTGACCAAGAATTAATACAAAGTAACCATCTGGCTGACTCATCACTTAACCTATTTCTATGTTTTCTAATTACTAATGATGCTTTTGAAAATAACCTCTCAGCAGGTACTGAAGTTGCAGGTATTGAGAGAAAATCACGGGCCATTTTCGATAAAATTGGATACTCTGTCTCATGCGTCCTCCACCAATCTAAAATGTCTTCCGAGCTGGCAGTTCTTGGTTTTCTCAGGTACTCCTCCAACTCGTCTATCACTAAGCCTTGAAGACAAGATCCAGATGACGTCGAGGGACATTCATAGAGTTTATCAAAGTCTATCACGTCTTCATCTTCATCACATACTTTCTTTTCTTTTTCTGGTAATTCCAGAGATTTGTTCAGTGAGTGTAGACTTTTATATTCTTCATAAAGTTCATTGAACTTGCGCAGACTTTCTGTTTTAAGTTGCTTCCCCCACATTGTCAGGTCAAAAGTCTGAGCCTTATGCCTTGGGTCTAAAATTAAAGAAGTACAATAAATCCAGTTGCTCTTCTTGTAATGTTTAAGCATTTTGTCTCGAGCTGCTTGGAAAGCTAGAATGAGCCTTTCATCCACTTCAGATCGATTAGGTTTCTCATCTAACTGTTTTACCATGGATTCAATTTTATCTAGCAAGAGATTGAATGATATAATGACTAGCGGTAATGTAACATATTTGTCTCCACCAAGTTTTGTACTTAAAAGTTTAAAGTTTATTAGAAATTTATGTAATTTTTCGAGTACCTGCCATTTATTAGCTGTGATTTGAAAATCATTTAATTCGGTGACAGAACTGCACAATATGTCAATATTGTGCAGTTCTGTCACCTTTAAAACTTTTAAACCTTTTAAACCAAGCTCTCACTTTTAAACCAAATCCAATCATATCATGTGTGGAATTCCATCTCGTTGGACAGTCAAGAATGGCATTTAGATTTGATGGCACGCCAGCTGCTTCACAAGCAGACTGAAACTTCTTCTTCACTATCTCACTTCTTTTTATTTTACTGGAAATACTGCGTAACTTTGTTACAGATGTACGCGAGTCAGCAATATTTGGTGCAGATTCTTCATCTTCCTCATCCTCAGTTTCGTCTGCATAGTCTTCGTACTGCTGATCTTGCGCGTTAGTGTCAGACTCACAGTGTAATGCTAAGGTCTTTAATAAATCTTGTACACCAAGGTTTAAAATGTGAGCAAAGCACCGGAAATGTTGATTGTCTGAATCAAAGTGTGGCGGCAGCTGTTTGCCCAGTTCATACATAAATTTGGTATTTGCAGTTGCGTTGTCGACCGTGATACCTTGTAATTTATCAATTATGCCATATTCCAATAAACATTCATGGAAAATCGTTGCAATATCTTCCCCAGTATGTCGACCGCGTGATGGTATAAAATCAAGAACTACAGATTGATACTTCCATGCGTTGTCTATATAATGAATAGTAACCCCGTAGTAACTCCTACCAGCAATTGACGTCCACCCATCAATGGTAAAAGACATTTTAGATGATAATTGTTGAAGTCGTTCCTTGAGATTCAATTGGAGCTCTTCAAATCGCTCTTTGACTTTCCTTCTAAGTGTAGACCTTTTAGGAAACACCATATTAGGGCAAATACGTCGAAAATATACTTGTGTAGCTTCGTCATCGAAAAATGAGAAGGGAAGATATTTTTTCACCACCCAATCAACTGTAGCTGTCGTGATGTTGTCACTGCTGTTTTCCGACTGAAGCAAAACAATAAATCTTGTGTTATTATTTAAAACATACTAGGTTTGAGCGTATAAGAGGAGGAGGTTTGTTGTTGTTAAATCGAGAAAATCGTTAAATTGATATTTGTTATATTAAGGTTGCACTGTACTGTAATTTACCAAAAGTACTTAGTTGTTACTGGCCGATTAAATGAAAATATGGGTGTTTATAAAAAATATTTAAGACGATAATTACATACTTAATATGTCGCACCCCTAGATGAAAACACCACTAACTCAAAAATACTTACGTAAGTTAATGGCGTTTTTGAAAGTATCGCATGAATAGCTACGCGGAGTTAAAATTCTTTTAACTGTTAAAAAAATATTCTTACCTGTCCACTTCTTCCAGCGGTTACTAAAAAGCTTGTGATATCTCCACTTAATTTTGGTTTAACAGGAAGAAATATTTCTGATTCCTTTTTGTGGAAAGATATTAGATGTTTCCTTAAGCCTGAAGTGTTTCTGTTCTTCATTTTTATTTCAATCTTTTTATGTTGGCACAATTTACAGAAGGCAGTTTGGGATGCATGAATTATTTCGAAAAACTCCTCAAATTTGCTTTTGGGTCTTTTAGATCTGTGACTCAAACTCTCGTTACTCGGACTAGAATAATTTGAATCTTCGTCACTCATATTAAATTGTACACGTGATACGTTTTTAGAAAACAACGAGAATTAGTAAAAACAATTATTAAGTTAGACTCGAAGCACAGCTCAATTGGAAATGACTGGAATTAAAATAATTCCTTTATTTATAGTACGCAAATAGTGTCAAATGTTATGATTTCGGCGTGGCGGCAACGATTGTTTTAGATTTCAAAAGAAGCCGCCGGCGCGTGTATCATAACCATGTACTTCCGAAAAGCGGCAAATTTCTTTGAGAAGTAAGTACAAAACCTTTGATGCCGCATTATCAAAGTGCCGATGGTTAAAACATAACTATGCATGCACTCAGTTTGATTTTAATAGATATTTTTTTATTCGCTATGTTTATGGTATTAGTCGTAATGCGCATAGGTCCAGTTTTTCATATTCTTTGATACAGTTTTTTGCGTCTCATAGAATTCCTAAGCGTACCTACCTAAACACCGAACTGTTACACCTAACTACTCAGTGAAATAGCGCTAAGTCCTAGCTGCAAGACGCAAGAGTCTTGCAGGCTATGTCTTGTTCTTGCTCAAGTCTTGCACGGTCAGTCTTGGTCTTGGTCTTGCTAAAAATACGCGGTCTTGTTCTTGGTCTTGGTCTTGCAAAAACGCAAGAACAAGACCAAGACTGCAAGACCAAGACTGAATTTGGGCAACACTAGCTGCGATAATAAGATAATTTTCAATTTAAATCTTAACGTTAAAAGCCGAATGACAAAAATATGAATGAAAGTCAGAAACGCTTACATCATAAATATGCTGTACATTTTTTAAATTAAGAATATTATACTATACAAAAGTATTGTATAGCACGTGAAAAATCTTTACACCATGCAGATTTAGTTTTCATTCAAAGTGGCCAGTACGTTAAACTGCAGTTCTATATTGAAACTCAATTGAAATGAGTTCAGAGAGAATTATAGTATTACTAGCTTTTGCCCGCGGCTTCGCTCGCGTTAAATTCGGGGTAACACCGAAGATTACAAAAAAAAATAAGGCAGGTATTTTTCGTTAGTAACAAAGAGTCTATGTACCGATTTTTAGCTTCCTACCTTGAAAACTGCAAAATGTCCCATATAAAATTTCACCCCCTCTTTTAAGGGGTTGGGGGCAGATTTCCAAAAAAAAATGATGCAATATTTTTTTGTTGGTCACAAATAGTTCGCATACCAATTTTTAGCTTTCTACCTTGAAAATTGCGGAATGTTCCATACAAACTTCCACCCCCCATTTTAGGGAAGTGGGGGGTTAGAAAGAGACAAAAAGTAGCCTATGTTACTCTCCATCCGTTCAACTATCTCCACTTAAAAAATCACTTCAATCCATCGCTCCGTTTTGCCGTGAAAGACGGACAAACAAACACACACACACACTTTCCCATTTATAATATTAGTATGGATAATAATCAATTACTATTTTTATTAATCGAAGGTACATACCAACAAATAAAGTGACCATTCTAAACTTAAAAACTATATACAAAGTGTTAATTAAATTGTACAAAATATACAAAAGCAAGAAAAACAAATACGAAACAATCTATACATATTATACATCTATACGTAGTTACATATTATATACAGAGCCTACTCCATAAGTCCGCTGCCAGTTGGCACCGTGCCCAAAACGCTGGCAGCATTGCCTCTTTGTATCGCAACGCTGATGCGTTGTGCGAAGTAGAGGCCGGCGTTTGGGTCACGTGTGGCATCAGTCAGGCGCTTTGACAGGTCTCTGTAGAATTTTTTGGATTCTGGTCCCCACGGCCCCAAAGTTTCGACCCCAAAAGGCACAAATACAAAACCACTGTCGAGGCTATTGTATTTGCGCCTTTTGAGACCTTCTGCGGCTTCAGCAGCCCCGCCAGCCCTAACTTGTGACACCGGGAGATGGGAGGGCGCAAGAGTGTCGACGCAGGTAGCATCCCACACCAAAGGTCGCCCCATCGTCCACGGTATCAGGGTCATACCGTCCGGTCTCTTACCGTCGCTACGCGCCAGACCATTCGGTTCCAGAATTGCCACACAGTTGGCGGTGGTAAGAGCCCGGCGGACTTACATGGCGGGGAATCCTGCCTGCACTTTTCACGCACGAAAGGCCGTGGTGGCCGAGCCTTGTCGACACTGGCGCCATACTGGCAGCGGTGCGGCGCACAACACGAAGCGCCCATGCGGAGAGCGGTCGCTATGCGGAATGTCGCAGAATCCATTAGCGTTCCTGTGTTGGGCGATGGGAGAACCTGCAGCCATAGACCAGATTCCCAAGTACTAACAGCCATGAGGCGGGCACGATCGGCGGAACTGGAGGACGTATGTAGGAGTTCGTTCCGTGTCAGCTCGCAGATAGGCCCGTCCCATAGCTTCTGTGACGAAGGCGTTCTTGGGATATCTTTATTAAGGCAAAGTGCTTTCCATGCGTCCCTGGCCTCGTTCATATAGGCGACATCACAATCTGATCGAAGGATTCTTTTGGTTAATTTTTCACTGCTATGCACAGAGGACAAGAACGCGGGGAGAGCAACACCTGAGACAGCTCTTACTCCTAGGTCTCCCATACGCACCGGAAGTGAGACCTGGCGCCACTCTCGTTCCCCCAGGTTGATGTTTAAAACAGTAACCAAAGTTTCTTTAATGATATTGTCAATGCGCTGTATTAAACTTGTATGCTTCCATAATGGAGAGCATCGTAATAGGTAGGTAAATTTGGGTACAAATAAACAAAAACGAATTATTGTAAAAGCTATATGTGAGTTTATTTTTGTTAGGCGGTCTGAACACGATATAAAATTTTGAATTTTGTCATTGATAAAATTTGGAAATGATTCGTCTAAAATAGGTGAGCCCAGCAAGGTAAGAGAACTGTTGCTTACTAATTTTATATTTGGGGCTACAGAATTAAATCTTTGAAATACTAGATCTCTATCAGGGTATATGTTTGGAACATAAAGTTCACATTTTGTGAAATTCAGTTCCAAACCTAGTTGCCGAAAATCTGCAATGAGTGAGTCTAAGTCACTTAATAGTGTATCGGGATCACCACCCAAAGTTCCATCATCCAAATACCATATGTTGAGCTTTGACTTCAGGCGTTGTATGACCGGTTGTATGGCAAGGCTGAAAACTGCGGGTCCAAGAGGATCACCTTGCTGGCAGCCTACAGCGGAACTGATTTCATTTCCCTGATATATTAATTTTGTAGGTTTCCCATAACATTGCCAAAGATAGCTATAAAAATTTGGAATTTTGTCCTTAACTTGTGTCAGTAATGCTCCCCTATCGACTGAATTGAATTACTTGTATGTCCTCCTTTATTATTTTAGCTCTTTTTCATGAAAACGAAAGTGAGATTGAAGCCTAGTGGCATCATGAATGATACGAATAATTTATCGGTGACGACTAATCTCTTTGGATTCTGAAATCAGCTTTATCGTGCGCGTGACATGTGTTATAGATTTTTGCAAAGTGTTATCTACACAGAGAGCTTTCGTGGTTTACTCTATTTATAAAAGCAGATTTAGGTGAGACTATCAACACCAAGATACTGGATATAGTCATGATCAATGGTCAAGAGAAATACATGGAAGCAATAAATTATATCAGACGACCGGCTACAAATAGTACAGACACCACACTTTAGCGATGCCCCATTACGTAATGTCGCACTTTTTTTTTATTGCAATTAAGTTGACCAACAAGCAAACTACCCACCTGATGGTAAGTGGTAACAGTCACCTATAATACATGTGGCTCCTGTGAGATTCGCAGCAAAACTGCAACCTCCATAAGAACCACAGTGTAAGTTGCCATCTTGTGACTCAAGATGTAGTCACTGTACCTAGTAATTTCAGTGCCATATCTTACCCTTCAAACCGGAATACAGCAATGCAAGCACTGCTGCTTTGTGGCAGAAATAGGTAGAACGGAGGTACCCAAGCACACGACCCTGGTACAGAGTCTCCCTCCGGTGGAGGGAGACTAGAACTTTTACGATAAGAGCATTTGGGCCAGTGGCTATGGCCAGGGACTCTCCATTTGCTTTCATGAAAAAAAGCTTCACATTTTTCCTATTTTTGGATAGGTACCAAATAACAATCAACGACAATATTCCAAAGTTCAAATCTATACTTACTAATATTTTAGAACTGAAGTGCTTGTTTGTTTGGTTTGAACTTCAGCTTAACCGAAGCTTGGTCGAATTTCGGTGCATCTCTAACAATTACACCCTGTGCGATGAGATGGAAAACTCGAAGCCTTCATCATCATCATCACAGCTCATATACGTCCTCACCGAGGGGCACGAGCCTACTCGCCTCGCAAAAAAATTTTACAAGATGAGTCAAGTTTCTAAATTATTTCCTCAAAATCAATAGCTATATCTTTTACAAGTACTAAATACTCGTAATATTAACCAAGAAATAGGTACCTAAGGTAAGTACTAACATATAGGTAATCTATTTCTCCATTGAAACCGAAAGAGAAAAGTGAATACTTACCTAGTTTTAAACCTGCGTTAGTGCTTTTTTCGAGAAGAAAGATATTTTTTGCCTTTCGATCATTGCCTTCGAGTATGTTTTGTATGCGTCAAAATTCGTAACAATTAAGTATTTAAAGGGCCGAAGGACCAAGGGCGAAGTAAAATAAGCCTCGCGAACTTGATGTCGCCGATGTCCACATGTGGTCTAGCGCCGCCACTGCTTTTAGCCTTTATCTCAGCTGATGGTAAATGACAATTATGCCGAAGGTGGAAACGAGCTTCACCTGGTCTCCTCAACAACTGAAGAACTAATATAGCTTGTTCTCTAATTGTCGGAACACAGCAATGGAAATGTCGGATCAACATTGTTATTATGGCCACAAAATAAGATAAGACAGTGGTAGCTAGCCAGGCGGGCTCAGAAGCCCGACCAACCAAACCGAGCAGAAAAACTTCTGCTCCCATGAGGAATCGAACCCCGAACCTCCCGATCAACACTCGTCTGGTCTCAATCACTGGACCACGGAGGCGGCTACACCAAACCGCTTTACCTGGTGATGTCTATAGTATTTGCCCAAACCAGAATCTGTCCTTAACCGAATAAGTGAGTACCTATCATTTATTTTTAATTATCAAAACGTGAGCGTGTCTCCAAGTTACCTTTTGAATAAAATTATTTATTTCTAAATATATCGTTGTATTTTCTATGAAATCTAACCCAACACGTACAAATTTAGCTTTCATCCCGACATCTGGTTCATTAAACTTAATTAATATTTCTCGTGAATGTAACGATTGACTGGTTCCTGTGTTTGTTGTTAATGAGTTGGCAGGTCTGGGTCCCGAGGCACTCGCAAAGTCACAAGGTGCTCGGGCACTTTGATATTAGGTATACTTTCGCTCGGCAATGTTGCCATATCGATGTAGGAAAACGTACCTATTTGCTGTAAGTTTTCCTCAAAATATGAAATGTTCTCCAGATCTCAGAAACTTGCATAAAATTTGAAAAAAAAATCATTGCTCAGTAACGAGACATCGTAAGTAGGAACATGATTTTTATTTTTTTTCATTCACACGTCATAATAGCTATAAATATATCACTCTAGGTTAATTATTACTATCCTTTTTGTGGCTTACAGCTAACGAGTTTTTCTTAAGACCAAACGCTGTTAGCGGCTGTTTGTTTGTTTTTTTTTTTGTTTCGCTGAGATATGATTAGACGTAGACACATACTCTATCTTCCTTTCTTTTCAATTAAGGCTTTATAAAAAAACTAATTTTTCATTGAATTTTCCGTAATCGAGGATTACTATAATGAGAATTGCACATCTAAGGAGGAAGGCTGAGTTAATTAATGAGATCTCAACTGAGATTCTCAGTTACATACGCTGCGTATCTACGAAGCGTGTAATGTTAGTATATGTATACTTGGTGTAGGTATGCAATCCGGATTATCCGTAATCGGAAAAATCCGGATATCCGCACATTTTTACTAGACCTCCAAATCCGGATTTGAAAATCGAATCCAGATTATTTGAATAATAAGAAATTTTAACAAAAAACTCGAAACGAGCGAGTTTGCTTTTCATGGTGTCTCGCGTTGCGAGTGTCGACTTGTCGAGTCTATTGGCTCTGGAGGTTAGCGGGCCGCGGCGCGGGATGCGGGTCGAGCAAATAAACAAAAAAAAATTAAAATCCTTTCATTCGATTTTCATGTGCTTTTATTTGAATCCATAAAATCCGGATTGAAACAACATCCGTTCTTAAAAATCCGGATTTCAAAAACAGAACAGATTTGCATTCCCCAGTTCCTCGTTATCTGCTTAAGAAGTGTGAAAATTGACAAAGCATTTGCCTCAGAAGATATCAAAGTAGGATATAACCACATGACTACCTACGAGTCGATTACTGATGGAGTTAGAGTACGAGAGGAAATAATTTTTAGAGTAAAATTTTTTAAACTACACATTTTTGATAGATTTTTCACTTTGTGTCAATCTATAGACGTATTTGCATGAGCACAAGAATTATACCAAAGTAAATTGTAACAGATAAGGTAAATTAAACGCTCTAAGACTACATACACTGCATTACGTAAATTTACGTACCTATATGCGTAACCAGAGCTTCTTAACCGATCTCAATCAGCCATCATTACATTTGAAGAGACCAATGAAAAACTTTCAAGGAGATCGAAATATTATTAAAGATTATATAATGTTCTACGTATGTAGTACCTACGTTATTATTATAACTCAATGTATTTACATTATTTTCCAAAGTAGGTTATTTTTTTCTAGAACTGCCAAGAGAAATCGTCTGGACAGACAGAGGAACAACAGATTAATCATGAACATTTTCTTTTTCCTCTTAAGACTGGTAAATCCCTAAAAAATAACGTCGAACAAAACTTCACATCACAAAAGACATCACGATGTTACGCCTTTTCCGTAATCTTCTCATATAACGTTCCCAGCAAGACGCGAGCCGCCCGCCGAGACAATTCTTTCGTCCGTCACCCAATTCGACCGCTTTACGACCTCTTTATACAAGTGCCCATTTATGTCTGTTATAAACCTAGAAATCTATGGTCTGTAGTTGCCGTAAAGAATCGTTGGGTAGGTGATTAAAAGTCGCCATCCTAAACCAACTGAATAAATGACGAATTTTTTAGATCTCAAATAGATTTGGATGCAGTGACTAAAGTATTATGACAAGTCATCAAGTTATTTGCTATGTAGAGTACTTATGATGTTTAATCGATCGACTTAGCTTTCTCGTGGCTTCATTGATATTAAATGTTGGTTAAAACTATTCAAAAAACTAGTCACCCTGGAGGTCCATCCATATTGAATGTTTACTTATAAAATTATTCTTTCTTAAATTAATAGGCACTTATTTCTATCTATAAGAGATAGAAATAAGTGCCTATTTATTTGATTTAATTAATGTTTAAATCATTCTACTAACGTGCCTGAAGCATCCCTTAAATTATTCGGGGTGATAAAAAGTAACCGTGTAGGATATCTTAATTTACCTACATATTTTTTAACAAATGGATTAATTGACTTAAAATAATTTTCAAAATTACCATTGGTTAGAGTGAGAGAGTAAGTTAAAAAAATCGTTAAGAAGTTAAAAAAGACAAATTCAGCCCTGCAGTTATCGTGTAATTCTTAGGGGATTGTAAGGGATTCCGAATAATACGGAAATTATGAAACCCAAATCATTCTCACCTGCTCTCGGTGCAGTGACCCGCACTGGGCAAGCGTGGCCAAATGGTCAAGTACCCCTTTCCTGGAAGAGGCTTTGCCCAGCGTTGGGTACTTTTGTGGAGACTTTTAAGATGGTGGGATTCGCGGATTACTTTTACTACACACACATAGCGAACGTCATGGTTATTACCATTATACTTATGTATGAGCGTCGGTGGCGCTGTGGACTCGGCACTTGCCTTCCAATCGGGGGGTCGGGGTTCGAGACCCGCCATGTACCAATGTGTTTTTCGTTTCGAATTCCATATGTACATTTGTCTGACGCTCCTACGGTGAAGGAAAACATCGTGAGGCAACCTGCATACATCTGCGAAGAAATTCAATGATGTATGTGAAGTCGACCAATCCGCACTGGGCCAGCGTGGTTGACTAAGGCCTAATCACCCTAATACATAGGGTAGGCTCGAACCCCTCGGTGGGGACGTATATGAGCTGTGTTGATGATGATGATGATGATATATACTTATATTTACAATACTTATTATATTTTAGCGTAACTCGTACATATACCGGGTGTAACTTAACACCTCAATAACATTTAAGGGGCATATAAGTTAGATACTAAAAGGACCTTCGGTGCTTGTCTGAGACCTGCAGCCCAAATACTTTCAGAGTTATTTGATTTTAAACTGAAAGCAAAAACTTTCGAGTGACAACCATAATCAGCTCTTAACACAAAAGTAATTTAAACACATAATGACACGTGACAGACGTGAGCGTAGTATTCCTCGTACGCTTATGTAGGGCTGTCGGCACTTAATACCACAAAAATATTTATTTAGTTTGTATGAAAAAAAAGGTTTGTTAGCCCTAATATTTTTCCTATAGAATCTCTACTTCTGATGGATACATACCCGTTATCGGGGTGTTCAGTAACATCCTGTATATTATATATATTATATATTCTATCGGTGTACATAAAAGCGAAAAGTTCCTCACTAATCACGAAAAATGGAAAACGATTTGACCTATGAACATGAAATTTTACAAAAAGGTAGTGCACATCAATAGAATATGCCAGCTAAAAACGGATTTTACGAACTTCATCCATCAACGGGGGTAAGGGGGGGTCGAAGGTTCGTATGGAAGTCCGCCATTTTTGAAGCTAGAAGCATTAAGTTTTTTATTTAAACAATATCATTAGAAATGAGTTTGAAAAACATTTTCGAAAATCCCCCTATAGAAATGTAAAATATAAGTACTTTGAAGTGTTTTTACTACGGGAATATATCGAATTCCCACGGGAAATGCTAAAATAACGCCTGCGAAGCTTCGGACGGAAATCTAATTATTCTATTTTGGTATAACTCGCAGTCGTATTTATATATAGGGTAAGCATATTTTTCAAGTTTTAATTAATCAATAAAAATGTGAGCTCATAACACAACGAAATGCAATCATCGTCAAGAGACGAAGTTGGAGGGACTTTGATCGTCTTTGAAGTGAGTTCGTGGAAATTTTTAGCTTAATAAAATACCTAGTTCACACAATGGAAATCTGTCCCTCCCTATTCAGTACGGTTCGTTCAACAGAATATACCAAGTGATAAATAGTAGCTTGGCAAACAACCCTCTGGATTCTGGGTAATTCCTAGTATTGTATAGATATAGGTATTCCGGTCGTATATAACACAAGTTTGGCGGAAAAGCTGACTGAAGAATAAAAGCTCGCCCGAGGAATAAATCGGGGATTAAGTAATCTTCGAAGGATCTTTCTAGAAATAATCTGAAACCAGAAAGAATATGTTGCTTGTGAATGAACCTGGCTGATATAGTGAGTTTTATGTGCGTCCTATGATTATGCATTTTGAAATGTGATATTGATGCTCAGGCTGGTGTATCTTGAGGGATTTTTTCCCCACTGACATTAAAAATCGTTTACATCTCTCGTGTTCGGTAAGTAGGTCCTTATTACCCCCAAATGGGGCTTGTAGGTGACCAATTAGCGCTCTAGGGTAATAATGTAGCTAGAAAAGTCCTAGGGCTGTAAGTAATTTATTGCCAGTATGATGGTAAATTGTACGCGAACTTTTTGAAATAGTGAAGTGTTTTTTTAATTACTTACCGCCCTAGGGCATTCCAAGCTACATTATTACCCTAGAGCGCTTATTGGTCACCTACAAGCCCTATTTGGGGGTAATATGGACCTACTTACCTCACAATCGAGATGTAAAGCAGAGTAGTTAGCTCGGGTGTAAGCACCAATTGCACCCTCGAAATATAGGCGCACGAGCTGCGCTCGTGCGCCTAATTATCTCGGGCTGCAATTGATGCCTTACAGCCCTTAGGTACTAATCTTCTATTAAAGTACCTAACAAATAAAAGAATGTAAGTAGAAGACTGTAAAAGAGTTGATTATAAAATAAGATGTTTTCAATATAAAACAACGTGGCGTGACCAGTGGGTCATCGCAGTGGGGCCACGAGTCCGTAGCGGTTTTTTCATTAAATCAACCACCTGAATAAAGTTTGTTTTCTTTTTCATATATATCCGTGTCTGTTTCGGTAAAACCTCAGACTAAACCCAAATATCACTTTTATAAAATAGTTTTAATATTCACCACATTTTGCGTTTAGGACATTTCGCGTTTAAGACATTCTGCGTTTAGGAAATTTTTAGTTGAGGACATTTTACGTTTAAGACACACAGCTCATTCGAGTCCCTACCGAGGGGCTCGAGCCTACCCTATGTTAGGGTGATTAGGCCTTAGTCAACCACGCTGGCCCAGTGCGGATTGGTCGACTTCACATACACCATTGAATTTCTTCGCAGATGTATGCAGGTTGCCTTACGATGTTTTCCTTCACCGTAGGAGCGTCAGACAAAAAATCGAAACGAAAAACACATTGGTACATGACGGGTCTCGAACCCCGACCTCCCGATTGGAAGGCAAGTGCCGAGTCCACAGCGCCACCGACGCTCACAGCGACAGCGAGCGTCGGTGAATATGATTATACAATAGTTTTAGTGTTGATATTTCACGAACCGGGAGACGCAGCGTTGGTTAGTAGGCCCTCCGCAAGGTGAGCGACGACGCGACGATCTGGTGAAGAAGAGGGGAGGCGCAGGACCAGCAGGCCTATTACCCGATCTCATGGTTTTCAAATAATATTAATGATATCATAGTGCAAGGCGAAAAATACTTTCGGTCAGGCTTTTGATCATTCGTTCATTATACTCGTATCATGATGACATCATTAAAATTATGCCATAGTGATGATATCGTTGAAGATCGGTAATATTAAATGAAGCATTTCACGACTTTTTATTAAAAAATTTATTTCATACGATGAAAGATCCATAATTGGCCTGCAGGTTTAGGCCCATGTCCAACAGTGGGCGTCTCTTGGCTGAAATGATGATGATGATAATTTGCCGACCTTACTCCCGAGTTATTTTCAGCCCTTATTTTTCACTCTAGTGGTTACCTAGTTACCTAATATATCCTGAGAAACGTTGAAAGATGTTTTTGATGATATCGATTTTGTTCTCCAAAATTGAAAATAATACTTTACTGGAGGGAGACTCTGTACCAGGGTCGTCTGCTTAGGTACCTCCGTCTTACCTATTTCTGCCGCAAAGCAGCAGTGCTTGCATTGCTGTGTTTCGGTTTGAAGGGTGAGATATGGCAGTGAAATTACTGGGTATTGTGACTTTACATCTTGTGTTACAAGTTGGCAACGTACACTGTGGTTCTTGTGGGGGTTGCAGTTTTGCTGCGAATCTCACAAGAGCCACATGAATTATAGGTGACTGTTACCATTTACCATCAGGTGGGCAGTTTGCTTATTTGCCAACTTTCTGCAATAAAAAAAAACTCCGCTACTCAATGCAAGCTTGAATCCTTGTTTGTACCTTTTGTTACCCAAAGTAACTTTTTTTACGAAGTGGAATGCCGTTGGGATTGTTGGGAATCGAATCGAACCTGCCGATGGCTAGTCAACAGGCTTGTGTGGAACTCTCCCCGCGGAGCGGGACATACGCACTAAACTAACCTCGACGTCCATTCAATCCATTTTCGGAACGATCCTAAGACTGGGATAACTCAATTCTCCGGATCACCCCGGGACTGCGAGGTCAGCCGGGTTCCAGCGCGCGTAGGAGATTACCCTGAACGTTAAGGTTATTGATAGCATCCGGGGCCACCTTAGCACGCAGGCCACACCTAGGACGGTCATGGAAGGAGGGATGCGTAGGTTTTCTACCGCCCAATCGTCTGCGTCGGAGCGAAGTAACTGGAGTGTCGTTTTCCCACTCCCTCTCCGCTGCCTCCTTCCGTGATATCACGTCCTCTCAGAAGAAGGCGACCGCCTCCCACCCAAAGTAACCTATGAGCATCCTCAAGACAACATCAATGTATTTAGCAAGGTTCATCAAATCGAATCAACGGCTTAGCTATGACAGAATGATAAAATTACTTTTCGGTATTAAAAGAATGGAAGTAGACGTATGGATTTTGTTAAAAGTGACCACAATCAAGGTGATACCAAAGCAATTGTCGACAGGCTGCGCACCGGATGGAGTGCCGCCCGCAGTGAGCCGCCCCTGACGCCGAGCGAGCGGGAGGCCATCGCGGCTGTGGTGAGGCGCGCTGAGAAACTGGACGAAGTGGAAGCAAAGAGGGTCGGCAGGCTCGTGGCTAGGCTTGAAGGTGAGGCATACCTTATCTGTTTTGACCAAATCAGAAACGTTTTCGTTCCCATACATTTTGACAAAACCGTGGCAGATGTCAGTTATCAAAACATGTATGCGATCGGTATAACTTTGCAAGATTCACATAACATATACGAGTACATATATAATTTTTGACACTTTTTATTTCTATGCGTCGTTAAAAATAGAACGAGTGTCTAATTTCCATTACAAAAATACTCTAGAATACAGAAAACCTATGTGCAATATGAAACTGTAAACTACAGTTTAACAAAAACCAGCTCCAGTTGTAAGTAATTGTTTTTTTTTGAGATACTGAGAGATCGGGAAAACTGAGACTGTTGTGTCTCGGTATTTTCATGGGATAAGTGAGATACATTTTGGTCTCGAATATAATAATTAAAATGATTAATCGTAATGACGATACCTAATAATGATCTCTACATAATATTTGGCCTAATTTCCATCTGGCAGATTACTCAAAAATATTGCACAAGTATTTTTTCTTTGTGTAAGTATGTAATCAACAAAGATACATTGATATGAAATGTCACATTCCCTGTGTTTACCTCACTCTATGTGTCACATCATGACTTAGGTAAAGGACAATGTCGAAAACCGCCCCTTGACCTCAGACTAAGGAAATCAAAGGACATGAAATACCTACAAAAAAGCGTGCCAATAATGTATGGTGGTGCTCTAAGATGGCGGAAAAAACTAGGGACGCCGCATCCAATATTCCACACTTATGATGCTTTTCTTTATACAATTTATTTAAAAAACCATAGAAAACATAGATCTGTAAAATGCACTCACAAACAACGCTCACTAACTGATATTAAGCACAACAATACGGTGTTTTGTAATTGCGGCAGTCCGCAATTACAAAACACCGACGCTTTATTCGTGCCATAGTTAATATATATTACGTGTCCATTGGTTTTTTGGTCTGAGCCCTTGACCAACAATGATTTGACTTTCTTCTTGGACAAATCAAATATATGTAAAGCCGAAATTAGACGGTTCAACAAAAGTGATTCATTTTTGCAATGAATTATGAATGATGAACAGTGAATGCGTTGTTTGTATAGCTGGAAGCTTTCATCGCGAAGGCACATTCTGATGAACGTCAATTAAGACATGTCATTTTCGGGTTTTCATCGATGAAGCATCGAAAATGAAAGCAAAAAATATTTTACAAAAAATAAAAACCGACTTCAAAAACACTAAAAAGTTAAAAATAATATAAGAATAGGTACAGACAACATCACACTTCTATATTGAAGTCGGTGCCAAACGATGATCTCCTAGAAAGTCTTAAAATTTGGCACCGACTTCAATATAGAAGTGTGATGTTGTCTGTACCTATTCTTATATTATTTTTTAACTTTTCAGTGTTTTTGAAGTCGGGTTTTATTTTTTGTAAAATATTTCTTATTTTTAACTTTTTAAAAATAAAAAATATTTTACATTTTAAATACCATATTTTGTATTTAATTGTAAATTGTATTTAATTAATGTTTCCCTCAATTTTCATGGGATCCCATCATCAGATCCTGACTTCGGTGACCTCGTGATCACCCTAGGAGTATACTCTATCGAATACAAAAAGAATTTTGAAAATTGGTCCACAATTGGCGGAGTAATCGCGTAACATACACACAAAACACCTTGGAAACACCTTAAAATTTAAGGGTTTTCCTCGATTTTCATGGGATCCCATCATCAGATCTTGACTTTGGTGACCATGGGACTACCCTTGGAGTATACTCTATCGAATACAAAAAGAATTTTGAAAATCGGTCCACAATTGGCGGCGTAATCGCGTAACATACACACAAAAAAAAACATACGCATCGAATTGAGAACCTCCTCCTTTTTTGAAATCGGTTAAAAATGAACCTTGATTCTTCATAGGCCTTTATGGGCACTTATTGACGCCAAAACAAAGCAAAAAAATCTAATTAGAAGAACGGAAAGTTATTTAACCTTGTAATATTCAAGATGCCTGGAACTGCAAATACAAGTTGGAAAGAAAGAAAAAATAGGTGACTCTACACCTGTTCGGAAATTATAAGAGCCTTCTCGAGAAGAACAGGCAACTAAGAAGGTGTAATTTTTAATCTCCTTTTTAAATCGCTATCTACTATATTGGTTTTGTTATATAGTCATGAAAATCGTTCCAAGATAAAATATACAATCGGTATGCGAACATCCACCGCCATATTGACTTGCACAATTAGTTTAACGAGGCAAAGAATAAATTTCTTTTAAATTACACTATTCAAAATCACGCCTTTATGTTTAAAAAAATGCATTTTTGCCTGTATATGTATATAAATAGTAGTTATATATCAGTAGGCTTTAAAATTTATCAAACTTTTTTATAAATTAATCTAACTTTTTTGCAAAATCCTTCTTACCACGAAAGACATTGCTTTTTACAAACGACAAAATGCAAAAAGAAAATATACTACGGCGTAAATTGTTTATGATAATCTGCACCAGTTCTTAATTGATTTAATTGCATAGGTATGCAATTAACTCTTGATTGATTGGTTGGTTCTTTCCACAGGAATGCGTCGGTCGGCACAGGGCCCAGCGCCCCGTACCTGCTTGCTGTGCGGGGAAACAGCCAGGCTACTTGCACCGCTGCGTACCTGTGCTATATGCCGGAATTCAGCCTGTCCGAAATGCGTCATAGAACCTCCACACAGGTATAATCGATATCAATTTTGTTCAGGGTATTAAACACTGTGCCCACGACTTCGTTCGCTTGGATGTCGGAAAGTTACAACATGTCGTACATATTTTTACCGTTTTTGCAACATTTTTCATTGGTGTTCAGCTCCTTTAGTCGTAGCGTAATGTTCTATAGCCTAAAACCTTCCTCGATAAATGGACTATCCAACACAAATAGATTTTTTTTTCAATTTGAATCAGTAATTCCTGAGAATAACGCGTTCAACTAAACAAACAAACAATCAAACAAAGTCTTGTTTGTTTGAAAAGCGATATGTGCAAACGTCCCAACCAGTAGTGGCGTTAATAGGACTGAAAGACGGCTGCCGGGTCAGATAGTATAGAAATTAAAAAACCGGCCAAGTGCGCAGTGTACCAGGGTCGTCTGCGTGGGTACCGTCTTACTTATTTCTGCCGCAAAGCAGCAGTGCATTGCTGTTCCAGTTTGACGGTTAAAGGTAAATATGGCAGTGAAATTATTGGGTACCGTGACTTTATATCTGATGTCAGAAGTTGGTAACGTACACTGTTCTTGTGGGGGTTGCAGATTTGCTACGAATCTCACAGGAGCAGCATGTATTATTAGGTGTCTTTAACACTTACCACCAGGTGGACAGTTCGCTTGTTTGACAACATAATTGCAATAAAAAAAAGTTAAACTAGCGTACTGAGGATTCCGTTCCGTAAATTTTGATTCCCTTGAGAGTGTTGAAATAAACGCATTTTTTGGCATAAACTGCCGTATCTTTTTACGTTAACTTAGAAGTGAGATTTTTTCACAGCTTCCAGGGACTGTAGACCTGAGTATATGGTTTTAATTTCAACTAGATACCTCCTCGCATTTCTGAGATAAAGGTTCTTGACAGACAGACGGACGAACTGACAACAAAGTGATACTATAAGTTTTCCGTTTTTCCTTTTAAGGTCCTATCCCAATAAAGCATAAACGCTCCCATTCTTTCGTGACGCTCTCAACAGGAATGGTTGTTTGATTAAAATAGCTGAAATTCAGCAGGTTTGCTTGAATATTTGTTGTTACGAGTTTCCTCGATACTTGTTGATATGACAATGAACGGCTCCGCTGAAATGTAAGCTTCTGTAGCAGTATTCTGTAACTTCAACAATGTAATGAATGGATGTTACTCCGGCAATGTTTGTTGAATGATGCTATGCTACAGTGTCTTGTTTTGGTGTTCACGCGAGGGCGTTTTATGGGTGCTGATCATTATTAATTCATAGGATAAGACATACATTAAACAGTATAACTACAGTAATGGTATTACCGTGGTATAACTAACAATATCAAATTTGCTTAAATCTGTCTTTATTATAGCCACCATGTCATGCAAATACTCATAATCCGAGGATGATCCAAGAAGTAAAATTTTTATTAATAAGGCCGTTAGGTGATTAGGGTGGCCCTCTTCAGATTTTTTAAAACTATTATTATGGCGAAACGTAGTTCGCGGACAAAGCTTGTAGTATTATAAAAAATAATAATAAATAAATAAAATCTTGTAGTAAATGATATCAATTAGACGTGAAAGTATCCAGAATATGTCGGTTATAGGTATGCAATTTATTACAAAAAATTTCAATATTTTATTTTACATATAGTGTTAAGTATATTCTTTTTGCAACCTATGAACAGCTAAACTATTAGACACTGGATTAAACAGATTTTTAATTATTTTGGTAAGTATACTAAAAAGTTTTAAAAACTAGCACACTACCCACTTTATGGTGCGTGAATAGAGCCACCCTTTATTAGGACGTGGTTCCAAGATACATCGCATTAACTAAACAAGACCTACAAAACTATAAACAATGAAATCCATTGTATTAAAAACCGGCCAAGTGCGAGTCGGACTCGCGCACGAAGGGTTCCGTACTATTGACTAGGTAAACAACAGTAGCAAATTTCATATTTATTATTAAAGTAAATATACAATTAAGTATTTTGTGAATATTTCAAGTGCCTACCTGTTACTATTTATTGATATCGAGCAAAAAGGGCAAAAAATCGCGTTTGTTGTATGGGAGCACTCCTAAAATATTGATAGTATTTTTTGTTATAGCGGCAAAAGAAATACATAATTGTAAAAATTTCAACTGTCTAGCTATCGTGGTTCTTGAGATACCTACAGCCTGGTGACAGACAGATGGACGGACGGACAGACAGCGAAATCTTAGTAATAGGGTCCCGTTTTTACCGTTTGGGTACGGAACCCTAAAAAACTATTAAAAAATAGCGATAATGAGCTTAACATTAACTCTTCCTAAATTTAAAGGCAGTTCTCTTTAATCAAGAAGGCTCCTCAACTCTGGAGTTAATATAGAAAGTTCTCGAAAAACAAACAGAGTTCCTTCCAAGGGACGTCGTTGTCGCTAGACACACACAATTACGCCAAGAACAAATACAAGTACGTATAGTATATGAGTTAATTTCGTAGACTGAACAATTTATTTCACAAAGGACATTCTGTATAACTACTCTTCAAAAGCTTTCACGTTTTTTCCTTTTTACCACTTATATCAGATTTTAATACGGAACAAGGGAAAATGAATGTAAATAAATGTAAGTATAATTTAGTACGACCCTAATAATGTTATTTGTCGTATTTCAACTTTGATTAAATACTAATATTGCCAATACGCGCGTGAGCTTATGCCTTTGTCACAATTGTAGAACTGAGAGATAAGCGTGATATTTTTTTCTAAACACCAAAGGATGTGTTATTATAATTATTTTGCATCTTTTGCCAATGTTGTATTTGTATAGGTAAAGCGTGTTGGCAAAGAAACGGTCGGTCTACATGATGTTATCTTGTTTTGTGTTATCAGGGGTCTCCCTCTTCGGGCCTGTACCACGCGATCCCTTCCTTGTTAACTCATTCATAGCTATTCGATCAACGTTGTATGAACTAAACATGTTGTTGAATAAGCAATTGTAACCCTAGCCCTATTATCACTTAAAACAATATCAAAGCCGCAGTGAGAACAAGATCTAAACTATACTGTCATACATAGATCTTGATTAAGCTTTGTAAGTAATTATATTACTTAGATAACATCAAAATACGAGTACCTACCGTATGTTGCAAAGTAATACAATATGTAGAATTACTAGATTATAATAAATGACAACAAACATCATGGCAGCGCAGCGTGAGGTTGAAGAGATTGCTTTAAATAAGTAGATATGTACGTAACATGTCGAAAGAATGAAACTTAAGGTAGAAACAAACTATTGTGTCGTGTTGTGTTGTCAAATTCAAATTCAATATCTTTTATTCAAATTGGATTCTTACAATCTCTTTGAACGTCAAAGCAGCTACGCCATTGGTTCACAAGTCTACGGCGGGAGACCTTGTACTGGAAAGAACCAGCAAGAAAACCAGCAAGGGCTATTTTTTTCTCCCTGTATTGTTACAGAGTCGTCAATTGGAAGTTGAACTCACAGCAGAAGTTTGAGCTCAACTTCCATTACAAGATTAGATGTGTCAGTTCTCTTCTTACTACTTATTACCAAAAATAATATTTGTTTAAACAAATAGTTATACATAACAACACGATTCATTATCTGAAAAATTAACACCAGGCTTTGGCATCATTCAAATAATCGTTGACTTTATAATAGCCTTTACTTATAAGTATTTTTTACATGCGCTTTAAACTTATGAAAAGGTAACACTTTGTGGAAGCTTATTATAAAAGGTTATACATTTCCCCATAAACAAGCCTCTAGTTTTTTGAAGCCTGAATGTTGGAACGGCATGTTTATTTTTGTATCTTGTGTTTAGATGGTGAATTTGGAAATTGGTTTCAAATGTATTATAATTTTTATAGACATAAATCAAATTTTCATAAATGTACTGTCCTGCTAAAGTCAATATATTAATTTCTCTAAATAAGTCCCTTAAAGAATCTCTTGCTCGTCAATTATAAATAGCGCGAACCGCTCTTTTTTGAAGTACAAAAATACTTTCTATACTAGCAGCCGATCCCCACAGTAGTATTCCATATGACATGACACTATGAAAATAACTAAAGTAAATCAATCTTGCCGTTTCGACATCAGTAAGTTGTCTTATTTTTTTAACTGCATATGCTGCAGAACTAAGTCTGTTAGCCAAGGACTCAATATGTGGATCCCACTGCAATCTAGAATCTAGTGTTATACCCAAAAATTTAGTAAAGTCGATGAATTCAACAATTTCATTATTCATTTCCACTATGGTATCCACTTTTCTTACATTTGGCAATGAGAATTTAATACATTTAGTTATACGTGAATTTAAAGATAAATTATTTATTAGACTTTAGAGAGAGTTCTATTTACAAAGTCAGTATTTCCATTTCCTCTGTCAACCTTAAATATTAAAGAAGTATCATCTGCAAATAGTACTGTATCGCACAGATTCTTAGTGAAGTGTGGGAGTTCATTAATATAAATTAAGAAAAGCAAGGGTCCCAATATCAATCCTTGTGGCACGCCCATAACTATAGGTGCACCAACAGACTCAGTTTTGTTAATAACAACTTTCTGAACCCTATTGGATAAATAAGACTCAATAAGTCTCATTGCTTCTTCAGAGACACCATAATGTTTGAGTTTATTTAAAAGAGTTTGGTGACCAACGCAATCAAAAGCTTTTGATAGGTCACAAAATATACCAATTACATCTTGTTTACACTCCCAAGCAGCAAAAATGTGTTTCAGAAGTGCAACACCGGCATCAGTAGTGCAACGACCTTTGGTAAAACCAAATTGGTTCATATGTAAAATGTTGTTACTTGAGAAATGATCAGTTAACTGATTAGATATATTTTTTTCCAATATTTTACTAAGAGCTGGTAGAATAGAAATTGGTCGATAGGGTCATTTTTATTCCCAGACTTAAATAGAGGTATCAACTTGCTATTTTTCTTGAGGTCGAAATACCCCAGTTGTGACGCGTCAGAAGTGTATCGGTTGCATACATTTAATATGGCTAGAAACACATTATCACAGTGTATTGTGTCGTGGCGCTAATGTGTTTCTAGCCATATAAAATGTATGAAACCGATACTCTTCTGGCGCGTCACAACACACCACGACACAATAGTTTGTTTCAAGCTTTATATTGAAACAATTAAAAAAATCCTGCAAAGTATCAAATTTTTTAGATTTCAACTTTAAGGTAAACGAGTGTTAATCTTTAATCTTTTTAATTTTATTTCAATTTCATATCAATCCAACATCGACGACAATATTGTGAAAATGTAGTTTTGGGAATTCGACAAACACGCCACAAGTGTGACGCTGACGATCGTCGGAGCACGAACGACGTGTCAGCGAACGTGCCGATGCACAACCACGCTAATTAACGTCGGCCACGACTGAAACTTACAAATCCACTCTGTCACTATTATTTCATATCTGGAACGTGAAGTCATTGTTATATGAATGAATATAAGGTGTGTTTTATTTAACACACGATGTACTCCCACTCACTGGATATGGGATTTTTTAGTTTCTTTTTATTTCTTTTTGATATAATTTTCATTATTTTTATCATTGCAGTATTCCTTAACTTAACCTCTCCTGTAGTCACTATTTACATTTTCTTGTACTTTGCATTATCCTGTAAAAATTTTTTTGCTACATAAATTCAAAATGTCAATCGATACAAGAAAAAATTTCATTCAGCACGAGCAGAGATCTAATAAATTTTAACCGAACCGAAACTGAACCATTGCAATAGTGAGACCAATCGGAGCGCAGAGTCATTGACATTTAGATATTCGATGACGTAATAATGTGGTGTTCTTGGTCTATACTATGGTTCTGGGGGCTGATTCTCGCGGATTCGAAAAAAGATTCGAACCTTTTTACGAATTGTGCAAGAATCAACTCCCAGTTTTCGATTCGGCGTTCGAACTTGCATTTTCAACATGCCGTATTGTCGCCGTGAACAAAGGCTACCGAGAAATTCGTCACCATCATCACCAACGCTCATATACGTCCCCACCGAGGAGCACGAGCTTACTCTATTCAATTAGGGTATTTAGACCTTAGTTAACCACACCTGCAGGTCAATTATGGATCTTTCATCGTATGACATGGTAAAAATTTGAGAAAAAGAAGTCATGAAATGCTGCATTTCGTATTACCGATCTCCAATGATATCATCACTATGGCATAATTTCAATGATGTCATCATTAAATAACGAACAAATGATCAAAAATCTGACCGGAAACCGTATTTTTCGTTTTGCACTATGATATCATATGGTATCATTTGCAAAACCATGAGATCGGTAATAGACCCTCTGACCAGTGCGGGTTAGTTGACATCACATACACCTTTGAACTTCTTCGCAGATGTATGCAGGTTGCCTCACAATGTTTTCCTTCACCGTAGGAGTATCGGACATGTAGGTACATAAGAAATTCGACAAACGAAAAACACATTGATACATAGCAGGATCGAACTCCTGACCTCCCGCTTAGAAGGCCAGTGTCTTATCCACAGTGCCACCGATCGATGGACGTTCCGACTCCGAAAACTTAGCCAACTACAATAACGAAATGTTCGTACTCGTTTGACATAACTATTCTATTACCCTGAAGTACTTATACACAGTAGTCACAGGTTACTTTTATCCTCTTAATCTACAGAATCATCACCACGATCGAGAATCACGAAAAAATATGGAACACGTCTAAAATAATTATACGACACATTAAGTGGATCATCTCTTACAGATCTCCGTTGGCGAGAGACCAGTACATGTGCAACTTATGCGCCGAAACACGAGAGATGTGGAAGAAGTCTGGTGCTTGGTTCTTCAAATCCCTACCGAAATATATACTGCCAGATAGAAGACTTGCAAGCAAATACAACGATACAGAGGTGGCTCGATGTTTACAGGTACACGCTTCTACGAGACTAAATTCCCTTGTTTTTAAAATTGTTTCCCATTTGAAGAATAAATAGGTGCTGAAAATCATCATATCTTACTATATACTTTATTGCGCACAAAATCTAAATATAAACATGGTTATATTGCGTAACAAAGGCGGACTTTGTTAGAAATCTCTATTAGAGATTTCTTCCAGTCAACCTGTAAGTGTGTTGGAAATTATATAAGTAGAAGGAAACATCAAAGTAGGTACACAAGTGAGATATTAGATTATTAGAAATACATTTGTATAACTACAATAAACACAACATACATACCTATATATAAACATACAAATATACATAAATACACACTATAATATACAGATGATGAAATGCGATTGCTAAGGCGGATTTAATACTAGCGATTGAAAGTGCTCCTCAGCCTGTATTTAAAGCAGGGCAGGAAAGGACTCTGTTGGACTACAGAGGGTAGGTGGTTCCACATTTGGGCGGCACGAAAGCTAAATGAGTGTAGCAAAAAGTTTGTATTAGGCTTGGGGAGGTCTAGCGTTAGCGTTTTACGGATCTTTTATATGTAGAACCCGTATTAAAGTAGTTCCTGCCTAATGTCGATACATACAGACCAAACGGTTCGCGACAAAGCAATATTAATGTTGTAGATAAAGGAGAGGGTTATATTCGGGGTTTCTCAGCCTGCTCGAATCAGGACTGATGAATCCATAGAACTACTTATAGTCAGTGGTAAGTAACAGTGGGCATTGCCGTACAGACCCCTAAGCATGATCGCTCAAAACAATTGAGAAATATTTCCAGATTTTGAGAAAACTGGATAAGAATAAAGCAAACTTTGAAATGTTTAAAAGAAATGAAAATGAAGTTTCTCTGAAGACTTAACAAGGAAAAAAGAAATCAGATGCTTTTCGTGTTTTGATTCTTTCACTCAACATGCAGCGTTGCTTGACACTAGTTAAAAATACACAAAAATTATAGAAAGCATTAATAAAATCACGCACAAGGCCTTTGACGACATAACCATCGATGAAGCATATTTTCACCAAACTCATGAAAATATTTGGTTAGGAGTCAGCCCTTTATGATATTGCCAACGATATATTGACGAACAACAAAACACCCCTGTTTGGTTCTCGAGCTCTGTGAATTTATTACCGATTATGGCAACACTTAGGATATTGCCGTGCCGTGTTTCACGGAAACTTGAGTCGATTAGGAACCGATGAGTTCCCGTTGTCAACTAGGTACCACCCGTAAAAATTGTTTTAACCATTAAAAGATTTAAAATTAATGTTTTAGTTTGCAATTGTCCTTTTGTGAACCTACAACGAAATATAGTATATTTTTACATTTTATATCAATGGTAAATGAAAGAAAAAAAAATCAAATTCCTATGAGTACTTAATACCTTTTTTTTTTTTTTTGTGAGGGGGAAAATGCGTTTACGCATCCCTCGTGGGCGAGCCAAACCACGAGGGTATGTGGGACTCCCCGGACCAATTCGGCCCAGGCCTACCCACTAAAAACCCCCCAGCAGCTCCTCCTTCTTTCACAAGACAGGGGGAAGGGGACAACAGCGAGGCCTAGTTCCCGCTGACCCCCTGCCTGTGACACGCCCGTTGCCGGACTCCCGATACGCCGAAGGCGCGTGGCTCCACTGCTTTCACAGCGGCGCAGATGGATTGCGCCGCTTTTTGCCCCGAAGTGTCCCGGCACTAGGTGCTCTGGGGCTGGGGTCTATTTGTAACGCGGGGGACTTCCACTCCCGCGGTCGCCTCTTCCTGGATCACGGGGACCCCGACGATATCCTCAGTGACCTCCATCTCTGTCTCCACCGTTGAGGTTCTGGGTTGTGGTCTTTGCGCCGCCCTCCTCCTCCTTCTGTTTATGGGCCTCTTGGGGGCAGAACAAGTCTTACCCCCAAGGCGGTGGTCCGCCGGTTTCCCGGACGCCGTGCATAGAGGGCATTTGGGCTCCGATGAACACGTCGAAGCTCTGTGCCCTGCCTCTCCGCACCGGTAGCACAACGTGCTCCGGTCCTCCTCCGCCTTGCAGTCAACCCTCAGGTGCCCCGATTCGAGGCACCTGAAGCACCGCATTTCTCGGGGCTGGAGGATCTTCGTTTTTGCGGCGGACCAACCGACCAGCAGCCTCTTGGCAGAGACTATCCTTTTCGCCGCTTCCACCGGGCAGCACACCCACGCAGTACCCATGGTATAGCGGCCCTGGCGGATCTCCCCCACCCGGACCTCGTCGACCTGACACTCGCCGGACTTTGCGAGTGCCTCCTTAATACCTAGATGATACTGCAACAATACCGCATAACCAAAAGATTAAGAACATTTTTAGATATTATCTAAAAAATAGTCATAAAATATACAGAATGTATATTTATTTTCCCCAATTTTATGACAATTTTTTTTTGCTAAAGTTTTTTTAAAACAAGAACTTCTACCTAATGTCACAGAAGAGCGCAGCCAAGTAATGTGTTCTTGCGAATGAGTGAGAGTGAAGCAATTAAATTTTAGAGTCAAATCGTCAGAGCTCATCATTGGGTCCCCCCGATGATTCTCTCTTATTCCCTTACCAAGATCGCTTAAAACAGCATTAAAACCGCAGTGTGAGCGAAATGGTGTTATAATGTGCAATAGCGATGGCTTTATTATTCATTGTCTAAGCAATCATGATTATGCTGGTGGCGTGGTACTTCGATTCCTCGGCGTGCCTCTGGTTACAAGTACCCATATAATATGATAACCTTAACATCAGCTTGGCCGTATTCTTGTTTGGTACATAAATCAAAATCTTTCAGGACGGTGGGGCCAGCAGCAACGAGGGTAAGACTGACTCAGAGCCTGGTTCACCTCTGAGCAGTCACCCACCCAACTTCTCGAGGCAACCAAGCAGTACTGAGAGGAGATCGATCAGCTCACCACACGTGAGTTATTTTGTTGTTCAATCATCACAAACAATTTATTTATTGCATTACAAGTGTTACAGATTTTGATCGCATTTAGATGTTGCAAACATTGATTTACTACCAACTGTTTGGTAGTAAATCAATGATTGCAAATTGCAGTTAAGTTAGAGAAGGAAAGATATTCATTTAAATTTTAACAGATTGTATACATTTTTATTTATTATTTAATAGACAACTCTATTATGCAATATAAAGTAAATAAATAAAATATTGCTTAAAACGAATTGTCTAAGTAAATGTTCTATAAATGTGATAGTATAGTGAGAGTGAACTTTTTTTTTCTTTTGGAAATGTGTGACCGCACCGTACCCGTCGTTGGCTAGTCAGTCAGCGTGGTGTGGGACTCTCGGCAGAGTGCCAAGTCTACCCACTAAAACCCCCGGTGTTCTCCATGCCCTTCAGGGCGCATGTAGTAGGGTCCACAACGTGATATCGGTACTCACGCGCCCACCGGTCGGGCTATCGCCAAAGGGAGATTGCCCTGGTGTTCTCGGGCGGAGACGGAGGGCCTTACGGCGGGTCGCCACGGCAGTCATTAGATGGGCATCGCTTGCGCGAATGCGCCCGCCTTCTCCTGCCATAGTGAGAGCGACCCATTTGTTCTGCCACAAAAGTTATCAATCGATTAAAAAATCAGCTCGTACTAAACTATTTTAAAATGTCATTATTTTTTACATTCATATGATCAGTTTAAAATGATCTCACACTAAGCAATCCATCCATAGAAACAATTAAAGCAGACGACTCTAGTATTGAGTCTTCTTCTGGTAAAGAACAAATCGTCTCATGAATTACTGAGATTTGACTTACGTTATAATTATTTGCATATTTTATAACACAAAATTTATTCTAAGTATATTTGACGGAAATATAACAGGTAAAACACGAAAAAAAATACTAAAAAAATATATAAAAAAGTGCTTTCAGAAATAATACAAAATAAACGAATCATTTATTTGATTGAATAATGATTTGAATAGTATGGATTCGATTGTATGTAGGTGAGGACATTTATCTATATCCATAAAATGTGTCTTTACATAACTAGCTTCACACTTAAAAAAACCAACTTGGTTTAATAAAACATAGCTGAGCTTAAAAATTATTAAGTATCGTTTCTTGCTATTAGCGATTTTAAATGTTATCAATCTTTATTGTACTTGTACTGATAAATGTATATTTGATCATATTACTGCAAAGGATTTAATAAAGTCATTTCAAACTCTAAATAAAAAGAAAACCGTGGATCTGTGGGGCAACTCTGTTGAAGTTTCCAAATCTGTAATTAAGACAATAGCTCCAATACGGGCTAGTATTTTAATGATCGCATTGACTGTGGTGTTTTTCCTGATCTCACGAAGCTGAATAAAATTATACTATTACCTAAATCTGGTAGTACATCTGACCCCAGTAATTTTAGACCTATTTCTGTGCTACCCACTTTCAGCAAAGTCTTTGAAAAAATATTGTTGAAGCAAATGCAAAACTATTTTAACTGGATTAATCTTTCACACTGTAAGCAGTTTGGTGTTAGGAGGGGTCGCTCAACAACCTATGCTGGTGTTAAGTTAATATGAGGCCTGGTAGGACTTATATGATGCGCTGTGCGTTTTTTGTGACTTGTCCAAGCCCTTTTATTGCGTGCATCATGAAACTTTGATCAAGAAATTACACTACTATGGTTTTCACGATACTGTTCTGGATTTACTCGTCTCCTATTTGACTGAGAGGACACAGGAAATAGATGTCAGTAAAAAGAGAACTCAGGGCTCCTCGGTTAAAATGGTAGTTCCACAGGGTTCAATTCTTGGTCCTTTCTTATTATTAATATATATTAACGACTTGCCTTATTATGTTCAAGACAGGCATGAGATAGTATTATTTGCAGATGATACTTCACTTTTATTTAAAATTAAAAGATAATTGCAAATTAATGCCGATGTAAATAATTCTATCTCAAGAATAGTTCACTGGTTTAATGTGAATAATTTGTCCCTCAATGAAGGGAAAAAAATGTATAATATTTGTCTTACCCAATGTAAAATTGGTTCAGACCACTGTAAACATAAAGGATAAAAATGTAGTCCTTGTGGACAACGTTGTAATTCTTGGTATTACTTTAGATTCCAAGCTTCAGTGAAGCCCACATTTTGATAAATTGTCGAAGAGACTTAAGTTTTGCAACCTACGCTGTATGGAAAATACGGCAGCTGACTGATGTTGATACAGCAAGACTTGTATACTTTGCTTTTTTTCATAGTATGATATCGTATGGCATTTTGCTGTGGGGAAATGCTGCCGTCATCAGACTATCTTTCTGCTGTAGAAGAAGTTCAGGATATGTATTCAGTAAATACTAGGCCAAATAATATATTAGCGTTACCAAATACTAGGCTTAAGAAAAGTAATAATTCTTTTAGAGGCTTTTGTGTACGTTTCTACAATAAACTCCCAACTAATATTCAATAAGTTTAAGGTTGCAATCAAGTACATTCACTTATGAAAAAAGCATATTATTAAGTGTCTGATTATATGATAGATTAAACTGCTTGGGATTGACAAAAAATGTGACAATTTGACGTTAAGTACATTTTGCGATTGTTGGATAAATGTATTTGATTTGAGTAACAGCCCCTTGATTGTGTAACAAAAATCTATCGCGATCGCTTTCAATTTTGACAGTCAAAGTACATCCTATTTTTAATATATACTATTTTTATCAGATGGTCGACGCAGTCTTGTATTTACTCCAATGATTACTTATCTCAAAGCGATTGCTATAGATTTTTTCTTAGACAATAACCCTCCTGTTCCAATCACTCCAACAGGTATTTCTATATATATATATATATATATATATATATATATATATATTTATTAAACCAATGTTGTGATTGTGAAATACTATATATAATAATTGTAATGTTAGCAATTTAAAAGAGGAGACCAAAAAATTTGACCTTTCGAGTTTCTTGCCTCTTCTTCTGGGGAAGTCTCTGCCAATTTCCGAACAGGTGTAGAGTCAACTATTTCTTCATTTTTCTTGGCTATAAAGTGAAACATTTTTTAATTGACTCAAATTTTTTCGTCCATCTATCGCATGACACATTTACCAAAACATGAGATCTTTAATTTCACTACGTCATACAGGTCAGAGGGCCTATTACCGATCTCATGGTTTTGCAAATGATATCATATGATATCATTGTGCAGAACGAAAAATACGATTTGCGGTCAGATTTTTGATCATTTGTTCGTTATTTAATGACATCATTGAAATTATGCCATAGTGATGATATCATTGGAGATCGGTAATACGAAATGCAGCATATCATGACTTCTTTTTCTCAAATTTATACCATGTCATACGATGAAAGATCCATAATTGGCCTGCAGGACTGGTCTAGGCTGGTCTGGTAGATCTTTGACTTTAAATCTGTGTGGCAGTGGTTCGATCCTGGTCTAGTGCATTATTTTTCCATAAATTTGTTTTTGTATCGTATTTTGTTTATTTTATAAATTTGTTTATATTAGGTTTTTTTTTTGTTTATCAATTAGTTTTTTTATTTATAGATTTCTTTTCAGAAGAAATAGATTTAAATTAAGATTAAAAACGCGATACTTTTACGCGATACTCTTACCGAAGAGGGAGAAATTAGGCGCTGTACCAGGGTCGTCTGCTTAGGAACCTCCGTCTTATCTATTTCTGCCGCAAAGCGATAGTGCTTGCATTGCTATGTTCCAGTTTGAAGGATATGATATGGCAGTGAAATTACTGGGTACCGTGACTTCACATCTGATGTCACAAGTTGGCAACGTTCACTGTGGTTCTTGTGGGGGTTGCAGTGTTGCTGCGAATCTCACAGGAGCCACATGTATTATAGAAGCCACATGTATTATAGGTGACTGTTGAGAGTGGACTGTATGTTGAGTTAAACGCAGGTTTCTTTGTGATAATTTTGGAGCTTTATTTACTTCTTGCAAGACGACTTCCACTGACCGACTACAACTGACTACAATTTTACAGAATTTGGCGGTCTTGTACCCACTGGACCTTCATAATTGGACCTTACCTACACAATAGGACCTATTCGACCTCCTATCAAAAATCTGGTGCCCATTGGACCTTCAAAATTAACGATACGTCTTATTCGACCTCCTATCAAAAACATGGTACCCACTGGACCTTCAAAATTACACGTTACCTACACCATTGGATCCATCAGACCTTTTATCAAAAAGACGTGTCCCATTGGACTATTTGGCTCTTTTCTTTTGGAATGTTACATACAGTCATGCAGAAAAGTAAAATTGTTAAAGAAATAAAAACAAAAGATATAAATCAAAATATTTAATCAACATATTTATAAAATTCAACATATTCATCATCAGCAACAAATCAAAAAGAAATAAAATATAGATAACCTACTATAATCACATAACCACAGATCCTTTTTTACCTTACTTTTAACGACAATAGAGAATATTTTTTATAACTATAAGTTAGCCTTAATTGCCAAACAAAAATTATAAAAATAATTACATGTCATTAATTATGTTAATTAATATTCAGTTCTGAGTTGATCTCCCATTTTTTAAAACTATGATATGGGTGTTTTTTTTAGTTTAGCTTTAACTATTTTATTTAATCAAATGTACATTGACTATCAACAGTATACTTGTGAAGGCTTACATTGTATAAAGATTTTTGTCTTTGATTTAATATTAAGTAAGTGCGATGTCGACAGAACCAATATAGGAGGAATGTAACTTCTAATCCTACCTACATATTACTTAAAATCAATCGTTGACAATAACTCAGTTTTTTGTTACTCCTTTAAAGTAGCCTTTTTTCAACCCTTCATGTAGTTTTTTGGAAAGTAAACAATAGACAAGAACGAGAAAGAAATATTGCCACTGAACGTTGCTCTACAATACAAGAGGCGAGAGCAGGACGAATGTCGTGAGAGTGAATATCAATACAACTCTAATTGTAAGAAAAAAAAGGACGTCCGGTTTTCTCCATATTTTTTTCTGCTCGGAATTAGTGGCTGTGCCGAAGGAGATATAATATATAAATAAAATGATATTTACTTACTTTTCAATGGTATTGGCTCTATTACAGCTCCTATTAATTTCATTTTAGTCTTTAATTTTTTATATGACTGTACTTTTTTGAATAAAACTGTCAATAAGGTCCAATGGTTCCTATAAAAAAGGTCCTATGGGCACATTCAATGTAATATTTTAGGAAGGTCGAATGGGGCATAAAAATAAGGTCCAATGGGTACAGTTGCAATAGGGTCTAATCTTGAAGGTCCAGTAGGTACCAGTCGAATTCAAAAAAGAGGTCCAATGGCCGCATTGAATATAATATTTTTAGGAAGGTCGAATGGGCCCTGTAAATGAGGTCCAATAAGCACTTTTTGCTTTTGGGTCGAATCTTGAAGGTCCAGTGGGTACAAGACCAATTTGGCCCAATATTTATAAGCTATCCCTTGGTTCGCGGGGGGACATCCCGCCCGCGGACCAAACAAAGGGTCCGAATTATTTTATGACGCTTTTTGTGGGGAATGGGGCGCGCATACCCAACTAGCAGTCATGTGCTAAAAATAGCTATATATCTGTCACATAAATAGTCGTATATGTTTGATAGAACAGCTTATATCATTGGGATTTGACCACACTTTTATGGCTATTAAGTGATATAGTAGCTGTATTTTAACGTCGCTTAGAACTACTTGGATACATATTCGTGACATATCTGTGTTATTTCTTACATGTTGGAGTCATATCAGTGATATTAATTCTACTATATCACAATCAAGCAACATAAAGGGCATAGCTACACTAATATCGAGCTATTTAGTTGTATATCAGTGATTGTGATTCTGCATTAACACTTGTTCAATTTGAGTGCGTAGAATCTATGTGAGATCCAGGACTTGTTATTATAAAGTAATCTTTACCGTGCGTTTGCACTGAGAAACATAAAACATGTAATGTTTTACAACTTGTTGTATGATACAAATCTCAAAACATGTTGTGTATGCTTTTGCGTTCGCACTGCCGAAAATCGTGTTCGATCCGGAACAAATCCTAAGATTTGTTGCAGATTGCGTTAGGATCGCCTCAAAATATGTTGTCTGTTAACGTTTTTTTATGGATTTGTCAACGATTACGTTCGCACTTTCGGCTGTTAAAGTCTTAATACATGTTTTGCAACTTGTTGGGTTATTGACAATGGAAACGCATTCATATACATTGACAGAAACATGTTTAAAAAACATGTTTTTATGTAGATGTTTCGTCAGTGCGAACGCACGGTTATAATAACAAGTTTCCATCATCCATTTTATTTATGAATCTTAGAAGTGGGTGTAATAAGTCATTAGTGTGTCAATTCCACATGCGCTTGTAATTTTATTGATAAATTAGTAGTGCAACATTCATGATTTTTTTATGCCCCCCTCTAAATAGCAATATTTAATCAAATAAATATAAATTTATTTACCAAGTTTTTGTGAAGACATACATATGTAACTAGTTAGAGTTTAAGGGTGTTGTTATACAGACGATATACTGCATCTTGCAGCCATGACGATATTTAGGGTACCTCAGGAGCAGTAAAATAAACCTTTCCATCCTCCTCAATGTTTTTTTTTCAGAAATATGGTGGTTGTTATGAATGTGGACTGTTTTATAAATAAAAATAATTTCAAGAAACTTAAAAGAATGAAATGGCCGTGGACGGAAACCCATTTTATTCTGTCTGAAGCTTAGTAATAGTGTTTCTGTGAACAGATTTACATCTTTTTAGCGTTATATTAGATATGGAAATGTTATAATATCATAGTGATATATCAGCACTGCTAACACTGCATTACATTTATTGAGTGTTAATAAAGTAACAGTATAACTTATTTAACACTGGTGATAATAAACACTCTTATAAAGCATATTTGAGACATTGCAGCTTCCGTGACACTACTATATCGCAGTTTAGCTTCAACAGTTATGAATATAACACTGGCTGTATATTTGTGATTGTGGAGCTACATTAGTTTCATTTTGCGTCATATTAGCTGCATGTGGTCCTATTGTGCAGCATAACTGTTCTTTAACGATGTTAGTGAGTTTATTTAACACCTGTGATATATATGTTGTAAAAAACAGCCCAGTAAACGTTTATATCATAGCCTAATATCACTATTTGATTGTATATCCCTATACAGCTAAAGAGAGATAAAAATAACTCATATATCTCAAGCTGTCATTCATCGTCGGGCTCCGTTCGAAAGTGGTAGTGTAACAGCTTCTATTCAAATATTTTCCGCTATCGTTACTATAATTCCAACCTTATTGTTCGTGCTGTAGCTTCATTGTTGAATGTGCTCTTATTGTGTTTAAAAATTAGCGAAGTGTAATAGATATAGTGCTCACTCTTTCTCGCGTCGCATCTTGTGTCCGTGACAGCGGGGCGACCGCACTTCACACCCACAGCCAACCGGCCACTGGGCATTTCAAAGTATTTACCTGTTTACCAATTTCTTAAAAAATTGAGAACAATGTCACAATTGCAACGTAGCCCACCAAATACCTATTCTTCTAATCCGGACTTACCATCGTACGTTGACAAAGATTGTGTAAACATTCGGAAGCGTAAACAACCAGAAAGTGACTTACAAACTTTGGAGAAAAAATTTGACGAACAGCTGGTATTGTTGAACGAAAAGTTAAGTAATTGTGTTAAAACCAGTGTAATGGATGCAGTATCCGCCGCTCTCGCTAGTGAAATGGGTAAAGTAACTTCAGCTCTCACTGATATAAACCAAAATATCCTGAAACTTAATGAAGATAATTCGGCTATCAATAAAAAATTACAAGAAACGAACACTAAGCTAGAGCAAATGGAGGCATCTTTGAACTTCTCGTCAGAAAGGCAGGATTCATTTGATAATCGCCTAAAAATGGTTGAAAGTAATAATTCACAATTATCTGAAATTCCGAACCAGTTACAAAATCTTGACAGCAAAATCGCCAACTTGGAGCAACAGGCCAGGCAGTGCAACATTGAAATATCTAATTTACCGGAAAGAAAAACAGAAAATCTGGTGGATATTTTTGTCACCATAGGTCGTGAGATTAAACATCCCATACGAACATCTGATATTGTGTCCATTCACCGCGTACCGCACGCGAATAACAATAATACCTACCCGAAAAATATAATAGCAAAGTTTACGACTAGATTACTGCGTGACAACTTCATATCTGCCTACCGAGCGGCCAAAGGAATGGACTCCGTCAAACTTGGCATAACTGGACCTGCTCATACTATATATATCAACGAACACTTAACTATATCTAATAAAATATTGTTTCGTGAATGCCGTGTCGCAACTAAAAAATATGAATTTAAGTACCTGTGGGTCAAGCATGGTACCATACTCGCCCGAAAATCTGATACGTCTCCAGTCATTGCAATCCGGTCAATGTATGATATTGCAAAAATTAAATAGATATTGTATGTATGCTGGGTTAGTATATTTCATGTGGTTTAAAATTGTATACACGCATTTTATACGACTTTTTTACTTAGCTATGCAATTTATGAAAATACCCTTAATATATAAGTATTTCCTTACACTTTGTCCATATCTGAGTTGCTCATATTCATTTAAAACCTTTTTATTTTTATGTTGTCGGCTTATAAATAATATCTGTTACTTTTTAGTGTGCGATGATGGTGCTTATATGAATAGCATTGAGATTAGCAATGTAATGCTTTATGCTGGACTGACTCGAGTTCACATAACTGTTTGTAATATTTTTATTGCCCTAGTTCTACTACCAATAATTTTTTTAAATAGTCTTTATAGTATCTGCGAGCTCTTATTGGGATCCTTATATTTTAATAGTAATTTATTTAGTCTTCATAACTGTTATCATGCATAATCACGTTATTTCAGTATACTACCAAAATTGTCGGGGCTTAAGAACTAAATTACACACTTTATATATGAACGTTTTACAGCACAATTACGATATAATTGTTTTTTCAGAAACATGGTTGCAGGCGCATATTTCGGATAATGAGTTCATTGACTCGCGATATCAAGTGTTTCGTTGTGACAGGGACCTGGAGCGGAGTGGGCGGGGTGACGGCGGGGGCGTGCTGGTGGCCGTTCGGCGAGGCCTAGCGGTCACCCCGCTCTCTGCGCCGCCGGCTCAGCCGTTGTCGCCGCTCATAGATCATGTCTTATTAGAAATTCAGTCACGCAATTACTGCTGCATCATTAGTGCAGTCTACATACCTCCTAGCCTAAACTCAGATACCTACGCTGCATACCTAGATCACTTAACATCAGTTATTCAATCGCCAGGTGTTGATAATTTTATTGTGGTTGGAGATTATAACTTACCTAAATTAATTTGGCAAGACTGCAATACACATTTATCTCCAATCATCCAAGCTAACTATTGCCTGCCCAATAAGCACCTAATTAATTTTCTGTCATTGGTAGGGGGTAAGCAATTGAATAGGTTTAAAAATAATAAAGGTAAAATACTTGATCTTTTTATTACAAATATAGATGATTGTCTAGCCTATTTGTCGCCTGTGTTTTTGTTACCTAAGGATGAGTTACACCCGCCATTCTACATACTTGTACCCATGAATAAAAACAGTATTTCCTTGCAAAGCAAACCAAGATCGGAGTACAATTATAAATTGGCTGATTTCTCTAAAATTAATTCAGATCTGATGAACATTACTTGGGATGAGGTTTACAATAGTGATTGTGCTGAGAGTGCGGTGGATGCTTTTTATGAAATAATATATATGATCATACGGAAACATGTGCCAATAAAAATTATAAAATTCTCTGAGTACCCAATTTGGTTTTCACGTGCTCTTATTCACATATCTAAACATAAAAACCAAGCATGGATTAAATGGAAAACTTACCGTAATAGTTCTGACTATGAACTTTTTTCCATGTATAGAGATCGCTTCAAAACTGAATCCCGTAAGTGTTATCAAAAATACAGGAACGCTCTGGAAGATAGTATTTGTCGTAATATAAACTTTTTTTGGACATATATACATAATCAAAAATGTAGTGCTGATATTCCAGACAACGTTATATTTCAGGATAAAACTGCTAACACCCCGAAAGAAATATGTAAGTTATTTTCAGATTTCTTTCGCTCAGTATTCATGCCGTCCGACGTAACTGAAGATTTTGATGATAGGAATATACCTGAAAGAAATGATTCTGACCTCATCATAAGTAATATATATATTAAAGAAGAAGACGTTCGTAGAGGGCTTCTAGCATTAAATATATCCAAGGGACCGGGCGTAGATGGTATACCTCCTTCTTTTTTTAAAAATACTGCACAATCTATATACAAACCATTACAGTATCTCTTTAATAGATGTCTACGTGAAGGCACATTTCCAAAGATCTGGAAATCAGCACGTATCGTACCTGTTCATAAAGGTGGGCCTAAAAATAATATCGAAAACTATAGGCCGATCTCCATTCTACCTGCTTTGTCGAAGCTTTTCGAAAGACTCGTTCACCGTAAAATATATCCGTCATTACATAACTTAATATTGGAAGAACAACATGGTTTTGTTGAGCGGCGATCCACTAATACAAATTTATTAATTTATACAAGTTACTTATTTGAAGCTATGGATGCTAATACACAAACTGATAGTATCTACACAGACTTCCGAAAAGCGTTCGACAGGGTAGATCACAAATTGCTTCTTGAAAAACTCGCTTTTAATGGCATACGGGGCAATCTGTGGCGTTGGTTTAAGTCCTACATATCGAACCGTACTCAGAAAGTAATCATTAAAGGGCATGAATCAGACTTTGTCCCTGTCACTTCCGGTGTGCCTCAAGGATCGATCCTCGGTCCATTGCTCTTTATTTTGTTCATCAATGACGTTGGTAAATGCTTTAGGTTTTCCAATTTTCTCTTATACGCTGACGATCTAAAAATATATAAATCTATTGACAATGCTAATGATCATGATAGAATACAACAGGATCTGGATCGGTTCTCCCTCTATTGTACTGAAAATAAATTAAGTTTAAGCATAAACAAATGCAAAGTTATTAGCTTCACAAAAAAGAGAACTGTTAGTAAGTATCCATATAGACTTTGTAACATCCAATTAGAATCGGTAGACAATATCCGAGATCTTGGTGTTATTCTAGATACTAAATTACATCTTGAAAAACACGTTGATACCATTATTAAAAAAGCATATAAGATGTATGGGTTCGTCATGCGTAGTTGTGCTGCTTTTACTCGACCGTCAACATTTATTTATATTTACAAAAGTCTGATACGATCTCAATTGGAGTACGCTGTACCTGTATGGAATCCCCATTACAAAAAATACAAAGTTGCACTCGAGTCAGTTCAGAGAAAGTTCTTGCGTTGTATTCACTTTAAATTTTATCGCAGTCGATTATCTTATGTACAACTATTGAAGAAATTTAATTTATTAACTCTTGATAAAAGACGCCTCCAATTAGAAACTATGTTAATCTATGATATCTGTCACGGCAGATATGATTGTATTCCGCTTCAGAATAGGTTAAGATATAGGGTCCCCTTTCGTACTCACAGTCGTAATGTTCAAGGATTGTTCGCTATCAATCAATGTCGCACTAATGCTGGTAGGCGATCTCCTATGTTCCGCTTAACTAAATCTTTCAATACTTATTTTAGTCACTTGGATATGATTGCTATACAACCGAATAGTTTTAAGAAATCTGTCCTACAAGAATTGCACACCATTGAATTGTAATTGTAACACTACACGATAATAAACAAGATAGATTATTTAATTAAAAAAAAAAACTTTTTCTAATACAAGCTTTTATATCATCATAATATTGTTATATTGATTGCCACGCGATATACGAGTATATGCATGCAGGGTTTCAGCTCAATCGGAGACCGGGAAGTGGGTCAAATGTAACTTGCAAGATTTCATTACAGACACCGGACAGGTGAAAGTAAATAAAAGCTTGTAAAAAAGTAATATGAATATTTTTAATAGCATTGTTATGTGTTAAGAAACAGAAGCTTTACCTACTACTAAGTACTTTGCCCTTTGTTAATTGTTGTAAGTAATTTGTGGTTAACGGTGCTGGTGATGCATTTAGTACTATATTAAGTGTAACTGTTTTAAATATTATTGTACTGTATCACTGTTTGTTGACCTGAATAAAGTGAAAGTGGAAAGCTGTCATAAGCGTTACTAATATGCGACTTTAGTAACACTGTTCAGTGATAAAAGCAAATTTTTTATCACCGCTTTGCTAATTGGGTAGGCTTCGCCGACGTCCGCTGCTTAGTTCTGGGTCCCCGGCACTTCAAACTGTCGTCAACAGTGACACTTACCATCAGATGGGCAGTTTGCTTGTTTGCCATATTTGTATATTGAATAAAGATTTTTTGAGTATGAGTTTATTCGTCTTTACATTATCAACGCAAAGTTAAACACGTCAATTGACTACTAGGCGCTTCGGCTTGTTAGTTGATTGTGTTTTTGACTTCTCACTGATTGTAATTATGATTATTTTTAATGATTATATCTGGGGGCACGGCAGAGCCCCCGCCAAGTCGAGCGCAAAGCAAACACTGCCGTACCATCCTTTACTGTAACCATTACGCCGCATTTTCAGGCCCCTATTTGAGAACCTCTGGATAAGACCAGAACGCAGAAATTTTCGTCATCCAGTAAGCTATAATCACATACTTAAAACCCAAAATTTCAAGTCTGTAGGTCATTTAGTTCCGAAGTTAAGCGAAAGCAATGTTTCGCATTTATGACTGACACTTACTCACTCACTCACTCCTGATCATCAAAATAGAGCTAGTACTTCCCATAAACTCAGAGAGCTGAAATTTGGTACAGAGTTAGGGTTTAATGGCCACATAAAGGGAAAACTATAAAAACTAGGATAATCGAAGATCTGGAGTACCTGGTGACCCTGATTAGAAAACACAAGAGCTCAACCAAACTATTAGAGATATCGACATACCGCCAATAAAGAAAAGAAGAAAAAGAAAAGAAAGATTTGTAATAATAAAAAAACTACCCCTAAAAAGAAAAAAACTGTGTCAAATAAGAAAATCTAATAATATAAATCAATAAGCTCACGTTTCTATGAAAAGAAGTGAAATCCCACCAAAAACATTCTGTAAAAAACTAGCCAAGTCTCGATGGAGCTGCTTGTTTATATCTCTAAAAAGTAATGAAATCTAGACAAAGTCATGCCAAGTCTAAGGTTCCTTACTGCGATTTCTTTATTAGTATAGTTAATGTTGTGTGACTTGGTCGTTGAACATTCTTTATACGTTAATGGGTACAAGTCAACGGCCAAGTCACACAACATTAACTACACTCATTTGCAAAAAAACGGGCGGTTTTAATTTTCATTCATCTTTAAAAAGATACAATACAAAAAAGGTTTCAATCGTTTGTACACGTTACTGGCCGGTTTTAAAAATGCCGTGGTATTTAAAAAAGTACGTTCTAAATTCAAATTTTCATTTGATGCTCATTTTTACAGAAAACCCTTTTTTATCCTACATTTTTGGCGCGAAGTTCCAGAAGTTAACATCGACTTTCATAACTTTTATTCAATTTTCATCGATTAATTTCATATCCTTGACTGTCAAAGCTTTATTTATTGCTGTTTGGCTGTATCAAAAATGGTAGATAAAGTGGTAAAAGCTACCAAAATTATCGCGCTGCTTGAAGAGGGTTGCAGCCAATGCTTCGTGGCTAGGAGGCTAAATGTTAGTCGCTCGACGGTCCAAAGGACCTGGCAGCGATATCAGGAGACTGGTTCCGTCGAGAGAAGGCCTGGTTCTGGAAGAAAACCATGTACCCAACCACGGGATGATCGTTTTCTTGTGAGAAATCGCAAATCTTCGTATGTGGATCTTAAGAACAACCTCCAAGAAGTAAGAAATGTGCATATTAGTCTATGGACGGTCAGGAGTAGGCTTCTCGCTGCCAATATACGCAGTCACCGCCCGGTAGACTTGAGGCATAAATATGTGATTAGGTACGTGGATTAGGTATTTTTCGTTACCAGTACGTACCTAATCCATGCCACCTAGGATTAGGTATTCGTATACCATGTTTGTTAATCGTGAAGTATCAATCTGTCAAACTATAGGTCCTGTAAACAAAACTACACTTTACGTCTAATTATTAAGTTTCAAACGTCATTTAGGATAAAATACCATAACTATTTTTTGCTTAGAAAATACAGCGAATCTCTTGTTCAGTTTAACAAAATCATAAAATCTTTTTACAAAATACAAAAAAAATAAAATTCGACTTCAAAAACACTTAAAAGTAAAAAATTATATAAGAATGCACACCATCACCTTTTTATTATGAAGTCGCTGCCAAATTGAAGTCTTTTTGAAGTCGGTTTTATTTTTTTGTAACAAATTTTTTTTTATGTTTTTTGGAAATTTAATACCAGCTCACCGAAGTAACTTGAAAGAATGCCAATTAGCATCAAAACGTGCCTATTGTATTTAAAAAACTAACCTCTAACTCCTAAAAGTCAAGAATCCTTCCATCATCAGCTCATTTCATTACTACCAGACGCAAATACCTAAATAGCTTCGAAAAAAACATGAAACACGTTGGACGTACCTATGAAATTTAAGGGTTTCCCTCGATTTTCCTGGGATCCCATCATCAGATCCTGACTTTGGTGACAATGGAACCACCCCAGGACTATACTCTATCGAACACAAAAAGAATTTTGAAAATCGGTCCACAATGGGCGGAGTAATCACGTAATATACTCACAAAAAAAACGGTAAAAATATTAAACTTGATTCAAGAATGAAATTAAATATTAGGACCTATTACTATTCCAATACATTCCCTAATCCGAATATTTATGCCAATACTGAATAAATATTAAGACCTATTACGATACTAATACATTCCCTATTCCAAATATTTATGCCGGTACCTAATAAATATTAGGACCTATTACGAGTACTAAACTAATACATTCCCTATTCCGAATATTTTTGGTGGAACTGAATAAATATTAGGAACAGGTATTTGGATTAGGTGTTTGAAAATATTAGGAACAGGTGGATTAGGTACGGAAATATGCTAATCCAGCCCATGTCTACCGCCCGGCCCGCGGCCCCAAATTACTCCGTGAGCACCGAGTTCACAGGCTTAGGTTCGCTAGAAATTGTGAATCATGGACTCAAGAAGATTGGAATAGGGTTTTGTTCTCTGATGAAGCCAGGATATCTCTGTTCGGTGAAGATCGACGTCGGCGAGTGCTAAGAAGACAAGGAGAACGCTTTGCAGAGGCATGTTTCGAAGAAATCACACCTTATGGTGGGGGCTCTGTTATGTTTTGGGCAGGAATAAATTCAATGGATCGTACAGAGTTAGTCTTCATTGAAAACGGCTCACTGACTGGGCATCGATACATAATGGAAGTTCTAATTCCTCATGCACAACCCGCATTGGCCGCTCTAGGTGAAGACTCGATTTTTATGGACGACAATGCTCGCGCCCACCGATCTCGCGATGTTAAAGCATATGTGCAAGAGGGCGGCATTCGTCGTTTGGATTGGCCAGCTTGAAGTCCCGACCTCAATCCCATAGAGCATGTCTGGGACGTTCTGAAACGGCGTGTGAGATCAGTACAACCAGCTCCGCAGGCCATCAGAGAGCTGAAGAATGTGATTACTGCGGAGTGGGAACGTATTCCGCAAGCAAGTATCCGGGATATACTCGCTAGCATGCCCAGACGAATTCAAGCTGTGATTTTAGCTAGAGGGGGTCTCACTCGATACTAAACATTTATCTGCTTTTACTTTATTAAAGAAAAACAAACAAAAAATCTTTTTTATTTTTACTTCATGAGCATATGCACAACTAGCGAACATACACTACTAGTGAGGTTTAGCAGTTAAATTGTATCAAAATTTTATGAAATACTGATGAAAACGATTATTTTCTTATTAATTTACCAAATTGTGAGGATAAAACTACCTATAATTATCAAACAAAGTAATATTAACATTTGAAATGGTTCATTGCTTAGGTGCCCGTTTTTTTTGCAAATGAGTTTATAATAATAAAGAAATCGCAGTAAGGAACCTTAGACTTGGCACGACTTTTTCTAGATTTCATTACTTTTTAGAGATAAACAAGCAGCTCCATCGAGACTTGGCTAGTTTTTTACAGAATGTTTTTGGTGGGATTGATATAGACTATTTGTATTGCTCTAACAAAATAAGGTGTTACTTCAATCTGATTTATTTTTGAATTTTTATGTTTGTGTATTTATGCACAATAAAATGTTTATTCCTTATTATTTAGTGTCCGGAACAAATAATACTTTGTGCAACAAATTTCAATTGTAAATACAATTTCATCCGTGTCTATACTTCCACGGTCCGAATTCATGTCTGTATAGGAAATTTCTTGTAAATAAATAATTTTCACTCACTTTATGTCGCAGATGGGTCAGAAATATTTCCTGTTTCGCAAAATAAAATAATTATATCCATACTGATTCCAGAAGTGGGTCTGGGTTTAAATAATTCAAAAAGGATATTACGTTTCATTTCACATGAATGATACGTAAGTACATTATAGATAAAACAACTTCAACAAATTTTATTTTCCTTTTTTGAAGTGTAATTAAAAAATGGCTTCGGATATTTTATGCGGTCCATCCCCTCGAGAATGATGGCACTCGATTTAATTTGCCAGCCTGTGTGTTGATCGCTTAAAATTACAGACTCGGGTTTCCATTTTGTAAAAATTGTACTTATAATGAAATAACCACGTGTAGACGATTTTTTCACAAGCTTTACTAATGACTACCAGTGGGTAAGATCTTTCTTAACTTTACGAACATAACTTATTACTTATTATAAATTTTAATACAAGCCCCAAATAGTCCCTGAAAATCAAAAACAAAACTATTCACTACAATAATAATTATAATTTATTGGCCAAATATAATGATACATAAGTTGCAATACATAGTATCATAACCTCTTGATAGCAATTGTAGTTAAAACTTCTGCACCCGAACTAGGAAACCTGTATCTCGGTGTGCAGTAGTTTTTATCTTATTTTGAATTACAATTACAAGGTAGGTACGGTGGACATGATGAATTTATATAAAACTAGCTGTGCCCGCGAACTACGTTTCGCCTTAATTTATTTTTTCCCGACATCTTCAACAAATATCGTTAATCTACACAGAAATAAATACAAAAACTTAACAAATTATATATTAAAACCTTCCTCGAGAATCACGCTATCGAGTGGTGAAAACCGCTTGAAAATCGGTGCAGTAGTTTTTGAGTTTATCACGAACAGACATACAGACAGACGCGGCGGGGGACTTTGTTTTATAATATGTAAGGACTAATCTTAAGTGGAAGTGGAAACTTTTCATGGTGAATGAAGCGAGGGTAAGTGAGAGATATATTAGGAGTTCCAGAAATAACTCAATTAGAATATTTTTTATTGTATTTTTAGAATGCTTTTAGTTTCATCATAGTTAAGGGATTTTAACTAGTCAGTAACACAAATTTTGACCTTATAGTTATTTAAATTGTATATGTTTTTCTATTTGTATCATTATAAACAAAGGGACCAAGATATTGTAAGAAGTTACGGGCAAAGGCATGTTTTGTAATAGAAGCTGGACATACATGATATTTACGACGTTTAGAAATTTGAGAATTTTTGTCATATTCTAGGCGACGGTATTGCATTAAAATAAGCTGCAATACAAAAATCTGTCACTCAGTTAGCACCCGACAATTCTTGTAAACAGTTGGGTAGAGAATTAGGCGAAAAGTGCAGACCTTTAAAATATACCTCTGCGCTCTTTCCAAGGTTAACATAGTTGTATTTGCAACACCACTCCAAGCAGTTATACCATAACTCAAAATAGACTGGCAAAGTGAGAGGTAAACTTTTCTAAGTAGACCTTCATCGGCAACATGCCGAAGGTTTTCGAATATTTATACAAGTTTAAGCACTCTCTTCGCCAAGGCCGCCACATGTTCCTTGAAAGTTAGAAAAAGGTCAATATGCAGTCCAAGGTACTTAACGCAACTGGTGTTTTTGAGGGTTGGGCAATTGCATGATTCAGAACCATAGTCTGTACAACAATGAGCTTTTATATAGAAGTTGGTGCGAGGAAGGCCTGTACTCCTCATAGCAAAAGTGATATATTTGGTTTTTTCAGCATTTAACGTCAGAATATTACATTTGTCATTTAGACACAACATTAAACCCTTTTTGTGCAGCACAGAATGTATTATCCCATGTATTACTAGAAAAAACGAGAACTGTGTCATCGGCATTACAAATTATTTTACCCTGGGCAAGATTGAGATCCAGAAGGTCGTTTATGTAAACCAGAAACAAAACTGGACCCAAAATACTACCCTGTGGTACACCATACTGTATGCCAAGATAACTTCTAATGTCGTCGGCAAGGTTGACGCACTGAGTCCGGTTAGATAAATAATTCTTGAATAGCTGAAGCGGCAAGCCTCTTATGCCCAATCGTTCGAGTTTACACAGCAGTAATGGAATCGACACTGTATCAAAGGCTTTCGCCAAATCCAAAAATATTCCCAGCACTTTATTACCTTTGTCCAAGTTAGAAGTAACATAGTAACTTCAAGAATTGCGTCATTTGTGGACTTGCCGGACCTGAATCCATACTGTGAATTAAAAGTTAAATCGTGTTTGTCCAAAAAGTTAACCAGACGATTATACATGAGCCGCTCAAGAACTTTAGAGATAGATGGAAGAATTGAAATGGGCCTATAATTGTCGATAAGTTGTACATTCCCAGCCTTGAAAACCGGGTGTACACGAGATCTCTTCAAGACATTTGGAAAGACACCCCTTTCAAAACAGCAATTAAAGATATAAACCAAAATGGGGGTTAAGAACGAAAGACAAACTTTGAGAATCTTGTTTAGAATTCCGTCCCAACCCACGGCACAGCTGTTTTTAAGGTTTCTGATAATGCTGCTAATCTCAAGTTCATCACATGGTGTCAGAGCAAAAGTTTTATGGTTGACAAATGAGTTAATGCCGCGTAACAATACAGATGAATGGGTTTCACTACTGATCATTAAATTTTTTACCAGATTTTTACATACGTTAACAAAATAATTATTCTATTTGTTCATATTAGAAACTATGCTTTCGTTAGAATGTACTAAAAGATCAAGTGCGGAAGACTTAGCTGTGTTTGTATTTGTAATGTTTTTTATAACTTGCCATAGTTTTTTATTATTTTACAATAAACCTTTCATAATATAACAAGAACCTGTCATCATATACCTTATTGACGTTGCAGTACTGAATACCCATAACATACAGAAAACAATAGCTGAAATAATTAGTAAAAAACAAGGATTGAAATAGAAATCATTAGAATCTGAAAGCAAGAAAAAGCATATACATTCATTACCAATAGTCATATCCATTACTGGCGTTATCCCTCATCATCTTCACAATAGTTTAATATAAAAGTTAAATAAAAAATTCTACATAACACCACGAAAGGCAGTAATATTAAATATGTATTTATCGCATTGTAAGCAAATTTATGCAGATTGAAACATAAACTTCTGATCATATATTTTTTTTTAATTTTTCCTACGACTTGTAAGGCGCATAACACATTGCACCGGACACCGCTCCGGTGCAGTGCTGCGGTTTTTAATTTTGACTGAAAAATCTTAATTTGTATACAAAAACCGCAGGGTAACACACTCACACCGCATGTCCGTGGGGTTGCGCGGCGCGCGCTACGGCACCGCACTCCCGGTCGGTGATACTGATACGGTGCGGTCCGCGGGGTATGCCACACATTGCCACAGTATCGTACGGATTTTTGCGTAGAAAGGACGTGCATACGCGTAATACATCTCGACATAGATAATGCGGTAATACGGTGCGACGTGCATCGACGGACGGAGATTCGGAGCAAACTGTACGGTGGCACAGTTCCGTGTCCCCGCAGCCGCATGCGGATTTCGTCCCTCCGTACACCGGCACCGCAGCGGGATGCGGCGGCAATGTGTTAAGCGCCTAAATCTATACTAATATTATAATGAGGCAAGATATGATTGTTTGTTTGTATTGAATAGGCTCCGAAACTACTAAACCGATACCTACGATGCCGATTTAGCGATAAGAGCGCAGGGTTCCCACTCGCCGATATGTAGTTATTATTACAGAAATTAACGAGAAAAATCTAAATTATTACGTGCGAAGCGGCCAGCGTGCGAGCTGAGCGGCAACCTTTGCCATACACCGGCCCGGCCGGTGCGCCGGCCAAACGTACCTAAGCTGCGGAGTGAAACCCCCCTGTATCAGGAGCCACCCTAGCGTGCAGGCCACACCTAGGGCGGCAATGAAAGGCGGTCTGCATAAGCACGCCTTCTAATTCTAACCATCTGCTTCGGAAAGGAGCGGCGCGAGGGTCGTTTTCACGCTGCGTCTTCGCTGCGTCCTTCTGTGAAATGACATACATCCCCGCAGTAGGAGACGACACGCCTTCGATTGCGCCTCACCGAGCGAGCATCTTTCGAGGGATGTCTCGTAGCGAGAGGTAACTGCCGCCCAATACCGCCCGTAACTCACAACGTTGAAGTCACCAGTAGGGTTACTCTTGAACTAAATCCAATCGATCGGCATTGAGATTGTGATTTTTCGTACGCTTATTTACCAACACTAACGACAAAGTCGATCCTTATTTTAAGAAAATTAGATAGCACCGAGTTTGGTTCACTCAAAATCACCACAATACGGTGCTAACTTTGAGCTAATGTGGAAAATCAAGCATACAAAAAATCACAATCTCAATGTCGATTGATTGAAATAGTTCAAGAGTACGCCGACGGGACGAGCACTGTAATAATATGTGCTCAGTTATACAACTATATACATGACAACTACTTGTATACCAAGCATTATAGTCATGTATTTTTTTGAAATCTGTTAGTGTTACTTGTTTGTTTTAATTTATACTTTAATATAAATATTATATAACTGGAATCATAAAAGCAGTTCATTTTTACACATAGGTACTTCTTTTCAGACATCTCCATTTAATTTTGCGCGCGAATCCTTAAATGTTGTAATAACGACGGTAAGGAACAGATGAAAATAAATGATAAAACATCAAAGTTCGTAGTGACGGATGAAATCCTTATAACTTCCGACCAAGAAAGCCCTAAATTTTACTAGTATTAGGTAGGTACTATATTGACAATATAAATTGCATACCAACATTTTTTTTTATTGGCTCAGAATCCAGCTGCGACGTAACGCACTTTATAAATGCAATAATTTTGACATAAGGTGTTATTTTTTACGCGTTCTATAACGCATATTACAAAGCAGGCGTTAACACTAAAATTAACGCCGGAGGCATAGCATTATGGGAGAAAAGCCATAATAGTTTAGAAATCATAATGTCTTATTGTTATGGTATTATACTAGATTCTTATTTTTTTTTTTTATAATTTTCATATGGAAGAAAATGTTAAACCTGACATAATATTTTAACAACTTGAATTGGTTTGTCTAAACCGAAACTTTCAAAGAGCGTCGAATTCAACATGGCCGTTTAATTAAATTTCCCCAAGCCGACTCGTGAACATTTACCTTAATTAATATGATTTAATTCAATCTCCTTAAGATGTTCTCTTCATAACCAGCCAGACTTTGAAATGTGTAAAATTAGAACAATCTCCGCAACCACTGCTTTTGAGGTCGCCCGACATGAAATCTTTTCATGTAAGTATGTAATTGTATACGTACTGTTAGGGATCGGGGTGCGGTGCGTAGCACAGTCTTCAATGAGAACTTCAATAATTCAATACTTTTTCATTCTTATGTTCTAAAAGGTCATTTTTACCTACTTAAGTATAGGGCTGACAATTATACATTGCAACCATATAGCGGACAAGTAATTCAAAAAAATAATTTCTCTATACAAAATTAAATGATAAATTAAATGTAAGTAAAAGTAAGTAAAATGATAAATGAAGTAAGTAAGTTAAATGATATTTTAAGTCGAGCGAGCCAAAATTATCACATATAGAATTTACTTATCACATATACACCGTGTAACAGAAATTCTGCCGTCGTAAATGAAAACACAGTAACTTCAATTACTGTGGTTATACTTGTTTTGGTTATTTGAAACCAGGAGGCCGAGTACTATTTGGGACAGTTTTCGATTTGTTTTTACGATTGATAATTACCGAGATACCTTAGATGAAAACACAGTATTTATGATTTTGTAAGTTAAAATACAGTAACTTATTACTTACTGTATTCTTTTTTAATACGTATAAGTATTGTAGAAATATTTTTGCATGGTTATAACACGGCTTCTACAGATACTGTGGTTCTATGTAAAATCTTGTAAAAAGTTAATTCATAAATACATGATTTAATCACAGTATCTTAATTACTGTGTTTAAGGTGCCTGGAGTTTTAAGATTTATATCGAAAAAACATAGCTTTAACACAGTAAGTATATACTAACTGCGTTTTAAGCTAAAAAATAGTTTTACTTACTTTGTTTTAAGCAAAATTTTCCGTGGAACGGGGTATGGCGGGGTAAGTTTTTACCGCGCGGGAGCACTGCGGTACATCATTAGTTAGTCGAGCGAGTAACATTACTTCCCGTATATAAAACTACTCTTTGCATTACTGTGATTGCGCGTGTATGCATGGTCAAGCGCAGCGCATCGCGGCACAACGTAAAATATAGAACCTAAGGTAAGTAATAACTGCCTACTTCTCTTATTTATTTTTAATCAACCGGCAGTTTTTATCATTGTGTGTGTCCAATCCCACCTGTTGTTTTGTAACACAAATTATTAAGTAGGTACATTATTAATGGGTCTTGTTCATGATATCGACAGTTATTGCATCGAGAGTCGCTGTATCGAAAACTTTCCATCGACGAGTCATTGTAGCGAGAGCTTATTATATCGACGGGTCACTACATCGACAGGTCATTACATCGAAATTACGTTTTATCGACAGTATACCATATCGATGGTACGTCGTATGTTCAACTGGTTATACCACGGGGAAATAATTAGTCAGAATCGTCTTTTATTATATCACTAAGAGTGAGAAACGCCCTAAAGTCGCTTCTGGCACTCGCCGGACGCTGCCGCGGCACGCTCGCTTTGCTCGCTCGGCTCGTGCGCTGTGTTTATAAATGTCAACCTAACCCCCTCGACGCTTCGCTCCTCGCTAACCTAAGCTAGCTTGTTTTAAATTTATTTATTTTGCCTTTATGTTAGTTGGTCTGTCGATGCAACGTACCATCGATATGGTGTACTGTCGATGAAACGATTGTCATTTGTATCCAACTTACTCATAGTCACATGAAGACTTGTAGAATTAGAAGAAATTGATCTCAAATTGAGCAAAGATTTGTTGTTTCAGTTATACAAGTTGATTTTTTAATTATCACCAAAAATTTGTGTGCTTGTTCAGACAAGAAAACTGAACAACTTTCACTATGGGACCAACTTTGAAATCGCAAAAAAAATCTGCTGTTCCATACAAAATGTTCAACATTCACTGAACCTAGATGTATGGAACAGCTGATTTTTTTTGCGATTTCAAAGTTGGTCCCATAGTGAAAGTTTTTCAGTTTGCTTGTCTGCACACAAATTTTTTGTGATAATTAAAAATAACCTTGAATAAGTTTTATGATATATACTAGCTGTGCCCGCAACTTCGTCCGCGTGAAATAGTAACTTTTGTTGAAGTTGATAAAAAGTAGCCTATGTTATACCTTATATAATTAGCTATCTATTAGTGAAAGTCACGTCAAAATCGGTCCAGCCATTTCGGAGATTAGCGGGAACAAACAGACAGATAAAAAAAAATTAATTGTGTTTTTGTTTTTGGTACCCGATATACATTCATACCCATTTAGTAAAAACTTGTTATTTTGACATTACAAACAGACACTTCAATTTTATTTATTTGTATAGATTAACTAGAAATATTTTAACTATTAGTGCCTTAAAGAAAAAAAAATATGAATTTTTTTTTTCTTTAAAAAAACGTCTCCCCACACTAGGATTTTCTCCTGTATCGTGGGTGCAGTAACAAACATAGAATATCACATGCACATACGCCCAGACCGGAACAAACTTCTGTAGGCCATACAAAACATCTGTCCCGTGCGGGAATCGAACCCGCAACCCGTTGCGCAGTAGGCGATCACTCGACCTCTGCGCTAACCGTGTCGTCCGTAAACCGAATATTTATAGATTTATAAGAAAGTGATCTCAAATTCAGCAATTAAAACTGTTTATTTTACTATACCAAATACTTTTTTATTAAGTTGATTAAATAAATAATATTAAATATAAAGACGTTTTATTACTACATTTTATTTTTTCCGAAAAACTAAGGTAATGTTTATTTATGGCGATTATTCACAAATGTAAAGAAACTAACCCAGAACACAGTATATTCAGATACTATAATTACACATTAGAGAAATCTTATTAGAAATTAGTTTTAAAAACAGCATTTATCTACATTCATTAGTTTCTTCATAACAAAACGATTTAACAACTGAACTTTAACTGCTATTTTCTCAAACCGTCATTTTTAAAGTTAGTGTGTTTTCATTTACGACGGCAGAATTACGGACACCCTAAAAGCACAATATAGAGAACGTTCTCTATATTGTGCTAAAAGTATTTTATATTTGTGTATGCATTTTCTTTAAAAAGGCTAAAAAAATTAATAATGAATTTCAATATCAATCAATAAAGAAAAAATGTCGTCTCGGGCGGGGATCGAACGTCTTCAACAGCATGCTTTGTAGACAACACGCCTTGAACACTCGGCCAGCCCCGACAAATTTTTTTACTCTATTTGTCTCTTTTTTACTTTGTTAAGACAAAGTAGTCTTTATTTACTACTAGCTGTACCCGGCATGCGTTGCAATGCCACGTAAATGCCTTTTTTTTTTGCTAGGAACCCTCACGGGTGTTCCCATAACACCCTACTACTAGTATTATGTTATCTGTGACCCTACCAAAGTTTTATTAATAATAATAATAATTATAATTATTATTATTATTATTACAATCTGATGAATGGTTTCGGAACGCATAGAGGACAAACAAACATTGATTTTGATTTATATAGATTAATTAATAACTAACGCGGTATGTTGAAGATGCAGGTTCAATCTCCGCCCCAGACGAATTTTTTCTCTATTGATTTATTATTTTTTTAACCGTAATAGTAGTTTGGTTGGAATTGGCTTCTGAGTCAATTTCAATGAAAATAAATAATAATATCGAAAAATAATTACTTAAAAAAAGTTCGGTCAATATTCTACATAAAAGAATATGATACATAATACAAGGTAATAAGAGTTATTTTTACAGGCGGACACACGTTCACACGTCACGCTCTGTTCGACCGCCCCGCGCGGCGCGTAGACTGCCCGACCATGCGAATATGCGTTTGTAATCAAAATAATTCGTTTTCAAAGTAATTCTGTTAAAACTGATTTTAAAAAATAAAAATGGCTTATATTAATTCATTTGCATATTTACAATAAACTACTTTCAGGGTGTGCGTTAATTCTGTTACAAATTTTTTAATATAAGTTATCACGGTTACCATGCAAATCCCCTTTCTTATTTGATGCGGCCTTAGATCATTTAACCTATGAATGCTCTAAGGATGCGGCGCATGGAGTGAACGTAACTCAGATTATGTTCAAGCGATCCTATTAATCGCTGTTACTCTTCCATTGTCTTGTTGACTCTACATCACTTATGCAACGTAAGTAATTATATAATAACATGTATTTTATTGTATTTAACCTGCATATTATGTTAAGTAGGTATATATTGTGATGTAGGCAAATTCAAAATGGTTTTCAACTTTCCGTGCTTCAAAAGATAAAACGGAACCTATATGATCATTCTGTTGTCCGTCTGTCTGTCTGTCTGACAAGGCTATTTTTTTCAGGAGAGAGAGAGATGTTAACATTCTTTCTGTATATTTTCGCAAATTTTGCGATTTCACAAGGGAATCAAAACCTATAGGATTCCAGTTGTAGTTTGGGACTTTTATACCTTTATAAGTTTATACGGAACCCTCGGTGCATGAAGCCAACTCACACTTGACCGTTATTTTTATTTCCTCTACACCCGCTAGGCTTGGCTGGTAGAGATCGCTTTTACAGATCAGCCCAGCTATGTATATTTTAGTATGTTGGAGTACAATAAAGGATTTATGTAGTCTTCACTCTGTACTATCTTCGATTATCTACTTTCCATCCTAGTGGCATCGCTGTGGTAAAAGCTGTATAGTATAGTCAGTTAAGATGCCAGTATGTCAGTAGCAAATTCTTTATCTGCAGCTATCCAAAAAAGTAACAACGTAACCCTATACAACGTGTTAGAAAATAACCCGTAAAAATATTGTCAACCCTCTTAAGCTGTCATGTCAGGGAACCGGAACACCTAACACTTTTCATTCTGCGTAGTTTACTCTTAAATTTTACTGAAAGAGGGTTTGCACATCAATGTCAAAATTTAATGGTTTTTTTGGGTGGTAAGTTATACAGTGATACTACTGTAGTATTATATTATCTGTGGTGATACTAAGGTTTTCAAGTATTGTTAATCGACTCTTTTTAAGGGATCATTTAACCCCCTTTCCTCTTTACGGGTATTTTTTGTAAACACTGTGTCATGTGTATTTAATGTAGTTGTTAGAAGAATTTTACTACTTCTACATGACATACAACTCTTAACAAGCACTGTCTTTATCGCTTTAATTTGATCAACTCCTTACATGACAGTAACTTTTTTTTGGATTAACCTACGCTCTGGTAGCCGCATATGGCGTTTACAACTTCACCTTGATAACTTTATAAGAAGGCGAGAGCTTTGATGGGTCCTCAAGCCTTGCTTGCGAACCTTTTCTGCTGGATTTCTATCGGACAGGCATCACCTCGAGGGTGTCCCGCTGTCCGAGTAAAGACACCATGGGGTTCAAGCCGGTACTGGAAACGACGCAACTTGAGCATGCCTCTGAGGCTCGAGCGCTCTGTAGCTTGAATCGTCTGGCGTCGAGCGTTCATCAAACGTCTTCGTTCATTTTTAGGGTTCCGTACCCAAAGGGTAAAAACGGGACCCTATTACTAAGACTTCGCTGTCTGTCCGTCCGTCCGTCTGTCCGTGCGTCTGTCTGTCACCAGGCTGTATCTCAAGAACCGCGATAGCTAGACAGTTGAAATTTTCACAAATTATGTATTTCTGTTGCCGCTATAACAACAAATACTAATAACAAATTAAAATAAATATTAATTTAAGGGGGGCTTCCATACAACAAACGCGATCTTTGCCCTTTTTTGCTCGATATCAATAAATGGTAACAGGTAGGCACTTGAAATATTCACAAAATATTTAATTGTATATTTACTTAAATAATAAATATGAAATTTGTGTACCTACTGTTGCTTACCTAGTCAATGGTACGGAACCCTTCGTGCGCGAGTCCGACTCGCACTTGGCCGTTTTTTACTTATTTTCATTTCGTTTTTGATGAAAATTAAAATGATATTGATATTCGTTCAATGAAAATTAAAATGGAACGAAAATCAGTAGAAATCTAGAGCAGACTACGCTCGCCGAACGCTCGATGCCAGGCGAACGGTCCAAATAATAGGACCCAGGAAAAATGTATGGAAATGTGATAGATAGAAAGAAACACTTTATTTTGCACAATTCCTTACAGGCTACAACACAATACATACACGAACAGCAAAATAGGCGGCCTTCACGCCGTAGGCGATCTCTGCCAGGCAACCTTTAGGTTGGAAAATACATACATTTTTAGGTTGGTGGTCAGAACAAATATAGGTATAATAAAAAAATAATATATAGATGATAATAAAATAGACAAAAAACAAATTTTTAAAGACAAAGACATCAATGACCGGTGGGGGGGGGGAGGGAGTGGTGGTGTTAGAGCTGAAGGAAATGTTACTTTAAGCTTACATTAAAATTTGAAAGAGATTGTTTGCGCCCAATAGCGGAAGGCAGGCTATTCCAAAGACGAATAGCCTGTACAGTAAAGGACTGACCAAGAAATTGGGTGGAATGTGAGGGGAATTGTAAGAGTAAGCTAACAGAGGATCGAGTGTTCACATTGTGAGAAGAATTAAGAAATTTAAACCGTTCTTTGAGGTATAGAGGGGTCTTTGGATTAAACAATATATTGTAAAGCAGAGATAAGACGACGTTGACGTTTTCTTAGCCATTTGTATTGTGATGTATGTGAGCTTGTGACAACCTGCCGCTATTTTTTCCGCAGCTATCAATGTCCATACATTCTTTCATACATTTTTTCTGCGAAACGACTGCGGAATTTCTTATGTACATTGGTCTGACGCTCTTACGGTGAAGGAAAACATCGTGAGGCAACCTGCATACATCTGCGAAGTAGTTTAATGGTGTACCTATATGTGAAGTCGACGGGTGTAATACGTAAATTCGACACACGAAATCGCGACAAAACATAGTAATTTGGTTTGTGCCACCGTGGTTGACTAAAGCCTAATCACCCTAACATAGGGTAGGCTCGAGCCCCTCGGTGGGGACGTATATGAGCTGTGATGATGACATATACTTCCAGGATTGACATTGATATAAGTTGATTACAAGTGAGATTAATATAGTCCAAAAGTTAGCTGAGCTATTTTGGCTTTATACATTTTCCGTGTACCATTAAAGAAACTGAAGAGAAGCCGTGCTCTAATTTTCAACAAATTGTTCTATTTACGTCAGAATAATTACTCGCCGCCATGAATAATCAGGTTGTCTGTTAGACATTTACATTTTCCTTGTTGGCGGATGCTCACTGTCGGTCGTCAACGCTGTTTTGACTTCCTGTTAGATGATTTTAACATAAGAGTTAGCTCCGGCGTCATTCGAATTCTTGAAATGACTTATCGTAGTCATTTCAAGAAAACGATTATTTTTAAAGTAAGATATGTAGGTTTTTAAAAAATACTAGCTGCCCGCCCCGGTCCCGCACGGGTATACCAAAAACCTACCGCATACCTACCTACCTAAATATTTTCTTTTGTAAAAACCTTGTCCTAACAATAACGAATACATAAAACCAAGAATCATCCAATTTTGTGCAGTTGTTCGAAAGTTATGGGCGTACATACATTTCGAAGGTCCATTTTTAGGGTTCCGTAGCCAAATGACAAAAAACGGAACCCTTATAGATTCGTCATGTCTGTCTGTCTGTGTCTGTCTGTCTGTCCGTCCGTATGTCACAGCCACTTTTCTCCGAAACTATACGAACTACACTATTGAAACTTGGTAAGTAGATGTATTCTGTGAACCGCATTAAGATTTTCACACAAAAATAGAAAAAAGCAATAAATTTTGGGGGTTCCCCATACATAGAACTGAAACTCAAAAATTTTTTTTTCATCAAACTCATACGTGTGGCGTATCTAAAATCATATTGATGTTTTTAATATCATTTTTTTCTAAACTGAATAGTTTGCGCGAGAGACACGTCCAAAGTGGTAAAATGTGTGTCCCCCCCCCCCCCCCTGTGATAAAACTAAAAAAAATATATGATGTACATTACCATGCAAACTTCCACCGAAAATTGGTTTGAACGAGATCTACTAAGTAGTTTTTTTAATACGTCATAAATCCTACGGAACCCTTCATGGGCGAGTCCGACTCGCGCTTGGCCGGTTTTTTAATTTATATAAATTGGACTCGTATTTCTTCTTATCTTTTCAACTGACTTCAAGAAAGGAGGAGGTTTTCAGTTCGACGGAAAAGTACCTATGTTTTTTTAGCATGTATGTTACGCGATTCCTTCGCCAATAAATTCTTTTTGTATTCGAAAAATAGTCTACTCCTAAAGTGGTCCCATTGTCTAATCGAGGGAAACTCGAATTTAACACATACCATATCTTTTCATATTTTTCTTTAAAATGGAGGAGGTTCATAATTCTATGCGTGTTTTTTGTGTCATATGACGCGTTACTCCGCAAATTGTGAACCGATTTTCATTTTTTTTATCCTATAGAGTATACTCCTGCGATGATCCTACGATCACCATAAATCATGATCTGATGATGAGATCCCCGAAAAATCGAAGGGAAACCCTTAAATTTTATAGGTACGTCCAACGTGTTTCATGTTTTTCCCAAAGCTATTCAGTTATTTGCGTCTTGTAGTCATCATAAACCGAACTGATGATGAAAGGATCCTTAACTTTTAGAGTTTTGAACTTTAGACCCCGTGTCGTATTCTTTCAAGTCACTTCGGTGAGCTGGAACTAATATTTTTTACAATAACTAAAAACGACTTCAAAAACAATTAAAAATTGCCTAACGATGATATAGAAAGTCTTAAAATTTAGCACCGACTTCAATATAGAAAATGTTGTCTGTATTCTTATATTATTTTTAAATTTCACTCGCTTGCTTCTACCTAACATACGGGACCAAACTATTTGCTCGTTCAAACGGCGTTCAAGGGAGTTCTATCTGTCCAAATCCTAACGTTAATCGTTAGTTTAAATTAAATATTTGTGTTGCTGGTTAACATATATTATTATTTTTTTATTACCTTTCTAACATACACGTAAGCTCAACAAAGTCAGTGCATGTGACCTTCACTCTGCGACGGAAAAATTGTACTCCTGTGGTTCTCAATGGAAACACCCTCCCACACTGCGACGTAGTGAAATACCTAGCCTCCCACACTGCGACGTAGTGAAATACCTAGGAATGCACCTTGACCGACGTATTACGTGGAATAATCACATACAGGCGAAGAGAAATGAAATAAACCTGCGATACAGGGGACTATACTGGCTTCTGAGTCGTAACTCCAAACTTAGTACTGACAACAAGCTCCTTACGATTTTGAAACCAATCTGGACTTATGGTATTCAGCTTTGGGGCTCTGCTTGTGATTCCAACACCATGATCATCTAACGAGTGCAAAACTATATTCTTAGGCAACTGAGCGGCTCACCCTGGTACATAAAAAACTCAGAACTGCATAGTTACTTGCAAATTAACACAATTAAGGCAGAAATACAAGCTGCAAACGTAAAATACAGGTCTAGATTGGTCCACCATCCGAACCAACTAATAGCTGTCCAACTGACCATACCACAATCTTTGGCACGACTCAAAAGACGCAGATTCCTAGAACTGGACAGCCCGGAATAGGCAGTAATTTAGAATTTGGGAGTGTTTTCTTGCTGAAGAAAATACCTCCACACGACAAAAGCTCGGCAACGCATCTACTCATAGTCAGCATGACTGATCGCATGATATAAGTAAAACATAAAAAAAAATACCTTTCTAACTATTATGTTTATTATTATTATTATTATATATATATTTATTCTTCTGTTATACACGCATACAATTATTACAATACAATTTCTCCTCTCGCGGGTCTGCTGGAAGAAATTTCATTTTTGAAATAAGCAGTACCTTTGTACATCTTTTCTTCTGTGTTGTTTCTGTATATGTTAATTTCTGCGTGCATAAATTGTTAAATAAATAAATAAATTTTAAGTGTTTTTTTCTAAACCTATGCAGGTATTTGCGTCTGGTAGTCTTCATCTCACGATGCTGAGCTGATGATGGAGGGTTCCTTAGGATTAGGAGTAAAGGGATGGTCCTTTTAATATTATGATCACATGCTACTCTATCCAGAAAGTACCAGGAAAAGCTCAATAATACACAAAATTTTAGTTATTCATTCAAGTTGATTTTATCGCCTTCAAAGTGTGCTCCTTCGGAAACGATACACTTACGCCAACGAATAATCCAATGATATAAACCTTTTTTTAACGCTTTTTCCGGAATTGAGTCCAATTCTCGCTGCGAATTCTCCTTTATCTCTTCTACCGAACGAAAACGGGTGCCACGAAGTTGTCATTAATGAGTTGAGGAAAAAGAAACAAGTCCGCTGGAGCCGTATCTGGCGAATCAGGTGGTTGCTCGATTGTATTTGTAGAGTTTTTGGTCAAAAATTCGTTCACAATGATGGCCTTGTGCGAAGGCGCATTATCGCGGTGCAAAATCTATAAGAATTGATATTCCACAAATCTAGCATTTTTCCTTGAATTTGACCTTTTCTCTTAAACGCCGCATAACACTCAAATAATATTCTTTATTTACCATTTGACCTTCTGGCAAGAATTACAAGTGCACAACACCGCGATAGTCAAAGAAAACAGTCAACATTACTTTTGATCGACTTCAGCGTGTTTTTTTCGGTTTCGGTTCAGTTGGAAGGCGCTACTCCAGAGCTTGTTGCATTGACTAGTTTGCATATCAAACTCGTTAACCCACGTCTCGTCACCAGTCACAATGCTATCATGAATGTGGGGTCGGTGTTGACTCTCAAACGAGCTCAAACTCAATGGGGTTGTGTCGTTTTATTGCGGAGTTCCTATGGCTACCTTCCAGCTCCACCATTAGATCAGCTCCATGTCATCATAATATCGCATTGTCACGCGATATACATATGCGATATACAAAATTTCAGCTCAATCAGAAATCGAGAAGTGGGTCAAATTTAACTTGCAAGATTTTATTACAGACACCGAGACAGGTAAAGGTAAATAAAGGCTTGTAAAAAGCTGTTTATATTGTACTTTTTTTGACGTAGATTCATTCTGCAATCTGCACCCTTTATTTACTATTTTCAAAATTGTTTAACATGTTTAACAAGCCAACGGTTAAAACTGCGATTTGTTATTCTTATTTTTTTATAGAATCCTTTATGCGCATATATATGTATAGATAAGTTCTTCAACCCAAAGATCTGGTTATCGTTTCATTACGTCTACCTACAGTATTCCTTTGTCTCGAACGGAAATAAAACAAATGACTCTCAGAAAAAATCAGACAGGTCCGATTAGGAGTTCATCAATCAATCTAATATACACACCCTCTATGTGCTCTTTTTATACAGCGCAGCCGATGGAAGGCAATAATGGGCAGAGATTGACAAAACCTATTACATAAAGCTTGTTTTATAAATTTATTGTCGGTACCAATGTACCAATGTCTGATTGTATTATATTGACAGTACCTACAATTTTTGTTGATGTTTTGTTTTTCTCTTTCCTTATCTCATGTCTTACCTTAGAATGGAGTAGCTCAAACGGGGAGCCTTCGCACTTTAAACATCATGGGTCTTTCGTGCTTCCTCTTATTTCAGCTTGTTAAACCATCACCTTCAGATCAATCGATTGTTCCCATGGGCTTGATTACTTGGTGACATGGCTTTAATATCTGCCGGTCTTGGGTAGGTATTTAATTCCCGTCAGCTTTAGCCTCCTACAGGCTAGAGCGTCCCGATAGCACTACTGTGTTTGTATCATGAGTTCTAATTCTTCATTGCATTCCCTACAGATTTTGAAACTGGCATCTCCTATCCAGGTTAACATGATTCTATAGCCAATAGGCTAGATGAATGAAAAAAAAATGACTTTAATAGAAGCTTATTCATCTAATAAATAGAAGGAGAAAAAACAGTTTTTGAATAACTATAAAAACAACCAAAATATAAGGTATTCAAGATTTTTCTCCGGCTCTTTCTAACAAAACGGCAATTTAAATGGAGTTTAAAATGCTTATATCCAATGTATTTCTACGCCGATTTTAATTCTAATTTCACATGATTGCATCTTTTTCTACGGTATTTTAATATTTTATGACGAGATGTGAAAATTAGAATTCAGTCATCATCCCAATTGAGTTAGTTACGAGTTTTCAATATTCAGTATATCGTAACAGTAAGTAAGCTGTATTTTGCAGTAATTTTCGATAGTTTAATCATTTACATACCTACTTACTATCGAATTATTATTATTTTTTTCATTTTGTCGCTTCAAAAACACTGAAAAGTTAAAAATAATATAAGAATAGGTACAAACAACATCACACTTCTATATTGAAGTCGGTGCCAAATGATGATCTCCTAGAAAGTCTTAAACTTTGAATTCATAATAATGTTTATAAGAATGCGTTAATATCTAAGAAAATTTTACAATAACTCGCACAAGTTTCAAACACTCAAAACAAATTTGGCTAAAGAATATTTTATTAAATTGCTCCCGGCAGGTTTTACGATTTTTCTAAAAGTCAATTAGCTGATTACTTCAAAACAAATACGCTCTTTGGCATTTTTTTTATTTTATTGACACTTAATCCCGCGCTATTACGCCTTCCACTTTCATTAACAATTGTTTTTATAGCGGGATGATCGGGCTGAAGCCGTTTAATTTGACCCTGAGGTAATTGAAGCCCATGATTACAAAATAAAGACCAATTAATCCAAGCAACAATTCATAAGCACGACTGTTTCCCTTCGCAGAAACAGAAATTGCGATGATTGTAAGCAGTACAATGAAATTTAATGTTTATTATTTAATTAGGTGAATAATGACATCGTTCATTTAGAGACGAAAAGTATATTGTACCTTTCGTGCAATTAAACTTTTTATATTTAGCTGGCGCCAACTTTAATTTACCCAATTCTTCTACACGTTTGTTTGTCACTGAAATACTTCGAAACATCTCTTTGATTTTGTTAGATTTAGGGCTGCGTACCTCAAAGAGAGAAAACAGAACCTTCATAGGAACACATTGTTGTCGTCTGTCAATCTGTCCGTCTGTCTATTACGACCTTTTCCCCGGGAAAATGTAGAGATATCAAAGAGAAATTTATATCAATTACTCGGGTCTACAATCTCGATCAGCTGTGAAAACATCAAACTTGTAAGTCGACTTGATCACAAGATTTGACCTTTTATGTCGCATATTTTCGCAAAGGACTACGTCGAAAATCGCCCTATGACCAACAAAGATTTGATTTACGTCATAATTATATGTATATTTTATAACACTCATTACAAATATATGTATTCGACGGACAAATCTTTAATAGTACTTTCAGAAACAAAACGAAATGAAGTAAAATAAACGAATGGTTATTGTTACCTTTACTTGATTAAGTGGATTTCTTTTTTCGTTTTTCTTAACTTCTTTCGCAATTTACAACGTTAACACACGATAATTGACTACCCATGCACTGCAGCTTGTTATATACACAATACGTTGGACACAACCAAAAATTTAAGGGTTTTCCTCAATTTTTATGGGATCCCATCATCAGATCCTAACTTTGGTGACCATAGGACCGCCCTTGGAGTATACTTTATCGAATACAAAAAGAATTTTGAAAATCGGTCCACAATTAGCGGCGTAATCGCGTAACCTACACACAAAAAAAACATACGCATCGAATTGAGAACCTCGTCTTTTTTTGAAGTCGGTTAAAAGAAAACAATTAATGGTTCGTAAGATAGTGATCCTGTGTTCTTACAGTTTTTTCTCGAATTTTCTCATGCTGTCCCAGTTAAAAAAAACTCTCTGTATATGCTTCCTTTTGGCCCGGCCCAAATCAATTGTATCTGTTAGATGACTTGACTGACATCAATACTACACTTGTGAAATCCACTGGTAAATTATAAAGAACATTAGATAACGAGTAACTGCGTGGATCAAGTACCTATACTATAGTAATAAACACATCTGAAGTAACAGTAAGTTACATTTCCATTTCGTGACTTAGGTACATCAAAGTATGTTATTGTTACGCTCAAAGGCATTATACTGTTTATTACTTAGGGGCTTTATTCTTAAAAATATTTAAGTCGTAATTTAAGTTGAACAGTGACACTGTCACTTTCAATCTCATTACAAAAAAAACCAGCCAAGTGCGAGTCGGACCGATGGTTCCGTACAAACCTGTAGGTATAAAAATTAAAATTTGCGGTTTTCGCAATTTTTCCTTTATCTGTGCTATAAGACGTTACTTCGTACCAAATTTCAAGATTCTGAGTTCACGGGAAGTATGTAAGGTTTTGATTCCCTTGCGAGTGTCGAAAATTTGCGGAAATTTGCGGCATAAACGGCTGTATCTTTTGATTGCGTTGGCTTAGAAGTTTGATTTTTTCACAGCTCCAAGGGACAGTAGACCTGAGTATTTTATATAAATTTCAGCCTGATACCTCCACGCAGTCCTGAGGAAAAGAGTCTTGACAGACAGACAGACGGACGGCCGGACGGACAACAAAGTGATGCTATAAGGGTTCCGTGTTTTTCTTTCAAGGTACGGAACCCTAAAAAGGAAACATAAATAAAACAGTGAATACAGACTACTTTGGCTTAACAAACTTCAAAAAAGTTCAAAAGTTAAAGATTTCGTCGGGGCTGGCTGGTAAAAACTCGATGGCAAAGAGGTCTAGGCGTAAACAGGCGTAACTCCGCCAGAGACGATTTTTTTTTACTGATTTTATTCATTTTTCATTGTTTAAATATTTTAGGAATACAACCGTAAATATCTTTGGTTACGCTGTAAGTGTTATTAATCATAAATAACATGAACAACAGTTAGGATCGACAAGGACGTTTCCTTATTTTCTCAATTCCACTGGTTCATAGAGAGCTCTTTCTGAATGCGTTGCCAATTCATACTTCGTATTCTCGATAGGTACGTCATGTATCTAAAATGGATAATAAAAGATCGTATTATAACACTCTCAACGCCGTAAGAATAAGCAATACATTGCTTTCTCCAAATAAAATGTCTCAACTCTTAGGTAACCTCAAGATTACTTCACAAAAGAGGGATTTTATTCATTCACACAATTGAGCACGCGTAATGGATACGCGAAGGCTTTCAATTTCATCTCGCCTCAAGAATACGAGTACGGCGATGTCAAGAACATTAATTCGATTCATTCATTCATATATTTTATTGCGTCGTGTAGTTGTTAGGGCTAATAAAATGATCAGGCTATTAGTGATCGGCTGACGATCCCAATGTCTACGCTACGCGTAAAGGAGGATCGCCATTACGGGATTAGATGGAGGAATAAGTTTACCTGGCACGACCGCGCTAAAGTGGTTCTTGATATTCGAAGTTATAGCACTCCCTTGGTTCTCCCCTGAGCCTCTATGTCCAGGGCTATAATTCCCGATTCATAGCTGACTGGGCTACCCAGGGGCAACTTAGTGAATGAGGTTTCCCCTCATGCCGTCTAGATCCACTTATAAAGAGGTACTAATAAAGATGTAAAGACTCGTCGCATTCCCACCTAACCTGGCTGCATTTTTGATTTTTTATATTTGGCAGGGTTTTCATTCTTTTCTCCCGCCATTCTATTGCCGACATGAAGGCGTTGCGAATGTCTCCATCTCACAATTTACCACCAAATTAATAATATATACCATAAACATACTCAGTTCATATTCAGACTAAGTTTATATTATCATCGGCAAATAAAAATAATGAATTTGTGAAATCAAAATTGAAGCACTTACGAATATGAGTAAGCTTTATAAATTAAAATAGACGTCATATTTGATACAAAGTGCTTTTAATTACAATATTTGTTAACGTACACAAATATAAAACTAAGTAACGGAACCTCGTGCATCATCATCGTCACCACATTAAAATAAACGTAGTAGGGCCATGGGTAATTTAGTACTATTATTTATTGTAAAAGTAGTATTTGTAATTGTGTAAAATCAAAGACATTACAATTGCTAATAAAAATCTAGGTAAACCTAAATAATTATTTACAACTAACTGCTCGGACAGATTTCGTTCTGTCAAAAGTTATTTACTCTGTGATTTGTATGGAAAAAGAAAGGTCTGCTATTTTCCACGCAATTTTTATGTTTTTTCTCTCCATTAGAACCTTACTTGTGCTTTAAGGAAAATATGAAAAATATTAGCCGAATCGGTCCACCCGTCCTCGAGTTTTGCGCTTAGCGATCCATTTTTATTTATATAACATACTAGCTTTTCGATCGCAGCTTCGCCCGCCTTTTTTTTTCGTGGGAATTTTATATTTTCCCGTAGGCAAATAATTTTGTAGCCTATGTTCATCAAAGAAAATGTAGGATTTTAAATGTGAAAGAATTTTTCAAATTGGTCCAGCAGTTTCGGAGCCTATTCAATGCAAACAAACAAATAATTGGAAGCGAGATTCTCCGGGACTCCTCAACAACTGATAAACCGGCTCTACGAGTATATTAGGTACCCCTAATTGTCAGAACATAACAAGCAAGGAGCGTCGGTGGCGCTGTGGACTCGACACTTGCCTTCCAATCAGGAGGTCCGGGGTTCGAGACCGCCATGTACCAATGTGTTTTCGTTTTTCGAATTTCATATGTAAATTTGTCTGACGCTCCTACGGTGAAGGAAAACATCGTGAGGCAACCTGCATACATCTGAAAGAAATTCAAAGGTGTATGTCAAGTCGACCAATCCGCACTAGGCCAGCGTGGTTGACTAATGCCTAAACACCCTAACTTAGGGTAAGCTCGAGCCCCTCAGTGAGGACGGGTATGAACCGTTATGATGATGATGATGAACCATGTTATTAATATAGTTATTATGGCCAAAACTTAGGAAAGATGGTGGTAACTAGCCACCCAGGCTCAGACGCCCTACCACTAACCAAATCAAGCAGAAAAACTGATGCCCCCCACGGGGAATCAAACTCCGAAACTCCAGATAACTACCGGGTGGTCTCAGTCACTAGATCACGAAGGCGGTTACAACGCGATTCTTCATCATAAAAATATAAAAGTTATGAAATAAATTATTTTTAAACTTTACACTATACAGTTTATAGTCTACTTTGACGAAAAAAAAACACGAAACGAGACAAAAGCTCCGTGCAAAATCCATTTTCCATAGAATATCTTCATTATTTTACAGTGTCCAAAGAGTTTGTTAAAATAAAAACATTCTGAACAATAGCCGTGAGCAAACATCGTCTGAAGTTGAATAATCAAAAGTTCCACAAAGTAACATTTGGTATTAGATCCTTTTTACTTTTCTCTTTTTTTCTCTATTGACTTTCCCTTATCGCCGTTAATAATATTGTTTTATTATTTATTGGAAAGAATAGTAAGTCTTAATAAAAATGTTATTTCAAAACCCAAAAGCCGTTATTTAAATTAAAAATGATGTGTACCTGCTTTTTTATTTGATTATAGAAAGCCCTGATTTTTCGCTACTGACCCTTGGTATAGCTGTTGTTATCATCCTAGCCATAAAACGCCTACTGACGGTCATAGGCCTCCCCTAAGAAAGAGGAAATAGGACGTTTCGCCAGCCAGCAAAGTTTGGTGGGGAGCGACAGAGCCTCGTTCATTGGTCAGTAGGGTGTACTGCAACCAGAGGGCCTATTACCGATCTCATGGTTTTGCAAATGATATCATAGTGTAAAACGAAAAATACTATTTCCGGTCAAATATTCGATCATTTATTCATTATTTATTGATGACATCATTGCAATTATGCCATAGTGATGATATCATTGGAGATCGGTAATACGAAATGTAGCATTTCATGACTTCTTTTTCTCAAATTTATACCATGTCATACAATGAAAGATCCATAATTGGCCTGTAGAGGTTAAGTCGGTGTATTGGTCCTCCGAAACGTGTCCTGCATATGGAGTGGACAGGTTCTGAAGGAAGGTTAGGCCGGTATGAGGTATGAGGACATCAACTGAACGGCCGCTGGTAAACCAGCTCGGCAAACCCAAGTGTACGGTCTACTCAAATTAGCCACTTGGTATGGTCACGGTCATAGTAAGTGTACTTGTACACGGTAATTGTAATTACTTTGGTATGCAAATAGATTGAATGGACGCCAAAAAAAGACCCGTGGAGCATTAGTTGCTTACACTTTGCTATTTACATTAATCTATTTATCTAAAAAGCTTATATGGAGTAGAATAGATTTTAATTTAGATTTTAAAATATACGCGTTCCAATTAAAAAATGGTATAAGGAAATATACAAGTGGAATTCGTTTGGCTTGTTTAAAGTTTTTTTTTTTCAATTTTTCTCGATAGTTATATAAATAAATTAAAAGACATTAACATTTGGGCTCTGTTTTTCTAAATTTATATAGTAGTTGTTAAGACTTTATTTACCATTCAACCCGTGCTGTTCTTCCTAGGGGTTGCATTTCTTAAATTACTGAAATGCATGTTTATTTTTATTATTTTTACAAAATTCATCAAAATAGGTTATTCTTTATAATTCTATATTTGTTTATCTATATCTATATATATAATAAAATCGTAGGGGTACAAAAATCTGTAATTGCGAAATATTAAGAAAAAAAATACACAGGTCGCCTTAAAATCATTAGCAGAACACGATAGAACAGTTTTTAAAAAAATTGTTTGTTTGTTGGTTTGTTTGTTTGTTTGTCTGTTTGTCCGGAAAGATCTCCGAAACTACTGGACAGAATTCGATGTAGCTTACACCACAATGCTTAGAATTTTCCGGAAGAACATTTAGGCATAATTTCGTTTGTTTAAATTCACTTTTTATTTTTAGTGAACAAATACCATATAAAATTTTCGAATTGGCTTTAGGTAGAAAAACAACATGGCGCACGTGAAATTATTTTGACAAGTCTGTCACATAGTACAGAGAGAATGTATTTTCTTCCACGAAGGAAAGGCAATGGAACTACGCCATACAGCCTGATCTTAAGTAATTGGATTTCGAAAATTGAAAGGCAGGAATGAAGTGTTTCACATAGTACAAATAAAATTTAATATTTTCTGTTAATGTGCTGTGCCCAACTGGATTTCGCCAACCAAATTGTCTTTTTCTTATGTCGTACCGTGGTGGTAAGGCAAAAAGATCAAACCATACAACCAATGTATAAAGCATTTTTTATGATAATACTTATCGAGTGACCATAAAATTTGTAGATTGGTTTAATTCTTGACTAATTTTCACAAAATCGGTACAATTTTTGAAATATTTGAAATGTTGAAAAATGAAGATACTCTTTTCAAGGTATTTGAAAGATGTTATATGTTTTTACATTAGGACTAAGGAATCAAACTCTTTCATCCATTTAAAACTTTTAAAAGTAATAGATTAATATTGATAATTAAAAAAAATATCTGACTGCAATGTTCTGGGTTACGCGTAGAGGGACGGGACAGGACTCTTCATCCTAATGTCTAAAATGACGGATCACATTTTTTTGGATCCACCCAAGGAACATGGATATCGAACGAAGAACCTAAAGAGTACAAAACATTGAACCTAGCCACGTTGACTTAATTTGACATGACTGCCGATAAAGTTCGTTTCCAAGCCCAGCGATATGCATATCAATTGAAAGGCCTTGATGAGTAGAGCACTATGAACGTAGGAAAATCGCCCTAAATTCAACATGGCCGCCGCTCAAATAAAACGGATAAAAGTTCGTTTCCAAACCCAGCAATATGGGTATCAAATGAAAGGCATTGATGAGTAGAACACTATGAACCTAGCAACATTGACATAAATTCAACATGGCCGCCGCTCAAAAAAGGTGGAATAAAGTTAGTTTCCAAACCTAGCAATATGGGTATCAAATGAAAGGCCTTGAAGAGTAGAGTATTAGGTACCTAGGAAAATCGACCTAAGTTCAACATGGCCGCCGCTCAAAAAAAAGGATAAAAGTTCGTTTTCAAACCCAGCAATATGGGTATCAAATGAAAGGCCCTGATGAGTAGAGCACTATGAACCTAGCAACATTGACATAAATTCAACATAGCTGCCGCTCTTAAAAGAAGAATAATAGTTCGTTTCCAAACCTAGCAATATGGGTATCAACTGAAAGGCCTAAAAGAGTAGAGCATTATGAACTAAGGAAAATTGCCCTAAATTAAACATGGCCGCGCTCAAAAAATGGATAAAAGTTCGTTTTCAAACCCAGCAATATGGGTATCAAATAAAAGGCTTTGATAAGTGCACTATGAACCTAGCAACATTGACATAAATTCAACATGGCCGCCGCTCAAAAAAGATAGATAAAAGTTCGTTTCCAAACCTAGCAATATGGGTATCAAATGAAAGGCCTTGAAGAGTAGAGCATTAGGAACCTAGCAAAATCGACCTAAATTCAACATGGCCGCCGCTCAAAAAAAAAGGATAAAAGTTCGTTTCCAAACCTAGCAATATGGGTATCAAATGAAAGGCCTTGATGAGTAGAGCACTATGAACCTAGCAACACATAAATAAATTCAACATGGCCGCCGCTCAATAAAGGCGGATAAAAGTTCGTTTTGTAATCTAGCAATATAGGTATCAAATGAAAGGTCTTCAAGAGTAGAGCACTATGGACCTATGGATGGCAATATTGACGTAAATTCGACATGGCCACCGCTCAAAAAAGGTGGATAAAAGTTCGTTTCCAAACCTAGCAATATAGGTATCAAATGAAAGGCCTTGAAGAGTAGAGCACTATGAACCTAGGAAAATAGCACAAAATTCAATATGGCCGCTGCTCAAAAAAAACTGTTAAAAGTTCGTTTCTAAGCCCAGTAATATGGGTATCAAATGAAAGGCCTTGATCAGTAGAGCACTATGAACGTAGCAACATTGACGTAAATTCAACATGGCCACCGCTCAAAAAAGACGGATAACAGTGGCTTATCAAACCCAGCAATAGGGGTATTAAATGAAAGTAGGCCCTGAAGGGTACCTAGAGCAGCCATGCTCTAAGTGTCTTCCGCGGAACCCTAGGGCTCCACAATACCCCTATAAGAGTTCCGCAATAATTGAGAAAAATCAAAACACCCTCTCTGGTCGTACTTTTATTATGCTTATTAATAAAGAATACACTTTTAAAAACTATTGTTTTATTTTAGGGTTCCGTCAAGTATTTCGCTTTCCAAAAGGGTTCCGTCACCAAAAAAGTTTGAGAACCGTTCCGGGGCCTATTGGATGTTCGATGTTAGATGTTACCTGTGTTTAGCGTCCTTCGAGACCGTGATAATGCAACGATCGTGAACTAACTAACGATAACTCCAAGTTTGTGTGTTGGATGTTAGTCATCACGGCGAGTTTGCTAACCGAACTATGCCAGCAACACTATATCGCACAGTACACGTTACAAAAACGGAAGTCTCAATACATTTTAAGGGTAACCGCATACATACGTTTTTTCGCATTTGTTTTCTGAATGCGGGCATCCGAATGCATCAAATCTATACAAAATACTCATTGACTGCCGCACACGTTCGTTTTTATTACGAACGGAACACGTTCTGTACGTACGTTTAGGTAGAATGGTAGAAATCTCGAATGAGAAGAAACGAACGTCTGCGCTACGTTCACGAAACTCCGTGTCTGTATTCCGTGATCGGATATCGAATACGGAATACGTATTTGTACAGTAACCCCCCCATTCATGCTATACATTAACTCTACGAAAACCGCCAGTATTACGAGCGACATAAGAACGGTTCAAAGGTCAAACAGTATAGCTTGACAAGGAGCTTACTGTACGACCAGTCAAAATTGGCCAAGTTGTCATATCCAAAAAATATATTTTGTTGGTGTTACCAACACCCATTATAAAATCTAAACTTTATTCGTATACAGTTCTAATTTATTAACAATTGTTTATTTTAATTCGAAACATGAATACGATAAAGATTATTCTTGCAACTGTGTAGTTCTTTCTACTGAAGAAGAATTTATTAATGTCAATAATGTCTCTAAAACAATAATTATACTTAGTGTTTATAGTAATATGTAATGTATTTAATTTTGTGGACTGTTAGAAAAAGAGCATTACGAACCTACGAAAATTGTCCTAATTTCGAAATGGCCGATGCTCAAGAAAGGCAGAATAAAGTTGAATCATTATGGAATAAAATGGAGGAAAAAACTAAACACTGTGTTAAGTATTTTGATGGCGAAACGTAGTTCGCGGGCACAGCTAGTCTCTATATATAATAAAATCGTAGGGGTACAAAAATCTGTAATTGCGAAATATTAAGAAAAAAATACACAGGTCGCCTTAAAATCATTAGCAGAACACGATAGAATAGTTTTTTAAAAAATTGTTTCTTTGTTGGTTTGTTTGTTTGTTTGTTTGTTTGTTTGTCTGTTTGTCCGGAAAGATCTCCGCAACTACTGGACAGAATTTGATATGGCTTACACCACAATGCTTAGAATTTTCCGGAAGAACATTTAGGCATAATTTCGTTTGTTTAAATTCACATTTTATTTTTAGTGAAAAAATACCATATAAAATTTTCGAATTGGCTTTAGATAGAAAAACAACATGGCGCACGTGAAATTATTTTGACAAGTCTGTCACATAATACAGAGAGAAGGTATTTTCTTCCACGAAGGAAAGGCAATGGAACTACGCCATACAGCCTGATCTTAAGTAATATATAATAAAATCGTAGGGGTACAAAAATCCGTAATTAAGAAATATTAAGAAAAAAAAATACACAGGTCGCCTTAAAATCATTAGCAAAACACGATAGAATCGTTTTTAAAAAAAATGTTTGTTTGTTTGTTTGTCTGTTTGTCCGGAAAGATCTCCGAAAGTACTGGACAGAATTTGATATGGATTACACCACAAAAAATACCATATAAAATTTTCGAACAATGCTTTAGGTAGAAAATCAACATGTCGCACGTGAAATTATTTTGACAAGTCCGTCACATAGTACAGAGAGAAGGTATTTTCTTCCACGAAGGAAAGGCAATGGATCTACGTCATACAGCCTGATCTTAAGTAATTGTAAGTCGAAAGTTGAAAGGCAGGAATGAAGTCTTTCATATAGTACAAATAAAATGTAATATTTTCTGTTAATGGCTGTACCCATCTGGATTTCGCCAACCAAATTGTCTTTTTCTTATGTCTTACCGTGGTGGTAAGGCAAAAGGATCAAGCCATACAACCAATGTATAAAGCATTTTTCATGACAATATCGAGTCACAATAACATTTGTAGATTAATTTAATTCTTGACAAATTTTCACAAAATCGGTACAATTTTTGAAATATAAATTGAAATGTTGAAAAGTGAAGATACCCTTTTCAAGGTATTTTGAAAGGGGTTATATGTTTTTACATTAGGACTAAGGAATCAAACTCTTTCATCCATTTAAAACTATTAAACGTAATAGATTAATATTGATAATTAAAAAAAATATCTGACTGCAATGTTCTGGGTTACGCGTAGCGTAGAGGGACGGGACGGGACTCTTGATCCTAATGTCTTTTTTGTTTGTTTTTTAAAACGTCGCCCCACACTAGGATTTTCTCCTGTGTCGTGGGTGCAGTTACAAACAGAATTTCACATGCACATACGCCTAGACCGGAACAAATTTCTGTAGGCCATACAAAACATTTGTCCCGTACGGGAATCGAACCCGCGACCCGTTGCGCAGTAGGTGATCACTCGACCTCTGCGCTAAACGCGTCGTCATGTCTAAAATGACGGATCACATTTTTTTGGATCCACCCAAGGAACATGGATATCGAACGACGAACCTAAAGGGTAGAACACATTGAACCTAGCCACGTTGACTTAATTTGACATGACTGCCGATAAAGTTCGTTTCCAAACCCAGCAATATGCATATCAAATGAAAGGCCTTGATGAGTAGAGCACTATGAACCTAGGAAAATCGCCCTAAATTCAACATGGCCGCCGCTCAAATAAAACGGATAAAAGTTCGTTTCCAAACCCAGCAATATGGGTATCAAATGGAAGGCCTTGATGAGTAGAGTACTATGAACCTAGCAACATTGACGTAAATTCAACATAGCTGCCGCTCAAAAAAGGTGGATAAAATTTCGTTTCCAACCCTAGCAATATAGGTATCAAATGAAAGGTCTTGAATAGTGGAGCATTATGAACCTAGGAAAATCGCCTTAAATTCAACATGGCCGCCGCTCAATTATAACGGATAAACGTTTGTTTTCAAACCCAGCAACAAATATGGGTGTCATATGAAAGGCCTTGATGAGTAGAGCACTATGAACCTAGCAACACTGGCATAAATTTAACATAGCCGCTGCTCAAAAAAGGCGAATAAAAGTTCGTTTCCAAACCTAGCAATATGGGTATCAAATGAAAATCCTAAAAGAGTAGAGCACTATGAACTTAGGAAAATTGCTATACATTCAACATGGCCGCCGCTCAAAAAAAAGGATAAATGTTCGTTTTCAAACCCAGCAATGTGGGTACCAAATGAAAGGCCTTGATGTGTAGAGCACTAAGAATCTAGCAACACTGACATAAATTCAACATGGCCGCCACTCAATAAAGGTGGATAAAAGGTCGTTTTCAAATCTAGCAATATAGGTATCAAATGAAAGGTCTTCAAGAGTAGAGCACTATGGACCTAGCAATATTGACGTAAATTCGACATGGCCACCGCACAAAAAAGGTGGATTAAAGTTCGTTTGCGCAGGGTTCCCACTCACCGATATGTAGTTATAGTTACCGAAACAAATCTAAATTATTACGTGTGACGCGGCCAGCGTGCGAGCCGAGCGGCAACCTTTAGCTATAGACCGCCCCGCCGGTGCGCCGGCCAAACATACCTAAACTGCGGAGTGAAACCCCCCTGATATAGCTATCAAATGAAAGGCCTTGAAGAGTAGAACACTATGAACCTAGGAAAAAAGCACAAAATTCAATATGGCCGCTGCTCAAAAAAAAACGGATAAAAGTTCGTTTCCAAGCCCAGCAATATGGGTATCAAATGAAAGGCCTTGATCAGTAGAGCACTATGAACGTTGCAACATTGACGTAAATTCAACATGGCCGCCGCTCAAAAAAGACAGATAAAAGTTGCTTTTCAAACCCAGTAATAGGGGTATTAAATGAAAGTAGGCCCTGAAGAGTACCTAGCCTAGAGCATTACGAACCTACGAAAATTGTCCTAATTTCGAAATGGCCAATGCTCAAGAAAGGCAGAATAAAGTTGATTCATTATGGAATAAAATGGAGAAAAAGCTAAACACTGTGCTTAAGCATTTTGATGGCGAAACGTAGTTCGCGGGCACAGCTAGTATTATAATAAAGTATGAGATTCTGTGACTCCTCGCTGACATTGCAAATGAGAAAAGTTTTACTTATACCAGAGTGAGTGGTACGTAGGTACTTCTAGAAGTAAACTCGGAAAATACTCACAACGTATATAGTCTGCAGATTATAGCAAAAATGCTGACATTTTACATTTTGCTGGCATTTCTCGAATTATTGCCCGAAAAATTTCGTCTAGATGGATTTTATTTTTATTCAAATTATCGCACAACTCATAACAATGCGCAATGGGACAACAATAAAGGCCTCTGTATACGTAACGTGTTTTTACTCGGACGGAACGGGACGGGAAATTTTGGAAATATCGTTTTATAGAAAATGTATCCGATAGTGTATACGTCACGAGCACACGGACGGGACGGGAACGTGGCGCCCACGTGATAGACTAAGAGGTCACGGGATTTTTCATAACGATCATGGATACGGTTAGATTTATTTTTATAGTTTGTAGAGTAGTCCCCTAAAAGGGTTTCGGCCCTATTTGTGGTTGTATAGTTTCAGTTTTAGCGAGTTCATCGGCCTTCTCATTGCCAATGACACCAGAATGCCCAGAAACCTATCTTAAAACAATTTTGTTTTTTTGGCCTATAGCATTCAGGCGGGTGAGACAGTCTTCTACCAGCTTCGAGTTTATTTGGCTCGAGCTTGGCTTTTAGAGCTGCTTGACTATCTGAATAAATATAGATAATTATGTTGGTTAGAGTAGTTCCTTTGGTTTATGATATCTGCACATTCGATGATGGCATATATCTTAGCCTGGAAAACGGATGCGTACCGGCCCAAGTTGGTACTTTTGTGCACCCTGGGCCTTAGACCGTACACTCCGCACCCTACATCAAATGATTTTCTGGAGCCATCTGTATACCATACGAGGCTTCCATTCTCACAGGAGTTGAGATTCTCTTCCCATTCATCTCTGTGAGGGGTTTACACTTTGAAAATTCTAACGAAATTTACTCGTGGAAGCATGACATCGCTGGTCATAGCTAATATTGGATGTTTCAGCAGAGAGTCCTGAAGGGTCCTTAGTGTTTGAGAGAGCCAGCCAGTGCGACAGCCTATGCCGACCCTGTGTAGGCTAGCCTTCGCCTCCTTTTCTATTACTAGATTAAGGGGCGGCAGGTTGAGAAGGGCGTTTAGTGCAGCCGCCGGTGTTGTGGACATGGCTCCCGTTGCCATTCGACATGCGGTTCTTTGAAGGCTATTTAGAGTGTCAATAGTTGTCCTCTGGTTAGCCTTTTTGTGCCAAACCACGGGGCCATAGGTTACTATGGGCCTTACTATGGCGGTGTATATCCAGAGGGCGATCTTCGGGTTGAGTCCCCATTTCGTCCCTACCATGCGATTACACACACCAAGTGCGATTTTCGCTTTTTGAACCACATTACTAACGTGTGTGTTCCAGGTGAGCCTTTGGTCGAAAGTGACGCACAAATACTTCACCTCAGTAGAAAATGTAATAGTCGTTCCATTTAACACAGGCTTGATAAGTTTATTCAGCTTATGTTTCCTAGTGAATGGCACTATTATAGTTTTGTTCGGGTATACCGATAAATGTTTTTCAGTACACCATTTTTATATGGTGTTTAGAACCCCTTGTATTAGAGATGATATAGTGCTTTGGCACGGGCCGAGGGCTATAGCAACCACGTCGTCCGCGTAGCCCTGTACATCAAATCCTTTACCTGAGGCTAATACGATGAGTTCATCCACAGCTATTAACCATAGTAGAGGCGAAAAAACTCCTCCCTGGGGGCAACCTTTGGTCAGCTTATAGCTTGCGAAAGAGTCGTGTATATTGATATTCACAACCCTGTTAAGGAGCATTGTACTAAATTAAAACTTATTTTTTATCACTCCACTTCATTACACTAGATCGAATGGCTTTATCCGTTTTAGTCTTCTTTTCTTATTTGTGTGGTCGAGAAGCTAGACAGCCTCCACGTTCACATGGTTTTGAAGTCTTTTTGGTGAGCTTCGGCGTATTTTTTTTATGATGCTATCAACAAACTCTGTTTTGAGGTCCCGATGGAGGTCGTTATTTCTTACATACCAGAGAGCATTAGCGATGCCCCTCAGCACCTTATTCTGAAGTCTTTAGATAATACACCTGTCAGTCTGAGCTGAACAGTCCCATAGCTGTATTCCATAAGTCCACACTGGCATGAGGACTTGCCGATATAACAATAGTGTGTTAGCTATGTTTAAGGGGGACTCTCTTTCTATCAGCCAATACATGTCTCTGTATCGTAGATCAAGCTGTTCTCTCTTTTTCTTGACGCGCACTTTGCAAAGTAGTTTCACATCAAGAGTCATGCCAAGATATTTGGCAGTGTTCTCATATGGTATAATTCGTCTGTTAATGTAGATAGGGTGATATATTTTCTGTTTGTTACTAAAATCGATGTGTACAGACATGGATTCATTCAATTTTATCCTCCATTTCTTTGTCCAGTCATATATCTTCTCTACAGCATTTTGGACCTTTTCTGCTGCTTCCTCATGAGTATCACCGATACCCATGATTGCAGTGGCATCAGCAAAAGGTGCAATGGTGTTATTTTTCGGTTCTGGTATGTCACAAGTGTATAAAAGGTATAGGATCGGACTTAAAACACTACCTTCCGGAACACCAGCTATTATATGTTTCAATTCTGAGAAGGCGTCTTCATGTTTGATTCTGAATACATTATCTATAAAGCTCAGCGAACTGCTCAGGGAGCATTTGTTGTAGTTTATGAATGTGGCCGTTGTGCCATACTTTGTCAAAGTCCTGAGCTACATCCAGGAATACTGTTGTGCATACCTTTTTGTCCTCTAGGCATTTTTCGATTATGTTCGTGATTCTGTGCACTTGATCAATCGTCGAATGTTTCTCGCGAAAGCCTATTGAATTGAGAAATTGATGGTTTAGAATTAGGTCCAAGTTTTGTATTACTGGCTTTAGTCTTTTTAGTAGGAGTTTCTCGAACAATTTTGACATTACTTAATAGGGATATAGGCCTGTAAGATGAAGTTTCACAAGGCGGTTTCCCTGGTTTCAGTATCATATCATAATGACTTCTGCGACTTTCCACAGCTGAGCTGGTACGTACTTTTGCCTTAGACAGGCCTTTATAAGAGTTGTTAATTTAACTATTGCCTTTCTAGGAAGTTTTCTGAGTATTACTCCTGTTATTAAATCATAGCCAGGAGATTTTAGCGGGCTGATATTACTTTTGATTTCATTCCAAACTTCTCTCGGGGTAACTTGCTTAAGTTCCACTTGCGACGGCTTGAATTTCTCCTATTTCGCATTTGGAATCTTCATAGTGTCATAGCCTTTTCTTGACAATAACAGCACTTCCAGCATGAGCTGTATTGTCTGGGTGAAGAGCATGATACACTTTGTACTCCCTGAACATGACAAAGGAATGATTTGTAAAGTGTGTTAATGCCTATCTTAGGCAAAAGTACGTACGTTGAAAGTCGCAGAAAAGTCGGATAAAATTTAATGATTCCAAGTCTGTACACATCGATTTTAGTAACAAACAGAAAATGTATCACCATATCTTCATTAACAGACAAATTATACCATATGAGAACACTGCCAAATATCTTGGCATGACTCTTGATGTGAAACTACTTTGGAAAGTGCGCGTCAAGAAAAAGAGAGAACAGCTTGATCTACGATACAGAGACATGTATTGGCTGATAGAAAGAGAGTCCCCCTTAAAAATAGCTAACACACTATTGTTATATCGGCAAGTCCTCATGCCAATGTGGACTTATGGAATACAGCTACGGGACTGTACAGCTCAGACTGACAGGTGTATTATCCAAAGACTTCAGAATAAGGTGCTGAGGGGCATCGCTAATGCTCTCTGGTATGTAAGAAATGACGACCTCCATCGGGACCTCAAAACAGAGTTTGTTGATAGTATCATAAAAAAATACGCCGAAGCTCACCAAAAAGACTTCAAAACCATGTGAACGTGGAGGCTGTCTAGCTTCTCGACCACACAAATAAGAAAAGAAGAATAAAACGGATAAAGCCATCCGATCTAGTGTAATGAAGTGGAGTGATAAAAAATAAGTTTTAATTTAGTACAATGTAGGGTCAATGTTGCAACTATTACTGTGAATTAGTAGCGGCGCTTTAATAGAGACAATAAAAAACATGTTAATGGACACTTCTTAGAGACATGTTTATCTGTAGCAAATTAAGATCGAATTAAATTATGTACTGTACTTATTAGCTGTAAAATAGGATAGATCGTAATAGTACTTTGGGATGTTCATACGCGTTCCACAAAAAAAAGGATCTATTTTCGACATTATTGTAAAAATACAAGTAACGGTTGAGTTGTATTTAAAAGCACCAAAAACGAGCCCAACAAGCGCACCCTCCCACAACGATTGTTCCACGCTCACAGACATGGGCCGGGCGCGGGGGGAGGAGGGTGCGCTATGTGTATCAAGTCGAGACACGACAGCAGCGGTCAATGAGCATTTGAAAAATCCGCCGATTGTCATGTTTTTCGATATTTTTTAGGCTTTCTCCACAAATAAGGGTATTGCGTACACAATGATAGCTCGGAAATACAACCACTGAGAGCAGGCAGACCAACTCGTTTCACCTGTGGAGATACCATACTTCGAATAGGTACCAAAACTGACCATTTCTGTTATCGTTTTTTTTCGCAACAATGATGCAGTGACTTGCGCGCATCATAACTCTGAATTGCAACCACTGAGAGCCGCCAGACCAACTTGTCTCATCTGCGGAGACGCCATACTTTGAATATGTACTAAAACTGACCATTTCTCTGATCGTTTTTTTTTTCGCAACAATGAAGCCTCTTGTAAGCTCTATAACTCGAAGTTGCAACCACTGAAAGAAGGCAGACCGACATCATTCACATTAGGGGACTACTCTACAAACTATAAAAATAAATCTAACCGTATCCATGATCGTTATGAAAAATCCCGTGACCTCTTAGACTATGACGGGAAAAATATCGTCGGCGACGATGTTTAGCACGTCCCGCCCCGCACGTGCCCCGTCCCGTCCGTGGTTTCGCTGCGTATGCACACTCACTCCGTTCGCTTCAGATACCTATATAGTGATGCCACAAGAATTGAAAATGGACGACAAAAAACTAATCGAGTGTGTACGTTCATATCCAGCTTTGTATAATTTTTCAGACGCAAAGTATTTAGACACGAAGCATAAACATTTTCTGTGGCGTAAAATTGAAGTCGAATTACTTATCACTCACTGAAAACGATAACTTTCATTTATTTTTTTACTGTATTCATAACTTTATTTATAATATTTTCGCAACACCTACTCAAGATTAATAAATTTTAGGTCATGTTAACTCAATATGAAGTAACTCATTTCAAGCCTCTAAAAAACAGGAATATAATATTATACTGAATTTCATTATTTCCCTAGTAATTAATTTAATTTCTATTTGGAACACAAAAAATACTTAAATTTTGATAGAAACCCAAATCTTATATTGTTAAGCGAAAAAAATAATGATTCTGATTCGACAACATAATTATGCTCAAAAATATGTGAAATTCTTCTTGTTTTCTTGTTTGCCATTTAGGATGTACAGAAAATCTCCTTTTCCTCTTGGCAGCCATAGCTTTTTCGTCATCTAAAGCAATAGCAATTATAGTCAATTCTTCAAATGAAAAGTCCATCTTTCCTATTCACAACACTAGCACGTTAGTTACGAGTCACTGTCACGTTGCGTATGCATTAAACTCCACATCAGGGTTTTCTAAACCACGTCCCGTCTCCGTGTCGTCCTCGCTCCGTCCACGTTCTGAGTACGTTACGTATGCAGAGGCCTTAAATGCAATATTTCATGCATATTACGTGTATGGTATATGGCTACGATACTCGTTACGAGAGTCAAGCGTTACGCTACGACCGTAGCGTCGTAGTCTCATAAGTCATGAGATGAGATTACGACGCTACGGTAGTAGCGTAACGCTTGCATGAGTCATAACATTCAATATTGTTTGATATTTCGAAATTCACGAAAGTTAAACAAAAGGCGACTTCAAAAAACCTTTTAAAAATAAATAACTAAGTCAAAAATAAATAATATAATAATACACACAACATCACATTTTTGTATTGCACTCGGTGCCAAGCGGTGATCACCTGGAAAAGTCTTAAAAAATGTACGAATTATCTAATGTAGTTATTTAATTTTACGCTAAATATGAAAATATGATGTTGTGTGTATTCCTATCGGCCTTACAAATAAAAACTAATACCGAGAATAATCCTTGGAATAATTTATTCTGTGTTTTGTCTTGTTTTAGCACATGACAGATGTTATGTGTCAAAATAAGACAAACACGGAATAACTATTCCGAGGTTATTCCTAGTGTTTAAAAAGTCAGTTTTATATTCAACATTATGGTCCGGAAGGTTTTATCTAAGTCTTTTTAGTCATTTTAATACCGGCTTGCAAAAAGTAACTTGATAGAATACAACTAAAAGTCACTACGTTCCTATTATACTTATTTAAAAAACGAAACTCTCAAATTCAAGAACCCTTCCATCATCAGTTCAGCGTGGTAGACGAATTCTTCATGATGGCTATCAAATGTAAATAGCTGAATAGCTTCTCAGAAAAAACGGGAAACACTTTGGACGTACCTATAAAATTTAAGAGTTTCCCTCTATTTTCCTGGAATACTATTACCAGGTGCTGACTTGGTGATAATTGTACCAATCGGAAGGTCCCGTACAAACTTATCTAAGTATATAAGTTCCTAACTATTTACATATCTACGATACATATTTCAGATGTTTTCCTCGATAATAAGACCTCGCTTCTTGCCAAATTTTATGATTCGAGGTTATCGTGATGTTCCCTATAGGTTTTGATTCCTTTTTGAAATCGCAAAATGTCAAAAGAAACAGTCACATATTTTGTTCGTATTGACTTATAAGTAAAATTTTTTCACAGCTTAAGATCTTAGACCCGAGTATTTGATATAAATTTCAGTTTGATATCTCTGTGCGTTCCCGAGAAAAATGTCTTGACAGGCAGACAGACACACGGACATACGGACAGCAAAGTAATTCTGTAAGGGTACCGTTTTTCCTTTTGTGGTACGCAACTCTAAAAATAACGAATTTCCGGGATAAACATAAAAACGGTTAAATTGAGAACCTCCTCCTTTTGTGAAATCGGTTAAAAAGGATTAGAACAGACCCAAGAATTTTGTATTCTCAAAAACAACAGTTTCACTTCAGACTGATATTCTGTCATACACACTGAAAAAAGTAGAAGTTATAAACCATACACTTATAAACCTATCTATTTCTGACTAGTAACAAAACAAAATCTAGATAATTACAATAAGATAGGGTTATATCTTGCCTTGACATGAAGTTAGTCCAGTAACCCACAGCGCTCTTGGACGTGTTCGGTCTGCGCCCCGCTGGGACAACTGGCCCTGACATGTTCTATTTACAGGATATTCCCGTCTCAAGCAATTTTCCCATTATATTAAATGACATTTACTAACTACTTTTTTGCTTGTTAATAACCACTCACCAGTAACAGGATCTATTGAATATATTACATGAAGACAAAGCGCTATGTTAGTCATATAAGCATTATTATTTCGCCAATTTCTTAATGTTTACGAGTGCTAGCAATCGATATTAGTGTACTTAATCGTATTATTCAATTCTATTCTCATTCAAAATAGTTATAAAAAGTACAATAATTCCATCGGTTGGATTAAGGTAAAAAATGCCGAGGAACGCTACAATAATTATAAAAATAGAGGATAGCATTGCTAAAAATACAAAAATGTTCTGGTCATTTTTATCACGTCCAAACGTGATTGATCAAGTTTATCACCACAGCTCATATACGTCCCCGCCGAGGGGCTCGAGCCTACCCTATTTTAGGGTGAATAGGCCTAAGTCAACCACGCTGACTCAGTGCGGATTGGTCGACTTCACAGACACCTTTGAATTTCTTCGCAGATGTATGCAGGTTGCATCACAATGTTTTCCTTCACCATTGGAGCGTCCGACAAATGTTCTCGTACATGTGAAATTTGAAAATGAAAAACACATTGGTACATGGCAGGATTGAACCCCGGACCTACCGATTAAAAACACCCTATCTTGGGGTAGGCTCGAGTGGGTGGTGGGGACATAGGTATATGAGCTGTGATGATGACACAGTTAAATAAAACAGATTGATTGCGTAAAAGACCTTGGAGTGAAATGAGATATGAAACTTACCTTTGTACCGCATACTGACGACATTTTTATTAATAATTACATACATATATATTGTAAGTTAAATAAAAGCTTGTAAGATACTAGACTTTATTATTCGACATATAAACAGTTCTATAAATTGCAAAAAAGATGATATTGTACTCCAATGCATGTGTTCTCAGTACAAGTATAATGGAATACTGCAGTATTGTAGTAGTATGTATGTAGACCACACTATTCGTATCACTCTATTAGGCTATAAAGAATCCAGAAAAGATATACTTATGTGGTGTCTAGCATTCTCAAATAACAAATATTAAAAAGAAAAACAAAGTAAATGAAAATATTTTAAATAGTTTACAAAAACGTAGTAACGTAATTTGTTTTTAAATAAATCAGTTAATAACTAATTTTGTAATGGTTTAAACTAAACATGAGCCATTGCCACAGAATTGGAATTTTCTGTCGCTTATTTCCGTAATGGTGAGAATCTTATTACTAAATAATATCAGTTCCAGGAAATTCAGTACTTTGTCATCATGTAAATGAAAACTTTAAATAGTTCCGATATCTCTACAAAACAATACTAAAACAATCAAATTCTACTGGAAGTCCTTTCACAACTATAGCCAAATAAATCAGTTGGGCACCCTCGCCTTGGCCTGGCAACACCAATGATCGTCGCGCCGCTGCGTCATTCATGCGTCATTAGCAGTGCTTTGCAGAAATGGACCGAGCGAATGAATACATGATTACATTTACAAAACAATTAAAGCAATGGCTAAGCAGTATTTTGTAGATATACAAAATCGTAGACCATTATATAAGCAGTTTTGGCTATCACGGAACAAACAACTATCTAGTAAAACAGTTGTGAGTTATTAAAATATTATAAAAAATCATTTGCTCAAACGGGACATGAACTCGCGAATTTTCGCCAACCAAAAAACCCAACTGGGACTCCACTCCTAACTAAACAACTCACTAGTTGCCTTGAAAAACTATTGAGTTTTCGCTCTCCTATAGTAGGTTGGAGAACATCAGGGCCATTTTAAATTTCGAAGCTGCTTCTCTGAATAGTGAGATAGTACTGCAGCCGAACCAGTCTCGCAGGCTCTTTAACCATGAGTGTCGCCTCCTGCTAGCACTTCTCTTTCCAGTAATCTTCCCCTGGATGATGAGTGAGAGTAGCTTGTATTTATCATTTCTCATGACGTGACCAAAATACGACATCATCTGGCACTTGATGGTATTTATAGGCTCCATCTTCTTGAGCCTGCTTAGTACCTCAACTTTGGTGACTCGGTCACACCATAAGATTTTCAAGATACGGCATTATATCTACATCTCAAACGCCTCCAACCTATTTGTCATATTTTGATTACAGTCCATTTTTCTACGCCGCATAATCATCATCGTAGTTCACATACGTCCCCACCTCTCGAGCCTACCCTATGCTAGGGTGATTACGCCTGTCAACCACGCTGGCCGAGTGCGGTTTGGTCGACTTCACAAACACCTTAGAATTTATTGGCAGATGTATGCAGATTGCCTCACGATGTTTTCCTTCGCCTTATAGGCAAATGTACATATGAAATTCGATAAACGAAAAAGTTGAGGAGTCCAGTTGAAGCTCGTTCCATCTTCGGAGATGAAGGCCTTTCCTATTGCGTATGTAAAATCGGTTAACCAACAGCCGATTGTGTTGATTTATATATTTTGTTTTGGTTTGATCTATGTATGGCCTTTTTTTCTCGGGGGAAGGAAATGCGTGATCGCATCGTACCCGCCGTTGGCTAGACGGCGAGCGTGGTGTGGGGCTCTCCCGGCAGGATGCCAGGTCTACCCACTAAAACCCCCGGGTGTTCTCCCTGCCCCTTAGGGCGCGTGTAGTAGGGTCCACAACGTGATACCACTACTCACGCGATCTATGTATGTCCTAACAACATTTGCCTTTCCTCAATTCACTAACGAAACGGTAGGCCAGTGAATGTTTGACCAATGTAATCTTAAGACTATAAAATTTTGACCTAAATAACATCTGTTAGCCAACAAAAGGATACGTCACTGAATGTTTATTTAACCAACATATTATTTTGATATCAGTTTTTTGCCCAGGGAACGTTTTGACACTCAAATTGTATTATATCTACATACATATTTTTTTTTACATTATGGAACTTGTGACAATAGAAGTCTTACCCTATCTTATTTATTTTTTTTAGGTTTCGCGTATGAAAAAAGAAATATCTATTATAATCTTATTAAAAAAACCGGCCAACTGCGAGTCGGACTCGCCCATGAAGGGTTCCGTACGATTTATGACGTATTAAAAAAACTACTTACTAGATCACGTTCAAACCAATTTTCGGTGGAATTTTACATGGTAATGTACATCATATATTTTTTTTAGTTTTATCATTCGCTTATTTTAGAAGTTACAGTGTCCCCCCACACACATTTTACCACTTTGGAAGTTTCTCTCGCGCAAACTATTCAGTTTAGAAAAAAATGATATTAGAAACCTCAATATAATTTTTGAAGACCATAGATACCCCACACGTATGGGTTTAATGAAAAAAAAATGTTTGGGTTTCAGTTCTATGTATGGAGAACCCCCAAAATTTATTGCTTTTTTCTATTTTTGTGTAAAAATCTTAATGCGGTTTACAGAATACATCTACTTACCAAGTTTCAACAGTGTAGTTATTATAGTTTCGGAGAAAAGTGGCTGTGACACACGGACGGACAGACAGACAGACAGACATGACGAATCTAGTTATCTAGAATAAGGGTTCTGTTTTTTGCCATTTGGCTAAGGAACCCTAAAAATCTCGTATCCCAGTGATTGTTATCGAACTCCTCCGAAACGGTTTGACCGATTTTTATGAATTTTTTGTGTAATTTTGATAGATAAGAGAATAGGTCTTAGGCTATTTTTTATACCCCTAGGGGTGTTAAGGGTGGCCCTCTCCAGATGTTTTTGTCAATTTTCAATTTAAAAGTACTTATAACTGAACATTTTCGGCCAACCCCCATTTTTCAATAGCGATATTAGTATATATTTTACTGGCGAAACGTAGTTCGCGGGCACAGCTATAGTAAGAGATAATATTTTGTTGATAACGTATTTTAAATATGCTCTAATCAACCCAAAACACAGCTTAGACTTGTTCCAAAAATAAGCAAACAATTTTTATTGTTTAATAATTTCAACATTGTTAAGTTCTGAAGACAAAGTAGAACCCTAAAGAAGTACTTACTTAGATAAAGTTGAAACGATTCCATTACTCGATAAAGATTCCTCGAGATTTCAGGACTATATTAACGGTGTACTATTTCACCGTTCTCACCTAACGTCAACAGAATTTTGCTTTTAGTAGGCCTGCCGGTAAATTACTGGTTATATTAAGCAACTGCCAGCTGTTATCTAATAGGTTGAGGGCGCAAAGTGAACAGAGAACAATTAATTATGTTTAAAATGTACAAGTCGTATATATACGGTTTTAATTTGCCTTCACATAATTTGGCGTGTAGACCGTTTTCAAAATTAGAACTGGTAGAAATGACATTAAAAAATCTCTTTCGTGAAATAATGAAACTGCAATTAATGTCACATTTATGTAAGTTTACATCATTAACGTAACGACATACTGCGCGCTTACGTCAAATAGTTTTCCAAATAAAAAAAACAAATGTTAGTTTCTTTGTCTATTTCGTATTTTGCTATTGCTTGCGTAGGTATATCTAACGTCACGAGGAACTGTCTGGTTGTATGTTGTTGCATTTTATTATCGTTTACATATGTAAATTTATAACGGAAATCGTGTCTCTTTCACAATTTCCTTGAATTGTAATGAATGTCAGTATCTAAAACACTATTTAAATTCCCACACTAAGACCATCGTAACACATCTTCATAGGCAAAACACATAGATAGTAGATACTTAAAAGCTATAATAAAGACATCACAATAAAATAATACCTACTGACATAATTAATAAGTAGGTAGGTACTCCTAATTAGATAACATTGCGATAATGCCGTCATGAAATAGATATGTAGTAAATAACAATAAACAAATTTGTATCAACGAGAAACATTATGCTATTAATGTTTCTCATTGATAGTCACCATTGTTCTATAATAAATAAAGTACCTACTTACTGTAATAATCATTTAACAAGGAACTTAACATTTAACTAAACAGTGAACAAACACAGCCCTTGTTCCAGCAAACTCCTATTTCTGTAAAGTTTATTAATGTACAAAGTTTATCTTATACAAAGTTTTCGCCGAACTACAAAACAATTAACAATTTAGTGGGTAAAAGCAATGCACTAATTTTTAACATAACGTTCTTAAAATAACAAGAATTTAAAACATAAGATATAGAATAAAATTAGACACCTCGACAAGTATATGTTACCAATAAAACCATTTTCACCCCTTTTGTGCGACTTTTTTATCGGAGGTTTGCAAAAGCCAGTCATTTAACTTCATTACTCGTACAAATATAAATATACACGGGCATTGTTCATCATTATTTCCTTAAAATTGTTGCATAACGTGATGAATTTGTCATAAATATTTTGCATAAATTTATTTTCTATAGCTGGAAAATACTACATATTATCTTTATTAGCATCAATTTTTTAAAATCTATTTTCCGTTAGTAATAAGACCTTGTTTTAAATTATGGGATGTAAAGGAACCCACCTGCATGCTGGTGTACCCTGCTATCTAACAAACGAGGCAACGGCGGAGAGATCGGAAGATCAGATGGCAGTCGCTCCTTTAAAGCAAATCTAGCCACAAATATTACGGAAAGCACGATTAACAGACCCTTCGATAACAAATTCATTGTCCTACTTCCTGGTAAATTTGTATATTTATTTACTTACCTTATAATTCAATAAGTATTCTGTAAAAATAGCGTTCGTACTTGAAATATACATCGCAAGGCATAAAGGTATCGTTAAGTGAAAAACAAGCGATTCTTATGGAATAAGTTACATTTTACGGTCTGTGCGATTACTCATATAGAATCCATAATATGTCGCCGCTCTTCTTCCCGCGGATATCGCACCTCACGCACTAGACGGCCCCGACCATGACCGTGACCACACCTCGGACACTCCATACAACGTTCGCAAATCAATTACCTATCACTACTACATTAGCAAATGACGTTCGCACACGCGCAAATGTGTGCGTGGAATCTAGTAGGGCTGAGTGCACGGTTATCAATCGAAATGACGCGAGAAGTGCAGTGACTGCCTTTTCTTTTACCCGCATAGCGCTGCCTCTGTTATCGGCCGGCGCTCGCGTCTACTCGTCCGAGCGATCGCGCGCGCCCTTGTTTATGTGTCAGTGATGTCTACAACGAAGTGCCGGGTGGGGTGAGGTATTTGAAATGAGTGCGGGGAGGTGAGTGGCCGTTCTGTACGTAGTACTATTATCTATTCTGTGCCGTGACGGACAACCCATACTTTGTGGCCGTTGGTCGCTGCGACCAAATGTGCGACCGCTCATATGGTTCTGTGTTAGTTGACCTAAGGGCCAAATTTGCTAATGAACCACCGCTGAATCGAAGCTAGACCGCTGCATTCGGCCAATCAGAGCTCCACATTATCAAAAGTCAAAAATAATATAAAAATACACACGTATCATATTTTTTAGTTTGAAGTCGGTGCCAAAGTTGACCTCGTGATCATCGATCATCCGCACCGACTTAAAAATAAAAAATGTGATGTTGTGTGTATTCTTATATTATTTTTGACTTTTTTGTGCTTTTGAGGTCGCTTTTTAGTTTTCAACGTAGATATGATGATAATGTTGAAGATGAAGTGATAAAGTTTCTGTAAATCATTGAAACTTGGGAAATGTTTTCCTCCCGCCTATACGCTATAAACACTTCAATCAGGGCCTTAATTTAAAACATATTTTCTAGAGATCAATATAAATAAAAATTTTGTCATAATAAATTCATTATATTAAAGGCAAATATTATACGCTATTCATCATCACAGCTCATATACGTCCCCATCGAGGGGCATGACAGCCTACCCTAACTAGCTAGGGCGATTAGGCCTTAGTTAAACCACGCTGGCCCAGTGCGGATTATACGCTATTAATGCTTTGAATTAGATAAGACCGTACGTTCCCGTCGATTAACACAATTGATCTGACGAGGCTTGGCAATAATACGAGCCAATTATCCCATTGAGAGGGATTGTTGATTGATCTTCGGAGTTCATATTACGAAACTATCTTAATCTAATCATCATCAATAACCTAGCTTATTCGTTTTCTTTTATTTTATTCGCGGTAGAAACAAAAATGTATTCTTTCTTTCTTGATTCTTGTTTTCTATTGATTGTACCTAAAATCAATAGAACTTCTAAAACAACAAGCACTACAAAGAGCAAAACAGAATTAAAATGAGCATACCTCGATGTGGCTTTTAAAAATGGACGCACCTTAATTTTTTGGGGGGAATAGCGGTTACGCATTTCCTCACCTCCAAAAAAGGTGTGTCCTAGGCACCACTCGCCTCTTCAATCTAGGACATTAATTAGACGCAAAAATCAAATCCTGTGCACACGCCACTCTACCCATTGAGCTCAACAATCATCAAACCACAGTATGTACAAATATTATCTCTTTCTCAGGAAACCCACTACGAGTGGTCCGAGACGGACATCCTCTCGCACGGGTTCAGCGGCCTAAGCTTACACAGGACGGAGAGCCTCAACCAACGGCCGCTGGCTGGCCTAAAACGCACCGGCAGCAAAGGCAGCGCGTACAGCCTGCGAAACACGCGGAAGGACCTATCCAAACCTGCCCAGATAGAGAGACCGCAGACTATCCCGGATGCAGGGTTCGGCACGCTAGAAATTAAACTGGCCTACGACAACGCGACGTCTTCCCTCGCAGTCACAGTGTTAAGAGCTCGAGGCCTCATAGGAATGGACATGACTGGATTGTCTGATCCTTTCTGTCGATTGGAGATATTGCCCCGTGGTAAGTATCATGTCGTAATTCGCAGTTCGATCAGCAGGCCTATTCTTCAACTTCGGTTGCGAACTAGAACTGAAATTTTTGAAAGAAACTTAACATCCATGACTGCTTTCATGAACACCGCCGTAACACATAAGATCACAGAACTAGTAATGGATATAAAGTTTCTTTCAAAAATGACAGTTCTAGTTACCAACCATAGTTAGAGAATAGCAGAGCTTGACTCTTTTAAATAAATGCTAGCACAGAACACATAGAACATAAAACTCTTTTTTGTGTCCTGTACTCTTTTTTGCTACTAGTTGCAGTTCGCGATAGCGACAGGTCAACATGACAATCAGGAAATGAGATGAGGCGTGAATAAGGGGAGACGCCGCGCCTAACTATAACCGTTATGCCTCTTCGTGCCTTATTATCACACTGGTGGGTTGCGAGCGTTAACAAAGCGAAGCAACCCTCTTAGACAAAAGTCACACGCAATTTTTTCCGCAGCTAATGTCATCACTTAACTTCGAACTTACCGTGATCCTTAAAGTTTCGAGTGCTACTCTACACTGTCGGGATTGACCAGACCCCCTAGACAAGATGCCTTTCGATAATCGCAAACGCAACCGCTAAATGGACAATGTATGAGATTTGACAATTGCGCTCGAAAGTTAGGCGACAGCTTATGTGAAATCGCATACATTTTCCTTCTAGCGATTGCGTTAGCGATTATCGAAAAACGTCTTGTCTATAGGGGGGCTGTTTCGCGGATGTCTCGCTCGTGACATGTATAGAGCCGCCGTAATACTACACGACAGCCAGCAATTCTATTAATTCCTCTTTGTTGTAGAAGGCACTTACTCAAACCGACTGCGGACAAAGACGGTGCATAAAACGAAGAACCCCGAATTCAACGAAACTCTACATTTCTTCGGAATAACCGAGTCGGATCTGTCTGTGAAAACTTTGGAAATTGTCCTCTTTGACGATGACAGGTAACTTATACTTAGTCTGGCCATAAATACTGTTACACTTAAAAATAAAAAAATATTATATTTGAATTTCGAATCTGTCATTTTTATACGGTTGTTCATTGTGTTTTCTCATTTTGGCGCCAGTACATTTTATAATATTTTGCGATATTAAAATGGAGTAGGGTGATAAAGAGAACCGAATCGCTGTGATTGCATTACACAAAGTAGGTATGGAGCCAAATGCAATTTTTAAAACTCTCCATACCCTTGGTATTAGTAAAATGTTTGTGTACCGGGCTATTAGTAGGTACAATGAGACTTCCTCTGTTTGTGATAGAAAAAGATCTGGCCGTCCACGTAGTGTTCGTACGAAAAAGGTGGTCAAAGCAGTAAGGGAAAGAATTCGAAGAAATCCTGTCCGAAAGCAAAAGATTTTATCTCGGGAAATGAAGATAGCACCTAGAACCATGTCACGTATTTTAAAAGATGACTTAGGACTTGCAGCCTATAAGAGACGCACTGGTCACTTCTTAACTGATAATTTAAAGAAGAATAGGGTGGTAAAATCGAAACAACTACTGAAGCGGTACGCAAAGGGAGGTCACAGAAAAATTTTGTTTACGGATGAGAAAATTTTTACAATAGAGCAACATTTTAACAAACAAAATAACCGTATTTATGCTCAAAGCTCTAAGGAAGCTTCCCAATTAGTCGATAGAGTGCAACGTGGACATTATCCGAGTTCAGTGATGGTTTGGTGGGGTGTTAGCTATGAAGGAGTGACTGAGCCATATTTTTGTGAAAAAGGTATCAAAACATCGGCACAAGTATATCAAGATACCATTCTTGAGAAGGTAGTTAAGCCCCTTAACATCACCATGTTCAATAACCAAGTATGGTCCTTCCAGCAAGACTCGGCGCCGGGTCATAAAGCTCGTTCCACGCAGTCTTGGTTAGAAGCGAACGTTTCGGACTTCATCAGAGCTGAAGACTGGCCGTCGTCTAGTCCCGATCTTAATCCATTAGACTATGATTTATGGTCAATTTTAGAGAGTACAGCTTGCTCTAAACGCCATGATAATTTGGAGTCCCTAAAACAGTCTATACGATTGGCAGTGAAGAATTTTCCCATGGAAAGAGTGCGTGCTTCTATTGATAACTGGCCTCAACGTTTAAAGGACTGTATTGCAGCCAATGGAGACCACTTCGAATAAGCTTTATATATTTTTAATTGTTTTATATTTATGTACTAAACTAACATAGTGTAAAAGTAATAAATGTTTTAAGCAGTTAAAAAAAATGTTTTTTCTATCTTACAATATTTATGGCAAGACTAGGTATTTTTTTAATAAATATTGATTTCTTGGTCCGTCGTAAATGTTTTATTTGACGATGAAAGGGAATATACTATATTTTTTTAAATAAATATTGGTTTCTTGATCCGCCGGAAATATTAAAAATCCGAAAGCAAGTTTCACCCAAACTCCTCACACGCTCAACACCAAGCTATATCTCAATGCTCAACATAGTATCTAATTAACAGAAGTAAAAAAAGGGTTTGTGTTTTTAACTACCGACTTAACATCTGCCAATCCGTGTTTTTATTATTTTCTTTAACTACAACTAATTAAATCGGGAGGCAAACAAGCATACTTTCCACTCGTTGTAAATTTATTACCTAAATCGTTGGCTTGTGACCGGAATCACTTACGCGTTGCCAACCTGAAACCACAACACCAGCACAAGGATACTAAGGGTGTAAGGAACCACACCAATCGATTAGCGATGGGTGATTATACCAATTGCATACCTAAAATATTTATGGTCAAGAGCGAAGCGGTGGGTCCACGAGTAAAGTTAAAATTACTCGTGGGCCTACCAGTGGGTCATCGCAGTGGGGCCACGAGTCCGTAGCGATGATATACACTAATGAAATCATTCGATTAAAAAGATGTCTCGAGATATTTCGATATAAGCAAATTAATTACTAATTTAGTAGATTTATTTTTCACATCGTACCGAAGTTTTTTTCCTGCGATAAGCCTCTAATACTTTACTTTTTGTTTATATAAAATAAAAAATATACCAACACAGTTTAAATTCAGTGAATTTATAAATAAAGAAAACTTAATGTACTCGTAAGTAGATACCAATTATAAAACTAACGACGACAAATTATGGCTATTGACGTTTCCACGTAACCGCTAGATACGGCTGCGACGAGATGGGATCGGCCACAGTGGCGCTCAGAGACTGCGCCAAGTCTCCGGTCCAGCTGCGACTAGCGCTGTCCGGTGCCTCGGGGTACGAGCCGACCGGGCCGCGGGTGCTGCTGGCGCTGTGCTACAACACGAAGCGGAGGGCGCTCGTCGTCACCGTCTGCAAGGGCGCGGACCTGCCGCCGCAAGACAGCAACGGATATTCGGATCCGTTTGTCAAACTGTAAGTACATTACAGGAGCGTCGGTAGCGCTGTGGGAGTACTATTGTATATTCTGTGGCTGTGGCCCCGAGTAGAATCGGGAGGCCCGCGATCGATCCTGCCATGTAGGTACCAATGTGTTTTTCGTTTCACGAATTTCATTTGTGCATTTATCTGACGCTCCTACGGTAAAGGAAAACATCGTGAGGAAACCTGCATACACCTGCGAAGTAATTCAAATGTGTATGTGAAGTCAACCAATCCGAACTGCGTGGTTTGGAGTCGCCCTAACTAGTTAGGGTAGGCTCGTGCCCCTCGGTGGGGACGTATATGAGCTGTGATGATGATGATGAAGTGCAATTAAGCGAGGTGGCAAATGACCGTTGACGATAGCTGTCGGGGAATGAGTATGTTTCTTCTCAGTGAGAGAAAGCAAACGCAAAAATTCAAACATTGTATAGTCGTAAGTACGAGTATAAGAATTAATTATTAGTTTGTAGGGTATCTTTAAATAGTTTGTAGTGTAACATAAGAATAGTCAATAAAAATAATGTAGGGTATCTTAGAATAGTTTGTAGGGTAGCATAACAGTAGTTAATAAAATAATGTTAGGGTAGTCTTAGATAATAAATTGTGATATTTTTGTATGTAGGTAGTTATTAATAATGGATTTGTTAAGTACCCTTAGAATAGGATTAGTATTAAGATACCCTCACATGTAAATATTGTAAATAGGTTCTCTTTACGGTATAGCTCGCCGCAGGGGTCTGTGTCTCAATAGTACTATATAAGGCGGCCGGAATCTTAATAAATAATGAACAACCAGCCAGTCTTTAATTGAAAGTCGTCCAGTAAACTACCTCCAACACTTCCATCACAAAATTGGTGACCCCGACGTGATTTACAAAATTGGTGACCCCGACGTGACGTGAATACCGAATCTTCACTCGACGGGCTGGCTACAATGGCTGACAAGATGATGGAATGCATGGAAAACAATACCATAGCTGCTGTTTCTGCTTCACACAGTACAAACACGAGTATCGGAGTGCAGTTGGATGTACTATCGAAGCAAATGGAGAAGCTTACCCTCGAAATAGAACAATTACGGTCCGGCAGAAACTTAAGACATATTCATCACCACACTCGCAGTCGACCACGTTTTCGCTCTTGCTCTCGTACGCCAGCTGACAGAAATCGCAAACCTGGAGATCCGGAATGGCAATGTCGATACCATTACCGATATGGAGACAAGGCAAGACGCTGTGAATCACCGTGCTCAAGAAGGAATTCGGAAAACTAAAGAAGACATCGACAGTGGCGGGCGTCGATGTTCCCTATACAACTCACCGCCTATGTGTCACCGACATCAGAACAAACGAAAAATTCCTGGTCGACACGGGAGCTGACATATCCGTCTTGGCAGCACGAAGTCACAAGAAAAATTTCAATACTACCCCACAATATCAACTGTATGCAGCGAATAACACGCCGATACGTACCTACGGAGAGCGTACATTAGAACTCAACTTAGGACTACGGCGCTGTTTTAAATGGACATTTGTGGTGGCTGACGTGAAGACTTCTATCCTGGGAGCCGATTTTCTTAGAAAGCATCGCCTGTTGGTTGACTTACATCGCCGCAAGCTCGTCGACGGAGTGACCGATATCGCCGTGAATACAATCTCAATCAAAAATCAAGAAAGTCGCGTATACATGATCAATCGAAACCACGAATATCACGATATCTTGAAAGAGTTTCCAAACGTACTACGACCAATGTCGCTGAAGACACCAGCCAAGCATCAAGTCACTCACCACATCAAGACATCTGGACCACCCCTATATGCTAAAGCACGTCCACTACCTCCCGACAAGTACAAGGCACCGAAAATTGAATTTGAGAAGATGATCGATATGGGAATATGTACACCATCGAACAGCCCCTGGGCCAGCCCACTGCACATTGTCCAGAAAAAAGATGGATCGCTACGAGTATGTGGAGACTACAGAAGATTGAACGCTGTGACAGTACCAGACAAATATCCCATACCACGCATTCAGGACTTCACATATCAACTCAGTGGAAAGAAGATCTTTACAAAACTGGACCTGAAAATGGCATACTTTTGGATCCCAATTGAAAAAGACGATGCAGCCAAAACAGCCATAATAACACCATTTGGGCTATTCCAATTCAACTGCATGACGTTTGGACTTCGAAATTCTGCACAGACATTTCAACGATTCATGCACGAAGTGTTGAGAGGACTAGACGACTGTGTCTTCTGCTACGTCGACAATTTGCTGATTCATTCTACTGATCCAGAACAGCACAGAAGACACCTAAAACTCGTGCTGGAGCGCCTTAACAAATATGGAGTATCGCTCAATATTGACAAATGCGAATTCGAAAGAAACAAAATTGAGTTCCTGGGCTATCAAGTTACACCAGAAGGAATACAGCCAATAGAAGAACGAACTCAAGCTATAGTCAATTATCCAAGACCGCAAACAATCCAAGAACTAAGAAGATTCCTCGGAATGATTAATTTCTATCGCGACTGTCTGCCACGTCAAGCGGAAAATCAGTTCGAGCTCAACAAATACCTACACAATACTAAGAAGAATGACAAAACCCCTATCGTATGGACGAAAGAAGCAGAAGATGCATTTGAGAAGTGCCGTCAAAGCATTCTCGAAGCAACGACGCTATCGCATCCCATAGCCGGCGCACCACTCTGTCTGATGACCGATGCCTCAGAAAAAAGTCTCGGCGCTACACTTCAACAGCGAATTGGCAATGTCTGGAGACCACTGGCATTCTTCTCGAAGACAATGAGTGAAACGCAACGTCGATACAGCGTATACGACCGAGAGCTGTTGGCCATGTATACAGCAGTGAAACATCTTCGAAGACTGATTGAAGGGAATGACGTCACGATATACACAGACCACAAACCATTGACGTACGAACTTAATCGACCCCCTACCAGTAGTGATACACCGCGACGTGAAAGACAACTTCACTTCATTAGTCAGTTCTGCTCGAACATCAAATACATACACGGAGACCGAAACCAAGCCGCTGACGCACTATCACGCATAGATGGCATCGAGATATCGTCAACTATTGATTTCGAAAAAATGTTGAAAGACCAAGAAAACGATCAAGAGCTGAAGAAATTACGCAATGATTGCACGCACTTAAAATTCGCATATGTCAACCTACCTACAATTAACAAACCGATCATATGCGAGACATCAACTTCGAATCCGCGACCATACATACCCGCAGCTTATCGCTATGCCGCCTACAAAGCGCAACACGATATAAGCCATCCAAGAATAAGAGCTACCAGGAAGATGATGACATCAAAATTCTTTTGGCCATCCATAAACAAAGATGTGGGGATGTGGGCCAAGGCGTGCATCGGATGTCAGCGGGCGAAAGTACATCGACATGTAATCAGTCCATTAGGCGAGTTTCCCCAATCGAACAGATTCGAGCATATCCACATTGACATTGTTGGACCGCTGCCACCGTCAAATGACTACAGATATATAGTCACCATCATCGATCGCTGTACCAAGTGGCCAGAGGCAATTCCTGTAAGCTGTATTACCGCTGAAGTAGTTGCCGAAGCAATGTATAACGGCTGGATCGCTAGATTTGGATGCCCGATACGAGTGACCACAGACCAGGGAAGACAATTCGAGTCATCACTATTCTATGCCTTAATGAAGAAATTCGGTATCACTCGTTGTCGAACTACAGCGTTTCACCCTCAAGCGAATGGCGAAGTCGAAAGATGGCACCGAACATTGAAGGCAGCATTGATGGCAAGAGACGCAAAAACAAAGTGGAGCGAACATCTACCCGCAGTATTACTTGGTCTACGAACTGCCCTAAGAGATGACAATATCAGCCCGGCTTTGATGACATATGGTGCAGCATTACGAATACCGTCCGATTTTCTTGTACCTGCTCAGTCAAGAATTGAGGATGCTGAGTTTGTACGCCAACTTCAAAAAGCCATGTCATCGGTTTCGCCAGTACAATTGATGGTGTCAGGCGTTATTTTTCGGAAGTCCATTACTAATTGTTAAGGAGTAGGTATATAGCAAAACTTCCGATAAAAATGTCGGTAGTTGGTACTAACTACGCAGGCCAATGGTGCACCGCCCGCCCTCCCTCAATCGCATGCGACAAAGGAATATCAATAATTAGTACCACACCAACATGCAAATACTTAAATTCGACGCGTTTCGCCACTCCACGTGGCATCATCAGGATGTTGTCGCCTTCGCTGCGCTCGGACGACTGAGCAAGCTGTGAACGAGCCGGCCTTTTATAGAGCGATCACAACAACCGTCCGAGTTGTGTCGGTATAGGCGCACGTGGCCGCCATTGTAACAGCGCGCACGTGGCGCAGGTGTTGTTTACAAATTAAAAACACGTGGTTATCGGGTGCTGCTATGATCGCATCTATTTGAAAAAATATTAAGTAGTGGGGAATAAGTAAAATTGACCTGCTCGTTCAGCAATGTAAGCGAACTATCCCTGTTGTGTTTTGAAATTTCTAATTGTTCCAACACGGACAGTTTTAGACCTTTTTCACACGTATGTAAAATGGAATATGTGTGATTGGAAGGAATACTATGTCCTGTATCTAATAGATGTTTAGCAAAATGTGATTTTTCAGGTTTATTATTTCGATATGCGGATATATGTTCTTTATAACGTGTGTTGAAACTACGGCCGGTCTGTCCTATATATGTAGAGTTACATGCATTACAATCTAATTTATAAACACCAGATTTTTGGTGTTTATCCAACTTATCTTTACCATTACAAAGCCTTCTTAGAGAATTATTTGTGTTGAACGCTGTAAATATATCATGCTGTCTTAATGCATGATTGACAGTCTTATTAACAATAAGACCCGGAAAATCATAACTGGTTTACTGTACTCTGTCCCTAGAGAAAGGGATAAGAAGTATGGTTCTAGTTTGATTTACTTGGGTCCAGTGTCAGAGAGGGTATCAAAAACATTAAGACAGCATGATATATTTACAGCGTTCAACACAAATAATTCTGTGCGCGCTGTAACAATGGCGGCCACGTGCGCCTATACTGACACAACTCGGACGGTTGTTGTGATCGCTCTATAAAAGGCCGGCTCGTTCACAGCTTGCTCAGTCGTCCGAGCGCAGCGAAGGCGACAACATCCTGATGATGCCACGTGGAGTGGCGAAACGCGTCGAATTTAAGTATTTGCATGTTGGTGTGGTACTAATTATTGATATTCCTTTGTCGCATGCGATTGAGGGAGGGCGGGCGGTGCACCATTGGCCTGCGTAGTTAGTACCAACTACCGACATTTTTATCGGAAGTTTTGCTATATACCTACTCCTTAACAATTCGCCAGTACAGAAAAGGCATGCAACGAGCAAGAATACATTCATATACAAGGATCTCGCTACCTGCAGCCATGTCTTCGTACGTGTGGACACAGTAAGAAGCCCGCTGCAACCGCCATATGAAGGGCCCTATGAAGTACTTCAGCGAAATGAAAAATATTTCACATTGAAACTTCAACGACGAACATCGAACGTCTCAATAGATATACTAAAACCGGCCTACGTATGCAATGAAGATAGCTTGAAAGCGCCATCTAGTACCAGAGACGATGAAACTCCGAGGCTCCTGAGTCCGAGGCCCCCGGCAAACACCACTTCGATGAGAGCTCAAACGACCCCAAGCTCAATGATGACATCAGCAGCAGCGAAGCCATATACCACACGATCTGGTCGCATTGTAAAACCTACGGTACGCTTCGCTTAGAGGGGGGGTAATGTAGGGTATCTTTAAATAGTTTGTAGTGTAACATAAGAATAGTCAATAAAAATAATGTAGGGTATCTTAGAATAGTTTGTAGGGTAGCATAACAGTAGTTAATAAAATAATGTTAGGGTAGTCTTAGATAATAAATTGTGATATTTTTGTATGTAGGTAGTTATTAATAATGGATTTGTTAAGTACCCTTAGAATAGGATTAGTATTAAGATACCCTCACATGTAAATATTGTAAATAGGTTCTCTTTACGGTATAGCTCGCCGCAGGGGTCTGTGTCTCAATAGTACTATATAAGGCGGCCGGAATCTTAATAAATAATGAACAACCAGCCTTAATTGAAAGTCGTCCAGTAAACTACCTCCAACACTTCCATCGCAAAATTGGTGACCCCGACGTGATTTACAAAAAGTTTAAAAAAACGAATATTGTTAAAACTTACCATAATGGATGCGTTCACACATTGAAACACAATTATGGCAACGCTCGTCAAGCTCCGCCTTGCAGGTGGACGTCATCACGTGTCATGAGGTGTTCAACCAGTCACAGACGTCCACATGTCAATGCGTCCGCCGCACGCATTAACGAAAAAGACCAATGGGAACAATGGCGTGCATCCCATAGAGACAAAAAGACATTGTCTTCCCTGAGCCTGAGCCCGTATGCATTATGTTTTATAAAATCTAAATAAATAATTGCATAATTTCTTTACCAAAATCATAATAAATGATACTAGCTAAAATAAACAAGAATACTTTATTTTTTATTGAGAAAACTAATACTTATATCACCATCTTTTGACGGCCGCAAGTAAGTTATTGATAAAACGAATAAAAAGCAAGGACCTAGTGTCCTTGCTTTTTATTCGCTGTCTGCGGATAGACAGCTCTCCATAAGTAGTCGCTGCACGTCAGATTAGTGTGCGTGCAGAATGCATGCACGTAGTGTACACAGCAATAATTACGCATACAAGGAGGAAAAAAGACATTGTTTTTACAGCTATTTAGCGCCGCCGAACTAAACGGCAATCGCTTGAAACTATGTGGAAATAATATGCGGCGTATTTCAAAATAAGCAATGTTTCTACAATTTTTGTCTACCCTGTTTAAAATTTCTGTGCACGCCACTGAATGGGAACGGCATTTTAATTTAAATTACTGTTGGTCCCTTTAATTTTTTTTTCATTCTTCTTTCAGCTATCACAAATTGTAACTAACAACATCCCAACTGAGTATTTACTTCAATTGAGTATCATCCCATAGCGCTTCATTTAACAATGATTAAAATTTTACTAGAAGCTTACATTTCCACTATCGTAATTGGTTTTTCGCATAAAGCCTTAGATAAAACAGTAAAATACGAACACCGAAAACACATTACCTACCAGTAATAATGATATTAATGGCATCCTCTTATATTACAGACATTTGGACCCCGACCCGTATCACAAGAAACACAAAACCTCGATAAAATGGCGCAACCTGAACCCCGTCTGGAATGAGGAGTTCTCATTTGAGACTCGTCCGACGGAGCTGTCGCGTCAGAACTTAACGCTGACCGTTTGGGACAAGGACTACGGGAAGCCGAACGACTTCCTCGGCAGCTTGGTCCTAGGTGCCAGCAGCAAAGGGCGGCGGTTGAAGCATTGGATGGACTGCATCAAATTCCCCGACCACAGACACGAGCAATGGCACTCGCTAACTGATACACAACATTTGTAAATGTCAAATAGTTATATAGAAGGAGAAATTAGTATATTATTACCGCACTTATAAGTTCTCTGATTATCACATCTCTTCTCGAGGGGAAGAAATTTCAATTGAGTGGTAATAGTACCTTTGTAAATGTAATACATTGGGCCTACATTGTGTCTTCGGTGTTGACTTTATTATAATGTGTTGACATAATGCGTCCAAGAATTGTTATAGTACATTACGATATCAGTGCGGTATGTTGTTTGGTTATAACTCACGAGGAGGAATTTCAGCCCGAGCCGAAGGCGAGGACGTAATTGAGCCGAGTGTGTTTAACCAATATACGCCCGTATATTGTACCACGTTTTTCAACACATTTGTGAGGAAAAATACCAAATAAACTGAATTTTTGATTAAATAATACAAATCATTGTTAATTTGTAGACAAACTAAATAATGATATGAAAATAATCATTGGAAAAATCAAAGAGTTCGTTGATGTCTTTTATATTACATCTAGCTCTTAAAAAATATACAGTACTGCCGCGGCCGGCAAGTGCGGCATTGTCGGACTCTGTGATGCGTTTCTCGGCTCCTATAACGCCTATTTGCGTTATAAAACACGCGTGTTTTATGAGCTGCTTTATGTATCTAAAACCCGTTTAATTAGATCCACTTTAAGAGCAAGTGTATTGAAAAAATAATAATCGCTAGATTAGATTGAATACGTATACTAATAAAACACATTGTTATTAACTTCTTTCATACAACTCTGTGCCTACTGGCGAGCATTAATAAGAAGTCTCTAGTTAAAGTGTCAGAACTTTTTGATACAAATAGAAACCGTTAAAGATATACCTCATTCGAAATAAATATTTGTAGCTAATTTCTGCGTAAGTACTATTGGTTATAATGAATAAAAACAGCAGTTTTCTAATTGCTCTCGCCTAAATGACATTGACATCTCTGGATTATGACATGTTTGATGTTAGATTTAAAAATGTTACTGAGCTTATCTTTTAAATTTACCCTGGAAACTAATGAACCATTGACTTGATCGACCACACCTTATTAGTGTTGTTTGAAGTATTGAATACAATCAGTCATTAGCCTAGAATGTCTCTTTTAAACATTCTCAAATCAGACTGTTGTATGCGTACATGCGTTAGTGTTATCTAGTCCTTTTCACCATAGTTTTAGGGTTAGTTCAACATATGAAAGCCAGTATAACAAATATTGATATTTTTACAATCAGGATCTATTGAATATCACACGATCATGAGTATTACTAATAACATTATATATCTATTGTATATCACTAATAACCTTATAGTCCCTACTAATATTATAAATGCTAATGTGAAAGTCACTCTGTCTGTGTATCTGACTATTACGCTTTCACGCCTGTACCTGACTTTGGTATAGAGTTCTGAAGAAAGAATAGAGCAAAAAGAACAAAGAAAAAATGTGCCTTTTGTGTACCTATTCGCTCTAACTCAAACTCAAATATCGTTATTCAATAAGTATAGAACTATAGAGGCACTTATTGATGTCAGACAAAACCAAAAAATTAATTATTCAGGAAACTAATTAAAAATCTAATTTACTATAATTTTAAACTCAGAGTAAAATCGTGACGAAAAAATTAAAGATTATTTTTGAACAGAGTTTAGGAAATTTATAGTAGGTAGTACCTACTTGGTAAATAATAATTAAATTGAGTTTATCAGAATGGAGAATGTTTCTTTTTATTCGCTAATATTAAAATAAAGCCAAATGAATCAAAAGTGTGAAAGAATCGTCAAAGTATCTCTACAAATAAAGAAGTTAATAGAACATTAAAGTTACGCTTGCAAAAATAATTCCGCTTCGTGAATGAATTAATAAAACTTTGTTTGTTTAAATATGGTCACAATAAGATGTATACAAAAAAAATCATCTTATTCTGCTGACATGGTCAACGTGCAAATATTAACAGAAATCGGCAATACAATTTAAATTTAAAACGCACACTATATAATTGGATGAATTAAATTTAATAGGTACGTAGTCACAGTAATAAAAAGAAAAAATGACATTATAAATCGCCACACTAATGTCAGACAATACAAACATGCACTCAAATTATATTTTAATGTTTTCCATGTCAGAACTCATCATTTAAATAGTCATTCAACTGGTAATACAGTTTCTCTAGTAATATGTCATATAATATTTTTTAAAATTTCGAGAATGTCAGTTTCCTAATGTTAGGTGGTAATTTATAAAAAAAATTTATTGCCATACAGTAACAATTGCTCGAATGTACCTATAATCTCTGGTGCGGTCCATATAATTTGTCACTTATTTCGCCTTTACGGTCTACACATTTATGTATTTGGAGTAGGTGAATATTTTTATGAACAAATATACACATCTCATATAATACGGTGTTTCAAAATAACCAATAAATAATCAATTCTTTATCGAAATGTGTAAACTCATTATTGAAATGTGTTTACAAGTAATGTCATTCAACCCAGAATTTTCATTTTCACGGTGAATGATCCATAATAGGCCTGCTGAGCCTATTATGGATCATTCATCGTATGACATGGTACAATTTTCGAGATAAAGATGTCATGAAGTGCTTCAATTCGTATTACTGATCTTCAATGATATCATCACTATGGCATAATTTCAATGATGTTATCATGATATAATGAACGAATGATCAAAAATCTGACCGAAAATCTTATTTTTCGTTTTGCACTATGATTTTATATGATATCATTTGAAAACCATGAGATCGGTAATAGGCCTTCCGAGTGTGACGTCACTCGAATCGAGTTCTCTGGTATTCAGTCATTTACGCACTAAAGAGTCGCATCGCAGTGTTTTAGTTATTTCTACAGGTAGTAGTACAAAGGCCCAAGTCTGCTAATAAGTTACAGCTGAATCGAAACTAAACCGTTGCGATCGACCAATTGGAGCGCGTATATTGGCAATCGACTGTTCGATGACGTGATAATGTGGCGTTCTGATTGGTCGATCGCACGCAACGGTTCAGTTTCGATTCGGCTGTAACTTATTATTAGCAGAATTGGGCCTCTGGTCTCGTCAAATCTGAGACCATTGATGCCATTGAGGCTAAAAAGCAAGCAGCCAGTGAGCGGCTACAGTCAACTCGCGCTGGCAATACGTATGTTACAATTCAATAAACCAATTGCGCAGTCATTTATTGACGAATTTGTAATATTTTCAACATCATCAGACTAAAAATTCTCCATTCCATATCGTTTGGGGCCCAAACCTGCCACTTCTGTGAACCGGCTAATTTATTGCTATAATCAATAAAAATCATCGCAATGTTACCTAGTAGCAATTGTCGTTTTCCCGCTGCTTAACGGCAAAAATAGCTAAGATAGACTGGTCCCTAAACGTCAGAGCGCAAACGACTCGGGTACAGAGTTCCCCTCTTACTACGCTACGAGTTACCATAAATCTTTTGCCCTATAACAAATTAATGCTTGCCTTCAAGCATTGTCACACCGAACGCATATTCGACACTACTATGCATAACGAACACTTTCTGATTTTAAATCCTACACTGCTAAAATAATTATAATATTAATATTATATAACAAGTGAGCTTACTGTGCCGCTGTATATTATGTCATGTTGTATACTCATGTTTAGGAATATAATTTAGTCCCCTACTAAGTACCTACAACGCAAGCTTGGTGGCCCATTGGCGCGTGCGCTCAACGAACGATTGCTAAAGTTAAGCAACGTTGGCTGTGGTCAAAATATGAAACATGCCTATGATGAGTGACCAAAATATGAAACATCTTAAACTCCTCCGTGCTTCGGAGGGCACATTAAATATTGGGTCCTGCGCCTGATCTCGCCCCGGTCGTGTCGGCTAACCGTCCCATCGGACTAGGCGAGTGAAGGAACAGAGAGTGCACTTGCGTTTGCGCAGTCACTTGTGCACTGACATTATTATGTATCTTAAGTTTTATTCAATCTTTGATTGTATTCTGTTTTGTGTATCATATAAATAAATTCGTCCGCCGACTGTGGGCTAGCTTTCTGTCAGCCTACCCTGTATACAGGCGAGCATGGAATCTCCTCCTTTTGAAAGTCGGTTAAAAACAGCAGCGTAAAGCTTGCTCATAGTTGTGACGACTATTCGTTCGGTGTTTACATTCCCTTATTTTATGTTTCTGATGAAAATTATTAGAAAATATGCGAAGAGCTTTTAATGGAAATGTGGTGCTACAGCTAACAAAAAAGTGAAATTGTGGTGATTATGAAAAAGATTCTAAAACCAAATATGTATAATAAAGAGTTTTCAGATAGAGTACAACCTATTTTATAATTATTTTATGTATAAATAATTATCGTTACTGTAAATAATTAATTGATTTTTTGTAATAATAATAAGAAATTATTTTACCGATACCACCGACTTTCAAGTTTAGTGGGAGCTACCGACGACGGCCCGACACTTGCCGTAAGTTGGCTCTCCACCGAATAAAAGTTGTGTTGTCAATCAACACGTCAATACAAGTTGACAACTTTTTCCGGTGGAGAGCCAACTTTATCGGCGTCTGCGTTCGCATTACAAAAATAAAGTAGGTTACAACTGGTGCCGTACTGTCGCCTTACACTAAGCTTCGAAGTCCATTTATGTCCACTTTAAGAGGTTTCGGACTGATCATCAATAATCCGTTAAGTTTTAACTAACTCAAGCCATAGGTTTTTTTTTATTGTTAATAGGTTTGCACTTGACCCAGAATCACCTGATGGTAAGCGAGACTGGGTCTATGATGGAGCGCGCTTACCTAGTAAATGCCCATTCACCCTTTCTTTAAAAAGACCCAGGTTATAATGGTCTGGGAACACCGATAAAGGTAAAGAGTTCCATTCCTTGGCGACACGAATAAAGAAAGAATTGCCGAATCGTTTAGTTCGGCAAAAAGGAATGTCCACAGTGTAGGGATGAATCCCCGACGTGCGTCTTAGATCTCTAAAAATGAATGGAGCAGGAGCACTCTCCAAAATGTATCTTATAAAATACCGACAGGCCACTTTCTCTGCCAGGCTTTGGAGTTTGGTCTCGAATACATGACAATTATTTACCAATCTCAGGGCACGACGTTCAACTGAGTCCATAGCAGCCAGCTGATATTTGGCAGAGCCGTCCCAAAGGTGGGAATAGTACTCCCTACACGTTCGAATTTGAGCTTGGTAAAGTTTCAAGAGTTGTTCTGGTGTGAAGTACTGTTTTACCATAAATAGGATGCCAAGCTTTTTGTCAGTAAGCGCTGCATTGGACTCTATGAAATTCAGATTAGAGGATAACTCAAGACCCAGAATATTTAGGCTATCTACTATTGGTACCGATACATTCAGGAAAGAAGGAGTCAGATGAAATGGGGTCCTTTTAGCGCTAAATAGACACGCGTGCGTTTTGTCAGCGTTGAATTCGACTCTATTGGCAACCCCCCAATCCGATATTGCTTTAAGAGACGAATTCACCCTTTCCACCATCATTTCACTGAGAGATTGAATTTCTTCTCGACTCGCCTGTGGGCTCGAAAAATATCTTGCTATGATTGTGCTGTCGTCGGCATAACTAATGACACCGGGTATTAGCATGTCATTAATGTGTAGTAAACATAGCGTAGCAGATAAAACAGACCCCTGAGGGACGCCAGCGTTGATGGTGTAGATATCCGACTCGCAACCATCAACAACTACGCGTATTGAGCGATTATACAGGAAGTCTGTTATCCAGGTACACAGGCCAGGAGGTATGCCGTATGATGGAAGCTTGTTGATGAGGCCGTCGTGCCAGACCCTGTCGAAAGCTTTGGAGATGTCCAATGAAACTGCGATAGCTTCACCATGCTTTTCGATGGCTTCGCTCCAAAAGTGTGAAGCGTACACTAGAAGATCACCGGTGGAACGGCCACGACGAAAGCCGTACTGACAATCGCTAAGAAGCTCGTTATCTTCTAGGTAGTTAAGGAGTCGGATGTTCAATACACGTTCCATAATCTTGCAGAGTATGGAGGTGATAGCTATAAAGAGGGTCTGTAATTCGATGGGTCAGAACGACGGCCCTTCTTAGGCACAGGTTGCACATTCGCCTGCTTCCAATTCATCGGAACCTCCCAAAGAAAGACGGTACAAACGCGTAAGAACCGGAGACAGCTCCGGTGCACAGGTTTTAAGTACCAGGGCAGAAATACCACAGGCTTTGTTAATATCAAGGCAACGCATCACTTTTAGTACCTCTTTTTGGTGAATACGTATCTCCGGCATTTCGGATCTACAATGAAGACGTGAATTACAGGCAAATTGAGATGCAAATAAATTCGCCTTCTCTACAGCTGTATAAGCCAATGATCCATCGTGTTTGAGCATAGGTGGAAATGACGACTTACAGAAGTTAGACTCGATTGATTTGGCGAGAGTCCAAAAAGCTTTGCTTCCAGATGAATAAGAAGAGAGATTGGATCCTATTCGCCTAATATGATCAATACGAGCCGATCTGAGAGTTCTTTTGCTGTGCTTGGCGGCAGTATTGAACGCTTTCTTTTTTGAACTTACGTCCGAGGCCTTACGACACAGTGCCTCAGCCCAGGCTCTGTATGCAGCGTGCTTTTTAGCTATCGCAGTACGACAGGCTTCGTTGAACCGACATTGGGTATTCCTGATAAAGGGTATGTCAGAGTATGGAATAAAATATTCCATGCCCTGACGTAGCACAGCTGTGATTGCATCGGCACAGGTCGACGGATCGTTTGATGTGAAGCAAGTCAAGGATAGGATGCAAAAAAATGACGCATTTCTCCCAGTCTACCGCTTTATACCGTACCATAATCGTCTGCTACCCTTTTTTTTTTACGAGGGGAATGCGTGACCGCACCGTACTCGCCGTTGGCTAGACGACGAGCGTGTGTGGGGCTCTCCCGGCAGAGTGCCAGGCCTACCCACTAAACCCCCCGGTGTTCTTCCTGCCCTTATGGACGCGCGTGGTAAGGTCCACACTGCGACTACCACTACCAACGAGCCCGGGCTAGCCCGACCTAGCTGGTCGGGCTATCGCCAAGGGGGGATTGCCCGAGAATACCAGGGCAATCCCCAGACGGAGGGCCTTACGGCGGCGTTCACGGGGCCAACCGTGCACGCAGGCCTCCACGGCAGGGTCATTAGACGGGCATTGCTTGCGCGAATGCCCGCCTTCGCCTGCCTGTCCGTCTGCGGCGGATGGGAGCGGCTTGAGGATCATTCTCCCGCTCCCTCTCCGCGGCCTCCTTCTGCGAGATGACCTCCTCGCAGAAGGAGGCGACAGCCCCCCATTCCGCCTCGCCGCGGAGCATGGCCACGACCATGCTCGGCAGCGAGAGGTCTCCGCCTCCCAGCGCAGCGTTGAGTTCGCTGCGCTGGCGTCGCCAGGCCGGGCACACCAACAGAGTGTGCTCGGCAGTATCATCGGGAGTGTCGCAGTGATGACACTGCGGCGTTTTCTCCCGACGCGCGACCCGATGCAGGTAGTGACCGAAATAACCATGTCCGGTCAATACCTGCACCATGCGGAACGAGAGACTGCCCTGCCGGCGCCCTACCCACTCCTCCAACACCGGACGTATCGCTTCGATCGTCCGGTGGCCGGCAGCTGGGAAGGCAAGTGCCTCACCCCATTGACGCAGAGCCTCCCTCTGCGCTTGGGTACGAACCCGCTCCACTTCCTCGGGAGCGGATCGTCCCCCCCCGTTCTCTAACGGCAACCCTATGTCGATACATCTCTGCATGTACGCGTGCATCGACATCCCACGGCGTTTGGCCCGCAAGAACGCAGGCTGCGCCGTGGCTGACCGTGCGATAAGCTCGCACGGCCCGGGTTGCTATGACCCTCTGCGGCCGTCGCAAGAGGGCCACCGTTCGGGGGGAGAGGCACTCCGCCTATACCGGGGCTCCGTACAGTGCCATCGACCTTATCACCTCTTGATACAGTCGACGGCACGCCGATCCTAGCCCTCCTACATTAGGGAGGACCCGTCCGAGTGCGGCTGCGGCGGCACATAGCCGTGGAGTGAGGAGCTTGAAGTGCTCCTCAAAGCTCTATCGGGGATCCAAAACCAGGCCGAGGCACTTAAGGTGTGCCTCGACCGGTATGCGGACCCCCTCCACTCGGACTTGCAGCCCCGGTGGGATCCTGCGACGAGAGGCGTGGAACATCATGGCCCTCGTTTTATTGAGGGCGACGTCCAGGCCTAGGAGGCAGATGCGTCGAACGACAAGTGAAGCGCCGACCGACGCAAGGTGGGCCGCCTCCTCCCCCGTTTTTGCTCTCGCCGCGACAAGCGTGTCGTCGGCGAAGCAGACGACCTCCATTCGTGGAAGGAGGTCGCCTCGCAGGACCCAGTTGTACCCCAGGTTCCATAGTAGAGGACCTAGTACGGAACCCTGGGGCACACCTACCGCCATTTCCCACGTATGGACGCACCCGTCCGGCCCCTCGTAGAGGATGAACCTGCCTTGCAGATAGTCCTCCACGAGGGCGCGAAGGTACGGAGGCACCTGATGGAAGCGAAGTGCCTCCTTTATGCACTCGTGGGGCAGGCTGTTGAAGGCGTTGCGGATGTCAAGAGACACCGCAACAACAGTCTCCCCACGAGCTGTGGCCTCCTCAGTCCACCCCTTGAGGAGAGCCACCGCGTCCACCGTGGACCGGCCGGTGCGGAAGCCGAACTGGTTGACTGCCAAGTCCGGCCCCCGGTCCTCTAGATGCTCAACGATCCGGGAAGCGAGAATCTTTTCGAAAAACTTCCCGGCTTCGTCGAGCAGCACCACCGGCCGATACCCAGTCGGGGAATCCGCGGGGCGGCTCTCCTTTCTCAGCAGGCAGAGCCTGCCCGCTTTCCACCGACTGGGGAAGCGGCCCGAGACGATGCACAAGTCAAGCACCGCCCGGAACCGCTCCTCGAGGTGTCCTAGGGCGAGGACCAGAACCCTGCCAGGAACACCGTCCGGTCCCGGCGCCTTGTTTTTGCGCCGGAACCGCTCCCTCACCGTGTCGAATTCCACGTTCGACACGGAAGGGATCGCGGCAGCCACCTCCATCGGAGGAGTACCCGGGGGACCATTCTGGGGGGCTGGAATGGACCAGGATCGGGGAATAGAGTCCCCAGTACCCGGTCTAGCAGCCCCCTGTCCATAGCGGAGGTAGGGGGAGCGGAAGCTTTAAATTTCCCCGTCACCACCCGGTACGGACGCCCCCACGGATCGTCGTCCAGGAGTCGTATAAACGACTCCCTGGACTCCTCCTTGGCCCTGCAGATTTGATTCCGCAGGGCCTTCTTGGCTGCCGCATACACCCGACGAGCGGTCGCGCCTGGCCCTCATGCTGGTGGTACGCAAGTCCGCAATCTCTTGCGTCCACCAGTACACCTGGCCTCTTTCGGGGCAGACCTGCGCCCTTGGCATGGCGGCTTGGCAGACGACCTTCATGTCGTCTGCGAAGAGATCCGCCATGCCGTCGACATCCCCGGCGAGGTGGGGTGGTACTTCTGCCCACGCCCGCACCATCGCCGCCTCCTCCGCCACGTCCGGGCGGAGCTTGGTGAGCGCCCATAATCGTCTGCTACCCTTAGGGCTGCTGTCAGGTGAAGAGTAGGTAGACTTCATCAGAACTGCCGAGAGGGTACGCTACAGAAACCGAGTATCTTTCTGGATTAGTACTAAGCAAGAGATCGAGGCAATTTGAATTAGACCTAAAGAAATTGAAAACTTACGCGTCTCCCTCCCTGCGTAATCAGTGCTCCGGTAAGGGTACAACCATTCCTCGTGGTGAGCGTTAAAGTCTCCTAGAAACACGAGTTGAGCCGATAGGTACCGTTCGAGTGCCTTGTCAGCCGACCTACTGAGGTATTCAAAGAGGCGAGTTGTCTCCCGGTCTCCAGTGTGCGATCTGTATAGAGCGGCATATATAATCTGGTCCGTTCCGGTGTTGACCATTCACCACATAGTAGAGAAACTGGAATCTTCAAGATTACGGAGTCTCTTGCTACAGATGTCATCATGTATATACACACAGACGCCAGCACGAGGCTTGAAGCAGTGTTCGAGAATATATGATGGGTAGTTGAGGTATGACACATCTGAAGGACTTCTAATTTGGGTCTCCATTAGAAAGAGCAGATGAGGCCTTTCAGTCTCAAGATGATGATGGACTGCGTTGACATTGGAGTGCAGACCACGAATGTTTGAGTGGTTCACTTTAAGATTGAGGACGTGCATCCGCTGTAAAATGTTTCTCATTTTCTTACTGTTTTTCATAATTGTTAGAGGTATGAATGGGCAGGAAGACGGAAGTTGGATAGAGCACGCCAAGAACAATCCATCAAAGGCTGCGAAGCTCCAAGTCAAGAGGAATCCTGAGCCGGTAGCGCACCCCGGGATTTTTCGCACGATGGCGGGGCAGCCTTTCGTAGGTAGCTAGTCTACTACTTGGGCCCCCAACTATCGGCGGTCAGCCAGCGGAGAAACTGTGCTTCGGATCCCGCTACCCTCCGAAATCAGGACTCCGACTCAGAAACTATCGCAACATCGAAAACGATATAGTATAATTACAATGCAACTACCCGGACCCATCCTCCCCAAATGGCTACATTAGGCTGCGTGACATAACATGGTTAAACCGTTTGGTGGCACGATTGAGCCTAATGGGTGGTGACAAGCCGCGGCCGAAGCCTACCACCAGGATTGCTGATACCTATTAGCGCTACCCGGGGGCCACGTGTAGGGTCTCTGGAGCTATAGCCTACGGACGTGGTATCAATAGACCCCCAAAAACTATCCTTCTTTTGGAATTAAATTAGATGGTAACCCCTGCCCCCTTACCATGATCGCTCAGAATGAGATGGCACTAAACGCTGTAATAGCGGTGTCTGTGTTTCAATATTTTTTTAACCTTTCTCTAAGGTTTAAGCAATCAGGGTAAGACTCCTATAGATCAGCTACAGGTTACAACTGCATGGATTTGGTCCTGCGCGTCAAATATTACTCGGAACCAGAGATTTAAATCTCTGCTCCGAACTGCTCATACAGTCCGCAATAAAGTAACGATGATCAGATCGAGACCCTGTTTTAATGGAGAAATATACAATGTGTTAATTAAATTACGCAAAACCTGTACATAGCTTGTTCAGAATCGAGAGTAGAATCGGTTCGGTAATAAAACAAGTCAGATTTTATTCAAAATCAAATTTTTAACTACGCTGCTTTTTGAACTTATTTAACTCTGTCGTCTTCGCCTCTTATCTATAACATTACACGATTTCTCGGACCCTGTCTATCGGGTCCCGATTTATCGGGCCCTGTCTGCTGCGTGGCTTATTTATTACACTACACGGTTTCTCGGGCCCCGTCTGTCGTGTGCCTATAAAAGCGCATCCTGCTTAACTCACTCTCAGTCGAAAATCGAACATCGAATGTTTCGCATGTCTAACACTTTGGTACCGTCTTTATTGAAATCCCAAAATATTGCTTTAGCGGTGACTTTGGCTGTCGGTACTGTGCAATCTACAAAAAAAAGGAGAATGTACCTAAGTCAAAAAATATTTATAGCTAAAAGAAAAACTGTCAAATATTCAACTGAGCTCCGTACACGATCTACAGCGTGGCAGGAAGGCAGGGAGGTCGGTCGCCCTGTTTAGGGACCCTGCCTTCCTGTTTCTTATTACACTACCCAGTCGCTGTCGACAGGGTCCGAGAAATCCTGTAATGTAATAAGCGGCGACATCGTATTCGTGGGTGCGCGAGATTAGAAAAATGAACATACTTCTATTTGTCTATTTTTCTGTTTTGTCTTCAAAGATAATCCTGGATTTTTTAAAATTTTTAATTTATATAACTCGTTTATAATAAAAATAAGCTGGGGGTCTGAGATTTTGCGTTATATAACATTGTTTAGTTTATAACATTTGCTAAAGGCTAACCTTCGTGAATAATACAAACCCTTTTTGGTGCCAGTGGACACTTACTTTAAAATAATTGCGATATTTTAATTGTTTGAAGTAAGAAATATGTAAAGTTTTAAGTAGTTACCTACCTATAATGTGCCAAGTAGATTTAGTTATTAAATGGGTAATCTTTATTGTTGTTATTGTTCTAGAAAAAATATATCAAAGCATGACCTACATAGTATAATAATATAATCTAACATAATAAAGTTTATAAAATGGTTGTCGATTATCTTTTTTCCTTTTTTTACTTATGATGACAGAGCAGCTCATTTTCTTCACTGGTCTGATTGAAAGTTACGAGTAAGTGGAAACGAGCTTACGTGGACTCATCATCAACTGCAACTTTTATATGACCATGTTAACATAGGTAAATTTCGGCATAATACTAATACGGTATGTACTAAACACCTTATATTTAGGAAAATTTGGTTTGTCTATTTTTTTTTAAATTAACCTATATTGTCCCACTGCTGGGCAAAGGTCTCCCTTAACCCACTCCACAGATCACGATCCCTAGCACTCTCCGGCCATTGTGGAAGAAACGCATCCAGGTCGTCACGCCAACGCTTTCTGGGCCTGCCCCGACGTCGACATCCGTCTCGGGGTTGCCATTGCGTGACTACTGGAGTCCACCTATCTGGATGCATTCGCTCGACATGCCCCGCCCAATCCCACTTCAGCAAAGCCGTCCTCTCACCCACGTCTGCTATTTGGGTTCTGGAACGCAAATCAGTGTTTCTAATTCGTTCCGAGCGTCTTACACCTAACATGCTGCGTTCCATGGCCCTTTGACAAACCTTCAGCTTGGACTTTTGTGACTCGGTTAGCGACCATGTTTGAGCACCGTAGGTTAGGATGGGCAGAATGCACACGTCGACGAGCCTTCTTTTTAAAGATATTGGAAGGTTGCCCTTCATCATGTCCTTCATAGACCAATAGCTCTTCCAGCAGGCGTAGCACGAGCTGCCAAGAAATCTGTGATAAGACTCAGTGACACATATCTCTTGAGGAGCGTCAAGAAATTTTATCATGTCAGTCACTAAGGCTGCGTTCCGAAAATAAATAAGAGTCACTATTAGCGCGCTCAAACGTGTCCCGAAATGTTGTGAGCGCGTTTATGTTAGCCGGCATGAAGAGCCACTTGACGTCATCGTTAACGTCATATAGAACTTACGGCGCTCATGCTCTGAGTGAAATCACTTTATGCGAACTGTCAGTTTGACGTTAATTGTGTTTTCGGTTCAAAATGAATGTACCTCTTTTTCCGGACCGAAATCGTAAGCATGCTGTTGGCATTTTCAGTGTTCTCTTTAATATGGACAAGGCGATTATAATCGTTAGTACTGTGAGTGCTGTTATCGGACCGCAGCCTCAATACGCGCCGCCATGCTACTCTTTAAGATATAGATATTATGTCACTGAAATTGTGAGATAATGCGTGACTCAAGTCCCGTCTTGGCAGCCCGTGCTACGCCTGCAGGCGTTATCAATACGACGGTAAATTTCCTTGTCTTGCCTGTTATCGAAGGAGACTATTTGGCCCAGATATATATACTCGTCGACATACTGCATTACCTGATCATCTACCGTTACCCTACGTTTCGTGCTGTTGGTCATTATTTGCGTTTTCAACCGGTTCATCTTAAGTCCAATCTGAAGGCTAGCCGCACTAAGGTCTTCGAGCATATTTTTTAGATCGGTTGAGGACTGAGCGAAAATGACAATGTCATCAGCAAAACGGAGGTTAGTTAACCTTTTGTCGCCGACGACAATGCCCTTCTCGCTCCAAGAATTGGCTAGCTTCTTAAATACCTCTTCTAAGGCACTAGTGAATAGTTTCGGGGAGAGCGATCACCCTGCTTCACGCCTTTTTTTTTATTATAATAAAATTATATAACGTATATAAAATTATATAACAATCGCCTATATACCTATTTCTACCGCAAAGTAGCAGTGCTTGCATTGCTCTGTTCCAGTTTGATGGGTTAGATATAGCCTCAACCGTTCCGTAGTCACACCGTATTGTCACACCAGTGTAACTATGGTTAATTTAATTTCTCTTTAGTCACACCGCAATAGCCCACACACCCGTGGCGATAAAAACAAAAGCCTAACAACAAATGAAGTAAATAATAAGCAGTGAAATTACTGGGTACTGTGACATCGTATCTTATCTTACTGGTACTGTGACATCGTATCTTATGTCACAAGTTGGCAACGCATACAGCGGTTCTTGTAGGGACTGCAGATTTCCGCCTGTTGGGTGAGCCGGCCTCCGGGACTCTCCGGAGGACCGTAAAGGCTCTGTTTCCTGTGCTAAAACCATGGGTGGAATGAAAGCATAGGTCACTTACATATTACCATCTGGTGCAGATTATAAGCGGTGACGGCTGCTTTGGCTGTTACCTGCATCGGAAGGGACGTGAGCTGACCCCCAGTGTCATCACTGCGACGCTGCCAGGAATTGAGCGCAGCACACTCTCAAAAAGTGTGCTGCCTTTTCCTCCCAGCGCACCACACTGGTGTCGTGCGTTGACCCCGATCAGTCTCTCCTGTCTTTGATCTCGAGGATGGTCGAAAGTGAGGAAGCTTGGAACGCGATGCACTCTTTCTGTGTCGAAGTCATGACAGATAAAAGTGGCAGAGCGTTCCAGGGAGACACAGGCAGACAAGCCACAGGCAGATCCATGCCGTCGCAGGAGGATAGGACGAAGAAGGCAACAATTTGTCCGCCTTCTTTCTCCTGTCGGTGACCAGCGGAACCCGGGCCCGGAAAACTCGAGTACTGCATTGCACAGGTCACTGTCAGTCGTCGATCCTCCAAATGCCCAGAAGCGTCGGTCTCTCCATTTCGGGGATATAAGTGAGGCTTGCCATAGTCGAACAGACGCTGACGTGGTCATGGAAGTGTCCGAAAGGGTTCCCATGGCTTTGTCTAATGGCCTTAACAACGAAACGAAACGAAATAGTTTATACTCAATCATGGCATATCGCTTATGAATACCCATTCGTACTTACCCACATAAAACTCTTGAAGGGCGTTCTAAAAACATTACGGTGCTACTACAAAAACTTTTTAAGCACTGTCTTAAATTAGAGTCTTTTAAAACATGATGCTAGCTTCCAACGAACAATTGCCACTAACAAAAAAAAGGAAGAAAAGTGATGCTGTTTCATTTGTTTTAAAAGGATAGATAGACAACATCATGGTTTAAACAATGTCTTTACTTTAAACAGCGTTTAAAAACTTTTTGCATCTAGGTAAGTACATTAGTACGACCGTTAGACAGACTTTGCTGGTGCTGACATCAGAGGGCCTATTACCGATCTCATGGTTTTGTAAATGATATCATATGATATAGTGCAAACCGAAAAATACGATTTCCGATCAGATTTTTTATCATTTGTTCATTATTTAATGATGACATCATTGAACTTATGCCATAGTGATGATATCATTGGAGATCGGTAATACGAAATGCAGCATTTCATGACTTCTTTTTCTCAAATTTATACCATGTCATACGATGAAAGATCCATAATTAGCCTGGTGATGTTAGCCTCGATATGCGTTTCTTTTAAGAAATGTTGACATTTTTAGCCGCGCTAATTGTTACAAATGAAACGGTATGAACTAATTTTTCATGCTGAATTTTGACGTCTCACCTACTTAGTCCAGTAACTTAATATTTCGAAAAATTAAAATTAAATTCAGCTAAAACTATAAATATCATTCAATTTAATAATGAAATCCACTTTAAAATCTTTTTGATTCATGAAAAAAGTATCCAAATGTCAAATTTTAAAGCTGTGGCAAAAATGTTTATGTGGAACATACGAAACCAGCACGAAATGTTTACACCAAAGCCAAATGAAACGCGTTGATGCTAAAAATGTTGAAAATGTTGCAGGTCCGTGCTTAACTGGAACGGGCCTAATGATAGAAAGAAATGATAGTCTGGTTGGCAACACTGCAAAATTGTCAACCTTCTCATTTTCTATATATTATGTGGTAAAAGTATGCAAACTGAGATGCAAACCATGGAATTATTACTCAAACAGGAATGAGCTCTTCAAAATATTGTTGTTCAAAGGACTTTATTTCTATATGAATAAAGACTAAACACTTGAAAGCGCAAAAGCGTGCCGAGACAGATCGCAATAACTGTACCTTTTATCCCTTTCCCACAGTGTTGCTACTGTTGTATATTTTATAATTTAGTAGTTATGAAACAACTATTGGTAGATGAAGATTTTTTATAATTGTTTATTTTAATTACTTTTAACGCCCAAAATATCTAATTTGTTTTTTTTTGTAATAATTATAACAAAATAAATTAAATTACCATATTATCCTACTATTAATAATTATAACACTATGATTTTACGTCCAGGAAATATTCTAGTGGTAGTATTCAAAAAGTGTTATATTGCAACATCGATTCTTTGTCAATGTCAGTAATCATGGGCATCATTAATATTATATTGACATTAAATGATATTATATTGTATGTGCGCGTTACAGGACTTTATCAATAGGCTTAAATGTATATGACTGACCTTTGTTTTAAGTAACTGACAACCTAAATGGGCATCAATAATATTATATTGACATTAAATGATATTGTATTGTATGACTTATATCAATAGGCCTAAAATGTAATAATTATACATAAAGTGATATAGAATTGTATGTTCTAGGACTTATATAAGCTTATAATGTATTATGACTTACCTTGTATAACATCAACTGTTATAAGGTCAAATAAATACAAATACAAAAAAAAAATACAAATAATTTTCGTTGTCATTGTAGTAGGGTGAATACATGGTATGTACCTAATCTAAATATTATCGCAATTTTTAACATTTTTTTATAAAAGTAATTTATATTAGTTATTTATTGTTTAGCTTACACGATGCGATGTTAAGTTATTAGAAAAAAGGAATTGGCATTAACATTCTGTTCAAGATATTGGCGAAACCACAAAAGTTTTAAATATTGTTGAAACAGTTCGACTCACACTAATGTGTTTTTAATTCTTTTCTTCTTAAAATAGGTATTACTCATTCTTATAGTAGGTATGTATTTAAATATATCAGAGAGATTTTAGTGTTGACTCATTTTCGACAAGTTGACATATTTGATTATCTGTTATGTGGCAGTGGGTTCAACATAATATACCGATTGGAAAGACCCATCTATTGAAAGACAATTATTGACATTCATTATTTTTTAAATAATTATTATGTTAATAAAACCTATTTTGTATTGAAAAGCAAATATAAAGTTCTTTTGCGCAACTCATTTTGAAATAATAGAATAGAATATAATATTTCTTTGTTATACAACACCAACCAGTTTAAAGTCAACGTATAAATAATACACTAAATGTACAAAGGACGACCTTGTCGCTAAAAGCGATCTCGAACAATTGTGATTATTAAGCATATTATAATTTTCAAAAGCATCTTTCAGGTTGAATGTTGTTTTTAAGAAAAAACCCTATTTTGTAGAATTTGTGGTCACAAAACTTACGATAGAGACAAACGGTACAGTTATTTATCTCTCGCTCGACACACTTTTTTAAGCAAGAGCTCATTCCAGAGGGCCTATTACCGATCCCATGGTTTTGCAAATGATATCATATGATATCATAGTGCAAAACGAAAAATACGATTTCCGGGCAGATTTTTGATCATTTGTTCATTATTTAATGATGACATCATTGAAATTATGCCATAGTGCTGATATCATTGGATATCGGTAATACGAAATGCAGCATTTCATGACTTCTTTTTCTCAAATTTATACCATCTCATACGATGAAAGATCCATAATTGGCCTGCTGTTTGAGTAATGCAATTTGAGTAATGTAATTGTGATGCAAACAAACAAGAAAAACTATCATGCAGAACCAAAACGCAACCAGTAAACTTGCCCAGTCCCCGTAGCACGTCCACCAAAACACGATATGATAAAGCGATTTATCGCGGTGAACTGCCAAAATACGACGAAACCCTATTGTATTTTGACAGTTCACCGCGATAAACCGCTTTATCATATCGTGTTTTGGTGGACGTGCTAGGGGGGCTGCGTTCCGTAAAACTATAAAAGTGATAATATCGCGAATCCGACCAAAGTCACAACATAACCAAACATAACCTACTGATTCAATAGCCCTTATATTTTGTGACGGACGATTTAATTTGGTCGGATTCGTTCGCGATATTATCGCTTTTATCGCAACTCGGAACGCACCATTGTTCTGTGAACTTTTTTAATTTTGACAAATAGTCGAAAGTGTGTGAAAAATTCGTTCGTGGTTATTATATTTTGGACTAAGATTGACGAACTTTAATTTATTTAAGAAGTAATGTAACTAATTATTTCATTAACAACATGGCATTCTTGTGTCCAGTTAGAATAAGAAGGGGCAAGAAGAAAAAATGTAAGTCTACAGCAGATTTCTTTCTGGTACATTTAAGTCATTGACCTCAACTTTCTATATAATTATTAAATAAAAAAAATAAATTCCACCCTGGAATCATTTGCAATCTTCATTCTTGACCGTGGGAAGCAGTAATAAAAGGTGCATACTTTCAAATTTTGTTGAAAATGTATGTGACATAACTTATCTCTTGTAATTAAAATTACCAGTGTATTTTTGAAGTTCTAAAATGTATAAAATAATGTCTCATATCCAAAACTATTTACTCTATCTCTATTGTCGATATAACCTGTCGATACAACATTAAATAAACATAAAATTTAAAAGATGATGGAGATATAGAGAGATAACAGCTTGCTTTTTACACATTCTTCAGTTAAAATTGTTCCTACACCATGAGCAACATGGTTGATAGCCTTTTGTAAGGCCTCATGTTTATCAGTAATGGCAATGCCAGCCATTGCCTTCCTCGAGAACTCAAGCTAACAGAGATTAATGGTATAAGCAAATTCCTGCGCCCTTTGGGAGGGCAAACAAAGTATGGTAGACTGATGGCACTAGAAGGAGAGTTAGGTTAGGCAAAATCGAGATGGACTACAAGCCTGGGTGCATATGCTACAAATTTGAGGCAGAAATGTATGCTATCATTGACTGCATTCATGCAAACCAGTTGGGTGAAGGTAAAAACATCCTCATTTTGACAAACAGTCAAGCTGCATTAAAGGCCTTGTTGTCATGAGATGAACTCTTAAAAGACCTTTGAGTAAATAAGAACATTAAAAGAATTAGAGACCACAAACTTGGATCCCGACATGGAGTGGCTCATTGGACCAAGTGCAGCATGTGACATTTCAAGGGGGACCAAAAAGAGAGTCGTCGGAAAGTAGGCACAGAATCAGGTCCGACTCGTAAGTAATAATTATGGAAATATCACATAGCAGCACAATGTGAGATCTTCAGCTAAGCAGAGGCAAGTTAACAACACTCACTTGAGCCCTAACTGGTCACTGCAAGTTCAACAAACATCAGAACTATGAGCTTGTCCAATGCCCTCATATGCAGATTATGTGTTAAGGATGACAAGACACCACATTCTATGTGAGTGCTATGCTCTGCCACAAGGAGCCAAGCTCGAACTAGGCTGCAATCTTATGATGCAAATGCTCTGTCTCCAAAGGTTACTAGATATTTTACTGCCTCAGGCTTAATTAGAGGCCTTTCAAATGAACCATGTCGAAAATAAATGTGCATTGCTTCGTAAGTTGCATTGTAGGTTGTATTGCAGGTTTTGTCACCGGTAGATATGCCCAAGAGATATTAAATTCTTAAAAGTATGTAATGTAAAAAACTTTAGTTTAAAATTTCTAGCTAGCAGTGGTGATTCAGACAAAGATTTATCAAGGCCTGGTTCAGGATTGAGCCCTGGCATGGGGCGAATCACAGGTTCGGCGAGCATTGAAACTCTGGTTAGAGTTGGTATTGAAAAAGAACATGGCCTTAGTCCCGATTCCAAAATGGTGGTTTTACATGACTTTGCACCCTGTGTTGATGATGAACTTGAGGTTTGATTTCTTAATCTAATTTATTTATTTAACATATTTTATTATTAACATATTTAATTTGCATTTATATTAATAAGTTGTTATAAATATTATAATTTAATTTGTATTTATTTTAATATATAATCAATTTATAATTGTCTACATAAGCAAATGAACCTACATTTCCTTAAAGTTTCTATAATTGCAGGTGAAACGTGGCCAGATTGTTAATGTACTGTATAGAGAAAACGATTGGGTTTATGTCATTGTGGCTGAGTCTCGGAGAGAAGGATTCATTCCTCACTCTTACTGTGCCCCATGTGAACATCATGACTTAAAGAAAAAATTGCCAAGAAGTAGATCTCCAACAGACATGGCACATAGAGATGTTTCACAGTAAGTAGAGATCACTTCATTCCTAATCCTCAAAAAACTTTTTATTCTAATAGGTAGGCTAATATAGTAACCTATGTCAAATGTAGCTGGAACACCATTGAGATGATAGGCAATGAATACAGAATTAATATTTGACAAAATCACACATGAAACTGCAGAGTTGGTGTGCCATGCCCAGCATTTCACGTCGCACCAATGTGTGTTGGTGTGTTTTGTTACATGAAACGGCTGACCCCGCACGCATACATTTTCAGTGTGTTGAAATATGCATTTTTTTTTATAAAAATGGTGCAAGTAAGAGTGAGAATCGCCAAAGATGATAATGATATAATTATGGAATTGAAATATGTAACTAATATTAGTTTACATTAATATATAGTGCAGTAAAAATTTTTGTCGGATTTAAGGTTATCAGTGTCTGATGGAGCAACCAACGATGGACACTCAGAGTTGGGTAGCGAAGGTGAAGCATGCCCATTTAGCAAAGACCCCTCAGGGCGCTATGTAGTTCTTTATACATTTACAGCAAGAGATGAGAATGATGTTGATGTTGAAAGAGGAGAATTTGTAACAGGCAAGTAACAAAATTTTATATTTGTCACTGCATTTCCTATAGATATAAATGTAACATGTGAAAATCTTTTATCAAAATTGAAATTTAACAGGAAAACTAGTGTGCGTTTGTTTGTGCTGCTTGTAGATGAGTTAAGTGAAAGGAAGCAGAGAGATTTATTTCTCTATTTAACTTTTTTTGTGTTAGGGGTTACATAAAGTTGTTAATTTTATTTAATTCTTTTTGAATGTTAACTTTCAAACAAAAAAAAACATCAAACTTGGTCCATGCGTTTGGGAGCTTCGAGACCACAGACACATAGATTTATACACACAGACACGTCAAACTTAAAACACCCCTCCTTTTACTTGGGGGAAGGGGGGGGGGGGGTAACAAATCAATTACCAAGCGGGGTGCGGAGATGTTTTGACCAATACCAAAAATATTCGTACTATATGTATAATTATATTTTTTAATTTGACATTTAACAGTTTATTTATTCAATGTGAGAACATGTTTGTCATTTGCTAGTGCTCAACAAAGAAGACCCAGACTGGTACTGGATTGTCAGGAGTGATGGGCAAGAAGGTTTCATTCCATCAGGCTTTGTGTATCCTGCAGTTGTACAAGGTACTTATATTTAAATATATATTTACTACTAAGGGTCTATTCGAAATCTCGTGAGGTTTTCACTCTGTACAAAAGAAAAGGATAGATATATTGCAAGAAAGAAGTTTAACTGTTTTGAAATGCTAGCGAGTGATTTTTGCAATTCATGAGTTTTAAACAGGCCCTGTCAGTCAAAAATTAAGAGAGGAGTTCTTATGTTTTGCAACGTGAACTTGCTTTATTTTACATTTGCACCTAAGCTTTACTTATCATTGCAAACTTTAAATTTGACTTAAAAACGAAATCAACTAGCCACAGACCACAGAACAATCAATCAATGTCAGGTAAAATTTAACGCTGCCTGCCATGCGAAAATTACTCTACGTTTACATTTACGAAAGCGTTAAAAAATACGAGCAGAGTAATAGATCAGTTACCCTTGGTTTCACTCTGGTGGTTCTCTAATGCTATCGGGTGATTACTCGTTCTTGAATGTACCCTAAGTCTAGCATGAGTTGTGGTAATGTTGCCAGACTACAAAAAGTGAGACATCATCTGATTTTTTGCTATTTATACGAAAAAAATATTTGTAGTTCTTTGGTACTAGATTTGTCGACTGTTTAATTCTGTCGAAGCAAAAACTGTCGGGTTGCAATGGAAAAGTAAAACCTTCAAAAAAATTTAAACGGGTACCTTGAGTGCAAGCTACTCCCGTTAGCAGGCCATAAAGTATTTGCGGTGACTCCCCCTAATCTATTCCAGTCAGCAGCTCATAGACCAGTTACGGTCACTTCCCTTAAATACTCGTTAGCAGCTCAGACCACTTACGTAGACACCGCCTGAGCTGTGGCAATCTTGAATAACAGTTGTTGACTATTCCAGCCGCACAGCAAGAGAGCACACCGCAAATTCATACATCGCAGTCGAACCCCTCGATTCTGTCGCCGGTCAACAACAGCATGAACGCGAGCACACAGTCTGACGCTGACGGCCGGTACCACGGGACAGAACTAGTCATGCTCTATGATTATAAGGTATGTTTCAATTGCAGCTAATCTTTTAATGAATTAATTTAATATAATATAAAATTTAATCTTTATTATCCAGACTAAATTAATATAATAATGTCCTCCTAACCGATTCCGACACGGCGGCCAATCTCAACGGAGACTAGCCATCTGCGCAGAAGACATTATAACGCACAAATGACTGCGCAAACGCAAGTGCACTCTCTGTTCCTTCACTCGCATAGTCCGATGGGACGGTTAGCCGACAGGACCGGCCTTCCTAAGCACGGAGGAGCTCGAGATTTTTCGTATTTTGGTCACCCATCATAGGACTGACCACAGCCAATGTTGCTTAACCTTAGCAATCGTTCGCTGAGCGCACGCGCCAATGCGCCACCAAGCTTCTCAAATATAAGAACATGTATTAAAATTAAGAATGTGTTTTTTGCGAGATGCATCTCACAAATACTTTCCCTATGTAATGTGAACTTGCTGCTAGAGGAACTGGAGTATCGTAGATAAAGGGTGCAAGGTGTAATCGTAATCAATAGACCAGACTTTTTGAACTACAGTTCTCACGTTCTACGGCCTGTTTTGACAGCTGTCGTCCCCATGGCATATCCATTAGTTTTGACAGATAAACTGTGGGGACGTTCAGGGCTACGTTCGTAAACCATCGCTCGACGTCGGGCGATCGCCCTAGAGAGGACGACGCTCTTCGTCGGACGTTTAAGAACGACACCCTAAGCTGTGGCTGTCAAATGTCATTTTGATGTCAAAATAACCTAAAATTGATAAATTTTGCTTTAGTTTTTTTAACTTGTTTTGATCTATTCGCATTTCGCTCATAGAAATTATTAACCAAATATCCATGTCATAAATAAACTATGCTATTGTCATCCATAATAATGTGTTCATTTTTTGTTACTATTTCCATTGTCCCCATATTTAATAAATAACAAAACACAGACGGGTGATTATATATTTACGATAATACAAAATTAACTTGCAAATTAATATAAAAACGAGGCAAAAGCCGAATTAACGGAAATGTCATCTGTCAAATAAGCTTCAAGGCGATTTTCACCCACCTATTTCACGGGGTGACCGGTGCGTCGACGAGCGATGTTTACGAACGGCTATACATGATCGTCGTGCGTTCGCGGGGTTTTCGAACGGCCAGTACGTCATCGAGCGTCGTCGGGTGACGTTTAAGAACGCAGCCCAGAGCCTTCGCGCGAAGTACAACTTTTCGCTCTAACCCCGTTCAATGTCTTTGAGCGTAACGCACGGGTAAAACAACCTGCCCGTTCAAGACCTTAAGACTGTCAGAGCGAGTTACAACCGAACAACCATAGAATTTGATGGTTGTAAAACGCTCTGACGTCCGTTACTGAAATACTCTCGATGATATTGGGGCCTTTATCTATTGTGTCGTCTGCTAGAAAGAGAGAAATGAAAAATTCTAATGATATAGTAGGATAAAAGATATTATTGCTGGAGCGCGTTCAGAGCCTCTGGGTGTAGTTGTCCAGTTGTTTTTTAACTCGCTCAAAGGCGTTGAACGGATTGGAGCAACCAAATCTTTTATCTCTCTCTCTTTAACATTTTTTTTTTATTTATCTCTTTCTAGTACCTAGATGACATTATAGAATATGGCCGCCAATATCATCCAATCACGTAAGAGTATTCCAGTAATAAACGTCAGAACGTTTTACAACCATCAAATTCGATGGTTGTTCGGTTGTAACTCGCGCCGACACTCTAAGGTCTTAAACGGGCCGGTTGTTTCACCCGGTTGTCACGCTCGAAGGCATTGAACGGGGTTAGAGCGAAAAGTTGTACTTCGTGCGAAGGCTCTGAACGCGCTCCTGCAACGTGTTCAACACCTCAGAGCGTCAAAAAAAACCAAACAACTACACTCAGAGGCTCTGAATGCGCTCCAGCTGTGACGGATGAACAACGGGGATGACAGCTGTCAAAATATCTTTTCTCAGGCTCAAGCACCAGACGACTTATCCGTGAAGCGCGGGGAGTGGGTGTATGCGGACCTCACTCAGCAGACCGTGGAGGGTTGGCTGTGGGCGCACGCGCCTAAATCGAGGCGTTCGGGATTCATACCCACTGCATACGCGCGCGCACCGCACACAACCACGTTATGAACAAGACTGTCACAATAACCTTTATTAACTGACTTTTTATTATTCATTAAAAATAAATTAACTTACAAACTGTCGCTCTAAGCTAAGCAAGGAATTGTGATCAATAAAATTGTAATCCCACTAATTGCTTACAAAAGCAATTTCAGCGTGTTGTGTGTTCTGTGGCCACGCCACCTCATTTTTTATGTGGCACATATAATGCCAGACGGGCACAAATGATAAATAATTAAAAAAATCTCATTTATTTCCTTTACAAAGCTTTCATTGATATAATTGATATAACCGAGATGGTGGGAGTTTTAGTGCAACGAATTACATACCAATGGTACCTTATAGTACACACTTCACCTGGCAATAATATCATCAAATTAATTTACGAAACATGTATCTTAGAGAATTTACATTCAACTCTGTTGCTAAAAATAATTAATTTACGAAGCATGTATCTTAGAGCAATTAGCCTAAGGAGATGGCAAGGCTGGGCGAATCCCTCTGCCAAAGTACATTGGCCATATTATTATGACCATACACGTTATATAAAACTAGTTGCCGCGCAGCCGCTGCCATTTCATGTCGTTTCGTATCGCAAGTAAGAGCTCTTAAAAATGATCAATTGTGCAGTTTCCTCTTGCAAAAGTCGATCCAGTAACTCAAATCTTCAAGACTGGCGTTTCCTATCACATGTAAGTATAAAATATACATTTACATGTTTTATTTAAGTACAATTTTGAAGTAATTTTTATGCCGCCACGATAGAAAAATACAATGGTATGTTGGTAGCTCAACACAGTACACACGGACATGATTTGCGGGAGATTGCGTAGATACACGTTAATTTGTCGATATGTTTGTGTTTGTTTCAAGCTTTATTGTTAGGTAAAATATTTTCACAGTGTGCGTATTTGTAATTGAATTCTAAATTTTCGTAGTGTGCCACGCGTGTTTACCTCGCCTTCCACAAAACGTGACAGAAAAATGTATACTGCGATTTGTTGCCTACCATCTCCATAGCACACCCCGGACACTCCATACAACGTTCGCAAATCAATTACCTATTACTACTACATAAGCAAATGACGTTTCTACACGCGCAAATGTGTGCGTGGAATCTAGTAGGGCTGAGTGAGCGGTTATCAATCGAAATGACGCGAGGAGTGCAGCGACTGCCTTCTCTTTTACCCGCATAGCGCTGTCTCTGTTATCGGCCGGCGCTCGCGTCTACTCGTTCGAGCGATCGCGCGCGCCCTTGTTTATGTGTCAGTGATGTCTATAACGAAGTGCGGGGTGGGATGAGGTATTTGAAATGAGTGCGGGGAGGTGAGTGGCCGTTCTGTACGTAGTACTATTATCTATTCTGTGTACTATTATCATTGATTTACTACCAAACGTAGATAGAGCATTTCATAGGAAAACGCGCATGAAATCTGTCACCAGTAAATCGACAATGGAGTGAAGTACGTCATTTCATACCTTGCCACCGATTTTTCGTAATTGCTACAAAAATATCAACCCTATATTCTTAGACATAATGCTCGAAATTGCTTATCGCGCTTAGAACATCCCGACCTTGATCGTCGCTTCAACGCATGAATGAGACAACACATCGTGAAAGGACTCGAGTGCGACCGAGACGATTGCTATGTACTGACACTGAAGTGGAGCAACTTGCTTATGATTAAAATAGTTGTTTTTAATTGGTTTTTACGTATAAAACGCATTTTAAATATATGATAAGATGTATAATGAGTTTACTCACGCAAAATATGAAATCCCATCTTTTTCTGCCGTTTCTGGCTATTGTTTCCACAACTTTTGAATGCGCACTTCGGCATGTTTACGTGTCGACAGCTAATCACACACTATGGAAAGGAACTGCACGAGTCGCGTTTGAGCAGTTCTTCAACGGCCCACTTTTCGATCGTTCATGCGCCATCTACGTTTAGTAGTACATCAATGACTATTATCTATTCTGTGTCCATAGGCTAAATGCTCTAAGACATGTATACATTGTTTGGAAATTAAAAATTACGCACCATTCAATGGAATGTGCGGTAGGAAACCTACTCTCATTTAAGCACCTGTTTTACCGCATACTCAGTTGTATTGCGCCGTCGTTTACGGATTTTTTTAATTGCCATAAACAACTATGACAAATGAGTTCAAAATCGTCTGACACACGTGCGAAAATTGTTATTTACAATCTCGTGACTATGGTAACCCCTCGACTTTGTCTTAAGCTTACATTCATTCTTGTTTCTAAAAACCAACTTACCGCTAGTGTCATAAATAAACATTTTATATAGGTACCCTTCTCAAGCTAATTATTCCTTTTTGTTTTATTCTACGTGTTGCCATAATTATACAAAATTGACTTTAATATTATCATGACCATTGTCTTCCAAAATGACCTTTCTGATCACATTAATTTTTTTTAGGATATAAGATTGAATATCCGTCCAATATTGACTGACATAATCACTTATAGTTCATAAGAAATTTTTAATTAGAACTAAATTAAGCCTTTATGTAATAAAATTGTTTTACAATAAATACATTGTTTTAATTATGATACGTAAGCCATTTCCATCTATATTTGAGCTTTAGGTTTCAGTTACTATTTTCAGTCACACATAGCACCTACTTCATAATGAATAATGGATTTTGCTCTAAATATCAGAGAATAAACTAGCAAGAAATTTGTTAATGATGTAAGAAAACAAACGTTAATGTAATATTTTATCAATTTTTAATTTAGATTATTGTACATTTTTCTATGAATCTTATCATGTTTCAATATTTTCAAATAACATATTTCTTGACTTCTTTTTACTCTTCTTCTTAATTTCATCTTTAATTTTCCATTCATCTAACTGTTTCTCCACCTTACTAATGTCTTGGTCAGTTACTGTAATAGGTATTTTAAGTTCTATCTGTTCACTCTTAATGAATTTTAGAGCTTTCAGTTTTTCTTCTAGAAATGGTCCCTGCTGACTTTCTAATAGATTTCTATAGTCAGTCAATTTTTTGTTACGAATTTCATCACAATGCATTTCTGTTAGTTTTCTCAAAGATTCCTTCCTAGACAACTTGTTATAAGTCCTGGAACAAATCAATAAAAATTTATATGAAACTGCCATCGTTTCGAGCATATATTATAAAAATGTAGATCTCGGTTTGCTATACCATTGCAGTGACAGACTTTTGTAAGTAAATGATGTTACTGTGAGGGACGAAAAGTAGCCACAGTATAGGTACTTAATAGTCCATTGAAAAGTTACATTTGAGCTACATTTGTCGGAGGACGCAATTCTATTTCTTAGATATCAAGAAGGGGTTAAGGCTGGGCCAAACTAACGCGTGCAGTGGTGGCGTGCACGGTGGCGATCAGTTGTTGTGTACGAACTTGTAGCGACGTGTTCACATTGATGAGGACGCAGCCAGTTGTACACAACAACTGGCTGGGCCAAACCAACGCGTGTAGCGACGTGTTCACATTGATGAGGACGCAGCCAGTTGTACACAACAACTGGCTGGGCCAAACCAACGCGTGTAGCGACGTGTTCACATTGATGAGGACGCAGCCAGTTGTACACAACAACTGGCTGGGCCAAACCAACGCGTGTAGCGACGTGTTCACATTGATGAGGACGCAGCCAGTTGTACACAACAACTGGCTGGGCCAAACCAACGCGTGTAGCGACGTGTTCACATTGCTGCGTCCTCATCAATGTGAACACGTCGCTACAAGTTCGTACACAACAACTGATCGTCACCATGCACGCCACCGCTGCACGCGTTGGTTTGGCCCAGCCTTTAGTGTAAAGTTAAATCCAAGTTTGTGGGGTTGCAACCCTTGTCCTACGGCCACCATCTTGGAAAGAGGGATGCAAATGGTTTTTATGGTTCATCTGACAAACTATAGGTCTCACAAAAAAAAATATTACAACATTTTTAGTTGCATATAAAATACAATACATTCGCGCGCGGAACGGCATAGCGAGCGCACATACCGTAACTGGCCTGTACTCTTGCTCCGCGAACTTTTTGCAATTACCTACATTTATTTAATTTAAATGTTTGGAAATGGATGAAGTTAATTTTTCCGCTGAACAAAACGTTAGAAGTGAATACAGTGTAGGTGATGTGGATAACAGTGATAGCTTTAGTGATAAACAAGTAAATGAAGAGTTTGAATGGGATAACACAGGTATTGATATTTTATCAAAAGATATTCGCCCCGACAAGAGAGGTAGAAACGACAGTGATGAAAATGAAGACGGTTTTACAACTGTAAGAAAAAAAAAACCAAAGCGCATAGCGCGAAGCAATTCTTTAATACTTCCTTCCGGAAATGCTGGGATCATAGAGTCAAGAATGACTGAAGAAATATTTGAGATGTGTATGAGTTCAAAAGAGTTATTACCAAAACAAATAGCCTTAGCAAAACTGTTACAATCTAACAATATCACAAACATACTAAGAATTAAATATAAAAACCCGTACAAAGTACTAATTCGTTTTGACTCAAAAGCAAATGCAGAACTGTCAAAAAATAGCTGAGCTAGGATATAGATGTCAATTTACTGATGAAATAAGTCTATCATATGGGATTGTGAAACAAGTCGAAACTGATATAACTGATATAGACTTACAGCAACTATTTGAATGTGATCTTGAGATGACTGAAAAGACTATCAAGTTATGGGAAGTGGATAGAAAGTGAGACCATAATATTGGGCTTTAAAAGCTCTTCCTTGCCCCCGTATGTTTTCGCACACGGGTGTCGCTTCAAGGTAGAGCCATATACTTTCCCAGTTACCCAATGTTCAGGTTGCTGGAAGTTCGGTCATCTGATTCGTACATGTCCAACAAAAAAAAATCTCTGCGAAATGCCGTCGGCTGTCAAAATTTCGTCAACCGACAATTTGACGGCACTTACGCGGTAGGGCTACTGGTTTTGCTTTATTTGCATTGCGATGTTATGTATATTATAATTATATCCAATGCAACAACGCATAATTTGGTGTTTTCTAATTTCGTTGTAAGTAGTTTTGTTAATCACAAATTTTATTATTCGCAAAGATAACGCTACTCCATCCTTAATCCCTCCTTAAACTAGGTAGCTGGCAGGTTTAACTTTTACTCCAAGAGTAGAGTTGGATTAGCTTACTCCGTGTTTATTAATATGAAAATTGTTTACTACTGATTTAATACTACTCAAGCTTTAGTCTACGTTTATTAATAAGACGGTCAAAGTATACGTCCTAAATTAGTTGAGTTTGAAGCTTTACTTTGTCAAGAACAAATACATATTGCAGTATTAAGTGAAACATGGTTAAACGAAGATATACCATTACGTTTAAGTGATTATAATATTTACAGGAGGGATAGATGGGATTCCTATGGGGGTGTTGCTATATTCACTCATAAATCCCTCAAAACTCAGGTATGTCAAATACAGGTTAATAATTCTGGTTTAGAAGTAATAGTACAATTCCAGTGGAATGTTAGGAAGTGACCACCTTGTCCTTAAATATACTTTGAATTATCAAGATAACTTAGAATTTATTAAACGTCGTAATTTTTCCCGTCGTAATTCCCCTTACTGCCTCAGCCAATATTGGGATCCTTGGTGTCGACATATTGAGCGAAGTCCAGTTCCGTGGCCACTTAGAGGGTAAAGCTAAATTAGCTTCTAAGAAGCTTGGTGTGCTCAACAGATCGAGACAGTATTTCACTCCGGCGCACCGCCTTCAGCTTTACAAGGCGCAGGTTCGGCCTCATATGGAATACTGTTCTCATCTTTGGGCTGGGGCACCCCAATACCAACTTCTCCCACTGGACCGCATTCAACGGAGAGCGACTCGAATCGTCGACTGCCAGGATATTTCAAATCGGCTTGATACCTTGGCGCTGCGTAGAGATGTCGCTTCGCTATGCATCTTCTATCGTATTTATTACGGGGAATGCTCCGAGGAATTGTTCGGACTTATACCTGCCGCCTCTTTTCGCCATCGTTCCACGCGGCAAAAAATCCATGCCCATCACTTAGATGGTTGGCAGTCCACAACTGTGCGTTTCTCTCGAAGTTTCCTGCCTCGCACAGTCAAACTTTGTAACGAATTGGCGCCTGTGGTATTTCCGGACCGATACGACCTTCAAACTTTCAAAAAAAGAGTGTATTCCCACCTCAAAGGCCGGCAACGCACTTGTAACTCCTCTGGGGTTGCGGGTGTCCATGGGCGACGGTAATTACTTACCATCAGGTGATACGTCTGCTCGCTTGCCCCCTATCCCATAAAAAAAAATTAAACAGGCTGACTGGAATAATTATAAACTATCATTAACAAAATATTTCTCTATTAATTGTTTACCACATGCCAACATACAAGAGATGTACAACTTTCTTATAGAACAGATAAACTTAGCGGCGCAACAAAACATCCCTATGTTAAAAATGTGTAACAATCCTCTAAGTAAAATTAAGCCTAAAGTATATTGGACACAAAAATTATCTAAATTAGTTGCAGAACGTAGATTGAATCTTAAAAAATTCAGACGTAACCTTACTCCACAAAACTTAGTATTAATGCGAAATAAAATTGCTGAAACTCAGCGTGAAATAAGAAAAGCTAAATCAAAAAGCTGGAGGCAGTTTTGCGATAACATAGACGAATCAGTGTCTGCCTCAGAGTTATGGAGACGAATGCGCTGGATCAAAAGCATTAAAAACCCTAAGTTATATATTTCTGCTCAAAATAAAGAATCACTTTTGCGTATGTTGGCTCCAAATTCTGTCTCAAATATTATGCCCAGCTTTCATTCATCCAATGATACATTAGAAATGTCGATATCTATGAGTGAACTTGAAGCAATACTGAAAAGAAAGAAAAAAGACACAGCTCCTGGAGATGATGCTATTACCTATTCAATGATTTCGAACCTACCTTTAGTAGCAAAAGAATACCTTTTAGCCATTTATAATAAAATTTTGAGTACTGGTGAGGTCCCCACACAGTGGCGGGTCATTAAAGTTGTACCTATTCCTAAAGCAAACAATATATCAACATTGCATACTAATATTAAACTTAGACCCATATCGTTAATGTCTTGCCTTTGTAAAATTTTTCATCATATATTAGGACAGAGATTGGAGTGGTTTGTAGAGAGTAACAATATAATTGCACCTGAATCCACTGGCTTTAGAAAATCTCACTCTTGTATGGACAGTCTATCAAGGCTTATAACCCAAATACAACTGGGTTTAACGAAAAATATTCCAGTGGTTGCCTGTTTTCTTGATATCGAAAATGCATATAATAATGTTCTCATTGAAAAAGTTGTTAAAATTCTAGATGAATATAATATTGGAAAAAAGATATGTACATATTTATGGCAGTTTCTAAGCGAAAGACATTTGAATATAATAGACGAAATAGACGAACACAACATTATTTCCAGATGGACACATATAGGATTAGCCCAGGGGGATCCCATCTCTCCTTTGTTATTTAATATAGTTACTTCAAAAATTTGTTGGACTATTAGAGAAGTATGTATATCTCAATATGCCGATGATTTTGTCTTATATGGTAATTGTGATAGCCCAAATAGAAGCTTTTTGTTATTACAGAATTCTATTAATACTATGATAAATTTGTTAGACCAATTAGGATTACATATATCACATACTAAGTCAAAGTTTTGTATATTTACCCGTGGTATAAGAACACAACGCTATATTCTTGAGATTAATAATTGTCCAATCGAAGCAGTTTCAAATGTGAAATACCTTGGTTTTTGGCTTGACTCTGCTGCGATGGAAGAAACATATAAATGAAATATATGAAAAAGCTCATAAATACGTAAACATACTCAAAATTTTAGCAGGGTCAGGATGGGGTGTTCACCCTAGACATCTTCGTCGTATATATATTGCATTTGTACGCAGTCGGATTGATTTCGGGTGTTTCTTGTATGATAACAGTGCGGACAGTAATTTAACTCGACTAGAAAAACTACAAAACAAGGCTTTGAGAGTTATTGGTGGATTTATAAGAACCACACCAGTCCACGTCATGGAGAATGAAATCTGTCTCCCGCCTTTACACTTAAGGAGAAAATATTTAGGCTATAAATACTGTTTGAAAACTATGTCGTGGTCAAATAATAAAACTATTTCACTTTCGCAGGAACTTAGTGCTCTTGGAAACAACAGTTGTTGGAATAGAAAGAAAAAACCGTTGTTACAACTTATATATGAGGACATAAAAGACGAAATTATTTGCAACACACCACGCCTTAAAATGTTTGATTTACCTATCTGGAGTTCTAAAATCGATACAACATCTATTTTAATACATTAAATTGTTTAAAAATCGCTAAATCTAAATTAGATAGTAATTTATTATATGCTGAGACTATCAAAGAAATTAATGAAAAATACAACGGCTGGTGGAAATTATATACAGATGGATCCAAGAGCACTAATATTGTGGGTGCCTCCTTTTTTGACCCTCAACTTAAAAATTCTGCAATTTTCAAAATTAATTATAATGTTAATATTATGACTGGAGAGTTAGTTGCTATAAATGGATTACACGCTGTTTGTCACAAACGCTGTTCGTCATTTACGCAATTCGTCACCAGGTTTCTGATTTACTCAATCCGTCACATTCGCGGCAGGTCATATACGTGATTGGTCATAATCGCGATCTGTCTTAAACGCCATAGGTCATGATCGCGTTTAGTCTTATATCTCCGCATATAGCTTGTTGCTCCTCTGGACACAGAGGAGTACCGATAGCTTATGCTATCTTGCATCAATTATATTTTTAACAAAATAGTAATAAGAAAATTATATTACAATGGATTACAATGGATATAGGCATCAGGGGCAACGAAGAGGCTGACCGTTTAGCTAAATTGGCAGTTACCGAAGGCACTGTTTTAGAAATAACACCTACTAGTTCAGAGGTTTTTATTAAATATAAGAAAATCGTACAAAGCCTGTGGAAAAAACATTTTGATAAAAGGTCACATGAAAAAGGAATATGGTACAAAACATTGCAGTCAGAACCTCCTCGGGTCCCCTGGTTCCTATATACTTGTCTCAATAGAGTACAAATTATCGTAGCACTTAGGTTAAGGTCTGGTCATATTCCATTAAACAAATTTATATATTTATTAAAATTAACAGAATCTCCAAACTGTACAATATGTGGAGTTTTAGACGCCGTTCAACATTTATTAATGGAATGTGAGCGGAATAGTAGTTTAAGATCTTCATTATATAGTGTTCTTAATATAAGGGGCCGTTCGAAAACCCGTGAAGTTTTCACTCGGTAAAAAAGAAAAGGATAGATATATTGCGAGAAAGAGAAGTTTAACTGGTTTTCAAACGCTAGCGAGTGATTTTCGCACTTCACGAGTTTTCAAACGGGTTCTGTCAGTTAAAAACGAAAAGAAGAGTTCTTGTGTTTTGCAACGCAAACTAGCTTTATTTTACAACTGCACAAAGCTTTACTTAACATTTGTAAACTTTAACTTCTACATAAAAACGAAATCAGTAGCCACAGATCACAGAACAGTCAACTGTCAATGTCAGGTAAAATTTAACGCTGACTGGGAGCCGTGAGAAATTCACTCCTGTCAGGCGAAAATTACTCTGCACTAATGCGTTCAGAAATACGAGCGGAGTAATTCGTCGGTTAACCTCGGTTTCACTCGGGTGGTTCTCGAACGCTATCGGGTGAAATTCACTCTACCCCGAGTAAATATTACTCGTTTTCAAACGCACCCTAAATAGAAATGATGTTGGATGTATGATGAAATATTTAGCTGAACCATCATCTGAGTCCGCTAAAAAAGTTATTAATTTTGCTATCTCTAGTCTTAAGTTGGAGTTGTAAATTAATTATATAAGGCAAAACAGAGCTGGCATGATCAAACATTTTGATCAAAGCTCCTAAATAAATAAAGAATAAAAAAAAATACAATACAATAAATGCAACATAACACTTTTATATTGAAGTTGATACCAAATTTTCACTAACTACTTTCAACTTTTGGATGTTTGGACTTTGTTATGGAACTCAAATCGTGAATGAATCGATCGAAATATTAACTAAATTCCTTTGAAACTCCAACCAAATAAACAAAGTAAAATGTATTTTGTCAATATTTGGAAATTACTTTTTTAATTATTAATATTATAGTCATTTATAAAGTAATAGACTAATTAGAGATTAGAATCCAGTGACCGATTGCATGTCATCATCATCATCATCACTTCAGCCAAGAAACGCCCACTGTTGGACATAGGCCTCCCCCAGGGATCTCCAAACTGATCGGTCATGCGCCTCCCGCATCCAGCGGCATCCCGCGACCTTCACCAGATCGTTGGTCCACCTTGTTGGGGGGCCTACCAATGCTGCGTCTCCCGGTACGCTGCCGCCACTCGAGGACCTTTCTGCTCCAACGGCCGTCTGTCCTGCCCACTGCCACTTAAGGTTTTCTTTGAGCTATGTTGGTGACTCTAGTTCTTCTACGGATCTCTTCATTTCTGATGCGATCACGTAGAGAAACCCCGAGCATAGCCCTCTACATTGCCCTTTGAGTGACATTAAGCCTTCCGATGAGACCTATTGTAAACGGCCACATCTCAGTTCCATACGTCAACACTGGCATGTACATATAGATGATGATGATGGCATATAGATGAGTGACCAAGCGTAGTGTTGCTCACTAAGCAAAATATAATTTCAGCTATTCGATAAACGGGTAATTGTTTTTAATTTTTGAATGCATGAAAAACTTAACTTTAACTTACTTTAATTATTATCCTCAAACCTATTACAGGTTTCATTGCTGTTCAAAAAATACATTATTTTGAGCCTGGCCTTCATTGCCTTTTTATACTGTCTTCCTTTTTTATGAATTTTATAATTTAAAAGACATTAATTAAAACCAATTTTGCAGGTTTCCTGTAGCTATAAATGAACAAATTCATACTGTACAGCTGGTTTCAAAAGTAGATAAACATTTTAGTACCATGCCACACCAACTATAACATTCCTTTAATTTAGTATGGTTACACCTAGTAACCATACTAAATTAAAGGAATAGTTCGTGTGACATGGTACTAAATCTGCTAAAAATGCTTATCTACATTTGAAGCCTTGAAATTTTGTTTTTAAATAATCCACTGTTTTCAGGATTTTATGTGAACTAAGTACATTATATCATAATATCAATTAGCACATTTTTAGACAATATTTTTGGCTTGACTGTTATTAATAGCAAAGGCCTAAACCATTTCACTACTAAAATGTTATTCCACTTATAAGCCAATGCCTCGCCTTAAGGTGTTATAGAAAGTACAAGTTCTTAGGGTACAGGAAGTATAAAACTCACTCAGGATGACCCTTGTATTCAATATTCAGTTTTTCTAAAATCCATTCAAACTTTTTATAATCATATTGCCTGAGGAATTTCAACAATTGCTTTCTTCTATCAATCAGTTCCTGTACAGTTTGCTGAAAATTATAAATAATTATTGAATAATGTAAAGCAATAGCATTGATTTATCAATGAGATAATGCATATTAAAGATGAATTAACCTTTGCTTTAATATTTTTTGGATTAACTTCCATTGTACGCTGCAGACATCTGATGTGACCAGTGATCCTAGCAACTAAGAAAATTATATTAAATAAGCTGAATACAATAGTAATAGGTTAGTTGACTTTTCATTTTTGTTTGAGGCCTGTAAAGGCCTATGTTGAATAAAGATTTTTGAATTTGAATTTAAAATCAGTGATGCAGTGGTTTATATAACAATATGCTCACTGCTTTGCATTAGGCCTCAGCCAAGGAAGGAATTTATTTTCCAAATATATTACTTTTATAACAAAACGTTAAAATAAACAAGTGTCATATACACTTGTTCCACATTCGTTTTAAGAAAATATTACTCACTCCTTGATTCAGCTGTATTCTCATCATATTTGTGTCTTTTAACTCTGTCCATTAATTCTTTCTTTACCAAACTATTGTATTCTGGAAGTCCAAGATGAGCGACAGAAAAAAGCTTTTTAACAGATTCTGGTGCACTGTAAAAAATTATTATTGTAAAATATTTTTGAAATATCTATGAAATTACTTATTTTGTTATTTAACATTAATTACTTATGTCAAATTTCATAAATGTATTTTATAAATAACCTCAAATATTTTACTGAGTAGCAATTACAAAACAGAGTAATGACAAAAATATTTACTTACTCTTTAATTTCATCACACAATGCGTAGTACTTTCCTAATGTATCAGGTGAATATTGTGGTATACCTTCCAAATCTCCAGATTTTTCAGGTTTATAAGATGGGACATAATCTGGCCTAACCCATTTTATTTTAATTTGATTTTTAATTCCCCGACACTGAATCACAGAAGAAGTTAAGCTACGTAACATATTATATAAAAGAATTATAAAGCAATTCTATGCGTATTTCCTATTTTATTGTATAGAAACTAAACAAAAAAAACACCTTCAAAAATATCCAAACTCGAAATTAATTTCGATCACACACTTTTTAATTCTTCTATGAAAGGAAAGGCAAACTGGCAAAGGCGTCAACCATACAGCCTAGCCATATCTCTATTTTATCTGTAACCAAAAAAATATGTAGGTCTTTGCCATGAACTTATAGGTATAACTGAGGCGCGTTCAGCGCCTCTGGGTGTAGTTGTCCGGTTGTTTTTTAACTCGCTCAAAGGCGTTGAACGGATTGCAGCAACCAAATCTTTTATCTCCCTCTTTCACATGATTTTTTATTTCTCACTCTTTCTAGTAGATGACATTATAGAATATGGCCGCCAATATCATCCAATCACGTAAGAGTATTTCAGTCATAAACGTCAGAGCGTTTTACAACCATCAAATTCGATGGTTGTTCGGTTGTAACTCGCGCCGACACTCAAAGGTCTTGAACGGGCGGTTGTTTCACCCGGTTGTCACGCTCGAAGGCATTGAACGGGGTTAGAGCGAAAAGTTGTACTTCGCGCGAAGGCCCTGAACGCGCCTCTGGTATAACTTCATGGTCTTTACTATTATTCGATTTTCTGGCTTGGTTATAAAAATTCGGACCTGTGGGCCTAAACAAAAGCCACGCGCTTATTTCTCCGCAGTCTTTCCGCAGAGAAAATGTATGGAAATAACACTGGAATGTGACAAACTCACGCTTTTTTTTCCACAGCTAATCGAGATGACACTCGATAGATTGAACGACTGCGGAAAAATAAGCATGTGGCTTTTTTCTAGGCCCACCGGAGTATGAAACACGCAGTTACATTTCAGTTTCATGCTTCACTCGCTTCGCTTCCTCCGCTGTGTGTGGTCACAATATCTAACCTTATTTTAGGGCGAGGGAATAGGGAACTTGTGAAATTGAATGACTCACAGAGCGAAAAATTGGTCTAAGTGCTTGCTTATGTCAGTGAACAGTGCAAACGATTCGAACGGGTTGTTTGCATGCATGCAAACGTTTGCACTGTTATCTGATTATGAATCGCACCCATAATAATCTAAAGATAATATTATTCAAAGGAGGCCTTTCTGACTTCCCGGACCCTTCAAGATGTATTGTCGATTATTCATTAATAGCTGTCGTGACGAGCGTGTAACACTACTTTTCACGAAATGTAAATATTGTAAATAGCAACACCGACTACTTCTATATCTTTGGTGAGTGCAGGACCTAATTCTTTCTCTCTTTTTGCTATCAGCCATTTTGATATCTAGTCGAACAAACAGTTGAAACTTTGAATATTTTCAATGTAAAGTTTGTGAAGAAAATTCAGTGCGAGCGGCGTGACTTCGCGTGGCGCTGATGTAACCGAGCTAAGTACCTTCATTTGTCAACCTGTATAATTTTGTTTCTTGAAACCTTGTCGGTACACGTCGAAGCACATGATCCCAATGTGGGAATGAATTGATTCCCGGGGGCTTGTCTTACCCTCGAGAACAGATAGTGGAGGCAGTGACGTGTCCATTGTTAATGGACAATGTTTGCTGACCACGCGTGAGTAGCGCGCTCACGCGGGGTTGAGCTGGGGCTTATGGGGGTGTACACCGCGCCATGGCTGCCCGGGGGCTCGGAAAATTACGCTAATACTGACGGTTGTACATCGTCAGTGCATTGACAGAGTCGCCCACTTAATTACGTCATATCTGTGTGTGACACGGGCTAATCTAATTTGAATGCCTCATGGTAGCTGAGGGGGTGCACATGAGGTGCGCCAGCCTCAGAACCAGGCAGCTGGGGTGGAGCACATGAATGTGTCTGCCTCAGAGAGCCATGAATTTAATTTTGCTATATGTACACGTACAAGAAAATAAATTGTCTGAATTTAAGAGCAAGGCAGACTGCTACTGCACCAGTAGCAGGTCAGCGCTGAAGGTACTTTGTGTCTCTGTGTAGAGATTGATGTTTAAATTCTATAAACAGGTCACTGATCCAAAACTTTGGGAGGGAGCGGGAGAGCAATCATAATAATAAATATACTTAATTAAAGCCAAGCAATAAATAACATCCAAATTACACTTAAATCAGAGGAGGCAGACGGTCAGATGTAAGGTATGAAAACTCAATATAACTTGCACTAGTATAAATAAATTGTATTGTCAATATGTAAGTAATCGCCAATGTCTAAGTATATTATGGGCACCAGCCACGTAGACTGTAGACAAAGGAATTTGAGGTGATTCTGTATTGTGTATGATGTTGAAAGGCAAACTATTCAATAAAATAATGATAATATTGTAATCAGCTTAATGTCAATGTTCTGAATGATTCTATAATACAGAATGATCACCAACCCATTTAAGCCCCAACGGGGGCGGCGACAATAGCTGAATGTACAATAATTGATAAGTGAAAAATAAAAAAGACAGCATTTTAACATTCATTTATTTATTGCTTTCCAGTGTTTGAATTTTCAAACTTACCAAAATTTAAGCAATATTTTGTACTAAATGTACCACTTCACAATCCACATGACTGTCTACTACTGCTAAAATACCACTCATTTAAATCTTCTTACAAAAGCAATCAATTTAATAAATAAAATATAACAATGTTGAAAACAAACAAAAACAATTCATTGGGTAAACAAATATACTGCCAATTTAAATTTTAAATTAACACTTGCACATTTCCATAATAATTCAACATATACGTAATATATTAATGAACATGTTACACAAGTTTAAATAATTATATACTTTTCTTCGATTAATAAATTTTGAGTCTGACTGAACCCCATGAGGCCCGTTCGGATAGCATCGAGGTGGCAAAAATAACTGTTAAAAATGACAAAATTGACACAAGGAGCGTTCGGTTAGAAGAAATGTGAACAAAAGTTTCATTTTTATCTGTTTACGTCAACTGTTCGGATAGCTGAAAAAATGTCAAAAATGGCATTGTGAACTGCTAATTTCGCCCCAGCTATCGAAGAGGGTCAAAAGTGGAAGTTTTTGACATTTAAGATTTTTGACGTTTACTAAACGTAAAATTTTTGACACGATTGAATAAGTTTTAACGAAATAAATTTTATTTTCATTATTTATGGAAATTAATGATCGTTAATCATGAAGCGAGCTTATTACATCATAATACATCCAGAATCTGGAAACTGAAAATAAATTTAGGTTATAATAGCTTATGACTTTGACATATTGATAATGTAGCGTTCGGTTAGGGTGTGGAGCAAAAATGGCAAAAATTTCATAACCTTCTAACCGAACGCTTTACATCAACGCCAATTTTGATAATGCTAAAAACGCCACCACAGGCTACCCGAACACGCTTATGGTTGCAATAAAATTCATCTGATTAACAATATTTCCATAGAATTTTCCACAAATTAAGATTTCGAGGTGTTATGTCAGTGTTAGCGGGCATTTTCAATAACCTACTCCCAGAGGTAGGTAGGCATATTTATCTGTTTGGAGGCTGTTATTATCTTGACCGAGTTTTTGCCGACTAACAATTAAAACTTCTCTAAACGTTAACTTCCAGCTTAGCAAAAAAGAATTTTGAAAAAATGAGTACGCCACTAGTGCAGTTTTGCAGAATTAAACAAAAAATAGGATTATAAGTAATGGGAAAAATCTCATTTGTACACTATCTAGCTCTCAATCTAGTTTAACCACAGTACCTAATCGTTTTTTTCCAAACTGTAATAAAATTAATTGAAAATTACCGTCAAACAATGGTGTAGGCACAGTGCGATATAAAAGAGTAGACATTTATAATTTTTATTCAAGTGAGGACATGCGCCCCCAAAAAATTTTTATTGCAAATATCTTATAATTTTACTGTTTCCATCATATACGACCTTGCTATGATTATCAATATTTTTCATATTATGTAGAACTACTGAAAAGCACGGATTTATAATTTGAGATTGCCACAGATTATAACACAAGTTTGAATACTGTGACAACGGTTGACAAGAACGAAAATGCTATTTTGAAAAATCCGTTATCAACTCTTGCAATGTCTCACCCTGCGTTCCGTAAAACGATAAAAGTGATAATATCGCGAATCCGACCAAAGTCACAACATAACCTACAGATTCAATAGCCCTTAGATTTTGTGACGATTTAATTTGGTCGGATTCCCGATATTATCGCTTTTATCGCAATTCGGAACGCACGGTCAGTGTAGTGTAGGTCAAAAACGATTATGTTACTGTATAGCTCAAACACATAATGATTATCTTATGCTTTGTGCCAATCTAACCCAAATCCTATCACAAGATTGATGGAAATGAAAACTTTCTACACCTTTTTAATAACAAAATCACATAATTAAACTGGAATGTAATACTAACAAATGTAATAAATACATTGGGCCCAAATGCGTTGTCGGTAATTGTTTAAAACTAATTTTGTCTTCTATTCCAATTCAAATTAATATAAAACTAAGACAATCCATAAATAAAAAACACAAGATAGTTATTATATAATCTTTGAGTGTAATTTGATGCCATCTAGAATTCTATTAATTTTATAAAAACAATGATATAGAGAAAACTTCGAAACACGACACAAAACCACAAACAAAACTCGAAAACTTATATGGAAATTTCGAATGGTTTCTGTGGTTTTGTGTAATGTTTCGATATTTTATGTAGGGAAAGAAACGTAGGCGACATGCCTTAAGCAGTCGTAAAATAGTTTTTATATTAGTAAGTAGGTGCACAACACTAAGGGCCATTCTCTATTTAGACACACAAATCCACAAAATTTTGCAAGCAAATTAAAATTTGACTAACAATTACACTTATCACATAGTAATTTGAAAATATACTTACAACATAAAATTTTACATACATAACCATAGGTTCATATTATTTAAGATTATAAATAAACACTGTCTAAAGGTATATTTTCTAAAAATAATAATCCATGAAAATATATAATACATGTTAAAACACCCTATTTTATTATCCTCTCCTTTCAATTATTGTTTATATATTTTTTTAATAAAACTACCTATCATTTCAAACTTTTTAAAATTAAATCCCCTTTGCTTAATAAATGTGTGATTGACTAATCTTAATTAAATCCATTTATTTTTTAAATTTGGTTGTTTCTATTTAGAAAGGAATGCAACATATATATAATTAACGATTCCACAACATCTAATACTGGACTCATTACTCTTATACCAATCAAATATATTTTAATTTCACTTTAAATACACTATAATATGTCTATATGCTATGAGATACAAAATGTCTTTCATATAAATATTCATAAAGGTCGTTAAGTCAACCAATCAACACCTAGGGAAAATATTCAGGTGTCAGTGTTCAGATTAATTAACTATTATTAGAATAATCGCTTTACCAAACTTAACCAATTAAATCTAACACAGACATAAATATACTTGTTTGGACTGGGTGCTATCAGTGGTTCTAAAATAGAAAAGCACCACAACAACTGAACATACTGAGGTATCCATCCATCGACCGCTATAATGGCATGTCCCGCAATACTAACCGTTCAGTTCGAGTTTGCCGCTGTCAAATGAAGTCACAGGTAAACTAAACGCCTTGTCACACTGAACGGGCGTGTTATGGGGTAAGGTGCGGGCGAGCGCAACGGAATTTGGTGTAAGTCTTATCATAAAGCAGATTGCTCTTAGATGGAATATTTCAACATTTCGACTTATTTTTTCGATTGTTCCAGTTGAATGACAGTTGCGCCTTTAACTTTTTGTATTTAATTCATTGTTTGGTAGTAAATCAATGATTTAATTGAATATAATTCAAAACAGTAGGATAATTAATTATTGTGTGTAAACTTAGCTACAATGAACCAAAATAAGTTATAAAAGTTTTAATATATTTTTTTAAATATTCATCACCGATTAGATAGTTATTTGGCATTTTTATTTATAAACTATTATCGAGTATAGTATACGGACAAAGTTCTATTGCAATACAGTTAAGTACCAATGATATACTTACTTAAACCACACGAAAACGCTACAGAAAAAAAGATGTAGCAATGTGCTAAGAACAATTTTCTTACACCTTTAACAAAATTATATTTATAATGACGTCCAAATTAGTTAACTATTATATCGCCTATGTAATATCATTACAAATACATTATCATGGTAGTTAAAATGACAATGCACAACAAGGTATTGTAAATAAACTTTTATCTGTGAGTTAGGTCAATCCAACAAAAGTACAACAATCAATTTATATATTTATATTTAAAATTTGCATAAGCCTACTATTTAAATTGAACTAGAAACATTAACACAAATTACCTACCTATCGAACACTGCCATTTGTAGTCACCAGTTCTTGTGAACGAATGAGCACCACACGTTAGCAGCTATTAATTTACAACCACAGATCAAACTCAATAGACAATCGCAATGAATACAATTGAAATACACAGTTTTATCTTGCGATAAAAGTGTGCCAGTGTGCCTCTTTCCATCTTTTGGAAACCTGGTACCTATATGATCAGATCAAAGAACGTGAAGATTAAAGTGTGGAGGTAGTTTGTCAATTATTCTGTGATAATCATTTTGGGGCGAACAGCCCCCTAGCACGACCACCGAAACACGAAATGATAAAGATATATGAATATGAACTGTTAAAAAAGTTGGATTTTTCAGCTATCTTGAAGTCCTGAGTATGTTTTAGATATTGGTATTGTTATTTTGGGTATTATTAATAATATATTAATGTCGATAAAATTTCAAGGGAGCCATTATATGCAACATATTTTGACAGTTCATATCGTTTTATCATGCTTCGGTGTTTCGGTGTTCATGCTTCGGGGGCAGGATCATAAGTAGTTAAGAAAACAAAGAATATATTATCAGTGTAATAATGATTACGTTGATATCATTAATTCCTTACTACGTATGTAGTAGCGATTTAACGATACACTAGACTTTTTGTGTAATTAATTAACATTTATTTCAGAGCCTTAAAATCCATTATGATACATATTGTGTAGATAGTAAAGTTGGCATAACTATACTGTAGACGTCCAGTTTGCTCATTTTTACAGTGAGATTTTACGGTCAAGTAGACATGTGACAGATAAATGGAATTTAATCTAAAATGTCTAGATTCGCTAATCTCAACATAATAATGCAAGTCTACGAGGATGGCCTGTGGTTACAGCACACCTAAATTTTATTGTATTATTCCTATACACGCTTCTAAAATTTCCATAAAGCACAAACAGTTTAACATCTACTCCCCAGCTTTAATCTAATATTTACAATAAAGGCAAGACATCATTGGTCGGACAATAGCTGATTACTTCTACCTCCACGCGATCAATGTGTTTTATTTTAATAGTAGAACTAAATGGAAAACTGAACACCGAAATGTGTCTACGTTTTAACTTAAATAAATCAAAATATTACAGTTTCAAGCAGGTCAAATTAAAATTGGGAAATTAGTGTCATTTCCTATTTGCTGATTAAATTTATATGTAGCATAACTCTCAAATCACTATAATTATCGACGTAAGACAGATAAGACTCCTTATCTTTTAGATAACATTTGAGATACTTAATGTAATAATTCGGTTTCACATTAACAATTTCAGTCAAATTTGTGTCTCTTCTTTCAGCTAGAAAAGGGTGTCAATAGTTATTAAGTGTAATCAATAGTGATAGGAAGTAACAGTTTACTGAATTCCAAAAAAATATAGTACATATGAAATATGTATGTACCATATTTTTTGGAATTATTATTTTTATACATAATATTTAACTACAGACAGCGCTACAGTCTACGATAGTATGTTTGAAGGAAATTGTAGGTGATAATCATTTACTAGGAAGATGAAACATTATTCTACTAAAACCATCGACATTCCGCCATTTTGTGAACAGGATAACACATCTAAATCGATATCACTATAAAGAACAAAAACAACTAAAATAACTTTGAATGTTTTTGCATTCGCAATATTTGTTTGCCCGAAGTCCTTGACAGCGTCACTTTGACAGATGAACACGCATTGACAGGTGTCAGAGCGGCCATCTTGTTAGCGGAGTAGACGTTGAACGTTCGCGCGTGTGCGATGAGAGGGTACTACCGACACCGGCGCATTGTGTCCGTAGCTTGCCGTCGCCGCGCTGTTAAAAAGTATGAAATATTTACACCCAGGTTAATTTAAAGTAACGATCCTTTACACAAGACAGACTCAGTTTCAGTAACATAGCCGATTTAAGTAAGCAGAAAAAAATATTCTGTAGTCAATTTTTTTTATTTTAATGCATAAAAAAATGAACTTGTGGACATAAGCTAATCTCATTGGTAAAAAATTCGCTAGAGTACGTAAAACCTAGCTAGCGCAGTGCAATGGAATAATACTCAATAATAACAAAAATAACCTGGAGTCATTTTAAGATATCTTACAATTTATGAAATAATCACGAAGACAGTACTGCTGATTTTAATTTAACTGTACAATCACATACTTTAACATAAGGAAACAGAAAAACATTATTTCTTACTGAAATATCCAAGTTATACATATAGTATAGCTGTGCCCGCAAACTAAGCTGTGCCGTGTCATATGTCTTGTTGCCAAATTAGGTTACTATCATTGAATCAAGCAACTTTGTTTTTGTCAATATTGGCCACAAATTACGTAAATTTCACCTGTGTGCGTCGTTTATAAATGAAACATAGACTCATCAATGTCACGACAGTGCAATAAAAACTTGAAAATTGATTTGTGTTCAATTTATTGAGTTATCTTAAAACTCGTTAAACAAACGTTGTAGTTAATGATGTTAGTTATCCAATACTGAAAAGTTGCAGGTGTTATACAATTAGCCCTGCACATATATGTAATAATTGTAGCTGTACTACAATACAATCGGTTATATGCATAATCGATGATATTATAATTAAAAGGTGTATGTCATAAGCGCTCTGAATGTGGCATGGCAAAACTAATTCAATTGACTTACTTTAAAGTTTAATCTTAGTCATTTATCGAATCTCGCATCGAGTGTGTGCCGTGTTGATTTCTTGAATGTCATAAATTTAACTTTACGCTTTTTTCATTTCATCATTGCATGTAACATACTATTGCATTATTACTTTATGTAATACCTCTTTCAATGGTTGTTTTTCGTATGAATCTAAGTTTTCAGAACACATATTTGATTTAAACTTAAGTATATGCCGAATAGAGAAATATACATTTAATAATTTGTGTAGAATAAATACAGTCAAAGGAATCATGTTTTAATGTCAAACATGATTAAGTAACTCACCGAGTCCATCCGACGCGCCGGCCGGCGAGTCCGGACCCTATTCCCTCTTCTTGCTCTTCTTTTTACTGACACGCTTGCTATAGTTCTGCGCGAGCGCATTCACTATCGACACCACAAAGTAGACGACCATAGCCAAGACAAACTTCTCTAGAAGGCTCGACAGCACAGACCCTTGGTTAGCGGGTGGAGACGCACCGTCGTGTTTGTGCAGATGGGCCTTTTGATTCCTCAGGAATTCCAACAGTGGTGCTTCTAGCTTCGGTCCGATATACGGTATTCTCTCCACCCATGCTAGGGCTTGTCTGTTGGGGTAAAAAAATTCGATATACACACATGATTGGCTTACAAATGTCACTATGGTTAGAAACATGGAACAGTCATGCTCAATTTATACAAGGTTATGTTTAATAACCAAAAAAATTTAGTGTGCTTGTTCAGACAAGCAAACTGAACAACTATCACTATGGGACCAACTTTGAAATCGCAAAATATAATCAGCTGTTCCATACTTCTAGGTTCAGTGAATGTTTTTTTTTGAACAGCTGATTTTTTTTGCGATTTCAAAGTTGGTCCCATAGTGAAAGTTGTTCAGTTTGCTTGTCTGAACAAGCATACCAAATTGACTAGGATTCTATTTTGGTCAACAATCTTGACACAACTTTTCATAGAAATACAGTTATTATTTTAATAGATGTTCTTGGTTATTTGAAAAATTGCAATAATATTTCACCTTAGACCTGTGATACCACACAATGACACCATCGAGGTTTTATCCAATCCCCATGTCACCATCGGTAGTTTCAAGGGTATTATTCTTTTATATCCTGACACCACCCAGTAAAACTTAAAGTTAGATGCAATGGTTGTAGGGTCAAATACATTAACACACTAACCGCCTTCATGGACTAGTGGACGGGGTTTAAAGTCAGTCATGAGGACAGACGTTTTTCTGCTTGGTTCGGTTGGTGGTGAGGCTTCTGAGCCTACACCTGGCTAGCTACCTCCGTCTTACTACCCAAGTTTGTCGCCATAATAACAAAGTTAATAGCATGGTTTTGTTTTGACAATTAAAGCTAAGATAATTCGTCAATTGTTGAGGAATCCAGGTAACGCTGAGCTACCATCGGCTGAGACGAAAGCCAAGAGTCTCCCTAATACGCGTGAAACAGAATTAATCCACGCGATCCATTCGAAGAGATCGCACAACTCACCCGACCAAAGTCTCATTGAATGCCACGATGACGAACATCTTCTGGATGTGCATCTTGATGACCGCCTTGCCGATGACGGTGGCGCCGAAGAACGTCCAGAAGGGCACCAGGAAATGTCCGCACGTCAGGCCCGCCAAGTCGAACAGCGGGTTGGGCACTGACGCGCACGCTAGTATGCCGGCGAATCCGACGCGTTGCACTAGCTTTTGGACCATCACTTTTGCTCTGTTAATGTTACAGGAGTCCACAATTAATGCTATTATGTTCTAGCTGTAGCCGTTAATTTGTCCATCAAAAGTAATAAGATTCACTAAGTATATAGAAAATTTAAGGGTGGCGACCGACATGCAATATTGTAATTATATCAATTTAAAAGAGGAGGAGAAAAGATATGACTATCAGAGATTTTCTTCCGTTCTCCTCAAGTAGAGTCCCTCAGTTTCCGAAAAAATGTAGTCATTTTTTTGTTCGACTTTACTTGTATTTGTATACATCATAATGTACTATCGAGGTCTCTCGTGCCTTACCACTTTGTAGAAATATTCGTTTGAAAGCGGATCGCATCGGACACGCCCACACGACCCATACCTATCCCTGATTGGCTACGTATCTTTACTACGGCCAATCATAGACAGACATGACACGCCCACACGACCAATCATAGACAGACATCTGGTTTCATTGAAATCGCTCTTGGTGGCAGTCTGCTTTACGCTTTACTATTGGCGAATGAATGGAGCGGGGCGTGGTCTGACGCGATTGTCATCGTGCAGTGTGCAAGCGACTTTCGACGTAGGACTGGTAAGGTGCCAGTGTCCTCGATAGTACATACATACTCATTCTTAATTCTCTCGTATGTACAAAACGAGAGAATTAAGAATGTAATTGTACAATATCTAAGACATTAATTAATTGGATTTCTTTATTATAGTTTCACTAATGATACTGACTTCAATACAGAAGTGTGATGTTGTTTGTACCTATTCTTATATTATTATTTATGTATACTTATAACTTTAACTTTTCAGTGTTTTTGATGTCGATTTTTATTTATTGTAAAATATTTTTTATTTTTAACTTTTTAGTGAATGAAATCTTTTTAGTGAAAGTAACCCTAATTAAATACCAGCTCTCTCTCGGTGAGCTGGTATTTAATTAGCGTTTTCCTCGATTTTCATGGGATCCCATCATCAGATCCTGACTTTGGTGACCTTGGGACCACCCCAGGAGTATATTCTATCAAATACAAAAAAAATTGAAAATCGGTCCACAATTGGCGGCGTAATCGCGTAACATACACACAAAAAAAACATACGCATCGAATTGAGAACCCCCTTCTTTTTTGAAGTCGGTTAAAAATGACTATTAGTTCACTGACAATGCTCACCTGCCAGTTCGCGAATCATCATTGGTAGAGATCTCAGCCACCCCCCCGCCGGACAACCTCGCGGCTCGTGCCATGAAGTAAGGCGGTAGCTCCCCTAAAGCGGTGCCGATGCCCCACATCATAGATTCCACGCGCACTTTGGCCATTATATTCCATATAGACACCGTATTATTCGGGTCTATTTCTTCTGGGCAGATAATGCTGAAATAAAAACAATATATTTTTTATAAAACATTGTGACACATCTCAAGATACATTTTTTTTCTGTACATTGTTACAAGTTATAATAACCATAATGTATGTTCTCCCCGAAAGGACATAAATGTATGTATGTACCCTCAAAAGATCAATTTAACCTACTCTATATCATTGCCCTTATCTGGACGCTAACCAAACTCTGAGCTGCTGAATTAGAATTTTCTAAACAGAAAGATATAACTAAAGTTTTATATGACCAGATAAACTTCCTTATTAATTGTCGCATTTGAGATCAACTTTTATCAGACTGAGTCGTCTGAACATGTATCTTACATATTTCTCCCACAAAGCTGTTCCCCTTTATAGGGTAAAATAGGCAATAGGGTAAAACAATCTTGTTATAAACAAAAGATGAGTTATTATTATATGCATAAGTGAATGTAAGTAATATTATTATGTAAGTTATTATTATATGTAAGTAATTGGAATAAAATCTATTATTGTCCTTATCTAAGATATAATTTGGTTTTCTTTACCCAACTTTGAATTTCACACTATTTTTGCAGTAGTAGCAAAAAGGTAACATTACAAGCTACTGTGACGTCTGTGACTAAACATTTATATCACAAGTTGTCTAACATTCTCTGCGGCCCAAGTACGGGTTAGAATATTAGAATCACAATAACAAAATATGTACTTAAGAGAGAATTCATGGTTATAATGTCTAAGTGGCAGTGTCTTGTACTCACTCGTTCGGATACGGAGGCTCGGGGAAGTTGAGAGCCCCGCATTCGTACGCAGCTAGCGTGACCCGCGCTATGTGCGGACCCAGATATAGCAGGAATGTGTGTAATCCGGTCCCCAAACCCACGGAGCTACACACGCCTAACACTACCCACCATCCCCACCACGCCAGTGTCGCCACTGCTACCTGAATGCGATGGGAGACAATTCTTAATCAAAGATAATGCAACCGTTTATAAGTGCAGTCCACAGACATAAAAGGGAAGCAGTTTTTTTTTCTCCAATTTTTATCTGCCCTCAGTCTCAAGACTTATAATCAGATTTGTTGTGCTTTAATAATATTTACAGAGGAGCAGAGCCAGTGGCCAGCCCTCATACATTGAAGACTTCAGTGTTCTTCTTTAGACTCTTGAGGAAGTCAACTCATTGGCCAGTGGGTTTGGATGCCTGTTAAGGCGATTTTTATGAGCAATCCTATGACGCTCTATTTCTTCGACCACTGTTGGAACTTTTAGGTACTCATGCACTTCCTTATTTCGAGTAAACCATGGTGCGCAGCAAATAGTCCTTAGAATATTGTTTTGAACCCTTTGGAGACACTGAACATTGGATTTGCTGGCAGTTGACCAAAGCGCAATGCCATATAGCCAGATAGGCTTTAAGATGGAGTTATATATCATTAATTTATTATTTAATGACAGTGCTGACTGACGGCCCAGGAGCCAGAGTAGGTTCCGAAATTTGTTATTTATCGCATCTCTTTTATGTTTGATGTGCTCCTTCCACATAAGGCGCCGATCCAGGTAAAATCCAAGATATTTCACAGTCTGTGGGAAGCAGACTTAACATAATTTTACTCACACATTTGTCATAAGTAAGTAATGTATATCGTTTTTACTTCACTCCAAAGTGACATGATATATCGCTATTTATGTTTTTCGTCTATTTTTTATTTATTTGCACTTAATTGCACAATAAATATGGTACAATAGGCGGACTTAATGCCTTAAGGCATTCTCTACCAGTCAACCGAGGGCAGGGCAGAAAATTTGAGGCGGTGCAAGAAACATAAAAAGAGAGCTTGTAACAAACTTATTTTAACAAAAATAAACAATGATAATGAAATGTAGTAAGTACGCATACATACAAACATACACACATGCATATATACACACAGTTTTTAATAAATATATACACCTACATATATATCTATGGCGATACTAACGCACACATAAACATTTCCGAAGCCGTGGCAGACGCTACGTGGACGCCATGTTTAGCTTTGTCAAAATAAGAGACAAATGGCGTCGTGACATTGTGTTATAATGTTTTGTGATTGCTAATCGGACAAGAACAGTGGTAAAGTGCTGTGCCCCGAAGTGTTCTAACGCATTATATAATAAAACTCCAGAAATTACAATAACATTAAATGAATATTGTTTGTGTGTGAGTAATGTTTACATATGGTAAAGTTGCCACGCTTTTTGAACGATACGTTTAGTCTGCTTCCCTTTATAGATCTGTGGTGCAGTCTTGGTATCGCGGACGACAGCTAACTAAAATCGATTGAATACATTTTATTTATTGTACTTTTGTTTTAAAAACCTTCATTACTAGTGTAGTAGTAAAAACGAAAATACTACAGGCAATAAATGATACTGTATTTACCTGTACATACTGTTGATGTGGCCCGTTAAAGTGGTATGAAACGGCTGTACCAACTGTCAATGATACTACTGATAACGCTAATAATTTGTATGTTAATAATCTGTAACAAAAGACAATTGCGTATTTATATTGCAATATAAATAAAACCAAAAGAAATTCTGAACAGTACTAGGCATGAAAAAAATATGTAGGCTTGCTTTTGAAACCAGTTCCAATCGATCGATGTTAAACTTGGAATTTTCTGCACTCTTGATATGCAACACTAGCGCCAAACTGAATCCCTACTTCGCGGATCTTGAGTGAACCGATCAGTGTTATTTAATTTACTGAAGAACCGCGGAATTTGGACTACGGTTCCAATTTGGTTACAACTCCAGTGTATGGAAAATAACATTCTCCATGTCGGTCGATCAGAATTAGTTTCAAAAGTAGACCTACAGGTCTGTGATAGAGACTTAAGCTTTATAGACGAATTTGTGCATACTTTTTTGTAATGTAAGTACAGTCAACTGCACATCAGGTTACCACAAAATATTCTATTTTAAAATCAACTTTGAACTTAACATTGACTTTTGTATAGCTTGACGTGCTGTTGACTGTACAATAAAGATATAAATAAATGTTGAGACTAATGTCTGAAGTAAGCAGTCAATTGCCCGTATCACAGATCACTAAACATCCGAAGGTCGATTATACAAAACTAGGTAATATAATAGACTAAAATTTAATATAATAGAGTGTGAAGTGTGTTTTTTTGTGTTTCAAACATTTTCTGTTTTATTGTAATCCATGCTCAATCATCCTACCACTGCTAAAGGCCTCTACGCTTTTTCTGTGATATTTGGAAAACATAATATGAAGTTTTACCTTTGCAACCCCGTCGATATTAATATAAACAGTTCCCTGAAGAAATATTCAAGTGTTGTGAACGGCTTCCGCCAGAGCACCAGGCTGTCGGCGTCCATTGGTACAGGTTTACTTCTGTAAACAAAGAAACAACGTTAACTGTGATTGTCTTCCTCTTAAACCGATTAACAACCCGCCGCTGGGCACATTTTTTTATACAAGTAAGTTGGCAAACAAGCATATTGCCCACCTGATCGTAAGTGGTAACAGTCACCTATACATTGTCCGTCACATGTACATTACATGTAGTTATTGTGAGATGCGCAGCAAGTCTGCATACAAGAACCACAGTGTACATTGCCAACTTGTGACATAAGATGTAAAGTCACGATACCCAGTAATTTCACTGCCATAACTTACCCTTCAAACCTGAACAATTCCCGCACTACTGCAAACCGGACAGTTCCGGAACAATGAAATATTGTGACAGTGACACTCACTAGCTAACGTTTGCCTCGCCAGAAAAAAATTCACTGACTAAACTCTAGTATTTATTCTTATTTGAAAATATGTTTCATTTCGATAAGAATCTCAATGGTAATCGTTACGTCTTCTCTTATTATGAAAGAGACCAAAAACCGTAACATGTTACATCACCTGCCAAAGACATACAAAAGAAATATTAGGTAATAAAGTCGCCAACAAAATAGGTAGTGGTGTTACAGCAACGAAACGAGTATTGTTATGTTAATGTTGGTGCTAATAAAATTGAACTCAAGACATGCATTATTTATCACTTGTTGGGTAGCGGATCTGCAATGCTGAAATATATGACATCCGATTTATACTAATATTTTAAATGCGATAGTAACTCTGTCCGTCTGTTACGCATTGTAGCTTAAGGAGAGACATTGCCTCATTGTGCGTGCTCCACCGTTTGTAGAATGGGACGTGTTCACGGGAACTCTCTGATATGATGCCAACAACATCGGAATCGGATCGTGCATCGGAAGGGAATTCATCCACACACCTTGGAACCAATAGTGGCAGGGACCGTAAGGTTCTCAAGAGACTCCCCCACGCACAATCAGAACTACAGCATGGGGTTCTTCAAAAAAGAGGCGTTAAGGCGAGGTTTCCCAGGAAAACTACTCGTGTACGGCGACGGCTTTATTGCAAGGTAATTTAGTTGATAATTGCATAGCTGCTAATATCGCTTACGCGCTATGACGAACTAAAATGTTACTTTTTACACGTTTTAATCCATTTTTAGAAAACTGTGGTACAAAATAAAATTTATGTAGTTAGAGTCTGGCTATCGGTTCTCTGCACTGAATTTTTCTCTCTGGTCATGGCAACATTTTTGAACTGTAAAGTCATATTATGGTTTAAATGTTTATGCAAATAAATACTTGAGTAAACCCCTAAATTCACTATGTCAATAAATTAAACAAAATTAATTGAATGAATAAACTTATAGTAAAATGAAAGTATCAAAATATTTTTTTTCTGTCAATGGTCAGTGTTGTTAGCTCTTATTTTTTTGAATTTACCGCTCTTTTCTTGTGCAGAGAACCGATAGCCAGACTCTATCTGGGCAATTAAAATGCACGTCTATTGGTAAAACTTTTATGACATTTATTATTGTATTTTATGATTCACAGCTTTATTTCATTCACAGTTGTAGAATATTGAACAGAATCATGTTTCTGTCCTTAAGAATGTTTAGATAATTATGTTCAACATTATCATATATGAATTTTAGAACCGTGAGTTTTATATTCGTGGCGGTACAGTAAATCGAAATTGATCAAAAACGGGTAAGTAGCGCCTTAAGAGGTTTTTGCAGAGTCGACAACGCGCTAGTGATCTAGGGTGTCGCGGACGTCCATAGGCCGCTTACCATTAGTCCATCAGGCGACCCGCATGTTATTTGCCACCTCCCCCTTCATGGTGTAAAAAACATATACCATTTTTATACCGAATTATATTGAGTTTCCTAAGGAACATATGATACTGCCGACCTCGGGATATAACAACTCCGCGAGCAACAACAACTGCCAAATAGTGTGATACATGTTTGAAATAAAGAATGTTTCTCGATTCAGCTGTGCGAGCACGGAGTTGTCGATCGACATATATCGATCCACAAAAGCATCTGTCCTTTTCATTGCTTAAGAATATCTGACAAATTTATCGATTTTTGTCGAGTAGTTACGTCGATTTTAGCTGTCAAATATTATTTATCGAGAGTTCCATGCTCGCGTCCCAGTTTCAGTACAGTACCCACTCGACGGTAGATAATGCACATCTACTCGTATCTTTAGAAAGAGAACCGCCCTGTGTCGGTTTCGCAGAACGTTTTCTCTGTCATATACGTGACTTTTGCTGATAATTATACTAACCGCTTAGACAAAAGCCACACGCTAACTTTCCGCAGAAAAAATGTATGGAGATGACATTAGGTGCGGAAAAAATAGCGTGAGGTTGTCATATGCTAATGTCATTTCCATACATTTATTCTGCGGAACGACTGCGAAAAAGTTAGCGTTTGGCTTTTGTCTGAGGGGACAGAGTTGTTAAATCCCCCTACAAATTAAATTGTTCGATAGCAGCAGTCATTATAAATAGGGGAACTTTTGCAAGTTCAGTCACGGGAAATAGTTAACATTTGTGCAATTACAAAATAAATATAATTATTTTAAAATTTACTAAGAAATATACCGGACTTTCAAAGTCAACGTCAGTGCTTTGTGCGACAGCGACAACGCTCTGTGAAGCCGAAACCCCCAATTGTCTATTTCCAAAGCTCAATATGCATTATTTTCTGGTAGGCTCACAGCATTTCAGGTGTCCATTGTGCAATATAATGTGACGCGAAACCGCCCCTTGATTGTGTAACAAAAAATCCATCGCGATCGCTTTTAATTTTGACAGTCAAAGTACAACCATCACTATCGTAGTAACTATTATCTAATCTGTGGTCTCGTATTGACGCGTTCCGCGCGATCCGTTCGTAGTTTAAGTTGAACGGCATCGGCGGATGGTTCAACATTCTTACCTCATCCACACGAAAATATTCTACGCGAATTATAAACGTATGCACTATGCACATTAAGACAACACAATTTAAAAGAAAGTTTATGCCCATCTATTGTTATGGTTAATGACCAGCGACTTGCAGCAGGCCGTTTAGAAAAGATTACATACTTTCACGTACTTACAATGCACAGACGAGACCCGTGGACGAGATTAAAAATTATTCACAAAAAAAATGAATTCCATTTTAAGTGTTAACCATATCAGCCCATATATTACTCGTATGTCCTACTGCTGAGCACAGTCGCTCAATTCACCTAATAGACCGATAGCGCTAGGCTTTTTTAATGTCATAAGTTTCAATAATTCTAAAGTTATTTATTTCTTGCATGTGGATGCAGTCATACCTATGAAGCTTATTATTTCGTTTTGTGTCACATCTGGTACTTGCATTTTCAGTAATTCGATGATTTGTGTTTGATTATTTTTATTCAAATTAAAACTGGCAACATTTATTTTAAGTTTAAAATAATTATGGTACTATATCTAGGAGAGCCTGCGGAGTGTGCAAACCCAGTTTGTGTCATCTTCATCCAGAGCAAACTGACATAGAGTCAGTATTTAAGTACACTACGAAAAAAAAATTACAGTTAATGAAATAACTATTTTCTATCTCAGATCACTTACATATGCCTATTTAATAAATTTGTGCCAAGTTGGATCACGCAATTTTAAGATTATTAATTATTTTCCTTTTCCAAGCTATAAACGCTTCAAAAAAATATTACAATAATTAGAGTTTACACATTTAATATCATAAATGCATGAAAAGTCGACATTGTAAATTTGTGTCATTTTCATGCACGATAAACATAGAATGAATAAAACACAAAAACAATGGTTACGGTCGAAGCGGGTCGACGCGCGGCGCGACGCGGGCGAGCGGCGACGGGTGACGCTCGCCGTACGCACTGTTCACCTTCGTTTGGTAATCACAGCTAATTCCATTCAGCCGTTAAAGCGTGATTGATTAACAAACATACAAACACACGCGTAGCACTAGGAACTCGAGAAACATTTTGTCTACTCCGTAATGTCATTTTTCTCTCGTAGACTAATCTTCTCGTGTACTTTGTGTTACTAGCAAGTGCAGGTATAGCCTCTAGATAGAATAATCGTTTCTTACTATAACTCGAAGAACATCCAGTAACTTCCTTTCTTTTTCATTTCATTTTTCCCGCTTCAATACATTTCGGATTTCTATATCGCACACCTAGATCTAAGCAGAGTCAACTCAAAAATTCGTGATTTTTTAGTTATCCGGCATAACAGTTTCGGTCAAAGCTTGAACCAGTCGTCGTTAGATAGAAATAGCTTACCTTGCTGAATCAACGCATGTCAGTTCTTCCCACCGAAACAAGTGTATTGTCAGTTGACCTCCGCTTGTTATTTTTTGCTTTCTTTTAAAAAAAAACGTCGCCCCACACTAAAATTTTCTCCTGGGTCGTGGGTGCAGTCACAAACGTAGAATATCACATCCACATATGCCCAGACCGGAACAAATTTCTGTAAGCTATACAAAATATTTGTCCCGTACGAGAACCAAACCCGCGACCCGGTGCGCAGTAGGCGATCACTCGACCTCTGCGCTAACCGTGTCGTCGTTGTTTTGGAGAGTGTACGTATTAGCATAAACGAGAACACGGTTATTTGGAATTGTTGCAGTTTTGATGAAGAAATATATGTGAGTTCATTTGAGTTGTTACAGTGTTGATCAATTTTCTGTCATATTAGTTCGGGATGTTTCTACTTGCTTCAGTATTATTTGCTAAGGTATGTAAATTTATTTTGTTACTATCTTGATTTGACTTTGATTTGGTGGAACAACTTGTAAATTTCTAGTTCACCTAGTTTTGTTAAAACAATTTTTCTTTAATATTTTTGTCACAAATCATGTCATTTTGAATATGTTGACTAAATGTTTATTTAAGGTATTATAGCGTCTATTTGAAATGTATATTGTTTTAATCAAATTATCTACCACTTTGTTTTAAAAGGAGATGTTTTGAGTTAACTCACTATTGTTGAATAAGTAAAACTTGCTATACCTACTTTTTTCTAGATAAAAATGAAGCAAGGCCGTTTTCTTGTCAACATTGTAAAAGAACGGTATTAGGAGAACCCACTAACAGTAAGAGGCGAAGAGTCTAAAAAGTCTGTAAATGTATAAGCAGAAGAGAATAAACAAAATAGGGCAACAAACACAGCCGTGGTGACCAAACCATGCCATTGTGAGAAATTAAAAATGACTTTTATAGTACGTCATGTGATGAAAGTTTAATAAATGACTCTGAAAGAGATCCAAGCTGTGTCCGGCATGTATGATATTTTCTTAATTTCAATTGTTGATCAAGTATAATAAGATAAAAGTGCCATATCAAGTACAAGTATCATGAGAAGTTTGTAAAAGAATGTATTTTTAATTAGCACTTAATAATTTTTAGATGTTTCTATTTTTAATTACACAACATTAAATATCTTCAATTTTGTTTGAAAATGTTTACTCTCTTACTGTTGGTTTTTATACTTCGATTTTTTGTGCTTATTCGTTCGATATTGCTATTCGAATACTTTGAATAATACGAATATATCGAACTTTTACTGGAGGGAGACCTTGTACAAGAGTCATGTGCATGGGTACTCCCGTCTTACCTATTTCTGCCGCAAAGCAGCAGTGCTTGCATTGCTGTGTTCTGGTACATCTTAAGTCACAAGTTGGCAACGTACACTGTGGTTCTTGTGGGGGTTGCAGTTTTGCTGCAAATCTCACAGGATTCACTGACTGTTACCACTTACCATCGGGTGGGCAGTTTGCTTGTTTGCCAACTTATTTGCAATAAAAAAAACTTATTTGTTTATAGCATAAATAAATGACACCACATTTTTAGTTACATTACTAAGTTATAAAATATCAAAATTAATATTAAAATAATAAATCACAAAATATCAATTTCAAAGTCTTCGAGACTGATATTTTGTGATTTATTAATAGCACCACATTTTTTTATATTTAAGTCTTATCTGTTAAAGATTAAGACAGTTTTTGTGAAGTAATAAGAGCAAAATGTCTCATTTTTTGTTCCCAATTAGTTCAGAGACAATTATTTTTGATTTGTTAGAAGTCTTCAATTCGTGCGTGTTGCCAGTGATGACATACGGAACTGAGACGTGGCCGCTTACAATGGGGCTCATAAGAAGGCTCAAAGTCACCCAAAGGGCAATGGAGAGGGCTATGCTCGGGGCTTCTCTACGTGATCACATCAGAAATGATGAGATCCGTAGAAGAACTAGAATTACTGACATTGCGAATTGCAAACCTTAAGTGGCAGTAGGCAGGACACATCGCTCGTAGGACTGACGGCCGTTGGGGCGGAAAGGTCCTCGAGTGGTGGCCACGTACCGGGAGACGCAATGTTGGTAGGCCCCCCACAAGGTGGACCGACGATCTGGTGAAGGTCGCGGGAAGCCGCTGGATGCGGGAGGCGCAGGACCGATCGGTATGGAGATCCTTGGGGGAGGCCTATGTCCAACAGTGGGCGTCTCTTGGCTGATATGATGATGATGATTAAAAATATAACAGAATAATTCACTCATACCTATGTGAATGTATTTTTTTTTGAGGGCCCGACAAATGACATCCTCCCGCCTGATGTTAAGCGGTGAAAGTGGCCCAAATGAGTTGACAGATAAAGGAGGGACGACATCCACCATCCTACCTGCCCGCCCCTTGCCGGCCTAAAATATGCTTTTTCACGCCTCTTTTGAAGGAACCCATGTTGAAGGATTGAGGAAACACGTGCGCAGGTAGAGAATCCCAAGTGTGGGATGAACAACAGAAGAAGGAATCTTGGAATTTCTTAGTGCGGTGTGAAAAGGTGGATACAGTGTAAGGATGACTCCGAAGGCCCTTACGCGTGTTTCTGTTAAGGAATGGAGAGGGACGGATAAGGTTTAAGAGCTCCTCAGAGCATTCCCCATGGAACATTCGCTAAAAGACGCTAAGAGAGGCGATGTCACAACGAAGTTGTAAAGGCTCGAGGGTATTTTGCGAATAGCGCGACACTGCAATCTATCCAGAGCATCGAGGAGGTACTAAGTGGGGCTGTCCCAAAGGTGCGAGCAATATTCTACGCAAGACCTAACTTGAGTTTTATACAACAGGCATAGTTGGTACGGCGCAAAATACCTACGCAACTTGTTCAGGACACCGAGATTCCGTGAGGCGTGTGAACTGAAAATAAGGAAGGGGGAGGAAAGGTGACCATTGAGAACGCGCACACCTGTGTTTTCCTAGCATTCGTTCTTAAAGACTCTAGGGTTCAGATCGCAGCGAATGTTCATTCCGAGCAAAGCGATGTTGCTTTGCGTGTGATAGGTTGTGCCCTAAAGAGAAGGAAGGGGGAGGAAAGGTAACCTTTTCACCGAGAACGCGCACACCTGTGTTTTCTTAGCATTGAACTCAATAACATTGTTGGAACTCCATTCGGAGACGAGGCCCAGCGTCCTGTTGGGCTCAATGATAAAATTCTGCCTCTCCCTACCAATATCACCATGAGCAGCCCCTGAGCTTCCGTGATATCCCCCATGCACAGTGAGCCATCGGTATGTCTCAGGGGTGGCAGCGAGGGTTGGCAGAAGTTTGATTGAAAGATCGGCTACCCGTAGGGTGCGCTAGCAGTTCCTTCTGATCCACTTGTGCAATACGCTGAGCATCCGCTCTAATGTAAGCCCTCTTACACAGCTTGGTGGCATTATTGTAGGCTGTTTTCAGTAGGCTTGTGTTGGGATCCCTGGAAGCTCGACCTCTGATCCAAGCGCGGTAAGCCAGCTGTTTGTTTTTTAAACAGCAGAGGCGCACTCGCGATTGAACCAGAGGTTACATCTGTGACTACTGACGAAATTGAAATGCAGAATATAATATTCCATTCCTAGTATGATTTCGTCAGCAACAGAGGTAGCGCAGGAGTTCGGGTCCATCTCACTGAAACAGCGCTGCCACCAAGGGACAGATGCGTAATAATCCCGCATACCGTCCCAATCTGCTGACGCATAAGCTACAGACGGCGTGCTGCAACTACAGGTGACCGTCGCGACACCTGAGGCACTGAGACGGATACCAGGCAGTGATCCGAAGATCCTAGTGGAACTCGAATCACCAACTGATATCCGTCAGGAAGATTTGTCAGAAGGTCCAACAAAGAGGGTACTTAACCGATAATACCTGGTACCCTAGTGTGCTGGGTAACCAATTGTGTCAGGTGGTGCGTGAGAGCGAATGCGTAGGCAGTCCTACCCGCATAGTCAATTTTAGAGGAACTTAACCACAATTCGTGGTGAGCATTGAAGTCCCCCAGAACACTAGCTCGGCGGAAGGAAATCGCTCCTGCACATCATCTGCCACCCGACTTAGATGTTAAAAAAGTCGAGTTGTCTCCAAGTCACCTCGATGTTAACGGTAGACGCAAACTTAACACACTGCAATGAGTGCCAAAATCGACGTGTATCGCAAGAAGGGAAAAGGAAGGTTCTTCCAAACAAACGTTCTTACAAAACGCAGGCGACGACAGCAAACGTCCGCCCGGACGAACAAGCAAACACCTGCCTTCGCCTTGAACAACTCCTTAAGAGCGTAGCCGGGGTAATTAAGGTAGCTTGTGGGTGGGGCAGATAAGATAATGCGTCTCCATCAGAAAATAGCATTGCTGGACGGGGTGTCATGAAATTGTTGGGACAGCTAAGAGGTTAGAATGGAGCCCGCGGATGTTATCGAGCCCCACCTCGAATAGTGGTGTTTTGATGGGATAGTGCACCGATGTACAACCAGTCCTAATATAGTGCGCTGACATATTTGTTGGAGTGAGAGAGGCGTTAAATTACGGTGTCGTTGCAGCCCGTTAACTATTAACGGGCGTAGGCCTGTTTCGCCAGGGAACTGCCGATAGCTGATTTGCGCTGACCCTCCGCACGGAAGGGCTCCCGAACCTCCCCGGAAGTGGCCGCCGGGACCCACCGTCCGGTCACCAACCGGCACGACGGATCACCCCGAGATTATGCGATGCATGTTGGGGCAGCCTTAAGGACTGGTTAGGTCCGCTTGGGCCCCTGTATTGTACCACGGGCGGCCAGCGGAACAGCCGTTTCTTCAGATCTTCCTAGACGGAGGGTCAACGCAGTCAACCTGGCATTGGGTCGACGGAAGCCCACACGAATCGCAGCAACGACTCCTCAAGCTCTGGCTGTGCGCTGACTGATCTCGAAACGTGGACAAGAAATGGCCTTTTTACGGGTTGACGTGTTTTACGTCATGCGCACGGTGGTCGCTAGCCAGTCCGGTTTCTCAAACGCTACCACCAGAAGTTGGTCACTCCATCAGCACCACCCGAGGATCACGTGTAGGGTCTCGAGGTTCAAACCTACGGACGCGAGCGACTCCTATCCCCTATTATACATTTATATTTAATTTTTCATATTTTTTTAAATATTTCATTTCATGTTGATGTTTTATTATTAATTTTGTATTTAAAACAAAGTTTAACAAATTATTTATTTAAATTTTGTTGTAGACTAAGTTCAACTCAAAATAGTTCAATAAAACTGATTCACGTCTAAATGTAGTTTATTTTTTTTACAAAGCCACCACCCTAAAGTGTAACAACTCAAAATAATCAATTATCTGTAAAAAGGATTGATTCTTAGCCGAATTGTATAAAAACAGTGATATTTTACAACCTATTACGATTTTAGATAATATCGGGTTTCATAAGTTCCCTCACAAACAAATCTCCTGAAAAATATAATTTTTTGAATTGTCTCAGTTTAGTTCTAGCTGTGCGATATATATTTCGGCAAGTTTTGTGTAGTTTTATTTTAGCACGGTCCTTGAAACTATCTGTTTTTCCGTCATCCCTAACAGTAACAATGCTTGATTCTACGAACTTTATTCGTCAACTTTCTTTGACAATTACCATATTAACGTCTAGTATGACACCATATACAGGGTGTCTCAGAAACAATGGATAAACCTTTAACTGATGATAGGTTTCGTCGAGACCTCTCTAATCTCAAATTTTGACTTTAGTAAAAATATCTCGGTTTTCAAGATATTTGATAGTTATTGATTTTTTTTAAAAATGCCACTTTTGGTTGGTTTTTAATGTGCCATTTTTACAAATACGGACTTTTTCTGATTCAGGTTTTTTTAGCTTCTAACGGAATAGTTCAGCTATCAATAACAGTGGTTAAAATTGAGCTAGCTAATCACGAAGTGCTTGGAAAAAACAATGTTCCAAAAAAAATTAAACAAGAAATTATTTTTCTTCGTGTTTGGTCTGCTACCATGTAAAAAAAATGTATGACGCTCATCCTGCCCATTATCTTAAAAAAATGCTTAGTTATTCTAGTTTCAAAAAAGGTATGATAAACTTATGCTTAATGTATCTCTGAACTTTTATTACTGCTTGAATAGCAAATGGTATGAAAATTTTAAAAAGATTGTTTGTCGGATTAATTATTTTTCGGATTAATTTTATTCGGTTAATTTAGTTTTCCAGTATTAAGTTTATGCTTTCTTGACTTTCTGACTGGTTGAATAGCAAATAAAATGAAAATTTGAAAAAAAAAAGGTTTTTTTTTCCACTAATAAGCACTTAAAGCTTATTTGTAAACATTCGTTTGCGAGTCACAGAGTTGAGAAACGTGTTTTTTTTTGTGGCCCCTGCCTGCCACATGTCTCATCCACTATGCGCAATCAAAAAGGACTTTTTTTTACCTGCGACTGATCATTGGGTTCTTTGTTACGATTGTTAGTGTCCTTCTGAACTCCGGTTGTGACCCACGCGTGTTTTCTGTATTCGAGAGATTCGATAGAGCTTCGATGATTTTAAACGACATTTTGCTGTGATTTTGGACTTGACTAGCTTTGCGATTCGGATATTGTTTGTGCTGTGAAACCTATAGACAACTGGTGATCATATGGACTTGGCTAGCTTTATGATTTGGATATTGTTTGTGCTGTGAAACCTAACTGACAACCAATACATAACACTGAACATGCCTAGACATCAGTACACGTCGCGCGAATATGCAAACATGCATTTCGTTTATGGCGAATGTCGAGGAAATGCTAACGCTGCTGCTCGTCTGTACGCAGAGAGGTAAGATTATTTATTTTCTCTTTAATTCAATCAATCTTATTTTTTTTTTAAATCACACACATTTATTGCAACTTTAGTTAAACGTATCAGGATGGGTCTTACATTATGTTATCCTTCTAAAAATAGTCACACGCCGTGTTTAATTAGATTTTAAAATTAAATGAATTAGTAAATTTAATAACGTCATTTTTTGTATTAGGTACCCCAACGCACGTTACCCGGACTATTGTAACACCGTTTTTTCTTAAAATTTCATAAAACACTAATTTTGCAAAAACACTTTGGTTTCACTGTAGTTTTAACACAAATTTCACAACTAAAATCATAATTACAATAACTTTGTCAATTAATTTCACAATTTCAATGTCAAGTGTCAACGTCAACGTCGTTTCACGTCACGTCAGTGACATTTGCAATTATCTTTGGTCATTATTCACTTTTTGCATAAACAAAATAAATCTCGCGTTTATCCTGGCCTTATTTACAAAGATAGTTTTTTTTCGCCCAAAATCCCGTGCTTCCATTTAGGTGGGTTGATTTTCTCAAAATTCGGAATTTGACATTTAGACCGTTTGTTTTGATCATTTCTATAGACATATTTTAATAAAATACACTTAAACTTATAGATCATATAATTATAGTTTCGTCGAATAGAATTTGGAAAGCATTCACAATTTGTTTATGGTTAATTTTTCATTACGTTTTGTTTTTCAACCAAACTTATAACTTTAGCTGGAAATACTTATTGCATATTGTAGAATTTCGAAAGATCCGTATGTTGACTTGACACATCTTGAAGCAAGTTAAGAGTCTTACGAGTGTTATGAAATGAATTTGGTTTTAGGAGAGGTTCCGTCGCCAATACGGCGCTTAACATTCAGCAAACGGACCTCGGCTCCGTCGCTTCCACATAAACGCAAATCTGCGCGCAAGTGGAGCGTTGGTTTAGTCTATCGTCTAGGTTATGACTAGTCTGTGAGACATCGATCGAAGTAATTTGTTATTGATTTGAAGATCATAAAGTTTTTATATATTTATTTCGATATGCGAAGAAAATCCATAGGTATTTCTCCCGTTTTCCGTGTGAATTTAATTCGAAAAGCCACCCTGAATTTAACAAAGTGAGTTATTTTTGTTTTCAGCTTGAAGAGTAAAAGCTCAATCATATTTATAATCGCCGGCGCGCGATTCGGTGAATTAGTTGAATAAATAAATTATATCAATAGATAATACTCCGCCCACGCTAAGGTATCTAATTAACTTATTATATTTCATGATTTAAAACAGATTTTGTTAATTTTATTTTTATTAGTGGGTATATTGATTATTAAATCAAACATATCACATTTCCAAAATTCACCTTTTTCATCCCCTATTTCATTAAAAAAACCTGATAGTAAGCGGCATTTTGGTGGGATTAATGCATATATTGAGTAACACTTGTGAATTTCATGTTAAATTCCAAATTTTTACAATATTAAGTTTCACATCCTTCTTTGGCAAATAACTCACAAATTAAGCTGTTTTCTTTTTATTAATAGCAGTAATTATACACAAAATAGGTGCTCTCCCCTCCATATGTCCTTTTTATTAACTAACCAATAAGACAATTTGTCAATTTATTAAAAATTATGTTTTAGAATTCATTTGCTATGTTTATTACATGAAGTGCAAATGTATTGACTGGGATTCCTTCAGAACTCAGTGTTAGACCCACTGACCCTAAGATCATAGGCATATCTAATTATATTTTTAACCTAACACTGTGCTATGAATCTCCAGGGCAGTTACCGGAGGCCGTAGGGCTCCGCTGCTTGACCTTACAGCTAGAAACCATAACGAACTAACCTAACACAAGGAGGAATTCTGTGGAATTGTACATATATAGAGAGAATAATCTAAGGAATTGGAATATTATATCACTGACCCGTGATCGCGGAAACTTAGCATCGAAGGTACGCTCTACTAACAACCGCTCCGGGGAAGGCTACTAATTTCTTTAAAAAAAAAAGGAAACCTATAACTATTTGTTGGTGTACTTTATTGCCCCTCATTTTGTAGTTTTGTACCCAATTTGTACCTGATTTTTACCTGCCGAGATTGATCAAACAGACCTGAACCATCCTGCCCTTGGCTTGTATTAATTAAACATTATGTTAAGTGCTTTGCATTGAGGGATTTTGTGTACTTCAGTAACATATGCATATGTGTATTATAATTATGTACCTACAACAATAAAGCTTTTCATTTTGTATCGGACTAAAGGGATAAGTTTGTTTTTTTTTTTCTTTCAACTTTAAGATTTCCCTATATTTCTACAATTTAGCAAGGAAAAGCACTACACTATCGAGTTTTTGCTCGGGTACATAATTCGTACTGCGAAGGGAGGCTTCCAGGAAGAGGCATTGGTGGTGCAGGGCCAGGAAGACCAGAAAGAAACGACGATGAAGAAGTAGTAGTCCTCGACGAAATAGAAGAAGATTCAACACGTTCTGTGCGTGGAATTGCACGTCGAACCGGCATTAATACAAGCAAAGTGCATCGCATATTGAAAAAATACCTTTTGCACCCTTTCCATATTCAAAGGGTCCAAACTCTACAGCCTGCTGACTATCCGCGCAGGATTGCATTCTGCAGAATCATGTTAAATAAAATAAGGGAGGACCCGCAATTTTTCAATAAAATTTTATGGACGGATGAATCCTCATGCCGGAGAGATGGATATTTCAACATCCACAATCTACATAGCTGGCAAGTTGAAAACCCACATTTGATGAGGGAAGATCGGTCCCAAGTTCAATTTAAAGTTAACTTGTGGACTGGGATTATTGACGGACAGGTGATCGGGCCATATGAACTTCCAGCTACACTGAATAGTGAAATTTACCTTAATTTTTTACAAAATGATTTACCCGGCATGCTAGAAGATGTCAATTTAGAAGTGAGGCGGAGAATGTGGCTTCAAAATGATGGGTGCCCAGCTCACTACGCAATAGTAGTATGAAATTATTTAAATCAACACTTCCCACAAAGGTGGATAGGCCGGCTCGGCCCTATTTTATGGCCGCCCAGATCGCCGGATCTAAATCCCTTGGATTTTTTTTATTGGGGATGTCTGAAAGACCTTGTCTACGCGAGGCCAGTATCCTCAATAACAGAGTTGCGTACTCGCATACAAAATGCAGCTGCACACATAAAAACGTCTGGTTACGCGCGCCGCATCAAACTTTCTTTTATAAAAAGATGTAGGGCGTGTATCAGAGCGCAAGGACGTCAATTCGAACATTTATTGTAAATTTAATAAAAAATTAAAATTTCATGTTGTTTTATTTCAAATTCTTTATTCAAACTAAGAATTAATAACTATTCCGAAAAAAATCTTTTTAAAATTTCATACCATTTGCTATTCAAGCAGTAATAAAATTTAAGAGATACATTAAGCATAGGTTATTATACCTTTTTTGAAACTAGAATAACTAAGCATTTTTTTAAGATAATGGGCACGAGGAGCGTCATATTTTTTTTTTACATGGTAGCTGACCAAACTCGAAGAAAAATAATTTCTTGTTAAATTTTTTTTGGAACATTGTTTTTTCCAAGCACTTCGTGATTAGCTAGCTCAATTTTAACCACTGTTATTGATAGCTGAACTATTCCGTTAGAAGCTAAAAAAAACTGAATCAGAAAAAGTCCGTATTTGTAAAAATGGCACATTAAAAACCAACCAAAAGTGGCATTTTTAAAAAAAATCATAAACTATCAAATATCTTGAAAACCGAGATATTTTTACTTAAGTCAAAATTTGAGATTAGAGAGGTCTCGACGAAACCTATCAACAGTTAAAGGTTTATCCATTGTTTCTGAGACACCCTGTATAATACATTTATTTTCAATCTCCATTTTAGTCTTCATAATGTTAAATCTCAGAATAACGCACGCACTCGTTTGTCGCAACTTGGAAAGATCGAAAGTGCCTAAACAATCAGCTCAGCACGTGCCACGCGCGCGTGTGACTGGCCGGTGCCCGCCGCCCACGCCTGCGCGCTTCCCCGCGCTCGGCGTTCGTATAAAGAAGTCTGGTATTTTTTTGAAATAAAAGGATTTCGTGGATGAAAACAACACAAATTATGAATAGTGTTTTGCTACAAAATAATAATTAGAAACACGTGAACTCTAATAACTTGCATTTTATTTTGAGGATTTTACAGGGTGTTGTAGTAAAATAATAAAATATCTATACATCTCGTGGATGAATTTGACACAAAATAGTTTAAACAACAGATACTAGTATTCTAAAACGCATAACACCTATTTTACCAATTGTAATATTCTTTCAGAGCTAGTTGGGCGTCATGTTAGCCACTGGTTAAAAATTAAGATTCTCGTGGACAGAGATGACACAAAATGCCTATGCACATCAGATACTACTTCGTTATTATGATGAAAGTAAAATTTTCATCTCTAATTTTGTTTTCCTCCAATACTGATTGAAATGACAAATACCTAAATTTCTACCTATGCAAGTACCTAGAATGACACAAAATATTTTTTTAGGTTGAGCAAATGGTCTGGAAACTATATGCGAAAAACAAACAACTTTAATATTTTTGAAACTTAAAAACCTAGCGCTACGGGTCTATAAGTTACAGCCGAATCGAAGCTATGTCGTTGTGACCGGCCAATCGGAGCGCACATATTAAACTAGCTGTGCCAGCGAACTACGTTTCGCCGTATAATTTTTACCCGTTTTTGCAACATTTGTCATTAATGCTCAGCTCCTATTAGTCGTAGCGTGATGTTATATAGCCTAAAGCCTTCCTCGATAAATGGACTATCCAACACAACAAGAATTTTTCAATTTGAATCAGTAGTTCCTGAGATTAGCGCGTTCAAGCAAACAAACAAACAAACTCTTCAGCTTTATAATATTAGTAAGTATAGAAGTATAGATTACGATTTTTCTATGACGTGATAATATGGCGCTCTGGATTGACCGAACGCAACGGTCTAGCATCGGTTCAGCGATGGTCCATTAGCAGAATTGGCCCTCAGGTCTCTTCTTGGTTGAGGAAGAATTGCCCTACTATACCAACCAAGCTGCAGCTTGGCAGAGGTTAAAATGCGATATTCTCTTACGACCGGTTCCAATATCCTATCTATCTGTGGATTCATTTACTAGAGACAGAATGTTGACGTATTTTGTATGGAGCTAATGTCAAATACCTATCACTAGTTACCAAATCCACAAATAGAATAGTGGGCTCTTACGACATCGAGAAGAAGCAGGGGAGCGACGAGACAGTCATGTATTCTCAATCAGCTCCCGCACGGATCATAGCGAGATTGTTTTGCCGTAATCATTAATCAATATGGCATTGTAAGTGGCAATAGACGTTGGTAACTTGGTAATTAAGTTTCGCCGATGTAGCACTACTTTGAGCGGGTCAACAACGTGCACTATGATGCAGGCGTCAGCATTAACGCGTTACGACTTCCGCAAACGTTAACTTACTTAAAATTAACGCAGATTACTTAATCTGCGTTAATTTTACTACCTAACACTAAAGAGAATAATTTAAAAAACCGACTTTAAAAACACTAAAAACTTAAAAATAATATAAGAATATTATTTTGAAAGAATCTATATTGAAGTCGGCGCCAAACGATGATCTCCTAGAAAGAAGTGTGATGTTGTCTGTACCTATTCTTATATTATTTTTAAGTTTTTAGTGTTTTTGAAGTCGGTTTTATTTTTTGTAAAAAAAAATTATTTTTAACTTTTTAGTGAATGAAATCTTTTCAGTTAAAGAAACCCTTGTTTCCCAGTGTTTTCCTCTATTTACTATGGGATCCCATCATCAGATCCTGACTTTGGACCATGGGATCACCCTTGCAGTATACTCTATCGAATACAAAAAGAATTTTGGAAATCGGTTTAAAAATGACGGATTTATATGGTAACAAACAAAAAAAAAATAAAACCGAATTGATAACCTCCTCCTTTTTTGAAGTCGGTTAAAACACAAGATTTACGAGTACTCTGTAACACATAAAATTATTTTAACGTGTCGTAAAAGTATATTTTATTTGTATAGGTCACGAATTTATTGTTCACATGTGAACTTTTAAGCAGCAACCCACGATACCGTGAGTAAACATCAATTCAAATGTTTGCAAATACAACCGCAACAGCATAATGCAATGTAGTTATTCAATTTAATAACATTGTTGAAGCTTGAAGCCAGACGGATGTTGCAATTTGCAATGTTATCGGATGTTTGAACAATTGCCCAGTTCGGTGACGTTGTGAGTTTGTGTTAAAAGGAATATTGAATATCGAGACACTTAACTAGAACATCTCTGACATTTCAAGATTACTTGACCATCCACATATAGGTACATAAAGCAAGTATTAGAAAGCCTTCATTCTTCATTCCTTCTTCTCCAATATTAGCCATTCCTCCCTCAAATTAAACCTAGAATTCTGTCGTATACCCCATTCTGTCAACGGAACAACATACATCATTAACTGAATCTCAATCAATCTATTTTTATTTATTTAGTACTGAGGATAGTGTTACTAGGGGCGCTTAAAGCAAGATAATACTATACATACACAAACAAAGACATTACTATCGATTCATATGCTGCTGTTTTAAACATTAATTAACTTTCTGCAATCGATAAGTTTTCTACTCATAAGGTAGAAGCGTGCATGGCAATGGTTCGTTTGTGTCCAGATTTTGATATTTGACGCGTTTGGTTCGATAGGTATAGAAATTACGAATAAGTTCGAATACAGGGCGTGAGAGATAAAGCTTGCGCGTTTTGTTATTCCTATTAATTTCAATAGTTATACTGTCAAATCTGATATATAAATATAAGCCTTAAGTGGCTTATATTTATATGTCAGATTGAATAATTATTATTCACGTATAATTACTAACAACCCGGCCGCAGAGCAGACACTATGCTTCACACATCTTAAAAAATAAAGTGAAATTCTTCTTACTTCATTTCCTTGGGTTGTGGTTGGTGGAGTCCGTTGCGTGTACGCTGCTCGTCCACTTGTACTGCCGATGCCGCAGCCAGCTTGTAGTACCCGAGCCGGGCTAGCTGAAATGTGAAAATTAACGAATTAACAACACTAGCCTGGGACTTTTACCACTACTAATAGTCTGAACTAGCCACGCGTACAGGGGTGAAAAACATTTTTACTATTTAGCTGGGCCAAATAAAATCAGTTATGGGTTTCTTGGCCAGAGTTATGAACAATTAAGTAAACTTGATCTCGCGTTGTCCTAATTTCCTAGCTGTAGATACCTACCTACTACCAACAGTTGTCTGTCAACGGATTCCTTTCAAAAAGGCCAAAGTTTGGTTGGAGCGAGTTTATGTACACACCAAAAGACTAACGTCTGTTGTATTGTACGTTTAAATCTATGAACATTTACAGTCTTATTACAACACCTGGGGGGCTACCGCCTAACTCATAGCGATCACTCGCTATCGCTTTCGTGACATTAGAACAATAGCTCAAATGTCATCTGTGACATTAAAACTATTGTTCTAATGTCACGACAGCGATAGCGAGTGATCGCTATGAGTTAGGCGGTTGGGCCGCTGGTCTAAACTTAGTCCTGAGGCCCAATTCTGCTAATAAGTTACAACTGAATCGAAACTAAACCGTTGCGATCGACCAATCGGAGCGCGTATATTGCCATTCAACTGTTCGATGACGTGATAATGGGACGTTCTGATTGGTCGATCGCAACGATTCAGTATCGATTCGGCTGTAACTTATTAGCAGAATTGGGTCTCTGGTTTACCTAGTGCGCTTTCACTTGTGTCAATATACATAAATAGAGACAGCGTCAGGTTTAAACCAGGTCCAAGTTTAGACCACGTTTTGAAATAAGACGGTTAAAGTTCCAAATGCAATTATTATGCAAAACAAATTGTCACATTTATTTATTACCACCAACACCAACTTAACGCATGTGGGGCGAGCCAATTGACACACAACTGAGGATAACTCAATGAAATCTACAGCTTATGAGAGCACTGCAAAGACGTGCGGCTACTGCAAAACACAGGATGACTGCTGCATGCAGCTACTGCAATAATGCGTAACCGAGGACAATTCGTAATTTAACAATATGTTGTTACAAAATACCCTAAAAAGAAATAAAATAATAGTAAAGAATAATTATTTATAGTTTTAAATTTTTTACGAAAAACCCTATTTCAAAATCTTCTAAAAAATAGTTCATGTCAGATCAGATTGACTGAGATGACAGCTTATCCTCAACTCTAGCAGGCTTGAAGGTCGTATCGTATTTGGTTTTTTCAATTAATTTTTTAAACTTCTTTCGCACTCTTATCTCTAACTTTTTAGGGTATTTGTGTAACATGTTGTTTTCGTTGTCTATTTATAATAATGTCTACGTGGTCTTATAAGTTTTCATAACTAAAAACTTTTGTATTATATGGCCTGTTTAACAGTTGAATATCCAGGCAGTGAGAGTCTGTTATTGGGGAGTAAAATCCGTCAATTAGATAGTTAATAAAATTGTGCATGACAATCTGATATTACTATTTATAAACGAGTATAAATAATAATAATAATTGGTAATAAATATAAAAACAATTTCATAGCTGTCGTTAAATGCATAGCAACAGTAAAAAAAACCTAAGTCGAGCCTTACGTGTGGCAATAAAATTAGTGCAAGTGTGCAATCTAATGCAACAAAACGAAAAAATAAGTATAAAAGTGTCAAATGATTGAATGTAAAAAATGTTATTCTAACGAATAGCCGTAAACGTGAATATTATCAATAACTAATGCAAATATTGCGTAAAGATAAATTAAATTGATTTTTCAAGAAAAAGATGATCGCTATCAGTTAGTCAGATAGCGAGATAAAGTAGGCATTGAAAAAAAGATAAGGTACGATCCAGTTACAGTTGCTGTCAAATCAATGATAACATTTTATCGACTAGCTAGACTAGAGCGTCCATCGCGTATTTCTCACTTATGTGTTTCACAAAAATAGTCGTATTGTTGAATTATTAGCGCCTGTACCTATACATTTTGTGAAAAATTGAAGATTTTCTCAAAAATAACAAAATATTTAGTCAATATACAAAAATACTCGTGAACGATAATTTTACTCGCGTCAAGAAATACTAATATAGCTATTAATGTTTACATAGCTACATAGTGTTAAGCAGATTAAATTGTATTTACATCCACACTGTACAAACGTGTCATCTACCTATCTGCTTTATTGGTAAAACTATTTGAAGGCCTGCAACATGATTATATATGGCAAGGCAACGGAAGCCTTCATTTAGTAACTACAACCTACCTATATAAAATTAAAATAAAAACACGACCAAAAACATTAACAAAATTCTCAAACCAAAACACAATGCAAACAATATTACATCACACGATATTATACTTTACACATTCCGCGATATTGCATAGAACTTACATCACCACGTGACCACCACACGAGCAAAACCGCACGCAAACGTGAATAGCATAGAGATGACGTTGTAAAAAAAACGATAAACTCGAACAGACGACCACTTTACTATCTGGCCGATAGTGAAATGGTTACGGGCGAAGTTTCACTTTCAAAAGAACTCTCACTTGGGCCACAAACGCTGAACGGACGGAACGAACGAAGGCCTTGTCAAAAACAATGAGCGCCGATAGAGACCAGACGCGTGTCTTGAAAAAAACCACGTAACAGCATCTGAAGTCTTTGAACCAATCGGAAGATGGAACGTTACTCGCCGGTTATTGATTTGTTTACGGTTGTTTGATCACAGTTGTGAATCTTCGCGTTTCCAGTTGTCAGCGACCGATTACCTAATATTTTACTTGAGACAAGTAGTTTTGTATAATTAACTAATTAGTGATGCAATTAAACATATATATTATAACTAGGTACTTCGAATGAAAACTTCTTTCTTTCTTCTTTATACGACTACTTATGTTAACACATTTAAGGAGCTTAGTGGCGCATTGGCACGTGCGCACAGCGAACGATTGCTTAGGTTAAGCAACGTTGGGTGCGGTCAGTCCTATGATGGGTGACCGAAATACGAAGCATCTCGAGCTCTTCCGTGCTTCGGAAGGCACGTTAAACAGTGGGCCCCGCACCCGATCTCGCTTCGGTTGCGTCGGCTAACCGTCCCATGGAACTTTGCGAGTGAAGGAACAGATCATGAAGCAAAAACATGGAACAGATAGTGCACTTACGTTTGCGCAGTCACTTGTGCACTATAATATTTCCTGCGCAGATGGCTAGTCTCTGTTGAGATTGGCCGCCGTGACCGCATATCGGTTAGTAGAACACATAACATCATTAGAAATTAAATTAAACAGATGAACATTATAAACAATTCCAATGGTAGGATAAGAATGTTACATAGTCATAGAATGTAGTAAATAAATGTAAATGTGTCCGCTTAGAATTGAAATATGAATATAAATAGACAAATTAAAGCAATAATCTAAAGAACGGCCGTAATAACGTTGAGTGGCATTAGATTCTATGTCATATAAACGATATTAAGTAATACAATATTATACAAGGTTTAAAAGATGATCTTTGTAAAAAGAAAGTAAACAATGACATGACTAGTAGACAACTGATGAGTTTCCAATCACTCCTATAACTGAAGCGACTCAACAAGAACTAGGACAGGCAACGGAGAGAACATTGACAGCTGAATGAGATTGACCGGAGATCGAGTTGAGACATGCCATGCCATTGGAATGTTAACTTTTAGCGGCGAAGGAAGGTGAGATAATGATAATAATAGACTTAATGATAGCGTAGGGTCAATACCTCTGTCTGCTAGTGCCCACCCCAGTAGGTTCTACTGTCCACCCCAAGATGTTAAGCCACCAATTCAAAATTCTATAATGAACGCCAAAATAATGAAAACTTCACACAAAAATCTTGGGCCTAACTAGCCCCCTGAAAAATAAGCCCTAGATACGCCAATGGCTATTACAAACATCGCACAACAATGTTCTAGCAATGAGAACTCAAAGAAGCATAGTAAACAACACAACTCTATACCTGAAACGAATTATAGTGAATTTATGTTATCAACAAGACAACAAAAAAAAACACAGTTCAAGTGCCATCAATACAATCATAAAGGAAGCAACTTTTCTTCATCGAGCGGAATGAATCACTGCAGACACAAAGAACTTTAGCAAAAAATAATGAACGCAAAATCTCATACTTACCTTTTTTTATCTCGAAATAATTATGTGCGGCTACTTTAGCAGCAGCGAGCGATACGACTGGCATATTAATAGAACTACATAGAAATTAATTGAGATTGGCAAACAAAGACTGTTTATTCTTTGTCAAGTATTAATTAATATGTACAATAAATACTAATGTTTGTAATAATTACATTAACATATTATTAATATCGCTAGCTTCATTGGAGTCATTTATTGAAATATTATATCATTTCATGTTCATATAATATCATTTTTAAAATATGAAATATGTACTTATAATCGTAATTGTAAATTTTCTGTGTAGTCATTGTTTACAAGGGATTGGAAATTGACATACATTATCATTAATTTTTTCATGCCAAAAAAGTTATCAAAGACTACGAAAGATCTACCACGAAAACAAAATATAACAAATAATACCACTAACCATTATCATTTTTGCCACTAGAAGTAAGGCGAAATATCAGTGACATTGTTATTGGAAATTGACATACATTATCATTGTGTGGCTACCCTCTAATAGCACAACACGTGCAAAATTCAACTTTATATTCACTCAATAAAACCCTTGTTGCAAATTAAAATGCTTGCTAGAAAAACTGGAAATCCAAAAAAATATATCAAACCTGAGAAATGTGTAGCTTACAAAACTATAGATGCTTTTTACTAGAATAGTTAAAAACTGGTGCGTTCTAGAACCTTGACATTAAAGTTTATATTAACACGTTGTACGGTTAATTTACGGAAATAGTATAGTGGCGTGGCGTGATCATGACGTGTGATGCGCGTGCGCAAGTCCACTGACCTGCATTTAACCGGCGGGCGCGACGAAGCAGGACAAAGACTGAAGAAAAAACTGTCATGAAAGGGTATACAACTTTAAGATTGAATTATAATAAAACATTCCAGCCCCAACACATTTTACTTAACTATTTGGCCAGTAATTAGTAGTAACGAGTTAGAAAAAAACTTCAGAACTATTCATTCTTACACTTTTTAAAACACCTTTGGTCGGCAAAACTGCCGGATGTTTAATTTTTTCATGCCAAAAAAGTTATCAAAGACTACGAAAGATCTACCACGAAAACAAAATATAACAAATAATACCACTTACCATTATCATTTTTGCCACTAGAAGTAAGGCGAAATATCAGTGACATTGTTTACATTTTCAAAATTGCCAATGGCTCTGTAGACTGTGCGGAACTATTGTCTAAGTTAGGTCTAAAAGCTAACCTGTCATTGAGACCACATCCAATTTAATGTGAACCCATTGCGCGTACTAACTTTCGACAGAATTCTTTTATTTTAAGAGCAACTAGAAATTTTAATAATGTTAATTGTTCACCGCTGATGCTGCGAGATCCACCTTCGATTGTCAATATGTTAAAAGTTAACTTTATTTAATAATGCCTAAGCTGTAACTACATGGAGTTATGTTTTATTCATGTGAATGACTATAAGTGGAAATTTGTAATTGGATTCGGACTATTATTAGTGCTGTTTATTTGTATATTTTATGTATATGTAAATGACAATGCCAGATTCTGCCCCACCATTTACTGTAATATGAAATCTACGAAAAAATCTATATGATTTTTTTTCTTGAACTGATTTAATTATTACTTTTTAAAAGTTGCGGATATTTAATAAATATTAAAATAATGTGCACCTACTATTTCCGTTGCGATATGAACGAAGAAATGACGAATGCGTTTTGTTGTACGTCGTAGGTACAAACAGAATAAAACATCAATTAAGTGTTCGAAAAATGCCGTTCTCTTTTAACATTGTGGATCTAATACGCATATCGGTTATAATTTATTAATGTTTAAAAATAAGTTTTTGCATGCGTTTTTGCGAAGTGGACTAAACGGTATAATTTAACTATGTGAAACTAAACGCCAATTCTGGATTGATATTATTTGACATTTACTTTTTCTTATGACTCTGTGGTGTGCAGGCCTAATTCTGTTAATAAGTTACAGCTGAATCGAAACTAAACCGTTGCGATCGACCAATCAGAACGCCACATTATCACGTCATCGAACAGTTGCATTGCAATATACGCGCTACGATTGGTGGATCGCAACGGTTTAGTTTCGATTCGGCTGTAACTTATTAGCAGAATTGGGCCTCGGTGACAAAGTGAATGAAATGAAGACGGATCGAGTGCTTTGGAAAATATAATAACGACTTTTGCTTTCGCCTTCTATACGACTTTGTGGATTTGTTTTTAGGTGTACCAATTTTTTGTTTGTGATTTGGAATCATGTTGAGATACATAAATTGCTATTTGCGTGTGTTGCGATAGAATACAATTATTTACATTATGAAGAGAAACAGTTTATAGGTTTGTTTGTATTGAATAAACTCAGAAACTACTTAACCGATTCATAAAATTATTTTTCCGTTAGAAATGAAGCATCATACATTATATCTCTGATATCCCACAGGACCGGAACCTATGTGGGGGAACAGGTAATCTATTGTAATAGATTAATAATTTATCGACAACATTGATTGCTTCGACTTACCAATAAATAGTGGGCTATAAGAATAATATACTTATTACTTTAATTATCGAGAAACGGACGAATATGTACCTAGAAACTACTTATTTATAAGAATTATGAATGCGCCTGCCTATTAATTTATGGCAATTACAATTTTCTGCACAAATGCACTTCGAGAAACGTAAGATAATTATACTCATTTTTAGTATATTATAAAAAACCGCAACATTTAGAGAATTTATAACTTTTATATTTTATCGCATTGTCGTTTATCGCATTCGTGTAAATTAATTTTATCGGGTGGGGCAAACCTCTATAGAACTTCTGGCATCGTCCTATAAATAAATAAATACCTACAGTTTAGCTTGTCATAGGAACTGTGTATAAATTGTTCTTGCTTTAAAATAGAAACGTATATACGTCTCTATTAATATGAGTTATTTCGAAATATTGCAATTAGAGCTTCTTTATACAAGTATTTATGAGTCCCGCAACAAAAAAATTGAGAATCGTTCCGGTTTAGCAATTACCAGGAAAAAAATCCAGGTTATTTCAAATAAAGCTCCTGCTTAAAAACTAGGCATTAAATCAATATTTCTAACTCAATAGGCATTAAAGCAGTCAATAAAGGATACATTAAACTCAAATACAATTAAAATAAACAGTTATTAACGATACTTTATAATCAATTTCAATTTTTGCAAAGGAATTTGGGATATATTCATCATACAGGACCGGTGGCAGGCCCCCGTCACTCGCGCAATGCAGCGTTATAATTACCTACCGCTAAGTAGCGCGCCGGCGCGCCGACCGGCAGAGGGCCGCCGCCGCCACCCGCCGCGCCGCACGCGAGACTTTATTATCGAATTTTGTATTTTTTTTGGTATTTTTTTTTTATTATTTTGTTTTTATTGTTTTTTTCCTTTATTTTATTGATTTTTTTATTATTATATTAATTTGGTTTTTAATTTCTTTTAGTTTTTTATCAATTATTTTTTTTATTTATAATTTTCTTTTCAGAACTAATATCGGGATTTTTATACCTAAATCGAATAATTTTCCGAAATTTTCAGTTAAATGTTGATGCGAAAAAAGTACACAATAATAATAATTTTAATTTAATAAACTTGATTAACAATACGGTGGTTAATATATAAAGTCTCGATGAACCGGTTATTTGATTCCTTACAAAAAAAATATTCCACTTTACTCCTGTTTTTAAAAGATTGCCTATTTGTCACAATTATTCAAACGATTCAGGATATTTTCCATAGTAAAATTGAATAACCGTAAGTTCAAACATGAAAAAAAAACATCGATCATGTATTTTTCACAATAATTCGTAATTTTAATCGTTTGTAATTTGACAAGTGAATAAAATTAATGAAGAAAAAATTTCGCCTTGTGTGGATTGGTAGTTTTTTTATAATTTTTAAATGTATTATTGACGATAAAGTAATATTCTATTCTCTTATTTTTTAACATATACTATTTTAAATGTTTAAATATATGCGCACTGCCAATTTAGAAGTAGATTATGAGGAATAATGTAATGATTAACACCAATCATGTATTTTACCATATTCTTGCAAATTAAGTAAGTACTATTATTATTATCATTTTATAAAATTAAAGCACATTTGAGCCAGAGGCTTTCCTCGCAATCGCTTTATTTCATTATAATCCTACGTATATCAATAAAATAATGACATTAAAGTTTTACTTTGACTATTTTGTTTATGTTCTTTGTACAACCCTTAAGTTTTCGCTCGATGACGCAATCACGCGGTGTACGCGGGAATCTCGACTCTCAACACGCGTTCATAGAGACCTTTTCTTCTTGCAGCGACTTTTGTCTGTCGGTTTTGGCTATTATTATTACAACGATTCGAGCGTTTCTATGGGAGTGATGTATCTGTTACGTAGTAACTATTACCTAATCTGTGCCGGTGGTGTTAATTTCCAAGAAAGTTCTATTATAACATGAGGAGTTATTTCGAAATATTGCAATTAGAGCTTTTTTATACAAGTATTTATGAGTCCCGCAACAAAAAAATCGAGAATAGAATCGTTCCGGTTTAGCAATTACCAGGAAAAAAATCCAGGCTATTTCAAGTAAGGCTCCTGCTTAAAAACTAGACATTAAATCAATATTTCCAACTCAATAGGCATTAAAGCAGTCAATAAAGGATACATTAAATTCAAATACAATTAAAATAAACAGTTATTCAGGATACTTTATACTCAATTTCAATTTTTGCTAAGGAATTTGGGATATATTCATCATACAGGACCGGTGGTGTTAATTTGGCAGTTACAGATAAGGTAAGTCTGGAAGCAGGTAGAAAGGTTCTGAGCTGCCAGCCACCGGACGATCGAGGCGATGCGTCCGGTGTTGGAGGAGTGGGTTGGGCGCCGGCAGGGCAGCCTCACATTCCGCATGGTGCAGGTTCTGACCGGGCATGGCTGCTTCGGTCACTACCTGCACCGGGTCGCCCGTCGGGAGGAAACGCCGCAGCACACATTATTGGTGTGCCCGGCTTGGCAACGCCAGCGCAGCGAACTCAACGCTGCGCTGGGAGGTGGAAACCTCTCGCTGCCGAGCATGGTCGTGGCCATGCTCCGCGGCGAGGCGGAATGGGGGGCTGTCGCCTCCTTCTGCGAGGACGTCATCTCGCAGAAGGAGGCCGCGGAGAGGGAGCGGGAGGCCGATCCTCAAGCCGCTCCCATCCGCCGCAGACGGATAGGCAGGCGAAGGCGGGCATTCGCACAAGCGATGCCCGTCTAGTGACCCTGCCGTGGAGGCCTGCGTGCATGGTTGGCCCCGTGCACGCCGCCGCAAGGCCCTCCGTCTGGGGATTGCCCTGGTGTTCTCGGGCAATCCCCCTTCATCCATCCTTTGTAGAGTTTGTTTGTTTGAACATAGACCAATGAAAAGTATATCATACCCACTCCTGTGGAGACATTTCACTGGGAGTTTAATAGTCCAATTAGGTAGGTCCTACTTCCAGAAAGCGATCCTAGACAGCATTCAAGAAGCGACTACAATTAAAGTTAAACGACATGCATCTGCGCCACAATTGCCTATCATAAAATAAACTAATACTGGCTGGGTTGTTAATATCAAAGCTCAGTGATAAACAAGCACAGTAAGGAGTACAATTTTAAACCAAAACACAAGCCTTGAAATGAACACATAGTCAACCAGCACACACACACACACACACACACACACACGCACACACACACACACACACACAAACACACACACGTAACACACGTGTTTAAAGCTTTGAGGTCACACACACACATCTAACGACGCCATTAGAAGGCTATGGCTAATAATTAATCCATAGTATAAATGACAATGCCAGATTCTGACCCACCATTTACAGTAATATGAAATATATGAAAAAATCTATATGATTTTTTATCTCGTACTGATTTTATTATTACTTTTTAAAACTTGCGGATATTGAACAAATATTAAAATAATATGTACCTACTATTTCCGTTGGGAGAAGAACTAAGAAATGACAAATGCGTTTTGTTGTACGACGTACATACAAACAGAATAAAATATCAATCAAGTTTTCGAAAAATATCCTTCTCTTTTTTAACATTATGGATTTTATGCGCATATCGGTTGTAAGTTATTAATGTTTATAAATAAGTTTTTAACAATTCAAGTTCCTTTAATTTTTTATGTGAATACGCATAATTAAAGAGTACCTATGTGAAACTAAACGCCAATTCTGGATTGATATTGTTTGACATTTACTTTTTCTTAAGACTCTGTGGTGTGGTGAACTTATGACAAATGACAAAATGAATGAAACAAAGACAGTTTTGCTTTACCAATATTGCATAGTTAAAAAATGTCGCAAATAGGGAATATATAGGTATATTACGATATACCTATTCGTTAGTAACGTTAGTAACCATAGATATTTTTGTTAATCGGTATTGTAATTTTTTATTTAAGTACATTTACATTATATGAAGAGGAACGATTGGTAAGTTCGTTGGTAATGAATAAACTCAGAAACTGCTTAACCGATTATAAAATTATTTTACCATTAGAAATGAAGTGTAATATATTAGGTATATCTCTGATATCCCACAAGATCGGAACCTATGTGGGAATAGGTAATCTATTGTATAGGCTTAATAATTTATCTACAATATCGATTGATTTAACTCAACAATTAATAATGGGCTATAAGATTAATATATTTACCTACTTTAGTTATCGTAAAACGGATGAATAGGTACCTAGCCCTATTTATTTATTACAATTATGAAAGCGCCTAACTATTAATTTATAGCAATCAGTTTTCTGCACAAATGCAGTTCGAGAAACGTAAGATAATTGTTCTCGTTTTAGTATATTATAAAAAACATCTAGAGAATTTATAACGTTTATGTTTTAATGACCAATATTACAGCTATCAAATGTCGTTTATCGCATTCGTGTAAATCAATTTTATGGGGTGGGGCAAACTTCTATAGAACTTCTGGCATTGTCCTTTAAGTGTATATGGCAAAAAAAAATAACATTATCCGGAGAGAATTTGGATGAGGATCACAGTTATAAATCACAGACCACTTTAACTAATTAAATAATAAAAAAAATTAATATCATTTTGTGCAAAGAGAAATAATATTTATTATAAGCCTATAGTTGGTAAGGCTTCATCTAAGAAGAAATTATTTGGGCCATCTCCCACCATGGGGTGCGATGTCAGACAACCTCCTTGTGGTGCACCCTGGGCAACCCGGCAGATTCTCTGCCGCGGGCTAATAGTCTGACGAGAGGACCCCCATAGAGGGGGGGTGTGGGATAGTCGAGTTTAACCCGGCGGGCCACTTCGTGTGGCCACCCGCTTCATGCGGAGAAGGGCGAAGTCCCCTCTTCTTATTTTAAGAAGAGGTGTGGCTTTCGCCAGAAGCCCGATTTGGGCGGCTACCTATGAAGGTAGCAAGGTGGAGGCGACTTTTCGCCACGGCGCTTCGCGCCTGCCGGGGGTTCCCCAGAGCTTTAGCTCACCCGCGCGGCGGTGGATCCAGTAGGATCTGCCGTCGGGCAACCCGTTACCCGCACTGAGCGGGCCGGGGGCCCGGCGCACTGAGCGTCGGGCCGCGTGGAAGACAACCACAAAAAAAAAACAATTTCGGGGTGTAGAGCGGTGCAATTCTGCGTCGCTCCACAAAGCAGCAGAGCTAGACGGGGAGTCCGGCAACGGACATGTCGCAGGCAGGGGTTCAGCGGGAATAAGGCCTGGCTGTTGTCCCCTTTCCCCTGTCTTGTGACGGACGGAGGAGCTGCTGGGGAGGTTTTTAGTGGGTAGGCCCGGTCCGCTGGGGAGTCCCACATATCCTCGTGGTTTGGCTCGACCACGAGGAATGCGTAAATGCATTTTCCCCCCTCCCAAAAAAAAATAATAAAAATCTCCCACCATACTAGCCCACTGCGCGTCGGTGGGGTACGTCATTGCCTCGTCCATCCATCAGTTTGCACTGTGAACAGGTGAGGTTGGCTTTGGAGTTTGGCCCAATAAGGTCAGAACTTCTTGCACCCCTCCTAAAATCCAATCTGTACTCTGCACAGACAACTCTCTACACACCTACAATTCAACCAAGCTAAGTTTGCACCTCGCCACACCTCGGATAAGAAAATTACGTTTGTACACGCAAATGTGTGTGTGGAATATAGTAGGACTGAGTGCGTGGTTATCAATCGAAATGACGCGAGAAGTGCAGCGACTGCCTTCTCTCTTACCCGCATAGCGCTATCTCTGTTATCGGCCGGCGCTCGCGTCTACTCGGTGAACGTGAAGTCTCTACGCGCCCGAGCGAACGCGCGCGCCCGTGTATAAGTGTCAGTGATGTCTACAACAAAGTGCGGGGTGGGGTGAGGTATTTGAAATGAGTGCGGGGAGGTGAGTGGCTGCGTTCTGTATGGAGTACTATTAATACTATTATACACGGTGTTTCATAATAACCAATAAATAATAAATTCCTTATTGAAAACTATTTATTAAAATGTGTTTACACGTAATGTCATTCAACCCAAAATTTTTATGTATATCACAGTATCATCATGTCTATGATTTACATGAAAATTTTGGGTTGAATGACATTATGGGTAAACACAATTTAATAATTAGTTTTAGATAACGTCATCATCACAGCCCATATACGTCCCCACCGAGGGGCTCGAGCCTACCCTATATTAGGGTGATCAGGCCTTAGTCAACCACGCTGGCCTAGTGCGGATTGGTCGACTTCACATACATCATTGAATTTCTTCGCAGATGTATGCAGGTTGCCTGTGTGACCTCGCGTCGATTACTTCACACTGACGCTTAGGTACGGTCTGCAAAAAAAGGTTTCGCTATGACTTTAAAAAAGTAAACAAATGTTTGTTAGAATTTACTTTGCATTTATTGTTTATCGCGGGAAGGTGAGCGGGGAAGCGGGCGGGGCGCCGCATTCCAGCGAGGTGCAAACTTAGCTTAGTTGAGTTGTACTCTCAATATCTTCAAAGTTACACATGATTTATTATTGATAATGGGAAAAATCATACCTACACTAAGTGATTAGCATCATAAGTTACTGCACTGATATGGACACTGAGTGAATTTGTAGGCAAAACATTGAATGAACGCGAACTGGCAACGTCGCTGATTCAAAGTGATTACTGAGAAACAGTACTAAGTAGGTATTACGGTTTTGGCGTAGTTAAAAAATTGGGATCAACTTTAAATACCTTCCTAAGAAATAATTTAAATCATCTTTAGTTCTAATAACAAAAGAGTTCTAAATATAAGGTTATAATACTGTTCTGTTTGAGATACCACATGACCATAACAACACATCACTTTTGGTTAGTGTTTAACATCCCGAAATGCAGTTTTGATACGTCGCTTCAAGTCTCACATTTGTGGGTTCACTTGCGTACACCAAACACTTAATTTCACTCCACAAGTAAAAGTCTACCGAAGCAAGGTCTGTGTATTCGTGAGATGTGTATTAACTTAGAAACTAAAATTCCGAATGCGCCGCGCGTCCGGCGCGGGCGCGACATCGCGATACGTTCTGGTCTGTGCCAACAGGTGACAGTAAGCAACCAAGACGCCGCCGCCGGCGCCGACCCTGTCTTTCGCTATTGTAGTGTCTAGTGCAATAATAACCCTTTTTGAAACGAGTTGTAGATTGATCTTGATTCAACTTTATTGGCGGAAAAAATTTAAAAAATGTAACCACATGTTTTTTTTATTGATATTTGTTGTATACTGTCTACCGAGCTACCCCTAAAATTTTCAGGGGTGATTAAAAAGTAACCGTGTATACTTCAAAAATCGAAAAACACATCGGTACATGGGTTTCAAACCCCGGGCCTCCTGATTGGAAGGCAAGTACGGAGTCCACAAAGGCACCAAGACAATACAGCGCAAGTCTACTTAAATTATTATTATTATTAACATGTTATAGTATTTTTGTATTAAAAAAATGTAACATCCTCCTTCAGTTTGATAATAAAAAAACAAAAAAGCGATGACCATAACGTTTGGTTGAATTCAGTCAGTAAATTTTTCATTTATGATTTCATTTTTTCTATCATTTATTAGTAAAATGCAACTGTGCAGTCTCACTATAATCATCTTCAAATCTCAATTTAAAGTTTACTTCAGATGTTTCCAAACTGAGATTACTATCACTACAAATATAGAAACTAACCTTTATTTACTATAAAATACAGTGCATTAATAAAACATAACTATTAAGTTCAAATATTTACATAAAAACTGAAACAAAATAATAACATTTGTTAACTATGAAAAGTGATATACACACACACTAACAACAAAAAAAAAGCTCCACAGCACAGTAGGCAAAATAAATATTAAGAAGCACAAATAAATGCACACAGCTTATACCAGCTCATTTTTGTTGCCAGATGCCCGTTGACCTCTTTTTCTGCATTCTGCGCGAAGCTGTTCTTTGCTCATGCTTGCCAGCATTTCTGGAGTCAAGTTGTTTCGTGGTCTCCCATTGTCAGAGACTGAATTTTGTCTGGGTACTGTAATAGATGTGGCCTGGTTTCGGACACGTCTGGGGCCAGCCATTGTCAATCTTAAGCATGTGGTTCTTTTTATAATTTAAACAGAATATCCTTATTTTTCACTGGTGATTCTTCATAGCCTTGTAGGATTGTAGAAAATATTTCAAGTAATAAATAATTATATATTTTATGTGACAAAATAGGTAACCAAAATCAACAGTAGTGTTTATGTCAAAAAAACAATATAAGAAGGAAGTACTTACAAAACAAAATAATATATCTATGAAACACAATGGTTGATAGTACTAAATAGCGAATCAATTACTAACCTAAAAAGGTACTTCTTTTGATATTATGAATATTGATTTTCTTAAAACGCAATCTAAATATTATTAGTCATGTGATCATAGTATTAATAGGCTTTGATTGAAGACCGTTTTCACATAGTAAACTAAAGAAAACTAAGTATTGATTAGATGTAGTAATTTATGTGTAAGGTGGATTTAGCTTAAAATATGTTGATGTATGCAATTAAACATATTTCTTCTTTAAGAGTACGTTTCAAAAACAAAAAGCCACTTTCATTCAGCCCCTAATGGAACAAGCGTTAATTGTTGTAAATGAAAAGGGAAAGACAGCAAAATGAAATGTAAATTCTAACCTTACAAAGGGGTGACGATACTTATTAAAACTTACGATTTTGCACGATCCAAAAATTCTTCAGCTGCTAGGTAAACACTTGGTATTGTCACTTATTTCTAGCAGAAATATTTTTTAATGTAAAATTACTCCTAAACACTACGTCGAAAACCCCGTTTACTCCACAAATTATATTACTGTTACAGATAGGAATCAACCCCTCTAGCGGCCGTTTCGTAGTGAAATGACAGCTCCGTAATGATAGTGCTGCAAAACTATCGACTGCTTATTATCGACATACTGAAAATTATCGATATAAATTTACAGCCCTAATCTACTTTTTTAATTCTGATAATATTTTAGGTTATTAAAAATCAAAACAACGAAATGCGATTATCTTTTTATTGAATTTAACATACAATATGACAAAAACGTACACAATGGAACTTATTAGAACCCACAATTCTCCGCCATGCAACGCTGTGCTTACTCTGCGATTCTGAAAAGATAAATAAGCATTTGTATAAAGTGTGACGACTCTAAAATGAAAAACAGTGAAAAACCTAGTAAAAATAAATAACCTGCCTCTCCATCTGATCTTAGTCTCTCCACTTCTCAATATCTGTACACCTGTTGATACAAAAAAGATAATTATATAAGACATTACTTTGTTTTTGAAAATAATTTTGTTTTATTGATTATTTACAAAACTTCAGATTGAAGAATTGAACTCTGCAGACAATGGCAAATAGTTTAAAACGTTTGAATACATTTTGAAGAAGTTAACATTAAAAGCAATTAATTTTATAGTAGGTAATCTAACCAAACAAATCAATCTAGTTTTTAATTTTGATGAATATGTTAAGGTCAATAAGAAATGTTTTCCATAAATTAATGATATTCATTCATATAAATGATTTTAATTAGAGTTTGAAAAAGCATTTAAAAGGAATGGCATACCCATTCCTTTTGTAATGCTTTTAAAATTATGTTTATCAAACTTTCACATTCTCTTAAATAATTGTGTCAGAGTTAAATGTTCCAAATTGGTTCACTAAACTCAAATAAAACTAGATTTATTAAATTCTCATGGCCAAATGTAAGGAAAGTGGATACAATCGAATCGTTGAACTCATCAATTGTAGTTACAAAATTTTTGGGTATTACACTTGATGCACGTTTGTGGGATCAACATAGTCCTTCGCGAACAGACCTAGTTCTGTTGTATATGTAGTAAAACAATTCAAGCATGTTACTATGTTGATACGGCAAGATAAATTTACTTAGTTATTTTCAGTGTCATGTAATTGGCTATTACTGCTGGGTTTCGGCTGCTAGTATAGAAAGTATTTTTGGACTTCAGTTGGTGCTATTTATAATTCACAAGCAAAGGTTTCTCTAAGAAATATTTTTAACTAAATTAATATATTGATTTAAGCTGAACAGTCTAATTATGAAAATTTGATTTGTCTATAAAAATTATAAAACCTTTGGTACCAATTTTCGATTTCATAATCTAAACACAAGAAATAGAAAGCCACTGTGAACAAGTGTGTATTGATCTGCTCATCACGTTCTAGTCATTTTCTGATATAACCATAAAAAGTAGGTGTTATAATAGCAACGTAACATCCCATTTTTTTTTTCGTCGTGACTATTGTGATTTTCAAAGCTTATTTACTCGCAAACTATAAGACTTGAGAGAAAATTGACATGAATAAAAAGTGTTAATTTTAAAGCTATTCTATATGATACAACCATAAAAATTAGGTGTCCTAATATCAAGGCAACATCCCAAAATATCCCATCCAGTTAAATATAATTATTTATAATTCTGATAAAATATTTGTTTAATTAAGTATTTATTTGAGTCATGAATCGGAACTTATACTTTACACAAACATTTTATTTTTAAACTTTAGAATTATAATTTTATTTAATTAGGCTGATATTCTTGTTTTTATTTAATGTGGAATTAATTATTACATTTTTGATAAAAATAACCTAAGGAGATAAATTATTTTTTTCATCACGGAAATTAGTATGCATGAAACGGAAAAAATCGATTTGTCAAGGGAACTTTCTTATCTTGAATGTACTATATTTAATTTTATCACTGATTAGCCTTTCAGAAACAAGGGGTTAATAAGCAAACATATTTATGTCAAAAGCAAATTAATCACCTTTTGACAGCCCACTTTCTGTTATTCATGTCCTGTTCATTGCTTGTGCAGTGGCTTATGTTCTTAGCATATTAATAAAATTGATAAAATGAAATTCAGGTCCATGGTGAGTAACCAAAGCTTCTAACATATCGAGCTTCTCTATGCTTCCGAAGTCACCTTGCGCCCAGACATGTGCACCATCAGAAGATCAATTTTAGCAGAGCTTTGCTACTCTTTTTGAGAAGAAGTGTTTTTCATTTTCATTCAATCTAAAAAAAAATTACATGTAATTTTGAACAACAACATAGTGTAGGTTATTTAATGGAAAACATAATAATAAATTAATTTTAAACTATTGTTTATTTAATGAAAAAAATATTACACAACTTTGCTCACCTATCATTATTGGATTTTTAAGTATTCCTGAATTTATTTCACTTGGAGGAAGTTATTTATTGCATACTCAACTCAAGATATTCATCTTCAAGTATTTGTGTTTCAAAATAACACTAGTTTTTCTGTGTTCATAAGTTGTTTTTATCGATTTCAAAATTGATGTGCATCCAGAAATGTAACCTCTGTTGAAGCCGATGGTCTGTAAAATATTTTAGTGGATTCATAACAATATAAAGTTCGCTCGTTTTTTAGTATGGGAAAGTTCAACTTCATACATTTTGGTAAATAACTATTAGGCCAAAGATGAAAGCGTTCTTCACCTGGATTTGCCTACAAGAGAGTTGCTGGATGTCTGATTATCAGAGTAACAAGTTGTACTCTGCACAAGTTGTACTGTCACCATGGTGATCAGATAAACTTAAGTAAGATTATGGTAGCTAACCAGGTGGGCTCAGCTATATTAGCATGAAATAGTATGAAACAATGAAAGGTCAAAAAGTTATTAAGTTTAGAAAATCACAAGCAAACAAACCGATAAAACTGCCGAATCCCTTCGTACACACAGGTACTGTTATTGAATCAAGAACAGTGAGTGTCAAAAATCTTAAAAAACATGCTTAAAACACATAAAATCTGAAGATAAATTAGAGATTTAAACAAACCAACAATGTAATAATGAAAAATGAAATGCAAATGTGTGCGTTCTACTTCTATGATGAAATGACACGACACGACACACACACATGCACCCAAAAGCAAAATGGCGTCAAAAAAAATGGCGGAGACTGTCTCAGAGCCGCTCCACTAACGACCCGCTAGTTATAGGGGTGATTCCAACGCCTGGTTTACTCTGTGACCACAGAGTACCTTTTATATACGGAAATCTGTGACACAGACTACGTCACAGACTTAATAGGTGCTTATTAATAGAGATTGGACTACTAAAGCAGAGGCGCGTTCAGGGCCTTCGCGCGAAGTACAACTTTTCGCTCTAACCCCGTTCAATGGGGGTAATTCTGAAGTTACCTGCACTAAAACTAAAACTAAAATTAAACATATAATTTTAAATTACTTTTAGGTAATTCGTATTCTGAAACGCCGGACTCTCTTAATTTAAACTGTATTTGACAATTTCTTAAATTGAATACACAGATTATAAATACACCTAGTGCTGTAGAAAAACGGGATAATTTAGAAACATTAAAAACAGCTATATTCTACTAATTTTACTATCAGAAATTATTAATTTAAGATTTGATCGTATTTGTAAATAACAGAAAAGAAATTTTATTATTTATCATTCATTTTATCACAAAAGAAAAATTATTCGACATTTATCCTGCGATTGTGATGGCTTCGCGCCTATGCCTTGAAATAAAAAAAATTACGTGGTAGTCTGTAGTTGTATAGATAGGTACTTCGTGACTTCCTCTGAATTTTAAAATTGCGTATTTTGTTTCATTAGTAATTTTTGTTTTCTTTTCACAATAACCGCTGTTATTTATTGCAAATAATAGTAATTGCTAGGCAACAAATTTTAGATAGGCATACTTCTATCTGCAGATAGAATATTAATTTCTGTTGTAAGAGTAAATACATACATACATAACCTACCTATCATCTAAATGTCAGTACTATTAGACTACTTGGGAACAAACAAATTACAACTCACGACTTGGCAATTGATGCTATAAAAGCCTTTCCTTATAAATGCCATAACAACCAATTCATCATCCATTTGGCAAGTTGCACAAAAAAAAATGATTTCGGTAATGTTAGAAAATCGTTAAAAAGTAACAAGATAAATTTAGACGGCACCTAAAAGTTCACCTCCTAAAATTAGTTTGACATATTTAAAATTATAGAAAAAATTACATATAAGAAGCATGTCAGAATACGAAAATAACATCTAACACTAAATTGAGTAGCTTAGTAACGTCACTCTTAATTTTAGAGTTAACTTGTGAGTTCTGAATACCAAACGGTGATTGACATTTCTATCTCTAATTTTATTTAGTTATAGTTTTAGGTGGTCGCTTCAGAATCACCCCCAATGCCTTCGAGCGTGACAAACGGGTGAAACAACCGCCCGTTCAAGACCTTTGAGTGTCGGCGCGAGTTACAACCGAACAACCATCGAATTTGATGGTTGTAAAACGCTCTGACGTTTATGACTGAAATACTCTTACGTGATTGGATGATATTGGCGGCCATGTTCTATAAAGTCATCTACTAGAAAGAGAGAGAAATAAAAAATCATGTGAAAGAGGAAGATAAAAGATTTGGTTGCTGCAATCCGTTCAACGCCTTTGAGCGAGTTAAAAAACAACCGGACAACTACACCCAGAGGCGCTGAACGCGCCTCAGTGCTCTGTGAGTGTGAACCTCAGATTAACTAAACCAATGGATTCGCAATGTTATTATATCTAAGTCTCAAAAAATAAGCAAAAAATTATACGCTCTCATTCGTTCTACCAACATAATAATATTTCCCTCTCGTTCATGCGCTTGGTTCGCGCACAAATTATATTAGTGTTACAGATAGGAATCAGCCCTTATAACAGCCGACTCGTAGTGAAATGACATGCTCAGTAATGATAGTGGTGTAAACTATCGACTTCTTAATATCGACATACTGAAAATTATCGATATAAAAGTTACAGCCCTATTCTACTTTTTTAATTCTGATAATATTTTAGGTTATTAAAAATCAAAACAACGAAATGCGATTATCTTTTTATTGAATTTAACATACAATATGACAAAAACGTACACAATGGAACTTATTAGAACCCACAATTCTCCGCCATGCAACGCTGTGCTTACTCTGCGATTCTGGAAAGATAAATAAGCATTTGTATAAAGTGTGACGACTCTAAAATGAAAAACAGTGAAAAACCTAGTAAAAATAAATAACCTGCCTCTCCATCTGTATGGTATGCATAGTTTATGGTCTGGCAATAGGGAACATAGTTAGTCGTCTGTGAACGTGATGAATAATTTATGTGATGTTTGGAGTGATTAAATACTATTAATAAATCAATGTTTAATTTCTGTACAATACATGGTGTCAGGTGTGATTAATTTAACAGTGTGTAACAAATACCTTAAATATGGAGAGTCAAAATATTCCTCTCAGATTACCGGAAGAAATAAATTTAACGTCTCAAAATTTGTACCAAGAATGGTTGAGATTCGAGCAGCAGTTTCATATTTATTTAATTGCGTCAGGTTTAAGCGAAAAGGAAGACAAAAGAAACATTGCTCTTCTACTAAATCTCATTGGACCAGGTTGTTTAGAAATCTATAACAATTTTGAAAAAAATAATGAAGAAAAATTAATTCAGGTAATAGACAGTTTTTCAAGATTTTTTAGTCCTAAGAAAAACGTAATATTTGAAAGATATAAATTTAATAAGATTGTTCAAAAACCTTCACAATCATTTGACAATTTTGTAATGGAATTAAAAAGTGCCTGTAAGTCTTGTGAATATAAAGAACAAGATGACATGGTGAGAGATAGGATTGTGCTAGGTGTGCAGTGTAAAACTCTACAGGAGAGGTTTTTAAGAGAGTCAAATTTGACATTACAAATGGCTATTAATATTGGCAAGGCGGCAGAGTCTACTTCAACACAGATGCAGGAATTGCATAGTGCCTCCATAGATGCTGTTCAATTTAACAAAAATACTGAATGTTCAAAAATAATAAAGAATTGTTATAAGTGTGGCTATACCTCTCATAAAATAAATGCATGCCCAGCGTTTAATAAGAAATGTGAAAAATGTGGACGATTGGGACATTTTAAGAGAGTATGTTTTTCTATGAGAAGAAATAAGACTAAAGAAAAAAAATGTAATGAAATTTTAGAAAATGATGATAGTGAGCATGATGAAGAAGATAGGCAAAATATTCAAATTTTCTCTTTAAAAAAAAGTAATGACCATAAGGGTAAGAAGGCAAAAGCATGGTATAAAATAATTAATATAAATAATGAATTAAACATCAGTTTTAAAATTGACACAGGGGCTGAGTCTAATATTTTACCACACAATATATACAAAACTTTAAGTAAACAGCAGTTAGAACCAACAAATACTGTTTTGTTAGCATATGGAGGACATGAAATTAGGCCATTGGGCACAGCTGAAATTCAGTGTAATTACAATGGTCAAAAATACAATGTATCATTTTACATTGTAGATTTAAATTCTTCGCCTATTTTAGGATTACAAAGTTGTTTACAACTACAAATAATAAAATGCATAAACTCAATAGTTACAAAAGAAGATTTATTATCCTCATATTCAGATATATTTGAGGGTTTAGGAAAATATCCTAAGAAATACAAAATACAACTAAAGGATGATTGTGTACCTTATATACATAGGTCAAGAACGGTTCCATTGGCTATTCAGGATAAATTAAAAGAAAAATTAAAGGAATTAGAAGATTTGAAAATTATCGCAAAAGTGGAGGGCCCTACTGATTGGGTCAATTCATTAGTGATTGCTAAAAAGAAAAATGGAGACTTGCGTTTATGTATAGATCCAAGTAAATTAAACGAGGCAATCAAACGAGAACACTTCCCAATACCAACAGCGGAATCGATTGCAGCAAAATTGTCAGGAAATAAATATTTTACTGTGATGGACATGAAAGACGGGTATATGCAAGTGGAATTGCATGATGAGAGTTCAGCATTAACAACTTTTAACACACCCTTTGGACGCTACAAATTCTTGAGGTTAGCACAGGGATTGACCTCGGCCCCAGAAGTGTATCAAAAAATGAACTATGAATTGTTCGGAGACTTACCAGGGGTAGGTATATATAGTGATGATTTGATAATTGGAGGGTCCAGCATAGCAGAACACGATAAAAATTTAGCAAATGTACTTAATGTGGCTAGAAATTTTAATGTTAAATTCAATAAAAAAAAGATACTATTTAGGCAACTTTCAGTGAAATACATGGGTCAAACATTTTCTAGTGTTGGAATAAGTCCAGATCAATCATTTGTTAAAGCTATCAATAATTTTAAGACTCCTGAAAACAAAACAGAACTATTGAGATTTTTGGGAATGGCAAAATTTTTGTCTAAATTTATACCAAACATGTCTAAAATAACAGCACCATTAAGGAATTTAACATGTAAAGATATATTGTGGTCCTGGTCTAATGTACATGAAAATGCCCTTAACAATCTTAAAAAACTAATAGTTAAAGCACCAGTTTTGCAATATTTTGATCCTAAAAAAGAAATTGTTATTCAATGTGACGCTAGTAAAGATGGTTTAGGAGCATGTCTGTTACAGGACAATCATCCTATAGGATTTGTATCTAGGAGTTTGACTAAAACAGAACAAATGTATTCCCAAATTGAAAAAGAGTTGTTGGCCATTGCTTTTGGTATTGATAAATTCCACTATTTCATTTATGGTAGAAAAATAAAAATACAAAGTGATCATAGACCATTAGAATCGATTTTCAAAAAGAATTTATGTGATGTATCTCCTAGATTACAAAGATTGCTATTGAAAATACTAAACTATGACTTAATTGTGGGTTATGTTCCAGGTGCTCAATTATACATAGCTGACTTTTTGTCACGAGCCTATTTGAATGAGGAAAATTCAAGTGCAGGAAACACAAATTTAAGCATTGTTCATAGCTTGGGCATAAAATTACCTATCAGTGAAGCTAAGATTTTTGAATTTAAAAAAGCTATAGACAATGACAATATTTTATCAGAACTAAAAAATTTTACCTTAAATGAATGGCCTGATAGGAACAAATTGTCATCAGAATTAAAACATTATTATAAACTGAAAGATATGATTAAAATTCATGCAGGATTATTAGTGTTAAATAATAAAATTATTGTACCAGTTTCATTACAAAAAAGTATGTTAAGTTTGATTCATGAGGGCCATTTAGGTATAAATAAATGTAAACGTAGAGCTCGTGAATGTCTTTATTGGAAAGGTATGTCACAGGATATAGAAAATTTTATACAAAATTGTTATTCATGTGTCAAATTTAGTAATTGTAATACAAGAGAACCTTTGTTACAACATCCGATCCCTCAAAGAGCGTGGCAAAGAGTAGCATGTGATATATTTTCTTACAATAATAAAGATTATCTTGCACTTATAGATTCTTACAGTAACTGGATTGAATTAGCATCATTGCCTAGTAAAGAAGCAGCAACTGTAATAAATGTATTAAAATCTATTTTTGGGAGATTTGGAATTCCCCAAAAATTGCAGGCAGATAATATGCCTTTTAATAGTAGGTTGTTCTTAGATTTTGCCAAGGATTGGGATTTTGAATGTATATTTTCAAGCCCAAGGTACCCACAATCAAATGGCTTAGCAGAAAAAGGTGTTGCTATTTGCAAAAGTTTCTTAAAAAAATGTCTGGAAAGTAAAACAGATGTAAGTTTGGCTTTAATGAATTACAGAAATACAGTTTTGCAAGATTTGGGTTATTCTCCAGCACAATTGTTATTAAATAAAAGTATTAAAACTAAGATTCCCTGCACTGTTAATCAATTAAAACCTAAATTAAACAAAAATGTCTTCGGCTATCAAGTACATAGAAAGAACTTACAAAAAAATTATTATGATAAGAATTGTAAAGTATTAAGAAAGTTGAATCTTAATGATAAAGTTATGTTATATGATTGTGTTAAAAAAATATGGAAACCTGGTAAGGTTGTTAAAGAATGTGTGGAACCACGTAGCTATGTTATTAAAACTAATGATGGACAATTAATAAGAAGAAATAGTAAATTCATAAAATTATGGAAGGGAAACTTAAATCATAAATATATATCACAAAAGTGTAATTGCGGTTTTAATTGTAAAGATATTTTAGATTATAAATACAATGATGAAAACTATGATACATCAAATCCTATATATGAAAATGATTGCAATATAGAAAGAACTGTACATGTTGAGACACAAAATAATTTATCTAATCATTTGGCACATTCTAATAACATTAAGAGTAGATTAAGAAACATCAAAAATTCAAACTCCTGTTAGATTTAGAGATTAAGTTAGAATAATATGTTATTTATTATTATTTTTTATATATTGTAGGTATGTTCCATCTTAAGGGGAAAGGTGTATGGTATGCATAGTTTATGGTCTAGCAATAGGGAACATAGTTAGTCGTCTGTGAACGTGATGAATAATTTATGTGATGTTTGGAGTGATTAAATACTATTAATAAATCAATGTTTAATTTCTGTACAATACACCATCTGATCTTAGTCTCTTCACTTCTCAATATCTGTACACCTGTTGATACAAAAAAGATAATTATATAAGATATTGCTTTGTTTTTGAGAATAATTGTTTTATTGATTATTTACAAAACTTCAGATTGAAGAATTGAACTCTGCAGACAATGGCAAATAGTTTAAAACGTTTGAATAGATTTTGAAGAAGTTAACATTAAAAGCAATTAATTTTATAGTAGGTAATCTAACCAAACAAATCAATCTAGTTTTTAATTTTGATGAATATGTTAGGTCAATAAGAAATGTTTTCCATAAATTAATGATATTCATTCATATAAATGATTTTAATTAGAGTTTGAAAAAGCATTTAAAAGGAATGGCATACCCATTCCTTTTGTAATGCTTTTAAAATTATGTTTATCAAACTTTCACATTCTCTTAAATAATTGTGTCAGAGTTAAATGTTCCAAATTGGTTCACTAAACTCAAATAAAACTAGATTTATTAAATTCTCATGGCCAAATGTAAGGAAAGTGGATACAATCAAATCGTTGAACTCATCAATTGTAGTTACAAAATTTTTGGGTATTACACTTGATGCATGTTTGTGGGATCAACATAGTCCTTCGCGAACAGACCTAGTTCTGTTGTATATGTAGTAAAACAATTCAAGCATGTTACTATGTTGATACGGCAAGATAAATTTACTTAGTTATTTTCAGTGTCATGTAATTGGCTATTACTGCGGGGATCGGCTGCTAGTATAGAAAGTATTTTTGGACTTCAGTTGGTGCTATGTATAATTCACAAGCAAAGGTTTCTCTAAGAAATATTTTTAACTAAATTAATATATTGATTTAAGCTGAACAGTCTAATTATGAAAATTTGATTTGTCTATAAAAATTATAAAACCTTTGGTACCAATTTTCGATTTCATAATTTAAACACAAGAAATAGAAAGCCACTGTGAACAAGTGTGTATTGATCTGCTCATCACGTTCTAGTCATTTTCTGATATAACCATAAAAAGTAGGTGTTATAATAGCAACGTAACATCCCATTTTTTTTTCGTCGTGACTATTGTGATTTTCAAAGCTTATTTACTCGCAAACTATAAGACTTGAGAGAAAATTGACATGAATAAAAAGTGTTAATTTTAAAGCTATTCTATATGATACAACCATAAAAATTAGGTGTCCTAATATCAAGGCAACATCCCAAAATTTTTCTTGTCCTGCGGCCATTGTAATTTTCAAAGCAGATTTACTCGCAAACTATAAGACTTGAGAAAAAGTGAATAAGAGTAAAAAGTGTTTATTTTAGGCTATTCTATATTATACAACCATAAAAAGTAGGTGTCATAATAGCAATGCAACATCCCAAAATTTTTCTGTCCTGCTGCCATTGTGATTTTCAAAGCTGATTTACTCGCACACTATAAGATTTGAGAAAAAATGGACAAGAATAAAAAGTGTTTATTTTTAGCTATTCTATACGATACAACCATAAAAAGGGACCTTGCGCACCCTTTCATTCACCCCAACCTAATTTTGAAATATTTTCTTTAATATAGGGGCATATAGTATAACATTGATCTTGACTTATAGATTTTGAAAGAAATTTGGCAGCTCTGTCAACTGACACAGTGAATCAATTGACAGTTAACTTAAGATTTATCAACATTAAACTTTAAACTGTATTTTATTAAATGTTTTATTTGTGCTGCTACATTGTTGTGTTGTCAGTGTCATTGTCATGTTTTGTCCATTTTGAGGTGACCCAAAACAAAACCATAGCACACTTTTGGCCGTTGTCAACAAAAGCAAACTCAGAAACAGTGTCTTCAGAAACAGTGTCTTATCCATAAACTCGAGTTTGGCAGTAATGGTTGTGTAAAACGACCGGTTGCCACTTAACCAAGAAGTGAAGTGAAGTTAAGCTTGTTATAGCATATTCAAGATAAGAAGGTTCCCCTGACAGGTCAAACTTACCAGTTTCCATGAATAAAAATATTATGTTTTAAAAATGTAACATCTGTTTCAGTTATTTTTGTCAACAATGCAACAAATAATTCCACATTAAAATCAGTCCAGTTAAATATAATTACTTATAATTCTGATAAAATATTTGTTTAATTAAGTATTTATTTGAGTCGTGAATCGGAACTTATACTTTACACAAACATTTTATTTTTAAACTTTAAACAAATATTTTTTAGAATTATAATTTTATTTAATTAGGCTGATATTCTTGTATTTATTTAATGTGGAATTAATTATTGCATTTTTGATAAAAATAACCTAAGGAGCTAAATTATATTTTTCATCACGGAAATTAGTATGCATGAAACGGAAAAAATCGATTTGTCAAGGGAACTTTCTTATCTTGAATGTACTATATTTAATTTTATCACTGATTAGCCTTTCAGAAACAAGGGGTTAATAAGAAAACATATTTATGTCAAAAACAAATTAATCACCTTTTGACAGTCCACTTTCTGTTATTCATGTCCTGTTTATTGCTTGTGCAGTGGCTTATGTTCTTAGCATATTAATAAAATTGATAAAATGAAATTCAGGTCCATGGTGAGTAACCAAAGCTTCTAACATATCGAGCTTCTCTATGCTTCCGAAGTCACCTTGCGCCCAGACATGTGCACCATCAGAAGATCAATTTTAGCAGAGATAAACTTAAGTAAGATTATGGTAGCTAACCAGGTGGGCTCAGAAGTCCTAGGTACTACTAACCAAACCAAGCAAAAAATCTACCCCGTGGGGAATCAAACCCCGAAACCGTCTTTTCTTACACACCACACCACTGAAATATATTAGCATGAAATAGTATGAAACAATGAAAGGTCAAAAAGTTATTAAGTTTAGAAAATCACAAGCAAACAAACCGATAAAACTGCCGAATCCCTACGTACACACAGGTACTGTTATTGAATCAAGAACAGTGAGTGTCAAAAATCTTAAAACATGCTTAGAACACATAAAATCTGAAGATAAATTAGAGATTTAAACAAACCAACAATGTAATAATGAAAAATGAAATGCAAATGTGTGCGTTCTACTTCTTGATGAAATGACAAAACACACATGCACCCAAAAGCAAAATGGCGTCAAAAAAAATGGCGGAGACTGTCTCTGAGCCGCTCCACTAACGACCCGCTAGTTATAGGGGTGACAGTGTTGCCAGGTGGCCGTTTAAATTTCCCCCCCGATCTCACTCAAAATCCCCCCGAAAATTACCATTTTTGACAAAAAAAACCTCCAAGTACTACTTACTAAAAGAAATACAATTGGGATATGAAAATCAAATGTAAATTTATTTACGAAATTTTGTTTATTATATTTTTGCCATAGCTTCCAATATTAAATCATATACACTCTTGTCTGTGTTGGTTTAAGAATCAGATACATACATTTTTTCCCAGGAAAACCTATTTAGCATTCGAGTGTGTGTAAGTGTGTTCTCATTCATTTCGGTATGTTCTCACATATTTTGATTTACTGGATTTTGATGTAGTTGATATTAAATTGCACGGTAAACGGGTACCTACTTATATTATAGCTGGCGGCCAAATTTAGACTACCTGCGAATACAATAAATCATTCAAACAGAATGAGTAGGTAAACCAGTGAGCAAGTAATGAGTAAGCAGAGAGAAAGAAAATAATACTGTCTTGAGACGAAACAGTTAGGAACCACACTTTGTTGCTTTTTACCCCTTTGAAATCCCTTCATGTTCCCTTCCCGACATCAATTCTATTCCAGCCCCTAAAGAGGAAAATAGTATTGATATTTATTAAATTATTTTATCATTTTTATGTGTAAATAATATTAAATTGTAAGCTTGTATATATTTTAGTTATTCAGCTCCCTAACGTGATCTTTATCATGATCCTAGATTCTATTCCCATTCCGCGTACCTTATTATTCCAAACGTTTCCCAAACTTTGTCATGGCCATAATGCAGAAATTGTGCGGAGCCACAAAAAAAATACTTTGTAAAAACCTATTGAAGAAATCGATTTTTTTATGGTATTGTTGTCAGACCAAAGACATTAAACTAGTACCATTATACTGGTACTAGTAGAATGTCTTTGCGTCAGACAGAGTGATCAGGCTTGTACAGCCAAATCATTAAACAAAACTAAAAATAAATGAATGATCATATAGTTGAGGGTGGTTGAGGTAAGGTAATAGTGATATTTTGGCTTGGAAAAGTCTCCGAAATTCCTTTAACATTAATATTTACCTCCGAAAATTCCCCCAACGGACTTAACCCCCCAAAATTCCCTCCGACGTTGAAAAAAACCCCCGAATTTGCAGGGAATCCCCCCCATCTGGCAACACTGAGGGGTGATTCCAACGCCTGGGTTCGCGTATCTATGTTCAGGTAGATTTCCGAGTAGGTATCATAGATTTTTGGATAAAGTCTGACACACGAAACATGAACCTGACATTTTTTCAAGTAGCAACACTGATACAATGTCCCCGTGTAGTTTAGTTTGTAATAAACAATTTCATAATATTTTTTTATTAATTTCTGTCGAAATATTACAGATATTAAGTAATTTTAACATTCATGAAATCCAAATACAGCGATTTCTTATAAAAGGTTCATTGTTGGAAGTTCATTGATTAATTTTAAAAAAGTATTAACTCCTTTTTTTTCCTACTATATTCAGTAGAATATAGTAGGAAAAAAAGGAAAAAAAGACAATCCTTTCACAAATTTAACATTCTAAATTACTACATAAATAAAAAATATTAGAATATTTCAAGTATCAAAATGTATTTTACCTTCTGTAGACAGTATTACCAGAGCTAGAATTTTTGAATTTGCCGCTTTTTTCCAAGCTCATGTTTCGTGTATCAGACTCTATCTATATGCGTATTGTTCATTATAGAGATGGAAAAACGTATCTTTGTTGAGATTGGATCATTTGTATCCGAATCAGCAGGCCTATTCGCTAACTACGGTTGGTAACTAGAACTGTCATTTTTGAAAGCCACTTTATATCCATTACGGGTTTAGTGATCTTATGTGTTACGGCAGCGTTCATGATAGGAGTAATGGATGATAAGTTCCTTTCAAAAATGACAGTTCTAGTTAGCAACCGAAGTTACAGAATAGGGGGGCAGTACAAAGATTCGAATCAGTAAAGTGCTTCATTTGCATCATTTGCATCAGTGACTCTGAACCGATTTAGTATCGCAAATAAATGAAATAAATACCTTCATGAATCGTTTTTATTGCCATTGTTTAAAGAATTATGTATGTACATAATATTGTGTAAGTATTATGTTTTATTAAATTGAAAATTATTGCGATCCAAGATTTAATTACACTAGGAAATTATATTATTACATAAAGCGCGCGATAAATAACACGATTCTCGTAGGCAAGACGCTCTCGCTCATCCCATGACAGTTGAATGATGATTGATGACAGTCGTAGTGCAGAGGGCACCGTAATGCTATCCACACTAATCGATTCACTCAATTTTTTTTTCATTAAAGTTTTTATAGAAATCGATTTTCCTTCATACTTATTACAGCCTTGGTGGACGTGCTACGGGGGCAGGACTGTCAGTTAGTTGTTAAAGATCTAACTGGCGTATTTAAAAATCGATTTTATTTGGGCTAGTGTTGCCGTCTCTCTCACTCACCCACTAGTAATGAATTAGTGAGAGAGCCTGTCGAATAAAACCGAGATGCAATTGAGCGACGCGATCCGAGGCGCTCCGACTCTGAACTATTTACCTATCTCAATCGTGCGAGCGCCGCGTGCCGATTGAAACCGAGATGCAATTGAGCGAATGATTCATTTGCAGCGCTGTTAGAGATTTGAATCAGTGAATCACTTGGAAGAAACGACTCACTGAGTCGTTTCTGTAAAGATCGACACATCTCTAGTCATTAGTTGGTTACGGCATAGTTTGTGCGCCGAGCGATATATAGATATTAGATATAGTGCCGGTAGATAGATACTTGTATCTATATACGATTTGTATCGTCCACTCCTAGTCCATCCACATGCATAGTATCTCTACTTTACACCAAGGTATATTACATGTATTTAACAAGTTTTATGCAATGTTTTCGTTTATTGTTTACACTTGCATACATGTATAAAACTTGTTGAATACAAAACATGTATGAAACTTGTTGTATGAAATTGTTTTGTGAACTACTAGTTGTCTACATGTTTATGGTGTCACGTTTCGTTATACTTGTTGTAGATAAACTTGTAGAAAATGACACGCCAGTCCGGTAGTTTCATTAATATTTTCTACTCAATTGACTACTCACAATGGAAAGTAAAGATGCTGTGGAACTTTACTTCATGAGTGCAGTATACTTGTTTACACGGTTATTTTTTTATCACTGAATAATTTTAGGGACGCTTCAGGACACATCAATTATTATAAATAAAATAAAAACAATGAATTAAAAAAAATTTTTTTTTAATTTAAAAAAAAAAAATTTTTTTTTATAAAAAAATCTAAAAATGCTGCTCTCTAAAAATCTAAAATTTTATAGAAAAATCAAAATTTTTTTTGGATTTTTTTCATTTTTTTTTCTTTTCCCCCCGTAAAATAATACGGTCCGTCGGTAAAAGTTTAAAACTTTATCCAACAAGCATGGATAGAGTTTAAAACATGTTTTAAATTAGTATGATACATAAATTTCTGTGAAATAAACAAAACTTGTTAAAAACATGATTGCTTTTTGTAAGTGTAAACGCTGTCAAATGTATCAGACTAGTTTGAATATGTCATAGATCTAAGTGTAAACGCAGATGTGGTTTATACTTGTTTAGAGACTTGTTGGCAACACAGTATGAACGAAAGAATGTTTGAGACATTTGCAATACATGTATAAAACAAATAATTATGTTTTGACAAGTATTCTACAAGTATTGTATAAAACTAGTATTTTACTTGTTTCTTGGTGTAAACGAGGGGTAATAAGTCTGTGATCCACATGTAATGTAGTCTGTGCATTATTGTTTACGTGTGTGTGTTGTGCTATTTTTTTCCCATGAAGTAAATGTAATATAATTTTTGAGTAAATCATGCAGGACTACCACGAATACATACAAAAATGATAATAAAATAGGTCATAAAATGAATGATAATGATATTAACGATTTTATTCCTTCTTTAATAAATCCACGATCTATGAAAAAGAGGGATCTGTCTCTAACACAGGTTTGTTTGTTTATAATGTTGTACTTACGCATTCATTAATGCCATTTGCCACAGAAGAAGATATACCTAAAAGTACTCCGTACTATTGTAGCCACACTCACAGTCACAGAACACTATTACCTTGTCACAGTACGTACCTACTCAATAGTGAACGTATTTAAAACAGGTTTCCCTACTTTAGTCAATGTGTATTTGTGTATTTATTAAGAGAGTGAGAGCGTATTTTTCATAGTCATTTAGTTTCGAGGCTATCTTCATTTTTTTCCTATAATGCTATGGATTTATTTTAATGTTATTCGTAAAGTTTAACCGCCTCCGTGGTCTAGTAGTTGAGGATGGAAAGTCCGGGGTTCGAGTCTTCATAGGGACAAGTTTCTGTTGAAAACATTCTTGTGTTCCGACAATTTGAGGTGAGATAGCCAGTCCTAAGGTGGGGAAAACTCCAGGTGAAGGTCACTTCTATCTTTGGAATTATTGTGACTTATCATCAGGTGAGATGAAAGCCGAAAGCTTCCCTATTGTGTGCAACAAAAGTTGTGTTGTGTGTAAACTTGCTTCCGATCCAAATGAGAATCTTGCTAGCCCAGTCCCTATTTCTTCAAATTTTTGTGCCTACTCAGATACATGTTATCTCGATCTAACTGTTACTCAGATGAATAAATTGGAGTGTCGACAGAACTTTTGCATTTGGTTCATCTTTGGGCTATGCAAATTTGATCATATATCATAGTAACGCTCCAAACTTCATTGGCTCCCTATAATAAGCCGATGGAGAGATTGCCATATCCTTTCTCTTCTCCATACTATACTTACGAGTCTGTATGCTCCTCATTATCACAAATATCGTTTCCTTCTCTACTCCTCCACAATAACCAGACCCCTTCGCTAGTACTCCTACCTCACTCCTCTATATTTTATGACAACTCCTTTACTGTTAAAACCATTAGACTTTGGAATTCTTTACCTGAGACCATAAGGTGTGCACTATCTCATGATTCTTTTAAGCTAGCAATAAACACACATTTTCTGTAGCTAGAATTTCTGTTTTTTTTCTTTCGTTAGTACTATAGGTAGGTATGTAGTATATGTATTTTATGTTGTTTATTTTGTAGGCTTATTTATTAATAACATATAGTATATGTATGCTATTATTATGTTAGAATTTTGCGGTCCCGTCGTTTATGTTACCAATTTAACTTCTACTATTAGGTTGCCTGTTAGATTGCCACATTGGCAAAGGGGCCGCCTTTTGTTCATAAGGACTTGTTTTAAGGACAATTCTTGTAACTATTTTCTTACGTTTACAATAAAGTTGTACATACATTCATATTGATACATCTAAACTTATTTGTAATTATATATATATATATATATATAAACTCTTTATTGAACACAAAAAATATATACAATAAAAATACAAGAGAAGAAATAGTATGTCCAAAGGCGGACTTATCTCTGAAAGAGATTTCTTCCAGCCAACCCTAGCTGTTGTAATTAAAAATTGTTAAATGGGGACTAGAATAACCCAAAAAAAACTGTTATATATAAGTATACATAACTATAAATTAATACAATAAAATATATAAATATATAAAGAAACCTAAATACAACAATACCATACATACTAAATCAATAAATAAATAAAATTACATTATGCAAATAAGTGGATAACATAGTCTAAGACAAATTAGAAAGGTAGTGCTCTTTTAAATTACGTTTGAATGATACTATAGATTTACTTTCACGAATAGTCTCAGGCAGATTATTCCACATACTAGCAGCATGTACTGTGAACGAGTGGAAAAAGAATTTAGAGTTGGACTTTGGTATATCTAAAGTAGGATAAAGCACACAGGAACGCTGAGGACGGACACTGGGCGGTAAAAGGTTAAATTTGGAGCGTAAATACTGAGGAAATTGAGGGGAACTAAGGATTTTAAAAACAAGACAGGATGTGCATATCTCTGCGAAATCTAATAGTTAATTTTTCAGATATTTTATAAATATTTCTTTTATAATAGGACTCCATTGCCAGCCGCTGCTCTTTATCTTTAAGAAGAAACATTGGATTGACTAAATCAAATAAAATAGGACAGGTAAGAAGCCAGACAAAAATGTTTCAGAATTTAGTTTATAATTGCTTTATTGTTATGTTTTTCAAAATGAATTAATAATTAAAATCTTAAGAGGAAACTCTAAGGTCCAGAGAATTCAGAAAAAGGTATTTGTAAAATGTATTGCTGTCGCGCAGTGTGTCCGAACAATCGTTCTGAGCGGGACAGAGACAAATGCAGTGTGGACCGCAAATCCTATGAAAAGTACACAAAATATATGTTTCCGCTTTTTTCATGTAATCTCATCAAATTTGTTTGCTGGATGTTTGAATATAGCAAAAATGCAGGCCAGTTTTTCAGGTCTTTAAAGGTTTATATTTAATTTAATAACTAACTTAATAAAAATATAAAAACAGGAACATGACATGCTAATAGTGGCCATTGATTTTTTTGGAGAAAATAGAACAGCTATTGCCATTATTTAGGAAGGAAACAGGGGACTATATTTGTATGTAAAAATGACCCGTATGATAGCCCTGACCCCTTAGCAAATAGTAACTGGTACTTTTCTAGACTAAGCCAAATATTTAACCCTTTTGAGTGGTTTTAAACAAATTAAACACATCATTATCAGACCTTTGGGCGATCTGTCACTATACTTGCCCAGTGTGAATTGGTAGGTGTATGGGATGCCGGACCCGTACATTAAAGAAACGTTGCTGGATTGCGTGGAGAGGTTGTTACTATGGGTGGAGAATGTGAAGTTTCTTGGGTAGGCTTGTTGCCTCTGTGGTCTTCTGGATTTTTTTTAAACCACCCATGCGGGAGTGAAGGCGGCGAATCCTCATGGATACCTGAACGGCCGGCGGAACAGGTTATGTCGGACTCTTACCGACTAAACTCCGCCTTTCGCTTTTAACCCGAAGGTCATTAAGGCTTCATCAGATGGCGACCGGCCTCTCAGGAAAGGGGACGGTGACAAGCATTACTGTAAGGAGAGTCGACAGTGCCCTACTTTCGGCCTATTTTTTATTTATGAAGTAACAGGTTTTGGTACATAATCCTCTTATTATCTATAGGTCCTATTTGTTGTGTACTTATCCTAATAGGTCTTATCGAGAGCTTTAATTTGCCATATGATTCATGTGAACCTACAGGTTCCAAAGTAATGCCTATTTGAATGTCAGAGATCGACATTTTCTGTTACAATTTTAGGCTATCTAGGGCCCTCTACGTCTAGGTACCCTACTTTGGTTTTTCTAGCTATTGATGTAGTGAAACGCATACCGTGACGAATATTTTAATACTACATGTGCTTATGTACCTATAATACGTCTATGGCTGTCGGCTTGTTTATCCTATCAACAAGATCAAAATCACGCATAATTCCATAGTTTTATAGTGATTACAAGCCGTGCGAGATACCGAAATTTCCTATTTCTCTATCTAGAGTCATCTAACTATTACCATTTAGTACATAAACACATAAAACAATCATAAATGACATTTAGAAACCATAAAAATACAAACATATAAGAGATTTAAACCGATCTACCTATAACCTATTTGTAAGACCTATTACAGTGCTAAAATGACTATAACTTATTTAAAAAACATTATAAACAACTATTTTAACTATCAAATAACAAAGAGGACCTATCTTACTATCGAATAAAACAATAAAAACACATAAGGATTAACATGGAAAGAAACAAAACGTAATTAAAACTAAGCTGCCTAACATTAATGCTACCGTATATACAAGCTTATTCTATCGAGTGCGCGTGCACCGAGCGGCGTACCGCGTCAGTCATCCCGAACATTCTCGCGCCGTGCAACGACTCGCCGCCACAGTCGAGACGTTACATTCTTCTTTGGTGAGGGTGACCTGTGCCGCTGTGGTGATGATGACGAGCTTCCTCGTAGGTCGCCGTAGGATGCCGCCTTTCGTCCGCACGTCCGCCGTTCGTACGATGCCGTCTGGTCCCGGGTACGTCGCCGATCTTGAGTTCGGGTCCCCTTCTATGTTCTATGTTCTATGTTCTATGTTATCGGGGTCGGTTTCCGCACTTAATCCTTAAGGTGGACCATTGTACGTGAGGGCGGCCGTCACTCCAGCCAGCCCACCTCCCTCCAGAAGCGTATGAGATCTCCGAGTCTGTCCAGAGATTCTGTAACAGAATTGGGAGATCCAAGGGTGTTTTTCCGTATTTCGGTGACACCTGTGCACTCAAGGAGCACATGTGACACCGTTTCCTCGGCCCCTAAGCATGCTCTGCATAGGGGGCTATCTGTTATGCCTATGGTGTGGAAGTGTTTGTTTAGTGAGCAGTGTCCAATGATGGTTCCCGTCACCAGCCGCAGACTGTTCCTGTCCAGACGCAATATGCGTCTGGTCAGTTTGTTATTTAGGATTGGCATGGCTTCCTTTGACTGTCTGCACCCTGGAGTCGAGAACCAGTGGTCTTGTGTTTGTGTGTGGGTGAGCTCTTGCAGCCATCCGCGAATCTGGCTGAAGGGAATTGGTACGATGGGCTCGGGTCCGAAAGCCGTTATGTCGGATCCCCTCCTAGCCAGCTCGTCGGCCGCGTCATTGCCCAGTGATCCGCTGTGTCCTTTTATCCACTGTAGTGTCACTGTGTTCCGGTTGGAAATCACAATTCGTTCTAACACATTGTGACATTCCAATACAAGTTCCGAAGTGACATAGGTTTTGTTTAGGGATTTGAGTACCGAAGCACTATCAGAGACTATGCGGATGTGAGAATCCATAATTCCTTTAGATTCTATGGCGAGGGCCGCCAGGATAATACCTACGCATTCCGCTTGGAATACGGTGTTGAAACTACCTAGCGGTTTGGATATCTTGATGTTAAGCTCATTTGAGTATACGCCTGCCCCGGTTCCTGAGTTGGTCTTGGAGCCATCAGTGTATATTCTGAGCTCTTTTGGGCCTGAGTAATCGTGTGATTCCTCTTCGAGCTGTATATTATAGTGCTTCTGGAAATTGAATCTCTTCAGAGTCCTATCATTGGGTGATGTCATCATCGGGTGATGTTTGGTCGCTTGTTCTTTTATGCGTATGTGTTTGATTCTGGGGTCCTTTCCCAGTGTGCCAGCATTGTGGAGTCTGAACGCTGCTAGTGCTGCCTCCTCTTTAACAACTAGGTGCAAAGGTGGCAGCCCCAACATAGCTTGCAATGCGGCTGTGGGTGCGGTTCTCATACTACTAATGATAGCCACGCAGGCATTTCGCTGTAGTTTTTCTAGTGCTCTTTGGGCGTTTGCCTGGTCTGTCCTGGGCCACCAGACTAGGGAGCCATATGTTATAATTGGTCGAATAACCGTAGTGTATAGCCAGTAAGTGGCTTTGGGACTAATGCCCCAGTTTTTTCCAAGCAGTCGCTTGCATTGCCACAGTGATATACTAGCTTTTGTGGTGATGTAGTCAGTGTGTTTAGCCCAGTTCAGTTGTTTGTCCAAATAGATGCCCAGGTATTTGGTCTCCGATGTTAGGCTTAGGGTGGATCCGTAGAATTTTGGTAATTGTAGATTTGCTAGTTTCCTCTTTTTGGTGAAGAGGACTAGCTCTGTTTTTGTGGGGTTGACTGTTAGTTTGTGCTCCTTGCACCAGTCCTCTACTATTTTCAAGGCTTGGCGCATAAGGTTGCACAGTGTGTTTTCGTGAGTGCCATTTATTATAATGGTTATGTCGTCGGCGTAGCCTACGGTGAAGAAACCTTTGTCGTTTAGACGGTCTAGAAGACTGTTCACAACGAGGTTCCACAGTAGAGGCGAGAGGACGCCTCCTTGTGGGCATCCTTTCGCCACGATGGCTCTCGTGGTGTCATTCACCGTGACTTGTATGGCCCTCTGCCTGAGCATATTGGTGATCCAACCGCACAAGGTTGGGGCCACACCATGTCTTTTAAGGGCTATGTCGATGCTGTGAAACATTGTTTTATCGAAAGCGCCCTCAATATCGATGAAGGCAGCTAGTGCAGAGCCTTTGTGTTCTATGGCGCATTCAATTCTGGAAGTCACGCTGTGTAAAGCGGATTCTGTTGATTTTCCTATGGAGTACGCGTGCTGTTGTTTGTGTAGCGGTACCATGCGTAGAGGTCCATCTCTGATGTGTCTATCGCATAGTCTTTCGAGGGTCTTTAGTAGGAATGATGTTAGGCTTATAGGTCTATAGGCCTTGGGCTGTGTGTAATCGGTTTTTCCGAGCTTTGGAATGAAGATAACTTTCACTTCCCGCGACGCGAGGGGAATATATCTATGTGCGATACAGGCTCGGTAGACTTTCTCCAGCCATGGGGTTAAGGGGTCGATGCCCCACTGCAGAAGCGCTGGCAGAATGCCATCCAGGCCTGCGGATTTGTATGGTTGGAAAGACTTGATAGCCCACATTATTCGGTCTCTTGTCACTATTTCGTGGGCTATAGTCCAGTCGTTTCTGGTTGGTTCCATTCTTATGTCGTCTGCCCAGACCTTATCCTTTAAGAGGCTGCAGTCTGGGAAGTGCGTCTCAAGAAGGACCTTGCTGATTTCGTGGTCTGATTGTGTGAAAGTGTTATCGGGCTTTTTCAGTGCACCAAGGCTGCGATCTTGGTCGCTAGATAGGATTTTCCTCACTCGGGCAGCTTTATTGTTTGATTCGATAGATTCGCAGAACTTTCTCCAGGCTAATCTCCTGGCATGTCTGATTCGTTTTTTGTAAATGTATTGGGTTTCTTTGTATAGTTCCCAATCCTCTGGTTGTCTCGAGTTCTTGGCTCGGTTGAATTGTTTACGTAGTTTTAGTCTGAGTTTCTCAAGTTCGGCATTCCACTATCGGTTGTTTATACATTTGGTGTGCGGAACTCTTTGTTTACAGCATTTGTGATAAGCTTCTGTGATGTATAGTGTCAATTTTGTCACTATGTGTTCTATTTGTGTGGGATCTGTTATGGTTGTGCGTGGTAGATTTCTAGCTATCAGGGAATCGAGAAGACGCTTGTAGCCAGGTATGTCTGTCCGACGCGGATTTCGTTTCGGGGTGGGTTTTTTTGTGTTTACTGTTATTGTGAAACGAATTCTCATGTGATCTGAGCAAGTGAGTCCGTTGGATACTCGCCAGTTAGATATGAGTTTTACTGCGTTATCTGTGCCAAGCGTTAGATCAATAATGGATTGTCCCCGGGCTGTAACCCAAGTGGGTTCCGAGCCCCGGTTTACTATATTAAGGTTAGTTGAGAATAAGTAAGTGGATAATACCTCTCCTCTGGTGTTTGAAGTGTCGCATCCCCAGAGCTGGTGATGAGCGTTTGAATCGGTGCAGATAATGAGATCCAGTTTGGCGCCCTCGCAGTATTCCACAAGGTCAGCCATCTCTTTCGGTGGGCAGGTTTCATCGTCGCCTGGCATGTACAATGAAGCTAGTACTATGCCAGGGACTTCTTCAGTGTTCTGTAGTCTGACAGCCGTCAGATCTCTGGAACAGAATTGCGTGAGTGTCGTGATCGGGATGTCGTTTGGTATATATGCACAGGTTCTTGGCTTGTCTGTACTGTGTGTGTTTAGGATTAGCTTACCTCCGATGTTATTAAGGCCGCATATTCTATTGTTCCTGATCCACGGCTCTTGGATCAGTGCGATTGTTCGGGGGTTTGTCTCCAGCGCCCTGCGCAAGTTGGCCGTGGCAGTCTGGCTATGCTGGAGATTGGCTTGTACGATTTCGAGGGGGTTAGGCGTGAGCGATGGTGGCACGGGAGAGGAGTTAGTCCGATTCATTGGAATCGTCCTCCTCCTCGATCCTATGCCTACCATCGATCGGCGAGGACGAAAGAAGCCGATCTGTCCACCTTGGTGATGTTGGTGGTGGGATGTCAACATCTGCATCTTTCATCGCCGCCATCGCCATTTCCTCCTCTAGTCGCACCATGTCGTCAGTGTCGGTCTGGTCTGGTCTGAGCTAGGTCTCAGTCAGTGTCGGTGTCAGTGTCGGTGTCGGTGTCGGTGTCAGTGTCGGTGTCAGTGTCGGTGTCGGTGTCATGCTCTGGGCTACAGAGGGAAGGTTCTTGGGGTAGAAGCGGACGTATATGGAACCAAGAAGGTACGATACATGCCGCTCCCGCGCCAAGATCCTCTCTACATCCTCTGGTGGGATCCCCAGGGTCAAGTATGTCCCCGGGTTTTCGCCACCAACGGATGTCGCTCTGTATAGCGACCACCGACCAATGTCATACCAAGTGTTCTGACGGGTCAGAACACTCTGGAGCCGCGCTATGTCGCCCTGGTACTTCGGTACGAAGAGCGCAGCTCTAACACGGGTCGGTATGTCGGCCTGTCGCATTACCGTCAGTCGTGCGTCAGTGTTGGGAAGCTGAATCCTTGGGATGTTCTCCGTCAACCAGGTTAGGGCACCGACATCCTCGCACCAAATCTGCACCGTGCCATCCGCCACCCGTGGGTAGCCGCGGAATGCCGGGAGAGGTGTGCTGGGGTCAGCGTCCATAACCAGGTCTTCGAGCCCTCTCTTTATAGATTCAGCCTCGTCAGTGGTCATGTCTCGGGTAGGGGGGGAGAGGCAAATTGCTAATGCAAGCCGCGCAGGGATATCCCTTGTGGCAAGCGCGTAGGTTCTTTGCCCCCCTTGAGGAGGTTGGATCCTCATTCGCTTGACGTCGCCCTGGAGAGTTTTCGGCGAAGCCGTCTCATCCGGACGCACTCTCTTTATCGCTCCCGTGCCACTAGGGCCCGGTTGCGGTTCAGAGGTGTCTGGCCTGGGTGTTATGGCCAGAGACGCCTTGTGCAAGGCTCCAGCCCGCTTCCCCCTTTTCCGTGCGCGGGGTCGACTGTCACCCCTGGCTAGTTCCGGCTCCTGCGAGGATTTTTCGCGCTGGGTTTCCCCTTCGCGTACTTCTCCCTGCAGGAGCGTTTCCGCGTCCGGTCGTTTTTCGCGCTGGGTGGTCCCTTCGCGTACTTGCGACTGGTCGCGTACTGTCTGTTCAACGACCCTTTGTGCATCGCGCTGGCTTGCGCCTTCGCGGGTGTTGCGCATCGGGTCGTTTACTCCTCTACCCCTAGTGGCTTTTCCGCGCCTGCGTACTCTGCCGCCAGGTGCAGAGTTGGAACTGCTTGGGCCGGCCTCCTTACCCGTAGTTCTGTCAGGGTCTTGAGTAGTGCTCTTCCGTACGAGGTTCTGTTGCCAGACACTCGTGGAGGGGGCGTGTGTCGTAGTCGTGTTATTGTCACTTGGCGCGTGTATCGCAGCCGGTTGTGTGCCAGTGGGCGCGTGCGTCGCAGCCGGTTGTGTGTCCATAGGCGCGTTTGTCGCAGCCGGTGTCGCGGGCGCTAGCATGCTAGCTGCCGGTCGCGCATTAGGCGCGGATGTCGTAGGCAGTAAGGTACTCCCCCCCAGATTACGATGGGAGTTGACCGTTGCGGTGCGGGACTCCCCGGCTTGGCCGGGACCCACCTGGGGATATAAATTTTCTTTCTGCTTCATCATTGACGGTTTGTGGGCTTTTGGAGTAAGAGGTTGCCCCTCCTCTTGGACCGAAAGGAATGAAGGGAGAAAAAGTGGAAGGAGGGAGTTTAATTTGGAAAGAGGATCATGGAAATAGAGGTATGGGTCACCCTTGGTCTGGGATCTGACTTCAGTGAGCTTCTCTTGTCCGGGGTCTGCTAGGGACATTCCGGGTGCAGGGTCGACCGTCAGAAAAAAGAACCAGTCGGCCCCGCAACCGGCAGGCTATCCGCAACCTGCCCACCCGCTCGGTTGCATGAGAAGAAGTGCCTGGCTACTCGGATCGCTTCGTCGTAGAAGCACGTATGCTACTACGTCTCGTCCACCCCAATACGCCCCGATACGGGTCCCCTTTCGTAGGGCTCCCGCCGGTGTTGCAGCTTGGGAACATTTTTAACGAGTTTGGAAGAGTACTTCAAGTTCCTCACTCTACGGCTGTGTGCCGCCGCAGCCGCACTCGAACGGGTCCTCCCTAATGTGGGAGGGCCAGGATTGGCGTGCCGTCGACTGTATCATAGGGTGATACGGTCGATGGCACTCTACGGAGCCCCGGTATGGGCGGAGTGCCTCTCCCCCCCGAACGGTGGCCCTCTTACGACGTCCGCAGAGGGTCATAGCAACCGTGACCGTGCGAGCTTATTGCACGGTCAGCCACGGCGCGGTCTGCGTTCTTGCGGGCCAAACGCTGTGGGATGTAGATGCACGCGTCCATGCGGAGGTGTATCGACATCGGGTTTCCGTTAGAGAACGGGGGGGACGATCCGCTCCTGAAGAAGTGGAGCGGGTTCCTACCCAGGCGCAGAGGGAGGTTCTGCGTCGATGGGGTGAGGTACTCGCCTTCCCAGCTGCCGGTCACCGGACGATAGAAGCGATACGTCCGGTGTTGGAGGAGTGGGTAGGACGCCGGCATGGGGCAGTCTCTCGTTCCGCATGGTGCAGGTGCTGACCGGACTTGGTTGTTTTGGCCACTACCTGCACCGGGTCGCGCGTCGGGAGGAAACGCCGCAGTGTCATCACTGCGACGCTCCCGACGACATTGCCGAGCACACCCTGTTGTTGTGCCCGGACTGACGACGCTAGCGCAGCGAAATCAACGCTGCGTTGGGAGGCGGGGACTTCTCGCTGCCGAGCATGGTCGTGGCCATGCCCCGTGACGAGGCGGAATGGGGGGCTGTCGCCTCCTTCTACGAGGACGTCATCTTTCAGAAGGAGGCCGCGGAGAGGGAGCGGGAGAATGATTCTTAAGCCGCTCCCATCCGCCACAGACAGACAGGCAGGCGAAGACGGGCACTCGCACAAGCGCTAGGCCCGGCATTCTGCTGGAAGGGCCCCACACGCTCGTCGTCTAGCCAACGGCGTGTACGGTGCGGTCACGCATTCCCCTCAAAAAAAAAGGGGTCGCCGAGCGTCGCTCGCGTCATAACGTGACGTACCATAATATCCAAAACTGTCAATTTCTTCAATTGAATCTCGAAAGAAGAGAATTCATTGAGGACATTTGGCATTTTGTGGTAACTTGAAGTTCTGCTATTTGTACGGTCGACAGCATGTCAGGTCACCAAGAACATTTTCAGTCAATATTAACCTTTATTGTTCTTAGGTAGGTTTAAAACGTATTGACAATTTAACAGTTTTAGGGAACTTGAATTAATGGCAACTGTACCTATTCCATTTTGACCGCGCGTTTACTAGGGGACGCTAGGGTAATGTTTGCACACGGGCACTAGATGGGCTAGAGACGCCTCTGAAAATAATGGTGATAAGTTACATTATAATTTTTTCATACCTATTTTCTCGATAGCAAGAAAGAACGAAATATCTTTTGAGGAAGAAACAAATTAGGTATTTATAGTTGTGTCCCGAATTTGTATCAATATCGAGCCGCGTATGAATGGCGCGCATTTTATTCGTTTTTACCGTGGCACAGCCCTACCTCCCGTAACTTAGTGTCGCCGCACACGGACCACCGGCCACAGCCACAAAACGCCGCCACCGGCATATTTCCTGTACTTTTCATACATTTTGTATGGACTAGCCGCACACGATTGACGCCGGTGGCCGCCACACGCTACAAATCGTCGCTGCTCGCTTCTTGTGGCCCGCACCAGCCACTAAACGCCGACTCAAAACGCCGCCACACGCCACTCGCACGATTCCCCACCCCTCTCTCCCTTACCTCAGTTAACCTGTTCAATGCGAAGGCAACGCACGCACGTAGTCAGTTGATTGAAATAAAATAGGTACGCATGTTGGTGTTGTGTGTGGTGCAATAATCCATCATATAATTAAGCCAGTAGTTCCCAAAACGTACTCTATACTTAAACGAAAATGTTTGAAATACTTTTTTGGATGGTTTAAATGATTATCGAAATGCTCATTACATTTGTGTACATTTGTTAAAATTGGATGTATCCAATAACGGCCGGCCGGTGCCCCGCATACGGGCCACCGGCCACAGCCAAAAACGCCGCCACGAGAAGCTAGAAGCGGCCACAAAGGTAGCTGAAGCGCGCAACAGCCACTTGTGGCCGTTGGTCGACACTTGCGGTCGGTGGCTGCTACTTTTTTTAACCCATGCGCGTGTTATATATTAGAATTTTATAAAGGGTAATAATAAAAAATATAATACTCATATAATTATTTCTAAAGCTGTTTTCATTATTATCTTATTTATTTACTTAACTTAAACATGTTTTAAATTCTAAATCATAATAGTTTCTAGAGTTATCAAAATATTGATTATACAAACAATAGCTATATTTATTTTGTAACAATACGTATACCCTGAAAAGGTTAGAACCTAATAAGAGTAATAAGTAATGTTTAACATGTATAATTGTATGTCGTATCTGTAATTACCTATTGTAAATAAGTAATTAAGATATTTTAGGGTTATGCAAATCTCAAATTGATATCATTTGACACCACGTGGTTTTATTAAATGCTAATATATATGATGTTTTAAATACATCATGAATTGGTTATTTCTCTGTACCTTTTCAATTGTAATTTCCACGTGGTTTCATTTCATGAAATACGATGCATAATTTATACACTCTAAATTGTGTATCGTATTTTTAAAATAATGTTTAGACTATTTAAAGAAAATAGGACAACACATTACATTATAATAATCATTTATTATTGAATAACAAGCCTATTTCCGGTGGAATGGTTGCGGCGCGATCTTGTTCCCGCCATTTTCTGTTAATATATAAAGGCTTTGCCATAGTCAGTTTTGCTGTCATTGATTTACTATCAATGTTTGCTGTGAACCGTGTTTTAAGGTGATATGTTGAAAAAAATATGGTTTTTCTAATTCGTGTACCTTATTAAGCACGTGGACTAGGAATATGAACCTTAGGTATATGTTTTTTTATTATATTGTCTAGAGTCCTGTAATAACAAAAACACGTTTCAATAACATTTTTACGATACAAAAAAATCGCAAAGTTATGTCAATTTTTTTACTTTTTTCGATCCCAAGGCGTCACGCTTATGAGTTATTCATTTTAATTTTCTTTAAAACATGTAGAATGAATGTATCTAAGTTTCTGTAAAGCCGTTTTTTATTTTACCAATGTATTATAAAGTTATTCAATATATTATTTTTGGCACATATGTTATTTACTTCCGAGAGCACGCAAGCTATAGCCATCTCTTTTTTTGCAGCTAAAGTCACGTTACATCACTCTCGCTCGCTCAAACTCAATAGATAAATCAGTCGTCCGGTGAGCTTCATCGACGACGAATCTGTGCCTGTTTTTTGCAGATCGCGGCTATCGTATTTACGTAATTTAGAAGTAATAAAATAGTAAGAGTGAGAAGTTGAAGTTAATTTGAAATATAGTTTGTATATATAGAATAGTGTTATAAACTCTAGATTAACATATTATTATAATATTCCTTTAATAATAATTCATAGTATTAAATTTTGTAAAAATGGGAAAACATAAAAAGCCAAAACTAAATAAAACACTACGTTTGGACCTCATGAAGGCTAAAGCTCAGAAAATGAGAGAGAATAAAAAGTGAGTAACAAGTTTATACCTATTTACCTATATAAAAAGGTAAGTACTTATCTAAAAAGGTCTTAGAACATTATCCCTCCTTATAATGTTATATTATTATTTTGGTAATATAATTTTTATCTATAGGTAGACACGCTAACCTAGGTATATAGACCGTAATTATAATTTTAAACCTACCTAAGTACCTTACCTATCAACTTAGTTACCAATCAATATTTTTATCAGTTATATAGAAGGAATATATTTTACAGGAAATCCATAGTCGATGACAACTCTAAGTCAGAGTCTCTTATAAATTTAGACAACCAGCAACAGTGTGTATCTGCGTCTCCAAGTAGTATTGGGTAAATATTATTTATTTTCAATTGTCTACAAAAGTATTTTAGTCAGTAGCTATACATAATATATTATGTATAATAATAATTATTTATATACCTATAATAAAAGAAGATTATATATAATATAACATTTATCGTCGTTTTTAGTTTTCAAAATCAACATTGCGACTACGACGGTGGACTAACAACACAGACAGTAATGGAGTCGAATTTAGTTTGCGGGAAAAGTTGTTTTTTTTTCAGATTTTATAAATATAATACGAATTACTTACTAACTAGTAACTGTATAGTTAATACTTATATATTATAGATTTATAATAGTAAGCGACATATTACGACTGGTAGACATTTTGCGAATTAGACGTTTTGCGAAAAAGCCTAATAATTGTGTATTTCTCTGATAATAAAGTTTATTATTATAGTAATAGGTAATGAAGTAGTGGGAACCTATGGCAATAAAAATCTGCGTCCTTTAAATTTCGCAATCTTGAATATTGATGAAATGGTGATTTTTTGCAGAATGAAAAGGAAGCGACAAGTGAGCGAAGCTTCGCCGAATGTAGCAATTATGGAAGAAGAACCACTACCATATGAAATAGATCTTGAAGGACAGGTTAATAAAGTTGATTTCTTTTTTATTCAATGATGTTTGAAATGTTCAGTATAAAGCCTAGTCTAACTTGATTGCAATTTTTCATGCTTATGTCTATTTTTTTCTTTCAGGAGAGATTCAACACTGCTGACGTTAGTGGCCACAGAGTTGTTGATGTAAATCACTTTATTAATGAATTAGTTAAAATATCAAGTCACGAGTCATTGTTCCGGTGCGGCCTTGCTACTATAAAATTGGAATCTGAAAAAGTTTGCGGTCTTTCATCAGAGTTTACATTTTGTTGTTCATTATGTGGAGCAAAGTTCGAAGTACAGAACTCAGCACAAAATTTAAATAAAATGGCGGTGGCGGGAATGATGGTAGCTGGTTGTGGTAGTGCTCAACTAAAACAGTTTTTGGCAGCACTTGATTTACCATCTATGTCGGCATACAGGTACAAAATAGTTCAAGATGAAGTATGTGATGAATGGGAAGTAACGGCATGGGAAGAGATGAAGAAAGCAGGAGAGCGGGAGAAAAAAGCAGCAATAGAAGAAGGAAGGGTAAGCAAAGATGGCATACCAATAATTGATGTAATATTGGATGGTTGTTGGTCTAAACGTTCATACAAAACAAACTATGCAGCACTATCTGGCGCTGCAACAATTATAGGCAGACGGTTTCGTCAGGTTCTTTTTATGGCAGTCAAAAATAAATACTGCTGTATTTGTGCCAGAGCGGAAAAACGAAACGTAATAGTTAAGCAACATGAGTGCTTCAAAAATTATAGTGGATCTTCAACAGCCATGGAATCTACTATTATTGCTGAAGGTTTCCGACAGTCCATAGAAATGCACGGCGTTATTTATGGAAGATACATAGCTGATGGAGATAGTAGCACATACGCCAAAATAATTGATACACGGCCATATCCTTCGATTACGGTTGAAAAAATCGGTTGCAAAAATCACATTCTTAGAAATTTTTGTAATAAAATGCAAATGTTAAAAACTAATACTAAGTACTGTCTTAAAGAAAGGAATGTGATAACCACAACCAAAATATTAAAAATTCGAAAATACATATGTAATGCCATAAAACATCACGGCTCTCAAAATCTTGATCAATCAGATAAAATAAAAAACCTGCACAAAGATATTACAAATGCTATTTATCATGCATTTGAATGCCACGACTTGTGTAACAAAAATATATGTAATGAAAAATCAACAGAAAAATTAGATATCTGTAACACTCGTCTTTGGCACCAAATAAAATGTTTGATTGGTAACGTAGCATCAAACTCTAGAAGCTTAATCGAAAATGTAGACAGCAACATTGTGGAAAATTTTAATGGAGTAATTGCTAAATTTGTCGGTGGCAAAAGAATCAACTACAGTCTTAAAAGGTCTTATCAGGCAAGATGCGCAGGAGCAGTAGTTTCCTACAACTCCGGGAAAATATTGACGACGGTCCACAAAACAATACAGAATATGAGTCCCTTATCAAAAATAAAAAAATATGAAGAACTAGTTGAAAAAAATAGAAAATATAACCAAACTTTGAAAAGAAAAAAAAATCGTATGATAGTGCCAAAGAAAATTGACTACAACTATGGCGAAAATGCTGACAAACCCGATATGGATCCAGAGACGTTTAATTTAACAAAATTAATGTTTTTGAAAAATTTAGAAAAAACTGAAGAAGAACGCAAGGCGATACAAGAGAGGACAATTTTACAAAGTGAGAGTGGAGAATGGCTTGAACTTCGTAGAAACCTTTTAACCGCGTCCAACTTCGGGAAGGTGGTAAAAAGAATAAGAACAAATACTTGCACTAACATGGTGAAAAACATGTTATATAGGACAAATATTGACCATGTAACATCTATAAGCCACGGGAAGAAATATGAAAAGACTGCTATAGATCAGTTGGCTAACTTAGAAAATATAAATATCCGACAATGTGGACTTTTTATTGATGAAAAATATCCGTTTTTAGGAGCAACGCCTGATGGCATGGCTGATGACATGCTTATTGAAGTTAAATGTCCTATCGCGCCTTACAAAATGGGAATCGACGCCGCGATTCGCGAGGGCAAGATGCACTTTTGGCGTTATAATAAAAAAACTAAAGAAATTACCGTGAATCAAACGTCTGATTGGTTCATACAAGTTCAAGGCCAAATGCACATTTGTAAAGTAGATAAATGTTTATTAGCAGTTTGGTATGGGGACAACAAAATAAAGACGGAATTAGTTGTAAAGGATGATAATTATTGGAGAATAAAAATGGAACCTAAATTAATATCATTTTATTTTGACTGCCTTTTGCCTGAACTTGTCGACCCGCGCTATACAAGAAACCGTCAAATTCGAGATCCTGACTATGTACTACCAAAAAAGGCAATAAAAGAAAAAGAAAATATTGAAAGTCCGAACCACTCTACTGAAGAAATCTGCGAAAGGCAAATAGATTTTAGCTCTTTTTAATGAAATGGGAATGTCCTTGATTCTTTTCTATATGGTTGAGTTAGACCAGTGGTTCTTAAGCTATTCAGGTCCGTTACCCTTATGTCCTAACTAGGATCACTGATTTTACCCCTCCCCCCAACGATGAGCGCAAACAATAACGTTTAATAAGACTTTATTAAATATAAAGACAACAAACTTTCCGCCCGCGGCTTCGCCCGCTTTATACCAGACTTTCCCATAGGAAAGAGATATTTTCCCGTAGTAATATTATCCTGAACATCCAAAACTCACAAACTTTAAGTTTTAATAATCTTATTCTCGAAAAAGTAAAGTGTGTTGCAAAAGTTTTTTATGTGTCTGGTTTATGCAATTCTTAGTTTAATATAATTATGTGTTATCTATATGACCTACATTGTAAAAAGTATTTTCATGTGTCTACCTTTTTCTTATTTATTACATTATATTAATGCAGCATCCTGATTTTATTTCTACGAACCCCCTGCTCCTAACAATAATTTAGTTCTATAGTCAATTAGTTACTACTAACAATACATTCATATGATGGTAACCGCAAATTATTCAGTACGAATCTATTTAATGCACATTTTTTACCTATCAAATATATATCAATACTAAAATATTTAATTAGGGAATTTTTATTTAATGATATTTTTTTATCATACTCTACTCCATTCGTTTCATGTGCTAAAATTTTGATGCTCCCGAATACAGCCGATTTCGGCGCTCGGGCACCGACGCTACGCACCGCGCGCGACCCATTCGCCGCTCTCCGCGAGTCGAGCTAAGCCACGCCCATTCTGCTATGATTTTGTTTTGTTATAGCACCTTAAGGGCCCATGGCGCGAAAAATAGCAAAAAGGCCGTTGGCGTTTTTGATATTGTACGTTAACGTTCGAGCTAACTGACCGGGAAAAAATAAATTTAAGTTCTCAAATAATGTGTTTACACAATCACTGTCGCCATTTTTTAAATTAACATACCATTTCGTTAAAAAATGGCTTCAATTTTACTTAAAATTTGGGTTACACCCATATACCGTTCGTGATTTTTAGCTTCATTAATTAACCCTATTGTATTTTACTTTAACAAGGGAATTCCTTTTAGGAACTCCGCAATAAAACGACACAATCCCATCGAGTTTGGGTTCGTTTGATTCGCATTGACGAGTACTTTGGTCCTATATGGTAACCAGGGTCTGATGTTGCAGCTGGAAGGAGGCCATAGGAACTCTGCAATAAAACTACACAACCCCATCGAGTTTGGGCTCGTTTGATTCGTATTGACGAGTTCTTTGGTCTTATATGATAACCAGGGTCTGATGCTGGAGCTGGAAGGTGGCCATAGGAACTCCGCAATAAAACGACACAACCCCATCGAGTTTGGGCTCGTTTGATTCGTATTGACGAGTACTTTGGTCCTATATGGTAACCAGGGTCTGATGCTGGAGCTGAAAGGTTGCTATAGGAACTCCACAATAAAACGACACAGCCCCATCGAATTTGGGCTCGTTTTCTTCGTATTGACGAGTACTTTGGTCCTATATGGTAACCAGGGTCTGATGCTGCAGCTGGAATGAGGCCATAAGAACTCCGCAATAAAACGACACAGCCCCATCGAGTTTGGGCTCGTTTGATTCGTATTGACGAGTACTTTGGTCCTATATGGTAACCAGGGTCTGATGCTGCAGCTAGAATGAGGCCATAAGAACTCCGCAATAAAACGACACAGCCCCATCGAGTTTGGGCTCGTTTGATTCGTATTGACGAGTACTTTGGTCCTATATGGTAACCAGGGTCTGATGCTGCAGCCGGAAGGAGGCCATAGGAACTAGGCAATAAAACAAAACAACCCCATCGAGTTTGGGCTCGTTTGATTCGTATTGACGAGTTCTTTGGTCCTATATGGTAACCAGGGTCTGATGCTGGAGCTGGAAGGAGGCCATAGGAACTCCGCAATAAAACGACACAACCCCATCGAGTTTGGGCTCGTTTGATTCGTATTGACGAGTACTTTGGTCGTATATGGTAACCAGGGTCTGATGCTGGAGCTGAAAGGTGGCCATAGGATCTCCACAATAAAACGACACAACCCCATCGAGTTTGGGCTCGTTTGATTTATCTTGATGAGTACTATGATTCTAGCCTAGATAATATCCGTTCCGTATGCAACCCCATCAATTTCTTTCGCGCGACCGTCCCCAATTTGGGTGTCAAATGAAAGAGCTTGAATTGTAAAATGAATTGTAGAATATAGTATATTATGAAAAATAATCAAATCCAAGATGGCCGCCGTCACAAATTGACAGATTATTTTTATGTACAATCCCCACAATATGGGTATCAAATAAAAGTGTATGACTTGTAAAATACAGTACACCATGAAAAATACTAAAACCCAAGTTGGCCACTATCACAAAAGATTTTTAAAAACAAGCTTTTATTTTAATGCCCTAAAAAGGGGAAAAAGTGCGTTAAACATAAGAAAATATTGATTTCAATAAATATTGGTAATTCTACGAAAAAATATTTGTTTTTATAAAATAGGTAAATCTTGCGACAAGCTTTTATATTTTATAAAAAATGTATCATGTAATAAATTTAAGTTTATTTTCGTCTTATTAGGGCATTAAATAAAAGATTGTTTTTAAAAATCTTTTTACTTTTATTTTATATTTTATCATTTTGTAATGGCGGCCGTCTTAGGTTTTAGTTTTTTCATGGTTTTCTATATTTTACAAGACAAGTACTTTCATTTATTACCCATATTGTGGAGGTTGTACAAAAAAATAATTGTCATTTTGTGACGGCGGCCATCTTGGATTTAATTGTTTTTCATAATATACTGTATTCTACAACTCATTCTACAATTCAAGCTTTCATTTGACATGCATATTGGGGAAGGTCGTACAAAAAAAATACGTTGCATACGGATATTATCTAGAACCAAAGTACTCTTTAAGATGAATCACACGATTCACCCCTGGTTACCATATAGGTAGGAACAAAGTACTCGTCAATACGAATCAAACGAGCCCAAACTCGATGGGGTTGCGTTGTTTTATTGCGGAGTTCCTATAGCCTCCTTTCAGCTGCAGCATCAGACCCTGGTTACCATATGGGGCCAAAGTACTCGTCGATACGAATCAAACGAGCCCAAAATCGATGGGGCTGTGTCGTTTTATTGCGGAGTTCCTATGGCCACCTCCCAACTCCAGCATCAGACCCTGGTTACCACATAGGACCAAAGTACTCGTCAACACGAATCAAACGAGCCCAAACTCAATGGTGTTATGTCGTTTTATTGCGGAATTCCTATGGCCACCTTCCAACTCCAGCATTAGACCCTGATTACCATATAGGACCAAAGTACTCGTCAACACGAATCAAACGAGCCCAAACTCGATGGTGTTATGTCATTTTATTGCGGAGTTCCTATGGCCACCTTCCAACTCTAGCATCAGACCCTGGTTACCATATAGGACCAAAGTACTCGTTAATACGAATCAAACGAGCCCAAACTTGATGGGGTTGTGTCATTTTATTGCGGAGTTCCTATGGCCACCTTGAACTCCAGTATCAGACCCTGGTTACCATATTGGATCAAAGTACTCGTTAATTCGAATCAAACGAGCCTGAACTCTTTGGGGTTGCGTCGTTTTATTACGGAGTTCCTATGGCCACCGTCCAGTTCCTACATTAGATCAGCTCCTAATATTGCATTGTCACGCGATATACATATGCATGCAAAATTTCAGCCCAATCGGAAACCGGGAAGTGGTCAAATCTACATATACATACTCGTACAGTGCAAGCTAAATAAAAGCTTGTAAAAATAAAAGTTGATCAAACACATGCCTGTATTTACTATAGTACGAGTATAACACAGTAATAAACAACTACACTCGCGAGCAAAAGTTTGGAATCAGTTACTTGAAATTGGTTCCGCGTGATCTTGCTTACTAAATAAATTTTTAATAATCATAAAAATGACATCATGTTAAAGGTGCAACTGTCCACTTTAAATCGATATAAAATTAATTCATATCGAGCCCGTAATTGTGGAGTTATCCCGGGTTAAGTGAAGGAGGTAGGAAAACAAGGAAATAGGGAAAAATAATGAATGAATAAAACAACCAAAATTATTAAATAAAAATTTTATTTATCTTTAAAAATAAGTGTCAATATTTTGTGTTCCCTCCCCTCGCCCTAATAACTGCTCCAAGACGATTCTTCATAGACCTGATCAGCTTCTGAATTGATTCTTGTGGAATACCTTCCCACTCCTCAATCAACGCTGATTTCAGCTCATTCAGACATGAAGGAGCAGGAGTTCTGGAACGAACCTTCCTCTTCAGTTCATCCCACACGTGCTCAATGGGATTCAAGTCAGGGCTGAGCGCTGCATGGCCAGTCCAATGTGGCAATACCGACGTCTTCGAGGTATTCCGTTGTTACATGGGCAGTGTGACAACGAGCGTTATCGTGCATAAGGAGGAAGTCATGACCGATGTATCCCGCATAGGGAACGACATGTTCCAGGAGAATATCGGAAATGTACCGGTCCGAAGTTAGACCACCTCCTCGTCCCCCGCCAGGCACGAAAACAACCCGCCAGGCTCGGTTTTACCATCGAAGGAAATGCCGGCCCACATCATACAAGAGCCGCCCCCATAAGCCACTGTTTCAGCGACACAGCACTGTGCAAATCGCTCCCCAGGCCGCCTGTAGACCCGTCCTCTTCTGTCGCTACCGTGCAAACACATCCTGCTTTCGTCGGAGGACAGGACTTGCCTCCATTGCTCAACCTCCCAATCAAGATGGGTGCGAGCAAACTGAAGGCGTGCTTGTCGGTGAGCTGCCGTGAGTTTCGGGCCTGTGGCAGGCCTTTTTGGAGTCAGATTCGCTTGCTTGAGTCGTCGACGAACTGCCCACTCGCTGGCTGCTACCCCACGAACATCTCGGAGCTCCTGTTGGACGTCGACACCAGTCAAATGCCGATTTCGGAGAGAGGTTGACACGATAAAACGGTCATCCCTCTCCGATGTGCACCGGCGCCGTCCAGATCTTGGTCTCGGGATAAAGCCACCAGTCTCCCGAAAGCGCTTATAAACTTTCGAAACACAGGATTGGCTTATGTGAAGCCGACGAGCGACAACCCGCTGGCTGAGCCCTTCTTGCAATAGGGCTACGATTTGTGCTGCTTCTGTAGGTGTTGTCTCCATTGTCGTACAAGGTAAAGGGTCAAAAGTGGCGGAGATGTGTACCGGTCAACGTGTGAAAGTCGACTGATAAAGAAAATCCGATAACAGGTGCTTTTATAAGGGGTCAATAGGTCGCAACTCGTGACGTATCAAACAATTGAAACACGTCTTTTTCGATACACCTTCACTTAATGCGGAATGGCTCCATAAATACTGGCTTGTTTTTAATGAATTCGGTATCAGTTTAAAAGTAAAGAGTTGAACCTTTAAAATGATGTCATTTTTACGATTATTAAAAAAGTATTAACTACTCAAGATAACGCGCAACCAATTTCAAGTAACTGATTCCAAACTTTTGCTCGCGAGTGTATTAACATTTTCCAAAATTAACATCTACGGTATTTTGCTAGGCGGCCGCACCGATTGCTCGACCGAGTGCGCTTGTGTGCGTGAGTGAGCGACGCACACAAACGGAGACTAGAGAAATTTACCTAAACTAGCTCGGGCTCGCGCGGATGGTGGGCCAAAGTAACATCGATCTTCGGGAACAAGTTTGTCTTGCTGCTAGGCTGCTACTATACCAAGCTAACACCCAGTTTCTGAAAGGCTGTTCAGCGATAAAATTAACTAACAAGCTGTAAATCTAATGTTAACTATGAATTGAGTTGCTGAAAGCTAAATCAACTTATCACTGTGTCAGTTGACACAGCTGTCAAATTTATTTCAAAATTATTAAGGAAAGACTCATTTTGGGTTTCCAAAATACATATAAATAAAACAAAATACATGATTTCAGCAATGTGACCGTGTCTAAAAATATTTCTCACGAAAAATCAAATTATTAAAGATAAGTAAATTTTGGTTAACCAACGTTTCGGAAACTCAAATTGATTTGACACTGCTGTTAAGATGACATGGATGTTAGTTGAACAATATTTTGATCAGCCTTTCAGAAACTGGGGGTAAGTATTCTTTCGAATATTCTATTTCCCTGTCTCATCAGCAACTGTGAATATTGTTTGTAAAAGTGTAACTCGTTAATTTCTATATTTAATTACTAATAACTCGATCTTTAGTTTTATTATGACTTGTTACTTTTGTTTGTTATGTTTAATGGTTAATCATTTGTTATTTTATTTCTATATAATATGTACACCTTTTGTAACTTTTATTTGCAAAAAGCAACCCCCGAGTTTCTCGCTAGCTCTTCTCGGGGAAGTCTGCATTCCGAGCTAGTGGTAGTGTAATTTTTAATTAAAATAATAATTAAATTTATATAGTCGTTTGTAATTACATTACCTAATAAACTTGATTAGACATTGAAACGTATTTAAATACCCTTAAGCCCCTTTATTTTCTAACACGCGCAGTATCATATTGAATTCTGACGAGACGAAGAAGGTGTAATTGCGCTGCTTCTGATAAAAAAACGTCGTTGTAGAAGACGAAACCGTAATTATTGGATACATCCAATTTTAACAAATATAACGAGCATTTCGATAATCATTTAAACCATTCAAAAAAGTTTTTCAAAAATTTACGTATAGAGTACGTTTTGGAAACTACTGGCTTAATTATATGATGGATTATTACACCACAACACCAACATGCGTATTTTATTTCAATCAACTGACTACCTATGCGTGCGCGCGTTGCCTTCGCATTAAACAGGTTAACTGAGGTAAGGGAGAGAGGGGTGGGGAATCATGCGAGTGGCGTGTGGCGGCGTTTTGTGTCGGCGTTTAGTGGCTGGTGCGGGCCACAAGAAGCGAGCAGCGACGATTTGTAGCGTGTGGCGGCCACCGGCGTCAACCGTGTGCGGCAAGTCCATACAAAATGTATGAAAAGTACAGGAAATATGCCGATGGCGGCGGCCGGTGGTCCGTGTGCGGCGACACAAAGATTTATAAATGTTATCAGTGTGTGACATCACTTCTGTGGACCTTTACTTCTTTTACAATCTTAAATCGTAAATATGTGAGGTGAAAACCAGTACATCAGATTGAGGGTAGGATTATAAGGTTTACCTAATGTCTCTTGTCTCGGGAGTTGTTATTGTGTTTTATTATTTTCCAGGTACCTTTCGATAAAGAAAATTCACAGAACTTTAATAATAATAACCGCAAGGACCATTCTTGGTACACAGAAAAATATTTAAAGAATGTTGAAAAAAGAAGAACAAGAACAGTTTTATCCAGTGAACGATTAGACGATAATGTAAGCATAGGGTTTTCTGCCATTCAAGATCTGCAAACGATAAGAATCGATCCAACTTCTAGTCACTCAAATATAAGTATCCAATCTGAATTGCAAAAGTTGAGAAGCCTTAAGAATACCTCAAAATGTAGTGATAGATCTCATAAAACCGTTATATCAAATAAAGAGTCAAATGACAATTTAAGCGATGATGAAAATACTATTATACTAGATTTCGAGAAGCCCGTACTTTCTGTATTATTTGGAATTAATAATTGCAATAAAGTAGATGTTAGTACTAATAAAAGTAATTTGAAGAGAGTGTTCATATCCAATGAGGATGAGCAAACTACAGTAGAATGTCAACTTATTGAACCAACACTGCTTTCGTCTCAAAGCACACTGGATGAAAATATGAATAAACGAAATGTAACGGACTTTATAGATCGTGTAGCAGTTAATTTAGAAATTAAGAAAAAGAAGCTGTCAGATACTACAGAAGAAAACTCAAAAGTTCTAATTTTGAACACAAATGCCATTGACAAATTGACTCACGTCATTGTCCAACCACCAAATTATACTTTCCTAAAACGTCAAATTGCCAGCACTAATGTTAAAAGCAGCGTAAGAAGAAAAATTCTGAGGAATGGAAAAACAGATAAAGGTTTAAGACAGAAATCTATTCGAGAATATTTAGGTGGTAACTCAAATGTTTTCAATTTGTCAGAGGTGTTTCACAAGAGTGATGACGGTAAAACAACGAATGAGATAGCTCGTGATGATTATATTGACATGTCTAAGATTGCTTGCGTCGGTGACGCCGTGAAAATCGATCGATTCGTTAAACGCTCATGTGGCAGTCGAAAAAGCAATGAATCTCCAAGATCAGGCAAGCTACCGTCCAGGCGCAGCTGCGAATCTACTAGATTTGACGTTAATAGGATTTCCCATACAGATACACCTGTATCCCCAAGATCAAAAAACGGAAGCTTAAGTTCGCATTCACCTAGAAAGAATGTTGATTCTGTATTATTTAGTATACCGTCCAAATCCACAAAGACCAAGATAAGCAATGTCGTCCCCCATCATAAAATTGTGGCAGGTAACAATCAAAACTCGTAGTAGAGAATACAGTTTGTTCTTAAAGCCAGTTCGTGATATTCCTGGTCTGGTTTCCAGGGACACATTTCGCTGTAGATGCTTTCTCCTATGGGGAAATACCAAACGTAAAACATTATTTCCTCACTCACTTCCATTCCGACCATTATGCTGGATTGAAGAAGGCGTTCAATAAAATTTTGATCTGTTCCAAAATAACTGGTGAGTAAGACTTATTTGTTTGGTTTTTGCGGAGTTCACGATAACTGCAATGCTGTGCATATTTTCGAGTGAAGATGTTTTGATATTTTTGTTCAAAATTTGTAAAAAAATTCTTCTCTTTATTTTTGATTGAACTATAGCATAGCATCCAAGTAACCGAATGATGCGAATATTTTTTTATATATATCTACCATTTGATTGTCACTCTTTTCCCAGACTTTCCGAGTTTCTATAATATTATCGAAGTATACTAAAAGTAAATTAGATTTTCCGAGTTTCTTGCCTGTCATTCTCGCGACGGTCCACCGAATTTCCGGAAAGGTGTCCGTCCGTCCGTACTTGTTTTTGCACTTATAAGTATCGAGATTATGTTTGAAATGTATTTATTTATATTAAGGTTAGATATGTTGCCCTTTAATTAGAATTTTGTTGTATTTTTTTGGCATCTATAAATGCCTGTAAACCCTATGTTAAATGAAGATTTTTGAATTTGAATAATTATATTTCAGGTGATCTGTGCACGTCCCGGTTAGGGGTGAACCCAAAACAGATACGCGTTATTAACTCGGATGAATCTATACACGTGGAAGATGTGGAGGTGACGGCACTGGATGCTAATCAGTGAGTGATTGTTACTTCTCCAATTAACTTCATACATAATTATATATGTGTTATCTTTGTCTATACTAAACGTGCTATCGATTCCACTAATAAAAAATATGAGTCAGATTGTGAAACGAAAGTGAAACTTTATACATCGCCTCATTTTTTTTCGTTCATCTATCGCATGTCGCATTAGGTACACAAAAACATGAGATCTTTAACACGATCTCATATTATAAAGTCAGAATTGGTCTATGCGTTAGAGTTTCGACTTTAAATCTGTGTGGCAGCAGTTCGATCTTGGTGTAGGTAGAGCGTTATTTTTTTTCATAAATTTGTTTATTACTTTTTGATTTTTTATGAATTAGTTTTTTTTGTCGCTCTTTAAAATTATTTAACTCTGTCGTCTTTACTTCGTTTTGGCGGCGGCGTGACGGCTAAGCGGCAACATCGTATTCACATACGCGCGACCATAGAGTTTCAAATTTGCAAGATCCGTAACTATGTTTCGATGGAGGCTTTTTTATCCTTCTACGTAACTTGTTTCGATGGAGGCTTTTATAATACTTGTACGTAACTGGTTTCGTTTGACGCTTTTTAAATACTTAGACGTAACCGTAGTGTTATCGTTAGTTCTAGACAAATCTAGCCTAGTTCTCGTTCTGAGAGCTAGATATTAAAGGAGGTTTGCATTTTGCGAGCAGTTGTCATTTTGAGATGTTGGCACTATTCACTTGTCGAAGGTTTTACAAACTCATTCGTTTGACTATGGCCATAATTTTCTTTTAAACAAGATATCATCTATTAGATAGAATCTCATACAAAACCTTTCATAGAATAAAAATCGCCTCTTGTACTAACGTCCCGAACTCGTCCCGCGCTAGTCTAGTTAGTAGAGCTCGTCTTAGCTGAAATGACGCGCCCAATTACTTAATTAGTTTATAAAGTTATGTGAGTGCAAGTATAACTAACTATACTTCATATGTGTGGGCGTTGACTGTTCCGTGAACTATGGATCTGTACGTTCGACTAGTCGCGTGATAAATCTGATAACGTTCTTTGTATGGAGCAGCGCTGGCGCATTGTACGAAACAATCAAGACGTCCGCTCTGTCGCGAGTCTTCTGAAAATTGTGACTAATTGGACAACAAATCCGTCAAGTCTAGCCGGCAACTGAATGGCCAATTGCAAAAGTTTTGAGTGCGGAACTACAGTACTAGGGCATATCATTTCAGCTTAGAAAAGCTGTACGTACCGTTCTAACCATCGTCGCGTGACCTTATGATGTCATCGGCAAACTATGCAATAAAGTCAGCTTACTTGTTAACATATACTGTGTTTATTATAATGTCTCCTACGCATTCGGTTCGTGTCTGAGAGGTTGACGACGAATTTACAACAACTAAATACTTTCTCGTCTATAACAAGTTTAATAATATATTTGAGTATATTCTATGTTCTTTTGTTTCCTCAAATCCTAACTAGTGATTTTTTTCAGCTGTCCTGGTTCTTTAATGTTTGTATTCACATTGCCCAATGGAAAGACGATGCTACACACTGGAGATTTTAGAGCGACGCCCGAAATGGAATCTTACCCCATATTTTGGAACAAGGAAATCCACACCATATACATGGACACCACGTAATGATATGGTCTTATAATTTAATATTAATAATTATTCTTTCGTCATTATTTTTGTGTGACGTGTCCCAGGCACCGCGAAAAAACCAAAATGGCGGCCACACATGGCATCTTCATAAATCGTATAGTTCACATTAATATTAACAAAATATAAATTTAAAAAATATCGTATACATATTCAACAATTTCTTATATTTGCTTTAGTAGAATAATTATTGTTTTTTTTTAGGTACTGTAACCCACGCTACGATTTCCCAACGCAAGAGCAGTGTCTAGAAATGGCGCTGTGCCTGTTGAGGCAAAAGAAGGCTTTACTGGAAAAATCCGGCAAGAATTTCTCGTCTGTGCTCATAGTCTGCGGCACGTACACTATTGGCGAGTGACTTGTCATAATCATATTATGTATTCATTTTTTCCTCAAATATCATACCTACCTATTACACGATTTATCTTAGCTAAAATAACTGTTGAATTTTATTCTTTCAGGCAAGGAAAAGTTCTTCCTGGGTATATCGCGTCGAGTCGGTTGCTCCGTATGGGCTTGCCCTGAGAAAGACCGGGTCCTGCAAGTGGTGGAGGGTCGCAGCTTCAGTCATTCCACGCCGCAGGCTTGCCAACTGCACGTCGTGCCTATGAGAGATCTCACGCACGAGGTAGAAATAAAGCCGTCATGTTTGTTATTCCTACCAATCCCCTAACATCGTTGATGGGAAAGTTTACAAGGATGGATTATGTTATTCTCGCATGCATGAATAATTATAAAATACAAGCTGTGCCCGCGACTTTGTTCGCGTGGATATTCGGAAAATAACAGCATGCCGTACATTTTTTCCCCGTTTTTGCAACATTTTTCATTGATGTTCAGCTCCTTACTCGATATATGGACTATTCAACACAAAAATATTTTTTTAATTAAGATCACGATGAAACTCGGTGTGTAGAAAGTAACTGCGGAGTCGTATTAACTTACTGGTAATTAATTAATTTACCGAACAAAAATGGGATTTAAGCAGGGAAACTCTTACTTGGCCAAACTGACTACCTATGGCTGTTTCCTCTCTCACCTCCATTGTTGTGGGAACACAAAAATGTAATAAATATGTTTATTATATTTTATTGAGGTTATCATTCTATGCAGAAACTTCGCAGTTATCTGGACAGTTTGCATGGAGCCTTCGATGAGGTGGTGGCGTTCAAGCCCAGCGGCTGGGAGAACGGAAAGAACTCGACCATGGAAAAAGATATGGTCACGATTCATGGTGATTATTAAATTTTTCTATGTTGATAAATCAATTTTTCATGAAATTCTTTCTTTATAGAAATACATTATTTAAAAGTACCAAGTTAAATTCTCATTGACGCGTATGAAGTCGAGGTACATAGCCAGTAACGCGATATTTTTCCCCTACTCTTAGGCATACCCTACAGCGAGCACTCGAGTTTTTCGGAGATGATTCGCTTCGCCAAATTCCTGAAGCCGAAGCAAGTGGTGCCTACTGTTGATATAGCGGGTGGCATCAAGGCGGTGCAGGTAATGATAAATGATAAGCTTTATTGCCTTAATTAATTAAGATACATCAGTAGCGAAAATAGTAGTAGGTAAGTAATAATTTACACAAAAAGATTCAAGATTCAAAACATTTATTCCACAAAAGCACAAATAGGCACAACAATTCAAAGTAGGCACAATAATTATACAATAAAAAAAAACAAAATGATACAAGGACATAAAAACAGAGCAATGAGATATTAATAACAAAAATACCATTTTATGACCTATACTTTAATACTGTGCTGTGGTGCATTGTGGAATAGGTCACATCTCAGCATGTGCTGGGGCCGAAGCCACAGCGCTGGTTTTCTGATGTGACCTGACGCAGCTTTTTAACCTGCACAGCGAGGTTAGCTGCGTGTCAGACCATAAATGATAAACTAAATATCAATATATAATAAATATAAAGGCAATGGGCACCAATCTCAGCAAAATGCTGGGCACAGCCCAGCGCTGGTTTTCAGATTGGCCCCGTACATACAGTAGTAAGTTCTACTTGGTAAGGAGGAGGCAGTTGGTAAGGTAGGTACGCTTTAGAGTGTGACAGTTGCGGTATTATTAGTAATGTTACAAATTATCTATTTGTAACATTACTGATAATACATATATATATACTTAGGTACTAATGGGATATGATATGGATGGACATCCAATATTGTAGTGGATCAACTTCCACAAACTTTTGATTGAGGTCAGCCTTCAATTGACGACTATGTAACAATACAGGGCGAAGAAAAAAAAATAGCCCTTGCAGGTTCTTTCCAGTACAAGGTCTCCCGCTGTAGACCTGTGAACCATTAGCGTAGCTTCTTTGACGTGCAAAAGTGATTATGTAATACTCCATATGTAATGGTTTTATATACAGCCTCGTTTCTTGATAGGCAGTGCGTACCGCAATCAGAAGAGTTGGAATGTGTTATCGAGTACCCCTTATACCTTGATCAGTAGTACCTGAGGTCTTACCAAGTTTTATTTAAGGCGCTTCGAAGCAAGTGGTGCCTACTGTTGATATAGCGGGTGGCATCAAGGCGGTGCAGGTAATGGTTTTATATACAGCCTCGTTTCTTGATAGGCAGTGCGTACCGCAATCAGAAGAGTTGGAATGTGTTATCGAGTACCCCTTATACCTTGATCAGTAGTACCTGAGGTCTTACCAAGTTTTATTTAAGGCGCTTCGTAGCGCGTAAGCGACATTAAAAGCTATGCAAATATGAACTATGTTACTTTGCAATAAAGCCGTCGCCGTGCACGAGTAATTTCCTGGGAAACGTCGACTTAAGGTGCTCTATCTGTTAGTAACTTTTTCTTTCTGATTTAGTATACAGTATACTTTTATTCGAATCATGAAGAGCACATGTGGCTAAGTGAGCAAAATTATGGAGCTTAAGCTATGGCATAGCCAACTTGTGTGGGCGAGCGGTAAAAGAAATAGAAAGGAAAGCACCGTACCTTTAAAGCAGCAACACTCACTCTTCAGCCGGCCGGCACTATAGCTCGCTATTTCTTGTTTCTTCGATAGCTTTATTATACACACAAGTCGCTACTTATAGCCCCAGTCGGACAACATACCTACTCTGCTACCCCTACCGTCCGTCGGTATCTGAAAGTCCCTGGCGATAACGTCACAATGAATGGGGCCAATATCACGGCCAGAGGGGTCAATCTTATAACTCAACGTCAATTGACTATCGTATAGATTTGATCTATGGTTGAAGTTAAACCGATTTTTGGTACGTTTACCGTTTTTAACGATGTCGTTTATGCGCTTGTGGTATATTTGTCGCATCGACTAGTACTCGTGGCCAATGAACGTAGTTCTAGTTTTCTGCATAAAAAAACAACATTTTTATCAATCCCCCTTCCCGCTACGGCCTTGCCATTCCGATATACTAAAATGATAAAGTCCTGGACCAAATTTTTAATGTCTGTGCATTGTAATTTCAGAAATTTTTTCCATGCCCCCTGATGAACAAGGAGGAAATTCAGAGTCAAAGCAGACTGACCGATTACTTCAGAATACAGAGTCGACAACCGGTGCCGGCTGTGACCTGAACAAAGGTAAGTGAACTTCGGCGTGATTGCGTATGCAATGCTGTTTCAATTACTAGCATAGAAATACATTTGCCGAAATTACGTAATGTATTGGTGCGTCGACATTTAGTCGGGTGTCAGTTCGGCAGCAACGTATTCATTAAGAGGAAATCGTACAGTCCGTTTTTTCATACAAACGTAGTCCCCTGTTTCCTTCCTGGATAATAACACTAGTTGCTCTATTTTTTCCAGTAAAATCTATGGCCACTATAAGCATGCCCCTATGTTTTCCTTTTTTAATTAAGTTAATCATTAAATAAAAGAGATTTAAAGCCTCCGAAAACCTAAAAAATCGACCTAATTTTCTGCTATATTCAAACGGCCAGCAAACAAATTCAACAAGATTATATGAAAAAAGCAAAACATAGAAACAGAAAAACCTTGCCTCAGCATATACTTCTGGGTCATTCATAGATGGTCAGAATGAACCAGAATCGCTGTTATTCTGACAGGCCCCTAATGAAAAAATGATGGACGCCACTGCAATATAAACATAATAAATAGACACTAAAAATAAAAATAATACGGACGAATACAGTAATTATGTATAATATTGATGAAAAAAAAAACTAATAAATATATTAAATAAACCACAATCTGTGCCTAAGTGGAACGCGCCTTTATGGTCTGTGAGGGTCGTATTGTTTTTTGTGCTGTAGTCGGTCGGAGTCGAGTCTTTAGTCTGTGAGACGAGTCGGAGTTAAAGCCTTGCTTTAATTTTTTACGCAAAAAGTAATTAAATCGGTCCATATTTTCGCGGAGAAATCAGGGGACTACGAAACGTATATTTTGTGTACTTTTCATAGGTATTTTCGGTCCCAGCTGCAGTTATCGCGCTCAGATCAGTTGTTCGGACACACAGCGTGACAGCAATACATTTTACAAATACCTATTTTTTAATTCTCCCGACCTTGGTGTTTCCTCTTAAGCAAAACGTCATATGCGACGGAAGTTCTTTCTTGTATTTTACCTTTTGTTAAGCCTTTTTTAGACAACACGACACCACGATAGCGCTTGGGCCGAATTTCTGTCTCGTGATTTTCCCGCTTATGGTATGTCATATCAGCCGAATAACTCGGAACGTAAAATAATCCGCGGAACTTCAGTCGCGTATTTTCGGCATATCGTGCTTAGACACAGGCATTTTAGAAAATTTTGATTAACGGCGGAGGCCGATAAGGCGGAGCGCTGACTAAATGAAACAGTTAATTTCTCTGCCTTTTGGCACGTAAGGTACGCAGTATAATGTCATACTTTGCCAGTCCGCCTTTGGGCGATTGACTACTTTTTGTTGCTAGAGCGTATGATTGGGGCAAAATAAGATTGGAATTTATTACAAAAGTAAAACAGAGTTTATAGTCATCTACCTAACTGTCGAGATCTGTACTGGTCCTGTGTGATTTAGATTTGTTATCTTTGTTTCAGATTACGTCAGTATTTATATTTAAGCTGCCATAACGAAACTGTGATGTATTTTTGATATTGTTGTAATTTTTCTACTGTGATTTGTTAAAATTTTGTTGATTGAATATCTCTCGAATAATACATTTCATTGAAATTCGATGTTGCTTTTTATTCTAATATGAACTTACACTGACTGTTACTAATAGTAATTGCCATCTAGATGCCATATTGCGCATTTTTGATTCGTTTTTTTATGGGACGGGTTATAACAGAATTATTCAAAATTGTGCTATAGCGCATGTCGGCTTCAAAAGTAGATAAGCAATTTAGTACCATGTCACATCAACTATTACCAATGCAATATAGGTGTAACCATACTAAATAAAAGGAATAGTTGGTGTGACATGGTACTAAAATGCTTATCGACTTTTAAAGCCAACTGTACATACCCATGCCAAATTACAGTTTCTAGTAATACGTCTCTGAGCTAAACCGAAGCACGGTAATAGTATATACAGTAGAATGAGGTACCATAGAGGTACTTGTTTTCATACAATTTATCGTTAGACATGATACTTCATTTTCAGGTTTTCCAATGTATTGAGAGTGGCCATTGTTCTTTGGTGTGCTTGTTCAGACAAGCGAACTGACCAACTTTTACTATGGGATCAATTTTGAAATCGCGAAAAAAATTTTTAATTTTAATTTTCAATGAAGCCATAACTTTTATCTGACTATAAGTAATATAGGGTAGGTTTCGGTTTAATAGGGTATTGATTGACCAAACACCTTGAAACTCGTATTGCACTGGCATTATGACTAAAGAAAGAAGAGTACCGGGTAACTGCAGTCTTAAGCCGGATTCCCACGGCGCGTGATTTCGAGGGCGCACTCGGGCGATTTCGCGCCGACGCGCCGTGGGAAGAGTGTCGCCCGTGGCGGCGCGAGGTGGCCCGACTCATCCGCTGAAAATGTCGGTAACTTCAAAGGCTCCAAGGCGATAGTAGCGGAGCCCACGATGCTATATTTGCAGTCACTCGAGCGCTCTCGGGACCCTACTCATTTCGAAGATTAGATAGTGTGAAGAAAAAATGTCAACTTTATTTTTTTTTGCGTCTTCGTGTGGAGGAAATCGTCGAAAAAGATATTTTTTGTGATTTTCAAGTTATTCTGCACAAAAAATAAAAAATGAACCGCGCTCGAGAATCCCAAGGGATGATTTTTTTAAACTTTGTGACCTCATTTCCTTACGTCACGCCCAAGTTGTCAGATTATTGAAATACACACTTTTCAGCATGCAATTAAAACACAAGACCTTAATCTGACGCGCTCGAGTATTTCTCGGTATCGATTTTTTAAACTAATCTGATTGGCTATCCTACGGAAACGCCCCTATATTAAGGGCTGAGATTTGCGCGGCCAGAGGCGCCCGTGAAATAACAGGCCGTGGGAAGCCACGCGGCCTGAGGTGGCGCGAGCTCGCTTGTGGCTCGGGCTTGACATTTGAAAATTACGCGCCGTGTAAAGCCAGCTTTATTGGTGCTCTCTCGTACAATTTCGTGAAACATAACAGTAGGTCATCATCACAGTTCATATACGTCCCCGCCGAAGGGCGCGAGCCTACCCTAACTAGTTAGGGCGATTAAGCCTTAGTCAAACCACGCTGGCCCAGTGCGGATTGGTTGACTTAGCATACACCTTTGAATTACTTCGCAGGTGTATGCAGGTTTCCTCACGATGTTTTCCTTCACCGTAGGAGCGTCAGATAAATGTACTATCGAGGTCTCTCGTGCTTTACCACTTTGTAGAAATATTCGTTTGAAAGCGGATCGCATCGGACACGCCCACACAACCCATACCTGTCCCTGATTGGCTACGTATTTTTACTTCGATTTACTACGGCCAATCATAGACAGACATCTGGTTTCATTAAAATCGCTCTTGGGCCTCGTTTACGGGGACGCGGGGCGTCGCGTGTGGCGTGGCGTCTCGCGGCGCGTCAGACGTTTTTTCTGTTTACGGTGGAAGCGTGAAGCGGCACTCATAATCGCACGCGTAAACACAAACATATGGCAATATACGATGTTGTTCATAGAGATGCGAGACGGGAAGCGTGGCGGTGCCCGCCGCGCATCTTCAAGCGTGTAGCGACGCGATGCCCACGCGGTGGGCATCGCATCATCGAGAATTGGCGCTGCGTGCGCCGCCGCGATAAACGCCGCCTGAGACGCGTCGGTGCCATCCGCGGGCTCAGCCGCAAAAAACGCGCCATTTCAAGCAAAGGCGTGTAAAATCGCTTCTCCGTAAACGCACTCATACAACGCCATATGTTTGAATTCTGTGCAGGCCGTGCCGCGCAACGCCCCGCGTCTCCGTAAACGAGGCCTTAGTGTCCGTCAGCTTTACGCTTTACTATTGGTGAATGAATGGAGCGGGACGTGGTCTGGCACGATTGTCATCGTGCAGTGTGCAAGCGACTTTCGACGTAAGACTGGTAAGGTGCCAGTGTCCTCGATAGTACATATGAAATTCGTGAAACGAAAAAACATTGGTACATGGCAGAATCGACCGCGGGCCTCCCGATTCTACTCGGCGCACAGACCAAGGGCCTTACCATGATCGCTTACAGCAAGGTTAAAACAATATTGAAACAGCTGCTTATAGCGCCGTCCCGCTCTCAGTGCGGTTTTAATATTGTTTTGAGCGGTCATGGTTAGGGGGCAGTGCCGAGGCCACAGCGCCACCGACGCTCGTTTGTTGACACCAATATTAGGTTGTCAACATAAATACGTATGGGTACGGTAGGGATTGTTCCATTAGGATTGGCTCCCTGCCTATGCAATATTCATCTGAGCATGAGAAGGTAAGACGCATAACACATTGCACCGGACACCGCTCCGGTGTGCGGCGCTGCAGTTTTTAATTTTGACTGAAGAATCTTAATTTGTATACAAAAACCGCAGGGCACACTTACACCGCATGGCCGTGCGGTTGTGCGGCGCGCGCGACGGCACCGCACTCCCGGACGGTGATGCGGTGCGGTCCGCGGGATATGCCACACTGTGCCGCAGTATCGTACGGATGTTTGCGTAGAAAGGACGTGCATACGCGTAATAGATCTCGACATAGATAATGCGGTGATGCGGGGCGTCGTCGTGCACCGCAGCTCCGGACGATGATACGGAGCAAACCGTACGGTGGCACGGTTCCGTGCCGCCGCAGCCGCATGCGGTTTTCGTCCCTCCGTACAACGCAGCGGGATGCGGCGGCAATATGTTTAGCGCCTAAGTAAACAAAGAAACTAAGTTTTCTCAAACTTATATTTCCATTTCGATAGTAAAAATGGCGGGTGTAACACGACGGATTTCAAAACATCGCTTAATGTAAAAACTTTATAATTTGGTTATGTTACCGAATTATTAAAGTTTTTACATTGACAATGCGCTCATTATTTTCAGAAACGAGAATATTTTAGTTTGCTTCACGTGTCAACTATTTAATGTGCAATTTTTAAAAGGAAGAAAATAATCACTAGAATAATACTATGATGATCAAATTCAAATTATTATGAAAAGATTTGTAAATTATTTTGGCATAGTATTAAAATACGTATTGTAATTTTATTTTATATTTTCATAACTATTACTATAATACTCATTTTATGGTTTGTTTACAAACATTCTCACGGCGAGATGAATAAACTGTAGAAGTACTTATTGTGAATTCTGAATGATCTGTAATACCAAACACTCGTTTTAAATCTAATATTTATTAGCATCTATTTGTGATATTAAATTAAATTACCACTCGGTTTAATGTTTCACTAAAGTGCATATTTATTTCACTATAGACCTTAAGCTTCTGAAATCATCTAAAGGATTATTGCAGTTGGCAGCGCCGACGCACTTTATCATTTTCTTCAAATATGCGCTGTACCAGGCAATGATGGCCTGGAACTCTTCCATCGATTTGTTCGTGAGCTCGTATGGGTCGTTGCGGAGATCGTACAGCTCTTTGCAATTCTGTAATCAATGTAAATAGTATTAATATAGGTCCTACATGAATGGGTCGAAGATTAAAAAAAAACCGCCCAAGTGAGAGTTGGACTGACGCACCGAGGATTCCGTACAAACTTCTTTAAGTACCTGTATAAGCTCCTTACTATGTACACACAACAACACACCTGCAGGCCTATTCGCTAACTACGGTTGGTAACTAGAACTGTCATTTTTGAAAGAAACTTTATATCCATTACTAGTTTAGTGATCTTATGTGTTACGGCGGCATTCATGATAGCAGTAATGGATGTTAAGTTTCATTAAACAATGGCAGTTCTAGTTAGCAACCGAAGTTAGCGAATAGGCCTGCTGGTGGGTTATTGTCTAAGACAAAATCTATCACGATCGCTTATAATTTGACAACCATCGCGCCGTGAACATAAGACTCTGTGCCGACTTCCTTTTATGAAGGAGGATGGACTGCGACTGTCAAATTGTAAGCGATTGCGATAGAATTTTTCTTAGACAATAACCCCTCAGACCTTAGTTGTGTTCCAGATAACCACCACTTTGCTGGTGCTAACATCTGATGTTAGCTTCGTTTCGCGTTCCTATTAAGAAATGTTAACATTGTTAGCCACGCTAAATGTTGCAAATGAAACGGTAGGAACTGATTTTCGTGCTGAATTTTGACGCCTCACCTAATTAGTCCGGTAACTTTATATTTCAAATAATATCAATGAGAATCGGCTAAAACATTCAGAGATTTAGAAAATAATTTTCTTTCAATCCTCTGAAAAATCTTTTTGATTCATGAAAAAAAGGTCTGAAAAGTCAAAGCTATCAAAAAATGGAACCAGAGACGAATAGCCTGAGTATTTAATGTTAACTTTTCGTGGCAAACATGTTTTAACAGAACACATGATACCAGCACGAAAAGTTAACACCAAAGGCTAAAGGAATCGCGGTGATGCTAAAAATGTTGCAAATCCGTTCTTATCTGGAACGCGCCTTTTACATATTGACCTTGAGACCGCACTTATGTCGCTCGTAATAGCGACGGCTTTTGTAATGCAAACCTAACGCTTGATGTGTTGCTGACTAGTAGAGACGTGTAGAGGACCTCGTTTTTTGCCAAATTTCAAGATTCTAGGTCAACGGAAAGTAGCCTTTATATTTTGATTCCCTTGTAAAATCACAAAATTTGCGAAAATATACGATACAAACGGTCATATCGAATGATACCGATTTAATATGAATTTCGGTTTGATATCTCAATGCGTTCCCTAGGAATGGGGTCTTGACAGACAGACGGACAAAGTAGTGATCCTATAAGGGTTCTGTTATATGTTGTTCGTTCTGGTTGGCTCTCTTTAGGGTTTTTATAAGTCCACCTGGCTCGCTTATACCTTTCTAAGTCATAATTGGATTTTGCTTTAATTATAGTATGTATGATTATCAATTTATCATCACATAATCGAACCATAAGGTAAGCTGAAGCACACCCCGGACACTCCATACAACGTTCGCAAATCAATTACCTATTACTACTACTTAAACAAATGACGTCCGTACACGCGCAAATGTGTGCGTGGATACTAGTAGGGCTGAGTGCGCGGTTATCAATCGAAATGACGCGGGAAGTGCAGCGACTACCTTCTCTTTCACCCGCATAGCGCTGTCTCTGTTATCGGCCGGCGCTCGCGTCTACTCGTCTGAGCGATCGCACCCGCCCTTGTTTATGAGTCAGTGATGTCTACAACGAAGTGCGGGTGGGGTGAGGTATTTGAAATGTGTGCGGGGAGGTGAGTGGCCGTTCTGTACGTAGTACTATTATCTATTCTGTGGCTGAAGGCCAATAGCTTACTAATTCAAGTATATTTTTAAAACATACCTCACTATCGATAAACTCGCAATATTTGTAGTTCAGGTGCTCGGCGATGTGGCGCAGACATATGAATGTGTTGTTCCTCGAGTCTTGACATTTGCAATCGTATTCAGTATAGCATTCCTGTGAAATAACAATTTCGGTTTAAGAACAGTCCTCCTGGTTTTCGGGTACGGCGGTCACTCTGTCATAGACTAGCGATCTAGGAGATATTATGGACAAGTTTCTGCGTACATAAGTGCACTCTCTGTTCTTTCACTCCCATATTCATGGTCGCTCCGATTAAGACCCACTGTTTAACGTGCCTTCCGAAGCATTGAGATATTTTTCAATTTTTGGTCATAAGAAGACATACCATAGACAACAAAAAATAAAACTTACAGCCAGATTTTTACTGTCATATTTCCACGGGCACTTGGAATCGACACTACCATCTCTTCCCTCTCCGTAGTACTCAATAAGCATGTATCTCTCTTCGATCGCATCTCTTTCCGTTTCGAAGTCAATGGGAACACCGTCCATGTGCGATTGTTTCACCCCTGCCAGTTTCAATATGGTGGGCGCAAGGTCGATATTCAACACGGGTTGACGGTTGGTTGTGTTCCTCTTGATCCCTGGACCTCGGATTACTAGTGGGACCTTTATATCCGTTTCGTAGGGCTGTCTTTTGTCGTACACTTGAGAGAACTGACCTGGAGGCAATAGTAAAAGGAGTGGAGTACTGATTTTTCAATCGTGAGATGTAGTTGTTAGCACAATAAATATTATGATATAATAATACATCTTCGAAACAAATGCAGTCAAAATGTCAAATTTTTTGCTTGAATAAAATCAGCGCTTATTCAATTTTTAAAGCAGCAGGGAATCTCTTGGCCTTTACCTAACCTGATGGTAAGTGATGATAAGGCCTAAGAAGAAAGTGAGCTTCACCTGGACTCCTCAACAACTGAGGATCTGGCTGTACTACCTCTAATTGTCGGAACACAACAATGCTATTAACATCGTTACTATGGCGACAGACTTAGGTAAGACGGTGGTAGCTAGCCAGGCGGGCTCAGCCCCCCTAGCACGTCCACCAAAACACGATATGATAAAGCGGTTTATCGTGGTGAACTGTCAAAATACAATAGGGTTTCGTCGTATTTTGACAGTTCACCGCGATAAATCGCTTTATCATATCGTGTTTTGGTGGACGTGCTACGGGGGCAGAAGTCCTATCATCAACCAAACTAAGTAGGAAAAGCTTTTGCCTTTATGGGGAATCGAATCCCGAACATCCAGATTAAAGCAGGGTGTTCTCAACCACCAGACCATGGAGGCAGTTAATACCTGTGCCCTGTGTGATATTAATAGGTGAAATATTGAATCCAGATCTTACATTCAGTAGGAATACTGGTAGGATTAAGTGAAATAGGACAACTATTTTTACACTCCACTTAGCTCGTACCCACAATAAGATTTAAGGCGCATCATAATGGTCTTAATGACCTTGCTCGATCGTCCTGCACTAATTACATAGAAGTATGTGAGTGAGTGAGAGTGAGGGAAATATTCAAATAAACCTTTACGCGTAAGATGAAAATTATATGAATTAAGAATTAATAAAGGCGAATAAGAAAAAACTAAAAAGACCATCCGCTAGAATATTGTTCATTTTATTTATTGAAATTGAAAGTATATGATTTAACCTAATATTTACGACGCGATTGGGTTTAAAGTTTTAAAATCGAGGCATGTTTGGGTCACATTTTTACCAAGTTTTAATTAATTTATCAAAAAATTAAAAAGACCATCCTCTAAAGAATGCCTTGAATAATAACATATCTTTTTTAAAGATTTTTTTATTCAATATTTATGAAGAGAACCTGTTTTTTCTGCAGTGATTTTATTTTTTTATTATTGACCCTACTATGTGCCTTAAGCTTTGGACAATTCAGCTTTTAATTTATATATCAGCATTTGGCATAACAAAATTAGTAATAACGCTGGTTATTTTTAGTGCCAGTTCCCACCTATATGGTATCCGTTGTCACTGGTGTATATAACGTAGGTGTTGTCGAGTCGGGAGGTTTCCTCCAACGCGCCGACGATGTCGGCCACCATCTCGTCAACGGCCAACAACGACTCCCACCTCAGACGGAACACTCGGTCGAGTTCCGGGATCATACTGTCGGGGAGGGGCGCTGGGGGCATGCGCAGAAGCCAGTGTTTGTCCTGAAAGATTTTTTTATACAACTAAGCTAGCATACTAATATGACCGACGGCCCACTTAATGGGCAATGCCTACAATCCTATAGTGCATTTGACTCCTGTAACAGGTTTACAAATCTAAAGCCCCTAAAAGGACCCCAAACGTAAGTTGTTTAATTTGACATAACATGATGTCAAGTCAGAGTATCCAGTAATATCACTGCCGGTTTCACCCATCGAACCGGAACACAGCATTGCAAGTACCGCTGCTTGGCGCAGGAGTAGGTAAGGCAGAGGCACACCCCGGACACTCCATACAACGTTCGCAAATCAATTACCTATTACTACTACTTAAGCAAATGACGTTTGTACACGCGCAAATGTGTGCGTGGAATCTAGTAGGGCTAAGTGCGCGGTTATCAATCGAAATGACGCGGGAAGTGCAGCGACTGCCTTCTCTTTTACCCGCATAGCGCTGTCTCTGTTATCGGCCAGCGCTCGTGTCTATTCGCCAGAACGATAGCGCGCGCCCTTGTTTATGTGTCACTGATGTCTACAACGAAGTGCGGGGTGAGATGAAGTATTTGAAATAAGTGCGGGGAGGTGAGTGGCCGTTCTGTATGGCGTACTATTATACAGGGTGTCCCAAAAAATAGTGTCAAGCGTAAGTCCAGAGTTAGAGCACCTCTTGGAGTACCCGAATCACCCCCATGTATGTTCCGCGATTATTCGTAGTTTTCGAGTAATAATTTTTTTTGACTTTTTGAAAATTTTGATTCAAAGAACTTAAAAATTTTAAATAAAAAAAAGTAGAACATATTTTAATGTTTTTCTTTTTGCCACTGAATCATCTTTAGTGCTTCTTTTATGTCTAAAATAATCAGCTTCGTAACTTTAGTGGAAATTTAGAAAACAGTAGTGTAAAGTCAAAATTTGAATGTTAGTGAATAATTACTTAAAAATTCATCTTTAACCCATATATGCCCGTAATTATTTAGGTCATGAAAATATCTGATATTCACAAATGTTGTTCAAAATAGGAACAAATAAAGGGCTTTTACATTATTTTTGAATTTTTTTCAGGAAAAAGTAGTTTTTTTGACTGGGTCGCTAACGACCCACTGGGATAATAGATGTCCTAAAATGTATGAAAGGAAACAAATTAGTAAAATCAAAAGAAAACTATATTATGACATTAAAAAGCAACAAAGATATAAATCACGTGTGGTATAGTTGGAAACACTTATCATGCAGATTGACTCCATGTTTCTTGCACATTTGGTTGGTTTTATTTTTAGAAATAACACCTCGAAGTGTAAGTAAAGATACTTTTATGTTGTAAAATATGTTCGATATTATGTTGTGTTTGAACAGCAGAGGGTATAGATCGCCTAGTCGTGGTTGATGGGTCTGGAGCATCTCGAGCTGAGGGTTAGGTGTAGAGCTGTAGCCAGCAAGGATCTGCGAAAATCCAATGTCGACAGGGGTACTCCTAATCCTAACCAGCACCTATAACCAAATCTTATAGGCTTACCAATGCTATTTGCATCCATACCTCCCGTCATAAGGAATCATTGACCTATTCTACACTTACATGCTCATCCATAAGATCGTTATCACTATCTTCTTTACCAAATATTTTTTCGTCAAATCCGAAAAACAATTGCAAAAAGTCTATCACCTTACTTTCAGGGCTAAGCTTTTCGGTGCCATCTTTCGTACCCACTTTCGCACTGGTTTTATAGGCTTCTTTTATTATATTTTACAAGGATCTGGCTATTCTAAATCTCAATTTAATCCACAACTTCTGGAAATTCTAATCGATTTATTATCAGCTGTGTAGTTGCGTAGTCGTATTTACTATATCAGAGCAGTCCTCGTCTCCCAGTCATTTTCAGACTGCTGACAATCACGAGGAGGATCCAAGTACACATCTAATTGGCCAACATCATCTTCTTCAGCTGTGAACTATAAAACTTTCAAAATGAAACGAAATACTTAGAGTGTTCAAGCCACGCGACGACCTATGAAAGAAAGAAAAAAGGTAAGGGATTATCCCAGTGGGTCGTTTGCGACCCAAATATTTTTATGGCCCTCTTATACAGTAAAAACAGCTTAGTAAATCATTGGAAATACCTAATTTCTATCAATTATCTATCTAACAAGCATGTTACATTATTTATTTCTTGTGAACATAGATAAAAAAAATTATATTTACATTTTTCGCAACCTCGCACGCAGAAAATTTACTCCAAATAGGACTCAAAAACTATAACAGCTCTCAAAATAAATTATATCACTAAAATAACTTGTAAATCAATGTTAAACGTTCTTCAGACTTTCAAGTTATTGGCAGAATAAACTTAGTACAGATTATTAGTAAAAGTAAAAATATCCACCTATTTAAAGGTAGTTACTAATCTTGGGTCGTTAATGACCCCTTGGGATAATATAGGTTAAATTGAAAATCTAAACAGGCGAATTCATGGTTTCTAAGTATGTGTAAAAACTTCTCTAGACTCTCTGCTTTCATAATCATTTAAAAAAAGAAGTACTTAATAGGGCTACGTTGGCTTAAATCGGCCATCAAAGACAGCGAGGTGAAAATTTCATAAAATTTACCAAATTCCTATCAGATGATAAAAAAAATATCTGGTCTTTTTATAATTTCTAAGGTTCAGATTAATTACAATTTAGCAAAAATTAACTACATGAAACCCATATTTAAATATTTTTCTCACGGATCACATCGGTTGTAGTGTTGGATGTAACGCAGTACTTACCTGCTAAAAAATTGCCCGAGTGAGAGGATATGAAAGGGACCGCATTATTGCTATCTCTCTCACTCTCATTGGCGAAATGGATAACTGTAACTGAGGAATGCTATTCCTTGTGACAAGGGGATGAGGCGGGGGGTGTAGTCCGAGCGCCTATTGTGTTCTGGCGCCAGTCGTTTGCCTGCTTTTGTTTGCGCCTTACGTACGATACGCTCATTTGTGATTATTTGACGAATTTTGCTTTCTTTACGGACCTTGAGTGCGATTACGATTTGGTTTTGTGTGAATACGGGATTTTGACAAATTTGGCATTCTTAACTGACTTTTCAAGCTCTTCATTTTGTGATGTCTTTTTCATCGCAAGAATATGCTCTTATGCATTACTTTTATGGATATGCAAGAGGAAATGCTTCTGAAGCAGCCAGGTTGTTCCGGCAGCAAGTACAAAATGGAGGTGGACCTCAGCCTGAAACTTGGCCTGATCATCGCATGATTTTAAGAGTACATAACTCTTACATGGAAGGATGCCTACCAGGTAGAAGATCGGGGCGCCCATCTGAAATGCCCAACTGAAATACTGTCCAATCAGTGGTCGAAGAAGTGGTGAGAGATCCATCAGTTAGTGTAAGAACAATAGAACGTCGAATCGGAATTCCGAAATCACAAGAACATCGAACACTTCATCAAGAGCGTTTTCACCCATATCACATCCAGAAAGTTCAGCAACTCAAGCCCGCAGACTACCCGAGAAGGGTGGCATTTTGTCAGGAAATGTTACGGAGACAAGCTGAAAACGAAAATTTCTTTAAAAATATTCTATGGACTGATGAATCACATTTTAAGCGATGTGGGGTGTTTAATGCGCATAACTACCATTCGTGGAGTATTGAAAATCCACACCTCACAAGGGAATCTAATTTCCAAGAACAATTTAGTATCAATTTGTGGTCAGGCATCCTAAACGGACAGCTGATTGGTCCGTTCGAACTACCGGACCGACTGAACAGCGAGGCCTACTTGCAATTTCTACGACGTGATCTCGGCGTCTTATTAGAAGATGTAGACCTATTAACGCGGAGAAATATGATTTTTCAAAACGACGGCGCTCCATGCCATTTTGCTAGAAATGTTAGACAACATTTGTCTGAAACATTTCCAGGCAGATGGATCGGTCGTGGAGGGCCCATTGCGTGGCCGCCACGGTCCCCCGACTTGAACCCCATAGATTTTTCGTCTGGGGATACTACAAGGAATTAGTATACGCCAAGGACATTACAAACGTCACAGTGTTAAGAACAAAATTAAGACAAGCGGAAGAAACAATAAAAAACAACAGAATTGCATTTATAAATTTAAAAGAAAACTTTTTTAGACGATGTAGAATATGTATTGAGCACGAAGGTCGTCATTTTGAAAACTTTCTTTAAGCGATCGAATAATAAATACTTTGAAAATAATGTTTTGTTTCATTTAAACAGTTATTTTTGACCTTCAAATAATAAATTTTTAGCTTTTCTACAATCATTTTTGGTTTATTAATAAATAATTGGAATTTAAAAAAAAAATTATTCAGAAGTCGAGTTTTATGAAATTTTCACCTTGCTGTCTTTGATGGCCGATTTAAGCCAAAGTAGCCCTATTACGTACTTTTTTTAAAATTATTATGAAAGCAGAGAGTCTAGAGAAGTTTTTACACATACTTAGAAACCATGAATTCGCCTGTTTAGATTTTTAATTTAAAGATGAATTTTTAAGTAATTATTCACTAACATTCAAATTTTGACTTTACACTACTGATTTCTAAATTTCCACTAAAGTTACGAAGCTGATTATTTTAGACATAAAGAAGCACTAAAGATAATTCAGTGGCATAAAGAAAAACATTAAAATATGTTCAACTTTTTTTTATTAAAAATTTTTAAGTTCTTTAGATCGAAATTTTCAAAAAGTCAGAAAAAAAATTATTACTCTAAAACTACGAATAATCGCGGAACATACATGGGGGTGATTCGGGTACTCCAAGAGGTGCTCTAACTCTGGACTTTCGCTTGACACTATTTTTTGGGACACCCTGTATATTCTGTGGCAGAGGTACAGATTGCGCCAAAACGTCTAGTCCGCTCTGAACACAGCACGATTCGCGTTGCACTATTGTAATATAGGTATAATTAAATCATGTTGTCTGTCTACATAAGTAATAAGTGAAAGATGAATGTCACATCACTAAATAAGTTTTAGCACGATAATAATAAACTTAGTATATTTTATGTGCGTGAGAAAGAGGCGTGAGACAACTTCAGAGAGGACTAGATGTTTGGTGCGCACTATTCCCACGCAGGCGACTCAGGCAATAAGTTTGCTATCCCATTTCTTTTAAAAATAGGCTCAGGGTTTATCGTATCAATTTTCGTATTTGAATCATTAAATCAATTCTTTATTACAATCACAACACACTACAACAACAGCAACATACTTATAAAAACTAATATGCTAATGTGAGCAAAGAAATTGAAAATTGAATAGTAATGTAAGGTACCTAGTAATGTAATGTAAATGAAAGTGTGTCGATATGAAAGTTTCCTTCTAAATATTGTTTTTTACAAACTGCACATAATATATGTTTATCTACACTCATGTTCTAATTCTAATATTAAGAACTCAACACTAATATTTTAAAGGCATAACTTAAAGCCCTTGGCCTTTTACAAATTACATTATAATACAGGTTCGCCATACAAAACCAGTACTTTAATGTAACTCGAATTCCAATAAAATACAGTTCGATTGACGAAGCCCGACCAAGGAGGTTTTGTCACAATTTTCTTTTGTGCCAGTACATTGTCTATGGCGGCGTGTGCAACAGCGCATGCGCGGTAGAATGTTGGTGTTGGCGCCATTTCTCTGAATTTTTTATTCATTATTTTGCTGTTTATTTATTTTTATTTATTGCAAAAGATTCACCAACAACATAACATTACACATTAGTATTACACATTATAAGACTTAAACTAAATGTTATGTCTTTACAGGTAAATACAGCTTTTTCTTACTATTACTAAGATGAAACTAAATTAAATTTTAACCTAATAATTACAAACAACTGTTATTGGTTAAAGAAAAGTTTAATAATATAAATGTATGTAGTTTTAGATTTCTGTATTAGTTTCACAATTGCACTGTTCAAAATGCAAATAATTATTAGAATAAATGAGTTTGATTTTGTTTTAATTTTGTGTCTTTTATTTAATTTAGGTAACCACTGATTGCATGAGTGTAGATAAAGTAGTGACTGAAATTGCACATAATTAGGTCTTAAAACACTCGTGTGGTACTATTAAAATCTAGTGTTTTAAGACCCCATATTATGTGACTATTTCATAAACTACTATTATAAAATAGCTCAAAAGTTTGGATAAAATCTGACCCATATTTTGTAAATAAGAATTAGTGTAATCGATTCTACTCTCGATTCTGAACAACATAAATTCAAGTTTTGCGCAATTTTATTAACACATTGTATATTTGACAAATCTGGTAAGTAAAAGGGGTTATATCTGACTGGATATAAGTCAAACTCATCTGCTAGCTTTCTGCCAATCAACGGACAAGGCTCTGACGTTCTTCTGGCGAGTAAAAAGGGTCACAAAATAGCGCTTGTAAAAGTTTGGGTAAAATCTGACCTATATTTTGTAAGAATTAGTGTAAGTAATCGATTAGTGTAATCGATTCTACTCTCGATTCTGAACAACATAATTTCAAGTTTTGCGCAATTTTATTTACACGTTGTATATTTGACAACTTCGGTTGCTAACTAGGAGTAAGTACTAAAACTGTTATTTTTGAAAGGAACATGCATGGTTGCCTGAGGCGCGTTCAGAGCCTACGCTCGAGTGCACTCTGACAGCAACCGATCCGTTCAGAGCCTCGGGGTAAAAAACGCCCTGACAGGCAGTTATACTCAAATACTCTTACGTGATTGGATGATATTGGCAGCCATATTCTATAATGTCATCTACTAGAAGGAGAAAAAAAAATCATGTGAAAGAGGGAGATAAAAGATTTGGTTGCTGCAATCCGTTCAACGCCTCTGAGCGAGTTAAAAAACAACCGGACAACTACACCCAAAGGCTCTGAACGCGGCTCTGGAAGAGATTGCTATCATGAACGCTGCCGTAACACGTAAGATCACTAAACCAGTAATGGACATAAAGTGTCTTTCAAATATGACAGTTTCGTCACCAACCGTAGTTAGCGAATAGGCCTGCTGGTGAGTAAAAGGGGGTTATATCTGACTGGATACAAGTCAAAAATCATCTGCTCGCTATCTACCAATGGACGGACGAGGCTGGTTTTCTTCACCATTTTCCATAGGGCAGTAATGGGAGACGAGACATCCCACCCATTATATTACCATAATCATCGTCTTTGACAATACTAAAAGTATAGCTTTGTTCACTCCTAATCTATTCACTGGAAGGTGGACTCACCATTGTCACGACGTTAAAGTTCGGATGGCGCGCCACTGTGTGGTTCTTGTAGACGTCGCGGTGCCGGGGCGCGGGCGTGAACGGTTGGTGCGGCGCAGGAGGCGCTAGCACCATGAGAAACGGCGTACTCTCAGTTTGATTTTCTATATAACTCACACTGAGATCACGCTGAAAGAAGTTATATAACTTGTTATATTCACAAGTTGCCAGAGTGAATATTACGAATAAGTAGCTGAAAATAATTACTGTATGTATCAGGATGGTTATAGGTAAGTTGGATTTAGCCAAGCAAATACAGAGCTTTTTTGGTAAAAAGAAAGATATTTACAACAAAACATTTCGAAGTATTCGCAAAAAAGCATAACAGCAAGCTTTAATCATAGTTAAGAAAAATTATCTATTTTGGTTAACTATGAATGTTTGTTTCTGTTGACTATGTATTTAATTCTATGGGAATACATTGAGCTTTCACTTGTTTCATCTGTACGCACCCTTAAGGCGTGGGCCAGATAGAAAAGGCGCGGGCGAGGCGCACCTGTGGCGCGCCTTCGGCGCACCACTTCTATCTGTTTTGTGCCCGTCCGTTTTCATACAATTAGTATGAAAGATCATTCGACAAGCTTCCAGATGGCGCGCTACGGTTGCAACGACGGGCGCGCCGGCCGTCGCACTGCTGGCGCGCAGCCGCGTACCTCAGTCTATAGTGAGTTTTGCGCGGGACCGGAAGTTTCTTCTCCTTCTTCTTCTCCTTTGCAAATTGGCGAGTTGCACCAGGGCTAACATGTCTTCGTCGTCAGAGGAAGACATGTTGTTCGATCAAAATCAAACTCTTTAATGGCACCAACGTACTCACTCGCTGGCGCACCGTAGCATACAAGCGCTGTTCGCGCCCACGGGCGCGCCTGCAGCGCGCTGCGAGTGCGCCACCGGGTGCGACTGATGCGCGCCGCGCCGGCTCTGTCTGGCTTGCGCCTTAGGTGGCGACTAGCAAGAGCGTCTTATAATTACCTAATGAAATTACATTGTTGTAGTTTTAAATGTTAACGTCGCGACATGCTTTCGGACAGTCGCCACCAGGCTATAAGGAGGTATCTGAAGCTGACAATATTTTTTTTCCAATGCTGAGAGCTAAAATGTACTTACGATAACATCTGTGAGGTATCGTTCAGTGAGGTAAGATGGAACACCATTATTAGACATAGTGTAGTCATAGTAAACCGAGTTGCCGACCAAGCCATGCCATTCACTCCAACCAGGTGGGACTATCTCAGGACCGCCGGCTGCTTTAACTCCGTACTACAATTTGACAGGAATTGAACTTGGTCCTTCGAGCCGGATAAATATATGCATTTCTAGCGTCATAGTTTTGACGCCATAAATGTATATATTTATAAATAAATAAAGAACCGCGCCACAAAACAGCCCTTTAGTTGGAATGTCTTGTTTTTATCAAATAGACACTTTCATAAGAAACAGATTAGACATCCATACAACTTATTACATCCTTAATAAAAATCACACACTCATCTTAAAATTGTATTTTTTTATGTAAGTATTACTATGACACAGCAACAAGACTTGTTAATGCTATTCAATACCGTAATATATATATATGAACTATATCATGAACACCAAAATACGATAATGTTAAAGCGGGGTTGGGTTTATTGCGGTGAACTATTCAAATACAATACGTTTTTATCGTATTTTGACAGTTCACTGCAATGCTATTTCATTTGGCCTTAAATCTTAGTATTATAATTTTAAAAATATGTCATTTAATACTGAATTTACCTGGTTCATGTATTTGCCAGCATAGAATGTCTCATAGCCAGCATTTTTGAGTAAATTTGCAAAGACTCGATGTTCTTTCTGTCGCCACAGCTGTCCGTAGCAGCCTCCAGAGAGACTATTATTTTGGGTGAAGTGATTGTGAACATACATTCCAGTCAGAAAACTGGCGCGACTTGGACAGCAAATGGGTGAAGTCACATACTGTCAGCAAGATTGATCATAATTACAATTGGTGCAGTCAGTAAAAATAACATATGCATTTATAAGTGCACTTACTTAAAAAAATGTTTATTTTAAAATAATATTAAAACCAATACAAGAAAAATTTCACCTCGGGCTGGAGTCGAAATCGCACCCTCAATGCACCATGTTGATTTGATACCATGACATCTTAGGTTACAGGGGATTTTTATATGTAGTCATTAAGTAATAAGGTAAAATGACATCAATTCTTTTGAAGTTTCTCTTTAGTTCGACAGGACTTATCCAGTCCTAGATGGTTTCAGTTTAGTCTTGATTTACACCCGACTCTGTCTCTATCTAATCCTATTAACACAATAACACAATCGAAAGAGTATTAGGGTTCAAATCTTGTCTCATGTACATACCATGTACCATTGTTTGTTTGTAAACCACTAGGAACAGCCGAAATTTTTACTTATATTGATTTCAATGTTGTCTGCAATTTATACAGCATTTTAAAGAAAATGCAAAGATACTTTAAAATGAACAGTTTTATTATTTCCATACTTAAAGATAAGCACTACGAGTATATGTATTGTTAGTTCTCCAAAGTTAAAAAGCATTACTTACAGAATTACTAAATGTGACACCTTCATTGCCAATTAAACGGTTCACATTCCTCATGGGTGTCTGAAAAAGGAAATAAAACTACATTGTCTCACACTAGACTATTTATTTATAACTGAAAAACATATTTACTGTTTACCAACCATACCATCCATGAACGAGTCTTGATCGTCTGTTAAGATAACAACAAAATTGGGCCTTTTTGCAACATCACAACAAACACTGCCCACACATAGAAATAAAATTATATAATTTATCATCTTGCTTAACTTATTTTTTGTTTGATGGTTTTTACTGAGGAACAGCAGGCATCAATTCAAGGCCTGTTAACTCGCTCGCAATCAAAACACCAACTGTGAAAAATCCAACACTCTTCACAAGTGACCTGAAAGTTCAACAAAGGTCAGTTGCAAAAGAGATTACTCATAATTTGAGTATTTATAATACTGATAAGTTTATCACTTTAAACATGTTTATTAGTAATATATAGTGGTGGTTTTAATTTATGGAGTGTTTTTATTAGATGACAAACTCCGGGGAATTCTCGGTATAATAATATATTATGTCTGAAATATTTCTGGACAGTGAGAATTTTATTCATCCAACAATTTCATTGGGTTTAGTAGATATTGGACTTATTCGCAAAATGGCTCACACCAAAAAAAACTACCTATTCTCGAAATTACATATGTTTTAAGAACCTTTAACAATACAAAAATATTTGATAAACACAAAATAGGCAATAGAGAATTGATAGAAGATTAAACTTCTTTTGATTTTTAATGAAGAACATTAATCAAGCTTTATTATTATTATCAATTAATGTCATCATTTTGCAATGGCATATACTGGGAGCTGCCCCCCACCCCTTCAAAGTAAAACCACAAAAAAAACAATATGTTCTAGGTTTTTCATTGCCTGAAAAAATGGTATCCTGGGCACAACTATGACTACCCTATCAAAGAATCTTGGCTACAATTATATATTCTAGGGTTTTTGGCCCTGTGCCGCCCCTCTTAATAAAATATTGGCGACGCTCTTGTGAAATTTTGTATTACTTTATTTATTTAATTATTTGTATGTATTTAGATTTAAAAAATGTCTAAAAGTTTCTTTATTAATTTTTGTTTTATGGGTACAGTAAGCTCCCATTCAAGCTATACATTTACACTACAAAAACCACCACTATTACGAGCGATATAAGAATGGTCCAAAGGTCAAACAGTAGTTTGATAAGTAGCTTACAGCACATCTACCATCTACTAAAGCTTGGCTGGTAGAGAATGCCTCAGGCATTAAGTCTGTCATTGTACCAATTTATTTACACAAAGAATTAATTAATTCATACTTCAACATCAAACTATCTACACTGGTATTAGAGGTAAGTTTGAATGACAAGATTTAACCTTTAAAGCATGCAAGTCCTTTAAATATTTGTACATATTTTAATGTCTGTTTCACATTTTTATTGTAATAGCATGAAGCACACTTTACCACACATTAAAGTTAAATAGAAACAAAATAGGTAATAGTGAATTGATACACCTAAAATTATATTGTAGTAGGCAAGTAATGTATTTTAATATAAACCAATTTTCTGATAAATCTCAATTTTAAAATACAATAGAAGATCAAACTACATTTGATTTTTATTAAAGAAGACTTGTTCGCTTTTTTACTAGAATTACTGATATGGCCAACTTTCTATTAAGTCAATGCAGGAGACCCACCAATATCCACAAGACTGAGAATATGTTAGTGGTGGTGGTGGAAGGGGTGCTGAGGGGTGGTAACTTAGAAAAAAACAACACTACTACTGAATCAACATTTATTATTAAAGTCATATTTCCACATGAGTGGCATTTTTTTACTACTTCTGGGTTTTGGTTCAGAATGTCTAAAACAATTTTTACAACTGCCCATATTAAATTTTACAATTAGCATTGCATGTAAGGTTTCTACTTTCAGTGACAATTTTCGCAGTTGAGCACACACACACGCTTAATGAATCGCTGCGGCGTGGAGTGTATAGGTATGTAGTAGACTCCTACCTAAGTATGGTACGTCTCGTCTCGTCGTTCGTATTTTTTATGTGTGACACTAGTTTAAGCGAGCGAGACGATGGGAAACAAATCTACATCTACAAAAAAAGATAGAAATGCAGGACATGCAGGACGCATTAGAAGATTTGCAGGCCTATTTTATTAAATATTGCAACTTGCGTATTACAACTGTCACTACGGGAGTTGGCTGCCTTAATTACTGATGAAACATCATTTTGTTAATAGTATAATCTATTACCATGAATAAAACTACTGAGGTTAGTTTGAGGAGACCTAACCTTAAAAGCACATAATATGTTGCCCTTTATATATTTGTACATATTTCAACGTGTTTTACATAACCATATTTTCGCAGCATTGGAAAAGTATGAAGCATATAGTATTTATGAAATAATTCTGAAGCAAAACACTTACCATTTAAATGGATCATAGTAAAAATCCTTAATAAAAGCTGTAACCTCTTTTTTACCCATTTTAAATAATTATATTGAATAAGACAATAACAGTTTTGTCAAAATAAAGTAACTATTAAAAAAAAAATTCTGTTTTTGTTTCGTTGAATTTATGAGAAATAATAGTTTTAAAACCAGTGAAAGTGATTTTCAATAGATTCACACTTCATCATTCTCACTCACAGAAATCGAAATCACAGAACCACAAATTATATTACTGCACAGAACACATATACCGAAGGCAGAAATTGTCTGAAATTGAGTGTTTGACAATGACTTTAAGTGTTTGAGCACAAACTAAGGGGCCGTTCGAAAACCCGTGAAGTTTTCACTCGGTAAAAAAGAAAAGGATAGATATATTGCGAGAAAGAGAAGTTTAACTGGTTTTCCAACGCTAGCGAGTGATTTTTGCACTTCACGAGTTTTCAAACGGGTTTTGTCAGTTAAAAACGAAAAGAAGAGTTCTTGTGTTTTGCAACGCAAACTAGCTTTATTTTACAACTGCACAAAGCTTTACTTAACATTTGTAAACTTTAACTTCAACTTACAAACGAAATCAGTAGCCACAGATCACAGAACAATCAACTGTCAATGTCAGGTAAAATTTAACGCTGATTGGGGGCCGTGAGAAATTCACTCCTGTCAGGCGAAAATTACTCTGCACTAATGCGTTCAGAAATACGAGCAGAGTAATTCGTCGGTTAACCTCGGTTTCATTCGGGAGGTTCTCGAACGCTATCGGGTGAAATTCACTCTACCCCGAGCAAGGCTCGGATACCGGTTAAATTTTCAAACCGGTATCATGTACCTACTTGGAGCAGAACCTTTTCATTACGGTTTCGTTCCAGTAAACCGCTTTTTTAACCGGTTCTTGCAAGAATGTTTACATAAAGGTTTTTATCAATAAACCGGTTAGGAGTAATAAAAACCGGTTAATAGAACGCAAGATTGATACTGTGTAATTTTTTTACAGTACCTACTTCACTTCTTCGCAGTTTAAATAAGTGTTGTTTGCGACGTAATCAAAGTATGTACCTATATATTGTATTTTTTCGCTTTCTACTTACCTTAAATACTTTCAAATGATAGAGGTTTGTAAATCCACTACGCAAATCAGACGTCAACGTACAGTACATACGTTAAAACGTACTGCGCGGCCGTACGCGTCTTCAAGTCAATAACAGGATACAATGTCAATTAAACCGGTTTATTTAGGTCATAGTAAAGTTCGTAAAACGTTCGCGTTCTCAGGAAAAGTTCGGAGCAAAACCGAAATAAACCGATATTAACCGGTATATTTTAAACCGGTTCCGGGCCTTGACCCCGAGTAAATATTACTCGTTTTCAAATGCACCCTAAATAGAGATACTACGTATTGTTTGAGTGACGGACGCAGGGTTGCCAGATGCTGGACATTTTTTCTCTCAGAACAATGACTACAGCTTTAGTTATTCTTCTGAGTTTTTTCTCGTCACGGACGCCTAATTTTTTTTTTAATCTTCGCTCACAATGAGCAGGCAAAGAGCAGTGCCTATACAGCCTATTCTGTGGTATAAATTACTTTGACGGACGCCTAAGCACAAATTATAACGCCTAAGGTCACAAACTAAGTAGGAGATACTTTCATAGGGCCTAATGTGACGAGACTGTGACTGACAAGCACAAATTATATTAGTGTGACCTCAGAATAACAACTAAAACATAGAAGGAACATTAAAATAAGAATTCATTATGTGTTATTTGTCTCTTTCTATCATACAGCACAAAATTGTGTAAATGTAAGAGATAAGTAATATTTGTCTATTTGGCAGATCAAAAGGTGGTCACAAGATGAATTGTCATTTGGTTAAAATTGGTTAAAATATAATACGGCTAAATTCTATAGTACCTTGTCTCAAAGATAGACCATCCGAGTTTGAACTCTTTGAATTGTTCGTATAATCTTTGTTTGTGCGTCCCGTGGCTAGAAATATTTTGGTGATATTTTATTAATATTTAAGTGATTAGAATGCAAAAATTTTTTAGGTATTTACAAATAGTGTTACTTTGTGCACTCTGTAGCACAATGTCTTGTGTAGTTTGGGTCTGCTTTCATTCGTCGCAAAGGGAAATAGGCAAAATTTATTGACCTTAAATCGGTATGTTTTCTCATATTTTTACTTGAATGTGAGTTAATAAGTCAATATAAATACATATGAAATATCGCCGAATCATTTTGTACAAAAACAATACGTAATATTAACTTCACTTTAATGTTTTAGCGATTATTAGCAAATTACTTTGAGGTTATCTTGATCATGCGTAGTGTTGTAAAATTTGGTCGATATTTTTATTTTACAGATTTTCTAAAGACGATGTAAAAAAACCTATTCGATAAAGTGTATTGGCAGATTTGGCAGACGAAAGTGGAGTCCAAAAAAGCAGTCTCATTTGCTCCAGACATTTTCCACCAGATTAATTTGTATGGTTAAACTATGAAATAGAGGTGTCAAGACGTAAGTCAAGTTATTTAATAAAAGGAAATCTTTAAATTAAAATATTATTTATGAAAATTAAAATGTATTTAATTTTTTAAATATTTCTTTTAGGAATCCTTGACACACCAGATACCAAAAGAAACCAGTTTAGAAGATTTTTTCTAAGTATTAAAATATTAGCGAAAGAACTGGAAAGAGTCAAAAAGATCAAATATCAAAACGCTGCTTTCGGAAAATTAACACCTCTAAACCTCTAATTAAACACGGCCGCACATTAAGCGTAATAACTCAAACGAAAAATATCTTAAGAATAAATTATGGTCAATTTTTGATGTGTTTAGTTTAATTTCCAGGCATATGTACAAATAGTAGTTTTAGCTTTTACGAATTTATCCGAAGTTCAAGAAGCATGAGGGTTAAATTTTCGGGTTAATTAAATATGAGATTAACCTCAAGTACATACCTAAGAGCGAACAAATAAACATAGTGTGTGTTTCCGATTTCCTGCCTATAGATTGTAAATCTCTGCAATGGAAAAATTACAACAGTTAAGATTAATTTTAATAGTTAATTTTTTTGGGTTCAGTTCCTCAAAAACAAAAACGGAACGATTATAGGATCACTTTATTGTCCGTTTGTCTGCCAAGACCGATTATCTCGGAAACGCGTGAAAGTATCGAGTTTAAATCAAAACCATATAAGTACTCAGGTCTAAAGTCCCTTGAGGTTGTGAAAAAATTAAACTTCTAAGTTAACATAAGAATTACTAATTACCTACCCATTGAATTTGTGAATCTCTTAAATGGAAAAATTCCATCAATCTAGCCAACGGGAGACACCCGTAATTTTAAAAGTGCAATTTTTGTCTTAGTACGCCAGATTTTTCAATTCTCAGATAGGACTGAAAAGGGAATAATTTAGAAATATTGTTTATTTATTTACTATCAACTTTTTAAAGCTATTCTTGAGTAATTTGTCATCACAGACGTTTAAATTAGTAATCATAAGCACCAAAAACCCTTACATCCCCCAAAAACCCCTTTACTCATTTTGCTTAATAGCATGTCAACGTACGCTTTGTCTCTTGACTGGCTAGCCTGGCCATACCAAAGGGCACAGCAGCTTTTAACAGGATAAGTTTCATAAAAAAATGTAAGTATCCTTTATGATTTATGTTGTATTTGTCGTAATAAAAACATTTTAGTATTAAGAATATATTTAATATCGACGTTGAAACTGGGCGAGTCATGAGAAAAACATCACTAACAGAAACAGAAATTAGTGACCACCTACGAATTTTCGAAACATCTTACATAATATCTGTCTCTTTCTAACTAATTATAGTCTGCCTAATGTCAAAGTGAGTCAAATATATTGAATTCAGTAGCTATTTTAGCAAGGTTTCTACTCAGAAGAATAACTGAAGCATAGAAACCTAGCAAAAATAGCTACTGAACTTAATATATTTGACTCACTTTGACATTAGGCGCTGCTAATAGAAGTTCTAGGCAAGATGTTTCGAAATTATGTAGGTCGTCACTAATTCTCGCTTGTCAGGTTCTTCTCCCAGTGATGTCGTGCTCATCACTCGCCTAGTTTCAACGTCGATAATTATATTATGTAGATATTTAATAGATCCCTAATACCTGCTGTCTCTTTGGTATGTTCAGGCTGGCCGTTCATGAGACTAAAAGCGGGAAGTGCGAGTCGGACTCGCCCACCGACGGTCCCGTATAAAATTGAAGGTTATACTTTAAATAGAGACTAAATTCTTTATGATTTAATGACAAATGTGGAGTTTGAGATTTTTCCCTCTACTTGTAGTGTAAGACTATATAACTTCACAAATTTCATAGTTCTAGCTAGATCAACAAAAAGTACCCTATACATTTGGATGCCAGTGAGAATGTCGAAATATATGTTTTTGACGACATAAACGGCCATATCTTTTTTACGTTAACTTAAAAGTTTGATTTTTTCACAACTTCAAGGGAATATAGACCTAAATGATTATATGGTTTTAATTACAACTCGATACCTTCACGCGTTTCCAAGATAAAGGGTCTTGACAGACAAACGGACAATAAAGTGATCCTATATTGGTTTAGTGTTTCTTTTGAGGTACGGAACCCTAAAATTTGAACTCTTTAAGTGACGGGTATTTCCCGTTATCTAAAATGTAGGAATTTTTCTATTGCAGAGATTCACAAATTCTATGGCAAGGAAATCGAAGATACATTGCTTTTATTTCATCGCTCAGAGGTACTTGAGGTTAAGGGCCCGGTCTTGTAATAATCGGTGTTCTAGCAGAATTATCAAAGAAGTAAAGTTTTTTTTAGTTATTAAAAATGCAATGAAGGAAATACATTTTACATTAATTTAAAGTGTAGGACTTGAAGTTTCCATAACACATTTTACTATTTACTTAAATGCTATTTTTAATGTCTTTCTAGGGCTTTAAACATACCCATATTTACATTTCACGCGTTTAAGGAAATATTCATGCACTCGTCACGTAAAAAACATGACCAAAACATGAAATATATTCAGTAAACATTTATTCTCAAATCTTCCAGAATGATCTTTACTGGTTACTTTTTTTCGAAAAGGTTTTAGTTTCCTTATTTAAGGTGGTTTAAATAGTTCAAATTTTATGAATTTCACCACTGTTTAAATATTACTATTTCTATAAGAAATCATACTTAAGCGTAATCAAACTTTAACCACTTAGAAACGAGCTATTATTAAAGCAAATAATAAAAACTCGATAAGTTTTGATTGTATAAAATTTACTTATAATAATTTTATAAATACAGTTTTTTATTATTTGCTTTAATAATAGCTCGTGTGGCATAAAAAAGGGCCACCACGTACTCCCATAGGTTGTGGAAGAACAAACACGTCTAATTTACCAATAAAATGCCACATTAACCTGAATACACATTTAATGACAAAGATATAATATTATAGAATTTTGTTGAATAGCATATAGGTAGGTACCCGGCCGACAGACGCTGTTTGAAGAATATCTATAAAAATAATTTAGTCGCGCTGCAGGCGCTCAGGCCCTTATTTGTAAATGATTAGTTTTTTTTATAAGCAAAAAATAAATTAAATGTAAAAAAACCTTTTTAAAAACAAGCTTTTATTTAAATGCGCTAAAAAGAAAAAATAAACACTTACACTAAAACTTTTACTTATAACGTTATTTCACATTTAACACAATTTATATGACATAAAAGCTTGTCGCGAGATTTACTTATGTGTAAAATATTTAATTTACTTGTTTATCTACAAAAGTTAATCTCGCGACAAGCTTTTATGTCATATAAATTATGTTAAATGTGAAATAACGTTATAAGTAAAAGTTTTAGTGTAAGTGTTTATTTTTTCTTTTTAGCGCATTTAAATAAAAGCTTGTTTTTAAAAAGGTTTTCTTACATTTAATTTATTTTTTACTTTTTAGATATCACTGAACACGTTTCTTAGTCTGTTCATCTAATTCAACGCATCATTGTTGCAAGGTCGTTTGCCGGAACGACTATACTTACTTACAGAATTTCAGCTCAATCGGTTAAAGATATCTACTTCAAATTTGATTTTTTGGCTTTAGAAGTACACCATATTGGATTAATAGTGACACCACTTTATTTTTCAAGTTATTCTTAACAAGGCCTTTTATTTGATACCCATATTGTAGGAGTGCATTTAAAATAATTGGTTCGCCATCTTGGGTATGGCGCCATCTTGGATTTAGAATGACGTCACACAGTTATTTATGCATTTTTATCCAAACTGTGTGTGTATACAAAATTTCAACTCAATCGGTTAAAGATATCTACTTCAAAATTGATTTTCAAGCTTTAGAAGTCCGCCATATTGGATTAATAGTGACGTCACATTATTTTTCGAGTTACTCGTAGCAAGACCTTTTATTTGATACCCATATTGTAGGGGTGCATTAAAAATAATTGGTCCGCCATCTTGGGTATGCCGCCATCTTGGATTTAGAATGACGTTACACAGTTAACCATGCATTGTCAGCTAAACTAAACGTGTATACAAAATTTCAGCTCAATCGGTTAAAAATATCTGCTTCAAAATTGAGTTGCAAGATTCCACCCGAACATACATACATTGCAAGTTAAATAAAAGCTTGTAAAAAGTGGTGAAATTCATGAAATTTGAACTATTTAAACCACCTTAAATAAAAAAAACTAAAACATTTCGAAAAAAAGTAACCGGTAAAGATCATTGTTGAGGATTTGAGAATAAATGTTTACTGAATATATTTAATGTTTTGGTCAAATTTTTACGTAACGAATGCATGAATATGTCCTTAAACGCGTGGAATGTAAATATGGGTATGTTTAAAGCCTTAAAAAGATATTAAAAATAACATTTAAGTAAATAGTAAAATGTGTTATGGAAACTTCAAGTCCTACACTCTAAATTAACGTAAAATGTATTTCCTTCATTGCATTTTTAATAACTAAAAAAAACTTTACTTCTCTGATAATTCTGCTAGAACACCGATTATTACATAATCCTTAATTATATTACATAACCTTTAATCTCATATTAAATTTACCCGAAAATTTAACCCTCATGGATTTTGAACCTTGGATAAATTCGTGAATGCTAAAACCACTATTTGTACCAATGCCTGGAAATTAAACTAAAAACATTAACATATGACCATAATTTATTGTTAAGACATTTTTCGATAGACTTATTACGCTTAATCTGCGGCCGGGTTTAGTTAGAATGTAAATTTTCCAAAGGCGGCGTTTTAATATTTTTTCTTTTTGACTATTTCAAGTTCTTTTCTTTCTCTAATATTTTGATTCTTAGAAAAAACGCATCTGAACTGGTTTCTCTTGGCATCCAAGGATTTCTTAAAGAAATAGTTAAGAAATTAAATACGTTTTTATTTTCATAAATAATATTTTAGTTTAAAGATTTCCTTTCATTAAATAACTTGACTTACGTCATGACGTCTCCATTTCATAGTTTTACTACTAAGTACATACAAATTAATCTGATGGAAAATATCTGAAACAAACGTATGCTTTCTTGGACTCCAATTTCGTCTGACAATACACTTTATCCATATGTTTTATTTTATACATTGTCTTTAGGAAATCTGTAAAAAAAAAATATCGACAAAATTTTACAACACTACGCATGACAAGATAACCTCAACGTAATTTTCTAAAAATCGCTAAAACATAAAAGTGAAGTTAATATTACGTATTGTTTTTCTACAAAATGATTCAGCGATATTTCATATGTATTTATATTGACTTATTAGCTCACAATCAAGTAACAATATGAGAAAACATGTGGCGTACACATATTTATTTAATTATACATATGTTATTTATTTACAATACTAACGCAATTAAAATTATTTACAATTATAACTAATTATTATTTTACCTAAGTTCAACTTATCACTAAAAATACAAATATATAAGAAATAATAATATAAACATCTATTCTATACTTACCTTAACTATTTACAAATTATTACTAATATATTACAAAACATAAAATTATATTAAGGACATTCAGTGATTTTTTTTTTTTTTTTTTTATGGATGGCCCGGCAAATGACCTCCTCCCGCCTGATGTTAAGCGGTGAAAGAGGGCCAAATGAGTTGACAGATAGAGTAGGGACGACATCCACTCTCCTACCTGCCCGCCCCTTGCCGGCCCAAAAGATGCTTTTTTACGCCTCTTTTGAAGGAACCCATGTTGTAGGATGGAGGAAACACGTGCGCAGGTAGAGAATTCCAAGTGTGGGATGAACGACAGAAGAAGGAATCTTGGAATTTCTTGGTACGGTGTGAAAAGGAGGACACAGTGTACGGATGACTCCGAAGGCCCTTACGCGTGTTTCTGTTAAGGAATGGAGAGGGAGGGATAAGGTTAAAGAGCTCCTCAGAGCATTCCCCATGGAACATTCGGTAAAAGGCGCTAAGAGAGGCGATGTCACGACGAAGTTGTAGAGGCTCGAGGGTGTTAGTTGCCTCTACATCGCCAATTATGCGAATAGCGCGACGCTGCAATCTGTCCAGATCATCGAGGAGGTACTGAGCGGAGCCGTCCCAAAGGTGCGAGCAATATTCCACGCAAGACCTAACCTGAGTTTTATACAACAAGCATAGTTGGTCCGGCGCAAAATACCTACGCACCTTGTTCAGGACACCGAGTTTCCGTGAGGCAGTAGTTATGACGGATTCGATGTAGTCTCTGGGGTTCAGATCGCAGCGAATGTTCATTCCGAGCAAGGTGATGTTGCTCTGTGTGTGAAGGGTTGTGCCCTGAAGAGAAGGAAGGGGGAGGAAAGGTGACCTTTTCGCCGAGAACACGCACACCTGTGTTTTCTTAGCATTGAACTCAACAAGATTGTTGGAGCCCCATTCGGAGACGAGGTCCAGCGTCCTGTTGAGCTCAATGATAAGATTCTGCCTTTCCCTACCAATATCACCACGAGCAGCCCCCGAGGCTCCGTGATATCCCCCATGCACTGTACTGTCGTCTGCATAGCAATGTATAGCTCCCAAGGAAAGCATATCATTGATATGCAGATGAAACAATGTGGGGGATAGAACGGAGCCTTGCGGAACACCAGCGTTCACTGCCACGAACCGCGAAGCGCAGCCGTCAACGACAACGCGAATTCTACGCTCGTGGAGGAAGCTGGCAATCCACGTACAGAACTGCGCGGGTAATCCGTATACCGGAAGCTTGGAAAGAAGAGCCTTGTGCCAGACTCTATCAAAAGCTTTGGCGATGTCGAGACTAATAGCCACCGATTCGCCGCGCTTATCGATAGATTCACCCCATTTGTGCAAAAGGAACGCTAGAAGGTCACCTGTTGACCGTTTAGGACGAAACCCATACTGTCGGTCATTAAGTAACGAGTGACCTTCCAGGTAACGGATCAGCTGTGTATTAAGGATCCTCTCCATGATTTTACACAAAATGGAAGTGACGGCTATAGGGCGATAGTTAGCCGGATCAGAACGATCTCCCTTTTTGGGAACCGGCTGGACATTGGCCTCTTTCCAAGATTTCGGCACACAACCAGCAGAGAACGATAGACGGTATAGACGCGTAAGGACCGGAGTCAACTCCGCTGCACACTTCTTAAGAACAATCGCAGGAATGCCGTCTGGTCCACTTGCTTTTCGAGTATCGATCGACTGGAGCTCCGCCCGCACATCACGCTGTCTGATACGGATATCGGGCATGGTGCTGCCACAATGGGACAGTTTCGGAGGTTGTGTACCACAGTCATCGACACGGGAATGAGCCGCAAAGAGTTTTGCCAGGAGGTCGGCTTTCTCCTGCGGCTGATGAGCAAGTGAGCCATCGGCAAGTCTCAGCGGTGGCAGCGAGGGTTGGCAGAAGTTTGATTGCACAGCTTTGGCCAGGCGCCAAAAAGAACGGCTACCCGTAGGGTGCGATAGCAGTTCCTGGCCCACTTGTGCAATGCGCTGAGCATCCGCTCTAATGTAAGCCCTCTTACATAACTTGGTGGCATTATTGTAGGCTGTTTTCAGTAGGCTTGTATTGGGATCCTTAGATGCTCGGCCTCTGATCCAAGCGCGGTAAGCCAGCTGTTTGTTTTCAACAGCAGAGGCGCACTCGCGATTGAACCAGAGGTTACGTCTGCCTCTACTGACGAGATTGGAATGCGGAATATAATATTCCATTCCTAGTATGATCTCGTCAGCAACAGAGGTAGCGCAGGAGTCCGGATCCATCCTATTGAAACAGCGCTGCCACCAAGGAACAGATGCGTAATAATCCCGCATACCGTCCCAATCTGCTGACGCATAGTGCCACAGACGGCGTGCTGCAACCACAGGCGACGGTCGTGACGCCTGAGGCACTGAGACGGATACCAGGCAGTGATCCGAAGATCCTAGTGGAGCTCGAACCACCACCTGATATCCGTCAGGGCGATTTGTCAACAGAAGGTCCAATAAAGAGGGCGCTTGACCGATAATATCTGGTACCCTGGTGTTCTGGGTGACCAATTGTGTCAGGTCGTGCGTGAGAGCGAATGCGTGGGCAGTCCTACCCGCATGGTCAGTTTTAGAGGAACTTAACCACAACTCGTGGTGAGCATTGAAGTCCCCTAAAAACACCAGCTCGGCGGAAGGAAATCGCTCCTGCGCGTCATCTGCCACCCGACTTAGATGTTCAAAAAGTCGAGTTGTCTCCAAGTCACCACGATGGGAACGGTAGACGCAGACGTAGACACGGCAATGAGTGCCAAAATCGACGTGTACCGCAAGGAAGGAAAAGGAAGGTTCCTCCAAACAGCGCAGGCGACGACAGCAAACGTCCGCCCGGACGAACAAGCAAACACCAGCCTTCGCCTTGAAGGACTCCTCAAGAGCGTAGCCGGGGTAATTAAGGTAGCTTGTATCGGCCGGGCAGATAATTTGCGTCTCCGTCAAAAACAGCATTGCTGGACGGGCTGTCTCGAGATGGTGGTGGACAGCTAAGAGGTTAGAGTGGAGCCCGCGGATGTTAGCGAGCCCCACCTCGAATAATGGTGTTTTGGTGGGATAATGCACCGCTGTACGACCAGTCTTAATATTTTGCGCTGCCATAATTATTGGAGTGAGAGGCGTGAAACTGAGGTGTCCTTGCTGCGCTTCGCATAGTTAATGTGTGTAGGCCTGTTTCGCCAGGGAACAGCCGACAGCTGATTTGCGCTGACCCTCCGCACGGAAGGGCCCCCGAACCCCCCCGGAAGTGGCCGCCGGGACCCACCGTCCGGTCACCAACCGGCACGACGGACCACCCCGAGATTATGCGTGGCATGGTGGGGCAGCCTCACGGACTGGTTAGGTCCGCTTGGGCCCCTGTACTATACCACGGGCGGCCAGCGGAACAGCCGTTTCTTCGGGTCTTCCTGGGCGGAGGGTCAACGCAGTCAACCTGGCACTGGGTCGACGGAAGCCCGCACAAACCATACGAATCGCAGCAACGACCCCTCAAGCTCTGGCTGTGCGCAGACTGATCCCGAAACGCGGACAAAAATGGCCACTTGACGGGTTTTACATCATGCGCACGGTGGTCGCTAGCCAGTCGGGTTTTTCAAGCCCTACCACCAGAAGTTGGTCACTCGATTAGCACCACCCGGGGATCACGTGTAGGGTCTCGAGGGTAAAACCTACGGACGTGAGCGACTCCAATCCCCAAGCGACTCCAATCAATATAGGTATCTCGATTTTATTTCACAATTCTCTACCGATATTCAACATCTTTCCGGTAAAGACAACGTTGTCGCGGACACTCTATCGCGCATTGAACAATTAGATACCCATATTGATTTTGAATCTCTAGCAAAAGCTCAAGAATCAGACGAACAAGTCAAAGATTTAATTGACAATAGTACTTCACTTCGGTTAACGAAAATGAAAATACCCGGTAGTCGGTACGAGCTGTTTTGTGATATCAGCACACCAACTCCCCGGCCATTCGTTCCGAAGATCTTACGCCGCAAAATCTTTGACTGCTTACACTCACTTAGCCACCCAGGCATCAACACTAGTGCCAAGTTAGTTGCACAACGTTTCGTGTGGGATGGCATTAGGAAAGACTGCAGAGAGTGGGCCCGAACTTGTTTAAATTGCCAACGGTCAAAAATAAATAGACACGTCTCTGCACCTATAGGTAACTTTTCACTACCCCGAGGAAGATTTAAGCATTTGCACATAGATCTTATTGGACCTCTTCCGATTTCTAACGGTTATCGCTATTGCCTCACGGCAGTCGACCGGTTCTCACGATGGCCTGAGGCGATACCTATAATGGACATATGTGCAGAAACAGTTGCCAAGGCTCTTTTGCGTGACTGGATAGCTCGTTTCGGTTGTCCTACCATCATTGTTACGGATAGAGGAAGACAGTTCGAATCTGAGCTTTTCAAATTCCTCTCTAAAATGATTGGTTTTGAGCACCGTAGAACTACAGCCTACCATCCAGCCTGTAACGGCCTCGTCGAACGTTTTCATCGGCAACTGAAAGCCGCCATCATGTGTCATGCTAATACCAACTGGACTGAAACACTTCCACTAGTTCTTTTGGGCATCCGTAGCACTTTCAAGGAAGATCTCCAAAGCTCATCAGCCGAGATTGTATACGGCGAACCACTGAGACTTCCTGGAGAATTTTTCCACTCAGATTTAAATGGAACCACAGACATTACTGATTTTACAGCACGTCTGAGGTTGTTTGCTCAAAAGTTACAACCCTGCTTAGCTTCACGACATTGCACTGGTAAAATTTTCATTCATAAAGATCTGGCAAGTACTAGCCATGTATTTTTAAGAGACGATACTGTTCGTCGCTCCTTACAACCAGCTTATACCGGTCCGTATAAAGTTTTAAGCAGAGGTTCCAAAACATTTAAAATAGAAATTAAGAGCAAAGAGTTGACAGTATCAATAGACCGATTAAAACCAGCCTATATATTGTCCCCTGAACAGCACCCTGTAGAAATAAAAAATAACTCTCCACTTCCAGTAAATAAAGATATCATAACACCAGTAAATACTCAAAAACAAAAAGTCACTCGTTTTGGTAGAATAGTTCGCCTACCGAACTACTATCGCCCGTAGTGACGGTCTCTGGGGGGGAGTGATGTGGCGTACACATATTTATTTAATTATACATATGTTATTTATTTACAATACTAACGCAATTAAAATTATTTACAATTATAACTAATTATTATTTTACCTAAGTTCAACTTATCACTAAAAATACAAATATATAAGAAATAATAATATAAACATCTATTCTATACTTACCTTAACTATTTACAAATTATTACTAATATATTACAAAACATAAAATTATATTAAGGACATTCAGTGACATTAATATATTACGAGTAAAGCATAGCATTGCGTCGCGGGAGAGTATCTGTCGCAATGTACAGCAGACTTAACACACGCCTGTTGTATTCCAGTTTTTTGCATTCAACGTTGCATTGATAACGCGATGACGTCCAGTGTTGCCAGATGGGGGGGATTCCCTGCAAATTCGGGGGTTTTTTTCAACGTCGGAGGGAATTTTGGGGGGTTAAGTCCGTTGGGGGGATTTTCGGAGGTAAATATTAATGTTAAAGAATTTTCGGAGACTTTTTTCAAGCCAAAATATCACAATTACCTTACCTAAACTACATGATCATTCATTTATTTTTAGTTTTGTTTAATGATTCGTTTTCTGATCACTCTGTCTGACACAAAGACATTCTACTAGTACCAGTATAATGGTACTAGTTTTTGGTCTGAAAACAATACCATAAAAAATCGATTTCTTCACAAGGTTTTTACAAAGTAATTTTTTGTGGCTCCACACAATTTCTGCATTATGGCCATGACAAAATTTGGGAAACGTTTGGAATAATAAGGAACGCGGAATGGGAATAAAATCCAGGATCATGATAAAGATCACGTTAGGGAGCTGAATAACTAAAATATATACAAGCTTACAATTTTATATTATTTACACATAAAAAGGATAAAATAATTTTATAAATATCAATACTATTTCGGCTATAAGGGCTGGAATAGAATTGACGGCGGGAAGAGAACATGAAGGGATTTCAAAGGGGTAAAAAGCAACAAAGTGTGGTTCCTAACTGTTTCGTCTCCAGACAGTATTATTTTCTTTCTCTCTGCTTACTCATTACTTGCTCACTGGTTTACCTACTCATTCTGTTTGAATGATTAAAGCCGGCTTTTGACTATAGGATGTAATATATATTACATGTTCAGCTATATATTACATCCCGGGGTTGCTGTTCTCACTATCAGATATATTTTTTAGAATAGTTCAGCTTCTATGTTCCCTACATCATAACGTCTTTTATCGAAACGGTTGACCTCTCGTTATTAAATGGATAATATGGAAATTGTTTTGCTAGATACTTTCGATAGTTCATCAGACGAAGATGATGCAGTATTCGATTTACATGTCTCATTATTAAGAAAAAATTACAATAAACGTCGATTCTGGATTTCGAATCATATTAGACTAAGAAAATATTATAGTGAATTTCTTATTACGTTTCTCCGTACAGCATCCTTAATTTCATTCATTTTATACTCTTCACGATTAGTCGCCCATAAACAAGGATAATTCCTAACACTTTCTATAAAATGTTCCATTATAGGGATAAAATGATAAATAGGTAAATACGTGGTAAATATGTAAAGAAAAGATTGCGAACCAAAATACCCAAAAATCATAACACGCGGACAGTTAGGTACGTGCGCATGACCGTCACGATTCGAAATGAAGGCGAGGCAGGGGTAGAGGTGCGGTGTGCGGGAACGGGAGGTAAAATATATACCGCCTATAGCCTTCAAATATAGCTCGGTCGGGCGAAAAAATATTTACAGTTTGGGGTGTAATATATATTATAGCACAGTGAAAACGGTCTCGTCAAAAAGTATGGCAAGCGATAAAATATTATATCTCAAAATGTAATATATATTACATTACATCCCATAGTCAAAAGTTATTATATATATTATATAGTTATTATATATTTATTTATATTATAATATTTATATTATATTATTTATTTATTTATTTTAGTAAGTAGTGCTTGGAGGTTTTTTTGTCAAAAATGGTAATTTTTGGGGGGATTTTGAGTGAGATCGGGGGGGAAATTTAAACGGCCACCTGGCAACACTGATGACGTCGCCACAGACAGTAGTGCGTAGACTGAATCGACGCAAGGCACACGCTTCTAGTTTCGCGGTTTTTTGCACCTATCTACGCACGCGTTGACACCGTAAACAACAGCTTTGTGTTTTTACTTCCATCTCGCCTTTTGACCATCTTATTTGTGGAGTATTGGTGGAATACAATATACCACCACCAAAAACATACCAATTTAAGGTCAATAAATTTTGATTATTTTCCTTTCGCGACGAATGAGACTTGCAGCCCCAAACTACATAAGACATGTGCTACGGAGTGCACAAACACACACTATTTGTAAATACCTAAAGAATTCTTGCTTTCTTATCACTTAAATATTAATAAAATATCATCAAAATATTACTAGCCACGGGACGCACAAACAAATATTATACGAACAATTAAAATTGTTCAAACTTGGATGGTCTATCTTCGATACAAGGTGAAATGAAATGCCGGTTCTGCGAGATAAATCACGGATCGATGACGTTGAATCTCGAGCTCCACTCCACTATTCAACACCACTCCGTCATTGTACACCCGAGGTCGCCCTTCGCTCGCACCGCCTACGCCTGTTCCAGGTATCCTTCCCTCAGTGTAGGCGTTATGGACTCTCCCAAAAACCCGATGGTCCGGATGTCTTCGATCGGGATATCTCTCTCGATAAAGTCGAGCTGCTGCTCTACCGACGCCTCTGCATTCGCCGTAAATAAAATGCATGTCAGCATATTCAGGCGGTGTGTATTGAGCCATTTTGTATCCGTCACTGCACAATAACTTTGTCCAAATCGTTGAGCAAATCAAAGTCCAGAAAACGTAGCCAGTGTCGTGAATGTCACCAAAACAACAAGTCCAATCGGAAAGTCAATGTAACAGAGTCCAGGGAGAAAGCAATAACAAACGGCAGAGATAAACAGAACACACACGAAACGCAATTGACCTTTTTTTACCTGAGACATGTTTTACAAAACCAGTTTATGAGTGTTTTTATGAGTGTTTAAAACATTTCACATGAATATTAACGTAACTAAATTTCCATAGTATTTTGATGAACTTCTTCTTTATTACGAATAACTTTTTTTTTATTATTAGGATCCACTATTGTAATACCATTTTGAAATCGGTATTTAATAGGCATGTTTTAAAGTTTATGGGCACTAAGCGTGTAGTAGGTACATTTTTTTTTGCAAAAATCGCGTCTGATTATCCATGATAAGTTAAAGTTTGGGTTAAAAATTAAGAATAAGCTATTTTTGCATTAAAATCTTAAAATTTACATCAAAGATAGTATTTTTTAAGATAGCTAATGTATCCAGCAGTAACAAACAGAAAACGGAATAAGAAATAGTACATTATGGTACAAGTGTGTAATGTTGGTGATTACCGCTGAGGCGCATTGAGGCCCGAGCCGTCAGGCGAGGGTCTTAAGAAGCCCAGGACGGTAACCATCAATACACACGTGTATCATACAACGTTTTTCAACACACTTCTGAATAAAACAATACTTAAATAAAAAACCATTTTACATAGTAGATAAAAAGTTTACTTAGAGAAACAATTAGTAAATGTGCAGTTAGTAAAATTATAATTAACTATTTTTGATGACATAGCGGTCTCATCAGATAAATTATTTATTGAAATACTTTCATGTTCTATTGTTATTTGTGATGGTTCATTATTCGTGTAGGTAGGTGAAATCCAATCATTGGACGTACTTGGTATTTCGCCAGTAGGATGCGTCTCAGAATCAAGTTTAATTCTTTTTGTGATTTTTGCACAAATTTCCTTCTTGTTTTGTATGGAATCTTCTACGTATGATTCTGCTACATTGCTAGATCGCCACCCGCCATGTCGCTTCAAAGTCGTTATATCAGCTCCTGAATTTGCCAGCAATGTAGCTGAAGTTCTTCTGAAACTATGTCCAGTGTAGCTCTCAGCATCTACTAAACCCAAAAACTTAGCGATTTCTTTAGGCATAGAACCAAATTTGTTTATACCTATAGGCTGACAGGTACATTTACCATTCTGGTAATTTAGAAAGAAACGGTCATTTTTTGTTTTTGGCGAACGCAAACTTTCATACTTCTTAACAATATCATAGAATGGACCGTGTATGGTGAATGACCTAGGTATTTTATTTTTCGTGATAGGTATCTTCACTAAAAGCATCTGGCCATGGTTCTCTATATCTTTTACAGTTATATTTGTTAATTCTTGTATCCTACAGGCACCAGTTACACCAAATATTAAAGCAACCTGAAACAAAAGAAACAATAATTAAGGTCAACACACAACACAAGCTGCTATTAAATATTTAATTAAAATTAATTTAACTAACCTTTGTAGCCAAATATTGGTTATCTGGAGCATCTTTAATAAATTTTTCAATATCATCAGATGATAAAACCTTTGATTTTTTGCTTCTAAATCCATCAGATAGTCTCTTTAGATAAGCTGACAAATTCGAGTATGTTTTTAAGTCCACTCCATTCTTTGTTCGGACTGTACTTTTTAACATTGAGTAAATACACCACAAAGAGCTAGGTTTGTACTTAGAAGATAATTCTTTAAAGTACGCCATGAACACATTTTCTGAAAAAGACTGCGTATTCTTGTTGTTCTGCCATTGTATGAAATTTTGGTACGCTAATAGATATTTTTCCTTTGAGTTTTCTGGTAGTAAACTTTCCATAACGTTCTGGGCTTCACATCTTATATCGGGCGGTGTACAACATAAATCATTTTCTTCATAAATTGTATTTGTAGACATCTTAATTAATAACTAAATAACTTCAAAAGAGAAAACGAGACGATTTGTGAAAAATGTTTCGTAATGGCGGGAAAAATTAATCAGTTTTCCTATGCGCGCGCATCGGCCATATAGACTAATAAATTTCGTAATGGCGGGAAAAATTTATCAGTTTTCCTATGCGCGCGCATCGGCCATAGACTAAAAAATGAGGTTTCTTTTTTTTGGGCTTTTCGCGGATAGCATTTTAGCGCAAGTGTAAGCGTAACTCAACCAATAATATTAAATAAAACTATTACTCACTCGTGAATAATAGTAATGAAAAAGTCACAGTTTGATTATAGGTGTCATTATGTGCCTAATTGCCATGGGATTAGAGCCACTTTATGAGGAAGTGTGTTAAAAAGAACGTTTATTGTGAAAACTGCATCCATTTTTATGAAAAAGTGTAAAAAAAAAATATAAAAAAAGGTTTAAATATGTTTTTCTATAAACCCTTGGGTAAAAATAGTGGTATGTTATAGTTGAATACCTAGTACGCCGAACCCTTAGCTTTGAACCACTATTTACGCCACACCCTGTATAGTTGGGCTATCTACAGTCCATTCAAATATAGAGTGATTTCTGTGACAGTTGTCACTAGTGCTGTCAAGCTTACGATGTAGTCCATAAAGTTATAGTAACTTCATGACGTATTTCGTAATTTTTGTCGCTAAAACTTTTAATTTTTTAAATACCTAGTGATTTTAGATTGTAATTGAAAACAACAATCTATGTACTCTTATTGAATTTATAAATCAAAATGGATTTTATTTAAATCAAACAAAAACTGTTTAATGGCTGATTTTATTATTCGAAAGGAGGACATTCAAAGTCATCGCTATAAGTAGTCTAGTGTGTCGTTAGATCAATCGATCGATTACGACTGTTTTATGAATTAATATGTGTCCATAAATGTTATTGACAATGATGAATCAGTTGGTATGTACTTACACGACTTACACAGTATTGTTATTAACTCTGCGACAATAAATATTATAAGTCGTTTTTTTAATTGGCAATGAGGTGCGAAAAGTTACTGTTCTATCTAGTTCTAGTCGACTTCTCGAATGCTTTTAATAAAACCTTGTGGCGGGTGGCGAGCGGTATATTATTCCCTTTTCTGTTCTTTATCTATTAATTTTCATAAACTTTATCACTCACAGTCTTCGCTGCGCGTATCATTTCGCCGATGACTTACTTGCAACTCTATGCTCAGGCAGAGGTTGATAATATAAATGATGCTGTTGAGGCAATCAATCTGGACCTTTACAGTATTAGGAGTTGATCTGAGTAGTTTGGAGTCCTTATCAACCCATCAAAATGCCAAGCCATAATTATTAGTGGCTCCAGAACTACGATTACGTCGAGTGTGGCCCTAGACAGGATTAACTTTGTTGTTTATAACGGCAAAATTATCACCCTGGGCCATACAGTAAAGAACCTGGGCTTACATCTGGATTCTAGTCTTAGTTGGAGACCACATATTGCCAGTATATGTCATAAGGTAACAGGTGTACCTACTAAGGTCGTTGTACCGCCTTTCTTAAAACGTTCTGCCTACTGACACCAAGAAAACGCTTGTACAGATTTTAATTTTCCCTATTGTCGACTATACTGATGTGTGCTATTTCGACCTGAATGCAGATCTACTCAATAAACTAGACCGTCTTCTGAATAACTGCGTTCGATTTGTTTTTAATTTAAGGAAGTATGATCACATCTCTGCTTATCGGTTACGCTTGAAATGGTTTCCAATACGGGAGCGAAGACACATGAGGACTTTAACAACCCTATATTCTCTGCTTAATGAACCAAATACCCCTATTTACCTAAAAAGTCACCTTTAATATCTAAGTGCATCTCACAATAGATTCCTCCGCTCAATGTTTAATGCTCTCCTCATATGTCCCGCTCACCGGTCTGAGAGCATTCATTCGTTTTAAGTCCAAACATAGTGAGCTATTACGAGGTACATTTTTTGTGTAGATAATTATCACGCGATTGCTCTGCCAATTGTAGACCGATTTACAAAATTCTTTTGTATTCGATAGAGTATAGGTACTCCTGCGGTGGATCCATTGTCCCCAAAGTCAGGATCTTATGATGGGATCCCAGGAAAATCGGAGAAACACTAAAATTATATAGGTACTATCGCGAGCACTTCCGCCTGACCATTTAAAAATTTATTCGCTTGAATCGTGCGGAAACGCCGGGCTACGCCCCCTTAAGTTTTGGCCTATTAGAAAAGAAATACTCTTTCTCTCTCTAATCGGCGATGGGGGGTTCCTCGTCGGCTCGGCGGCAGGCCGAAGAAGAATCTTTTATTTCATTATTCCATGTCTATTCGAGGTCGACGGGGTGGGGCTAGAGAGCGCTAGTGCAAACGAAAATGAGCGTAGCGGTGATCAGGCGGAACTGCGCGCGATAGTACGTCCACAGAACACAGAAACGTCTTTCTGTCTTCTGTGGGTACGTCCAACGTGTTTCATGTTTTTCCGAAGCTATTTAGGTATTAGCGTCGGGTACTCATAAACCGAGCTGATGATGAAAGGATCCTTAACTTTAAGGAGTAGGGTAGTTTTTTAAATATAATAGGCATGTATTGATTGAACTCATTTTTTTTACATCCACAATTTTTACGATAACAACGACACCGTTTTATTCGGATTGATTGCTGGTCTGTCTGATATCTCCACCAAACCTTTTATTGTGAACATCAGTATGGACGTCTTGTATTTACGAGGACCCCTTTTTCGAGTCGGGTTCCGCACCTCAAAAGGAAAAAAAAAACAGAACCCATATAGGATCACTTCTTTGTTCGTCTGATCATCTCTAGGTCTGTCAAGCAAGACCCATTTCTCGGGAATGCGTATAGTTATCAAACTGATCGACTGATGACTGATAACAAATACTCCGGTCAGTGGTCTGTCAGATGTCAAAAAATCACGCTTGCCCTAAGTGCTTGCCTACTTGTAAGTCAATGTGATCAAAAGTGTTGTGTTTAAATGTCGCATGTTTTCGCAAATTTAGCGATTTCACAAGGGAATCAAAACCTATAGAGTATTTCCAGTTGACCTAGAAACGCCTCCTTGGTTTAGTGGTTGAGACCACCGGTTGTTGATTGGGAGGTCCGGGGTTTTCTTGCAATACATCTAGTGAACAACCGTTGACTTTTAGAAAACTGTTAAGTATTTTAACTAAAACCATAATTTTAAATCGATAGGGAACATTGAAAAGCCGTAATAGTAAATTAATTTAATGAAATAAACACCAAAGTTATTATAAACTATCTTATATACAATTATTTATATGACAACGTTGTTTTATTAATCCAATCTGTATAATGAGCGAGATTTGTATAGACGCCAGGGTAGTAATTATGACCACATGAATAGCCGAAAGAAACCAGGCCAATTACCACGCCCTTATGAATCAGGGGTCCGCCAGAGTCACCGATACACGCGTCCAGCCCACCAACATCAATCAGTCCTGCGCACAACATCCCCTCGTGTATAATAGCTTGCTTTTTGTTGTACCTTTCCTCGCAAATCTTACGGTTCACAGTGAAGACAAAGGTATAATGTAACTGATCCGATAATCCTCCGTGGAACTGAAAGAGTTAAAGTTTATAGATTATGTATTAATTTTGTTAGTTTACATAGGTACCTAAACATCCCAAGTAACATTTTATTCGGGTCGCGGTTGTGAAAAGGCCTCAAGGTTTTGAAAGGGGGACCTTTCATTTGGCATAATGTTGTTTGTCATAAAGGCGCTTGGCATAAATCACTAAGCATAATAATCGAAAAGCATAACATTAACGTCACATATTTTTTTCTTTGCATAATTTGTATAAGGCACAATTATCCAAAGGCATAATTTTATGAAGCATAATTAATAAAATCCCTAATTTCTTTTGACATAATATTGGTAATCCTAAAATGTTTTGCAATAATTTTAAGTGTCATAATTAATGATATCCCTAATATTTTGGGGCATTTCTTATAATTAGAAATGATTTTATTTTAAGGGATATCACGTTCATTAGATACAATGTTTACTCTCTGTTTCACTAAACTTTTTATAATAACATTTCATATATTATTTTATTCAAATATGACACTCGAATATTCTATATTTTCATTTGATATATTTTTTTCATAGTATATATTGATTTTTTATTTGACAAAGTAATTCATTCATGCTATTAGTGACAGCAACGAATCGCTGCAAAACCGACTCCACGTAGTCTTGTTTGTCCTACCCCTAGAGTGTAATTCAAACCCGCGTAGGCGCGGAGGAGCGAGGCGGCCCGCGAGCTGAGAAGCAGGTGGTTTTAACGCTCGCCGGCGCGGCTGAGGATGGCCGGCGAAGCCGGCCAGCAATCCAAAGCTGTGGTGGTGAGCGAATACCATCTGCGACGATAAGCTCGCGTGGGACCGCCAGAGCCCCGCAGCGTCGGAGCCGTGACAGAAACCATGCATGTGCATGCTTGCTTGCAAGGTGCATGCTTGCTTGCGTAGTACATGCTTGCTTGCACTATGCATACTTGCTTGCATGTTGCATGCTTGCTTGCATGCTTGCTTGTATGTTGCATGCTTGCTTGCATGTTGCATGCTTGCATGCATACTGCATGTTTGCTTACATTGCTGCATGCTTGCGCGTTTATGCCTAGAGAAATTCTGCGTAATTGTATTGTTCGTTGTGATTAATATGCTAAACAGCTTTGAAAAATTATGCGTCAAGTTGTTCTGTGTTTCGAGTTTATGGGTTTTAATACTTATGCCAAATGATTTTCTGCCACACAATATTATGCTTATTACCATTCTGCTTCCTAATTATTATGCGTCTTGACGATTATTACAATCGAAATTATGGAATATGATTTTATGACAATAATTTTTATGCCTAGAAATAGAGAGCCTTTTGAAAGAGTCATAAAACGGTTGATTCTTTGCTATCTGATCGTAGTATTTGAGAAAGAATAATAAGTCCTAAAACTAATTGACTCTTATTACAACCTTGGAACCGCTGACAAGAGAATAAATTTAAGTTATTTTGACTTAGGTTTTAAGAGCATATATCAAGTCCTAAGATCTTCTAGTTTTCGTAGACTTCTGAATTAGTTCTAGAAAAACTATAGCATTATACTAAAGTGAGATCTGAAGGTTAATTTTATAACTTTGATATAACTTTTAAGTTATGGAATGTTAAAATCGCCTTGAAGTAATTTCTAAAACCTACATTGATGTAGGCTATATTAGAGTTGTCTAGACAAACAAATTAGGATTACGTGGTGAAAACCCAAACCAATATGCTATTGTACAAGCTGAAGCTAGTTAACATTCTAGAACTTAAAATGTTACTTGGGATAGAATATTATCAAAAAGAACATTTGCATATTGTGTTTGAAAAGCAAGAGCCATGTAGGTAAATACTAAGCTATTTATGAACGGCCGAAAGATGTTTGTTATTTAAATTTAATAGACCCCTAACTGTTCCTGAGTGATGATCTTTTGCTAACATACCGTTTCAAATGACAACACTACGATTTTCTATAGGTATAACTAAATTGGCTAAAAAGCTGCCCACACACTAGATAGCAAGTAAAACGTAGTGATTACATACTCCTTGATAGTAAGTGGCTATAGTCGCCTATAGCACATATATATATGTATACTTCCTGTAAGATTTGCAAATCTTCAAATTCAATAGCCCTATAAAGACGTCAGTGTACGTTGACAACATTGGCGTATCTAATCAGCGTTAAGTAATCACTGTTTGTCGTCCATCATAGAATTTTGAAACGGTAGCCTAACATCCTGATCCCCCTCTATATACGCCTATGGTTAACAATTTCTAACTCTGTGTCGGTAACACTGGACTATAAAACTCTCTAAAGAAAACCAGGAACATCTGTACAGTTACGACCTTATTAATAAAAAATATATTCCTTGGATCATCCTCGGATTTGTTACTCCCTCAGAAGATAACTAAAGTTACCTACTCCGTGTTTTGTCTTGTTTCCGCACATGTCGGCTGTTATATGTCGAAATAAGACAAAACGTGCAATAATGAAACCGAGGATAATCCAAGGAGTAAATTTTTTATTGATAGAGATTGAGACCGATCATTCTCTTGGTACAGTAAGCTTCTATTCAAGCTTTACATTTACACTTCGAAAACCTCCACTATTACGAGCGACATAAGAATAACAGTCCAAAGGTCAAACCTCAGAAGAATAGTTGTCGAGCTTTATATATTATAGATAGTTAATATACAGGATTACTTTATAAGCAGGAGCCAAATTTTCTGTGCTTGTTTAGAAAAGCAAAATGATCAACTTTTACTATGGGCCAATTCTGAAATTGCGAAAAAAAACAGCTGTTCAATACCTACATGTAGGTTCACCCTTCGGCCCGACCCTCTGTCCAGCAGGCCTATTATGGATCTTTCAGCTTATGACATGGTATACATTTTGAGATGAAGAAGTCATGAAGTGCTCATTTGATATTACCGATCTCCAATGATATCATCACTATAGCGTAATATCAATGATGTCGTCATGATATAATGAACGAAGGATCAAAAATCTGATCGAAAATATTTTTTTTCGTTTTGCACTATGATTTCATCATGATATCATTTGAAAACCATGAGATCGGTAATGACTGCAGGTTTGGCAGGATCCATCTGAGAGCAGCCCCGATGGCAGACAATTTTGGGGTGAGAAATCGTAAAGTGCCTCTCGAAATCCTATTGGGAATCCAGCATTAGACCGAGGTATTAAGTGGTTATTTCGACCAGAACCTGGACATTATCCACTCGGAAGGGGGTCTGCGGTGACACGGGATCTCATCAATTTCGATTGAGTGGTTTAACCGTGAACGCGTACTAACTACATAAGGAGATTACCCCTCCACAAGTCTTCATGTACCTAAGTGAAAAATAAAAAATTATAGTACTTTACCTCGCTTGCGCCCCATCCAGCTATCACACAACCTGAGTTGGATCTTATTTCTATTCCCTTCTGTATTATTTTGCTTTGCTTTACATTTTTGGTTGATTTGAAAGGTTTTTCGATTACCAGAACAGCTATATCGTTGAAGAAATATGTTCTGTTGAAGCCTTCATGAGGTATGATGGCTTTAAGTTTGTACAACATGCCTCCTCCACCTCGGAAAGAAGAACCCACTCGAACTTTCCAGTACCTTGGTAGGGTGTAACTGAAAAGTTTAATTCAAATTGTGTGTAGGTACTAATAAAAATACTAATAACAAAAAAATATATAGAGCGTCGGTGGCGCAGTGGACTCGGCACTTGCCTTCCAATCGGGGGGTCGGGGTTCGAGACCCACCATGTACCAATGTGTTTTTCGTTTCGAATTTCATATGTACATTTGTCTGACGCTCCTACGGTGAAGGAAAACATCGTGAGGCAACCTGCATACATCTGCGAAGAAATTCAATGATGTATGTGAAGTCGACCAATCCGCACTGGGCCAGCGTGGTTGACTAAGGCCTAATCACCCTAATATAGGGTAGGCTCGAGTCCCTCGGTGGGGACGTGTATGGGCTGTGATGATGATGACTAATAAAAATACTGTTAAAATTGTTCAACTAATAATCCATACTAATATTATAAATGGGAAAGTGTGTATGTGTGTTTGTTTGTCCGTCTTTCACGACAAAACGGAGCGACGGATTGAAGTGATTTTTTAAGTGGAGATAGTTGAACGGATGGAGAGTGACATAGGCTACTTTTTGTCTCTTTCTAACCCCCCACTTCCCTAAAATGGGGGGTGGAAGTTTGTATGGAGCATTCCGCAATTTTCAAGGTAGAAAGCTAAAAATTGGTATGCGAACTATTTGTGACTAACAAAAAAATCGTGCATCATTTTTTTTTGGAAATCTGCCCCCAACCCCTTAAAAGAGGGGGTAAAATTTTATATGGGACTTTTTGCAGTTTTCAACGTAGGAAGCTAAAAATCGGTACATAGACTCTTTGTTACCAACGAAAATACCTGCCTTATTTTTTTTTTAATCTTCGGTGTTACCCCGAATTTAACGCGAGCGAAGCCGCGGGCAGAAGCTAGTATACAATATTAATAATTCAACTATAAAATACGTCAAACTATGATCAGACAGTGGTAATTAGCCAGGAGGGCGTAGAAGCTCTAACTGTGTACAAAAAATCATAGGAATGGAAAGTTTTAGATGGTCATGGTCATATAATCATTTCGGTACATAGACTCTTTGTTACCAACGAAAAATACCTGTCTTATTTTTTTTAAAATCTTCGGTGTTACCCCGAATTTAACGCGAGCGAAGCCGCGGGCAAAAGCTAGTATACAATATTAATAATTCAACTATAAAATACGTCAAACTATGATCAGACAGTGGTAATTAGCCAGGAGGGCGTAGTAGCTCTACCTGTGTACAAAAATCATAGGAATGGAAAGTTTTAGATGGTCATGGTCATATAATCATTGAATACAAATATTTTATAATATCAGTTACCATAATTATGCTTGGTAGGCTGGCCCATTGCGGGGGTAGTGGTGAGTACTGGAGGCTTATTTTTTGGTTAGCAGGATGTTTAGCCACCAGGTGGGCATGGCTGGGGTACCAAAAGTGTTACTGGGGCCTAATCGGGACACGCTTTATCTTTTCTGCCCGTTATAATATCGAATATGATGATTTGTAATCATATTCGATTACATTGTTCTTAAAAGACGAAGAAAATATCAACTCACATTCTGCGTAACGAAGAGTAACTTTACTCACTTTCTGCCAGTAGTAGGGTCGTACTGGAAGCAGTGAGCCGTCGATATCAAGTGCCTAGACGTCACGATGACTGCAGCACAGTACTGCACGAATTCGCTGTTTCCTCTAAGCGATTGCAAGCGCAGCATCTGTGCTATGATGGGGTACTGGTCTATTGTCGTGGGGTATCCGCCTACTATCCTTGTGAACTGTGGTAGCACTACAAAAGGTGAGATATGTTTTTATTTTCGAAGTGGATTACAACTTAATATTCTCTACCCAAGGACCAGACTGACGTCAATGACTAATAAAAGACGTCGTTTTTAAGTCAATTAAGGTTCATTATTGTACGTCAGATTAAGACGCCTAAATAACGTCAATAATACTTCGAATCGGGGACAGCAGTTTCTACGTCATTAGTAGACGTTCTACAGACTACAATTGGGATGATGACTGAATTCTAATTTTTAAGTCTCGTCATTAAATATTAAAATACCGTGGAAAAAGAAGCAGTCCTGTGAAATTAAAATCGGCTTAGAAATACATTACATACAAGCATTTTAAGTTGTTAATTTGAAGGCGATTAGACAGAGAGATCCGACATCAACTGTGACGTCATTGTTGAGTACAGCCATATAAACTCCTTTTATAAATTGCCGTTTTGCTAGAAAGAGATGGAATAAAATCTTTAATACCTTATATCTTGGTTGTTTTTATAGTTATTCGAAAACCGATTTTTTCCTTCTGTTTATTATAAGAATAAGCTTCTATTAAAGCAAAAAAAATGTTTTAGTCATCTAGCCAATTACAGTACCACTACCCATTAGTCGTGGATATAAAACAAAACAAGCACGGCGAACTTTTATATTTTCATTAAAAATGTATCATAAATTTAAGTTTATTTTCCTGATTGAAATAAAAGATTGTTAAAAAATTTACTATTAATTTATTTTATATTTTTTCATTTTGTGATGGCGGTCATTTATATATTTTTCCTGGTGTACTGTATTTTACAAGTCACGCCCTTTCATTCATGTCTCGTCATTGCTTGACTTCATAAGGATGTCCTAGGTGGTTCGTCTTAAAAACGTCATGAAAATTGAAAAGTCGTCGGCGAAACGTCTAAACATGACGTCGTGAGACTGTCATTAGTCATTATAGAGTACCCTAGAACGACTTTACCTACGTCTTTTACGTCTGTGGTGACCTTAAAATATCGCCCGACAGACGTCAAAATGCTCAGTGGCGTAGCCTCGGCGTAGCTATGGGGGGGCGGCGGGGGCGGGGGCAGTGAGTACGTAACCGACCGTGCAACTGACTGCCCGTTGATCCGAGATGCCGCCGACACTCTCAAAACAGCAAAAAATAGGCATTGTCTTGGCACTTACTACGGTGCCACCTAACCAGCAGGCGTAGCACGGGCTGCCAAGAAATTTGTGATAAGACTCAGTGACACGTATCCCTTGAGGAGCGTCAAGAAATTTTATCATGTCAGTCACACTAAGGCTGCGTTCCGAAAATTAATAAGAGTCACTATTAGCACGCTCAAACGCGTCCCGAAATGTGAGCGCGCTAATGTTAGCCGGTATGAAGAGCCACATGACGTCATCGTTAACGTCATATAGAACTTACGGCGCTAATGCTCTGGAGTGAAATCACTTTATGCGAACTGTCAGTCTGACGTTCGATAATTGGGTTTTCGGTTCAAAATGAATGTACCTGTTCTGTCGGACCGAAATCGTAAGCATGCTGATAGCACTTTCAGTATTCCCTTTAATTTGGACAAGGCGATTAAAATCGTTAGCACTGTGAGAGCTGTTATCGGACCGCAGCCTCAATACGCGCCGCCGTGCTACTCTTTAAGACATAGATATTATGTCATTGAAATTGTGAGATAATGCGTGACTCAAGTCCCGTCTTGGCAGCCCGTGCTACGCCTGCAGAGACGAAAAAGGAAGACCTGGGTTAAAAACTGGTTGATGAAACGTCATGAACTGAGCCACATGAACGTGATGAGACATTTAGAAGCAGCTGATTTCAAAATCTTTTTAAGAATGGATTTTGAGTGTTTTGAAGAGCTCCGCAATATGGTGACACCATTAATACAAAAACAGGATAAATCCCTGAAGAGATCAATAGCTTTCGTTAACGCTTCTCGCTCCTTCTCCTTCGTCATGTTTTCGCGCGAAATAAGCAGAATAGCGGAAGTACGTCCGTCGTATCGCCGCAGCTCTCGCGCGCATACTGCGTAGAGATCAGTCACGAGTTAATATCGGTTTATTTCGGTTTTGCTCCGAACTTTTCCTCAGAACGCGAACGTTATAAGAACTTTACTATGACCTAAATAAACCGGTTTAATTGACATTGTATCGTGTTATTGACTTGAATACGCGTACGGCCGTGCAGTACGTTTTAACGTATGTACGTTGACGTCTGATTTGCGTAGTGGATTTACAAACCTCTATAATTTGAAAGTATTTAAGGTAAGTAGAAAGCGAAAGAATACAACATATAGGTACATACTTTGATTACGTCGCAAACAACACTTATTCAAACTGCGAAGAAGTGAAGTAGGTACTGTAAAAAAATTACACAGTATCAATCTTGCGTTCTATTAACCGGTTTTTATTACTCCAAACCGGTTTATTGATAAAAACCTTTATGTAAACATTCTTGCAAGAACCGGTTAAAAAAGCGGTGTACTGGAACGAAACCGTAATGAAAAGGTTCTGCTCCAAGTAGGTACATGATACCGGTTTGAAAATTTAACCGGTATCCGAGCCTTGGTCACGACTTCGCTACACACGTGCCGACAACGCTCCCTAGACGATAATCGTCCCTAAATCGTGAGCCCGCCCGAAGCTATTTTAAGTAAACAATAAAAATTGGGTCCGATTTACTTATACACGAGGCGATTTGTGGTACGATCTAAGGTAACACCACTGCCCCCCCACCACTTCCCCGATATCGCCACTGATTTTAGGGTCGTGTGTAGACCTTTAATTGATATTTTAAAAAAATCCAGTGTGCGTGCACACTGTCAGTCGATCGGGGTTATTTTATATTTTTAATTTAATATTTAATTTATTTAATTTAATATTATTTTTTTAATTTAACAGTTTTGATTGAGTTTTGGGGTGACACCTACAAAATCCGCCCCGGGTGCCACCCATGCTAGCTACGCCACTGAAAATGCTACTTGGGTATTTTAGGTACCTATAAATCAGAGTGAAAATACCAAAATGTAATAGTGCCAACTGCCAATATTCGTTAGTGAATATTGGAGTAAAGGATTATGAGGCTACGTCTCTAACCAAAACTTTCTTAAATTTTTGTGGTAAACGAATGTCTACCACTAAACTGAATACCTAGTTTGCATTGAAAAAAAAACTTTTTATTATACTTAACTTTAGCTCAATTGTTACAATTAAACTTAACAATTATAAATTGCGTATCTGTAAACGTAATCTGTAAATTATTCAAATTACGACGTTAATATTTCTTTTAAAAAATCGATCAAGGATCGACTTATGAGCTTACCCTTGACAAAGAAGTAAAGAAATAAGAACAGCACAACCCTAATATTCATTTTTACACTTTTATAAGCACAGCACACTTTCCAACTTCCAAGTGATAGAGTTGATTCACGAATGATCTTCAGATGTCTAGAGCGGCAAACCATACTTTCAATAATAAACAGGCACGATTATCACCGTATTCAAGCCGTATTCCAATAATTGTAGAGTGTATTTCATTCATCTAACGAGCATTGGCATAGCGCAACCGAATGGTTTTGAGAGTTATTATTAATAGATATAACATAGCAGAACGCAAAAGGAAAAAAAAATATAATAGGCCTGTTCCTATGAAGTTGTCATTCTACAATACTGGCCATTTGGAAGTTATTTGTCTATATCTGGTAACAGCGTTAATTAATTTAAATTCTATTTTAAAAATTCAGTCATTATGTTTATTGATTTGTGTTTTGTTGTCAAAGTGTATCTTATTTATTGTATTGACAAGATAAATAGTTATGTATAATCTGTCATATATTATGATTGAGAAAGCTTTCGATTTTGTCGAGGCCTTACTTAAGGGGGCCATACGTAACATGATTCTTTATAGCAAGGTTAAAACAATATTTAAGCAGAGAAACCGCCCTTGCTGCGTACCGTGCCATCCCGCTCTCAGTGCGGTTTTAATATTGTTTTGAGCGTTCATAGTTACGGGGCTGAGGCCATAGACAAATGCCACACGCAGTGTGAGACAGGGCGATTTTGGACTGGACAGGAACTCGGCATAACATTAACGGTGAGTACATGACTCACTTTCGTTTTGCTGATGATATTCTAGTCATTGCTGATTATATATATTATATCATATTTGTTCTGGGGCAAATAGTCCAGCTCGGTAAGTCCAACTTCCGTAAAGAGGTATAAAAATAAAGTAAAAGAGGTTGTAAAATCGACGAATCTAACTCGGCTGGATAGTGTTCGGGAAGCACGCATTCTCGGCCAATCTACCGCAGTGTCTCACGACGATAGTTTTTAATTTGAATGGGTCTCATAAGAAAGCCCAAATCTACTGAAAAGGCAGTGAAGAAGGCTATGCTTGGTGTTTCTCTACGCGATCGCATTAGAAATGATATATTCTGTAAAAGAACGAAAGTCACCGACATAGCCCAAAGAATTGCAAACCATAAGTGGCAGTGGGCAGGACACATAGCTCGCAGGACGGACGGTCATTGGAGCGGAAAGATCCTCCAGTTGCGGCCGCGTACCGAGAGAGACAAAGTTGGTAGGACCCCCATAATGTGGACTGGCGGTCTACTTATATCTTTTTTTATTATTATTTAGTATATACTATTTTTACAGGTATAGTTTAATACAATTCAAAGTATCTACTAACATTAATCGCACTATCTTTGTACTTTGTATATACCTAAGTAGGATGCAAAAATCATTATTGATTATTATGGTCATCAATCATACCGAAAGCGGTCTGCCGACTAATTGCGAAACTAGTATAGGTTTGATACAAGTCTTGAGTAAGTACCTATCTACCTATCCTATAGTTTTATCATCGACAATTATATGGATAGTATGGTTGGGTTCTGCATCAGCAGAATAGAAATAGAACAGAGTATAAAAGAAAGTACACAAAATATACGCATCGTAGGTAGTCCCTTGTTTCCTCCGCTAAAACTAGACCGATTTAATTACTTTTGCATTAACAATAAAGGAAAGGCTTAGGTTGTGGTTCTGTTTTTAGATATTTTATATATATGTATTTTGTTTGCTGAATGTTTGAATATAGCAGAAAAATAAAGGTCAAATTTTTAGGATTATGAAGGTTTAAATCTCGTTTAATAATTAATTTAATTAATGAAAAAAGGAAAATTTATTTACAAAAAATATAAACTAAATTCAAAAAGTTTAAAATAATAGGTGGTAACAGCACAACACATTTCTAGGAGATCATCGTTTGGCACCGACTTCAATATAGAAATGTGATGTTGTCTTATATTATTTTTAAATTTTTAATGTCTTTGAAGTCTGTTTTTAATTTTTGTAAAAAATAAATATTTTTATCTTTTTAGTGAATTTAATACCTACCAGCTCACCATTCTTAATTGAAACGTGCCTATAATATTTAAAAACTAATCTTTAGCTCCTAAAAGTTAAAGATCCTTCCATCATCAGCTCGGTTCATGACTAGCAAACGCAAATACGTGAATAGCTTGGAAAAAATAAAAACTGACTTCAAAAACACTGAAAAGTTATAAATAATATAAGAATAGTTACAGACAACATCACACTTCCATGTGATATTCATCTAGATATTGAAATCGGTGCCAAACGATGATCTCCTAGAAAGTCTTAAAATTTGGGACATTTGTTACTTGTTATTCTCATATTATTTTAACGTTTTTTTGAAGTCGGTTTTTATTTTTGTTATATTTTTCATTTTTATCTTTTTAGTGAATTCAATACCAGCTGGTATTAAATTCACTAAAAAGATAAAAAGCTCAGGTCAGGTCAGGTCAGACGGATAGGCAGGAGAAGGCGGGCATTTGCTCAAGCAATGCCTGTCCGATGACCCTGCCGTGTGGCCTGCGTGCACGGTTGGCCCCGTGCACGCCGCCGTAAGACCCTCTGTCTGGGGATTGCCCTGGTGTTCTCGGGCAATCCCCCCTGGGCGAGAGCCCGACCGGGTGGTCGGGCTTGCCCGGGCGCGTGGGTAGTGGAGTCGCAGTGTGGACCTTACCTAGCGCGCCCATAATGGCAAGAAGAACACCGAGGGGTTTTAGTGGGTAGGCCTGGCACTCTGCCGGGTGAGCCCCACACACGCTCACCGTCTAGCCAACTGTGGGTACGGTGCGGTTGCGCATTACCACGCGAAAAAAAAAAGGTCAGGTCAGGTCAAGTCAAGTCCAAAAATTAAGAATCCTTCCATCATCAGCTCGGTTCATGACTACCAGACGCGAATAGCTTCGGAAAAAAAATGAAACACGTTGGACGTTCTTATAAAATTTAAGGGTATCCCTTGATTTTCATGGGATCCCATCATCAGATCCTTACTTTGTTGACCTTACCCAGGAGTATACTCCATGGAATACAAAAAGAATTTTGAAAATCGGTTCAGAATTGGCGGCGTAATCGCGTAATATACACAAAAAAAACATACGCATCGAATTGAGAACCTCTTCCTTTTTGAAGTCAGGTAAAAATATGAAATAATCCATATACTTAATATTATAAATGGGAAAGTGTGTGTGTGTGTTTGTTTGTCCGTCTTTCACGGCAAAACGGAGCGACGGATTGAAGTGATTTTTTAAGTGGAGATAGTTGAACGGATGGAGAGTGACATAGGCTACTTTTTGTCTCTTTCTAACCCCCCACTTCCCTAAAATGGGGGGTGGAAGTTTGTATGGAGCATTCCGCAATTTTCAAGGTAGAAAGCTAAAAATTGTTGTGCGAACTATTTGTGAGTAACAAAAAAATCGTGCATTTTTCTTTGAAATTTGCCCCCTAACCCAACCCCTTAAAAGAGGGGGTAAAATTTTATATGGGACTTTTTCCAGTTTTCAAGGTAGGAAGCTAAAAATCGGTACACAGACTCTTTGTTACCAAGGAAAAATACCTGCCTTATTTTTTTTTTGAAATCTTCGGTGTTACCCCGAATTTAACGCAAGCGAAGCCGCGGGCAAAAGCTAGTATGATATAATTGTGAAAGAGGACTTGCTATCAGATTGGATCTCGAATATTATTATAGTTGAGAAACCGGGAAAGTTGCGAATATGACTAGATCCTTTTCATTTAAATAATGCTGTACGTCGTTGTCACTTTCAACCGACCGACAGAAGAGCCCTCCGGTAACAGTAATATAATTTGTGCTCCGGTCGTGTATTATGATTTATGACATCTTAATTCCAGCCAGTTTTCTGAATTGCTATTAGTGCCTCTCTTTTACGCATTATACAAAGAGAAAAAAATGGCATTATAACAATTCAGAAAACTGCCTGGAATTAAGACATAATACACCCCCAGTAATCTAACAGGAGCTTAGTTTTTTACAAAATTAGATGCCAAAAACGAATTCTTGACCTTTTTTACGTCATTTGGGCGCTATTGTTTTTTTGAGAATGGCATTAGGTATAAATTGATCACCAGAAATATTTCACAAGATGTTCAAAATATTTTCAATGCAAAGAGTTAAGTTTTCGCGGATTTACTTTGTAGAAAACTAGAAACGAAAATTCTATGATCAGGCGACGCACTTTTGAAACAATAGATTTCAAATTCGCATTCGAAATCGTAAGATTCGCATACGAATTTCCGAATTCGCTATTTTTGAATATTCATTCCGTGAATTCTGCAACGAGTGGTCCTACCCACTCGTTTTTGATTTCTACTAGTAGAATATACGCAACGTATATTCTTTCCGTTTTACTCGTAAATGCGATTCGTCACCGGTTTTTTTAAATTAATGACTTACTGCCATGATCTTGCGTAATGGATTGTATTTTTTCTGCGTGTAACGGTTTCGAATATAGAATTTGTTTGTAATGACAATTCTGAATTCGAGTGATTCAAAAATCTTTAAAATTGGGAACAGTAGAAAATAATTTCGCACGTGATTTGTATTCGTGTTCGAATTCAAGATATATTTCTAATGATTCAAAAATACACCTCCAGGCTGATGTTGACGACATTATTCACGCCAAAGACGAAATCGAGCTTGGTCTGAGTATGAGTTTAATAATCGACCAACAAAAATCACTGTTTGTTGAAAACACCACTAAAACCGCATGGTTGCGTTTCAAATTCCGCTAAAACTGCGAGAGCCAATCATATCGCGGCATTCATATCACGTAACGCTTTAAACAGTATGGCGTTGCATCTAACTTAGTCAAGATCTGTGCGTAGATTTAATTAGTTTACCGTTTTAAAAGGGAGGAAATGTTATCAAACATTGAACAAACAAACAAACAAACATCATCTGCCAGTATTAAATGCAGTGCACATTATGAGCAGGCAGATTTTATAACAGCCAAGGGACTATATACGTTGCTTGGTTCCGTATGTAATTCCGAAAAAGGTACGGTATAGATTTAGTTATTACATAAGTTTATATATATATATAAACTCTTTATTGAACACAAATAAATACATACATAGTACATAAAAATATTTTTTCTTATATTTTTAACAATTTACAGTTACTATAAAACCCCCCGCAAAAACAAATTGAAAACAGTAGTACGACAACAGTGCGCATGTAATAGGTAATATTTATTTATTGTAATTTTTGTTATGGTTTATCAATACAATTTTTTAATTCGTTAAAACTCTTATTAAGATGGAAAGAACAAGAAGCAAAAATCGATAGCCGACATATAAGTACGCTACCGTCTCTGTCGCAGGTTATGTTAAGAAGGGGTGCGATGGTCAGATTACCTCCTCGTGGTGCACTCTGGGCAACCCGGCAGAAGTCTGCCGGGGGCTAAGAATCTGACAGCTGCCCTTATAGAGGGGGGCGTGGGATGGCCGGGTCCAACCCGGCGGGCCACCTTGATGAGTGGCCTTCTGCTTTTGCGGCGAAGGGCGAAGTTCCCTCTTCTTATCATAAGAAAAGTTGAGACTTTCGCTGTAGGACCCGCTTGCGGGTAGTGGGGTGGCTAGGTGTTATCTGGCAGGTCACAGTTTGTGGCCACCTGTGGCCGCTTTGCGGCGGGAGTGGTGTATATCACCACGGCGCTTTGCGCCCTTGGAGCTTCAGCTCGTTGGCGCGGCGAGGACCCCTGTTTGACAGGACCCCGCCGGGCAACCCATTACCCCGCATTGAGCGGGGCCGGGGGTCCGGCGCACTGAGCGTTGGGTCACGTGGAAGAAAACCACATCGAAAATTACCCCAACCCCAAGGTGGTGTCGTCCGTGCCGAGGGGGTGAGTGGCTGGTGGGAGACCAGTCCCAAGCGGGCAGGGGAGCGCATCCCAAAATGCATAATTCACTATGGAATTCGGAGAAAATTCAAAACGTCCCCAGGGGGTATCAGTCCCCCCCGTAGGACCGCGCGAGGCGGCTGCGGGCAGCCAGATGTATCTGGGGCTGGCTCACCCGAGTTCCGCCATGTCTTCTTCTACATACGAACCCGTTAAGAGCGGGCCGTCGCCGGTATCCGGGCCGGTTGGCGGTAATGCGACCGAGGCGACAGTGGGCGAACATAAACCTCCGACGGTGGCTCCCGGGCCGTCGGAGTGTATGAATCCTTTCGGACAAAGAAGAAGTAAGAGGTTGGTGCAGAAGGCACAAATTGGTGGAGGTGAGGGCAGCCATCAGTACAGAAGGAATGATGACCCGAAGCAGATCGCGCAGCGGCTCGCGTAGCGAATCGCGCACCGATAGCACAAGGGTCACTCGCAATAACACCTGCGGCAAGAGTGCGATATCGAAAAAGGAGCCTGTGATGGTGACTCCTTATGGGAATTCCCGAACCGCCCCTCCCCAACATCCTAAGGGATAGAAGAGAGCAGTCGAGGAGTTCTCCTCGATGTCGTCGGCTGAGTCGGTCATCTCGATGGCCGCTTCAGTCGATAGCTCTGTATCGCGCAGCGCCAAGCCGCGCAAAAAACAAAAACGACGGAAGCGTGGGTCTGACAGCTCGGACTCAGACACAATTGAAAGAGACAGAGTCGATGAGCAGCCGGCGATGCCTGGTGACGGGAGTAGATGCGGACGCGGGCGTCCTCGGACTACCGGAGAGTACGTCGGGCTTGCAAAAGCCAAACGCGCGCTCATCGAGGCGGAAAAATTGGAGCAACAACTTCTCCGGGATAGGGAAGTTGCTACGATGGAGCAAAAGGCGCACGATCCGCGTGTTGCATACTTCGCTAGCTGCTCCAACCTAAATGAGAACACGGCTTCCGCACTGGTCGGTCAACGATTGATGCGTTGTCCGACCGACTTACGGAGTCACGTGGCGGAAGCCACTGAAAGGGGTCATGTCGTGCTGGCGGTGTCTTTGGACATCGCCAATGTGTTTAATAGTCTACCCTTCGGCACAATCATGGAGGCCCTCAACCATCACAGGGTTCCTCCGTACCTATGCCGAATCCTGGGAGACTATTTAAATGGCCGAGAAATTCTCTGCCCTAATAGGGACAGGAGTATTGAACGCTATTCCATGCGCCGTGGCGTTCCACAGGGGTCTGTTCTTGGGCCCTTGCTCTGGAACGTCGGGTACGACTGGCTCCTCAGAGGTCCTCTTCTGACGGGGGTGCGCCTCTTTTGCTATGCTGACGACACACTCGTCATAGCAAGGGGAGCCAGTCTGGCTGACGCCGTTCGCCTAGCTTCGGTGGCGAGTACGCTGGTCGTTGACTGTATATCCTTGCTGGGCTTGAGGGTCGCCCTAAGCAAGACTGAGGCTATTGTCTTCCATGGGCCCCGTAGAAGGCCCCCGGCTGGAACATCTATCACGGTAGGCGGTGAGATCATTCTATTGAGGCCCCACCTCAAATACCTAGGGCTTACCATCGACGGTAGGTGGGGCTTCGACGAACACTTCCGTTCGTTGGAGCCCAAACTTCTAGGTGCGGCTGATTCTCTTGGGCGCCTACTCTCTAACGTAGGATGCCCGAGCGCCAGCTGCCGACGCCTCTACGCGGGAGTTATTCGCAGCATGGCACTGTACGGAGCCCCAGTCTGGGCTGACGCTCTCCGTGCCCGCGCAGTAGCATCACTGCGACGTGCGCAGCGCGTCATGGCGCTGAGAGCCATTAGAGGATACCGTACGGTGTCTCATGCAGCGGCCTGCGCCATCGCCGGCACTCCCCCGTGGGAGTTAGTAGCGCATGTACTGGCAGCAGCCTACCGAGTGCGGGTTGACGTGAGGGACGGAACCCAAAGGTTGGCTCCAAGGGAGCAGGTCGCGGCTCTGGAGGGGGCGCGAGAAGAGATGTTCCGCCTATGGCAAGAGAGCCTGGGTGAGCCGGCCTCCGGAACTCTTAGGAGAACTGTAAAGGCGTTGCTCCCCTTGCTAAAGCCATGGGCGGAAAGAAAGCACGGGTCGCTCACGTACCATCTGGTGCAGATCATTAGTGGCCACGGCTGCTTTGGCCGTTACCTGCACCGGATTGGGCGTGAGCCTACTGCTGAGTGCCATCACTGTGGTGCTGCTGAGGACTCAGCACAGCACACTCTTGATGAGTGTGCTGCCTTTTGCTCGCAGCGCAACACGCTGGCTTCGTACGTTGGCCCCGACCTCTCTCTCCCATTATTGATCACAAGGATGGTTGAGAGTGAGGAGGCCTGGAACGCAGCAAATTCCTTCTGTGTGGAGGTCATCACACAGAAGGAGGCAGCAGAGCGGATCAGGGAGGATGACCCATTAGCAGACCCTTGCCGTCGTAGGAGGCCAGGACGAAGGAGGCGACGGTTCGCTCGCCTTCTTCCTCCTGACGGTGACCAGCGGGACGCAGGCCCGGGAAGCCCGAGTCCGGCATTGCACAAGTCACCGTTAGTCGATGATGCTCCTAATGCCCAGGAGCATCGCCGGCATTCCCATTTTGGGGAGGTGAGAGGGGCTTAATGCCATAGGCGAGCAGACGCTGACGAGGTCATGGAAGTGTCCGAAAGGGTTCCCATGGCCTTGTCCGGTGACGAGGTGTCCCTCCTCGGTGTGTCCTCCTCGTCTGATGACGGGGTGATGCGGTGGTGATGGACGTGCTCGTGCCAAGGCGTATGTGAGGGGGCATCGTTGGGTTTTAGTCGGTAGGCCGCGGTTTCTGGATGGCACTCTGCCATCAGTGGCCTTGGAGAGTCCGACATAACCCCGCGTTTTCCCAAACGCGAGGTATGCGTAACGCATTTCCCAACGTTAAAAAAAAGGTTATGTTAAGAAATATTTCTGTGTCGACATATTTTATTGTAAATGTTGGTACATTTCTGACAAAGCTGATAAGTTTCTTGCGGACATTCTTCTTATCAGCTAAAATATGTTCTGAACGGGTAGTCGGTTTAAAATTTAGATAATTCAAAAGAGCTTTCTATCAAGTCATACTTATTTAAACATAATTTTTATTTTATATAACATTGAAATTTACCTTTAAAAATGTACGACTTTATTTACTGTTCTAGATGTTCTATAAAATTGTGTTTACGATCGTTTTTTTAATACTGTTAATAATATTAACCGTATAAAGTTAATACATTTTTAAGTCAAAAATTTGCTTAGCGATCTGATTTCTCTTGTCATTTTGTACGTCATCCAAACGATGAACGAGATCGAACGTAAAGATGCATGATTTCGAAAATTGTTGCTAAAATATGCAACTACCGCTGAAAAAGGGATATGTAAATGCATTATGCAGTAATTATTTATTACTATTACGTGAAAATGTTTTTATTTTTTATTTTTGCATCGCTAAAGAAGAAACTGCTTTGTATTTTAGCAATACGAAAATTAAGAAATAAATATATGAAAAATTTACATCTTGGTTATTTTAACGCAAGTGGAATTAAATTGACTTATAGCCACATAGAAAATCACATTCTTATTCTTAACCCCTTATATTTAACCTATTTTAAAAGTAATACTGTTACATCTTATAATCTAACAAAAACTAAGCCATGTAGCCACTGGAACGTCCTGGGGACTATAGTCCCCAAAAATCGTAAGCTTCTCGATCGACCTGGGTACTATGGTACCCAATTCCCTTTGCGTAAAACCGCGCGGTGTGATAAAAAAATCGCGAAAAATAAAATATTTTCTCTATGGCTTTATTCCTTTGCCAATAGTCTCTTTCATAAGTTGACAGGTCATGTCCAATTTTTTTTTAGTCTTAGATTGAAATAAATTTGTCATAGTCTGCGGTTTAACTTACTTGGCCGTATCCATACGTTTCTTACTCCATGACCGATGAGATTTATTGCGTACTTACTTAGTCTGTATTAGTATTTTCGTAGAGTTTTCTATATCAAAATAAACTAGAAGAATTGGGCTACATTATTATGTATGGTTTATGATAGTTTATAGTGTTATATTGCCACACTAAACGTTTTTTTCAAAAAGTGAGTATTTTTGAAATTTTAAGCACTTTAGTTACTATTCTCGTCATTATTCATTCAATTATGAATCCTTATCTAATTAACTATTATAAGTTCATTCCTTATTAAATTAGCTTTCCATACGTATTTTTTATTTAATTTTAGACACAATAATTTATTTTTTGCATTTTTTTTAAATTTGAGGTCGCGCGTGCGCATCTCGCGTATATAATTACGTAATTAATCGATTTTATTATTTTTTTCTTTTTTCATTAAAAATATTACCCAAAACTATTATATATCAAAATAATCTTCAAGAATAGGGCTATAATAATATATATGGTTATTTAAAGTTTTATAAAATAGTTTTTGTGCAAACATTTTTTTTTAAAAATCGGGTCTTTCGCGACCTTCCGAACATTTTCGCGCTTCATTCATTTAATTATTAATCCTTATCTAATTAACTGTTATAAGTTCCTTCTATATTAAATTACCTTTCCATACGTATTTTTTGTTCTCTTGTAGACAGTATATGTCACTCTCCGCAATTTTTTGAACACTCCGTACGCGCCGGGGTGAGTCATTCCGCAATGGCGGCACCTTTGATATTTGAGATATACTACTTTTTGCTTTTGAAACCCACCACGCTTCGCGTGGCGAACGTTCGAGTGGGTAGTAGTAAATATAAAAATAGCATTATTTGAATGTACTAAATCTAAAAATTGGCAAATTTACAATTTATATGGCATCCCTTAAAACACGCACACAAAACAATGTGCTGTCATTTGCATGCATGCTTCACTCTTGATTCAACAACGCTCCGTCCGTCTTTTTTTTAGGTCCGTGTCTGAAACTAACAGTTTCAAATTTCGCACCAAAATGGGCCTACAGTTCTGATGACGTCACTCCTGTCTGTCACTCATTCTTCGATAACATTCAATTCAAATATCACAGGGAGTTTCCATTAGTTTTTAAATGGATTTTCCATCAACATCTTATAGTCAGAGCAATATTATTATGCACAGAAAAAAAGGCGTGTGAATTTAACCGCCTCCGTAGTCTAGTGGTTGAGACCACCGGGTGTTGATCGGGAGGTCCGGGAACGATTCCCACTGGGGGCAGAAATTTTTCTGCTCGGTTTGGTTGGTGGTAGGGCTTCTGAGCCCGACTGGCTAGCTACCACCGTCTTACCTAAGTTTGTCGCCAAAATAACAATGTTTTAGCATTGTTGTGTTCCGACAATTAGAGGTAAGATAGCCAGTTCCTCAGATTTTGAGGAGTCCAGGCGAAGCTCGCTTCCACCTTCGGCCTTATCATCACTTACCATCAGGTGAGATGAAGGCCAAGAGCTTCCCTGTCATGTGTAAAAAAAATTAAGAAAAATCATGTTTTGAACCAATGTGATGTGTCCATCACCTTCAAAAAAGTTCCGAAATAAATTGTTTTTAACTGGACCTTCTGATCCAAAGTTGAAAAAAATGGCTGTAACACGATAACTTCCTTTTCGTACTTTGTACTCTAAATAAAACACGGAAGCTTAACTGTGATTTAATACTTAACCTACCGTAGTAGTTTGGTTCCATTCCATTTCTACACTCAAAAGCACTTTTAACATAAAAAGTTACTACCAAGTCGACACTAACTCTTAGTAGGTTTCTGGAATCTATTTTTATAAGACAAACTACACTCGCGAGCAAAAGTTTGGAATCAGTTACTTGAAATTGGTTGCGCGTTATCTTGAGTAGTTAATACTTTTTTAATAATCGTAAAAATGACATCACTTTAAAGGTTCAACTCTTTACTTTTAAACTGATACCGAATTCATTAAAAACAAGCCAGTATTTATGGAGCCATTCCGCATTAAGTGAAGGTGTATCGAAAAAGACGTGTTTCAATTGTTTGATACGTCACGAGTTGCGACCTATTGACCCCCTATAAAAGCACCTGTTATCGGATTTTCTTTATCAGTCGACTTTCACACGTTGACCGGTACACATCTCCGCCACTTTTGACCCTTTACCTTGTACGACAATGGAGACAACACCTACAGAAGCAGCACAAATCGTAGCCCTATTGCAAGAAGGGCTCAGCCAGCGGGTTGTCGCTCGTCGGCTCCACAGTTTATAAGCGCTTTCGGGAGACTGGTGGCTTTATCCCGAGACCAAGATCTGGACGGCGCCGGTGCACATCGGAGAGGGATGACCGTTTTATTGTGTCCACCTCTCTCCGAAATCGGCATTTGACTGGTGTCGACGTCCAACAGGAGCTCCGAGATGTTCGTGGGGTAGCAGCCAGCGAGTGGACAGTTCGTCGACGACTCAAGCAAGCGAATCTGACTCCAAAAAGGCCTGCCACAGGCCCGAAACTCACGGCAGCTTACCGACAAGCACGCCTTCAGTTTGCTCGCACCCATCTTGATTGGGAGGTTGAGCAATGGAGGCAAGTCCTGTTCTCCGACGAAAGCAGGATGTGTTTGCACGGTAGCGACAGAAGAGGACGGGTCTACAGGCGGCCTGGGGAGCGATTTGCACAGTGCTGTGTCGCTGAAACAGTGGCTTATGGGGGCGGCTCTTGTATGATGTGGGCCGGTATTTCCTTCGATGGTAAAACCGAGCTTGTTTTCGTGCCTGGCGTGGGACGAGGAGGCGGTCTAACTTCGGACCTGTACATTTCCGATATTCTCCTGGAACATGTCGTTCCCTATGCGGGATACATCGGTGATGACTTCCTCCTTATGCACGATAACGCTCGTTGTCACACAGCCCGTGTAACAACGGAATACCTCGAAGAAGTCGGTATTGCCACATTGGACTGGCCAGCGCTCAGCCCTGACTTGAATCCCATTGAGCACGTGTGGGATGAACTGAAGAGGAAGGTTCGTTCCAGAACTCCTGCTCCTTAATGTCTGAATGAGCTGAAATCAGCGTTGATTGAGGAGTGGGAAGGTATTCCACAAGAATCAATTCAGAAGCTGATCAGGTCTATGAAGAATCGTCTTGGAGCAGTTATTAGGGCGAGGGGCGGGAACACAAAATATTGACACTTATTTTTAAAGATAAATAAAATTTTTATTTAATAATTTTTGTTGTTTTATTCATTCATTATTTTTCCCTATTTCCTTGTTTTCCTACCTCCTTCACTTAATCCGGGATAACTCCACAATTACGGGCTCGATATGAATTAATTTTATATCGATTTAAAGTGGACAGTTGCACCTTTAACATGATGTCATTTTTATGATTATTAAAAATGTATTTAGTAAGCAAGATCACGCGGAACCAATTTCAAGTAACTGATTCCAAACTTTTGCTCGCGAGTGTAGCTGTGCCCGCGAACTACATTTAGCCTTACCCTGCGTTCCAGATAAGCACTTGCTACTTTTAAGAAATGTTGACATTTTTAGCCGCGCTAATTGTTACAAATGAAACGGAAGGTGCTGATTTTTCGTGCTGAATTTTGACACCTCACCTACTTAGTCCATTCGTGGTCCATTCACTTAAAATTTCTAATAATATAAATCAGAATTGGCTAATACTATAAAATATATTACAATATTTTTTTTAATTCCGCTGAAAATCCTTTTTGATTCATGAAAAAATGATTCCAAATGTCAAATTTGAAAGCAGTCAAAAAGTGGTATCAGAGGACCCATCTACTAACATGGGTATTTGATGCTAGCATTTCGTGTTAAAAATGCTTAAATGAAACGCATGACAACCAGCAAGAAAAACTAGCATCACCGCTAATGAAACGCAGAGATGTTAAAAATGTTGATATTAATGGCTAAAAATGCTTATCTGGAACGGGCTGTACATTTATTTTTTCCCGACATCTTCAACAAATATCGTTAATGTACACAGAAATAAATACAAAGACTATTAACAAATTATATACTAAAACCTTCCTCGAGAATCACGCTATCGAGTGGTGAAAACCGTTTGAAAATCGGTGCAGTAGTTTTTGAGTTTATCGCGAACAGACAGACAGACTGACGCGGCGGGGGACTTTGTTTTATAATATGTAAGGATAAGGACTACAATTTTTTTACCGAAGAATGTAAATAATTTTCATAAGAATAATGTTTACCTTTACATGTGATGGGAAATTAAACACGAGTGACGTCGCTGGTTGTTGATTGGTAGATTAAGATGCGTTCCGTTTCGCGTATTTTTATTTCGCAATTATTCATTATTGCCATCATTCTTGTTTTATGTTTTTATAACATTTTATTCACAAATCGTTCATAAATATTACTTTTGCATCTTCCCTGAGGAGGAGGTAAAATATTGAGGAACGCCATCTTCAACTAAATATAATAATGAAGGAGAGTTGAGGATTCTGATGAAAATAATATATTTTTATAACGTTCTCAACATTTATATACAGGTAAATACAAGATATTACAAACTGAATCAAAAAGACTTTTTAAGGTTAATATCTGTACAATATATACATAATTTATACTACTACGACTAGGCACAACTTCTCGAAAACTCTTAATATTACTCATTGAATTATACCTTTACTTCTAATAACTGCCTGTATTTGATTATCTATACTAGTATAATATTTCATTCGACTTAATAGTTTAATAACTTGTATTAGGTCTCCATCAAAGAATGCAGCTGATACTTCTTTTTGCAGCTCTTTGAGTCGAAACTTATTTTCTTCATTGAGCATCATTATTTCTTCCTGAGTTTCAGCATTTTCGACTTCTTCGTTTTTTTCCATTATTTCCATCAAAAAATCCTGATCTACTTCTGTGTTCTCCGAAATTTCTTTACCTCTTAATTTGAGCATGTATATACCTGAAGCAAAAGTACTAACTTTATTATCCTGATACTGATTATCTTTTTGGTAGCACAATAACATGTTTAGTAGAGATTTGATCTAAAGTCCATCTAAATCCCAATACCTATCAAGACATAAAAGTTTCAAATTGATAATCCAAAGAGAAAGGGGCCAAGTGCAAGTTGTTCTCGCGCACCGAGGGTTCCATACAAACTTAGTAAGTATACACTATACAGGGTTACTTTGCAAGTAAGTTACGTTTTACCAGACTTTGTACCAGGGTCGTGTTCTTGGGTACCTCCGTCTTACCTATTTCTGCCGCAAAGCAGCAGTGCTTGCATTGCTGTGTTCCGGTTTGAAGGGTAAGATATGGCACTGAAATTACTGGGTATCGTGACTTTACATCTTAAGTCACAAGTTGGCAACGTACACTGTGGCCCTTGTGGGGGTTGCAGTTTTACTGCGAATCTCACAGGAGCCACATGTATTATAGGTGACTCTTACCACTTACCACCAGGTGGGCAGTTTGCTTGTTTGCCAACTAAGTAGCAATAAAAAAAAGTAGGAGCCAAATTTACAGGAGCATCTCAGAATTCGTAAATTAGTCGATCTATGTTAAAGAAATATAATTATATGTTTTAAATAGTAAGCGTGGATAATCTAATTTCATTCATAAAACATACGTCGGAATAAGAAACAACTCGCAAAGAGAGAAACAGCGAATTAAGTATAATCCAGTAGTATTCCCGTAGTATTCCCGTAGTATTACTATTCTCTTTGGTATAATCTGTCGGGAAGGGGTTGCGGGGCGCGGGGCGGCGGCGGGGACGTCGTTAGCGCCCCTTTATTTTTAAGTTATTAAAGTTCTAAACGTCTAAAAGTATGAAGGGATAGTTGTAATCACACATTAAACAAAATTAGATTTTGTCGGGTCGATATTGGTTCCTTGAACTGGCGCCGGCGGTGTGTCGACCGGCCGCGGCGCTAGCCAGCATCAGCTACTTTAGGCGGGCGACTCGATCACAGTTCACACATATCAATGAACGATTTTTTTATAGATATGTATTTTAAAGTGTTATTAAAAAATAATTTTCAAATTAGTTTTTTATATTGATCTCTAAATCATATTTTTCGATTTTGGCTCCTTCTTGAAAAGTATAACTTCTTGAATACATATTTACAGTTCTCTGATTTTTTTATTTACATTAAGACATTGCTCTTGTCAAATTTCATGATTCTAGTTTAACAGGAAGTATCCTATATATAGGTGTGCTCCTGTTGTATGTAGGTACTACAGGGTTATTAGTTATTACAGACAAGAGACTGCGTACAGTAGCTACAGAAGAGGTTTATTTGCAGTACTACCAGAGGGAGAATCAGTACAAGCATGAAGTAAATAGTGGCAGACTCGGCCGCCTACAATGCAACATGCCTACACAACTTTTTTTTCAAGGGACTTATGGTGTTAGCTGCAGATGGCTGTTACAGCTTCACCTTATATTGTAAGGCGAGAGCTTTGTTGGGTCCTCAAGCCTTGTTTGGCAAACATGTGGTGTGTAGGGTCATTCTAGGTACCTATATTAAATGAATATTTTTTTTTTATGAAAGTAGAATCTAACAAATTATCAAAAGTAGTAGAACAAACATTGCTGTTTATGATATTAGCTATCTAGTCCTGCGAGGTTGATGGTGTTTTACAAATAATCCTGTATATAACAGATTTTTTTACAAATAATCTGTTTCTGTATTTACATAAGTAATGAGACTAATTCGAGTACAATAATACCTCTGGCTAATGGTTCAAGTAGAGTTTTGTAAGCTTCATTGACAAGTGAAGAGTATTTTTCTGATATATCCTGTTCAGCTTTGTTCCTGAAAAGAAAATATGAAATGCATTGTGCCTTTTAAATAAATTCATTTAACTTATTGTGCCTTTTAAAGAAATTCATTTAAATAAGAAGTAAACCTTTAACTGCTGACGTGGGGGTTGCTTGGGTTTCACAAAAGTAAATATTACTGATTACTACTCTCTCCCACATTAGACGCATTTGATGCTTCAATCAGATTAAAATTAACTAGATTAAACCAACAAGATTAAATAACAACCAATCAGATTAAATGTTGAGGTTCAATCAATTGAACCTCAACATTTAATCTGGTTACCAGCAAATCAAATTGGAAGAATGAAACATTATAACAAAAAAAAAAACAATCACTTGTTTATGATAAAAATACCTACTTGTATATGAAAACTAGCCAAGACATGGCTGCATCACAAAACTGTGTAAAACTATTACTGTGCCTCGACGGCAGAACGTACAGGAATAATAATTACATCAGTAATTTAAGGTTAGTAAAAAACTTACTTATTAGCAAACTTGTCTGGATGTAAATATTTTTGTAAGTCCTTATATTTTCTAGCAAGTTCTGTATCATCTAAATCATAAGTTTCTTTCACTCCCATTATTTTAAAATAGTTATCACTATCTTGTGGTTTTTGCAAACTCTTACAATTTGAGCAGAATAAATTTGAAGCCAATTCAAAATCTTTGCCACAAGACCAACACGATAGAAACTTTATTTGATAAATAAAATTATTGTATTTTGCAATATATAACAAATACTTAAGACTCATAATAATTTTGTGGATTTTTTGATGAAATATAAATTGAATTAAAATAAGTCCTAAATGTTTAATCTGTTTTGTTTTAATATATTACAAAATCAAACAACAAAACAAACACAAGAAATTGACATGAATGATGAATGACTTTTGACTTTTTGACCTCAGACTAAAGGAAAAATTTGCCATTTTTGGTATTGATAAAACTACTGTTATCCTTTTTTACTTATGATTATCCTCATAAGTTAAAAAGAGATGCCAATATGTCAGAAACTATGCCGTCGAAATATATCACATTCCTATAACTACGTTCGTTATGCCGAGTCCTCTTTTTTTCTATAGTCTGAGCTTTTGACAAATGAAATGACAGTAGGGATCTCAGATTTAAGTGCACCAATGGATTCGCAATGTTAATAGATATCTCGTTCAGTGCGCCATTACAAAGCACCGTGTTTGTTGTAGTGCTAAAATATCAGTCGGTGAGCATTATTTGTGAGTGCATTTTACAGTTATACGTTTTTTATTGATTTTTTTAATGAATTCTTTATAGAAAAACATTAAAAGTGTGGAATCTTGGATGTGGCGTCAATAGTTTTTTCCGCCATCTTACAGCACCAGCCCAAATGTTCGCTTTTTTCGTAGGTATTTCATGTCTATTGGTATCTATAGTCTAAGTCTAAGGGTCGAAATAACAAAATAGACACAAGGAGCGTTCGGTTAGACGAAATGTGAACAAAAGTTGCATTTTTAACCCCCGACGCAAAAAGAGGGGTGTTATAAGTTTGAACTGTCTGTCTGTGTGTCTGTGTGTCTGTGTGTGTGTGTCTGTTTGTGTGTTTGTCTGTGGCAGCGTAGCTCCTGAATTAATAAACCGATTTCAGTACGGTTTTTTTTAATCGAAAGCCTTGTTCATCGAGGTGGTTCTGAGGTATGTTTTATGAAAGTCGAATTAGCAGTTCAAGAGCTACAAGCACTTTACCAAGACAAGGTAGCTATTTTTTATTAGCTGCTTTTCTGTCTGTGGCACCATAGCTCCTGAATTATTGAACCGATTTGAGTACGGTATTTTTAAAGGAAAGCCTTTTTCATCGCGGTGGTTCTTAGGTATATTTTATGAAAATCAGATTAGCAGTTCAAGAGCTACAAGCACTTTGCCAAGACGAGGTAGCGATTTTTTATTAGCTGCTTTTGTCTGTGGCACCGTAGCTCCTGAATTAATTAATCGATTTGAGTGCCGTTTTTTTTAATCGAAAGCCTTGTTCATCGCGGTGGTTCTTAGGTATATTTTATGAAAATCGGAGTAGCAGTTCAAGAGCTACAAGCACTTTGCCAAGACGAGGTAGCTATTTTTTATTAGCTGCGTTTAGGATCAATTGGTATCTAGTAGAATAAATCATTGGACATGTCCACTTTTTGTATGGAACGTGGAATTTTATTCTGAACCTTTTTTAACCAGTATAAAAATTTATGACGGAAATAGAACTTTATGAGAAGGATGTTTATCCATGAATATTAAAAATATTAAGGCCTGCATTTAGGAGAAAAAAATTAAAAATGTTTTTTTTTATTGTTTCTTTAGCAGGGCCACATTTAGTTTTTTTTACTGGCAATTAAAAGGATGTCATTGTCAATGCCACTGTAGCTGTCGTTTTGACTTTTGTTTGTGTGTATGTGTGTAACCTTCCTTCCTTTCACAAAATAGTATCTTTTATTTTCTACAGCTATGCTCAGGTTCTTGATTTTACATGTGATTTAAATATTGGCTTGCTAACTGGGCTAAGTTTTCTCGTAATTTGAACGTACGAAGTAACCAGACCCAAGAATTGAACAACAAAATGTTATACTTCCAGGTTACAGTCGCACTCCTGATACAACTTCTCATTTTTTTTGTACCAGAGTGCTATAATTTGGAATGTCGAAGGGTACCATTATATTTAAGAAAGAAGATCCTCGGGGATTGTAAAATATTCGTAAAGTAATGCCAGAGTCTGTGAAAATCACATGAGTCAATATGATTTTGCATTTTTACGGTAATATAAGTTCACTGTATTGTTTACACCAAATAATTCATGCTTGACTTACTAACAATAAAATCAAAGAACAGAAACTAATTGAATTTGAAAATATAGAAAATTCCACTGATATAGTAGGTATGTAAATACTGGACAGGTTTAACAGTCACACAATTTGTTTTATTGTTCTCTTGCTTAACTCAATTAGGTGAGGTTTGTTCAAAGCCTAAAAAGGCCTTAGGTTTATATTAAGTCAGACTATGGGCTAAGGAATCCCTTTGCAGAATTGCTTCTCGGGTATGCATTTCAAAAACTCATGTTTACTTATATACAAAAGTGTTATTGCTTCAAAAATCAATATGCACCTTTACATTTAGGTATAGCCCATATAAGCAGGGAAAACCTGTCCAGTAGAAATCTAACTATACGTTATACTCTTTGGGTCTGATTCAAACAATTCCATTGTTTTATTAGAGGTTACTAAAATTTTACTTACAAAAGTCCTCTAATTACCTATTTCAAAAGAAATCTTATAACTTACACTGCTAGCTGCAGTAAGCGACCACCCAACCTGGTGGTCAATCTATTTTAAATAGGGCATTAGAAGCCATCTTTGTACATATTGATGCTTAAATTCCACATTTGAATATGTTCCCCAGAATGAAAATATTCAATTTAATTTTAATCAGTCTTGGAACATATTAAATTAAGCAAGCTAAGTCATATTTTGGGGAACATATTCAAGAAAATGATCCATCACATGAGACTGCTGATAAGAGGAAAAATCAAATGAAATCCATGAATTTAGGATGGGCTCCGCACCAAACTCATATAACACCACTGGCTCAATTTTGAAATGACGTAGTAATGAGGGAAGATGTTGAAATTGAATAAATAAAAATTACATAATTTCTGGGTTTTATTTCATACCTGCAACCAGTTTCTATATTACAACTCTTTCACATAGTTTCCACTATTATAATTATTCAACACTTCATATTACATATTTAGTACCCATGATAAAATCGAGGGTATGTAGTCACATAGAAGTAAATATTTACACTTTGAATTAGCATTATAGTAATCTTAGAGAATTTTGCACTTAGTTCATTATAATGACTTCATTAATTAGCATTTGTTTTGTAAAAAATCTTTTGTTATTGAAATAGTAAAACTGTAAGAACAGACCAGTATATTTTATTTATGTTGATATTTGATTACTGTGAGGTAGGTGCTTATCCTAAGAGTAGGCAGAGTAAAACAGGTATCACACACTAGACACTACAGCCAGGGGCTCATCCTAGCAAATGCTGCACAAACACACTGCTACAAAGTATAGAAGTCATCTGCCACCAACCAATGCATTTATTGTGCTAGATTTCATTTTAATAGCATGGACCTATTGATTACATGTATCATTTTTTTGGTCAGAGTCAGAGATGCTTGTTTGTTACCAGCAGTGACCTGCAATGCTGCTAATTTGCAATCCAATTCAATATGTGGTCACCTGGGGGTTTATTGTCGAAGAAAAAATCTATAACGTCTGCGCTGCCTTTAATTTGATAGTCATTGCGGCAACAACACAAGATTGTGCACTTCTTAATAAAAAGTATTGTGATGTATTGTGATTGCTTAGATTATAAGTGATCACGATCATTAAAATCACAAAATTAAACGAAGGCTTTTTTGACGCTGTCACTTCTGCAAGAGAAGGCAAAGGGAGCTAAGTTCATACAGCCATGTTTTTCGTAAATCTTGATAAAACATTAAAAATGTAATTTATGTGAATTTTAGTCAGAAAGTAACTCACTATCACATCGTTTGTGCGCTTTTGTTACTTATTTATTCGTTTGTGACACGTTTCAGTAACTTGTCATTGGTTTCCATACAAAAATCGCTTTGTTTTTTACGCTTTGTTTGTATCGCTTAGAAAATTGCTGTTTTTTTGAATTTGCAGGCCTAAAAAAACCTAAATTTTATTCTAAACCCTAGATTTTTGAGTACTCTTTACAATAATACCTGAAACATGTTGGTTAATAAATAATTATATTCTTAGCCCAAAAGAGGACATGTCCTTTGAAAAGAACAAAATAAAAAATAAAATTAAAATTTTTAAAAAACCCCCGACCCAAAGAGTCACTCTAAAAAGTAAAAAAAGAATCTTTTTTAGCTCCCTTTTAAACCTTGATTAAAAGTACCTATTAATATTTTAAAGATGAGAATCACCGCGTCGGGGGCCGGACCGGATTCTTACCTCAATCAAGTTTAATATACCCAAAATACAAATAAAGAATAATTTTAAACAGTTTATTAAACGTAGTAATTGATAGATGATTGATGAATTTTACTTCTTCATAATATACGTTTAGCGGTCCCCGTCGCGGCGATTCTCATCTTAAAAATATAAATAGGTACTTTTAATCAAGTTATAAAAGGGAGCTAAAAATATTCTTTTTTTACTATTTAGTGATTTTTTGTTTTTAGCATTATCAAAATTGGCGTTGATGTAAATCGTTCGGTTAGAAGGTTATGAAATTTTTGCTATTTTTGCACCACACCCTAACCGAACGCTACATTATCAATACCTGTGTCAATGTCATAAGCTATTATAACCTAAATTTATTTTCAGTTTCCAGATTCTAGATGTATTATGACGTAATAAGCTCGCTTCGTGATTAACGATCATTAATTTCCATGAATAATGAAAATAAAATTTATTTCGTTAAAACTTATTTAATCGTGTCAAAAATTTTACGTTTAGTAAACGTCAAAGCACTTAAATGTCAAAAACTTCCATCAAGTTATAAAAGGTAGCTAAAAATATTCTTTTTTTACTTTTTAGTGATTTTTTGGGACGGGGGTTTTTAAAAAAAAAATTTTTATTTTATTACGTCAACCGTTCGGATAGCTGAAAAAATGTCAAAAATGGCATTGTGAACTGCCGATTTCGCCCCAGCTCTCGAAGAGGGTCAAAAGTACTTTTGATCTCGATTTCGCCCCAGCTCTCGAAGAGGGTCAAAAGTACTTTTGACCCTGGGGCGGGCGAGCTGGGGCGAAATCGGCAGTTCACATCACAATGCCATTTTTGACATTTTTTCAGCTATCCGAACGGTTGACGTAATAAGAGAAAAAAAAATTAAAAATTTTAAAAAACCCCCGTCCCAAAAATTCACTAAAAAGTAAAAAAATAATATTTTTAGCTCCCTTTTATAACTTGATTAAAAGTACTTTATATTTTTAAGATGAGAATCGCCGCGGATACGTAGTAGGTATCTCTATGAAGTCTGCGAGTCCACAGAACACCCCAAGGGTTCAGTCTTAGACTATAGATACCAATAGACATGAAATACCTACGAAAAAAGCGTGCCAACATTTGGGTTGGTGCTCTAACCCCTTGTTTACACCAAGAAACAAGTAAAATACTAGTTTCATACAATACTTGTAGAATACTTGTCAAAACATAATTATTTGTTTTATACATGTATTGCAACTGTCTCAAACATTCTTTCGTTCATACTGTGTTGCCAACAAGTCTCTAAACAAGTATAAACCACATCTGCGTTTACACTTAGATCTATGACATATTCGAACTAGTCTGATACATTGACAGCGTTTACACTTACAAAAAGCAATCGTGTTTTTAACAAGTTTTGTTTATTTCACTGAAATTTATGTATCATACTAATTTAAAACATGTTTTAAACTCTATCCATGCTTGTTGGATAAAGTTTTAAACTTTGACCGGACGGACCGTATTATTTTACGGGGGGAAGAGAAGAAAAAAAAATCAAAAAAATACAAAAAATGCTGCACTAGTTGAGAGCAGCATTTTTAGATTAAAAAAAAAAATTAATTAAAAATTTTTTTTTTAAATTCTTTGTTTTTATTTTATTTATAATAATTGATGTGTCCTGAAGCGTCCCTTAAAATTTTCCAGTGATAAAAAAATAACCGTGTAAACAAGTATACTGCACTCATGAAGTAAAGTTCCTCAGCATCTTTACTTTCCATTGTGAATAGTCAATTGAGTAGAAAATATTAATGAAACTACCGGACTGGCGTGTCATTTTCTACAAGTTTATCTACAACAAGTATAAAACGTGACATCATAAACATGTAGGCAACTAGTAGTTCAGAAACAATTTCATACAACAAGTTGTATACATGTTTTGTATTCAACAAGTTTTATACATGTATACGAGTGTAAACAATAAACGAAAACATTGCATAAAACTTGTTAAATACATGTAATATACCTTGTATAAAACTTGTTGTATGAAATTGTTTCTGAACTACTAGTTGTCTACATGTTTATGATGTCACGTTAATTGTTGTAGCTAAACTTGTAGAATATTACACGCCAGTCCGGTTTCATTAATATTTTCTACTTAATTGACTGTTGACAATGGAAAGTAAAGATGCTGAGGAACTTTACTTCATGAGTGCAGTATAGTTGTTTACACGGTTATTTTTTTATCACCCTGGAAAATTTTAGGGACGCTTCAGGACACATCAATTATAATAAACAAAATAATAACAATGAATTAAAAAATGTATTTTTTTTAAATATCTCTAAAAACGCTGCTCTCACTCAACTAGTGCAGCCTTTTTTGTATTTTTTTGAAAATTAATATAAAATTTAGTAAGTGATTTATTTTTTTTATTCATATTGAAATAATAATAATAATTTATTATATTATTATAATAATAATAATTTGTTAGGATGACACCAGTAAATTTCGAGAATTTGCTTCAAAAAGTTGCATGCATCTTTTTTTTCTGACGATCTTTATATAAAGTTCATTTTTCACATTCCACAGGAATTCTTCTACATGCAAGAGCTCAATGAGATCTATAGTTTGTTTCTTTGACCACTCCATTCTTCTTCTTCTCTTTCCCCCGTAAAATAATACGGTCCATCCGGTAAAAGTTTAAAACTTTATCCAACGAGCATGGATAGAGTTTAAAACATGTTTTAAATTAGTATGATACATTTTCAGTGAAATAAACAAACTTGTTAAAAACACGATTGCTTTTTGTAAGTGTGAACGCTGTCAATGTATCAGACTAGTTTGAATATGTCATAGATCTAAGTGTAAACGCAGGTGTGGTTTATACTTGTTTAGAGACTTGTTGGCAACACAGTATGAACGAAAGAATGTTTGAGACAGTTGCAATACATTTATAAAACAAATAATTATATTTTGACAAGTATTCTACAAGTATTGTATAAAACTAGTATTTTACTTGTTTCATGCTTGGTGAAAACGAGGGGTAAGATGGCGGAAAAAAACTAGGGACGCCGCATCCAAGATTCTACACTTTTTATGTTTTCTTTATAGAATTCATTAAAAAATCAATAAAAAACGTATAACTGTAAAATGCACTCACAAATAATGCTCACCGACTGATATTTTAGCACAACAACAAACACGGTGCTTTGTAATGGCGGACATTTGAGACATATTACTATTATTGCCATAAATATAGAATGAAATAGATGGGCTATAAAAGCCGTCAAACATGAGGAAAAGAGATAAACTTATACACATTGCCAAAGGAAAGAAGAAGATGGCATCATTTTTTTTTGTCCTTGTTACCGTATATAGGTGAAACTGGTAGTGGGGATTGTTTATCACCAGCGTCTGGTGCTAAACAAATACGTGGAAGAAATTTGTTGTGTGAATTATAGCTTACTGTGTAATTATTTAACACTTTAATTAGTGTAATTGTGAACTATTTGAACATTTAAATCATGGTGCACTGCTCCGTTTTAGGTTGTAATAGTGATAGTGCTAGAAAACAGGAAAATATAACCTTTTACAGGTAAGACCTAAATTGTGTCAATAAAAAGCGCCAAAACTATTTTTTAAATTATAGATACAAGTTATATTGCAATATTTTATCCTTCTACTATGGTTCTCAAGCATATTATGGGATTAAACATGAAATTTCAAACTAAGTAGTAAGGTTATTGTTAACCTAACAAGCTAGGAATGTCGCCATACAATATGGCCACGTATACAGCCAACGCGTATAACATTTTGCCGGGTTATAATGATACCAGTTACGCTACGACTATTTTTCCTTGATTCGTAGGTAATTTGTTACGTGAAAGGGAACTCACATATTAGTTTCTGTGTTACATTAATATTGACATATTTAAGTATAAAATTTTGAGCATTTTAGATAACAAAGGTAATTCTTTTGAAGTGAGACTTTCCATTTGCTTGTTTGTCTGTATTTAACAGATTTCCTTCGGGGAACCTCCTTTTATTTTTAACCTGTATACATATTGTTTCAGGACGCATCGGTGTTGGATTTCGGTTCAAATTTGAATACGCCCCGAAAGAGAAAAATGCGGCTTCAAATGCTGGGTTTGAAACAATCAGCGAGGTCATCAAATAAAAAACTACGGCCAGTGCGTCAACCGCTTAGACGATTGGGAAAAAAAGTAGTCTAATTTTAGAAAATGTTTATTTAAAATTTAATATTATACATTTTCTAAATCTTCACAAATATTTAGTAAATGTGTAAATATTGGATTTTAAATAAACTGCAGAGATAAAGAAAAAACAATGATTATTGCCCGCTGTATTCTTAATCGAGCGACGATCTTCGCAAGGTACCTAGCTGGCAAAAGCTGGAAGCGAATGGTCGCGGATCGTGCTAAGTGGCGAGCACTTGGAGAGGCCTATGTCTAGCAGTGGACGCGTGTGGATGATGATTCCTAATATTTTTTCTTATATTTGTAAAGATGTTTACATAATAGCTTAAATAAATAATTAAGTAAAATATTTTAAAACGAAATATACTCGAGTAAATCCGAAAAGTGTAGTTTTATTTAAAAGTGTAAATAACTTTAGACTGCGGCGAAGGTTGAATGAAGAATTCAATAAAAAAAATCGCATCTTCCTCCCACTTTTATTTTTTGAGACATATTATTGAGCGAGGGGCGCTCATTAAAATGTCTCAAAAAAAATACGTAGATTAATCAACCCTACTTTATGTTTATAGTGGTAAAAGCCACTATAAACATAAAGTAGGGTAAAACTTAAAGCAACACTGGTATACCCATCTACTTTAGGCAGGTATGACGTCATCTATGTCTGTCCCTTACGGGTATACGGTCACGTCCTATCTATTCATTCTTTATCTAAGATTATTGCGAATCCATTGGTTTAGTTAATCTGAGGGTTTAGTCCATATTCTCTCTAATCTGTGGTTCAGTCAGCTGTCCAAGCTGTCAGCTTGTGAATTTGTGGTTTCATGAAATTTAACAAAATTTAACAAAGTAAATTAGATGAAATTTAAAGTAAATTAGAATGGTGTCATATTTTACCATAGATGTTTCGGACGACGGGACTAATTTTCAAAAAGAAATATCGAACATGATGCACGGCTTTGGGGACAGTCCCAATCCAAATGCAGCAACTGTGGTGCTGGTAGAAAATATTGTTTTACAACAGCTTCGTAGCATGTTACAGGAGGCGTTAAACTATTCACTTCTGAGAGGAAGTAAATCCATAACCAACTACGAAATAATATACTTGATGCGAAAGAATCCATTGAAACTAAAAAGACTTCATGATTACCAGATAAAGTTAGATAAAATAGAAAAGAGCAAAGCATCAATGAACAATGGAGCTGATCCGGTAACTGGTGTCCTATCTGGAGATAGTAAAGAAACAACTTTGACTAAAAAAAGAACTCACATTGAAGTAATAAAAGAGTTAGACGAAACCAATGAGGTGGATGAGATTAAGTTTGATGTTATTAATTATTTGAGAAAGGTGAGAGCTGCTAAAATTACTGAGACTATGACGATAGAGAAGTATGAAGCATATCACAAAGCTAGATGTACTTCTTTTCGCAAAGGAACTATTTGTAAAGGGTTTGGTAAATTGGAACATTGGATAAACCCAACCAAGGAATTACCAATTAACCTGTCAGCTTTAGAAGTTTTGTGTTTTTTGGCTTATGAGACTGTAGCTGAGATTGTTGATTCAGTTTTTTTGATACGACAAGATGCAAAGAAAAAGAGTGGAGACCCCTTCAGCAAGTTTGAGGGTGGATATTTTTGCAACCCTGTTAGTATTAATAATGCAGTCTATATTAAATCAGGTTATGAAGGAGTGCAAGCTATTACAGTAGCTGAAGTTAGGGAGGTGTTGAGACGATATTTCAACCCTAATGTAGGAATGAATGGTTTATTTTATAGGCATATGAATAATGATTTACCTGTTAGATATATTGCAATTTAATTAATTTATTAAATAGGTTTTCCTTCAATGTTGATTTTGATTTCATGTCATGTCTATCAACCCTAGTTATTTACAGAAGGGATAGAAATGAAAATTATTTCATAACTAGACCCCGTTATCGGAGGTGCAATTTGGTAGCTTGACGTTTTTAGAGATGGGTAAAATAAAAATATTTATACTTTTTCTTAACAATTATTGATTGCGACAGAAAGTTAAAGTTTTTAATTTCTCGTAATTCGTCTTCAAGCCGCTGTAATAGGAAAATAATGTTTTAATTTATACAAATATTTAAATATATTCTAAACGAGACAATTTTTATTTTTCAACTTATTGAAAAAATGCTCAATATAATAAATGGCGAATGCGTATTATGGCGATTTGATATAGAGTATAAGGTTTTACCAAAAAACACTCATTTCAGACTAACATGAGTCGAAAGCTAGTTTGGAAAATAATAAAATATTGTATTGTTTTTTCTGTGAACTGCTATGCCAAATTGAAATTTAAAAAAATACAATATTCATGTTTTTTAGCATTGACCTTCTTGGTAAATGTACATATCGTCATTGAAGTTCTAACACCACGTAAGTCATTTTTGGCGGAAAAAAGACCACACGTAGTTTTTCAAATACTTCGCATTAATCACAAATTCGTACTCACATTATAACGGTTTTATTTTTCCTAATGGATCCAATGAAATGTATGTAAGTAATGGAATGGCATTATAATAGTATATTTATGTATAATTGTGCAATTTTTTTCACTCTTCGTAAAAGTTGCTATTTTGACATACGCGGTGTTAGAACTTCAACGACGATATACAGTTCAGTTAGTGAAATATTATTATTGATAAACATTAAAAATTAAGATATACCTATTCATTTTAATAATGTCAGTTGTTACGAAATAAACATGTTTAATTTTTGGCTAAGATTTCATTACGGTAGAGAAAAAGTATTGATATAATATTTCAAAATTATTTTTACCCATCTCTAAGAAAATACAGCTACCAAATTGCACCTCCGATAGCGGGGTCTATTCATAACACATAAAATATCAAAATTAACTATTTAAATGGAGAATGAAAATGTTGGGCCCAAAATGTAATGAGTTGGTATTTGGGCTAATAATCTTATATTAGTTATATATTTTTATACAAAATACCAAAAATCTGCATAAATTTGCAATCTACAAACAGAGAAATATGCAAATGATTATTTTTGTGAGATAATTGAATAGGTATTTAAATATTTGTTTAAGTAATCAATTAATTAGACATTAATTGTTGTCATATTGTTATGACTTTCCAGGTTATTTCCATAAAAATGTGAAGTTGTATGTATTCTTAAACTTTTTTTTTTTTATTATTTTGACACTCTGCAATCAGTGGGGTCACTATAAGCGGATCTGTTGTTAGGCTAGTATTGTAGAGATGGTCTCTCCATCAAGAGACTCTTCTCAATAGAAATAGAACATTTAAGTTCTGGACTGAAGGCTGTTTATGTGGTATCTCTTCAATCTCTTTATATTCGAGCAATCATTGTTCAGAGTTGCGGCCAGTTTATTTCTGTGATGAGATAATCTGTCTTTATAGCGTTGCGCCACAGTATTTATTTCTTGTTTAACAGTTTTCAATTCCAGATATTTATGCATCTCGTACATCTTGTAAACCAAGGTGCATTTAGTATGGTACGCAGAACTGAGTTTTGGAATCGCTGCAGTATCTCAAGGTTCGAATTGCTTGCCGTACCCCAAAGCTCGATACCATATGTCCAGACCAGTTTCAAGATGGTTTTATAGACAAGCAACTTATTATTGAGACTTAATTTCGACTGCCTACCCAGCAACCACGCCAGGGAACGAAATCGTATGTTAAGCTCATCTCTTTTCTTTTGGATGTGTGTTTTCCAAGTTTGTCTTCTGTCCAAGTATATGCTTAAGTATCTTGCCACATCATTTTAGGGCAGTGTCTCACTTCCTAGGTGCACTAACGGGCAATTCCCGGTGTTCAAGGTAAAGGTCACATGAACCGACTTAGAGGCACTAGCTTGTATCTTCCATTTTGTTAGTCAGTCATGTGTAGCATTTAGGTGTATTTGGAGTTTACGTGAGGCCACTATTGGATCCCTGTCACTAGATAGAGCCGCTGTATCGTCCGCAAAAGTTGCCGAGAGGATTCCAGGAGTTTCAGGAAGATCAGCCATGAACAGGGTATAAAGAACGGGGCCCAGTACAGACCCTTGTGGAACACCAGCTCCTATTTCGTAAAATTTTGAAGTGTCGCTATTTACAATAACTTGGAATGTTCGATTCTGTAGGTAAGATTTCAAAAGAGTAAAATAATTGTGTGGGAATTCCTTTCGAATTTTGTAAAGCAAGCCCTCGTGCCAGACTCTATCGAATGCCTGTTGGACGTCTAAGAAGACTGCAGAACAATATTGCTTGCGTTCCAGTGCGAGCCTTAGTCTTTACTACTCGATGGACCTGTTCTATTGTCGAATGACCCTCTCTGAATCCAAATTGATGATCAGGGATGAGTTTTCGGCTGTTATCTGATCATATCCTGGGGCTTTTCTTAATGTAAGACATGTTATGGCTTTCCACACCTCTTTCGGTGTAAAGTACTTTATGGGAGGACTAAGTTGTAAATCACTATGTAAAGTCTCTTTGATTTCCCGTTCTGTATCATTGTTTTCACTTTGATGGGGTGTGAAAACATTTTGCAGAAATTCACCGAATGCTTTAGCTTTTTCCATGTCAGTCCTGGCCCAGGTGCCGTTTTCCAGCTTAATAGGATGTTCTTGTTTGTGATGATCTTACACTATTCCAGAGCGAGTGTTCCTTGGTTCCACTGACTGACAAGCCCTCTAGTCTTTTTTGTAGAGTCTCATTTTCTATCTCACATAGAAATTTCTTCAAATTTTGACTAGCTCTATTGAAAGCTGTTTTATCATCTGCTCTTCTAGAATAATGCCAGCGTTTCCTCAAACTTCTCTTCTCCAAAACCATTTCTCTGACTGTGGCGGGAACATCATAACACATTTTTATTTTATTTCCCATGGCTGGTGTACTGAGCCAGCATGATTTCTGTATCATTTGGGTAAAGTACATTGTTGCATCCTCTATATCATTATTCTGTTTTTAAAGGCACCTTTTGATTTAAGTTTGTGTTGATATATTCTCGGAATGTTTCCCAGTCCGTTTTCTTGTTGCATAAGTGTGGTTTATTTTCTCTTTCAATTATGGCTGCACTTATTGTTGCTATTATCGGTAGGTGATCCGATGTACTGTCAAAACATGTTTCAATTTTTAGATAATGCTCGGTTATACCTTTAAGCACAAAGAAATCAATCAGATCAGGGTTTCTCTGCAAGTCACTAGGGACTAAGGTTGTTATTATCCAAGCACACTTTTCTCTACCTCGTGTAAGAGTTACTCTTGAGCCCAGTGGACATGCTTTGCATTCCAATCACCACCCACGATAAATCTTGGGCATAATGTTTTAAAGAACGCAGTGAAGGTGTTTTCGCAAATTTTTGGTTTAGGTGGACAATATATAGCACTTACATTAAAATTTCCAAGTCCATCCTGGATGCAAATGGTAAGACATAATGTTTGAGGTTGTTTCTAACAATTATTGCAGTGCCGGCATGAGCAGTACCATCAGGATGGTTGGTTGTGTATATACTGTAATCTTTTAAAATAAACCTCATATTATTGGTCATTTGAGATTCAGATATGAGGACGATGTCTATTTTATTTAGTTTAATTGAGTTCAATAGTTCTTCTTTATGATTTAATAAACGGTTTATGTTCCAGGCTGCTATTCTTATAGTGCCTATTTTGACTGCTTTGATAAGACAGTGGCTAACAGAGCCATTAAGGCGCTAATTTGTCCAATTAGGATATCTAGCTTTTCAGCTTGCTTTGTGAGAAGTTCTTCTAATTTACTATTTGTGTCTTCATTTCTTACTACATGAGCATAGGTTTTGTGTGTGTGTCTATTTTCAGTGTTAGACTTTGTTTGTTTTTCATTTTTGTCACTTGTACAATTTTTGTTGCAGTCAGGTAATGTATCTGGAATTGGGCTCGAGTTCTGATTTCTTTGTTTGGTAATCCTATTGATGACATTTGTTCTTCTAATAAATTTTCTTTTGTGAATTTCAAGATAAACTTCGCAGCCTTTGTAGTTTGCTGGGTGTTCACCGAGGCATAGAGCACATTTTGCTGGGCTAGATGTCTTTCTTTTTGCAGTCTATAGTTTTATGAGCACCAGCGCACTTCACGCATCTGTACGGGCGCATGCAGTTATTTTGTGTGTGGCCATATTGTTGACATCGTTTGCACTGCGGTATGCTATTTTTACGCTTTGGATCTTCTATAGTCACGATAGTGTTATATATATGTTTCAGTTACTTGACATGATCATTGTTAGGCCCAGGTTCAAGATTCACAAAGAAAGTTGATAAAGGTATTTTATTTGGCCCATATTTGGCATTAATTATTTCACCCTTCACTTTGTTCCCTGTACTTTCGATTGATTCTCTGATAGCTTCCAGTGATGTGCTGGGATGTAGATTTCTGATAACAATCCTATAAGGCCTCTCATCTTTTCTGGTAAACGTGTGGCCAATGAGATTTTGTTCCCTGACTAGTTGCATGAGTTTTTTATAGGCTTCTACATTAGAACATGTTAATCGAAGCTGCTTTTTAGTTACGATTTTGTAGGAGTAGTCAGATTTCTCAATTACGGTCGCAATCAGCTCATTTAGTTTTGTTAAATCTTCAATACCATAATTGGAGGTGGTTTAGTGGGTTTCTTTGTATATATAACATCAGTTTCATCCAGTGGCAGTCCAGAGAATCTATTTTGAGTGAGTGTTCCTGCGTCGTGTGGAGGTGTGGTTCTGACTCGCTTTGTTTTGGATTGACGGAGTACTGGAGCTGTCTGCCAATTTGTTTGTGATTGGGTGATCTGTTGAATGTTATCATCCTCATTGGCTGTAGGACTTTTTATGACAGCTTTTGCTGAAGACATGTCATCATCTGAAAAATGTCTTGTCCTACTGTTTGCAAAGAAGCTGCGATGAAAAATTTGCTGCATCATTTTCTTGGAGTTTTGACCAGAAGCATTTACTGTAAAGGTAGCCTGGGTACCCACCACCTCACAGTCTTTATTCTTAAGCTATTTATGAGTATTTTTAACCAACTTCAAAAAAGGAGGAGGATCTCAATTCAATGCTTATGTTTTTTTTTGTGTGTATGTTACGCGATTACACCGCTAATTGTGGACCGATTTTCAAAACTCTTTGTATTCGATAGAGTATACTCCAAGGGTAGTCCCATGGTTACCAAAGCTAGGATCTGATGATGGGATCCCATAAAAATCGAGTAAAACCCTTAAATTTTTAGGTGTGTCCAACGTGTTTTGTATGTATGTTACGCGATTACTCCGCCAATTGTGGACTGTGATTTTCAAAATTTTTTTTGTATTCAATAGAGTATACTCCTGGGGTGGTCCCAAGGTCACCACAGTCAGGATCTGATGATGAAATCCCATGGAGGGGGCAAAACCGCGCTCAACCATACCTGGGGCAAGAGCAAAACCACAGTATTCACTGCAACACTGTCTGTACCTATAATATCACCAGCTGCTTAGTGACCAACAACTTACGGCTTTCGTAGGGGTCGCTCTGCATGTGATCTTCTAGTTTACTTGACACATCATTGGGCAGAGGCAATTGAAACGAAGGGGGAGGCACTGGCAGTCAGTTTAGACATTGCGAAGGCCTTCGATCGAGTGTGGCAGAAAGAGCTTCTCTCAAAACTTCCTTTGAATGGGATTCCCGAAAAATTATATGGATGGGTCACTAGTTTTTAGCAGACAGAAGCATAAAGGTTTTAATAAATGGTGAATGCTCAGGCTCATCATCATCATCACAGCTCATATATGCCACCACCGAGGGGCACGTACCTACCCTAACTAGTTATGGCGATTAGGCCTTAGTCAAACCACGCTGGCCCGGTGTGGATTGGTTTACTTCACATACACCTTTAAATTACTTCGCAGGTGTATGCAGGTGTCCTCATTATGTTTTCCTTCACCGTAGGAGCGTCAGGTAAGTGTACATGTGATACGAAAAACACATTGGTACATGCACGGTAATAGTATAATACAGTAAGTGGACTGCGGCGAACTGTATTCGTGACAGCCCTTGTGCTAGCTATGCGATCCGAGTGCGATCCCAGTTCGAGGCGCGTAGGCATAGCGCGTGTTTCGACCGTTTCTATGTCATTCTACTGTATATACTATTACCGTGGTACATAGCAGGATTGATCGCGGGCCTCCCGATACTACTCGGAGCACAGTCCAGTGCCGAGGTCACAGCGCCACCGACACTCAGAATAACTGTCTATAAATGCTGGTGTCCCCCAAGGATGTGTGTTATCACCTACACTATTCCTTCTGCATTTAATGCTGTAAATCAGCGGCATTCATTTTTATGCAGATGACAGCATGGAAGACACCTTCTATAACGGTCGTGCGAACATTTTTCGGGAAAACGTCATTGAGTGCCGGAATAAACTTGTGTCTGAAATTGAAACTTCATTAGAGAAAGTCTCTAACTGGAGTCGACTTAATTTAGTTCGTTTCAACCCTACATAGATACAGTTTTGCGTGATCACCACTAAGAAAATGCCATTTGTCGTATCTCTTCGCTTTCACAGCATTCCACTAACTGCAATAAACAAACTAAATTGACAATTTTGATTGATGTTGTTTTGTTTGACATTTTTGCTTTAATTGACATTCTGTTCTGTTTCGTTCCACATTTTGTTTATTTTTTTTTCATCGTAAAAATTTATCGTGTTTTAATGTATAAGTAATTGGTTTGCGCTGTGAAACTTATAGTGTATTAAATAAATAAATAAATAAACTGCCTCAGCTAATATTGAAATTCTTGGTGTCGACATATCGAGCGAAGTCCAGTTTCGTGGCCACTTAGAGGGCAAGGCTAAAATTAAATGAACCTCTAAGAAGCTTGGTGTGATCAATAGATCGAGACGGTATTTCACTCCGGCGCACCACCTTCAGCTTTACAAGGCGCGCTTTTCGGCCTTATATGGAATACTGTTCTCATCTTTGGGCAGGGGCGCCCTAATACTAGCTTCTCCCACTGGACTAGAGGTGAAAACTTCCAGGAAACATTCCACTTCTAAGGAAGTATTCCTGAAAACTTCCAAAACTTCCGGCAACTATGGAAGTTTTCAAAACTATTTTTTTTTACTTAAAATTAGGTACTAAAACTAAATATACATATTAATTTTTATATGTACCTATGTGTTATAGGCATTTACTTAGAATAAGGTACCAATCAGTCCTGGGTTTGTCAATAGGCCGTATAGGCCGCGGCCTAGGGGCGGCAGATTTGTGCCTTCCTTACTATAAATGGAAAATTATTTATTTAGAAAGGCATATGGGGCGGCAGAAATGAAGTGACCTACACTCAATAATAAATCCGGCACTGGTATACCAATTACAATAAAAAATAGGTAATTTGTAATATTCAGTATCTAGCAATAGTAACACAGTAGGTAAGTAATGTTCAAAGTATCTCCAGTTTTTTTAAGTCAATAATCTATTTTGAAAACTTCCAAAGTTGCTGGTAATTTTGGAAGTTATTAGGAATACTTCCGGAAGTATTCCTGAAATATTCCAAAGTTTGGGAAACATTCCGAAGATTTTACCTCTACACTGGACCGCATTCAACGGAGAGCGACTCGAATCGTCGACTGCCAGGAAATTTCAAATCGTCTGGATACCATGCAGCGCCGGTCCTAGGGCGGTGCGAGCGGTGCGACCGCACCGGGCGCCGTCATAAGGGGGGCGCCGAAAACATTCGACCACCGATACCGATCGACTACCAATCGTGCGCGCAAATCGTATAGGCGAACATGGGGACGTAGGCGGTGCGGGGATAAAAATATTAACGTTCTTTTTCGTGTCATCATAACTATGTTTCCTAGCTGCATGTAGTCCAGTCAATGAAGCAAACAACTTTCGAATTCTTCAAACATGAATGGATTTACTTGATATTTTGACGGGTGAAAGAGAATAAATAAGTAGGTAGCACAAGAAATAAAAGCTACCCATTTCTGATGTAAATTTTTATTTCTTGGGTTGTAAATTTTTCTGGGCTATAATCGGAATCGATAGAGTGGTTAATTTTAAGCAAGATATGAAGTTTTTTTAAAAACATACACATTCAAGTTATTCGCGATTGAAATTTAGGATTTTTCATGAAAAAAAAATATTTTAAGGGGTTTCCACAAATATATATACGTATATAAAAGGAAATGTTCCCATCTATAGACGCACGTACAGCTGTAACCGTTAATGTAAGAAACGTGTGGATAGTTGTTTTAATTGAAAATGCGGACGCACACTAAGAAGGGATTTCAAAAAATTTTAACCCTAAAGGGATAAAATAGGGGTTGAAAGTTTGTATGGAAAAATCTTTAAATTAGCAACGATTTTGATAAAACTTGAGATTCATGCTCTTAAAACTTTCATTGAACACGTGTTTCATGGTTTATTGGAATTCACCCCCTTAGGGTGCAAAATAGGGGTTGAAAGTTTCTATGGAAATTATTTAAAATCTGCTTCATTTTCTATTAAATTTATTTTTTCGGGCTTAAATAGGCTACAAAATAATTTTTCCTACGGGAAAATATAAATTCCCACGGGAAAACCTTAATAACGCGGGCGAAGCCTCGAGCGCAAAGCTAGTAACTCATAACTAAGTGGTTTATCGCGGTAAACTGTCACAATACAATACGCTTTTATCGTATTTTTACAGTTCACCGTGAAAAACCGCCTTATCATAATATCGTGTTTTAGTGGTTGGTGGTAGTTTGGAAAAAAGTTTGATGTAAGTCAAGATAGATTTTTTTTCAATTTTTAAAAAGTTTGTCTTCTTTAAATTACTCAAAAACTAATTCTTACAAACTAAAACTTAAAAGTTATGTTCGTTAATTTACTGTCAACGTCAATTGGTTTTTTATTTTATGTAGCATCAAAAATGACTTGAGTTATGAACGTTAATTAAAGTTTGCATGTTATAGTAAAACTTCGCTCTCCCCATTCCTTTGAAGGGAATCTATACAAATAAATAAAATTGAAGTGTCTGTTTGTAATGTCAAAATAACAAGTTTTTACTAAATGGGTATGAATGTAAGTATATCGGGTACAAATAACAAAAACACATTTTAAAAAAATGTGTCTGTCTGTCTGTCTGTTTGTTCCCGCTAATCTCCGGAACGGCTGGACCGATTTTGACGGGACTTTTACTAAAGACTTTGTCCGCGTGGAATAGTAACTTTCGGCAGCATTTTGATTTTTGTAGGCAATTTTAAAGATCTTGATAAAAAGTAGCCTATGTTAGACCTTATATAATTAGCTATCTGTTAGTGAAAGTCCCGTCAAAATCGGTCCAGTCGTTCCGGAGATTAGCGGGAACAAACAGACAGACAGACAGACACATTTTTTTAAAATGTGTTTTTGTTATTTGTACCCGATATACTTACATTCATACCCATTTAGTAAAAACTTGTTATTTTGACATTACAAACAGACACTTCAATTTTATTTATTTATAACCATTTTATTTAGACCATATCAATAACCATTTATTCAAAAAAGTCTATAATTCGATAAAATTTTCATAAGGGTTTGTATTTGTTTGAGGGTAATTATTCAAATTATATTTTCAATACCGTGTAGTAATAAATAAAAGATTATTCGAAACCTTTCAAGCTATTTCTCTTCGAATTACGTAATAAGTTGCACTCCAGTAGGCCTAGCACGGCGCGTGGACTATAGAAGAGAAAGTGACTAACCCTCGTCCCGTCTCGCGTCATTGTTATATGACAGAGCGAGAAGAAACATGTTATTTGTCTCTTGTCCCGTTTTGTCCACGGGCCGTGCTACGCCTGCAGGGGTTGATTTTCAAGGGTTGAAATGTTGTAACACGTCATAAAACATGCCTAGAATACTAAATGTAATTTATTGATATATTGAAATGAGTTTTTAATATATTGAAATCTTTAATTCTTCTTTTTCTCATTTTTGTCCTATAGGCTAGATGAATGAAAAAAAGTTATTGGTCTAATATAAGCTCTTCCATATAATAAACAGAAAGAAAAAATCGGTTTTCGAATAACTACTTATAACAACAACCGAGATATAAGGTATTAAAGATTTTTTTCCATCTCTTTCTAGCAAAACGACAATTTACATCTCTCTGTCTAATCGCTTCCAAATTAACAGCTTAAATTGCTTGTATCTGATGTATTTCTATGCCGATTTTAATTCGTATTTCACATAATTGCATCTTTTTCTACGATATTTTAATATTTTATGACGAGACGTGAAAATTAGAATTCACTCATCATCCCAATTAGGGGTTGTTTTCACCCCTAAAAAATAAAAAGCTCACTGACATAGGGTAGCTTTTGAAAACTCACTGACATAGGATAGCTTTTGAAAGCTCACTGACATAGGGTAGCTTTTGAAAACTCACTGACATAGGATAGCTTTTGAAAGCTCACTGACATAGGGTAGCTTTTGAAGTAGAGGGTACTTACCCTCTATTTCAAAAGCTACAGCTAAAGCTACATTGGAGCTTAATTTCAAATTCTCATGCAAATCGGTGCATATTCAAAAATTCGGAGGTTTTGGAATATTTTAGCTTTTATTGACTGGACTAATAGAAAGAGCTCTGTTTTTGGTTAGGAGAGGAGGGGCGCCAGCATGAGATCTCGCACCACCTTATAATTTAGCTAGGGCCGCCCCTGATACCATGGCGCTGCGTAGAGATGTCGCCTCACTATGCATCTTCTATCGCATTTATTACGGGGAATCTGCGAGGAATTGTTCGGACTTATACCTGCCGCCTTTTTCCGCCATCGTTCTACACGACATAAAATCCATGCCCATCACTTAGATCAGGGGTTCCCTAACTTATTTGAGTCGCGCCCCCTTTGGACCATAAAAAAGATTCTGCGCCCCCCCATCTTCCAGTCCAGATTATCAGGTCAGAATAAAAAAGTATTCAATAACAAAATAAGTATTTTTATTGCTCATTTAAGTAACTTATACAAAAATCATACAAAGGTATTTGGTAAGTAGTACCTGCTTATTGGAATGTGATGGATGAGCTTGCATGGATTTTTTTATTGCACAAAGTTGGCAAACAAGCAAACTGCCCACCTGATGGTAAGTGGTAACAGTCGCCTATAATACATGTAGCTCCTGTGAGATTCGCAGCAAAACTGCAACCCACACAAGAACCACAGTGTACGTTGCCAACTTGTGACACCAGATGTAAAGTCACAGTACCCAGTAATTTCACTGCCATATCTTACCCTTCAAACCGGAACACAGCAATGCAAGCACTGCTGCTTTGCGGCAGAAATAGGTAAGACGGAGGTACCTAAGCAGACGACCCTAGTACAGAGTCTACCTCCAGTAAAAAAAAGGACGACGACGACGAGGTTTACAATTCTCGGCTTAACCATAGAAATTGCAGAACGCAAATCACCATCAATGTCAAGTTTATTCTTGGATTTTATTGCGACTACAGCAGAAAATCCCATTTCGCACAAATATGTACCTACTTGAGAAAGGTAAATACAATTTAAGTGCTTTTTCAGCTACTTTGGGGTAAATTGAAAAATATTTGACCCAAAACAATGATTGACCCATTTTTTCAAAGTCGTATTTGGCAGCAGAACTGTTTTTAATGTCCAAGGCTTCCTCTTGAGGTGTTTCTGGCAGGGCATCTATGTTAACATAGAATGGATCCGTCGCCAATCGATAAATGACATCATCGAATGAGTTAGGGAAGTAACGGCTGAACTCATCAGTAAGGCATCGCAAATGATTTGATATTTTTTTCTAAGTTTCAGCATCTTGAAAAACGTCCAAAAAGCTCGTTTCTTCTGAAAGACTCAAAACTTCAAATTACGTAATTTGATGGCTCTGCTAATACCTTGCGATCCCAAAGTTGTAACTTTTCAGTAAAAGTCTTGATGACATCTCACAGTTATAGTGTAACGTTGTACTTAAACAACGTAAATAAAAATATCAAAATATAAAAAAAAACTACATAATCACCATTTTTATTAAACTAAATTATTAATTAACTTAAAGAACAAACATTAAAGCTATTTCTTAACTACATCATGTCAAAATACCTAAAACTTTAAATTAAATTAAATATTTTCTTGAACAAAAAATATTAGTCTACGGAACCTTCAAGTACGGGCGGTCGCAATGGTTCGCGATGATGCGCTCGCGCATCTCCAATTACTGGCGAAAACAGCCGACGCGGCGACGGTCTACGCGGAGCAGGCGCTCGGCAGCCGTCGGATTTCCCAACCGTCAGACCATTTGAACGCATTGAACGGGACGGCTGTGTCCATCGATCCAAGAGCTGCTATTTGCGATCTTTTCAAAAGTATAGAATTCTGCTGAAATCCCGCTGGGGTAAGTTTCCATGCAATTATTAGAAGTGTTCAATTGTAAGGTGGTTCTTTTGTATTTTTAAACTTCTTCTAACGCTGCTTTTCCTTGGTCGTGTATCGTCCTTGAGTGACACTGACCTTTGGACCGTGCTACGTGGTCGCTGAGCCTTTCTAAAGCTGCCATTCCTCTGGGCTTCCAGGAACTTCGCACAGAATAGTGTCGCATAGGCACGTACACCTTCCAACTACCAGCGCTGGCTGAAGAAAATCGCAACTGAATTTTAAAGCGAAAGGGAAGCGTCGGAGCGAAACCGGTCTTCGATAGGCGATCGAAAGGCGATAGAAGGACTCTTATAACATTAAATACCTACCTAAATGTTACACACGAGCCGTGTGGTGGCGGCTCATAATATTAAAGAATACCACTTCCCCATTTCTTCCTTTGGGTATCGTAAAAGGCGATAGAAGGACTTTTATAACATTAAATACCATCTAACTACCTAAATGTCACACACGAGCCGTGTGGTGGCGGCTCATAAAGAATACCACTTCCCCATATCTTCCTTTGGGTATCGTAAAAGGCGATAGAAGGATTCTTATAAAATTAAATACCTATCTAAATGTTACGCATGAGCCGTGTGGTGGCGGCTCATATTGTTAAAGAATACCACTTCCCCATATCCTCCTTTGGGTATCGTAAAAGGCGATAGAAGGAATCTTGTAATATTACTACATCTAAATTTCATAAATATTAAGTTTTTAAATTTAAGTCTTATTTCTAATTAACTAAAACTAAGCTAACATATAACTATAATCTAATTGAAAACTATTATTTTAAACTATACTTAACTAAATAATACCTCTTCAACTACTTGCTATACATACTACAACTACAAATCGTTAAATTCATTACTACTACTGTTAGATTATTTTGATTATTCAGGCCTACCCCTGAAATAATCCTTCTACAGAGCGGTTGGTAACTCTCTAAAGAAGCCTCAACCACACCTAAATATGCGTACCTACATACGTATTACTAGTTTTTCCAGGCCCTACCCCTAGGAAGAGCTACCTATTAATGAGCGGATAGTAACTCAGTAAAAAAAAATAAGCCTATACTACTACTAATAAAACGTAACCTACTTTACGTTCTAATTATGTTATATATTATTCAGACCCTACCACTGATATAATATATAACATAACCTGGTTCTAAGCCTATGGTATTATTAAAACTATTCTAAATTACTTTAAAAATAAATAACGATTCCTAACATCTTATACTGACTACTTGAGTATTAGACTCACATATGTATAATACTCTTAATGCTAGGCACAGTTACCTACTTATAGTTAAATTGTAAGTAACTGCTGGATTGTTAGGTGATGAATGAAAGAATAAAAGGGACGAATGAACGAGGAGGACTGAAAGACTAAAAGGGAATTATGAAAGGAAATGAAAGTGTATGTAGTCATTGTAAATCTAGTTAGTAGTTAAGTAGTTGAAGCGGATTTTTTTTTTCATAACAAAAATCCTTACCTAAAAAGGGGGGTACTGTAACGTTGTACTTAAACAACGTAAATAAAAATATCAAAATATAAAAAAAAACTACATAATCACCATTTTTATTAAACTAAATTATTAATTAACTTAAAGAACAAACATTAAAGCTATTTCTTAACTACATCATGTCAAAATACCTAAAACTTTAAATTAAATTAAATATTTTCTTGAACAAAAAATATTAGTCTACGGAACCTTCAAGTACGGGCGGTCGCAATGGTTCGCGATGATGCGCTCGCGCATCTCCAATTACTGGCGAAAACAGCCGACGCGGCGACGGTCTACGCGGAGCAGGCGCTCGGCAGCCGTCGGATTTCCCAACCGTCAGACCATTTGAACGCATTGAACGGGACGGCTGTGTCCATCGATCCAAGAGCTGCTATTTGCGATCTTTTCAAAAGTATAGAATTCTGCTGAAATCCCGCTGGGGTAAGTTTCCATGCAATTATTAGAAGTGTTCAATTGTAAGGTGGTTCTTTTGTATTTTTAAACTTCTTCTAACGCTGCTTTTCCTTGGTCGTGTATCGTCCTTGAGTGACACTGACCTTTGGACCGTGCTACGTGGTCGCTGAGCCTTTCTAAAGCTGCCATTCCTCTGGGCTTCCAGGAACTTCGCACAGAATAGTGTCGCATAGGCATGTACACCTTCCAACTACCAGCGCTGGCTGAAGAAAATCGCAACTGAATTTTAAAGCGAAAGGGAAGCGTCGGAGCGAAACCGGTCTTCGAATCTGGACTGCGGCGGTCAGGCACCTACGGCAGGACCTTCAGGCCAGTGTCACACCAATTACCTACCTTTTACCTTCAATCAAGACGTGAGGCGGCCACAGAATCTTATGGCAGAAAATAAATAACAGTACCTTCCTACGTGGTTATTTATTTCGAACCCTATCTACCTGTGGAGGGCTGGTCATCTACCGACCTAGTGCCGCAATAGACTGCCAACCATCTAAGTCTTAGATGGTTGGCAGTCTATAACTGTGCGTTTCTCGAAGTTTCTTGCCTCGCACAGTCAAACTTTTCAATGAATTGTCGCCTGCGGTATTTCCGGACCGATACGACCTTCAAACATTCAAGAAAAGCGTATTCCTACCACGCAGCGAACTTGTGGCCGGCAACGCACATGTAACTTTTCTGGGGTTGCGGGTGTCCATGGGCGACGGTAATCACTTACCATCAGGTGATACGTTTGCTAGTTGGCTCCCTAGCCCATAAAAAATATACATGGAGAGGTTCCAAACTTGATAGATAGCCGTTGCTTTACTTACTTTGTTCCATCAGTATTTCGTATTCGCGATCAAATATTGTTACGATGTAACTCAGGGGGACCTTTCATTAGGCATAATGTTGTTTGTCATAAAGACGCTTGGCATAAATCACTAAGCATAATAATCGAAAAGCATAACATTAACGTCACATAATTATTTCATTGCATAATTTGTATAAGGCACAATTATCCAAAGGCATAATTTTATGAAGCATAATTAATGAAATTCCTAATTTCTTATGACATAATATTGGTAGTCCTAAAATGTTTTGCCATAATTTTAAGTGTCATAATTAATGATATCTCTAATATTTTGGGGCATTTATTTATAATTAGAAATGATGTTATTTTAAAGGATATAATGTTTACTCTGTTTTACTTAACTTTTTATAATAACATTTCATATATTATTTTATTCAAATATGATACTCGAATCTTGTATATTTTCATTTGATATAATTTTTGCATAGTATATATATTGATTTTTTTATTTGAAAAGTATTTCATTCATGCTACTAGTGACAGAAACGAATCGCTGCAAAACCGACTCCACGTAGTCTTGTTTGTCCTACCCCTAGAGTGTTATTCAAACCCGCGTAGGCGCGGAGGGGCGAGGAGGCCCGCGAGCTGAAGAGCAGGTGGTTTTAACGCCCGCCGCCGCGGCTGAGGATGGCCGGCGAAGCCGGCCAGCAATCCGAAGCTGCGGTGGTGAGCGAAAACCAATCTGCGACGATAAGCTCGCGTGGGACCGCCGGAGCCCCGCAGCGTCGGAGCCGTGACAGAAACCATGCATGTGCATGCTTGCTTGCGTGGTACATGCTTGCTTGCATTGTGCATACTTGCTTGCATGTTGCATGTTTGCTTGCATGTTGCTTGCTTGCTTGCATGTTGTATGCATGCTTGCATGCATACTGCATGATACATTGCTGTATGCTTGCTTGCATGTTGCATGCATGCTTGCATGCATACTGCATGATACATTGCTGCATGCTTGCTTGCATGTTGCATGCATGCTTGCATGCATACTGCATGATACATTGCTGCATGCTTGCGCGCAAGTTTATGCCTAGAGAAATTCTGCGTAATCGTATTGTTCGTTGTGATTAATATGCTAAACATTATTTATGCTTTGAAAAATTATGCGTCAAGTTGTTCTGTGTTTCGAGTTTATGGGTTTTAATACTTATGACAAATGATTTTCTGCCACACAATATTATGCTTATTACCATTCTGCTTCCTGATTATTATGCGTCTTGACGATTATTTCAATCGAAATTATGGAATATGATTTTATGACAATAATTTTTATGCCTAGAAATAGAGAGCCGTAACTCAGATCACGAATTTTATCTTGATTCTAACTTTTATTGCTATATTTTAATACTAGCTGTGCCAGCGAACTACGTTTCGCCGTTTATTTTTTACCCGTTTTTGCAACATTTGTCATTGATGCTCAGCTCCTATTAGTCGTAGCGTGATGTTATATAGCCTAAAGCCTTCCTCGATAAATGGACTATCCAACACAAAAATAATTTTTCAATTTGAATCAGTAGTTCCTGAGATTAGCGCGTTCAAGCTAACAAACAAACAAACAAACTCTTCAGCTTTATAATATTAGTATAGATTATTTATAAATTTATACAGTCTCAATTCAGTAAAAAAATCATGCAAAATCGGAAAGCATGTCACAAACTCTAAAGGCGTGACCAAACATGCGCGGCAGCAACACGCGACATTTGCACGACACAATTTCTGCTGCGATTTTCTTGACGTTAGCGGAGAGTTGTTCGTTGTGCCGTGCAATGCTGCCGCGCGCACTTTTCTTTTACGTCAAGTTATAAGTGCGGCAAGAATGATATTCTACGAATGCCGCGTGGTTGCTCCCGCGTGCTTTGCAAGCTTTTTCTGTAGGGTTACTCTTGAACCGAATCCGATCGATCGGCATTGAGATTGTGATTTTTCGTACGCCTATTTTTGCGCATTGGCTCCAAATTGACCCCGTATTGTGCGGATTTTGGGTGAACCAAACTCAGTATTATTAATTTTTTTCAAAATACGGATCCAATTTGGCGCTAGTGTTGTTACTCAAGCGTATGAAAAATCACAATTCCAATGACGATCCATCGGAAATGGTTCACGAGTAACCCTACAGGTCACGTCTTCGGATTCTTCACGCACTGCGACTTTCTGAAGCGATACCTACTGTCGCGAGACAGCATCGAGACAAACGACTGTATCATACACACTGCGACTTTTCGTAACGATATTTATAAACGTAATGCGAACGATAAAGTAGCTGGCTGTCTAGCTGTAGCAATAGTCATGATGCAAACACGCGTGTGCAGCGATGCAAGCGACTCGCTTGCATTGCAGCGCGACTATCACTTCATGAAGTTGCAGTGTGTAAAGGGCCTTATTAAAGTGCTCGACGACGCCGACGCCCAGCATACCTCTTGCGGTTAATTATAACCGAGACCTGACTCTAGTTTTTAACTCGCGAAGTTCGTGAAGCATAATGACTTGCTAAGCTGCAGGTATGGACGGAGACAAATATTTGTGTTTGAACTCGGTTCTCTAATCTCACTGGAAACCAGCTTAGTGTGTGGGGGTTGGTGAACTCATTTCTAAGCTGTAGCTGTTATGTGATCATTTGCGGAATAAAATATATGGGATATTATGGAGATCTGATATTAGGATCCCAATATACGACCTCTAGTAGATACCTTTTATCACAATTTTTTACTTTTTTTTATGGAGGGCCCGGCAAATGACCTCCTCCCGCCTGATGTTAAGCGGTGAAAGAGGCCCAAATGAGTTGACAGATAGAGGAGGGACTCTCTCCCTCTAGTAGATACCTTTTATCACAATTTTTTACAAACTAACTTTTTGATTGTTCGTGTGTTTGTTTGTTTGACCGGGAAAAATCTTGGAACTCAAAATTCGACCACACCAATAAGACATTGAACTGAAACTTTAACAAAAGATAGCCGCGAAGCTGATGCCAATCCATTCAGTATTGTAAGAAATGTGGGAGCGAGAATCAATAAAATCTTTGAAGGCGGTTTGGACCGCCTCATCGAATTGAATTTTTTCCCTTGCATGAAATTGTCCAAATTCTGTATAAACGTAACCTGTTGGTCCGAGGAGTATCGTGGTCGTCGGAGATATTCCAATCTCAGCTCCTCTAATTGAGCGACCGTCTGCCATGATGTACGGGGTCTCGCTAGAAGACGCTTCCTAAAGCAGCAATGGGCTTGAGCGATTGATCAATGTCGGTTGTTTAGTCCAGGAGAAAACGTAGGTGTAGAGTTTTCTATCGATTTTTCATATAGTTTTGTAAAGTCCTCAACCGGCTCTTACAACATCCACGGGAAGAGAGGTAGCGGCGACACATGTAATGTATTTAAAATCGTAACCATACGGACGTTTTCCGCTTATATCGTAAAATAATCTACTTTTTTATATAGCGTCTGTTATAGATACGATAAATTGACTTCAACAGTACTATCTCCCCTCATATTGATGAAATATCTACCGTAAAACACATGCTTATCCGCTACCACATAAAAGGGTCTTTGTAACCGTGCACCTAATATAATACAGGTGCTGCTCAAGAAGACAGGAATTTCAAGCACTTTTGAACGTCGGAATAACCATGAAAGAATGCAAGCGGCATTCGACCCGAGCTTGAACCTCTGTTAGTAACCCTTGCGCTTCGATGCGATGGACTTGCAATAGCCCGAGGTACAGAGGACAATAGCTCCTCGCTAGAATAACTTAAATTTCGAGACTCTCAATACTTCTATAGTGGCGAGACGCAAATGATAGCGCTTAAGGTACCTGTTCTACGTTTTGTTTTGGTGAAATGCTGCGACGTTTCGTAGTTTTGATATAGAAAAATAGGATGAAAGGATGAAGGACTGCAGCAACAGGTAAATGTCGGTCGTATGTCGAAATTTTCTCTCGTTAAGGTGTGTATTATAAATGCTTGTGCAGTTTCCGTTAGTAAGGATTACTTTTAAACCGAAAGCAATTCTTGAAGGTAATTAGTGATAATTTATAATTTTTTGTCTAATAATTTCCACGGAAATATGACATATTTATAGTTATATGTTTAAATATTGTACCTATGGTACATGTTATTATGTTTTCTTTTTTTGTAAATGCTTATGTGTATTCGTCTAGCGCTTTCCAATCACTAAACGTCTAAAACTAAATGTCAACTGCTTGGGCACCTTCGTCTTACCTATTTCTGCCGCAAAGCGGCAGTGCTTGCATTGCTGTGTTCCGGTTTGAAGGGTAAAATATGGTAGTGAAATAACTGGGTACCGTGACTTCACATATTATGTCACAAGTTGGTAACGTATGCTGTGGTTCTTGTGGGGGTTGCAGTTTTGCTGCGAATCTCACAAGAGCCACATGTATTATAGGTGACTGTTACCACTTACCATAAGGTGGGTAGTTTGCTTGTTTACTAACTTAGTCTTATAAAAAAAACGGTTTCCAAAGAATAACAGTTTCGTGGCAGTCTTTGTCACGAGTAGAGTATCACGGCTGCTGAGTGGAGAACTTTTTGGTACATAAACTTCTTTGACGCTAATTTATTGTGTAATCCACGTTTCTGTATACCTGGGAATAATAGTCGGTCGTCGATGTCACCGCTATAAGGTAAAGGATCTTGCAGAAGGAGGCCGCGGAGAGGGAGCGGGAGAATGATCCTCAAGCCGCTCCCATCCGCCGCAGACGGACAGGCTGGCGAAGGTGGGCATTCGCACAAGCGATGCCCGCCTAATGACCCTGCCGTGGAGACCTGCGTGCACGGTTGGCCCCCGTGCACGTCGCCGTAAGGCCCTCCGTCTGGGGATTGCCCTAGTGTTCTCGGGCAATCCCCCCTTGGCGATAGCCCGACCAGTTAGGTCGGGCTAGCCCGGGCGCATCGGTAGTGGTAGTCGCAGTGTGGACCTTACCTAGCGCGCCCTTAAGGGCAGGGAGAACACCGGGGGATTTAGTGGGTAGGCCCGGCTTTCTGCCGGGAGAGCTCCAGACACGCTCGTCGTCTAGCTAACGGCGAGTACGGTGCGGTCACGCATTCCCCTCCAAAAAAAAAAGGGTGTTTAGGCCTTAGTCAACAACGCTGGCCCAGTGCGGATTCACATACACCTTTGAATTTCTTCGCATATGTATGCAGGTTGCCTAACGATGTTTACCTTCGCCGTAGGAGCGTCGTATGAAATTCGAAAATCGAAAGACACCTTGGTGCAATGCAGGATCGAACCCCGGACCACCCGATTAGAAGGCCAGTGCCGAGTTCACATTACCAAGGCACGTGCTTGTGTAGAGTTATTTAGTTACTATGACGGTATGAAAAGCGTGGTAGCGAAAGTAGTTCGACGACGGTTCACGAATGTTCGTTTATATTTGTCACTAAAGTGTGACAAATATAAGCGAACAACTCACAAGAATATTAACCAAAACTATGAAATAATAAGGTTATGCGTGCAACGCGTACAGGGGCTCTATTTTTGAATTATTCGTCCGGCATCGAGCGCTTTTCAAGCGTCATCTGTGCTCGATTCCTTTTTTTTTTTTCGTTTCTCTTGTGATGCCAATCAATAGAACATTACGACGAAGATCACAATATTGTTATGATTTTCGTCGAAAACAAAAAGAAAATAAGTAGAAATCGAAAACTGAAGAGCGCTCGATGCCGGAAGAATGATATAAAAATAGGGCTCTAGTACGCTTACGACTGACCTAGCCACATGTTAAGCTATTCTGCTGATTTGAAAAGTTGCAACAATGTTATGCAGTAGCTCTTTACAGTCCCTACACTAGCTCTTTAGGTACTCTTTCTATCTCTAGCTAGTCTTACGACTCGGATAAAATTGCGGTGGATGAAACATACTACACTACAATATAGATATTGACACGCCGTTCTATTCGTATTTGATCGAAACTTTGCTCTCTGGACATATTTCGGAGCACTGTATATTTATTTATTGAGCACTGTGGAGTGTGTAGAAAAAATAGTTACAAAGTTAGTACGATAAACAAAATCTTATATCTTTTAGATAGTTAGTAGCCAAAGTACATACAACAGCTGACGGCTGTGCGCACTCCTGAAACAGCACTAATAAAATAAGTTTCACTGTCTAGACTTCGAACTATTAAACTGGGTCCGTGCCGTTGTTGGAAACAAATACTTGTGCGATGAAAAGTTCGATGCAGTGTTGTGACATCGCAGTCTCTTTAAAAAAAGTGTACAACAGATTAGCGTTACGCAGTCTACGGCTAGAGTAACGATATTGAGACCGGTCCCCACTTTTTTTTCATTCACATGTTTTTTATTCACATTTACGTCCCCACCGAGGGGCTCGAACCCACACCAAGTTAACGAGTGTTTAGACCTTAGTCAACTACGCTGGCTTAGTGCAGATTTGTCGACTTCACATACACCTTTGAATTTCTTCGCAGATGTATGCAGGCAACCTGCACGATGTTCTCTTTACCTGGGAACCTGGGTAAAGACTGGAAATAATTGAATCCAATCCAATTATTGCCAGTCCTTTTTGCAGATTGTCGCGTCACACCTAGTCATACTACGTTTGCCTAAGCTTGGTGTCCACTAGGGGATTAGTTTCAAGTTATTTTTGAATGTTATACCATGATCATGTTACGTATATTGTAAAGAAGTAGCTTGTCTACTTTCAAACACTGAAATGAACTGCCATTCCTAGATCAACAGTAGGAAAAGCGTAGGGACAGTACTCGCGCACAGAATTTGAAAACGAATAAGAAATGTGCGAAATTATTTTTTACTGTTCTTATTTTTAGAGATCACTCGAATTCAGCGTTGTTATTAAAAACAAACTATATTAAATTCCGTTTCACGCAGAAAAAAAAACCGGTACGTAATAATTCATTAGTTTAAAATGTTTATGATTCAAGCAACAGTAAATATTCACTGTTAATGTCACACTTGCGTATATTCTACTAGTAGAAATAAATAATGAGTCGGTAGGACCCACAAGTAAAACCACTCGATGAAGAATTCCCCGAATATTCACAAAATAAATTGAATTTTATTGTTTCAAAAATGCGTCTCTTGAAGCATATTTTAACATGATGTTGTATGTCTCCGGCTTTTTGTGTGTTGGCGATACTTAAAAGAGGCCTGTTTTTATAGTTTATTATGGCTATATCAGAGCGAATATTCGTTTTCTGTTATGCTGGTAAAGCTTCGCGAATATACATTGTGTTGCTACAGTTTTTATATCTGCTGGATGCTGGATGCTATTGATGCTGGAGTTCCTCAAGGTTCCGTACTTTCGGCAACACTCTTTCTTCTGCACGTCAACGACTTGTTGGTGCCTGGAACCTTCGGGTATGCCGATGACACCACAGTCGTTGATAGATATGTCTCCAATGCAAAGGCCAATAAAGAGGAGATCCGGTCTTGTCGGGAGTCGATGATGGACCGTTTGAATTCTACACTCCGGGCGGTCTCTGAATGGGGTGACGCTAATTTGGTCCAGTTTAATACTAGCAAAACGCAGGCGTGTTTGTTCTCCACTAAACGGAGTCCTTTCTATCTGACTCCGACTTTCCGTGGTATATCCATACCGGTAACTGATCATCTCCACCTACTTGGTATGCAAGTAACTAACAATCTCAACTTTGGTAGTTACATAGAAACCGTTGCCAAAATTGCAGCTATGAAGCTCGGCATTCTCTCCAAGGTCAGGCGGTACTTCACACCGGAACAGTTGCTCCAACTATATCAAGCACAAGTTCGATCTTGTATGGAGTACTGCTGCCACTTGTGGGATGGGTCTGCTAAATATCAACTAGCGGCCCTTGATTCTATTGATAAGCGTGCTAAGACCCTCATTGGTGACACCAAATTAACGGGGGCCAAGCTTCAGAGCCTCGAACATCGTCGTAAGGTGGCATGTTTATCGGTATTTTATAGGATATATCACGGAGAGTGTGCTTTGGAATTACATGAAATAATTCCGGCTTCTCCTTTCCGTCTCAGGGGAACCAGACGGCGGCTGGGGTTCCACCCTTTTGTCATTGATATTCCAATTAAACGCACGAAGCGATGCGCTTCCTCATTCATATGGCGAACGGCAAGGGAGTGGAACTCTTTGCCCGCGGATTTGTTCCCTGAGCAATATAACTTGGAGTTATTCAAGATGAGAGTGAATAGGCACCTTCTGGCTAGGCGTGTCCCATCTTCGGCCTCATCATCACTTTCCATCAGGTGAGATGGAGGCCAAACGCTTATCCAGCATTCATAAAAAAAAAAAAAAAAAAAAAAAAAAGCTTTTGTCATATCGCAGACACATTATAAAAACTGTAGCAACACAATGTATATTCGCGAAGCTTTACCAGCATAACAGAAAACGAATATTCGCTCTGATATAGCCATAATAAACTATAAAAACAGGCCTCTTTTAAGTATCGCCAACACACAAAAAGCCGGAGACATACAACATCATGTTAAAATATGCTTCAAGAGACGCATTTTTGAAACAATAAAATTCAATTTATTTTGTGAATATTCGGGGAATTCTTCATCGAGTGGTTTTACTTGTGGGTCCTACCGACTCATTATTTATTTCTACTAGTAGAATATACGCAAGTGTGACATTAACAGTGAATATTTACTGTTGCTTGAATCATAAACATTTTAAACTAATGAATTATTACGTACCGGTTTTTTTTTCTGCGTGAAACGGAATTTAATATAGTTTGTTTTTAATAACAACGCTGAATTCGAGTGATCTCTAAAAATAAGAACAGTAAAAAATAATTTCGCACATTTCTTATTCGTTTTCAAATTCTGTGCGCGAGTACTGTCCCTACGCTTTTCCTACTGTTGATCTAGGAATGGCAGTTCATTTCAGTGTTTGAAAGTAGACAAGCTACTTCTTTACAATATACGTAACATGATCATGGTATAACATTCAAAAATAACTTGAAACTAATCCCCTAGTGGACACCAAGCTTAGGCAAACGTAGTATGACTAGGTGTGACGCGACAATCTGCAAAAAGGACTGGCAATAATTGGATTGGATTCAATTATTTCCAGTCTTTACCCAGGTTCCCAGGTAAAGAGAACATCGTGCAGGTTGCCTGCATACATCTGCGAAGAAATTCAAAGGTGTATGTGAAGTCGACAAATCTGCACTAAGCCAGCGTAGTTGACTAAGGTCTAAACACTCGTTAACTTGGTGTGGGTTCGAGCCCCTCGGTGGGGACGTAAATGTGAATAAAAAACATGTGAATGAAAAAAAAGTGGGGACCGGTCTCAATATCGTTACTCTAGCCGTAGACTGCGTAACGCTAATCTGTTGTACACTTTTTTTAAAGAGACTGCGATGTCACAACACTGCATCGAACTTTTCATCGCACAAGTATTTGTTTCCAACAACGGCACGGACCCAGTTTAATAGTTCGAAGTCTAGACAGTGAAACTTATTTTATTAGTGCTGTTTCAGGAGTGCGCACAGCCGTCAGCTGTTGTATGTACTTTGGCTACTAACTATCTAAAAGATATAAGATTTTGTTTATCGTACTAACTTTGTAACTATTTTTTCTACACACTCCACAGTGCTCAATAAATAAATATACAGTGCTCCGAAATATGTCCAGAGAGCAAAGTTTCGATCAAATACGAATAGAACGGCGTGTCAATATCTATATTGTAGTGTAGTATGTTTCATCCACCGCAATTTTATCCGAGTCGTAAGACTAGCTAGAGATAGAAAGAGTACCTAAAGAGCTAGTGTAGGGACTGTAAAGAGCTACTGCATAACATTGTTGCAACTTTTCAAATCAGCAGAATAGCTTAACATGTGGCTAGGTCAGTCGTAAGCGTACTAGAGCCCTATTTTTATATCATTCTTCCGGCATCGAGCGCTCTTCAGTTTTCGATTTCTACTTATTTTCTTTTTGTTTTCGACGAAAATCATAACAATATTGTGATCTTCGTCGTAATGTTCTATTGATTGGCATCACAAGAGAAACGAAAAAAAAAAAAGGAATCGAGCACAGATGACGCTTGAAAAGCGCTCGATGCCGGACGAATAATTCAAAAATAGAGCCCCTGTACGCGTTGCACGCATAACCTTATTATTTCATAGTTTTGGTTAATATTCTTGTGAGTTGTTCGCTTATATTTGTCACACTTTAGTGACAAATATAAACGAACATTCGTGAACCGTCGTCGAACTACTTTCGCTACCACGCTTTTCATACCGTCATAGTAACTAAATAACTCTACACAAGCACGTGCCTTGGTAATGTGAACTCGGCACTGGCCTTCTAATCGGGTGGTCCGGGGTTCGATCCTGCATTGCACCAAGGTGTCTTTCGATTTTCGAATTTCATACGACGCTCCTACGGCGAAGGTAAACATCGTTAGGCAACCTGCATACATATGCGAAGAAATTCAAAGGTGTATGTGAATCCGCACTGGGCCAGCGTTGTTGACTAAGGCCTAAACACCCTTTTTTTTTTGGAGGGGAATGCGTGACCGCACCGTACTCGCCGTTAGCTAGACGACGAGCGTGTCTGGAGCTCTCCCGGCAGAAAGCCGGGCCTACCCACTAAATCCCCCGGTGTTCTCCCTGCCCTTAAGGGCGCGCTAGGTAAGGTCCACACTGCGACTACCACTACCGATGCGCCCGGGCTAGCCCGACCTAACTGGTCGGGCTATCGCCAAGGGGGGATTGCCCGAGAACACTAGGGCAATCCCCAGACGGAGGGCCTTACGGCGACGTGCACGGGGGCCAACCGTGCACGCAGGTCTCCACGGCAGGGTCATTAGGCGGGCATCGCTTGTGCGAATGCCCACCTTCGCCAGCCTGTCCGTCTGCGGCGGATGGGAGCGGCTTGAGGATCATTCTCCCGCTCCCTCTCCGCGGCCTCCTTCTGCAAGATCCTTTACCTTATAGCGGTGACATCGACGACCGACTATTATTCCCAGGTATACAGAAACGTGGATTACACAATAAATTAGCGTCAAAGAAGTTTATGTACCAAAAAGTTCTCCACTCAGCAGCCGTGATACTCTACTCGTGACAAAGACTGCCACGAAACTGTTATTCTTTGGAAACCGTTTTTTTTATAAGACTAAGTTAGTAAACAAGCAAACTACCCACCTTATGGTAAGTGGTAACAGTCACCTATAATACATGTGGCTCTTGTGAGATTCGCAGCAAAACTGCAACGTATTCGTATGGTATTCAGCATTATGTAATTGTTTTTGTTTTACAAAGTCAAAGTGCGCATTAAAACTAATATATGATCAAACGAACTTCTCAAGTGAAGTTCGATCATTATTATATGATACGCTTCATTCGAAGATATATTTCACCAGGTAGTCCTTAAAATCTACTAGGTTTAGGCAATGACAGAGCTCCCTCAGATGCTATTTAAATAAGCATAATAAAGTATTTTTTCGAAAATGTTATATTTGATATCGTCCACATTGGGAACTTTATTTAAGTAGTATAGACAATTCGCGCATTTGACTTTTCAGTCTTAGGAATTGTCTGCACAATGTATCAAAATTAATTTTAACCAAGCAAAATGGATTCCCTCTTAAAACCACAAACAAATTTATTTAGGTATAAATTAGATTCATATTTATTTATTTATTTGGAATACATACAGTTAATATTAATACATATAGATTTGTACATAATTATATTACAGAAACCAGTAATGTTCACTTATATGTAGAGTTTTGGTCTGAGCTGCATAAGGTACATTATATTACTTTAATCAAGTTTAAAAAAAAGATTAGATAAAAAACTTATTAATACAACAAAATAATTAATGACAAAACAAAAATAAACAGTATGTAATTAGGAATAAGGGATAAGCGGGTATGGTCAAGCACCACGTCAAGCCCCACACTTACATTGCGAAAGCCGTCGCTAATTACAAGCGACACAAGAGCGGGTTCAAGTTAAACATGGAATGGCATGAAACTGTGTGTGCACGAAACATTAACACATAGGACGTTACGTATATTTTGGACTTCAGTCGTATTAATGATTTGAATTTACATACATTCAAACTGAAGTCCAAAATATCTATAGCCGTCCGTAACAAGTAAAATTATTTGAAAAAACTTTTTTCTATAAGCTTTTATATCATCATAATATTGCATTGTCACGCAATATACATATGCATGCAAAATTTCAGCTCAATCGAAGACCGGGAAGTGGGTCAAATTTAACTTGCAAGATTTCATTACAGACATCGCGTCAGGTGACAATAAATAAAAGCCTGTAAAAAGCTTATTATATGAGTAACATGCACGGGACAAAAATATATTTGTTTTGACACTTAGATTATACATTAGGTATCACTTTGATTAGAGACTGATAAGGTAAAAGCAATGTGTTTAGTAAAAAAATATTTATACAGAGAGAAAGTGTGATAGAAATGAATAGAATTGCCGATCACTTACTGATAGACACATTTGGGCAGTGACTTTTGCATTGATTGATTTCATCAATGGTATGACGAGTTTCATTCACAAAATGGTATGACGAGTGCTATTATGAATAGTGACTATGAATAAGTTGAACAACTTAGCGATGATGATTATCTTTTAATAAATTTAGTTAAAACGTTGTTATTATAACATAAAAGTTGGAAATGTTATGTCAATATTCTTTCGTTCGAAACGACAAATTAACTTCACCGCGTCAGCTAAGTCCTCTCGAATAGCCTCCAAACATATCGCTCCTGTTTTACTCATAATCTCCCTTTTAATATATTTATAAGGAATATCATCCCGCAACGCAATCTGTTTCCAAAATTGGAATATTTTTTACTTTATCCCGGGGCGTTTTGGGTCACAGCATTGTTTTCCGTCGATTGTTATAATTTTGAGCTCTAAGCCGCGGGTAAAAGGTTGTTTTCTTTTTGGTAGAGTGTACGCTGTTTTGTCTGATCCTTGTACAGTGTACTTGAGCTACAGTTTTATCCAACGTAGGTAGCATACATGGCTGGTATTGTAAGCCGATATTCTTTTTAGTCTGGACCGTTAGAGATTCCAGGTAAACAAATAAAACTCAAATTGACTCTTGTTATCTGAGAGAAATGTTGATCGGAAAACAAATTCAATAGCTCCGCATAGAGTGAATTGACATTCTCGACGTTCTATATATTTAATGGTAGTATTTCTTTTCACGTTTCTTAGTTCGTGCTTTGTTTGTTATAGGCTCATGATCAGTTTCAATCATATATTTATAGCATTGGATTGGTGTATCCTTGGATCTAGAGTGTAACTTACAAGTAGGTTAGTTGCTAGCCAGCTGTTATTTCCTGTTATTTCTCAGAAATATCTAAGCAATTTATTTGTTGTGTACCTATCATTTATTGGCGTTAGGTTATAGAAAATAGCTGTAGGTATGCAAGTAGGTAGATTAAAAATATGCTCGTATATCTCATCTGTGTTTATATATTTTTATCTATGTATAAATAGTTTGTCAATTCGGATGTTCTAATCCATTTGAGATAAAAAAAAAATACTTAGAGTGGATTCTTAGAATTTTACTATTTGTATTCTACGCCGCTATCTATGCTTTGATATTATTGTCTTTATGTGAGGTTTGTACTACGTTTACCATTACGATTTTGGGTCGTTTCAGTCTTGAAAATACAAGAGCTTTTTATATCAATTATAATGCTTCCTTTATAATAATTTACTTGATTTTATTTCTTATTATTGTTTTATGTAAAATGCCATATTAAAACTATCACTGTGTTAACATTTCGTGTAGTTTTTAAGACGTGTAAGAGTCACGTAATTAAGTAACAAATATTGAAATGTGTTAAATTGTTTGTTTTAAATCAATATGTATATGTAATAATTTGAGATTTATGTTGTTGTAAATTAGGCTACTTGTCAACTTTAAAAACCTATCCGAGGCGGTTATGGATAAGAACGATACTTTTGTAATCTTGCACATGAGTGATATTGCTTCAGTTCACCAGAGAAATTACGGAACAAAAAAATTAGAATTGGCATGTAAATGTGCTGTGCTTTGTGCTGTTTCTAACTAGCTGTGACGCTCCCGACGATACAGTCTAGCACACGATACTGAGGTGCTCGGCCTGACGATCCCAACATCGCGAGCTACGCGTGGCGTTGAGCGGCGGGGACCTCTCGCTGCCAGTCATCGTCAGTAAGATGCTGGCTAATGGGAAGCTGCGGGAACTGCTTATGCGAGTATGTTATCAAGCCAGGGATAGGACCCGGTTGGGAAACGTGTTGAATGGCTTACCGAGCCCACTGGGTTACCCTACGAATGGGTTACCCTTTCAAACAGCTTAAGCAAATTAACGGGTTTTCCGGTCCCTGTATCAAGGGAGTGGCAAAATGATTCAAATGCTGCTCCTCTCCGACGCAGACGATTGGACGGTAGAAGGCGGGCTTTCGCAGCTATGCAGGACTTTCCATGACCACCCTAGGTATGGCCTGCGTGCTAGGTTGGCTCCTGATGTGCGTGATTATATGCCCCTCCGTCTGGGTGTTACCCCTATGTTCAGGGCAATAATCCCACAGGCGTAAAGACCCGACCCGTAGCTGGCTGGGCTGTCCCGGGGTAGTTCGAGGACTTGAGGTTTCTAACTATACTGTTATTATATTGTTTCGTACTGCATTATACTTTTTACTGTTGAATAGAATTAAAGTATAAAAAATACTGGTTTCAGCCATTGCCACTGTTCTCAACGTTTAATCATCAGAAATATTAGTTTTAATTGATTTATCAAAAAAATTCACGAGACAAAAATTGTCTCGAGATGAGTACCAAAAATAGAGACATTTGTTAGTAAATACTTGACAAGAATTTAAAAATATTATAAAAATTGTCTCATATCTACTTTCTTTTCATGCTACTTCAACATTTGCAGGAAGAGCTTTTTCAATAATGAATATGCCAAGTGGCGGGACGACAGAAATAGAGCTTCAGTAAATTTAATAAAAAATGAGCACTTCATTTATTATAGTTTTCAGTTGAATTGTGGCGAGGCTTATGAAGCTTTGGAAATTGATGCTGAATTGATAATTTTTGCGAGAAGCACCAACAATGTGCATTTAAAACAATAAAAAAATAAAATACCGTAAATTTTTGAAAATACTGTTTACGTTCTGACCGTTTCTGACCTTCATATACTTTATTCCATTAAAAAGTTGCCAAACCTATGTGCTTGCTGCAAATAGGTTTGTTAAACTCAAAAATCTTTATTAGACACTTTTTGACGTCAAAAAAAATACAAAAATTCAAAAATTTAATTGAAAATGTAATAAACTTAGACATAAAATTTATTATTAAATTCTTATAGATGCATACACTCCAACCATAATTAAGATAACGCAAATACAAGTACTAAAATAAAAAAAAAGTTGATTATATCTGTTCGGAAATTGTCAAAAAGCAATTTTTTGTTTCTGTTTATTATATGAATGAGCTTCTATTAAAGCAATATTTTTTTTCATTCATCTAGCCTATTGTATCTCGTAGTTGACCGTGTATGTGTGTGTAATGATTAGTTGACTGTGTATGTTGATGACTGTGTGTAACGATAAGGCTGGAGGTGGAAGCGATCTTCGCCTGGACTCCTCATCAACTGAGGAATATTATCATGGCGACAAACTTAGGTAAGACGGTGGTAGCTAGCCAGGTGGGCTCAGAAGCCCCAATAAGCATTAGCGAGGAGATCATCTTTATTAGTTTGTCTGTTTGTCCGGAAAGATCTCCGAAACTACTGGATAGAATTCTATGTGCTATATTCACCACAATGCTTAGAATTTTTTTCATTTCTTTAAATTCACTTTTTATTTTTAGTGAAAATATACCAGACCTCCCTTAGCTCGTAGTACGGCGATGTCGCCTTCTGGACCTGAAGACCTCCTTCCGTTCCCCTCTCTTCTCCTGCGTACTAATATGCGATGCGGCGGGATACAGCGAAAGAGCTGACAATGTTTCAGTCAGCACCTGCCCTAGTAAAATTTTCGAACAATGCTTATGTAGAAAATCAACATGGCGCACGTGAAATTATTTTGACAAGTCTGTCACATAGTACATAAAGAAAAATTTAATATTTTCTGAGCCCATCTGGATTTCGCCAACCAAGAAGTTTAAAAGTTTAAATTGTCTTTTTCTTATGTAAGACCGTGGTGGTAAGGCAAAAGGATCAAGCCATACAACCAATGTATAAAGCATTTTTTATGACAATATCACGTCACAAATATAACATTTGTAGGTGGGTTTTTCTTGACCAATTTTCACAAAATCGGTACAATTTTTGGAATATTGAAAAGTGAAGATACCCTTTTCAAGGTATTTTGAAAGGTGTTTTTACATTATGACTAATAAATCAAACTCTTTCATCCATTTAAAACTATTTAAAAGTAATTGAATAATATTGATAATGAAAAAAAAAAATCTGACTGCAATGATTCTGTTGGGTAGGTGGAAGATCAATGAAGAACACGAGTAAAAACTCTAAAGAAATATATTATATAGAAACTTACAAAACACGATACAACGTAATCCCCGACAGATATATTATATCAGTTACCATGACTACCTAAAGACATTCTATATTCAATATGCCCCCTTAATTAGGTAGTCCTTCATTCTAATATTACTAAAACGTTAAAATATAACACTGAACAACAAAAACATTAACAAATCTTAACACCTAACCCCTCTATACATTTGTTATGCAAGTCTCTTGATAGTGGCTTAGTCAACACATCTGCCAGCATCGAACCAGTGGGCACATGTCTCAGTTCTATATCTTTATTAGTTTTTAGAATGTCCCTAATAAAGTGATATTTAATATCTATATGTTTTATCCGCGTATGATAGACCGGATCCCGAGCTATAAATATCGCCCCCTGATGATCGGCATGTAATATAACCTTACTATGTTTTGGAAAACCAATTTCATTTAATAAACTATGCAAATAAATACCTTCTTTCATAGCTTCCGACAGGCTCACATATTCTGCTTCGCATGTTGATGTGGCTACACAGCGTTGTTTTCGTGATAACCACGACACGCAAGCACCACCTAAAATGAAAGCGTATCCAGAATAAGATTTTCTATCTACGAGGCAGTTCCCCCAGTCTGCATCCGAGAACCCCTCGATGCACTTTCCAGTCTTCTTATAACAGAGACCGTATTCAATAGTCCCCTTGAGGTATCGTAAAATCCTTTTAGCCGCCTTCCAATGATAGGGCTCAGGACAATCAGCGTATTGTGCTAACTTAACTACGGAATTGGTAATATCAGGTCTCGTACCAACACTCAAGTACATTAACGAGCCAATCAATTCCCGATATGGCCACTTTACCTCATGATTTTCGACTTTGATATCCGTATTTGCAATTTTCGTAGAATTTAATTCCATAGGTGTTTTGCATTCGTTACATTTTTCCATGTAGTATTTCTTCAAAATTTCTTTGATATAGGTTTGTTGTGACATGCAGATGCCATTGTCACTTTGACGAATGTCTATTCCTAAAATGTATTTTGCTTCACCATAGTCTTTCAGGTCAAACTCCTTCGATAATTCCTCTTTGAAATTAGTGATCAAAAATGTGTTTTCCGAAGCTATTAATATATCATCCACATACACAAGTACAAATAAGTGATTTTCACCTTCTCTCTTAAAATATAAACAAGGTTCTTTTTGACTCTGTTCAAGCCGCATATCCTTCAACTTTTTATCGATCCTTATATTCCATTGTCGACCGGCTTGCTTTAAGCCATATAAGGACTTCTTCAGTAGACATGTATCATACCCTAATTCTAACTTATGTAACATATCTTTAGCTCGTTTCACGATAGAAGGATCTTCGTTTCCACGACTCAACAACATAGTCAACCACTCAGATAGAAATACTGGCACTTTCATGTAGATCTCCTCATCTAAGTAGCCATTTAAATACGCTGTATTAATGTCTACTTGGTGTATGTTCATATTCAACTCTACGGAGAGCGCTACTAGTAGCCGCACTGTATCCAACCTAACAACAGGTGAAAAGGTTTGATGATAGTCCACTCCATAACGTTGACTATAACCCTGTGCTACGAGTCTCGCCTTCTTTTTCGTTGTTTTATCCACGTTCACCTTTGTGGTCAAGACATAACGGCAACCAACCACACTTCTATGCTTTGGTCTTTCAACTATTTCCCACGTATCTTTTGCTATCAGGCTTCTTATTTCTGAGATAATTGCATCTTCCTATTCGTTTTTCTCATTACTCGCTATTGCGTCGCTCAGAGAAATTTGAGCTGAACCTGTAAAATCAATATAATCAGTGAAAGATTCATTGCAACTTTCACTCGAATCCTCACAATCCTCTGGTTGTATCACTTCTACCGTTTTATAAATTTTCTTCGGACGACCTTTACCACCAGTTCGTAATAACTTTGGGCGACCAGGGGCTCTCTTCAACATTACTTGTTGCTGTTCGCGTTCATCGATTGTTAGATTTCTTCTTTCAGATATGTGATCTTCTATCTCACGGCGATTTTCACACTCTTCTGGGACATATTGCTCTCCAGATCTATATCTCTCCTCTTCTAACTGGTTTTCGGATTGGGGCATCATAAAAAATTCTAAATCTACAATCTTCTTTCGTTTGTTCTTTTTGTTCGTCACTCATAACTTTCGATGTACGTCTCGACACTTCGTCCCAAGTTCTCTTTTCTTCATGGAACTTAACGTCTCTCGCTAAAACATATTTTCTTTGCTCTGTGATCCATACTTTGTATCCTTTGGATTCACTCGGATATCCTATAAATACTCCAGGTATGCCTCTTGCAGCAAATTTATCTTTTCCCGGATCTTTATTCAAAACGTACACCTTACTACCGAACTTCCGAAGGTAGTCAATTTTGACAGGTTTTTCAAACCATCTCTCATACGGGACGTCACCACCTAAGCTTCTAGTAGGACATCGGTTCCGGATATAACATGCCGTATTCACAGCATCCTTCCAAAAACCCATCTGCAGTTCGGAATTCAACATCATACACCTGGCCATTTCTACCAAGGTTCGATTCATTCTTTCTGCAACTCCGTTTTGCTGTGGTGTCCTAGGAACTGTCAATCTCCTTGATATGCCTTCATGTCGCAAGAAATCGTCAAACTCTTTGTTACAGTACTCGCCGCCGTTATCGGATTGAAAATACTTAATTTTCATTCCCATAAGGTTCTCGACCTTCGTTTTGTAACGTGTAAAAGCCTCTAAAGCATTGTTTTTAGAACTGAGAAAATAAACCTCGCACCACCTCGTACAATCATCTATAAAGGTAATAAAATATTTAGCTCGTCCTATCGATTCGCATCTCATAGGACCTACAATATCGGAATAAACTATTTTTAATTTTTCACTACACGGACCGCTGGAATCAGAAAATGGTAAAGCACATAATTTTCCTTTGGCACAAATATCGCAATTCGACAATTTTCGTATCTCATCTAGATTAACCTCCGCACCTAATTTGTTTAAAAGCTTCATGACATCTTTGCCATTCAAATGTCCTAAACGTTCGTGCCAACTATAAATATCGACATTAGAAGTACTCAAATTAAACACAGATTCGGTTTCTTTCACACAATATAAATTACCTTTTCGATAAGCCGTTAATTTAATCTCGCCTTTCTCATTTATAATATTTGCATGATCTCGTTTGAAATCAACAATAAAACCATCATCAGTTAATTTTGCTATTGAGATTAAATTGCTTCTTAACTCGGGTACGTAAAAAGTATTATTTAACTGAATTATACTGTTAGAGTTTCTATTACATGCCGATAATCTAACGATACCCTTACCTTTTATGTCAGTACTTACATTTGTTGCTAAATTAATTTTGGCCTTTATATCTGTCAAAGTGTTTCCGAACATATTAATGTTGTTACATAGATGAGACGTGCACCCACTGTCCAGTAGCCATTTATCACGATACATATTCACAGCATTACACACCTCATTATCTGAAAAATTAGTAATATTACATTTTTCATCAACATTCTACGATTTTGCCTTTTTGTAACTTTCTTTGGCATTCCGAAGCTTTATGTCCATGTTCGTGACACTTATAACATTTAAATCTAAAATTTTCTTTTCCAGCAGTACTCGTACTTGATTTAGAATCGTTCCGAATCAAACATTTTGCCTTCTGTCCATAGTTATTCTTTCGATATGTATACATTACTCCTTCTTGTACTCTCTTTTTGACTGATCTTGATTCATGTTCTTCGAGGATTTTAATTTTCAAGATTTTTGGTTTAGGTAATTCATCTCTCGATTCTATTGCACATCTAAAATTTTCGAAACTTTCCGGTAGACTGTACAGTAGCATTATAGACAATAAATCCTCATGTATGTTAATATTCATGTCGGCCAGTTTATCAGTCGTATCAAAGAATTGATAAATATGCTCACGTAAATCACCCGATTCCGCTAATCTATGCAATATTAACCGCTTCAATAAAGTAGCCTTTTTCGCTGGTCCTTGAGAAGCAAATATAGATTCTAGCTTCAGCCAAACATCTCGTGATGTCGTACACCCTCTGACGTGTCTCAGCTCACTGCTGCTTATTGACAATATTAAATCAGCCTTTGCTTTTTCATCTTCTATTTCCCACTTCTCTAACTCTACGGCATCTACAGGTTTCACTTTTCTACCGCTGACATACATCCACGCATTATTCTTTATTAAAAGAGCCTGAATCTGGATTCGCCAACTATCGTAGTTTTCCTTGCTTAATGACTCAATACGTACTGCCATCCCTGAACTCATTTTCGGTCACTTCGCAATCAACTACTTTGAATATCTCAAAGTTTACCTGGAGGAAAATTTTCGATTACTCTTTCGGTCGAAATATAAATCTATTTCTTTTCGTATTCCACTTGTATCTTCATTAGTTATCTGGGCCCATAACCAATTGTTGGGTAGGTGGAAGATCAATGAAGAACACGAGTAAAAACTCTAAAGAAATATATTATATAGAAACTTACAAAACACGATACAACGTAATCCCCGACAGATATATTATATCAGTTACCATGACTACCTAAAGACATTCTATATTCAATAGATTCTGGGTTACGCCTAGAGGGAGTACGGGACTCTTGATATCTACTGTTACCTAATGTCTAATACTAATACCTGATACCTAATGTCTAAAATGACGGATTACATTTTTTTGGATCCACCCAAGGAACATGGATAATGCATATCGAACGAAGGACCTAAACATAGCTGCCGCTCAAAAATGGATAAAAGTTCATTTCCAAACCAAGCAATATAGGTATTAAATAAAAGGCCTTGAAGAGTGGAGCATAATGAACCTAGGAAAATCGTCCTAAATTCAACATGACCGCCGCTCAAAAAAAAAACGGATAAAAGTTCGTTTCCAAACCCAGCAATATGGGTATCAAATGAAAGGCCTTGATGAATAAAGTACTATTAACCTAGCAACATTGACATAAATTCAACATGGCCGCCGCTCAAAAAAAAAACGGATAAAAGTTCGTTTCCAAACCCAGCAATATGGGTATCAAATGAAAGGCCTTGATGAGTACAGCACTATGAACCTAGCAACATTGACATAAATTCAACATAGCCGCTGCTCAAAAAAACGGATAAAAGTTCGTTTCAAAACCCAGCAATATGGGTATCTAATCAAAGGCCTTGATGAATAAAGCACTATGAACCTAGCAACATTGACATAAATTCAACATAGCCGCTGCTCAAAAAAGGTGGATAAAAGTTCGTTTCCAAACCTAGCAAAATGGATATCAAATGAAAGGCCTTGAAGAGTAGGGCATTAGGTACCTAGAAAAATCGACCTAAATTCAACATGGCCGCCGCTCAAAAAAAAGGATAAAAGTTTGTTTTCAAACCCAGCAATATGGGTATCAAATGAAAGGCCTTGATGAGTGGAGCACTATGAACCTAGCAACATTGACATAAATTCAACATAGCCGCTGCTCAAAATAGGTGGATAAAAGTTCGTTTCCAAACCTAGCAATATGGGTATCAAATGAAAGGCCTTGAAGAGTAGGGCATTAGGTACCTAGAAAAATTGACCTAAATTCAACATGGCCGCTGCTCAAAAAAAAAAGTATAAAAGTGTGTTTTCAAACACAGCAATATGGGTGTCGAATGAAAGGCCTTGATGAGTAGAGCACTATGAATCTAGCAACATTGACATAAATTTAACATAGCCGCTGCTCGAAAAAAATGAATAAAAGTTCGTTTCCAAACCCAGCAATATGGGTATCAAATGAAAGGCCTAGATTAGTAGAGAACTATGAACGTAGCAACACTGACATAAATTCAACATGGCCGCCGCTCAAAAAAGGAGGATAAAAGTTCGTTTCCAAACCTAGCATAATAGGTATCAAATGAAAGGCTTTCAAGAGTAGAGCAGTATAATTCTAGGAAAATTGCCCTTAATACAACATGAACTTCGCTCAAAAAAGGCGGAAGTTCGTTTCGAAACCCAGCAATATGGGTATCAAATGAAGGCTTTAGTGAGTAAAGCACTATGAACCTTGCAACACTGACATACGTACAACATGGCCGCCGCGCCGCTCAAAAAAGGGGAATAAAAGTTCGTTTCCAAACCTAGCAATATGGGTATCAAATGAAAGGCCTTCAAGAAGAGAGCACTATTTTAGAAAATCGCCCAAAATTCATCATGGCAGTTGTTAAAAAAAAGGGTAAAGGTTCGTTTCTAAGCCCAGCAATATGGGTATAAAATGAAAGGCCTTGAAAAGTAGAGCACTCGAAATCTAGCAACATTGGTGGAAATTCAACATAGCTGCCGCTCTAAAAAGGCGAATAAAAGTTCGTTTCCAAACCCAGCAATATGGGTATCAAATGAAAGGCCTTGATGAGTAGAGTACTATAAACCTAGCAATGTTGACGTAAATTCGACATGGCCACCGCTCATAAGAGGTGGATTAAAGTTCATTTCCAAACCGAGCAATATGGGTATTAAATGAAAGGCCCTAAAGAGTACCTAGAGCATTACAAACCTACGAAAATTGTCCTAATTTTGAAATGGCCGCTGCTCAAGAAAGGCAAAATAAAGTTGAGTCATTATTGAATAAAATGGAGGAGAAAACGAAACACTGTGTTAAGCATTTTGATGGCGAAACGTAGTTCGCGGGCACAGCTAGTATCTAATAAATTTTATCTCGTAGTGTAACTGTGTTTGTTCATTGATCACTAGTGTTTCATTAAAGCCGGTTGTTGCTAAAATAAACACCAAATAATGTGGCGAATCATATAAAATATATTCTAGTACATGGAATTTGGACTATTTTAGTAATTTTTTTACACACCGCGGAGAAACTTAAGACCTTCATCTTAACTGATGTTAACTCATGATAAGGTCGAGAATGGAAATGAGTTCTACCTGGACTCGGAATTGTCTACCTTACCTCTAACTGTTGGAACATAACAACGTTTTTAATTAAAAGTTAAAAAACGTTATTAAGTAAAAAAAATCATAAAAATCGGTCAAGCCGTTTCGAAAGGAGTTCGATAACAAACGCTGTGACACGAGATTTTTATATATTAGAAGATTATGGCGTCAATATTAGGTATGTCGGTGGTAGATGTCAGGCGGGTTCATAAGTTTTACCACAAAGCATATGAGGTAAAATATATTCACCTCAACGGGAAATCGGAGCCAGGACCTCTAAAATAATACCGGGTGGCTTTAACGAGGCCACGGAGGCAGTTAAATGTAGAATGGTGATGAGTTATGTTACTAGTTGCCATTGCTGAAAATCAGACCCACATGCTTGTTTGCCACCTTTGTAGTAAAAAAGTCGCAATGAAATCAAGCACAGTACAATAGTTAGTGCAGTTTTTGCAGCAACTAATAAACTCTACTGAAACAAAAGGTCAGTACTCGTTCAGTAGAAGAACCGTTACCATACTATGGTCACCATTCCTGTGTGAGACTTTACAAATTTCGCTTTACTTCAAATATCGTGTTGACCTCAAAAAGTCACGACAGTTCCGGGCTAGCCATATTAATCACTGAGTGTAATATATTACTCTGATTTTGGTTTGACTGGAAAGATTCTCAAGAAAAAGTTGAAATTATAAATTACGAGGCCTTTATTTCTTTTCTCATTTCCATAATAAATTACTCGCATAATTTATTAAGGAGCATCACTTCTCTGTATCCAAACAACTCCGCTGCTAACACCTTCATTAATCTTCAAACAGTCAAGGCGTTTTCGAGATAATGATACATCTACGTGATATCGACTACGAATGCTACGACGTAGACATTTGCTACAGCGTCGTAGCTTATCTCCACATTTCGTAGACGCCCGTAGACTTTGATTTTGTAGTACTTATTTTAGTTTTACATTTCAGCGGGGTTTTTTCCAGTTGTTGGAACGTATGACATTTTTGACAAATTTTGTTTAAAGTGAAGTGAAGCGACAGCAATGATTTTGAAAAAATCTCAGACACGAAGAAACAAGTATGTTTTACATTGTCATGTTTATCTCATAAATAATTGTAGTAGGTTGTTGTTTGAACAACCTTCAGCCTAATACCTATTTTGGTCTTAAATTCATCCTAAATGTAAAAAAATAGGTTTTTTTTTCAAACTAAAGCATTTTTTGATTACGAAATATTTTTTCACAAAAAATATGTCTCAAATGACAATTTCATTATATTAAAAATAGTGTTGAATAAGAGAAAATATTTACGCGTTGTGTTGTTAAGAGTTTACGTATTTGCCTTAAATCAACAGAGTTATGTAATGTTATAATAATTAAAATACCAATTCGGTAAAATATTCAGAATTTTCTTTCAAAATATCAGCGTAAATGCTGCTTCGCACTTCACTGAAAGCACGCGTATTTTTGTACTTCAATTTTATGAAATCGCAAGCTTACATTTAACAAATATTAACTGAACGATGTTGATAATTTTGATCACACGTGGATATTCATATCATTCGTTTACTTCTACATATTACGATATTAACAGTTTACTGAAAGCTCAGACGAAAGAGACAGCTACAAGAACGCCTGCAAGCCTCGAACTCAAAGTCAGTTGGTATCGAGACGACACGGAGGCCGTACGCGCTACGCTCCTTCGACACCGACACGTAAATTCAAAACTATAGTGGTGTGTATTAAAGTGTAGTGTATTAAAGTGTATGTGGTTGTGAAAAATTCATGTGTAATATAACTTGATGATAAATATTCCAAATTAGCAATAACACAGTTTTAAGGACTTGTGCATTTCGTCACATAAGACTTTGGTAAGTTAATTTCTGCCCTCCGGCCGTTTTACATCAGGTTTTGCGACTAAGGCTTAGTATTGTAGGCCGACCCTCGTAAAATGGAACAGTTTGTGTCTTGCTTAATGGGGAAATTCGAAGATTTTAAACGGAACACCGTTTTGTTAACATAATGAGATGTCTTAGACTACAAGAAATAAATCAGCACTGTATTTAGTCAAAATGAAAACAGTAATAGAAATAAATTTTAGTTTCATAGGAGTCATAGTTGAATCAGCTGCCACCCTTAAGTTGGTTTAAATTGGGTTTGAATTGGATCATTTTATACAAACTTAATAGAACAGAAAACCATTTTGTATATTTATAGATAAGCTCCATTTTATTCATACACTTGAAACATTCTACTAGACGTGAATTTTATTCATATAAAATCAGAAATTGTATTTCTTCTGTGACTGAGTTTTTTAAAAGCAAAATGACTATTCGATACTTTTTCAATTAATACACGTTCATCGAGAAATTAATAATATTTAACAAGATATTTTACAAAGAATTTTAATTAACGCCGACAGAAAGTAAATAAGTGCAAGCCTGAATCAAAAAATATAAAGCTAAAGCAAAGGAAATAATAAACAGAGAGACAATTAAGTTAATTCGCAGAACAAACGAAATTCGTTTTGTCGCAGAGTTCAAAATGCTAATTGAATTTGTGTATATTTGTAATCCGAATAAGACGCAGTTTGTGTTAGGGCAGTTTGTATGAAATATCTTAATTGTCTTGGCAATATTTATTGAATTTATTCCAATTGCGATATTGATCTCATTGATCACTCTTTGAGATTTTGTTAAGACTGTGTAAATAATATTTTTTTATTATTGTACCTGAATAAAATATAATGAGCCTATGTTGTATAGTATGATTTTGTTAAGCCTGTGTTTGTTTTGTTAAGCCCATCTATAATAAATTTTATATATTATGTCTGTGAAACAGTTCCACATTCATGATATAGTATATTCTATTATTAAATAAGCTAAACCTCTTTTTTGTCAAAGTTAAAAGTTTCATTTATTGTAAGAAATCTTATGATACCGAACAAACCTTAATGGATAAGCATGTATGTTAAAAAACAACATGTTAAAAAATTGTTCGGGAGCAGGCTTTCTGATGTGGTATGTAAAAATACATCTTTCGAGTACTGACATGTTTGACATCATTTAGTAATTTTTCGAGAAAATTTTTTAGGACATGTGAAAAAAAGATTGGAGACTTGCACTAACACACTTATTCAGGTCATCGCAGTTATGAATTTTATGTATACTAATTTGAGGAGAGTAGTTTAATAATTTCAAAGGATTTTTTTAATATTAATAAGTTACTCATTAAAGTCTGGGATTTCACCCAAAATAGTATAGACGTAGGTTTAGGCCACGCCGCAAATACAGCTATTTATAATCATACTTAAACAATAAAAAAGAATTATTTTTTTTTCTGCAACGTCTATTTTTTATATTATCCCGTTACAATTTGTAAGTTTTTTAATCGAAGGTTAAACCAAACCAATTAATAACATGACTATTTTAAGCTTAAAAAACTATATACAAAGAATTATTTAATTTTATCTTAATTATTAAAAATTTTAGTCTTAATTCCAAAAATACCGAAAAATTCTTTCCATGAATAAAATTTCATATTTTATTTATTGTAAGTTGCTACAAATAGTGACACGAATTTTGACACACACTACACATGAGAACACGATTCGTAAGTTTCGAAATAGCCTGTATAAAGTATTTATCTTATTAAAAAACTTAAAAATGAAATAAACGAATAAAAATTTGTTACACTTCAATAAAAGAAACAATTCATTCCTAATGTATAATTCAAACAATCCTGCAATAAACAATACCCTACAGTCTTATTAATAAAAATAGCCTATTCCTAATCCGGACTTACACTTGGAGTAGTTAATCCCAATTTTGCCTAGAAGTAGCTTTGTGTTAATGACATTATTAATAAACACGGAGTAAGCTCAGAGTAACAAAGCATTCCTTACTCTTGAATTAACACGTATAATATGGCAACCCTTGCAATTTAAAAGTAAAAAGAATGAGTCAGTTAACGATTTCAACCATTTCAACATCATTTGGCAGTGATAGAAATAAATGTGATGTCATATTTTTTTAGTTTGACATTGTCATCTAATGTGTCATTGTGGTTGTTTTGGTTGTGGTTTTTGATCGCGTTGCAATTAAGCTTTGAATTGTTATAATATTATTGTATATTTGTGAAATTAAAAATTGTCATTAATAAATACCGCCCTTGATGCATTCCCCTTAAATAAAAATTGTTTACGCTTGATTTAATACTTGGAGAGTAAAGTTACTCTTTCCTTAGTCTTCGTTCATTTAAAAAAACAACAACAACAAGTCACAAAGTATAATTATATAAAAAAATTATAAGTGTTCCTAGAGATGGGAATTCGAAACTCAGTGGAAAGTGAACATCATCGCAAATTTTAAGTCAACGAAAAGCATTTACACGCCTGAAATGAAAACACTTACGAAACTCAAATAATCTGTCGCGGAATTCGGGGAATAGCAAAAGAGTGATAAAATTGGATATTTTCGAATTGCAAATTCTTTATCTCGTTATCACATCAAAATGAATAGTGCTCCGCGCAGTCTATAATAAGTGAAGTTACTTTGTTGATGGTCTTAAAATTTGAGAAAGTTTTTATTCATTAGGTAGTCTCATACTTTGTAGATTCGTTTATTTCAGCGGTTCAGTGCTTGTTCATCATAACAAGTCATATACGTCCCCACCGAGGGGCTCGTGCCTACCCTAAGTTAGGGTGTTTAGGCCTTAGTCAACCACGCTTGCCCAGTGCGGATTGGTCAACTTCACATACACCTTTGAATTTCTTGGCAGATGTATGCGGGTTGCCTCACATGTTTTCCTTCACCGTAGGAGCGTCAGACAAATGCATGTACATTTGAAATATGAAAAACGAAAAACACATTGGTACATGACGGTCTCGAACCCCGGACCTCCCGAATGGAAGGCAAGCGCTGAGTCCACAGCGCCATTGATGCTTGTTCAGCTTTGTATAAATACGTACATCAGGTGGCCTGGGGCCTAATTCTGCGTTTATCGTGTCTTAATAGCATTTCAATAAAACAGCTTTGGTCACTTTTAAACGCTTCTCGTGATGCAATTTATTCGTTCTACAATTTCTCATAAGTCAATAGTGACAAATATTTTCAGTTCGTTAACCAACTGTAACTGTCTCAAAAAAGTAATGCTATTTAAGCGTTATTGACACGCCATAAATGCATTAACGCTAACAGAGTAACGGCCGGTTGCACCAAATTTACGTTTTACAATTTCGTGAAAGTAACAATATAAATACGTAAGAATTGCACCATAATCTAGTTTCAATTGTAGGTTTATTTTATCCTTTATGTTTAAAAAAGTTAAATGTAAGGCGCGAATCATTTATTTAATAGTGAAACGACCCATTTTTAGGTATTAAGTTGTTACTTTTACGAAATCGTAAAACGAAAACTTGGTGCAACCGGCTGTAAGGCTTCTGTTCGTTTGTTGTCGCTTATATTGTATAAAAAACTTGGTAATGAAAATAACGAACATGATTAAATAATTAAAAGCGGTTTAATGCTACAACAATACTTTGTATAAATCCCGGACCTCCGTCTGCACACTTGTTCAGTTAATACTACTCGACCAATTACTAACTGTACATGTGGTGTCATCAAACGGACTGCGACTGCTAAGTACGTTGGAGTTATTCTGGACGAGAACCTCAACTTTAAGGAACACATTATATCTTCTTTAAAACGAATTTGAAAATTCATATATATTTTTTAAAATCTACGTAATTCTGCAAATAAATCTCTCCTTAAAACAATATATTTCAGCATTTGTCAGTCGGTTATGACCTACTGCATAACAGTTTGGGGCGGAGCTGCTTCTTATATGATGATGCTGTTGGAGAGGGCACAGAGAGCAGTTATCAAGGTTATCCTAAAAAGTCCTCGTAGGTACCCCACTGTAGAAATTTATAGGGATCTTGACGTCCTAAGTGTTCGTGGTCTCTTCATACACAAAGTCTGTGGAAAGGTTCACAGCACAGTAGACAGTACAATTCCCGAGACTATAATGAATTGCTAAAAAGGAGGGTTTTTAAACTAAACTTACCTTTTGTAAATACACAATTTTATAAACGTTTCCCCCATTATCTCCATCTATACATTTACAACAAATCTGTCTCCTACTATATTAAACATGATACAGTCAGAGAAGCCAAAGCGAAAGTCAGTCAGTGGCTGAGTAACCTAGACTACGCCAGCATTGAACACTTACTCAAAAGTGTCACATAAACTTTGGAACTGCACAACATCCTTTTATTCATCATGCACTTTTTTCTTCCATACAGACGTCACACCATTTACACACTCTTATCGTTTGGTTTTGTAGTATGTACCATACCAATAATTATCAACCTTTGCTTGTTTTCGTTTTCGTGCTAATCTTCACTGTTAACCGTTCCGTGTGTCTGGTACCCTACAGGACAGGCTTTGCCTAGTGTAGGGGCCAAGTTATCTTTTGTGTTCTTAATCACCTATTACATATTGTTTTACATAAGGTTTTAAGTTTAAATACATTAAATAAGATAGTAATAGGTTAAGACTTTTGGTTGGTTGATAAATAAATTATTATTATTAATACATACATACATAAGTGGATACATTACCCGTCGTCCCGGTGCATTGACCAATTAATAGGTCTAATTACCCATGGTACTACCAGTAGTACCAACGGTAGTACCACGGATAAGCCACCGATTTCATTTATCTATAGACCAGTGGCACTAGGAGATTGAATACATATAAATAAAAAAAATGTTTTTGTATTAATGACTGTTTGTTGTCAAAATAAAGAGAAAAAAACAAATAACTATCGATAACCATAAGTCCCGGTTTCTCTATCTACTACTACAAATCTCCTACTGGTAGTAGTTCGACAAAATAAGTTTTTCGCTTCTAAAGAGCAAAATATCAGGAGAGTGCTTTTTAAGTTTTTAAGTGTGGACACCAGGATAGAAATAAAAAGCTCTTCGTGCTCCTGCCAGTAGGAGAGTTGCAATATTAGTTGATGGAAATGTAAGCTTCTGTGTGACTTATAGTCTAATGGCTTTTGTCTAGTCTAATGGATTAATATAGGTTTTTATGTGAGTACAATAAAACCAACAATTTATTCAATGCCATTACGTTTCCTCTTCCTATTTTTATCTTCTTTACATAGTATTAAACAAAGTCACTCCCGCTGTCTGTACCCTTAGATCTTTTAAACTATGCAACGGATTTTAATGCAGCTCTCAGCAATAGATATAGTGATTTAAGAGAAAGGTTTGTATGTATAACTAGCAACGCGCCCCGGCTTCGCACGGGTAATAGTTTGGTATAAATTATCCACGCTGGCAAAGCCGCGGTCGGGTCGCCAGTAATCTATCATAAGCCATTATATTTTAACACTAGCCGTGCCTGCGACTTCGTTCGCGTAGATGTCGCCAAATAACAACATGTTGTACATTTTTTCCGTTTTTGCAACATTTTTCATTGATGCTCAGCTCCTATTAGTCGTAGTGTGATGTTATGTAGCCTATAGCCTTCCTCGATAAACATAATAGTACATTACGATATTAGTACGTTAAGATGTTATAACCAATACGCACGTATATCGTACGACGTTTTTTAACACATTTGCGAGGAAACAGAAAAAAAAACATTTTAAATAAACTCAATCTGTGAATGCACACTGTTGCTTTCCCGCCATTTTAACAGCGCGCTAGCGCTGCCTACTGACTGGCGCCGCGCGGCTATTAGTTCGAAATTTGAATAGCAACAGCGCGCTGCTCACTAGCTGCAGTCGTGCGGCGGCGATCAGTTCCATATTTGAAATGGCAAATAATACTGTTATGGAATTTGTATGGACTATAACTTAACTATTTGCTTTGGTAACAAACGCGTTTTTTATGACCCGCTTTACATATTTAAAACCGGTGGAATTACATCAGCTTTACGAGCAAGGGTGTTAAAAAAATAATTTTTCAATTTGAATCAGTAGTTCCTGAGAATGCGCTACGTTCAACCAAACAAACCAACAATCAAACAAACTCTTCAGTTTTATAATTTTGGGACTAAATGATGTTTCATAAAATTTTCAGAGATTTTAAAAACATGATAATCAATTCGCAGAAGCTAATTTTACGATTGTTGATAGTTATTTATATATTTCTTCAATCTCTAGTGTCAGTGGTCTGCGGATAATTGAAATTACCTTTAGACCCGCTAGTGGGTCAATGCACTGGGTTTAAGGGTAATAACTAAGGTCTATCAGTGTCTATGGCCCAAATAAATTTGCGTTCGTATCGTTAAAACGTATTGAACAGCAATGTATGGGAATGATTCCACTTTACGAATAATTCTTATACATTAAAAAAAAAGAAAAAACGTGGCCCCACACTAGGATTTTCTCCTGTGTCGTGGGTGCAGTTACAAACATAGAATATCACATGCACATACGCCCAGACCGTTCTCATACATTCTCATACATTGCCGTTTGAATGTTCTTACGAAACGTACGCGAATTATACTTTCGCTACAGGTCCAGGTTGCCTGTTCTCTTGTTGCCACTCACGTTGTATAAAAAAGTTTGTCCCGAAAATGGCGAACACCATCAAAAAGTCCAAGATATAAAACGATTCAATATGTTGAACCAATTTCTTGTATAAATAAATACCCAGACGCGAATAAGTAAAACATAATAGCCATAAAGTCACAAATAGCATAGGTTTGCGTGTATCTCCCGCAAGTCACTTAGAACCAAGTCACAGATAACAAGGCTTGCGTGTATTTCAACTCGCAAGTCACTTAGAACCAAATAAGGCGAAGTTGATTTAAAAATAGTTCATTTTTAGGGTTCTGTACGTCCGAATAAAAAAATGGAACCCTTATAGGATCACTCGTGTGTCCGTCTGTCTGTCGGTCACAGTCAATTATCTCCGAATCTACTAGACCGATTAAGTTGAAATTTGGTACACATATCAATTTCTGTGACCCAAACGCAAAGGTGTGACGTGACTAGATGAAATCTGTATATGGGAGCTCATTTTTTGTTGGGAAGGTAGAAAAAAAAATTTGAAACCTGCATCGTGTGACATCAAATGAAAGGTCTTGTTGTGAAGATCTTAAATGTATTTTTTTTGTTTTGTACAGAAATTAGTTTTCTACTTATAGATTATAGGAAAACCTATAAGAAGTACATTATATTAAAATAACATGGTAAATCACTCAATATAGGTAACATACGGAACCCTCTTCACGCGAGTTCAACTCGTACTTGGCCGGTTTTTTTTGATATGTAGCTATTGATAGTTGTCGCGAAGCGGAAGGCTTCGTAAAAAAAAGGGTGGAAGAAGCTAGAAAGAAAACAAGGTATTAAAATAAACACGGTATATTTACAAAGAACACAACAGAGATCAAGGGAGGATATAGATTAGAAGGGCACGGCAGATCTTACTTAACTAACTTAACCTAAATAACAATAACTATGTACAATGTAGAAAGGTCTAGCCTGGCCAGGGTAGGACGCGGAGGCGGATAGATGGCCGGAGCAGGAACAGGCTCAGCAACCCAGCAGTCAGGTAGGCAGCACAGGAGCGTCCCAAAGACACTCTGTAGGCAGACGGCTCAGGAACACCCGGTGGCAGCCGTGTGTAGGTAGGAGGGCCAGAGCACCTCCAACGGCGCTCCTCAGGATAGGCGGCAGCAGGGACCCGTAGAAGGCGCGACGGAGTGGTCAGGTAGGCAGCAGGCACACGTAGCAGGCGCGGTGAAGACGCGTGAAGGAACCGGCACGAAGTGATATAATCACGGAGGCCGGGCGGTGGTGGTAAGATTCCAAGCCGGTGTAAGGAGCTTAGCTACTCCTTAGCCGTTTGCGTTCAATACCAGAGCTGGTAGTAGACTGGCTTCCTAATGACCCTGGTCCGCTTTTATACTGGCCATAACAATAGACAACTACATAGATGTCAAGCGAAAGTTTTTTGAAAAATAAAATAATTATATGACATTTGTCAGTCACGTAGGCATTGAGCTACAATATTGAGATCAAATGTCGGACGCTAATTATAATAAGAAAAAATATAGAAAAATACAATAAAGGACTAATAAATATTACAAATATTTATTGCTTGTGAATAATAGCATTATACAAAGTGAAGTTCAAATAAATAATCAGTTAGTGCTTTACAAACATTCGTGAATCAATAAGTGCTACAAGAATTTGTGTATATTTACAAGATCGACATGTGAAAAGACAAGGTAATAATATTATACTTTCATACCTAGTAGACTTAAATGTAGTTAGTGTAGAGTATGATAGTTTAGTCTTTTATTTACATTTATGAAGTGAACATTTTATTCATAAGTCTCGCGACTTTCCGTCAGCGCGAAGCAACCTGACATAGTGGGTAAATCAATTGCTACATATCAATCTACTTTGGTTTAACAAAGTACAAATCAGTCGATGTTTTGTTCGAGCTGCGTAATTGCTAGGTAGCTGAATTGGTGTATGTTGAAGACGCACGCATGTTTGAATTCCGTCTGAGCCGAGATTTTTTCTTATATTTTTATTTTTCAATTTATTTAGCGTTTCATAGAAAATGCAGTCATATAAACTTGGTAAGTTTGCTTTACTAATTTTCACGAAATCTATCAAGATAGAAATCTTTATAGATCCGATCAAATTCGATGTTGATACGTAGATATTAATGGTGATAAAGTATACTTTGGCTTTACTAAGTACAAAACAGATCAATACGGTTGAAGTTTCGTTCGGGCTGGGTATGTGCTCGTTGGCTGAATTGGTTAAGGCATCAACAAGGTATGCTGAAGACAGGTCCACCCGTGGTCCTTCCCGCGTCAAATTTTTTTGTTGTATTGAATTTTTATGATAAATTTATGGCAATTATGGCAAAATATATGTTAACTATTTTCTTAGGGTATTAAGCACTAAAGTTAAATACTCTGCCCACTTATCTCTTACAGCGATATTTATCTGACTATAAAGCTATACGTGCTATAAAAAAGTAATTTTCTGAGCAGTTGATTGTTGTTGAACTGTCTACTTGCATTTATGTTTAAGGCTATAATATGAAAATGTGAACGAACTCGTCATTCGACTCATAAGCCTTATAGCTTTTCGTTGATATGACATTTTTTTCTGTTAATACCGGGTTATTTGCTTGTCTAAACAAGCACACGAAATTTGGCTCCTGCTGGAAAAATAACCCGGTATATAATTTAATGTTTTGTATAATAAAGAAAAAAAATAGAGGTAAAGTAGCCAGTTTATCACTTTCTAAAGAAGAATACGACCTTCAAACATTCAAGAAAAGAGCGTATTCCTACCTTAAAGGCCGGCAACGCACTAGTAACTCCTCTGGGGTTGCGGGTGTCCATGGGCGACGGTAATCACTTACCATCAGGTGATACGTTTGTTCGTTTGCCCGCTATCCCATAAAAAAAAGCCAAGTAAAGTTTCCCTTTATGTGCAGCCTTATCATCACTTACCATCAGGTGCGATGAAGACCAAGAGCTGTCTTGTTGCGGGTAACAAGAAATCTTATGAGGCCTTTTATTGTCCATTTTAATATCCTAAGGGGCAATCGCACTATTTACAACGTTTCAACCACGGACATAAAAAAAGAGTTACACTTTCAACCAAATCAGAAACGTTCCGTTCCCATACATTTTGACAGCTGTCAGATGTCACAACATAGAGGAACGGTAAAATCGTTACCGGTTTTGGTTAAAAGGTTCGTAAATAGCTATATACCTAGTTGGTATTTTGCGTAAATTCAAGTTGGTGTTTTGCGTAGTTAGAATTTTGCGTAAGTGTGGTTTTTGTCGATATTGGCGTTTTGCGTAAAGGTGCCTGCATATAGTCCGAATGGAGCGGCTTACACTAAATATAAAAAAACATTATCGGTATTAACGAACAAGACTAAGGAGGGTTGAGGAGTGAAATCGTGCAATATTTATATGCTCATTAAAATTTCATGTGAAGAACTTATTTGGTTATATTTCTTTCTCCAAGATTTTGTAATTACGAACTTTTTGTTAAGGATTTTTGTCGTGTAACGAGTTTACATAAACTAAAATTGCTGAAAAATGCCGTTGTGTGTGTGAAATATTGTAATAACTATAACAGTGTGCGGAGTGCGAGTTTTATCGAGCTTTACTCGATCACACGCATCGAACGCGTAAACGCAAAATTTGTATGGAATTAGAACAGTGCCACCTAGCAGTCACTTGATGAAGCTGTCTCATTCCATAGCAGCTACTAGATGGCGCTGCTCTAATTCCTTAGAAATTCGCGTTAACGCGTTCGATACGTACGATGGAGTAGAGCTCGATTAAACTCGCAATAGGCATTCAGAACTGCTTTTGAAGTCAACCAATGGCAAATAAACCATAATACGACTATTTCGAAACATTAGTTAATTATGTCCATAAATCATATCCATCTCAATGGAATTTCTTAGGGCCGATTCCATAAATTCGAAGCCAAACTTGTATTTATGCATTTACAGCACAAAGGCAAAGAAATCTTTGGTGACGTGATATTGGAGTGTTATTCTGATTGGTTGTTTAAAAATGTATGGCACTGCTTGCGAGGTCTGCTACTGACGCATGCGGTCGGCAATTGGCAATCGCCCTAATAATATGTATTATAGACACATTCCATGCGTCGAACTTCGAGCCGGGATTTGAGACCACAATGTACCAATGTGTTTTTCGTTTTTCGAATTTCATATGTACATTTGTCTGACGCTTCGACGGTGAAGGAAAACATCGTGAGGCAACCTGCATACATCTCCGAAGAAATTAAAAGGTGTATGTGAAGTCAACTAATCCGCACTGGGCCAGCGTGGTTGACCAAGGCCTAAACACCCTTACTTAGGGTAGGCTCGAGCCCCACGGTGGGGACGTATATGAGCTGTAATTATGCGTCAAACTCATGGTATGAACTTGATCCGTTACGACACGACGAACCTAAGCACCCAAAGTTTGTGGCCCGGATCTTAAAAGTGCATTTACATTACGTCACGCCCTGTCCGGCGTAAATGGCCTAATGATTCTATTCGGACAGTTGGACACCCTTGTAATGTTCATCAGAAAGGCTGGAGAACCCACTAAAGTTCTCACCTACAATGTCAAGGTGACACGGTAAAGGTCTTACGCGGCCAACAGCAAAGTTCGATAAAAACGGCACTTGAATTGTGATAGCCGCCTGTATTACAGGCGACATGAGGGCGATCACAAGGTCAAACGGAACGATCTGACCTTTTCTCGTGTGTACATCTAGGCTCTGAAGATAGTCGCCAAATAATGATTGATGATTGCCTCGTTCATTTAGTTGGTCACAAGCGCGTCTGCTAATCAAGTCCCGGATTCCACCTCCTAGACAAATGTTACGTTTTCTGATTATTGAATTCTCAATTACAGTTCGGAGTTCAGAATCCCGGTAACAAGATGCTCTTCTGCGGGAGACGGGACTCAACATAATTGAAACAAATCACCGTGGTCTCATGAATCTTGCGAATTAAGAATTGCGATCGTTAAGTGACAGTGGGCAGGACACATCGCTTGCAGGACTCAAACTCAAAAAATTACAAATATAATATTTCACAAACATTTTTATTGAAAAAAATAATAAAGGATAGAAATGACTGATGGCGAAGGTCTCGGGAAGTCGCTGGATGCGAAAAATGCAGGACCGATCGGTAAGGAGATCCTTGGGGAAGGCTTATGCCCTACAGTAGGCGTCTATTGGCTAAAATAATGATAATCATCTGCGTTTGATCTTGAGGGGATAAAACTGAGATACCAACTTCCAATCACTAATCAATTTCCAACCAATGACTTGTAAAACTCGGGGATAGAGGGTTATACATATAATCACGCTATTGATCCATGCTGATTGTATTTTAACAGTATAACAGAAGTCTATAAAGGTACAACCGAAACGCCGGTTTGTTCCGAAACAAATGCTGTTTTCTGAACAATGTACGAGTACGTGCGCGTCTGTACTTTGTTTTCTAACTTTAATTGAGACCGGCCGTCCGAATGATGAAAATTAAAAATGCCTTTCCATCACACCTCGAAATTAATGGCATTTCGTTGAAACACACCCGGTACGTTGTGTAACACTTGATAAACATCTTTAAGATATTCTAATTATTTTCTGGATCATTTTATTGATTTTTGTTGTGGTAGCACTTCTTAGTCCACCTGGATAGCTATCGCCATGAAACCTTAGTTAGTGGCCATAATAACAATATTTACAACATATTTTATGTTTGTCTACTTTTCGGATAGCGTTGAGGAGTTTAGCGCATTTAGTTGGGTGGATGGAAATAAAACAGTCAGTTTTGTTGTTTTTTTAAAGCAATCGTTTTTTACGTTTGTCGATAATTATCGATCGACAATTATTTATTTTTTTACGTTCTGATACAATGTTATTACATATTAATATTTATTCGTTAAGCTGACAAGTTTATTGGCGAAGGAAATGCAATCTTTATATCTATTTACGTCCTCTTATTTGCTATTATTTATTACTACTGTATGTTGCTGTGATATTGTACTGTATTTATGTAATATACTATTAGTGTTAATTTACTAATTTTGTTTCGCTATGCTACTGTTTTTACATGCATGTAAATAAAGCATTTACGGATCTAATTGCATCCTAAGGCCGTGTTTTCGGCCGTGCCTATTTTCTTTTGGTAAAACCATATTCAGAGACGTTTGCAAGTTGAAGGATATTATTGAAAGTTGATGGAATTAGATATTATCCTGTCTTCTCACCGCAATAGTTTACTTGCTCGTCATAGTATATTACTTAATGTGCATTATAAAGTTAATATTTCTTATTTGAGCTAGCGTAAGTCATGTCATGACTCATGACTCATGACTCATGAGCGTGTGTTGCTTTGCTTTAGATATATAAAGTACACGTTGACGCAACACTTACCATCGAATAAGGTTATTAAGATGTATGTAAACACAAGTAGAAGGAAAAATATGTTGTCTCTACACACCTTCGTTCGGAAATCGGGAGACCGAAAAGAACAAAGAACTCAATCCCGTTAACACAAATTTTAATATTTCAATTAAATTAGGCGCACATATCAGAACACATTACATTAGAAACATAGAATACTTTTATACCGCTTATGACCCAGTGTCTTAAATGAATTAAACTGTGAATAATTTGACACAATCTGTATGTAGAGAGGGCGACGTATCATAAAGTACAAACTCAAATACAACTACGTTATTAATCTTAATTTGTCACGGGCGGCCTCGCGCTCCCCCGAAATGACTTTTGGTTTAGCCGACACTTGTTCAAATTAGAGCTGAGAAATTTTTTAATTAATATTCAGAATAAGGGGACATTCGTTTGGATCGGATTTGGTAATTAATAGAGGTATTTGTTCCGTAATTTGATTGGTGGCGTTTCGGAATTATTCGGAAGGTGCGGACGGGTATCTCGGTATTCCGTGAGCTGTATTTTTTCTGTTAAATTTGAAAAGGATTGTAAAAATTCCACGTTTTTTTGCCATCAGCATAAATAGGATGATTATGATGTTACAGCACCTTGAAACTAACTATACCGTTAATGTCAAATTAATTTCTAGACATCAGTCAGATTGGCTGACATATATATGAGTTTTTTTGTAAATTGTTAAAAATACAGTAAGTTGACCTTAAGTATTTATCAGAAATTGTGACTTTTTTACATTCAGGTGAAAAATTGCAGACAGCTTAAATTCTCAAATGTCAATAAAGTGTTCCAGATGATAGGCGTGCTGCGTTTATGACATTGGAGTTATACGGGACAGCTGCTCTGTTATTGGCTAGTACAATTGGCTCTTAGCTCGAATGTTCGGGAACGAGCGATATTTCAAAAAGCTGACGCAGTGCGGGTTAAGGGTGTTAATGTCAAGCTTAAAATTGGTTTATCGTCTAAAATTCTCCAAGCTCCCTTCTGTTTGCGCCGTCCGATTGCGGATAGGTAGCTTGCTCACAGTTCCTACGAAAGCATTACTTATGATTCTTTTTAACTGCCGTTGTGTAGTCAGCTGTTTTATATAGATTAAAGAGTTGATGAACAAGCAGAATAGATAATGGTTTAGTGCTTGTGGTTCTTGTGAGGTTCGCAAATATGTAACCAGATTAGCAACCATAGGAATCCTTTACAAGAACCTTAATATTGACCACCTGCCCCCTAGCCATGATCACTTAGAGCAGAGCAAGGTTAAAAGAATATTGAACATTTTCAATAAATTTCACTAAAAATTCACTCATTAATTCACAAAAAAGAGAATTGAAGTATACGATAAAGTTTTCTGCTAGAGGGAAACTCTGTACCAGGGTCGTCTGCATGGGTACCCTCCGTCTTACCTATTTCTACCGCAAAGCAGCAGTGCTTGCATTGCTGTGTTCCGGTTTGAAGGGTGTATGGCACTGAAATTACTGGGTACCGTGACTTTACATCTGACGCCACAAGTTGGTATGCCACACTGCGGTTCTTGTGGAGGTTGCAGTTTTGCTACGAATCTTACAGGAGCCACGTGTATTATAGGTGACTGTTACCATTTACCTTTAGGTGGGCAGTTTGCTTGTTTGCCAACATATCGCAATAAAAAAAAGTAGTAGGTAATTAAAAAATATTAGGGAGAGAGTGTCATGGGCTGCCTGTGGCCATGTTTTAGTTTTATTTAATAGGCTCTGTATGAATATTTGCTTACTTAACTGTCTCGGTCACTGTTAGGTAACAAAAAAACGAGTTTTTTCTAAAAATATTTTTTTTATTACAAAAATATACATGATTGTTTTGACAGCTCATTATAGGTTTTGTGTTGCAAAGACAACGCTTTACGATGCCGAAGCTAGATATAATCTTTTTATTATCATCACTTCCGGGTACTGTAGTTGCGTAAACCTACTTCAACCTTCTTAATTATTCTGAACAGTTTGCATCCAGTTACAGTACATCAAGATAAATATTGGGCATCGGAAAACAACTGAAACAATTGTCTAACTAATTAAAGACAATTGACAAAAATAGTTTGGCCTTAAAAATCATTTACAGACATAAGAGCAGCTCTATATCATTATACTGCCTATACAAGCTGGAAAAAAAAGACCGTGGTTGGAGGAAAAGTACCCTTAATATTGATGATGGCAAATTTTACTGAAAGGAAACATTGCTTTATTTTCATAAATAATTAAAACTGCATTTAAAGATTTTTGAAAAATCATCTGCTTGAGTCGGGAATCGAACCGGTGAAATGTGAAAAAAAAACATGTTGTATTTTATGATACCAACCGAAAGAGTCATTAATAAGGATCAATTTGTTATAAACTCAGGCTCAGGCAGTTGATTTTTCAAAAATCTTTAAATGCAGTTTTAATTATTTTTGAAAATAAAGGAATATTTTTTTTCAGTAAAATTTGCCATCATCAATATTAAGGGTACTTTTCCTCCAACCACGGTCTTTTTTCCACCCCGTATGTCGGCACATATAGACAGTATAATGCCATCTTCGGAAACACGAAGTTAGCCGATGTCATTTATTTATCTCTCATTTATCTTGACGTACTGTCCTTTCTGCAATGCACGTATTATCCCTTTGTGTGCGATGCGTCAACTTCGCAAAACGTCCACTAAATTGATCTGTATCTTCAAATTGACGTTTTACTTTCATCAGACGTTCTATTTCTGGTTATATGTCATATCAGTGTCAATGATTACTTTGTATACTCAATATATCACGAAATATATGCAAACAGAGATAAAATACACACCTACACTACACACAACTTCATTTTGTCGAAGTACGAGTTACTCAGTCCTACAGCAGTACAAGACCATGGAGATTAATTACTAGCGACAACTGACAATCTCCAATCGATTAACCTACAACGAAGAATCCTGCCTAGCGGTTAACATCATTTTGCGCGGCTCCAAGATTGATTGGCAATGCGGGATCTGGGACTTGAGAGTCTTAACGCAAATTATCCCGCCATGTGTAGTGCGGGCTACCTTTGACGTCGAGTGCCTAATGGCTTTGGAAGCGATTCATATTGAATATTGCCCGAGGGCAAAGTTGATGTATTATCCCAGTTTTTGATGTCTTCCGAGTCGATATGTGATTTCATGGAATAATGTTTGGTTGGACATATTTGTGTGGTTTTTAATGGATGGTCGTTTAGCAGACGAGTTGTCGAGTCCCAAGCTAATGTATTCTGCATTTATAAATGGTATCAAATTTTGTCGTTTATTGTGTGACACTTCTATTTTTTTCTTTATTATAAATGGTTGATGCTTGTGCATATTTTATGTTTTGAGTATAGGAAAAAGTAAACCTTACAAGTATCTTTTACGACCGTCCGAAACCTTGGAAAGTTTTCTTTATGATGTTTCCGAAAGATTTTTCTTAGGATAGTAGTAATTATGGTTTATTTATCCACAACTGAACCACGTATATCACAGATTACTTATCTAAAGTGCCCTGTAAACGATGAAATTTGTTTGAAAACATTGTTTGTTTCATAGTAGTTTTCAAATGCAATTTGTTTGTCAAATGCATCAAGCATAGGCTTTTACAAACAAATAAATTTGTCAAACACCTGAATTGGACGTTATTCGATCCTACACCTGTTCAGAAATTGGGAGAGCCTTCTCGAGAACAGGCAAGAAACTCGGAAGGTCTTTTATTTTTTTTGTCTCCTCTTTTTAATAAAAAAAGGTAAAGTTATTTATAATGCAAACAAAGTTGCATACGGTCAGCTAGTATCCAATAAAATTATCACAAAGTGTTATACCCAAGAAGCATTAAGCAAGAGCTGTCATCTGAATCGCATTGCAACAAGAACTTGTAGCAGACAATTAACTTTATCTGGAAAAAGAACAAAGGAATCATAGAAGTTGAGCAGAAAAAAGAAATATATACGCTGAAACTATCGGAAGCCCCCGCTTCCGATACAACTATTACTGGGCATATACAAGTTTTGAACATCTATCGCCGCACAGCTTTTATGCGTTCGCACTTCTGACGAGGGCGGCTGGCCCACGTTGACTTATATTTTTAATAGAATAAGACGTCAGACAAGTTAGGACGGCAAAAAGGCAAGCGAGGAAAGTCTTTTATTCACTCTTTTCGCGTAGTTTTTACTGTCAAATACTTGTGGTGAATTTGTGATTAGGGTTAATCTTGTGCCGTCCGTGGAATGAATTATTTTTGGTTTGACGTAAGTATAGAATCACGGAATCATTTATGAAATGAATGTCAAAGTTGAATCACTCAATGTCGAATCACGAAATCTACTGCAACTTCGAATATGAATTTTAGCCTAGAGTAAAATTTTCGTAAAAAAAATATAAGTCATGTAAGAATTTAATTTAGGTGTAAGAATTTTAGATAATTACTACCTTAAAAACACAAGTCAAATATAAGAATTTTTTATAATATGGGAGGTGAAAGACTATTTTGAATAAGAGATTGAAAGGACATTGTTCTGCGTTCATACATTGTTCGCCCCAATACCAACAGCAGCGAAAAAATGCTTTTCGTTTAATTAGATATTAGTAAATACGTACGTCCACATGAATTATTATATTATAGGTAAATCAGATTTTGAGGTTAGTTGAAGTAACACTTTATTTCGTTAGAGCAATACACATAGTCCATACCTATAAAATACTTAAAATAATAATTATTGCAATCAATCAAAGAACTTCATTATAGCCACGTTGTAAAGAACAAGAAATCTCGAAATTATAAAGCAAGTCAAAAACACAACAAACAAACTATAAAACAAGCGAAAGCGCATGAGTAGTCAATTGACGCATGTTAACGTTGTAAATTGTGAAAGAAGTTATGAAGAACATAATTTATACAAATAAAAAAAATGTCCATACCTACATAAAATCGACTCAATTCCATTCAATCAAGCAAAGTTAACAATAACCATTCGTTTATTTTACTTCTTTGGTTTTGTTTCTGAAAGTACTTTCAAATATTTTTGATTTGTCCATTGAATACATATTTGTATTATAATAAAATATGCATATAATTATGACGTGAATCAAATCTTTGTTCGTCATGGGGCGATTTTCGACATTGTCCCTTATAAAGTTGTAACCAAACAAAATCGCTGGCAGATATACTAAACTTATGTGTGTATACATACTCTTGTTTAAAATCCTTTCAATCAATATTTTAATTACACAATAAAATGTGAATGCACAACGACATTATCATTATCGCAATCATACGACAAATGCCGTATTTATTGAAGTATCTCAAATGGGGGCAATTACTTTGATGATCAATAAATTGGAGCTTAACTGTTAAGCCGTTTTGTTCATTTAACTGCGGTTTGGTCTATATGCATTTGATAAGTTGGCAATGAATGCGGTCGGGTCTATTATCGGTGAATATGAATAACCGTTAGTGTTTTCGTATTTAATGATTGTATCGTTAAATATTGTTCTTTTCAAGATCTTTAAATTCGTCAGTATAGCTAAGCTAGTGCCATCGTTTGATTTTATTTAGCACCATCATCCAAGACTCAATATTCATATTTTTGGGGCATTTTTGGGTATAGACTTCCTCAAGGGATTCCATCTTCACCGTGCTGGCCCAGTTGTGAGGAGGCAAGATGACAAATAAAGTCTTGGATTTTTTAAGAGGACTGTGAAGCTGTAAATTTTCATACAAAAAGCGATAACGCTTTTCTCTCTCTTTATATAGTCCAATTTTCATAATTTTTGAAAATATTGTAGATTTAATAAAGATCTAGGTTTGTACGTTTTGATTTTGAAGTAATATTGCTCAGAATATAAATTATTAGTAAGTATCTAAATATCTATATTTTAGACTTAAAAACTACCTCGAGCATTTTTATCTTTTTTTGACTACATTATACTGAGTTACAAGAAAAGCAAAACGTATAAACATAGATTAAGGTATACTGAATCTAATGAGACCAAAAGTGTCTAATGTTGTGTAGGTTAAAACCGTTATCGCCCGAAACAATAATTCAATAAGAAATGTGGGCACTTGCCTCGAACTTTCAACTCTTAGCGGTGTTCAACAAAATGCATTTTTGAAAGTGCATATTATACTCGAGCCATGAATTGGCACTTCACAGTCCTCTTAAGTTGGTTTTTTACAATTACCTTAATTTTTTTTACAAATGAAAGTTTATCGCGCCTTGTGCCGGTAAAATCTGAGTCGATTTATGGAATTCTTGGGTAATTTTGTTCATTCCTGCCTTATGGCAATTTTTTCAAAAAAGGAACTAATGTACTCGCATATATGTGGGGATTCAATAGTAAATAGTAAGTAACATCACAATGGAGATTGAGACATAGTTACTTATGCGAGGATTAAGGCCACCGCTCTGATCGGGAGTTGGAACTAGACTGCCTTCAAACAGAATATTCAATAATCCACTAGGGAAAGATTGCTGACTAGGCTCAGCAATCGTTGCGACAGTATTATTAACTTACTTAGGACATAACAAATCTCTGTACGGTTCTGACCGTCAGGATACTACTTAATACAGCCTTAAATCGAAAGCGATCGTGAAAGATAATAGTATACAATTATTGTAGAACATGAACATGGCAGGATTATAGAACACTAGCTTTTGCCCGCGGCTTCGCTCTCGTTAAATTCGGGGTGACACGGAAGATTTCCTAAAAAAAATAAGGCAGGTATTTTTCGTTGGTAACAAAGTCTGTGTACCGATTTTTAGCTTCCTACGAGTACCTTGAAAACTGCAAAAAGTTCCATATAAAATTTCACCCCCTCTTTTAAGGGGTTGGGGGCAGATTTCCAAAAAAATTATGCACGATTTTTTTGATAGTCACAAATAGTCTGCATACCAATTTTTAGCTTACTACCTTGAAAATTGCGGAATGCTCCATACAAACTTCCGCCCCCCATTTTAGGTAAGTGGGGGGTTAGAAAGAGACAAAAAGTAGCCTATGTCACTCTCCATCCCTTCAACTATCTCCACTTAGAAAAATCACGTCAATTCGTCGCTCCGTTTTGCCATGAAAGACGGACAAACAAACAGACACACACATACACTTACCCATTTTTAAAATTAGTATGGATGTCCTAAATACACGACGCTCGTTTTTCGGGCTCGGATAGTTAGCTTAATTTTAATTAAGCGGATTTAGCTCACGTATACTTAATCCTAACGTAGCTATGAACGCGGTAATGTATTGTGTAAAATAAATTAATAATAACACTATCAAATACAGGAAGTATCGATTTAAACAAGATAAATTATATGAAAAAAACTTTTTAAAATACAAGCTTTTAGTACTCGTCAATACGAATCAAACGAGCCCAATGGGGTTGTGTCGTTTTATAGCGGAGTTCCTATAGCCACCTTCCAGCTTACGCAGCATTGCAGTGAAAGTCAATATACTTTATTCAAGTAGGATTACATAATCGCTTTTGAACGTCAATGCAGCTACGCCAATGGTTCACAAGTCTACATTTGTCACGATATTGTCACGATACATAAGCATGCAGATTTTCAGCTCAGTTAAATGTGACAAAGTAGGCCAGAGTGTGACAGATCTAAGTTTAAACTGGATTGGTACTAGGGGTCTACAATGAACACACGAAACCCGAACGAACTCCGAAATTTCGGGCTGTTTCTTAACACGAAAAAACTACGGGCCCGTCAACGGAACGAAATAGGAGTTTGACGTTTGCTGTTACGGATAGCTTACTATGATCACTCGAACCCGACACGAAAATTTGATTTTGACATACAGTTTTTCGGGCGTTTAACCTCGCTTCTCACGAGAACTCAAGTGCTACCGTAAGAGTTTCGGATTAACATTTTATTCCAGAAATATGTGAGTTATTGTCAATTTTATATCAGTTTGGGTTTTCTTTGACTACTAAGAAGGTGTACTTAAGTATAATATAAGTTAACTATATAATATTTGTTGAAGTTATGACATTCATCTTAAATTCAGTGCGAGGTGCGAGTCGAAGGAAACACTTGAAAGTATACTATAACTTCATGTGAACAAAAGCAAAAAATAACTCCGAAACACTTAAAAATGTAATCACAAAAAACGTAAATAAATACAAGCAGCAAAAGCTATTTAGGTGTATAATGCTGTAGCAGGAAATATCCCCTTAACATCAAAATGTTATTAGTGGAACGTGACATTCTCGATTAGGTTGGTTTATCACTTGTCGGGGGCCACTTTGCCAGAGACTAAGAGCCCGGGCTGTCATGGCGCGTTAAACTGTAATAACAAAATATTTTTGTTAAAATTGGTAGTTTTAATAACATACCCAGCTTTCCGCTAATCATTACTGTAGTTTATTAAATCAAAACTGTTTAAATACAAATAATTTTTATTATTTTTCTACTATCTTTTTGAATCATTCGTTCACGTAACTTGTCAATGCGTCCGTACTAAACCTACGAATCCGAAAATAGTTCGTGGTAGCTACGAGTCACGTACTTCGTTCGGGTTACGGACGGGCCCGAAATAACGGACGAACATTTCATAGTAGACGTCCAGGCGCGGGCACGCGTTACATTGCGTAGTATTTATTGTCGTTGTTTTTTTAAGCCTGAAAATTAATTTCGTTTCACATCATTGATTTTTTGTTTTATTGCTTTATTTAATGGTCTGAATGCGTAGAACGCGGGTTTCGGTATACGTTTTTTCTACGTCCTGTATGTTATTTTACACAGCGTACTTTAAGATAAATATCATTGTTGACGAGTAGTATCTAAAATAATTTTTATCGATTGATAGATGATAATAATGTGATATTTTAGCACTACCCAAACTTTGTTTGGTAACGCTTATATGCACGGTTAATTTTTTATCATCCTGGAAAATTTAAGGGACGCTTCACGACATGGTATTAGAATGATATAAATAAAAAAATAACTCACTTACTTAATTTTATATTATTTTTTTTTTAAATACAAAAAATGCTGCACAGTTGAGAGCAGCATTTTTAGAGATTTTTTTTATTTTTATTTCCTTTTTTTTATTTTTTATGTAATATTAGATGTGTTCTGAAGCGTCCCTAAAATTTTCCAGGGTGATAAAAAATAACCGTGTATATGTTAATCTTTCTTTCCGTCTGTCTGTCTGTCTGTCTGTCCATTCCATCGAGATCTCGGGCCAGCTAGAGACTTCGGCTTTTCACTATATGATAGAGGTTTGTGTTCTCGTTTTGACCATTTTGGATTTTTTAGCTCCCGATCATGCTACCTAGGACTAAAAACCCTAATTTCATATATTGCCAGCTGTGCCCGCGAACTACGTTTCGCTATAATAAAGCTCAACACTCAAAAATTTCAAAATTTACCGGAGGGAGACTCTGCACCAGGGTCGTGTGCATGGGTACCTCCGTCTTACCTATTTCTGCCGCAAAGCAGCAGTGCTTGCATTGCTGTGTTCCAGTTGGAAGGGTATCATATGGCACTGAAGTTCCTGGGTACCGTGACTTTACATCTTAAGTCATAAGTTGGCAACGTACACTGTGGTTCTTGTGGGGGTTGCAGTTTTGCTGCAAATCTCACAGGAGCCACATGTATTATAGGTGACTGTTACCACTTACCATCAGGTGGGCAGTTTGCTTGTTTGCCAACTTAATTGCAATAAAAATTTCCAAATATACACAAAAAAATCCATAAAAATCGGTCAAGCCGTTTTGGAGGAGTTCGATAACAAACATTGTGACATGATTTTTTTATATATTAGAAGATAAATTCAAATGGTTTGTAGTTACTCATTGAACTGGATTTTTAATGCTTAATAGGAAAATGTTGATAAATCATTTAGGGTCATCATGCTACTAGTACCTGATCCTGATTCGCTCAAAATGCTCCTCTACACTCAAATGTCATTACGGGTTTCTCGGCGAAGCCCATGGGATTTTTGTCTTATAATGTGGAAAGCCTCCATAATTGAATAATATAGAAACAATTTGTGTGGAATTGAGTTTGACACGTCTTGTACTTACTTACTTGGTTATTTATGTAATGAGACGGCTTGTGGTTTCCAAGCTAAAGCTAATTTTGTACATAGGTATATATACATATACAGTGTCAATCACCTTGGGACACGTAATACGTGTCGTGATAGCTGACCCGGTTATGTTACGTACAATTTGTAACATGTGCTTGCTAAAGTCGCCACACTATGCGTATTTCCTATTTGACCTACATACTGCCCCTTTATGCCACAGTATGCATGTAGGCAGTATTGAATCTTCTTAATTTTTAGCCCTTCATCTATTTTGTACTAGGTCATTAATCTTAAGCAGCTATTGTAGGTATAAAAGTTGGACGATTCAAGAGCTTGTTAAAATAAAATCATATTCAAATAAACATTATGTTTTTAAATCAGTATTAACAACAAATAAATTTTTAAATCTAATTATCCTCAATACAAACTCATAACATGAGGTCATGGGCAATCTATACCTATATTACAACAGTGCAACGCGAATCGTGTTGTGTTCAGAGCGGACTAGAGAATTTTAACGCAATGTTTACTTGTTTTATGTATCGTATTCTTTTGTTTAGAGACTGTGCACCGAACAGAGGGGTAATCGCACTATTTACTGACGTTTGAACCAAAACCAAAACGTTACCGTTCCCATATGTTTTGACATCTGACAGCTGTCAAGGTGTTGTCAAAATGTATGGGAACGGAAACGTTTCTGACTTGGTTGAAACGTTATAAATAGTGCGATTGCCCCTCAGATGACTGTGATGAAATTGATTTCTATAGTATTTTTAGTACTTCAGTTACATGTTCTATATTAAGAGAAATAATCATTCTTAGGATACTTCAACAATATGATTCATTATGTTGTACCAATTCATGTTTAAACCTAAATTAATCACATGAATATAACAAGTAAGACCAACCCGCACTTGGCCAGCGTGGTTGACTAAGGCCTAATCGCCCTAGTTTAGGGTAGGCTCGAGCCCCTCGGTGGGGACGTATCTGAGCTGTTGATGATGATGATATTTATTTATTTATTTAATAGACGGTACACAGCACAGATTATAGTTAAATCATATAAAACAAATATACATTAAAATAAGTATTGTGGTCAACTATAACCAAATAATTAGTGCACACAACATGATTTTCTGTCTTCCTTGAACATGCATATATACGCATGTATACGGACATACACATGCATATACGCGCATTACACACAATATATAAAACTACAAAAAAATAATAAAACTACAGACTATCGGATGGCACTATAACTGCAACAGCTGGACTTAAGAGGGCTGTGAAGTGCCAACTCGTGGCTCGAGTATGCTTTCATTCAAATATGCAGTTTGTTGCACACCGCTTAGAGTTGAAGGTCCAAGGCGAGTGACTACATTTCTTATTGAAATAATGTTCCGGGTGATAACGGTTTTATATAACAAGATAAATCCACAATGTAAATTATTGTTGTTAATTTTCGTATTTAAAATTAGTTTTGTTCTTAAAATTAGTATAGTCGTTGAAACTACAGGTTAAATTACTTATTTTACTGAGTCAGCTTCGACTGTCTGCCAGTTTTCATACAGCTGACCATGTTCATGCAATCATGCCCCAACATAAAATATTAATAGCAGTATTATGCCTTAGATCAGTGTCATATTTACTGACAGCTTATGAAACATGCACACACACAGAAATACGCACGCAGGAATTTACACAAAAGAGTGCATAAATTGTTATAGAATAAACATACTATTTATTATTCTATTATTGTTAGAATTTCACAGTTCCGTCGTTTGTTTCCAATTAAACTTACTTCTACTGTTAGGTTGCCTGGTAGAGATTGCTACTTCGGCAATAAGGCCGCATTTTGTTAATAAGGTCTTGTTTAAAGGACAATTCTTGTAGCTATTTTTTTTGCATTAAAGTTTTACCTACATACATGCATACATCATAAAAAACATCTTTGAGATTAGAATTTAAAAGTAACTCTCTAATTTCGATAGGTTTTAATGTTATTGCCTCTAAAATATTTCGTACGCTCATAACCATCATCATAATCATCTAAAATTCGTAATTTAAAACTAAATTGCTACCAGTTATCAATGTACGTAAACAAGAATAAGTATGTATCGCCAAGGTAAAATATACGAATAAAGTTTCTATAAGTAAAATTGTTTTATTTATTTATTTGATTCAATTGAAATTTGTATGGGTAACATCTATGTTCTCGGTAAACTATAAAGTGTTCAATTTCATTTAACGAAGACTGGTAATACTATTCAATTCGCCAGCACCCCCGGAGTAATCGAAAGGTATTTCTCAAAGGACACACAACTGGCAATTTCTTTCAGATAGTTTCAGACAATTCCCTTTGTCTTTTCAACCGGTTGAAATTAATTATATGAGACGTTTCCACGCATACTAAGCGACTGGTAGAGTAATAGAGATGGGCACTGATTGGGATATTTATTACTTTGTCCGTTGATTGATTATAAATAATGAATTTTGCTTCAGTGAATACCTTTGACGGTTTCACCAATAAAACCGTGGAGCCCATCTAATCTTGACGAACGTCGAAAGTTTCGGCGAATAGATAGGTAATTGGTATTCAAGGTAATCATTTTGCTTGATCTTTGCTTTGTTTATTACTTGACTTATCTTTGAAGATTAGAATCGCTAATAGCGTTTGAGAGGCAAGCTTTAAGTAGTTTATTTTCTAATAATAAATTACTTCGGCGAGTTATGCGAGTCTTAAGTCAAGTTGTTTCTTTTCATGGGCCAATTTTAATTATAATTAAAAATGAAAATATTTTGTAAGTATATAAAGAATATCATACGATGTTCCCACGCCATAGCAAGTAAAAGTTTAAGTAAACTAACATAGCATTTTACAGTTATGTTTTGTTCCTATTACTTTGAATTGGAGCGACCATTACGTTTTGGTCCAAGTATTTGTTACGGATACCGCAATATCTGAAACAATTAGCGAACGGATAAATTTGCGGTTGCGTAACATCACTAGTGTACTCAAGCACTTGTGGTTGAAACCACACCACACCGTTTGTCGCTTTCATTCTCGGGCCTTTGAGATACGAGCACAAAGTCAGTATACCTTTCACACACAAAGGAATATTATCAGGCACCACTACTTCTCGTTTAAATGCTGTCAAGGTATCGTTAAATGACTTTATAGTAAGTAACGAGAGTATATGATGCTGTTTTAAGACCTTCGTGATTCGAAATACAAAAGAATTACTTATGAGATAATTCTATGACATTTCACTATGTATGAATGAATTGATGTATACTTTATTGCACAAAGAACAACATAAAAAAAACAACAAACTATAGAAACAAACACAAAAGGCGGCTTTATTGCTAAATAGAAATTTCTGCCAGGCAAATTTAGGGCTAAGGAAAGTGTTTTAAAAGGTAATCTATATGACTAAAGTCCAATCAAAACTTTGTCATCATTCTAATTATATGTAGGTCTTGAACCTTTGCATGAAATAAATAATTTTGTCGTGCTTTCATAGTTGGTCCCAAAATGAAAGTTGTTCAGATCGATGACCTGAAAAATCTCTATTAATATTTTCAAAACTTTTTGGAAGACCTCTTAGGTACACAGTACTCACTTCAAGGTTCCTGAGGCTTCATCTTTATTTTCTAATCAAAATATTAATTCCACGAATTGGCTTTATTACGTTTTCAAAAAGTTTCTATTTTAATTCAATTTTCGGATACCATATATTTGCTTAACTTAGAGCTTTCTCTCATCGAATTATTCAGAACTAAGTTAGATTAAGTGAGCAGGTGAAGTATTGGGGTTAAACGGTTTCCCTTCGTTGTTGATTTTACCCCAAACGCTTAAATAGGTTGTTCAGTTAATCGACACTTACTTAGTACAATTATTTCTATCCGATCTGGCGCCTTAAAATATTGAATTCTAGCTTCGTAAACCAGTAAAATTAAAAATCTACTAGTAAGTTAAGTTTTAAGAACAAATTACGCAAGCTATATCAAGCAAATTATCTTGTTACCTAACTGCGGATAATCTTCTAAACGTAGGTTAATTTAGTAGAAAAATATGTATTAGTCTATTTAACTTAAAATATGTATGTATTAGTATTTTATGTATATTAGTTGTTTATTACAAGATTACTGTAAATATCATTGATATTTATATATATTTTTTAATGTTGCTTATAATTAATGTAAAACCGGTTTTATTTTAATGTTGTACATCTACTTCTTTTTCTCTGCATCACCCAAAGGTTGACTGGTAGATAATGCCTTCGGCATTAAGTCCGCCTCTGTACACACATGTACTGAAAGTATTAAATAAAATAAATAAATAAATAAAAACCTATTTTCTGTTGTCGGTGTTTGCTAATTGATTTCCCTTATCAAGACCTTTTCTCTTTTCTCTCTCGTATCTGGTATGTGACGATATAGCTGAAGGGGGAAGCCAGCATCAATCCTCGCTTTAAAATTTATACACCCGAAGAACATACCACAGGTTTTATGTATGCAAAACAACACTTTCAGTACGATGATCGATTGCGATGAATTACTCTCTCTGTGTGCAAAGAAGTGGACTCTTGGACTTTTTTGAAACACCCATCGGCATCAAGTATTCAAACGTTTGCCGATTTTATATGAGGTTAAAATGAAATGGCCGATTCCAATCGCTCGCCTTGACTCTCACATTAACCTATTTTCAAATTGCTATGACCGGGGTATTTACCAACACTGGACAAAATAATAAACACCAGCTCCGAAAATGTGGTTTAAAACGAAGGGCTAAGGTTTAAGTTGAAATGTTTGACAGTAAACATTTAAGGTGATTGGAAGGGCTTTGATTTAAGGATAGTTGTAGCGGCTGGAACCCTCGATAAAGTTGATTAAAAGTTATGATATAGGTTACGGTCAAATATAATAACCTGTTACCTTTCTGGGAAAATGTGATAGTAATCAATGAATTGCGCTGTGTAAATTTCCAAACAAACGCTGAACAATTTAAAGCTGCCCAAGAGCGAGTTGGAGTTGCGCGCCGAGTGTTCCGTACAAACTTATCTAAATCGCTCCATAGTTAGGGTTACCAGAAGTAAAATTTTAAAGTCCGGAGAAAAAGCCTTAAGGGAAAATAGTGCCTTAAGAGGATTGTGAAGCTGTAAATTTTCATACAAAAAGCGATAACGCTTTTCTCCCTCTTCACATAGTCCAATTTTCATAATATTTGGAAATGTTGTAGATATAATGAAGATCTAGGTTTGTACGTTTTGATTTTGAAGTAATTTTGCTCAGAATATAAATTATTTGCATCTAAATATCTATATTTTAAACTACCTCGAGCATTTTTATCTTTTTTTGACAAAATTATACTAATTTACAAAAAAGCAAAACGTACAAACATAGATTAAGGTGTACTGGATCTATAATAATAATAATAATTCTTTATTTCAGGTAATGTCCACCCATACAATTAATAATAATAAATTGCATTTTTTTACACCAGTCCATATTAAATTATAAAATACATGTCCACATAATAACATTAAATTAAATTGAAAAATATAATAATAATAAAATTAACTCAAAAAAAAATAATATATAAAATGAAAATACAAAAACAAAATAAAAGAAATAAGTACATGTCAGTCGATATTAAATTTTAAAATAAATGTCAGATAAAATGATAAAATAATTAATAATAATATAAAATAATAATCAGAATATGTCAATAAATTCTATTAGGCATTGGCACATTTACATGTCTCGCACTACAATGGTTTAAATAATGGCAGTCCAGTCTCGACGCAAACATCATCAAGACGGTGTTGGAGCTACCCCTCACCCTACGCACCAGCGACGCGGCACGCTTGCGCATGGTCGCGTTGAAACAATCAGTTCGCGCTTCCGCGAACATTGCCGAGGCACTACAGAACCGTGGTAGCCCCATCACCGCCCTAAACGCATTATTATATTGGATGTTGAGAGCGCGATAGCTAGTTTTACTGTAATCAGAGCCCACAGGCTGCACGAGTATAACGATGTACAGTACGCTCCGAAGAGCGTTGACTTAACTCTTTTAGAACATCGCGCAAACCTCCGAGCGATCATATTTGCTCTTATCGACAGCGCTCTCCGCTCCCGGTCCATGTCTGCGTGGTCTCTCAGACTAACAGTGAGTATGTGTCCGAGATATTTAAACTCTTCCACCCTTAGCAGCGAAACCCCGTTCAAAGTTATAGAAGGTATGGTTGAGGGACACTTGGCACTGGACGTCTCAAAGACCATACATTGACTTTTCTTAACGTTATATACTAGACCATGACTACAGGCATATTCCTCGCAGACTTTTATCAACTTCCTTAGACCACATACCGAGGCGCTCAACAGCACCATATCGTCAGCGTAACTTAAATTATTAACACAAAGACCGTCAATATGGCAGCCAACATGCTGACTACTAAGCACCACGATTAGTCCGTTAATATATAAATTGAACAGGGTTGGAGATGTCAAACCACCCTGCCTTACTCCACACTGTAGCTGATAAGAATCTGACATTGTCCCCGCCCATCTCACACTATTTGACTGATGTGCATACCAATATAAGTTCCCACGGCATATTTACACTTTTCAGCTTATCCCACAAAAGGTCATATCCTACCAAATCGAAGGCCTTCGACAAGTCAAGGAAGCAAGCGTAGACAGGTGTTTTACGATCGGTATAGTATTTGACGGTTTCCTTCAAACACAGAATAGCACTTTCAGTAGAAAGACGAGGACGAAACCCGAATTGATTATCGTGTAGATGTACATAATTATTTAGCTGTGCGTTAAGCAAACCGTCAAAAACTTTTGCAATAATAGTGGCAAGAGAGATAGGCCTGTAATTACTTTTATCAGTGAGGTCACCAGTCTTATTTTTCACTACAGGCACAACCACCGTTCTCATAAACTCGTCAGGCAAGTAAGAGTGGCTCACACACAGGGAGTAGAACATCGCCAACACTCGAGTCAGGTGAGGTCCGGCGTGTCGAAGGTGCTCAATACTGAGTCCATCATGGCCTGGTGATTTACCACCCGACATGGATACCATGACTTTAGTTACCTCCCTAGCCAGAAACCTAGTTCCCACTGCCTGGCTGACCTTAACAGCATCAAGCACCCTTCCCGACGGCGCCAATAATGGTTTAATAGTAAAATGATCTTTAAAAATATTAGCGATCTCCCACGAATCACTAGTTCCACCGACACTCACAGGGAGGCCAGGCCGTAAATTCAATCTGCTGGTACCTTTCCAAAATCCACGAAAATCCCCTTTACTGTGTTTAACAGCAAGAGCGTCCATACGAATTTGGTCTTGGTGAATTTGGCACCATTTTAATCTAGACTTGAACACTCTTCTAGTTTTACACATATCATTGTAAAGAGGACCCGACTTGGGGCGTCCACCTAACACCCACTCCTTAAACCTGGATCTGGCCTCTCTATGAGCCTCAGCAACGTGTTTGTTCCAACCTACCACTATGCGCGAACGACTCCCGCCACCCTTGTCGCTACCCCGTCTAGCACTCGATAGTATTGCAGCTTCACGAAGAGCGGTTACAATATCAGAATAAAGCAAAACAAGAATACGCCTGTGGTCGAAGTCATTACAGCAATGGTCAGCACATTTCTCAAACTCCGATGGAAAATGTATCAACCTTAACCTATCATGACAATGTTTGGCAAAAGAAGCCACTTGTTCCTCACTTCGCTCGCCCCATACTACGTCTTTGTTCTCATTACATATCTGCGGTGAGAACTTGGAGGTAAGAAATTTACAATTAAATTTAATGACAAGTGGATAGTGATCTGACCACCTAGAATCATATTTTACAACTACATTCACGACAGCCTGCCTTGCCGCGTGAGTTGCAATACAGTGATCTAACCAGCTATTAGTTCCGTGTGCCTCACTGGTAAAAGTAAAGGTACCCGAACCGAGGCCCAACATATCAACATCTATACAGTACCAATGTAATTCATTACAAAATTGAATCAGTTCACTATAAAACAACTCACCCGGGTCTGCATTGAAGTCGCCTAAAATAAATACCGACTCAATTCCGAACTCGTCCACAATAGCAGTTATTGCACTCAAGCAGTCAACAAACTCTTGTTTATTCTCTGCTGAGTTGGTAGGCATGTACACGCTCATTACAATTAAGGGCCGAGCACTTGTCTCAATTCTAATCGCACATATCCTACTATTATTACAAGGCACCACTGACACTTGTTGAAATGCACTATAGCGCCATAACAACGCAACTCCTCCGTAAGGCCGCCCGCGCACGATGCCCGCTGCAGTGTCGACCGCCGACGTTGCCGTGTAGCCAAATCCACTGTCAATCGTGCCCATATAGGGTATATCATGGGGCATCAGCCACGTCTCTTGAAGACAAATAATGTCGCAAGTAAGACACAAGTTCCTGACGTCTTGAAAAGACCTTTTGACATTTTTACAATTGAACGAAGCAATACTGTATAGGCCACTATCCATAATTTATTTATTCGTGCCGTCAGTATATCGTGGTGCAACATTCGTCTGCTTATGTTTAAAGTTCACAAAACGTCTAAATATGACGCCAGCGGGCCACAAAGTTTCATCCAGGTACTTCGATAGATTGCATTCCGATATAAAGAATTTATATGCTTTGTGGCCTCTGCTATACTTCATGTTTATTTTTTCTAAAGCGACCGTTTCTCTGGTTTTATTTAAAATATGATTAACTATGTCACTTTCTTTCGTAGATAGATGCACATTTGTTATGAACATAGGAATTTTCTTCTCGGCTGCTTTAAAGGTACCTTCCGTACCTCTCGCTATTCCGGTCTTACCCGAGTAGCGATATTTCCCAGATTTTCTGCGATGATTGACAATGAACCACCTCTCATTATTAATATTTTTATTTGTTGACACATCGCTCACATTTATCGACAGCTTTTGTAATTCACGACTGCGGTCAGCTTTATTTGCGTTAGAATCAATCAGCTGACTCCCCACTTGCATAGTTATAGGTGATGCGTCACTCGTCACTGCAGCGCTCGCTTCTAGACCGGTCTCAGCGCAAGCGCCCGCCTCCCCGCGTGACGATTGCATGAGCTGCGGGGTCTGCGGGCGCGCAGGCAGGGGCGCCGGCAGCGCACGCTGTGACTCAACATCACCCTCCGCGCTGCAACTACCGCCCGTCTCAATGCGTTCGCTGTGCTCCGGCGACCGTTTCACTAGGTTAAAATCCCGCTCCGAATGTTTATCTTCCGCTACCCTCATTTGTCTATATTGTGTCAAGGGCGTTGCAATATTTACATTATCATCTTCAAATACCTCATTCCTCGAAACATTGTAGTCATATGTAAGACCCATAGGGCCACTGTCCCTCCACGCACCTCGCTTCTTATTTATTTTAAAAGCCGACGCCGGTGGTGAGGTTGATTTCCTAGGTAGCAGTGAGTCATTTTTCATACGAAATACTGTCATTTTCAATTCATTAAAACTTTCTTGTGTGGCAAAGGTATACTTCATAGTCTCAATTTCAGTTTTTAAATTGATCATGTCTCGTAACAATTTAGAACAGTCCAAATGATCCATTGAAATCGGAGGCAATCGGTCCAATTGTCTTGCAACAAAAACCGGTATGATATCTGGCTCCGTCGACTTAAATAGATTAATAATATCCATTACATCACGCTCCTCTTTTCCTTTATTTTTCCTCAATATTCTTCGAATGTCGGTTGGAACTGACTCAAATAATAGCGTCTTGGAGTTTTTAATCTCGTCACTGGTAAATGAAGACGTACAAATTCGCACTAACGATTCCTCATCAATAATCGACACTTTATTTTGTACGTATGATAACATTTCGTCAATAACGATATTACACACAGTACATTTTAGAATTTCCGCCATTCTTATTACAAGTTATACACTCTCAAGTGTTGTGTTGTGAATTGACACAGATCACACCCGCCGTTAGCGAATGCGAGCGCGCAACTGATGAGACAATCTAATGAGAGCAATCTAATGAGACCAAAAGTGTCTTATTTCGTAAAGGTTTAGGGGGGTAAAACCGTTATCGCCCGAAACAATATTTCAATAAGAAATGTAGGCACTTGCCTCGGACCTTCAACTCTAAGTGGTGTGCAACAAACTGCATTTTTAAAAGTGCATACTCGAGCCATGAATTGGCACTTCACAGTCCTCTTAACATAGTATATAGTGACGTGTAGATCAACTAACATTGCGAGCGAGAATGTATAGTCTTATGAAGTTTTACAGAGTTTGAAAGAGGAGGCATTTGGCTACTTACTTAGTAACCGATTTTACCGTGTCTTTACATCTTAAGTCACAAGTTGGCAACGTACACTGTGGCCCTTGTGGGGGTTGCAGTTTTACTGCGAATCTCACAGTAGCCAACGGATTATAGGTGACTGTTCCCACTTACCACCAGGTGGGCAGTTTGCTTGTTTGCCAACTTAGTAGCAATAAAAAAAATACTATCCCTGCGTTCCAGATAAGCACTGCTACTTTCTGAGGCTAACATCTGATATTAGCCTCGTTTTGCGTTTCTTATAAGAAATGTTTTATCCGCGCTAATTGTTACAAATGAAACGAAAGGTACTGATTTTTTGTACTGAATTTTCACACCTCACCTACTTCACTTAAAATTTCTAATAATATAAATCAGAATTGGCCAATACTATAAATATCTTTCAGTGAATTTTTAAATCCGCTGAAAATCCTTTTTGATTCATGAAAAAAAGATTCCAAATGTCAAAGTTGAAAGCTGTCAAAAAGTGGTATCTGAGGACCATGGACGTAATAAGTCCATGCTGAGGACCCATCTATTAGCATGGGTATTTGATGCTAGCATTTCGTGTTAAAAATATGAAACGCATGACAACTGGCAAGAAAAACTAGCATCACCGCTAATGAAACGCAGAAATGCTAAAAATGCTTATCTTTAATTAAATTTAATGCAAGTCAACGCGCGCCCTTTAATGCAAGTCTGTACACCAGTATATTCGAAGTCTATGCTTATTAATCAAACAAGCCCATGAGTTGTCACCATACGCCAGAGTCTGAATGTCGGAATCGCGAACCGCACGATCATTGCTCAGTAATTTTATTTCTTAGAATAATAACCTAAGTTTTATTTATATTTCTGTAAGTGCCTTCAGTGATAATTCTGTGTCTACTTTATGTATTTTTGTGTTTGTGCTAGCTTTTACCGTGTTCGTGATATTATGTGTACTATTTTTCACATGTGTACGTCTTCTGACTATTTATTTTATGTGAAAGATTTGTATTGGATTGGTCATAGTAAATACTGGGAATTGTAAGTTGGACTATTATTATTTATTATTTAACCATCATCATAACAGACCAAAGTTCATAAGTATGTAACTTCCTTACTACTTACATTTTACGGTTCTTATATTTCTTTTAATGTGTGCTGAAAGACATTACTTTTTGTTGAATTTCAGTCAACAGGATTCTGGTCAACGGGAAAGTTTTGATTCCCGTGTTAAATCGCAAAGTATGCGACACAAACGGTTATATTTTTTGATTGTGTTGACTTATAACAGGTCCATGCTTATAACTTGATTTTTCAAAACTAAAAGAGACCATAGACCTGAGTTTCCTTACATATTATAAAACAAAGTCCCCCGCCGCGTCTGTCTGTTCGCGATTAACTCAAAAACTACTACACCGATTTTCAAGCGGTTTTCACCACTCGATAGCGTGATTCTCGAGAAAGGTTTTGGTATATAATTTGTTATGTTTATGTATCTATTTCTGTGTACATTAACGATATTTGTTGAAGATGTCGGGAAAAAATAAATTAAGGCGAAACGCAGTTCGCGGGCACAGCTAGTTTAATATAAATTTCAGATTGATATCTCTACGCGCTCACGAAAATATAAATAAAACATTGAAAAAAACCCCTACACAAAAATAAAACTCAAAAAATTAATAAATAGAATATGTTGGTTGGCGCTCTGATATCTAGTAATATTTTGATTCATATCATTACATCGGGGGTCGTCGTCACTAAACACTAACTTAGTTAAGATAGGCTCTAGCCCCTCGGTCGGTGGGGACGTATATGAGCTGTGATGACTTTTTGAATTAAACACTACATAATATTACAATACAATGTGTGCTCAAAAGATCGAGACGGTATTTCAGTCCGGCGCACCGCCTACAGCATTACAAGGCGCAGGTTCGGCCTCATATGGAATACTGTTCTCATCTTTGGGCAGGGGCGCCCCAATACCAGCTTCTCCCACTGGACCGCATTTAACGGAGAGCAACTCGAATCGTCGACTGCCAGGAAATTTCTAAACGGCTTGATACCTTGGCGCTGCGTAGAGATGTCGCCTCACTATGCATCTTCTATCGCATATATTACGGGGAATGCTCCGAGGAATTGTTCGGTCTCATACCTGCCGCCTCTTTCCGCCATGGTTCCACGCGACAAAAAATCCATGCTATCACTTAGATAGTTGGCAGTCCACAACTGTGCGTTTTTCACGCAGTTTCCTGCCTCGCACAGTCAAACTTTGGAATGAATTGTCGCCTGCGGTATTTCCGGACCGATACGAACTTAAAACTTTCAAGAAAAGAGCGTATTCCTATCTTAAAGGCCGGCAATGCACTTGTAACTCCTCTGGGGTTGCGGGTGTCCATGGGCGACGGTGATCACATCAGGTGATACGTTTGCTCGTTTGCCCTCTATCCCTTAAAATACAATACCATCGAAAATTAAAACTGAACTATAAGTCTATATCTGTTGATCAAGATAATACTTGAATGACCTGCTCCATATATTTAATAACTACTGCTGATCAGGTCAATGCGCAGGTCAGATGTTGCAATATCAAATCAATGTAATTGTCGTAGTAATACGAGTATCATCAAAGTAACAGTAAACTTTGAGTTAGTATCGATCATGCTGTAGCTGTTACCATATCATGTAAGTACCACCAAGGCCAAAGGTAATCTTACAAACAAGTCACTGGATAATTTTGACACGCTACCAAAATATTATGCTCAAGCTGGCCTTTACAATATCACTTTACACAATTAATTGCAATAAAAAGAGAGCAAATATTTTTGATTGATGTACAGCCGGCTTCATAAGTAGATAAACATTTTAGTACCATGTCACACCAAATATTAACAATGCATATAGGTGTAACCATACTAAATAAAAGGAATAGTTGGTGTGACATGGTACTAAATCTGCTAAAAATGCTTATCTACTTTTGAAGCTGGCTGTACATATGCCGCAGTCTGTCTTATGAAAGTAAAATTTCTTTAAGTGAGCAGCCATTTACGTACGCTTTTCCGAGAAATTCCTCTTATTCTTTGTAGTTGGATTGATATTTCCTTTTCCGATGTAGGTACTTTTGTTTCATTGTCATATCACAGGCGTTCTTTGATTCAGTCACATCAGTCAGCACAAAGTAAGAGGGGATGAAATTGAATTTTACAAAAAAATGTTATAGATGGGCGGGTCAATAAGTCCGTGACTTTTTGAATTTCCCGCCTCTTAATTGAAATGGCAACACTGCTCCCGTCAACAGTCATCTGTCTGTTGACTCTTGTCAAAATTGAACAAGCTGCGACATTTAGTTTGTTTTTGACAGCCGTTAATATCAGACTATCGCGTTGACTGAGAAGAAAATGGGAAAAAGTGAATTTCATGTGCTCATTAAGCATTATTTTTTGCGGAAAAAAGCCATTACGCAAACCAAGGCTAAGCTTGATAAATATTATGGAGACTCTGCATCATCCATTTCCATGGTAAAAAAGTGGTTTACTGAATTCCGATGTGGCCTTACAAGCAAGGAAGATGCCGAACGTTCTGGACGCCCAGTTAAGGTCTCCACATCCGAAACAGTTGAAAAAATCCACGATATGGATTTAGCCGATCGGCTATTAAAAGTGAGAGAGATTGTGGAAGCCATAGGCATCTTACATGGCTCAGTGGTTTCAATTTTGCATGATCATTTGGGTATGAGAAAGCTTTCCGCAAGATGGGTACCGCGTTTGCTCACAATCGACCACAAACGCAACCGTGTGACAATTTCGCAGGAATGTTTGGCGTTGTTCAATCGCAATATGAACGAGTTTTTGCACCGTTTCGTAACCGTGGACGAAACGTGGATCCACCACAATACACCGGAGATCAAACAGCAGTAAAAACAGTGTGTTTCTCGGAGTGAATCGGCGCCAAAGAAGGCAAAGGTGGGTTTGTCAGCCAATAAAGTCATGGCGACTGTTTTTTGGGATGCACGCGGTATTATCCACATTGACTACCTTCAAAAGGAAAAACAATCAATGGTGAATACTACAGCAACTTATTGGGTCGATTCGATGAGGCATTGAAAAAAAAGCGACCGCACTTGGCCAAGAAAAAAGTCCTTTTCCACCAGGATAATGCACGGGTGCACACATGTGCAGTTTCCATGGCAAAAATCCATGAATTGGGCTACGAATTGCTCCCTCATCCGGCCTATTCACCCGATCTAGCCCCGTGTGACTATTTCTTGTTCCCAAATTTGAAGAAATGGCTCGGCAGAAAGAGATTGTATATTAATACGCTTACAGTCTGATTTTTAATTCGACGTAATTCTGACATTTCAAAAGTGTTGCCAATATTGAAAAATTCTCACTAAAAAGGGAGAGCATTTTAGCAAAATAAAAAATAAACCTTTATTGAATTTAAGGCTTCAATTAGAAAACCCAAGACTTAAAAAATTACTGATATTAAAAATGGTAATTACTTTGTTTAATATCATATTATTGAAGTTACAATAATTGTCAAGGAAATTATTTTTCCATTACTGGGATCCCTGTTCAATAATCCAAAGGTTGCCAACCTTTTTTAGAAAAATCTCTTCGTCTGTAAAATTTTTGCTTCTTTTAAGAACCAATATAACAACATGTCAAATCTAAAATTAAAAAAAAAAACTATTTTCGCCGCCTCATGCACTGCGGTCCGAGTTGCGCAAAATGAAACAATTAATATTAGAGGGCATATAATATCACAGCTGAAAAATGGCAAGAATGCATAAACCATATTATTAAAGAAAAGAAGAGGATAAAATGTACCCCCTTAATGATCTGCTGGATAGTGTGTGTGATTCTTTTATAATCCGAGTTGATGATGACGACAATGATGATATAAGTGATGATGATTAATAAAAATTTTGTCTTTGAGAAATATGTTGTTTGCTATTTAGCACTTAAAATTTCACATTCTAGCTAGTGTGTGCATTGAGTGCATAAAACAAACACTATTTACAATGTCATTACGTGATCTAATTCTGTTTCATATTGTTTGTTATTAAATATTTAAAAAAAATTCTAAGCAGGAAAGGTTATTAATATCTGATTTGTCTATGGATGACATCTGTCAGAATTCCGTTGAATTAAAAATGAGACTGTAGATCCTTTAAGCTACGCAACGGGTTTTAATGCAGTTTTTAGCAATAGATAGACTGTTTCAAGAGGAATATTACAGTAGAGAAAAGTAGAGAAATTCAAAGAGATTTGTCATCTGTTAAGGTAATATGAAGTTTACCGGGTCAGCTGGTACTACTGTATAATACTAAAAGTTCTCGTACCTATGCTGAGCCGATAAAATGTTGTATCCAGACATTTATTATAGCAATAACGTGAGAATGTTCTAGCTCTACGATAGAAACAATACTCCATTTCCTCGGCGTAGTTGCACTAACAGATAAATTGTGATGGCGAATGCTTGTTACAAAGACACGGGAATATTACTTTTTGATGGGACTGACGCGTTGAGATAGTGAATTACTGGCGTGAGTTAAAACAAAATGGTTATCCTTACAATCCTTACAATGTAGCACGCGTAGAAACATACAACAAAGTGAACCAGTGATTTAAATTGCGATGTCTATCTTCTACTTTATAAAAGTTGGCAGTGAGACGCGACTGTATAGGGAATTAGAAAATAAAATACAATTGTGGGCGTCTCGAAGCGTTGTGCAGGAATTCAAAACGTAGGAGCTGACAAGTTTAATTACTACTGCAGTTATCGCGGAAAATTGCAACACATACTTTCGGCACAGCATACTCTCGGCCCATCTACCGTGCAGTGTCTCAAGACGAAAGTCTTCAATTCGTGCGTGTTGCCAGTCATGACATACGGAACTGAGACGTGGCCGCTTACAATAATGGGTCCCATATAAGTAGCCTACTTATACGACAAAGTCACTCAAAGGGCAATGGAGAGGGCTATGCTCGGGGTTCCTCTAAGTGATCACATCAGAAATGATGAGATCCGTAGAAGAACTAGAGTTACCGACACAGCCCAAAGAATTGCAAACATTAAGTGGCAGTGGGCAGGACACATCGCTCGTAGGACTGACGGCCGTTGGGGCGGAAAGGTCCTCGAGTGGCGGCCACGTACCGGGAGACGCAGCGTTGGTAGGCCCCCCACAAGGTGGACCGACGATCTGGTGAAGGTCGCGGGAAGCCGCTGGATGCGGGAGGCGCAGGACCGATCGGTATGGAGATCCTTGGAGGAGGCCTATGTCCTACAGTGGGCGTCTCTTGGCTGAAATAATGATGATGATACTTTCGACAAAAAAAAAATAACAAAAAAATAAAACCGACTTCAAAAACACCAAAAAGTCATAAATAATTATTATAATATAACATTACATACAACCTCACAGTTTTATATTGAAGTTGGTGCCAAATAAGTAACTATATTAATTGTTTTTTATTTTTAAGACTTTCAAGGTGATCATTGCTTGGCACTGACTTCAGTATAAAACTGTGATGTTGTATGTAGTTATTATTATTATTATTTATGACTTATTGGTGTTTTTGAAGTCGGTTTTATTTTTTTTACAATTTTTTTTCAATCTTTTTAGTTAATAGTCTCAGATTCTAATACATGGGTATTAGAATCTGAGCCAAGGTAAATACCAGAATAACTTAAAATAAAATGTCTCTCGCTCTTTTTTGAAAGTTTTGAACAGTTTTGAAAGAATTATTTTCGAACTCCTTATCTAACAGAAATCTTCCATCATCAGCTCAGTAACATGACATGATGACTACCAGACGCAAATACCTGAATATCTTAAGAAGAAACATGAAACACGTTGAATGTGCCTTTGAAATTTAAAGGTTTCCCTCGATTTGCCTAGGATTCCATCATCAGATCATGACATGGTGACAATGGGACCACATCGGGTGTACGCTTTCGATTACAAAAAGAATTTTGAAACGTTTCGGCCCACAAATGTTTGAGTTATGAGGTAACAAACATTTAAAAAATACAACCGGACTGATAACCTCCTCCTTTTTCGAAGTCTGTTAAAAAGCAAAATCTAGGAAGGTGATGTACGTATGTGTGTGTCGAGCTAATGGTACAAAAAGACTGCTTCAATACAATATTAGGGCCCTATCATGTGATTATTGTGACACTGACACACACATACCACACATCCAAAGAAAATACAACTTATCAACGAATAACGGAGGGTAGGTAAACATAATACACAATACATAGGTTTATTAGGGTAAATAAAGCTACTGAAATTGAGGATTAGGAGTGAGGTGGAAGGGGGCGGAAATCCATCTTAAGCCGCATAGTTGACAGAAACCTTTTACATCAAGCCCGTCGGTAATGGAGACTGACATCAATGTTTGTTTTAATCTACGCAAAATAAACACGCCCCGTCTACAGCGATAAACAATAAACAGAAATAACAACGTGTATATACTCCTTAAGTTTGGTTAAGCTTTTGATTTTAACCGTACGTACCTAAAACATAAAACGTAGGCGCGAAACGAAATCTGCAGCTTGTGAATTCGCTTTCGACGGGCGCAGCCATTATTTAAGATTTGATAATCCACAGAAACTCGCCAAAGAACACCGATTCATGCCAATGATGCTACGCGAGGCCATTGAGATTCAAAAACACCCGAATTTCAACAGAAATAATGGTCCCAAGCAATTGGAGTATTCCGACTGCTTGGAACTCTATCATGAAAATAATCAAATCCCAAGCCTGTCCACAGACTGCTAAAACAATAGACACCGCGAGTTCTGTTTGCGTGAAATGCATTACATAAATATTCGAGATGACGGTAGTAAACTAATAAATCTGATGTTACTCTATGACACCCACCAGCTTCAGTCGTCCCGTGACCACGAATGCTGCAACACGTTCGAAACATCGTCGGGTTTAGTAATTAAAATGTTATAGAGTTACGTTAATACGCGAGGAAATCCGAAAAGTGTAGTTTTATTAAAATGTCTAGTACTAGTGCAAATAAAAGTGCTCGTGCTTCAAATTTAAATTCAAAATATTTTATTGAAGTTGGATTTTACAATTACTTTTGCACGTCAATAAAGCTAGGTACGTCAATGGTTCACAAGGCTACTGCGGGAGACCTTGTACTGGAAAGAACCAGCAAGAAAACCAGCAACGGCTATTTTTTTACATAGTCGTCAATTGAAAGCAAACCTCAAAGCAAAAGTTTGAGCTCAACTTCCATTACAAATTTAGATTTGTCAGTTCTCTTCTTACTATTTCGTTACCAATACAACAATATAACTTAAGAAATAGTTATACACAACAACACGATTATTTACATAATATCCTTAAACTAACACCAGGCATTAGCATCATTTAAATAATCGTTGACTTTATAATATCCTTTACTTATTAGTCTTTTTACATGCGCTTTAAATTTATCGAAAGGCAAGACAGTTACACTTTGTGGAACTTTGTTGTAAAAAGTTATTCATTTCCTCATAAACTCATTCAACAAGTTTATTTTTATTTCTTGTGTTTAAATTGTGAATTCGGAAATTGGTTTCAAATGTATTATAATTCATTCTTCCTCCAAAGACTCTCCGCTCAGAGATATCTTTGGCTATATAATGCAATAACGGAGTCTCTGTTTCCTTATTGTTTTAGCAGTGCTCTAAGCGGTCATTGTAAAACCCCAATGTTGCTCATAATAGCGGTGGTTGTCGTGGTGCAAGTGAAAACCTTAAAGCATTGTTGACTGTACATCTTGATCCTTCCGACCATTCCATGGAATAATCATAATAATAACGGGCCCGTTAAATCAGCTCTTAACTTGTGGAACGTTTACATTAAAATACTAATAATAATATTTTTTAATGTAAAAAAGTTTATTTTAAGATTGTTTGTTGAAATAAATAAATAAAAATAATATCAATAACTTATTTTATTTAAAAAAACTGCAAGTTCAGACATTTTAACGTAACGACATAACAAAAACTCATTGGATAGTTACAGTGGGTATCTCTAAAACATGTTTGATGACAACTGAATTAGTATAAAAAATATGGGTAACTATTATTTGTTGTAACATTCCGTCGAATATACAATACATACAATACAATAAAACAACAAAAACCAAACTATACAATACACAATATATACAATTCACTAATATTTTGGTAAAAGTACAAGTTTGATTGATTGAAAGAACTCAGGGGCAATCGCACTATTTATAACGTTTTCACCAAATCAGAAATGATTCCTTTCCCATATTCAAATTTAATATCGTTTATTCAAATTGAATTATATATAACAATCACTTTTGAATGTTAAAGTGGCACCTTGCACTGGAAAGAACCAGCAAGAAAACTACAGCAAAGGCTATTTTTTTCTCCCTGTATTGTTACAGAGTCGTCAATTGGAAGCTGACCTCAAGGCAAAAGTTCAACTCAATTGCCATTACAAGATTAGACGTGTCAGTTCACATTAAGGCGAGGATTTCCCAAATTTGCCGATCTTAGAACGTCTAGATCTGGATAATATTAGAACCCACAATTCTGAAATTCACACACCTTAAACTTGAAGATATAATCTAGTGAACTGTGGAAGCAGAAACACGATTTACTCCATTTCACTCGATAGAAAAAAAATCCAAACATAGGTCTAAATCAAAAACTAAAACCACGATTTGAAATCGAAATATACATAAAACAGTATAAAAGTTATACCAAAACATGTAGTTCGTTATTATCTAGTGAACTGTGAAAGCAGATTTTTTGATGTCATATAAAATATTTAGGAAAATGACGAAAATTCTATAATTTCGCTTGGTTGCAATCGCGCTCCATATAAGACAGTACTCGCCAAGTCGTCTCAGGGTATGGTCATGTCGCTTCGTGTCGCGGGCGCAAAAAAATATATTACGTGTTTCTTTACGATCGAATTTTAATTTTGCAGTTTGCGTTTATTTTGTTAACTTTCATTATTATTATAGATTAGTGTAGTAATATGGTGAATAGTGTAAATAATGGATTAGGTATTATAAAGGAGAAAACTATTTTAATCCTTCTTCCTAAATTATTTTGTGTGAAAAAATATGTGTATTTCGTTCTTTTTTTCTATAAGTTATTTTAAGTGCGGAACACATGGGCTTGCACGTGGAAATTCCTCGCCTTAAATAAGATAAAGACTTTATTAACATATCAATCAAAAGAAAATGTAGAGTCGACCCATGGATTTATTAATGGGTTGACCTCACGTCCATACATTTTGACAACACCTTGATAGCTGTCAGATGTCAAAACATATGTTAAGGGTAACGATTTGGTTTTGCTTATAAGCGTTTGTTAATATCGCGATGAGGCCCGTGATTAATGGGGAACACAGTCATTTACAACAAAGCCCGAATAAAAATGAAAAAAAGAGCAATTTTCACGACGTGTTAAGATTTCTAAGTTGGATGTCGAACGTAGACTTTTCATATTAATAGCTAATTAACAAGAAAGTCTTTAACTTTTCTTATTAATAGCTAATTAATAAGAAAGTCTTTAACTTTTCTTATTAATAGCTAATTAATAAGAAAAGTCTACGTTGGCTTAACAAAATGGCTTTTTCGCAAAACGTCTACTTCGCAAAATGTCTACCAGTCGTAATATTAAAATGTATACCAGTCTTAATAAACAAGTAAAATTATTTTAAAAAACTTTTTAAAATACCGGCTTTTATATCATCATAATATTGCATTGTCACGCGATATACATATGCATGCAAAAATTCAGCTCAATCGGAGACCGGGAAGTGGGTCAAATTTAACTTGCAAGATTTTATTACAGACACGACAGGTAGGTCAGGAAAGTAAATAAAAGCTTGTAAAAAGGATCAATACGGTTGAAATTTCGTTCGGATTAGACAAGTCCTCAGTGGTTAAGTGATTATGTCTTCAACACGGTATGTTGAAGACACAGGTTCAAATCCCACCTGAGATGAACTTAAGTTTATTGTAGAAATAAATCAAACAAAACAAATCTGCTTTCATGGGGAATTAACGCCGGATCTCTAAATAGCTAACTACAAAAGCAATTCCTTTACTCGTAAGAAAGGGATAACGAACTCTAAAATACTCGGATCATATAAAAAATCCAAAAAATGAGATGTCCGTTTTTATTATTATACGCTCAAAGACAATACTGGGTCGTCCGTTTCGAACGCCTATAACCAGCCTATAACAATAAATAAGATTTATAACTGCCAAATGGAAAAACTATCAGCCGTAAAATAAATAACGGATCCATACCTAAAGTTCATATGTGCTTGGATTTTGTCTGTTAACCTACGTTTTGGCGGGAAATAAGGATTACTAGATCATACTCGTAAAAGTTCCGAGATGTGGAAAACTTTCCTTCTTCGCGATTCCTAAATGCAATTTCAATGAATCGGAATATTAGGCAGTTTCATAAGGGTTACGTATGAGAAATTTTATTTTATCTCAAATAATTATACAAGGCAAAAACGTCATTGCGACAAAAAATTTACTTCGATACACCTAATAAACTGAAACTTCAAAGCCTGTATACAAAAAAAATCTATCAATTTCTATTAAAAAAAAAGAGAAATTCTCTATTATGCCAATGCTAACACCATACAGGTTACGTCGGCAAATATTATATGAATGGTTGCATGTCATTGTTTTTTACGACTTGTGTATGTTTGATTTATGATTGTTTGGCAGTTTACATGTGATTGTTTTTGTTAGTTCCTAACGTGCGAATAAATCTCGCTGGCAGATACTGCAATGGACAATGCCCACTTTTGTATGGAGACTTGCCCCACTTACAAATTTCCATAAACAGAAATAGCTTTAGGCTCATTTTAAACGTTTTTGGTCCTTGAATAAAAACCAATTATTGTTTTTTTAATTAAAGCTGCAATTTCGTAGATATCGTAATGCGCTACATTTAAAAATATTTTGGGTAAGATTCCCTTTGTCAATGTTATTACATTGAAGCATAAGAATAACTAATATTGAAGTTAGCGTAAAAAAATGGTGCGCTGCTTAGATGGAAAACGGGGTTTTATAATCTATGCGATCTATCAACCTTTTGTCATTGCAAAAATTGTTTTTTAATTGAAATGATGAAATGTTATAATTTTATAATTTATTAGAAATATATATTTAAAAATGCAATGAAAGAAATAATGCATAACATTGAAAAATGTGTTATTGTAGCTCCAACTAAAAAATGTATAAATATGTAGTTGCCATTTTGTAACAGGAAATGCATGTGTCTTTAATTTATTTGCTGAAAAAACCGTAGCTTCTATCTGTTTTATATTACACTGAAAAATCCATTTGTTGCCCGTGGTCCAACTATGTAGGACTAAAACAATAAAATAATTACATTATATGGGCATTGGACCCACTGTTAGGGTAGTACAGTCATCGCCAATATCATTGAGTTTATTGGTTCTAAGCTACCATACCAGAGCCCCATTTCTTAAAACATACATACTAGCCTTATTTATAGTAGTATGGTAACCAGGGTCTGATGCTGAAGCTAGAAGGTGACCATAGGAATTTCGCAATAAAACGACACAAACCCGTCGAGTTTGGGCTCGTTTGATTCGTCTTGATGAGTACTTTGGTTTTTTTATTGCTTTTGAAGGTAGACTACACAGTTGAACTACAGGTAATGCTACTTGCCCATGGTCCTACTGATAGAACCAAGGACAAAATAAATTGCCTGTGGTACTACCAGTAGGACTACGCAGTAGGACCACGGGCAAGGAATGGAAAAATCATAATTGATAAAATATATTTCATTAGAAATACCGCTTTATTGGTCATCGACCTTGATGGGGGGCAAAATCGGGCATCCTCCTTTGCCGTTCTTATCTTTCAGGACAAAGAAACAAGAAATAAATGTGTTTATTTTGTTTTTATTTTTTGTTATTGAGATAGTTTGAAAAAATGTTTTATAAAATAAAAAAGTCAAGGTTTTTTTTATTCGTTTCAAATAACTAGGTACTATTCCTAATATTGACCATTTTTTAATTTATTGCTGTATTGACAATAAATAAAGAAAGTTCATATCATATTAAGAAAATAATAATACCCATAAAATATGTTCTATACACATTCTATATTACCTATGAATAATATAAAGCATAGCGATGCTATAAACGTTTAAAACATGAAAACCTGCCTTTTCGGAGAAATGGATACTTTAGGCATTTATTTTTAAAATCCACTTCACCAACCGAGTTTCATAGTCAGCTCCCCAGAGGACCTTGTGTCTCGGATTTCGTCGGAATCCGATACACTCCAGGATTTATTTTGTGACACTGAACCGCTGAAGTCAGAGGTCCTATGTGTGAAGCCACGTAGAAAACGATGTACGGCTATTGGAAATCTATGCGACAATTTTGAAGATATGTTCATGTTACCTTTTACTTGTTCGCGAGAAAACCAGAAAGTTATAAAATTTCATTCTGTTATATACTAAATAGCTAGAGTACAAATAAAAAAGAAATAATTTCGGAAACGTTTAAAAGCTCGGAAAAAGTTTTCGGTGTAAGCTTGGTAATCATGACCGGTTACCAACCAATTACATTGTCATCCAATTACATTACGTTGTTTTACAACTTGATTCGTGCATAACGATAAATATGTAATTACGCTATTATTACATAAGTACCGACTACCGACATATTCACATGACTAACTACACGTAATTATACAAGACTAGCTTTCCGCTCGCAGCTTCGCCCGCTTTATTATTGTTTTCCCGTAGGAATTTATATTTTCCCGTAATAGAAAAATAATTTTGTAGCATATTTAAGCCCGGATAATAAATTTCGTGGAAATTGGAGCAGATGTTAAATATTTTCCATAGAAACTTTCAAGCCCTATTTTGCACCCTAAGGGGGTGAATTCCAATAAACCATGAAACACGTGTTCAATGAAATATTTTTAAGAGCATGAATCTCAAGTTTTATCAAAATCGTTGTTAATTTAAAGATTTTTCTCTACAAATTTGCAACCGCTATTTTATCCTTTTAGGGTAATTTTTTTTTAAATCCCTTCTTAGTGTGCGTCCGCATTTTGAATTAAAACAACTGTCCAAATTTCACGTTTCTACCATTGGTGGTTACGGCTGCGCGTGTGTCTATAGATGGGAACATCTCCTTTTATTTATATAGATATATATCATTGATTTACTACCAAACGTAGATAACGCATGAACGTTCGAAAAGTGGACCGGTGAAGAACTGCTCAATCGGGCCTCGTGCAGTTCTTTTCCATGCGTTGGATAAGCAATTTTGAGCATTATGTTTGAGAGTATAAAGTTGATATTTTCTTGTAGCAATTACTAAAACGTCAAATTTAATGTGGCTAGGTATGAAATGATGTAACTGCACAAGGTTATACTTCAAAAAAAATTGTTGCCGTAATAATAAAGAATAAGGTTGAATTCGATAGATACGGTACTTTCTTTATGGTAATTTTAATTCGGGTGTGCATATTCAACTACCTATTTAACAGCGTACAAATGTATAGTGACAGATTTCAAGCGCGTTTTTGTATGAAGTGCTCTATCTAAGTTTGGTAGTAAATCAATGATATATATATTGAGTAGGTATATGAAGTAGTTTACACTAGTTTCGTAACTGTTTTTATTTTATTAATTATGCCCATCTTTGGTTGACCAATCGTCAAAGCCTCCGTCGAAGTGTATTGTGAAGTAGAATCATTATTAACGTATCAGCTGAGAGGCACCCATTGCTGGACGGGTTATTGCCTGAGTACCCCGATCCCCGAGGCGTCCGTCCCGGTGGACCTCGAATACGATAAACTTGATTACATTTCCTTTTGTTTTTTTCTTTTATATTGTTTTCAGCATGTACTGTCGACATAAAATGTGTTTGCAATAGATAAGACGAGAGTAGTTAATTTAAAATTTTGTAAGTACGAGTAGGTACATTGTATGTAGAAGCATGGTTTATTACTTTAAGTTTAAAGTGATTTTCATCGATAAAAAATCCTTTTCCCCTTATCGATAATAAAATTTACTATTTAATAGACTAAAAATCTCTAAAACTATTACAAGAAGCTGTTCTGGCAAGATTTATTATTGTATCAATATGAACGGTTCGTTTAGGCAAATGGTTCGCGGCACATCCGCACGGTATATTCCAAACTATCTTTGTCAAAATAATTATCAAAGGATAATCTGAGACAAGCGTTATTCTAAGACATATACAAGCGACAACAATAACAAAAGATAATCACAATAAAGTTTCGCCACGTAAACTTTAAAAGGTAATAAAGTCTAAGCAAAAATGGTACCGAAAACATTGCCGTGGGCGCGGGGGTGAAGGGGCCGTGACAAAAACTGCATCTCCTCCTAAACGGTGTCAGGGGATAAGCCCGGTCGCAGCCTGATACCATCTTGTCTGATAACGGAATTAAATTACTGGGGCGTGCGCACAATTACAATCTGGAGCCATCCACGGTGATGAGCCCGGAATTTCGTTAACACCAGGGCTGCCACTAAGCTCCGTTTCGGGATTAGGACAAAACTAAGTGCGCATTACGGTTGAATTATATAGGTTCCTGCTGGTGCTAAAAGGAGATTAGTTTGGCACTAATTTCTGACTCAGACGTAAGGTTAGGTGAAATCAGGTCGAAATCAATGCTGTGGTTTCATTGCAATATGTGGCAGTAAACTAGGATATTGTGATTTTTTACACGTTCGTTTTTCAACATTTTGTCATTGCATTTTGTAAACATCAATGATGGAATATGAAGTTATGAGATCAATTAATATATTAGTTTAAACATTGCAATTTACACTTTCTTAAAATACATGTACAATTTGTAAAGTAATATGTTGAGCTTGACTGAAAAACGTTACTATTGGAGATACCGCTTAGAAGCAGAAATATAACGTTTATTGGATGTTTGTATGAAATCCAATAATTTTTTGTAGCGAGAGGAATCTAACTATTTTTAGTTGTTGATTAGACACCCCACGCGTATTCCCACATTTTTGAAAAATTCATCCTTAAACTATTGTCAATAGAGATAAATATGAAATTATAGCTAATTTCTAAGAACCGCTGATCTATTATTTATATTTTTAAGAAGATCGGGAGGTCCGGGGTTCAATTCCCCATGGGGGCAGATAAGTTTTTCTGTTCCGTTTAGTTGGTGATAGGGCTTCTGAGCCAACCTCGCTATCACCGTCTTACCTCAGTTTGTCGCCATGATAACAATGTTAATAATAGCATTGTTGTGTAGCGACATAATAACAATAAGAGGTAGGATAGCCAGTTCCTCAGCTGTTGACGAGTCTAGGTGAAGCCCGTTTTCACTTTCGTCCATATTTTCACTTACCACCAGGGGCCCTACCATGATTCCTTAGAGCAAGGTTAAAACAATATTAAAACAGAGACACCGCTCTTGCTGCGTATCGCGCCATCCCGCTCTCAGTGCGGTTTTAATATTGTTTTTAGTGATCATGGTTGGGGGGCAGGTGGGAAAAAAAGGCCAAGAGCTTCCGTGTCGTATGTTAAAAAAATGCTATAATTAAATCACTTAGTTTCCCCCAATTGGCATCCTTAGTTTCGTTGGATCGTTTCTTCGCACATTGCGACGCACGCCGCATCGCGTTGACAGAATAATAATGTGGGTTTGATTAATACAAACAGTGGTTGAATTTATGATACCTCAGGGTTCGATTGCACGTCCGGAATAGTCCCGAATTGGTCCCGACATTTTCCCTGAATCACAGACAAAGGGATTATAACAAGTCGCCATGAAGTTGCGGTCGCTGTTTTGATGACGGTGTTTGTTCCCACTATTAGTGTGGGGAATATCGTTAGCTTTTTTAATTGTATTTACATGTATTGACGTGTATGTTCTCGATACAGCTTTAAGGCGAGGTTTCCCTAGAAATCTACGCGTGTACAAGGTTAATATAGTTGATAATTGCATAGCTTCTAATGCCGCTTACGCGCTGTGACCGAACTAAAACGTTACTTATTACTCGTTTTTTAGAAAACTGGGGTACAGAATAAAAAATGTATTTTTGCAATTTTCTAGACAATAAAAATGAACGTCTATTGGTAAAACTTTTATGTCATTTATTATTTTATTTTCTGATTCACAGCTGTTTTAAAATATTGAACAGAGTGATTTTTTGATTTTTTTTATCGAGTGAAATATTATTAATCAAATGTTTAGTTAAAATGTTCAAGACTATCATATATGAATCTTAGAACTGTATGTATTGTATTTGTGATGCTACAGTAAATCGAAATTGCTCGAAAATGGTGAAGTAGCGCCTTAAGCAGTTTTCTGTTAGAAACTTAGTAGTATTATAAGTTGAAGCTTACCTGATTATTTTGTTTACACATATTGTTTTTTGACAAACAAGTAGGCTGCCTGCCTGATGGTAAATGGGTACAGTCGCCTATAGCATAGTACATTTGGTTTCTGTAAGATTTGCAAATCTACAACTCCTATAATCACTCCAATATACTTTGCAAATGACATTATAGTGGCTGTACCCATCAGTGACTTCACTGCCTGTGTAAGGTACCCTTCAAACCGGAACACAGCGATGCATTTTTTGAACAACTAAGTTGGCAAACAATTAAACTGCCCACCTGGTGGTAAGTGGTAACAGTCATAATTATAATACATATGTGGTTTTTTTAGGGGTTGCAGTTTTGTTGCAAATCTTACTGTTCGCGCGCTCAGGATTTGCAGCAAAACTGCAACCCCCACAAGAACCACAGTGTACGTTGCCAACTTGTGACATCAGATGTAAAGTCACGGCTATCCGGAAATTTCACTGTCATATCTTACCCTTCATACTGGAACACAGCAATGCAAGCTTTGCGGCAGAAATAGGTAAGATGGACTTCAGTTGTCTACCTGCGTAGACAACTAACGCACTGAGTCTCCTTATGGTAAAACGTTGCAATTTTAAGATATATACACGGTTATTTTTTTATCACCCTGGAAAATTAAAGGGACGCTTCACGTCATGGTATTAGAATGATTTAAATATGAATAAAAAAATCACTTCACTCACTTAATTTTATATACATTTTCTAAAATATCCACAAAATGCTGCACTAGTTGAGAGCAGCATTTTTAGAGATTTTTTAAAAAAAAATTATTGAATTTTTTAAATATAATAATGGATGTGTCCTGAAGCGTCCCTAAAATTTTCCAGGGTGATAAAAAAATAACCGTGTATACAACATATTAATGATGGAACACATTGATGTTTCTTGAGAGAGGGGAGAGAGAGATTATAGTTATAATCATTTTCAACCCTTACCCATTCGTCCCAGAGTTGAGTACGGGTTCGTCCTCCGATGAAGAGGAATTGGCCTACTACACAATGCTGGCAAGACGAGTTGGTGAAGGGTTTAGTTTCGAGTATTCCGTCTCTTCGCAAGGGCATATTATTGTAGTACAACTTCATTAGTCCACTCTTACGACATCTACGTGAATAAAGGGAGAGGCGAGACAAATGTATTCTATGTCCGTCACTGTACGGACATGAAATCACATTTCTTAAGTAATATTCTAATTGATATTATATATCTACTTCTACCTCTTATGTATACAAATGAATCGCCATTTGTTAGTCTCGCTAAAACTTAATAACGACTTGACCTATTTAAATATTTTTTCTTTTGTTCGTTTTAATACAGGGGTGGTTTGAAATTAAAGTATCAGGGGAAATCCTCAAGAATAGCAAAAAAATAAAAATAAAGTAACTCAGCTATTTTTCGGTAACCGGTTCTCTTAATGATTGCTACAATAAAAAAAATGGTTTCTGATTTTTTTTCAAAGATATCCATGTGTTCTAGAATGCTTGTACATTTAACAGCAGCGACCACAAAATGCGGTGCGCATTCAAATTCAAATTCAAAATTAAAAAATCTTTATTCAACATAGGCCTTTACAGGCACTTATTGACGTCAAAACAAAGCAAAACAATCTAATTTGAAGAAATCATATTAACCTTGTATGTGCATACATCACGAATATACTCAATATGCCTGCAAATACAAGAAATGAAAAAAAAAGTTTAGTCTACACCTGTTCGGAAATTGGGAGAGCCTTCTCGAGAAGAACAGGCAAGAAACTCGAAAGGTCAAAATTTTTTATCTCCTCTTTTAAATCGCCATTTACAATTTGTTTTGTTACAGAGTCGTCAATTGGAAGCTGACCTCAAAGCAAAAGTTTGAGCTCAACTTCCATTACAAGAATAGATGTGTTAATTCACATTATATAAGCAATCTCTGAGAGAAGTGCGTGAACTTAGCTTATAAATTGCTCTCACTGAGTTAAATATTAGAATTGAGAGTTCGAACCCAAGATTTTTTGTCCGTCATGTAATCAGACACTTTAAAATATGCTTTTTTAATAAGTACATCTTTGATTGCATCTTTAAATTTGGTTAAGCTAAGTTCTTGTATACAACCTGGGATTTTATTGTAGAAACGTATACACAGGCCTCTAAAAGAATTATAAATTTTTTGGAGCCTGGTATTTGGTAAAGCTAACATATTCTTTTGTCTAGTATTAACTGAATGAATATCACTATTTTTACAAAACAACTGAATATTCTTACGAACATATATTAGATTCTCATTAATATATTGCGACGCTACTGTCATAATACAAATTTCTTTGAACTTTTCTCGCAAAGAATCTCTCATTTTAAGGTTATAGATTGCTCGAATAGCCCTTTTCTGCAGTACAAAAACGATCTGAATGTCGGCAGCATTTCCCCACAACAAAATACCATACGACATCACACTATGAAAGTAAGAAAAGTATACAAGTCTTGCTGTATCAACATCAGTCAGTTGACGTATTTTCCATACAGCGTGAGCTGCAGAACTAAATCTCTTTGACAATTTATCGATATGTGGGCCCCATTGCAGCTTAGAATCAAGTGTGATCCCAAGAAGTACTGTGGTGTCCATAGGGTCAACACCTATATCCTTTATTTTTACAGTGGTGTGAACCTCTTTGACATTGGGTAAAACAAATTTTATACAGTTTGTTTTCCCTTCATTAAGTGATAGGTTGTTCACATTAAAGCAATGAACAATCCTTGAGATAAAATTATTTACATCGTCATTAATTTGCACACCTCTTTTAATTTTAAATAAAAGTGAAGTATCATCTGCAAATAATACCATCTCATGTCTGTCCTGTACAAAATCAGGGAGGTCATTGACATATATCAGAAATAGAAAAGGACCAAGAATCGAACCCTGCGGAACTCCCATTTTAACTGCAGAACCTTGAGACCTTTTTCCATTGATGTCTACTTTCTGAATCCTCCCACTTAGATAAGAGATTAGAAGATCTAGTGCAGTGTCACGAAACCCATAGTGGTGTAATTTTCTGATCAAGATTTCGTGATAAACGCAATCAAATGCCTTGGGCAAGTCACAAAAAATGCCTAACGCATCGTGTGAGTCTTCCCAGGCTTCAAATATATGTTGTATTAACTCAACACCAGCATTGGTTGTTGAGCGACCCCTCCTAAAATATATTATTTATTGGAAAATAATATATTATTTAACGGGAGTTTTTTTTTATTTATTTATTTAAAGTCGCTTAAACTACACAGGTCATTAGCGACTACAGATGATAAACAATATGTTTACAATTAGGTAATTTAGATACGTTCGTAATAATTAATACATTTTAAGAACTTAACAGTTAACTTAAATTTTTTACTAAGACATTCGCTAAGGTTATTTGGTAGACCAGACCTATATCTCTACGTCTATCATTATACAGTGGGCATTCCAATAATAAATGATTACGAGTTATATCTTTGCCACAATCACATCTGTTTTTGTCTGATTTAGTAATTAAGTGTATATGAGTTACGTTGCTATGTCCTATCCTCAACCTGTACAATACCACCTGATCCCTTCTATTATCGACTATAAGTTCATTTTTATCAAAAATTGATTATCGGATTTGGTACAAATGACTAGCTTTACTATTTGTTACCCAATAGCTGTTCCAAAGCCTTAGAACCAAACGCCTGATTTTTTTTTTAAGTCACAAAGATTAGACCTAGTGTAGTCACATTGCTCCCGAAGAGTAGCCTCCTTGGCCGCCAGGTCTGCTCTTTCGTTGCCGGGGATCCCTTGGTGGCCAGGCACCCATACAAGTCTAACCTCCTTGCCAGCCTGATTCAGTTCCCACAATTGTTCTTGAATTAATTTAACGGGAGTTTGTTCGTCGAAAAGATTTTGGAAATTAGTTTAGTTACATTCCAGTTTCATTCTTAGAAACCTCGCGACATTTGATTGGTGGGGTTCCGAGAAATCTTATTTGCGTATGTGTAACTAAGATCTTGAGCATTCTTTTATTTTATCATTTTCAACATTTTCTAGAAACGTGTACGAACATAATACTTACGGTAAAATAAACGGCTTGTAGATTGTTTCATAAGGAATGATCTATGTTCATCATCATTAATAAATTCTATCAAACTACCCATTGCCCGTGACTTTGTCTGCGTGGAATTTAGTTATATCGCGAGTTTGGTTATATCATACGCTTAGGGGAACAATTCGAAATAAAGTAGTCTATGTCGTATCTAGAGCTAGTTATCTCTATACCAAATTTGATTAAGGTCGGTTCAGGGTTTAAATGTGGGTACAGACAGACAGACATAGTTTTATAACTTTTGCATTTGTAATAATATTGGTAGGGATATTTATTAGATAGAGAAACATATTTTCCGATAGATATTCCATTTCGTGTTAATCAAAAGTTGTTGTTAGTTGTTGCTAGGCATATTTTAGATAGCTTAGCCTTCATTTCATGTCAGTCAAGAGTGTTGGTTGTGTTGGAATCCTTAAAATTGGGATAATAGGCTAGATGAATGAAAAAAAATTATTGCTTTAATAGAAGCTCATTCATATAATAAATAGAAAATAATCAGTTTTCGAATAACTATAAAAATAACCAAGATATAAGGTATTAATTTTTTTTCACCATCTCTTTTTTAGCAAAACGGCAATTTACATGGAGTTTATATGGCCGTACTAAATAATAACGTCACGGTTGATGTCGAATCTTTTTGTCTAATCGCTTCCAAATTAACAGTTTAAAATGCTTGTATTTCACGTATTTCTAAGCCGATTTTAATTCTAATTTTACATGATTGCATCTTTTGCTACGGTATTTTAATATTTTATGACGAGACGTGAAAACTAGATTTCAGTCATCATCCCAATTCTTTTAAATATTGTTTGAAGAGATGCATCAGTAGGATAACTCTTAAGAGGAAATCGTACAGTCCGTTTTTCCATACATACGTTTGGAAGTTTAATCCCCTGTTTCCTTCCTGGATAATGGCACTAGTTACTCTATTTTTCCAGTAAAATCAGTGGCCACTATAAGCATGTTCCTATGTTTTCTTTTTTTTATTAAGTTAATTATTCAAAGAGATTTTAAACCTTCAAAAACCTAAAAAATCGACCTAATTTTCTGCTGTATTCAAACGTCCAGCAAACAAAGCGAAGAAGATTTTATGAAAAAAGTAAAACATAGAGACACAGAAAAAGTCTTGCTTTAATTTTTTACGCAAAAAGTAATTAAATCGGTCAATTTTTCGCGGAGAAAACAGAGGACTACGAAACGTCTGTTTTGTGTACTTTTCATAGGTATTTTCGGTCCGAGCTGCAGTTGTCCCTATCGCGCCCAGTTTGGTTGTCCGGACACACAGCGCGACAGCATTACATTTTACAAATACCTATTTTTGAATTCTCTCGACCTTGGTGTTTCCTCTTAAAGACGATTCCAACTTCTGATATAACATAACCGTTACACGTATAAAATTAACAAAAGGCGGATTTGAAATCAATTCCTTAAACTATTAACATTATTATATGAAACTAGCTGTGCCCGCGAACTTCGTTTCGCCTTACGATAGATTTCCCGTCATATTTTTCCCGTGGGAAATATAGCCTATGTTACTCACGAAGGATGTAGCTTTCTATTGGTGAAAGAATTTTTAAAATCGGCCCAGTAGTTATCGAATTTTCCTATAGGAAAGAAATATTTTCCCGCGGTAAAAATTATAATATAGCCTATAACCATCAGGGACAATGTAGCATTCTAATGGTAAAAGAGTTTCTCAATTCGAACCAGTAGTTTCTGAGATTTGCGCTTACCAACACATTTTGCGATTCATTTTTATATGTAAGATTTAACTAATATTAGCTTAATAAAAACTTGTTACGAATTACAACCTAAATGGATTAAAAACAACACAAAAGAGTTGTAATCCCATTTAGCATGTGACCCAGAGATTTAAATCTCTGATGTGCTATAATGCAAGCAGCATTTCCGCGCTGAATTGCCAAAGAGAGTGTTTGGGCGAGTTGCTTCCCTCAGGCGTTTGCTGAGTTCTCTGAAAAGATCATGCGCACTCTGACGTCACGGCCATAGGGTTAGGGTTAGGGTAACACTTACGGTTTCCACTAATTCCGATCCGACTGATCCGATATAGGTATCGAGACTCTCCGTACTCTTGAGTTGCAACACTAGCTAAATTGGTTCCCTATTCCGTATTGTGCGGGTTTGAGTGAATTAAATATTGAGATTGGTTCACTCAAGATCCGAACGATACGGAACTAAGTTATCGCTTGTATAGCCACTCTAATAACGCCACATTAACAATATCGATTGAACGGAGTTGGTTTTCTAGAGTTCACCTGCAGATAAGAATGTCGAGTTTATTAAGTGAACTTATAGGGAAGCGGATATTTTTTTAAATTTTCTTTTCTTACGTAATTAGTTAACCAAAATAGAGACGGTTGGCGAAAAAGTAGGGAGGCCTTTGCCCTGCACTGCAGTGGGACATTACAGGCTAGTATAGATAGATAGATAGACGTAATTAGTAACTTACGACGTTACATTGATTTGAAATGTAGCATGACATCATATGTAGGTATTGTCGTAGAGAGCGTTTCCTAGGACATTTACTTGTGCACGCTGATTGCTTTATTGCAAGGTGATATAGTTGATATTTAATAGATTTTAGTGTCGCTTACGCGCTGTCACGTAGCACTATTATCTATTCTGTGGCGCTGTGACCGAAATAAAACGTTACTTTTTGCAAGTTTGAATCGATTTTTGGAAAACAGCCGGATACATAATACAATAGTACATTGTTACCCAAGGGGTGAAAGTAACTTATTTAGTCCCGAGACGGTGTTTGGCGCCCGAGCGTAGCGAGGGCACCAATAGTTCGAGGGACTAAATAAGTCTTTAGCCCGAGGTAAACACTGTGCTTTTCATTACGAATACAAGGAAAATAAAAATAAAGCAATGAATTAGCTAAAGAAAATACATGTAATTTTTTTTTACATAAATCAACAACTTCTGCTTTAGCCCGCTTTCACTTATAAAATCAGGCGTTAACTCCATACCTGAATCAGATGAACTCATTGTGTTAATTATTAACACAATGTTATAGAAATATCATTAACAGTTAATACAAATCTCTGCTATACGGAAGTATTAACAAAACTCTACAAATGGAAAAAAAAAACAAATGAAGATCGCATTGCCGCTTTCCCGCTTATTTTGTTTTTTTTTTCTGTGGCCGGCCAGCTATTCAGCCATAATTTTTTTTTACATAAATCAACAACTTCTGCTTTAGCCCGCTTTCACTTATAAAATCAGGCGTTAACTCCATACCTGAATCAGATGAACTCATTGTGTTAATTATTAACACAATGTTATAGAAATATCATTAACAGTTAATACAAATCTCTGCTATACGGAAGTATTAACAAAACTCTACAAATGGAAAAAAAAACAAATGAAGATCGCATTGCCGCTTTCCCGCTTATTTTGTTTTTTTTTTCTGTGGCCGGCCAGCTATTCAGCCATAATTTTTCATTTTCACAATTTAAAAAATGGTAAATATTTTGCCCAAATGTATGTTATTTTAAAGAAATAGTTGAAAATAAATTATAATAAAGTCATTTAAAAATATATTCTTTTAACACTTAACATTACGCTATTTCAATTTTATACCGCGCCCACACCCACCCACATATTTTATTGAGTGGCTGTATAGAAAGTCGGAACATGGTTCAATAAAAATGAAAAAAAAACTAGTTTCTTTTTCAAATTTGACAGCAACTGTCAGTTGAAAGTGATTCTCCCTAGGGCTGAAAAGTATTACTTTCAACCCGCTCCTCAGGCAACTTCAGACCCACTTTCAGAGTATGAGTAATGAAAAATATATTTCTGTCATTTTCTACAGAATAAATATGCATGTCTATTGGTAAAACTTTTATGTCATTTATTATTGTATTTTCTGATTCACAGCTGTTTTAAAATACTTACTGAAAAGAGTGATCTTTGGATTTCTTTCTATAGTGTGAAATATTATTAGTCATGTTTCTATCTTTAAAAATGTTTAGACCAAATGTTTAACAATATCATATATGAATTTTTATATTTGTGCCGGTACAGTAAATCGAAATTTGTAGAAAACGGAGACGTAACGCCTTAACTTTAAGAGGACTGTGAAGTGTGAAGTGCCAATTCATGGCTCCAGTTTGCACTTTTAAAAATGCAGTTTACTGCACACCGCTTAGAGTTGAAAGTCCGAGGCAAGTGCCTACATTTCATATTGAAATATTGTTTCGGGTGATAAATATTTTACCCCCTAAACCTTTACGAAATTAGACATTTTTGATCTCATTAGATTGAGTATACTTTAATCTATGTTTGTACGTTTTGCTATTTTTTGTAATTCAGTATAATTTAGTCAAAAAAGATAAAAATGCTCGAGGTAGTTTTTTAAGTCTAAAATATGGATATTTAGACGCTAATAATTTATATTCTGAGCAACATTACTTCAAAACTAAAACGTACAAACCAAGATCTTCCTAATATCTACAACATTTCCAAAAATTATGAAAATTGTCCATACTTTTCCGGGCCGATTTTCTTGCCCGTCCCCGTCCCCTGAAAAAAGAAGAATTAATTCTATTGCTTTATTGAATTCATATTTGAATTATGCTCATTCGCATTGGGTTTATATATATAATAGTTAAGCTACAGACTTTCCATTTCCTGTAAAGTAATTGAGTTGGTCTTTTAGTTGGCTTGTACGAAGTGTTCGAGAAAAAGTAAGGAGATGGGCCACTCGAGAAAATGGGATTCCTTGTGGCCAATCAGGTCGGCAATCTAGTTTGGCCATGACGAAAAGCTCGTTTCACTATTCGCTACATTTGAAAAGTATACCGCAGACCAGAGGAATAGTTAACCATGGCATTTTGTTTATTTATTTTAAGGAAAACCAATAGCTAAAATCACACATAATACACATAAAACAGAAAGACAAAAAAAATACAAAAATAAAAACCGATTACAAAAACACTTAAAAGTTAAAAATAATATAAGAATATTGACAATATAGCAATATAATGTTGTTTGTATTCTTATAATATTATTTTTAACCTTGAAGTATATTTGAAGTCGGTTTTTATATTTTTTACTTTTTTATTTTTATCTTTTTGGTGAATTTTTAGCTCACCGAAGTAACTCCAAGGAATACGTCAAATTCTTATGTGCTTATTGTATTTAAAAAGCTAACCTTTAACTCCTAAAAGTTAAGGGTCGTTCTATTATCACCTCGGTTCATGACTACCAGACGCAAATAAACAAACAAACAAACAAACAAAGTTTTATTTCAGTCACTACCGTGTGTTTACAAATTAGTGTGGAGACTTTCCTAGTAAGTAAAATAATACCTGTATCAGGAAGTCTCCGCTCTTCCGTATAATTTAATTAACGTGAGTAAGTGAAGTGAAAAGATAACAAACTTATACAATAAGACAAAACAAATTGATAACAGTACGTGTGTGAGTGAGTGAGTGTGTGTGTGTGTGTGTGTGTATGTGTGTGTGTGTGTGTGTGTGTGTGTGCGTGTGCGTGTGTGGTAAGTGGAGTGTGTATTATTTCATTATTACATAGCCAGCCTACAAATGAAATGTTAGCAAATTTTCAGTATCCGCATAACTAAGAAACTTAAGCCAATTTGTTAAAGTTTTTTTACATTTGTAATTATTTATTGAATAAATATTAAGTTTTCGGTTAATTTTATTATACAAATATTTTACTTGTCTATCGTACTGCCTTGCAGCAAAAACCGTTCTAACTGAATTATAGGAAAGTACTATGTCATTTCTTCTTTTGTTACTAATATTAGGGTTATACTTATTAAATTTGTGCATCTTTAAAATAGAATTTAGTATATAAAGTTGTCTAACAGACAGGAGATTTGCATATTTATATAATTGCTCAGTGGGAAATCTGAAGGGTAGAAGATGCGTATCTTTTAGTAGAGCCCTTTGAGACCTTTCTATTTCCAAAAAAATAGTTTTAGTGGCCCCACCCCAAATAGGAATACAATAACATAGAACTGATTCCACAAGAGCTATATAAATTTTATTTAGTAATTCTTTATTAGCAACATGTCTGAGTTTATTGAAGATCCATGTGAGTTTCCTAATACGACACATAGTTATTTCTATGTGTAAGTGCCAAGATAAGCGAGAGTCATCTACACCACCAAGGTACCTAGTTGAGTCAACCCTCTCAATAAGATCACATGAAATACCTGAATAGCTTCGGAAAAAACATGATACACGGATTTACCTATAAAATTTAAAGGGTTTCCCTCGATTTTCCTGCAATCCCATCATTAGATCCTGACTTTAGTGATAACGGGAACACCGTAGGAGTATACTCTATCGAATACAAAAATAATTTTGAAATTCGGTCCACAATTGGCGGAGTAATCGCGTAACACACACACACACACAAAACATACGCATTGAATTGAGAATCTCCTCCTTTTTGATGTCGGTTAGTAACAGTTTCTCATATTTCTTCAAATAATAGCCAATTAAGTACCTATTTACTTCGAGTAGCTAGATAGCCACAAAAAAATCAAACAATCAACAACAGAGAAATTGATCAGATAAACAATACGTACCGATCAGATAAACAAATAGTAGGTACATTTCTACGCTTAGCAAGTTAGGTCTACTTATTATATGACTATGAGCTAAGGATTAGTCGCGCTGCTGTTACAATAGTATTAAATCAAAATCATTATCTATTTTATTGAAATTACTGCTTGCTTGTAGAATAAATGCATTTTGCCTTTAATTGATAGTAGCGGAACATATATGTAAAATCGGAGTATGCCATAGTGGTTTGGGGGGAGCATTTAAGTGCAATAAGGAAAGTAAGTCGGGACACTAAAGTTTGTTGGAGGCAATCTTTAACAAGAAGAGAATATAAGCTATATCTCTTGTAACGTTAAGTCGTTTTTTTGGCCACAACCTTGCATTTCGAGCTTATGCTCTGAAACTTTGCACAAATGTTGCACATACCCATACCTTCAATTTAAGAGATGGAGCCACGAGGGAGCCGTCCCCAGCGGGAGCCCCTGGCGGGTGGTTGCCTTTTTTTCTCGGGGGAAATGCGTGACCGGCACCGTACCCGCCGTTGGCTAGACGGCGAGCGTGTGTGGGACTTTCCCGGCAGAGTGCCAGGCTTAACCACTAAAACCCCCCGGTGTTCTCCCTGCCCTTATGGACGCGCTAGGTAAGGTCCACACTGCGACTCCACTACCTACGCGCACGAGCAAGCCCCCCACCCAATCCCCCCCCCCCACCCACTTCTGCTCCACTTGCTGGTCACTTTAAAAAAAAAGTTGACCAGATACACAAGCACCATCAAATTGGTATCTTAGTAGGAGACGTACAGAACTAACATAACGTTGGGTACTTTACGACGAAGGAATCCGAGGAATACCAATTGGGATTCATATCGGAGGGACCTAGAATTAGAATTAGGAACCACCACTAACAGGTTGAATTCAATTCCAGAACTAGACATGGAAGCAAACCGAATCAACAGAGGTCTCATAAATTCCTGGACACGCAACTGCCCAGAGAAGGAGACAAAAGCTAAGAAGGTACAATGGTGGACACCGGAACTGACTAAACTCAGGCGGGACACAAGAAAAGCGTTTAACGAAGCAAAACGCAAAAAAAATTACTCGGAGTATGCAATAAAACTCACTAAGTACAGTACCGAAGTAAGGAAGGCTAAACGCAGGTCGTGGCGTGGTTTCTGTGAATCAATAGAAGCAATGCCAGAAGGCTTGCGCCTTAGCAAAGCCATATCTAAGGCTAAAGCACACCCACTCATAGCAGTGAGAGATGCAAATGGAAGATTGACGGAAACGGGAAACGAAACATTAGCTATTATGTTTGATGCACACTTTCCTGGTTCTACGCCTATTGGCTCCAAGGCAGACGAACAGACCCCTAGACAAAGGCGGAGAACCCATACCACTAGGAAAAACTGGACGTCAGCTAAAAAGGTAGTAACAGAAGAGAGGGTTCGATGGGCAATAAGAAGCTTTCAACCATACAAATCACCCGGCCCCGACGGGATATATCCCGTGTTACTACAACAAAGTGAAACACTACTGGTTCCTATCCTATGCAGACTCTTTAGAGCATGCATAGCTTTTGGACACATACCAGAAGTGTGGACACACATAAAGGTAAGCTTTATACCGAAGCCGGGCAAAGCTGACTATGAACATGCAAAGTCGTTTAGACCGATAAGTCTCTCGTCCTTTCTACTGAAATCAATGGAGAAACTCATCGACAGGTACATTCGGGACGGACCGCTTAGAAAACGGCCATTACAGGGTATGCAATGTGCTTACCAAGCAGGAAAATCAACCGAGACTGCTTTACACTATGTGATCAGCAGGATTGAAAAGGCACTGGATTCAAAGGAGGTGTGCATAGGCGCCTTTCTTGATGTGGAAGGCGCCTTTGATAAGACCACATTTGATTCCATTAGCAGAGCGGCGAGACTACATGGCATCAATGACACCATAATAAGATGGATTAATTGCATGCTAGAGAGCAGAGTCATATCTGCAAGCGTATTAGGCGATACAATGAGCGTCACAACCACCAAGGGATGCCCACAGGGAGGAGTCCTGTCTCCTACACTTTGGTGTCTTGTGATAGATCCGTTGATCGAGGAACTGAACAAAGGACCACTGACCACAGTAGGTTATGCTGATGACATAGTCATCTTGGCTAACGGTAAGGTGCCAAATGTAGTAGCAAGCCTGATGCAGGGGGCACTACAAAGGGTTGAGCACTGGTGCAGAGAGACACATCTTAGCATCAATCCTAAAAAGACAGTGATCATACCGTTCACAAAAAAGAGGAAGCTCAACAACATGAGAATCTAAAACTATACGGCTCTGAGATACCATACTCCACAAAGGTAAAATATCTAGGAGTTACCCTGGATAAAGAACTAACGTGGAAGGAACATGTAGACCTCACTATTGAAAAATCCGGAAGGATACTCAATATGTGCCGGTCTACCTTCGGTAAAACCTGGGGTCTCAAACCTAAGATACTCTACTGGATTTACAAAATAATGATACTGCCAGTCATAACATATGGCAGTATTGTCTGGTGGCCAAGAACGAAACTAGTCACATGCAGGGAACTACTAGGTAGATTCCAAAGGCTGGCTTGTATGGCCATTACGGGGGCTTTCAAAACTACCCCTACAGCGGCCTTGGAGAGATTTTTAAATCTCGAACCACTCCACAATGCTGTACAAAGAGAAGCCATGAGGGTACTCTACAGGCTCAGAACTTTGGGAATGTGGAATGCGAACCAGCCACCCACAAAACACACGGCATTCGCGTTTGAAGGAGGCAATCTGCTGCTGAGCATGATCAGCGACAGAATGTTACCTCAATATATTTTCAGACGACTTTTTGAGGTACACATTCCAACAAGGGAGGAATGGGATAAGGGGCTGGCACCCCCTCAGGGGAACAGCATGATCTGGTATACAGATGGATCAAAAATGAAATCTGGTACAGGGGCAGGAATACACTGCAACAAAACTGATATATCGATCAGCATGGGTAAGCTGGCAACTGTGTTTCAAGCTGAAACATGTGCTATCCTAGCCTGTGCACAGGAGAATCTAGACAAGGGTCGCAATGGCCTAAACATCTACATTCTCAGTGACAGCCAAGCGACTCTCAAAGCGCTCCTGTCATACAAAGTGGAATCCAAACTAGTGCTGAATACAATCGAAGCACTGAACAAATTGGGTAAAACCAATACAGTACGTCTAGTTTGGATACCAGGTCACAAGGGTTTCACCGGAAACGAGAAAGCTGACTACCTGGCAAGAATGGGATCGGAAACACAATTGGTAGGACCGGACCATTTGTCGGGAGCACTCCAAAAATAGTCAGTACGGGTATAAGAACTCAACTGCAAATGAGGCACCAAAGAGAATGGGCCAATCAAAAAGGAATGAACCACGCCAAGCTCTTTATGGGTATGGACAATTGGCTCAAATTTACACTGAGCTCAAGCAGATCCCAGATTCGCCTACTGTTGGGTGCTCTAACCGGACACTTCGGCACTAGGATCATGCTAACCAGGATGGGACACGCCAGTTCCAAAATCTGTAGGGCCTGCAAGGAGGGAGAGGAGAGCATGGTGCACCTGCTGTGCCACTGTGACGCCCTAGCTTGCAGGAGAATAAGGCTGACGGGAATTGGATACCCAAAACCGGAGGACTACAGGGCCATACCACCGAAGGACATCGTTGAGCTCATGGGCACGATAGACTGGACCGTTGGTGGCGATGGCATTACGGACTAAGCTTTACGGCAAGGGGTAGCACAAAAGATCCATGGTGGGTCGAAGTGCGAAGGCTCAATAATTGGGCCACCCCCACCCGAAGATAAGATAAGATAGTAGGAGACCGCGAATGGTAGCTTTCGTAACACGTAAATTTTCAATGTTGGGAGGGCGAAATTTTATCTCTTGTAGATAGGCAACCCGAAATAATTGTGTTTCTCCCTTACTGTCGAGTAGTCTAAAGGTCCATAGATGCCGAAGGAACGGTCAAAATAGGCCGGTAAATGTGATTTTCGCTGAATTTCCCTTGGGAGGTAGGCCCCTGCCAGAGGCCCCCGCAGGGGGCTCCCTCGTGGCTCCACCTCTTAAGTTGATGGTATGGGTACGAGTATGTGCAACAATTGTGCAAAATTTCAGACCTTAATCACAAAATGCAAGGTTTTAGTGCTTATCGTCCCCACTACTCGGCGATGTTGCAATGTAAGAATGTGGTGTTTTTTGCAATAGTCATTGTAGCTATCGGAGCTATACTTGAAACTTGTACGGTAACAAACAAAATTTCTGAATTTGTGCTGTATTTGCTGAATTCATGATAATTATGTAAATCTGGTATCTCCGGTTCCAAACCTGGGATAAATACTCGTTTCCAGATGACTACGAAAAATATAGTAGAGGATTTTAAGTGTTTTGGCTTTAACAAAGCTGAATGCGCCCAATGAAACCCACAACATTACAATGATACATAATATAGGATATATACGGAAACATAATACATGAAAAAAAATTATTCGACTTGAAATGAAAGATTCTCTTTCAGTCTCACTCTTGATTTTGAAGGTCAGAACTGTTTAACTATCACGAATCCTCGGGTAGTCTTTAGCTTCAGCTACTACCAAGCTACGTTGATTTTTTGTTTTGCCGCAAAGCAGCGGCTACCTCATTTCTGCAATCCGAGGTTTGATGCTGTCCACATCTTACGTCACAAGTTGACAACGTATAAAGTACACGTGTCATTGCAGTGTTTGTAGATTCGTGAATTTTACAAAAGCCAGCCTTTTGTCATAACCATGCACTAAAATACGATATGATAAAGTGGTTTATCGCGGTGAACTGTCAAAACACGTGTTGTGTTTTTATCATATTTGACAGATCAATGCGATAAACCGTTTTATTATATCTCGCTTTGGTGTTTATGCTATCGGATCCAGTGGGGCTAGCACGCAGGAGAATCGAAATCCGAATGAGGAGTTTGTTGGCAATTTTATTAGCGCCACGGCGGTGAGTAGCAGAACGAATAAAATTGCCATACAAACTCCTCGATTCGGATTTCGATTCGATTTTCGATTCTCCTGCGTGCTAGCCCCACAGGGTCGCCGCCTGCTTGGGTACTTCCGTCTTACCTATTTCTGTCGAAACCAGCAGTGCTTGCATTGCTGTGTCCCAGTTGGATGGGTAAGATATGGCAGAGAAATTACTGGGTACCGTGACGTTACATCTTCTGTCACAAGTTGGCAACGTACACTGTGGTTCTTGTCGGAGTTGCAGATTTGCTGCGAATCTCACAAGAACCACATGTGTTATAGGTTACCACTTACTGTTAGTGCAGGCAGTATGCTTGTTTGCCAAGCCAGTTGTATAAAAAAAGATGTACTGCACGTAACTGTAGCCAGTGACCATCAGGTGGACAATTTGCGTGTTCGCAACTGCGTTTTATAAAGACATGGTAGGTAACATTTTGTGGGCGGATGCTAGTTTGCCACTTAAGTGATATAAAAGAGCTATAACACTATAAACTATTTTCGTCTCACATAATCATCCCCTTGACTTTTGGAGGGGCCCAATAAAATAACTTTGCACAGCTCACTTGACGATCAAACGTTTACGGCAAGGGTGTAAAACGCTCATAAAATCTGTCCATCAGTATCGGAATGAAAATGTTACAAAGTATTAAAGCCCCTTATATGTTTTTCTTGATTATCAACGCATTTAGGTGCTTGATAAGTAGCTCAGGGCCTATTTAACGTTTTTGTATGTACTGCACTGAACTTAATGATGTCAATTCAATTTCAATAGAATTTGTATTTGAAAGCAAAAACATATCGTGGGTAGCTGTTCACTAGTATTTTTATATTATTTAATTAAGTATTACTAGTACCATTGTCGTAAAATCGGCATATTGCTTAATATGTTTTAATCATGTATCGCATTTCAGCTAATTAATGCAGTGCAATGTGTCCATTATGAGGAGAGTGCACATTCGTTCATTATTATTAAAAGCTTCCGACTCCATTGAGGCTCGTGTTTAATGAAATACAGTATACCTACACCGATACTTAGTAAAAATTAAAACCTATGAAAAAGTGAAATGGAAATGCATTAAAAGTTTAATCTTGACGGAACCAGTGTGATGTCTGCGTTTCAGACTTTATACTTTATAGACATTTAGCTTAGGGAAGTTAGCTGTTTGATTTTATAGTATATTCAGTATAAGAAGATTCCTGCGACAGGTCACACAGGTTAATTCCACATTAAACAGAAACAAGAATTTATTAGTCCAGTTTCAACTTGTCGGTCGGCACGGAAAATTTCAACCTGTCACGGGAATCTTCTTATCCTGAATAGACTATAGTCATCAAACATAGTAGATGTTTAGCTTTTAAAAAGTTCCGGAAGTACACTGAAAAAAAATTGATAATATGTATCAAGAATGTGTTACCTTCATTCATGCAACTTATTTATATACGAGCGCACAAAGGTGCATGATTACAGTAATAAAGTATAGTTGGTTGGCCGTAGTAAGATTACTTTTTAATGTCACTATGATGTTTGTGGATTTTATTAAGAACTTGATCACTTTTTTGGCAAGTCGCAAAACTTGATATGATTAATCATTTTATCTCATTACAATTAACAATTATAAATGTTTACAAAGGTGACGTCACCAAAATTAAATAAGAAACTTTATTGTTTTGAATATGTTTTTCTTATTAAGCGTTCAATCATTTCAAATTGATTGTCATAATTTTTTGTGGTTTGTAGTTTTAAAAATGTTGATGATTAATTTTATTATATTTTACTCAAACAAGCTAAATTTTAACTTGATAAGCTACCATTTTTTTCAGTGTAAGGCTGTTAGCTTTTTAGTTATTCATTATACATTGTAGACATTTAGCTTAAAGTCGTTCTGTATGTTAGGTTGTCTGCTTTCTAATCACTGTACACGTACACATTGCAGACGTTTAAGGCTTTAAGGACGTTCTGCTAGTTAGGCTGTGTGCTTTTAGTGATTATTGCCTGGAGACGTAATGCGTTAAGGACCCTGTAAACGATCAAACATGTTTGTCAAATCTACGTGTTTGACCAACTTGTTTGTTCGTGTAGGGCTGTGTTTGACGCGTTTGACAACTACGTGTTTGATGTGTTTGAAAAGTATCTTGATTGACGTCGTGTTTGATGAAAACAGCAAGTTGAAGTTTGTCAAGCAAGTTTGACAAACATGTTTGATCATTTACAGGGCTCTTTAAGGACGTTCTGCAAATTAGGCCGTTTACTTTTACTCATTAAACATGTTACTGTTCGTATTACCATTCAACAGCAACACATGGATGCAAGCACCGCTGCTTTGCAGTAAAAACAGATAAGAAAGACGCCTCAAGCATATTCTGTTAATGCAAGGCTCCACTTGCGTTAGTGTTAGCGTCAACGCCTTCGTCATGATAACCGTTATTGATCGCGTTAAAAATATCTACACTTGCGGAGTTCGCTACAAAATCGGTTATTGTCTAACTAACAATGCCGTATTAACAATTAAAGTCAAAGTCAAAATTATCGCGTTTATTTTGCAGTATTTAGTTTGGTTCTGAGATTTTCAGTAACAGCTGGAACATTGTCGTAGCAAACAGGAGATGTATGTCAGAGTTTTGTTAAGTACGGCTTTGTATTGCAAGTAAACAAAAAATAATAATCGACTTCAGAAATACAAAAAAGTTCAAAATAATATAAAAATACATCACATTTTGTATTGAAGTCGGTGAGGATGATTGATGATCATGAGATAAAATTTGGCATCGACTTCAAAAAAATGTGATACCTATTGATATTCTTATAAAATTTTTACTTTTTCGTGTTTCTGAAGACAGTTTTAGTCTTTTTAGTGAATTTTAGTGAACACCAGCTAACAGAAGTAACTTGAAAGTATACGACTGAGGGTCAATACGTGCCTATTGTTAAAAAGAATGAAACACAGTGGACTTCCTGGATTTTCCTGGGATCCCATCATCAGGTCCTGACTTTTCCAAATAGGTTAATAAATGATAGGAGTTATAAATATAAGTATCGAATATAAGTAACTTAAAAAAGAACATACAATCGAATTGAGAACTTCCTCCTTTTTGTAAAGTTGGTCAAAATTAAAGTCAATAAAAAAATTAAGTCTAAATAATATTTATTTAGGTCAGACCACTCGTTGAAGAATTCACAGAATGAACACGAATGCAGACGTTTTTCATTCCCGATTTGTTGGGATTCGAGAGCTAGCTAACAAATACTTCCACTGAGCGTACTTTCATTGTGTGATTTTGTGAATGCTTAATTCTCTGAATAGCTAGTCGTACTTAGGTCCATGTATACATATTTTTTAAATTCATATCAAGACTTTTTTCTAAAACGCACCAATAGCGGGTTGAAAATTTATATAAAATGATTTTTTATATAACGAAATTAATACAAATAATTGTAGGTAGGTAATCAGTTTATAGAAATGTCAGAGGAGGAAATATTTATTGAAAATTTTGATGAATTTGAACATTTCTTTGCAATGAACGATTGGTTGTTGATTATTTCCAAGATAATCTGTGGATTCAGGATTTTTTAAAATATTCTCAACATCATTCAATCTGAAATACATTCTGATTTTTTCTATTTCAGTACCAATTTCAACCTTGTAAAAATATCTGGCCTACTTCCCTAACCACTGCACCATGCTATGCCACTGCTGCAACTCACCACGTTACAAGAAAAATCGGTCCCAATCGAAGAAATTGGACGCTCTTAATCAATTTCTTTGGTTCTAAGTTCTAATAGAATTAGTATTTTCTTATTAAAAGAAAACAAAACACAAAATTTCAATGAAAACAATCAATATTGTTGACATGGTACTTACTCGTATACTAAAATAGTCAAATGTTGGACATTTTTCTATTCTAAATAGAAAAATGTCCAATTATTATTATTATTCCAAAGGGAAACAAACAATAATAATAGTAATAAGAAAGTCAATATAAATTTGCTGTACAGTAGAAAATTATTCGAAAAAATATTATTACAATAAAATCTTTTCACATCATTCAGGTACGTCACAAGTAATTTAAAAATGAGTCTCTATTGTAAAAGCGCAATTCCCTTTACCCACATTTTACAATGATTTGCCACCAAAAACGTGGAATCTCCCGCGAGATTTACTGGATAATGGGAACAAATTTGCTGGCTTCTTTTATAATACGAAAGGTACAGCTCGATACATAACAGCCGTAAGCAGATCGAAACGCTTCATTCTTTTCACGTTATTACAGAAAATGAAGCGTAGGTATACCCTCACTAAAAAAAGAGGTATTCGAAATTCAAAACAAAAAATAATTATTCCCGCCTTTCGCACTCATTTGCTGTTTCCCTTTAAAAATGGACTGTAGGATTCTCATTGTCGTTGCGCGTTGATTGGTGCACCGTACGTGTTCGGCGTACGAACTGTTTTCGCATGGCGTATGGGAGCTGGGGAGGTAAAGGTATGTGGACATGATCACAGGTTGAAAAGCCGGCTTTCCTTCACTGGGGGACAAAGAGTGGATGAGTTCCTTTGTTCCAGAAGTAATCAAACACGGCGAGAATGCTGTAACTGTATTATTGTGATCGTGGCACGAGTTTAGTTTCGATGGCCTGAGCCGGGTTACGTGATTCGATTACTATTCAGTTTGGGTGAACATAGATTACATAGGTGTCAAAGCGTAAACCCGTGTTTGGCAATAGAGTTGATTGGGATATTAGGAAACCTAACATTTGCACATTTTCCAGAGGGAGACTCTGTACCAGAGTCGTCTGTATGGGAACACCTTTTTTATACAACTAAGCTGGCAAAGAAGCAGACTGCCCTGATGGTATGTAGCTACGGTCGCCAATAGCACATGTGGTTACTGTGAGACTTGCAAAACATTATTAGATGTATCTTGTTTATGCATTTTGGTTAGTTTGGGTAACATATTTTTATTATATCTGCTTATATCTTTCCTCACAGCTTAATCTATCTCCATACCAAATTTCATCGGTTCAGCGGTTATTGATTCCCCATACAAATTTCCACCTTCTTTTTCAGCCCTTTAAAGGATGATTTCTACGATAAAAACTATCTATAGCAAATTTCATCTAAATCAGTTCACCGGTTGAAGCGTGAAGAGGTAACAGACAAACAGATACACTTTTGAAGACACAGACACATATTTATATTAAGTACTAGTTGTGCCCGCGACTTTGTTCGCGTGGATGTCGAAAAATAACAACACGACGTGCGTTTTTCTCCCGTTTTTGCAACATTTTTCATTGATGCTCAGCTCCTATTAGTCGTAGTGTGATGTTATTAGCCTTCCTCGATAAATGGACTATCCAACATAAAAAGAAATTTTCAATTTGAATCGGTAGTTCCTGAGATTAGCGCGTTTAACGAAACAAACAATAAAAGAAACTCTTCAGCTTTATAATATTAGCAAGCAAGTAAGTAAGTATAGATAAGTAGGCATACCGTACTTCTAAAGCGATCTAATGTAAAACCTTAACTTAGAACGTTACGAGAACGGCAACGGATTTACTGAAGTTTCTATGTACACATTACGTAATTCTAGTTTCTATGTAAACACATCACGTGCTAGTACATATTATACTAACGGACCGGGTAAAGTTTGAACTATCCTTAGCTCAACGCTCTAATTAATGACGCAATTAATCATGTTTCCAGAAAATTTTAACAAATTCAACAATGAAATTATTTAATCCTATTTATTTAATATCGTATTATTTATTTATTTGGATAGCGTTTATTGTATGATGACCAATATTTTACGTTTTATTAGGTTTAAGTGACGGATTTTAAGTTTCTACTAATGAGTTTAGAATACAAAACCAATATCTTTTTGACAACGTTGCCAACGTGTGACATAAGATGTCATGTAGGTACCGTGCTTGGCTGCAGAAATTAGTAGGATGCAGACATCTCTGGTACAGAGCGTCTCGGAGGTAAAACATTTCGTGACCAATTTTATACTAGTGTAAGTAATTTGAAACGTTCGGGTAAACTAAATTATTACATTAAAGTTCAAATTATAAACGTTTAAATCCGGAAAGTTTCTTATAATTAAAATGTATAATGAGAGGTTTATACGATACAAATACCAGTATTTAGGTAATACATATAATTAGCTGTGCCCGTAAACTATATTTCGCTTCAATAAAGCTCAACACTGTCTTAAAAAAATTCTGGAGAGGGCTACCCTTATTATCACCTAGGGGTATAAAAAAGGCACTGATTTAAAGAGGCAGTTGTAAATAGCAGTTTTGGTAAGTTAAAAATTATAAATGGCACGTTTAATAACTAGTTCAGCAGTTAAAAAACTAAGCAGTAAAGTAAACAAAAATGAGTAATAAAACATAATGAAATGGATCAGTAAATATATAATTCAGCAGGAAAATAATTAAATGGGCGGTAAAAATTATTGAACGAGCGGTTACGTGTGGTCAGTAATAAATCGGAATTTGTCGGTAAGAAATCTCATTCTAAGCAATTCTGTAAACTTTCTAAAGTAATGCATTGGTTCACTGTGAATAATTTATCATTAACTCGAGTAAAACTAAATGTATTAAGTTTTCATTGCCAAATGTTAGGAAAGTGGATAATATTGAGGAAATGAATAATCATACTATTGAATTCGTCGATTTTACTAAATTTTTGGGTATAACACTAGATTCGAATTTGCAGTGGGATCCACATATTGCGTCCTTGGCAAACAGACTCAGTTCTGCGGTATATGCTGTAAAAAAATGAGACAACTTACTAATGTTGAAACGGCAAGACTGATTTACTTTAGTTATTTTCACAGTGTTATGTCATATGGGCTATTACTGTGGGGATCAGCCGCTAGTATAGAAAGTATTTTTGTACGTCAAAAAAGAGCCGTGCGGGCTATTTATAATTTACGAACAAGGGATTCTCTACGTGATTTATTTAAAGAAATTAATATATTGACATTAGCAGGACAGTATATTTATGAAAATTTGATTTACGTTTATAAAAATTATAACACAATATATATACAGGTTCCAAAAAACTAGAGGCTTATTTATGGGGTATATATTTTTACAACAAAGTTCCACAGAGTGTTACTGACTTACCTTTTCATAAGTTTAAAGCGCATGTAAAAAAGACTCTAATGAGTAAAGGATATTATAAAGTCAATGATTATCTGAATGATGTCAATGCTTGGTCTTAATTGTAGACTTAATTTATAGATTTAAATGTATAATGTACACTGACACATCTAATCTTGTAATGGAAGTTGAACACAATCTTTACTTTTGAGTTCTGCTTCCAATTGACGAGTCTGTAACAATACAGGGAGAAAAAAATAGCCCATGCTGGTTTTCTTGCTGGTTCTTTCCAGTACAAGGTCTCCCGCCGTAAACTTGTGAACCAATGGCGTAGCTTCTTTGACGTTCAAAAGTGATTGTAAAATCCCAATTGAATAAAGGATATTGAATTTGAATTTGAATGGTAATTGTATGAAAAAAACAGTACTTAAATAGTAATGAAAAATTAAATTACTTTTGCTTTGACTGAAGGAATTAAATAAAACAAATTGTATAATAATAATAGGAACTTTTATTCGTAATTCAAAACATACTTAAGTAATTAAAAAGATATAGAATTTGCTTAGTATAGCAGCTAAAATAAACTTATTGTATAATAATAGGAGCAGGTTTGGCTTTTGACGGTCTGCCTCTTTTCCTTTTTTGTCCGAGTGGAATATTTTTAGCTTCAACTGGAGGTACGGCGTACTTTAAGCGTATGGACAGGCCAATTATATGTTTATACATATACATTTCTCCGCCCAACTAAAGAACATTTACCTCTCTTTTCAATGAATTTGAGTTCGGGTGTCACCGCTCGCTATGATCTGCCGAACTATTTATCGAACCGCTCATTCCATCATTTTTACCGCTCATTCAGTCATTGGACTGCTCAATTATTTTTAGAATTGACATTGTATGATAAAATAACCGACTAATTGATTTTTTATTACTGTCCATGTTTTACTGTCGCAATAATTAATCAACCGCCATTAAATTAAATTACTGCTCAATATGTTTTTCAACTGATCATAATAACATCTCGAATAATTTAAATAACAGCTCAAAAAATTAGTTCCCTATAAAAATAGCTTACGACCTATTTCCTCTTCCCCCCGGACCTCGATTACGAGTAGTCGTGTCTAGAACTGCGTCACTATTTCAAATATTTCACTTTTAATTTAATTTTAATTAAAAAAAAAAATACCAAAGTTATAATAGGAGTGCATAAACACCTAAGAGATCTCGCTGTCGTCAGTGCGTAACCTGAACCTCGTGCAGGCAAGCGGCCCTCAACGCGTCACTTTCGCGCAGTGCTACCAACTGTGAGTTACATAACGCCTTGCGCGTCTGCGATCCTAGTACCTTGACGCGGTTGCTGTTAAGTGCGGCGTCCTATTCTGACGCGCGGCGTGCTATTCTGATGCGAGGGGTCCTATTCTGACGCTACACTGTACTCTAGAACCATAGACAAGCACGGCTGTATACTGGTGGCGGCCTCGTGTTCTGATTCAGTATCATCCGGCATCCTTATTTCTAATTGCAGCCCTATTCTTTAACTGGGTGCCCAAATCAACCTGTTTTCAAAGCTACGTCGTTTGTGAGCACTTTTGGGATCTACTATTCACGATAAAATTATGTTACGATCACCTAAACTTAATAAATCTATGTCCGTTTCGGATCCAAATTTTATGAGGAAAGATGGTACTGCTGCGGGATCCATGGGGCTCACAGTCACTGATACCAGCCCAATTCATATTACACAGCGAGATAAACGACGACGACTGTCGGAAGAGGATTACGATGAGCTCACGGCTTTCAAAATGGAAATGCAAAAACTTTTTGAGTCCTTTATTGAGTCACAAAACATAAAGTTTGATAACCTGAGTAGGGATATACAAGAAGTTAAAACACAGACCTCTATTATTAACACTACAAATCAGGACATTGAAAAGTCTCTGGACTTTATGTCGTCCCAACTTGAAAATCTGCAGACTAAAATTGATGGGTTAGAAAGACAAAAAAAGGAACTTATATCTCAGATTGTGAAAGTCGAAGATAAATGTGAATTACTGGAAAAGTCACTTAAAAAAACCTGCATTGAAATAAAGTTCATTCCGCATGTTGAACAAGAACGTAAAGAAAACTTATTTAATTACATCCAAAATCTCGCCAAGATTCTCGCAATTCCTCTCCAGCATGCTGATGTTCGAGATGTTTATCGTATTCCTAATAAACGCGATTTATCAAAGTCTGTGATCATCGTGGAACTATCCAGCACTCTAACAAAACACAAATTTTTAGATTCAGCAAGAAGATTCAATAAAACCAGTAAACTAAACGTTGGGCATTTGGGCATCGAAAATAACACGACCTCATTGTTTCTTTCTGAAAATCTTACAACGAAATCTAGAAGACTATATTATCTTGCTCGAGAGCACGCTAGGCAAGCAAGTTACAAATTCTGCTGGACTTCAAATGGAAACATCTTCCTTAAGAAACAAGAGGGATCCCCATATATTCTGGTTAAAGATGAAACTCAACTACGCGACATATCATAAAAATATTAACATAGATTTACTTAATTGTTATCTTTTATACAAAAATATTAACATAGATTTACTTTACTGTTATCTTTCTCACAGAAAAAAATTATTTACATTATTTTTACTTAGTTTACTATATATTTTTATTTCCAAATCTACACACAACATATTTTTTATCCTTATACGACTTTGTAACACTCAACAATCTTACGTAAGTCATGATCTTCCTCGCAACATTTTTAAAATCCACTTTCACACATATACATATCAACACTCACTCAGTTCAAACACACACTCTCTACATCCATACACGCTTATACACACTTGTATGTATACAAGTTATTTTTTACACGATGCAGACACACTTTTTAATAAATACGCGTTTAATGGACTTGTACAATACCTGTTAATACAGTGGATCTAATAGATAATATAGATCAAATTAATATCTTAGACCCGATCTTATGTGAACCTGGACAGTGTCTGGATCAAATAAAATATCCAGACATTTACCTAAAAATATTACAGCAAAATATACGTAGCATCAATCACAATTTTGATGCCTTCTGTGCCCTTATATCTAGCTTGAAAATGCAGTGTGACATTTTGGTTTTAAGTGAGTGTTGGTTAGCTCATACTGATAATATCCCTTGCTTGGCTGGCTATAACGTATTTAAAACGACAAACAACTTTAACCAAAACGACGGCGTTGTTGTTATGGTAAACAGTTCTCTTAATTTTCGTGTTGAAGAGTATCAGTTGACTGAAGCGAACTGTTTACTTATAAAGCTTGGACTTGAATACGTAATTATTGCTATATATCGACCGCCAAGCTTTAATAATCTGGATAATTTCCTTAACTCTCTACAAAGTCTCTTTTCTGTTCTTTCAAACTTTAATAATATAATACTTGTAGGTGATATTAATATAAACATTAGAGATGAGCTGACTTCTTGCAACTACCTTGAGTTAATCACATTCAATGGATTAATTCCTTCTTATTATACACCTACCAGAGGGCGTAGCTGCCTTGATCACGTCATTGTAAAAACCAAATTAATTACGAAAACGTTTATACTTCAAACAGCTATAACTGACCACGAATCTGTACTAGTATGTTTGCAAAACAAAGGGTTTAATAAGTACAAGACTCAAACAACAGTAAAAATTAATTATGAAAATCTCTATTCTGACTGCAAAAGTCTTGACTTCAATAACATAATAAATATCGAGGATATCAATTCAGCTACAAACCTTTTTCAAGATTACATACAAAAAATCATAAACACAAACAGTAAAAAATATAAAATATCTAGAAATAAAATAATATTAAAACCGTGGCTAACGCCCGGTTTATTGAGATGCGTTCGAAACCGAGACCGATTACATGCTAAACTCAAGAAGGATCCTAATAATGAGGTTCTAAAGATTACTTATAAAAGATACCGTAACTATCTTAAAAATATTACCAAAGCTCTTAAACAAGCTCATAATAAGCAGGAGCTCATTAACTCCAAAAATGACAGTAAAAAGTTGTGGACAGTTGTCAAAACTATGGCCAACTTAAACAAAACTAATAGTCCACCTATTGAACTTTTGGATATCTGTAGTACAAGTGAAGCATCTATTGAAGAGGTCAACAACTTTTTTACTAATGTAGGCCATAACTTGTCCACTAGAATAGGGGCTAATGTTCCACCCTTTCCCCCTGAGTTTTTACCAGTTGTCTCACAAAATAGTTCGTTCTTTTTAGCCGAGACAAATGAGGAAGAAATAGAGTGTACAATCAGAAGCCTCAAAGCCAGCCCATCCACGGGTTATGATGGCATTTCAGCCCAGGTCTTAAAGCATTTGAGTACTTTGATTACTCCGACTTTAACTAATTTATTTAATAAATGCTTAAGACTTGCAAAATTTCCGGATGCACTAAAAAAGTCTGTTCTTATACCAATTTATAAGGCTGGGAGAAGAGACTGTGTCGATAATTACAGACCTATTTCTATATTAACGGCACTTTCGAAAGTCTTGGAGAAAATTATAAATAAAAGATTGCGTAACTATTTAGAATCCAAAAACATATTGTCTGAAAACCAATTTGGTTTCAGAGCCAATAGATCAACAGATGACGCACTTCATACTTACACTAACTTTTTGGCCACCAAACTGGATGATAAAAAGAAATGTATTACAATTTTTCTAGATTTGGCTAAGGCATTCGATACAGTCTCTTTTCCTGTGCTGTATAGAAAGTTGGAGGGTATTGGCATAAGAGGTGATCAACTTCTTTTGTTTCAAGATTATATGAATAATCGCACTCAGAGGGTTAGGATTAATGATTTGGTAAGCGGGGAGGGTTCAATTAAGTATGGTGTGCCTCAAGGCAGTGTCCTTGGTCCGACACTTTTTCTTTGTTACATCAACGAACTCTGTAACCTTAAACTTGAAAATTGCAAAATCCTATCATACGCTGATGATACCACTCTCACTTTTTATGGTGATAATTGGGATGAAGTTTTCACTTCAGCTCAAAAAGGATTTGACAGGGTTTGCCACTGGCTCGCAGCACATTCGTTAACTCTAAATGCCTCTAAAACTAAGTACTTAGCCTTTTGCATCCGTGATCCCGTACCATATTCATCTGACCGTAATATTGTGGCACATTCCTGTTTTTCTTCATCTTGTTCTTGTCCTCCGATTAGACGCACTGATAGCATTAAATATTTGGGTATAATAATTGACGTCAGACTTAATTTTAAGGAGCATATTTTATATTTATCTAAGAAAGTTAGGAAACTTGCTTTTGTTTTTAAACAGTTAAGATCAGTTGCTGATAAGGACATAATAAAATATATTTACCTAGCTCTTTGTCAATCGGTTCTATCTTATTGTGTTTCGTCATGGGGGGGTGCCGCTAAAACTTTTATTCTGATGCTAGAACGAGCTCAGAGGCTTATCCTAAAGTTAGGTTATAGCAAGCCAAGACTGTACCCTACTACTGAGCTGTATAAGGAGGTGAAAGTTCTGACCGTTAGGCAACTTTTTATTTTATCTATTATATTACGGAAACACTCCCTTGAACACTACAATGTAAATCATGCTAGAGCCAATACTAGAAGAAAGCACACGGTTTGCAGCACAATAAGTTCAAGAACAGCTTTTGCTAAGAAATTTTTTCCGACTCTCAGTGGAAAAATATATAATAAAATTAATAATATGCTATATATATATCCCATGACCAAACACATATGTAAGAAGATTGTATCTAAATACCTCTTAACACTAAATTATGAAGAAACGGAAAACATATTAAAAACAATGATATGATAATAATAAAAAAAACATAAACATACACACGCACGATTGCACACATCCACCCACACACATACACACGCACACGCACAAACTCATACATACTCCCACACCCACACACACTTATACATTTTTAAATAATTTCACACACCATGTATTTATAAGTGGTAACTAGGTACATTTCTTTTGTAATAAGTCCTAAGGGGGTGGAGACCAGGAGATCCATAGCACGGGTTTACCTATTTGGACTCCTGTTCTTCCACGTTATACTGTACTGTTAACATATTTGTTTGAAACATTGTAATGTGGAAGGAAAATAAATATATTTATTATTTATTTATTATTATTTTCAGACCTATCAAATATACACAAAAAAATTCATTAAAAGTGTTCAAGCTGTTTCGGAGGAGTTCTACAACAAACACTATGACACGAGATTTTTACATATTAGAAGATGTTACTCGTGACCATTCTGATAGTGTAAGTAATTGAAACGCCGGCGCCGGGCAAACTAAACTATTATGTTAAAGTTCAAATAAAGAAAAAAGAACGTTTCTAATGATTAAAATGTATAATTAAAGGTTTTTATACGATACAAATATATACAATAATGTTACTTAAAGAGACAACTCACGCAAGTAGCAAAAAGTAATATACTTTATTTTTACTCTTATATCTCCCAAAGAATACGAAACCGCAATCTCGGATATGGAGTCTAAGGATCTATGCAAGGCCCTTCATTTATTCCCTTTGAGACGTTTTGAGGCATTGACTGATGTCTGAAAACGGTTTCCATTTATCAATAAAAAGACTTCTAAACGGATTTAGTCAAAGTTAAAAGGAAGAGGGGATGTTAACAAGATAAGGGCGAGCCATAATGGGATTTTCGTCGCCGACCAACCTTAGGATTAGATTGATAAAAATACCCAGCGCTTTTGTTATCTATATCTAGTGAAATAAGTGGACGAGAATTCCTACCAATATTTGTTTACTTAATAATTAAAAAGATATTGGACATATTAAGATAGCGCAGTGTAGTATAAGTATTTGTTAGAAATAAATTATTATAAGTAGGAATGTTGTACTAATAGTATAATAGTGCAGTAGTGATCACCGAAAAGTATATGCACGCGCATAATTTCAAAACGACTCCACCAAATTGGTTAATTCTTGCTTTGCTGAGTTTGTTATTGTCAAGATATGGTTTATATAACAGAAAATGATTTAAAAAATATAAAAAAAGCTAAATTATGAATTAAAAAATATTCATATAAAAAGTGAGGAAATTGACAAATTGACTTTCAAGGTTATTTCAATTTATGGTTCCTTACATTGTTGTATTGTCAAAAGATTTTTAGTCTACTCGTGCGAGGCTGGGCTGTGTTTAGTAAGAGTTCTCTAAGCACTCGACACATTTCCATAAAAGTAAAGTTCTGGCATTGTTAAGTCAATTAAATTTTTTTTGACATTTATGACTTTACTAGATGTGCGAAGTAGTAATTTCGAGAAATTGGTAATCATTTTCACCCCATACATTCCAAGTTTCCAATACCGAGCCACTCCCTTTATAATGTGGAAAATATACCTCCAGCTTTCGAAAAGGCGTATCAACGAATTTATTACTTCTGCCTATGTGACTTGTGGTATTAAGAAAGAGATAGATGCTCCCTCAAGCAAAACCTACGCTTCAGAGCTTTAACCTCTAAAACTATTTTAATCAGAAAGGCTTAAGATAAGTTTTTTACCTACAATGTGTCCCACGATACGTAGAGTATTAGTTTCTGTTTCAATACTAACGATGCATCCCGGCTTCGCACGTAGTAAAGGTATTAAAGCCTATATGCCTATTTTTGTATGTATTCTAATTCTTATTCTCCAAATTAAAGTTTTAATGAGCAGAATGATAATTATGAGTGCTATGATAATAATTATGCTATGCCGCAGACACAGTGTAAACGGTTATTGGTGGTGCCCCAAGTAGACTCCACCACGTCGGCGTTTCACCGAGTAAGGAATTTTGGGTTGATTGCTGATGCCCTACTACCCGCTCATAGAAAGCATTGTGGCTTACCCCGATTCCCGTTGTCTCCGTCCGTCTCCTCCGTAGCCGGTGGACTTCCTGAGCTAGCTCGAAGGAAGTCGCGGCTCCTGAAGTTCTGCAGTGGATCCACCGGGGGAGACCGGAGCACTACAAAGGCCTATTAGGCCACCACGACTCACACACGCGATTTTGACACCTTGCACAACACAAAGCGGGCTTTCGCACCCCGATATTAGGTGCGCCGCGCAAATCACTATTTGCTTGAATATTGTGTATTATATTTTATTCCGGCCCGCACATAACCTCTAAGCATGTCATGACATTTCGACTCGACTCAACTGACATATCACATGCGGCCGGCCGCCAAAAAAGCTGTCACTGCACAGACTAGAATGCAGTGCCGCCACTCGCTCTTCCTCGAGCGTGAACATCCCCCCGCTCCGGACAGTCCCGGACTGTCCGCCAAATCAGTCTAAGGGGAGGCGAGAAAGAGTAGCGACCGCGCGCTTCAAAACAGAATCCCCAACTAGGACCTCGGCAAACCTGGGCACACCATCAGACCCTAGAGTAAGTTGGACAATGCGTCCGCGACGCCAACGTAAGGGTGGCAGGTTTGGGTCCTTCACTAACACGAGGTCTCCAACCCTCGGTGGGTTTGTCTTATCTGACCACTTAACGCGCTGTTGCAAAATGTGTAAATATTCAAGGTGCCAGCGGCGCCAGAAGCTCTGGGTAAGCTGCTGGAGCAACTCAAACCGCGAAAGGCGTCCTGGATTGACATCTCTATAAGGATACTCGGGCAGGGCGTTAAGTGGTCTGCCTATCAAGAAATGGCCCGGCGTGAGGGCCTGCAAATCGTTCGCGTCGGTAGACAACGGACATAACGGACGCGAGTTGAGAACCGCCTCAATCTTATGAAACACCGTCGCGAGTTCCTCAAACGTGAGAATAGTCTCCCCAATAACGCGGCGAAGGTGAGTCTTGGCGGCCTTTACAACAGATTCAAAAATCCCTCCCCAGTGAGGGCAAGACGGCGGGGAGTATCGCCATGTTACCCCCCTACGGGAGAGTGGGGATCCGATCTCAATATTTTTTTTATCTAAAAATTCACAAACTTCTCTTATATGTCTATCAGTGCCCTTGAAGTTCGTCCCACAATCGGACCGAATTAGAGAAGACAGTCCCCGGCGGGAGACAAATCTGCCTAACGCTGCTAAGAAAGCGTCCATGGTGAGCGCACTCACCACCTCCAAATGAACGGCTTTAGTGGCCAAACAAACAAACACACACAAGTAAGCCTTTTCAGTCTTAGCATTACGGAGTCGCGACGTTTTTATAGTGAATGGTCCCGCGAAATCAGTTCCAACTCCTAAGAAGGTCATCGATTCATTCACACGATCAGCAGGCAAATCACCCATTTGGGGCTGCATCGTCTCGGGGCGTAAACGATAGCAGGGCAGACATCGAAAGATAACAGATCGGATTATTCTTCGCGCTGACAAAATCCAAAACTCCCGTTGGAGGAGCGCGGTCAATGCATTACATCCGGCATGAGCATTCTTCACATGGCGATCAATGATCAACAATCGCACCAATGGTCCGTCCTTGGGGAGCAACAGGGGATGACGTGATCTATAAGGCAAGTTAGCGTGCCTCAATCGGCCTCCTACACGCAACAATCCTTTATCATCCGGAAAGGGAGTCAAACGCACCAAGGGTCCCTTCAATTTGGACGTCCCGGTACGGAAAATCTTAAGTTCCGGTTCAAACGCTCTAGACTGGGTCATACGCACCCAATGCAGAAGAGCATCTTGGCGCTCCTGCGGTGAGAGGACCGGACACAAATCTTTGTCCTGAGGCCGGCGACAATTTCGTATAAATCTTCTTATCCAAGCGGTCACGCCGAGCAACTTGTCCAGAGAACTGTAGCGGTCTAATAAAAATTCCCGCTCTGGAGCCGCCATAGTCTCGACAGCGTGAACACGCAAGCCCGGATTTGGTACCTTCACCACAGCTGGTGTGGAAGGCCAAGACGGTTGTAACAACCAGTCGGGACCCCACCACAGAGTGTGGTCAATAAGCTGAGGGGCTTCGCTGCCACGTGATGCACAGTCAGCAGGGTTTATTTCACCTGGCACGTGGCGCCAAATCAACGTGGCCTTCGAGGCCTGTATTTGGGATACCCGATTGGCCACAAATACTTCCAGGGAGTGGACGGAGTTCTTAATCCAACACAGGACAACCTGACTGTCGGACCAAGCAAAGAGCGACTCAAAGTCCACACTACGTCCCAGGGTGTCAACAACGTGGTTCATCAACCGAACCAGAAGAGTAGCTCCAGACAATTCTAACTTCGGAATCGTTAATCGAGTCCGAAGTGGAGCAACCTTACTCTTAGCAATTAGCAAGTGGAGCTTAACAGCTCCTCTATCATCAACCGTCCGGATATATACGACGGCTGCGTATCCACTCTCAGACGCGTCACAAAAGCCATGAAGGCTGGCCGTAAACCGTCCCTTAGGCAGTATATGTCTAGGGATACTAACACGGTTAATGTCGGGGAGAGACAACATGAAGGACTCCCAATCTCGCAGCAAACGGCCCGAGAGGGGCTCATCCCACGACACTTCGGCTGACCAAAGTTCCTGTAGGAAGCATTTCATCCAAAACACTATGGGACTAATCCAGCCATTTGGGTCAAAGGTACGAGCTACTGTAGACAAAACCAACCGTTTCGTCAAGACCTTGGGGCTTGGCAGCTCCAATCGATAGGTGAACGTGTCCTGGACAGGTCTGTATTGCACTCCCAAAACAGACAGTAAATCTGGAGTGTTGGCATTCTCAAAAATATGAGGCTCCTGCTGGTGGTCGTCTGGCAAGTCACACAAAAGCTGAGGTGAGTTGGACATCCACTTCCTCAGTTCATAACCACCAGCCCCGAGAAGAGCAATTAGTTCATCTCGCAAAATCAAGGCTTCCTCGACACTAGAGGAGCCCGTACAAATATCATCAACAAATGCATCCTCCTTGAGAACCAAGGATGCGCGAGGGTATCGTAATCGTTCACGTTCAGCGAGTTCCACAAGTGAGCGAATTGCCACAAAGGGGCTCGAACGCAAACCGTATGTATTGGTGTTCAGCTCGTAGACCAGCATGGGATCCCTGGGATCCTCCCTCCATAATATGAGCTGATATCGTCTATCGTCCGGGTGAATCACAGTCTGCCGAAACATCATCCGGATATCGGTCACAAAGACGACGGCATGGCGACGGAAGTTGGTCAATACATCACCCACCTCGTGGTGCAACTTCGGTCCAGCATGCAGACATTGATTCAGCGAAACTCCGGTAGACGTAGGAGCTGACCCATCAAAAACAACGCGTATCTTCCCGGTGGTAGGTTTCAAAACCGCGTGGTGAGGAAGAAAATTATGTTCCTCGTTTCGCCAGTCCAGTCGCGAGACCGACATGTGCCCCAGTTGCTCATATTCTCGCATGAAGTCGACATACTTCTGTTTGAGGTCGGAGTTCCTACTCATACGACGCTCCATGGACAGCAGCCGCTTCTCGGCCAACGGCCGGGAGCTGCCAAGTGAGGGGCGAACTGACAAAAAGGGCAAACGAGTGATCAGCCGTCCCGAGTGAAGGCGACCTGTATTGTTCTGGTAGAACAACTCACACTCCTCGTCCAAGGGGTTCACTCGCTTCACGGTAGGTGGCTCTTCCACCTCCCAAAACCGTTGAAGGACATCCGATAAGGTGGAGCTAACAGTTATGTAACTGTCCACCGATGGAGATGGTGGGTTATGCCTAACTGGTCCCATCACTACAAACCCAAGCGATGTAGATAAGGCTACCAGCCCACCCTTCTGTAACTCTCTCCTCTTTCCACAATACACGCGGCCTAGAACATCGGCACCGAGCAATAAGTGAATCGGACCGGTTCGGTGGAAGGAAGGGTCAGCCAAGGTCAATCCTGATGTCGCATCAACGACAGCGCGCGAAACGTGCTGTTGCGGAAGCTGACCAACAACCTTCTCATAAACAATCGCGGTAGCGCCAATTTTGGGCGCTGAAGAGAAGTGGGGGGAGAAGGAGAACAAAACCTGACCGATCGGATCCGGGATCCGCAGGTCTCCGAATCCTCGTACCGATTCAAGGTATGGAGATGTGTTCAAACTCAACTGCCGGACCAGCCAGCTGGAGGCAATGCAACCCTGAGCTCCCGTATCCAAAAGGGCGCGAACTAAAACAAAGGTGCCCCTCGGGCCCCACACCTGTACGGAGGCTATTGGTAACAGCACCTGCTCCTGTGGGGGGGTTGCAGCCGACAGTTGGTTTAGTGAAAATCCTCCCGCATTCCCCGCAACGGGGGGGAAGGGGGGTCCGAAGAAAAATGCGTGCGCGGCGGAGGAATAAGGCGCTCAAGGCGCTCGAGCGGGTCCCAATCCGGCACGTACACACCCCGACCAAAGCTGCATCGGGGGGCCGGGCGGTGCCCATGATGGGCGAAAGTTGGGGGAGCCCGCGATAAACGAGGTCTCTCCATCAGAGGGGGAGAGAAGTGTATCGGCTCCCGGCGTGGCTACCTAATTACCGCGGCCCAATCCCGCGGTGGCGCCTCATAAGCGGCGCGTCGATCCCCCCCGCCCGTAGGGGGGGTGGGGCGCCCAATCCTCTCACTGGAGGGGGGGCGCCTGTCCAATCTCCGCGGAGGGGTGGCACGCCCCTCCGATCTCCTCGGAGAGGTGGGTGACCTAGGAGGGCCCCCGCCCGTGTGCGAGTCCCTCTCTCTCACCACCTCACGAGTGTCTCTATTGTTGAAGCACAAAAGGGGGTGATGGGCCCCTCCACAACAGTGGCAATCTCGTGGGTGGGGGCAAGCCGATGCCATATGGGCCCCCAGGCAGCGGTAGCACCAATTCCGCTGCTTGGCCATATTCCTACGCCCCTCGGTGCGTAGGCCAACAAATTTGGGACAGGCCGGCAAACGATGGCCATCCCGCTTGCAACACTTGCAAGGCATCGGCCTCTCCCTGTGTGGAGAGTTCTGCCGCACTGCAGTATACTGCTTGTACGGGCGGCGCTCTCTCCGTGGCGCTGCCCGGGTCGCCTCATAGCGACCTGTACTCGGTCCCGGTATAGGAGCCAGATCCAAGTGGTCGGTCATCCGACACTCATCCTCCAAAAATCTGAGGAGATCCGAGAAGGGGGGGAGGTACGAGGCACTATTGCCCCCGTACCTTTGTTCGAAGCGTCCCTTCATCTCCATGGGAAGCTTATCGAGGATGAGGTGGAGCAAAATAAAGGACCACTGGTCCACCGGTAGATCAAGTCGTTTGAGCGCGTTAATAGCGCTCAGCAGCGGGTTCAAAATCTCCTTCCTCAATGAGGAGACCCGCGATACTCGTGGCAGCCCTAAAATGGCAGCCACATGTGTGTCCGCTAGCAAGCGAACATTCTGATACCGGGCGGTCAACAACGCCCTTGCAATATCATAACTGTCATCATTGACAGGTAGATGCTGGACAAGTACACCAGCCTCTCCACGTAAGGCAGAGAGCAAATAGGCCAATTTCTGGCTAGGGAACAGGTCGTCCCTCGAGTGAACCAGGCTATCAAAGAGGTTAATGAACCCCATCCAAGAAGCCAGGTTCCCATCAAAGGTTGGGATGTCTAAAGTGGGCAGTCTGCCCAGCAAGCCGGCCGGGGTAGGCTTGACCTCCCCGGGCGTGCACGACTCACCCCTCTGGGCGGATAGGATTGCCTGAGCCTTGTTTATAATCACATCCGCCTGTTCAAAACACTGATCATAATCGGCATTAAATTGGTCGACTGCCCGCAACTCAGCGGCACCCTCGGCTGGGTGGTCGAGCAGATATTGTTGATGAGCAACGAAAAGCTGCTCCAATTCCTTCAAGCGAGCCGGTACTCCCTCATGCCGAATTAACAAGGCCTGTTCTCGGTCTGGTCGGTCTACCAAAGCGACGGCACTAGCAAACCATCTCAAAATCTTTTGTGCACCCGCGCGGGCACCACTAAGCGGTCTGACTGGCGGGACCATTTTGCACCAAAATTAATAAACACTATAATAATACACGGACAAACAGACCGACAACCGCAGACAACAAAACAGATCGGGAGGAACTTCAAAGGCAGAACAAAATATATAAACAAACCAAAATCAAGTATAAATGCTAGAACTTAACTAGAACAACAAGGCATTTAACAACAGAATTTTTCAAACAAATTAAATTCAAGCATTAAGTCATTAACTTAACAAACATAATATTCAAAGGCAAACAAAACAAAATCAAATGTAAATGCTAAAACTTAACACAGCAAAATAGTGTATTACAACAACAGCAAAGTCATTTAGCAGCAAAATTTTTTAAACAAAATAAATTCAAGTATAAGTTTACAACTTAACAAACAAAATAGTCAAGGGCAAAACAAAGATATGAAAAAACAAACCAAAATCAAATATAGGTAAATGCTAGAACTTAACTAGAACAACAAAAGACATTTAACCCCAATTTTTCATATACAATGACAATTAGTTAAGGAGATCGGTCCACAAATGAGCTGGTAGTCGGTTTAAAATCAGCAATCAAAACCAATTAATATGTATTGCCCGTTTGGACAACCAACAAGATTACAATATTAATTGTACAATACTAATCAAATACTCAAATCTAAGAACCACTCAAATCTAAAAACCACGCTCTGCTACCAAGAGATGGTGGTGCCCCAAGTAGACTCCACCACGTCGGCGTTTCACCGAGTAAGGAATTTTGGGTTGATTGCTGATGCCCTACTACCCGCTCATAGAAAGCATTGTGGCTTACCCCGATTCCCGTTGTCTCCGTCCGTCTCCTCCGTAGCCGGTGGACTTCCTGAGCTAGCTCGAAGGAAGTCGCGGCTCCTGAAGTTCTGCAGTGGATCCACCGGGGGAGACCGGAGCACTACAAAGGCCTATTAGGCCACCACGACTCACACACGCGATTTTGACACCTTGCACAACACAAAGCGGGCTTTCGCACCCCGATATTAGGTGCGCCGCGCAAATCACTATTTGCTTGAATATTGTGTATTATATTTTATTCCGGCCCGCACATAACCTCTAAGCATGTCATGACATTTCGACTCGACTCAACTGACATATCACATGCGGCCGGCCGCCAAAAAAGCTGTTACTGCACAGACTAGAATGCAGTGCCGCCACTCGCTCTTCCTCGAGCGTGAACAGTTATATTTTGTACTTTGTAAGCTATTGCATAGCTTTTATCGCGGGCTTTGAGCACGGCGACCGAATCAAGAAATTCCGTAACGAAAAAACCTAACACCTCCCACTCCGACCGGCAGACCTATTCGCTAACTACGGTTGGTAACTAGAACTGTCATTTTTGAAAGACATTTTATATCCATTACTAGTTAAGTGATCTTATGTCTTATGGCAGCGTTCATGATAGCAGTAATTAATGATAAGTTCCTTTCAAAAATGACAGCACTAATTAGCAACCGAAGTTAGAGAATAGGCCTGCGGCACAGCGGTGCGGCTGAAAGCCGTGCATCGTCTAACGTCGTTTCAGTTCGGCAGACTTCGGCACGGTGTTTTGACGCGGTATTTTCCAGATATTTAGAGGATATCAAGTCTCAAACCATATACCATACCATAAACCTATAGTTTCAATAATAAAAATTCCTGAATAACCTACATGTATTGTAAGATAATAAAAATATTATAAACAATATTAACTTTTCATTTATTCAATAAAAGAAAAAAAAAATGTTTTCTTATCGGTCACCATGCTCAAAAAGTGTAACTTGAATTAATATCAAAGACACAACGTGAATTAATATCAAAGAAAAAAAAATACTGCATAAATAAAATAAATAAATAATTATAATTGCATAAGTTGATAAAAAATGCTATGCAATAGCTTTACCGCGGCAGTCCCCGACTGCCAATAAAATTTTTTTTTAGTGTTTAATTAGTTTAATTTTATATACGTTTAGTTTAGTAGATACTTTGGTGATTTGGTTTTATTTATGATTAAATATTAAATTAACATGATTTTGAATTATGAGTTAACCGTAACATAATATATAGAGATACATCATCGCGGAGATTTCTTTAATATTTTCGAGGAAATTCTCTAGTACCTACATAAGTTTTAAGTATATCTCAAAGTTTGGTCTTCATAAGCTATTAAAAATTATTTTTGACGACTTGGTTGCAAAATATTTTTTTTTACTTAAATGGAAGCTTTATTAGGCTTTATTATGTAGACCATCCAGAATCAAATCATCTAACTGATGGTGAAAACCGCATGAAAATCCGTTTAGTATCTAGTTTTTAAGATCATCGCGTTCGCGCACATACAGACAGACGCGTCGGGGATTTGTTTTATAATTTGTATTGATTAAGTACTTAGATTAAGGTTAGTATTTTTATGGATTAAGTAGATGTTTCATTGTTTTTTTACATTCACACGAACTTCTTACATTCACACCGTACTCTACCGTACCGTTTCGTACCGTACCGTACCGTAGCCGGACGCTTGCAACCAGCAGGCCTATTCGCTATCTACGGTTTACTTTATATCACTTTATATCTATTACTGGTTTAGTGATATTATGTGTTACGGCAGCGTTCATGAAAGCAGTAATGGATGTTAAGTTTCTTAAAAAATGACAGTTCTAGTTAGCAACCGAAGTTACAGAACAGGCCTGCAGGGTCACTTGCGCTTGCCCACCCAAAACTCGATGCTATACTAATGTTACTTACGCGCAAACACTGAAAATGGCGCATTTTGGCTGCGGTTTTTTGTCAGATGGAGTTGTTTATTACAGTGATAAACGCTACACCTATAGGAATTTCCCTTTTTTAAAGTTTCTGTATATAAATGCAGAATATCTTCAAATCAATATCCAAACCTTGAAGCAAAGTTATATACGAACACATTAGTACTTTAACGTTTTAAATGTGATCCTGTTATGTTCTACCAACACAACCACGGTAATACCAACCTTTTGGGTTTGGCGAAATCGTGAGAGACGTGCTCTATGAACATGCGACTGAATTTAGCCACGCACATTTCTTGATTTTCAACAATTTTTTTCGCTCCCGTCCTCTCTCCATGCGTATACAATCTCCCTCTGAAGGCTACACTCACAATCACAGCTCCACAATCTAAACTCATTCACTTCGACTTGCTCTGTTTCCTGTGGCTTCGGTGGACAAACTCCTGCCTTTGAATCGCAACCAAAATATTCGTCTCTGAACTGAGGCCCTAGTCAAATGCCACACGCAAGTTTCCGCAGTCTCTCCGCAGAAAAATGTATGGAATTGACATTAGCTTACGACAACCTCACGCTATTTTTTCCGCAGCTAATGTCATCTCCTTACATTTTTTGTGTAGAAAAGTTAGCGTGTGGCGTTTGTCTAGGGGGGCTGATTACTTCCGCGTAATAAGCCTCACATATATATCCCGTCCATCAGTTTTTCACGCAGGTCTCTATACAATAGACATTACCACAACACGGCGTGGTTCCTCCTCGTCACTCTTACAATCACACATAAAACGTGATGCTAATAAGATTATCGGATATCACTTGGCCGCAAACATAAGGGGCTGGCAACAAAATGGCGATCCCTAATAGGCCTGGTGTGTAAGTGTGGCCACTTACGGGTAAATTGCAGGAAACGTGCTGACGCTAACCCCATTAGAAATCGGGAACGAAATGGGATAGTAATATTAAGAGAGGTAGTTATATAAACGATTCGTTGTACCTTTCAAACTAAAGTTAGTATCCTCTTCATAATAATGTCGCTAAAAAAATTTAATCAAATAATAAATGGGAGAAAAGTGTTACTGATATTTAAACGAGTTTAAGAATCTTTCATAATGGGTATGTACATATTAAATACATATTCACATACAAAAAGTAATTCGTATATGAGTCAAAAATTATAAATTGGTGAAAAAGTACTTATTTCCAGTAAAATAATTCTTTCAATACATTTTACTTTTATTTACGAGTATACCCTTCATCAAAAAGTAATGAATTTTTTATTCGCTTTAGGTGAAGTTGATGGATTCCTAATAGTATTAAACTTTATCATATTTTACTAATGAATAAGTGTTAGTTTTATCTGCTAATAATGTCTAAAATGAACTAGAAACAACTACCAAATTGAAATGGTTAAATTAACATTGTGCGTTAGGGATGTTCAAAAGTTCGTTTTTTCGAAATATATTTTATATTCATTTGTGTCTTATACTTATTAAATATTTCAGCCCGTAAGAATCAACGAGTCTCGAATTCTTGGCGAAATATAAAAAGAAACTAATAAAAATAAAGAGAGAAATCTCGACCTCGTCATAAATGTAAATACATTCATTCGTTTAAGCAAATTCACTGATGAATAATTCATCAAAGTATAAGTAAACGATTATAAATAATGTTATTTATTACAAAGGATATTTTGTTGGTGACATTTTATTAAAGAACTTACTTATATTTTATTTAAATAGAAGTCCGCTAACCGCTTCCATTGAATTTCGTGTTCAACATTGGTGGATTAATTTGTTTACGGTTTGTATTGAGAAGGTGTATTAATTCGTTTGCGGTTCGAAATATTTATGATGGCAATATCGACGTGACATGATAAATTAGACCATGAGATTTTCATATTTGGATTTTTTGGATATTTCATAGTAAACTAGATATCCCATATAATATTTGAAAGCCATATTTTCAGCCCTATCACGTTTTATACACTTTCTAACTTTCGCGTTGCATTTTAAATTACTAAAACTTTTACGGGATTAAAACGCGTTTGGTCCCATGTTCAGAAGGTACTAAAGAAAAACGGGTATCAGGTGAATATACGACGAAACCAGCCGAGGAAAAGATTTAGGCGTCCAGAGGTGTGCGGACAACCGGCCTACATGCCTTCAAAGGAGTGACGGACAAGATCGGCCACGCATTGTGAGAATACTCTATACCGATAATCTATACTCCTGGCATAAAGGTGAGTAATATGGTGGGCACCCCAAAGGATGTCTTGCCCTTACAAACACAAGGGGTTTACGAAATAGACTGCAGTTGTGGCAGCTCAGCTCTTGGCCAAACAAAAAGAACAATCCATGAAAAGATATAGCCGCTGTCAAAAACCACCAGTCTAATAAATCTGCTATTGCGGAGCATCTTTTAGAAGAAGGTGCAAATCACTGGATTGAATTTTACCGTACGCCAGTCCTTTCCACTGATCGTCACTTTTATTCAAGAGTAGTACGAGAAGCGATTGAAATCAGAAAAAATCCAAACCAATTTCAATCGGGAAGATGGATTTAAACTGTCAACAGCGTGGAATCCGGTGTTTGCAAACACAAAATCTCCTTCTAATTCGCAGTTGGTAAACCTCCAGAATACGGCTATCGTACGGAATAGGGACACTGTTAGGGTTGTGTGCGGGGGTAGTTGGTGAAATAGTGTGACGGTGGAGGAAGATTCTTTATAGGACACTGAGGCGTAACATCGCTGCTACAGTCAGCCCGTGACCACGGCCGGTGAAAACTGGCCGAAACGTCGGAGCCAAAATAAGGTACCAAACGCGTTTCTATCACGTTTTATTTTTGCGTCAGACACTGATTTTGTGTTTCCCTGAGATCCGTATGACGTACCAAATGTATTCTAATTTAAAGGATAATAAATTTTTTGGGTACCTACTGTCTTCTGTCACTACATCTTATATTACAAGTTACAAGTTAAGTATATGCAACGTACACAGTGATTGATGTAGGAGTTGTATACTTGCAAATCTACGGAATACCGTATGACTGTAGCTTCAATACGTAAAGTGGGCTTGCTAATTTGTCAACTTAAATCAGAGGGCCTGAGGGACCGATCTCATGGTTTTGCAAATGACATCATATGATATCATAGTACAAAACGAAAAATACGATTTCCGGACAGATTTTTGATCATTTGTTCATTATTTAATGATGACATCGTTGCGATTATGCCATAGTGATGATAGCATTGGAGATCGGTAATACGAAATGCAACATTTCATGACTTCTTTTTCTCAAATTTATACCATGTCATACGATGAAAGATCCATAATTGGCCTGCATGTCAGCAAAGAGGAGATCCACTTATTACCGGCACAACAAACCAAAGATCCGTAGAGCGCTGATTAAAGAACATTCCTCTCGGCGTTCACACTCGAGCTGTCTTACAGATAAACCTTAAATTTAGTATAATAATGGCAGTCAAATAACATTTAGTCAAAGCTGAATGGCAGAGAGCGTTAACGAGATAAGAGGGGCTGTAATGGGCTTTTTGTCGGCCACGCTTGGAATTACATCGGCTAAAACACGCAGGCACAAATGCTGTTAGTGTCCGGGCATACACGTGTATTGTTGTTAATAAGTGGAAAACTCGCATGGTTGAAGTGTCAGTACAGTATTCGCGTTTTGTTTTAACTGATCTTTTACTGTTATTATAATGCAAATGTAGGCTTTTCATACTAACCCACTGTTTACATGCTACTGTTATGATTGTCTAAAATTGTACAAGTAATTGTTACCTACTGAAACTTAACTACGAGGACTTGTCATCACAGCTTAATTAAATATAGATTAATTTGCGCAATTCCTTATATGAGGTGTTCCAATAAAATAAATCAATAGTATTAATCCGTACTAATATTATAAATGCGGATATGTTTCTGTCTGTCCGTCTATTACTTTTTCACGCTTGAACCGCTGAATTGATTTAGATGAAAGTTGGCAAAGAGGTAGTTTGAGTCCCGGGAATGGAGATAGGCTATTTTTTATCCCGAATTTTAATGAGTTCCCCAGGGAACGCAGACGAAGTCACGGACAGCAGCCAGTATTACATAAAAAGGAAATAATTGAAATGGCAATATAAAAGACGTTTAGCCGTAGAGATGGGTAACAGAAAAATATTGTTGGAAGTCGTAAGTAATTCATGATCGAAGCAATCGACAGGAGTTAGCGGGGACACTCTCACATTCTGACTATGGCTGCCGAAGTTGTGATATGATAAGGAAATGTCAGTAGAATAGTATAGAATAATCTTTATTTGCCAGAATATGGTTCTAAAGGTGTTACAGTTTCATTAAGCCGACATATCCTGTTGACTTAGTCAACGTGCAAATTTTACGTCGTTTATACATTCTTACAGTATGAAACCACACAAAAATATTTTATTTCACTATTATGATATTACTAACTAGTATTTAAAATTTCATGTCACAATCAATAGTAATGTCAAACTTACTATTCTATTTTCATTGTCATATTCATTACCTATAATGAAACGTGACGGAGTAAAATCATAACACTAATTTAATTCATCATAACAGTATTGAGCTTGATTCGAGCGAAACGCAGTTCGCGGGCACATATAGAATATTACACTAGACTATTTTTTACACACAGTAGGGAAGCTGCTGGGAAGGAACGACGAGGTCGAAGATGGAAATGATCACGACTCCTTAGCATCTGGGGGACTGGCTATCATATCTCTAATTGTGGGAACACAGAAATGTTGTTAGCATTGCACCATAATGGTGACATACTTAGGTAAGACGGTGGTAGCTAGCCAGGCACTCCAGGCAGGGACCAGGCCCTACCACCAACCAAACCAAGCAGAAAAATTTCTGTCCCCGTAGGGAATCGAACGTCAGACCTCCAGGTTGCCTCACGATGTTTTCCTTCGCCGTATAGGATTGTCAATAAAATGTACACGAATTTCGAATAACGAAAAACAAATTGGTACATGGCAGGATCGAATCCCGGATCTCCCGATTAGAAAGCCAGTGCCGAGTACACAGCTCAATTGCAGAGAATAAAACAATGATTAAGCGTATATATTTTTTACACTTCTTTCCATTGAAGTCTCAGACGAAATCATTATTTGATGGTCATGGTTTAATTACGAATAATTTAATGCATTTTTAACCCTAACACAACACAACACTATAGTTTTCAGGAATAATTAGTTTTCCTTCACACATTTTTTCTTAATTTTGTTTATAATTTTCAACTTGTGATTTTCGACTATATGTCAATATTCCTAGTGCCAAATTATAAACATTTGCGTTATTTTTTTACGCAATAGCACGCCCTTATTAACCGTCAATTTGTATTAAGATAGTTAGTAATACATATTATGTCGGATATTACCTAAATCTCATTAAAAACATATCTTTTAAAAATTAAATGGAGGTGTATTGTGTGTGTGGTTGCAATTAAGGCCCAATTGCCTTAGTCTTAGAATAAGAAATTACCTTTGAAATTAATAATTTCTCCCGACGACGTAAAGAACAACTTTACGAGCATGAGAACTGACAAATGGTTTTTTTTCTACGTAGGTTGATATTCTGTTTTGTAGGCATTCAACCGATATCTTGGTTGATTATCCACTGACACTTTCCTGTAAGTTCGGCTCCTTATTGAAATAGCCGGTGGGTGGTGTATCGCTCTATATTTGAACGTTCATTTATTAAACGTTATCTGTCTTGATCCTAGTTGCTGCCGACAAATTAATCCCTCACCCGGGTTGGGTACGGGGCGTAAGTCATGTAATTTATGCTCCACCTAGGAACAGCGGCGACTGACAACTGTGGCTAACAGGCGTGAATGTTACCAGACTCCTGAATATCACCTTGTAGCGAATTCGTTTTAGATACACATGAAATTAGCTAAATTGTGGCTTCTAAGACGACATTTCAGTCGAATAATGTTGCACTTAGAAGGAAGGAAATATTTGTATCACACACGTGTTAATTGTCCTATTGTGTATCTCTATATTTATGAGTGTGTAATTCTGTTAATAAGTTATTAGTTCCTACTGATGTTTTGGGTTTAAGGATGTTATGTGGAGAAAGAAATGTATTTTGATGTAGATATTACATTAAACTTGATTAAACTATCGAGAAAAAAGGAGTTCTGGCGCTTTCAAAGATTTTTATTTTTCTTATATTTTTGTTATCATAAAAGTACAACTTGATTACAATCAAGTTGTACATATTATAGCGGAATAAGCAATAAACATTTCTCTCTATAAGTGAACCATTGGGCCAAGCAGAGAAAGTTTTAATAGTCGCATAAAAACAATAATATGTATGTACATACATATACCAATAAACTCACACACACACACATATACACTCATCAACTTTATCTAAGGATATTTTATTTACATTTAATGTATGAGGTATCAGCGATAATTTTAAAAATACTGGCAATATCTGTGAAATTTATTCAATGAAATGACGGAAGGTTTATAATTAAAGCAATACATTGAAAAAATGCACATAAGTTGTCAATATTTTTAATATGTTGGCTTATACTACTTTAAAAAAGGATAAATAAAATATCCTTAGATAAAGTTGATGAGTGTATATATTTAATTATATACCTATACAGGGTCAATTGTAAAACTCCGGCAATCTTGTAGGATTAGATAGCTAACATCATTAACTACAACGTTTGTTTTACAAGTTTTAAGATAACTCAATAAATTGAACAAAAATCAATTTTTTAAAAGTTTTTATTGCACTATCGTGACATTGATAAGTCTATATATTTCATCTATAAACGACCACGGAAGACGCAACTACGCTCGCGCGCTTTGCGTGTAGAGTTACAAACATTCTAGAGGTATATTAAATTAATATTTATTTTTGTATGATAGTAAAATCTAACGAATTATCAAAAGTCGTAAAAAAACGTTGTTGTTTCAGATGCTATCTGATCCTGCGAGGTTGCAGGTGTTTTACAACTAACTCTGTATACTTACATACACAAATACATAAATAAATCATAACTATAAAGATGATGAATATTTACTTGTTATTTTAATGTATATTTCTGAAAGTTGCATACATAAATAAATAATTACTGCTACGTCACTTCATTTTACACAATTTGGCGAACGATATATTTCTCCATAGATTGTCCTATCCTATATAATTATATTATTTTCTTAGCATAACTTTGATGATAAGTCTATTTTATTTCCCGCATGTATTGTTGATATGTCAAATTTTTAATGCGAGCGAAACTCCGACCGGGCCCTTACCATGATCGCGTATAGCAAGTTTAAAACAATACTGAAACAGAGACACCGCGCTTGCTGTGTATAGCGCCATCCCGCTCTCAGTGCGGTTTCAATATTGTTTTGGGCGATCATGGTAAGGGGGCGGCTCCATATCCAATTAACAACGGGAGATTCATTACGAGGCGACGGCAGATTAAATTCACCACTTAACTTCATATCGGGGATTGAAGTAGTTCATGAATATAGATACGAGTTTGAGGCAGCGCAGCGGGGCCTTTGTAAACACAGGAACGCAGCTGTGGTGTGGATACCTGAGTGTGTATACGGTAGACTTTTATCGACTTGTTCGTCGACTGGAGCGTCTAAAAATCGCAAGCGCGCGCGAGTTGGCACCTTCCGATTTTAATTTTTTTTTTTTTATCGTTAACTCGCTCATTCAGATTTGTGGAAACAATGATATTACATTGAAGAAAGATATGCCAAAATGTTATAAGCGCGCATGTAGCGAAGTCCTAAAAAAGTCCTACAGTTCAAAATGTTTTGTTTTTAGTCGGCGTCGTAAAAGAGTGACAAACACTAGTTTTTCTCTTTTCATATTGTTTTAATTGCGCAATTTTTTTTATCGTTTATCAATGTAGTTGTGGAATCTAAGACAAATGTGCTATTGCTGTGTCGGAACACTTTTTTTTGAGTTGTAGGCATGGAACAAACTAGTATTAAGTATTTTTTCATATTATTGCCATCGGATGAAACTAACTAAAAACAGGCCTATTTAGAGTGGTGTGTTCTACATTGTTTTTGATGTTTATGTGTAGGTTAAGGTTGTGTTTGTGTAGGTTGTTTTTGGGTAGGTTTACGATCTGTTGTTGTTATTTCATTCTTTAGACTAAGTGATATACTTCGATAACTTCGATGGAAGCGAAGTCTTATATTAGGGGTTGTACATAGGGGTTATTCGGGTCTGTCTAGGGGTGCTCTATCTCTGGACTTCAGCTTTACACTACTTTTGGGACACTCACTATACAGGATAGTAAGTAACTCATACACGGATTGCAAAGGAAGTCGCCAACTTGTAACCACCTTGTGACAGAAGACGTCAAGTCGCAGTACCACTAATAATATTACCTTATCACTGGACTGGATGTTTTTTTATACACGCAGCCAGTACATAATTATGTGGTCCCGGTTACGTTTAAAAATATTCAACCCCTACAAGAACCACAGTGTATACGTTATTGCTAATTTGTGACATAAGAAGTGTTCAGTAATTTAGTCATTTCACCGTTAGTCTCACGATGACCCTAGTAGACTGACTCTCCCTCTGGTGAGTTGTTTATACTCGTTATCTATCTCATTTCGATATGTTATAGAGCCACTGCAGTTGCAGACACGCAGTATACCTATAACTCTCATAAAACAAAGAGAACATCTTTCCGCTCGGAGATGTTCGCTTTGGATTTATCTACGAATACTTGGGCCACAATGCGCAATGTGTGCGAGCCGAACGGAGATATTTTAAGGTTAAATGATTGTAAGTGCACCTTGAACAATTTGTGCTCCGCCTAGGAGTAACATTATCAGACGCCTAACTAACAGCCGTGAAAGTAACGGGGGCGCCGCCGCCGGCGTAATCTATGGAAGCGAAGACTTATATTACGCGTTCATTACACAAGCGAGCTGAGATAAGCAGCAGTCACTTGCAAAAAGGAGGAATTTTTTAATTTTACAATAAATATACTTGTTGGAGCTGACCCTAAATAGAGAAGTTACGGTCCACGCCTTTAAATAATAAAAATGCTTCACACATAACAAAGAGTGTGTTACGAAAGTGCATAGTTTGAAAACAAATTGTTGTTTTTCATCCAGTTATGTAAAAGCAAATACATATTGGTCGTCCGCTTATCGATCTTTTTAATCGACTTCAAAAAGGATAATAGTTATTTGTTATACATGAGTGCAAAGTTGCTTTTTAACTGCGTGCTCAACTTTGATGACTGAGCAAGCAAAGGATTCTAAATTTAATTAAAATTAGAATCCTGAGCGTTAGCGAGGGAATCAAAAGAGCACAAGGTGAAAAATCTTTGCACTCGAGTGCAACACGTAACTTTTCATCCCCCCTCAGCGAGGAAATGCAAAATAAAACATACAATCACAAGATACTTTTATTTCAGTAAAGGTACTACATATTTACTACAACATTAAAATAAACTTCTTCGTCGCTGGAATCACTCATTTTCGTTTTTTTACTTGTTTTCAAGTTTCTTATTTATAACAATACGACGTCAAAACAAAATGGCGCGCGCTATGTAAATTAACAACAAAAGTACACCAAGGAGGTTCAGAGTCTGAGTTTTTAACAAATTTAAAAAAAGTTGTATGATAAATTCGGCACCATGGAGATGGAAGTAAATAGGTTTAATGATGTTTTGAAATCACATACCTAGTGCACGCGATGTTCTAAATTCAAATTTACTTTAACCTCAAGCGGATAAAAACGACTTTGACGGTCAGATATCGAATAGCAAAAATACTCTTTCCGAGATGGGTCGTATTAAAGATTTGGCCGTACTAAACAATGACGTCACGGTTGATGTCGGATCTCTCTGTCTTATCGCTTCCAAATTAACAGCCTAAAATGTTTGTATCTAATGTATTTCTAAGCCGATTTTAATTCTAATTTCACATGACTGCATCTTTTTCTACGATATTTTAATATTTTATGACGAGGCGTGAAAATTAGAATTCAGTCATCATCCCAATTCGACGCGTATGTTCTTTTTAATGTGTATGTTACGCGATTATTCTGCCAATTGACAACATGTCAAATTTTTGACCCCTACAATTTTAAGCTTACATGAAAGAATATTAAAAATAAAGAAACCCGTATTTTTTATTTGTCCAATTTTGTATTGTTCTATTTATACTTACTAATATATTTTTGAAACTTGGTTATTTCTCAAAGGTAGAGTTGGGCATAATCTCAGAACAATAGCTAAATAAAGAACAATAACTAAAGCTTAGTTATTGTTCTGAGGGCATAATACTGTTTTCATGAATCAAAAAGGTTTTTCAGATTATTGATAAAATTTATTACAAGACATATATGTATTTTTAGCCGATTCTAATTTGTAAAATTTGCAATTTTAAGATACAGGTCTACGTGAGGTGTCATCAGCACGAAAAATCAGTTTCTACCGTTTAACGTAAAACTGGAACGCACCATGAATGTAATTTGAATTTTAGCCACAGATTACTAATGATGTTAGCATTTAAAAACTAGTTTTTTAGGGTAGGTATAGGCCTATCCCAGGTCTTCAGCTCAATACCTTCTTTTAAATCTTATTTAATCTTTTAATATATAGAAATCTCGTATCACAGTGTTTGTAACCAAACTCCTCCGAAACGGCTTGACCGATTTTTAAGAAATTTTTGGTGTATATTCAGTAGGTTTGATAATAGGTTGCAAACTATTTTTTATACCCCTAGGTTATAGGGGTTTTTTATGGTCAATTATTATAGCGAAACGTAATTCGTAGGCACAGCTAGTCTTCTAATATATAAAATTCTCGTGTCACAGTGTTTGTTACCGAACTCCTCCGAAACGGCTTGACCGATCCTCGTGAAATTTTTTGTGTATATTCGGTAGGTCTGAGAATAGGTCGTAAATAATTTTTTTGTTATGGCGAAACGTAAGTTCGCCGTTATTATGGCGAAACGTAGTTCGCCGGCACAGCTAGTTATTGTATAAAGACGAGCACCATACCTTTAAAAGCAGCAACACTCTCTCTTCAGCCGGCCGGCACTATACTTCTTCTTTCTTCTATAGCTTCACTAAACACACAAGTCGCTATTTATTGACTGAGTATAATTAAACACTTGCGATAAAATCAAATACGAGATCTATCAACTTTGCCAATTTTTATTAAGTAGCAAGATCGGTACTCGAGAGTGAGAGGAAGGGTCGGGGAAGGATATATACGGCGGAATGTTTTGTGTGCATGTGTATGTAAGGGTGCGTGTATTTATTTGCGTTAATTTTATAAAATATCTACCGTCGTTTAACGGCGTTATCACAAACAACGTTTACTGTGATAACAATGCAAAAATCTCGGTGTTCAGGCACGGTTTTTCTATACTATGTGGGTAAGCTGCGAAACCGCGACCCTACGGCGACGGACATCGGCCGCGAGAACTACTTGCTCTCTCGGCGGCGGCGCGAGCTAAGTGCATGAAGTCTTCGGACATTATTCGGCATAGATTATTGAATTTCCCATAAAATTGGTTGAGTTTTACATATAATTATCGAACACTCAAGAAAAGTGCATATGTAAATGTGTTTGTAAGATTTGTGACGTCTGTGAACTGTTGAAACTCGGATTGCGGCTAGCCAGGCACGTGGTGAGAAGAATCGGCCCCATACCAGCCCAAGCTGACGGTGTCAAGGTGAGTGGTTTGCCTAGTAGTGGGGAATTCTGTGCCTGGACATAATATAATTAACAAGAAAAAATAGTATCAGTGACCATAACCTTGTTCTCGTGAGCTATCGAAGGTGTTCTCGCGAACATAATAATTTTGGTCCCTCTCGTCGGATAGTTTTTTCGTTTTTGTTAAAGTTTAGAATTTAAAGGATTTTCGGATTTAATTATAAGTTTCATATTTCGGTACTCTCGGATTCGGTTGTTAGATTCATTTGAAATAATTTATAGTACAATGGCGTCTAAAGCAATAGAAAATAAATTTAAAATACAATGTGATTGGTTTATAAATACAAATGAGTTTATTACTAATAAAAGTCAGACTTCTGGTGTAATATCGGCTCGGTTGCGTAAGATAGAAGAAAGGTACAAGTTGTTGAGCGAGGCATACGAAGCACTATTAAACTGTTTAACGGATGACAAAGCTATTGTTTTATATGATACTCAATTTAAAAATGCAAAAGAAATTTATTATCATCTGGAGTCAATCTCATCTGCTTATCCGTACTTGGACGGCACTCATCAATCCACGGAAAGTGCACAAAATGCTCGCTTGCCAACTATAAATTTGTCTGTGTATGATGGAGATATATTTGGTTGGACTAGTTTCATTAGTTTATTTAATTCTCTAGTAATGTGTAGAAAAGATATTTCTAAAACCGAAAAATTTCATTATTTATTTTCTAACGTTCAAAAGGAACCTCGAGATCTCATAAAACATTTACCTATGGTGGATGATTCATTAGATACGGCTATGGAAATACTTAAGAGTAGATATGAAAACAAAAGATTATTGTCGGATTCTCATATTTCACGTATTTTAAATTTACCATGTTTAAATAATATAACCAGTCTTAGAACAAAAATTCTTAACCCTTTATTGGAGTCTACACGCGCCTTAAATAATCTTGGTTTTCCTATTAACGAATGGAGTTATTTGTTATTGTACATTAGTCTTACAAAACTACCTTTAGATATGAAATCACGTTTTGAACACAAGTACGGCGGAAATTGTGCTACTTTACCCACCTTTAATCAATTGATCGATTTCTTACAAAATGAATGTCGATTATTAGACACGACGACTTCAGAAACATTAAATAATAACATCAATAATTACTCAGATCGCGGGCGACGCACCCACCGCACAGGCTTAGTAGCTCACAATAATGTTGTGTCAGCGAAACGTTGTTTATATTGTCAGTTTACGGGGCACACTATAACGGAGTGTTACAAATTTAATAAGTTAACTAACAACGGTCGCAAGGATTTTATAAAAGATTCACGATTATGTTTTCGATGTTTCGGACAACATAATGCCGTGTCATGTAGTAGTAAGGTCCCGTGTAATAGATGTGATAATATCGGTCACAATAAATTAATTTGTACAATGCATATTTTGCGTTCGGTATCCCCTGCCCGGCATGCATTCGTTGTGTCATCGGAGCGCAATCCTAACTTGACAAACCGGTTTCCTACTACGGCGCGGCAGCGAAGGAACGCCAGTCCGCGCGCAGTGCGTGGTGAATCATATTCAGCTTACGATACGAATGCATCGCGTTATCAGCGGCGCATTGATAACAACAATAATGGTGAAATTATATCGACGGATATTGAACGGTCACCGCAGGATAGACGCAGTGCGAGTCCTAGGGGCTTACGTCGTCAGAATATTTCGGAATAGCAACTACAGTTGTGTAATGTCGCTTCGGAACCTAAATTAATAAATAATGTTATTTTGCCTACTGTTATTATTGAAGTTAAAACATCTCAAAATTCTTTTGTACAAGCTCGGGCTTTACTTGATCTCGGTTCCCAAATATCTATAATTAAAAGCGATTTGGTAACAAATTTGGGATTAAAGCGACATTACTCGGAAATACCTATTGTAGGAATTGGCGGCGTTCACACTAGTGAATGTAGTAATATTGTTAAATTTCATTTTCGGCCTATCAAAAATAAAAATGTTTTATTATCAGTTACTGCGGTTGTTCTAAAGAAACCTACTTCTTACTTAGCTAGTAAATTAAATGTTTTAAATAAGAATATAAATATTTCGGATGATGGATCTTATCGGATGAGACATATAGATATAATTTTCGGATGCGACATTTTGGGTCATATTTTAAACGGCGAAAAACTTGACTTAGGTACTGGTGGGCCTTACGCTCTGAGTACTATTTTTGATTTTGCAGTTTTCGGACCAAGTCAAGGGGTGAATTCGGATATGATAAACTTGGCTTCTAATGTTTCAGCTATTCAATTGTTGGAGGCGGTAGAAAAGTTTTGGCGCTACGAACAACCACCTCAATGTAAATTTATTAGCCCGGCGGACATCGAATGCGAGCGATTGTTCTGTTCTAGCACTAAACGGGGCGCAGACGGGAAGTATACCGTGCGCCTGCCGCTCATACCAGATCATCAGCTCTTGGGTGATTCTAGGGAAACAGCTCTTAAACGATTTTTGGCTATTGAAAGAAGAATGCAACGTGATCCGGAGTTTAAGGCTAAATATGTGGAATTTATGTCGGAGTATATTAATTTAGGACACATGGAGGTTTCGAATTTCGATTTTAGCAAGGAACATTATTTTTTGGCACATCATGGGGTTTTTAAGGAATCGGGCAACGGTGGTAAAATTCGTGTAGTTTTCGACGGTAGTGTTCCAAGTAGTTCAGGTGTATGTTTAAATGATTGTTTGTACCCTGGTGAAAAATTGCAAAGAGATATAACGGATATCTTATTAAATTTTCGGTGGCCACGCATAGTTTTTACAACTGACGTACGAATGATGTTTCGACAAACTTGGATACACTCGGATGATCGTAGATATCAGCTTATTTTCTGGCGATCTTCGCCCTCGGAACCTTTGCAGATATATGAGTTAACAACTAATACTTACGGTTTGAAGTCTAGTCCTTTTGTAGCTATTCGGTGCTTACATCAGCTTGCCCAGGATGAGATGGCGAACTCGCCAGCGGCGGCGAATCTATTGTTAAAGAATAGCTACGTCGATGATCTGAACGGGGGCGCGGATACACTGTTCGATGCAATTGCATTACGTGATGAGATGATAGCACTCATGGACACGGCCGGCTATGAATTGCGTAAATGGTCCTCCAATGTCCCGGAGCTTTTGGACGGCATGCCATCTACTCACTTAGAAACGCCCAAAAGTTTTGATAGCTCAGGTGATTCGGGTCTTATAAAAGTGTTGGGTATTCTGTGGGATCCAGTTACGGATATCTTTACCTACCATGTTAATTTAACCCCGGAGTCTACGGTAACACGTCGTAGCATCTTGTCGTTGGCGGCTCGTTTGTATGATCCCCAGGGATGGATATGTCCTGTTATTTTCAAAATAAAAATTCTTTTACAACAGTTACTCGGCACTAGTGATAATTCTCGTAAAATAGATTGGGACGCACCTGTTTCTGATGACATTAAACGGCAATGGCATATGATTATTTCGGACTTACCTAATTTATGTAAAATACGGATATCCCGATGTTTGAAGCCTGAAGGTAACGGATCAGCTCGGTATAGTCTTCATGGATTTTGCGACGGTAGCTCGTTAGGTTACGCCGCAGCGGTTTATATTCGGTCGGAGTTACCGGCCGGAAATGTTCTCGTGCGACTACTTATATCTAAATCTAGAGTAGCCTCACTGAGGAAAAAATTGACTATCCCTAAACTGGAGTTAGAAGGCGCCTCACTCTTAACCAAACTTTTCAATCATGTCGTCTCTTCAATGAGAGACAACACTGTATTTGACGAAGTTGTAGGTTGGTGCGACAGCACTATTGTCTTGGCTTGGCTAAGACGACCGGTACATACTTTGCAAGTCTACGAGGCTAATCGGATATCGCAAATAACATCTCAGCCTATTGATATTCGGTGGAGACACGTGCCTAGTGAAATGAATTGTGCGGATGTGGCATCTCGTGGTGCTTTAGCATCGGATCTGCTAAGGCATCCACTTTGGTGGCAGCCACAATGGTTGGGTCAATCTCCATCTACCTGGCCGCGGGAGTATTTAGAGTTCCCTGAGGATATGTTGCCCGGATTAAAAACTAAAATAGTTAATGTAGGAGTATTACATTCGGAATTTGACTTAATTGAAAAGTATAGTTCATTTCAAAAATTAGTTAATGTTACGGCTTATATTAAACGATTTGTTAATAACTGTAAAAATAAACAAACACGGCTTTTCGGAAATATTACAATCAATGAACGTAGAAATGCAATTTTATTTTTAATTCGGACTGTTCAACATTGCCATTTTAGTGACGAGATTGAGGCTTTGTCAAATCAAAAACCAATTAAATCGGCATTGGTAAGATTAAATTTATTTTTAGATCAAGATCAAATTTTACGTGTCGGTGGACGGATCGGAGCTGCGGATTTACCCTTTAATGCTAGACATCAGATTTTATTACCTAATCGTGGTCATTTTACGGATTTATTAGTAACTCACTATCACAACATTTACTGTCACGTCGGAGCTAATGCTTTAGCAGCTATTCTCTCTCAAAACTATTGGATAATTTCGGTACGGCGAGTTACTAGAAATGTAACATTTCGGTGCATTCAGTGTTATCGGTCAAAGGTTCGGTGTACACAACCTTTTATGGCAGATTTGCCTGCGGACAGGGTTAAGGGTGTACGAGCGTTTATAGGTGTCGGTACAGACTTCGCAGGCCCATTTTACATAAAATCTAGTTCATTTCGGTATGCTAAAATACAAAAATGTTATTTATGTATTTTCGTATGTTTATCCACGAAAGCCGTTCACTTAGAGATTGTTTCGGATTTGTCGGTTGAAGCTTTTATGGCGGCGTTGACTAGATTTGTTTCACGGCACGGACTTCCTTCTTTAATAAGATCAGACTGCGGTACGAACTATACGGGCGCTAACAAATATCTTAAGGATTTATACATATTTTTACGTAATAACACTTCGGAGATAGACAGAAAATTAGTTCAACAAAATATAAAATGGTTGTTTAACCCTCCATCTAGTCCTAATCACGGCGGTTTATTTGAAGCGGCAGTAAAATCGGCAAAAAATCATGCTCGGCGAGTGTTGGGCGAGACTAAATTGACCTTTGAAGAACTGACAACTTTCTTTCATAGAGGCAGTAATGAACTCAAGGCCTTTATGCCCTCAAAGTTCGGATCCGGCGGACTTTCAAGTATTGATTCCTGGTCATCTTTTAATCGGCCAACCTCTGGTGGCTGTACCTGAATATCCTTATGAGGAAGTTAAGTTGCATCGGTTGTCTCGCTTTCAACAAATTCAAAAGATGTCTCAACATTTTTGGTATCGTTGGAAAACAAAATATCTGCATACTTTACAACAGCGGTATAAGTGGAACTCGGTTACGGAACCTCCTAAGTTAGACGAATTGGTTTTAATAAAAGAAGATAATGCTAGTCCCCTTCATTGGAAACGCGGTCGGTTAGTTAAGCTCCTCCCGGGTAAAGATGGGATTGTTAGGGTCGCAGAGGTTAGAACGCAAAACGGTATTTTGCTTCGCCCCGTTTCTAAATTATGTCGGTTACCCATTTTATCTTAGGAACCAAGGCAGGCCTTGGTTAGGCGGGGGGATGTTCAGGCACGGTTTTTCTATACTATGTGGGTAAGCTGCGAAACCGCGACCCTACGGCGACGGACATCGGCCGCGAGAACTACTTGCTCTCTCGGCGGCGGCGCGAGCTAAGTGCATGAAGTCTTCGGACATTATTCGGCATAGATTATTGAATTTCCCATAAAATTGGTTGAGTTTTACATATAATTATCGAACACTCAAGAAAAGTGCATATGTAAATGTGTTTGTAAGATTTGTGACGTCTGTGAACTGTTGAAACTCGGATTGCGGCTAGCCAGGCACGTGGTGAGAAGAATCGGCCCCATACCAGCCCAAGCTGACGGTGTCAAGGTGAGTGGTTTGCCTAGTAGTGGGGAATTCTGTGCCTGGACATAATATAATTAACAAGAAAAAATAGTATCAGTGACCATAACCTTGTTCTCGTGAGCTATCGAAGGTGTTCTCGCGAACACTCGGAATGGAATGGTTTAAGTATCTAAGCAAATTGAAACGCTGTCAGTTCTTGACCGGTTTATAAGTTATTTTTGTATTCAAAAGAGTATACTTTTTGAATACAAAAATAATTTTGAAATTCCTGAGGTGGTCTCATTTTCACCAAAGTTAGGATCTGACAATAGAAATCTCAGGAAAATTGAGGGAAACCCTTAATTTTTTTACACGTCCCACGTGGGTCGTGTTTTTTCCGAAGATATTCAGGTAGTATATGTGTTTGGTAGTCATGTGCCGAGCTGCTGATGGTATGATGGTGATGATAATGATGCTGATGATGGTGTTGAAGGTAAGTTTTTAATCGACTTCAAAAAAGGGGAGGTTCTCAATTTGATGCGTACGTTTTTTGTGTGCATGTTACGCGATTACTCCGCCAATTCTAGACCGATTTTCAATGTTTTTTTTTGTATTCGATAGAGTGGTCTCATTGTCACCAAAGTCAGGATCTCATGATGGGATGCCATTAAAAATCGAGGGAAACCCTTACATTTTACAGGTACGTCTAACCAGTTTCATGTTTTATCCGTAGCTATTCAGGTGTTTGCGTCTGGTAGTGATGAAGTATTTGCGTCTGGTAGTGATGAACCAAGCTGATGATGAAACGATCGTTAACTTTGAGAAGTAAGAGGTATTTTTCAAAAACAATAGGCACGTCGAGGCATTGATACTTTGTCGTATTATTTTGTGAGCGCCTATTAAACTCCATGCATCAATTCTTCACACGCGAAAGCTAAAACATCAGTTTTCTCATCAGATTTCTTAAATTAGTCTAGCCTTAATTATGATAAGGAACAATTTCGGGTTTGGCAATTTAATTCCGATAACTTTCCCAAATTATCGAAGAAATTGTTGTTTTATCAAATCTGCAGATAACGTTTGAATTTAATCAACGATAACTGCAAAGCATTTCGCAACCCCAACAATTCTATACAGTTTTATGTGAAACCAACTGAAGTTTCAGTGGCTCGAAGGAACGCTGCAGAATAGATTAGAAGTAATATCAATTTCTCTTTGATTCCCACGTTGATTGTAAGGGAAGGCTGTGAGGGAGTTGTTTGGCGATTAGTCGAGGTTTATCTAATTACCATTTAGTGTGGAATTCCTTAGGGGATTACATAATATAGTCGAGTTCCGTTGGATAGTCGAATACACTTCTCTTATAGCTCCCTGGCTTACTTTGCTAACATCAAGCCCGGATTGCCGATTTTAAATCTGACGTTCATTTATTATCGTGTATTTATTAAGGGTGTTACTTTTATATAAGCTGTATACATTTCTGATGAAATTACTTATTGGCTTAACTGCAGGCACATAACAAATAATAGTACTGTTCGAGGTCAAATTTGATGACGTTTTTCTAATTAGGAAATTTAGAGTATCGGTAGGTAACTCGGGATTTGGAATAAATGTACCGATAGTGAGAAATGGCAGAACAGGAGTATTTTCCAACCGCGAAAATCCGTCTCTTCTCGTGTTCTTAATCTTGTTGTATGCATCTGAAACGTAGATACTAAAAATTGAAGATCGTAAAAGAATTGACATGTGGTGTTGTCGTAAGATGCTGAATATTTACTGGCCGATAAATTGAACCACTGTATCAATACTGATAGTCACTACCATGCTCCCGACTTTCTCCAAGGTGATCTCCTAAGGCGTTCCGACCGGCTCGCAGCTGGCCCGGCAGTCCCGGGTTGATATGGAGAATTGGGACAAATAATTGAATTTTGTTAGTCTCTGCGCAAGTTATTGCTCTGAATATGGTGAATTTTTATTCAATGGACTGGCAATGTTCTGCGGTCCGCGGGGAAGTACTCGTACAACACACGCTTGTCGACTAGCCATCTGCAAGGCTTTTGCGCAACAGCATTTCACTTTCAAAAAAACCGGCCAAGTGCGAGTCGGACTCGCGCACCGAGGAACCCTCGGTGCGCGAGTACAAACCTGTATTTTTTATTATATGATGTAACTAAAAATTTACGGGTTTCGCAATTTTTCCTTTATATGAGCTATAAGACGTTACCTCGTACCAAATTTCAAGATTCTGAGTTCACGGTAAGTACCCTGTAGGTTTTGATTCCCTTGCGAGTGTCGAAAATTTGCGGCATAAACGGCTGTATCTTTTGATTGCGTTGGCTTAGAAGTTGGATTTTTTTCACAGCTCCAAGGGACAGTAGACTTGAGTATTTGATATAAATTTCAGCTTGATACCTCCACGCGTTCCTGAGAAAAAGGGTCTTGACAGACAGACAGACGGACGGACGGACAACAAAGTGATCCTATAAGGGTTCCGTTTTTTCCTTTCGAGGTACGGAACCCTAAAAAGAGACTCGCAACTATTTGTCTATGTAAAGTCTTCAAATTCATCGGTTATATTACACAAAAGACTAACGAAACCTTTAGAAACCTTTAGAAGAGCTCACAGTCACCGGCAAATATGATAGCAGAATAAACAAAAGACGTACAGCCAAACGTTGGTTCGGCTAAATTCGGAACCTTTCCATAAATGTACACGAGCTAATTAGAATCTCTGAGGATGGTATCGAATGGAAGGATTTCGTTTGTATCAAATTGGTGCCTGCATGATAATAGCTTCAGTCAAGGGAATAGCGTTGCAGGTAGAAAAAGTAGCAATATGCTGGCATCTCATTATATATATAGCAAAATAATAATCGGCGAATTATGGGTGATTAATTCACCTCTGTCTACTTTTTCGGGATAAGACAAGGTAATTAAAGTTTTTTTAGGGAGTTAATTATACAGCTTCTGTTTGCGACGACAGAAATGGGACTCACCCGGGGTAGTATGTTATCGTCGTTGAAGTTCTAACACCGTAGATGTCAAAATAGCAACTTTTACGAAGAGTGAAAAAACTGCACAATTATACATAAATATACAATTATAATGCCATTCCATTACTTACATACATTTCATTGGATCCATTAGGAAAAATAAAACCGTTATAATGTTAGTACGAATTTGTGATTAATGCGAAGTATTCGAAAAACGTCGTGTGGTCTTTTTCTGCCAAAAATGACTTACGTGGTGTTAGAACTTCACTGACGTTATGTAATTCGAGCTATAAGCTTTGACTACGCCTTTTTTCATCAAACTCTCAAACGCCATTTAGTAAATAAGTTATTCGCAGAGATATCATCGCAATTCATGTCAATTTCAATTGTTTTAGTTTAAAATAGTTCCGTCTCTTAAATTAGATAACACTTTTACGCACCCAATATAATAGGTAATTCAGTATACATACATTATAAAAAAGATATCAATAAATGGTCCCATCTGAAAACTAGCGCTTATGAGGCAAGATAGGACTATTTGGGCACCCCTCTTAATTGTATAATACCTTCGTTACCTTTGTATGTTGAAAGAAAGAAACTTTTGACCAGTAAATATTTCTTTCTTTCATTCATGTATGCCTATCCTCCGTATGCGCTCCTTACTAATCAGTTTTAGGTTCAAAAAATCTATTTGAACAAAAATATACGTGCCATACGTGTTTTTTCTTTTTTTAGAACGTTATATGTACATACAAATTCAAATTCAATATCCTTTATTCAATTGGGATTTTACAATCACTTTTGAACGTCAAAGAAGCTACGCCATTGGTTCACAAGTCTACGGCAGGAGACCTTGTACTGGAAAGAACCAGCAAGAAAACCAGCAAGGGCTATTTTTTTCTCTATGTATTGTTACAGAGTCGTCAATTGGAAGCAGAACTCAAAAGTAAAGATTGTGTTCAACTTCCATTACAAGATTAGATGTGTCAGTGTACGTTATACATTTAAATCTATAAATTAAGTCTACAATTAAGACCAAGCATTGACATCATTCAGATAATCATTGACTTTATAATATCCTTTACTCATTAGAGTCTTTTTTACATGCGCTTTAAACTTATGAAAAGGTAAGTCAGTAACACTCTGTGGAACTTTGTTGTAAAAAGATATACATTTCCCCATAAATGAGCCTCTAGTTTCTGGAGCCTGTACGTTGGAACGGTAAGTTTATTTTTATTTCTTGTATTTAAGTTATGAAATTTAAAATTGGTATCGAATGTGTTATAATTTTTATAAACGTAAATCAAATTTTCATAAATATACTGTCCTGCTAAAGTCAATATATTAATTTCTTTAAATAAATCACGTAGAGAATCCCTTGTTCGTAAATTATAAATAGCCCGCACGGCTCTTTTTTGAAGTTCAAAAATACTTTCTATACTAGCGGCTGATCCCCACAGTAATAGCCCATATGACATGAAAATAACTAAAGTAAATCAGTCTTGCCGTTTCAACATCAGTAAGTTGTCTCATTTTTTTACAGCATATGCCGCAGAACTGAGTCTGTTTGCTAAGGACGCCATATGTGGATCCCACTGCAAATTCGAATCTAGTGTTATACCCAAAAATTTAGTACAATCGACGAATTCAACAGTATGATTATTCATTTCCACAATATTATCCACTTTCCTAATATTTGGCAATGAAAACTTAATACATTTAGTTTTACTCGAGTTCAATGATAAATTATTTACAGTGAACCAATGCAATACTTTAGAAAGAGTACTATTTACAACGTCAGTATTTCCGTTTCCTCTGTCAATCTTAAATATTAAAGAAGTGTCATCTGCAAATAGTACTGTATCGCACAGATTATTGGTGAATGTGGGAGGTCATTAATATAAATTAAGAAGAGCAGAGGTCCCAGTATTGATCCTTGAGGCACGCCCATAATGATAGGTGCACCAGAAGACTCAGTTCTGTTAATTACAACTTTTTGGACCCTATTGGACAAATAAGACTCAATAAGCTTAATTGCCTCTTCAGACACACCATAATGCTTGAGCTTATTTAGAAGAGTCTGATGATCAACGCAGTCAAAAGCCTTTGCCAGGTCACAAAATATACCGATCACATCCTGTTTACACTCCCAGGCGGCAAAAATGTGTTTGAGAAGTGCAACTCCAGCCTCTGTAGTGCAACGACCCTTAGTAAAGCCAAATTGGTTCATATGTAGGATTTTATTGATTGTGAAATAATCTGACAGCTGATTAGAAATAATTTTTTCAAATATTTTGCTAAGTGCTGGTAGAATCAAAATTGGTCTATAATTTGCAGGATCATTTTTATTTCCAGATTTAAATAAAGGTATTAACTTGCTATAATTCATGAGATCAGGAAAGATACCTTCATCAATACATTTGTTGAAAATGAACGCTAGTTGCGGAGCAAGTTCTTTTATTATAGATTTGATTAAGTGGGTCGAAATACCCCAAAGATCTTCAGTTTTTTTGGTACTGATCATGCGGAATGTTTTTAGAACAGTGTTGGCGTCAATGTGACCAAAATTGAAGCCTATGCTGCACTTCTCTACACTTTGTTCTAAGAGGGCTACATTTATCCAACGCTCCTACGGTGAAGGAAAACATCGTGAGGCAAACTGCATACATCTGCGAAGGATTCAACTGTGTATACATGTGAAGTCGATCAATCCACAATGGGCTAGCGTGGTTGACTAAGGCCTAAACCCCCTAACTTAGGGTAGGCTCAAGCCCTTCAGTGAGGACGTATTACTGTGTCCTCATTTAAATGTTTTTCCATTTTTTACTTGCACATCTACAGAAATAGCATAGAATTATTGCAGTTTATAAAAAAAATATATAGTATCGACACTATAATTGAAATTTTTCTTGCTCGTACATTTCTTTACCTCTGCCTACTTACCTGCACTTACACACGCCCATTACAGTAACGTAACAAATTAAGTGGGCAACAATTGTTATTGTTGAAATTTGTATTCGCTCGAATGTTTTTACGAAGCGCGCTATTCGCAAATCGCTAGTTACTTAGAGTGCCATCCCTCCTAATGGTGACCCTTTTAAAGGAATGAGGCACTGCCCGCTGTCGTGTTCCTTATAAAATTGGACAACATTCTTTCAGCGTCCATAAAAAGCTCTATAAAAGCTCTCCTGCACAATAGTTCATATTTCCACAGATTTCGCGATTAATGCTATTAATGATAATAAATGTAAATTTTACGAGCGAAACAATAAAGATTACGAGCAATACTTCAACCGCGGCGGGGTTACTCGCTAAACTTGTGATCGAGCTAAAGAACTCGAGGTTCGGTGTACAATGCAGCGATAGAGCGCGCACTTTGGCGACAATGCGACAGCGCGCAGAAATGAGCTGCAAATCTCGTACTCTTAATATTAAACGGCCTTAGATAGTAGCCACTCTGTTTTGAATTTCGTTGGTGTTTTTAACAGGAATTCTGCCCCGCGGGCGCATGCGAATGGTACCTAATATGTATCAAGTCTTGAATTTATAGCGAATCTGTTTTATGTTTTATATTATCTTATACATGAAACATCTGTGGTATATTAACTTTATATTGCGCCGCAGAAACTGGCAACGTTAGGTAATGTCGTGCAACGTGATCTTCAACTGTCGTCTACTAAACGAAGTTGAAATCTTGTTGAGAGAGTTACTATCTAAAGTTGCACCTATCAATTAAGCCCATTTGCGATAATCGGGCTTAATTGTAAGAAGTAGAAATTACTGTTTTTATCTCCATTACACTCACGACAGAGTTGTCGTGGTCATCGCAGAAGTGTTTGGTGGCATACGCTTGACAAATTAATCGGTCCTGCTTTTGTGCATTCTACCTTTCTCCTGCTTTTGCTAAGGGGACATTTAGTGCGCACTACACACGGTCAAACCCACCAATCAACACATGATCTCACTCAACCAATCCCGATTCGCGGACCGGAGCATGGGAGAAGCGCGTAGTGGAACCTGTGATGGTACTCTACAGTGTTCTGATTGTGCTTGACTCCGTACCAGTTATTTACATATATTTTCCCCACTTCACACGGTCAGTTCAACGCATGGAAGATCTGCCAACACCAGTAGCATCACTCGCGCGTTGCTGACCTTGTGAGAATATGGCTCTGTGCCATGGACAAACGACGCAAGTTGATGCCGAGATCTTTCATTATTATAGTGATGTTGGTGCTAAACTTTGTATTTACCGAGATATGTTTACTGTTACTTTGTCTTCTGTTGAGACTGTGGCTTTTTTAGATTTTTTTATGAAATTCTAGCTATGCCCGTCAACTACGTTTCGCCATAATAATTGTCAAAAAACCCCTTATCACCAAGGGGTATAAAAACAGTTTACGATCTATTCTCAGACCTACCGAATATACAAAAAAAATAAAAATCGGAGGAGTTTGGTTACAAACACTGTGACACGAGAATTTTATATATTAGACTAGCTGTGCCCGCGAACTACTTCCGCCATGATAATTAAAAAAAAAAACAACCTTATCACTTAGGAGTATAAAAAATAGTTTACGACCTATTCTCAGACCCACTGAATATACACAAAAATGTCGTAAAAACCGGTGAAACCGTTTTGGAGGAGTACGTTTACAAACACTGTGACACGAAAATGTTATATACATAGGGGTAGGTTAGGTAGATTGATTTTCAATGGGGGGTGTCCGGACCCAAAGCCCCCCCCCGATACCTACGCCAATGGTTATATATTAGAACTATCTTTCTAATATACACATTATAACCAATAAATAATCAATGCGTTATCTAAAACTAATTATTAAAATGTGTTTACACGTAATGTCATTCAACCTAAAATTTTCATGTAAGTATATTATAGTATCATCATCATGTCTAAGATTTACATGCAAATTTTGGGTTGAATGACATTACGGGTAAACACAATTTAATAATTAGTTTTAGATAACGCATTGATTATTTATTGGTTATTATGAAACACCGTGTATTGTATAACCATTGGCGCTTTTAGTCGGTAATATTTAAATAAAAACTGCAGATTGCGTGTTGATAATATAATAGAAATTCATATACAAGATAATAATAAAATGTCACATAAAAAGAACTATCAAAATACAAACATGTGTCAAAAGTAAGACTAGCCAGGGTGTTGTATATTAAAAACTATAATAACAAAAAAAAGGTTTGGTCTAACAGGCGCAGGTGTAACTCCATACCTACTGTTATACGGATTGTGCGCTGATTCAAGGTAATACTCAAAAAACTAGTTATTATTAAAATTAAACTAGAGACGTTATTTGGGGCCTATGGCGTTAGGCCTATGTCCCATATATATAGAAGTACAAAATTCTAAACACCTATTCAAATTTGATCGTGTTTTATTTTTTTGATAGGTATGTTTGATAACGTATTATTGCTTTTAAATATTATGACTTGTGTTAAAGTTTCATAGGGACGGATTAAAATTTTAAACTGTAATAATGGCAAATTTTAGAACACAAGGTACCTAAGTATTCTATACCTACTGAAAATATACACAATCTTTATTCATTATTCAACGCTTCTCAACCTCAACCCATCTCTCAGCAAAACAAAATACACATATTTTACTCGTAATAATGAAAAATGTTATATTTAAAATTCACCTATTTCTCGTTAAGATTCGCTTCGTTTTCACACAGAGCGGTTTTATTAGTCTCAACACGTTGAGACTTGTTTAAGCTCCTAGCGAAAATGCCTTTTGTGGATATAATTGGAAAGTCTTTTCTGTCGTTGAAAACTGTGCCCGGTTATTGTTTGAGTTCACTGTGGCATAAAAAATCCACGATAAAGCTTTTGCATGGCTAGCAAATAAAATGTTTTATTTTTACGTTCATGTGGATTGGCGGCTCCTCGCGATGGTGTTGTTTTGGTGATGAATCATATATGACACACTTGCAGCCTTCTGAAATTGAGTAAAACACAAGTAAATATGGTGCAATACTATTCAGCAAATTTTCGAGTATTCGTTGGGTTCAGAAAGTTTTTGTGAAGTGAAAAATTGGTAGAAATACTCGAGAAAACGTTTTAAAACACATTTAATCTTAGCTGTTGTTGTGTCAATTCCAGCAAATTTTGTTTAACGTCAAACATATCAATCGAAAACATTTAAGAACTTTTGATACAACGAGGACAGGAAAGTTAGTAACTGCTAGTAATAAATAAAACGACGGTGACAAATATATTTTGGATATACTTAAAAACCACTTGACATTCAATAATTGATTTAGCAAATACATAATTGTGGACATATTAAGAAGCTTCCTCTATTCATAGAATGTAGCAAAATAGTACCATATCTAGTGTAGCAATATACCTATTGGCATCAGTGTTATTACTGCAAGATACGTTATACGTTTCCTATTTGGGGTCAGTGTTCATTAATCTTAACACGCCGTACTGTCTTGTCACCCATTTATCACGGACTCTTCGTTCGCCGAAAGATATCTTTATAATTTTGTATACGCAGCTAATAACCACAACTTCTTATCAGGCACAAACTAATGAGTTGATCAGATTTAGGGTTGATACTTCATTGAACCTGTAAGAATACTCTCAGGCTTTCACGTTTTAAGAATTAAGACTGTTGTATGGAGGAGGAGATTATCTTGTTAGATAAATCTCATTAAAATTAAGCAGTTGAAGTTGATTTCATTTGGTGAGATTAACGCTTATGTAATTGACGAATCTAGGAGAAGTTCTCTTCAACCTTGCCCTGTGACTTACAACAAGGAAAAAGAGTTTCCCTCCTTGTATGTATGTGAGCTCATAGTGGATCTTTACACCAAAGTAATGGTTATCAGGTTGTGCAATCCGGCTACGATATATTTCTTAAATCATTAGAGCTACATTGATAATATGCTATCTAAGTGAACGAAATAATTGTACCAATAAGAAATATTACGCCGAGCGCCGCCTTAGAATAATGGCTAATCCTTTTGTTGTAGGGGTGACATATTGCGCCAACATGATGAATTGGGGATAAAGCGGGAAAAAGACTTTGAATATGTTGTATAATGCGATCACCTAGAGCTGCCAACTTGGTAAGATTGAATGAATACTTCGATTTTTCGGATGAAACTCATTTTATATAGTACCTATCTACGTACTATGAAAGGATCACAATAAAATATATTATTTATTACGTCACAAAGCAATCCGAAAAAATGCCCTCATGTAGTGTCAACACTCATCGCGCTGTCAAGTGCTTGTAAAGGCCACAGACCCAGTAACTATAACTGATCGCAATTATATGAACTAATCAACAATGTTTACTTTTTTTATACAACGTAGTTGACAAACAAGCAAACTGCCCACCTGATGGTAAGTGGTAACAGTCACCTTATAAATAATACATGTGGCTCTTGGGAGATTCGCAGCAAAACTGCAACCCCCACAAGAACCACAGTGTACGTTGCCAACTTGTGACATCAGATGTAAAGTCACGGTACCCAATAATTTCACTGCCATATCTTACCCTTTAAACTAGAACATAGCAATGCAAGCGCTGCTGCTTTAACTAAGTACTTACTTATATTAATTGTTCATATTATTTTTAAGAATTTCTAATGAGTTATTGCTTGCCACTTTATACTCTGAGCTTGGCACCGACTTCAATATAAAACTGTGATGTTGTTTGTATTCTTATATTATGTATTTATGACTTTTTGGTGGTTTGCAGTCGGTTTTATTTTTTTGGAAATAAAAAAAAATCTCTAAATCTTCTTTAATTTAAAGTACCGAAACCTTCGCCTAAATGTAACAAATACTTTTCTGAAAACCGCATCTAAATCGATTTAGCCAAAGGCAATATAATTGCGGACAAACACACATACAAACATACAGGCCAATTCAGAACCTCCTTTTTTTATGTCGGTTAAAAAGCAGATGGATTTTTCGAAAACACTTTAGGTATTAGAGTTATCATCATCATGTTATAAATGAAATGCCGTCTGCTCTAGCTGGCTGGGCTGTCCCGGGGTGGTTCGGAGAATTGGGGTTACCCAGACCCCGGATCACCCAACTATGGACAAGAAGAACATCGAGGTTTGTTCTAAATGCCTTATCTGAAGTAAAAGCTTTGCCGAAGATGAGTAATTTCGACTCCAGCAGAGACCTAAACTATGTTGCGTTTAAAGTCCGTAACTGTGTCACTACTATCAAATTACTGAATCATTTTGAATATTTAGCCAGCCCAGAGCTCGTGAATACCATTCTCGGTAAGCTTTCTCCCCATCTTCGGGGAAAATGGGTAGAGTTTGCATTTTCTCGTCAACATTCTCGTAATTTTAAGTTAGAACTTCTCTCAGACTTCCTTGATCACGAGGCCCACATCCATATTAAGTTCGGAATTTTAACTGATTTCATACCTCGCGACAAGGGGGGTCAAGAGAAGTCTCATTTTTTAGACGTTAAAGAAAACACAAACTCAAAAGCAATTTATTTTAAGGACAAGCCGAAGGCTTCGTATTCATGTGCCTTTTGTCAATCTCAGAGTCATGAGATTTCAGCTTGTGCGCGTTTTCTTTCGTTGTCAATTGATAGGCGAGAGAAATAGGTTACGGAAAACAAAGTTTGTAGGAAGTGCTTGGTTAAGGGTGGCCATAGGTATGCAATTTGTAAGACGACTTGTACTGTGGCATCTTGTAAGAACCGTCGTCACCACACATTACTTCACAGTAACGACGTGACCAACTATAACGTCAATATTAGTGGTGACTGTGACGATATAGATCGAGATAACCCAGTAGCATCTACATCGTTTCCGTCCCCGCAGAAAGAACATGTAGATATTGCGGATCAGACTATTGTTGGGACTACCTCAACGCCAGTTCCATCTTCTCTCCGGCTTTTACTAAAAGTACTACCCGTAACAGTATGTGGACCTGCCGGAAGCGTCGAGACATACGCTTTGTTAGATGATGGCTTTACGGGGACTTTCATTGATGCGGACGTTGCTGTCCGAATAGGTGCAAAGGGCCCGGAGGGACATATACGTTTAGATTGCGTTGGAGGCTTGTCCCGAGATAGTACTGTTAATTATGTAGATTTTAAGATAAAGGGTAAGTATTCATCTGATACTTTTGTAATATCTAAGGCGCGCTCTATTAAGAATTTAGGTTTAGTATCTCAAAGCGCTACCCGTAATAGTTTACGTGATTATTTATATTTAAGTGATTTGTCCGAGGAGCTGTGTTACGATGTTGCTACGCCTATGTTGATAATAGGTATTGACAATTGGCACCTTATTGTTTCCCATGAGACCAGGAAGGGCTCAAAGTCGCAACCTGTGGCTATAAGGTCGGTTTTAGGTTGGGTTCTCTTTGGTTTCACGAGTAGCAAAACTAAACATATAGATTATGCAACTGCTTGTCATGTAAGTTCTTTCGATTTTTCTGACCCTAAACATGAGCTAGAGAGCCTCATTAAGGAGCAGTATAAATTGGACGCCTTAGGTATTACAAAACATGAACCACGTAGTAATGATGACCAACGCGCTCTCCAAATTTTAAAGCGCACAGCTCACAGGCTGCCATCTGGGCGTTTTAAGGTTGGACTGTTGTGGAAGCAGGATAATCCTTGCGTGCCTGACAGCTATCCTTTAGCATTATCCAGGTTTCATAGCCTCGAACGGAAGATGCTCAAGGATCCACTTTATGCTGAACGTTATCGTAAAAATATTCACGACACTTTAAGCAAGGGTTACGCCGAAGACTGCACAGGGCAGACACCAGGGCCGATTTGTTGGTACTTACCACACTTTGGTGTGATAAATCCCAACAAGCCTGGCAAGCTCCGCGTAGTCCACGACGCCGCGGCTAAGTCCCATGGCGTGTCACTAAACTCCCTTTTGTTAACCGGCCCTGATTTACTTCGCTCTCTCCTCGGAATTTTGATGCGGTTCAGGGAGGGGAAAATAGCATTGACTGCGGATATTCAGGAGATGTTTCCTCAGGTGAAAATTCAGGAGGGTGACCGTGACGCGCAACGTTTCCTTTGGCGCGACAGTCCAGTAGAGCCCGTAAAAACATATCGTATGTCGTCGATGATGTTTGGAGCCTGTTCTAGCCCTTCCATCGCGATGTTTATTACCAACTTGAACGCATCTGAATTTCGAGAAGAGTTTCCGGAGGCTGTGAGCGCAATAGAAAGCGACACGTATATGGACGACTACATCGGCAGTGTTGACAATGCAGCACACGCGGCTCGTTTGGCGTCTGATATTGCGACGATTTACAGTCGTGGTGGGTTTAAAATGCGCGATTGGGTATCTAATACCCCAAAGTCTTTATGTTTGCTGCCAAACGAGCTAGTGTCCGCTCTTATTACTAATGTAGATCGTAGTGTAGATTTTGGGTCATCAGCTTTTGTACGAACATTAGGTTTAATTTGGTTTCCCAGTCGGGATGTAATTAGTTTTAGTTCTAGGTTGTGTAATCAGTCGCCTGATCATTTCACGAAGCGTACTGTTTTAGCGCAGGTAATGCGGATTTTCGACCCATTAGGACTTCTTGCGCCTATTGTAGTTAGAGGACGCATTTTATTTCAAAGTTTGTGGCGTAAGAGTTTGCAGTGGGACGACGAGTTGCCCGAGGCGGACCAGCGTGTGTGGAGAGAGTGGTTTGATAGTGTAGCGTCATTATCTAATATGGAGATGCCGCGTTGCTATAATCTTTGTGGGAATAAAATTATTGATCTAGAGCTGTACGTGTTTTGCGATGCCAGTGAATTAGCGCATGTTGCAGTTGCCTACTGGCGGTTTACCTTTGAGACTGGTGAGGTACGGCTCGCCTTAATTATGAGCAAAGCACGTGTGTCTCCGCTCAAACCCGTCTCCATCCCGCGGTTGGAACTACAAGCCGCCTTATTAGCCGTTCGCCTCGGTGCGACAATTTGTAGTAGCCATCGTTATAAACCAGCTCGTCGTTTTTTCTGGTCTGACTCGATGACCGTTTTGGGCTGGCTGCGTAACGATGCCAGAAAGTTTAAGCCCTTCGTCGCTCATCGCGTCGGCGAAATCTTGGAATCAAGCGCCATAAGTGAATGGCGTTGGGTTCCCAGTGACCTTAGCGTCGCGGATGATGCTACAAGGGGCAAGTGTAACTTTCTGTCTATCGAGTCACGCTGGATAGGTGGTCCAACGTTTTTATTATCTCCTCCTTGCGATTGGCCGGTTGAATCGTTAATAATGCCTTTATCATCGTTAGGAGAAGATGAGTTAAAACCTAGTTATAAGGCTTGTCGTAGTATCTCATCAAAACCTCATTTAAGTTCACCTCATCCACTGTCTGAAATCATTCTTTTTAATGATACCTTTCATTTGCCTTTGCCAGCAGTCGTAGATGCGACTCATTTTAGCTCTTGGCAGAAATTAGTTAGAGCCACTGCTAGACTGCATCAGTTCATCGCTCTCATTTTCAAAGGTCGATCTCATAATTTTCAAAATCCTATGTTGCACGATATTGTTTCAAATTTCTTTTCCCGTGAGATTGTCACTACCGTCACTGCTCCTGCAACAGAGATCATGTCATTAAATGTGGAAGCCATCAACTGCGCAGAAAAGCACGTTTTACGTCAGTGTCAAATAAACGCCTTCCAGAAGGAACTTGTTAGTCTGAGCCGTGGTGAGCAGTTACCCACCAAGAGCCGCCTAGCCAGTTTGTCTCCCGCTCTGGATGAAGACGGTCTGATGTTTCTACGTGGCCGAATATCTGCTGCTCCTGGAGTGTCGAGAGAAGCAACTCGGCCGATAATTTTATGTGGAAAGGAACCCGCTGTGCGCTTATTGATACGTCACTTTCATAACAAGTTTGCTCATGCCAACAAGGAGACAATACTAAATGAATTACGCCAGCAATACTGGATCCTTGGCGCGAGAAATGCTGTAAAATCTGTTGCCCGAAACTGCCAACTATGCAAATTGCTGCGAGCGCCTTTATTGAGACCTCCTGGGCGACTTACCTGAAGACCGCCTGGCCCATCACAAGCGTCCTTTCTCCATTGTGGGCGTAGATTATTTTGGCCCATTGCAAGTTGCGATTGGGCGGCGACGAGAAAAGAGATGGGTGGCTTTGTTTACATGTTTGGTCACGAGGGCTATCCATTTGGAGGTGGTCTACAGTCTGTCGGCTGATGCCGCAATTATGTGTATCCGCCGATTTATAGCACGTCGCGGATCACCGAGCACGATATGGTCAGACAACGGAACAGCGTTTGTGGGTGCTAATCGACAGCTGCGGGCACTCTATGATCGCGCGGTCTCAGACTTTACAACGGATCAGAGGATTGAGTGGCGTTTCATCCCCCCTTCGGCTCCGTTTTTGGGTGGAGCGTGGAGAGAATGGTCAGGACTGTGAAAACGGCGCTCAGTGCAACATTAAGAGATCGAGCGCCGTCGGATGAGATCCTTTATACGCTCTTGTTGGAAGCAGAGGCCGTAGTAAACGCACGGCCGCTTACGCACGTACCACCCGATCCTGATTGTCCAGAGGCACTGACGCCTAACCATTTCCTGCTCGGAAAGTCATCAGGGCGGCCGTTCCCCGTCGAAGTTGCGGACTCGGATCTTTATGGTAGAAGCGGTTGGCGGAAAGCCTTGAGGCTTGCTGACCATTTTTGGCGTAGGTGGGTCTTTGAATACCTACCAACCTTAGCTCCTCGCCGCGTCCCAGGGACCGTTGCGTCGATCAAGCCAGGGGACCCGGTTCTTATTGGGGACGGTGATCTCCCAAGAGGAACCTGGCCTCGGGGAGTGGTCGAAGCCACGTACCCAGGTCGAGACGGTATAGTCCGGGTGGAAGATATTAGGACTGCAGGTGGGATCCTGAGGCGACCATTAAAAAAGGTTGTCCTCCTTTAAAAAAGGGGAGCATGTGGCGAACCTATTTGTATTTTATACTTTTTATTTTGAATGATTTTTTACCTTGGGCTTTTTGGTTGTTGTCATGGTGATGTGGTCTTGTTATAACAGTTTTGATTAAATAGTGTGTTGAATTTAAAAGATTTTTCCTTTACTTATTTAATTTAGTTTCATTTTTCAACAGTGGGTATGCCCTGCAATCAGCTGGGCGAGTACCACACACGCCTGTCGACTGGCCATCGGCAGGTACGGTGCGCACGCAACAGCATTATACCTCGTAAAAAAATGCATGGACCACTTTTATGGTAAAGAATTCGGGCCATCAATGGCCCAATGCGCGTTGGTGTAGAATGTACAAGAGTATTGAAATAATAAAATTTAAGCTGGCAACAGGACCCAACATGAGTCGGATAAAATCGTTAAAATAAACGAATTTTGCGGGCTCGACATAATTGATTGCCAAACCATTAGTTAGCCGGGATACGGGCCATACGAAATACAGAATCGTATATTGGTCCAATACATCGCGTAATGATACATAGAATCAACATTTGGTTTTCTTTTTAGATTACGCTCCAATCTCCATCTTTATTCAGAGCTCCAATGAGGTTCACGGTATGGAATAAGTTTGAATCTTAATATCTGTGTGAAAAAATAGGTAAAATTAATACGAAGAAATGGAGAATCAGCTAAAATTGCTGCACTGTTTTAATTTATTTATATTTGGAGACATCTTTTTTTAATATTCTATGTATACTCATATTATAAAGAGGAAAGATTTGATTGTTTGTTTGTATTGAAAGTTGGTATAAGGATAGTTCGAGACCAGGGGAAGGACATACGCTAACTCCAGCTTGAACTATTTTGGGAATAAATAAAAAACGTGCTCAATATACCTTTTATAGGATTTGATAGTTTATAAGATAAGTCATTCAAATAATATTTTTCCAAAAAAAAAACACGTATTTTGTCCGTGATATCATTATTTTATCCAGCTCGAAATTTAATTAACGCTGTTCTCTTAAAGTTGAAAATAACGTAAGCCTAAGTAAGCAATGCCTAGTTCAATGTTGCGGATATTTTCGAGTGATGCTATTTTCATATTTTTGTAGGAAATATGTGAAATAAAAAAGTTTTTATTTCTTTAAAATGAGCTCAATACACATAGTTTCCGCACTTAATAAAAAATAATCCTTACTTAATATTATAAAAGCTAAAGTAACTCTGTCTGTCTGTGAGTTTGCTCAATCACGCTTAAACTACTGAACCGATTCAGATGAAATTTGGTCCAGATATAGTTTGAATATCAGGAAAGGACATAGGGTAGCTTTTATCGCCCCTTAAAGACTGAAATCACTCCTTAAGGGAGAGAACCCTTTCTCTCCCTTAAGGAGTGATAAGTGGGTGGAAGCTTATATGGGGAATCAATTACCGCTGAACCGATTTAGCTGAAAGGAGATGTTTCAGGTTTGTATGGAGTCCCGGCTATGAGTATGTACAGTGGTTTTTATGCTAGGGAAATAAAAATAAAACATTACTTTGCAATTAATTTTTGTTATTTTTTTATTGTTTTCGTGTACATTATACTTTTTGATGATCAATGACAGTTTTATAACATCAATATAATGGCAACACTGTAACGTCAAAAAATAATTGGAAAATAAAAAAAAACTAACACACGACACTTACAAACAATTCCGTATTCTTAAAATTGAATTGAATTGAACGTAAATAGATACAATTATTTATATAATTAATCATTATCAATACCTATATACGGATTTCTTTATGAGCTTCCTGAAATATGACTAAACAGTTCTTGTGACTATTACGAATACGAAACAACCTTACGTTATGTGAACGAAAAAGCAGCTTGAGCTTCTATTAAGTTTGAGTGCAAAACTGCAAAAGATCAAGTAATCACCCAACACTCAGAAAAGTGAACTTAGACCTATTTATACTGCATAACCAAAAGCCAATAACCAAACTTCCAAGTGAAGTAAGTGAACGCTAAAGAAGCATTATATTATATGGTACACAATAGGCAGATTGTGTTGATTATATTGAATGTTTTGTTAAAAGTGGCTTGCATGTCCTGTGTCATTGGGAAGGTTAAAAGTTGAAGTCGAGTGATTGCCTTTCAAGTGTAGTAAAAAGTGTTTATGATGAAATAGGACTAGTTATTCAAAACCACCTTAGCCAATATGTCTACAGAAAAGCAGCTTGTGCTTCTATTAAAATACTGTAAAAGATCAAGTAATCATCCAGCACTCAGAAAAGTGTACTTAAATCTATTTTTAGTGCATAACTTCAACCCAATAACCAAAGTTCTAATTGAAGTATGTTATAATAATATGGTACACAACAGGCAGATTGTGTTGATTATATTCAGTTTTGTTAAAAGTTGTTTGCATGTCCTGTGTTATTGGGAAGGTTTAAAGTTGAAGTCGAGTGATTGCCTTTTAAGTGTAGTAAAAAGTGTGTAAGGTGTTAGGGCTCAGTCTGATAAATAAAACACTGTTTTAAAAATGTTTATTCTATTTCATTTATTAATATTCCATCTATGTTAGCTTGATGCCGAGCCCACCCAAAGTATCAAAATACTGTCACTCATCAAATCAATATTTTCAAAATTCTATTGCATATTATAATTGGAACATTTTGGATGAACAAATATTTAGTAATTCTTTCAGTAAAAATACTTTGGAGGTAATTTTAAAATTAAGTATCTAAGGGGGTAGATACTTAACTTTAAAATTGCCTCCAAAGTATTTTTACTGAAAGAATTACTAAATATATGTTCATCCAAAATGTTCCAATTATACTCTGACTGATGTTCGGCACAGACTAGCAGTTTTAGTAATAAATATTTTATTTGTGGTCAACTCTCTTTCTTAAATAATCTGGAACATTTAATCTTTCCGGTTGTAAACACCCAGGAATAAAACACTGGCTACTGGAATCAGGCGTATGTGTGAACTCATCCAAATCAATATAATCTGTGGGTATATTGTCCTCCTGTGCCACATTGTGAAGAAGTATATTTTGTTGAGCTTGGGTCCAACACACTACTTGCAAGTGCATTATCTTCTATCTGTGAAATAAATGACATTCCTTTATAACTGACATCTAAAAACTTAACGAACTTAATGTTAGGCAAAGTGAATTTCAAAAGTATAGTATAAGTACAGTGTTTCTTTAGTTATTTGGCAATGCTAGTGTTTTGGTTAGACTAAATTAAACTGTGTTACCTCTCTAGGAAAAATCCTTGTGGCAATTTAATCTATCTCAGGTCAAGGTCGCAATAAATGTGTACGCCTTCGAATCAATGAAGACCTGCACCAAACACAATTATTCCTATTTTGATCTTATTGTAGTGGACTCTAGTCACCCTGTTCGTCTTGGACAGTCTGTCGATGAGCATTCCGCTGAGCAGACACCCAGCATGCATAGCAAACTCTGCTATCTAAAGAAATACAAAAAACAAATTCAGATCAAAACAATATTCCATGAATTTTTAAATCACTCATGCATGCATGATTTTTTTAAAATTACCCCATACCTCTCTGTGAAAAATTCTTGATGCTATGACATTCCACTCAGAGCCATCTGGCAGAGCATGTGATCGCCATTGACTAGTGCTACTCCACAACATACACATACATTAATATTATGAGTTGGTTTAATATTATGAGTTGGTGTAACTGACTGAATATTGACTTGATGTTGATTCAATTTTCATGTGTTGCTGCACAATTCATCTAACTCGGACCCAACGTGATATATGCATTATCTGGAATCTATTAATAGAAAAAAAACCTTATAAAATGAATATAATTTGCACAAATACATGATTAATATTTTGAGATACAGATTTGTTTGTAGGTACAGTAAGCTCCCATTCAAGCATACATTTACCCTACAAAAACCGCCACTATCACGAGCGACATAAGAACGGTCCAAAGGTCAAACAGCTTTATAAGGAGCTTACTGTACATGTGTGACATCTTGTAAAGAATTGTAGGCAATGCTATCATAAGTCAACTGACCACTATAGGATATATCCTTGAAGTGATTTCATTTCTCTCTGGGCCTTCTTAAAAGAGAATCGAGTTCTTCTCTGATATGATGACTGATCTGCACCAAACACAAACATATGTGTCATGATATACTGGTGCAGACTGCACTTCAGGCAATTGATGTGTGTGAGATGTTGTTGATACAGTCTGCAATTCTTGTAATGCCGAATTAAAACAGTTTTCAGACAAAACCCCAGCAAGATCGATCTAAAAATAAAAGAATGAAGCAATGTCATATTAAAAAAACAAGAACCATTTTTTCAGATACACTTTAATATTATACATATTGTGAAAAATTAAGGGTGATTAGTAAACACTAATTACCTCATGACCCATTTTTTGCTCTATGATGGAAACTAATTCTGCTCCAATATCAGTCAGAAGATAAATATGTTGGTTACCATTTTCATTGAAAAGGGAGTCACAATTCACACAGCGAGTTATTGTGAGCCTGAAAATAAACACACATGTAGTAGTTATCGTTAAACTCCCCACCAATATTAAACGTTAATATCTATTATGTACATGAACTAAAAAGAGTAATAAATATTTATTTGAAATCGCAATTAAATCGTTAAGATAAAACTAAAATACGTTTTGAAACTATTGTGGTCAAGTATTTGTTAACTTTTTTACACATTTACACAAGAATACTCACCGTTCTAAAAGCTAAAGGAAATGATGATAATCGTCAAAATCCAAGTCGCTAGAGCTATATCATAGTTCGTTGAAATAAGCCTTAAGCCGTGGTAAACAAGTTAGCAGCATACAAAAGTCCAAAATAATAAATAAATAAAGCGGTCATCAAGTCAAGAAATATATCACTGACAGACTTGGCGCGTTCGCACTCGACCGACTATCGGTGACCGATTTATTGACGGTGGAAAATGAGACATGGATTTTTAAGTTGCAACGCACGCGAACTACAAAAAGTCGGTCATAAAAATATCGGTGTATCGCAGCCACCCCGATTATCGATGAAAAATGGAACGTTCGTAAATGTATACGTTACCACACAAAAAATCGGTTACCGATTGTCGGTCGTGTGTACTCGCGCTTATTCACAGAACACAGCCACAGATTACAGAAACAGTATGGCATCCTTTATTGCCAGGTTTGGTTTTATTTATATGCTATAAAATATTTTTGTACACGGTTTAACGGCTGAAAATATCAGGCAATGTAATTTGTAGTAGTTTTATTCATTTTTTTACATTTTTAATGTACTGTACATGTTCATAGCCGAAATTGAAACATCTCCTTTGTTATGGGGATAGTTTGAGTTGTATGGAAGGATAAGGAATAGTTCTTATCCCCGAAATCATTCCTTTAGGGTGTAAAAAAGGGGGGGGGGGGGTCTCTTTATTTTTGTTATAACAGAGGCAGATGCAAGATCGATTCTGGCAGACTATAAGCATTCGATTTTTAAAAACTCCTAGATGGCAGCCGGGGGAAAATGTTAACTTAGTACTAAAGACAAATTTTATTAATAGCCTAGAACAGTGCTTCGCACTTAGGGGATAATAGAAAAATAATGAGCTCTTCAAATTTGAAACAGTCCCTGTAATTGTTTTTTTAAGCACTCATCAATCTTGGCCTGTCGTTCGCGACGGGTATTACGTACGAGCTGAGGAAGACATTGGAAAAGACATTTTGTATTGTTCAAGGCAATTTATTACATAAACAGACGCAGTATCTTTTCGGATAATGAGGAACAGAATGTGTTAGTTCACTAGACGTATAAGGGTGTGATTGCACTAAACAGAAAGAGAAGACGGTAGTTCGAATGACTTCATTCCGCCTGATGGTAAGTGAAGTGAAGTCAAAATACACGAGAGAGAATACACGCTGCACTAGCCACCCTAGCCTTACTGACCTGCAAGGTGCTTCACGACTTTTTCAAGGACTCGGGATTGTAAGGCGCAAATTATATAGAAACGACGTAGATCAGATTCAAATTTCCTTCTACACCTTTTTTTATTGCAATTAAGTTGCTAAACAAGCAAACTGCCCAGCTGATTGTAAGTGGTAACAGTCACCTATAATACACGTGTCTCCTGTGAGATTTGCAGCATAACTGCAACCCCCATAAGAACAACAGTTTACGTTGCCAACCTGTGACATCAGATGTAAAGTCACGGGACCCAGTAATTTCACTGCCATATCTTACCCTTCAAACCGGAACACAGCAATGCAAGCACTGCTGCTTTGCGGCAGAAATAGGTAAGACAGAGGTACCCAAGCAGACGAACAGAAATAAAGATGAAATTTGAATACACCAAACGGTACCGCTCGGTTCGGTGTTCGGTGTTTTGTCGTTATACTGAGACCTTGCCATAAATCGAATTGGTTTATCTGGCCCGATCGAATTGCCTCTATTATAATAATAAGAGTACTTACTATTTAATTGCAAGTAGGATTTTGTTCTATAAAATAACGCTTCATTAAATATTAAAATTTTCCTCCAGAGGTACATAATTGACAATGGTTCTCGGGGAGGTCGTTGAGCACTGAGTAGCATGTATTGCCCCATGCGTGTTACGTACACGTTTTTATACCCGAGCTAGATATAAGTATCGAGATAATTTAAATTTCTCAACCCGGCGGGCCGTGTCATGACCTCTTATTTAACCAACTGACCCGACAGACGTCGTCCTGTCAAAGGCTTTTGTTTTAGTTTGACGTTAAGCACAAACGACAGAATTTTTTTAAAATTAAAGCTTGAAATACTTTGTATAATGTTAATAAAAAATCGGTCTTTATATTTTCTTGAAATATTGTATCTCTAACTTTTCCTTTTTTTGGACCTCAAGAAATATTCGAAAGAAAATAATTAACCAAATTGTTCCAGCCGCGCTCGAATTCAGCGCTTAACAACTAAACATGTTGCGACTATTTTTATTTATATAAATATTATTTTGATGCCTAAATCAGTGAATCGATTTAATGAATATAGGTTAATTTTGTTGTGAAAGTAAAGCTTAGATAATGTTTTAATGAACTGAACACATAAAACATCATTAACGTAGAATAAAGTTTGGAATAACTCGAAGTAACAGTTCTAAGGATAATGTTTTCAAGTCAGACAAAAAACTAACACTTATTTCAGAGGTTGAAATACTTAGAGTTTTATGACAAGGGAGTCAAAAAATATTCGTATCTTGAGGACAGAAAACAGACTAAGACTGTTCTGAAATTCAAATAACTGTAATATGCAGATTAAAAGTAGAACTTCAGTCTGTCTGGCATGCAAGCATGACCATTTTCTGGATATAAAGAATACGTTGTTTTGATGAAGAGCGCTGATATTTTAGCGAAGCAACGCCGCCGGGTCGACGACGGCTGCCTGCAAGATGTATTGTTGGATGACATGAATAGTATCCGCTTATCTGTGACGGAAGTAGAGTTTACGTAAATTTTGGACTAGAGAGCGATGTATTTGTTTCAATTTTAATAACATCACCATGGCATAACAGTTTACTTAATACGATGTCATGTCTTACATTGATATCATGTCTTTTGGGTTAAAAATCAGGGTTTGTCTAACTAGTTGTACTATTAAAGTTGCGGTACGCTATAATTACATTTGAAGGAGCAAATTGATGTACTATTCAGAGCAACATAATAGAGCAACTTATAGATTCGGTTATATTTTTTTCGAAAATAAATTGACATTTCACATCACTATTGTAATATGTCAAAACTGCCATCATAGCGTACAGCAACTGTAGTTATAAGATATAAAAAAATTGACAAAATATCCAAAAACTTATACTGCTCAGTATAACTATTTGAATATAAGTTCGGTCTCGTTTGTCCATCTAGTTATTACTAGTGTATTGTAATGTTAAATCTGAGGAGTTCGAAGATCAAACATAAACAAATATAAAATGATGTAAAATGAAAGTATTTCTGAAATTATTGTTGATTAAAAACACGCAAGAACAACATAAGAAACACAATAGGTTTCACATCTCTTAATTTATTTAAACCTATTAGCTTTTAGAACTCATTTGCTACAACAATAAATGAACAAATAAATATAACACAAGATATAATTTTAGTCCGAGTCGTCTTAATTATATCTAAATTTAGAATAAGAAAGGTCAACTTACAAGTGATTCGTTTATTATCTTCAGAGTGAAACTTTCCTAAGACAAGAACGAGATAAAAGTATAAATATCGAAACTTTTAATGAAATGTTCACTTTTGACTAGATTGATCTTATTTACGCACTTATTAGGGGGTTGACGCTAGTTTCTGATATTATTTCTAAAGAAATGTTGTCGATATATTTAGGTATTTCGTTTGTGTGGGTGCATGTAACTTTCAACACCCCTGTCTCACCCTTTTAAAGTTCTATTTTTGTCACAACAGACAAAATAAAGTTGTGCATATCTTTCAATAAAGCGGAAGAAACATAAATTTTGTAACAACAGATTGTAGTTAGTTTCGTTACGTAGTAAACATCCAAAAAGTAGGACATTGTGAGAGAATAACAAAATTATATCGATTATTTACATTAACAATGCAGATCTTGTATCATGAGCTTCTATTTATACAACGTGTAACAGAATTAACGCACACTCTGAAAGTAGGTTGTTATAAATATGCAAATGAATCAACTCCAGTAATTTTTTTAAATCTGTATTATTAACAGAGACATTTAAAAAAGTAAATACACTCATCCCTAGCGCGTAACATGGGCAGTCTACGCACCGCGCGGGGCGGCTGAGTAGAGCGTGACGTGTGAACGATCTAAACAGCTGATCTAAATAACGCACACCGTGAAACTTCTTATACGGTACCACTGCACTTAAAAACTGATTACTATCATATCTATGTATTATATACCGGGTATAACTGAATGCCGAAATTATATTTAAGTGGCATATAGGTTGGATACTAGATGGACCCTGGGTGCTTGTCTTTGATCTGGAAACCTAATCGACTTTAAACTGACCGCAAAAACTTTGATGTGACAACCACAGTACAGCTGACTATGGAATTAACACAAAAGAAATAGAAACATTTAATGAAGAAACATGGTTCGCTGATGCAGGGCTGTCCATACTAAGGATCAAAAAATAATTTATTTAGTTTGTATTGTAAAAAAAGTAGCTTGATAAGCCTCAATATTTTTGTTTATTAAATGTTATTTCCGTGTTTCGTTACATGCTGTATAAATATCATGTATCATAGTCCTTTGTTTGCATCAGGTGAGTGTGATAAAATTAATTAAAATATTTTTATTTAGGCCATTTTTTCGCAATTATTATTTTATTTTTATCGAAATCGATTCAACATTCAAAACCAAACTAATTTCAGGGTGTGCTTTTTTGCTGTTTCCAGTTGTACACCTAATCGACACAAAGCATGTTTCGGGGAAGTAGTTCGTTATAATATGTCAGCCCTTTCCACGTAGTAAGTTTAATCCGTTTAATGCACGACGAGGTATTTCTTTGTGGCCTTTCATGTTAAAATACAACGTTTGTGTCACCCGACAAAGAAAGCTTTTTCGTATTATGTCAAATATTTATGATACATTACTTCGCCTTTGTGACTCAACCCTATTGTGGGGCCGCGGGCGGGCACGATTAATTTAGACACGCAATTATAACAATGTTGTGTAGAAATCATTGCCGCGGTTCGCTTTGGATTTGACGGTAATAAACAAAATGTTGTTAATGGTTATTCGGAGTATACTTAAATCATCTTCAGTACATAATATTTTACTGGAGGGAGACTCTGTACCAGGGTCGTCTGCTTAGGTACCTCCGCCTTACCTATTTCTGCCGCAAAGCAGCAGTGCTTGCATTGCTGTGTTCCGGTTTGAAGGGTAAGATATGGCAGTGAAATTACTGGGTACAGTGACTTTACATCTTGTGTCACAAGTTGGCAACGTACACTGTGGTTCTTGTGGGGGTTGCAGTTTTGCTGCGAATCTCACAAGAGTCACATGTATTATAGGTGACTGTTACCACTTACCATCAGGTGGGCAGTTTGCTTGTTTGCCAACTTTCTGCAATAAAAAAAAAAGTGTGTCTTGGACGTGGACGAACAGAGGACGAAGAGACAAAATCAGTTTTTTCCTCTCTTGCTCATATCCAAATATCGAAATAAAGCGAGATGGGGGTGACGTATTCTTTGTCTCCACTCTGTCTTTACACAATCGCCTTATAGCAATGCGATGGCGATAGCAAGGCGCTGGATATCGTTTTAATTGCACGAGTTTGCTATGATAGGCGGTACGAAATCGCAAGATGACATAATAAACAATCATTCTTTTTTTTAAACAATCATTATGAAATTTTAACAGTTTGTTTTCCTTTTTCAGGTACGTTTGGCCACGTCATCTTGAGATAAAGGTATGCGCTTCAATTATTGCCCATATTGAAACATACGGCCCGTTCCAGATAAGCATTTTTAGCCATAAATACCAAGATTTTTAGCATCTCTGCGTTTCATTAGCCGGTGATGCTAGTTTTTCTTGCTGGTTGTCATGCGTTTCATTTAAGCATTTTTAACACGAAATGCATAGCATCAAATACCTATGTTAATAGATGGGTCCTCTGATACCACTTTTTGACAGCTTTCAAATTTGACATTTGGAATTTTTTTTTCATGAATCAAAAAGGATTTTCAGCGGATTTAAAAAAAATATTGAAAGATATTTATAGTATTAGCCAATTCTGATTTATATTATTAAAAATTGTAAGTGGCTGGACTAAGTAGGTGAGGTGTCAAAATTCAGCACGAAAAATCAGTACCTTACGTTTCATTTTGTCATGCTTTTTCTTGCTGAATTGTAGAAATATAGGGAAATCTTAGTTTTTTTTTTTTTTTGTTTTTGATTGTATCTGCAATCAGTTTCCCAACTATGAGCAAATGTTTTGTAGGATTTATTATGACTTGCTGCGATGCTCCCCAACGGGAGCATCACCTTCAGATTCACTGCCTTTTACTTCAGGCTGTCCTGGTTCAAGATATTGCGTCTCTTTAGCCTTTTGATGCAGTCGGAAATGCTAAGTTGTACAGCAAGAGGGTTGGGATGACTTTCTAGCCTTAATTTATATTTTTTGGAGAAAGATCTGATCTCTTCTGTGACCGTGCTAATATGCAGATGTTCATGCACTTCTGTATTTCTAATTAACCATGGAGCATTAGATATTTGTTTCAGTATGTTGTTCTGAGTTCGCTGAATCTTAGATAAGTTGGAGTTACATGCAGATCCCCAGAGTTGGATGCCATAGCTCCATATTGGCTTTATTATTGTCTTGTAGATCAAGATCTTGTTGTCCAGCGACAATTTGGAATTTCTACCAAGAAGCCAGTGCATCTCCTTGTATTTAATATCCATTTCCTTGCGTTTTGTTTCAATGTGTTTTTGCCATGTCAGGCGCTGGTCCAGGTGCATACCCAAATACTTGACACAGTTCATTTGTGGGAGTTGTGTATCACCCAATTTTACAGGTGGGCACTTCTTCTGTCTTAGGGTGAAGGTTACTTGGACAGACTTTGATGAGCTAGCTTTTATCCTCCACTTTCTTAGCCAATAATTAATGTCATCTAGGCTTCTTTGCAGAGTCTCTGATGCTTTCAGCGGGCACTTGTCACACGCCAACACAGCGGTATCATCAGCATAAGTAGCAATTGTTACATCTGAGGTTTGGGGAAGATCGGCCGTGAATAACGTGTACAGCACCGGGCCAAGGACAGATCCCTGTGGCACTCCAGCAAGTATATCGTAAAAGTTTGATGTTACGTCGTCTTCCATGACCTGAAAAATTCTGTCTGATAGGTAGGATGCTATGATGTTGAAGAAAGAATGTGGCAGATGTGATTTGATTTTGCACAATAGACCCTTGTGCCAGACTCTATCAAATGCCTGCTGAACATCAAGGAAGGCAGATGAGCAGTAGTACTGTTTAGTTTCCAGACAGTTCCTGATGACGCGGCAAACTCTGTGTATTTGCTCTATTGTGCCATGTTTAGGCCTGAAACCAAACTGATGTTCTGGGATAGTTGATACAGATGAAATTCTCTGCAGCAACACCTTTTCGAAGACCTTGGAAATAGTTGGTAGTAGACTGATGGGTCGATAAGATGTGATGTCCTGAGGAGGCTTGCCTGGTTTATGGATCATAATGATTTGCGAGATCTTCCACATCATTGGGTAGTATTCTAATCTTAATATGCCATTAAAGATAATAGTTAATAGCACTATAGCCTTTTTTGGAAGTTCTTTGAGGACTTTTTTGTCTATTAGGTCAAAGCCAGGGGCCTTCTTCTCATTCATTGCTTGTATGATCCTTCTGATTTCCTGTGGGGTCACTGGCTTGAGAGGTAGTTCCAGCTGAAAGTCTTGTTTTAGAACATCATCAATCTCTGACTCGTCCAAACCATACTCCTTTTCATTGGGCACAAAGACCTTTGACAGATGTTTAGCAAAAATATTTGCTTTGTCTTGTTTTGTTCTTGCCCATAGATTGCCATTAATGCGAATGGGTGGTTTCGGTATGGTAGGTTGATTTTGGCTTCTACATGCTTTCCACAGTGAATAGTTGGAACCGCTGTGAGCAGCTAAGGATTGTAAGTGCGCTTTTAAGGTGCGATCCTCAGCCTCTTTTAAGGCTAGCTTTAATTTCTTAGCGGCTTGGTTCAATGCACGTTTATCGTCACTGTGTCTGCTAGTATGCCATACCCGCCGCAGTCTCCTCTTTTCCAAGATCATTTCTTTTAAGTTCAAGGGTACAGTCTTGTGCCTAGGGTTACTATTTGCAGGAAATGATGTACAGTTCCAACAGCTCTCCTGAATGAGCCTAGTGAAGTCCATTATAGATTTCTCTATATCATCCTTGGTTTTCAGGGGTATTTTAAGGCTAATTGAATTTTCTAAGCGATCACGAAAGGTTCCCCAGTCTGTCTTATGGTTGTAGAGTCTGGGTTTTTTTTTGCTGATTCAACACAGTCGTGGAAGTTGTGAGAATCACAGGGATATGGTTGGATGAACCGTCCAGACATGACTCAATTTTGTAGAAAAGTCTGTTTAAGCCCTTCATGATAAAGAAGTCGAGGACATCCGGGAGTCTGCCGGAATCTGTAGGCCAATGTGTAGGCTCAGACGTGGCAATGGTAGTGAGTTTGTTTCTGTCTACGCACTTCTTCAGTTCCCTACCTCTTGTTGAATTCAGTCTCGAGCCCCAGTGAATGTGCTTGCAGTTCCAATCGCCTCCAGCGATGAATCTGGGTCCAAGAGTTTTTACAAAGCTAGTGAGCTGTTCATCTTTTAATTTATGCTTTGGAGGGCAGTATACTGCTGAAACTTGTATGTCTCCATTAACATCACTGATAGACACTGTTGTCGCTTGAATGAATTCAGTCTCAAGTGGAGGCAACTCACAGTGTTTAATAGATTGCCTGATGATAATAGCTGTCCCACCATGTGCTGTCCCATCTGGGTGATTTGTGGTATATGTATTATAATTCTTGAATTTGACAAGGCTGTTAGATACTAAATGCGTTTCAGATATTAGTAGAATATCAAGTCTATGGATGCTCAGGAGAGACTCAACTTCAGTTTTGTTAGGAGATAAGCCATTTATGTTCCACGTAGCAATTTTAAGTGAATTGATCATTTTTGTAATGTATTCACGAGTGTAGTGATGAGTCCTAGCAGGGAACTCATTTGTTGTAGGATTACATCTAGTTTTTGACTTTGTTGTAAGAACATTTCCTCCAGCTTATTAATGTTGGTGTGCGTTGTTTGTTCATTTAGCTTATCGTTAGGTTTCTGGTGGTTTTGTGGCTTCACGGCATCAGCAAATGTTTGCTTTTGTGAATTGGGACTCGTAAGGACTTCATTCTCACTATTGAGTGTTTTTGGTATAGAGCTCTCAACAGTTTGTCTATGCACTTTGCTCATCCTAGTACTTTGTGGATTGCGGGATTTTCTTGCTAGAATTTCTTTGTATACCTCACATCCCCTATAGTTGGCTGGGTGAGGACCTTAAAGTTAAAGAAAAAAAAGAAACTTATTCCTTTAGTCCGATACAAAATGAAAAGCTTTATTCTTGTAGGTACATAATTCACTTATGCATATGTTACTTAAGTAAATAAACTCCCTTAATGCAAAGCACTTAACTAAATGTTTAATCAATACAAGCCAAGGGCAGGATGGTTCAGGTTTGTTTGATCAATCTCGGCAGGTAAAAATCAGGTACAAATTGGGTACAAAACTATAAAATGAGGGGCAATAAAGTACACCAACAAATAGTTATAGGTTTCTTTTTTTTAATTAGTAGCTTTTCCCGGAGCGGTTGTTAGTAGATCGTACCTTCTAATCTAAGTCTTGCAATCACGGGTCAGAGATATGATATTCCAGTTTCTTAACTTATTCTCTCTCTATATGTATATTTATTACATGGGTAATTCCACAGAATTCCTCCTTGAAGTTAGGTTAGTGCCCCTAGCTTAAAAGCCAAGCAGCGGAGCCCTACGGCCTCCGGGAACTGCCCTGGAGATTCATAGCACAGTGTTAGGTTAAAAATATAATTAAATATGCCTATGATCTTGAGGTCACTGGGTCTAACACTGAGTTCTGAAGGAATCCCAGTCAATACGTTTGAATTTCATGTAATAAACATTGCAAGTTAATTCAAACATAATTTTCAATGAATTGTCAAAGTTTCTTATTGGTTAGTTAATAAAAAGGACATATGGAGGGGAGAGCACCTATTTTGTGTATAATTATTGCTATTAATAAAAAGAAAACAGCTTAATTTGTGAGTTATTTGCTAAAGAAGGATGTGAAACTTAATATTGTGAAAATTTAGAAATCCCACTAAGATGCCGCTTACTATCAGGTTCTTTTAATGAAATAGGGGATGAAAAAGGCGAATTTTGGAAATGTAATATGTTTGATTTAATAATCAATTTACCCACTAATAAAAATAAAATTAACAAAATCTGTTTTAAATCATGAAATATAATAAGTTAATTAGATACCTTAGTGTGGGAGGAGTATTATCTATTGATAAAATTTATTTCTTTCAATTAATTTAAGGAATCGCGCGCCGGCGATTAAAAATATGATTGAGCTTTTACTCTTCAAGCTAAAAATATAAATAACTGACTTTTGAAGTCTCACTGTAGCTTTTCAAATTAAATTCACACGGAAAACGGGAGAAATACCTATGGATTTTATTCGCAGAAATTAAGTTTTAAAATGCTGTTCGCAAATCATAATCAATAACAAATTACTTCCGTCGATGTCTCACAGACTAGTTATCCAGTTCCGAGATCATAGCATAGACGCGTTCACAGACTACGGTGAGATCGGGCGCGTTCCATTCACGCACAGATTTGCATTTATGCAGCTACCAGAACCGAGGTCCGTTTGCCGAATGTTAAGCGTCGTATTGGCGACGAAACCAAATTCATTTCATAACACTCGTAAGATTCTTAACTTGTTTCAAGATGTGTCAAGTCAACATACGGATCTTTCGAAGTTCTACAATCTGCAATAAGCATTTCCAGCCAAGGTTATAAGTTTGGTTGAAAAACAAAACGTAATGTAAAATTAACCATAAACAAACTGTGAATGCTTTCCAAATTCTATTCGACGAAACCATAATTATATGATCTGTAGCTTTAAGTGTATTTTATTATATGTCTCTAAAAATGATCAAAACAAACGGTCTAATGTCAAATTCCGAATTTTGAGAAACCCACCTAAAGGGAAGCACGGGATTTTGGGCGAAAAAAAAACTATCTTTGTAAATAAGGCCAGGATAAACGCGAGATTTATTTTGTTTATGCAAAAATTGAATAATGACCAAAGATAATTGCAAATGTCACTGACGTGACGTGAAACGACGTTAACGTTGACACTTGACATTGATATTGTGAAATTAATTTACAAAGTTGTTGTAATTATGATTTTAGTTGTGAAATTTGTGTTAAAACTACAGTGAAACCAAAATGTTTTTGCAAAATTAGTGTTTTATGAAATTTTAAGAAAAAACGGTGTTACAATTTGTAACAATTAGCGCGGCTAAAAACGTGGCTAACATCAGATGTTAGCCTCAGAAAGTAGCAGTGCTTTATCTGGAACGCAGGGATAGACACCGCTATTGATGTGTATAGCGCCATTTCGCTCTAGCTTTACTTTACGCAGTTTCGCTCGCATTGTTTTTGTTTTACTGTGGGAATTTTATATTTTCCCGTAGGAAAAATTATTTTGTAGCCAATGTTAATTAGGAATAATGTAGCATTCTAACGGTGAAAGAATTTTTGAAATGGGTGCAGTAGTTTTTGAGTTTATTCGGTACATACATACATACATACAAATCTTTCCTCTTTATAATAATAGTGTAGATTTATTGCCCTTTAGTGGAAGCAATAGGACACATCAGACCAATTACAAATACTACAAGCAACATAGGGCGGCCATATTGCTACACACCAATCTTTTCCAGGCAATCATAGAAATATGAAAATAATGAAAGGAATTTAAAGGGAAGGCGGGAAAGTGCAATACTTAATACTGTTTAAATACTGTCTTATGCGATCATGGTATGGTGACTGCTCAATTTTGTGAGCTTTGAGGCCGTGGCTTGGCCGGCGTGGACTAGCTGACCGATTGAAAATAGACATCCGGTCCGGACATTATTAGTTTTACTATGTGTAATTTTCATAAAAAATATGACATAATAACTTTTTTATAGTGGCTACAGCCGCCTTTACATATGTGGTTCCTGTAAGACTTGCAAATCTACATCCCCTATAACAGGGTTTCCCAATCAGTGAGGCGCGCCCCACTTGGGTGGCGTAGAGTGAACCACAAGGGGGCGCAGCGTGCGGCTCCTGAATTAAACTATATAAAAAATATATATATTAAAACTGTTCATATAAACTCGCGCGACGCGGACGGTGCCACCTATGCGTAGTCAGCGACAGGTTGTAAGGTTGCAACCACCTTTTGAATAAAACTAAACACTCCCATATTTTCATCGTTTTGCTTTTTCTCGACTCCCCATTTCGGCCCCCAGGGGGGCGTAGTATTTTAGCATAATGTTGGGTGAGGCGCATAGGGCAAAAGGTTGGGAACCCCTGGCCTATAAGGACGCAAATGTATGTTGCCAATATGTGGCATATGTCAAGTACTCAGAAATTTCACTGCCTGTCTTAGCCTTTAAACCGGAACACAGCAATACAAGCACTGCAGCTGCATAGCGGCAAATAGGCAAGGCAAATAGGCAAGACACAGGTACCCATGCAGACGACTCTGGTACAGTCTCCCCTCTGGTAATTCCTCATAAATTATTTATTTCCATCAATAGATAGTCACAGTGATGTTCGAATCGTAGGTACATACTCGTACTAGTTTAATAGTGTTAAAATACTTAACTGAAACTAAGCACTGTTCGAATCAATGGCTGTTCGTTATCATAACATTATCCTTAAAATGTGTGGATTTGGAGTTGATAGATTGGCAAACGTTATCGTACAAACGTTGGCTATCACTGGCAATGTAGCTTCAATCTTCAAAGGGAGACTGCACCTTCAATAGCGCCAAGAAAAACAATTCAAGCAAGACCAGAGGTTTACTTAGGATGAAGGCTTGCCAGTTCATGATTGAGAGAAGTCTGGTAAACAGCGGTCAGAGGAAAGAATAATTTTCAGTTTATTGGGTTTGAGCTATAAGGTTGAAAAAACATGTTCATAATATGAACCAAGAAGCATTGATGTATATATGTATGTTACGTCAATTCTAAGAAGTCGCCTTCTTCTCAGTTTGATCTTGTCATTTATTCCTTACAAGCTATGCATTTTTCATGGATGTGAAAATAAGATTGCTATAATTTTTTTATACCACTGTGCCACCGAGTTCTTACCAGCCCCGATAAAAATTTCAGCAGTATTGATCTCTATTTTTAACCGACTTCAAAAAAAGAGGTTATCAATTCGACCCGTATGTATGTAATATTTCCAGAACTGCCCAGTTTTCGTATACGTTAGTCTATATCAGCGTCTGAACAAATGTGTCAAATTTAAAAAGTGTATGTATGTTTGTATGTTTGTGTTCGCATATCTCCGGAACTACAAGTCCGATTTTTTGTTGTACTAGGTATTGTTCTACTTTGGGAATACTGCAAGTTTCATCAAAATCGGTTCAGTAGTTTTTGAGATAGGGAATTTTAACCGCCTTCAAAAAAAAAGTTAGAAATAAAATATTATTTTACAAAAAATAAAAACCGACTTCAAAAAAGTTAAAAATAATATAAGAATAGGCACAGACAACACACTTCTATATTGAAGTCGGTGACAAATTTTAAGATTTTTTAGGGGATCATCGTTTGGCATCGACTTGGTGTTTCATATTAACCAATAAATAATCAATTCTTTATCGAAAACTAATTATTAAATTGTGTTTATCCGTAATGTCATTCAACCCAAAATTTTCATGTAAATCATAGACATGATGATGATACTATGATATACCTACATGAACATGTTGGGTTGAATGACATTACGTGTAAACACATTTTAATAATTAGTTTTAGATAACGCATTGATTATTTATTGGTTATTATGAAACACCGTGTATAAGTGTGATGTAGTCTGTGCCTATTCTTATATTATTTTTAAATTTTTTGAAGTCGGTTTTTGTTTTTTGTAAAATATATTTTGTACTTTGTCAATAACTACTATACTAATTAGAAATTGGTTAAGAATGTATAAATCAATACATGAAAAAATTTGCCTCAAGCAGGAATCGAATCCGCGTCTCCAACATACCGTGTTGACGCCTTAAGCACTGGGCCACCGAGCTCTTACCCGCCGTTACTTTGGCTTAGTACGAAAATGCCTTAAAATTCTATTAATATTTTACTGGTGATAAAACTTGGAGCCAAAGTGATTTATTTTATTCTTGTGCTATTTATGCTTGCTTTTATCTTATTAATAAGGTGATGTTTGATGATAAAGTTGCTGAGAAACGTATAATTCACCCAGGAGTGTTTACTTATGCGCCTAATACTAGGTTCGAGTGATGAATTGGGTTTCCCTATGCCGGGTCAACCCGCCAACGGATAAGATCAACGTTGACTTTGATTTAGGGTAGGTATGCACCGCACCCTGCAGGTAGAGGCATTGGATAGATAATAGTACTAAGTATAGAAGTTACATTCCTATGATCTTGAAAAAAGCCGACATTTTAAATAACTAAGCTTTGAGCATTAGAGCTGAATCACACCTTAACGCCACGCGTTAGCGTATGTTATTAGTATTCTGTAGCCTCGTGTCCCTACGACCTCGAGCTATAGGGTTGTAGCCGATGGTGAATAAATCAAGCGCACGCAAGAAAGCGCGCGAAACATTGTAATACACCTGCCAAAACTGCGGCACACAGAACAATACAAGTCTATATTTAATTTACTAAAAAAAATTTGTGTTATTTTTCAGACAAGCAAACTGAACAACTTTCACTATGGGACCAACTTTGAAATCGCAAAAAAAAAATCAGCTGTTCCATACAAATGTTCAACATTTACTGAACCTAGATCCATGGAACAGCTGATTTTTTTTGCGATTTCAAAGTTGGTCCCATAGTGACAGTTGTTCAGTTTACTTTTCTGAACAAGCACACAAAATTTTTTTAGTGACTAAAAATAACCTTGTATACTCTGAGCGGAGAGTGGCAGCCCTGCTGCTTTTCTACACTCCCGGTGTGAGCGGAACGGTAGGTACTTATCTTTAGCGCGGAGTGACGGAGGCCTGAGGCCCAATTCAGCTAATAATCTGCAGCCGAATCGAAACTAAACCGTTGCGATCGACCAATCAGAACGCCATATTATCACGTCATCGAGCAGTTGAAAGGCAATATAAGCGCTCCGATTGGTCGACCGCAACGGTTCAGTTTCGATTCGGCTGTAGTTTATTAGCTGAATTGGGCCGCTGAGGGGCAATCGTACTATTGACGAACGTTTGAACCAAAACCGAATCGTTACCGTTTCCATATGTTTTGACATCTGACTATTGTTAAGGTGTTGTCAAAATGTATGGGCACGGAAACGTTTCTGGTTTGCTTAAAACGTTGTAAATAGAGCGATTGCCCTTTAGGTAAAGGTTCAAACACGCCTATCGACTCGTTACAGACAGAGTGTTCCACCTTGTTAAAGGAAAGGTTCATATGTGATGAGCTATTGGAAAACTGGTTCGGTGTAATGCATTTTTATCTATAGCCATGTAGATACAGATGTCTCCTCACTAATCGTGACACGGTTGACCTTAGCTTGTGCACGGCGTATAACTGTTGCAGGTCACGCAAAGTTCCCTCACACACGGCACAGTTCCGTGTGTATACAATAATTAGGTCAGCCTCACGCTTTTCCGCCATTTCTCAGTTTCCTGTTGAACGTTCAACTACATATTGAGGGTGCTAGTGCATTTAGATGTCCATATTTACGGTGCAATTGGCTTTTTGAAGGTGTGTTAGTCCACGATCATTGGACGTCCACCGTTGGACATATATAGCTCTCTAAGGATCTCTACATTGATAGATTCTGCGCTGCTCGCAACGTATGGTCTATCTGGTGGGTGACTACCAACGCTGCATCTCTTAGTACGCGCGGTACTAGTAGTAGTTTTTTATTCTATTTTGTTTTTTTTTATGAAAGGAGCTTAGAAATTTCTTTATACGCCGGCTATTACTGCATAGATTTAAAAAAAATGTAAAATCCTTATATTATACATAGATAGAAAATGGACAGGGTCTTACGATAAGAGTTTCATTTTAACCGTAAATAAAAATTGCCGCGTCAGACTTCGAATTCATAAGCACGAGCAATAAAATATTTCATTTGGCAATGCTTTAAAATTTTCTCCAGACACTGCTGCTGGCCTGGCAAATGCCATTACTCCAAACTGGAGTCAACTGAATAATTGGAGAAGTTTAATCAAGACTTTTCGGAATCAAATAATAATGAGCTGCACAAAATGAAAACTGAATGTTAAACCCTTTCAGCTGTGTGGTAATGGAATAAAATTATAATTCGAATGCTAATTTCAGATTTTTGCACAGGCTTTCAAGGGGCCGATAGCAAGCAATGCTCGCCGCTCCACTCATTTCAATTTGCAACGTTCGTCTTCTGTAATTTGACTGGCAGACTTAGCGTGATGAAATTATAAGTCCAGAGTGAACTTGCTGGATGCGGCAACTTGAACAACAAATGATAAATTTAACCTTTTGACGTGAAATGAAATGTGAAAAGTTAAAATGTGTAACGTAATAATTTATCGTCACAGCAGTTACCCCATCATCTTTTTTCTGCAACAAATTGAGTCGAGTTGATAAACTTCGTTAATGAAATTAGGCCTGTTCAAAATGAAAATGTAATATTAAAAATAGGGAATTGACTTTAAACTTCCATTTTGTGTAAAAACAATTGAAATCGCTGTAACTTAAAAATATGTAAAAAAGTTGATGATTTTCTAATCTTGAAAATAACTAACAACAATGTTTCTTAAAAACTGAAATGCCATTTACAAAGCGGCGTGGCTGACACAATTGAAACTGCTCCGAGAAACATTAACGAAGCTGTTATTTATAAAATCAAATCGCTGATTTAAATTTCGGCAATTTGTTTTGCACGCACAAAGTCCGCCGTAGCTCTTGGAAGCTCTCCATCTCTGGAAATAAATACTCCGTTTGACAAGATTCAAAGTGGCTTGTACTAAACTAATTTGTGAGTAAACGAATCAGAGGAGCTTCGGGGCGAATTCCGTCATCATCCAATCAATTAAGTATCAAACGTTTGAACAAAATGAGATCTCGTCGCTGGCGTACTTTCTAATTTATTTGTTATCTTTTGTTGTAGTTAGAGGTGTTTAAATGTGAAAAAGAGATGGCAATTCTGAAACATTGGCCATTGCTGGTAATACTAAGGCAGAACACGGGGAATGTCACGAGCATGATGGTCTTGCTAAAGAACCCAAAAATCAAGTTAAATGTATTGAGGTGGTGAGAGCTAGGAGGAATTGACGCTTTTTTGGGAGATTCCACTAATGATTCTCAGTTTCTCTTCGTAAAAAATCTAATATAGATGTATAAGTCCTAAACCAGTATGAAATATCACTAAATATTGATATAGTCAGTACAAATGACCGGAATCGGAAGGAAGAAACGGACGTTTTTAACAGACATTTGACTGTTTATTAGTGCTCTACAAAGTGTTTTTTATTATTATATTAATGTTGTTGATGGTAATAAGGTTAAAAAATGGAAATAAGGTTCAGTATATACGGGATACTAGTTTGAAAGACGTGTGTTTTGCAAGTAATTTATTTTGCGTCTAACAAAGTTGAATGGTGAGACATGCATTAATGCAACCTATGAATAGATACGTTAACAAACAGTAGCGTATGAACGTTATTATGTGCTTACGATTTTATTGATTTGAACAGTAGTTACTATTATAGTGAAAAGATTATTAATAGCCAAAAAGCCCAATAGTTAATGTTAATGCACACTATTTTGAATGCTATAAAAAATTATAAGTAAATAAATCAACATTAGAAAAAATTTCCTGCGTCTTCAACACGACCAATCTATTACTGAGGACTTATTTGACTCCAGCGAAATTTCTATTGTATAGATTTTATTAAATTTTGTGAAGCCAAAGTAAACTTCACTCGCTATTAATAACGATGTCGTCATCGAATTCGAATTGGTGAGTAGAAAAAAATACACAGTGCTATATTTCCGATTCAATTTTGCGTTTACTTTAATGTCTTTATGTAGATTCAACTTTTTTTTTCATTCCTACTTGTATTTGCAGACATCTTGAGTGTATTCAGAATGTATGCACATACAAGGTTAAATATGTTTTCTTTAATTTAGAATGTTTTGACGTCAATAAGTGCCTGTAAAGGCCTATGTTGATTAAAGATTATTGAATTTAAATTTGAATATAAGCGAGTTCAAAATTAAAATATGCCTGACCACATCCAGCGACGCGACCTCTCCGTCGTCGTAAAGAGTCGGTTGCCGCGATAAAATTCTTCGCGCAGCTACCGGGGTGGAATCGTCTGAGAACGGAGTTTCATTTCGTTAGAGAAATTATTCAATTATGCCTTCCAGTGTTCGTAGGGAAGCGTTGACTAAGGTTTCACTTTATTCAATTTACATTCAACTTGTTATAAGGCGCGATGTCGACGTGTTGGGTGTTTCGGCGCGTTGTCAGTTCGTAATTGTACTCGTATGATTTTATTTCAGCTTTTTATCACTGTTTGATACGGGCGGTCGAACACTCACCTCCAAATGTTATTTCTAATTGGTGTTTGTGATAGGTTCTTCGAGAGGAAAAAACGGAACCCTAATAGGATCACTTCGTTGTTCTTCTGTCCATTTGGCTGTCAAGAACCTTTTTCTCGCGAACGCGTAGAGATATCAAACTGAAATGTATATCAAATATTCGGGTCTACGGTCTCTTTCAGCTGCAAAATTATGTAAGTCAACACAATCGACAGATGTGGTTGTTTATGTCGGATACTTTCCAAATAAATTGTGATTTTACAAGAGAATTATAAAATGAAAAACGTTAATATTGTTACGCCGGTGGTATAAGAAACTTCCGGCGTGGTTTTCTTGGCCTCAGAAAAGTTATCAGCAGCCTAAAAACGTTTCAGGAGATGCTCTATCACATACTAGAATATCGAAATCTTACCAAGTTGCCGTTGTTTTCAGGCGCCTGAAATGTGTTTTCAGTCCGTTCCCTCTATTGAACCACACCATAACCTGAAAACCCGTTTTCAGGACCCCTTATGACTAATTTTAAACAAAAGTGAGTGAGATAGCACGATAAGAAAGGGACAACAATAGTCAGCACCTTCCAGATACAAAAGATAGATCGAAGTGCATCTAGAAACTACTAGGCGTGCTGGCTGACAGATATAGAACTTGCTGACAGAGACAGAACATAATCGGGCATACGACGGAACTTTCGAGAAGGAAACACAAACAATCTATCGGGTACGGAATGTTCGAGAATAGAACATTCTCGAATGCCTCGAATGATCACCGGTCCTACTACGAGTATGTAAGCGCGAAGGCGTACCACGGAACTTTCGAGAAGACAAACAATCGATCGGGGACGGAATGTTCGAGAATAGAACATTCTCGAATGCCTCGAATGTTCGCCAGTCCTACTATGTAAGCGCGAAAGCGTACCACGGAACTTTCGAGAAGACAAACAATCGATCGGGGACGGAATGTTCGAGAACAGAACATTCTCGAACGCCTCGAATGTTCACCGGGCCTACTATGTAAGCGTGAGCGCGAATGCGGACGGTCAGTTCTTTTCAAGAGAGCAAACCGAGCGGATCAAGCGATACAAAGCGACTTGAAGCGATCATCTGCGAGTTGGAAGCGTATTAAAGTGAAGTGTTCTGTGTACATAGTGCTTAGTGATTAGTAAAGTTGTTTACTGTGTCAAGAAAAGTGACTTGATTAGTGCTTAATTAAATCTTATCTCAAGTCGTCGGTGTTTTGTATTTTCTACACAACATACACCCGGCAAACGTAACAATATGTACATAGTTAGGAACTTATATCTATACTATATAAAGAAAGAAAGAAAATCAATCTATACTATATAAAGCTCGATTGTGGAAGTCTTGCTTACGCACTTAGCCGGTTTTTTCACTTTAGAATGAACAATCAACTTTGAAAATAAGAAACTGTTATGACGCTCTACATATTTAATTGGAAAAACTTTGTAAACAATATCGATTGCAAAAATTTATAATGGATATTAGCCACTATACCTAATACAACTCCAATAACATTTTTTCTCTATCCTTGTATCGCCTGCTAGAGATTGACCCATTGGCAATAAGTACATTTATCGTTAACTATTTTCAGGTGTCAAGATTAAATATAAGTATCATTTGGTTAAATTTAAGAATTGCTAACATTCATTATTCATTATTTTACATAAAAAACTACTAGGTTAGGTATTAAGATTTCAAATAAAAATTGTAAGCATGGTTGGTCAAGAGACCCATAGGTTACTAAACAACTTTGACTTGTCTAACATAATATTAATTATCATTTTTATAAGTACTAGTTTCTTGTTTAAATGATCTTAAGTAAATGTTTTTACATACACAGCATCCAATGAGGTATTTGTTCCACTCACATGGAAAATGACGGAATCTCAAAACAATCCAACATTAATTGAATATTAATTCTTTCCACTTGATGGTTTGTGATGATAATGCAACTAGGTGGAAGAAAGGTTCGTGTGAATTTCTCGAATCTAGACTTGTTACATAAAATATTGTATGTACAAAACTGCCGATAACAATATTGTGGTTGCGAAAATATATAATTCATCGTCAAAATACTTATCTACACATTGAGATAAAAGAGAGCTATGTCACCGACTAAGATAGCTATATGACAAGATATTGAAGTACCCTCCACTTCCATCTGACCACAGTAGACGACATGCAAGTGTTTTAGCGTGAGTGAACTATATGGACATTTGCGTCACAAGCTATGACATATTAATATTCCCCTTATACGTCCATCTTGTTGGATGCGATAACTTAGCGCCGGGTTTTAGTATCAGCCGTATATTACTGACGACATAATCTTTTATGATAGTTTCCTTGTGACATAATTTAGGCGGTCAACTACTCTTCCGTACCCTGCAATATTCGAAGGACAATGGGACGGGATAAGGGTATTTGTGTAGGTACATTTGCGGTCGGAAAATGTTTAACACCAAAGTTCACAATAGGGATGGTGACGGGTATATTATAGTACTTACTTACTACGTAATATCCTATTTCCTCCAGGTGGGGTAGAGAGCGTCCACAGTAATTGGGATGATGACTGAATTCTAATTTTCACGTTTCGTCATAAAATATTAAAGAACCGTAGAAAAGGATGCAATCATGTGTAATAAGAATTAAAATCGGATTAAAAATACATTAGATACAAGCATTTTAAGCTGTTAATTTGGAAGCGATTAGACAGAGAGATTCGACATCAACCGTGACGTCGTTATTGAGTACGGCCATATAAACTCCATGGAAATTGCCGTTTTGCTAGAAAGAGATGGAGAATTTTTTTTAATACCTGATATCTTGGTTGTTTTTGTAGTTATTAAACTATTTTTTTATTCCGTTTATTATATGAATGAGCTTCTATTAAAGCAATAATATTTTTTCATTCATCTAGCCTAGCCTATTCTCCATCGTGATCGGAATTTATGGACGCGTCCCACATTCTCCACACGAAACCGCATATAAAAACTTCTTATCCAGATATTTCTATCTGATTTTAAAATGCTTTAGGTGCCGATACTGGTGACAAGAAAACTATGTTGAAAATCGGTAAACATTTTTAAACAGTGACTGTACGCAGCTACCATAATTAAATAGGGGTGACGGCAAAAACCGGCATCCGATTATATTAATAGTAACCTTTAATAATATTAATTATAGCATCTAGTAGACAAAAACTTGGCTAAGTTACATTCTACCAAAAGGCAGTTATACTGCTTAGGTATAGCAGTCAGTAGTTACACCTTATAGTAGTATAGTAGTTATAATCATACCCAGCATTTTTTGTTTCAATGATAAAAATATCCGTAGCGTCTCAACTGACAATAAGATTTTTGTTATTTTTAAAATAACGTATTTATAAAAAGCTTAAGCTTGCCCGCTAATTTTCTGGATTTCTGAATTGAAAATTGAGTCAGAATTTTTCGTATTTTCAATATTCACTCGTTTCCATTTTTCAGTCCGGCAAGGGAATTCCAATATTCAATATTCCGCTTATACTCGCCTGTTTATGATTTTAATTCCATTCTGTCAGTTCAGCGCCTGTTATTACTGCGTCCTCGTGTCCCACGGGCGAAAGCTTTTAGTCCGCGGTTAGTTCGATGTCGCTTTCGGAAAATGCTAAGCGAATCCAGCGTAAGCGTTTTTGTAAGCGCGCATCGGTGTATTGTTTGAGCAAATTGAATATCGACCGCGATTGCGGAATATTTTATTACACACTGCAGAGAAACTCAACTCTCGGTTTACATTTCACCTGATTGTAAGCGACGATAAGGCCGAGGATATAACCTGTTCGCTTACCATCATTGTTTAAATCAAGATTGAAAACCGCGGCAAGAGCGGGACAGCGTTATTTTTAAGAAATAATACAAATAGCAATGCAAGTCTACACACTTGATGCAAGTTTGAATCAAACTTTCTAGTTTCCCATCAACAAGCTGGCATGGTGTTTGTTTTAAGCTTGCATGATGTTTGTTTGTTTATTGCCCCAACAAACTTGCCGCTTTTAAAGAAAAAAGCGACAAGTTTGTTGGCTTGTCGCTTTGTATACAGCCTGAAAAAACATACATCATGCAAGCTTGTTGATGGAAACTAGAAAGTTTGATTCACACTTGCCGGACTTGCATTGCTATCTGGGATAATGTACCTACGTAATATCTGTATACATAAAAACTGCAGAAAGCGCGTTAATAATAAAATAACATTTTTGGTATAAGATAATAATATGTCACATGTGTAAAAAAGGAATATCAAAAACACAAACATGTGTCAAAATAAACCTAGCCATGGCGTTGTGTATTAGAAACTATATTTTTTAATTAAATAATTGGTTATCTCTTGACCCATAATCACCTGATTGTAAGCGAAACTGGGTCTGTGATGGAGCGCGCTTATCTAGTACGGGCGACAAGTCCGTAGCGAAATACCCCACCGGACTCGTGGCCCCACTGCGATGACCCACTGGTGGGCTCACGAGTAATTTTAACTTTACTCGTGGACCCACCGCTTCGCTCTTGACAGGTCTTAGGAGACATTACGCAGTATGGTATGTTACTGTTATTGCCTGACAGATTATTTTTTAGGAAACATGGTGTAGGTTTTTTTTGCCTGTGCATGTTTATTAGTGCACGTATAATAAAAAAGTATTATGAAAATTTTAATTTTATTCTAAGCAATCATGGTAAGGCTTCTGGAACTCAACAATTGAGGAACTGGCTACTTTACCTCTAATTGTCGGAACAAAACAATGTTAAGCTTTGTTTAGTTCCGAAAACTGCCAAACCAGCCAATTAAAACAATGTTTCTAGGTTAATATTTATGTACAGTCAGCAACGAAAGTCCATGAACACATCCAAATTTTCAAAACACCTGCACACTATAAAGGTTCATATGTAACTGAACAGGCTGTTGGACAAATCCCTGTAGACATTTGGGAATACCAAAAGACGATGTACATTATTTTTACAAAAGTTGCTGAACATTTTTAAGTACATAATTAGCCTGATCTGTTAAATAACAAAATTTGCTGAACATGACTGACTATATAAATTCGCTGATATGTGTATAAATTTGTCGCCGGACCGGGGTCCAAAAGAAACGTTCTGAGAAACTTAAACAGGAGGTCGAGTTGTTGTAAGTATTTCTGTTTTTTTCTATAGAACAAAAAAAAGGGACTGCCGAGACCACCTACTACCAGGCAGTATACTGGAGAAGGAAACATCATTTTCTGGGAGACCTCATCCATCCGAGCGGGTGCTGATAGAATATGAATGTGTAGAGGATACATCCGTAGAGACCATACGGAAGCACAAAATCCAAGACCCACAAACATACACAGATGGCAGGAAAATTGATGAGTGGGTTGGAGCCGCCGTCTCGTGGTGGGTAGAGGGAAAAGAAACCGCCAGTTACACATTTAGTCTAGATCCCGCCTGTACGGTCTTCCAGTCTGAACTGTATGCTCTGCATAGGGCGATAGAGATGGTCCGGAGAGAGGGTGTCACCTCAGCAACAATACTGAGTGACTCCAGATCCTCATTGGAGACCATCAAGAACCCCAAAGCAGGCCATCAGCTAGTTCAGAGGATACATGAAGACATCAGAAGTATCAAAAGGAACGGTGGAGAGGTCAAACTGTTCTGGCTGAGAGCACACGTAGGCACAGCGGGAAACGAAAGAGCAGATGAATTAGCCAAAAAAGTAGCGCGGGTGGTAGACGGAACGCGGGACTACTGTGAGATCCCCGTATCGTTCGTGATGAATAAGATAAGGGAGGAGACGATCCGAAAATGGCAGGATAGGTACGTTACCTCCTCTACAGGAGAAGTGACCAAATGGTTCTTTCCAGATCAGGCGAAAGCCTATAGCTGGGTCAGAAAAGAAAAACCATCACCTCGTCTGATACAAGTCTTCACGGGGCACGGGGGGTTCGCAGAATAACTGTACCGATTCAAACTCAAGGACAATCCATATTGTAAATGTGACCCCGGGGAGATAGAATCAGTATTGCACGTGATCCTGGACTGTCCCAGATTTGCCAGTGCCCGCCATGACTTAGAACATAGACTAGGCAAAATAGTGATAAGAAAAGAGAATATCCATGCGCTACTGATGGATAAAAAGGCAAAACCACCCTTAGTGAAATTTATAGAAATAGCAGCCGATCTGGCGACACAGCGTAACAAGAACTGTACTCCACCAGCGCAGGGGGGCGATAATGAGTCGGTAAATATGGCACCACGAACGCGGGAACCTTACGTGGCCCCAACGATAACGCAAATGCAGTGGTTGAGCGACGGAGAAAAAGGAATAGTAGGTCTCCTCACAAGGGCTGTGGCGTTGTTCATGGACAGTGCAGGAGAAAGGATTGGCATTAGTTTCTGTATGTCCAGAACAAGGAAGCACGTTGCCATATCACCTGGCTTAGCAGTCCTGCTAAAAGGCAGCACTACCAGGGCGACCATTAAAAAAAGTGTTTGATGCAATGCCTGAGTTGATGCTCGCAGGGCAAAAAGGCCGGATTGTACATTTCAGGAATAAGTCGATCCTACTTCTGGACTGGCACATTGACAAGTCGTCCTTTACTATAGCGGGGAAACTGCTCTTAAACATGGGCAGAGACCCAAGAGTCATCAGCGTGGATGTCATAAAGGTAGATCTCGAGAAAGGGAAAGTGTCCGATTACACTCCCTTATTGGAGGCCTCCCGAAAACACACAATTATCGTGTATGAGGAAAGAGGCCAAAACCTCGACTTTCTGCTCAAAGAACACGAGCAGACTCCACGCAATGAACCAGCAGAAAGTGGCTCAGCCCGGGCACAAAGGCAACACGAGGAGGCGATGCAACATAGAACGATCTCCTCACCCAAAACCACACTGGCAGACATGGGCAGGGTGAGACCGCCATCGAGAATAGTCACTGACCGGGACGGAGATGACCTAGTCAATGCCTATCTAGAGTACCTGGAGACACTGCGGGCGACGCCGCAGGTAAAACACACCACCCGTAGCAAGATACTTGAGGCATTTCAGATAAAAGCCCGCATGTTACTACGAGAACTCCTGGACGGGGCGAGGGCGGTGGTGGTCTATAACAACGACACCGGGACTGTGGTGGCGGTACTCGTCCTATAGATAAAAGCAGATGGCGGCGTACAGTGGCACGTCAGGCATGGTGCTGGTGGGTCATGAAGCAACTGAGGAAAGGGGAGCACTCACATTCTGCGCACCGATCGAGGACCCAATAGTGGTAATTGCCAAGTGCACCCGCTTCATGCTGGAGGACCGAATTCTAAAAACGGCGGAATCCGTGAGTGGAACTTGGATCTCCGAACCATGCGGTAAACTAGCAATCAGATGGGTTGACGGTGTGCCGGGGTGCGGGAAGACCACGTGACTCCTCAACAACTTCCAAATGAAGGAAGATATGATCATCAGTACCACACTCGAGACGGCAAAAGAACTGTCGGACAAAGTGACGACTCGATTCGGGGCGGTCGTGACGGGGAAAATAAGAACCATTGCCTCAGTCCTCATCAATGGTGTGGAAGCATCAAACCGCCTTTTGGTGGACGAAGCTCTCGTAGTTCATTTTGGAGCTATCATCATGGCAGCAAGGCTGACCGGGGCAAGAGAATTGGTACTAATGACCGACACAAATCAGATCCCCTTCATAGACAGAGACAACCTGTTCGAGATGCGTTACGGAAGCCACGCCGCTGTCACGTCGGTAACAGAAAAGCTCCTCTGCACACACCGAAGTCCGATGGCTGTGGTGTATGCCCTCTAAAACATCTACAAGGGTATTTACATATCACGGCAAGTGCTGAGGTCCATGACATGCAGAATGGCATCGGAGGCGGTGTTACGAAGGGGCAACCCAAATACTCTCTTCCTTACCTTTACTCAAGACGAGAAATAAGCGAATGGGAGGGAAGGGTTCGGCACCGGAGAACAATCCAGACTGCTGACGATCCACGAAGCACAGGGACTAACGTACGATCACGTGGTTGTGCTCAGAGGAGCAGAAAGGAAGAACCCTGTCCACGATAGTGTCCACGTAATACCAGACACACGGTATCCTGCACCTACTTCTACCGGGAGTTGAAGGAGGACGACGCAATTAGACGTCTCATTGCCCTTCCCAGCATAGCAACAGATGAAGTGGTCATGGAGTACAATAAAAAATGGTGCTCAGGGCCCTATCAAGCGGAGCGACCTTGGTGTAACTAAAAAAAAATAAAAAAAAAACAGACGTAACATATGCTAAATATATTAACTGACCAAATCTTGTTAGGAGTACTGGTATAATAATTATAATGATGCAAAAATTGTGAAATAGTCTATAGATAAAGAGAAATGTATAATATTATTAAGATATACACGGTGTTTCATAATAACCAATAAATAATCAATGCGTTGTCTAAAACTTATTATTAAATTGTGTTTACCCGTAATGTCATTCAACCCAAAATTTTCATGTAAATCACAGACATGATGATGATACTAAGATGATGATGATATGGATACGTATTTCTGAGAACACGATATCTAGGAAATAAATTTAAAAAAAATACTTTTGAAATTATGTTATAGACGTAAGTAGGTTGAATGATTGAATTCAGTCATGTTGTTATCAAATATTTCAGTGATTGCCATCAGTCATAAGTGGGTATTAGACCATCCTAAATTCAGGATCCGATATTCAGTGTCCGATTAGATAGTTCCAAGATATGTTGTATCGCTTCCTTTTCTGAAGTCATTTTATTTTGCGTGCGTACGCAATAATAAGATGAAGCAAGAAACAACAAACGGTGCGCTCACGACGGTAGGCGAGCAGCAACTGAGCGTCCTAAATCGGAACTGTGATTACACCTATTCGATTTAGTATCCGATTTAGTATTTAGAACGGCGGAAACCATCCTTCTCCTAAATCGGCATCCTAAATCGGACGCTACCTTCCTAAATGCGATTAGAGTTCTCTGAATTCAGGAACGACTAAATATCGGATCCTGAATTTAGGATGGTCTAATACCCTCTTTAATTCGAAAATTAGTCCGGTCATGATCTAACAAATCACTTTTAAACGATACTACGTCCAGCAACTTTTGGAAGTTTACTGTCCAGCCACTTTTGAAAATATAATGTCCGGTCACTTTTGGAAATATACTGTCCAGCAACTTTTGGAAGTTTACTGTCCAGCCACTTTTGAAAATATAATGTCCGGTCACTTTTGGAAATATACTGTCCAGCAACTTTTGGAAGAGTACTATCCAGCCACTTTTGGAAATATACTGTATAGCTACTTTGGTAATTTATAATGTAAATGGAATTTTGTTTGTAACTATGATCAGTAACTTATGTACAATTCATATGTCTAGTATCTTTTGTAACGTTATTTTGTTCGGCAAGTTTCGTTGCTGACTGTACAACATTGATTACCTGTGTTATGTTTATGTCATTACACTTGTTAGAGTTACTCGATAGAAATATTTACAGATAAACTCACCCTCACTCTTGCAAGTTATTAAAATCTGTAACACATTTTGTTCATTTTCTTGGTTAGAGCTTAGAGCGATACCTAAGCGAAACATGCGTTCACAGCATGCGATTCTCTGTGGCGTTGATACTCTAGTCTATACAAATAAATAAAATTTAAGTGTTTGTTTGTAATGTCAAAATAACAAGTTTCTACTTAATGGGTATGAATGTATATCGGGTACCAATAACAAAAACACAATTTAAAACATTTTGACGGGACTTTCACTAATAGATAGCTAATTATATAAGGTATAAAACATATGCTACTTTTTGCCAAGGGTTACTATTCCACGCGGACGAAGTCGCGGGCACAGCTAGTTTATTTCTAAATTTGGACTTAATACTTGCAACGATCAATGAACATATATCTGCTACCATAAAGGAAATTAATAAGATGACCAGCTATAAAAGATGATTAGCGGTCACTGTCTCTTTCTTTGTCATTTGGAGTCGGATCGAATTCTGGAACTTCGGTTTTATGGTCATTTACCATCAGGCGAGATTAAGCTCCCCGCTGTGAAAAAATAGCACAACAAATGTACAAAAATGAAATACGAGCCCGTAAAGTCTTGCGGCAGGGTTTTTTCATTAGCAGTTCGACGCGGAATTGAAAGTTTGTTGAAAACTAAGTAATTGTGAAATATTGGCGCGGCCGGTAAAGTTTCATATTGACATTCCGCCACATGCTTTTATAACAGTGAATTCATGTTTGGTGAAATTACAGTTTCTGGTGGGTTTTTATTCGCTAGTTTTTTATTTGTTACTTCACTTCATTACCGGAGGGAGACTCTGTACCTGGGTCACCTGCTTTGGTACCAAGTGAAATTACTAGGTACCGTTACTTTACATCTTATGTCACAAGTTGGCAACCGCTTATACGAGCGACATAAGAGTCGTCTAAAGTTCAAGCAGTATAGCTTGTCGCGTCGTTTACTGTCCTAAAACCCAGTCCAGAAAGGGGCTGCGATTTGACTCGCGCGAGAGTGCAGTGTATGCACGTGTTAAGGTACTCGGCCGGGGCGCCACCACTTGCGTTCATAAGCATCGTGCAAATTTTAGAGGCGAATTGTGCGCGTATTCGTGGCGAAATCGCAAATCCTGAGCCGCAGATGCTGTGCGAACGTACGGTGCGTCTTCCGCCTATCTCGAAACTAACGGTATCGGCGAGAGTTTGAAATTTAAAATAAAAAAGATAAAGGAACTTTCATTGTATTTTACTGGAGTGTTACAAAAACTATGTAGTTAGGTATATAAAAAACTTCGTTGTACTTTGCAGTTCGCCCGCGTTATTTTTGTTTTCCCATGGGATTTTTTTTCCCGTAGGAAAATTACCCTTCGTCCTTCCACTGGTCTCGAACTATCCCTATACCAACTTCCATCAAAATCGGTTCAGTAGTTTCGAAGCCTATTCAATACAAATAAACAAACAAACAATCAAATCTTTCGTCTTTTATAGTATAGATAGAAGACTTTTTATGCCATCCACAATTATTAGTATTTTTTTTTTTGTAATTTCAGAAGAATATATCCTTGATGGGTTGTTTGTTTATTATGATATAGAGGAAGACGACAAATTAGTATTATGTGGTTGGGTTTTACCAGAGGGAGACTCTTTCCGTCCGAATCTGCGTAAGTAATTCTATCTCAACTTATTCTGCAGCTACACAGAAGTGCTTGCATTGATGTGTTTCGGTTTGAAGTGTAGTGAAATTATGGGGTTTTAACTGGACGTCTCATGTACCGCACCACTTAGATAAATCAAATAATCAAATCCAAATCAAATCCTTTATTGCAGAGATTCCCAACCTTTTACCTTATGCGCCTCACCCAATAGTATGCTAAAATATCCCCCCCCCCTAGGGCCCGAAATAGGGTGTGAAGAAAATTGAGCAAATGATGAAAATATTGGCGAGTTTAGTTTTATTCAAAAGATAGTTGCAACGTGTCGCTGACTTCGCATAGGTGGCACCGTCCGCGTCGCGCGAGTTTATATGAACAGTTTTAATAAATATTATTAATACAGTTTAATTCTGGAGCCCCCCCTTGGTTCACTCTACGCCCCCCAAGTGGGGCGCGCCTCGCTGGTTGGGAAACCCTGCTTTATTGCTTTACAACGTGCAGTGTAGTTCTTGTGGGGTACATATTTGTTACAAGAAGCACATGTACCCACTATAGGCACTTGTAGTGTCTTCCTCCTCCTCCTAACCGTTATTCGATCAAGGCGGCCAATCTCAACAGAGACTTACCATCTGCGCGGGAGATATTATAGTGCACACGTGACTTCGCAAACGCAATGCACTCTGTTCCTTCTTTCGTATTAGTCCGATGTGACGGTTAGCCGACACGACCGGGGTGAGATCAGGCGCAGGATCCACTGTTTAACGTGCCTTCCGAAATACGGAGGTGCTCCAGATGTTTCGTATTTTGGTCACCCATCATATGACTGACCACAACTAACGTTGCTTAACCTTAGCAATCGAGATAAAGAATAGATAGATAAATTCTTTATTGCACTCATCACAATTTAAATCAATCTCTTCCAGACACACATAGAAAACTGAATTGACCTACTAGTTTACCAACTTTGTTGTAAAAAAAATCAAAAATTATGTATAACTTCCTGTGGGTATGCAGATTGGCACAAAAAGGTATCAGTGGAGAGGAAAGAGACTTCTAGTTCAATATTAATTATAATCAAATTTTAATAAATGGAAACATTCCTTTATATTTGAAAATAAATATGCAAAATGTAACTGTGCCTGCGAACTACATTTGGCATATTTTTTTGGATGGGTATTTTTTGGATGGGTATTTTCTGGATGGGTATTTTTTGGATGGGTATTTTTTGGATGGGTATTTTTTGGATGGGTATTTTTTAGCTTCTTGTGGGAATTTTGGAAATCCCTCTGTAGTAGGCGCCTATGTAATTAAGTCAACGAACTCCTGCAGGCCTATTCTCTAACTTCGGTTGCGACTTTTCAGACCTTTTTTTCATGAATCAAAAAGATTTTTCAGACGATTGAAAGAAAATTATTTTCTAAATCTCTGAATGTTTTAGCCGATTCTCATTGATATTATTTGAAATATAAAGTTACCGGACTAATTAGGTGAGGCGTCAAAATTCAGCACCAAAATCAGTTCCTACCGTTTCATTTGCAACATTTAGCGTGGCTAACAATGTTAACATTTCTTAATAGGAACGCGAAACGAAGCTAACATCAGATGTTAGCACCAGCAAAGTGGTGGTTATCTGGAACACACCTAAGGTCTGAGGGGTTATTGTCTAAGAAAAATTCTATTGCAATCGCTTACAATTTGACAGTCGCAGTCCATCCTCCTTCATAAAAGGAAGTCGGCACAGATTCTTATGTTCACGGCACGATGGTTGTCAAATTATAAGCGATCGTGATAGATTTTTTCTTAGACAATAACCCACCAGCAGGCCTATTCGCTAACTTCGGTTGCTAACTAGAACTGCCATTTTTTAATGAAACTTAACATCCATTACTGCTATCATGAACGCCGCCGTAACACATAAGATCATTAAACTAGTAATGGATATATACTTTCCTTCAAAAATGACAGTTCTAGTTACCAACCGTAATTAGAGAATAGGTCTGCTTTACCTACCAAATTAGCTCCAGTAGTTTGGACTCTACGTTGATGCCTCAGTCAGTCAGTCCGTCGCCGAAGCCGTTTATAAATACGGGAGATGCATTAAACATTTTTTGTCCCGTCTTATTCTCGACCTTAAGAATAATCTCGCTAACTGCCGTCGGCAGCTTTAATTGCATTTCGCTGTTATGCGAATCCAACGTAATATTTGTCTACAGCTGCTACGACTCCGTGGCCCATTGTGATGCTAACAATGAAGTATTGTCAACAAAGGCCCGTGTTCTTGGCCTGAAGAAAGAAATCCCTCGTCTGTGACATGGCATAGCTTTTAAGTGATTTTATTTGTGGTAACAAGCTATTCGTCATTGTTTCACCTTATTAAATGGACTTTTGATGCGATCTGCTTATGACTGATGTATTCTTTGCATTGATGTGAGTTGGTGTTTTGTGTTAGTGTGAGTCATCATAGCTTGTAAGTTCCTTAATTTTCACTTAGAGGAATATTGATAAGTGATCCCTAACATCGGGAAATGCAGCGTTCGTAGGCCCTCCACAAGGTTGTCGATGCATACGTCCATTCGGATGGGCATAGACATCGAGTCGAAGCTAGGAATAGGGGAATGACTCGTCGCAGAAGTGCGATGAGTCAGCCCCTTGATTGTGTAACAAAAATCTATCGTGATCGCAATCAATTTTGACAGTCAAACTGCATCCATTACTATTATTGATCAGACTGTCGACACCGAGTCTAATTTTGACGCCGCAATGATTAGTAAATTCAAGGCGATCGTGATAGATTTTTTCTTAGACAATAATCCACCCGGACCCAGGCGCAGATGGAGGCGGTGAAAGGAGGCACTCGCCTTTCAAACAGCTGCCGGCCACCGGACGATTGATGCGGTTCATTTAGTAGGCTTGTTGCCAGCAAGGTTTTGACTTGACATGGGTGCTGCGGCCACTTTGGCCACTACAAGGTCGCTCGTCAGGAGTAAACGCTGTGTCACCATTGCGATGCTCGCGATGATACAACTGAGCGCACTATATTGGAGTGCTCGGCTTGGCGATCCCAAGCATCCTGGGCAAACCCAAGGCCGATATAGATTGGATGAACCTCAAAGATTTTTATGGTTAAGTGCATCGGCAGATACGGTGCGTAACAGTATTCTAGCTCGTAAAGAAAAAATGGCGAAGGGCGCGGGAAAGTATTTGTTTTTTTTTTATACAAATAAGTTGACAAACAAGCCTACTGCCCACCTGATGGTAAGTGGTAACAATCACCTATTGTATATGTGACTCTTGTGAGATTCGCAGCAAATCTGTAACTCCTACCAGAATCACAGTGTACGTTGCCAACTTCTGATATAAGATGTATGTAAAGTCACGGTAATCAGTAATTCCACTGCCATATCTATATCTTACCCTTCAAACCACTGCAAGCACTGCTACTTTGCGGAAGACGGAAGTACCCCAGTCTCCCTCCGGTGGATTTTATTGATTGATTAACAAGTAAAGAACACAATGGAGCCAACATAGTGTTTCATTCAATATTTACGTAGATTGATTCTCTTTTGCTGTTCCATTGTCTTACAGCGGTGCAAGGATTTTGTTTTTCATTACACTGGCGAGCACAATTAGTACTTACTCACGAATGTTACAGCAATCTCCTGTGCTAAATAAAATGGAACGAAATAAAAATCTGGATAGAACTAAAGATAGGATAGAAATAAAGCCACTTTAGGCTCACTGTAATTTTATTTCAAATATTTAAAAACTAATTTGGTTGGTATTATGAGCCAAATAAATCACATGACATATCCTGCAAGGCTTTATGCATTTTTTTCATATTTAATTTTGGTGAGTGATCACTTTTCTCATCTCGCCAGTATATTTTTCAGCGCACATTGTTTGAATTCCGTCTAAAATGCTTCTTGGAAGCCAATTTTACAATAATGCTTTGAGAACGTTGAAACTAAACTTTTTCTCTTGTACACAAAAGTCAGTGCCATAAAATGTTATGAAGGTTCAAACTTCCTCTTTTATAGTGTTTCAACGTTAGTATTAACGTAATTGAAATTTATATTATACGGTTTTTTATTAATAAGTTATTAGATATAAAGCAATGTTTGCTGTTGGACGTTTTATTGACAATAACTTCTAAATTTAAATTAGATATCCGTAATAGATTACTTTACCCGTGATAGGTATACAACCTCCAAGAGTTTAAAACTTAATATTATTTAACTGAATATTGTTTACTTAGCCTGATAAGGCTATTTGGCTTTATTGGAGTTAATTTTCGTATTTTCCTTGCGAATGAGACATTTTCCCGTAGTAAGTAAAATAGAATCTTTTATGTTGACTCCAGTAGTCAGCTATCAATAGGCAAATAGTAATTTCAAATATTATGGTGGCTTTGGCTTCTGATGAAATAATATTGATGACATATGTCAACACAGAATTGATAAGATGTTCTAAAAATTATTAATAAAATAAATAAGCCATTAAATTTGTTCTCATTTTATTTATATTAAATTGAAAATGACATCAGTGATATTTATATAAAAAATTCATATCCAAAAAATGTGGCGATGAAGGTGTTTTTCCCGACCTTATTAAGAATAGCAAGTTAATACCATCATTTTAAATCTGGAAATAAAAATGATCCCTCAAACTGTAAGTCAATTTCGATTTTAATATCTAATCAGTTAACAGATAATTTCACAAGTAATAATAAATTCAACTAAATTCTCTACCCGCGCACGTGTTTCCTCCATCCTACAACATGGGTTCCTCCAAAAGAGGTGTGAAAAAGTATCTTTTGGGCCGGCAAGGGGCGGGCAGGTAGGATAGTGGATGTAGTCCCTCCTCTACCTGTCAACTCATTTGGGCCTCTTTCACCGCTTAACATCAGACGGGAGGAGGTCATTTGCCGGGCCCTCCATAAAAAAAGGCAAATAGACTTATTGAGTCTTATTTGTCTAAAATAGGGCTCAGAAAGTTGTTACTAACAGAACTGAGTCTGCTGGTGCACCTATAATTATGAGCGTGCCTCAAGGATTGATATTGGGACCTTTGCTTTTCCTAATTTACATTAATGACCTCCCTCGTTTCACTAATAATCTATGCGATACAGAACTATTTGCAGATACTTCTTTAATATTACCATGACAGAAAAATGAAAATATTGACATTGTAAATAGTACTCTCTCTAGACTCTAAATTATTCATAGTGAACCAATGCAATACTCTAGAGTCTAGAGTATTGCATTGTTTCACTATGAATAATTTATCATTAAGCTCAAATAAAACTAAATGTAAGTTTTCATTGCCAAATGTAAGGAAAATGTATTTGTAATTAGATTGACGGTGACAGTAATACTGTTTAACTTACCTAAAAATAAATTGATAAGGCTGAACATGTACGCGTATTTAAACTACGCTTCGCTGGTAAAAATACTAATATTACTATTAAAATGGGGGTCGGTGGTAGAAGGGTGAAAATTTAGGGCTATTATAACTATTTTTGATGACAAACCATAAAAAAAATTACAAAAAAAATTTGAAGAGGGTCACCGTTATCACCTAGGAGTATAAAATATAACCTACGACCTATTCTCAGACCTACCAGTTATACAAGAAAAAATTCATAAAAACCGGTCAAGCCGTTTCGGAGTAGTTCGATAACAAACAATGTGACACGAGATTTTTATATATTCGATATTATCGTACCCTTTTACGCGGCCTCTTGACATCCATAAAGTAAACATTAAGATATTTGTAAGTATTGTTCATCATACACAAATAGAAATGGACTTAAGTTTTACAAAATAACCAAGTGTTAAGTGAATGTTTTCCAGTCCAAATGGCTATTCTGCGCCATTGTTATTCCCTAACTTAAAGTAGCGGCTCGCAGTCTAAAATTCCCGAATCTTATTGTGTCTCAGCGGATTTGCTAACTTTATGCAAATGGAGATGGTACAGAAGTATTTCTTGTTGCTGTTGGGCTAACTGCATGCATAACAAATGTCTGCAACACTATTTAAGTCAGTTTAAATAATTATTTATGTGAACGAAATTATCATAAAGCTTATTAACCGTCAATAAATCAATCTTTGCAGTTTGGAAATATAAAATAAATTATTTTATTTGGGGTTCCGTATTTCAAAAAGAAACATCGGTACCCTAATAGGATCACTTAAGAGGCTGACAACTCTGATGTGAGCTCATCGAGCCCCACTTAAAACTTTTTTTAGCAAAACCTGTTTAATATACCGTAGTAAAAAAAATAATTATGTTACTCTGAAAATATTTTTGATTATATCCATGTCCCCAAAAACAAATTTTAATCAAAAACAGCTTCCAGAAGAAAAACTGAGTTATTTAAACAAAGGCTATTTAATGATTTTCAGGGAATTGACTCGTTACACTTAATTTGATAATATTGATGTTTCATATCTTCAAATAAGTTTCTTTAAAAAACTAATAGGTATTTTGATTTTTTCGCTCAATTTCAGTAACGCACCACCCCCGTAATCCAGTAGAAACTCGTGTCTCAAGGTCGTTGGCGTTACTCAGCCCTTTAATATCCGTCTGTCTGTTAAGACTTTTTTCTCAGGAACGCGTAGAGATTGAAACTGAAATTTATACTAAATACTCGAGTCGAGTCGATGGTTTCTTTCAGTTGTGAAAAAGCATACTTCTAAGTCAACACAATCAAAAGACACGAATCAAAATCTATAGAGTACTTTCCGTTGACCTGGAATCATGAAATTTGATAAAATGCAAGGTCTTGCAGTACATGTTAATAAAAAAATGAAATCTGAAAATCGTAAATATGTACATAGTTTGGAACTTATATACTTAGATAAATTTGTACGGAACCCCCGGTGCGCGAGTCTAAATCGCACTTGACCGGTTTTTTTAAAGGACTGACAAATTTTTTCTTAAGACGCAAACCAAAATTTTTTATTGACTGACTAGTGGGCCCGGCAGACGTTGCCCTGCCCGATTACAGCGCCACCTACCGGGTCCAACTATACGTTTAAACCTTCCTTGGACCTATTCAAACACACACAGAAAATTTCGTAAGGATCGGTTGAGCCGTTTCCGAGTTTTTGCGAGACAAACACACAGCGTTTCATTTTTATATATAAGAAGATTTGGAAAATGCAGTTGTTATTCAAATATCCTAGAAAAATATCGACTATCGATTCTCGTCTTAGAAATCACTTTATCTTCCGCAAATGTCAAGAATATTATCCATTTTTTTGTTGTTTGCAGACTTTAACTATCAATCCACACTGTGCTAGCCTGGTAGGACGGTGTTGATTTCCCTTCTTGTGAGAGATTTTATGCCCAACAGTGGGCTTGATATGACTAGGACGGTGATGAAGACCTTAATGCATAAATGAATGTAAATAGCACGCTCAACTAACTTATGTTTCATTCAGTAGTGACTCAGATTTTTTGAATACTGATATGTCATTATCAAAACACGAGCAGGGATTGATGGGAACTGTTTAAAGTTCAAATTAATCATTGCCTGCCATTGAAAACTGCACTTACATCAAAGAAATACGAATATACAAAAAAAAAAATCGCAGAAAAACTAATTGAGACGTTTAAAGCGAACGCTTTCTTGCAACACTAAATTTGTTAAGTTGCAAGTTAGTTAACTTCAGCGTTTAACATTCCAAAGTGTAATCGCACTAATAATTATTCTAGTTGAAAAACTTTGAGCAAGTCCCGTTTAAGTTATTATTCAAATTATTATCTTAAAAGCAACCAAGTGTTAAGCCCCGAGTCTGAGCCCAAGTTTGCGTTCCTTAATTGTGACTACAAAACAATTGTCAATATAATTATGCTTTATGTTTGAACGTTGTATATTCAATTGGCGAAGCATTTTGTTGGTAGAAAATATTTTTGTTTCGTTTTAAGACTTATTTTACTTTTTTTTTTAAATATTTTTCTATAATATCACGAAGATGCTTATTAATCATTTATACTACACTTTATTGCACATATTGAGAACATTACGAGATATGACAGATTTGCAAATATAGAGATTTCTTCTAGTCAATCCATGGCAGTGGAACTAGTTGAATGGTGTGATGACACTATGGTGCTTAATAAAGTTGCATTAAAATATATGTAAGTAAAACAATAATAAAATACTTATATTTTATTAATTTTATTATATATTTTCCTATGTAACACTTAATGTGATACATAATGATTGAATACAAAATAAAGAGGGTAACATAAAAGGTCTGGGTTAATTTATTTTGTTTAAATCTATTATACCTATTACTACCACATTTGGAATCCGTAATTTCTAGGCGCTTACACTCATCAACACCCCGCGTGGTGTGGCACCCCACTGGCACTAGAGATTTAGCATGTACTGTGTAATACCAACACTGATAATGCAGCGACCTTGCGCTGGGCGCCCTGCGTAGTGAACTATGTAGATATGATCATCATTTTAATTTATGTACGGGAAAGTAAAAACAAGAAAAAATGTTTTTATTCTATAAATTGATTGTAGGTGTTATCGCTATTGAATGACGGGGAAAATTTAGCGGGGATGCTTTAATAAACCTGTATATATGAGTATGTATACATATAAACAAAGCAAATTACTTGCTTGATGAATATAAACAAGTTGAAATATCGGATTCATCGGAAACCCGGTAGCTAATTTATTCATAAATGCTCATTTGGGAAAGTTATAATACTTTTAAGCCTAATTAAGTATGTAGTATTATGAATTTATTTATAAACAATATTATGAAAATAATTTTTAAAACATCATTGTTGCAGAGACTATAATAATCCGCGAGTTACATTTGTAGTGTTATAATTACAGTAAGTATCAAACGATGTAATGAGTGGTTCACTTATTTATATTGGGAAACTCCTTCGACTTTCTTCCTTTCATCTTTCTTCTCTTTAAATTTTATATTGTTTAATTAGAAATACTTTGACATAAATACTTTTACATAAAGGCCTTATCAAAAGAAGATAAATAAACTAAATAAAGAGATAAAGAGGACAGGTGAGGAAAGAAGTGTCAAATAGAAAGAGAAAGATAGATTTTGTAGATTTAAATTAGTTCTCCCTCCTTATGCACAATAAATTATTTTACTATCTGTTTACTTGAGCTCGAGTTGTCGAAACTGTATCCACAGCCGCAGCATCAATATAGTAACTATAATATGGAATGCGCTACCGGATACGAATTTTCTTAATTACCGAAAGTTAAACGAACCTAAACCCACACAGCAGCGAGGTGGAGAGGTACCTAGCTGAAAACTCGTTACATAACTTGTTTATGAGTTGAGCGATTGGTTGAGACGATATTATCCTTTTAAAGCGTTCGCAACGCAACTTAAAGCCGACGCTATATTTGATCATAACTTTCTTCAATTTAACACAAATTTCGCGACTATGGGCGCTTTAAGTTTTGATAGTTTGCTGCGTAAGCTCAGCAACGTGCAGATAATTTGCACGTGTATACGTATATAGGGTGTCAACGTCACGGATACTGTTTATTTATTGAACAATTTTTGCACGCACAATTATTAAACATACACAAACAACACAACATAAGACAAAATGTACAAAGGTACTGCTTATTGAATAAAAGAAATTTCTTTCAGCAGACCCGTGAGAGGAGAAATACAATGAAAATGCAGTAAAAAATTAATAATATTAATAATGTCCAGACCGTATTCGGCCACGGCGACGTTAAACCCGTTATTGAGAGCTTCGTTGATGTGCTCTCAGGTGACTGACATATCCGATTTTTGCAGTGAATGTACGATTTTATTATTTTAAAAATTAAATCGTACTTTACGAAAATTATTTTATATTTAAAAATAAAAGAGTATATGTATAAACATCTAATTATTATTAATGTCCTCCTAACCGATATTTGGTCACGAGACGGCCAATCTCAATAGAGACTAGCCATCTGTGCAGGAGATATTATAGTGCACAAATGACTGTGCAAACGCAAGTGCACTCTCTGTTTCTTCACTCGCATAGTCCAAGGGGATGGTTAGCTGACACGACCGGGGTGAGATCAGGCGCAGGACCCACTGTTTCACGTGCCTTCCGAAACACGGAGGAGCTCGTCGAGGTATTTCGTATTTTGGTCATCCATCTCAGGACTGACCACAGTCAACGTTGCTTAACCTTAGCAATCGTTCGCAACGCGCACGCGCCAATGCGCCACCAAGCTCCTCAACCTAATTATTACAGAAATACTCGTAACATTAATTACGTGGGAGTGCAAAGGTTTATGGATTGGTTCACCGGCTGTTTTGGTTTTTAACATTTTAATATTCTTACTAGTGGGCCCGGCAGACGTTGTCCTGCCCGATTAGCGGGCAGGACAACGCTGGATGAGAGTCCGCAACTCCGCAATCGAGGATACTGACATCGCGTACACGAGGTCTTTTAGACACCCCTAATAAAAAATCCAAGGCATTTAAATCCGGTGATTTTGCCGGCCATAATATAGGACCAAGCCTGCTCTTCGACCTTTGTGGGTAATTTTCGCTTAAGTCATGTCTCACTCTTTCAACATTAATGTTTACATGCCCTTCTGCCTACTGTCGAGCAGCAGCGTTGGCATTGCCTTGACACTCGCCATAAGTGAAATGCATGTTTGCATATTCGAATGTCGTGTACTGATGTTCAAAGGCCGAATAACGATTGCCAATTGTCAGAAGGTATCACAAACTAACAATATCCAAATCGTAAAGCTAGTAAATTTCGGGTACGCGAGGCCAGTATACTCCAAAATGCAGCTTAAGCAGCTGCATTTTGGATGTATAAAAACGTCGGGTTACGCGCGCCGCATTAAATATTATTTTATTAAAAGGTCTAGGACGCGTATAAGGGCGCAAGGACGAGCTCAGTTTGTAGAAATTACACTATAGACTTATCCATTGTTTTAGGGACACCCTGTATACGATAAGAAGAAGAAGATAATAAGAAGATAAGAGAAATATTATTTTATATTAAGGAGCGTCTGGCCCAAGCCATACCTACATCAGTATTAGTATATATTAATTTATTATAATTATCATTGCAAATAAAAATCTAAGTCTGGGCAAATTGCGAGAATGTAAATAATAATAAAAATACAAGTTTGAAAAAATGAAATAATTATTAAATCAATTTCGTAAAACTTCACTACAAGGTGTAATTCCGCAAGGCGTTTAAATTCTGAACGTATAATTTCCCAGCGGTGCAATTTTTTTCGTGTGTGCGAAAAAAGATTAACGCAACCGAGCGGCTCACTTAGAATATGAATTTGGCGACCAATTATGAATGTGAGAGAGATTCGGTAGACGTTTTTTGCTACATGACGAGCTGACGACACAGAGATATTAAAAATTACTCACCGGCTACCGAAATTCGAGAAAATGAGCTGCGATCCAATTTAATAAAGTTTAGGTTCTCGCTGAAATTACGCGAAATTCGTTGGAACAAGCGGAGGTATTGAAGTTCCGATTGTGAGTTCGGTCGCGTCTTGTGTGAAACGTTAACGTTGTTTTGAACGTAGCTTGTCGAATTTGTTGCCCACTTTAGGCGATTAAGACACTGCCACGCACCACGCAGCGTAGCGCGTGAATGCGTGTTCTAACGTTGCTTGTAAGTATCTCCGTTTATATAGAAAACACGCACATTCCATCCAACACACAAAAAATGCATCCACGCGCGTTCATGCAGATCACGCGCATACAAGCGGAGAAACATGCATCCCCGCGCGTAGGTGCGAGGCGAGATGCAAGGTATGGCACACCGAGTTCCGCAGTGCCGTGCGTGATTTTAGAAGGGCTTGATATTCGAAATCGAAAGTCATTCAGCTATTTGGTATATGAAATGCGATGAATATTAACTACAAAATAATGACACATTACTAGCGAACAGCTTTGAATGAAATGAGTCAATGCCGCCGTGAATCCACAAAACGCAACTACGCGCGTGAGTGCGTAAAAAACCCGCACGATGAAACAGATCTGCACTCCCGCAAGTACGCGCGATAGGTGCGTCGACACGCAACATGCAGCGTGGTGCATGGCAGTGTGTTAAGCGCCTTACTAGTGCGAACGACCGACTATCGGTGACCAATTTTTTACGGTGCAAAATGAAACATATGGAGTTCTACGTTGCAATGCACACGAACTACATAAAGTCGACCTAAGTCGGTGAATCTCGGCCGACTCGATTACCGCAGTGAACAATGGAACGTTCGTAAATACGTGTACATTAACGTACACTAAGCGGAATAGTTGGCCGCTTGCACTCTCTTTTTTAGACCCCAAGCGGTCGCATGCGACCGGTGTGACGTCACGCTATGAAATATTTTAAAATACTCTCACGAATGGAAGTTTTCACAAAAAAAATATTTCACAATCAAAGCATATTTTATTTGCATTCCGTAAAAATCAACGTAATAATTGATAAATTTCCTTTCGTAAGGGTATTTATCAATTGAGCGTATTTATCATAGCGTGAGGTCACACGGGTCTCATGAGACCGCTTGGAAGCTGAGAGGTCAATAAGAAAGGACGTGTTACATAGCTCGACGATGGATGTACCAAATACCTGTCAAATTCAATAAATCCATGACGGACACTTCTCTCGATAACCTCCGGTAGACGTGTGCGTTGAGACGGTCATAAGAGTCGCCGAAAACATCGGGCCGATTATCATGCCGGCTATCGGGACGACTATCGGGCCGATTATTCAGCCGATTATCGGGCCAATTTTAGGGGCAACTTTCGGGCCAACTATCGGGCCAACTTTCGGGCCGATTATCAGGCCAAATATCGGGCCAACTTTCGGGCCGATTATCGGGCCGACAAATTGTCGGTCGTGTGCGTTTGCCGTTATTAGTGACGTAAAAACTTCCTTTACTTGGTGAACTAGAAAAGAGTTGGATTCAAGACGCTATCCGATAATGCAAGATGTTTGGTTGAAACAATATCAGCATCAATGATAGATTCCAAGGTTCTGAGAATATAAATCAAAATATTCTCAACAAAATCGATACCTAATTCCCAAGTCACCTTGCTCGAAATTCTTACAACTTTTCTCTTATAAATTATTAAACGCTATCTACATAATGCCACAGAATAAATTATAGTTGTTAATGCTAGCGAAATCTAACAAGATGCCATTCAAGCGAGTCTACGCATTATCGAGATTGGAAAATACTAAAATTTAAATATCTTGACATTACATATACTTTTTTATTTTGTGAAGTCAAAGCACGATTTCATCACTAAGGTTTGAGTTATTCTATGTGAATATCAATGGATTATAACTTTTCAGACTGAATATTCATCAACGAAGTTCGGATTGATTTTACGTTGATATTGGTAAACATTATCCTATAGTCTATTTATATAGGTACGTACGTATTGTTCTAGTTCACTAAGTTACAGTTGGGTTGGGTATCCGCTAAGGATTTGACCACACATTATGTCGAAATACGCAAATCAATACCCAAATCATGTTTTATAATGTTTAGCTTGGTCAGGCGTGAAACTCGGAGTTTTAAAACGCTTAAAATGTAGTTTGAATCAAGGGAATATTTAGCTCATTATCTAATATATAAAAATCTCGTGTTTGTATTTTCATGCGATAAAATGTATTTTTTTATAAAAAACAATGTATCTCACAAGTAATACATATTATATTAAAATTAGATCGTTTAGTGCGATCGCCAAGTCAATCTATTTATTTAAAACATAGAAGAGTTTTAATATTGATATGGTCACAATAAGATGTTGTTAGGTTAGCTAATTACGTAATAAATAACTTAAGACAGAAGGATCCTGAATAGTTTGACCGACTTGCTATTATATTATGGATCTCACAACTATTTGCGATAGAAGAACTGAGTTGCGAGACTGGTTTTTTTTACAATTTATGTTTTTGATGGCATCTCATTTCTTTTTGTAGATAGTCCTTTTCTTGTTTTTGTATGTAGTCTTCCTCTTTATCTTTTCCGGTAGGTACTACATCTTGATTCCGTTGATGACCATTTTACAAGTTACCTTTGAATTTAAACATAATTATATGCTCTAGGGATTATATACACTTATTATTCCATTATATTGTATCTAGATACCTATATACACTTATAATTTCATTATGATTTATTCAGGTACACTGATTCATTCATTGCAAATTATTATTTAATCCTATACACCAACTGTATAAATAATCTCAATATAAATATATGAGATTACAAAGTTATTTATGCTGTTGGTGTATCTAGAAAATTGGACCGAAATTTCCAAATATTTTAGTTTTTCCTTAATTTATACACTAAACACTAATCGTGTTCTAAATTTGTTTGTTCTAGTTTCTATGTCTGCTAGAAGTGCCTTAGAGTTTTGATGATCGGTCAGTCAGTAACTTTTAAACTACTCGTTCAAATTGAATGAAATTTGAAATGACCCGAGTTTTTACAATGCCTGCTTGGTAACTGAATTCAGGCTTCTAGTTTTATCCACAACGAAGTTATAGGGGGGTCGAAAATGGCCTGAACTACTTCGAGAAAAGGATGGTACGGCCGTGCCGCTTGTTGTTGCTCGACATGGCGGGGGTACTGCCGTGCCACAGATAAATCAGTACAAGAAGATATTGACTTATTTGCCGACAGATTTGCTTACTTATGTACAGTCAGGAACATGTCAAGCTTTACATTTGCATTACTAAAGACGTCGCTATTTCGAGTGAGTCGCGGTCTCAATGTCAACATGTAAGTTTCGCGTGTTGCTCTATGTACTAAGTTCCACGAATATTTGAATATGATACATTTACCACGAGTGATTACCATCAGTGAGTTAATTGCGAATTGACGTCACAGCTCATATTATACGTTCCCACCAAGGGGTTCGAGCCTACCCTATGTTAGGGTGATAGGCCTTAGTCAACCACGCTGGCCCAGTGCAGATTGGTCGACTTCACATACACCATTTAATTTTTTCGCAGATGTATGCAGGTTGCCTCACGATGCTTTCCATCACCGTAGGAGCGTCAGATAAATGTACATATGAAATTCGAAACCAAAAACACATTGGTAAATAGCGGTCTCGAACCCCGGACCTCCCGATTGGAAGGCAAGTGACGAGTCCACAGCGCCACCGACGCTCAAGTCATGAATATATTTTTTACTATTACTAATATTTTAATGACATCATAATGTATAATTCACATTATTTTTAGAATTCCGTACCCCAAAAGGAAATAACGGAAACCTTATATGATGATCGTATTGTCCGTCTGTCCGTCTGTCTGTCAAGACTCGGTAAGATCTCGGGTAAGCGTAGAGTTTATAAACTGAAGTTTGTATCAAATACTCAGTTCGTCAAGTTTCATCAAATACTAAGTTCTTTTTCAGCCATGAAAAAATTATACTTGTAAGTAAATGCGATCAAAAGATATAACCGTTTAAATCGCATAAAACCTATAGGGTTTTTCCAGTTGACCTAGATTCATGAAAATTGGTGAGAAGCAAGATTTTATAGTACAGGTTGTAACGTAGTCAGCAGGTGTAGTGGGTGTGTAGGGCCGATAAATAAATGATGCACCAAGATATGTCACTGCACTTTTATATTTCCACGTATACAATACTTATAAACAAAAGGCCTATAGGTTAATAAAGGTTTTGGGACCCATCACTTCATTTTGTTGTTAATCCGTAAACAGTAAGTAGTTATAATTAACAAATTTTTTTATATTATATTGTGCCATCGCGACTGATACTGTCTTGATGTCGGCAATTGAGTGACCGAAAAACAGAATGAGAAGTGACAAACATAAAAATTTAAATGTAACCAGGTTTAGGGCAAGTGCAACGAGTTGCTATATGTAGAATAATATAACACCTCGGTTTTTTATAGTTCCCTAGACGTCGTATATTATTATTGTTTCTGATTTGACGATTGATTATGCCAATTGTATGTATTTACCTGGTCTGCACTTGCTGGTGCTTTGGTGTTTACTGCGCACCAACAAGCTAATGAGATAAACAAATAAATAAAAATTCGTCTTTGGCAGTTTGAGAACCTGCGCCTTCAAACACTGTGTTGACAGATCGATAGATTAAATTCACACACGCGTCGACAAACACAAATTCACACACTCCAGCCCCGTACATACATGTAAACATACCGACGACGGTTGCTAAGCCTCAAAATGGCTCGAAAACGGACCTCCCCAGAGGAAATGAGCACAGTGAGTGGGCAGAAAAAATGTGGTCAGCTGCGAAAGCGACAAGTTTGTTTAAAATTCCCGCGAGTCACCGACCCTGGCTACGGATGACTGCCGTACCTCGGAGAATTACTTAATGTCCTAAAAGGGTTCCCTCCGATGTAGTGTCACCAAGGCTCCGTCGTTCGGTGGGACTTTCTCGGGCCTCTTAGGCGCTTTTGTGTCCACGATACGACTTGCCGCACCGCATAGAATATTAAATCGGTTTTTCCAGTGAATGAAAGCTAGGTGAATGTTTTGGCGAAAATATGGCTTTGTAAACGTGCTTTCTTGGCGACCGATACTGAATTGAAAAATCGTATATTTATGAACTGTTCAAAAATTGTTTGGGAATAGGTAATCTTTACAAACTAGATTTAATCGACTGTTTCATCGATTTTCGTAGAATATCTGAAAACAAATAGCAACGGCTACGAGATTTTTCTGATCGGTCACGAGTCTATGACCTTTTGCTTTGCTCTGCTGAAAAGTAACAAATTTTAATGGTACTTTTTTTTTCATTTAATAACAATTAAAATTATGAAAAAATAAATACAAGCTTTTATATCATTATAATATTGCATTGTCACGCGATATACATATATATATATATATATATATATATATATATATATATATATATATATATATAATAGGTTGGGGAAAAAGTTTCTTCGCATTTTTTAAGAAAATTCAAAACATTTTTTAATATAGTTTATTTACATTTAACTAAAGTATGTAGGTACCATTTTGTTCGATAACTTTTTGCCATCTTGTAGGTAGGGACATGATCCCATTGCTATAGAAATTTTGGGACTTCTGGTCAAAATACCGCGACAAGTGGTTTTGGCAGTCCTCTCGTGATGTTAACCTGACACTGCCTAAAGAATTCTGAAGAGACCGAAACAGGTGGAAATCTGAAGGTGCAAGGTCAGGACTATACGGCGGATGCATTAACACCTCCCAGCCAAACTCTCTTAATTTTTGCTGAGTGGCTAAAGATGTGTGAGGTCTAGCGTTATCATGATGAAAAACCACACCCCTTCTGTTGATTAATTCCGGCCGCTTTCTCTCAACTTCTTGCTTTAATCTCATCAGTTGTTCGCAGTAGAGTTCAGAATCGATGGTCCTGCCTGGTGGTAACAGCTCATAATGAATAATGCCCTTCCAATCCCACCACACACACAGCATCACCTTGTTGCGAGTTAACCCGGGTTTCGCCACAGTCTGTGAAGCCTGACCGGCCTTTGACCACGACCTTTTTCGCACGTTCTTGTCGTACGTGATCCACTTTTCATCACCAGTTATCAGCTTCTTCAAAAATGGTTCGGTTTCATTACGTCGTAATAAAGAATCACAAATGAGTACACGGTTCATTAGGTTTCTTTCAGTGAGCTCGTGAGGTACATTTCTCAGCAATAGAAATAGACAATGGAAAGACGGATAATAATATATTTAAGGAATTATCTTATTTACAAAACAATGAAAACGTAACAGTCAGAAGACATCACAAAGATATAACTATTTCAAGATCTTGTGAATCACTAAATTCAAGCTATAAATATAATAAAAGTACGTGTAGGAGTGTTGAAAACTTAACTGAATTAAATATTGTAAAAGACATGAAAAATGAAATAGATAAATTAACATCAGAATTGAATATTGTACAAAATGAGCTTGAAAATAAAATTCTAGAAAACAACCAATTAAATAAAACTATTAAAACTTTAACAAAAGAAATAAGCATTTTGAAAGACATATGCAGAAATCCCTCATCGGGAATAAAAAATACAACAGTACAAACAAATTTTGAACATTCTTTGTCAGATTGTCACGATGATTCTGAAATAAATGTAAATTTGAGCTGCGAGTCAAGTCATAACAACTTATTGTTAGTTAAACAAAAAATCAATGTTGATGAACTAGAGATACAGTTGAACGAAATAAAAACTAAATTAGAAGAAAGTAAAAATCAAATACAATACATAGATAAAACTGTAATGAAATTAAATAGAGAAATATATGCATTTCGTTGTGAAACAAAAAGTAACCAGGTTATTAAAGAAATGAGGAAAAATAGGCTTTGCTTAATATCGAGTGATAACACACATCAAATTTTGAACATTACTGAAAACATACAATTAGGAAGAATTTATAATTATTGCCACTATAATTACAACGGCGCAGGTATATTAAAAATACTAGAAGGATTAGAAGTAAAAATAAAAGACTATGATATTGGAGATTACTGCGTTGTTATTTTGGGAGGACATGACTTTTATAATCAAACAAACAATTATGATATCATCCATAAAATTAGAGCCGTATTGAAGAATATCACACACACAAATGTTATTATTGTGCCCCCAACGTATATATGTGGAGCGCCAATATTTAACTTTAATGTTGAAAATTTCAACAAACAATTGTATATGGATGTTCAGGAACACCAACATTTTTATAGTTTTGACTCAAATGAAGATTTAACATATGAAATGTTCTCATTTAAAACTGGTAAACTTAATAAAATTGGTATGCGAAACATGTTAAAAAATGTCAACAAATTAATTAATTATCTGGAAAATAGTTGCAATTTTTTTCGAATCTAGACGATATAGGTACACATCCGCCTATATCTGTTTCTTCTTCGACAATGGGTAAAGCTTGTTCTACAGAATCATGTGACGTGCATGTGAGATCCAATAATAACAGTTTGTTTATTGGAATGCTACATTTGAACATAACTGGAGCTCTGAGCAAGCAGAATGAATTGTTTTGTTCGATAGCACACTTGGAGAAACAGGAGAAAATTATTGTAGATATTATTTGCCTTTCTGAAACATATATTCAAGCTGGAACGGAAAACAATTTAAAACTACCGAGTTTTACGATAGGTGCATGTTTCTCAAGAAAACATTCACGACGAGGTGGAGTGGCAATTTTCATTAAAAATGACACTAAATTCAATAAAATTGATCTTCCAGAAAATTTATGTACAAACTTTGTCTTTGAATGCTGTGGCATCGAACTTACTGAATATAAAATTATTATACTGTGTTTATATACTAACAAAAGCCCAACATCTACCAGATCGCTGTTTTTTGAAAAGCTATCGGAGCTTTTGTTCACTATTTGCAGAAAGAAGCGAAAAAAGATAATAATTTGTGGCGATTGGAATATCGATATGATGCTGAAAACGACAATAAGTAATGAATTAATTGAAGTAATGGAAAATTATAATTTAAAAATAATGATCAATGAACCTACCAGAATAACACAAACAACAGGAACCTGTATAGACCAAATAGCAACAAATATAACAAACGGTTCATCAAGTATTCATGAGTTAGGTTTATCAGATCATACCGCCCAACTTTTCAAAATTCCTGTTAAAGAAAGGAAGCAGCCGGTTAAAAAATTTTGGTTTGAGTATAGTAGAGACTATTCCCATGAAAATCAAAGGAAGTTTCTTCAATGTTTGTCCAGTCTTTCTTTTGCAGATGTTTTTAATGTAGATTTAAATGCATCCGATTCGTTCGATGAGTTTTATTGTCTGTATAAACTATTTTATGATTTGTGTTTCCCTGTAGTTAAGATAAAAAAAATGCTAGAAAATTTACAACTAGATGGTTAACTAAAGGTATAATTAAAAGTTGTTCTACTAAAAGACAACTTTATTTAAAGCAACGTAAAAATAGACATAATTATGATACTGTATACAAAAACTTTTCTAGCATATTAAAAAAATGTATTAAGGAATCACAAAGAAGGCAAAATTTAGAATATATTAATAAATTAGATAATAAATGTATAGCTAGTTGGAATATAATTAATGAATATACTAAAAATTGTGAACGTAACGAAATAACAAAAATATGTACTGAGACGAATAACTATTACGACCCTCAAAAAATATCAGATCTTTTCAATCATCATTTTATTGGCAGCATTTCTGTTAACGCATCTCATTCAGCACATAACCATGATAATTTACAATCTATAGAATCCAGTCTCTTTTTGGGTGAAGTCATGGAAAGCGAACTGATAAAAATAATTTCATCTCTTCGAAATTCAAAATCTGTCGGATCTGATGGTATTCGTACAGATATTTTTAAAATGAGTCTTAGTGCTATATTTCAACCTTTTATTTATGTCATAAATAAATTATTAAGTGAAGGTGTTTTCCCTGAATCCCTAAAGAAGTCTATTGTAAAACCGCTTTTTAAAAAGGGAGCTAAAACATTATTAGATAATTATAGACCAATCACTCTGATACCTATTATTTCTAAAGTGCTTGAAAAAGTAATGTATAATAGACTTTTGCATTTTCTAGAGAAAAATAACATTTTTAAATGTGAGCAACACGGCTTCAGAAAGGGCAAAAGTACATCTTTGGCTACTTTCAAGTTGGTCAAATCTATTACAAGCTGTCTTAATGATGACATACCAGTTACCGCTGTGTTTTTGGACATGACCAAAGCGTTCGATTATGTGTGTCATAAACGTCTTCTGATTAAATTACATAAATATGGTATACGTGGACCTGTTTACGATTGGATGAAGAGTTATCTTAGTAACAGGAAACAATATGTAGAAATACAACGATTCAATCCCGTAACTAAATGTATGGAAGTTTTTCAGTCATCACTTCTTGTTAACGGTTTTGGTGTGCCACAAGGTAGCATCCTGGGTCCGCTTTTGTTCCTTCTTTATATAAATGATCTTCCTGATAGTATAACACATGAGTGCGTTCTTTTTGCAGATGATACTACTATTATTTTTAAAGGTGATAAACAATTTAATATTAAGAAATATGAAGATTCTATTAACTTAGCTTTGTTAGAAATTTCAGACTGGTTGACTAGGAATAACTTAAAAATTAATACTTGTAAAACTAAATACATGCAATTTGGAAGTTATAAAAAGAAAAATCCTGAACTCAACATTATGTTTAATGGTAAGTCTTTGGAAAAAGTATATCATAATAGGTTTCTAGGAATAAATTTGGATTGTTTTTGTGACTGGAAGAAACACGTAGAGGAAATTTGCGCAAAATTAAATAAATTTGTTTTTGCATTAAGTCGTATTAGCCAAACTGTAAGAAAAGAAGCTGCTATTATAGCGTACAATGGCTATGTAAATTCAAATCTAAGGTATGGTGTTATGATTTGGGGTAACTCTGTATACAAAGAAAAGACGTTCTTATTGCAAAAGAAGTGTATACGTGCTATATTTGGATTAAAACCAATCCAGTCTTGTCGACCTTTCTTTAGAAAATTTAAAATACTTACTTTTCCATGTTTATATATATTAGATGTATGTTTATTTGTTTACAATAATAGGTTTTTATTTCAAGAAAATTATGAAATGTCTAAACGAAATTTACGCTCAGCATATAAGCACAAACTTTTTAAGCCGAATGCAAAACTAACAACAGTTTCACGTAATACGTTTATGATGTGTATAAAAATTTTTAACAAGTTACCAGAAAATTTCAAATCATTAAATTGTAATAGTTTTAAGAAAAAAGTTAAGGCTTGGCTTGTAGAGAAATGTTTTTATAGTGTTAATGAATTTTTAGATTATAAGTAGCTAATAAATAGATTTTGTTAGTAGCTGCTTAGACATATATTTATTTGTGTATACGCCTGAAAAGGTAGGATAAGAGAGTCTTACATACTACATGTGATTGTAACAGCAAATTTTGTACCTTATGCCTTACACAATAAAGAACTTGAACTTGAACTTGAACTTGAACTTGTAAAAGGACTGGCGTTTGGCACGTCAGATTACTAAAAGACTTACGTGACTCTTCTGAATTGTATGTACGTAGACTTTAAAGAGTCATGTTCAGCTTCTCTTCGCTTAATGAAATGCTACTACCATCACCACTTCAACTCATATAGGTTAGCATATAATATACTTAATTACATAGGCATGGGTTTCTGCCTAGACAAGGAGTATTTTTTTCATACGACAGGAAAGCTTATAACCTTCATCTCATCTGATGGTAAGGGATGATAAGGGCCAAGTTGGAAGCGAACCTCACCTGCCCCCCAATTCTACTAATAAATTACAGCCGAAACGTTGCCGAACCGTAGCGATTAACCAACCGGAGCGCGTAGACTGACTTCTGAATGTTCGATGACGTAATAATGTAGCGTTCTGATTGGTCGAAAGCAACTGTTCGGCTTCGTTTCGACGGTGGTTTATTAGCAGAATTGGCCGTAAGGTTATCGTTAGAGCAATACACAAGTCCATATATCAGAGTTCGTCAAAATAGCTACGTAGTAAAAATGAACAAGAAATCTCGAAATAACAAATTGAGCAAAAAATAAGAAAGAAATAAATGGAAGCGCATGAGTCGCCAATTTTTTGTGAAAATTGAATAAAATATTATGTCATAAAGTATAAAAGTTGATAATATTTGAAATTATCGATTTCAAATATTATCAACCTTTATTCTTTGAAGCAAGAATCGATAAGCTAATTATAAAATGTTTTTATATAAAAAATAAATTCATTTATATAGTTACGAGTACTTGATTGCTTTGGATGGTCGAATCCATCGAGCTTTCGATTGAGTAAAGGAGTTTGGTAAATTTAGCTTTGGTATATTATACATATTTTTTTCTAACTTTGACTTGTCTGTCGGGTACACATAATTGTTTTGAGTGGGTAATCCAACATAAGTACAATCTTTGTGTAACCTTTTATCAAACATTTACGAATACGGCTGAAGAACGATTTTCGACATTATCCTTTGAATAACCAATATTGAATTGCTTTTAAATTGAAGTTACTGCAATTTTTCTTAGTTATTGTAATTAATAAGACACATTATTATTATGTAGATTACTGTGTTACCAAGAATAAATCTATACAAAATCGCATGTATCTTGAAAGCAAAAGACAATCAAAATTCAAATCCTATCTCAAGCTAATACAGATTTATACACGAAATCATATCCATATCTGGAACAGCGGAATCAATACGATCAAATTTACATAATCCCATAATTTTCGTAATTGATAGAAACCCTACGGCCGCCCTTCGAGGCAGTTCCATTCTCTTAACAAAATTATTCAATTAGATACTCGAGTCCCTATTTAAGATTAAGTTGCCCCTTTTTTCATTTGCATTATCGCGCCAGTCAAAATTTATAACGTGCCATCTTGAGCATTACTCCCGAGCGTAGATTGACTTCGAACTTATGGGACTCACTGATTTGTGTGATTCCAAACCTTAACTCGACGAGATTTAGAAGCGTTTTTCAGAATGGCTTGATCTGATTTAAAATGCAAAAGAGTGATTTTAAATTCTTACCCACCTTCGCAATGTACGGTGATAGGAGGCGAAAGAAGGAAGCTTATTAAAACATTTTAATTTGAACGCGTAAGGTGAATTTTAGTGGAGTTATCGAACGGTTTTCTGATAGGTTCGTGAGAAAGGATTACGAGATGGAGTTTTTTTACCCATTCCTGACGCAAAGCAGCGGTGCTTGTGTTATTGTGTTCATTTGTAGTTTCAATGTTTTTTTTACGCACAAAAGGAAAACTTTTGGTCTTAATCTCACCAGGCAGAGAAATTATTGGATTTTATGAATTTTGATGTCCAAAATTTCACGCTAAGTACTATGTGGCCGAATTGTGAATCTGACAAAAACTCAACCTCAAGCCCATTTACCATCAGCTGGGCAGTCTGCGTGCTTACCAACCTTTTTGTATTTATTACAAATGGATACATTGAGATTTTCAAAATTTTTTCAACATATTACGCTTCGACGTCGTCTGATTCAATGATGTTTACTGAAGCCTGTGGCGGAACTTAATAATAATTATAAAGCTGAGCCGAATAAACAGCTGAAAAAACGTAAAGACATAGCTTTATTAGACGTATGTATTTGAACTTTCTTTAACATAAAAATATAATAATTATGTCGGAAAAGACTAACCTCAGTTTACTGGAACATCGCAGATATATATAATGACAGAAGAGATTCTGTTTTCATAGAACCAATATACTATTATGAGCTATCCAATCTATCTCACTGTCTAAGCTTAATTGTCAGAAGCGAAATTTTCTTGGAACTAATTATTATTGAAGATACAGCTGAACTTATAATGTTAAAGTCGAAAGAACAGATTACCACCGCTTACCGCTTACTGGAAACAGAATCTCTTCTGTCATTATACCTACGGTGTATAATGGCAGAAGAGATTCTGTTTCCATTTAAATTCCATTTAAGCTACCCCGTCTTATTCCACTATTTGAAGCCTAGCTATCGGCATCAAAAGTTTTCATGGAACTAATCACTGTTGAAGCTGTTATACCTGAATTGGCGCAGTTATGCTTGCTTACGATAACAGGCGGTGTCAGAATCCGGGCTAATACACCCTAATCCTATTGCCACACCATTGTTGGTTGTGCCAATAGGAAAACCGCAAACACATTTCCATTAGATCTTGAACTGGAATATTATTACGAAACGTAATTTACGTGGGCCCCCGACTCAGTGGCCAACGAGGCGAAAATTTTAGCATGAATAAGTAATGTTATCTGTTTTCACAGCATCGTGTTTTGTTAGAATTATGTTGCAGATTAATGAGGATACACTTTCAAGGATTGACGAACGTGGAGTGAATCTTTTATATTGTTATCTATGTTAAGTGACAGAAAAACAAAAGGGTAACGTAACTATGATGGAAGGATTACGCTTAAATATTTGTTTTGCGTTCATACAATAATAAGAGGCTATACCTTACCTTGTATATAACTTTCTTAGTATTTCATAAACATTTTCGGGCTTTACTTAAAAAGCTAATGTTTCTTGTTAAACAGAATAAACAGTGTTATTTTTCTGTTTGTTAAACAGAATAAACAGTGTTATTTTAAAACCTATTTATAAATCAAAAGAAAAAACTTATTGAGAGTAATCTTTTACAATCTAGCAATGATCAATAATAGGAGTATTTAAAAAATTCTTTACTGTCACAAGTCATATAACTGACAGTAAATAATTTTCAAATATTCCTGTTATTTTTCATTGATAAATATTAACAAAACAAATATGACTTTAAACGCTGTCATTATACCTTTAACGCTGTCATTATAACTTCTGTCATTATACCCTCTGTTATCCCACCTAAATTCGTTAACAGGAGATAATACAGTGAAATTTTATTCAACCGACAAATTGTATTTGTGCCGTGGCTTAAGATTAAAACTCCTTAACTGTGACGTCGTTACTGTTTTATTATTTAGTCTAGTTACAGCTAAAGACGCTTATTATATTTTGACGTTCTGGGAAATGTTGTTATTTTCTCAGTGATATGTATACTAATTTTTCTTACATAACATAGTTAGGAAGCATAGTGTGAAAATCGTTGAGTGATATAATTTGATAGGCACATTAACCCTTACTTTCTTTCAACCGTATCTCCCCACATTACAATACTAGATTTAAAACAACTGACGATCGCGCCAAGAAAAAAAATCGCATCGCGTCTTTCAATCTTACTGTTTGTCTGCATTTTAAAGGATGACCACATTACGATAAAGGATACATTAAAAATAATGACATTGAGGAAGTAAATACCATAAATGATTAAGATTCCATCCATGAGGTCGCTTTACTATCTATAATGTTTTTGTACACAATTGAGTTGGGTTTATGCGCAGAACGTTCCATTCGCACAATGTTACAATGTGGCGCAAAATATCTTAGGGCAAATGCACACGACACGATCGAGTTTTTGCAGGCCCGATTATAATCGTCTTGATTTTTCCGACTGACTCAACGCATATGTCTATCACTTTGTCGGTGGCCAACTTTTTGTAGTTCGTGTGCGTTGCAACGTACGTGGTGTCAACTAAACAGGCTTCGCACGGGGTATGGCAACTGTGCGCAAATATGCCATAAATGGAGTTGGTGTGATTCCCCAGTTTGCCAATGTGTTGAACCAAATCAGACCATACGCCATATTGTGATGAAATGCCCTCTAACTAAATAAAACAACGGGCCACTTAGCGAGCTACAGGACCTCACCAACAACGCTGCAGTATACCTAGGATGCCTTAACATATAGAATCTGACTTAATTTGATTAAAATCATTTACCAGTGCATAATATATAAACCATACATAAATAAATAAATTTTATACCACACCTGATCGGAACAGCAGTCATTATTCCCTCAAAAGTGAAAGAGAAAGTTAGTCTTTTCTATGACTTTAGGTCATAGAAAAGAAGGGGGCATAAGCGGGGGGAAAAGTTTTATGAAAATCCATTTCTGTCGTGTTTTAGCGGGAGGAAAAGTTATACTAAATTCCATTTCTAACTTGTTAGAGCCTCCGCGGGGTGGAGGCGGGGGAATTTCTCCTCCGCTCACGACGACCTGCGCTGAGTTTTACCGCGCTGCAAGGTGGCTGTATGATCTCATATCTCTGTGTTATCATAAAATAAGAAAAGAAGCCCGAATTTTTCATCAAATCTGTGAATTTATTTATCGCAATTTTTTGCTACGACGTGAGTTTATTACGTAATAAAAGTTAAAATGTTAAATTCTAGTAGTGGAAGTGATATTGAAATGACACCCATACAAATGTAATAATATTTTCTTATTAATATAATTCTATAAACAATTTGAGCGAACAGGTGTAGAGTCAACTTTTTTTTTCAATTTACTTTTACTTGTATTGGCATACATCTTAATAATGGTTGGGGTGTGTGTACATACAAGTATTAAATAATTAGTTATTTAGATTCTTGTTTGAATAATAATATTATGAGAATTATATCTTATCTTTGGCTCTTTTGTATTATTTTATTTCAGTGAGGTTTCTTTATACAAAACAAATGAAAACGTGTGCAGTGGAGAAAAGGTTCGCATTGTGTCTGCTTCCTTCACCGTACTCCACAATCATATAGGGAAAGTGTCCGTTACGTACCCTCACTCCATTCCACTCACTTGCACACCGTTTTGCAGATTCGCCACGCATCTAGAGCGTTATCGATGGAAAAGCGATCAATCTGGAGCGATCAATCTTTTCTCATAATATGTCACACCCCAAAAGTATTACTTTCCTTCCTTTTCAGAAGCAAGAATTAGTTCTCTGTTCTGTACGGGACGTCCGCGGGCTCACTTTCTGTTCGCTGACCGTCCACGGTCGCAGATGTTGTACTTATGTTGACTTTCTTCGAATTGCTTGTTAGTTAGTTGGGTATGTGAATAGGAAAGTGATATATATTTTTTCATTTATTGTTCAGTAGATTGCGAATATACATATATAAATTACAATAGATCTGTTAGTCTCAAGCCTTTAGAGCTTATCTAAGAACAGCGAGACCCTCTTAGGAATACTTTTGTACATTTTTGCATAGCTCCTTATTATTAAAAAATCCTCTTTAATTTTATTCTTGTACTTTAATCTTTATACAAGTTTTGAAGTTCATCTGGGAGATCAAATTCATGGCTCGAAAACAAATGTTATTTATTATTGTTGGCAATTTAAATGACAAAATTATCTACTATATGAATGAATTGCCAACAAAAAATAAACCTTCCGAGTTGCCTGTTCTTCTCGAGAAAGCCCTCCCAAAATTCAAACAGGTAGAGATAACTTTTTCAATTATGTTTGACGTTAGTAAGTGCTGCTTGTTAAGTTCTAATTGAATAAGGATTTTTGAAATTGAATTTGAATATTCCTGTTCATTACACAAATATTTACCCACCAACTTGTTCCACAAGGGAGCTTTAGTTTCATGGGAATACAATCGCCAATTTGAAGCTACGTTGCTAAAGTTTTATTAATAATAATTATTATACTACCGTTTTTTCGTTCGATGAAATATAGCTCAAGTAGTTCAATAATAGTTTCCCTTCATCAAAATTTTGACAACACTATCCAGAAAAATTGATTTCGCTTTGACTAGTACCGTATAACTTTCGAGAAGTCATTATTGATCGTGACTTCCAAAGTTAAATTGAATTGCCTGTCCTTAAAGTTTAGTTTTCAACAAGGCGTTCGTATTTTACAATTTGGAACATGTTTCCTTTGTATCTTTTATGTGTATTTTTATTAAATCAAGTGAAACCGAATATTTTTCCGAATTTATACTGCTTTGTCTGACAAGTTTTGATTCCAAGTGGTTTTCGTTTATTATTATTTATTATACGAACTTTTTTATTTATATGCTTATGCTATATGCTATATTGCTTATTGCTTATTATATGCTTATGCTATATATATAAACTATATGCTTAGAGAGCGTTTGACCACTGTCTCGCCTGATGGTAAGCGCCGATGTGGTCTTTGTTTTAGCATGCTCTCCTATAGTCAGTGTTCACTCTAAACTTGAAGGACCCCAGATAATAATTTTGTGGAAATACAGACGCCGGCAATTTATTCCATTCGGTCGCAGTGCGCATAACGAAAGAAGAAGCAAAGCGCTTTGTCCGTGCAGTTGGCACTGCCACCTGCCCTCGTAGAAGTTTTTCGTCGCCTGTCAATCTTTTTGCACGCCGTTCTATTGAATCCAAAGCTGCCAGCTGATATTTTGCTGAACCATCCGATATAGGTTCAACAACTAGTACGGAGTAAAGTACCTGTACGGAGTAAATGCATCACCCTAATCTGCTACGGCTTTAAGGGTCAAGCTCATTCGCTCAATAATAGTCTCCCGATGATAACGGATATCATCTCTACTCGCCCTGGCACAAGACACGTAGTTCTCCATAGCCGTACTGTCATCTGCCTATCTTAGAACACCGGGTATCAAGAGACCGTTAATGTGGAGTAGAAACAGTATGGCGGAGAGAACGGACCCCCGAAAAACACCGGCATTGATGGTTTTACGTTCTAACACCACCCGAAAGGCTCACTCACTCAGGAAGTTTCTAATTCAGTTGCAAAGACGAGGAGCATTCCTGTACGATGGTAGCTTGCTTAATAAGTTGTCATTCCAAGCCCGGTCGAAGGCTTTCGAGATATCAAGGGAGACAGCCAGTACCTCGCCATAGTTCTCTACAGCCTCACCCCACTTATGCGTGCTGTATAAGAAAAGGTCTCCGATAGAATGGTTACGGCGAAAGCCGAATTGCTGGTCACTTAGAATCTCGCTTCTCTCTAAATACCTACCCCAAGAGGTATTTGTTTATAACACGCTCCATACTTTAACACAGTATGGAGGTTATTGCCATGGGCCGGTAGTTGGTTGGTTCAGCACGACTGTATTTTTAGGCAGAGATTGCACGTTAGCAAGTTTCCAAGACTTGGGGACAATGCCCGTATCGAGGGAGAGACGAAACAGACGTGTCAAGATAGGAGACAACTCGGCCGCACATGTCCTCAGTAATATCGCTGGTATTCCATCAGGGCCATTGGTTTAATTCACATCCAAAGTGCGCAACACCTTAGGGACAGTTTTTTTGGTGGATTCAGATGTTCGGCATAGTATATCCGCAAGGAGGTAGCGTTGGCGGAATGTTGTCGTCAGGCTTTATTAATGGAGCCAGCGAAGGGCGACAGAAATTCGCCTCGATAGATTTGGTGAGGGACCAAAACGCTCTACTTCCAGAAGGGTACAGAGTCAGTTTGTTCCCGATATGGCCAATTATGTGGGCAAAGCGAGCTTTTTGCATAGCTTTTTTGCAGGTCTTAGCGGCAAAATTGAATGCTGTCTTCCTCATACCCACATCTGGTGCGTTCCGGGCTCTAGCGTCAGCCCAGGCTTGGTAAGCTACTTGCTTTGCGCGTTCTGCACGATATATAACAAATATTAACAAATTTGTTTTCAATACATTTTTTAAGCAATGTATGTTTAATAAAAAATACAAGTACGTTCTTAATTGGGTCAAGTGCCAATCGCAATATATCGATTCAAATTTTTGATGCGAACAAGCGAAACTACGCGAGTGTTGTTTAATCTTCCCGATCCAGAAACGGGTTCAACTTTGCGAAAATAATACGCTGCCCGCTTATTCCAGCTTTTATTAAATTGATGGACTTTGAAATTCTTATCGAGTCCCCCGTTTTTCGCCCTGTCTTCGCAAATATTTTTGCGCCAGTCGTAAATTTAATTATATTAGCCCCGATATCCCCGATTCGCTCGCAAATAAGCCAGCCAGGCCCAGGTGCTAGAATTCTGTATAAAAACGTGTGAATGATCGAATAACTCTGAAACACCATCTGTTTATTAAGGGCTAGGCACGAATGGATGTCTGGGTTACTGAAGTAAAGGTTTTACGTCTAAGTATTAAGTTAATTCATTCGCTGCAAATTGTTATTCAATCGATGTTTGCTTAAAATATTATACCTACGGCAGCAAAAATGGCGGCTATACGACGTGCTCTAAGTGGTTGCGGTTAAACCTTGTATTTGCTTGGTGTAATGTGAATCGCAGGCGACGATAGGATATTTTTTTATTGCTATTAAGTTGGCAAACAAGCAAACTGCCCACCTGATGGTAAGTGGTAACAGTCACCTATAGGCTCCTGTGAGATTTGCAACAAACTCAATCCCCACAAGAACCACAGTGTATGTTGCCAGCTTCTGACATCAGATGTAAAGTCACGATACCCAGTAATTTAACTGCCATACCTATCTTACCCTTCAAACCGGAATACAGCAATGTAAGCACTGCTGCTTTGCGGCAGAAATAGGTAATATACGTAATACTTGCATGAGACTCCCCCACAGAAGGCTGGGACTAACCATTCGTTGTCTCTAAAGCCATCACTGTAGAATACTCTAGGGGACTGGGCAGGGGACTGGGTAGGGGTTTGGGCAGGGGTTTTTCGTAAAAAAAATCGAATTCGAGTTTTTCTTGAGCGGTAATCATAGCTTAGCTAATCAGAATACAGGACATGTCAAGCTCCGCCATTTTATTTATGAAAATCTTGTATTGTCTCGAGTACTCGGTGGTGGTCGTGACGGTAAAATTCAAATTTCAATTACCTATGGATGTTATTTTCTTTCAACTTTGATAATCCTATTATCCTATTATATAATCCTATTATACATTTAATCGAATTTAAATAAGGAGGAGGTTCTATGTTCGACTGTATCATCGATTCTTGTTCACCGATTACTCCACCATGTGTGTTCACGCTCGAGGAAGAGCGAGAGGCGGCACTGCATTCTAGTCTGTGCAGTGACAGCTTTTTTTTTGGCGGCCGGCCGCATGTGATATGTCAGTTGAGTCGAGTCGAAATGTCATAATTTGTGGTTAGGATGATGTCCGGGCATCCATAAAATATAATACACAATATTCAAGCAAATAGTGATTTGCGCGGCGCACCTAATATCGGGGTGCGAAAGCCCGCTTTGTGTTTGTGTGTCAAAATCGCGAGTGTGAGTCGTGGTGGCCTATTAGGCGTTTGTAGTGCTCCGGTCTCCACCGGTGGATCCACTGCAGATCTTCAGGAGCCGCGACTTCCTTCGAGCTAGCTCAGGAAGTCCACCGGCTACGGAGGAGACGGAAGGAGACAATTGGAGCCAAGGTAAGTAATACCAGCTTTCTATGAGTTGGTAGTCAAATAAAATTCAGCAATACAAGTCGGTGAAACGCCGACGTGGTGGAGTCTACTTGGGGCACCACCATCTCTTGGTAGCAGAGCGTGGTTCTTAGATTTGAGCATTTGATTAGTATTGTACAATTAATATTGTAATCTTGTTGGTTGTCCAAACGGGCAATACATATTAATTGGTTTTGATTGCTGATTTTAAACCGACTACCAGCTCATTTGTGGACCGATCTCCTTAACTAATTGTCATTGTATATGAAAAATTGGGGTTAAATGTCTTTTGTTGTTCTAGTTAAGTTCTAGCATTTACCAATATTTAAATTTTGGTTTGTTTTTTCATATCTTTGTTTTGCCCTTGAATATTTTGTTTGTTAAGTTGTAAACTTATATTTGAATTTAATTTGTTGAAAAGATTTTGCTGCTAAATGACTTTGCTGTTGTTGTAATACACTATATTGCTGTGTTAAGTTTTAGCATTTACATTTGATTTTGTTTTGTTTGCCTTTGAATATTATGTTTGTTAAGTTATTGACTTAATACTTGAATTTAATTTGTTTGAAAAATTCTGTTGTTAAATGCCTTTGTTGTTCTAGTTAAGTTCTAGCATTTACACTTGATTTTGGTTTGTTTATATATTTTGTTCTGCCTTTGAAGTTCCTCCCGATCTGTTTTATTGTCTGCGGTTGTCGGTCTGTTTGTCCGTGTATTATTATAGTGTTTATTAATTTTGGTGCAAAATGGTCCCGCCAGTCAGCCCGCTTAGTGGTGCCCGCGCGGGTGCACAAAAGATTTTGAGATGGTTTGCTAGTGCCGTCGCTTTGGTAGACCGACCAGACCGAGAACAGGCCTTGTTAATTCGGCATGAGGGAGTACCGGCTCGCTTGAAGGAATTGGAGCAGCTTTTCGTTGCTCATCAACAATATCTGCTCGACCACCCAGCCGAGGGTGCCGCTGAGTTGCGGGCAGTCGACCAATTTAATGCCGATTATGATCAGTGTTTTGAACAGGCGGATGTGATTATAAACAAGGCTCAGGCAATCCTATCCGCCCGGAGGGGTGAGTCGTGCACGCCCGGGGAGGTCAAGCCTACCCCGGCCGGCTTGCTGGGCAGACTGCCCACTTTAGACATCCCAACCTTTGATGGGAACTTGGCTTCTTGGATGGGGTTCATTAACCTCTTTGATAGCCTGGTTCACTCGAGGGACGACCTGTTCCCTAGCCAGAAATTGGCCTATTTGCTCTCTGCCTTACGGGGAGAGGCTGGTGTACTTGTCCAACATCTACCTGTCAATGATGACAGTTATGATATTGCAAGGGCGTTGTTGACCGCCCGGTATCAGAATGTTCGCTTGCTAGCGGACACACATGTGGCTGCCATTTTAGGGCTGCCACGAGTATCGCGGGTCTCCTCATTAAGGAAGGAGATTTTGAACCCGCTGCTGAGCGCTATTAACGCGCTCAAACGACTTGATCTACCGGTGGACCAGTGGTCCTTTATTTTGCTCCACCTCATCCTCGATAAGCTTCCCATGGAGATGAAGGGACGCTTCGAACAAAGGTACGGGGGCAATAGTGCCTCGTACCTCCCCCCCTTCTCGGATCTCCTCAGATTTTTGGAGGATGAGTGTCGGATGACCGACCACTTGGATCTGGCTCCTATACCGGGACCGAGTACAGGCCGCTTTGAGGCGACCCGGGCAGCGCCACGGAGAGAGCGCCGCCCGCACAAGCAGTATACTGCAGTGCGGCAGAACTCTCCACACGGGGAGAGGCCGAGGCCTTGCAAGTGTTGCAAGCGGGATGGCCATCGTTTGCCGGCCTGTCCCAAATTTGTTGGCCTACGCACCGAGGGGCGTAGGAATATGGCCAAGCAGCGGAATTGGTGCTACCGCTGCCTGGGGGCCCATATGGCATCGGCTTGCCCCCACCCACGAGATTGCCACTGTTGTGGAGGGGCCCATCACCCCCTTTTGTGCTTCAACAATAGAGACACTCGTGAGGTGGTGAGAGAGAGGGACTCGCACACGGGCGGGGGCCCTCCTAGGTCACCCACCTCTCCGAGGAGATCGGAGGGGCGTGCCACCCCTCCGCGGAGATTGGACAGGCGCCCCCCCTCCAGTGAGAGGATTGGGCGCCCCACCCCCCCTACGGGCGGGGGGGATCGACGCGCCGCTTATGAGGCGCCACCGCGGGATTGGGCCGCGGTTATTAGGGAGCCACGTCGGGAGACAATACGCTTCTCTCCCCCTCTGATGGAGAGACCCCGGTTGTCACGGGCTCCCCCAACTTTCGCCCATCATGGGCACCGCCCGGCCCCCCGATGCAGCTTTGGTCGGGGTGTGTACGTGCCGGATTGGGACCCGCTCGAGCGCCTTGAGCGCCCTATTCCTCCGCCGCGCACGCATTTTTCTTCGGACCCCCCTTCCCCCCCGTTGCGGGGAATGCGGGAGGATTTTCACTAAACCAACTGTCGGCTGCAACCCCCCCACAGGAGCAGGTGCTGTTACCAACAGCCTCCGTACAGGTGTGGGGCCCGAGGGGCACCTTTGTTTTAGTTCGCGCCCTTTTGGATACGGGAGCTCAGGGTTGCATTGCCTCCAGCTGGCTGGTCCGGCAGTTGAGTTTGAACACATCTCCATACCTTGAATCGGTACGAGGAATCGGAGACCTGCGGATCCCGGATCCGATCGGTCAGGTTTTGTTCTCCTTCTCCCCCCACTTCTCTTCAGCGCCCAAAATTGGCGCTACCGCGATTGTTTATGAGAAGGTTGTTGGTCAGCTTCCGCAACAGCACGTTTCGCGCGCTGTCGTTGATGCGACATCAGGATTGACCTTGGCTGACCCTTCCTTCCACCGAACCGGTCCGATTCACTTATTGCTCGGTGCCGATGTTCTAGGCCGCGTGTATTGTGGGAAGAGGAGAGAGTTACAGGAGGGTGGGCTGGTAGCCTTATCTACATCGCTTGGGTTTGTAGTGATGGGACCAGTTAGGCATAACCCACCATCTCCATCGGTGGACAGTTACATAACTGTTAGCTCCACCTTATCGGATGTCCTGCAACGGTTTTGGGAGGTGGAAGAGCCACCTACCGTGAAGCGAGTGAACCCCTTAGACGAGGAGTGTGAGTTGTTCTACCAGAACAATACAGGTCGCCTTCACTCGGGACGGCTGATCACTCGTTTGCCCTTTTTGTCAGTTCGCCCCTCACTTGGCAGCTCCCGGCCGTTGGCCGAGAAGCGGCTGCTGTCCATGGAGCGTCGTATGAGTAGGAACTCCGACCTCAAACAGAAGTATGTCGACTTCATGCGAGAATATGAGCAACTGGGGCACATGTCGGTCTCGCGACTGGACTGGCGAAACGAGGAACATAATTTTCTTCCTCACCACGCGGTTTTGAAACCTTCCACCGGGAAGATACGCGTTGTTTTTGATGGGTCAGCTCCTACGTCTACCGGAGTTTCGCTGAATCAATGTCTGCATGCTGGACCGAAGTTGCACCACGAGGTGGGTGATGTATTGACCAACTTCCGTCGCCATGCCGTCGTCTTTGTGACCGATATCCGGATGATGTTTCGGCAGACTGTGATTCACCCGGACGATAGGCGATATCAGCTCATATTATGGAGGGAGGATCCCAGGGATCCCATGCTGGTCTACGAGCTGAACACCAATACATACGGTTTGCGTTCGAGCCCCTTTGTGGCAATTCGCTCACTTGTGGAACTCGCTGAACGTGAACGATTACGATACCCTCGCGCATCCTTGGTTCTCAAGGAGGATGCATTTGTTGATGATATTTGTACGGGCTCCTCTAGTGTCGAGGAAGCCTTGATTTTGCGAGATGAACTAATTGCTCTTCTCGGGGCTGGTGGTTATGAACTGAGGAAGTGGATGTCCAACTCACCTCAGCTTTTGTGTGACTTGCCAGACGACCACCAGCAGGAGCCTCATATTTTTGAGAATGCCAACACTCCAGATTTACTGTCTGTTTTGGGAGTGCAATACAGACCTGTCCAGGACACGTTCACATATCGATTGGAGCTGCCAAGCCCCAAGGTCTGGACGAAACGGTTGGTTTTGTCTACAGTAGCTCGTACCTTTGACCCAAATGGCTGGATTAGTCCCGTAGTGTTTTGGATGAAGTGCTTCCTACAGGAACTTTGGTCAGCTGAAGTGTCGTGGGATGAGCCCCTCTCGGGCCGTTTGCTGCGAGATTGGGAGTCCTTCATGTCGTCTCTCCCCGACATTAACCGTGTTAGTATCCCTAGACATATACTGCCTAAGGGACGGTTTACGGCCAGCCTTCATGGCTTTTGTGACGCGTCTGAGAGTGGATACGCAGCCGTCGTATATATCCGGACGGTCGATGATAGAGGAGCTGTTAAGCTCCACTTGCTAATTGCTAAGAGTAAGGTTGCTCCACTTCGGACTCGATTAACGATTCCGAAGTTAGAATTGTCTGGAGCTACTCTTCTGGTTCGGTTGATGAACCACGTTGTTGACACCCTGGGACGTAGTGTGGACTTTGAGTCGCTCTTTGCTTGGTCCGACAGTCAGGTTGTCCTGTGTTGGATTAAGAACTCCGTCCACTCCCTGGAAGTATTTGTGGCCAATCGGGTATCCCAAATACAGGCCTCGAAGGCCACGTTGATTTGGCGCCACGTGCCAGGTGAAATAAACCCTGCTGACTGTGCATCACGTGGCAGCGAAGCCCCTCAGCTTATTGACCACACTCTGTGGTGGGGTCCCGAATGGTTGTTACAGCCGTCTTGGCCTTCCACACCAGCTGTGGTGAAGGTACCAAATCCGGGCTTGCGTGTTCACGCTGTCGAGAACTGGGCGGCTCCAGAGCGGGAATTTTTATTAGACCGCTACAGTTCTCTGGACAAGTTGCTCGGCGTGACCGCTTGGATAAGAAGATTTATTCGAAATTGTCGACGGCCTCAGGACAAAGATTTGTGTCCGGTCCTCTCACCGCAGGAGCGCCAAGATGCTCTTCTGCATTGGGTGCGTATGACCCAGTCTAGAGCGTTTGAACCGGAACTTAAGGTTTTCCGTACCGGGACGTCCAAATTGAAGGGACCCTTGGTGCGTTTGACTCCCTTTCTGGATGATAAAGGATTGTTGCGTGTAGGAGGCCGATTGAGGCACGCTAACTTGCCTTATAGATCACGTCATCCCCTGTTGCTCCCCAAGGACGGACCATTGGTGCGATTGTTGATCATTGATGGCCATGTGAAGAATGCTCATGCCGGATGTAATGCATTGACCGCGCTCCTCCAACGGGAGTTTTGGATTTTGTCAGCGCGAAGAATAATCCGATCTGTTATCTTTCGATGTCTGCCCTGCTATCGTTTACGCCCCGAGACGATGCAGCCCCAAATGGGTGATTTGCCTGCTGATCGTGTGAATGAATCGATGACCTTCTTAGGAGTTGGAACTGATTTCGCGGGACCATTCACTATAAAAACGTCGCGACTCCGTAATGCTAAGACTGAAAAGGCTTACTTGTGTGTGTTTGTTTGTTTGGCCACTAAAGCCGTTCATTTGGAGGTGGTGAGTGCGCTCACCATGGACGCTTTCTTAGCAGCGTTAGGCAGATTTGTCTCCCGCCGGGGACTGCCTTCTCTAATTCGGTCCGATTGTGGGACGAACTTCAAGGGCACTGATAGACATATAAGAGAAGTTTGTGAATTTTTAGATAAAAATAATATTGAGATCGGATCCACACTCTCCCGTAGGGGGGTAACATGGCGATACTCCCCGCCGTCTTGCCCTCACTGGGGAGGGATTTTTGAATCTGTTGTAAAGGCCGCCAAGACTCACCTTCGCCGCGTTATTGGGGAGACTATTCTCACGTTTGAGGAACTCGCGACGGTGTTTCATAAGATTGAGGCGGTTCTCAACTCGCGTCCGTTATGTCCGTTGTCTACCGACGCGAACGATTTGCAGGCCCTCACGCCGGGCCATTTCTTGATAGGCAGACCACTTAACGCCCTGCCCGAGTATCCTTATAGAGATATCAATCCCGGACGCCTTTCGCGGTTTGAGTTGCTCCAGCAGCTTACCCAGAGTTTCTGGCGCCGCTGGCACCTTGAATATTTACACATTTTGCAACAGCGCGTTAAGTGGTCAGATAAGACAAACCCACCGAGGGTTGGAGACCTCGTGTTAGTGAAGGACCCAAACCTGCCACCCTTACGTTGGCGTCGCGGACGCATTGTCCAACTTACTCTAGGGTCTGATGGTGTGCCCAGGTTTGCCGAGGTCCTAGTTGGGGATTCTGTTTTGAAGCGCGCGGTCGCTACTCTTTCTCGCCTCCCCTTAGACTGATTTGGCGGACAGTCCGGGACTGTCCGGAGCGGGGGGATGTTCACGCTCGAGGAAGAGCGAGAGGCGGCACTGCATTCTAGTCTGTGCAGTGACAGCTTTTTTTTTGGCGGCCGGCCGCATGTGATATGTCAGTTGAGTCGAGTCGAAATGTCATAATTTGTGGTTAGGATGATGTCCGGGCATCCATAAAATATAATACACAATATTCAAGCAAATAGTGATTTGCGCGGCGCACCTAATATCGGGGTGCGAAAGCCCGCTTTGTGTTTGTGTGTCAAAATCGCGAGTGTGAGTCGTGGTGGCCTATTAGGCGTTTGTAGTGCTCCGGTCTCCACCGGTGGATCCACTGCAGATCTTCAGGAGCCGCGACTTCCTTCGAGCTAGCTCAGGAAGTCCACCGGCTACGGAGGAGACGGAAGGAGACAATTGGAGCCAAGGTAAGTAATACCAGCTTTCTATGAGTTGGTAGTCAAATAAAATTCAGCAATACAAGTCGGTGAAACGCCGACGTGGTGGAGTCTACTTGGGGCACCACCAATGTGGGTCGATTTTCGAAATTATTTTTGCAACCGAAAGAGTTTATTCCTGAAGTTGTCATGATCTGATGATAGGATCCCAGGAAAATTGAGGGAAATCTTTAAATTTCATACACTGAAAAAAATGGTAGCTTATCAAGTTAAAATTTTGCTTGTTTGAGTAAAATATAATAAAATTAATCATCAACATTTTTAAACCTACAAACCACAAATGATTATGACAATCAATTTGAAATGATTGAACGCTTAATAAGAAAAACATATTCAAAACAATAAACTTTCTTATTTAATTTTGGTGACGTCACCTTTGTAAACATTTATAATTGTTAATTCTAATAAGATAAAATGATTAATCATATCAAGCTTTGCGACTTGCCAAAAAAGTGATCAATTTCTTAATAAAATCCACAAACATCATAGTGACATTAAAAAGTAATCTGACTACGGCCAACCAACTATACTTTATTACTGTAATCATGCACCTTTGTGCGCTCGTATATAATAAGTTGCATGAATGAAGGTAACACATTCTTGATACATATTATCAATTTTTTTTCAGTGTAGACACGTCCAACGTGATTCATGCTTTTTTTGAAGATCAGATATTTGCATCTGTTATTCATCATATTATGATTCTGAGCTGATGATTGTAGGTTTTTGGTAGGTGAGGAGTTAGGGGGATAGTTTTTTCTATTATATATGGGAAATTTATTAACGCATATCTCTATTTCTTCAAGTTATTCGGGTGAGCTGATGATGAAAAGTATTTCTCCTAAAAAATTTGGTTCGTAGGGGAATAATTCTTTCAATACTGTTTAGAGCAAAATAGGTTTTAAGTTTTTCTGTTGTTTGCTTTAGGTCAAATAGAAAAATCTTTTTTAGTAAATTTAATACTTACATGATTATTAGACGTATGTAGGTAATATGTTTACAAAAAAGATTGAAATATGATTTTTTTCAAAAAACAAAACCAACTTCATAAACACCAAAAAGTCATTAATAATATAAGAATAAATACAACTTCACATTTTTATACTGAAGTCGGTGCCAAGCAATCATCACTTTGGAAAGTCATAAAAAATATAGAACAAATAGTGCAGTTAGTTAAAATTTGGCACCAACTTCAATGTAAAAATGTGAAGTTCTACGTATTATTATATAAATTGGTACGACTTTATATGGTGTTTGAGTCAGTTAAATTTTTTGAAAACCTTTTATTTATTTTGAATTAAGTAGGTACTTTAGATATTTTTTGTAGAATTTATTTTGCAGCATTTTGCTTGTCTAAATAAACACGGAAAAATGCTCTAGTTAACATTATTTTAGATTATTATTTCAGAGAAAAATAAATTGCCTCGCGATGTTTTCCTTCACCGTGGAATTGCCGGAAAAATGTACATATGAAATTCTAAAAACGAAAAAAACACAATAGTACATTCCACGAGTCCACAGCGCCACTGACGTGCAAACTTAATCAGTAATGAAAAAAAAATCAGTGAACAATGTCTCTTTCGACAGCTCATAGTTCCTTATTGTGAGGTTATTTAATTTCTCCATAAGCCTGTGCGCCATAGCCCGCTGTTATTTTGGACGGACCTTAATTAATGGCAATGGACCTTAATACAGGTGGTATTAGGCTTGAAATGTGGCAACAAAAAGATTTTGCGAAGCTTACGCACAGCGATTACGATGTCAATCTGCTTATAAAATTTTACAAATTGCGCCAGCTAGGTATTTATGGATACGGTAAATTGTGCTAATGATGTTTATAAAAAAACAAGTTTCAACTGTATTGCTAAAATTTCGGTCGTTACTAACTTTTGATGCTTGGATGTGAAGGTGAGATCAATTTGAAAATTTAATGGATACTTACTAGTGCTTGGGGTTAATGTAAGTAAAGTATATATGCTTATATTTCAATTGTAACTAACTTTTTGCAACCACAAATTTCAATAAAATTATATTGCATAAGTATATAATTTGTGTATAAAATTCGTATTTGGGCTGCGTAAATATGATCATGTGTCAAAATTTAGATCCCAACTAAACTGGCTAAAAATACGTTAACGCCGTGATGCGCATATCTTATCTCTCCTTTACAATATTTTGTTTAATCCTAAAACCCCTCTGTATCTTAAAGATCACTTTAAATTTCTTCATTCTTCTCACAATGTGAACACTCGATTCCCCTCACATTCCACCCAATTTTTCGACCAGTCTTTTACTATTCGTCTTTAAAATGGACTGCCTTTCGCTATTAAACGCAAACAATCCCTTACATCTTCTTTTAATATAAGCGTAAAGCAACATTTCCTTCAGCTCTGACACCTCCCCCCCCCCCCCCACACGCATACACTCCCTGACATAGCGGTCCTTGAGAATTTATGTACTTACAGTTTGTAGTTATTATTATAATTTTGAATTTTGTATGTTGTAGTATTTTTTAAAATCTTTTCATTAATTTGTTTCAGTTTTTTTTTGTGCTAAATATTTGTGTTTTATTAATGTTAATAGATATTCTATATAAAGGTTGCCTGACAGAAATCGCCTACGGCGATAAGACCGCCTATTTTGTAATTTTTTTATGTATTATCCAATAATTTGTTATTTCTTATGCAAAATAAAGTGTCTATCTACTTATCTATCTATCTATTCTTAGCGATAGCTGACAACTTTAAGTGGTATCATTTATTTTTTTTAAAACGGCTTATATCCAATATTCAGTTCGTTAATTATGATGATTGAGCATAAACTTATGGTTAATTGCAAAGATACTCTTAAAATGTTTATAGAATATATTCTCAATGCAAAAGCTGACCGAAAAAAAAATCCAGAGTTCGGATTTGTTAAATCAGTAGCTGTTTAGCTGCCTTCTGCCATCGAATGCAAACTGTACCAGGTGTGCTTGCTTATAAGCAATTTTTTTTCAGTAATAAACTGCTCAACTTTTGTTATGAAAATAGAACATTTTAAATAGCGCAAATTCGAAGATTTTTTGTTTATAATTGTTGTCTCGTCTCTATTATAATTTAATTAATAGTAATACAAATAAAATTTCTGATAAGTAAGGAAAGAAATTATGTTGTTTTTTGTATTTAAGAGGCCTATCACAAAATGGCGTCGCACGGTACCTACTAAACAAACTAGCATCGCCGCCGGCGCGGCAAAATATACACGGTTATTTTTTTATCACCCTGGAAAATTTAAGGGACGCTTCATGACATGGTATTAGAATGATTTAAATATAAATAAAAAAAAATAACTCACTTACTTTTATGTAATTTTTTTTAAAAATACAAAAAATGTTGCACTAGTTGAGAGCAGCACTTTTAGAGATTTTTTAATTTTTTTATATATTTTTTGAAATTTTTTATTTCATTTTTTATTTTTTATATAATATTGGATGTGTCCTGAAGCGTCTCTAAAATTTTCCAGGGTGATAAAAAAATAACCGTGTATAGTAATTTTATTTTATTTTCAAAAAATATAGTATCAATTTATAACATACAAAATTAATACAACACTTTAATTTGGCCATAAATATTACGTTTAAATGATGGAGAACTTCGAACTTATGCCATATAACAAAAAAAAATTCATTATTGAAGTGATAGATAAGATTGTGTCATATAAAATAAATATTTTGATATTTAACAGAATCCGTAAATTAGAGATACCAAATCAGGTCCACGTGAGTTTTTGCCTAAACATGCTTCGGGAAAACAATTATAACTAAGTTAAGAAATAATCTAAAAACCGCTTTATTATTATTGTAGATAAGAATAATATGAACTTGTTTAACGAGTAAATGTCATTTATTGCGACCAACCAAAGGTATACAATTTTAACGGTTAAAAACCTTAATTTGCGCCGTTTTTTTAAATTGGCCTCTTATGCGTTAAAATCAGTTTGATCTTCCTCAATTTTGACACTTCATAACCGAAAAACAAAACAAAGGAAACTTATACATAGGACATGTGATTGCTATTTGCCTGTGTACTAACAGAATTTGTTTTTATGTCGAAAGGGTACATTTTTTGTAGATCCCACCCGTCCTTTTCCAAAGTCTGAAAGAGAAGCGGTGCTTCGGCCGTAAAAGCTGATGGAAATCCTAATCTCTTCCTATATCCCACGAAAGGAACAAGCAACAGAGGGTATAGTTGACCTATATAGATTCCGCTATCAGATTACAATATCAGGATAAAATTTTGTAGCTAAAAATAAAGATAGAAATACATTTTACTTTATATACAGTTAGTATTTTCAAAATAGTTTGTAAAATATGTATATGTTTAATAATTATGTATATATAAAATATGTCTAAATTATGTTAAGTTTGTATTAACAATGCACGTCCCGCTTCATTATTTACTTTCACATTCTACTTAGCCCTAAGGTTGCCTAGCAGAAATTGCTATTTAGTAATAAAGACGCCTTTTGTGTTTGTTTCTATAGTTTGTTGTTCTTTGCGCAATAAAGTATACATTCATTCAAAATCATATTCTTTCGTGTTACCTATTGTATAATTAAAAAAAAAAATCAAATATCAACATTATAAGTAGGCGAAAGGCGTAAAGTATGTTAAACATGACAGTTACGCACGTGTATCAAACGACGTTCACTATTGCGAAAAAACTTAAAACTAAATTAAAATAGTAATGGTAGCAAAATAAATTAAAAACAAAATCATAAAAATCGGTCAGTTTCGGAGGATTAGTTTCAATCGGTTTCGGAGGAGCTCGATAACAAACACTGTGACACGAGATTTTTATAATAGGTTGGGGAAAAAGTTTCTTCGCATTTTTTAAGAAAATTCAAAACATTTTTTAATATAGTTTATTTACATTTAACTAAAGTATGTAGGTACCATTTTGTTCGATAACTTTTTGCCATCTTGTAGGTAGGGACATGATCCCATTGCTATAGAAATTTTGGGACTTCTGGTCAAAATACTGCGACAAGTGGTTTTGGCAGTCCTCTCGTGATGTCCTCTCGTTCTCTCCTGACACTGCCTAAAGAATTTTGAAGAGACCGAAACAGGTGGAAATCTGAAGGTGCAAGGTCAGGACTATACGGCGGATGCATTAACACCTCCCAGCCAAACTCTCTTAATTTTTGCTGAGTGGCTAAAGATGTGTGAGGTCTAGCGTTATCATGATGAAAAACCACACCCCTTCTGTTGATTAATTCCGGCCGCTTTCTCTCAACTTCTTGCTTTAATCTCATCAGTTGTTCGCAGTAGAGTTCAGTTTCATTCAAAAATGGTTCGGTTTCATTACGTCGTAATAAAGAATCACAAATGACTACACGGTTCATTAGGTTTCTTTCAGTGAGCTCGTGAGGTACCCAAATGTCGAGCTTTTTTGTGTACCCAGTTTTTTTCAAATGCGCCAAAACTGTTTTGTGGTCAATTCCCAGTTCTTCAGCTACGTCGTAACTACTGACATGCCGATCTTGCTCCACTTTTTCAAAAATGGCATCCATTTTATCTGTAATAGGGCGACCAGAGCGACGTGCATCTTTGACATCAAAATTTCCGGATTGAAAACGCTTAAACCAAATTTGTGCTACTCTCACAGACACTGCACTAGGTCCATAAACATCGCAAATTTTTTTCGCGGCTTGCGTTGCATTTTTACCTTTTTTGTAGTAAAATTTTAAAATGTATCGAATTTCTTCATTAGATTCACTCATCTTGGCGGTACGAAAAACAAATGAAAATCACACATTGTCCTATTTTGAATTTGGAATTATGTTCTTTAAAATTTAAACTTTCAATGATACCAAAACCAGCCAGATACAAATAGTATAGCCAAAGAGATTTTATTACAAGTTTATACATACTATAATGCGAAAAGACTTTTTCCCCAACCTAATATATTAGATGGTAACATGGGAAGGTTTAGGCTTGAAGGGGTACCTACTTGTATGTACCAAACACGCCATAGATCTCTTCCAACTTGATTTAGTATTATACTTTTTTTTCCAAAGCGTTATCTTCATTATTGTGTCATTGCCCTAAATTTTAACTTTTTGCTTTTTAATCAGATTTTGATTGTATGTACTTACTTTAAAAAAAACTTACCATTTTAAACCAGTTCTTGTGCAGTTTGTTCAAATCTCATGCTCTAGTCCCTAAGATACAGGACTACCTAGTTTGGGAACTATTGGTAAATCCGTATGTTGTGTAACCCCCTTTTGTAAATAAATTATTATTATTATTAAAAAAAAAACTTATTTATGACTGTTAACTAGCAAGGAACAACAAATGTCGCCATAACTTTTAAATGAATGTGTCCGTTTCGGTTTCGGTATATACCAAGCACTTGTATGAGTATAGCTTGGGATGATGACTGAATTCAAATTTTTACGTCTCGTCATTAAATATTAAAATACCGTAGAAAAAGACGCAGTCCTGTGAAATTAGAATTAAAATCGGCTTAGAAATGCCTTAGATACAAGCATTTTAAGTTGTTAATTTGAAGGCGATTAGACAGAGAGATCCGACATCAACTGTGACGTCATTGTTGAGTACGGCCATATTGACTCTTTGTAAATTGCCGTTTTGCTAGATAGAGATGGAGAAAAATCTTTAATACCTTATATCTCGGTTGTTTTTATAGTTATTCGAAAACCGATTTTTTCTTTCTGTTTATTATATGAATGAGCTTCTATTAAAGCAAAAAATTTTTCTTAGTCATCTAGCCAATTATATACATAATTGATAGGTAACCAAAATACTTAATAACGCACACATGAACAGTGTAAAATTAAACCATTCCTTTTGTATAAAGCTAATTAAATTAGGATGACTAAGAAAAAGCTTATCACTCCTTATATGTTATAATATCATGACAAGACCTATTGTTAGCACAATGCTTTTAGGATAACGATTTTCTTTGTATGAGACAAGCGATATTCAGCTAATTAATTGTGATAGATATTTATAAAGGTTGTTATCTGTCGATTAAACAGTATCATCCTATATTATAAGTGTCATACCCTTTTAAAAGTGTCATACCCTTTTAAAGGGTTAGGTTGAGGGGCAAAGTATACACTTCAGCAGTTACTTTCAGACGCCGTTCTTTTATTGAAAAAATATTGATTTCTAAGAGAACAGGATGTGGATCTTTGGAGATCTCTAATAATAAATATATACATGAAATAAAAATATATCGATAATGTTAATTGGAATGAGGCGCCCCAGAAATATTCTTTCATCACTATCATCACACGTCCCCACCGAGGGGCTCGAGCCTACCTTAGGTCAGGGTGTTTAGGCCTTGTCAACCACGCTGGCCCAGTGCGGATTGGCCGACTTCACATACACATTTGAACTTCTTCGCAGATGTATGCAGGCTGCCTCACGATGTTTTCCTTTACCGTAGGAGCGCCGGATAAATGTAAGTACATAAAAAAACGAGAAATCCGAACCATCCCTGGACCTCCCGATTTGAACGCCATCGATGCATTTATAAATCTTCTTCTTAAACAGTAACACTGTGTGTTAGTCTCGCAAAAACTTTTAAACGGCTTGGCAGGACAACGTCTACCGGGCCCACTAGTCTTCTTCTTCTTCTTCTTATATATAAAAATGAAACGCTGTGTGTTAGTCTCGCTAAAACTCAAAAACGGCTCGACAGATTCTTACGACATAGTCTGTGTGTGTTTGAATAGGTCCAGGGAAGTTTTATACGTAATTTAATTGGACCCGGTAGGTGGCGCTGTAATCGGTCAGGACAACGTCTGCCGGGCCCACTAGATTGCTGCGACGCTTGGGTCAATGATAATAGCATAGAATTGTTGATTTGTGAATTTTGTTGTTTTTTCGTTTGATAATTACGCGTGGAGTGTTCAAAAGGGAAATTGGGTTTTGATTGCGCGTGGAGCATTCAATCGAATAAGTATTTGGAACGTTTGTAATTGTTAACGTCAGTGTGTAAAAGAACAAAGTGTGTCGCATATGAAATGGCGGATCGGCTATGAACTAAAACTGAATATTGGTTTGTCGCTGCGGTACGTGAGATTCTTCAAATTCATATCTGGGTGTGGTACCACAAGGGTTAGTCTGGGTGATTAGGAATCGCAAAAAAGAAGTTGTGAAGAAACACGTCAAGTTGTGACCCGTGACGGGTGACCTCCAGGGCGGACTCCATAACGAACGGTAAGTTAATTTTAAATAGATCGGGACTCGTAGCCCAAATTGACTTCGAGTGGTAGCAGGGCTTGGTTTGGGTTGCACCAAATAAATCATTTTGGTGCAATCATCATCAATCACTAGTATTCTATAATTTTGAATAATAGTTTAACTTATACATTGTAAATAATAGAAGGAAAAGCTCACAGGATCTTAGACTACCATGTCAGAATCAAATGCAGCGCAGACTAGCAATAGAATATGTTGCTCTGGTGTTAACAGTAACATGCGCTGTTTAATCCCCACTAATTGACCGCCAGAGACCGCAAGTGTGCCGGGATAAATGAACAAGCAGCTCTGACGAATAGGGCGGTGGTAACAGGCGCGTGACGATGAATTTACCAGCACTCGCAAATATTACACTCACTTTGCTACAAATTGCTAAGTGTGTTATATAAACGTTACATAAATATGAGTTATGTAACGAAGAAACAAAGAAGTAAGTTCTAGTAACTATCGCTGTCGGGGTTTTATCTGAATTTTAGCTGTAGAAGTTTAGTTCATAGGTTGCTGTAAGGTTGCTGTGCACCTATAAACTTAACTTCTATAGCCAAGTTATAGTTCTGTGAATCGATTAAAATAGATGCTGACTCTGCGGCGTGTTTCAGCCCTCAGCAATCTCGAGCAGTGTGAGCTACAATTTTGATAAAACGCTGGAGGTATGTTCACGTATCAAACCGTAAAAGTATAAAACTTCTACACGTGAAAAGCATTGTTATAATCGCAATGGAACAAACGCAAATCTACTCCTCGGTGCTACGGCTATTAGAACGACTACGTACGGTTCTTTCACCATTCTACGTCGTAGCATGCGAAAACCGTTACGGCTTTTGAAACTACTACGACTCGCCTAGGTATTTACGCGCTGCCGCTGTAGAGCTTCATAGCATTTGTAGCTATTTATATTCATAGCGATTTTGCGACTACGACGTAGTTTTAACTTAAACTATCCCCTATTTAATTAATCGCGGCAATGGGTCAGAGTGGTATATAATGTATATTGAAGTGGAAAATAATCCATTGCAGCAATGGGTCAGAGTGGTGTATAAAAAAAGTGGAAAATAATCTATTGCGGCAATGGATTAGAGTGGAAAAAAGTGGATACATGTTTAGTGGATTCAAGTGGCATAGGGCCTATTTTCAGATTATCAACTAGCGGTTCTGGTGCTGGCTGCCAGATATTATGTGTTTTTCAAACGCATATAAGAATACAGAAAGCTGTATTAGCATTGAAAGTATGTGTTTCCTGTTCTTATTCATAGTAAAGGGTTGGATTCCCAGGCAAGGTGCATCATCTTGCCTGATGGTAAGCAAAGGTGGTGACTAAGGTGGAGCGTGCCTACTCATTAGGTGCCGACTCACTCGAGTCCTGAAAAAACCCCGGTTGTAATGAGGTGGGAACACAGAGGACGGTAAAGAATTCCATTCCTTTGCACTACGCATTAAAAAAGTGGAAGCGAAACGCTTCGTGCGGAGCAGTGGAATTTCTACTACGTAGGGGTGGGTCTTTCCCGTTCTCCGCGTGCCTCGGTAGTAAAAGGGAGATGGTGAATAAAATCAAACAGCTCTTGGGAACACTCTCCGAAATGTAGCTTGTAAAAAACCGATAAACGGGCCACTGCGCGGCGATGTTCAAGACTCTGGAAGTTTTAAATTTTCAGAGTGTCTTCACCGATCAACCTCTTCGCCCGGCGTTCCACCGAGTCAAGGGCAGATAGCTGGTACTTAGCAGAGCCGTCCCAAAGGTGGCTGCAGTATTACATGCATGACCGGACCTGTGCTTGATAAAGTGTAAGAAGCTGCCCCGGCGTGAAATACCGCCTAACCTTCGAGAGTATGCCAAGCTTTTAGCTGCAGTAGCCGCCTTAGCCTCAATAGAACGCCCAAAGTTGAGGTTCGGTGAGAGGTCGATACCCAGTAGGCTTAAATGGTCCATTAAAGGCAAGGGTTCGTTTCGGAATGTGGGAACCAAGTTGGAACCCGTTCAACTTGGTTCCCACATTCCGAAACGAACCCTTGCCTTTAATGGACCATTTAAGCCTACTGGGTATCGACCTCTCACCGAACCTCAACTTGGCTTGGAGCTGAAAAGACACGTCTGGGTCTTGGAGGCATTGAACTCGACTCTGTTAGCTTCCCCCCAATCCGAAACTTTTTGCAGGGTCGAGTTCACGCGTTCCACCATGTTCGCTCTGAGCAGCTCAATTTCGGTCTTCCCAGCCTTAGCATCGGACATGGTTACCTATCTTAAAGACGATTTTTTTAGTTCGAATATTATTTTGTCGAAAACGTTAGTCAATTTTTTTATCTTTCATATTTTTATTTGACTATGTGTATCTGTGCGTGGTCACAATGTCTAACCTAACCTAACCTAGCTATTATCCCGTTTTATCCTGTAACATCTTTTCCTTGCGGGGGGCCTCCGCCACCCAACCCCCCCGAGCAGGGGGGCTGCGCCCACCTGCACCCCTTGCGCTTTTTGCATGGCCTGGCTCATTCGTTACCTTTGAAGTAATAGCACAGAGGTTAAGTAGATACACAACATAATGTAACATTTGTAGCCAAATAATATTCGGTAAAATGTTGTTTTGGTGAAGTGAAAGTATATGGCGAATGAAAAAAGTTCAAAGAAACGTCGACCAATAGTAAAATAAATATTTTGAAAATCGGTGAAACGTTGTTCGGTAAAATAACACCTACGTCAAATGATATTTCGATGATTTAAAAATATGGCAAACAATACATAATAATATGGCAAAAAGGACGTCGGTGAACCGTTTTCGAACAAATGAAATTCGAACAAGAAAGTTTCGAAATTAAGATAGGTTACCATCGGACATATATCTCTCTGCAACTGTACTATCATCTGCGTACCCAAAGATACTGGGTTTCAACAGATCGTTGATGTGTAGCAGAAAAAGTGTTGCAGAGAGGACCGATCCCTGGGGGACTCCGGCATCGATAGCCAAGGGATCAGACGAGCAGCCATCAATGACTACCCGAATCGATCTGTTCCTCAGGAAATCAGTTATCCATGAGCAAAGGTTTGGGGGTAGTCCATATAAAGGAAGCTTGCTAAGTAGGCCGTCGTGCCAGACCCTATCAAATGCCTTTGAGATGTCCAGTAAAACCGCGAGAGCTTCACCGTACCTCTCAATCGCTTCGCTCCAGAGGTGTGTGGCATACACTAGAAGGTCCCCGGTAGACCGTCTTGGCCGGAAACCGTACTGTCGGTCACTGAGGAGGTCGTTACCTTCTAGGTAGCCAATAAGACGAGCATTCAGTACACGCTCCATACTCTTACAGAGAATGGAGGTAATAGCTATTGGCCTGTAGTTTGTGCGAAACTAACACAAGTTATCGCTAGGCTAAGTTGCAATAATATAACTACACTATTCAGGGTATTCTAAAGCTTCAAGCTACAAATCACAGATATAATCGTAACAGGCAGGGCCAGATTGACATATTTTACGCATATGGGCTCAAAATGCCGCCCCATCTTTAACTCCTTACATTAAAATTATAGCACTATTTTCTTTTTCATCATTTGCTCGGGTCTCTTGGGCTCTTTACTTAGTAGTAATATCTACTAGTGGGATTAAAAGCTTTAATAAAGCAAAATGTTGTTTGCAGTTTAACTTACAAACATATCTGTTTGACCTTTAGAGAAATACATAAGTTTTATACAAGAGTTAGTTAGTTATTTATTATTATTATATGTATTAGAAAGAAGAACAGTGCAAAAAAAGTGGTTATGATTTTTTTATTATTATCACAATTATTATACTTTAATTTTAACTTAACACAGTGCTACATAAACCTTTTTAGGTTTTACCGAACACTGGGATTCACCTTAATAATAGGGAGTATGACATTGCCGTTTTTTTCGTTTGTTTAAACCGGGTGTAACGGAATACCGTAATAATATTTAAGGTTTTTGATAAACAAAAAAAATGTATGACTTTTTTTTGTATTTTTATTATATGCCTACTTTCGATTTAATACACTTAACAGTTCAGCGTATTAAATCGAAAGTAGGCATATAAAAAAAATATAAAGAATAGTAGTAAAACATTTTTTTTGTCAATCAACAACCTTAAATATTATTGCAGTATTCCGTTACACCCGGTATAACTTTATAACTTTCCTAATTTAAAAGCTATAAAAAATATTTTTTTTTATTACTTTTTGACCCTAGAATGCACGTTTTGGTTACAATTTAATCTCAGAATTAGTTTAATAATATATTAAAAATAATCTCAAAAATTACCCCCAATTTTTTCGTCAGAATGCTGTACATTATTAACGATAGCTTTGTGAGAACTAATTTTCTTGTTTTCAAAATTATGTTATAACTTAGTTTAAAGTCTATTGGCCAGTCTCTAAAAGTTTCATAAAGTTTGCACCATTGGTTATTAAATAACTAAGAAAAACGTGAGTATGAAATAAGCAATGTTCTTAAAAATCTTCATACAAAACGGCAATTTCATACTTTAACCCCTATTATTATTTACACAATGTACGAGAACACAATACATCAACATTGACAGACTCGCAAGTTGGGTGGATATGAAACAACTACGTACGCTATTTTTGCTTCTACCTTCTACACGCCCGGTTACATTAAACAAGACAACGGCAGCACAATAGGGACAAGAAGTGTGTACACAAGGGCCGTGATTCTCTTGTGAAGAATTTTCACTTTTTTACCTCTTTATTATAATATTGAATTTTTATTCGATTAAAGCTATATTTACTTTTTATTTATTTTTGTCTATTTAATTTTATTATTAGAGATAGATAATGATTTTTATTACTCTTTTAATATTTATTTCATTTATTTGATTTTTAATTGATGATGAAACGCAACATCAAAAATACTTAATAATACAATAATGTTGGTTGGGGTATCAAATGTAAATATTGATTGGTAGATCGCAAATTTTAATGCGTATTTCATTTTCAAAATGGCGGCTACGTACTGAGGTGATAGTATTTTCCGAATTCTAGTTTTTTACCGCTTCGCCGCCCCTAAAAATTTGCCGCTATGGGTCCGGGCCCACCATAGCAAATCCGGCCTTGGTGACATGTGCGATATTTTCAACAATACAAGCCGCTATCGTTTTCACATAAATCGAATACGAGTATCAATTAATCACGTATCGATACTGCACCCAGATCCACATCACTGGGAGTGACAAAGCAAATTAGACACGCATAGCAACGCGCGGAATATTCCCGAAGGAGTGATGAGTATAGGAAACTCGTCGGCGCAAATAAAATAAGCGTTCTGTATGCTTATACGTGACATTTGAGTGTGTACTCGTAAAAACTGAGCGGAGACAAATTTCACTGTGTTCGTTGTTGGAAATTTTACGTGCTTTTTATTCAAACGTTCGAAAATTGTTGACTTTATGCCTTTTATGTGTTTGTTTTTATGCACATCGATTCATTTTTCTCAACTGTTATACATGCATTTCTCACAAAACATTTTCTTTTATGACAATTACTCTTTGATACTCAAAAAATGACTGTCTTATAACTTCTTCTTAGAATTAAAATCCAATACCCTATGATCCTAGTAACTTAAACAGGGATGAAATAAATTGCTATTTGCGCCCCTTGTTAATCTAGAAGTGAATAGGCAAACATTGTTTAAGCGTCGTTAGGGGTTCTATCTTGCTTCATTATCTGAATAGATCGTTAGGCTGCGAACTATCTAGGGTGTACTTCGATACCTTGGGATCTTACGTGACAGTTATTGAGTTTGACAAAGTAATGCCTTCATCTCACAAGGTTAGTCGCAACAGTAGCTTTGTGCGATAAGGTATACATAAAGGAGTGAACACTCTGCTTACTAAATACCCTTACTTAATACGAGTATTAAGATGGTGTATTTGATCTGTCATATATTTGAGAGAGGCAGTATTATTTGATGTTTAAAATTACTATAGTAGCTAAACACGTGTTAAATTCTTCAAAAAATAAGTGATTGCACTGTAGTAAAATGTATTAAAAAATATTCCTCGTTAGAATAAAATGATGTTAGTAGATTGTGTTCTAAGCGAAATACAATACCAGTAGTTTCTCATCAGAAGCTGTAGTACATATACGTTGATAACCTGCAGGCCAATTATGGATCTTTCACCGTATGACATGGTATACATTTGAAAAAAAAGAAGTCATGAAATGCTGCATTTCGTATTACCGATCTCCAATGATATCATCACTATGGCATAATTTCAATGATGTCATCATTAAATAATGAACAAATGATAAAAAATCTGACCGGAAATCGTATTTTTCGATTTGCACTAGGATATCACATGATATCATTTGCAAAACAATGAGACCGGTAATAGGCCCTCTGGTTGTACAAATGATCCACCACTGCCACATCACATGCAATCTTTCTAAATTTCCATAGTTTAACCAAGAAACTCATTAAAGAAAAGTTCAAGAGCACTCTCAAGTGACTAGTAAGAAAGAAAGAAAGAAAGAAAGAAAGTTTATTGACCTTTGTGTGAGTCAGACAAAAAACAAAACAGAACCGAATAATGAGGCCAAAAGGTCCAGGCTCAGCTCAAAACTTTTGTTACATTACTGTAACAAAAGCGCTTGTTTTCAGCCTGAACCAGTTGTGGACAAGAACAAACAATAAACAAAAACATTATGCAATGCAACTTATTTTTTTCCTTACTGTCTAAAAAGCATAAAATACGGGTCTTTCAATCTATTTGCCGTAGTACTCTCAAAAAAAGATATCTTTTTTTTAAGTTTCAAAAAAAAGTTTAACTCAAGCTACCGCTATTACAATATTGCCAGTAATTAAATATTTCCATCGCCGAAGACCGTCAAAGCAACACTGTTATATTCCTGCGAGTGATAGTGCTCAGCAGAGGTCAGCAAGGTGATGTTGTCAGTTAAATTGACAGCTTAGAATTCTAAAGCCAATAGCTGTAATAAATATATTTGGATCACAAGTGTTTTGGCTACGGTAACCGATAATAATATGTTTCTAATGTCTGTTTATGGTATAATCTCGAAAAGCACGCATAAATGGTAGAACTATAATAAAAAAAACATGAGAATAATAAGAATTCTTTTTAATTTAAGAAGTTAATATTGAAGTCAATAAAAATGGAGTCATGGCCGTTAACCGGTTCGAAAACAAGGCACAAGTACTCGTATAGCAGAAGAACGAGAAGTCATTCTTCACTCTAAGCCAATCTTGGCGGACTATACATTTGTGAACTGTAATTTGTACAGCAATTTGTCATCACCCTGTTTACCAAGAGCCCCGGGTTCAACGACTCAATAATAAACAGAGAGCTGAAGCTTTATCTTTTTAGCTCGAGAGCTGAGCGGAGGACGGCTCATTTCACCATTTTTTGTTCCGACTCGGCCGTTGTAACGAAATGCGCCGTGTTTTTTTTTTGCACGTCAAAAGACTAAAGAGATTCCCAAGGAATTCGCCGAGTAAAAAGCGTGATTAAAATGAACAATTAGTTCATTAGCCGCGTTATTAATGTCGCGTGGTGTCGCGTGAGCATAATGAAACGTTCAAATCTTTCTTGCAAGTGCTCGACGTAATATAGCGGGGATATAAAACGTGCTCCCCGTGAATTTTTACGTGAGAGGAGGATTCGTGACGCTGTTTGATTAGGGAGTGCGGGATAATGCTCATAATTTTTTCTAAAGAATACTTTGAACTTTGTCTTTTTTATATAACACTAACTTTCCGCTCGCAGCATCGCCCGCATTATTTTTGTTTATCCCTGGGAAAAATAATATTGTTGCCTATGTTACTCAGTGATTTGTAGTATTCTATCGTGAAGAAATTTTCATAATTGAATGGAATATTGGTCAAATAGTCTAGATCGGTAAGTCTAATTTCCAGAAATAGGTACACCGACGGATTTATCTCGGCTGGGCATCGTTCGGGTAGTGTTTAAATACAAAAGTCTTCAATTCGTGCGTGCTGTTAGAGAAGACGTATGGAATTGTGAGTCACCGACTCTAGCCCACAGAAATGCGAACATTAAGTACATATGACTCCTGTTACATTAAAATATGACACTCTATTAAGGATCACAGTGTTGCTGACTTGTTACATAAGATGTCATGTCTCAATGCCGGGGCATTATACTAGTTTGATGGAAAGCTTGTCTTCAAAACGGAACAGAGAAATCCAAGCACTGCTGCTCTGCGGCCGAAATAATTAAGTCAGTCTGTGGCGAGAGCTTGGAATTAATAGGTGATCATCAAAATGTTTAAGAAACCACCTTTTTACAAAGAGTATGTTTGATAAAGAATAGAAAGTGGTGGAAGTGTCTCTCTTATGAAGACTTATGTGTACTATGTTGGCCTTAAGATTTATTTAAGAGTCACCCAGTAGGGTTGAAATCTTGGTAAAATCCCATGTCTATTTGTAGTTATAATCTCTTAATAATCTAGAGGTAGTCTTAATAGAAGCTATTCCATCTGTTAGCGAGAGAAAGAGTTTAGGACGAATATAGAAATAAACGCAGTTATAATTAAAAGGGCTTTGTATTCATTATTATTTAGTACAATGTTAGTTAGAAAATATGAAATTATATAAATGTCAGTTTATAACAACTGTTGCTGAGCAACGAGAACTATGTTCTCAACAGTCCCCCCGCAGTGCTGTTGTTGTGGGACTCATCATCTGTTGGTAAAACTACCACACGCGCTGGGGGTCTCTTCAAAATGCCGGACTTCGTTTTAATGTCGACGAGAAAGAGTTTAGGACGAATATAGAAATAAACGCAGTTATAATTAAAAGGGCTTTGTATTCATTATTTTTTAGTACAATGTTAGTTAGAAAATATGAAATTACATAAATGTCAGTTTATAACAACTGTTGCTGAGCAACGAGAACTATGTTCTCAACACCATCTGAACAATGTAATAGTAACTATTATAGAACTTTTCATTTTCTTTAAAAAAGCTAAATTAATTGAACCCAAACACAATGGGGCTGTGTCGTTTATTGCGGAATTTCTATGGCTACAGCATCAGAATAACTCCATGTCGTCATAATATTGTATTGTCACGCGATATACGAATTGCAACCGGACCCATACTTCTCGGTTTCCGATTGAGCTAAACTTAATCGGAAACCGGGAAGTGGAACAAATTTAACTTGCAAGATTTCATTATAGACACAGGGACAGGTGAAAGTAAATAAAAGCTTGTAATGTATAAAATCAATAAAGAAAAAATCCCGCCCGAGACGAAATATTTTCTTTATTCATTTTATTAATTTTTCAGTGTAATGATCTATTTTAAACCATTGTTGATTTCTAACACTCGTATCAATGGTCAAGTCAAAGTAATTACTTGAGTAAAAGTCGTTACTTAAGTTGTAATTTTTATACAATAAGTACTGTGACAATAAAAAAAATGTCTTATTATTGCGTTCGGTGGCGCAGTAGTTCGCGCGTCCGGCCTGTGGTAATGGCGATTACACCTTCGCAATGGTCCGTCACGAGATGGGTGACCAAAAACTTATCTCGACGAGTTCCTCCGTCTTTCAAAAGGCTAGTTAAGCCGTTGCTCCTAGGTGTAATTGCAATCGTTAAAATGCACCAACCTGCACTAGGTGATAAGCATAACTATCTTCATTTCATTCAAATTCTCGTTTATTGTATAAAAATCACAACTTAAGTAATGACTTTTACTCAAGTAATTACTTTGAATTGACTAAAGATACGAGGGTTACTGTTATTATGTGCATATCCAGGCATTTTTATGTATCGAATTGGATTACAAAATCTAGCGATACCTGCAGTCCTAGACTGCGAGGTGGATAAGATAACAATGAAGCGAGATGTGACTTCTGCAAGTGGCGTTGTATGTGGTTTTTTTCTCCTATATAGTCTAGGCCAGCACAGTTTACCCAGCAGCTCTATACTGCCATAGTGAATGTATTAAATACATATTTCTATTACGTGTATTGGTGGCGTATTACGGAACTGCGTGGTCTTAACTTACCGGCTACATTAAAAAGCTTACGCTTCCGTAACAGTGTATTAAGAACTATTAATTTTAATTTGAAACTAGGAACACATAGGACCAGCAATGTTCAACTTAATAAACAGTTCATGTACATACCTAATGAAAACAAAGTTACTTCTTACAATATAAAAATTTTAACCAATTTGACAAGTGGACTTAACAATTTGAAACCCCATTTCCGTCCTTCGTAACAATAACAAGTTAAAGTCGACCATGTATCAAAAACGTGCCCGTTTGAGAGTAACCTTTCTGTATCGCATTAATTTTCTGAATAATGTTCTATTTTTGCTGATAATAGGCATCGTAATTTCGGATTAAGCTGGCCTCATGCAAATGATTTCTAAAGCCTCGAAGTAGATATTGATAAAAAACTTTGTAATAATGTTCAAATCTATCATTGTTTCAGGTGCTGTTAATAATTCCAATAAAGTTTCGTATTCAGACTCCGAAATATTTCCAACCGTAACAGGTAATTGCTTTTAACATAGAAAGTGGAATGGAAATTAAAAAGGGATTTTTTTGTATTCCATTATATTTGTTTTGAAATTTTAGAACAAAGGTAGTCATACTTTTGTTCTAAAATTTCACTCTCTCTCTTGCTACCTACTTGTTTTGATGGCTTTCTTGACTGATTTCATTAATTCTGTTGACTTTTCTGTTACTGTAAAAAGTATAATTACACCGACAATGAGCTATCGTGAAGGTAGATTTGAGTGTTACAATGCGAAGCCAATAACGTTATAATTTGTAGCATCGAAGAGCGATTTAACTGTTCATATAATTTATAATTTTTATTAAAACCCGTCCTAATATACAATTTATATGTATACATGGTATCGCACTTAGAAAGAAAGTGTCTTACATACTGTAGCTAGAAAATTTTACTTAAGAAGTCACCATCGAATCATTTTTTAAATCATCAATTTAAAAAAAAATTATTCGATCTGCATCAAAAGATTTTAAATTCGAACTGGGAATCAAATCTACCGTACTAAATATCGAAAATTATTACCTGTAGCTTTTTATGACACTGCTGAATAAAGTTCATTACAGGGAATAACATTACATCTAAAACTTGAGGACATGATAAACAAAATAGCCCAGCTTATTGTATGTTAGACGTGACTGTAAGATAGATAGATTGATAAGACGTTTATTAGGTACAAAACCTACAACCACATTAATAATCCAAAATACATTTGAGGTCAAAAAGAGTAGAATAAAAACAAGAATAATAAAATAATAATATAAATACAAATACGCCTGTATATTGCGGTACCCAAAAGGCCAAGGGTCAGTGAGGATTTTTTGCCCTGAAAAGAACAAAAACACTGATTTTCAGCCATTACCCAGGTTGATAGAGGGCATAGATGAGAAGCAACTACAAGTCAATAACATTATCCGAAACATTCCACAACTATTTTGTGGTACAGTAAGCTCCTTGTCAAACTATACTGTTTGACCTTTGGACCGCACATATGTCGCTCGTAATAGGGGGGCAGTTTTCGTAGTGCAAATGTAAAGCTTGACATGGCGCGTTCTTTACATACCAGTAGAATTAAATAGCTTAATGTAGGTATAACGGGATATTGCATCGTGCGATTTGTGGGTCCAATCATGAGTGGATTATCCTATCATTTTTCCCGGTGATGATAAAATTATGATATTTGCCAGGCCAAATCACAACAAAAACTTCAAGGGCCAAAATAAGAATAAAATAGAAATAATATAAAAATAGCTGAAGTTAGAAGTTAAAAATAATCAAAGCAGATTTCAATTTAACAAGTATTTAAACTTTCTGTAATTTTAACACAATTATATAACATAAAGTTACAAGTATTTATTTCAAATTTATTCATTTCAACAGGGTAAAGTTGTGTGAAAATACATAAATAGCTAATTGAGTCGTTTCAGTAACTGCTGACTATTTAGCTCAATCGTTATGATTTTTCCTATTGACTATACCAATTTATTCATCCATTGATCAATATTTTACGACAGTTTTTATGTTATCAGCACGCAAGGATTACGCAGTGTTTTCCGATGCTGTTTTGTTAACGGCTGTATTTAACGACTATCATTAACCGGACCATTTACGATTAAGGATACTCTATTTTCTTCATAGAATTATAAAGGAAGTTTCGTATGACGTTCTTGAGACTGGTCGTAAAACTAAAACTACCTACTTAATGGCGGATGACAGTTTTCTGAAGCACAATACAAATAAAAACTGTTATAGTGATATAAATTCTAAATAGTGTTATAAACATTAAAGTGTTAGTGGAGGAACCATATGCTTGGAAACGGTGTGCCTAGTGCGCGTTTTATCGAGTTCGAGCTCTTACTCGATCACATGCATCGAACGCGTAAACGCGAATTTGTATGGAATTGGGGCAGCGTCATCTAGTAGCTGCTATTGAAAGAGGCAGCTTTATCTAGTAACTACTAGATGGCGCTGCCTCAATCCCATACAAATTCGCGTTTGCGCGTTCGATGCATGTGATCGAGTAAAGCTCGATAAAACTCGCACTAGGCACACGGGATATAATACGTATGTTCAGTTTACAGTATACCTACACTATGTTCTTAATTTAAAGGTTATTTATTAGTAGAAGGCACGGGAATCGTTTGAGATACGGCAATAACTGTGCGCAGCCAATAGGCGTTATTAACATCATATAAAACATAGTAAACAAGTAACCCGCGTCTCGGCTTGCTTCAGCTACTGCACTGTCTAAAAGCACCGTAAGTCGAAAGAATATGAAACCCGCGCTGTTTGTTAATTGTAAAAAGAAACAAACAGGCAACAATTCTGATTGGCTTTTGAACGTTCAAGCGCGCTCCGGAACAAAACAAACATTGTATTTTTAACGAGTCCTACATGCATTACGCTTACTCGGCTTATTGGGGTATACGTGACGTGGTGTCAGTAGACAATACCTTTATCAGATCTATTATAAAAACTCAAGCCAATACTAATTCTGCCCGGGTTCGTAGTGGAATGTTTTTGGAACGAAGTTCCTTATGGGACGTGGAGACAAGGACTAGTCGGCAAAAACTGTAAGTTACAAAAAACGTTAAAGTTAAGTGTTAACGTTACAAAGCGTTATTAAATAACTAAATTGCACGCTGCCCCAGATGGTGTGATGCGAGTTGCTGTCGGCCGAGATGATGAGCTCCAGTCCTTCCCTTTCACAGTGAGTGACTAGCGCTATAAGCTCCGGGGTTGGTATTGGCGCGTCACCTGGCAGGTATGCGGATGCGCGTACCACGCTGGGTAGGGTGTTGGACGGGTCATCAGAGAACCTGATAGCCGTCAGGTCTCTGGAACAGAACTCGGTCATTAGTATGGAGTTTACATGCTTAGGAGTAAAAATGCACGTACTTGGATTACTTACGGTGGTGTTGAGGTGGAACTTTCCTCCAATGTTTGACAGACCGCATATCCTGTCTTTCCTGATCCAAGGCTCCTGGATTAGGACTAGGGTCTCGGTATTTACCTCTAACACTTTGCGTAGTGTAGCCGTTGCAGTTTGGCTGTGCTGGAGGTTGGTCTGTATGACGTTAATGTAAGCGGGTCGGGGAGCTGAGGGAGCCATCGCTACCTAACAGCTTCTCCTCGTTCGCTTCTGTGGCCCCTCGTTCCCACCAGTTGACTGGAGGGTGCCCTTCCGAAGCATCAAGTTGGGCGCCGCTGTCCTCCTGCCCTGCTACAGGGCTAGAGTGCCGCGGCACGAGAAGGGACTGATCATCCGTCTGGCCTAGATCCTTGGTGGTCTCCACGTCCGATTGGACCTGGTTCGGCGGGACGGTTGACACTGTCTCCGACGGTCGCAAAGGCTGACCTGATGGCTCACCTTGTTCCGTCTCCTCGAAGCGGACGTAAATGGACCCGTTTTTGTATGCAACTCGTCGGTCCCTCTTTTTTATTTTGGCAACCTCCGGCTGGGGGATGCCAAGCACCAGGAAAATGCCTTCCTTTTCAGGTTGGCGCTCGGCGCTGTAGAGGCACCACGAGTTGACGTCGTACCAAGGATTTTGACTCTTAAGTCTGCGGCGCAGGTTTTCTGTCGTTGCGTCCGCAAACTTAGGTACGAAAATACAACCTTTAATTTTGCGAGGAAGTTCAGACTGTCGTTTTACAACGAGCCTAACTCCCTCGCATGACGGTGGTAAATGGTTGGTGTTCCGGCGCAGCCAATCCAGTGAAAAGTCGTTCCTCGCACCAGAGTTTTAAGACTCCATCACTGTGAAAGGCTTTGCCGCGGAATGAGGGTGACCGAAACTCAGCCTCTGAGTACATAGGACCATAGATTTCGTCGTCTATTAGGTTTTCGACAGCGGTATCTATGGCCGCTGTCTGAGTCTCGGTCATATAGATGGTAGGCTCCGTAGTAATCGCGATGCAAAGATCGTTGGACCTCATTGCGTCTGCGTAACTAGCCTGCCCGGTTTGTCTTGACTTTGTTGCGGGGCTTACACCAATTTTTACGCGCTTGCTACCGTCGTTGGGTGACAAGGTATCGTCTGGACGGGTCCTCTTTGCGGACTGGGGTTGGCCATCAGTCTTCCCGATAGCAGCAGCGTTTTTGGCTTTGCCTCCGCGCTTGCCGCGAGGACGAGTGTTGCGTTGACGGTTTTCCGCCTTCGCATCGCCCGCTTGCTGGTCAGTTTGGGGCGCCCGTTGAGATAGAACCTCTCCCGCAGCAGACTGTGAGTCCGCGCGTTGGGTTGGCTGAGCACTCGGCGAAGCATCGTGAGTCATAGCAGACCCTTCAGCAACCATCGGCTGCTTACTCCCCTCCATGGCCAGTTTGCGAGCGCGCTGCTTTTCAGCTCGCGCCTCAGTGCGCCTCTGCTTACTTGGCGGCTTCGTCTTCGCTCGTTGTTGGGGTTTGGCGTTATTTGGTTTGGAAGGTTTCGGGTTTCAAGCTTTGTTAACCTTCCTCTCCCTAATGACGGTTTGCCAGATTGGACCACCTTTCGGAATAGTCCCCGGCATAGCGTCTCTTAGGGGCGTCAAATCCAGGGTAGTTGCAGCCTTTGGCGCGCTAGTGAACGCAGCCTGTGGCGCGGGTTGGACCTTGGATGCAGATGCACCAGGTTGTCGTTGGTTTGGCGCCTCAGTGGAGGCTGCCTTGGTGGTTTTGAAAAGACCCTTTTTACAATCGATTTGGCTGTTGATCACAGACCACTTAGAGATACTTTGTTGTTCGCGGGGCCATTGTATACAATTAGCAACCAGTTGCTACTGTACAATTAGCAATAGTATAGTTATCATACTGCGCCACATGCGAGCAAGCGACGAATTAAGCTGAACGCACATATGCCCGCGCCGCACGCGCCGTACGAGCCGCATTTTTGGAATTCGCTGTATGAAATTATATGAAACCTCGCACATTTGTCCCCACCATATGCGCCGAATTTCAAAAATGCGGATATTGAATAACGCATGCTGATGACGTCATATAATGTGGCGCGTTCGGCGCGTGCGGATATGTGCAATCAGCTTTAGAATTGCACGTCAACGCACGGACACAGCGACCGATTGTTTGATCTGACTATTGATCACAGACCACTAAGAGATACTTTGTTGATCGCGTTGCCTTTGTACAATTAGCAACCGGTTGCCACTGTACAATTAGAAACCATATAGTTATTATATACTGAGTTGAGTTACACTATGGAATGCAAACAATCGGATTTTCGATTTACCGAAACCGCCAGTATATAGGATTAGGCTTTAAAATTTCATAATAAACTCAGCGCCCACTCAATTCTTTATTCAACGCTGATGGATATTAAAAAAAAGGCCAAGCGCGAGTTGGACTTGCGCACCGAACGAAGTTCTATGACTTCCTAACTATGTATATATTTACTGTTTTCAGATTTTTTACTTACTTAATGTGTGCTATAAGATCTTGCTTCTTGTCAAATTTCATGATTCTAGGTCAACAGAAAGTGCTCTATAAATTTTGATTGCCTTGAGAGTGTCGAAATATACGTTTTTTGCGGCATAAACGACCGTATCTTTTTTTAAGGCGAGGTTTCCCAGGATATCTACTTGTGGACGGCGAAGAGCTGCCTTATTGCATGGAAATATAGTTAATAACTTTATAGCTTCTAATGTCGCTTACGCGCTGCGACCGAACTAAAACGTTACTTTTTATACGTTTTATCCGACTATAGGAAAACTGGGGTACAAAATAAAAAATGTATTTTTGCAAGTTTCTAGACAATAAAAATGCACGTCTTCTGGTAACACTTTTATGTTGTTTATTATTGTAATTTCTGATTCACAGATGTTTTAAAATACTGAACAGAGTGATCTTTGGATTTTTTTCTATCGAGTGCAATATTTTTATTAATCACTTTTCTGTCTTTAATAATGTTTAGATAAAATGGTCAACAATATCATATTTGAATTTTAGCACTGTATGTTTTATATTTGTGGTGGTACCTATATTAAACCGAAATTGTTCAAAAACTCGAAAGAAGCGCCCTAAGTTAACTTAGAAGTTTGGTCTCAAAGGACTGTAGACCTGAGTATATGGTTTTGATTTCAACTTGATACCTCCACACGTTGGTCTTGACAGACAATCGGACGGACAGACAACAAACTATAAGGGTTCGATACTATAAGGGTTCAGTTTTTCCTTTATGAGGTACACAATCCTAAAAAAATGTAATATATCAGACATCGTCGAGAAAAAATCTTGTAGTCTAACTCAACTTTAGAGTATCTTAACAGGCTAAGTGCAAGTTGGACTCGCGCACCGAGGAGGGCTCCGTACAAGAAAATCTAAGTACTAGCTGTGCTCGCGACTTCGTTCGTGTGGATGTCGCAAGATAACAACATCGTGATGTTATATAGCCTATATATGTTAATTGACGATCAAAGGGTATTAACACTTTGTGATAATGGGATAAATGTCATTCATTTGAGTAACTGGTTCACTCACTCCGACAGACTTTTCTATATTATTTTTTTTAAATAACAGTCTTTGTGAAATATAATATTTGTAATGTTGACAATTTAAAAGAGGAGACAAAAAAAATACAAGACCTTCCGAGTTTCTCGTCTGTTCTTTTCGAGAAGGCTCTCCCACCTTCCGAACAGGTGTAGAGTCACCTTTTTTTTCAATTTACTTTTACTTGTATTTGCATACATCTTAATAATGGTTGGGGTGTGTGTACATATAAGGATTAAATAATAAGTCAATTAGATTCTTGTTTGAAGATTTTAAATGTTTTGTTTGACGGCAATAAGTGCCTGTAAAGGTCTATATTGAATAACAACTTCAAGTATTAGTATAGTAAGTTTTAGTATAGTCTTCATCGATGAGTGGACTTTTCAACACAAAAATGTTTTTTTAATTTGAATCAGTTGATTAGCGCGTTCAACCAACCAAACAAACAAACGCTTCAGCTTTATAATATTAGTAGAATAAGCATACATATAATAAATATGTTCTTAACTATGAACATATTTCAATTTTCAGTTTTTTCCCTTAACATATGCTATAAGGCCTTCTGTAAGCCCGTAAGTCCGTCTGTCCGTCTGTCTGTCTAAATCGTTTCTCTCGGGAACGCGTTGAACTATGAAACTGAATATCAAATAGTCAGCTCTACTGTCTCTTTCAGCTGTGAAAAGTCATACTTTAAGTCCACACGATCCAAAGAGTTCTTATTTGAATGTATAATTTAACTCAAATATATACTCGATAATAAAATACATAAACTACACATATTACATTTAAGAAACACACTACATAAAATACATAATACTATTATGGTGTTGGAGATGTTTCCTTAAACGTCCAGCTGCAGGAAATGTTTTTTTATTGCACGCTTGAACGTATCGTGCGATGGTGCACGTCTGATGGCCTCGGGTAGGGAGTTTCACAGTTTGATGGACTTTGCCGTAAAATATGGAGGAATGAGGAGGGAGGACGACTGACAAGTCATTGGATGAACGTTTTTTAATAAGCTTTGCGATTTTACAATGGAATGAAAGCCTATAAGGCACTTCCCTTTACCTAGAATCATGACATTTGGCTAGAAGCAGGGTGCCTAGGTGCTTGGGAGCGTCGGTGGCGCAGTGGACTCGGCACTTGCCTTCCAATCGGGGGGTCGGAGTTCGAGACCCGCCATGTACCAATGTGTTTTTCGTTTCGAATTTCATATGTACATTTGTCTGACGCTCCTACGGTGAAGGAAAACATCGTGAGGCAACCTGCATACATCTGCGAAGAAATTCAATGATGTATGTGAAGTCGACCAATCCGCACTGGGCCAGCGTGGTTGACTAAGGCCTAATCCCCCTAACATAGGGTAGGCTCGAGCCCCTCGGTGGGGACGTATATGGGCTGTGATGATGAGGGTGCCTAGACCAAGTGACAATTAAAAATGATAGCGAAGTTTGATCAGAACAAAGTTTATGGAATTGACATACGAGTATCAATCAGTCGTCGATATGTAAGTTGGTAGACAAATTGATTCGGAACGAATCGATGAAGTAGCGAACTGTTTTTTCGTGACTTTCTATACCTACTACTAAAAACAATTTGTTTTTCATTAAAATGAAATGAAGATGATTTTAATAATTTATTTTACCATTTCTCTTCTATTTCTCAGTTTGGAGTACCTAGATAACAATAATGTTGTTTTCTTACACAAAGTACAATTTGGCGCAGCGATCGCTAATTTTTACGTTGGCTAGGAATTTGTTTTCGTTATCTCAGGGACTAGAACGACTTTAGTAATCGTTTTTTCGGTGTAAATGCGTAACTGAACCGTACCCACCGTTGGCTAGACGGCGAGCGTGTTAAGGAATAGCACACCTTAAGGAAAAATTATAAAAACCGTAAATATGCAGATACTTAAAAATTTGTACACATTTATGGAAATTGTAAGGCATTACTGACAACAGTGTACGATATACTCGTACACTGTTGTCAGTAATGCCTTACCTAGATTTATTGTAAAGTCAAGTAATCACCGGAATTCAATTTTAATGTGTGACTAATTTATTACCTTGTTGTCAATGTAGTAAATTGAAATCTGTAGTTGAGCCGTTTAAAAAAATATATTTTATATATTTCTACGGAACCCTAGGTGCACGAGTCCAACTCACACTTGGCCGTTTTTTTAATGAAAAAGAACCAAAAGAGAAGACACTACATGTTTAAGAGCTTATGATATTCATTTGGGATTCATGAAGTTTTAATTTCATCTATGGCCCTTTGATTATGACAGGTTGGTTCAGATAAGAAATCGGGAGTTATTTTGTTGCCAGGAGGAAATTTGCAAATAAAATCACAGAAACCAAATTGTGTGACGGCAGAATTTACACCTAATTATATCATTTTGACTATATTATTACTTTTATTACTTCCAATTACATTAATGTTTTTAATAATTTCGACTACCTATATCGTTGAATCGAATTTGACTTATAATATGTTATCAAACAAAATTCTCAAGCACGATTTTAATTTTCCCTTAATTAGCGAGGAACTTAATTACGAGGCAGCCAGGGTCAAGTCGGTACCTACAACAATTTATTCTAATTAAAGGTAATAAAATTAGAGGTAACCTTTAAAAATATTTTACTCAGAGGAAGGTTGTGTTAGCCCTTATTAATGATAAAAACAACGCCTGCGTTAGTTTATATAACGATAGAAAATTATTGGATTACTAATTAAAAATCACACTATTGCGGCAGGTATTTGGGTTGGGACAAAATATATTGACAAATTTGGCAGAAAAAAGTGTTTTCAATTAATTACATTAAGTACATTATATATATGTGTATATATATAATATATATATGTATATATTGTATAAAGCATATTATCATATTTATTTACATGTGGATATAGGTATATATTTATATAGGTTTAAATTTAAGTATTGTTCATATCTTACATTTAATTTAATTTGTATTGGTACATCTACCTCTGAATTCTCTGCATCACCCAAAGGTTGACTGGCAGATAATGCCCAAGGCATTAAGTCCGCCTTTGTACATAAGCGTACATGAAGAATTAATAAATAAATAAATATTTTAGTTTTTGGAGTAGTAAAGCATTACTTCATCATATATGTCATCGTCGGCCGATGGTATAATTCGAGAGACCACAAAATTTCTAGGTATATCATGAAATGCCGCAATTTCATGATATTCCTAAGAATTAGTCAGTCATACCATGATGTGCCTAATAAAAACTTAATTATTATGAAAACATATTGATGAATCACGTAGAAGTAAAATGAACGTGCCAAAGTTTAATTTAGTATCAATTTGTCTCTTCAACAACTCTCGGGGGCGAAATAAGCGAAACTTCGCCACAAATAAATATGAAGAGTGGATACAATCTCTTGGGCTCTTCATTTGAATAGGCTGTGTTAGAAACACGCGCCTTGGGCGATTTACTGTGAGTTTTTATAAGCCTGGTTTGGACCCGCGACATTGTATCTTTATGTATGTATTCTCTACGTGATCGAATCAGGAACGATGAGATCAGTAGAAGAACTAAAGTCACGGACATAGCTGAAAGAGTTGCGAACGTTTCGAACTCATATCTCACGGGACTGACGGCGGTTGGGGCGGAAAAGTCCTCGAGTGGCGGCCGCGTTACCGGGAGACGCAGCGTCGGTAGTTCCCCCACAAGGTACATCGTCGATCTGGTGAAGGTCGCGGAAAGCCGCTGGATGCGAGATGCGCATTTTTGATGCGCAGATTTTTGGGTGAAGCCTATGTCGAACAGAGAGAGACTTTTGGTTGAAATGAATGAAAATATTTAAAAGGTAGGCAAACTGTGAAAGTTGGCAAAAGCCCCAGAGACCGAACATTTGTGTGGCATTCACATGTGCGCAGTGATGTATTATGAAAGCTTATAACTCTAAACTTGAATGATAGAGTTAACCTAGCGCAGATAACAGAAGTTCAAAGGAGATGTCCTCTTTTTGTGTGGGGGTTGGGTTTTGCTAACTAAAAGAACCGAAATTATGCCTGATAAAAAGGCTTAATATTTACACCCAGTTTCTGAAAGGCTGTTCAGCGATAAAATTAACTAACACGCTGTTAAACTAATGCTAACTATGAATTGAGTTGCTGAAAGCTAAATCAACTTAGCACTGTGTTAGTTGACACAGCTGTCAAATTTATTTCAAAATTATTATGGGAAGACCCATTTTGGGTTTCCAAAATACATATGAATAAAACAAAATATATGATTACAGCAATGTGACCGTGTCTTAAAATATTTCTCACGAGAAATCAAATTATTAGAGATAAGTAAATTTTGGCTAACCAACGTTTCGGAAACTCAAATTGATTTGACACTGCTGTTAAGATGACATGGATGTTAGTTGAAAAATATTTTGATGAGCCTTTCAGAAACTGGGGGTTAGTGTCCTAAAACCGTAAAAATCATAACTTTATACCGCTCCGTTTTGGAAATATTTTAGTTATGGCAACAGTTTTGTTTAATGATCGAAAGCTGTGTTATATTATCTGCAAAAAACATCTATTTGTAATCTGTATTTGTAAATACAATGACACTTATGCTAGTCTATGGTTGTGGTTTGGTTGTTGTTTTCGTTGAAGTTGTTGGTGTTGCGTGAAATGTTGACGGCGTAATGACTATCAAATTAGAGGCGGTCGTGATGGATTTTCTTCTTAGACAATCTGCCTATTAGGGCCTATTCTTCATTAAATCTAATTAATGAACAACATAATAATTAATTAATAAATCTTAAAGCGCCACAAGAGCGTCGGTGGCGCAGTGGACTCGGCACTTGCCTTCCAATCGGGGGGTCGGGGTTCGAGACCCGCCATGTACCAATGTTTCGAATTTCATATGTACATTTGTCTGACGCTCCTACGGTGAAGGAAAACATCGTGAGGCAACCTGCATACATCTGCGAAGAAATTCAATGATGTATGTGAAGTCGACCAATCCGCACTGGGCCAGCGTGGTTCACTAAGGCCTAATCACCCTAACATAGGGTAGGCTCGAGCCCCTCGGTGGGGACGTATATGGACTGTGATGATGAAAGCGCCACAGCTTCAAGTCAGTGTCAAAACTGTCAAACTATAATGTCAAATCTTTTTTTTTTCATTTTAAGCATTGGACTAGAGACTTCAGCCAATCAGTGCCAGTTGATTAAAAGATTTGTAGATTTTTCTTAAAAACACGAATAAAATGGATTTTCATATGAAAATAGATTAACGTTTTAGTAATACATTGTATTTCGGAGACTATATGAAGTTAATACGGGTAAATTGCATAGATTTAAAGCGTGTGATTTCAAAACTTTCACCACAGTTTAATACAAATCGGAGGTACTTAAAAGCATATATATTTTTAATATGACCGAATTGCTGTTTCGATCCTCTTTCCAATGGTATATAAATTATTGCTTTTAGTTAACATAATTAATAAAAACCCACTCGTGGACTTCTCCTTTGTATTTCGTTGGGTTAGATTCTCCAACGCGTCGAAAGAAACATGACAACAGTTTGTTTTTGATTGTTTTTGTTTTCAAATTAATGTTGCTAACGTTGTTGCAAATGTTATATTTGTAACTACTAGTATTCGGTCGTCAGCTATTTTTAAAAAATAAAATCCGAAATTTTTTATGCAATTGCAATTCTGTCGAATTAAAAAGTCGAGGATTCATTAGCGGTCCGGGTTCAGCATTTTTTATTATACCGTAACTGTAGTAAGTTTGAATTTTTTTTTGTCTGAAAGCTACGTTGCTCTCTTGGTTGGCCCATGGACATCTGCATTGTCTTTCCTCTTGATTGACTCAGTAAATGAGGAGGGTTTTTCCCTCAAATATCCCACCCTGCCATTTTAGAATTCAACAAAATACTGCTGCTGATGCGCGCCATCAGAATAGACTTTCTGAAAATCTAATTATTATGTTCGTTACCACATTATAAAGACTTTTTTTTTGTGATGGAGAAGTAAAGAGAGGAAGAGAGAGCAATAACAAGCTAGGGCAATATATCGAGATGAAGTTATGTTGCCCGATTTTGTATGGGAATCTTTTATTTTTCACGTGATGAAAAAAATCCAATTCACTGTCTGACTTATGGCTAGATTTTATTATGACTTATGACTGATGATATTGTGTCTTTGTATTACTTGTACATATACCATTAGTTCGTTTTCCCTACATTTCTAGGAAAATCACGTACATCATTACAACTTTACAAGCAAAATTTCCTCACCACCATTTTCCATTGGAAGTTTTCCGAAGATTTATTACAGAATTCCCTGACAATTTACCGTTAAAGAATAAGCTCCTATGGAAACAATGAAATATTAATGCCCCCTGAAAGAATGCGGTCACAACTGATACCGTCTAGTGAATTATATACGAGATCCAATATAGTAATGGATAAAGTCCAAAGGCTCGTAAAAAATCAATGATTCATAAGGTGGGCGACTTATTTTATTTATAATGAAATTGACTGCCGCCTCCGTTGTCTATTTATGAGAACATCTGGTTCAGGTCTGACCTGGTTCAGCGTTGAGCTAGTTCCGGGTCGGCCTGGTTCAGGGCCGACCTGGCACAGGTCTGACCTGGGTCGAGATCCGTCTCCCCACGGGGTTTTCAGATTGGTTAGGGCGGGCTTGTGAGCCCGTCTGGCTAGCTACCATTGTACTACGTTTATCAGCAAAATAACAATGTTATCTCAATTGTTGTGTTTCGGTGATTATAGGTAAGGCAGCAAATTGCTGTAAAAACATTTGCAGTCACTGATCATTATGTAATCGTATATAGTAAGGTTATTTTGTATACCTTTATTTAAATGTACTGTAATATGAAACATTTCATTTATTTTTCTATCCACCAATTTAAAGCGTTCAAAAACACGTACTACGATGCAGGCATATATGGAGTACTGCTCGTACCTCTGGGCAGGAGCCCCCAAATATCAGCTCGACCCTCTTGACTCCTTGCAAAGGCGTGCATTCCGCATCATCGGTGATCCCAATATCACGGCTTCAATGGAGACGCTGGAGCAAAGGAGAGACTTTGGTTCTCTCTGCGTGCTTTATCGGCTCTTTAACGGAGAGTGCGCTGAGGAATTGTTTGCAATGGTGCCCTCTTCACCTTTTTACCACCGCACCACCCGCCATCGCAGTAGAGTTCATCCATATTACCTGGAACCGATCTCGTCCAGCACAGTTCGGTTTCAGCGTTCATTCCTTCCACGTACGTGTAGGCTCTGGAATGAACTCCCAGCTGTGTGTTTCCTGAGCGCTACGATACGTCTTCCTTCAAACGAGGCTTAAGAAGAGCACTTCTCTCCAGGTAGGCAGTGACTGAACTGTGCCCCTGGCATTGCAGATATCTATGGGCGGTGGTTACCACTTAACATCAGGTGGGCCACTGGCTCGTCTGCCACCGTAAGCAATAAAAAAAAGGCGTTAATGCCGTAGTCTAAGGGACGCTGTGTAGTACGTAGTATGGGGGATGTGCCCAAGGCCTTTCAAGATGAGGGTTATTCTTCGTAATTATGATTTATAATTTCCGAGAAGCCAAACAAATCCATAAAACATCATTCAACATAGACTTTTATAGACACATAATCTTTACATGAAAATTGTTCGATTGTTCAACCATTCATTTGCTTCAGAATATCAGAAATGTGCGATGTTGAAATAAGTAGGTACTCTAATGGGCAATAAACCCTGCTGGGCAAATTTTATAACTTAAAGGCTATTGCAAATAAAAAAATTCTGATTACCATATATCATGCATTAGTAGAATCAACAATAAGCTATGGATTAAGTTGTTATGGACTTACTTTTAAAACTTACCTAGAAAATATTCGAAAACTACAAATTAGATTTTTAAAAATGCTTAGTAACAAAAAAACCAAAGAGAAATGTAAAAATAATAATGAAAACTTATTTATGGAATTAAAAATAATGCCTATTGAAAAAAAAGTTGATTATTTGTTAGCATTAGAATCCTACCATTCAGAAACATTTAAACATAAAACACACACAAATATTAATACAAGAGCGAGAGCTAAAGGAAAACTAATTGAAGCGACATATAAAAACTATTATGGGCTAAGGACAAGGAAATATATTATACCAAGGCTGTTTAATAAATTTTTTTTTTCATTTATTTAGAACTCATACAGTTCATATTCAAACATAATTTTATAAAAGAGGTATAAAGAGACCTTATATGCCTACTTTCGATTTAATACGCTGAACTGTTAAGATAATTAAATCGAAAGTAGGCATATAATAAAAATACAAACAATAGTCATAAAACCTTTTTTTTTTGTTACTAAAATATTATTGCGGTATTCCGTTACACCCGGTATAATAAAATCGTAGGGAAATAAAAATACACAGGTATATATAGAAAAAATACACAGGTCGCCTTAAAATCATTAGCAGAACACGATAGAATAGTTTAAAAAAATGTTTGTTTGTTTATTTATTTGTTTGTTTGTCTGTTTGTCCGGAAAGATCTCCGAAACTACTGGACAGAATTTGATATGGCTTACACCACAATGCTTAGAATTTTCCGAAAGAACATTTGGGCATAATTTCATTTGTTTAAATTCACTTTTTATTTTTAGTGAAAAAATACCATATAAAAATTTCGATCAACATGGCCCACGTGAAATTATTTTGACAAGTCTGTTACATAGTGCAAAAAAAATTAATCTTTTCTGTTATTGGCTGTGCCCATCTGGTTGATTCCTCTGTAACTCCATGATCAACCCTAGATGTGCACGTATCTCGATTGCCACCGACAAAATGACTGCCGTGCTGTGTGCGTTGAGTCGGTGACAAAATCGGTGGAAAAAAGTCGGTGAAAAAGTCGGCCTACAAAAAGTCGGCCGTGTGCGTTCGCGCTAATAGTAATATGCAAGAAGCATTTGGTAACATATATGTATAGGGTGGCAAATAACAACGATACAACTTCAAATTGAAATTATTTTAACAATAAATCAAAAATATTCTGTAGAGAGGCCCTTTTGATTGCCAGTGGTTAAGAACGCCTCCTGGTAAACAATGTTGGATCTTCGACTACATTTTAACGGAAATTTTTTAATATTCTGTTCTGTACGAACCCCCTTAGTACTATAAGGGAAAGGTTTTTCTGTTACGATACGTTCTGCTTAAATTTATTCACTAAATGCGGGATTGTCAATCTCGAAGGTAAGGTTTTTCTCCCGAATGTGGGGCGCAAATTTCTCGGAGATTTTTCGCGGAGATTGATTTGAGTAGAAAGACAATTAAAATACGTTGTTCGAGTAAAAAATGCTCCATGACGAATTTACTGAAACTTTAATTCTTTGTTATCGAACAAATGACAATTTGACGCCGAAACAAAATGGCGGCAAAAATGTTGTATAACTCTTAGTTGGCCATCCTGTATTTACGGTTATGACTATATTTTAATTATGGTCAATTAACACATACAATCGGCATACATTTACATGCGATTTTTTAATAGACAAGACACGCAATTAAATGGAATAACTTTCAATAAGTAATAATAACATCAAAGCACATTGCAAAAGACCTGATATTGTTCGAGGTAATAGGATTATATTTTCATGTTTATTGGCATATTATATTTTAATTTGTATCACACAATCATTGACTCTTCATAACCCTACAGTAAGGGCTTCGGAGTAACAAACTTATGGTTGTTAGTGTATGCTACAAACTCGTACGTGACCGAGATCTTTTTTCTTTTTTACAGAGATAAATTCTTTATAAACTGTCAGGCGCTATGGGTGACTAGTTCGTGTCTGGGGTGTATGCAACTCTCTTTATTCCAGTTACTAGATGAGGTTAATCTCTCCCTCGTACCTTCCGCATCATCGAGAAACTCTAGCCAGAGTAATCTAACTAATCATTGGAAAACTCCGAGTGTAAGAAATACTCATTAGATGCAACACATGAGTTCTAAGTCGACAGAAAGTGTTTAATGATTTTTTGTTAACTTTTTTGATTAATTGGCATACTATTTATTGCATAATGCGTTAAAAAAATAAATTCAAACGGAGGTCTATGCTGTAAAATAAAATCGCTAATTGTTTTGCGATTGAGCGTTTAGAGGTAGGTTTACCAGACGAAAAGTTTACTGAGTTGTCGACGCGGGGTCTTCTGCAAAGAGGTGTTTTATTTGTTTTTTTTTTTATACAACAAAGTTGGCAAACAGGCTAGCTGTGCACTTCAAAACAAAAACGAAACATTTTCATAATTTTAATGTCTTATATATTTTTATCATGTCAAAATAACGACATCTATTGGTCCGCTATGAAAATAAACGCAGCGTAGAGTTGTAGGTAGGTACAGTAAGCTCCTTGTCAAGCTATACTGTTTGACCTTTGGACCGTATAGTGGCGGATATTTCAGATATTATGTCGTTCGTTATAGTGGCGGTTGTACTGTAAATGTATAGCTTGAATGGGAGCTTATTGTACATGTGAGTGCGGCTTAATAGTTTTGCAAGCGGGCGCTCAAACAGATAGCGGCGGGCCTGTAAAACTCAATGTACGTTGCCAAGTTGTGATTTAAGATGTCATGTCACAGAACTCAGTAATTTCATTGACTGTCTTCTTACACTTCAAACCGGAACACAGCCATGTAAGCACCCGTGCTTGACGGCAGAAATAGGTGAGATAGAGTTACCCATGCAAATGACTCTGCTAAAGAGTCTCTCTCTAGTTCTGTGAACGGTTCGGACGATATATATCTATATATTTAAAAGGAGAAGTTCCCATCTCTAGAGGCACGTACAGCCATAACCGCTAATGGTAGAAACGTGAAATTTGGACAGTTGTTTTAATTCAAAATGCGGACGCACACTAAGAAGGGCTTTAAAAAAATAACCCTGAAGGGATGAAATAGGGGTTGCAAGTTTCTATGGAAATTTTTTAAATAAGCAACCATTTTGATAAAACTTGAGATTCATGCTCTTAGAAACATTTCAATGAATACGTGTTTCAAGGTTTATTGGAATTCACCCCCTTAGGGTGCAAAATAGGGGTTGAAAGTTTCTATGGAAAATATTTAAAATCTGCTCCAATTTCAATGAAAATTATTATCCGAGCTATATAATAGGCTACAAAATTATTTTTCCTACGGAAAAATATAAAATTCCCACGGGAAAACAATAATTACGCGGGCGAAGCCGCGAGCGGAAAGCTATATATGTGATGGTAGTCGTTTATTGTCAGGTGTAGAATTTGTTAGTTTGCCAAGAATGTTGTATAAAAAGGACATGTATGTAATATCTCGTCTTGGAAAGTACCATCATCCTGAAAGCATCTTTCACCAGTTTTCATTAGTGTCCTAAGAAAAATAAGACGTGAGATATAATAATAAACTTTTAAAATTATCAAAAAACAGTCGATAGGTTTGTATGCAAAGCTTATAAACCATTTCCATTACCCAGTTATTGACGTAGGTTTAAGCAAAATACTGTAAAATTTGAAAAATGTTATCCCGAATTACACTATTCCGGGCACCAATCTGGGTCCCTAGCAAATGCCGACATATAAATTCCGCGCCAATACAGGGGTCCTATCAGCAATGATTGGAATTTCCTCCGACCAGTCGTGGAACTTTCAGATTGGGAATACTTCGATGAGGCGTGCTGTGGCTGCGTGCGACACGGACGGGGTCAAATATGTAACGATTTTTAATAATAAGTTCCTTATTCTAAATTGCATTATTTTAATTCCTTAAAAATTCCCATTGTAGCTGTTGTATGTTTAGCAACATATTATAGGTTACTTAAAGCTTTTCGACTTTTTTTATACAAACTGTGAACTTTTCATCTTCTGCAATAGGGTGACAATTCAAAAATGATAACGAAGTGACGTGGATGAGCGTCGGTGGCGCTGTGGCCTCGGCACTAGACTGTGCACCGAGTGGAATCGGGAGGCCCGCGATCGATCCTGCCATGTACCAATGTGTTTTTCGTTTCACGAATTTCATATGTACATTTGTCTGACGCTCCTACGGTGAAGGAAAACATCGTGAGGAAACCTGCATACACCTGCGAAGTAATTCAAAGGTGTATGTGAAATCAACCAATCCGCACTGGCCCAGCGTGGTTTGACTAAGGCCTAATCGCCCTAACTAATTAGGGTAGGCTCGTGCCTCCCGGTGGGGACGTATATGAGCTATGATGATGATGATGATGAACGAAGTTCGATAAGAACAAAATATATGATATGATCAAAGTCATCGATATAAGTTGGTAGACAAATTAATTCGCAACGAATCGATAAAGCAGCGAACTGTCGTAACTTTCATATACTACTGAATTCAATTCATTTATTTCATTAAAATGAAATGAAAATATAAATTTTAATCATTAATATTCTACCATTTCTTTGCCGTTTCTCAGTTTTAAGAACCAACTTAGATAACCCTAATTATGTTGTTTTCGTGCAGAAAGAACAGTTTGATTCGGCGATCGCTAATCCTTACGTTGTTGGCTTGGAATTTGTTGAGACGATGACGAATTTAGTTATCGTTTCGCTATGAAACGATTGCCACTTGTCTAATCCTCCAGGTGAGATAAAGGCCAAGAGCTTCCCTGTTTTGTGGAAAAAAATATTCTTGCATTATTGTATGTTTTTGTTCAAAACACCGCCTTATTGTGGTGTAGCTTAAATGCTCTTCCTGGAATGAGAACGTCTAAAGACGTCCATTTGAGAGCTGTCGTTAAAAACTTCACACCATTAAACTTTGCGACTGCACAAACGAATTAACTTTCATTTATAGCTACTACTATATACACGTCCCGATATAAACCACGCCTAATTGTTTTTCTCAATGAGTTTTTCACTTATTCTGTGTGACATGTAAAAGATTAACCCCCCGATATTTTCTTATTTAAATAACAGTAAATATAGAAATCATACTAATATTATGAGTGCGAAAGTGAGTTTTTTGTTACGCTTTCACGCCTTAGCCACTGAACTAATTTTAATGATAATTGGTATAGCGATAGCCTAAGCTCTTGAAAATAATATAGGCTACTTTTTACCGATTATTAATGAATTCCCTAGGGACGCAGACGATGTCGCGGACAGCAGCTAGTATTTGTATAAAGTTGCTGCATACATCTGTTGATATTTATTTCAGCTGCCCTATGAGAAGAAATATTAATATCGTTTTGATTTTGTTTGACGCGTAATCTTCCTCAAGTTTCTCTCCAATATATTCTCTTTCAATATTGAACGTTGAAGGACAGTTGAGGATACTTTTGTCAATTTATTGCCAGAAGATTTTTGACATCCTTTTTATGAATTTACATGATCTTCACTTACTTTGATAAACAGATTGTATAAAACAACTTTTTAAGATAAATTAATATGTACATGTTGAGGTTGTTAATGTTTGTAAATATCCTTCAGATACTAAAGATAATAAATAAACCGTGTGATGAGATGTAAGTATAAATTACAATGGCGGGTCGCGGGCCCGTTCGTCCCGTACCTATGCTTACGGAAGCCAGTTTTAGCCCGTGACCAATTTTGTTACCACCAATAATAATTGTACAACAGATACAATATTATACGCACCTGTAATAGAACTAGGCGTTAGCCTGTATCCTGAATCTAACATAAAAACGATTGGTTCCGTTGGTTTTAACAGCGGTCTGTGCATAAGCTTACCGATGCTTATTTTCTGCCGCGTAAAATTTTCTTTACTGCGCAGTCGCAGTATACTGTATGTATATACTGTATATCATCAGTTCATCACATACCGTTATGTGATGAACTGATGATATATGAATGACTAATAGAATTTTGATTGATTTATTAATAGCGTAAAATACGCTTAGATTTGGCCGAACCACATTTCTACATTTTAGTGATGAAAACGATTCATTATCGCTTTCTTATTTTTTTGTTAACTGAACTATAACACAAATTATTGTTGAGTTTATTATTGTTAAGTTGTCTAGATTATTTAAAAGCACATTAAAATAAAGCATTCATAGAAAACAATGTGCCCATGTTCTTGACCCTGCACGGAGCTTAATAAGGTATTTCAGTTTCCTTTTACGACATCAAATATCTTATTATGCCGTCAAGTGAGTGGTCCCCTAAGGTCTTGGCAGTAAATCCTCATTATGAGATTCTAAGTAATTACATGACACTGGCAACAGTATGATTACAATGTCTGTTGTTAGCTAGAGTAATTACATTTTCATTATGAATTCTAATTAGTATAATACAAGTCAGACTTTGTGGTCGAAGGAATAATGTCTGTAATGCCCTAATGGAGAACAAGCATGAATTATGAACTTTTGAAATGTGATTGGATGAAATGGTTAAAGTGCCTACGAGCTTTTTGCTCAGAATGACACTGGACCTCTTTTCAGGGTTTCTACATAGAACTGGATCTTCTCACACTAACAAAAATTTGGTTATTAATTAAGACAAATGTATTTCTGGTTGCTTTTGTTTTTTTATTAAATTATTGTTTGTATTTCTTCAAGTTTCTGTGAATACTTTTAGCCAGTAAAACGTAATTCATTCATTCATTGGTCGATTAATGTTAGCAAAAATGTCAAATGTGACGATGCAAAAGTAGGGCTCGGCGGCTCGGTCATTTGGCTGAATTCGGGGAATGCGGGCCGCCGCCGCCCGCCGTGTCAAATGCTAAATCCGATTCCCCCACTACAAAATTAATGTCTGCACTTGACAGTCGGAGTTCAGGGTGTGGACGATGTCTTTGTTTACGATTTGCACAATAAAAGCGATGGTTTTCGTATCCCAAGTGATCTTGGCATCTGAAAGTGATGCACACAACTTTGCTCGCCGAGATTTATGTCGCGAACGTGATGAGCTTTTTGAAAGTGAACCTTATAATGAAGTGACCTTCTTTTGTTTTGTTGAATCTAATTGTTTCTTAAAGCATAAACTGCGATTTTAGTAGTAATAGACGTTTATTGCCTACAATCAACACACAAACAGATATACAGCTTTACAACACACGTTACGTCATTTTGTTTGCGTGCTGCAGCAAGCAAATGGCGACGATAATGTCACAGGACATACCGCTGAATTTCAGCCATCACCCCGTGGGATTTTACAATTGCCTGGTTTTGTTTCAGTCACAATAGATCGCTTCCTTCTGGTATAATTATGTTTGTACTGCTACAGCCAGGTTACCTTTCGTGTAGGTACAGTAAGCTCCCATTAAAGCTTTACATTTACACTACGAAAACCACCACTATTACGAGCGACATAAGAACGGTCCAAAGGTAAGACAGTATAGCTTGACAAGTAGCTTACTGTACGTTAATTGTTTTCTATTAATGTGGCTTATAATTGCACGTACCCATCAACGTTGGGTCAGTGTCAGCGTAGTGGAAGATTTCCCGAATCCCCTTTTTTATGTCCATATGCTCAGAACTGGCTTATTGGTGAGATAATAGTGACAAGATTGTCACTCTAAAATCGTTGCCACTAATAAATAAATTATTGATGCAAACTCATATGAACGATATGATATAAAAATATCCCAAGCTAGACCACAAATCACGCAAACTGCAATCGAATTGCAATCAGCTGTCAAAACAGAATATAAATTAACCCGAAGCGTTTATTTGAATGCAAATATGTATGTGCAATGAAACGAGTACCTTTTTGCTATTTCGATAAGATCGGAAAGTTTTTGACGCTGGAATTACTGGATTGGTGTTCTGGAAACTCTTAACACTTTTTAACCGATCTTAAAGATGGAAGTCTATTTATATTTGGCTTAGGGTATGTTACTTTATATCTGTCACCGTAAAATTGTAAATACCGTTAGATTATAATCTATCTAGCGAGATTGTAAACTGTCGAAAGATTGCGAACCGTCACATACTGCTTACAATTTAACGTATTATTTTTCGGTAGATTATAATCTATCCAAGTGTAACTGTTAAATCACAATCTGTCGCGCGCTAAATTGTCAACTGTCCGAAGGCTGTCCCTGATTGGTCGGTCTTACAGCATGTCGTTCTGTGTCCATAGAGTTAGGAATCAAACACAGGTGTCACTCAAATAAAATAAATGTCAAGAATTGTGATATCAAGTATGTGTTTATTATTTAGTGGTTAATCAATAATTGTGACATCATAATTATGGTACGAAAAATTTTAACACAACAAAAAATTCAGAAACGTAAAAATATTTTCTCGTCAAACACAAATTAAAATTGAAAAAATAATAAAATTTTTCTCTCCGAAACAAATTAAATACAAATAAAAATTAAAATACTAGATGAAAATCGAAAACGTAACAAAATTGTCCATTAAAAAAATAACGAAACAAAATCTTTACTTATTGTATAAGTAATAAAAAATATAGGAATATGACAGAAAATGGCACCAATAAAAATGTTCACTTATTTTTACACGTCAACGAGCTGTGGCACCTGGAGTTACAAAGAATATTTGCTTTCTTGCAATTACACTTATTGGAAACGCATTGTCCATTTTTTATTGTTTTGCAATTGCATTGTTTCATTCCTTACCCGCCAAATGATGAAGACATTGATGTTATAGTTCTCAACGGTAATGTAACCTGAAATAAAATTGAGTTAAATCTAATATTCCGGTTTTAAGCACAAGGTATAGTCAAACCAGCAAATATAAAATATATTGCTAAAAAGACATATAAGGTGACATTTAAAAGAAAATTAATACTGACCTCTGGAATGTCACTGCGTAATTCTGCATTTGGAGAGGAACGAACAGCATTTTGAGGCATCCAATCTTTGATTATGCCAAAAGCAGTGCCAACTTGATATAATTCGTTCTTTTTCATTAATACTTTTCCAATCAAGTTTTTATTGTCCAAAGGTCAACTTTTCAACTTTTGGGACTTCAACTAATACCGTTGAACCAGTACTGATATCTTTAAATTTTTTGGACAAATTGCATATCATTTTATCTGCCGCTCTTTTTAAATTAATGTGCGATTGTGTTCTTTCTTGTAGGATGTTACGTTCATTCACACACAAATTGCAAAGCAATTGCGATCCATAGCCCTCATTTTCTTCAGATATAACTCCACATATGGCGTGAACGATTTTCTTGCATTTTGTACACGTATGAGCTCCAGATGATTCTTTGTTGCATACGTTACACACCAAATAATTAATTTCTTCTATTACACCAGTATCACCTACATAAGGCAGTACGCTAGGTGCGATAGCTTTTTCTAGGGTGATGATTTCTTTGTCAATATTTTCATCTAGTTTCTGTTGTTTTTGTGTTACAATGTTTATTTCTGAATTTATGCTATTCGTACTATCTAAATATATTTTTTCCTTCTTATTGTCTGGTTTATGAATTATAACATCCGTAACTACAACTAGGTAAATTCTCATGCATAGCAGGAAGTAGTTCAGGATTGTTTGCAATGTTAATTTGTTCTAATATAATTATGTAATGATTTGCTGTAGTTCGGTTTTCTTCTTGTTCAATCTTCTGAGCGTCATTTATTGTATTTATGTTTTCCTGCTCTTCCTCTTCTTGATCTTTTTCAAAATTTTGTTCTTTGTTATTAATCTCTTCGAACAATTTTTCCACATCTTCTTCGGTTTCTAATTTGGATATTATATTTTTAGATAAGTAGGTTGATGAGAGTCCGAGTTTTGGATCCTCGCCAAACAATGCTTTATACGGAGTTCAAGCAATTGTTGAATGGTAAGATGAATTTTTGTGGAACTGAACGAAGTAGCACCCAATGGACCAATTAGTAGATTTGTTATCTGTCATCTAGGCTCGAATCATATTTTTTACGTCTTGATTTGAACGTTCTATGCTTCCTTGGCTTTGCGGATATCTAGGCCTACCATTAACAATTTTACAAGCAGGCCATAAACTCACTATTTCTTTTAGCACAGATGCTGTGAACTCGCGTCCATTATCACTTTGTAGGATATGTGGACAGCCAACTTCCAAAAAAATCTTGAGAATCTCAACAGCCACTTCTTTAACCTGTTTGCTTTTTAATGGTCGCAAAAAACAAAATTTTGTTAAATGGTCCTGATATTGTAATAACTATTTATACTTGATCTGGAGATGTTTGGAACTCTACAAGATCTATTTGTCCTCTTCTGTTGAAATCATCAGAAATCAACGGTTTAACGACAATTCCTTTTTTTGGAAAGCTTTTCTTTGATAGACATGTTTTACACAAATTTAGGAATATTAAAACCGCAAATATTGGCACCACATATTTATCTTTCAAGGCGTGAACAACTTTGTCGCGACGTCCATGTCCAGTGGCAATATGTGCGTCGAGTATCTTTTGATAATACTCTTCCGACGGAATTATTTGTACTACAGGATCTGTGATATCCTTTCTTTTCATTATCAAAACTTTCTGGTTACCAATATTCATTACATCGTATTTTCTTACATGATGGTAATGCTTGTTTGTTGGTCGCCTACCTTGAGATTTCATTGTGTTATACTCGTCCTACAATTTTATTATACTTTGTATTGTATTTGTATTTTTTGGTTTGTCCATTCTAATTTTTTTATTATTTTCATCATGCCTACTGTAATAGTTTTGTAACTCTATGGTAAATTCGTCCTGATTAACAATAACTGGTATTTTTAAGTTTTGTTGATGAACAGGCTCAATATCCGACATTGTAAATATTATCAAATGCGACATTGTAAATATTATCAAATGAGATCACATAAGTTCACACGCATAAAACATATTAAAACACGGAAATTGTATGTAACTTAGGCTACGTTCGGTGACTAACACTAACTTATTTATTATTCAAACTGCACTTCTTTGGTTAATCACAGATTCATTTTACTTCCACAATAATTTCACATAATTAATTCTAAAGTTTTGATATTTTTGCAACACGAAATTAATTTAAAATCCCCAAAATACTGCTTGTTTACATTCGACAACAAACGAAGTAACAAACAAATATGGTGGCACATGACGTTCAATCAATCAGCGCGCTAGGTACGTTCCGTCGCATGCTATTTTACAATTTGACGGTTTCATTTCGATAGATTATAATCTACCGAAAAATATTACGTTAAATTGTAAGCAGTATGTGACGGTTCGTAATCTTTCGACAGTTTACAATCTCGCTAGATAGATTATAATCTAACGGTATTTACAATTTTACGGTGACATATCTAAGACAATGTACAGACGACAACAGCCTCCTTACCATGATTGCTTTAAACAGTGTTAAATCGTCAGTGAGAGTGAGATAGCGTTATATGCTGCAACAGCAACGTGTCTGTTTCAATATTCTTTAAGCCTTGCTCTCTAAACGATCATGGTTTAATAGAACAAGGGATCTTTGGAAGTTTGGACAGCTTATGTCGTTTAAAGTTACTGTGAATGTCAATTGCATAGAACTTTGCGAGTCGTCAATATCACACCATTCTCTTATTTGCACAATGACTACAAATTTAAAAAAACTATACTTTTCGGATTCACTCGCGTTTTATTTTATTCAACTAAGTTGGCAAACAAGCAAACTGCCCACCTAATGATATGTGGTAACAGTCACCTATAATACATGTGGCTATCGTGAGATTCTCAACAAAACTGCAACCTCCACAAGAACCACAGTCAGTGTACGTTGCCTTAACTTGTGACATAAGACGTAAAGTCACAGCACCCAGTAATTTCACTGCCATATCTTACCCTTTAAACCGGAACACTATATCACTATATCTGGTCAGTCCAGAAACGCCCACTTTAAACCGACATGGACATAGGCTTCACGGTTCGTCCACCCTGTGGGAGGCCTACCAGCAGCCACTTAGGAACATTTACTATTTTTGCGTAGGATTTAATGCAAACTATTCGATGGAACCTTTTTTGACGAGGAGCAATGCCCTACCTGTCGATAGCAGTTTCAAACAGGCACGTGGGACTTTCTTTTAACACTTATCTACTAAACCAGCCATGGCTCCTCTAGCACGGTCATGGAATACGAATCTTTTCCCGTTCCCGCTCTGCGGCCTCTTGCAACATGATTCCTTTGCAAAAGGAGGTAACACTCCCCCATATCGTTGCGCTGATCGGCATTTTCCTCGCTATGTTAGCCTGTGTTACCAGTCGCCAGTTAGCCAATATTGCCTATCGCGAGCACAAGGTCACTGCACTCAGGTCTCTATAAAGACATGCTTTGTCGGTGTCGTCGGGAGCACTTCAGTGATGACACCTAGGCAGCTCCACATTACGCGCGACGTACACATTATGTACGGTTCTCATGCTCAATGGATGAAGAAGATGCTGTTACGACAAACTTATCGTTGTGCGTGTTGGCATATTATAATTGTCTGTGTCTATAATAAACACAAAGTTACCTGAAATTGGCAATTTTAATTCTTTTGTCCAAGTTACGCTCATATTGATAATACCACGCATCGCACAACCGCTCCTATCGGTGTCTCGCTCGGCACTGATAAATGTGCGAGTGTATAGTGAATTCAAGCTCTCGTCTGCTCTCGCAGTCTCAGCTTCTTCGTCTCGCACTAAAAACCGACTAAATTTAGAGCACAAGGTGAGAACCTGCACAGAATACGTAATTCGGTTCCACATTCATGTTTCTCTTGTTTTTCTTGATTTCTCAAAAGATTCTCGCGTGAATTTAGTGTGGCTATTACAAGAATAATAGATTATGCACCAAGGGATTAAAGCAGAATCTTCCGTTGCGGGCGCCATATTGGACTATTCGCTCAGGAGTTCTGAGTGTCACTGAGTGAAGCGAGGGGTTTAAGTCGCCCAAGACGAAGACACTGCTTTATTTCAAAGGTACTTACTCTACTTTTTTATACCACCTGCGCGATAATACAAACTCAGGGGTCATAAATAAAGCTTGCATGTAAAGGAAAACAGTATGGATTTCGTTCTGAAATATTACATGAATATGCAATAGTAAAATCGATTGGAATTTCGATTAATCAAAGATTCTAATAACAATTGAGTTATGGGGTAATTTCAACCATCAACACTGTCACATTATCATTATCCCTATTATCATCATTAGCATTATCACTATAACTATGCTTAACATTATACATGAAAACCATGAAAACATGGAAAAAAGATTTTTTTTTTCGTGCATGACCACGTTCGCAACGTGATCCTGCCAAAAGTTTATTCTCGAATAATTTCTCTTTACGTAGTAAAAACAATCTATATAGGAATGTTCTATACAATGCCCATAATCTAAAAAATTAAATACACGGAAGACATGGCTGCATGGGCAATTGGGCATGGTACCCATGCCTTCCTAAGCTAAAAATGTATGCTAAGTTTTCATTCGAATTTAATGTTCCATATTCATGTCACTTTACTCCCATGGGAGTTTCATATAACTTTATCCTCAAAAGGAGTAGAGATTAAGGGGGTTATAACTAAACATTGTCCAGCAGGTGGAATGAAAACATATTTACTGTCACTATCGAAGTTATCTTTGCTGAGTTGAGCTTTCGTTCCGTTTAATAATATTTTTAGTTTGGTGCGAAATAGTTTTTTCCCAGCATGAACATACTAGCGAGTGAGGCTAATGTAGGGTCATCACTCGAATTTTTATGGTATAGGTGTATAGAGGCCCAACTCTCTTTGTGAGGGCTTTCGTAATAATACAACTCATATTATCCACACATAGGAAAATATATTGTATTATATCACGAGCGTATTATTAGCTCGTTAATACAATTTGTCGGCGAAAATAACGTGACCTTAACGCGTAATAAGTATTAGCTTTCACTATCAATAGCGCCTAAGGAGAATGGACTCTATTATTGGATGATTAGAAGGTGTACATTGGATTGCTTTCATTACTTCTCATCTGAAATAGCGGTGACATTACAATGTAATTGGCTTTGTAGCTACCGAGTCAACAAATGAGGTCCTAATGGAAAATATTAAAGATAACACATTCTTTGTTATTGTAACATATTACTACATTTAGTCACCACACTATCATATTTATTTAATACATATGTAAGTTTCAGGCATCAAGAACTTGTATGGGCGAGAGATAAAAGAAATAACAAAGGCCTGACGATAAAAGAAATAGGGTCTTATGGGTGCCCTATCAACTCTGGGGTGTCTTATGGTGATAACAACAACTCATCCCTCTGTATCTTTCAAAACATTCGTCACGAGGGATGCTTAAAATATGAAAAACAAGCGCTTTTTAATATTCAAAGGACAATGTCGAAAATCGCCCCAAGACCAACAAAGATTTGATTTAAGTCATAATTATATGCATATTTTATAACACTCATAACAAATGTACGAGTATGTTTTTGACGCACAAATCAAAAATATTTAAAAGTACAGTTTTAGAAACAAAACTAAATGAAGTGAATTGATAGAATTGACTCGATTTTATGTAAGAATTGACATTTATTTATTTGTATAAATTATGTTTTTCATAACTTCTTTCACAATTTACAACGAAAATTAAATTAAAACATAGGTACGTCAAGTGACTACTCACGCGCTGTCGCTTGTTAGTTCGTTGTGTTTTTGACTTGCTTTATTATTTCGAGATTTCTTGTTCTTTACTGCGTGGCTACGTTCTTTGATTGATTGCAATAATATTATTTTAATAATTGTATAGGTATGGACTATGTGTATTGCTCTAACGAAATAAAGTGTTACTTCAACAAACCTCAAAATATGATTAATTTTTGATATATAATTCGATTTCGAAGCTTGTCCGTAGTAATTGATGTGGACGTACATTATTAACTAATAGCTAATTATATGAAAAACATTTTTTCACTGCTGTTGGTGTTGGGGCGAACAATGTATGGAGGCAGAGCAGTCCATTGATAGATATCAGCACAAAAAATAATGAAGAATTTACATAAGTTCAGTCTATTAAGTGAAATTCTTAATAGACTTACATTATATTATCTATACTAATATTATAAAGCTGAAGAGTTTGTTTGTTCGTTTGTTTGTTTGTTTGCTTGCTTAAACGCGCTAATCTCAGGAACTACTGGTCCGATTTGAAAAAATCTTTCAGTGTTAGATAGCCCATTTATCGAGGAAGGCTATAGGCTATATATCATTACGCCAAGACTAATAGGAGCGGAGCACCAATGAAGAATGTTTCAAAATCGGGGGATTTTTTTTCCTATTGAGAGCTTCCATTGCGTGCGCTGCGTAAACGATTAAAGTTTCGCAAAAATCATGTATGACAGAATTGTTCCCCTTTAAAAGTTCTAAAAAAAAGTCTGCGACAGCATATGTCTATCTTTTAAGTTTAGGTCACTATAACCTTTTTTATGCTAACCAAATTTGTTCTAAAATAATGCATTATTTGCGAAGGTGATATTAATCCTTATCCAAATAAATACGTTATTCATCACAAGTATTTAATTTAAAACAAAATTGCCCTTTACATCATTCGATTTAAATGAATATCTTAGGAGATATAGCAGTTTTAAAATAACATCACAGCAAAATAATGATCGAGTACTGCGCGCACAATGTGCAAAGCCGGCGGGCAGTCATGACAGGGAAGGGCGGTGGCCCCAGTTAGCTATCTACTTCTGCCGGAAGAAAACAAAACTAAAAATATAGTGTACGCAGAAGTACTTTAAAATAACATTAGTTTAGTTTTTTGAGAATAAACTACAATCTACATGATATAACATTATAAGACCCAGTACTTACTCACCTATATAAACGAAGTCGCGGGTTAAAGTTAGCGTTAGCGCAAAGTAACTATTCCACGCGGACGAAGTCGCGGGCGGAAGCTAGTTATAATATAACCTCTTCGTTATTTGACATAACGGTGATTGTGGGATTAGTTGGACCTATGTTCATCGGGGAAAGTTTTTCAGTTTCACAAGTAAAATTAAAGTATATTATAGTTATTCTCTTTTTTCCGGAAGCGGTTGCATTACAGCCTGTATGTGATTTTGTATTTCCTATCAAAATGTCAAATTATTTCACAAATGTTTGAATCAATACCAGAAAAAAATCACTTCAGACAGGATTTTAAATAAATTTTATCGTACAAACAAACAGTGGTCAAAATTTATCGTGATCTATAAGCGTTAATTTACTAAGAAGTCGAGAAGTCGCGGGAAGAAGCTAGTTTCAACACGAAATGAACAATGTATGACTAATAAATCACGTATAACGGGGCCTCAAATTATTTCTTGGATAAGCGCCAACTGGGAAAGCAGTACTCCCGTGGACCAGACGTGAATGTTTTTCTACCACCTCAAGCAGAATAAGACGGTCCGACACAGATCTGAGGAAAGGTACTTACTTGTTACTTTAACACAACTTCCATTCTGTTTTTACAGCCCCGCGTAAGACAAAGGCAAATTCACTATTACCGAAGCGTTATCGAAATGAAATAAGCATTATTACGTTCATGGCGTAGGGTTGGTGGATTTTTGTAGAATGTTAGCTTTTCATTCTACATATTTTTATTTATTTATGTAGTTTCATACACATAGGTATACTAACACCAATAAATGCTTTACCTACAAGGGCTTCTGTTGACTTTCTCACCCTGAGACACTCAACATTTGGGGGTTTTCCGACGTGAGATACAGAATGACGCCTTACTCCAATATCTCGTCGATTTCCTGATCTCGCCGCTGTCCGCCCTGGAACTGAAGCGACAGCTAGACCTCCACCGAAATCTAGTTGAAGGCGACCTACCTCCTGGCCAGGTCCCGGTTAATTTAGGCCACCACACGCGATCACGCCTCCCCGGCGTGGACGCAGGAAATTGATTGGGTTTTTGATTGAGACCACTATTTGACTTAATATCACTATGTATTTAGTACACTGCGATTAATATAGACCCATAAAACTTATTAATTAATGACTATGAGCTATGAATAACGGCGCCTGCTGCCATCTTTTTTACAACAACTTATATTATTACTTCCAGGCGCTAGGGAGCGCGAGTTGCGCGCGATCTTAATCGAATGAAGGCGGCAATAATTGAATTCGCGGCAAATTTGAATAACAAAAATACAAATATGTTCATTTTGCGTGAACGGGCTTCACCATCTTTGTTCTACCAACTCGTTCGACGAGTGCCATCAGAAGGAATTGATTTCTTCTTTCTGCCGTGCCCTACTTCTCTATCGAGCAATATCAAAGAGTCGTGCACAAGGCGGACTAAATGCCTGAACATTTCTTTACCAGTCAATCAGTAAAAAATCTAGAAATGTATATAAGCTGTGATGATATTGATGCACGATTGAGACCTACACAGTCAAGTCAGTACAGAGTGACATAAGAGTGAGTGATGCACATCCGCGAGGACGTGTGCATCGATATTCGACAGTGGGACAGCGTTCCCACTATGAGTTCTGGAGACCTCATCCAAGAAATACAACTCATGACATTAGTTGGTGACGGTTTTGTGAGAGGTTCTTTTACTGTTTCTGTTAAGCCTGTAACTTAAACGACGTAAATGCTTTATAAGCGGTTTTTAATTGTTAAATTTTACTTCACTGAGTTTAATGAAGAAGCTTTTCTAGTACAATAACAAAAAAGTGTGTACGTATATTCCTTCCCTATTGACAGAAATGTATGAATCTGACGCTCGCGATTGGCCTTGATGCCACTCTTGTGCTCTTTTGTTCAATGATTTTGTTCTCATCTGAAGCTCTGGGGTTCAATTCTTTATATGGAAGAAAATTTTGTCTAGGGTCGCGAAAAACGAAAACCTTCAAACTACTTTTATGACACATATTATGTAGGTATAATTATCTGTCAAGTAATAATTGGAAATGCTATGTAACATTAGGATTAATTATTGCCATTGATTTTGTTTCTTGCTTATTCGCATCGTGTTATTAAGGAACCCTTATATTTTATATTACTTTGTCGATGTCGACAACCCTATCACAGGATTAGAGGACCCTTTTCTTTCGTTTTATTGGGATTCCTTTTACAAGGAAAATCCTATCAAATGTTTTGGCAGAATAATTATTCGAATAAGCCATTTTAATAGATACACATGTTGAGGTTTTTCAAATAAGAAAACAAAATAATGTTAAAATTATCCGCATAACAATTTAATTCAATTACATAATTGAAGAGCGAAATTTGAAAAAGCGTCGGTGGCGCTGTGGTTTCGGCACTGGCCTTCTAATCGGGTGGTCTGAGGTTCGATCCTGCCACGTACCAATGTGTTTTTCGTTTTTCCAATTTCATATGTACATTTGTTTGATACTCCTACGGCGAGAGAACACCTCATGAGGCAAGCTGCATACATCTGCGAAGAAATTCAAAGGTATATGTGAAGTCGAACAATCCACACTGGGCTCCTATTAAATTTGGGTTCAAAAGTAGAGCCCTGTTGTCCTTAAGGGCTCAAGGAATTACCACTACTTTATTTCGAAATTTAATTAAAATTCTTTAAAGTTTTTTTTTTTGGCGTAAAGGCGTAAAAGCATGAGGATGCGCTCTTTGAAAAAGGCTAAACATGCAATTAGTCTGAACTGGAAAAATTAACAACTTTTAATTTGAAACGCTTTATGGCTCCAAGTTCCGAGTTCCGACGTTCCTTAAGGTTTCATTTCTTTAAAGAGAACGATGTTATTCCTTTTCTTTTTGGAAGATATTGCGATTGCGGTGCCTCGGTGGCGACTTCTTTGTAAGGGATCGTGAATTTTTAAAGCACTGCAAACGCCGAGTTCGGTCTTATGTTTTTGTTTGTCCGTGTAACAAGATTTGAGCTTGGTTCCTTCTCTTTGCTGTTTGTCGATACGTATAAAATAAATTTGAAATGACAAAAAAATAATGTGACTTAAGCATGCTTAGAGAATAATTAAATTCTATTACTATCTTATCTTGTTTTATTCTATGACTGACTCACTAACTCAAACACAAACTGATTTTTTTTTATTCAATACTCGACTTTTACAGACGCTTATTGATGCCAAACAAAAAAAAGAATCTAACCTAGCCGAAATCTAAATAAACTATGATAAAAAAAAAACAATTATTGTGTCAATAATAAATACTGGGGTTAATATAAACACACAGCAAGCCAAAGGGGAATGCTATTTCAACATACAAAAAAATGCCTGAGATGGACAAAGATAAATTCTACCTCTAATTATACCTCAACTCAACATAAATCCATAACAATTGAATTTATCCTCCAAAAACTAGACTGATTCTAGTTTGAAAGATTTTGATAAAAGATAGGTTATGTCCAAGTAGGGATGTCGATCAATAAATAGAACACAGTACTGTATCTCAAAGTTTTGTTCATCATTGAAAACTATTAAAAAATAATTCAGGAATTGTGCAGGAGGACAAATGTGAGAATCCTAATACCTACTTACAGCTTGTGGTGACATGCATTCTTGTATAATTGGAGAACGCACTTCTGCACTTTGTATTGACAAGGAATGGTACGTCTCATGCGTCGAGGATCGCGATAGCAGTTAGCATAGTGTATATTCGAATCCATTTTTACATCAGACTAGTGGGCCCGGCAGACGTTGTCCTGCCCGATTGCAGCGCCACCTACCGGGTTCAACTTTACGTTTAAACCTTCCTTGGACCTATTCAAACACACACGGAAAATTTCGTAAGAATCGGTCGAGCCGTTTCAGAGTTTTTGCGAGACAAACACACAGCGTTTCATTTTTTTAATATATAAGACTAGTGGGTCCGGCAGACGTTGTCCTGCCCGATTGCAGCGCCACCAATTTTATGTTTAAACCTTCCTTGGGCCTATTCAAACACACAGAAAATTTCGTAAATATCTGTCGAGCCGTTTTTGAGTTTTAGCGAGACAAACACACAGCGTTTTATTTTTATATATAAGAAGAGATATATGTGTTAAGCAGCACAAATTCAAAAAATCCGGGATGTCGATAAAAACAGTTTTTATCTTATCTTCGGGTGGGGGCAGCCCAATTATTGAGCCTTCGCACTTCGACCCACCATGGATCTTTTGTGCTACCCCTTGCCGTAAAGCTTAGTCCGTAATGCCATCGCCACCAACGGTCCAGTCTATCGTGCCCATGAGCTCAACGATGTCCCTCCGTGGTATGGCCCTGTAATCCTCCGGTTTTGGGTATCCAATTCCCGTCAGCCTTAGTCTCCTGCAAGCTAGGTCATCACAGTGGCACAGCAGGTGCACCATGCTCTCCTCTCCCTCCTTGCAGGCCCTTTTTTTTACGAGGTGGAATGCTGTTGCGCACCGTACCTGCCGATGGCTAGTCGACAGGCGTGTGTGGGACTCGCCCAGCTGATTGCGGGGCATACCCACTAAACCAACCTCGATGTTCTTCTTGTCCATAGTTGGGTGATCCGGGGTCTGGGTAACCCCAATTCTCCGAACCACCCCGGGACTCCTTGCAGGCCCTACAGATTTAAGTAAGTTATCAACAAAAAGCCAAGTTGTCGTGTTAAGCGGGTTTAATCCGTGTTTGCAAATAGTTATCGTGTGAAGAGAGAACAAAATCTTAGATATTAGTCATGAGTGACAATGAAAGTAACATTCCATATTATATTTTATCCGGTATGGTTGCGCTCCGAAAACCGCTTATAAAAAATCCACAAAACACAAAGTACTAAGACGCAATCGAAAAAATCTATCCAAATGTTAAATATGCACATTTGGTTTAACATATCATTAGCATGTTACTACTAGTTCGAAATCATAAGCATGCTGATAGTGCTGTTAGTACTTTTAGTGCGCTTTTTAATTTGGATCGGGTGATTATAATCGTAAGCACTGCGAGCGCTGTTATGTTTTCGGACCGCAGGGAATGTCATTCAAAGAAGAAAACACGGCGATTTGCATAACCGGAAAATACACTACAGCGAAAAATACTTAAAATATAATTATATTTTTACCCTAGTTGAACAGATAAAAGATTGCTATCATTATTCATGATCTATATAGAATAGATTTTTGAGTTAGTTATGCTCTCTGTCCATTTCAGGCATTTTTTGGGCATTCTCCATTCATCAAAATCGGTTATGTAGTTTCAGAGTTTCGGACAAACATCTTCATGCGAGATTTTTAAAGAAACCATGAGAGATTTCTATTAATGCACAGCTCAAATCACACTGGAGGGATTCACCTGAAATTGGAGTTCGCTTAGCCCTGATTTTGTACTTCTATATCTATTTTAATGGTTTTGAAGCTAGAAGGCTAAAACTTTCTATTTATGATAATGAATTAAAGAAATTAACTCGTGTAATAAGCGTTTTTTTAGAAAACGGGTGAAATAGGGTTTGAAATTTTATTGTACAGACTATTGTCGTATCTGTGCGCACGCCCGTTAGTCGTTCTTTTTTATCTCAACCATCTGTGCCAGCCAAATTCGTTTCGGTATTATAAAGTTCAATTCTGTAGTTTCCTTATTTTTTGGATGGGGATTACTTAGCTTCTTGTGGGAACTTTGAAAAATCTTTCCTTAGTGTGTTCCTACGTAAGCCAACGAGCTCGTATGCTGAATTTCACACTTCTGGCTTTCTATCTCCAGTCGTTTGAGTTCTACGTTGATACCTCAGTCAGTCACTAGACCCTTTTTTAAATGCAGGTAAGCCATGCATTTAAAAAGAATTAGTCTGGAAACATACACCTTTGAGTTACGCATAATACCGTAGTCCTATGGCTAGTATATCGGGTTATTTTTCAATCAGGAGCCAAATTTTGTATGCTTGATTAGACAAGCAAAATGAACAACTTATGGGACCAAACTCGAAATCGCGAAAAAAATCAGCTGTTCCATACATTTAGGTTCAGTGGATGTTGAACATTTGTATGGAAAAGCGGATTTTTTTGCTTGTCTGAACACGCATACAAAATTTGGCTCCTGTTTGAAAAGTAACCCTGTATAGGTACTTGTACCTCCTGTTGTTTACCCTCTGATATTAATTCATTTTATTAATCGATATAAATGTATTTACATGGATTCAAACCAAAAATTGTTAGTTCTGACTAAGATTCTTTAGCTTAGCTTTAATTATAATGGGGATACTTTTTAAAGCCATGCCGCTGGTATCGAAGATCGGCATGAAAGCCGTTCCAAGTTTATTTTGTGGTCGAAACAAATCTCCTAATTTTTGATGCCTTTCAAAGTTCAAAGAACTCCATTTGCTAGGCTCATTATATTTATTACCTTTATAGGTTTACGCAATATTGAGATTGATGGGTTTCCGTAACTTTTATTATTCACGAAAATAAAAATTAGGCCACGCCGTTGGTGCACTTTGAAAAATACCAAATGCGAGAATTTATGGAAGAGGTGTTTTATTCGACGTTGATTAAATGAGGTATCCTTTTTTATAAACGGAAAAGAGGAAATCCAAGATGGACTTTCATGCTCTTCATACTTTCGTGCAACTTTTCAAGGAAAATTTTCTTTCGTATCAGATAGTTGAGAGAAACGAACATTGCCGGGTCGGATGGAGATTGCTCCACTGACAGAGCAACGAGGCTTTTAAGTTTAAGAAGGACTTGGACTAGAGTTAAGAGCTCGTTGGGGCAGTTGTAATTTTTGTAAACTAATTTTTTGGTGACTGAACTAAACTGCTAAAACTATCACATCCAATATCAGTTTCACACTGTACTTAACAATATTTATAAAAGCTATCTTCAAATCGATTCAGTATTGCTGCGTTAGGGGCAAAAGGGTACCTGAGTTCGTTTAGTGGATAGACCCCTCCGCATTAGGCAGAGGAAGACAATTCCACACATGCCTCCGTGTTCTAGTGGTTCAAACTACCGGGGTGTTGATAGGGAGGTCCAGGGTTCGATTCCCCATGGGGGCAGAAGAGTTTCTGATCAGTTTGGTTAGTGGTAGAGCTTATAAAGAACATATATATATAGCGAACATATATAGCGTTATAAAGAACATATATCCGCATATCGAAATAAAAAACTTGAAAAATCACATTTTGCTAAACATCTATTAGACACAGGACATAATATTCCTTCCAATCACACAAATCCATTTTACATACGTGTGAAAAAAGTCTAAAACTGACCGTGTTGGAATAATTAGAAATTCCAAGACACAACAGAGGGGCGATCGCACTAATTATAACGTTTCAACCAAATCAGAAACGTTACCGTTCCCATACATTTTGACAACACCTTGACAGCAGTCAGGTGTCAAAACATATTGGAACGGTAATAATAATAATAATAATAATTTATTTATTTGCAAGAATACAGTATTTTCAGGTGGTACATTCATCAATTCCGATGCATTCTACCTGCAAGCAGGCGTGCAAACATTTATAAAATTCTCTATAATTATACTACATTATTAAAAGTAAACACCTATTGATAGGCTATGTCATATAAATTATAAAACATTTTATATAATATTAAATTGTCAAAAAAAAATAGCTAAATAATAATTCATGTCATAGAATATTAATAACCCATGTCATTTAAAAATTAATAATAAAGTCATACATAATTTAATTTTTATATAAATTTTAACGTAAACAAACAACAATATATTAATACTTAATGGGATATTTATAAAATGTCATTGAAATATTCTTTAATGGTATAGTAACATTTTGTTTTCAGCCATGTAGTCAATATTTTCTTAAAATGTTTACTATTTTCAATAATTTTAATATCGTTAGGCAATTTATTATATATACAGATTAACATATTAAATACATTCACTTTATATAAATAAGTGTGACAAGGAGGTTGATAAATTAAATGTCTATATTGAGTTCTCGTATGCCTATCATTAACATCTACGCGTTTTTTGAAATATTCTGTGTTATTTTTAACAAAGATACAAGCTTCTTTGATATATATACAGGGCAGCGTAAGTATGCCAAACTTCTTAAATAGTGGCTTACAACTATCATCATACCAAGCATTTTGTATCATTCTTAGACATCTCTTCTGTATTCTAAAAGCTCTATCTACGTCAGATGAGTTTCCCCAAATTAAGATTCCGTAACTCAGAACGGATGAGACATAGCCATGGTATGCCATTACCGCTGCTTCTGTGGAAACTGTCTGTCTAAGTTTTTTTAAGGCGAATACGAATCTGTCGATCTTTGTACATACCATATCAACATGACTTTTCCAATTTAAGTTTTTATCAATATTCATACCCAAATACTTAAAACATTCAACTAATTCTATGGCAACATTATTTTGTGTTACTTGTATATCTAATGGTTTTGAATTGTAGGATAGAAATTGCATTATTTTAGTTTTTTCTAAGTTAATGTTAAGTTGATTAACTTGTAGCCAGTTGATTACTTCATTTAAAGTTATATTAAGTTTTGCTTCAGCAATCTCTTTATTTTTACATTGAACATTTATGGCAATATCATCAGCGAACATCACACATTCATCATTAATAACATTGGGAAAATCATTGCTAAACAATATGAATAATGGGGGTCCAAGCACGCTACCTTGTGGAACTCCCGTCTTATTTAAAATGTACTCTGACCTGTAACTGTTTTTTCGCGAAATCCTTTTCGTTTCTTGAACAACTCTCTTTATTTCTGTACACTGAAGTCTATTATTTAAATAGCTTTTAATCCAGTCATTTGCTTTTCCTCTGATGCCAAGAATATCTAGCTTGTTGAGCAATATTGAGTGACTCACAAAATCAAATGCTTTTGTCATGTCAATAAATATTGACACAACGGGAATGCGCTGATTTATGCTTTCAGAAATGCATTTTATAAGTTTAAAACAAGCAAGAGTAGTAGACTTTCCCTTCCGAAATCCACACTGTTCGTCCGACAAAATGTTATATTGATCTACAAAACTGTTTAGCCTAACCAACATAGCTTTTTCAAAAACCTTAGATAATACCGAGATTATTGTTATTGGTCTGTAATTATTGGGATCGAGCTTATCCCCTTTTTTAAAAACAGGTCGAATAACTGATAACTTTAGCTCTTCCGGGAATACACCTTCAGAAAAACTTAAATTTATAATATGTGAGAGAGGTTGGCAAATACTCTGTGCACATGCTTTCAGAACCTTTGTATTAATTTCATCATAACCTGTGGCTTTACTGTTGTTTAATTTCATAATAATGTTATAAATTTCATTTTCATTTGTGGGTTTTAAATAGATAGTATGCGGATTTTTCTTTAAGTATCTGTAGTTAGCGTTAATTAAATTACTAGGTTGCTTATTTGTCATATTTATAAGATATTCGTTATATAGATTACATATGTCAATAGGGTCAGTGTATTTATTATTATTAAAAATGAGGGTATTCATGTCATTATTATGTAAATTATTTGGTTGTTTCGAAGAAATTGTATTCCAAGTGGCTTTGCACTTATTTTTACTAAATGTGATATATTTGTGATTAGTTAGTTTTTGAGCCTTAAGAATACATGCTTTGTATATTTTGTTATATTTCCTATATATTGCCTTAGCATCTTTTTTATGTTTGTTATTAAGTTTGTATTTTAAAAACAATGCTCTTTTAGTTTTACTAGATTTTTTCAAACCTTTTGATAACCATTTTGATTTAAATGGACGGTTATTTATTTTAACATTTATTATTGGAAAGCATAGGTTGTAAAGCAATTGAAACATTTCATAAAATTTACTAAAAGCTAGGGCAGTAGAATCTGAATTCATCACATCTGTAAACGATAATGCTTCAATATTTTGACAGAATTTCCATATATTATCACTACTATAGTCCCTTTTGCTTTCATACCATGATCTATGTACCTTAGACTTATTTTTATTTTTTATTTTAATAATTTGTGCTGTTTTATGATCAGAAAGACCCAAATAAAGTATTTCAGACTGTACTTGCTTTATATTGCTTGCGATTTGGTCCAGACAAGCATTCATTCTTGTGGGTAGGTTTATATGCATTTGAAAATTATATGCTTCCAAAGTACTTGTGAGTTCACTAGTATAGGCAGTCGGCTTCAAAATATCCAAATTCCAATCACCACAGATAATAATTTTTTTACTCTTGTATTTTTCTGTAAGAAAATGTAATAATTTATTTAATTTATGTATAAAGATTCCTATGTGACTTTTGGTCTGCTCTGGTATTCTATATATACAAAAAACCATCATACCTAAACCAGTCAACTCAATACCACAGCATTCAAATAATAATATAGAAGCCACTCCTGGGGGGATTTGTACAGGTTTCGTTTCGAGAGACTTATTCACTAAGATACATGTCCCACCTCTAGAGTTAGTTCGACTAAATGCAGCAACTAATTTGTAGTTATTGAGCCTGACATTACCTTCCGAGCCCTGCTTTATGAATGTTTCGCTAAAACAAAGAATATCTACCTCCTTGCCTTTGACACTAAGCTCATTTATTGCTATTTCAATATTCTCAATTTTATTACACAGACAGAATATTTTGGTGCAATATGTAAAAGTCACTTAATTTTACTGTATTGTCACAACATTGTCTAAATAACTCCGAATTTTGTACATTATTATTTTGTAAATTATCAACGAAAACATTTTTTGTCCAATTTATAATTATTACAAATATTTTTAATATATTTTTTTTCATATTTTAGAAAGTCAATTTCGATGTTTATTTTATATGTAATTAATTGTGATAATGTCATTTTTTTCAAATTAAAATTCATTCTTAGGAGATTAATGTCAATAAAATTGCAATTAGAATAGTTATTAGATATCAATTTTAAGTCAGAGTTTAAGATATTATGATCCATAAAGTGATTAAAAGGAACGCTTAATAAAAGTATTTTTTTACAATGTCTATAATTATACAATGTATTGCAAATATTTGAGAACAAAATGTGTGGATTTTTGTCGTGAGAACCAGCTGATAAAATTAGTATGTCCTCACAACTCGCTATGTTAGATTGCCTATCAATGTCATAGAATATCTGCCCAGACGATGCATTTGGTTTCACAAGCCCTGAAGTAAGAAATGTTTCATCCGTATTCCTTGAAAACGTGTAACGTTTTGGTTTTAGTTAAAACGTTGGTAAATAGTGCGATTGCCCCTCTGGGATAGTTCGCTTACATTGCTGAACGAGCAGCTCAGTTTTACTTATTCCCCACTACTTAATATTTTTTCAAATAGATGCGATCATAGCAGCACCCGATAACCACGTGTTTTTAATTTGTAAACAACACCTGCGCCACGTGCGCGCTTTTACAATGGCGGCCACGTGCGCCTATACCGACACAGCTCGGACGGTTGTTGTGATCGCTCTATAAAAGGCCGGCTCGTTCACACTTTGCTCCTGCGCCGTCCCTTTCCTGAGGGGCGGTCGCTATCCGATGAAGCCTTAATGGCCTTAGGGTTAAAGGCATAAGGTGGAGTTTAGCCGGTAAGAGTCCGGCATAACCCGTGCGGCCGGCCGTGCGGGTATCCATGAGGATTCTCCACCTCCACTCCGCATAGCGGTTGGCATACTGAGTTTGCCGAAAAAAAAAATAAACACTGCTCAGTCGTCCGAGCGCAGCGAAATCGACAACATCCTGATGATGCCACGTGGAGTGGCGAAACGCGTCGAATCTAAGTATTTGCATGTTGGTGTGGTACTAATTATTGATATTCCTTTGTCGCATGCGATTGAGGGAGGGCGGGCGGTGCACCATAGGCCTGCGTAGTTAGTACCAACTACCGTCATTTTTAATCGGAAGTTTTGCTATATACCTACTCCTTAACAATTAACAAGTTTTTACTAAATGGGTATGAATGTATATCGGGAACCAATAACAAAAACACAATTTAAAAAAAAATTGTCCGTCTGTCTGTTTGTTCCCGCTAATCTCCGGAACGGCTGGATCGATTTTGATGGGACTTTCACATAGATAGCTTTATATAAGCTATAACATAGGCTACTTTTTATCAAGATCGGTTCAGCCGTTACTATTCCACGCGTACGATGTCGCGGGCACAGCTAGTTTTTTAATAAATTTCACGAAAAATGTGCTCTCTTTCGTACTACACATAATCTACTAACACATATTTTTCTCTTTACAGATAAGGACGCTTAAGGAATTTCATCGAGGATACCTTCTATTCGTAAGTATAATGGCTAGTTTAAGATGAATACAATCACTCTGCATATTCTTTAATGATTATTAGTGATTTTTTGGAATATTATTTGAAATTATTACTATCGTAAGCTTGCTACTAAGTGACTTAATAACAAAAAAAAATCGGTAAATTGGTGCGATAATACAATATTACCACATCAGAGAGTATATATTTTTCGTACGTTGCTGTGGTTGGGGTAAGGTTACGTTAACTGCAAATGTGTTTTGGTAGTTACAAATATACCGGGTGTAACTGAACACCCCAATAATATTTAAGGGGCATATAAGTTAGATACTAAATGGACCTTCGGTGCTTGTCTGAGATCTGGAATCCCTATACTTTCAGAGTTATTTGATTTTAAACTGAAAGCAAAAACTTTTAAGTGACAACCATAATCAGCTTTTAACAGAAAAGAATTTAAACACAAAATGACACGTGACAGACGTGAGCGTAGTATTCCTCCTACGCTTACGTAAGGCTGTCGGAACTTAATACCAAAAAAATATTTATTTAGTTTGTATGACGTGAGCGTAGTATTCCTCGTACGCTTACGTAGGGTTGTCCGCACTTAATACTAAAAATAATTTATTTAGTTTGTATGGGGAAAAAAAGTAGGTTTGTTCGCCCTCATATTTTTTCTACAGCATCTCTACTTCTGATGGATACATACCCTTAAATGTTATTGGGGTATTCAGTTACACCCTGTATATTTAGAATAGAATGCAAACTATAAGGCATTTACTTTTATTTCATTTTGAAAAGATAAACTACAGCTATATTTTCAGATCTACTTAAAGTTAAATTATGTTGACTAACACTAATTATTAGGCTAGAATAATTGTTATGTGTAGATGTAATGTTATATATCCTATTCTACTTGTAAAACATTCTTTATTTATTGAGCGCAAATATTATTAACTACATGCGACATACAATATATTCACAGAGGAAACACTTACAAATCATACTAATGTATTAAAAGCCATAAATAGTGGATTGTTATGCAAGGGGCTAAAAAACTATTATATACAACGTAGTTTTAGCCCCCGAACATTAGCGAGGGAGTGAGTAGAGACCGATTTAAGTATATTGGATTTTTAACGCCATGTGTTACACTCTCCTTTTCACTACGCCTGCTAGAAAATAAAATAATATAAAATAAAATAAAATAAACTACGATACACTATTTCAATTTGTAATAGATTCTAAGAAATTCACGCCGTTGCCATTTATTGAAATTTCTTCTGTAGCCGACTCGCAACGCAATGGACGCATTCTACCGAAAAGATAGCCGCTTTTAGGTCAGCCGATTTAGTTGAGATACGAGTAACAGACAAGAATATAAAAAACGGGCCAAGTGCGAGTTGGATTCGCGTTCAAGGGTTCCGTACACACTTATCTAGGTATATGAATTTCTAACTATGTACATATTTATAGCTTCCACGTTTTTTTCCTTAACATGTGCTATAAAATCTTGCCGCTTGCTGAATTTTATGATTTCTGGTCGGCGGAAAGTACCCAATAGGTTTTGATTCCCTTCATTCTATTTAGCTTTGATTTCAAGATTGGTCACATAGTTAAAGTTGTTTAGTTTGCATGTCTGAACAAGCATACAAAATTTGGCTTCTACTTTAAAAGTAAACCTGTATAATGGGTATATAAATAGAATATTATAAACATTGACATTTTTTTTAAATGCAAAGGCAATGTAATTTCTACATTAATTATATATTAATCACGCCGACAAAGTTTGTAAAATTAAATTTAGTAGCAAAACATGGTACCTCTCCTCCACGTAGAGCGAGGATGAATTTGTTTTCTTGTCTATCCTATGGGGTCTCGTTGGATAGGGCTCTCGAAAATATTGTGGATATGTGAATACCATTTTCGAGCGAACTGTGTGTCGTCTTAATTCCTTAAGTTATCACTGGCGACACGCACGAATTGATTTTTGTCTTAAGACACTGCGGTAGATTAGCCGAGAATATGTTGCATAGCCCTCCGAACGCTGCCCCGAGTTGGATTCCTTGATTTACCTCTCAAAGTTAGACTTACCCAGCTAGACTATTTGCCCCAGATAAGCATATTCGTCAACAAATTCCAGTGTAATGCCTCCAACCTTCACATGAGTGGGTACTAATGGGAAGACATGGTAATTCGACATAATTTTAGGTCTTGTTCATGACCCACTTGTCAGAGTCTACAGAGAGTCTGTAGAGGTCTTCGAGCATTGTCAGTACTCGCAATTTATGTTGATGCCAAGTGCTCTACAGTACAAAAGCTTAAATACATCCGCCAACGTACCTGTGAACAGTTTCGGCGGTATAAAGTCGCCCTGTCTCACACCGCGCTGAAGTCGTATTGGTTTCGGGTTTTGGTCCCGAAGGTCGGCTGACATGGTGGCGTTTTCTTCGTCCAATGACTGTAACACAGATGTACTAATATTGAAAATATGTTAGATTAAGTTTTGTATACGCCTTTGCATTTTGTTTAAAAATTCTAAATAAATTGCAAAATATGTGATTTGTTGAAGGCGCGGGTTATCCATCCCCGCCTGAAACGAAACATTTTTTATAGATTAAGTTGTTACTTAAGTAAAACTGGTAGTAAATATAATCTATATTATCTAATTAAGTTATGGAAAAAATAAAACCATAACAGCTTTAATAAATAATAAGTAGTAGGACCTACGGAACTCTAGCTTGTGCCTGGTCCGACACGACTTTAGTTTTTTTTATTATTCTACGTCAATATGAAAGTAGAATCATAAAACGATTTAAAAAAATGTTAACTACTAAGAAACATTAAATTTAGAAATTGTGAAAAAATATCAACTCTCAATATTGCATCTGAACAAATTTAACTTTCTTAATAATAAATTACTTGTGCGTGTACATTCAACATTACATTCGAAAAAAGCATTCGTCGCTTAGGAATTTGCATAAATCACGTTTTTATCCGTACATTCCTTTCTCATATGTACCTACAGTTCGCATACTTCGCGACGTCAGGGGGAAGATTAACGACTTAAGTGTCGCGCGATGCCAGATACAGGCACCGGAAAAATCTCTATGTACACACCGTTCCTAATGTAGTGCTGTTCAACTTGATAAAGTTTCTTCCATCGTGATTTAGGGTGCTTGACTTATTTAGAATATATGTGTCGTCTCTGCCTTTCTTTCCGTCGATGTGGTAAGAGCGGGCTAAGAAAGTTTCCCGCAATTACTCGTACACCTCTGCGAAGAGATGTAAAGCTCGAAATAGCAACCTTCAGCAACCCGTCTGGTCAGCGTCATGTAGTAGGCCCATTCCTCCTCGTTTTATTTTTTATTATTTTTTAAACTCTTTATGTACAATTTGTATACAAAGGCGGACTTAATGCCTGAGGCATTATTTGCCAGTCAAAGCACAGTCAACATCTCGTCAGACTATACAAAACTGTCAAATTTCTGTTATTGATTTTGAACCCTTTGCTGTTTGAAGTTAATTTCAAAGTTGATTGAAAAAAAAATGGTTATTTTGTGGTAGCTTGATGTGCTGTATTGTAGATGGGTTGAAGCAATGGTTGAGATGCTATCCACCGATAATGCACTGGGAAACTGCGAGCAGGTCAGGGGTTCTTAATTATATCTACATTACATAATAATATGTGGTCAAAATCAAGATTGAGTGGAACGGATTATTTTTATTTTTCTATATGAGTGCGAGATACGGTGCGGTAGGAGCTAAGGCAGCGCGAGTGTTGACCCTCGCACACCCACCTCACGTACGCATTTCTCGCTCATGTACGCTGCACACATTTTTCCTTCTTGTATGGTCCTCGCTTTTTCACCTGAGCTGCGCTGAGCGAATTTAGGAAGATGATAATGTTGATTAATTTATTCTCGTTCACCGCTCGGCTTCTTATTACATTATTTGTGGACAGCATCCTCATTTTATGTCGAAGAAACATCTCTGACAATGGCCGCGAGGGTGCGTACAAAATATAAATGAGAGACATTATATTGACAGTCTACCTCGAGATATTATATTTTGTGAATCAAATTGTAATTGATTGATTGATTTTGCATTGTTGAATGATACTTAAGGGATTCTGTTGTCTCCTCTTTATTGAATATGAAGAAATTTTGCAAAAAGATATGTAGTAGGTAGTAATAAACGAAAATTTTTTTGTTAAAAATCTTCTATAGCAATTATCTTTAGTTGAAGTGATGTTTAAAATTACATTTATAATAATTTTAGCATTATATGTATTGAAATGACTGTGTTAATTATATGGACCTCTTCTGTCACAAGGTTGTGTTATTGTAGGGGTTTCTTTGCGAATCTTACAAGAACCACTTATGCACAAGGTATAAGGTGCCCTACAATCACTTACCGTTAGGTGCTTACCATCTTACCATCAGTCACATACCTCCAGCCTGCTTGTATGCCACTTAAATGTTTAAAATACCTATTGGTACATTGTTAAGCGAATCATTACACTTAATAATGTTATATCAATGCTGTTTCGATTTAAGTAGTTATGGTATGTCTTTTATCGCACTGTCACTTATATTGTATGTTTACATATAGGTACAAACGGTATGTTAGCAAAATTATACAAGGTATTTTTTAGTTACAAAATAAATTTTGTGTGCTTGTTCAGACAAGCAAACAGAACAACTTTCACTATGGGACCAACTTTGAAATGGAGAAAAAATCAGCTGTTCCATACAAATGTTCAACATTCACTGAACCTAGATGTATGGAAAAGCTGATTTTTTTTTTGCGATTTCAAAGTTGGTCGCATAGTGAAAGTTGTTCAGTTTGCTTGTCTGAACAAGCACACAAAATTTTTTTAGTAACTAAAAAATATAATCTTTAAAAAAACATGCATAAAAATCACCAAAGATATTTAAAAAAAACATAAGTTACTTGTAATCATTTCCCTTTATAAGCTGTGATTATAAACGAATAATATAATATTCTACGGAAAATTTGAACCCCCGGAAGGGATTGAAGATTATCTCATCTCTTAGTTTGAAGTACGGTCGAAGGTATAATAAATTTTTGTCGTTAACATAGGTACGACAGGGCCCAAGGCCTCGCCTAATATGAGACGCGAAATAGGTAAAATGTATACAAGATGGCGACGACGCGACGATGGACGGAGCCCTGAGGCCCAATTCAGCTAATAAGCTACAGCCGAATCGAAACTGAACCGTTGGGGTCGACCAATCGGAGCGCCTATATTGCCTTTCACCTGCTCGATGACGTGATAATGTGGCGTTCTGATTGGTCGGTCGCAACGGTTCAGTTTCGATTCGGCTGTAGCTTATTAGCTGAATTAGGCCCCTGATCGCGAACATAACTCTAACTGGGGATTACGAATTTAACACCAACTAGTTTAATTAATGTGTTACTAAACCTCTGCCTAAGTAAGGGCCAGTTTCACCAGTTTCTTGTAACGTTATCTGATATTTAGTATCTAACATATTATGAAGGTTGCTTAAAGGTTTTGCTAATATACCTTTATCTGACAGATATCTGAATTCCTGTCTTGTGTGTATCTGATAGATAAGTAGTCAGGGACTTGTCCGGAACTGGTGAAACTGGACCGCAAGCTGTTTAATTATGATTTTGATTATTCTCTTGATACAAAAAATATACAAAATACCTATTGGAGAATTATGGCAGTTCTTTGTCGATATCTACAACAATACCAGAATACCTTAACGAATACTATAACAATTGGACCATTAGTTTGGTAATAATATAATAATCTGGCCAATAACCAGACCAGTTCGCAGTGCACCTTGCTGTCTAAGGCTTGTTTCACACGTACCACAATCACAGCACGTGGACGGGTTTTTGTACAGTAAGTAATAAAAACCCCGTGAACCCATTTAGAAGCATGTTCAGAATCAATATGCGATGGTTTTTATGCATTTCATTTTTCAAAACTCTTCAATAAAAACCAAAATAAATTTTTAGGTAGGTACTTAATCTTTTTAAAAGTTTCGTCTCGTCTCCCTCGTCTATGCTAATATTAATTACTTGTAAATACATTTTTTTCATTGCCCCAAGTGCCCGGCGGTCCCGAAGGCCGTGCCGGCGGTGACGGTCGTCGACCCGGCGCTGGGACCTGGGGTGCGAAGAATCCCCGGGCGGCGAAAACCCCCCGTCAAACGACCTTGGCCCTGGCAACGTACAACGCGCGTACACTGCGGACCGAGGAGAAGCCGCTGGAACTGAAGAGGGAACTGAGCAGGATCCGTTGGAGTATTGTAGGACTATCCGAAGTCCGAAGAGAGGGTGAGGATACGATGGTCCTTAAATCCGGCAACCTGCTCTATTTCCGGGAGGGCGAAGAACTGTCCCAAGGTGGTGTCGGGTTTATAGTCCACAAGTCTCTCGTGAACAGCGTGATACAGATCGGAAGTGTGTCGAATAGGGTGGCGTACCTTATACTCAGAATCACCGAACGGTATTCGCTGAAGGTCATACAGGTCTACGCCCCGACCTCGACCCACCCCGACGAGGAAGTGGAAGCTATGTATGAGGATATTTCTCGGGCAATACATGCTTTCAAGACTCACTACACCGTTGTCATGGGAGACTTCAACACAAGGCTAGGCAAGCGGGGCGATAATGAGTTGAAAGTGGGGCAATTTGGAGCTAGAATCCGGATTTTCCGAGGTCAAATGCTAGCCGACTACATGAAGAGAGAGGGACTCTATATGATGAACTCTTTCTGCAAAAAACGGCTGCATCGAAAATGGACCTGGAAAAGTCCGGATGGCGTGACAAAAAATGAGATTGACTTCATCATGTCGACTAAGACCCGCATATTCAATGACGTCTCCGTGATCAATTCGTTTAACACGGGGAGCGATCACCGAATGTTACGAGGCGCATTGAATCTTAACATTAAAGCGGAAAGGTATCGACTGGTGAAGTCTGCGCTCCGTCCCGAAGCCATCAAGATCCAAAACCCCGAGCGCTTTCAACTCGAATTGCAAAATCGCTTCAATTGCCTGGAGGACTGCACGGATGTGGACACTTATAATGACAGGGTTGTGGAAGCTGTCCTTACGGTGGGTGCAAAGTTTTGCAAACCCAGCCGTACTAAGCAACGAAGTAAGATCTCGGAGCCGACAGCTAAGCTGATGGAGGAAAGGCGTGGAATGGGTCGGCAGTCTTCTGAAGATGCTCGTCGGCGACTCAACAAACACATCTCTAAGTGCCTGACTCGCGACATACGCCGATTTAATACGGACGCATTAAAGAGGCCATCGAGCAGAACAAGGGCTCCAAAGTGTTCGCAAGAGATCTGTCACTCGGTCAGAGTCTGCTGACGAAGCTGAAGACAGAGGACGGCAGAGTCATTACATCCCGACCTGAGCTTATGGCCGAGATCGAACGCTTCTATGGACAGCTTTACGCAACATCACAGGCACCTGTTATTCCGGCTACAGACCCTAGAGCCAAATTGACCCGGCACTATACCGAAGATATCCCGGACGTCAGCCTGTACGAGATTAGTGTGGCTCTTAAACAGCTTAAAAACAACAAGGCACCGGGTGATGATGGAGTTACAGCCGAACTCCTAAAAGCGGGTGGACTACCAGTCCGGAAAGCGCTGCAGCGGCTATTCAACTCCGTCATACTCGAGGGCAAAACGCCTAAAGCATGGCACAGGGGCGTGGTGGCACTTTTCTTCAAAAAGGGCGACAGGGCCCAGTTGAAGAACTATAGACCCATCATGCTCCTGAGTCATGTTTATAAGCTATTCTCGAGGGTCACCACGAATCGTCTCGCACGCAGGTTCGACGACTTCCAGCCTCCCGAACAAGCCGGATTCCGAAAAGGCTATAGTACCATAGACCACATCCATACGCTGCGGCAGGTTATACAGAAGACCGAGGAGTATAATCTGCCACTATGCTTGGCGTTTGTGGACTATGAGAAAGCTTTTGATTCTGTCGAGACCTGGGCCGTACTTAGATCACTCCAGAGGTGCCAAATAGACTATCGGTACATCCAAGTGTTGCAGTCATTGTACGAAAACGCCACCATGTCAGTCCGCCTTCCGGACCAAAACTCGAAACCAGTACGACTTCAGCGTGGTGTGAGACAGGGTGACGTTATATCGCCGAAACTGTTCATAGCTGCGTTGGAGGATGTATTTAAGCTTTTGGACTGGAGGGGACTCGGCATCAACATAAACGGCGAGTATATGACTCACCTCCGTTTTGCTGATGATATCGTAGTCATGGCTGAGACCGTGGAGGATCTAGGCACAATACTCGAAGACCTCTGTAGAGTTTCCCAACAAGTGTGTCTTAAAATGAACATGGACAAGACTAAAATAATGTCGAATTCCCGTGTAGTACCCACTCCTGTGAATGTTGGAGGCTCTACGCTGGAAGTTGTTGACGAATATGTTTACCTGGGGCAAATAGTCCAGCTCGGTAAGTCCAACTTCCAGAAAGAGGTAAATCGGCGAATCCAACTCGGCTGGGCAGCGTTCGGGAAGCTACGCAGCATATTCTCGGCCCATCTACCGCAGTGTCTCAAGACGAAAGTCTTCAATTCGTGCGTGTTGCCAGTGATGACATACGGAACTGAGACGTGGCCGCTTACAATGGGTCTCATCAGAAGGCTCAAAGTCACCCAAAGGGCAATGGAGCGGGCTATGCTCGGGGTTTCTCTACGTGATCACATCGGAAATGATGAGATCCGTAGAAGAACTAGAGTTACCGACATAGCCCAAAGAATTGCAAACCTTAAGTGGCAGTGGGCAGGACACATCGCTCGTAGGACTGACGGCTGTTGGGGCGGAAAGGTCCTCGAGTGGCGGCCGTGTACCGGGAGACGCAGTATAGTGTTGCTAGGCCCCCCACAAGGTGGACCGACGATCTGGTGAAGGTCGCGGGAAGCCGCTGGATGCGGGAGGCGCAGGACCGATCGGTATGGAGATCCTTGGGGGAGGCCTATGTCCAACAGTGGGCGTCTATTGGCTGATATGATGACATTTTTTTCAAATGTCTGAAAAATAGAACAATAGTTAACATTTTTTGGTCAATACACATAATTATGTTTTTAATTGAAACTTCTTTTTTGATATGTCTAAAAGTAAATATATACGCTCCTCTAAGAGCTCACAGGGTTTTTGTTACACACTGTAGGTATAAGCTATTAATTGTCATTACATTTAAAATCACAATATAGGTACGCTATCCTAATTTAAGGCCAGGGTCAAACAGAAATCTTCAGTCAGACAGTGGCCAATACAGGGAGTGGAAACCTCTCAGGAATATTAAAACGAATCGATCACACGGAAACTCTGTCCCGATCACTTTTGTTCCACTTTTCTTTTATACGCGTCGGTGTTTATTTGAACAAACAAAAAAAAAAAGGAACATCGCCAAGTTATCTTCACCTTTTCCGGGAAATCAGCCGCCACTATCATTGAACGTATGAAACTTTTCGGGTTTCGTAATGTTTGTGTTAGTTTTTTGGCGGAACTACATACTCTATTGGACTTCTCGGAAATTAAATTTCCTATGAAGGTTTCGCTAAGTCAAAGGTGTCCAGGAAACGATAACTATACCGGAAATCCTCGACAACGATAATAAAAATAGGATGTGGGTCATTCGTTATATTGAAGTCTTCGGTATAGTGGCTGGTATGCTTCTCGAGAAATTGTCCAATTTTTTACGATATAGATGGATATGAGTGTGGTAATGCGACTATATGATTTCGAACTGATGTGTCTATCCATTATATGTTATAGGTAGACATAGATAATATGGTCTTTTATTTACAGGAGTAAGTACTACACGTTTAAAATAAAACTACACTTTTCGGATTTTCCCGCGTATATTTAGTTTTAAAAACATTTCAAGAATTGCCAATTCATAGCTCGAGTATGCACTTTTGAAAAATGCAGTTTGTTGCACACCGCTTAGAGTTCAAAGTCCGAGGCAAGTGCCTACATATCTTCTTACTGAAATATTGTTTCGGGCGATAACTGTTTTACCCCCCTTAACCTTTACGAAATTAGACACTTTTGATGTCATTAGATTCAGTATACCTTAATCTATGTTTGTATGTTTCGCTTTTTTGTAATTCGGTATAATTTAGTCAAAAAAAGATAAAAAATGCTCGAGGTCGTTTTTAAGTGTAAAATATAGATATTTAGATACAAATAATTTATATTCTGAGCAATATTACTTCAAAATCAAAACGTACAAACCTAGATCCTCATTATATCTACAACATTTGCAAAAATTAAGAAAACTGGACTATGTAAAGAGGAAGAAAAGCGTTATCGCTTTTTGTATGAAAATTTACAGCTTGACAATCCTCTTAATCATTTAGTCCGACGTCGTTTCGAACGCCTTGGAATAATTTAAATGTTTTTATAACTAAATATATGGGAGTGAATCCGAAAAGTGTAGTTTTATTTAAAGATATATAGATGTATTATTTAGTCGTATTTCCTTTGGGAAAGATATTGTTTGAAGCCGGTCTCTCGCCAGTACAATTCAAAGTCGACCTTTCGACACGATCAACACATTGTCGTATTCCTCTTGTTTCTTGTACATATTAACTACCTAAGTAATAGTTCCAGTAATATAGGTGTACCTACATATACATAAAATGGCTTGTTCGTAAGGACCCCTAAACACATCTAGAGAAAATGATTTTTTCAAATTAGTTTCATAATTTATAAATTTAAATAAATGTAGTAGTTGCATGCTAAATTAATTGTATAATATAAAGAAATCGGCTATTTAGATTTTTCATACACGAAAATGAAAATACCATTGCGTTGCTAACTACTAAAGAATTAGCCGCGGTACTGTGCAGCTCTCGCAAAATGTGGAGTATTTCCAGCAGAAGTGCCAGGCTTTAGGTTTCCGGTGACGGGATTCAATTAAAGGCGCCTGAGCTAGGAATGAAAGGCTTAGAAGTATTCCGCAGCATTAGCCCGAAGCTAAGGATATTATAGAAAATCAGTTTATTAAGCTTCCGGCACCTATTTTCAATTTGGCGAGCTAAAACCATCTTTCGGCAATATCAAAATATTTTACCTAAATTGACAGTATTAGGTGTATTAAAGTAAAGAATTTATATATCATAAATTTAAATAATATGCACAATAAAGCGGAATGTTTTTAAATAAAATGCGTTTTTAAATTATTCATAATATTTCTTAAACAAATACTTATTAGCGGGCTGACAATCTATAAGGAGTCTAGATGTAATGTCCGTGAATATCTGTAATTTTAATAATTTTACTGAATTCGGATATAATCCAAAACACTATCAATAGATTTTGCGAGAAGGGATAGTTCCGTTAATGATTTTTGTGTAATTTTATTTGAGTATTGTATGTTAAGAATTGGGACGGTTTTCAGTAGCGACCTACATCTCCTCAAAAACTTTCAGGCCGTAAAATCTTCAGGTCTTTACGGATTTGGCAGGCTGGAAGATATTAGAATCGTATTACACCGATCCACGCGGTAAGCCGCTGCCGTTCTCTGATATTTTATTGCAAAATAAGAAAAAAGTTCGTGTTTTATTGTACCTCCGTATTTATTACTTTTCGTTATCCAATAGATTTGTAGAAAAGGAAATAATGATTAGGAAGGAAATAACTGTCAAAACTTTCATATCAATTATCCCTACTAGGCATTGATTTTTTGATTACCTCTTGTTGAATTATTTCTTTCTTCTCTATTGAACTTGTTTGTCAACTAGCGAGTGTAAAACTCACGACTCACGATGGTGAGCACCATCCGATTTTACTTTTTTTCGTCGTGAACTCGCTCGTTCGTGAAAATCTGACGTATTTATATACAGGCAGCTACAAAAACGTTTTAAAAAATTAACAGATATCATACGGCTTGAGTTAAAATAAAACGAAATAGTTTTTGACAGACTTAAATGAATTTGTCGGTTCCAGGTACCAGGATAGCAGAATAGATAAAGAGGCTTTTCACTCTGGATTCACAAAGAGTGTGATCACTGGTCGCGATCGTCAAGGGAACATCACATCATGGTTTATGAATCCTTCCTGGTTCCCGAACTCCCGTGGGATACTCTGCTAGAACTATTTTAGGTAATAACAGCTAGGTAAAAGAATCAGAGTAGTTCTACATACGTAGGACTGTTTAGATTTCATTAAAGGTTTTTGTTCCGTTTTTGTTTGACTGTACTTTATATGTGCACGTGAGTTGACCACAAAGAAAATATAAATTCGGAAGGTGCTAGCACGCGCGCAGTTGCGAGTTTGCATCTTCGACGAACAAGTCTCTATTGTATGCGCGGTCTCAGTTGTATTATAGGCGCGCAGTTGACAAACAGGTTCTCTATTGCATTGTCGGATTGGGAATGTTGACATATAACTAGTTATTGCATATTTAGATATTTAATATTTGATTTTGCCTGCGACTACGTAAGCGTGAAGTTTGTACGACTGCGTACCACCAAAAGAGAGTATTACAAATCACTCCAGATACGTTAGAATAACGGATGGTCTGGCTAAAAAAAACAAAAAACAACTCTCGATATACTGCTCTTTCAAAAATAGGAAATAATTCTTAGTTTTATTCTATTCATTGTTGTGAATTTGTTTCATTCAAACTCATTCATATATTTAAAAAATAGTAAACATATAAAAACAAAACAATTCGAATTTTTATGTAGCAGATTTGACAGGAAAATTTTACGCCCACCATGTTGCTTTAGTTCATTCGCTTCGTCTGTTATTCCATATTTTTTTGGATATTTATTTCTCATCTTCCTGTGGGAATTTTGAAAATTCCTTATTCCTTAGTGAGTGCTTAAATAAGCCAATAAAAAAACAAACCCCTGTAACGAATTCATTTTTTCTAGCTCCAATAGTTTGGGTTCTACGTTGATACCTCTGTCAGTTAGTCAGTCACCAAAGCCTTTTTTAAATACAGTTACAGTCGAATTTAAATTACGAAACAAGTTTCATGCATTATGAAAATAATTTCATGACACTACTTTTAGTACCTGTGAAAGTAGTTTCATTAAAAATAACAGTGTCGTGAAATCCACAGCATGTTAGTGTTCATGGCTCTGCCAATATCAAAGCATTGTGTATTTTGCATTGCAAAATGTAGTCATACAAATGTTATTCTATAAAATTATGAAAAGGTTCTTTCATTGATAAATTTTATATTTTTATCAGCTGACCAACGTTGTTCTGACATTTTCATTTTTTTCTTGACTAAGCCCGCCTACACCACGACTAAAACACACGTCCTATTGGCGCAGGCGCTTTAGTTGCATGACACTAGTTTTATACAATAATCGCGCGCTCCACGAAACTGTTGCAGTGTCGTGAAATCGATGCATGCATTGTAAAACTTGACATTTACTTGACCTTTTTTTCTAAGTCCATGCACTTGACATTGCAAAACTTGACGTTGAAATTGTTGACGAAATCAATGTCACAAAACTACTTTCATGCCATTAGTTTCGTAATGTAAATTCGGTTTAAATGCAATATACAGTCTTCCATGACAGCGAACCAAATATGAAAATGTAATTTTTCACCTCAAAAGGAAGTGGTTTAGTAAACAAGAAGAAAATCTTATTTCAGAATGAAATTTCCAACAATAGACTCGCGACAAGGTTTGCCGGGAAAGGTAAACTCAGTAAGTACCCGCTACCCAATATGAATATTTGATTTTATTTACTATGGGCACACTGACGATTCCTGTCACTGTTTTGTAAGCCGCTTGGAATCTGAATTCACATTTTTTTGTTGTTTTCGTTACGATTTGACTTTCTATAACTAACCTAAATACTGGTTTTACGGTTTTAAAAAGTAGTAGATTAATATTCTATGTGCGGTCGATCGAACATAGAATGTGGATTCAGAGCAAACATTGCACAAAATGTTTTACAAAAATAAAAACTGACTTCAGAACACTGAAAAGTTAAAAATAATGTAAGAATAGGTACCTATAGACAACATCAAACTTCTATATTAAAGTCGGTGCCAAACGATGATCTCCTAGAAAGTCTTAAAATTTGGCACCGACTTTAATATAGAAGTGTGATGTTGTCTGTACCTATTCTTACATTATTTTAAACTTTCAGTATTTTTGAAATCGGTTTTTATTTTTTGTAAAATATTTTTTATCATTTTAGTGAATTTAATACCATCTCACCTTCCTGACCTGACCTTGGACCTGAATTTAATACCAGAGCAAGATTGCGTAGACGCAAATACGTGAATAGCTTCCGAAAAACATGAAACACGTTCGACGTACTACAGAGATACCAGCTCACCGAAAATGAAATTTATAAAAATAAAATAAATTAAATTTATAAAAATAAAAAATACACAAAATAAAAACTTACTTCAAAAACACTGAAAAGTTAAAAATAATATAACAATAGGTACAGACAACATCACACTTCTATATTGAAGTCGGTGCTTAGCGATTATCCCCCAGAAAATCTTAAAATTTAGCTCATAGCTGGGCATAAACCTCCCCTCAGATGAGGAAATTTAGGTCGTCTCCCATCACACTGGCCCGGTGCGGTTTAATTAAGTTTTTGAAGCAAATAGATAACTTTAAATCAAAGTACTTTCTTCTCAGCAATATCGAAGTCGGTTTAAACTGGGGCGTCCACTTATATATCAAAAAGATATTTGCGAATTTTGTCGAGTCAGTCCCTAATAAAGGGCCATGATACAACCACTTGATCAATAAAGATTTAATTAAAAGCTCGCAGTTTTGATCAGGGCCTGCCAACCCGGACAGCGTTGTTGCCCGAAGTTTTCAAAGGGATATTGCTTTGTAGTTCCGAACTTGTTTTCACTATTCGACCCGTTAGTTGAGTCCCTTATTTTGGAGCTCAGCAGCGTTCTATTTAAATTTAACGTGTCGGTTAATTGTTAAATAATATACAAATGCGTAGTTAAAGTGCGATAATAATCCTGTGCCCTATTAGTTAAATGATCCATCACGACAGAACAGCCTTTTAGGTTTTTTAAATCATTTAGGTACATACATAATATCTGATATTGCATATAAATTGCAATTAGTATAATAACACGGCAAGTAACGATTTTTGATGTCGGGCAAATTTTCTTAAAATGTTTTCAAAATGTCTGAAAATGCAATAATGTTTCAATATTAGCCTAAAATCAAGGGCGGTTTGCAGTATAATTATAAACTAAATGTAATTAAAATCTCATCTAAACTGTCCCCACCACAAATTGAGTTTCGTTTTAACCAACTCTACTCGTATATTTAGCTCATTCAATCACCGTTCTGTATTAATGTTCCGTTTTCACTAAACAAACTCTGTGTCTGCCTTATATCGCGTAGTTATGATTATAACTGTCAAATGTCAGTTTTGAAGTTAAATTAAGCGGTTTTAGGTTTGTTTGTTTTTGTGTCGTAGAACAAGTGGTTTATGTTATAGGCAATTGAATCACTTGCTTCAAATTATAAGTGATCCAATATTAGCACGGCGGAAATGACATATCATGAAAATAAATTGAGAAACACCTAGTAGGGAATAAAAAGATAACTTAGTCACCGAGTACAACTCGCAAACTAATTTTGTTCCTAGAACAAAATAATAAGTGCCTGTAAAGGCCTTTGTTGAATAAAGATTTTTGAATTTTGAATTTTTTGAATTTAGAACCGCTGAAAAACTATTGCCATGTTATAAAAACTAAAAACTGTGCAAAGATAAAGTCATTTTCACAAATCCGTTTCAATGTAAATAGTCGTGTCACAGATTAGATAATAGTTACTACGTAATGCTAAAGAAGGTCGTTTTGTTGTGTTTAACTATTTAGGGCGAAGAACTGTCCCAAGGTAATATTATATCGGTTTATAGTCCACAAGTCTCTCGTGAACAACGTGGTACAGATCGGAAGTGTGTCGAATAGGGTGGCGTACCTTATACTCAGAATCACCGAACGGTATTCGCTGAAGGTCATACAGGTCTACGCCCCGACCTCGATCCACCCCGACGAGGAAGTGGAAGCTATGTATGAGGATATTTCTCGGGCAATACATGCTTCCAAGACTCACTACACCGTTGTCATGGGAGACTTCAACGCAAGGTTAGGCAAGCGGGGCGATAATGAGTTGAAAGTGGGGCAATTTGGAGCTACAATCCGGATTTTCCGAGGTCAAATGCTAGCCGACTACATGGAGAGAGAGGGACTCTATATGATGAACTCTTTCTTCAAAAAACGGCTGCATCGAAAATGGACCTGGAAAAGTCCGGATGGCGTGACAAAAAATGAGATTGGCTTCATCATGTCGACTAAGACCCGCATATTCAATGACGTCTCAGTGATCAATTCGTTTAACACGGGGAGCGATCACCGAATGTTACGAGGCGCATTGAATCTTAACATTAAAGCGGAAAGGTATTGTAACACCGTTTTTTCTTAAAACTTCATAAAACACAAATTTTGCAAAAACACTTTGGTTTCACTGTAGTTTTAACACAAATTGCACAACTAAAATCATAATTACAACAACTTTGTCAATTAATTTCACAATATGTCAAGTGTCAACGTCAACGTCTTTTCACGTCACGTCAGTGACATTTGCAATTATCTTTGGTCATTATTCAATTTTTGCATAAACAAAATAAATCTCGCGTTTATCCTGGCCTTATTTACAAAGATAGTTTTTTTTCGCCCAAAATCCCGTGCTTCCATTTAGGCGGGTTGATTTTCTCAAAATTCGGAATTTGACATTTAGACCGTTTGTTTTGATCATTTCTATAGACATATTATAATAAAATACACTTAAAGCTACAGATCATATAATTATGGTTTCGTCGAATAGAATTTGGAAAGCATTCACAGTTCGTTTATGGTTAATTTTACATTACGTTTTGTTTTTCAACCAAACTTATAACCTTGGCTGGGAATACTTATTGCAGATTGTAGAATTTCGAAAGATCCATATGTTGACTCGACACATCTTGAAACAAGTTACGAATCTTACGAGTGTTATGAAATGAATTTGGTTTCGTCGCCAATACGACGCTTAACATTCGGCAAACGGACCTCGGTTCTAGTAGCTGCGTAAATGCAAATCTGTGCGTGAATGGAACGCGCCCTATCTCACCGTAGTCTGTGAACGCGTCTATGCTATGATCTCGGAGCTGGATAACTAGTCTGTGAGACATCGACCGAATTAATTTGTTATTGATTACCTAGGATTTGCGAACAGCATTTTAAATCTTAATTTCTGCGAATAAAATCCATAGGTATTTCTCCCGTTTTCCGTGTGAATTTAATTTGAAAAGCTATTTCCAAAGTCAGTTATTTTTGTTTTCAGCTTGAAGAGTAAAAGCTCAATCATATTTATAATCGCCGGCGCGCGATTCATTGAATTAGTTGAATAAATAAATTATATCGATAGATAATACTCCGCCCACAATAAGGTATCTAATTAACTTATTATATTTCATGATTTAAAACAGATTTTGTTAATTTTATTTTTATTTGTGGGTAAATTGATTATTAAATCAAACATATTACATTTCCAAAATTCGCCTTTTTCATCCCCTATTTCATTCAAAAAACCTGATAGTAAGCGGCATCTTAGTGGGATTAATGCATATATTGAGTAACACTTGTGAATTTCATGTTAAATTCTAGATTTTCACTATATTGAGTTTCACATCATACTTTGGCAAATAACTCACAAATTAAGCTGTTTTCTTTTTATTAATAGCAGTAATTATACACAAAATAGGTGCTCTCCCCTCCATATGTCCTTTTTATTAACTAACCAATAAGACAATTTGTCAATTTATTAAAAATTATGTTTTAGAATTCATTTGCTATCTTTATTACATGAAGTTCAAATGTATTGACTGGGATTCCTTCAGAACTCAGTGTTAGACCCACTGACCCTAAGATCATAGGCATATTTAATTATATTTTTAACCTAACACTGTGCTATGAATCTCCAGGGCAGTTACCGGAGGCCGTAGGGCTCCGCTGCTTGACCTTACAGCTAGAAACCATAACAAAATAACCTAGTATCAAGGAGGAATTCTGTGGAATTACAAATATACATATTAGAAACAGAGAATAAGTTAAGAAACTGGAATATCATATCTCTGACCCGTGATTGCAAGACTTAGCATAGAAGGTATGATCCACTAACAACCGCTCCGGGGAAGGCTACTAATTTCTTTAAAAAAAAAAAAGGAAACCTATAACTATTTGTTGGTGTACTTTATTGCCCCCTCAATTTTGTAGTTTTGTACCCAATTTGTACCTGATTTTTACCTGCCGAGATTGATCAAACAAACCTGAACCATCCTGCCCTTGGCTTGTATTATTTAAACATTTAGTTAAGTGCTTTGCATTGAGGGATTTTGTTAACTTCAGTAACATTATGCATAAGTGAATTATAATTGTGTACCTACAAGAATAAAGCTTTTCATTTTGTATCGGACTAAAGGAATAAGTTTGTTTTTTTCTTTAACTTTAAGATTTCCCTATATTTCTACAATTCAGCAAGAAAAAGCATTACAGTATCGACTGGTAAAGTCTGCGCTCCGTCCCGAAGCCATCAAGATCCAAAACCCCGAGCGCTTTCAACTCGAATTGCAAAATCGCTTCAATTGACTGGAGGACTGCACGGATGTGGACACTTATAATGACAGGGTTGTGGAAGCTGTCCTTACGGTGGGTGCAAAGTTTTGCAAACCCAGCCGTACTAAGCAACGAAGTAAGATCTCGGAGCCGACAGCTAAGCTGATGGAGTAAAGGCGTGGAATGGGTCGGCAGTCTTCTGAAGATGCTCGTCGGCTACTCAACAAACAGATCTCTAAGTGCCTGACTCGCGACATACGCCGATTTAATACGGAACGTATTAAAGAGGCCATGGAGCAGAACAAGGGCTCCAAAGTGTTCGCAAGAGATCTGTCACTCGGTTAAAGTCTGCTGACGAAGCTGAAGACAGAGGACCCGATATCCCGACCTGAGCTTATGGCCGAGATCGAACGCTTCTATGGACAGCTTTACGCAACATCACAGGCACCTGTTATTCAGGCTACAAACTCTAGAGCCAAATTGACCCGGCACTACACTGAAGATATCCCGGACGTCAGCCTGTACGAGATTAGTGTGGCTCTCAAACAGCTTAAAAACAACAAGGCACCGGGTGATGATAGAGTTACAGCCGAACTCCTAAAAGCGGGTGGACTACCAGTCCGGAAAGCGCTGCAGCGGCTATTCAACTCCGTCATACTCGAGGGCAAAACGCCTAAAGCATGGCACGGGGGCGTGGTGGCACTTTTCTTCAAAAAGGGCGACAGGGCCCAGTTGAAGAACTATAGACCCATCACGCTCCTGAGTCATGTTTATAAGCTATTCTCGAGGGTCATCACGAATCGTCTCACACGCAGGTTCGACGACTTCCAGCCTCCCGAACAAGCCGGATTCTGAAAAGGCTATAGTACCATAGACCACATCCATACGTATAATCTGCCACTATGCTTGGCGTTTGTGGACTATGAGAAAGCTTTTGATTCTGTCGAGACCTGGACCGTACTTAGATCACTCCAGAGGTGCCAAATAGACTGTCGGTACATCCAAGTGTTGCAGTCAATGTACGAAAACGCCACCATGTCAGTCCGCCTTCAGGACCAAAACTCGAAACCAGTACGACTTCAGCGTGGTGTGAGACAGGGTGACGTTATATCGCCGAAACTGTTCACAGCTGCGTTGGAGGATGTATTTAAGCTTTTGGACTGGAGGGGACTCGGCATCAACATAAACGGCGAGTACATGACTCACCTTCGTTTTGCTGATGATATCGTAGTCATGGCTGAGACCGTGGAGGATCTAGGCACAATGCTCGAAGACCTCTGTAGAGTTTCCCAACAAGTGAGTCTTAAAATGAACATGGACAAGACTAAAATAATGTCGAATTCCCGTGTAGTACCCACTCCTGTGAATGTTGGAGGCTCTACGCTGGAAGTTGTTGACGAATATGTTTACCTGGGGCAAATAGTCCAGCTCGGTAAGTCCAACTTCCAGAAAGAGGTAAATCGGTGAATCCAACGCGGCTGGGCAGCGTTCGGGAAGCTACGCAGCATATTCTCGGCCCATCTACCGCAGTGTCTCAAGACGAAAGTCTTCAATTCGTGCGTGTTGCCAGTGATGACATACGGAACTGAGACGTGGCCGCTTACAATGGGTCTCATAAGAAGGCTCAAAGTCACCCAAAGGGCAATGGAGAGGGCTATGCTCGGAGTTTCTTTACGTGATCACATCAGAAATGATGAGATCCGTAGAAGAACTAGAGTTACCGACATAGCCCAAAGCATTGCAAACCTTAAGTGGCAGTGGGCAGGACACATCGCTCGTAGGACTGACGGCCGTTGGGGTGGAAAGGGCCTCGAGTGGCGGCCGCGTACCGGGAGACGCAGTGTTGGTAGGCCCCCCACAAGTTGGACCGACGATCTGGTGAAGGTCGCGGGAAGCCGCTGGATGCGGAAGGCGCAGGACCGATCGGTATGGGATCCTTGGGGGAGGCCTATGTCCAACAGTGGGCGTCTCTTGGCTGATATGATGATGATGATGATGATGATAAGAATTGAAATAAAAAGAAAATTATGAGTAAGCAATAATGACGCTTGTTGATATTTTTTTTAGACTTGACAGGGTAATTTTTGGCCTTCATCTCAGCTGATAGTAAGTTACTATAAGGCTGAAGATAAAAGTGAGCTTCATTTGGACTCCTCAACAACTGAGAAACTGGCTATGTTAGCGCTAATTATCGGAACACAAAAACAACATTGTTAAAAATATTTTTATTATGGCCACAAACTTAGGTACGAAGTAGGTAGCTAACCAGAAGCCCTATTACCAATCAAACCGAAAATCTTTTGCTTCAATAGGGAATCAAACCTCGTATCTCCAGATCGATATCCGGTTGTCTCGACCACTAGACCACAGAGGCAGTTAAGTTAAAAATAGATTTTATTGGCAACTTTAACATTAATCAGTTCAGTCATTAGTTTAACGTTAATTGATTTTCAAATAAAAATGTTATGTTCTGTTTATTCTTATATTATTATTATTTATTTATTAACTTTTATGTTACAATCAAGTTGCACATATGGCGGACTTAGCAATATTATATCGCTTTATACCAGAAAAAAAAATAGGGCGATATACAAATACACAATATATCATAACTATAAGGATTATGAATGATGTTGACGACAAACGACTATGATTTGATAAAAAAGAAAAAAAGTTACTCGTTTGCCATTTTGAATAAAATACTCTCAAAGCATCTTAAGGAGGGTCTTGGATGTTAAACGTCTTATATCGAGCGGGAAGGAATTCCACAGCCCTATTGCTTGTAGAGTGAAGGAATCAAACTTAAGTTCAGTGCGGAATAGAGGAATATCAATAATATGACGTCATAAAGAACGACGGTTGCGATGGTGCGAAGGTTGCTATCTAAAAATTTAAATCTACCTACTTTTTAAGTACAAAGGACAAGGATAAAATGACAAGGAGCTAAGTTGACGAGACCTTGCCGATCTTGGGTATGCCGTAGAACTCTGGCTCAGCAGCTGACGCCAACAAACCCGGCCAAGGCTCCCCGGAACCTCTGACTATAAAATCATATAAGTGCAAAAATCGTGTTTCATTCAAGCATCGACGATCCGATGTAACTTAGCCAAGGATAAATTCGATTACATGCACACATATCCGAGCGGTGGATCACACAACTCGTCTCACGCTCGCGAGCAAATATTTAAAGGGCTTATTGAAAGAGATTGGTTTGAGACATTCTCGTATTGGTTCCCCGAATCGTTGGGACGGTGACTTAGAAAAGGGTCTGAATTGCGAGTCGCATGTTTACTTTATTCATAAGAAATTTGATGAAAAGCTATATGAATGTATAAATTATAAATCTTATTAATAACTTGAACATATGAATTTCGAGTCGCTTGAGATGTCGATAGCAGGCAGAATATATGAAATATAAATCTAAATCTTCATCATAAGTTGGCGATGGCTGTTTTTCATGTGGGATTGTATGATTGTGAATTAGCGATGTGTGAATCCTGAGAAGCAACCTGCTTACCGGCTGTGAGCGAACAACTGCGGCTTACAAGCCGAAGCTGCGATGGTTGTTGTTATGTGGCTTAGTTAGAGTGTAGGCATGCCTGCTTGGCATAACATTGTAAACCCAAAAAAGACCACAATATCATTTGCGTGAATTATTATTTAGTAACTGTAAGGGTCTGTTTCACAATCAATAAGTAAGTTTTGATTAGCTTACTTGACAGATTCTTTGACATATTTTTCATATAACAACCGTCAATCTGTCAAGTAAGCTATTCAATACTTACTTTTCGATTGTGAAACAAGCCCTAAATAGTATAAATTATTATTGTTAGGCCTATAATGTTGAATCTGGAAAGTCAAAATACGGCGATAAAAAGTTAGGTGAAGTAAAAATAGGCTCGTGTTGAGCCTATTTTTACTTCACCTAACTTTTTATCGATTTAGCACTAGTGAAAATTATGCGAAAAATTATAGGCTTGAAGTCTGTGTGGCATTGCAATTAGAACCACAAAAAATTGTGCGATCCAATATATACCCGATTGAAGGCTGTTTCTGAGTACGTGCTATTTGGTGATACCGATACACAGCATGTAATTATTTTGTGTGACTCTTGCTTTTATCACTCTTACGTGATTCGTCAGTATCATTATTATTTAGGTATTCCTTGTAAAATGAATTGACAAGGCATTAAGTTTTTCACGTTATCGAGAAGTAAAAAAAAGTAAGAATCCTTACATATTATAAAACAAAGTCCCCCGCCGCGTCTGTCGGTCTGTCTGTTCGCGATAAACTCAGAAACTAATTGCACCGATTTTCAAGTGGTTTTTACCACTCGATAGCGTGATTCTCGAGGAAGTATATAATTAGTTAAGTTTTTGTATTTATTTCTGTGTACATTAACGATATTTGTTGAAGATGTCGGGAAAAAATAAATTAAGGCGAAACGTATAGTTCGCGGGCACAGCTAGTCTATCTTATAAATGTTAGCAAAATTTTTCTAACGTGTTCTTTTCTAAATGAATTGGTATAATTGTAACTAAGTGATAGCACAAAGGAGATAGGTTCTATTTCCTATGTGGTCATAGACAGTCTCCACTATGGTATGATTGAGAAATCATTGAAAAGGCTAAAATACACGTTAATTTTATATTTAATGATTACCTGATATCTAAGTACTAACGAACTCTCTAAAAGAAAACTTGAATATTATAATTTATCAAGTTTTTTCAGCAGTGGTAGGTAAAATTTGCACTACTAAAATATTTCTTACTGGGTATTCACAGCTCAGACTCAGTTCCACGTACTCATCGATTTCAAGGTCAGTTAGAGCCAGCCCTCTGTGTCTTTGTGGTAACAGGTAACTTTACTGGAAGGAGACTCTATACCAGGGTCGTCTGCTTAGGTACCTCCGTCTTACCTGTTTCTGCCGCAAAGTAGCAGTGCTTGCATTGTGTTCCGGTTTGAAAGGTAAGATATGGCAGTGAAATTACTGGGTACTGTGACTTTACATCTTGTGTCACATGTTGGCAACGTACACTGTGGTTGTGGGGGTTGCAGTTTTGCTGCGAATCTCACAAGAGCCGCATGTATTATAGGTGACTGTTACCACTTACCATCAGGTGGGCAGTTTGCTTGTTTGCCAACTTTCTGCAATAAAAAAAAACAGGCCGCGTCCTCGTGCTGAAATGGATTCAATTTAGGACTAGTTGCTGCATAATAGGGAGACAATAAATTTTGATGCACCCTTTAATGCCTCCTTTGGTTGCTATTTCCGCCTCTCTTACATTGCCATCTTTGCTAGACCTTGTAATTTTTTCTATCGGCCAACAAGATCTGGGCAAATTGCCATCGCTCAAAACCTTACCATCAGAGAGTTATAAAAAAAAACTTACTCCAAAGAGAAATGAATACCGGACTTCCGTATCTAAACCAGGTGGTTTTCATAACAGGATCTCACAGATGGTTTACTATTTGATCAAAGCAACACCTTTTTTAAAATGAGAACTCTTCTTAATATTCAATTTTAAATACATGTAAAAAATTGTAAATCCCGGTACCATAAATACAGAGTTTACCAATAGTTCTCTTCTGTGTAAAAATATTGTAAAATAATGTCTCTCAGACACACTAAGGTCGACTGGTAGAGAATGCTTAAGGTATTAAGTCCACCTTTCTATTTCTTTTGTATATAAAAATCATTATCATCATCATCATCATCACAGCTCATATACGTCCCCTCAGAGGGGCTCGAGTCTACCCTGTGTTAGGGTGATTAGGCTTTGGTCAACCACGCTGGCTCAGTGCGGATTGGTCGACTTCACAAACACCATTGAATTTCTTCGCAGGTGTATGCAGGTTGCCTCACGATACACTATTCACCGTAGGAGTGTCAGAAAAATGTACATATGAAATTCGAAAAACGAAAAACACATAGGTCTCGAACCCCGGACCTCCCGATTGAAAGAGTCCACAGCGCCACTGGCGCTCTACTAAAAACATTTTTTTTTTATGGATGGCCCGGCAAATGACCTCCTCCCGCCTGATGTTAAGCGGTGAAAGAGGCCCAAATAAGTTGACAGATAGAGTAGGGACGACATCCACTCTCCTACCTGCCCGCCCCTTGCCGGCCCAAAAGATGCTTTTTCACGCCTCTTTTGAAGGAACCCATGTTGTAGGATGGGGGAAACACGTGCGCAGGTAGAGAATTCCAAGTGTGGGATGAACGACAGAAGAAGGAATCTTGGAATTTCTTGGTACGGTGTGAAAAGGAGGACACAGTGTACGGATGACTCCGAAGGCCCTTACGCGTGTTTCTGTTAAGGAATGGAGAGGGAGGGATAAGGTTAAAGAGCTCCTCAGAGCATTCCACATCATAAACTATGTATAAAATGTAATCATAAAAATATATAAGAATAAATAATATAATTTATTTAATGTTTTTGTTACTGAAAATTTGAAAAAAAAAACAAAAGTACCCAAAATTTTTGCATATCATAAACTGACAAAATATGCTTGATCTCTGTATAATCTGTAACATATTATTGTATACCGTGTTCTAAGTCGAATAAATGATTTCATACAATTTCCACTACCTTAAATTTAGCAAGTTCAGCCGGGAATCTGAGAAAGACTTGGACGGAAAAAACATTTCACAGATTTACAACCTATCAAGGAAGAAAGCGTCGGATTGCATTATTTGAATTTCGTTCGCCGTCACGCCGACAAAGAGGGTTTGACACATTGGCGATTCTGATCGTTCAACGGCCGTATATTGGATATTCTTTATCCGGGATCTAGATTAAATGTTGTAAACGTCAATCTTGTTAGTGTGTTGTTTATTTTCCCCAGGTGGGTCTAATTCATTTATTTATAACTCAACGTATCGGAATTGTGTCGTGTGTTAATTCTAGATTGTTCGACCGTTTTAATCGCCTCCGTGGTCTAGAGGTTGAGTGAGACCACCTAGTATTTATCTAGAGGTGTGGGTGGGGCTCGATTTCCCATGGGAGCAGAAGTACTTCCGCTTATTAGGGCTTCTCGAAAAGAGAGAGTCTGGATAGCGTCGGTGGCGCTGTGGTGTCGGCACTTGCCTTCCAATCGGGAGGTCCGGGGTTCGAGACCGCCAGGTACCAATGTGTTTTTCGTTTTTTCGAATTTTATATGTACACACGCCTGCACATCAGACTAAACGTTTCTGTATGCAAAATAGTACTTATTACAACGACATAAGATGCCAAAGTGTTTGCCTTGAAGTGCTGTCATCCGTACATTTGTCTGACGCTCCTACGGTGAAGGAAAACATCGTGAGGCAACCTGTATACATCTGTGAAGAAGTTCAAAGGTGTATGTAAAGTCGACAATAGCGCACTGAGCCAGCGTGGTTGACTCGAGCCCTTCGGTGGGGACGTATATATACAAGCTGTTATGATGATGAGGGTTTTTGAGCCCGCCTAGCTAGCTACCACCGTCTTACTCGTGTTTATCGCCATTACGGCAATGATAATAACATTGATGTGTTTAATCAATTAGAGTTAATACAGCCAGTCTCACAGTTGTTCAGATGATGCTCGTTTCTATCAGCCTTATGGTAAATAGCCATCAGGGTGGTGATTTTGTAATTCATTGATTGATCGGTAATCGTTATGAAATTGGGTGATTTAATAAACAAAATCGGAATCATGTTCAATTGCTCAAAGTATTGATTGATTCATTTAACAAATATGCCAACACCGCGCAGGCGCGACGACGCGACGTTGCAACATGCGAAACGTATTAAAAATCAGTTTCAATCAAACAGTCTATTACGATGGCTAACAATTGCCGATGAGTTATAAAATCGCCCCTCAGATTTGAATGCTTGAATGAACATCGTCTACAAATATCACACAAAAGATAGTTTGGTGCAGCTCAATTGTTGAAAACGACCCGTACCTATTTGTGTTGAAGGCTTCCGATTTTCTAGAGGCGTTCGATTTGCTGGAACCTGATTGCTTGATTGAAATGTAAAATGTCAAATTAGTAAATGTTTCGAATTGTGTCGGATTGGGGCTGGCCATTAACAAAACAGAAAAGTCGGCGGAACGCTTGGCTCAATATTACCAACATAAAGCGAGGATACGGTCGAATATCTCACACTCAGATTGAGCAATCGATATCGGTTCCACCTTTTGTTAATTAAACAGTACGAAATATAAATATCAACGCGAATCCCTGCTCGGATCGTAGCTCTACGTCCAGAATAAATATTGTAAATGAAACAAAGGCATATTGTCAGGATATATGATAAAAGAGGGTATTGTAAAATGGATAGAACTAGTAGCAATAAAATACTTTAATACATAATGGATTTATTTGCAATTTTTATTATTTATTATTGAGGTCAGGGATCTTATCTTATGATGCTTAGAGCATGTGTTCTTGAACTGTGGTCTGCGGACATATACCGGGTGTAACTGAACACCCCAATAATATTTAAGGGGCATATAAGTTAGATACTAAATGAACCTTCGGTGCTTGTCTGAGATCTGGAATCCCTATACTTTCAGAGTTATTTGATTTTAAACGGAAAGCAAAAACTTTTAAGTGACAACTATAACCAGCTGTTAAGAGAAAAGAAATTTTAACACAAAATGACACGTGACAGACGTGAACGTAGTATTCCTCCTACGCTTACGTAAGGCTGTCGGCACTTAATAATAAAAAAATATTTATTTAGTTTGTATGACGTGAGCGTGGTATTCCTCGTACGCTTACGTAGGGTTGTCGGTACTTAATACTAAAAAATAATTTATTTAGTTTGTATGGGGCAAAAAGTAGGTTTGTTCGCCCTAATATTTTTTCTACAGCATCTCTACTTCTGATGGATACATACCCTTAAATGTTATTGGGGTATTCAGTTACACCCTGTATATAACAGGATGGCATATTTAGATCGGTCAGTATGGCTATGTCCGTAACTATTAGACATACAAAGATCTGTTCTTAGGAACCATGTCATCGAATTTAGTGACAAGAAAAACTGCAAACATAAAAAAAAAAAAAATTGTACTCAGTTCGGGAATCGAACCAGGTCATATTGAAAAATTAAACCTACATTATTTCTATTTGAATATCGATTGTGTAGGTCATGTTACTATGAAACATGATAGATGGCTAGATAAGATCAGCACTGATTTAAATTTGGTACGGCATGGCGTCAGATATCTTCAGAATTTGCGTTCTATTCTGATAATAGCGCAAAATTGACTCTTGGCCACGAGGAGGAACCTAACATTGTATTTGGCTGCGATCTTCTGTGAGATATTTCTGTCGAGCTAAGTGGCAACCTACTCGCCCGAGGGCCAGTTTCCACGCTCTGGAAAATGCCGCGCAAGTGACGACAAATCCTCATGAGAAAATAGTAAACTTGACCCGATAATCTAGTTGCTAATTAGAGTGGCTAGCTTTGTGTTCTACTCCTTTTGTGGCTGAGAAATCCAGGTGACGCTCGCTTTCATTTACTCGTAGCTTAGATTCAATTACTGGCTTTGCCCGCGTATTTCGTTTTCCCGTGGGAATTTGAAATTTTTCCGCAGATAATATCTAAGCCTTATATTCTATCTATCTGAAATCCGAGGGTGGACTGGGGCGACGAAGGGGCGACCCCCAACGGGACACTGCGACCTGTACAGAAAAAATCCTAAGGCCTATGTTACTCAGTGATAATAAAGCATTCTATTACTGAGAGAATTTTCAAAATCAGATCATCAGTACTTCGCCCACGTTATTTTTGTCTTCCCGTGGGTTTTTTTTCCCGTAGTAAAATTACCCTGTGTCCTTTTCCTGGTCTCGAACTATCCCTATACCAACTTTCATCAAAATCGGTTCAGTAGTTTCGAAGCCTATTCAATACAAAAAAACAATCAAATCTTTCCTCTTTATAATATTAGTATAGAAGTATAGCTAACTTGACAGAAAGCTCTTTTGAACGGTCAAAATTTTTTTTTATGGGATAGGGGGCAAGTGAGCAGACGTATCACCTGATGGTAAGTAATTACCGTCGCCCATGGACACCCGCAACCCCAGAGGAGTTACAAGTGCGTTGCCGGCCTTTGAGGTGGGAATACGCTCTTTTTTTGAAAGTTTGAAGGTCGTATCGGTCCGGAAATAACGCAGGCGACAATTCGTTCCAAAGTTTGACTGTGCGAGGCAGGAAACTTCGAGAGAAACGCACAGTTGTGGACTGCCAACCATCTAAGTGATAGGCATGGATTTTTTGCCGCGTGGAACGATGGCGGAAAGGGGCGGCAGGTATAAGTCCGAACAATTCCTCGGAGCATTCCCCGTAATAAATACGATAGAAGATGCATAGCGAAGCGACATCTCTACGCAGCGCCAAGGTATCAAGCCGATGTGAAATTTCCTGGCAGTCGACGATTCGAGTCGCTCTCCGTTGAATGCGGTCCAGTGGGAGAAGTTGGTATTGGGGTGCCCCAGCCCAAAGATGAGAACAGTATTCCATATGAGGCCGAACCTGCGCCTTGTAAAGCTGAAGGCGGTGCGCCGGAGTGAAATACTGTCTCGATCTGTTGAGCACACCAAGCTTCTTAGAAGCTAATTTAGCTTTACCCTCTAAGTGGCCACGGAACTGGACTTCGCTCGATATGTCGACACCAAGGATCCCAATATTGGCTGAGGCAGTTAGGGGAATGCCCTGAAAGCGAGAAGATACGACAAATGGCATTTTCTTTGCGGTGAACGCGCAAACTATTGGAGGTCGCATATGTACTGACCTGTGTGATAATCTTATTACACATGACATAAGTTTGAAATTTGTATTGTGACAGATTTGTTTTATATTTTTGGTTTCTGAATCATGTGAATGAACCAAATAAAACTTACACCATCCAGACCACTGCTGCTACTTGTTTTTTCATTAGGTTATGGTCTTTTTAGACGCACTGGTGGTGTAAATAAATAATTGGTTTGAATATTGTGTGGGTGTGAAACTTGCATAATTCCTGAAACTATGTCGGACGAAGTTGGCTTAAGTGGAATAAGGAAGCTGAAGGGATCGTCGGATTACCCAAATTGGAAGTTCTTGGTACGTAATTACTTGGAAAATAAAAACTGGTGGAAAGTAATCTCCAGAGTAAGTAAGGATGCTGTAGATGCTGACGTAGACAGAAAGGCACGAACGACTATTTGTTTGTTGTTGGAACCAGAGTGCTTTACCCATGTCTATAACTCGAAAACGGCAAAAGAGGCCTGGGACAGCTTACAGAAAGCGTACGAAGACAAGGGTTAGGGAAGACGTATACATATTCAGCGAGAGCTTTTCAATAGTAAGCTGGAAAATTTTGATTCTATGGAAAGCTACATATCCAAAGTTACATTCCTTACACAACAATTGGCGGATATTGATGCTGGAATCTCTGATGATTGGATCATATCGATTTTGCTAGGTGGATTGACCTCTGAATACAGCCCCCTCATTATGGCTGTCGATAATAGTGGCCAAGCAATCACGTTAGAGTAAATTAAGACAAAATTGTTGCAAGAAGGAAGTAGACAGAGCAAGTTGAACACAGATTACGAACAAACCTTAGTTGTACGCAAAGGACAGACTGATGCCAGATCTAACATTAAAACGAATGATCGTAAGCAGAAATTCGTGTACAAATGTTTCAAATGCCACAAGCAAGGACACAAAGCGTCAGAATGCAAGGAGCGCAACAAAACTGCGAATGTTTGCCTGAACGCAAAGGAGGCAATTGACGAAAATAAGTGGTATCTTGATAGTGGGTGCTCAAATCATATGACGCACGACAAGAACCAGATGTTGTCATATAAACCTGAAAACGGCAACATGAAGATCTCCGTGGCAAATGGGGAGAAATTATCGGTAAAAGGACGAGGGAACGTTGAACCTAACGTCAGCGAAAATGAAAAATTAATTTTGGAAAATGTTTTACATGTTCCCGATTTGTCGATGAATTTAATTTCGGTGAGCGATTTGACCAAGAAAAAATATTGCATCAATTTTGACAAAGAAGGCTGCATTATTCGAAAAGAGAATCGAACTATTGCGCGCTGTCAAGAAGTTGACGGAATTTACGAGTTGACAGAGCAGAAGAAAAATAACAACGTCGTAAACATGACATTGTCAAAACAAAGCGAAAATATTTCTAATGTTTGGCACAAAAGATTAGCGCATTTAAGTCGAAATTATATGTTGAAAATGAAAACGATGGTAAGCGGTATGGAGTTTAAAAGTACCGACTTGTGCGAGCCATGTATTCCGTGTATTGAAGGAAAGACATGCAAAAGTCCCTTTAAAAATAAAGGTACGAGAGCAAAAGAGATATTACAAATCGTACACAGCGATATTTGCGGACCAGTCGAAGAACCATCGATCGGAGGTTCGAGGTATGTTCTTCTATTTATTGACGATTTTACTCGGAAGACTCATGTTTTTTTTTTGAAGAATAAAAGTGAATCATTCGATAAATTTCGTGAATATAAGGCGGAAGTCCAGAACGAGACGAGTAAACGCATAAAATGTATTAGATCTGACAATGGTTCAGAATTCTGTAATGGCAATTTTAAATTCTTTTTAAAGTCCGCAGGAATAAAACACCAGACGACTATACCTTATACGCCAGAACAAAATTCCGTCGCAGAGAGATCTAACCGCACTATTATAGAAAAGGCGAGAACATTACTGTCAGAATCGAACCTGAGCAAGAAGTATTGGGCCGAGGCTGTGAATACTGTGGTTTATTTAAAGTACAGAAGCCCCACAAAAGCTTTGAATAATGCTGTACCAGAAAAGCTTTGGACTGAAAAAGATGTAGATGTCAGCCATCTGAAAATCTTTGGTTGTTTGGCTTATAGACTGATACCGAAACAAAAGAGACGTAAACTGGACATGAAGACGGAACCGATGATTTTCATTGGATATCCAGATAACCAAAAGAGATATCGTTTGATGAATCCAAAGACCAGTGAAGTAAAAACTGCGAGGGATGTAAAATTTTTGGAAAATGTTTTTCTTCAAAAAGAAAACATGGAAAAGTCGATGTCGGAGGCCGTCATAAAACTGAATATGGATGACTTAACTCCATCCAGTTTCCCGAGCGGATCGAGAAGTGGACTAGAATTATCGGTGGCTCACGATGATTCATTCCGTGATGCCGTAGATGAGAACGTGGAAATTCCTGAGGAGATACTATCTGGACCTGAAGTATTTGAGCAAGTGCCTGATGAGGTGTGCCATGAACAAGAGGTGGTACCTGTACTACCTGAAAGAAGGTACCCTGCAAGAGAACGCAGAGAAGTTGATCGGTACGGATGCAACGCTACTTATGCCAAGGAAAGTAATCTTGACGGCGATCCATTAACTATTGAGGAAGCTTTGGCGAGACTCGATAGTGACTTATGGCGAAAAGCAATAGATGATGAGCTTATGTCCCTGAAAGAGAACCAGACGTGGACACTGGTGGATCTACCAGCTGACAAGAAGCCAATTCAGTGCAAATGGGTATTCAAGATCAAGAAAGACAGCGACGGCAAGGTAACGAAGTACAAAGCGAGACTAGTAGCAAAAGGGTTTACGCAGGTATGTGGTGTAGATTATACACAGACGTATTCTCCGGTAGCTAGGAGTTCGACTTTACGATTGATATTTTCACTTGCTGTCGAATACGGTTGGTTTATTGACCAATGGGATGTCACGACTGCCTTTTTATATGGTAGGATAAAAGAGGACATTTACATGCTTCAACCGAAAGGAGCAGTCGCCAAAAGTCAAGAAACCAAAGTATGTAAGTTACAGCGGTCTTTGTATGGATTAAAACAAGCCTCGAATGTTTGGTTCAATGAATTAGATACAGAAATGTTAAATTTAGGCTTTATACAATCCAAAATAGAACCGTGTTTGTATCAAAAGCAGCTTAAAAACAACAAGTTCATTGTTGTTATATACGTCGATGATCTCTTTATATTTGGCAATTGTGAAAAGGAAAAGCAAAATTTAAAAACCAGCTTGCTTGATAAGTTTAAAGTGAAGGATTTAGGCGCAGCTAGACATGTTTTAGGTATGAGACTGAGGAGAGATAACGGAGTAATTTATCTAGATCAGGAACAATTCATTTTAGATATCTTGAATGACTTTAACATGACTGACGCTAAGCCGGCTGCTACCCCGATGGAAGTGGGAATGAAATTAGAAAAGTCAACAAGTTCCCATTGTAGTCTGCCTTACCAGAGTTTGATAGGATGTCTAAATTACTTAGCCTGCAATACGCGGCCGGACATATCACACGCGGTTAGTGTACTTTCTCAATTCAATTCGTGTTATGATGAATTACACTTTAAGTGCGCGAAACGAGTCTTAAGATATTTAAAAGGTACATCAAATCTTTGCCTTACTTTTCGAAAGTCAGGAGATTTAGATTTACGTGGTTACGTCGATGCAGACTGGGGTGGCGCAGTTGATAGGAAGTCTTTCACAGGACTGATTTTCAAATTAGGTAAAAATATTGTTTCGTGGGAGAGCAGGAAACAAGCTACTGTATCCTTATCCTCCACAGAAGCTGAGTATGTAGGACTGAGTCAGGCTTCAAAGGAAGCTCTTTATTTACGCAGTTTATTAAACAGTTTGATAACTGTAGACAGTAAGGCCGTAGTAATTTATAATGACAATCAGTCGGCGCATAAAATAGCAGGTAACAAAATGATGCATAATAGGACAAAGCACATAGACATCAAATATCATTTTATTCGTGAGTGTGTACTGGCTAATAAAGTTGAGATAAAGTACATGTCCACTGATAAAATGGTAGCGGACATCTTAACTAAAAGCGTGCATGGCCCGAAGCTTAAAGATTTTTTGAAAGACTTATCCCTGTCAAATTATTCTATTAAGGGGGCGAATCGTTAGTTAGTGATGTTTTGATATGCTATGTTTGTTTTTTTTTATGTGTTTTGTAATAGATTAATTTTCAGAATATTTCTTTCGTTATGCATATTGTGGTAAATTTTGTTAGTTTTCTTTTGTTTTTGTGTGGTACTCTTGAGTACGACGGTGTACTGTCGAACACCAAAATGTTAGTGTGATAATTTGTTTAATGAATCGAGTACAGACAAGTACAGAAGTGCATAGGCATATATGTAATAGATTAAGGGGGCGTATTGGAGGTCGCATATGTACTGGCCTGTGTGATAATCTTATTACACATGACATAAGTTTGAAATTTGTATTGTGACAGATTTGTTTTATATTTTTGGCTTCTGAATCTTGTGAATGAACCAAATAAAACTTACACCATCCAGACCACTGCTGCTACTTGTTTTTTCATTACAAACCTGTGTCTTTGAGGGGTTGAAATGGACTAAATTAAGACGACCCCAGTTAGAAACTTTCTCTAATGAAGTTTCGATTTCAGACACAAGTTTATTCCGGCACTCAATGACGTTTTCCCGAGAAGAGTTCGCACGGCCGTTATAGAAGGTGTCTTTCGTGCTGTCGTCTGCATAACAATGAATGCTGCTGATTTGCAGCATATCATTGATATGCAGAAGGAATAGTGTAGGTGAAAGCACACATCCTTGGGGGACACCAGCATTTACAGACAGTGGGTCTGAGCATTCACCATCAATCAAGACCTTAATGCTTCTGTCTGCTAGAAAGCTAGTGACCCATCCACATAATTTCTCGGGAAGCCCATATGAAGGAAGTTTTGAGAGGAGCGCTTTGTGCCATACCCGATCGAAGGCTTTCGCGATGTCCAAACTAACTGCCAGTGCCTCCCCCTTCGCTTCAATTGCCTCTGCCCAATGATGTGTCAAGTAAACTAGAAGATCACCAGCAGAGCGACCCCTACGAAAGCCGTATTGTTGGTCACTGAGCAGCTGGTGATCCTCTAGGTACCGGAGAAGTTGGCGGTTGATTAGCGATTCCATTATCTTTGAAAACAAAGGGGTTATAGCTATCGGCCTGTAGTTGGACGGATTCGAGTGGTCACCTTTCTTAGGGATCGGATGCACTAAAGCTGTCTTCCATGAGGTTGGGACTACGCCAGATGAATACGAGAGCCGAAATAGTCGCGTTAAAGCCGGTGCCAACTCTGCAGCGCACGTCTTTAGCACGATAGGAGGGATACCATCAGGCCCACTCGACTTGTGGATATCTAGGGTGATTAGTGCTTGACGCACTGAGCTTTGGTGGAACCGAATATCCGGCATAAAGCTCGTCCACCGTGGTATGGTCGGTGGTTCCTGTCACCCGTCATCCAAGGTCGAGTTGGATGCAAAGAGTTTCCCTAAACGATCGGCTTTCTCTTTAGCATCATGGGCTAACGAAGTGTTATCCTGGTGCAGTGGTGGAAAAGATGGCATGCAGAAATTTCCCTGAATAGCTTTGGCGAGAGACCAGAACGCACGAGACCCCGAAGGAAGACGCTCTAGCCTCTCGCCAATTCTACTGATGTGCTCCGACTTCGCTCTTGCAAATTTCTCTTTACTTACCACCGCTCAAGACGTTTTGTTAGATCAGTGGTTCTTAACCTTTTAGTAAAGAGGAATCATTTTACAAATATCTGTCTAGCCATGGACCATCAACTTTAGACCAATATAGAGTATATGAATAAAGGGTTGTTCCAGCGACCAGCAGTAGCACGCAGATCACTGGTTAAGAACCACTGTGTTAGATAAATATGAATGCAAAAAACTTATTATACAATAAGTTCTGTCGTTACCTACCACACACAAATTTATTTGTTGTCATAAATTATCATATACAATAACTTTTTTTACATTGTAACGAGTGATGTCAAATTAACACCCAGCATTGGTATTTCGAGTCACCCAGCGAAGAAATTCAATGATGTATGTGAAGTCGACCAATCCGCACTGGGCCAGCGTGGTTGACTAAGGCCTAATCACCCTAACATAGGGTAGGCTCGAACCCCTCGGTGGGAACGTATGTGAGCTGTGATGATGATGATGATGATTGGTATTTCAATCAGGTGTGATGAACGCCACGACATGATGTATTTAAAAAAAAACACAAAAGTTACTCTTAATATGCAGACCATTTCAAGCTATGTTGGATCTAGGGTTGCCAGGTATAAATCGAGATGTTCTCGGGCAATCCCCCCTTGGCGATAGCCCGACCAGTTGGTCGGGCTTGCCCGGGCGCGTGGGTAGTGGAGTCGCAGTGTGGACCTTACCTAGCGCGCTCATAAGGGCAGGGAGAACACCGGGGGGTTTAGTTGGTAGACCTGGCACTCTGCCGGGAGAGCCACACACGCTCGCCGTCTAGCCAGCGGCGCGGCGGGTACGGTGTGGTTACGCATTTCCCCCGAGAAAAGAAAAGGTATAAATCGAGAAATTTCGGGACAGAAACTTGTAAAAATCAGGATTATCACTTTCAAGTCGGGTCAGTAAAAAAACTAGATTTTCACTTAACTTAAGAAAGTTAGTAGAAGAAGATTTTAACTTTAATTGAACTTCTATACAGCCTAGTTTTACTCGTATATGTATTCATTCCAAACATTTTAGGGGTAAATATTCCAAGATATTTTTTTTATTGCAGTTAAGTTGGCAAACAAGCAAACTGCCCACCTGATGGTAAGTGGTAACAGTCACTGTTACCATTTACCATCATACGTCACAACTATAAATACATGCGGCTCCTGTGAGATTCGCAGCAAAACTGCAACCCCCACAAGAACCACAGTGTAGGTTGCCAACTTGTGACTTAAGATGTAAAGTCACGGTACCCAGTAATTTCAAGTCATATCTTACCCTTCAAACCGGAACACAGCAGTGGAAATACTGCTGCTTTGCGGCAGAAATAGGTGAGACGGAGGTACCCATGCACACAACCCTGGTACAGAGTCTCCCTCCGGTATGTATAGTTTTTAGTCGCTGATCAATTATGGACAAATGACAAGTTTTTGGTGTACGTTCCCCCAGCAGGAAATTGTGTCCTAGACTAAATTGAGTTTTATGAATAATTAGAGCGTAATTTGCTGTAAATGTGCGCGAAATAAAAAATTTGTGCGCGTTTCCGTTTTGCGAAAAAATGAGAAAAACGTATCCTGCTGGGGTAACGTTTTCCCAGCAGGAAGATTCTAAACGAATAATCCGAGAGATAAATAATTTATATGGGCGGCTAGCTTATATTTGTGCATAAATGTGCGCCAAAAATGAAATTTGTGCGTGTTCGGGTTTCACAGATATTTCGTTTCCTGTTGGGGTAACGTTTTGCTGAAACTTGTTTCTGCAAAACCATCGAATGTGCACCCATTGAATAAAGATACAGCTTTTAATTTGTGCCAATTTGTGACATAATTTGATTTTCAAAAATGTTTACAATTTAGGAGTAATCGCGTATTGAAGAAAACTGGGTGTAACTGAAAACTTAATTTAGCCTAGGACACAATTTCCTGCTGGGGGAACGCACACAAGTTTTTGTGATCCGGTTAAAAATTGGTACATTTTGCGTCCTCATCGTGGTTAAATTGGGACGTGTCCGTATACCTCTTAAAATCGGGACGTCCTGCTCCAATCAAGACACCAATAGGCTTACTCTTGAGTCAATTTCGATCGATCGACATTGAGATTGTGATTTTTAGTACGCTTATTTAGCAACATTAGCGACAAATTGGATCCGTATCTTGAAAAAATAAATAGCCCTGTGTTTGGTTCACTGAAAATTTGCGGTTTACGAAACTCAAGCGTACAAAAATTCACATTCTCAATATGGATCGATTATTATATATATATATATATTATATTATGATAATATATTATGATATTTATCTCGATTGGAATCGGAAATCAAGAGTAAGGGTATGCACACACTGCGACTTTTATTCGTTGCGAAATTCAAAGTGCGAAATAAAATTGCAAACGAAAGTAATACTTACGCGCACTACGATTTAGTAGAAATCTAGCAAATATGGTTAGTCTGCTTGCGATATTTTCCGCAATGCTCTGTGGCTCAGTACCGCTTAACAAAATATTCTCACGATTTCTCATCTGCTTTCTACTTTCAGGTATTGTAATGTTAGTTATTGTTTACGGACTTACAAAATCGTTACATTTTTTTTATCGTAGTGCGTTCTTCCCCTAAGCCCACTGGCAGACCTGGTTGGATCTCACAATTGTACCACGGTAATAGTATACCGGGTGTAACTGAACACCCCAATAACATTTAAGGGGCATATAAGTTAGATACTAAATGGACCTTCGGTGCTTGCCTGAGACCTGGAACCCCAATACTTTCAGAGTTATGTGATTTTAAACTGAAAGCAAAAACTTTCAAGTGAAACCATAATCAGCGCTTAACACAAAAGAAATTTAAACACAAAATGATACGCGACCGACGTGAGCGTAGTATTCCTCGTACGCCTACGTAGGGCTGTCGGCACTTAATACTAAAAATAATTTATTTAGTTTGTATGGAAAAAATGGAGGTTTGTTAGCTCTAATATTTTTCCTATAGAATCTCTACTTCTGATGGATACATACTCTTAAATGTTATTGGGGTGTTCAGTTACACACTGTATACAGTAGATCGACTTCATAGAAACGGTCGAAACACGCGCTATGCCTACGCGCCTCGATCTAGGATTGCATTCGGATCGCATAGCTACCAAGGGCGGTCACGATCACGAATGCAGTTCGCCGCAGGGCATACGCACGAGTCAAACGGAGCGCACGGTCGGTCGCGGGAGCGTAAGCGAGCAGCCCTATCGCTGGCCACGCACCAAGCGATGCCGAGCTGCCGTAGGTATAAAATTTCAAGGAGGGGCCGAGTCCACATACTGTATATACTATTACCGTGGCTATGCCTACGCACCTCGATCTAGGATCGCACTCGGATCGCATAACTACAAGGGCAGTCACGAATGCAGTTCGCCGCAGGGCATACGCACGAGTCAAACGGAGCGCACGGTCGGTCGCGGAGAGCGTAAGCGAGCAGCCCTATCGCTGGCCACGCACCAAGCGATGCCGAGCGGCAGTAGGTATAAAATTTCAAAGAGGGGCCGAGTCGACATACATTAGCTGTGTTCCATTTAACCATCACTTTGCTGGTGCTGACATCTGATGTTAGCCTCGTTATGCGTTTCTTTTAAGAAATGTTGACATTTTTAGGCGCGCTAATTGTTACAAATGAAACGGTATGAACTGAGGTTTTCGTGCTGAATTTTGACGTCTCACCTACTTCGTCCAGTAACTTAATATTTCAAATAATATAAATTAAAATCAGCTAAAACTATAAATATAATTCAATTTAATAATGAAATCCACTAAAAAAATCTTTTTGATTTATGAAAAAAAGTATCCAAATGTCAAATTTGAAAGCTGTCAAAAAATGGTATCGGAGGACCCATCTATTAGCCTGGGTATTTGATGTTAACTTTTCGTGGCGAAAATGTTTATGTGGAACATACGAAACCAGCACGAAATGTTAACACCAAAGCCAAATGAAACGAGTTGATGCTAAAAATGTTGAAAATGTTGCAAATCCGTGCTTAACTGAAACGGGCCTTGTATATACTATTACCGTGATTGTACCGACAATAGCGTGCTGTGAGATGAGCCCGCGGGGAGTGATCCGTTTCGTTGCGCGCGATCGTTACCTTATTAATGAGTGCCACGACCTCGTATAACACGACATTGGAGATTAAAAAACATGAGGCGCGAACTCTAACGTGTTGGAGTGTCTGTTATTTAATGGCACCGTTGTTTGGACCCTTTTGCCCGGTGTACACAGGTTTGAGTTGAAATAAGGAGCGAACTTTGAAATGAAACATCTAGACATTAACTTTGCATGCCGACAACGGCAAATCTTGTCTAAATAATAATTGAACTAAATAACAAATCATAATAATAAACTGATTATTATTATTATTATTAAAAAAAAGAACTCATAATCATCTACACTATTGTGATGATTGTAGCCACGGTTTTAGCAAAAAAAGATTGTAACTTTTATTATGAAAGACTTCATGATTTTTTTTCAATCGTAATATTTTCGAATAAACACGAATTTCAAAATGAATGAAACTTTATTGCATAAGGAACAACGCAAATAAATTACAAACAACACACATAGCACATATGGCGGCGTTACCTGTTAGGCAATCTAAACGTCAAATGCCATGCCAAAATAACCATTATATATCTCATAAACAGCTGTACCTTAATATTTGTGCGGTATAGTCAGAATTAGTCTATGGCTTACTGCGAATTTAATAGATTTTCTGTATCTCAGCGTATTTTTTGTTAACATGATTAGCATATATTCAAGAGTTCTTTTTTTACTAACCCTTAATTGGGTGCGCCTAAAAAGTCGCGTATATGGTCGCGCGGGGTGTGTGGCACCCCACAGTCAGCTAATTAAATAAAATACAAAATAAACTCAATTTTCAACTTTATTTTCGATCACATTTGGACATGAATATTAATCAACTTTTAAAGTTGTTTTTAAAATAAATGTAAATACTAGTTGTCTGAGACATAATTTTAACATACTACCATCATATCGTCACTACGTACATTAGCGCGATACTTTAGAGTCATTCAGTCTTGATTTCTCTGCCCTTGGTGCCCAAACTGTTCACAATTTAACGATTATCGCGACTAAATTCTAAAAGTAACACTTGTTTATATAGCTACCTAGAAGAGCAGCGCCATAATCTCTTAATTATCTTTTTTTGACTGGAAAGGAAACTTGCTTTGGGGTGTATGACACCCCACGCACCCAATCAAGGGTTAATGAGATAAGCTTATATTCAGGAGTTCCATTTTGTCAGCGCATTGAAATTTGACGAAAGAAAAATATTTTCTTTTCCCGTAGATCGGCTATGTAAATTCGGCTCCTAATTTATAACCCGGTATTGTGCGCACCGTCGATGACTCGCGCATTACATAATCGCGTTCTCACAGCTGATTGTTGACAAAAAAGCAGATTGTTGCATTTATATCAATACAAATGCTCGCATGCAAAATACAATATTAGAAACCACACACCGAGTGCAGCATCTGCAGTAAGTTACGCAGTATTTTAAGTGAATCATTATCAATTCTCGGCACATCTACCGCAGTGCTTGAAGACGAAAGTCTTCAATTCGTGCGTATTGCCAGTGATGACATACGGAACTGAGACGTGGCCGCTTACAATGGGTCTCATAAAAAGGCTCAAAATCACTCAAAGGGCAATGGAGAGGGCTATGCTCGAGGTTTCTCTACGTGATCACATCAGAAATTATGGGATCCGTAAAAGAACTAAAGTTACCGACATAGCCCAAAGAATCGCAAACCTTAAGTGGCAGTGGGCAGGACACATCGCTCGTAGGACTGACGGCCGTTGGGGCGGAAAGGTCCTCGAGTGGCGGCCACGTACCGGGAGACGCAGCGTTGGTAGGCCCCCCACAAGGTGGACCGACGATCTGGTGAAGGTCGCGGGAAGCCGCTGGATGCGGGAGGCGCAGGACCGATCGGTATGGAGATGCTTGGGGGAGGCCTATGTCCAACAGTGGGCGTCTCTTCGGCTGATATGATATGATTATAATCAATTCTAAAATACAAAGCTGCTGAGAATGTTGTTTTTGTCAATGGCTGATTCTGTGATAAGTTATTGTGCAAGTTTGTATGGAAGAACATATATAAATATACTGCAAATAAAATTGTGAAAATGTATTCTTAATGAAAATTTTATTAAGTAACTAATTTAGAAAAAAATAATATTAACCAAAGAAAATTTATTCAAACACTGTAAAGTAATGAGACTCCTTAATTTTATATTAATTTTTTAAAAAATACAAAAAATGCTGCACTAGTTGAGAGCAGCATTTTTAGAGATTTTTTTATTTTTTTTTATATTTTTTTTAAATTTTTTATTTCATTTTTTTTATTTTTTATATAATATTGGATGTGTCCTGAAGCGTCCCTAAAATTTTCCAGGGTGATAAAAAAATAACCGTGTATATATACCTCTGGAGGGAACTTTAAATATTTGATGAAGAAAATCCTATTTCTGCCGCAAAGCAGCAGTGCTTGCATTGCTGTGTTCCGGTTTAAAGAGTGAGGTACGGCAGTAAAATTACTGGGTACCGCGACTTACATCTGATGACACAAGTTGGAAACGTACACTGTGGATCTTGTGGGGTTGCAATTTTGCCGCGAATTTCACAGGACTCATATGTACTCGTATATAGGTGACTGTTAGTACCACTAACCATCTGGTGGGCAGTTTGCTTGTTTGCCAACTTAATTGCAATAAAAAAAATCGAAACGTATCGTATAAACGTAAACGCAAATATTGCGGGAATGAACACACGTTGTTAGTAGCAGTGGATAAAGTGGGTTTAAAAACCAGCCCCCGTAGCACGTCCACCAAAACACGATATGATAAAGCAGTTTATCGCGGTGAACTGTCAAAATACGTTTCGTCGTATTTTCACCGCGATAAATCGCTTTATGGTGTGCTAGGGGGCGTGCTAGGGGGGCAGTAGGAAATTAACCTGAAACACGTATCGTTATCCTGTAAAGGACACGAAGTCAAAACAAAGGGGGCAAAGATTAAGCAAAGAATAATATGATGAAACCCGCTTTTCAAGTTTTCGATGGTAGCTCTTGTCCTCCTCACCACTTTGTTGTTTTCATTAATTAATTTTCATACCGAGTTCAAGATTGAGGGTAATTAGGTGTTGTTGCTACGAGAAATATTGGCCCTGGGAAAATGGCTGAATCAAAATATTCAGAAGGCTTATTAACCCGAGCTAGGAACGCTCTTCAGGCGCAGTTCGAAGGACTAAATGAGGAGCTTTCCTTACAATTTATTTATATAAACATTCAGGATTGTGAACACAAACGACAGTATTAATATTAAATTTTGTCAATATGAATCTCGAGAATGGAATAAAATTACATTTGATTTATGTCAACAAGCAGTCTGGTCGCTTGAAGAAAAGTGGCTAGGTATAGTAATTGTCTATCTACATATAGTACATGGTTTCGGTAAGATTCGCTGAGTTGAATCCCTACAACGACCCCAATGTACTTTGCAATCTAGTGACATACTATACCAAGTCACAGTGCCCAAAAATTTCACTGCCTGTGAAATTATTACCTACTCTTTATACTGGAACACCGCGCTTGGCGACAATAATAGTTAAGATAGATGAAACCACGCAGACGATTCTAGTACTAGAGTCAGTCCTAGATTTCTTAAAATTGTCCTCTTGACACAATTGTAGACTATGGACATACCATTTTGTAGGCGGCTGTCAACCTATGTATCAGTGGCTAATCTACATTCCGTTTCAGTTAAAATGTGAAACTTTCCCAAAAATATAATCTTTACTTTTTCAACATCTTTTGTTGCTTATCTAAGATAATAACATTATTTCAGGTAGCGGCAAGTTTTAGATTAAATTTGACTGAATACTTTTTTTTTAGTTTCGTCTATCAGTTTGTCCGTATGTCTGCCTGTTCGTCTGTCCGCCTGTCTGTCCGTCTGTTTACATTAATGTCTGTCATCCGTCTGTAATAACTAGACCATAGACATTTAACTTTTAAAAAATATTGTGTCACACTGTGATAAAGCCATGTGATGCAAGAAAACGTGTCTCACAGGTGCTCTATGATGGCAAACGTGACTCAGTCCAAGACTGGGACACGTGTGACTTGAGTTCACAAATTTCTTGGCGTGCCCGTGCTCCGACTGCAGGAGCCCTTTAAAGTACGGGACCCCGTATAAATGATACGGCAGTTGATATGGCAGTAGCTACGCCCTTGTTAAGTCTAAGCCAAACGATCTCAATCTTAAGGCCAGCAAAATAGATTAGCTCGAGTTCAAATTGATATAACAAGTTAAGATTTAGTTTTACTTTTGTTTAAGATTATAAGCTGGTTACATATTTTAGACTTTAACGGGGGAATGGCCCTACGACATAAAATCCAACCAGAAATGAGGAATGTTAGTCCACAAGTCATGCTCAAGCTCAACACAAAATAAGTTCAGATTCAAATTCCAGTCGAAACAGTTAACGGGACAATTTCCGCGGAAGTATCGTCGGAATTTAATCGTGAACGGTTTCCGCAGCCGCAAGAATTCAATTTCCAGTCCGAGTTATAAGTGAATAACAATTCGGGAGTTAAGTTAATTGCTGTAAAGTTTTTAGGTGTCTGTCTAAGTTTATCGATATAGCCATTAGGGCACAGTCGACGAGGGTCGTTTGTTCGCATCGGTTGATTGCACATTGTCCCGGGTGCTCAGGTGATCTAGAAGGAGTGCGGTGATAAATGGTAGTTTAGGACCAATTTAATTGGACCGTTCACGCCTTGGCGGGTAAAGTAAATTACATTGGCTATCCGCCAATTTAGCACGTGGTGGCACCATCCGTTTTGGAAACGGCACGCAATAGTTGCGTAGGTACCCATTTGGATGGATTCCATTCGCGTGTTTGATGCCTCCTAATTTACATGTTCTATTATTTACGTGATTACGCTCTATTTAAATTGAGTCCCTGCTTTACATGTATTGTAGCTATCAACCAAAACTTATTTAGGTTTCGGTGCCAAAGCAACGCGGAATTTGAACGGGGTATAGACGTTTGAATTTTAATAAAAATCTCGTTCTATACAAAAGAGTGTCCATAATATTCGGGCAATGTTTTATGAACTGTAAATAATATCAACAGTGGTTTATATATTACTAGCTGTGCTCGCGAACTACGTTCCGCCATACTATTTTTTCCCGTTTTTGAAACATTTTTCATTGATGCTCAGCTCCTATTCATCGTAGCGTGATGTTATATAGCCTAAAGCCTTCCTCGATAAATGGACTATTCAACACAAAAATAATTTTTCAATTTGAATCAGTAGTTCCTGAGATTAGCGCGTTCAAGCAAACAAACAAACAAACTCTTCAGCTTTATAATATTAGTATAGATTAACTTTATATATTATAGATTACAGTTAATTACAAAAAGTTATAATTATTTTAGAGTTTTCGGAATAACTGTTTTAAACTCTAGAATCTGATTGAAATATTATCCATTATTGAACTGAATGTTATTCTTTTCATTCTGAATTATTTCCCGAGTGAGCGGTACAAAATTGTAATGCTCTTAGAGATGTAGTCTCGAGGAAAAGCCCTACACACGGGTGTTAATAAACGCTTATTTTGTTTATTAAGTCCTATTTCACTGCGTAAGATTAAAATCACTCGTTGAAATCGTTTAACAGTCAGCTCTTATCTTGCTGTTCTGTTATCTTTTTGTATACTGTTATCCCCCAAGATTTAATTCCTTAAACTCTGGATAACATATTAAGAAGAATTTATGTAATATCCAGAACATAATATTTACTGAGAATCTTCAAATTGTTTCGTTGTAAATTTGAATAAAAAAATATCAATCCTGCAACTCTCCAAGTTGCTTCTGAATGTATTATAACTGAAGAAAGTTCTTTCAGGTTCTCGAGGAAGTTCTCTCAGCTAGATGTATGGATCGATATATTCTAGTACTACTAACGCTATCATATTTTGGCTTAGCATTTTTCTCTATATTTTTAAGTGTTTGCTAAACAAGTTTCTAAGTTTATGGACAGTGAATGACGTCTATAGGATGCACTTGTAGAACTTTAACGTATTTGTTCACAAATAATAATTGAGTCGGTGTTTTCTTTGGGTCAATGCAATGTTAGGTTTTTTTTACGTACGACAGAGTGGCGATAAGGCTTCTTAACAACTGAGTCTATCTTGCTTAAAACAATGCTTAGAACATAGTTATTATGGCGACAAACTTACGTAAGTTGGTGGTAGCTAGCCCCACCACCAACTAAATCGAGCAGAAACACCTGCCCTCATGAGGAATCCAAACCGGACCTCCCAATCAACAGCCGCGGCCGTACCGCCTAACTCAAAGCGATCACTCGCTATCGTTATCGTGACATCACAACAATAGTTTTAATGTCACAGGTGACATTTGAACTATTGTTCTAATGTCACGAAAGCGATAGCGAGTGATCGCTATGAGCTATGAGATTCGGACCACAGCCCCGGTCGTGACTAGACGTCTTTTGTTAGCTTCGTAATAATTTTAAGTTATTTTATTGTATTTTCGACAAATTGCTGTAAATTAATGCATTTTTAGAATTAGTATTGTGTTGAAACGCGGTTGTATTGTTTGTGAAGCGATTCGCGGTGCTATTTTATGTTTATCACGACAAATTTATGACGACGTTAACACCTACTGTCACGGATTTGAACGAGCCAACGAATATTTTCGAAGATCACGGCAAAAGGCTAAAATTTTAATTCCAAGCCGTTTGATTATCAAGAGGAAATACTTGGAAAAACTGAAATCGTGGAAAGTATCCGTGGTACAGAGCTAGCAAGAAATTCTTCAAGCTAATCAGTGACGGCAGTTTTGGTGATTGACGGATTACCTACTCATACATAAACCGGGGGAGTATTGTATTTGTCCTCATTTAGGCAAATCTTAGAACATAGGTACCTATCTTACTCTCCAACATAGGCAGCACACTTATTAAAAGCTATTGAGATTTATCCAGTTTTACCTTAGAACATTCAATTTTCTGTTACACGTTGATTGTTTCACTTTACATACAGTGAAAGTAGGGTTCAGCTTTAGTTCAGACATATAGTGACATTGGTCAAATGTTTTTATACCTACATTTACAAACAAATTTTATTAAGTACTTAGTAAATTAACTCAATAATTCTCACGTAAAGTGAGACACGTCCAGTATCACACTTTGGCTAAGTTGTGTCTCTCTTAACTTGACATAAAGTGGAAGTTAAAGTTGAGACTTGTCAACGCCTACAGCCTCAGACATAGCACCCTCTACACACTGCACAGATATTTTTCTGCTGAAAACTTTATTAGTATAACAATATAGTACATATAATATATTATAATTTATATTTTTGGGTAACCATTATAATTTTCAATCATACTTTGATTTAGATAGTTTATTCATGAAGTTTTTTTTTCTTAATAATTCTAATACAAATAGGATAACGGTGACTTACTATACCTTACAAATGTAATTTGTGATTATGTATACAGTGCTCAGCGGTTGTGACAAACTGGGAACTGATATGTTACATTTTAACTAATTATTAAAAATAGGCTAAAAAGTGACTTTTCATAGTTTCATAGTATAAACTGATTTCATTATTATATCTAACCCTAGATTCTATTGCTAAAAAGTCCTAGTTATTTTTTGTCATTTTTTTTCTTTTTCCTTTTCTAACTTTCAATAGTCTTGATTTCTCTATGTGTTTTTTGCATCCCTATTTCTTTGCACAGTTTATACTTGAACTTAAACGTATTTGTACATTTTTAGGTTTTCTTTGCTGAAATATCAAAATGTTGACCCGTAAAGCTGCTGCACAAAACACTGAGGCAAAGCTCAGACAGGCTGTATTGGAATTAAAAACCCTAAAGGATTCCCATGAACGGCTACTACAGGAACGTGATGACAGTGAAGATGAGATAAAAAAGATTATCGACAGAAACACCACTCTCAAAAGTGAGCTCTCAGCGCTTGATGCCAAATTTCAAGAAGTCTTAGAGGAGCGGCACCAGTTACAAGACCACATCAATGATCTTACTCTGTGCAATAGTATGTATGAGGCAGCACTGAATAAAATCTCTAAACTGGAACGGGAGCTGAGTGATGCAAATGGAAAAATCGGTAAACTTGAACAATCTATGCAAAATAGTGAAATTATACATACCCATAGTTTTTTTGAGGAGCTAATGCAATCTCCTGGTGGACAAAATCTCACACAGCAGTATTCAGGTACATCAGTTAAGTCCATACCTTTACATTTTAGTAGTAAAAATAAACTCAAAAAATATGTTAAAATTAATAAATTAATTAAGAAGAAACAAAAATTATTTAAGAATCATAACTCTTTTAAAAGTAATATTAAATTATGAAAGCAGCGTGCTTGCTTAATAGATTCGTTGGATATTTTTGACTCAAAATTGAGAGAGAGCAGAAACATGTATGAAAGGGACATACAAGAATTAAATAATGTCATTAATAACTTGCAAAATTCTTTAGCAAACATGACAAAAAATTATTACAATGCTCAAAATGAAATTAAGGAGCATATCCAATCAGTCACAGAGCTAGCCACACTTTGTCAATTTAATGAAGACAGATATCAGGCCTTACTGGACAAACACTCCTTAAGTTCCACTAACGATAGCTTAACATTGAATAGCCAAATAATTTATAATGTTGTACCTGATCATGCGTGTCCTGCTCTCAACATGGTATCTCAGCCACCAGCAGCTGACTATGCACAATTACTACAGACTTCAATGGTCACAAGTGACAATATTGTTATGTTTAGTGATGACATTGGCATAGGTATGGGCCAACTTCTAACAAACATGGGACATTCAATAATGAACTATTGCATGCCTGGTGCTTCGTACTGTGACATACTAAAAAAAGTGATCGAATGTGAATTTAACCAGTCTACTACATTGTTGTTATTTATTGCAAATAGAGGTAATATGAACAAAAAAGTCCTGACTCATTATTTAAATAAATTAAATAATTTAAATGTACAAAAAATTATTTTGTTCACATTACTTTATTACAACAACTTGTCACAAGAGGAAAATAGTGTAAGATATAAATTGAATTTAAAGTTAAGTACCTTATGTCATAATAATAAATTTCATTTAATTGACATCAATAATTATGTAAATAGATTGTATTTGACTAAAGATAATAGATATTGTCTATCAAATTATTATAAGAGACGAATAGCAAAATCGCTATCATATTATTTTTATATCTCAGCCAAGAACTTGGCTACAAAAATTGCTCCTATTGAGCAACGTAGAAGTAGGATGACTGTCAGTAATATTACTGATGTATTAGTTAGTAAGTCTTTAAATTAGGTATTGAGACAATAGAGAAATCCTCTTGCATAATGTTAAATAAAGAACAAAATGAAAATTGTTTATTAGATAATGTACTGGAAGACCCATTTGAATATAATAAACATGTAAATTTTATCAACCTGGTGCACCAGAACATGCAAGGAATGATGGGCAAAGATCTGGAAGTTGAGTTATTCATGAACAGTAGTAAAGTAGACATTTTTTGTATAACCGAACATTGGCTTAAAAGCTACCAGTTCATGTTTAATTTTAGCAACCACCAGGTTGGTAGTTCGTTCAGTCGAGAAAATGCAATTCGCGGTGGCTCATTAATCATATTAAATAAAAAGCTTAAATATAAAGATCGTAAAGATATTGTGAACCTCTCAGTTGAACGAACAATAGAAATTGCCTGTGTAGAGTTGGACCAGATTATTGTAGTGAGCGTATACAGGCCTCCTTCGGGATTGTATGACCACTTTGAAAATATAATGGATGAAGTTTTAAATAAAGTCTGTAAGCAAGGCAAACAAATATTAGTCTGTGGAGATTTTAATATTAACTTATTAGAAAACTCTAGTTTATGTATGAGAATTAAAAATTTGTTTCAGTCATATAATCTTAAAAACTTATTTCTGGAGCCAACACGAATTACTGAGTTTTCTGCCACATGCATTGATAATATTTATACTGACATAGAACCATTAGCACAAAATGTTTTTAATAACTTAGAATCTGACCACTCTGGTCAATTTGTTACTATACCTTACAAATGTAAGCTTATGGCGAAAAAGAATATCACTGTTGTACCAAAGACTGCTGGCCGCTTGGAGCGTTTCAATAATAATCTTGGTATTAATTTAAAGTATATTGACGTGATATGACGAAGACCCAAATAAATTGTATGAAAACTTTTTTAACACATTTTGTTGTGAATTTAAAAATATCTTTGTTCCAAAAACCATCTCAGTCAATGGTAGATTAGCTTTTAGTGAATGGGCCACACCAGGTATTCACAAAAGCAGAATAAAACTTTATGAACTTTACAATGAGCGTTCATTAAATACTAGTGATCAATTTAAATTGTATGTAAAAACTTATTCCAAAGTATTTAAAAAAGTTTGTAAATTTGCAAACTCCAATTATTTCAGCTCTAAAATAAAAAATAGTAGTGACAAAATTAAAACGACATGGAACATTATTGATAATGAAACCGGAAGAGTAAAAACTAATAACAACAATTTTTGTTTAAATATTGAAAATAAGAAAGTTACAGTAGATATTGAGGTAGCTACAGAATTTGAAAAATTCTTTACTGACATTCCAGTTTCAATCACAAAATCTTTGGATTCCTCCCCCACTGTAGCCGAATCTATTCTAAAAGATTATGTTAAAACTTGTGATGATAAATTTAAATTTGCCCATATTTGTGCAAATGATTTAATAAAGTCATTTAAAACGCTGAATAAAAAGAAAACCGTGGATCTGTGGGGCAACTCTGTAGATGTTTCCCAATCTGTAATAGAAACAATAGCTCCAATATTTGCTAGTATTTTTAATGATTGCATTGACTGTGGTGTGTTTCTTGATCTAATGAAACTGAGTAAAATTATTCCATTACACAAATCTGGTAGCACATCAGACCCCAATAATTTTAGACCTATCTCTGTGCTACCTACATTTAGCAAAATCTTTGAAAAAATAATGTTGGAACAAATGCAAAGCTTTTTTAACAGAAATAATCTTCTACACTGTAAACAATTTGGTTTTAGAAAGGGTCGCTCAACAACTGATGCTGGTGTTGAGTTAATACAAAATATATATGAGGCCTGGGAGGACTCACATGATGCGCTGGGCGTTTTTTGTGACTTGTCCAAGGCGTTTGATTGCGTTCATCATGACACCCTGATCAGGAAATTACACTACTATGGATTTCGCGACACTGTTCTGGATTTACTCGTCTCCTATTTGATTGAGAGGATTCAGAAAGTAGACGTCAAGGGGGGAGGTCCCAGGGCGCCTCGGTTAAAATGGGAGTTCCGCAGGGTTCAATTCTTGGTCCTTTTCTATTTTTAATATATAAATGACTTGCCTGCTTTTGTACAAGACAGGCATGAGATTGTATTATTTGCAGATGATACTTCACTTATGTTTAAAATTAAAAGACGATTGCAAATTTATGACGATGTAAATAGTTCTATCTCAAGAATAGTTTACTGGTTTAATGCGAATAACTTGTGCCTCAATGAAGGGAAAACTAAATGTATAAAATTTGTTTTACCCAATGTTAAAGAGGTTCACACCACTGTTAACATAAAGCATAAAAATGTGGACCTTGTGGATACCATAGTATTTCTTGGTATTACTTTAGATTCAAAGCTTCAGTGGGGCCCACATATTGATAAATTGTCGAAGAGACTTAGTTCTGCAGCCTACGCTGTATGGAAAATACGTCAGCTGACTGATGTTGATACAGCAAGACTTGTATACTTTGCCTATTTTCATAGTGTGATGTCGTATGGCATTTTGCTGTGGGGAAATGCTGCCGACATTCAGACTGTTTTTGTGCTGCAAAAAAGGGCTATTCGTGCTATTTATAACCTTAAAATAAGAGACTCTTTGAGAGAAAAATTAAAAGAAATTGGTATTATGACCGTCGCGTCGCAATATATTTACGAGAATATAGTATATGTTCATAAAAATATACATTCGTTTTGTAAAAACAGTGATATTCATTCAGTAAATACTAGGCAAAAGAATATGTTAGCGTTACCAAATACTAGGCATAAAAAATTAATAATTCTTTCAAAGGCACTTAACTTGAATAAATTTAAAGTCGCTATCAAGGGCGCACTTATGAAAAAAGCATATTATAAAGTGTCTGATTATATGACAGATAAAACTGCTTGGGATTGACAAAAAATGTGATAATTGACATTTAAAGGGTGTTAACACTTTGTGATAGTGGGATAAATTTCATTCGAGTAACTGTTCCACTCACACCGACAGGCATTTCTATATTATTTAAAAAAATGTTTGTGAAATATAATATTGTAATGTTGGCATTTTAAAAGAGGAGACAAAAAAAATACCAGACCTTCCGAGTTTCTTGCCTGTTCTTCTTGAGAAGGCTCTCCCAATATCCGAACAGGTGTAGAGTCAATTTTTTTTTTCATTTGACTTGTATTTGCACACATCTTAATAATGGTTGGGGTGTGTGTACATACAAGGATTAAATAATTTAGTTAATTAGATTCTTGGTTGAAGATTTTTATGTTTTTATTTTGACGTCAATAAGTGCCAAGCGTGGCGATTATGGCAACCCCCCCCCCAATATGAATCACACACAAACAAATTGGCCCCTAGTCCCCGGCAGCCCTGCTATGCCTAGCTTCGGTAGCGGCTACGGTAACGGTAGGGCAGGGGGTGCGAAGAATCCCCGGGTAAGATCCGGCTACCATCTACGACGACTCGACCTGGCAACCTACAACACGCGTACACTGAGGACGGACGCGAAGTTAACGGAGTTGGAAGAAGCTATCAGTAAGCTACGCTGGGATATCATTGGTCTATCTGAAGTCCGAAGAGAGGGGGAGGACTCGATAATCCTTAATTCCGGCAACTTGCTGTACTACCGGGAGGGCGACCAACAGTCCCAAGGTGGTGTCGGCTTCATCGTCCACAAGTCCCTCGTCAACAACGTAATAACCATCGGGAGTGTGTCGACCAGGGTAGCATACCTGATACTCAGAATATCGAAACGATATTCGTTGAATGTCATACAGGTTTACGCTCCGACCTCGACACACCCAGATGACGAAGTGGAGGCTATGTATGAGGAGATCTCTGAAGCCATACGTAGCCACAATACCCACTACACGGTTGTGATGGGGGACTTTAATGCTAGGTTGGGGAAACGTTGCGGTGATGAGTTGAGAATGGGGCAATTTGGATTTGGGCACCGGAACACCAGAGGCCAGATGCTAGCGGACTTCATGGAGAAGGAGAACCTCTATATGATGAACTCCTTCTTCAGGAAGTCCGAAAGCCGAAAATGGACCTGGATGAGTCCGGACGGTAATGTCAAAAATGAGATAGATTTTATCATGTCGACGAAAAGGCACATATTCAATGATGTCTCTGTGATCAATGCCGTCAAAACGGGGAGTGATCACAGACTGGTGCGAGGCACATTGAATATCAATATTAAGCTGGAAAGATCTCGACTGATAAAGTCTACGCTCCGACCAGTACCTGCGCAAATCCAAAACCCCGAAAGGTTTCAGCTCGAGCTCCAGAACCGCTTCGAAGCCCTTGAGAACAGCTTAAATGTGGACGATCTAAACAACATGGTGGTGGATACTGTCCGTACGGTAGGGTCTAAGTTCTTTAAAACCCGCCGTCCCAGAACAAAGAAACTCTCCGACAAAACGCTCCAACTTATGGATAGGAGACACGAAATGAGGCTGCAGAACTCAACGGATGTTAGTCGTTACCGGCAGCTTAATAGGCAGATATCAAAGTCATTGACATGCGATCTTCGCCGATTCAATACGGCTTGTATTGAAGAGGCTATCGAGCGAAATAAAGGCTCCAAGGTATTTGCGAGATATCTGTCTATTGGGCAAAGTCAACTGACGCAGCTGAAGATTGACGACGGTAGCCTCATTTCGTCGAAGCCTGAGATCCTGAGGGAGATCGAGAGTTTCTATGGACAGTTGTACTCCACGCAAGCACCTGTTGAAAGCGAGGCTAGAGACCCCAGAGCCAAGCTTACTCGACACTATACTGATGATATCCCGGACGTCAGCCTGTACGAGATTAGTATGGCTCTCAAACAACTAAAAAACAACAAGGCGGCGGGTGATGATGGAATCACTACAGAGCTTCTGAGAGCGGGCGGTAAGCCGATACTTAAAGTCCTCCAGAGGCTCTTTAATTCCGTTATTCTCGAGGGCAGAACGCCTAAAACATGGAGTGAGAGTGAGGTCGTCCTGTTCTTCAAAAAGGGTGATAAAACACTCTTGAAGAACTATAGGCCGATCTCACTCTTGAGTCATGTTTATAAGTTGTTTTCGAGAGTCATTACGAATCGTCTCGCTCGCAGGTTCGACGACTTCCAACCTCCCGAACAAGCCGGTTTCCGAAAAGGCTATAGTACCATAGACCACATCCATACGCTGCGGCAGGTTATACAGAAGACCGAGGAGTATAATCTGCCACTTTGCTTGGCGTTTGTGGACTATGAGAAAGCCTTCGATTCGATCGAGACATGGGCGGTGCTGCAGTCTCTCCAAAGGTGCCAAGTGGACTATAGGTGCTAAGGTACCTATACGGAAATGCCACTATGTCGGTCCGACTCCAGAACCAGAGCTCTAATCCCATCCAATTGCAGCGAGGTGTAAGACAGGGAGACGTTATCTCTCCAAAACTCTTTACCGCTGCATTGGAGGATATTTTCAAGCTTCTGAATTGGAAAGGACACGGCATTAACATTAATGGCGAGTACCTAACACACCTCCGTTTTGCCGATGATATAGTTCTAATGGCTGAGACCTTGGAAGACCTGAACACCATGCTCGGAGATCTCAGTAGTGCTTCCCAAAGAGTGGGTCTTAAAATGAACATGGATAAGACAAAAATCATGTCGAATGCCCATGTTGTACCCACTCCAGTTAATATTGGGAACACTACACTTGAAGTTGTTGACAGCTATGTATACCTGGGACAGATAGTCCAGTTAGGTAAGTCCAACTTCGAGAAAGAGATCTCTCGTCGAATCCAGCTCGGATGGGCAGCTTTCGGGAAGCTACGAGAAGTCTTCGCGTCCAAATTACCTCAGTGTCTCAAGACGAAAGTCTTTGACCAGTGTGTGTTGCCAGTGATGACCTACGGAAGTGAAACGTGGCCATTCACTATGGGTCTCGTCCGAAGGCTCAAGGTCGCTCAGCGGGCAATGGAGAGAGCAATGCTTGGGGTCTCCCTGCGTGATCGGATCCGAAATGAGGAGATCCGCAGGAGAACTAAAGCAACCGAAATTGCTCGAAGGATTGCTCAGCTGAAGTGGCAGTGGGCGGGACACATAGCGAGAAGAACCGATGGCCGCTGGGGCCGAACGGTTCTCGAATGGCGACCACGATCCGGACGACGCTCAGTGGGTAGGCCCCCGACCAGGTGGACCGACGATCTGGTAAAGGTCGCGGGAAGACGCTGGATGCGGGCAGCACAGGACCGATCGTTGTGGAGATCCATGGGGGAGGCCTATGCCCAGCAGTGGGCGTCGTGCGGCTGAGATGATGATGATGATGATAAGTGCCTGTAAAGGTCTATATTGAATAAAGATTTTTGAGTTTGAGTTTGAGTTAGGTGGTAGCCCTCCTGGTGGTCTCAACCACCATGAAGGTGGTTAGTCTACACAATACCATCTCGCTAGAATGAAAAGGCTGGAACATAATTTAAGATAACACCCCTAAAGCATTAATTAGCCGACGTACAATCTCACTCCCTCTCACTCTAATTGTCAATTATAAATTACAACAGAACAATGAGCACAGGAAGGTGATTAAGGCTTGATCAAAATGTATGAATATTTGGGCTTACAACTCAAGTGCGTTGTCTCCGTTGATTGATACTACTGACGACGTATGAGCCGGCGAAGTAGGGTTGCTAGCGGCGCTCCATTGCGAATTTTAGAAATGTTAGATTAAAATTTAAAAAAAAAACAATTTGTCGATATCCGCGTTTCGCAGATAGGGGATTTAAGAGGCTTATTAATAAAATAATTTGCAAAAAATGTTTTCTATTGTAATGTTGACTACTTCTGTTTTAATCACTTGTATAAAGAAAATGATTTATAAATGTGGTGCCAGTTACGAGATTTATTCAGCTGTGATAGTGAAAAATATTCTCCGAAAGTCAAACCATTATTAGAAAATTAAGCAGTTGATGCAGGTTCAGTATTCCATTTTACCGAACAATATAGGTAGTGTCTATATCGAGTGTAATATATATTTAAGGGGCGTATAGGTTTGATATATTTAGATGGAGCCTAGGAGCTTGTCTTAGATCTGGAAACCTAATACTTCCCGAGTTAATCGACTTTAAACTGAAAGCAAAAACTTCCAAGAGACAACCATAGTCCAGCTGACTGTGGAATTAACACATGAGAAATATAAACACTGAATGAAGAAACAAGGTACGCTGATGTAGGGCTGTCGATACTTAGGATCAAAAAATAATTTATTAAGTTTGTATGAAAAAAATAGCTATATTAGTCCCAATAAAATAAAGCTATATTAGCCCCAAAAGCGTCAGTGCCCCTGTGGACTCGGCACTTGGCTTCCAATCGGGAGGTCCGGGGTTCGAGACCGCCATGTTCCAATGTGTTTTTCGTTTTCGAATTTCATATGTCCATTTGTCTGACGCTTCTACGGTGAAGGAAAATATCGTGAGGCAACCTGCATACATCTGCGAAGAAATTTAAAGGCGTATGTGGAGTCGACCAATCCGCACTGGGCCAGCGTGGTTCACTAAGGCCTAATCACCCTAACTTAGGTTAGGCTAGAGCCCCTCATCAAGAAGAAGGTACCTCCTCGGCAGCTTAAACTGCGCTCGCCGAACATGGCTGCAATAGTGTTAACACTACAGCCAGGAGCCAAGGAGAAGGGCCACACATATGCTGGGGTGATTGCGGCCGCCAAAGCCAAAATAAGCCTCGCGGAGCTGAATATTGAGGGAGTCCAGTTCCGTAGGTCTTTGACTGGGGCGGCCATAAACCTCCTGTTCGGCAAAGACAAAGAGGCGAGCGCTACGGACCTGGCCATCGCTCTGAGAAGAGTGTTGGATGCCAACGTGGCGGCGGGTGACCATTCCCACCAAAACGGCGGAGTTATTAATCTCCGGAATGGACGAGTCCGTCCAACCGGAGGAGTTGCGGGAATCGTTGGCGAAGTCCGGTGAATGTGAGGTGGAGGAGGTCCGGGTAGGCGAGATCCGCCAGGGCCGCTACACCGTGGGCACGGCGTGAGTATGTTGCCCTGCGGAGGCCGCCAAAAAGATAGTCTCAGCCAAAAGGCTACTAGTGGGCTGGTCCTCCGTGAAGGTGAAGCTGCTCCAGTCCCGCGAGATGCGGTGTTTTAGGTATCTCGAAACCGGGCACCTAAGAGTAGATTGCAAGGCGGAGGTAGATCGGAGCGCCCTATGCTACCGATGTGGAGAGGCAGGGCACAGGGCTTCGACATGTTCGTCGGAGCCGAAATGCCCCTTGTGTATGGCGGCTGGGAAGCCGGAGCACCGCCTTGGAGGTAAGACTTGTTCTGCCCCCAAGACGCCCATTAATAGGAGGAGGAAGAGGACCGCGCCAAGGCGCCAGCCCGATTCCTTAAGAGCAGAGGCGGAAATGGAGGTCACCGAGGACATCGTCGGGGTCTCCATTATCCAGGAGGTGGCGACAGCGGGAGGGGAAGTCCCCCGCGTTATAAATAGTCCCCAACCCCAAAGCACCTGATGCCGGGATATCGGGGTGAAGAGCGGTGCACACCATCAGGGCCGCTGACAAAGCAGCAGAGCCACGCGCCTTCACAGGCGTATCGCGAGTCCGACATCGGATCATCCACGGACAAGGGGTCAGTGGGAATAAGGCCTCACTGTTGTTCCCTTCCCCCTGTCTCGTTACGGACGGAGAAGCTGCTCGGGGGTTATTAGTGGGTAGGCCTGGGTCGAAACGATTCGGGGAGTCCCACATACCCTCGTGGTTTGGCTCGACCACGAGGGATGGGCAAAAGCATTTTCCCCTTCCAAAAAAAAAGGCTAGAGAGGAGTCTCCACCCCCCACCGAGGGGGGTGGGGACGTATTGATTAGGCCCAATTTATTTCCTACAGATTCTCCACTTCTGATGAAAACGAATCCCTTAAATATTACTTGGCTATTTCGTTACACCTGTATACACGTAATTTACTAGACTTTGACAGTGAATTCGTTTGTGGAATGTTAACTGAATTCACAAAAAAGATTTATTTATTTTATTTATTTATAACACTTTACCTACCGGCTTACAGTTTACCCAACACGCTGGCAGGTCATGCATACAAAATTAAGTTAAAATTAAACAAAATTACAATTAGAATACATATTAAATAATTATAAACAACTAAATATCCCATACATACAAAAATATCAAATTAAAGTCAAATTACAAAATAATTCCAAATTTAAAGTCGTACAATGTCGAATTATAAAATAATGTCAATTTTAAAGTTGTGCTAAAATAAAGTCCAATATAAAGTTATACAATGTCAAATTACAAGATGAGGTTCTCAATTCAACTGTGTGAATTTTTTTTTTTATATGTTTCGCGATTACTCCGCCCATAATGATTCGATTTTCACATTCTTGGATTGGTAAGATACTCCTGAAGAAGTTCCATTCTCACCAAGATAGAATCTGTTTTTTTTTTTTTTTTTTATGGATGGCCCGGCAAATGACCTCCTCCCGCCTGATGTTAAGCGGTGAAAGAGGCCCAAATGAGTTGACAGATAGAGTAGGGACGACATCCACTCTCCTACCTGCCCGTCCCTTGCCGGCCCAAAAGATGCTTTTTCACGCCTCTTTTGAAGGAACCCATGTTGTAGGATGGAGGAAACACGTGCGCAGGTAGAGAATTCCAAGTGTGGGATGAACGACAGAAGAAGGAATCTTGGAATTTCTTGGTACGGTGTGAAAAGGAGGACACAGTGTACGGATGACTCCGAAGGCCCTTGCGCGTGTTTCTGTTGGAATGGAGAGGGAGGGATAAGGTTAAAGAGCTCCTCAGAGCATTCCCCATGGAAAATTCGGTAAAAGGCGCTAAGAGAGGCGATGTCACGACGAAGTTGTAGAGGCTCGAGGGTGTTAGTTGCCTCTACATCGCCAATTATGCGAATAGCGCGACGCTGCAATCTGTCCAGAGCATCGAGGAGGTACTGAGCGGAGCCGTCCCAAAGGTGCGAGCAATATTCCACGCAAGACCTAACCTGAGTTTTATACAACAAGCATAGTTGGTCCGGCGCAAAATACCTACGCACCTTGTTCAGGACACCGAGTTTCCGTGAGGCAGTAGTTATGACGGATTCGATGTAGTCTCTGGGGTTCAGATCGCAGCGAATGTTCATTCCGAGCAAGGTGATGTTGCTCTGTGTGTGAAGGGTTGTGCCCTGAAGAGAAGGAAGGGGGAGGAAAGGTGACCTTTTCGCCGAGAACACGCACACCTGTGTTTTCTTAGCATTGAACTCAACAAGATTGTTGGAGCCCCATTCAGGTGACGGGATCTCAGGAAAATCGAGGGAAACTCTTTTCATAGGCACGTCCAACGCTTAATATGCAGGTATTTGCGTCTGGTACTCATCATCTCAAGGATTCTTCCACCACGCTAAGCTGAGTTTAAAAAAAATGGAAAGGCCTTTGACTTTTAGGAGTTCAAGGGTTAGTTTTTTAAGTATAATTGGCACGTTTTAACCATTAGTTGTACTCTTTCAAGTTGCCCGTTCAGCTAGTGTTAAATTCATAATGTGCCAAATTTTAAATAACTACAATAGTTTTTGCATTTTTAATATTTTCCAGAAGATCATCGCCTGACACCGACTTCAGTATAAAAACGTGTTGTTTTATGTATTATTATATAATTTTTGACGTTCTAGTGTTATTGAAGTCAGTTTTGTAAAATGTTTTTCCCATAAAATAACAGGTTCCATTAAGAACTTGAATTCAACGTTAACTTTATAAATGAGGGGCTCCAAAGATAGCTTTTTCTAAATAAAATCAACCAAAGTACCAATTCTTTCAATAGCCAGCATGACAAAGAAACAACCAGACAGATAATATACAATCACATTTGTCTTAAAGACACAATTTTCTTACTTATTATACTCTAAACTGGTTAAAAATAGAAGTCGACGGTATAATATGTCTGAGAATTCTATTCATTCTTAAAAAGGAATACGTTTGACAAATTCCGCTCGTGTATTTAATACAACTCTCACAACATCACTAAGTGGCCTACAGAAAGGCTGGCAAGCGGGCCATAACTAATTAAGTAAGGACCCTTTTAGATCTCATTAAAACGAAACGCTTGTATGTTGAGAGCGATGTAAAGCTAGCTATGTAACACGCATTTTATCATTGTCAATATTTCAACGACTAATTATTAACCTAATTATATGACTAATTATTTACTTAAATTATATTTACTTAAATTATAAACTAATTATATGACTTTAAATGGAAATTGTGTAGGTAGCACCAGTGACAGAGAAGATAGGAAGGGGCATGTAATTAGTAGAGATATCGACATAAGCGTGGTTGAAAATGAGGGTAGAGGAGTAGAGGCAGAGCTAACATAGTGTTTATTATAGGCACCTAGGCATTGTTTTCTCTATACACAACATATACTAGAATGTCATCGAATCAATTCCACTAATAAAAATGTGAGTCAAAATTTATCCAAACAACCTCACCGCCTTTTAACGTTTTTATCTCCTGTCGGCACAGCCCCTTGATTGTGTAACAAAAATCTAACTCGATCACTTTCGACTTTGGCAGTCAAAGTGCATCGATCGCATTTTATATCAGACAGTCGACACAGAGTCTTGTGATGGCGCCGCAATGATTGACAAATTTAAGAGGAAAGACGAGAATTCAAAAATAGGTATTTGTAAAATATATTGCTGTCGCGCTGTGTGTACGAACAACTAAACTGAGCGCGATAGGTACAACTGCAGCTAGGACCGAAAATACTTAGGAAAAGTACACAAAATATACGTTTCGGAGTCCCCTGTTTTCTCCGCGAAAAATTGACCGATTTAATTATCCACAAAAAGCAAGGCTTTTCTGCGTTTCTATGTTTTGCTTTTTTCATAAAATCTTCTTCAGTTTGTTTGCTGGAGGCATTGATTTACTACCAAACGTAGTAAATCAATGGCTGGACGTTTAAATACAGCAGAAAATTAGGTCGATTTTTTAGGTTTTTGAAGGTTTAAAATCTCTTTTAATAATTAACTTAATAAAAAAAGAAAATACAGGGACATGCTTATAGAGGCCATTGATTTTATCGGAAAAAATAGAGTAACTAGTGTCATTATCCATTAATGAAGGAAATAGGGGACTACGTTTGTATGGAAAAACGGGCTGTACGATTTCCTCTTATAAAACGATCGTGATGGATTTTTTCTTAGACCTCCCTGGTTGCCGTGGCACAGGCGTGCGCGCGTGGCGCGACAACATTCTATACTTGTCGGCGCGCGGCCATAGAGTGTTAAATTTGCAAGATATGCTTCGCTTAAGTACAAATTACTTTGTAATGGCAGGGCCACATTGCATCCCGCTGTTATTACACGTTCACTCGTTACATGTACACATAACACGTGAATTTATGTTCAGCGATTTAATTAAAGGTGAGCGAGATAATTAGACGCAATGGTCGGGAGCGCTATGCGAAAATTAAACTACGGATCTGGTGCCGTTGCATACTGTTCCTTGTTACACCACTTCCTGAAACCGCAACGCTATTAATAATCTTTCCGGCTTAAATTTTGTTAAGCTTCTGCAATGCACTGCTCCTTTATAGCTTTGTTAAATTCACCAAAAAGCTAAAAATAAATAAATAGGTATTTTAACATTACGAATTTAGTGTTTTACTTAAGTGTTTCCGAAATCGGTTTTTATTTTTTGTGAAATTTATTTTTATCCTTTTAGTGAATTTAATACCAGCTCACCGAAGTGACTTGAAAGAATACGCCAAAGGGTCAATACAATATATTTAAAAAACCTCAAACACAATTTAACAGCTTCCCTCGATTTCCTGAGAACCCGTCTTCAGATCTTGACTTTGGTGGCAACGGGACCATCGCAGGAGTAACTCCATCGAAAACAAAAAGGATGTTGAAATCGATCTACAATTAGCGGACATATGTAACATACACAACAAAATACTTACGCATTGAATTGAGTCGGTTAAAAAAGCGCAAAACTTCAGGCGCCCCAACCTATTTTTATTTTAAAGGAATAATATAGATTATGAAAACAAATTTCCGCGGACTACTTACGAAGAAATTTCCTTTTTTTTGTTATGGTGCATACCTTGCAAATTTTATACTCTATGGCCGCGCGCCTGCGAGTATAGGATGTTGTCGCGCAACGCGCGCACGCCTGTGCCACGGCAACCCGGGGGGTCTAAGAAAAATCTATTACGATCTTTTTAAAGTTGTCGATCATTGCGGCGTCATCACAAGACTCTGTGTCGACTGCCTGATATAAAATGAGATGGATGCACTTTGACTGTCAAAATCGAAAGTGATCGAGTTAGATTTCTGTTACACAATCAAGGGGTTGTACCGACAAGAGATAAATACTTTAAAAGGTGGCGAGGTTGTTTGGATAAATTTCGACTCATGTTTTTATTAGTGGAATCGATTCTTCACTCGATTCTGAACAAACTAATGGTTTTGCGCAATTTAATTAACACGCTGTATAAGTATGTCATCGAATTAGTAATGGTAACCATTGCGGTATTGGTCAGAATTAGTAAGTGAGTTCGGTATGTAAAGTGTGGCGCTTTAAATTCCATTCGTATACAGGTAGGGAAACTAATGCCCTCTGGGAGGAAACTGTCGTAATGAAGGTTAGCAAATTTTGCTCAAAGTAGGCTGTCCGCAGCGCAGATAGATAAAATCAATAAGACAATTTCTTTTCATTCATTGGTTGATAAAATTGACACTGACACACTTATGATACATTAATTTAAAGTTTCTTGTGATGTAGGCTTTTATGCATATGCATGTAACTTACAAGGAATATTTGACTTAGTTTTTGATTTGATTTTGCAAATGTAGGCACACGTGTACGGATCACAATCAAAAAAAGTTCATTTCGCTTATCCATTTGTTGATCTAATTTTGTATAGAAGGTTTCTCATTAATCACCTGCCATTCTCTAAACATTACTACAGAAATGGAATCTATTGAACTGTTGCCTTATATTACAAAAGATCGCAGGTACTTCTGAGTAGTAAATTTATATAATATACTAGATGTGCCCGGCATGCATTGCAATGCCACGTCAATGCCTTTTTTTTGCTAGGAACCCTCACGGGTGTCCCCATAACACCCTACCAAAGTTTCATTACAATCTGATAAATGGTTTCGGAACGCATAGAGGACAAACAAACATAGTAATACATTGATTTTTATTTATATAGATTAATTGCGGATTATCATATAATTGGAAATAATTCATTTTGCAATTGCTTTAATTTTGTTTCATCAACGCAATAGGTACTTTTTACAATCTTTTATTTACTTTCACCTGTCCGGTGTATGTAATGAAATCTTGTTAGTTAAATTTGACCCACTTCCCGGTCTCCGATTGAGCTGAAGTTTCTTTTTTAATAATTAACTTGTAACGAAAGACTTTTTTCGCTGAAATTAATCCTAAAATTTTTAATTATCGCTGATTACATTCCCATATTCTCAACGTAAGTGTTATATAAACATGGAGAGTTTTTCTTTTATTAAAGAGAGAGCATTTTCTCCCCGCGACGTATTTGTCGAGTGTAGGATTAGTGGCTGAGCCACACACTAACATTTGTTTACAAAGAGTAATGGACACAACAATCAGTAACCGTCTTATTTAATCAATACTGCTACTTACAGCTTAAGCAAGAGTTTTCGTAGAAAAAAAAATAGATTTAGCTTTGCTATATATTACTTTTCATTACTCAAAATCGGAAAGTATGTCTAAAGTGCCTGAGGAGTGGGTTGAAAGTAATACTTTTCAGCTCTTGGGAGAATCTTTTTCAACTGACAGCTGTCAAACTAAACAACGGAAGCAAGTCGTAACATTAACGGCGGATTACGGCAAAGGTATAGACGAAATGCATTTAAAACTTCGAGAACTTCATCCAGCATTAGTCAATAGTAAAGGACCAATTTTGCTTCATGACAATGCTATCGCACAATTGAGCCTATAAAAAATTAACCAGTTGAGGTACGAAATCTTGCCACATCCACCATACTCGCCAGACCACTCACACTGACTACCACTTCTTTTAATATTAGGACAACTTTTCATAGGATAAATATATTAGAAACCAAGCAAAGCGCCAAAAATGCCTTCAATGACTTCATCGTTTCCGGAACTCCAGAATTTTACAAGATTGGCATAAGCAAGCTTGTATCTCATTGGTCAAGATGTAATCAAATTGTTCTTATTTTGACTAATATAGTTTTGTTGTACTTAAAATACACACATTAAAATTTTACGGTTAGAAACCGCAATTTTTTTTAAACAACCTAATAATTTACTTTTAACTATTTCTATAAAATAAAATAGATTTGGGAAAAATACCTACAATTTAGTTAATGACGAAAATGAAAAATAATGGCTAAAATAGCTAGCCGGCCACAAAAAAAAAAAACAAAAAAGGCGGGAAAGCGGCATTCCGATCTTCATTTGTTTTTTCGAGTTGTAGAGTTTTGTTTATACTTCCGTATAGCAGATGTTTGTATTGACACAAACTCATCTGATTCAGATATGGATTTAACGTCTGATTTCATAAGAGAAGAGGCTAAAGCAGAAGTTGTTGTGTGAAGTTATGTTGTGTGGCGATTTCGTTTTGTTCACGAAGAACAAAAGAAACAGAATATGTAGGAATTTGAGAATATTTTAATACTACTTAATTGTTAACAATGGTAGGTAAGTAGGTAATTGACTTGCTGAATGCTTAGAGAACAATGACAGTTTTTGAGAGTGAATGAATGAGTATTTGCTTTACACTGAATGAAAGGATTAAGCCGGCTTTTGACTATAGGATGTAATATATATTACATGTTCAGCTATATATTACATCCCGGGTGTGCTCTTCTCACTATCAGATATATTTTTTAGAATAGTTCAGCTTCTATGATTCCTACATCAGAACGTCTTTTATCGAAACGGTTGACCTCTCGTTATTAAATGGATAATATGGAAATTGTTTTGCTAGATACTTTCGATAGTTCATCAGACGAAGATGATGCAGTATTCGATTTACATGTCTCATTATTAAGAAAAAATTACAATAAACGTCGATTCTGGATATCGAATCATATTAGACTAAGAAAATATTATAGTGAATTTCTTATTACGTTTCTCCGTGCAGCATCCTTAATTTCATTCATTTTATACTTTTCACGATTAGTCGCCCATAAACAAGGATAATTCCTAACTCTTTCTATAAAATGTACCATTATAGAGATAAATAGGTAAATACGTGGTAAATATGTAAAGAAAAGATTGCGAACCAAAATACCCAAAAATCATAACACGCGGACAGTTAGGTACGTGCGCATGACCGTCACGATTCGAAATGAGGGCGAGGCAGGGGCAGAGGTGCGGTGTGCGGGAACGTGAAGTAAAATATATACCGCCTATAGCCTTCAAATATAGCTCGGTCGGGCGAAAAAATATTTACAGTTTGGGGTGTAATATATATTATAGCACAGTGAAAACGGTCTCGTCAAAAAGTATGGCAAGCGATAAAATATTATATCTCAAAATGTAATATATATTACATTACATCCCATAGTCAAAAGCCGGCTTTAGATGAACTATTGATGAATGACCGACGAATGATGTGGCGTAGACAATCTTCTATCTTCTAATATATACAATTCTCGTGTCACAGTGTTTGTTACCAAACTCCTCCGAAACGGCTTGACCGATCTTTATGAATTTTTTTGTGTACATTCCGTAGGTCTGAGAAAAGGTCGAAAACTATTTTTTATTATGGCGAAACGTAGTTCGCCGGCACAGCTAGTGTAAAATAAAATTCGTAAATTTTCTCTTTACCTATTTCATGTACTTATTTTTACTTTCCTTGTATTCGTAATGAAAAGCACAGTGTTTACCTCGGGTTTACTTGTTTTGTAGTTTTAAAACTTCTTTTGTCCCTCGAACTATTGGCGCCCGAGTTCGTATCGGGACTAAGCCCCATCTCGAGACTAAATAAGCTACATTCACCCCTAGGGAAACAATGTACTATTATTGCATTTGTGTAATATTTATGCTGCTTATTGAACCGGTAAAATGCACCATGAATATATAACGAAATTAAAAGTATTACTTTATTTTGATTTTGCTTACTTGTATAGCATCTATTAATACCTAAATTCAAATGAGATATAAGTACCTACAATATTATTTTTTGCTAAGAAGCTTAGAATAATCTTAAAAATGGCAATCGTGATACAGTGACTTTAGCAAAATATAATTTTTATCTCTGGGTTGCGGCTTTATGAGTACTTAGATCAAAGCAGCAAAGTAATGCGCGTTACTCTGTTGCTCGCTGATTTAATCTTTTAACGCTGTGAAGTTAAATTCTTAAAATATTTAACTATGTAGTAGGTAACCCTTTCAACAGTGTTCACCTTTGATGATACAGAAATATGCGTTAATTTTTAAACAATGTTACGTCAGTTGGTATATTTGAAATAAACGTTATTTTCTGTTGTAAATATATGAATTGTTGTATTTTAATCACTACTAGCTGTGCCCGTGACTTCGTTTGCTTGACTGTAGGAAAATAACAACATCGTGATGTTATATAGCCATATAGCCTTCCTTGATGAATGGACTATCCAACACAAAAAGGATTATTTAATTTGAATCAGTAGTTTCTGAGTAAATGAGTATAGATTCAATATTGTAAAATTGATAACATTTTGATATACGTATACATATGACTATACGTATATCCAAATACGTAAAATAACTGGTATAAAAAAAAACATTACTTTAGTCCTATACTTTAATACGAGTATCTTACCTAGACCCTTAATAATAAACTGTTTTCCAGCCTGGGTTTGTTAAATATGTTTTGTCTTTCTTCATTTGGATGCGAATAACTACAGTTTTATTTAATGTTTAAAATTAAATTGACATATCTCTCATTAAACAATTTAGCAAATTTTGCGACATAAACTTAACCCCCTATCAATTTTAGTGTCACGTGACAAGATTTCAACGGGAACCTCCTCAGATACAGATCTGATCGATAAAATAGTTAGTTATTTTTCGTGGTCCAACTACTTTACCTCACTGGTGGGATCATGAGGAAATTTGGTTCTATATGGTCCTACTGTCGCAGGATATACGGTACAAAAGTGAACACGGACAAAACGACCCTCATTATTTTTTAAACAGATAAGTCCAATTAAATTAAACTAAACGAATTAACAAAACCAAACTCAAAAAAAAATCAATAAGGACCTCAATGATGGTGAAAATGATCGTTCAAATTTTATTACAATTCGTCATCGACTCAATCAAAATCCCATCCATTTTTAACCTTTAAATATAAACATATTTAAAGGTTTAAAGGTTAAGTACCGTTTTGTTCCCTCTTTATTCATACCACGTTCGCAATAGAATTCATGGGGTTTTTTGGTAATTCCATCATTCAATGCTAGTCGTTCCCGCGGAACCTAGTACGAGAGCTCATCTCTCCTAATTAACGCGGGTCATAGGTACAGTCAGCCAAAAAAGTGTCTTACCACCCTAAGGTTGAAATTCAGTTACACCAGACTCTGTACCAGAGTCGTCTGCATGGGTACCCCTATCTTAATTGTTAAGGAGTACTTACAAAGCAAAACTTCCGACATAAATGTCAGTAGACGGTACTAACTACGCAGGCCAATGGTGCATCGCTCGCTCTCCCTCAATCGCATGCGACAAAGTAATATCACTAATTAGTACCACACCGACATGCAAATACTTAGATTCGACGCGTTTCGCTACTCCATGTGGCTTCCTCAGATTGTTGTCGCCTTCACTGCGCTCCAACGACTGAGTAACGTGCTTTTTTTCTGCTCATGCGGGAGTAGAGGCGGAGAATCCTCATGGATACCTGAGCGGCAAGCCAAACAGGTTATGTCGAACTCGTACCGACTAAACTCCGCCCTTCGACTTTAACCCGAAGGTCCTACCTACCTATAATATTTAAGATCCTGACTTCGGTGACCATGGGACCATCCCAGGAGTATACTCTATAGAATACAAAAATAATTTTGACAATCGGTCCACAACTGGCGGCATAATCGCGTAACATACACACAAAAAAAAAAACATACGCATCGAATTGAGAACCTCCTCCTTTTTTGAAGTCAGTTAAAAATGTCATGAATACAGTTGACACAGTTCACTTTTCTAATTTTAATTACTATGACATTGTAATGATGATTTAACTATACTAATTTTAGCTACTTTGACATTGAAATAATAATTTTATTGTTTTTGACTAATTAATTGTATAACAGAAGTTATTGGTTTGTTTTCATTTAATGCCTTCGAATTCAGTAATGTTAAAAACAATAATTTGTATAACTTGACAAAATATCTTGCACGTTGACTACTTAATCGGAGTACGAGTATGTAGAACGATTGAAATTTAAGAATTCGTGTTACCATATTCGAGCAAATGAGGATTCCTTTCCTTTGTAGTAACATAATGATAGCTAACGAGGTAACCTTTTCGATATTTTGTTTTGTCCGCGAAGTTTCGGCAAAACCGGTACACCGTTTTCTTGGCCGACAGTACACAGCGGCACGTCCCGGCGGCCACGGCACCATCACATTTTTTCGTCCCTTCCTCACTCGCCGTATCTCGGGCACGGCTCCATTATCTTTATATCGCACGGGCCTGTCCGGTAGGTTTTTTGTCGTAATTTCGAAGTACATTTGCCGGCAGTGCGGCTATTGCTCGTACCTCTACATAGGTTTGTGTTATGCGTTTGATGTTATGTTCCTGGTGACCCGACCTGCTTTAGGTCATGAAAATCGAGCTACAAAACTACATGTTACCATTGACTATGTACGGTATATGTCTTTATAATCTATAATATATACACTATCTAAAACTCAAGAACTGCTGAATCGATTGGGCTGAAAATTGGTGGGGAGGTAGCTTAGAACCAGGAGACGGAAATAGGATAGCTTTTATTGTAGAAATTGCTCCTTAAGTAGGAGAAAAGGGGGGTGGAAGTTTGTATAGGGAATCAATAACCGCTGAACCGATTTAGATGAAATTTGGTATGGAGAGAGTTTGAGTTGTGGATAAAGAATAGTTTTTATCCCCGAAATCATTCCTTAAGGGTATAAACAGGGTGGGGGAGGGGGGATTTATAAAGGGAATCAATAAAAAAGGTTTTCACGCGTACGAAGTAGCAGGCAAAAGCTAGTATCTAATATCTAATAATATATAAAACTCGTGTCGCAGTGTTTGTTATCGAACTCTTCCGAAACGGCTTGACCGATTTTTATGATTTTTTTTGTGTATATTTATTGGGTCTGAGAATAGGTCGTAGCCTATTTTTTTAGCCCAAAGTGATAAGGGTGGCCTTCTCCAGATTTTTTGTATTATTACTTTGATGTACGCAAGTGTGTATCGTTGCAAATGCGATGCAAATGTGCGTGTGCATCGACAAACGACTGTATGATGTCTGCAGTGGGTTGCCTTTATTAAGGGGATGCACTAAGGCCGAGAGAATTCAAAAATACGTATTTGCACTGTGTCCGAACAAGAGAGCAGAGCGCAATAGTGACAACTGCAGCTTGGACCAAAGACACCTATGAAAAGTACATAAATAGACATTTCTTCTCTAAAACAAGACAGATTTCATTATTTTGTTCATAAAAAAATAAAGAAAGGGTTTGGATGTGTTTCTATATTTTTTTATTATTTTTTTCTTAATAGAATTTCGTTAAATTTGTTTGCTGAATGTTTGAATACAGTGGAAAAGCCTGTAAGTTGATGAGGTTTTTGGAAGTTTTAAATCCCTATAATTAACTTTCGAGGAAATGAAAACATGAGACTACGTTTGTCATTATTAGAAGACAGGAGACTGTTGTATGAAAAGACGGCCCTTGGTACCGTGTTACCACTTAAGTTTGTTCTTTCGATTCCTCCGAATCCTTTGGTGCGGGCCAACGACCAGTTTCAATATCCCTTCTTCTCTGGATTGTTTGACTTGAATTTTGACGTATTTTGTTTTTTTTTATTCAACAAAGTTGGCATACAAGCAAACATAAGCACCTGGTGGTAAGTGGTAACAGTCACCTACATATAATAGATGTCGATGTGGCTCTTGTGAGATTCGCAGCAAATTATCAACCACCACCAGAACTACGGTGTACGTTGCCCACTTGTGACATAAGGTGACGTCACCGTGCCCAGTAATTTAACTGCGATATCTTACACTCTTCAAACCGGAACACAGTAATGCAAGCACTGCTGCTATGCGCCAGAAATAGGTAAGGAGGTACCTGAGCAGGCGATCCTGGTACAGTCTCTCCCTACGGTAAAATGTGTTGTATGGGGCCAAAGTCAAATATCTATAGCTATTAAACAAATCTAGTAGACAGAATACATATAGAAAACCAACTGTTAGGGATACGGAAACAAAACACGCAGCAATATACAATTAATGAACACGAGATTCCCTATACGCAGGAAAAGAGTTGCCTACAGCCTACAGCAAATTACACTAACAATGTAAAAAGTTCATGCAATGTTCAGCTCCGACGAAGATGTGAAGGCCCGATGCTTAACGAAAAGGGAGTGAACCCGTGACCGCGGACTCGTCTACTTTGGAAACTCAATAAAATGAGCCAATGGTTTGATTAAAATTTGATTTCCGCATCGCGGCTCTTGTGTGAGGTCGCGGCCCTCCTTTGATCTTGCCCGACTTTTATTTTGTTCCACACCACATTATTTCAACACGAGTCGTTATAGTCTGTGCGATATTTTCTTTTCCTGGCTGGTTTACAGTGGCTTGGATGTTCAGTCATGTGGGTATTTTAGGACGATCATGGAGAGGATGTTATGTTTTTGGGACTAAATAAATTTGTATCTTAAACGTATGCTTAAAAAATGTATTCATCGACACCGTCGGAGCGAGATTAAGCGCTGAACCCCAATTAATTATATAATGCAATTCAAAGCCCAGAGTTAGGAGCTGGATATTTTTTGAGTTTTTTCGTCACCTATCAAAATTCTGACCATTGCATTCGATGCTTTACTTGAACAATCGAAATGCCACTGTGCTAGCAGACTTATCACAATACTCACACCACTAACTAGCTACACATCCTTTATGTATAATAATTTCACCTGTATGTGACTATAGATTTTATTTAATTATTATTATTTTAATCGTTGTTCAATATCAGAAGAAATTAAATGGCATGGCATGGCGTTTTTGGAAAAACATGCGAGCATCAGCAAGCCAGTGAAAACATTGAAATGTCTGTGTAATAAATACAACAGGCAGAGGTTTTCCTTATTTTTTTTAAATGAATTCCATTCCAGTAGACTGCTTCAGCAAATACGAACATGGGCACTGTATCTGAATATTTAATCTTGATATAAATATGCCAGAAATTGATTGGAGTCTGTGCGAGAATAGAACCGTCACGTCCGAGAATTGAACCAACATGAGCTTTCACATAAATCAATGTATTCCTTTTAATCTTGTGCTCAAATGTGGTGAATCAACAATTGAAAAGAGTCATTCTTTCCAAATCTTGATTGACCAAGGGCATGTCAAAGGACTTAAAGGAAAACACAAATTATAATTATAATAATGAAAAAGGTCAAAATTTTATTAAAAATCGTATATTTAAAATCAAACTTCACCTGAAATCTTGAACCAGTGAAGAACTATCTTATATTTAATAAAATTGTCGAAGCGCAACGGTGTTAACATATTGGTATTACGGCGACAAACTTTGGTAACATGATTGGACTGGCCGCATGGGAATGGAACCCTGGACATCTAGATCACACCGGGTGGTCCCAACCACCAGTTTGCTGAGGCAAAACTTGAGACACTTGGAAGTTAATTTTTATATTTCTACGCAAAATGGTGCAACCGATGCTATATCATACCGTCAATAAGAACCAAGTGTACTAGTCTGTGCAAAGTATGTGTAGATAAAAGTGCTACAAATTGTCCTATTGACAGTAAGTGGTAGCCCTGGGCCAGAGCGGGTCGAGGGGCGCTCGTTAGCCAAGGGCCGAGTTCCGGGTAGCAATCATGATGCAGCGCAGCGATAGCGCAGTAACTCGACTTTGTAATGCTCGGGCGTAACATGGGACGTATTAAGTTAACAAGATGATATTATGAGGTCCCCGCAAAAATAACAAAAGCAACTGTATGCATTTTAAGCACGCACAGGTGACGGAAGCTGGTTATAATTATATTTATCGGGCTGTGATTAAAATTAAACTTAAACAGAGATTTTTGATGAGCCCGTTAAGGCTTACCCGGGCGTAACATGGGAGGTATTAAGTAGACAAGATAATGTTATTATGAGGTCCCCACAAAAATAACAAAAACAACTGTATGCATTTTAAGCATGCACAGGTGACGGAAGCTGGTTATAATTATTTTTAGGCTGTAATTAGAAGTAAATTTAAATAGAGGTTTTAGATGAGCCCGTAAGACTTACCCTGGCGTAGCATGGGAGGTATTAAATTGACAAGATAATATTATAAGGTTGAGATTGTACTGAAGATTGTAGCTTACAAGCAATTTTCACAGGGTAGTCTTTATAAAGGCTTCCACTTAAACAGGAACACAGCATAACACGTGTGAAATTTGAAATAGATCATGTATTTTTAATACGATTTGATCATAATGGATAAACAATGGTATAGGTACAGTACGTTTGATGTTAAAACGTGTACTGAAGCGTTGAGATATTGTGTTATTTATTATCTAGTCCTTGCCAAAAGTCTTCGTATCGTAAATTAAGACTGCTAGACAATATTTCTGAGAATACGCTGTCTGTAAATTTATTATTGTATTTGAAGTATCTAGAGATACCCCAAACTGTTTTCGGTTTTTCCTCTTCAGTAGATAACTTTATAAACAAGACACTTTAGGCACCAACAATTTTCAAGTTTTGTGATTAACTTTTTTAAGCGAGCCTAGTATCTCTGAGATGGATGATATCCTGACTACGCAATTGCAGGCTTGGGATGATATTCAAGGAGCTCACGGATTACATATTTTAACCGACTTCAAAAAGGGAGGAGGTTATCATTTCGACCCATATGTGGTTTTTTTTTGTGTGTATGTTACGCGATTACGCCGCCAGTTGTGGACCGATTTTCAATTTTTTTTTGTATTCGATAGAGTATACTCTTGGGGTGGTCCCAAGGTCACTAAAGTTAGGAATTGATGATGGAATCCTATAAAAATCGAGGGAAACCCTTAAATGTTATAGGTACGTCCAACGTGTTTCATGTTTGTTCTGAAGTTATTCACGTATTTGCGTCTGGTAGTCATGAACCGAGTTGATGATGAAAGAATGTTTAATTATACATTATAGAAATCATGCTCTAAATAACGAGAGCAACGCCACTTTCCTAGGTATTGAGCTCGATCAAAAAATCGATTGGAAATTGCATGTAAATAAGGTTTGCAATAAAGTAAATAGATTTATCTTTGCTCTCTTTAAGTTAACAAATGTAGCCACAGGAAAAACTGCCTTGACAGCATACTTCGCATATTTTATGTGGAATCAGTGTTACGATACGGACTCATCATTTGGCAATAGTACAGATATACATAGAACTTTTGTAGCACAAAAAATGTATAAGAGCAATATGTTGCATTACACCGGATATGTCATGTAAGCCATTTTATGATCCATTGAATATTCTGCCACTACCTTGTATGCACATATTCGAAATTGCGAAGTTTGTTAAAACAAACCAAAACAAATTTAAAACAGCCAAGGACGTGTATCCCAGAAATACAAAGAACAGTAATAGGTTGGTCATCGATTTGGTTCCAAAAAGTGCACGATTAAAAAAAATTGCTGCTACATGTGCATCTCAATATAATAAGATTTCAGATGACATAAAAGATTACCTTTTAATATATTTAAAACGGTGCTCTTTACTTGGCTTATGGGAAAGTTATTTTTGTTTTATTCGGTCCAGGAATTCTTGAACTATTAAAGACTAGTTTACTTGCTAATTAATTCAATTAAAATATGACTTTTTATTTACGTTTGACATAATTATTGTAATTGGTTTTTAATTGACATTTAACATAAAATTCATACCTCAATTGTTTAATAATTAATAATAATATATGACTTGACATTGTATTAGATTCATTTTTTTTTCATATTTGCATGCTATTGTCTATAGCTGAGTAGGTGAAACATTGCAATATAGTTGTCATGTCTATTTTTATTTTCTTTAAAGAAAACAACGGAAGTAAGGGTCGTAACTGTAAGGGATTAAATGTGAATCGTATATCATCTAAATCCGTTCATATATTTTTAACCGACTTGGAAAAAAAAACATACGCATAGAATTGAGAACCTCCTCCTTTTTTGAAGTCGGTTAAAAAAGAGGAGGTTCTATGTTCGGCTGTATCTATTTTTTTTTTGTATGTTCACCGATTACTACGCCATTTGCGGACCGATTTTCAAAATTCTTTTTTTAATCAAAAGAGTATACTCCCGACGTAGTCCCATTGTCACCATGTCATGATCTGATGATGGGATCCCATGAAAATCGAGGGAAACCTTGAATTTCATACGCACATCCAATGTGTTTGGTATCATCTGGTAGTCATCATATCATGTTACTGAGCTGATGATGAGGTTCCTGGTAGGTTAGGAGTTCGGGAATATCTCTTTCAGTTCTGTTTAGAGCAAAAGACGTTTTATTTTGTTCTTCTGGTGTTTGCCTTAGCTCAAATTCTTAAACACATGTATTAAAAACTAAAAAGATTGAAAAAAAATAAATATAATAAAACCCCAAAACCACCAAAAAGTTATAAATAATATAAGAATACATACAAAATCACAGTTTTATATTGAAGTCGGTGCCAAGCAATGATCACCTGGAAAGACTTAAAAAATGAAAAGAACAATTATTATAGTTATGTACTTACTTAAAATTTGGCACCAACTTCAATATAAAACTGTGATTTTGTATGTATTCTTATATTATTTATGACTTTTTGGCGTTTTTGAAGTCGATTTCATTTTTACGAGTACTAGCACAAACATGCAAAGTTAATGAATGAAAAAATTAAGAACGCAGGAAGCATCAGCAATAGGAAGCGTGGGTGGTGCTGTGGACTCGGCATTGGCCTTGTAATGGGGAGATCCGAGATTTGATCCCACCATGTACTAATATGTCTTTCAAATTTCATATGTACATTTGTCCGACGCTCCTCCGGTGAACATGTGCGAAGAAATTCAAAGGTGTCGATGTGAGGTTGACCAATACTCACGAGAGCAACGTGGTAACTAAGGCATAAACACCCTAACTTAGGATAGACTCAAGCCCCTCGATGGGGTCGTATAATGAGCTGTGATGATGAGGCGACTTACTGCTCTTTGATACGTATTGCGGCAATTAAACGCCTGCGGTAGACTGACTTGATATTTATGTTTATAGCAACGCTTCAAAAGTTCAAACGGCTGTGAAATTGACGTTTACCAGAAGTTCCCACCAACTAGTACGTTGAGCTATTGGGTGGGTACTTCCCAAAGTCCTGTTATAAAACAAGTTAAGCTTATTAACGGCTGAGTGGACATCGTTTAGACATCAAACACCCGCAACGTGTTTATTTGACGCTACCTCAAAGAGGTCCGGGAATGTGGAAGTTGAGGTTTTAAGTGAATTAGGTTTCAGTCGGTGAAGGATCAACAATGAAGGCATGAATTCGACATGAAGGCGGCGCAGCCATAGTGATACATGAGCTTGGTGATGATGATGCTACAAATTGAGGTTTATGACAATATAATCTAATATCTTAGCTAGATATTAGATTGTATTGTATACCTTTTTAGGGTTCCGTAGTAAACAAGGAACCCTTATAGTTTCGCCATGTCTGTCTGTCTGTCTGTCCACGCTTTTACTCAGAGACTATTAGTACTAGAATGCTGTAATTTGGTATGGGTATGTATATTAATAATGCCAAAAAAGTGGTGAAAAAAAATCATAAAAAAATTTTTTTTAGGGTAGCTCACAAGTAAAGTGGGAGTTAATTTTTTGTTCTCAACTAACCCATCGTGTGGGGTATTGTTAAATAGGTCTTTAAAAAATAATGTAAGGTTCAGAACATTATTTTTCGGTTTAGGGATCCGTTTCTGAAATATTTGGTTACAAAGTGGAAATTTTTGTTAGAGGTAAGTGTCCCCCCCCTCTATCTGCTAAGCGGTTATATATGGATACGTGAAAAAAATTACAACAGTAGTATATATAACAAAATTTAAAGGAAAACTATCAGAGTTGAGTACTTAGTACAAACTAAAAAGTTATAGAAGACCAACTTATAAAATGTACTCGGAACACTAAATTTCATTAAAAATTAGTACTGAATATAAATTTACGAACCACGTGAAGTTAAGGAAATATAAAATCATTGCAGATTTAATAATAATAATAATGCCTAATTTAATAGCAACATGTTGTGAGATGTGAGTGTGAACTCAAAGTTGGCATTTGCAACTACGGAACCCTACACTGCCCGTGGCCCGACACGCACTTGGCCGGTTTTTTCCATATTGTTTCGACAAAGTAGAAAATCCTAATGTAGGGCGACGTTTTTTTTTTAAATCAATCAAAATCGGTTTTCGAATGATATATGTATATTTTTTCTATGCTCCTGAGATAAAGGAAAACACGATGAGGCAACCTGCATACATCTGCGAAGAGACTCAAAGGTATTAAAAGTAAAAGTAAAGTAGTTATGTCCCAATCCACACTGGGCCAGCGTGGTTGACTAAGGCTTAATCACCCTAACTTAGGGTAGGCTTGAACCCCGCGGTGGGGACGTCCATGAAAGGTTAGGTACTTGATGACGGGATGCGAATCACAAAAATACAGCGCGATTTACGCAAGCAGAGCACATCCAGGGGAGTAAAGATCACGCAGGAAAGCAGCATGCTTCTGGAGAGAATATAATTATCAACATGATTATGCATTTAGCTTTAACATGATTTCAAAAGTTATTAAGGTTCGCTCGAGCGAAATTACGTCAGGTATCAGTGTCGTCGATCTAATATACTCGTACTCGTACTTCGCACGTGTAATATATCCCGCAAGCCTTGTTTACGGACTAAAGAAGACTTATTATGTCGAGTAAATACTTATAACTTACGCAAGGGAAAGGTTAATGTGTATATTTATTTTTCATTCGATAGCACGCCTTTGTAATAGTGAATGAGCGCTAAATCAGAAATCGAAGAAGAATAAGTATACTTTATCTTTTAATTCATAAAACTATAAGAACCGCCATTACTGTCTAGTTGTTAGATCATCTAGATCATGAATGTGCGGGGTTTTATTCCTGATGGTGGTCGAAATTCTTTTGTTTAATTTAGTTGGTGGTAAGGCTTTTGAGCCCGCCTGGCTAGTTACCACCATGACCATGATAACCATCTGACTTAAGTTTGTATTACTATGTTAATAATATACTTGTTTTCTGACAATGGGGGCTATATAGCCCCAGTTCCCCAGTTGTTGAACAGTCCGGGTGGAATTCTGCCCCATCTTCGGCCTTATCGCCATTTACCTATTGGTGATATGAAAGCTTAGAGCTTACCTGTTGTGTGTTAAAAATAAAAAAATAAAACCATTTTTTCTGAATATAGTACTTTTCTATTTAGTAGTACTCAAGGGAATTAAAAATATTATCTAAGATTGTGAACTCTTAAGGAGTGGTTATATTTAAAGGCAATAAAAACACCAGTGTTATTTTAAATACAATGAAATCGGGTCTATATCGCGGTAAACAAAAAATTACGGGTTGCACTCCGGGAGTGCCGGCAGAAGTGAAAACTTAAGTATTAACGTTGTGCTTTTTGGATATTTTGGAATGATTATGGAATAATTTTGCACGAATTGCTTTAATTATCAGAATAAAAGTACTATCTTTTATGTGGTAGAATACAATATTTATTTATTGCGCTATCGTACACAAACATGACAATTTATATTACATTAAAAAGTTTATCCCTCAGAAAAATCAACTTCCTGTTGTAACATTGTGCGTACATAATTATAACTAGTAATAATGAATTAAAATATTTACAATTAAATTAAAAATATGATCAAAACAGACATTAATAAACTACTTAAAAACGTAATTTTATAACAAATAAATAATATTTAATTTATACTAACTTACCTAATTAATATTTACAACAAAATCAAATAAAAGCACAATTTAGATTTTTCCTAACAAAGTAAATAAATTTATTAAAACTGTCTCAAGTGACGTGTGACTTCCAGTACTTTTGACAGCCGCTATTGTTCTCGGCCGGCTTACGTGGACCCCTCACCGCACCTCGACAGTTCCTGCGGCCATTTCAATTTTAATTGGTCTTACGAATTTTCGATCAGTGTCACGTGTCCTGACGCGAGTTTATCATTTTTTACCCATTACAAAAAAAGTGTACAACGCCGCTAAAGAAGTTCTCACTTCAACAACTATTTTGGCCCACCAGCAACTGTTTCCCGAAATTTCGGCCGAATTGCATCAGGCTGGCAGGTGGTGGTTAGATTCAAGCTTATCGCCATAGTAACATCGTAGTTGTCTCATGTTTTATTTTAAGTAATTTATTCTTTAATTCGCATGATATTCTCACATTATCTCACAGCTAACATGAGGGTCAATTGGTAGAGAATGCCTAATTTCATTATGTCTATATTTCTACTTCTCATCTATGTGCATGAATTTTGAAATAAAAAAGTAATATTATCGAACTTTATTAAAAGAGTCATGCAACTTGGTCGCCGCTAAATTGTTCGTTATATTTCTCAATCTTTTCCATTGAGTGATAAGGGGTGCTATATAGCCTTTTCGCATGTGAACATGTCATGAAAGGGAGTAGTCGAATAGTCCAGGAAACGTCCCCGTTGGTTTGATTGGAGGCTTTTATGTTTTATGATGTACGTACACCACCTGCTTTTTGTGGTACGATAGCAAATGGAATTGGCATTTGGCAGGATGGGAATTGCTCAGTTGTAGCAAATAAGTTTTGGCACTCGATATCAATAGCAGAGTCGTATAGTCAATAGTGAGGGCAAATATTTCGTAATCGTTCTCGTTTCTTATACAGTTATTTTATTTTATTTTATTTTACAATTGTTTGTTGTTGCTATGTTGACAAACAAGTGATGGCTGAGTTTATTGTTGTTGTTAGTGATATTAGGAGCATAAAGTCAGAAGTACAAAAATTACAACACACTAAGTATGTATAATGTATGTACCTATCCGAAAGTCTGTGACTTTCGGACACATACATTTATTAAAATTTGAAAAACGTATTTGTCTACCTGTTTAGTTTTTACTACAACAGACTGTCCTTTGGAGTGGGTGGAACAGGTTCTTTATTTTACTTGTTCCAGACCACCGCTAATTACTTAATAATAAAATTACTCCTTTAAGATGTACTAGCTTTCGCGCGACTTCGCCCGCGGTTTTATTGTTTTCCCGTGGGAATTTATATTTTCCGTAGGAAAATTATTTTGTAGCCTATTTAAGTCCGAATAATAAATGTCATAGAAATTGGAGCAGATTTTAAACATTTTCCATAGAGACTTTCAACCCCTATTTTGTACCCTAAGGGGGTGAATTCCAATAAGCCATTACTCAAGTTTTATCAAAGTCCTTGTTAATTTAAAGATTTTTCCATACAAACTTGCAACCCCTATTTCATTTCTTTAGGGTTATTATTTATTTATTTAAATTCTTCCCTTCTTAGCGTGCGTTTACTGCATTGTAAATTAAAACAACTTTTCAAATTTCACGTTTCTACCATTAGTGGTTACGGCTGTGCGTGCGTCTATAGATGGGAACATCTCCTTTTATATATATAGATTAGTAGTGATAGAGCCTTTACTTATATTAACAAGTTCATTAGTGAAAAGTGTTTAAAACAAAGGTTGCTTAATCATCAGTGCTATTAATAGTGTCCAGCCCACAACTTCGCGAGTTCCATTGTAGTTCAGCCTTAGTGTCGTAAATATAGCCACAATACTTCAACGAACTATGCCCCAATTGTGTTCTGGTCATTTTCGAATTACGCAGCAGTCGAGCAGTTTGGGAGTTTACTCTGAAATATTTCATTTTCAACAAAAGGCGGCGATAAATCATTTATCGTTAAGTCGGAAACTGCTGATGCGTTTGTTTTGGAGTTAGTGATTAATAAAATAGAGATATTTCTGACCGTTTTAAAATGTCCAAAGTGAAAAAATGCTCTGAAAAACTTATCACCGGTTCAGTTTATAATTTGATCCAAACTGCGCGAAATGTGTAGGTAATAATTGTATTTTATAAAAAATATATATATATGATAGTTTAGATAGATAGCCTTTCTTGATAATTTCAATATAGCCGCAGAATATATGAGTAAAAACATATAATTCAAATTTTATTGAAAATAAGCACGCACAATAACTTTCAAATGTTATCGTTCTGCGCGGCACTGCTGTAACCAAGTATCAATCAACTTTTTTTAGGAAGGAAATTTTTACACATTTATCATTTTATATCCGCCGTGTTTTAGATTTTTAAGTTATAAGAGGCGAGCGTTTATTTGTTTTTACAATGTAGGGTGGTAATTGTCTACAGATTTTTTATAATACTATAATGGAATGAGTTAAAAATGCAGTTGATATGCATGCAAGATGTCTACCTCCATTTTCCTACAAATTACTGATTGCTGTTCGTCTTCCCGCATAGTTATTTAGGGCGGCTTACTGAATTTCAGTAAGCCGCCCTAAATAACTAAGAAATGAATAATCTATACTTAATATTATAAAGCTGAAGAGTTTGTTTGGTTGAACGCGCTAATCTCAGGAACTAAAGATTCGAATTGAAAAATTCTTTTTGTGTTGGATAGTCCATTAATCGAGGAAAGGTTTAGGCTATAACATCACGCTATACGACTAATAGGAGCTGAGTATCAATGAAAAATGTTGCAAAAACGGGAATAAAATAAATGGCGAAACGTAGTTCGCGGGCACAGCTAGTCAATAATATTTTCGCAAATAATATGGTTTTTTTTAACACTGGGATATCACTGATACCTAAGATTTGCAGCAGAATAGCAGCGATTTGTGTATATATTTGTGTTCAAATCACATGCTGTGCTGTGGAAGTTTTCATTCCATACCTGACCTGGGTCAACGTGCCTTCCCAAACAGGAAAAAGCTCGAGATATTTTACATTCATAAGGGTGGATTTTGGACATTCATAAGGGTTTGACTACAGTGAACGCGTGAAGCGTGGAGCGTCGGTAGCGCTGTGGCCTCGGCACTGGATTGTGCCCCGAGTAGAATCGGGAGGCCCGCGATCGATCCTGCCATGTACCAATGTGTTTTTTGTTTTACGAATTTCATAATACGCTGAAGGAAAACATCGTGAGGAATCCTGCATACACCTGCGAAGTAATTCAAAGGCGTATGTGAAGTCAACCAATCCGCACTGGGTCAGCGTGGTTTGACTAAGGCCTAATCGCCCTAACATAACAGGTTAGGGTAGGATCGTTCCTCTCGGTGGGGACGTATATGAGCTGTGATTATGATGATGAACGAGTGAAGGGGTGTGGGGCATTCGTGCCTGTCACTTGTAGAAAATACTGCCACGTGAGTTGTTGCCTTCATGTTACCTCAATATAGACCACAGATCGCGAGATAGCTTGTTATACCGGGTTATTTATCCATCAGGAGCCAAATTTTGTATGCTTGTTGAGACAAGCAAAATGAACAACTTTTCTATGGGACCAATCTCGAAATCGCGAAAAAAAATCTGCTGTTCCATACAAATGTTCAACATCCACAGAACCAAAATGTATGGAACAGCAGATTTTTTTTTCTCGCGATTTCGAGTTTGGTCCCATAGTAAAAGTTGTTCATTTTGCTTGTCTAAACAAGCATACAAAATTTGGCTCCTGTTGGAAAAATAACCCGGTATACAATTTGATCAAAGATTTATACAAGTTGGTCTCCTAACATGCGCGATTTTAGCGGACATAATTATTATGTTGGGCTTTATTTTAACAACTTAATTCACACAACAATTTTTATTTTTTATTTTATATTATTAAAAATTAAATTCTCTTTAAGATAGTTTACATGTAATTTTTAGAAACCAGAGGTTTATAGTTGATAGCGAATAAGGTGTTGAACATAATTCAGGAATCTGAATGTATTTCTCCCCGCAAAGCGCTTATGAATCATAGCGAGCCGTTGTAACTGGTATTTAACGAAACATTTGTTTTTTTTTCGAGCAATAAATTTCGGTACATTGCCGGGTCGTAATGTACAAACAATTGAGACAAAGTAACGAATTCACCTACATTTGTACAAAAATGTCACGGCACAATGTTTCAGGCTGCGATTCCGATTTATAACTTCGTGGGTCACAGAAAACAATCGGAATAGATTGAATTAACCTTTTACTTTTAAACTTTTGAAAGCAAATTTGTGTTGTTTTCATAAAGGTTTTTGTAGAATTTGCTGAAATTTGGAGTCTGAAAATGCTAGTCACTCACTGACAAATCTATTTGTTTTGTTTGGATTTTTGGTAGTTGGTTATAGTTTGTTGTTAATCGACTTCAAAAAGGAGGAGGTGATCAATTCGATGCGTATGTTTTTTTTTATGTGTATGTTACGCGATTATGACGCCAATTGTAGACGGATTTTCAATTTTTTTTTGGATTCGATAGAGCCTTCGGTAATCTGTTATTAAAACACTAAAAAGAAAAAAAATATTTTTCAATTTTACTTTGTAAATCTCACGTGCGCTATTATCTTGTAGATGAGTTGTTTATATTTCACTGAAACTGATATTATTTAGGAGGGTTGAGAAAGCCTACTTACCAACAAAATCAAGCAGATTGTTTCCTTTCCCTCGGGGAATCACACCCGAGATTCCAGATTACCACCAGTTGGTCTAAGCCACAAATCACAGAGGTGGTCGAACACTTATAACAACACTACTAGCTGTGCCCGCGAACTACGTTTCGCCATATATTTTTCCCGCTTTTGCAACATTTTTCATTGATACTCGGCTTCTATTAGTCGTAGCGTGATGTTATATAACCTATAGCCTTCCTCGATAAATTGACTATCCAAAACAAAAATAAATTTCCAATTTGAATCAGTAGTTCCTGAGATTAGTGCGTTCAACCAACCAAGCAAACAAACTCTTCAGCTTTATAATATTAGTAAGTATTAGTATAGATGAATTAAAACGCTATCATCTAACGCCTAAGTAATCGCAAATAACCGCACGTCAGAAAACTATGTCCAAATTAGACAAAAAAAATCGAATAACTCCAAACGGATCACGATGACAGGAAGGAAGTCGCACGTGGCTGTTAGTCGATCGTAACTCGATAGCAGGCCAATCATCCATCAGGGGGTTCGTGTGACGCGCGCCTAATGATGTGTGATATCACCGCCCGCCGCCGGCGCCGCCTTATCGGAGGAGGCCTCGGCCTTTGTTCAGCTTCACGTTCGGGATGAGCGGAGACTTAAATTTTCAGTTTATTATGGCGGGCTCATCCTATCTATGGAGTTGGAGAGATACTACATGCCAGAATTAAGCTTCTTATGCAACAGTTGGATAATTGATGTTGTAAATGGCTACACAGACCAGGGGCCTTACCGTGATCGCTTATAGCGAGGTTAAAACAATATTGAAGCAGAGACACCGCTCTTGCTGCGTATAGCGCCATCCCGCTCTCAGCGCGTTTTTAATATTGTTTTGAGCGATCATGGTTAGGGGGCAGTTATCTCTAGAAAAGTGGTATCTGTGTGATTCGCCAATATTTTGCCAATATTCGTCCATACAAAGTGGGCCCACGCTGTGTTACCAACTTATGATACAAGTGGTCACAGCACCCAGCAACTTCACTGCTTTCTTCAAATCGTTACGCAGCAAAACGCATGCATGGTTATAGAATGTACCATGGTTATACCATGTAGAAATAGGTAAGTGGAGGTACCCGCCCAGATGACTGGAACGAAATTTTCCTCTGGTAAAAGCAAGGTTTATTACCCAAGAATTTTATCAAAAGAGTACCTAAACTCTTTTGATAAAATTCTTGGGTAGGTAATAAATGGTGTTTAGCGTTTCATACGTCCGATTAAAAACGGAATTCTTATGAGAATCTATACGCGTAAATGTCTGCCTGATTGTCTGTCACAGTCAATTTGCCCAGAATCTACTGGACCAGCCCTGTCTGGACTAACCCCACCATCCACCCATGGCCCTACTCAACCAATCGTGGTTATACGGGCCGAAACAGCGGGAGATGCGCGCGGAGCCTGCTTTCGCACTCTACCGCGCCGCAATGCTTGACTCCCTACAAGTTATTTAAAATCTGTCTCTGTTAGTCCCTGTGTCCCTCTCCCCTTACGGGTCGGACAACACACTTAACGCCTTCGGTGTCCGCCACCAGGTCGCCGTGTGCCCACTGTTGTGGTACCGCTGGCTTCGTCTACCTTTCGTCTCCTCTTCTGTCTTTGGGCGGTTGCCCTCTTCTTGCTTCGCCTCTTCTATCGAACCCACTCCTAATCGAGTACCACCGTCGCGCGAAGTCCCGTAACCGCTGGAAATTCGCCTCCGTCCCCACGAGATCGCAGTAATAAACCGGACCCGTCTCGAGCGCTTTCACCTTATCGACCAAGTCCCTACGCGCCTCACTGTACAACCTACACTCCCATAGTGCGTGATGCAGGTCCTCATCCTCGCACTCCCCACAAGGACACCTAGCACTGTCGACCAGTGAAAACCTAAACAGCCTACCATTGAAATGACCATGCCCCGTCAGTAGCTGTGAGACTTCGTAGTCCGGCTCGACCCAAGTAAACCTGAGCCGGGCCGCCACGTCCGGGAAGAACCGATACGTCTCCCTCCCCTGTTCCGATGTGCCCCAACGCTCCTGCCAGGTGGCAAGAGCGGACTCAGATGTTCGGAGTCGGGCACTCCGTAGCTCCTCTTTGGTGGCGCGGCCTTCGCGCACTCCGCCTAGTTCGCCCGCCCGGATCACCTCGAGGTCGGCCGGTAATACACCGGCCAACACCGGTAATGCGGCAGAGCTCGTCGCCCTGTCTGGACTGATTAAATTGAAATTTGCAATAGGGTGCAGACTGAATGCAATAAAACGAAATCTCATTACTCCATTAGCAAATAATAAAAGTAAGGCGCTGTGTGAACTCGGCACTAGCCATCTAATCGGGTGGTAATAAATCGATTAACCGAACCTAGGCTCAAAAAAATGGTTATGTTTCATACTCAGAATAAATACATTCCCGGACACCTAGCTCGAGCCACCTTGCACTTTTGGATTGTATCGCCCGATGTGCCGATTATAAATATGCCAGCTATAAAATTGTATAACACTTTTTGGTCGACCAAACATTTTTGAAGTGAGAACTTCTTTAGCGGCGTTGTACACTTTTTGTAATGGGAAAAAATTTTAAAACTCGCGTCAGGATACGTGATCGTCAGGACACGTGACCCTGATCGAAAATTCGTAGGACCAATTAAAATTGAAATGGCCGCAGGAACTGTCGAGGTGCGGTGAGGGGTCCACGTAAGCCGGCCGAGAACAATAGCGGCGGGCAAAAGTACTGGAAGTCACACGTCACTTGAGACAGTTTTAATCAATTTATTTACTTTGTTAGGAAAATTTTAAATTGTGCTTTTATTTGATTTTGTTGTAAATATTAATTAGGTAAGTTAGTATAAATTAAATATTATTTATTTGTTATAAAATTACGTTTTTAAGTAGTATATTAATGTCTGTTTTGATCATATTTTTAATTTAATTGTAAATATTTTGATTCATTAATACTAGTTATATAATTATGTACGCACAACGTTACAACAGGAAGTTGATTTTTCTGAGGGATAAACTTTTTAATGTAATATAAATTGTTATGTTTGTGTACGATAGCGCAATAAATAAATATTGTATTCTACCACATAAAAGATAGTACTTTTATTCTGATAATTAAAGCAATTCGTGCAAAATTATTCCATAACCATGTAACGATCCAACCTAACGTCAAACGGAACCCTAAATAGAAAACCCCTTTACACAGTTCTATTCGTAGTTTTACTAACAATTTACGCCTTTAAAAGAAACGCACAAAATTGCTTTGATTTGTAGGAAGTTTGGCCAATGATCGACTAGTGATTTTATTAGGATCTACGTTGCAACCGCTTATGTAACCCAAGATCTTTTCCAAGTGGATAGATATAGAACTCCTATTGCCGAAACTATCCCTATACCTTATTTATTCTATCAAACATGATCAAACGCTTATTAAACTCGCTACCATAGTAACGAAATAACAATCTGTTCTTTTGAGTGAATTTTACGATCTCAGTAACGAGAAAACAAATGTTTTGATTTTTAAGTATGTTACCGCCGCTGTCTTTACTTTCTGAAGCTAACATTGGAATTTTGATACCTTCAGGAAGGTATCCCCTTAACCCTCGGGCTCCATAAGATTCCAAATGAACCTTACTTCGCCCTACCAACATACTTTATAAACTAGTAAAATTCTCTACGCTTGAGAATTACATCCTTTCAGAACTTTAGCTTTGTAGAGAAGAAAGGAGCGAAAGAAACTCTACCAGTTCACATTCTCAATACATTTGAGATTAATCTCTAAGACATTTAATGTCTTAGCAAAATTAGCTTTACGTCGAAATAATGATGATGAAACTTACATGAGATCTTTATCACAAATTCCATTTTGCACAACACAAAGTAATCACTTCAAATAGCACATATCACTTTAGTTTTAGTGAAGAGTTCAAGATTTCGGCACCGATCCACAGTGTGAATAATTCGTCGATTCGTAGGTAAAGAAGATGTGTCGGAAATGTCGTCGAAGGGAACAACTCCAGTGCCTAACCTTCTGACACTGAAGCAAATATTTTTTAGTAATAGTCGACTAACGTGCCTAACCTTCTGACAGTTGCCGTTGCAGATAATGTTCCCAATATAATATTATCCCTCCACATCTCTTCAGTTTTTTATATGTAAGCACAACCACTTCACAGTGCCAAAATAATTCACTCACGAGTCAAATTATGCTTCAAACACAAGCTCTTATTAGAGCGGACTTCATAGTCGAGCCCAATGGAAAATATGATCCAAAATCCACTCAATATTCTCAGATATTGGAATAAGCCACTAGAATCTCTTCCGAGAAACTAGGAATAAATATAATCGTTGCTGGTTTCATTCGGAGTGACCTGAATAATCGGTGCAGGTTTCTTATAGAGGGACCTGAATATAGCGTTGCAGGCTTCCTTTCGGAGTGACCTGAATAATCGGTGCAGGTTTCTTATAGAGGGACCTGAATAACGGTGCAGGTTTCTCATAGAGGGACCTGAATATCGGTGCAGGATTCTTATAGAGGGACCTGAATAAATAGCGTAGCAGGTTTCCTTCGGAGTAACCTGAATAATCGGTGCAGGTTTCTTATAGAGGGACCTGAATAACGGTGCAGGTTTCTTATAGAGGGACCTGAATAAATAGCGTAGCAGGTTTCCTTCGGAGTAACCTGATTAAATTCAGTAATTTCATTGATGGAGATGATGATAATAATGATTTTAGTTTAAGGGTCCCTACCTGATGTATCGTGTCTGACCGAATCTATAAGCTTCTATTTGTGTAGTTCAATAAGAACAAATTTACCCCCTTGTAACTATTAAACGTGTGGTGTATTGCGTTGTCTTACGAAGTGCAATGTAAGACACCTAACTAACATTAAAAGAATAAGAAAGCGAGGTGAGAAGGGCCTCTGTGTGCCTATTTCCCTATTCTCGTGTATGCGCGAGCACGGGCAGGTGGATTGGGATCGCCGTGTGCTCACGAACCCTATATACGTGGTGTAAATATACATATATAAATAGAGGACCAGCTTCTTTAGTCCATGCGTAGCTAAACGGGTGCAATTAAGGCATGGGTCCACTTCGACAGTCCCCCCGCCGCTAAACACTTCCCAAAGAAACCAGGGAACTTGAGTCACTATGTCGGTAAAGAGTGACTGCGCTGATATGTTCCAAACAACGCCCTCCCCGAAGGGAGTTAAAACCACAGTCTGTCGTAATCTCCGTCAGGTGACCCGACCGTGGTCCATCGAACCATGTCGATGTTTTTAGGTCTTCACAATTCGATATTCTAACTCGAAACACTAATATCTTTAAATTCACAAATCTTTGCAAACACAAATTAATTCAAATTAAATATGAAAAATCAAAGAGCGCGACGAAGACCAACCGGCTTGCACGAAATTCCGTAATGTTTTTTTCTTCCTTCAATAAAAGCCTGTGACATTCCTGTCAAAATCAAATCCTTCCTAGTTTAAAATATTATTTTTAATTGTCATATTTCTACAACAATACTTCTTTGATCAAATAATTGACCGGACGAAAACATGGAGATAAAATCAATGGAGACGCTTCGACCATTGAGCTAGATTTGGTTTCGTTACAACCATTCCAAAATATCCAAAACGCACAACGTTAATACTTAAGTTTTCACTTCTGCCGGCACTCCCGGAGTGCAACCCGTATTTTTTTTTAAAGTTATGGACGGTATAATCCAAAACAGCAAGGATTTAGGTGTCCCGGAGTGTATTATGCCCAGATTCTCGACGTAAATATTTTACTTAGGTAACAATTAATAATTTTGAACATATTTCGCGTGTAGACAAAACATCGTTAAACCTTAAGAACTGTCAATATGTTATTGCTAAGGAAAATTTACTGTGTTGTTTTATGAAGAAAACTGAATTTCAACGTTAAGGTGTTAAACCACTTTATTGGTCGACTATACCAGCACTGACACAAAAACCTATGTATCAGTATCGCGTACAGTATTGCATAGGTCATTAAGCCGACGTCACATGACCCCGTCTGATGGATGGTCGCCCTACTTTGTCGAATTTTGATTGATGTCGCCGACAAAGGGACTTCCTCCAGATGCGAATGTGTCATATTATTAGAATCTGGCGTCAAAACGTTAACGGACACTTGTCGACGTAAAGTGACAGGTATTTTTCGTTCATGTTTTCATCAAATACACTTTATTGACAATTCGAAATTCAAATTGGATCGCAGCGACGATATTTCACAATGAATGAATGTTAGGACGAACATGACTGACCGACTTGACATAATGTTATCTTAATATTCAAGACACTAATAATATCAATAAACTCGACTTGACACTGGCAGTAATGGTTGTTATCTTCTACGACCAATTGCCACTAATTAAGTAAGAAGAAGAAGAATGTTAATGAATTCATCACTCCAAGATTTTATCACTACACCAAACTGTTGAAGGTACGTTCTGCATTAAGCCAGCCCGGCTAGCATGACCACGATAACACGATATGATAAAGCTGTTAATCACGGTGAACTGTCAAAATATCGTATTTGGCAATTCACCGTGATAAACCCCTTTATCATATCGTGTTTTAGCGGTCATGCTACAGGCATAGTCTCGTCTCACCTTTGGATGAGTGATATAAGGATGGCAAGGAGGAGGCAAAAGAGGTAATAGTGCATGTGTATAGCGAGGTGTTGTCGATTCTATAATAAATAATAACATAGCGAAAAACAAGATACAAACTCATTCAGCGAAATTACTAAGAAAAATAACTTTAAACAGTACTCTCTTAATGAAAGAAATAACAGAGACAGGAATTGCTACTATCAAAATAAAACATAATGTATTTTTTTACAAAACTTTTCCTGTTATATAAACGACCATTCTCTTTAGGTTTAGCTAGTTTCGGGAATAAGGTGTCAAGTTTCGTCTATTTTCTAAGATTTTATTTAAAACTAGCTGACCCGGCGTGCTTTGTATCGCCATGTTTTTTAACTAAATTGCTGAAATTTATGTTTCAATTATTGTAATTTTTATATTACACAAACCTTGTACTAACAATAACGAATACAAAAAACTAAGAATCATCCAATTTGGTGCACTCGTTTGAAAGTTATGGGCGTACATACATTTCGAAGATTCATTTTTATTTATATACACGGTGTTTCATAATAACCAATAAACAATCAATGCGTTATCTAAAACTAATTATTAAAATGTGTTTACACGTAATGTCATTCAACCCAAAATTTTCATGTATATCATAGACAATGTCTATGATTTACATGAAAATTTTGATTGAAAAAATATTGGGAGCATTTTTATGAGACATGTTACAGTGTCACGGTATAATGACAGGGCACTCTTTTGTTTCCTAACTAGCTGACACGGTATATTTATTGAGATTTAGATAAGCTGACCAGCAGGCCTATTCGGTCACTACCTACGGTTGGTAACTGGAACTGTCATTTTTGAAAGACAATTTATATCCATTACTGGTTTAGTGATCTTATGACTGTGTTACGGCAGCGTTCATGATAGCAGTAATGGATGTTAAGTTCCTTTCAGAAATGACAGTTCTAGTTAGCAACCGAAGTTACAGAATAGGCCTGCAGAGAGGCGAACGTACTATATTTACAACATTTCAACCAAACCAGAAAGTTTCCGTTCCCATACACTTTGTAGCATTTATTCGAAATTTTCTAATATTACGCTCTCACTTATTTTACTCTAACGTTTGATGCAAATTGTTTATGTTGGCTCATCAACTTAAACGTTCTAATATTTGTATACGAACACGCTTCACTTGAAGACGTAAATTACTTCCCGCATTCTTAAAGTTTGTGGAACAAATTCAGAGACAGAAATGCGAATATTTCCCGGTCTTGGCTCTATTTCAAACGCGGAGATTTGGCAAGTGTCAAAGGCTGGCTTCATGTCGTGTACTACTTCAATAAACGTATGCATTTAAAATAAACCATTTGACATTCTCATATTATTAAGGCAAATTATATGATTTTTTTGATATATCTTTTTAATTAGTTTGATGCTGTATCTTATTTTAGTGGTAATATACAGGAACCGAATAAAATTAAGGTTAACAAATATATTATACTTTTGGAGGATTAATATTGTGCGTTTTATAATATATAATTCTATATAATATGCCCTATTATATGGCCTGTTGTATTTTTTTTCTAATTTGCCAAGAGGTCATAAAAAGATTCATATAAAATATAGGCATTATTTCTAAAGAGATTTAAAAAAAATATTACACATGCTTTCGCGCTCGGTGTAACAATCTACTATATACATATAACCGGTATTGTTTTATTTAAATTTCGTGTAACCGATGTTTAATAACATCTTCATTGTTCCGGAAAAATTGTAGGATTCGTGTAAACTCTCATTGAACTTCTTGTATTGGTCTTTTGTAATATACAATCCTCGAAAGAAGTTGCGGTTACAATTCCTGCGTTTAAATTGTAATACATTAATATCACGAAATAGACCAGGCATATTTATAGTTGAGCGGGTAATTTATGTCTAATTGATCTTGATTTGCTCAATTATTAACATGTAGTTGGAAGGAATTATTAACATGGAAGGAAAATATCGTGAGGTAACCTGCATACATCTGCGAAGAGATTCAATGGTGTATATGAAGTCGACCAATCCGCACTGGGCCAGCGTGGTTGACTAAGGCTTAATCACCCTAACATAGAGTAGGCTCGAACCCCTCGGTGGGGACGTATATGAGCTGTGATGATGATGATGATGAGTTTTTAATTTGTTGCTAGTTAATTTTAATCTTCTTTAGTCCTCTCATTCATCAGGAATAAACATATCAATTTCTCTAAAATATGAGTTTTTACTTCTAGTTTTGTATTTGGACTTCTACCTCTTTAATATGTAATTGGGATGATGACTGAATTCTAATTTTTACGTCTCGTCATTAAATATTAAAATATCGTGGAAAAAGATGCAGTCCTGTGAAATTAGAATTAAAATCGGCTTAGAAATACATTAGATACAAGCATTTTAAGTTGTTAATTTGAAGGCGATCAAATTAACAACTTAAAATGCTTGTATCTGGACAGAGAGATCCGACATCAACCGTGACGTCATTGTTGAGTACGGCCATATAATCTCCTTGTAAATTGCCGTTTTGCTAGGAGATGGAGAAAAATCTTTAATACTTTATATCTTGGTTGTTTTATAGTTATTCGAAAACCGATTTTTTTCTTTCTGTTTATTATATGAATGAGCTTCTATTAAAGCAAAAAAAAAATTTGTCATCTAGCCTATTATGATAGCAGTTCAACTAGATAGGAAAGGCTAAAAAAGTAGCAAATGAATTTTATATAGAAAAAAGCCTTAGTTTATAATTCTTTGACGGTGTTAATTTGAAATATCTGTGACAGTTAAAAAAACGTAGAAGCCAAAGTTTTTTGGTGGGAGTCTTACTTGGTGCAATTTGAGATTGCCTTTTGCAAGTATTGTTTTTGTGATAGATATTTGTTCATGTTTCAAACAAAGTTTAACATTTAAACTAATTTTTTTTTGTCGTTACAGGTAAAACTTTGCCTCCTGTCCAGACAGATCCTGACCCGATTTCAAGTGAGTTCTTGTTCCTTTCTATTTTTATACTTATAAGAAGTCAATTGACCAGGTGGATAGCCAGAGCGAGCGGAAAGAAGTCTGCGATATTGTTGCATTTGTGGTCTTAGTTTATTTTTTCGAAGTCCTTATCAAACTCTCCGACAAAGATGTCAGTAATTGGTAGAGTGAGCAGACCAATGTTGCACCGCCCACCCTCCCTCAATCGCATTCGACAAAGGAATGTCACTAATAAATAAATATTACTATTACTATAATTAGTACCACACCTATTATGCAAAGGTGCGAGCGTCGGTGGCACTGTGGACTCAGCGCTGGCCTTCTAATCGGGAGGTCTGTGGTTCGATTCTGTCGTGTACCAATGTTTTTTGTTTTTCGACTTTCATCATATGTACAATTGTACATTTGCCGACGCTCCTATGGTGATGGAAAACATACGAGTAGTGTGGCCACCTGCATACATCTGCGAAGAAATTCAAAGGTGTATGCAAAGTCGATTAATCCGCACTAGACCATCGTGGTTGACTAAGGCGTAATCACCCTAACATAGATTAGGTTCGAGCCCCTCGGTGGGGACGTATATGAGCTGTGATGATGATGATGTGTTTAAATGATGTTGTGAGAGCGAAACTTTCATATTTAATGATAACACAGTTTTTGCCACTAAGCTTACGTGTGCACAGTTACTGCATATAGTATTCATTATACAATGTCCTCGATGACCTGTTTTTCCTAGTTTCCTGGATATACGAGTACGTGTCCAAACGTAACTACTCGTATGTCACGTCGACGCCTAACTCCGAACGGTTACGGCAAAAACATGCCTCCAACCAATCTTCAATAGGAAAAAATGTGTTCTCAGAATTCGAAATCATTGAAAATAAAACATGTTGTCCCTACATAAAACTTCATTGCAAGTGTTATTTGTTCAACAACAGTGTTAATGTTTTGCTGCGTGTGCTGAGCTTATATTGTAATGAACAAAAGAGTATTATTAAATTGATTTAGAGGTACGGCAGTGTTCCCGCCAAGTTGAGCTAAAAGGCACAGCCTGTACAGTATACCATCCTCTAAGTCATTCAAGACATTTTCGACGTCCTTATAACTTCGTTGTGGATAAACCTAGCAGCCTGAATTTTCAGTGATGAAGAGAGCATTACATGACTAGATATATTCCTAAACTGCATTTAATTTGAGCTTGCAGTTTAAGAACTATTCAAAGTTTCTAAATTTTGTCACTCACTCACTCACACACCCATAATCAAAACTCTAAGGTACTTCTAAAAGAGAGTTTGAAATTTTGAACACAATTATTTTTAAGCTTTCAAAGCAAGAAAAAATAAAACCCACTGCAATTTCTGTCCCCGCTGAAACGTCCACGGGGACTATGGTTCCCAAAATCGTAAGCTGCTCGACCGACCTGGGTACTATGGTACCCAGTTCCCTTTGCGTAACTTTGCGTAAAACCGCGCGGTGAGATAAAAAGTTCACGAGAAAAAAAAATTCTCTATGGCTTTATTCCTTTGCCAATAGTCTCTTTCATAAGTTAACAGATCATGTCCAATTTTTTTTAGTCTTAGATTGAAATAAATTTTTCATAGTCCATATCCATACGGTTCTTACTCCATGACCGATGAGATTTATTGCGTACTTACTTAGTCTGTATTAGTATTTTCGTAGTGTTCTATTTCAAAATAAACTAGAAGAATTGGGCTACATTAATATATGTGGTTTATGATAGTTTTATAGTGTTATATTGCCACACTAAACGTTTTTTTCAAAAAGTGAGTATTTTTGAAATTTTAAGCACTTTAGTTACTATTCTCGTCATTATTAATTCAATTATGAATCCTAATCTAATTAACTATTATAAGTTCATTCCTTATTAAATTATGTAGCTTTTCATACGTGTTTTTTATTAAATTTTAGACACAATAATTTATTTTTTGGAATATTTTTAATTTTGAGGTTGCGCGCGCGCCTCTCGCGTAATTAATTACGTAATTAATCGAGTTTTTTATTATTTTTTTTCTTTTTTCATTAAAAATATTACCCAAAACTATTATATATCAAAATAATCTTCAAGAATAGGGCTATAATAATATACATGGTTATTTAAAGTTTTAACAAATAGTTTTTGTGAAAAAATTTTTTTTTAAAAATCGGGTCTTCCGCGACCTTCCGAACATTTTCGCGCTTCATTCATTTAATTATTAATTCTTATCTAATTAACTGTTATAAGTTCCTTCTATATTAAATTACCTTTCCATACGTATTTTTTGTTCTCTTGTAGACAGTATATGTCACTCTCCGCAATTTTTTGAACACCCAGTACGCGCCGGCGTGAGTCATTCCGCAATGACGGCACCTTTGATATTTGAGATATACTACTTTTTGCTTTTGAAGCCCACCACGCTTCGCGATATACAAACTTTGTAATCCTATAAAACATATGGATTACATTGTTTACTTTTGCAGTTCGCACGAATTATTAGATATATATTTAGGTGTGACAACTATTTAAACTATTTGTTGTCACATCTAAATAGATACCGGTTACCAGCGAGGACTATAATCATCCGATTTCAACCCGTGTGTGTCGTAAGAGGTGACTAAGGAATTTTACCGACAATCTTCTTAAAGATTATCTTATACAAGCTTTTATTTAACTTCACATTTTTATGTATGAATGCATGTTTGGATGTAGTCTTGCAAGCACTTCCCGATGCTCGATTGATCTGAATCTTGGTATGTCTATGTAATAAAGTTGATAGTAATAATATACCATAGAGCTGGTTTGTTGATGGAGTCGGAAGCTGTAATTAGGAACTTCGCAATGAAATAAGCAAAGAAAAAAAATAACATTTCAGTGATTACAATAACGCTGTGTGATATTATATTATAGGCATAATGTATAATGTCTAAATTCGAATAATAGCCTTAATTTATAAATAACCTTGTAATGGAAATTGAGATCAAACTTTTGCTTTAAGGTCAGCTTGCAATAGATTGAAACAGTCATATCTGTAAGTATAGTATAATTTAGAAAGTAACTAAAATAATACCCTTTGTTATACATACATAAAAAAAAACAATATTGAAATATATCTGCTCTTTATCGAAAAGAAAATATCATATACAAAATGCCTTGGTCATCCGAGCTAGCAAAAAGTCCATATTGCCCGACCAATGGCCTGATGGTTCTTAGCATTATTTTCAGTTCATTGAATTTCGTCACCGTATCTATCGGCGCTACAATGACGTAGGTCAACTTTTTTGCCTTTATTGGAAAACTTAGTACTAGAAAATTTTGATCTTCCATTCAAAGGACGATAATCTTCTTTAATTTGACTTTTAACTCGCAAGATAAAAATGTAAACTCGCAGATCAACATTTTTACTAGTCTTACATCCATTGGTAAATACTAAAAAAAACCGGCCAAGTGCGTGTCGGGCCACGCGCAGTGTAGGGTTCCGTAGTTGCAAATGCCAACTTTGAGTTCACGCTCACACCTCACAACACGTTGCCACAGTTTAACAATCATACAGTTTAGAAACGCGTTTGATGTTGGACGATGTCGCCGGCAACGTGGGAACTTAGGCCTCGTTTACGGAGACGCGGGGCGTCGCGCGTCGCGTGTGGCGTGGCGTCTCGCGGTGCGTCAGACGTTTTTTCTGTTTACGGTGGGGCGGCGCGTGAAGCGGCACTCAAAATCGCACGCGTAAACACAAACACATGGCAATATACGATGTTGTTCATAGAGATGCGAGACGGGAACACCGACGGACGCGGCGGTGCCATCCGCGGGCTCGGCCGTAAAAAACGCGCCATTTCAAGCAAAGGCGTGTAAAATCGCTTCTCCGTAAACGCACTCATACAACGCCATATGTTTGAATTCTGTGCGGGCCGCGCCGCGCAACGCCCCGCGTCTCCGTAAACGAGGCCTTACGCTGTCACTCGCAAAAATAATTTTCATTACTCATACTCTGAAAGTAGGTCTGAAGTTGTCTGAAGAGCGGGTTGAAAGTAATACTTTTCAGCCCTAGGGAGAATCACTTTCAACTGACAGCTGCTGTCAAATTTTACTTTTTTCATATTTTTATTGAACCATGTTCCGGCTATACAGCCACTCAATTGCAGCACGGTGTAAAATTGAAATAACAATGTTAAGTAATTTCAAGAATATATTTTCTAAATAACTTTATAATAATTTATTTTCAACTATTTCTTTAAAATAACATAGATTTAGACAAAATATTTACCATTTTTTAAATTATGAAAATGAAAAATAATGGCTGAATAGCTGGCCGGCCAAAGAAAAAAATACAAAATAAGCGGGAAAGCGGCAATGCGATCTTCATTTGTTTTTTCCACGTTTTTTCCATTTGTAGAGTTTTGTTAATAGTTCCGTATAGCGGAGATTTTTATTAACTGTTAATTATATTTGTATAACATTGTATTAATAATTAACAAAATGAGTTCATCTGATTCAGGTATGGAGTTAACAAATGATTTTATAAGAGAAAGCGGACTAAAGCAGAAGTTGTTGATTTATGTAAAACAAAATTTACACGTTAATTCTTTAGCTAATTCATTGTTTTATTTTTACTTTCCTTGTATTCGTAATGAAAAGCACAGTGTTTACCTCGGGTAAAAGACTTATTTACTCCCTCGAACTATTGGTGCCCTCGCTACGCTCGGGCGCCAAACACCGTCTCGGGACTAAATAACTTACTTTCACCCCTAGGGTAACAATGTACTATTAAATGCGATTATAATGTTATTTATTTACAAGAAATATCCATATACTTAACTCACATTTACATACGAGTATGTTAGGTAGCTATGTCAGGTAGGTGATCGGTGCTCGTAGGTGAATTAATTTACAGACATCGAATACCTACCTAAGTTCGCCATATTATATAAAAATGTCTACAAAGTAAAAAAAATGCATTAAACTTTTTTGTCGTCTCTTACGACATTCACGGGAAGATACCTAGGTAGCGGCGATACATGTATTATAGAGTTTATTCATAGTTCAGAATTAACTATAAACTATATTTCAAATTACACCAAACTATTTGAGTCGTTTTTTCGATATCCACGGGAAGATAGGTAGCGGCGACACATTTATTCTAGAGTTTATTCAAATATAGTTGAGAATTAACTAAGGAAGTATTTATTATTATTGCACTAAACTCTCCTAGTGCATAGATGCAGATTGTAACTTTTTAAATCTTAAAGTTATGCTTTAATCTTTTTACTAGTATAATATCACCAATATATATCAATATCATTGTATTATTCCAACTACCATGGGTTGACTGGAAGAAATCTCTTCTAGAGATAAGTCCACCATTTGCCATTGTACCACTGTTTATTTTATAAGACATAGTATAATTGTATTTGTGCAATAAAGTGTGTAAATAAAAAAAAAAAAAATATCACTATACGACGGCTATAAACAGTGTATACAAAATAAATAATAGTACTAGACGATATCAATTTGTTTAAGTAATAATGAGAAATTATAGGAATAAATATCGGAATAAAAATAGGACCTCGCGTCGCGGGTAAATCTATGGAATCTTAATTCCTTATTCTATTTTGCGGTCGAGAAACATCCGTATACAGAACAAGTTTGCACCATTATAAATAATGTAATAAACAATTCACGTAAAAAACCAATGCAATGCAATTCGCTCGCATATCACACAGTCACACACTGTCATTTCCTTCAACCCTCAACGTTCGAGTAAACAAACTTGGCGAGTTTGTAGGCCACGGACCGCGCCGCCCGCTTCCCCGTGAGTTCCCCGCCGTTGCTTTGCGCAAATACGTTCGTTTCGTAACTGTATGATTGTTAAACTGTGACGTTTCTATTAAATTAGGCATTATTATTATTATTAAATCTGCAATGATTTTATATTTCCTTAACTTCACGTGGTTCGTAAATTTATATTCAGTACTAATTTTCAATGAAATTTTACTTTTCCGAGTACATTTCATAAGTTGGTCGTCTATAACTTTTTAGTTTGTACTTAGTACTCAACTCTGGTGGTTTTCCTTTAAATTTCGTTATATATACTACTGTTGTAATTTTTTTCACGTGTCCATATATAACCGTTTAGCAGATAGAGGGAGGGGGACACTTACCTCTAACAAAAATTTGCAAAACTTTCAAATTCAAATTCAATATCTTTTATTCAAATTGGATTGTTACAATCTCTTTTAAACGTCAAAGCAGATACGCCATTGGTTCACAAGTCTACGGCGGGAGACCTTGTACTGGAAAGAACCAGCAAGAAAACCAGCAAGGGCTATTTTTTCTCCCTGTATTGTTACAGAGTCGTCAATTGGAAGCTGACCTCACAGCAGAAGTTTGAGCTCAACTTCCATTACAAGATTAGATGTGTCAGTTCTCTTCTTACTACTTATTACCAAAAATAATATTTGTTTAAACAAATAGTTATACATAACAACACGATTCATTATCTGAAAAATTAACACTAGGCATTGGCATCATTCAAATAATCGTTGACTTTATAATATCCTTTACTCATAAGAGTCTTTTTTACATGCGGTTTAAACTTATGAAAAGGCAAGTCGGTGACACTTTGTGGAAGCTGATTATAAAAGGTTATACATTTCCCCATAAACGAGCCTCTAGTTTTTTGAAGCCTGAATGTTGGAACGGCAAGTTTATTTTTGTATCTTGTGTTTAGATGGTGAATTTGGAAATTGGTTTCAAATGTATTATAATTTTTATAGACATAAATCAAATTTTCATAAATGTACTGTCCTGCTAAAGTCAGTATATTAATTTCTCCAAATAAGTCCCTTAAAGAATCTCTTGCTCGTAAAATTATAAATAGCGCGAACCGCTCTTTTTTGAAGTACAAAAATACTTTCTATACTAGCAGCCGATCCCCACAGTAGTATTCCATATGACATGACACTATGAAAATAACTAAAGTAAATCAATCTTGCCGTTTCAACATCAGTAACTTGTCTTATTTTTTTAACTACATATGCTGCAGAACTAAGTCTGTTAGCCAAGGACTCAATATGTGGATCCCACTGCAATCTAGAATCTAGTATTATACCCAAAAATTTAGTAAAGTCGATGAATTCAACAATTTCATTATTCATTTCCACTATGGTATCTACTTTTATTACATTTGGCAATGAGAATTTAATACATTTAGTTTTACGTGAATTTAAAGATAAATTATTTATAGTGAACCAATGCAATACTTTAGAGAGAGTACTATTTACAACGTCAGTATTTCCATTTCCTCTGTCAACCTTAAATATTAAAGAAGTATCATCTGCAAATAGTACTGTATCGCACAGATTCTTAGTGAAGTGTGGGACGTCATTAATATAAATTAAGAAAAGCAAGGGTCCCAATATCGATCCTTGTGGCACGCCCATAACTATAGGTGCACCAACAGACTCAGTTTTGTTAATAACAACTTTCTAAACCCTATTGGATAAATAAGACTCAATAAGTCTCATTGCTTCTTCAGAGACACCATAATGTTTGAGTTTATTTAAAAGAGTTTGGTGACCAACGCAATCAAAAGCTTTTGATAGGTCACAAAATATACCAATTACATCTTGTTAACTCTAGGCAACCGGTTTGTGGCGGGGGGTGACTGGAACGCCAAAAATACCTATTGGGGATAAAATTAAGCATTGACAAGAACAGACTTGAAGCAATCTCCACTTGTGAGCCAACGTATTGGCCGAGTGATTCCAACAAGATCCCTGACCTATTAGACTACTTCATAGTAAAAGGAGTGTCAAAATTGTATCTGAAGCCAGAATCCTGCTATGGTAGCTCATCTGACCATACGCCAGTGCTGCTTATCTTGAGTACAAATGTAATTGAAACCACAAAACCAGACACCTTACACAGTATACATACCGACTGGAACTATTTTAGAGAATATATCAATAGCAAAATAGAATTAAAAGTAGCTCTTAAAACTCCAGGTGATATAGAGGACTCGACGAAATATATAACCAGTCTTATACAAGAAGCGTGTTGGATCAGTACTCCTGAAAAGGAAAGAACAGTAAAATGTTTCAATTATAATTACCCACAAGAAATAAAAACAGCGGTACTAGAAAAGCGGCGATTACGTAGAGTATGGCACCAATCTAGACTGGGAAGTGATAAAACAAATTTTAATAAAGCCGCTTAACTTCTGAAAATCAGGCTAAAAGAATGGCATGACGAAACGCTACAGATACAACTAGAATCATTATCAGCTTCAGACACCACCAATTACTCCCTGTGGAAGTTCACCAAATACTATAACAGACCTCAGGCAGCAAAACCCTCTGTGAAATATAATTTAAGCTGGGCTAGAACACCACGAGAAAAAGCGAACGCGTTTGCATAACACCTGTCTAAAGTCTTTGTTGCAAATGAAGCAGTAGACACAGAATTTGAAAAACAGGTCGACCTAACCCTTAATCAAGACTGTCAGATGTCTTTACCACCCAAATCTGTAACTGCTCAGAAGGTCTGGAGGGTGTCTTTGAGACTCAAAGATAAAAAAGCACCTGGTTTTGACTTGATCACCAAGGAGGTCATAAAATAACTGCCTAGGAAAGCATTTGTTTTTCTGACAATGCTGTATAATGGCATCCTGAGAGTGCAATATTTTCCAAGATTGTGGAAAGTATCACAAATAATAATGATACACAAAGATGGTAAACCACCTTGTGAAGTCACCTCATACAGGCCTATAAGTTTATTGCCAGTGCTGTCTAAGATCTTGGAAAGGTTGCTACTTAGAAGAATTCTACCCATTCTTGAAGAGAACAAAATTATACCTGCCCATCAATTTGGCTTCAGGCAGCAGCACTCTACAGTCGAGCAAGTCCACAGAATATATGAAAGAGTCAGAAAAACGCTTGAAGAGAAGGAATACTGCTTTGCTGTATTCTTGGACATTCAACAGGCCTTTGATAGTGTGGCATGAGGGCCTTCTCTGTAAGATTAAAAATAGTCTCCCACACAGCTATCATCAAATACTGGCCTCATATTTAACCGAACGGCTATTTCAAGTCAAAGAGGGAGATGCTACATCGAAATTCTTTGAGATAGGCGCTGGTGTCCCTCAGGGTTCGGTGTTGGGACCGGTCTTGTATACTATATTCACAGCTGACTTGCCGGAAGTACATAAGACCACTGTCGCAACCTTTGCGGATGATACTGCTATCCTCGCTAGTGCTGAGACTCCGGACAAGGCTTCACAGCTACTGCAAACAGCACTAAAGAAAACAACCAAGTGGCTGCAGGACTGGCGAATTAAAGCCAATGCCACAAAATCTGTCCACGTCACGTTTGCTCTTCGTAGAGGTAACTGCCCACCTGTTCAACTGGAGAACACCACCCTACCACACAGGAACAGTGTCCGATATCTGGGAATACATCTTGATCGGCGCTTGACATGGAATGAACATATTAAAAAGAAAAGAGACGAACTGAACATCCGCTACAGGCGTTTTCTCTGGCTACTTGGTCGCAACAGCAAATTATCAGTAGACAATAAATTACTCATCTACAAGGTTGTTCTGAAGCCGGTCTGGATGTATGGCATCCAACTTTGGGGTAGAGCCTGCAACTCGAGTATCCCACGTTTGCAGAGAATGCAAAATGTCATACTCAGAGCCATCAGCGATGTGCCGTGGTATGTACCCAACCAGGAAATCCATGAGCACCTAAAGATGCCCACAATAAAGGAAGAGATTCTAAATGTTTCACTGAAATATGGTGACAAACTCAAAAGGCATCCTAATGCACTGGCAGTACAGCTCACAGATCGCAGCTACGTAAAAAGACTTAAGAGAAAGGACATTGCAATATAGGGAAACAATGGGGAGACGTCCTCACTGGAGGGCGCACCCAAAATGACATAGCACACTTACCACATTCGCTTAAAGTGCAAAGTACTGATTGCAAATGAGATCAAAAAAAAAATCTTGTTTACACTTCCAAGCAGCAAAAATGTGTTTCAGAAGTGCAACACCGGCATCAGTAGTGCAACGACCTTTGGTAAAACCAAATTGGTTCATATGTAAAATATTGTTACTTGAGAAATGATCAGTTAACTGATTAGATATAATTTTTTCAAATATTTTACTAAGAGCTGGTAGAATCGAAATTGGTAGATAATTTGAAGGGTCATTTTTATTCCCAGACTTAAATAGAGGTATCAACTTGCTATTTTTCATGAGGTCGGGGAAGACACCTTCATCGACACATTTATTGAATATCAACGCAAGTTGCGGTGCAAGTTCTTTAATTACGGATTTAATTATATGGGTCGAAATACCCCAAAGATCTTCAGTTTTTTTGGTACTGATCATACGAAATGTATTAGCATCAATGTGACAAAAGTTGAACACCTTGTTGCACCTCTCCACACTCCGTCCCAAAAGAGCTACAGCCTCATGGGGGCATGAGTTGAGACTACTTGTAGTTTCTATGGGTATATGAGAGAAGAAGTCTTCAAATGCTTTAGCAACCGCATTGTCTGATTTAATAGTTTGGTTATTGATTTCTAAAGAGAAAGAATTCACAGTACTTTTGGGTTTACCTGTTTCCTGGTTAATGATATTCCAGGTGGTTTTTATTTTATTTTTAGATGAACTGATTTTGTTACTTATGTACATAGCTTTTGCGCACATGTACACTTTCTTGAATGTTTTATAGTAATTTCTGACATAATTTATGAAATCGGGGTCATTGGATGTTCCTTTTAAAGCATATAGTTCATATAGTTTTCTGCGACTTTTATATATACGAGGCGTAGCCCAATCACTAAATTTCTTTCTCCCATTTTTGATTTTAATTACTTTTTCTTTGAATATATCATTGCATTCATTTTTAACTACATGAAATAAGTTATTATACAAATTACTGGCGTTAGTCCCCTCGATCGGTAAATTTGCAGTTTGACTAATAACATTTCTTGTAAATTTCTCTAGACCACGTTTTGTTATAGGTCTACAAGTAGTCTCACGTATAGAACAAACATGATGGTGCTCAAACGAGGCTAATTGTCCGCTATGGTCAGAGTTAATACAATTTATAATCAACTTATCTTGTACATTAGAATTACAGAAGATGTTATCTATGCAAGTAGCAGCTGTTGCTGTTATTCGGGTTGGTTCTTTAAATACATTATTCATGTTAGATGATTTGAATAAGTTAATAAATCTATTAGATACTTGGGATTGTTCTAAAATATTTACATTAAAATCCCCACAGACAACATTTTTTTTACTTTTTCTGCATACTATTCTTAAGGCATCTTCCATAGCGGACTCGAATTCTGAAAAATTTCCAGAGGGGGGTCTGTATACACAAATTATAATGAAATTGTCAAGTTCCACACAAGACAACTCAATGGTTCGTTCAACAGAAAGTGAAACTATTTCCTGTCTTTCCTTAAATTGGATGTCATTATGCAAAATTATTAGGGATCCACCTCTGATTGCAGATTTTCTAGTGAACAAACTTACAATCTTGTAATTATCTAAACTTATTAACAATTCATGATTTTTTAGCAAATGCTCTGAGATACAGAGTACATCTATGTTTTCAAAATCTAAAAATAAATTTATTTCTAAGTCTTTACCAGAAAAGCCTTGAATATTTTGATGAACAAGCCGTAAATATCGAGGCTTATCTTTGGTCAATACCTGGTCAGAGGCTACCTCTATTGTCGGATTATCTAATTTAAATTACTTGGAACTTGTTCCTTGTTCTTTGTTGTCAAAGAAAACTGTGCTAAGTATGCCGCAAGTGGAGAGATTGATCTGTTTGTCGATGACTCCGAAAAGGAAATTTATTTTCAAAAAAAAACCCTTCACTGAGTCTGCTTTATACACACATGTAGAAAACAGACTTAGCGATGGAGATATTAAAGGTGCAGCTCAATTGTTATATTCCAGTGATACAGTGGCGCCGGCTAATGATGAAACCTTTTCTGTCCTATTAAGCAAGCATCCACCTTCAGCTACCAATGTTAAACTCCCTGAGCCACCGACTCCCACTTCGGATGAAGCCACTAATTCGGATTTTGAAGTTACTATCTCAGAAGTTTCCACTGCCATCGCCTCCTTCAGAAGCGGTTCTGCAGGTGGTCTGGACTCATTAACACCACAACATTTAAAAGATCTGTCATCCGGCATTGTTGGTGAAGTGGGGCAAAAGCTACTTACAGATTTAGCGGCCCTATTAACTATGATGCTGTCAGGGAGAGTAAATGATTCCATTACTGAAACACTTTATGGAGCAAATTTGTGTGCCTTAAAAAAAAAAGGACGGTGGGATGAGACCAATCGCCGTTGGAACGACTTATCGTCGCCTAGTGGCTAAAATCGGCTGCAGAAAATCGGCGCAAGATATAGTTAAAGTTCTCCAACCTATACAGCTGGGTTTTGGATCACGCGGTGGCTGTGAAGCTCATTCAGTTAGAAGTTTCTTAAACAATAACTGCGGGGATTTGTTACTGAAGGTGGACGTTAAGAACGCCTTCAACTCAATAGATAGGGGAGTCCTACTAACACAGGCAAAAGAAAAAATTATCAATTGTTATAGTTTCCTTTGGCAATGTTATAGTTCCCCAACAAAATTAACATACTTGGACAAAGAAATTCTATCAGAAGTTGGTTGTCAACAAGGCGACCCACTTGGTCCAGCAATTTTTAGCCTAGCTATTCATCCAAGTCGTCAAACGACTTAGATCCAAACTCAATCTATGGTATCTGGATGATGGCCTTTGGCCGGCGACTTTAGCACAGTATATCAGGATTTCACGTACTTAATTAACGAGTTTAAGAATATCGGCTTAGAGCTTAATTTTGGTAAGTGTGAACTGTATATTTCCGAGAATTGTCCTACTAAAGATTAAGTTTTAAGTAAATTTCTTACATTGGCTCCGGATATCAAAATTGTGAGTAAACAGAAACTGTGTTTGTTAGGATCCCCTATCTTTGACGAATGTTTTAGTTCCTTTATCAATCAAAAAATTCAAAATTTCACACAACCTTCGTATAGACTGGCCAAAATTAATTCACATATGTCATTTACCATTTTAAAGTTTTGTGTTTTTGTACCCAAATTCACATACATTTTAAGAAGTTGTCACTTATGGAAGCACACCGAGCTTCTGAAAAGCATTGACATTTTAATAAAAAATACACTTACTTCAATTCTGAATGTCGGACTTGGCTCTCCCTGCATACCTCTCATCAATCCACAGCACACAGGACCTTACAAACCGAATTCTATCGCCTGCTAAGGTAGACGTTGGTAATTCTATATGCGAGACAAGAACTGCATGGGGTTCAGCTGGAGTTGATGTCGATTTCCCACACAGTACGTCATCACAACGGCTATGGGATGCGCCGCTCTGCGAGCTGGTACGGAAGCAACTTGTTCAAACGTACTCTAGCTCCGCAAATCGTACGCGTCTCTTAGCCGTTTCCAAATGGGAATCTGGTTTATGGCTCCAGGCACTTCCATCGAAAAATACCGGTACCCTGATGGACTCATCCTCTTTCGGCGTTGCAATAGCGTTGCGTTTAGGTGCTTCGTGCTGTGCTCCTCACCGCTGTCAGTGTGGTGTTCATGTAGACAGATTTGGCCATCACGGCCTATCCTGCAGCAGGAGTGCAGAAAAAATTCCCCGTCACGCGAGTCTTAACAATATTATCCGCAGAGCCTTTACCGCGGCCAACTGCACAGCCATCTTAGAGCCAATTGGCCTCATGCGTGACGACGGTAAGAGGCCTGATGGCATGACTCTAGTACCTTGGAGGATGGGGCAGCCCTTAGTATGGGATGTTACCTGTGTAGACACGCTGGCACCTTCTCATCTTCCAAAAACAGAAATTAAAACTGGCGTGGCGGCTGAAACTGCTGAAAACCTCAAAAGGCGAAAATATAGTACTCTGGACAGTAGTTACATATTTGAGCCTTTTGGGGTTGAAACACTGGGACCGTGGGGACCGAGTGCCCATAAATTATTTAATGATCTCTCTGCACGTCTTCGAGACGCAACTCGCGACCAGAATGCGGGTTCTTATCTAGGCCAAAGAATAAGCATTGCCATACAACGTGGCAATGCTGCCAGCATTCTGGGAACGATGCCCACTGACAGCGGCGAGTGCCTAGATTAAGATTTTAGATTAAGTTTTTAGTGTTATGATTAGTTTTGTTTAGATTTAGTTTTTTTTAGGATACGTATATTTTTTAAGATTATTATTAGTATGTTTAGATTGTAAAGCGTTTGTTTATTTATTACATATATTGTATTTGTAATATATTGATTGGCGCAGGTAAACATTATAATCTGGCTTACATCCAAATTATTTAAATTAGAATAAAATGCTTTCAGTGCCATTTTGTTTAAATTACCCCTATTTCCCAAGATAATTATCAGTTTGTCATTGATATCAAACTTATAACTATTAATTCTACTTGCAATATCTTTGAAATTCGAGCCAGGCATACAATAATTAATGACACTTAACCCTAATTCATTTGACAATAACTGGCCCATACCTTTTCCAATGTCATCACAAAACATAATACAATTTGGCTTCGACTGTGATCTCTCTGAACAGTAAAAACTAGATTGGACATTGACAGGTGGTTGACACACATTGTTCATAATAGGGGCAGAGGATGTGTGATTGGGTACATTGTTACTGTTTGTGACACTGCATTTTTCTATTGAGTTAATCCCACTCGAATCTAATAACTGTTTATCAAGCAGGGATTGATAGCGGTCCTCATTAACGGTATCTTTAAACCCAAATATTTCAGAAACGGATCCCTAAATCGAAAAATGGTATTCTAAATCTGACATTATTTTTTAAAAACCTATTCAATAAAACCCCACATGATGGGTTAGTCGAGAAAAAAAAATTACTGTTACTTGTATGGGAGCTACCCTAAAAAAATATTTTTATATTTTTTTCTACCACTTTTTTGGCATGAATAATATACATACCCTACCCATACCAAATTACAGCTTTCTAGTACTAATAGTATCTGAGTAAAACCGCGGACAGACAGACAGACATGGCGAGACTATAAGGGTTCCTTGTTTACTGCGGAACCCTAAAAAATGAAAGTATTTAGTTTGGAAATATTAAACTTAGTTAAAGCTCAGCTTTTTTATAATTTTTTATACAAGAAAGTTGGCAAACAATCGAGTTCTGCCTTATTGATCACGTAGGATTTGCAAATATACAACATTAGCTGTGGTCCGCGACTTCGTCCACCTGGTAACTCTTTTCCTACCTGACATATCTCAACTATATTCTATCTCTCTTCCAATTCTCAGGTACAAAAAGTCTAGGACTTCATAATAAACTTGCGAGAGCCCTTAGTTCAGCCCTATCACAAAATTCTTTCTTAGCTAATGTCCCCTACTCATAAACTCTAAACTTGCGCGAGTGCTTAGACCTCTTTTATCCAGCCCTGTCGCAAAATCCTTTCCTAACGAATGCTTACTAACTATTAACTACCTCCCTGCCAAACTTCAAGTTTGTAGCACAAAAAATTTTGTACTTTTATACAAACTTGCGAGATCCCTTGGACCTCCTTAATCCGGCTCTGTCGCAAATATAAACTACCACCCTGCGATATTTTATCTAAGCGGTTTTCGATATTTCGTGATGAGTGACTTTTCGCTTTTTAATATATAGATAACAAGTATGTATGTACTTTACCAACATATAAAATAACATAATATATAAAGTCACAGTGCTTGGTAATTTCACTATCTGTTTAACCTCCGAAACACAGACGATATAATAGTACTCCGTACAGAATGGCCACTCACCTCCCTGCACTCATTTCAAATACCTCACCAGTTATTCTTCTGAGACCTCACCCCAACCCCACCCCGCACTTCGTTGTATGTAGACATCACTGACACTACAAGGGCGCGCGCGTTCGTTCGGTCGCGGCGACACTTCACGTTCACCGAATGGACGCGAGCGCCGACCGATAGCAGAGATAGCGCTATGCGGGTAAAAGAGAAGCCCTACTAGATTACACGCACACAATGGCGCGTGTACAAACGTCATTTGTTTAAGTAGTAGTAATAGGTAATTGATTTGCGAACGTTGTATGAAGTGTCCGGGGTGTGCTCCAAAACCGGGGGGGCTACCGCCTAACTCATAGCGATCACTCGCTATCGCTTTCGTGACATTAGAACAATTATAATAGTTCTAATGTCATCTGTGAAATTAAAACTATTGTTCTAATGTCATGATAACGATAGCGAATGCTCGCTTTGAGTTAGGTGGTACGGCCGCGGAACACAGCAATGTAAAAAGCACTGCTTGCCGGCAGAAATGGGCAAGATAGAGGTGCCCAGACGATTCAGTACTGAAGCTTCCCTCTGGTGAAAGTAATTTTTATTGCACCTGATGGTAAAATATGATTAGACTGAATGTTTTAGAGACCCTCAGCTCGATTTCTTAGTAAGAACTGTTATCCTTCTTGTAATCACCGGGTAAAAAATAACAACATTGCAGTTATGGTGATAAGCTTCGATTAGATGGTGCTTGCTACCCAGATGGACTGAGTAGGCTTAGCTCGAAGCTAATAAAAACAATATTTATTTATCATTGTAATTTTAGCGACAGTTTTCTGTGATATGGGACACCTCCGATCGGATTGTGAGCAATTAACGCTACTATGCCCTACTTTTATTATCATCATCATAACAGCTCATCTACGTCCTTACCGAGGGCCTCAAGCCTACCCTAAGTTAGGGTGTTTAGGCCTTAGACAACCACGCTGGCCCAGTGCGGATTGGTCGACTTCACATACACCTTTGAATTTCTTCGCAGATGTATGCAGTTTGCCTCACGATATTTTCCCTAACCGTGGAAGCGTCAGATTTAATGTAAATATGAAATTCGAAAAACGAAAAACTTTTATTAGAATCTTGTAAAATAATATCAAAAGATTTATTTTGGGTTAACTGAAATGTGTGAGCTATTGCCGAGATACTTTTAAAAGGATAAAATATTTTGTATTAACACTTAAAACGCAACTCCCAAAATAATTAGAATTACTTACCTCACAAAAGTTACCCTAACGTAAATATTTCGTGTTTTTGTGACCTTTGTTTACGTCATTACGCCCTGTCGGGGAAAGTCAGTCGCCATTTTGCGGGTGAACAGAAATGTTAAACAGAACTCCGAAGAATTAAGCATTTTAAATTTGCATTGTAAACAAACCCGGTGATTACAGTGTCCGATTTATTTATTCGTGTCACGTTAATTACGAAATTGGATTTTTTTTTGCATAATACTAACTTTTCTATCCGCCTTCTGTGGTTCAGACGTGATTTTAACTTCCTGTTTAGACTAGGGATGAGAATAATGCATAAATCATTATCGAAATTAAGAAAGCGGGGTCAATATATTGTATCCAAAAAATTTTATGAGATTAACTGAGATTTAAAATTGGGATAATATGTGATTATTAATTAGCAGATGGTAGCTTTATGAGTAACTTTGTGTAGACTGGGTATAATAAGATAAAATCTATTTCATTCATCAGTAAGATAATAAAAATATTATATCCGGTGTATTTGAACGGCGAAATAACATTAGACCCTAGATCTGGTAACTAATACTTTCCAAGCTAATCGACTATGAACATAAAGTAAAAACTTACAAGTGACAACCATAGTCCAGCTGACTATGGAATAACCACGAAATAAAATGCAAACACTGAATAATCTGCGTTGGTAGGTCGCCAAGAGGGCAGACCGACGATCTGGTTCAGGTAGCGGGAAGCCGCTGGATGCTAGAAACGCAGGACCGATTGGTTTGAAGATCCTTGGGGGAGGCCTATGTCCAACAGTGGGCTTCTCTTGGCTGTTTGAAGTGATGAATGGTAAGCGGTCGCCGCGGTTTTTTGGACGGTTGCAACTCTGGATAGGTATCGCTTGCACGGTCCGATATTTTAAAATATTTTTCAACACATTTGCTCGTAAAGTGGATCTAATTTTACCGGTTTTACATGAAGCAGCTCACAGAGCCCGGCAATGCCGCACTTGCCGGCCGCGCCAGTAATGTACTATATTTTTAGCTAGAGGTAATGTAAAAGACATCAACGAACTACATGATTTTTTGAATGATTATTTTCATACCATTATATAGTTTGTCTACAAATTAACAATGATTTGTGTTATTCAACAAATTCAGTTTCTTTGGTATTTTTCCTCACAAGTGTTTTGAAAAACGTCGTACGATATACGTGTGTTATATATTAGAATTTTATAAAGGGTAATAATAAAAAAATATAATACTGATATAATTATTTCTAAAGCTGTTTTCATTATTATCTTGTTTATTTACTTAACTTAAACATGTTATTAAAGTCTAAATCATAATAGTTTCTAGAGTTATCAAAATATTGATTATAAAAACAATAACTGTATTTATTTTATTTACTGTGATTATTATAATGTAATTTGTTTTCCTATTTAAAGAAATTAGGAAAACAAATTACATTATAATAATCATTTATTATTGAATAACAAGCCTATTTCCGGTGGAATGTTTGCGGCGCGATCTTGTTCCCGCCATTTTCTGTTAATAATATATAAAGAGGCTACGGCTTTGCCATTGTCAGTTTTGCTGTGAACAGTTTTTAAGTAACATCGATCTTCGGGAACAAGTTTGTCTTGCTGCTAGGCTGCTACTATACGAAGCTAAGTATTCTTTCGAATATTCTATTTCTCTGTCTCATCAGCAACTTTGAATACTGTTTGTAAAAGTGTAACTCGTCAATTTCTTTATTTAATTACTAATAACTCGTTCTTTTGTTTTATTATGACTTATTACTTTTGTTTGTTATGTTTAATGGTTAATCATTTATTATTTTATTTCTATGTAATATGTACACCTTTGTAACTTTTATTTGAAAAGAGCAACCCCCGAGTTTCTCGCTAGCTCTTCTCGGGGAAGTCTGCATTTCGAGCTAGTGGTCGAGTCATTTTTAATAAGAATAATAATTCAATTTATATTGTCGTTTGTAATTGCATTACCTCATTAACTGGATTAGATTAAAATTGCATTGAAAGGCATTTACTACCTCAAAGGCTAGGGGCCTTTCCTAACACGTATATTGGTTATTCACACTCGGTTCTATTACGTCCTCACCTTCGGCTCGGGCTGAAATTCCGCCTCTTGAGTTATTATACTATAACCAACATACCGCATCATAATGTACTATTATACCCTTCTTGAATAACCCCATGCTATCGTCTCACGAAAAAACTTCAACGCAAGTGATACACGCAATTAATAAATGCAATTGTTCTGATTTTAAATGATAGTTATATGCGAAAGTAATTTTGATCCATTTCAACGAACAATCTGGGCGCGCTTACATGGAATTTCGGAAGAGGGCACTGATCGTCCGCGCCCGCCAAGTGAATTGATTTACTGTTCGGAAAATTGCAGAGTTATTGTTATTCGAAATACGGAGCTCATCGAAGCTTATTGCGAAATAATTTACTGCACTTCAATAAAATATTGCATTGTTTAATTATTGAGCTCATGCTGCGTAACGCGTTAAATGTTGCTGTTGATTTATAGTCTGAAAATCACCGACTGTATAAAAAAAACAACAGTGCCTGCGAACTACGAGTCGCCAGTAAAATACTAATATCGTTATTAAAAAACGGGGGTTGGACCAACCCTAAGTTTAGACCCTTTTACCGCCAACCCGTTTGGTGGTAGAATGCCAAATCCTAAATAACAGCATAAGGAAAAATCTGGAGAGGGCCTTATCACCTAGACTGCAAATATACACAGGAATTTCATAAAAATCGGTCAAGCCGTTTCGGAGGAGATTGATAATAACACTGTGACACAAGATTATTATACTTAAATTTTAGACTATCTATGTCCGCGAACTACGTTTCCCCATAATAATCACCTAGGGGTACAAAAAATAGTTTACGACCTATTCTCAGACCTACCGAACATACACAAAAAAATTCATAAGGATCGGTCAAGCCGTTTTAGAGGTGTTTGATTTACAAACACTGTGACGTGAGAATTTTATATATTAGACTAGCTGTGCCCGCAAACTACGTTTTGTCAATAATTGTTCAAAAAAATATCACGTAGGGGTATAATAAATAGTTTACGACTTATTCTCAGACCTACCGAATATACACAAAAAAAATCGGTCATGCCGTTTAGGAGGAGTTCGGTTACAAACACTGTGACACGAGAATTTTATATATTAGAAGATATTTAAGAGGCCTATTACAAAAATACGCGCAAATTAAGGTTTTTATCGTTACAATTGTAAAATTTACTTGATAAAACTAATTTATATTCTTATCTACAACATTTTTATTAGATTATTGTGTATTATTATTGAATATTGTGTATTATATTTTATTCCGGCCCCCACATAACCTCTAAGCATGTCATGACATTTCGACTCGACTCAACTGACATGTCACATGCGGCCGGCCGCCAAAAAAAAGGCTCTCACTGCACAGACTACAATGCAGTGTGCCACTCACTCTTCCTCGAGCGTGAACATCCCCCCGCTCCGGACAGTCCCGGACTGTCCGCCAAATCAGTCTAAGGGGAGGCGAGAAAGAGTAGCGACCGCGCGCTTCAAAACAGAATCCCCAACTAGGACCTCGGCAAACCTGGGCACACCATCAGACCCTAGAGTAAGTTGGACAATGCGTCCGCGACGCCAACGTAAGGGTGGCAGGTTTGGGTCCTTCACTAACACGAGGTCTCCAACCCTCGGTGGGTTTGTCTTATCTGACCACTTAACGCGCTGTTGCAAAATGTGTAAATATTCAAGGTGCCAGCGGCGCCAGAAGCTCTGGGTAAGCTGCTGGAGCAACTCAAACCGCGAAAGGCGTCCTGGATTGACGTCTCTATAAGGATACTCGGGCAGGGCGTTAAGTGATCTGCCTATCAAGAAATGGCCCGGCGTGAGGGCCTGCAAATCGTTCGCGTCGGTAGACAACGGACATAACGGACGCGAGTTGAGAACCGCCTCAATCTTATGAAACACCGTCGCGAGTTCCTCGAACGTGAGAATAGTCTCCCCAATAACGCGGCGAAGGTGAGTCTTGGCGGCCTTTACAACAGATTCAAAAATCCCTCCCCAGTGAGGGCAAGACGGCGGGGAGTATCGCCATGTTACCCCCCTACGGGAGAGTGTGGATCCGATCTCAATATTATTTTTATCTAAAAATTCACAAACTTCTCTTATATGTCTATCAGTGCCCTTGAAGTTCGTCCCACAATCGGACCGAATTAGAGAAGGCAGTCCCCGGCGGGAGACAAATCTGCCTAACGCTGCTAAGAAAGCGTCCATGGTGAGCGCACTCACCACCTCCAAATGAACGGCCTTAGTGGCCAAACAAACAAACACACACAAATAAGCCTTTTCAGTCTTAGCATTACGGAGTCGCGACGTTTTTATAGTGAACGGTCCCGCAAAATCAGTTCCAACTCCTAAGAAGGTCATCGATTCATTGACACGATCAGCAGGCAAATCACCCATTTGGGGCTGCATCGTCTCGGGGCGTAAACGATAGCAGGGCAGACATCGAAAGATAACAGATCGGATGATTCTTCGCGCTGACAAAATCCAAAACTCCCGTTGGAGGAGCGCGGTCAATGCATTACATCCGGCATGAGCATTCTTCACATGGCGATCAATGATCAACAGTCGCACCAATGGTCCGTCCTTGGGGAGCAACAGGGGATGACGTGATCTATAAGGCAAGTTAGCGTGCCTCAATCGGCCTCCTACACGCAACAATCCCTTATCATCCAGAAAGGGAGTCAAACGCACCAAGGGTCCCTTTAATTTGGATGTCCCGGTACGGAAAATCTTAAGTTCCGGTTCAAACGCTCTAGACTGGGTCATACGCACCCAATGCAAAAGAGCATCTTGGCGCTCCTGCGGTGAGAGGACCGGACACAAATCTTTGTCCTGAGGCCGGCGACAATTTCGTATAAATCTTCTTATCCAAGCGGTCACGCCGAGCAACTTGTCCAGAGAACTGTAGCGGTCTAATAAAAATTCCCGCTCTGGAGCCGCCATAGTCTCGACAGCGTGAACACGCAAGCCCGGATTTGGTGCCTTCACCACAGCTGGTGTGGAAGGCCAAGACGGCTGTAACAACCATTCGGGACCCCACCACAGAGTGTGGTCAATAAGCTGAGGGGCTTCGCTGCCACGTGATGCACAGTCAGCAGGGTTTATTTCACCTGGCACGTGGCGCCAAATCAACGTGGCCTTCGAGGCCTGTATTTGGGATACCCGATTGGCCACAAATACTTCCAGGGAGTGGACGGAGTTCTTAATCCAACACAGGACAACCTGACTGTCGGACCAAGCAAAGAGCGACTCAAAGTCCACACTACGTCCCAGGGTGTCAACAACGTGGTTCATCAACCGAACCAGAAGAGTAGCTCCAGACAATTCTAACTTCGGAATCGTTAATCGAGTCCGAAGTGGAGCAACCTTACTCTTAGCAATTAGCAAGTGGAGCTTAACAGCTCCTCTATCATCGACCGTCCGGATATATACGACGGCTGCGTATCCACTCTCAGACGCGTCACAAAAGCCATGAAGGCTGGCCGTAAACCGTCCCTTAGGCAGTATATGTCTAGGGATACTAACACGGTTAATGTCGGGGAGAGACAACATGAAGGACTCCCAATCTCGCAGCAAACGGCCCGAGAGGGGCTCATCCCACGACACTTCGGCTGACCAAAGTTCCTGTAGGAAGCACTTCATCCAAAACACTACGGGACTAATCCAGCCATTTGGGTCAAAGGTACGAGCTACTGTAGACAAAACCAACCGTTTCGTCCAGACCTTGGGGCTTGGCAGCTCCAATCGATAGGTGAACGTGTCCTGGACAGGTCTGTATTGCACTCCCAAAACAGACAGTAAATCTGGAGTGTTGGCATTCTCAAAAATATGAGGCTCCTGCTGGTGGTCGTCTGGCAAGTCACACAAAAGCTGAGGTGAGTTGGACATCCACTTCCTCAGTTCATAACCACCAGCCCCGAGAAGAGCAATTAGTTCATCTCGCAAAATCAAGGCTTCCTCGACACTAGAGGAGCCCGTACAAATATCATCAACAAATGCATCCTCCTTGAGAACCAAGGATGCGCGAGGGTATCGTAATCGTTCACGTTCAGCGAGTTCCACAAGTGAGCGAATTGCCACAAAGGGGCTCGAACGCAAACCGTATGTATTGGTGTTCAGCTCGTAGACCAGCATGGGATCCCTGGGATCCTCCCTCCATAATATGAGCTGATATCGTCTATCGTCCGGGTGAATCACAGTCTGCCGAAACATCATCCGGATATCGGTCACAAAGACGACGGCATGGCGACGGAAGTTGGTCAATACATCACCTACCTCGTGGTGCAACTTCGGTCCAGCATGCAGACATTGATTCAGCGAAACTCCGGTAGACGTAGGAGCTGACCCATCAAAAACAACGCGTATCTTCCCGGTGGAAGGTTTCAAAACCGCGTGGTGAGGAAGAAAATTATGTTCCTCGTTTCGCCAGTCCAGTCGCGAGACCGACATGTGCCCCAATTGCTCATATTCTCGCATGAAGTCGACATACTTCTGTTTGAGGTCGGAGTTCCTACTCATACGACGCTCCATGGACAGCAGCCGCTTCTCGGCCAACGGCCGGGAGCTGCCAAGTGAGGGGCGAACTGACAAAAAGGGCAAACGAGTGATTAGCCGTCCCGAGTGAAGGCGACCTGTATTGTTCTGGTAGAACAACTCACACTCCTCGTCCAAGGGGTTCACTCGCTTCACGGTAGGTGGCTCTTCCACCTCCCAAAACCGTTGAAGGACATCCGATAAGGTGGAGCTAACAGTTATGTAACTGTCCACCGATGGAGATGGTGGGTTATGCCTAACTGGTCCCATCACTACAAACCCAAGCGATGTAGATAAGGCTACCAGCCCACCCTTCTGTAACTCTCTCCTCTTCCCACAATACACGCGGCCTAGAACATCGGCACCGAGCAATAAGTGAATCGGACCGGTTCGGTGGAAGGAAGGGTCAGCCAAGGTCAATCCTGATGTCGCATCAACGACAGCGCGCGAAACGTGCTGTTGCGGAAGCTGAACAACAACCTTCTCATAAACAATCGCGGTAGCGCCAATTTTGGGCGCTGAAGAGAAGTGGGGGGAGAAGGAGAACAAAACCTGACCGATCGGATCCGGGATCCGCAGGTCTCCGATTCCTCGTACCGATTCAAGGTATGGAGATGTGTTCAAACTCAACTGCCGGACCAGCCAGCTGGAGGCAATGCAACCCTGAGCTCCCGTATCCAAAAGGGCGCGAACTAAAACAAAGGTGCCCCTCGGGCCCCACACCTGTACGGAGGCTGTTGGTAACAGCACCTGCTCCTGTGGGGGGGTTGCAGCCGACAGTTGGTTTAGTGAAAATCCTCCCGCATTCCCCGCAACGGGGGGGAAGGGGGGTCCGAAGAAAAATGCGTGCGCGGCGGAGGAATAGGGCGCTCAAGGCGCTCGAGCGGGTCCCAATCCGGCACGTACACACCCCGACCAAAGCTGCATCGGGGGGCCGGGCGGTGCCCATGATGGGCGAAAGTTGGGGGAGCCCGCGATAAACGAGGTCTCTCCATCAGAGGGGGAGAGAAGCGTATCGGCTCCCGGCGTGGCTCCCTAATTACCGCGGCCCAATCCCGCGGTGGCGCCTCATAAGCGGCGCGTCGATCCCCCCCGCCCGTAGGGGGGGTGGGGCGCCCAATCCTCTCACTGGAGGGGGGGCGCCTGTCCAATCTCCGCGGAGGGGTGGCACGCCCCTCCGATCTCCTCGGAGAGGTGGGTGACCTAGGAGGGCCCCCGCCCGTGTGCGAGTCCCTCTCTCTCACCACCTCACGAGTGTCTCTATTGTTGAAGCACAAAAGGGGGTGATGGGCCCCTCCACAACAGTGGCAATCTCGTGGGTGGGGGCAAGCCGATGCCATATGGGCCCCCAGGCAGCGGTAGCACCAATTCCGCTGCTTGGCCATATTCCTACGCCCCTCGGTGCGTAGGCCAACAAATTTGGGACAGGCCGGCAAACGATGGCCATCCCGCTTGCAACACTTGCAAGGCATCGGCCTCTCCCTGTGTGGAGAGTTCTGCCGCACTGCAGTATACTGCTTGTACGGGCGGCGCTCTCTCCATGGCGCTGCCCGGGTCGCCTCATAGCGACCTGTACTCGGTCCCGGTATAGGAGCCAGATCCAAGTGGTCGGTCATCCGACACTCATCCTCCAAAAATCTGAGGAGATCCGAGAAGGGGGGGGAGGTACGAGGCACTATTGCCCCCGTACCTTTGTTCGAAGCGTCCCTTCATCTCCATTGGAAGCTTATCGAGGATGAGGTGGAGCAAAATAAAGGACCACTGGTCCACCGGTAGATCAAGTCGTTTGAGCGCGTTAATAGCGCTCAGCAGCGGGTTCAAAATCTCCTTCCTCAATGAGGAGACCCGCGATACTCGTGGCAGCCCTAAAATGGCAGCCACATGTGTGTCCGCTAGCAAGCGAACATTCTGATACCGGGCGGTCAACAACGCCCTTGCAATATCATAACTGTCATCATTGACAGGTAGATGCTGGACAAGTACACCAGCCTCTCCACGTAAGGCAGAGAGCAAATAGGCCAATTTCTGGCTAGGGAACAGGTCGTCCCTCGAGTGAACCAGGCTATCAAAGAGGTTAATGAACCCCATCCAAGAAGCCAGGTTCCCATCAAAGGTTGGGATGTCCAAAGTGGGCAGTCTGCCCAGCAAGCCGGCCGGGGTAGGCTTAACCTCCCCGGGCGTGCACGACTCACCCCTCCGGACGGATAGGATTGCCTGAGCCTTGTTTATAATCACATCCGCCTGTTCAAAACACTGATCATAATCGGCATTAAATTGGTCGACTGCCCGCAACTCAGCGGCACCCTCGGCTGGGTGGTCGAGCAGATATTGTTGATGAGCAACGAAAAGCTGCTCCAATTCCTTCAAGCGAGCCGGTACTCCCTCATGCCGAATTAACAAGGCCTGTTCTCGGTCTGGTCGGTCTACCAAAGCGACGGCACTAGCAAACCATCTCAAAATCTTTTGTGCACCCGCGCGGGCACCACTAAGCGGGCTGACTGGCGGGACCATTTTGCACCAAAATTAAGATACTCTATAATAATACACAGACAAACAGACCGACAACCGCAGACAATAAAACAGATCGGGAGGAACTTCAAAGGCAGAACAAAATATATAAACAAACCAAAATCAAGTGTAAATGCTAGAACTTAACTAGAACAACAAAGGCATTTAACAACAGAATTTTTCAAACAAATTAAATTCAAGCATTAAGTCAATAACTTAACAAACATAATATTCAAAGGCAAACGAAACAAAATCAAATGTAAATGCTAAAACTTAACACAGCAATATAGTGTATTACAACAACAGCAAAGTCATTTAGCAGCAAAATCTGTTAAACAAATTAAATTCAAGTATAAGTTTACAACTTAACAAACAAAATATTCAAGGGCAAAACAAAGATATGAAAAAACAAACCAAAATCAAATATAGGTAAATGCTAGAACTTAACTAGAACAACAAAAGACATTTAACCCCAATTTTTCATATACAATGACAATTAGTTAAGGAGATCGGTCCACAAATGAGCTGGTAGTCGGTTTAAAATCAGCAATCAAAACCAATTAATATGTATTGCCCGTTTGGACAACCAACAAGATTACAATATTAATTGTACAATACTAATCAAATACTCAAATCTAAGAACCACTCAAATCTAAAAACCACGCTCTGCTACCAAGAGATGGTGGTGCCCCAAGTAGACTCCACCACGTCGGCGTTTCACCGAGTAAGGAATTTTGGGTTGATTGCTGATGCCCTACTACCCGCTCATAGAAAGCATTGTGGCTTACCCCGACTCCAATTGTCTCCGTCCGTCTCCTCCGTAGCCGGTGGACTTCCTGAGCTAGCTCGAAGGAAGTCGCGGCTCCTGAAGTTCTGCAGTGGATCCACCGGTGGAGACCGGAGCACTACAAATGCCTATTAGGCCACCACGACTCACACACGCGATTTTGACACCTTGCACAACACAAAGCGGGCTTTCGCACCCCGATATTAGGTGCGCCGCGCAAATCACTATTTGCTTGAATATTGTGTATTATATTTTATTCCGGCCCGCACATAACCTCTAAGCATGTCATGACATTTCGACTCGACTCAACTGACATGTCACATGCGGCCGGCCGCCAAAAAAAGGCTCTCACTGCACAGACTACAATGCAGTGTGCCACTCGCTCTTCCTCGAGCGTGAACACTTTTTGTTAAATTAGTGATACCATTGGTGATACTTAGTTCACTTTCCCAAAGCATGCTTAGGCAAAAACTCACGCGGACACTATCAACTACAGAAACTATCAAAACTCATACTAGACGTACAGTACGTCTAGTATGAGTTTTGATAGTTTCTGATTCGAACGATCGAATAGTTTTGTTTCCATACATTTCACACCAGCGGCAGCGCCTCTATCGGAAACTATAATGAACTAGAATTGACAGGATGAGTTACAAAGTAATAAACTACTCGATCAATAAGTACGTATTCGTATAGTTTTTGAGTTTGTGGCAGTATGAGTTACATGTTTGACATTTGTTGGACAGTTTACTCGAAAACTATCGTAGTTTAGGTTCTCACCTTACATTTTTATGTGAGTTTGGTACATAAATACGTTTTTTTGTGTTTCTAAACATTAAAATTACGTCTACACGGTGGTACGTTGCATGGAGGGCCATGCAAGGCGAAATAGCGCATGAAGAAAGACGGAAGAATTCTGCTGCGACAATCATTTTCTTTAAGCCGCATCTCCGACACACACTTTACTCAGTGCTACCGCCATAAATCACCATTCCATATAAAAGTGTTAAAAAATACACATAATTTAACCGAGATTTTTAATTCTATTTTCATTCCTAAAGTGTTTAACACAATTTATTTTTTACCTTTCCATAAACTCTATCATTAAAATAAATTGCGACTGACTTGTCCGCGACATTATAAAATAATATAATTTACAACAAACAAAAACTTTAATGTTTTTTTTCATTCAACTCGCTTTAAAAATAATAAAAACGGCTAAGAAAACGTCACAGTGACAGAATCGCGTGTCTCTTTCCATTCATATGTGTGTAAGAGAGATATAAATATATAATGTGAAGTTCGTCTAATCGAGTAAAACTAACTCGCTGTCGTTTAAACGTGAATTCGAAACGAGCAACTCATACTACCGTTTACATCGTAAACTGACAGTTTGGCGAGCTAACGAAAACTATTGTAGTTTACTCGATTTAAAAACTCGTACTAGACGTACAGTACGTCTAGTATGAGTTTTGATAGTTTTCGATTCGAACGCTCGAATAGTTTTGTTTCCATACATTTCACACCAGCGCCTCTATCGGAAACTATAATGAACTAGAATTGACAGTATGAGTTACAAAGTAATAAACTACTCGATCAATAAGTACGTATTCGAGTAGTTTTTGAGTCTGTGGCAGTATGAGTTACATGTTTGACATTTATTTGATAGTTTACTCGAAAACTATTGTAGTTAAGGTTCTCACCTTACATTTTTATGTGAGTTTGGTACATAAATACGTTTTTTTGTGTTTCTAAACACTAAAATTATATCTGCACGGTGGTACTTTGCATGGAGGGCCATGCAAGACGAAATGGCGCATGAAGAGAGCTGTGACAATCATTTTTAAGCCGTATCTCCGATACACACTTTACTCAGCGCTACCGCCTTAAATCACCATTCCTTAAAAAAGTGTTAATAAATACACATAATTTAAACGAGATTTTTAATTCTATTTTCATTCCTAAAGTGTTTAACACAATTTATTATCATTAAAATAAATTGCGACTGACTTGTCCGCGACATTATAAAATAATATAATTTACAACAAATAAAAAAATTTATGTTTTTCTTTCATTCAACTCGCTTTAAAAATAATAAAAACGGCTAAGAAAACGTCACAGTGACAGAATCGCGTGTCTCTTTCCATTCACATGTGTGTAAGAGAGATATAAATATATAGTGTGAAGTTCGTCTAATCGAGTAAAACTAACTCGCTATCGTTTAAACGTGAATTCGAAACGAGCAACTCATACTACCGTTTACATCGTAAACTGACAGTTTGGCGAGCTAACGAAAACTATTGTAGTTTACTCGTTTTAAAAACTCGTACTAGACGCACTGATTTGGGAGCTCTAATTTTCAGATTTTGTTAATATCAACTATCTAAATATTTATTTTATGTGACACAATATACTTCACATCAATAATAATAACATATTTTTCGTTATATGGCTTCTAGTAAGTAAAGAAAGGAATTCTTATTTTAATCAAATTTTCTAAGGAAAAGGCGTCGAAACAAGTCAGATTATGTACGAAGTTCTCCATCGTTTAAACGTAATTTTTATATCAAAACGTTTTCTAGTATTTGCTTATACTGTTTTATTAATTGTATATGTTTGTAAATCGATATTATATTTTGAAAGAATAAAATAAAACTACCATAAAATTTGCCGCGCTGGCGATGCTAGTTTGCTTAGTGTCCAGTACTTTATGGTTCCCGATAAATTGCCGTGTTTAATGAAAAATATTGAAAAATTCTAACTTTTCATTTTCTAACACAAATTATATTCATTTAATCATTGTGGAGTATTATGATAGATCTATAATAAAGCTATTCCAAATTAGAACTTACATATTTTGAAAAAAAAATATGTGAATGAGCGTTCAGACTCTTGTGTATCAATATGTAAATATAATAATATTCTTTGTGATTGAATGTTTTTTTTATTGCAACTAAGTTGGCAAACAAGCAAACTGCCCACCTGATGGTAACAGTCACCTAATAGTACATGCTGGCTCTTGTGGGATTCGCAGCAAAACTGCAACCCCCACAAGAACCACAGTGTACGTTGCTAACTTGTGACATCAGATGTAAAGTCACGGTACTCAGTAATTTCACTGTCATATCTTACACTTCAAACCGGAACACAGCAATGCAAGCACTGCTGCTTTGCGGCAGAAATAGGTAAGACGGAGGTACCCAAGCGGACAACCCTGGTACAGAGTCACCCTCCGATATTATTTAATGATGATGATAATAATGTTATTTAATCATTTTGATCTAAATAAGAAAAAACAATAAATAAATACCTACAATCTTTAGATGCAACTAACCTAATAAATTACAATGCAATTAATATATTTTTTCACATCAAAGGATAGATTTTAGTACCGTCCAAAACCTTTGTATCTCTTTTTGTAATTTTTCTCAACCAAGCTCTGTCCCTGTTTATTTTAAAGAAGCAATATTTTGAAGCTGTTCAGATACGAAATATTGAAATATTTTCATAGAAACGTCCAATTATTCCTGTGAAACAAACCCATTCAGGGGTTTGCAACTGAATGGAACAAATCAAATGTCATGAATAGAGAATGAAAGTAACGCATCGATATGGCGTTCGGACGCGAAAATTTGTTTTGGCTCGAACATGTTATCGAATGTCAATGAATGAAAGAATTTTGATCAGTCATTTTTTTGGCACTATTCAATATTTCTGGGCTATTTATTCATTAAAAGAATATTGTTTTGATTAATGAGACATTTCTCATTAATCAAAACAATATATATAAGGCGTAAAGGACAATGTCGTAAATCGCCCCATGATCAACAAAGATTTGATTTAGGGACGTCATAATTATATGCATATTTTATAACACTCATTACAAATATATGTATTCGACGGACAAATCAAAAATTTATGAAGTACTTTCAGAAACAAAACCATATGAAATAAAATATACGAATGCTTATTTTTATTTTTCTCGACTGAATAGAATTGACTCGATCTTATGTAGGTATGGACATTTATTTATTTGTATAAATTATGTTTTTCATAGCTTCTTCCACAATTTACAACGCAAATAAAATTAAAACATACGTCAATTGACTACTCACGTGGTGTCGCTTGTTAGTTCGTTGTGTTTTTGACTTGCTTTATAATTTCGAGATTTCTTGTTTTTACTACATTACGTTCTGTGACTGATTGCAATAATTATTATTTTAATAATTGTATAGATGGACTATGTGTATTGCTCTAACGAAATAAAGTGTTACTTCAACTAACCTAAAAAATAATTTTGATACATAAATAATTCGATTTAGAAGCTTCTCCGTCGTAATTGGTGTGGACGTACAGTATTTACTAATGTATAATTATACGAAAAGCATTTTTCACTGCTGTTGGTATTGGGGCGAACAATGATAGGATTAAACGAACTTACCTAAAGTGAAGTTCAATCCATATTATATGAAGTAATTAGTCCAAGGTATAACTATTGTAGTAACGCCTCCTCCCGCTACTAAATACGCGAATTTTAAAGACACCATTAAAAATATAAAAGAAAAATACACCTGGCAACTCCACCGTCACCATAGCTCATTAGTTTAGAGTATTAGGTATATATAATTGGGTTAGTAATTTATTACTTCAAAAGGGAAGGGTGGGATGCTCCATACCTTGGACTAATTACTTCATATAATATGGATTGAACTTCACTTTAGGTAAGTTCGTTTAATCCTATCATTATATTCGTAATTAGTCCAAGGTATAACTATTGTAGATGTTTAGAGTTTTTGATAAATAGGTAAACATTAGTACCTATTTACAACTATCAATAGGTATTCAATAACATTAAATATTTATTTCATAATGTAGATAACGTTTACTAGTGTGAACAGTTTCATGTTAACCATATAATAACTATAAATTTCAAGAACTACCAGCCGTGGCAAAAAGGTTTGCCAATCTAACTAGCGTGGTATATTATAATATTTAGCAAATATCGATAATTTATTAGATCATCCAATAGTAGGGATATGTCACCCAATGTGTTATCTAACTCTTTGTAAGTTTCGGTTCCCTTTCCAGATTGAAACCTAATGGGATTTCAATGTACAGTACAGAGACTCAATTAATTTTGCCTCAGTGAAATATTTGTAAGTACAGAAGTTAATAATGAATATCAAATACATTAAAAATAATTTAGCCTTAGTCTGTTCCACAAACAAACTACATAATCGCCACGCGAAAATGTAATAGAAATAAAATCCTGAAATCAATCATTTACCTTTATAGGTACCTATTTGTACTTTGGAATGTCCCATGGACAGAGTACATAATCGCCACGCGAAAACGTAGAATTAACAATTCCTTAGGACTGTCCCACGGACAGAGCACATAATCGCCACGCGATAATGTAGAATTAACAATTCCTTAAAATCATTCATATGCCTGGACATATATTTGTCCTTTAACTTGTCCCACGAACAGAGTACCTACATCCTCGCCACGCGAAAATGTAGAATTAACGATTCCCTAAAAAACATTAATGTGCTTTGAAAGATATATGTCCTTCAGCCTGTCCCACGGACAGAGTACATAATCGCCACGCGAAAATGTAAAATAGTGATTTACTGAAAATGTTTATTCGCCTTTAGAATATTATAAACAGTTAATCCTGCCCTATATGCATGATAATTTGAAGGATATTGTTTGGAGGGTGATGAATAAATAGAATATTAATATGAAAGATGAACAATTAGATTAACTTTCCTCCATTGTTTGCTTTAGTCATCTACTAATGGATTGAGTAGTAGTATTTTAAAAGTCTAAAATAAATTTATCAAATGTTTATTTCAATGGTCCTTTATTATTTGTTACTTCTAAAGCAATAACAAAGTTCTCACAAGTAAAATATCTGGAATAATCATTAAATAGAGAAAGAAGAGACAACTTGCTTAAGTGTCGCTGTCATAGAACTTTTAATATCTCTTAAAATAGCCATCTTAATTTGAGAAAACTACAATTAATACATAACTAATTATGTATAGGATTTGTGACTTTTTGGGCAGTGGTTTTGCTAATAATAGCAGTTTTTTAATGTCAGTTTTCTTGAGTCTAGGTAATTTCAATGTCAGGTTTCTAGATGACCCATGCTTAAGGTAATATAAAACTATGGCAGGATTGCATATGCCATATTTCATTATGCTAACATACATTGGCTTTGCCAGACATAGTCTTTTAACTCGTTTTATTCATTTTTTAATTTTATCATCTGACCTTATTCTATTGCCTATAGTTAGATAATTGGTGTAAAAGCTGAACAGTGAAAATGCAATGATTGATGCGATGCTTCTGCTTTAAAAATAAACATAAGATTTGAAAAAAGAAACTTTTGGTATTAAAACATTGGATAGATCTGAATGAAACATTATTTCTTTGTAGTAAGCCTGAGTGGTAATGGTCTAAAAGGAAATACTTAGATCCCTTAAGCTCTGTCAGTTATAACTCTGCAAAAATTTCAAAATCAAAGAAAAGGAGTTTCTTCTTCTTTTATAAAAATATTAATTCTATGGTAAAAGTATCAACATTTGAAACATAATAATTTATTTATCATATAATCATATTATTATTTTTTTTTTTATTGATATTAGTTACAAATGAATCAATGCATCACAAATCTTAGAAGTACATTATGTCCTGCGACAGTTTCCAACTTACATCTGCATTGAGACTACAAGATTTAAAATCAGCTTTAATATTTTGAAATTTTATATATTAAGCAAAAAATCAGATGCTGCTAGTTTCACACCACCGCCAAATGTTTAGCAAGATCAATTTGATTGATATCAAACTGAGCTTTTTCTGTTAATATATGTATTGAAAGTGTGGTGTTATCTATTTCTAATAAAATATCACATCTACTTGAGAGGTCAGCAAAACATCTTAATGCATAATTATGTATCTAACAGTTCTAAGAAATTGATACTGTCTTGCTTTTACCATTTAATTACTGTCAGTTGATAATACACCTGAGAAAATTTCTAAAGAAAATGTTTAGGAAGTACTCCATATCGCAGAATCATTTTACAATATTTTTCATATACATAAGCATGTTGTAATAGCCCCCCAAACGTTCAAAGTCATAAACTTATATCTATCTGAGCTCTTAGTGTAAACAATTAAACTGCCATTCCTAATGAAATATTGAGCAAAATTACAAACCAAATTTATTTATAAGTGATGATGACTAATATTGTGATACATTTCCTTTCTATTGCACTTAATCTTTAAGGTCACATCGAAGGAATATATTTTAAAACCTAAACATTATTTTACATTGAATAAAATTAGTAAAATCTTATTTAAAAAAAAATAAAGCCTAGCTATTGTAAACCGTTATAAGTTACAGTTTAAAATTATAATAACTAACATTTCTTATTGATTTATCAATATTTTAATCAAGTCGTCAAACATTTATTAATTTTAATTATGTTCTTTATTCAGTTTTTTTCTTAAATATATATATATAATGAAAGAGACCGCATTATTGCTATCTCTCTCACTCTCATTGGCGAAATGGATAACTGTAACTGTGGAATGCTATTCTTTGTGACAAGGGGATGAGGCGGGGGGTGTAGTCCGAGCGCCTATTGTGTTCTGGCGCCAGTCGTTTGCCTGCTTTTGTTTGCGCCTTACGTACGATACGCTCATTTGTGATTATTTGACGAACTTTGCTTTCTTTACGGACCTTGAGTGCGATTACGATTTGGTTTTGTGTGAATACGGGATTTTGACAAATTTGGCATTCTTAACGGACTTTTCAAGCTCTTCATTTTGTGATGTCTTTTTCATCGCAAGAATATGCTCTTATGCATTACTTTTATGGATATGCAAGAGGAAATGCTTCTGAAGCAGCCAGGTTGTTCCGGCAGCAAGTACAAAATGGAGGTGGACCTCAGCCTGAAACTTGGCCTGATCATCGCATGATTTTAAGAGTACATAACTCTTACATGGAAGGACGCCTACCAGGTAGAAGATCGGGGCGCCCATCTGAAATGAGTGACCCAGATACTGTCCAATCAGTGGTCGAAGAAGTGGTGAGAGATCCATCAGTTAGTGTAAGAACAATAGAACGTCGAATCGGAATTCCGAAATCACAAGCACATCGAATACTTAATCAAGAGCGTTTTCACCCATATCACACCCAGAAAGTTCAGCAGCTCAAGCCCGCAGACTATCCGAGAAGAGTGGCATTTTGTCAGGAAATGTTACGGAGACAAGCTGAAAACGAAAATTTCTTTAAACATATTCTATGGACTGATGAATCACATTTTAAGCGATGTGGGGTGTTTAATGCGCATAACTACCATTCGTGGAGTATTGAAAATCCACACCTCACAAGGGAATCTAATTTCCAAGAACAATTTAGTATCAATTTGTGGTCAGGCATCCTAAACGGACAGCTGATTGGTCCGTTCGAACTACCGGACCGACTGAACAGCGAGGCCTACCTACTTGCAATTTCTACGACGTGATCTCGGCGTCTTATTAGAAGATGTAGACCTATTAACGCGGAGAAATATGATTTTTCAAAACGACGGCGCTCCATGCCATTTTGCTAGAAATGTTAGACAACATTTGTCTGAAACATTTTCAGGCAGATGGATCGGTCGTGGAGGGCCCATTGCGTGGCCGCCACGGTCCCCCGACTTGAACTTGTTATTTTTGACCTTCAAATAATAAATTTTTAGCTTTTCTACAATCATTTTTGGTTTATTAATAAATAATTGGAATTTAAAAAAATATTCAGAAGTCGAGTTTTATGAAATTTTCACCTTGCTGTCTTTGATGGCCGATTTAAGCCAAAGTAGCCCTATTAAGTACTTTTTTTTTAAATTATTATGAAAGCAGAGAGTCTAGAGAAGTTTTTACACATACTTAGAAACCATGAATTCGCCTGTTTAGATTTTTAATTTAAAGATGAATTTTTAAGTAATTATTCACTAACATTCAAATTTTGACTTTACACTACTGTTTTCTAAATTTCCACTAAAGTTACGAAGCTGATTATTTTAGACATAAAAGAAGCACTAAATATAATTCAGTGGCATAAAGAAAAACATTAAAATATGTTCAACTTTTTTTTATGAAAAATTTTTAAGTTCTTTAGATCGAAATTTTCAAAAAGTCAGAAAAAAAATTATTACTCTAAAACTACGAATAATCGCGGAACATACATGGGGGTGATTCGGGTACTCCAAGAGGTGCTCTAACTCTGGACTTTCGCTTGACACTATTTTTTGGGACATCCTGTATATATATATATATATTACAATATAAAAATACACCTCTTTTTTTTTAAAATAAAAATACCTGAAATTGACTTGAGACAAATGGTTAAGGTATGTATGTACTGTATTTAACCCGCATGGTAAAAGCAATTGTATTCATACAATTATTCAAACATAAAAACTAACAATTTTCTTTATTATGAATAATTTGGATGTAACAATTTGGGCAACTGATACATAATAAGGTTAAGATCGCTCTGCAATGGATTCCGTCACATGTAGGTATTCATGGTAATGAGGAGGCTGACTCACTAGCCAGGGATGCGCGGTTTGAGGGTGTACCTATTGACGTGATCCCTTGCCACTTTAATTATCTCCATCTTGTAAAAAGTGGCATTTATCAGGAATGGAAAACTCACTTTGATAAAAGATCTGTAGAAAAGGGCACGTGGTACAAAACGTTGGTGAGTGAACCGCCCCATATACCATGGTTTTCGAATTTAAGACTGAGCAGAAGAGAACTTGTTATTTGTTTTAGTCTAAGATCCTATCACTTTCCTTTAAACAGTTTTTATTTCTTAATGAAGAAAGTTGAATCAGACCAATGCGAGACATGTAATCAAAAGGAAGATCTAATTCATTATTTATTGCATTGTAAAATTAATGTAGCTCCAAGACGAGAATTAATGAAAGATACTCAATGTTGTGAACACGATTTGTTTTTTCTATTACACCGTATTTTTAGTCATTTTACTGAAAAACATAGTGCTAGGGTTCTTAGTTATATAATTCATTCATTGAAGCTACGTAAGGATATTATAGATATATAGAATATATAGATAATTTAAATTAAGATAAAATAACAACTTAAAAAATTGTAAGCCGGCTTGATCTTTTAGGATGTATGGCTTTAATTAAGAATAAAATAAAAAAAAATTTGGATGTAAATAGTGCATGCATTAATTTAATCAAATCTATAACATGAAATCTTCATTTGAAAGTGTAGATTTTCAATAAACTTATTATCAACTTATTTTAAGGAATCATTATTTTATTTTAAAATAAATCTATGGAACCATCCTTTTAGGAATAGTAAAACTCTAGAAATCTTTGCATGGGGCCAAGCATTTCTGCTACCTATGCAGTTGTTAATTTGTTTGTATAATTATCCATTTCACAATATTTATTATTGTCTAGTGGATAATAAAGTTGATTCAAAATAGTAACAAAATGTATTACATAGTCTCTTATCCACTTTTAAGATTAATTGACCTCGGTTATTTATTCCCACGATGGGTAAAAATATGGGGTCTATGGATAATTGGTTCGAGACTGGCTGCTGAAAACAGAGCATGTTCATTCATGACCTGAATGATAGTTGAGGTTGGCCCTCTCTCTATGAGCCTCTCCGAGGAGGATATTGTTAGAAATTATTGCAGCACACAGGCTGCTTATTGCAGCACACAGGCTGCTGGTAGGTTTTCAAACTAGAAGCAAATTTTTGAGGTTTTTATACATGGCTTATATTTTAGAATGTTTATCATTCTTTTTATGACTGTAAATAATTTTACACTTTTATTGGAGTACAAATATTCATCCCTCTTATTGCTTTTAATAGCTTCTATTAGGTCTTTTATAAAAGCATAGTCATGTTTCCTTCTGATCCTGCTGTACTGACATTGTAAACTTATTGCATTGTAATCTAAAGACATCACTCAGATATTTTAAGAAGATTGTTTGGAAATTGAAGTCAATACTTGTGATATTACAGCTATTGCAAAGCTCATTTCCTTTGACTTTATTTTTTGAGTAATTTATCTCAAGTTTTAGAAGGATATTAGGAATTTCTATGTTATGTTATGGACCATCTAACAGTTTGCAGTTTTCAAGAAACTTTATCTACATAGGCAACCTCAATTAAAATATTTTTCAATGCAATTCTTTGTAAACTTGGTCATAAATATAAACTACTCGTATATACCATAATTTCCTATAAAGGTATTTGTGCTTTAGCCTATATCCAATGAATAGAGTTCATAATCGAGTAGGTACCTAGATACATCATCTAATTCATTTGCCTTGATAGGTAACGCTTTCCCACGGAAAGCAGGCAGTTTTAAAAAATATATTTCTTATTATAAAATTTTATCTAAATTAATTGTATCTAGGTACTCTTGCCAAGCTAAATCAAAATTACGACGCATCTTCAAAACAGGTAGGTACTTACTGTTTCGACATCTTGGGTTATTTTCTTTATGTTAAGATAACCATTTTACTTTCGAACAACTTTTGACATCTTTTCTCCATTTTTATCACTGCGTATCTGGATTTTAGTTTTATTTAGACAATCACTTTGAAAAACATCAACATGTAAAATATGTGTCAGCTGCGTAGAGCGCGAAAAAACGAATGAGCTATGGTGACGGTGGAGTTGCCAGGTGTATTTTTCTTTTATATTTTTAATGGTGTCTTTAAAATTCGCGTATTTAGTAGCGGGAGGAGGCGTTACTACAATAGTTATACCTTGGACGAATTACGAATATAATGTATGGACGCCGAGCAATGTTATTTGCGAGGGCACCGAATAACTGAATGTATCTGGTGCCAAGAATTAATAGCTTGGGTGTTGACCTTAAATGTACATGTTAATAACATTTAAAAAGTTACTAAAAGACTGGCTATTAGTAAATTACGATAAGCATGTCTCTCACAATACCCAGAATTTGCCGTTGATTCATGATTTCATCAAAACTCAGACAGTAAGTAGGTATGTAGTTACATTTTCAAAAATAAAATGAGTGCAGTTCTTTCGCCAATAAACTGTCTATCAGTTTGAGGATATTAACATTTTAACAATACACCGACTGTTCTGAAATAAATAAATTGAAATACAAAAAACTGTTTTGGTACCAACGTCATCTTTCTATTACTGTACCGTATCACTCGATACCGCAGTGTAGTTCATCCATACAACCAGCAGGCCAATTAGGAATCTTTCATCGTATGGCATGGTATAAATTTGAGAAAAAGAAGTCATGAAATGCTTCATTTCGTATTACCGATCGCCAATGATATCATCACTATGGCATAATTTCAATGATGTCATCATTAAATAATGAACTAATGATCAAAAATCTGACCGGAAAACGTATTTTTCGTTTTGCACTATGATATCATAATATGATATCATTTGCAAAACCATGAGATCGGTAATAGGCCCTCAGGGACATAGCCAAGCTGCTATCTACTTTAAGGCGCATAGTGGTCCCAATGACCTTGCGTCGATCGAAGGAAAACATCGTGAAGCAACCGCTTCACGATGTTTTCCTTCGATCGACGCACGCATCTGCTAGGAAGCGCAATGGTGTATGTGAAGTCGACCAGTTCGCACTGGGCCAGCGTGGTTGACTAAGGCCTAAACACCATATCTTAGGGGCGGGCTCAAACCCCTCCGTCGGTACGTATATGAGCTATGGTGGTAGTAGCTATTGAAAAAAAACGATCTTGACAGATAGACAGACTACAGTCGGTTAATCGGACAACGAAGTGATCTATAAGGCTTCCAATTTTTTTCTTTCAAAGTACGGAGCCATTGATTTACTATACTAAGATATTAAGATTTTTGATTAAATGATTTTAAATTTTAAAAAGATACACAGTTTATTTGCATTGTTCTCTAGTTCTCTCTAAAAAAAAAATATTATTAGGTACAGCCGGCTGCAAAAGTAGATAAACATTTTAGCACCATGTCACACCAACATGCAGAAATGTGGTGTTCGTGGTCCAGTGATCGAATGGTTCAAAAATTATCAAGGAGCGGAGAGGAAGCTGACGTAATATACGGTGTGCCAACCGGCTCTGTGTACGGACCCGTAGGCTATATTATGCACGTAAACAGCACGTGTAACGTTATTCAAAATTGTTCAATTTATATGTACGCTGACGACACATGTATAATATACGCGGATAAAGATATTAAAACTGTGGAAAGAAATATACAAGCCGATTTCATCAATATAATCAAGTGGTCCCATGATAATGGCATAATTCTTAACATGGAAAAAACGAAGTGCATGTTAATTAAGTCACCTTATCTGAGAGAGCCGAATGAAAGTATAAATATTATAGGCCACACGTGTGACTGCTTACATAAACAAAGAAAAGTTTGTACATGCTCAAAAATTCAATTTGTAGAACAATATAGATATCTGGGTTTAACAATAGATACTAAATTAAGTTGGAATGCACATATAAATATAGTTTGTAATAAACTTCGAGCAATCATGGCTAAGTTGACAAGCTTAAAAGATGTGGTAAGTAAAAAAATATTGTACACCTTATATCACTGCTTAGTTGAATCAGTAATAAGTTATGGTATAAATGCGTACGGGCGTACCTTTAAAACATATCTTGATAAAATTGAAAATATCCAGAATAGAATAATTGAAAACATCTTAGTGGACAAAAAAACTAAAATGAGTTGCAATAAAAATTATAAATTGTTGTATAAAAAATTAAAAATATTACCCGTACATGAAAAAGTTCAATATTCTATGTGTATTGACGAATTTGGCAATGACAAATTTAAAAAAGATAAAATTTAGGCTTACGTCATTTTAGAGAAAAAACACAAAAAAGATATGAAGAAATTAATATCAATAATTATTTTGGTCAACGTACTCGTAAATATATGATTCCAAAATTTTTCAATCGGTTAAATCCAGATATTTGTAGCAATAAAAATTAAATAATTTTTAAAAAACGATTAAAGCTGTACTTTTGGAAGAAATTGATATTACCTAATTACATTTTTGTTTAAAGTTATTATTTAACATTATATTAAAATAGATTTCTCTAGAATCTATAATATTAATTTTTGTTTAAGAGCGTCATATTCGCCAATAAACTGTACTCAGTTTGGCGACACTGCATGAATTCTGTAATGTGCTAAAAATGGTCGAGAATAAAAAAAAAATCTATTAACAATGCAATATAGGTTTAAACATACGAAATAAAAGGAATAGTTGGTGTGACATGGCACTAAATCTGCTAAAAATGCTTATCTACTTTTGAAGCCGGCTGTACATGTTTACAAGGTTTAATATCGTATTCATCCGTAGCGTGCTTCACTGTATAATCCGTTAAGTTAGGGAAACCATTTTCCCATTATTACTAACAGCTCCCATTATATAAGAAAATTACAAAATGTCTGCGCCTCACTCTAAGCTGCAGTTTAACTGAAATAACGTTTGAAGCGGCAACACTCCATTCTGGATGGCACTAGAAAGGATAAAGCAGGCTTTAACTTGCATTTGGGACGTTGAAATTTACAGTGAACACCTTCAAATTGCGGCGAGTTATTGCGGAGAACTCGTGTACGAGTAGGTATGGTGGACACCTAATTCACGCAAAAGTAGGATGTATGTGTTACTTGGTGTTCGGTATTAGTTTCTCCGTGCAGAAAATTGAGAGAAGTTTTCTGTCCAACATCGATGTTTTCTTGTTATTTTACTAGCTTTCCGCTCGCAGCTTCGTCTGCGTAATTTTTGTTTTCCCGTGGTAATTGTATATTTTCCCGTAGGAAAAATAATTTTATAGCCTATATTCATCAAGGATAACGTAGGATTCTCAATGTGAAAGAATTTTTCAAATCGGTCCAGTAGTTTCGGAGCCTATTCAATACAAACAAACAAACAAACAATCAAATCTTTCCTCTTTATAATGTTAGTATAGTTAGATAGATCTGTGTTTAGCACAAAACTATGACGGGCTACAATCATACAGCTGCCACGTAGCACGGCTATCAAAACACGATATGATATAGCGGTTTATCGCGCAAATAGTGTTGGCCAAAAATTTTTTTTACAAAAAATAGAACCGACTTCAAACACACGGAAAACTTAAAAATATTCTTCTTCTATATTGAAGTCGGCGCCAAACGATGATCTCCTAGAAAGTGTTAAAATTTGTCACCGACTTCAATATAGAAGAATTTTAAGTTTTCAGTGTTTTTGAAGTCGGTTCTATTTTTTGTAAAAAAAATATTTTTAACTTTTTAGTGAATGAAATCTTTTTAGTGAAAGAAACCCAAAATTAGTGTTTTCCTCGATTTTCTATGGGATCTCATCATCCGATCCCGACTTTGGTGACCATGGGACCACCCTTGCAGTATACTTTATCAAATACAAAAAGAATTTTGGAAATCGGTTTAAAAATGACGGAGTTATGAGGTAACAAACATAAAAAAAAATACAACCGAATTGATAACCTACTCCTTTTTTGAAGTCTGTTAAAAATTGGTCTTGCAGTATTGCAAGACTTGCTGCAAGACCGGGACCAAGACCAACGCCAAAACTGACCAATGCAACATTTGAGCAAGACTTGCTCAAATCTTGCTTCTTAACAAAATAACAATTAATTGAATAAAATTTTAGGCCGCCCGAGTAGTATTAGCCCAGGGCCCCACTAATTCACGATCCTCTCCTGGGCAGTAGAATGAAGAGCTTAGCTACCCCTTAGGTGTTTCAGGTAAGAGAGTACGTTGGTCGCACGTTCGAGGTAGACTCCACGTTGTGTACCTGTGTTTGTTAACTTTATTTGTGTTTGTTATCTTATCACTTTGATTGGGCTTAATTGTAGACTTAATTTAGCCTGATCAAAGTGATCATTACAAGATAATAAAATAAGGTTCACAAACACAGGTACACAACCTGAAGTAAAATTATTAAATTCATCCGAAGACTCATCTAAAGAAATGAATTAGCTTGTTCAAACGCGGACGGATATAATATTTTTAGGAAGGTCGAATGGGCCCTGTAAATGAGGTCCAATAAGCACTTTTTGCTTTTGGGTCGAATCTTGAAGGTCCAGTGGGTACAAGACCAATTTAACGACCATTTTGTAACTTTATTCGGCATTAATAGCAATGCTATAGAGATGCAATATAATCCAGATTTTTTTAATGACAGTGGCCTTTGATAAGACTGATTTACCCTAAATTGCGCGTCTGTATCTAACTTACGCCTCCAAACACAATAAGTCAGTACAAAAGCTACGTAAACAATGCACCAACATTAATTTGTCAAGGCTAATGTAAAACAAAAGCGAAGCGCACGGCCCCACAGGCTAAAAACGTCTCTAGTGCTTCAGTGAAACCTCAAATGTTTCCATCTAAAACGGAGACGGTTCTTAACGTTTATTATGGAAAAACAATCCATCCAGCTACGCCTGTGATCCTGTCTGTTAACTTAATCCTGTGTTTACATGCATTTCGCTGGCAAAGGAACGGGTTGTTACGTTTGGAATTAAAAACTTAATTTAGCCAGTTTCATAAAAAAGGCACTTGTTTTGACTTTAATTTAGTGCGACCATTTACCTCCCGTTATAATAAAGCGGTTAACAGTGAAAGAAAGTATTTATACTGCGTCCAATATGTGAAGTGTCAATATGTCGGTCAAGGTTGGACCAGTTTAGTCTTCATGTCTTCAAAGAAAAACTAATCGTTTACTCTGAACCCGATTTCTCAGTAAACTGAGGCAGGTAGTTATAGATGAAGAATACATACACGTATTATTTCTTCTTCGACGACACCGCTACTCCCTTTGTCCCCGTCGATGCTGTGTAAGACCCGGGGAGTTTACCATTAACATTTCTGCGAAAAGATGCAGCACTTTAAACAGAACCTTTCATGGCCAGCGTGATATAGGAGGCCCATTTTTCCCCATGCAATGGGATACCTATATGAGGCACGTATAATGTTGAAGACGACGATAATGATGAAGAGTGATCACACTATTATAGATTAATACATATCATCTCAGTTATTGTCCATTTTTATCTCTCGCAAAATTTTGATATCCCTTAGATACAATGTTAATTACAAAGTAGAGTCGTCATCCGTTTATTGGCCGTGACTTAGAACACCTAATTATATCAGTTTAAGCAATTAATTATTCAAATCCAAATTTAATTACTTCATGATGTTCAAAAATCCATTTTAAAGGCAGATTTGGTGTCATATTCACTCAAACTTGGAGAAGTCCAATCATAATAATTTAATCCTACTAGTCTTGCTTTCTCTTATTTTTGATATAGTATATGTTTTCCTATAAATATACACCCAATCCATTCCAATCCACGTGATAACCATGTTCGTGGTTTCCGTCTAGTATGTATTAATTAGGTAACCGCGTATTCAGTACATACTTTCAGCAGAGACATAACCTTTTTAGGCATAACATTTTATGAAAAAGCAACATTGCATTTCTGAACTACAAGAATAATAAGTGGTGGGCGGTTCCCACCACTTTCATCAGAATTCGCAGACATAAACATTTATATTACACTGGCATTCTTGATCACAGTGAATCGCAAAGCAGTATTTTAAATATGAACAGCAAACATTAATATTCTTGAATTTGATAATAATGATCCGCTGTTCCAGCTCCTTTAATTCATTCTACAATCAGAGTACAAAATAGATACCTAGTGTCTAGTGAATGGAGACTGAAGCAATATAAGATTTTAGGCCTATAGGTAATAGTGAGAATGGTTACACAATATCAAAACGATTGAAAATGAAACATTCTGTATACTTATTTGTAATACCTATGTAAGTACTTCATAAATAATGTTGTTGACACATAAATTGTTAAATAATGTTGTAATAGTACATTGTTACCCCAGAGGTGAAAGTAACTTATATAGTCCCGAGACGGTGTTTGGCGCCCGAGCGTAGCGAGGGCACCAATAGTTCGAGGGACTAATAAGTCTTTAGCCCGAGGTAAACACTGTGCTTTTCATTACGAATACAAGGAAAGTAAAAATAAAACAATGAATTAGCTAAAGAAAAAAACGTGTCAATTTTATATGACTCTTATAAAATCAGGCATTAACTCCATACTTGAATCAGATGAACTCATTGTGTTAATTATTAACACAATGTTACGAGTATACAAATATAATAAACAGTTAATACAAATCTCTGCAAAACGGAAGTATTAACAAAACTCTACAAATTGAAAAAACAAATGAAGATCGCATTGCCGCTTTCCTGCTTATTTTGTTTTTTTTTTTCTGTGGCCAGTCAGCTATTCAGCCATTATGTTTCATTTTTGCCCAAATCTATGTTATTTTAAAGAAATAGTTGAAAATAAATGATAATAAAGTCATTTAAAAAATATATTCTTTAAATACTTGACATTATGTTATTTCAATTTTACATCGCGCTGTAATTGAGTGACTGTATAGAAAGTCGGAACAAGGTTCAATAAAAATGTGAAAAAAGAACTAGTTTCTTTTTTTAAATTTGACAGCAGCTGTCAGTTGAAAGTGATTCTCCCTAGGGCAGTAAAAGTATTACTTTCAACCCGCTCCTCAGGCAAGTTCAGACCTACTTTCAGAGTATGAGTAATGAAAAATAATTGATAAGAATGCAGTGCCTGCCAGAGCGCAGCTGGGGATGCTGTCAGGGTTTTGCACAGGCGGTGTGGGTCTCGGATTTGAAACACGAAGGTGACAGTCCTGGTTGCATAGACTACTGTATAACTTTTTAACTTCAATATGCCATTTGACATTCGCCAAAGGAAACTTATTTTATATAGAACCTATTTATTCATTTAAACACTTTATTGCACACAGAATACACATGCACAGGACATGACATAATAAAATAGACTGACAATAGGCGGCCTTATTGCTAAGGTAGCAATTTTTACCAGGCAAACTTAGGGTTAATGAAAGTAGCTTAATTCTTAGAATAAATAAATACAAAACATGCCATACAATACACATATACATACATATACACATACATATATGAATATTTCATTATTTCCGGTATTCCAAATCTAGAAAGTGCTTTTTGACTCCGAACTTAAAAGAATCCTGCGACGGCGCTCGCCTGGTTGTCTCAGGCGACAGACAGACAAACTTTGCAGTTTTCTTTGACAAAATACTAAATAAATTGAAAAATTAATAAAATAAATGAAGTTGTTATTAACAGTGAATAAAGACTACTTTGGCTTAATAAAGTTAAAAAAAGTTAAAAAATCAATAGCCACACGCAAATTTTTCCGCAATCGATCCGCAGAAAAAAATAATATGGAAATGACATTAGCTGCAGAAAAATTAGCGTGAGAATATAACAAGCTAATGTCATTTCCATACATTTTTTCTGCGGTACGACTGCGGAAATTATAAGCGTGTGGCTTTGGTCTAGGCCAGGGTTTCCCAACCGGTGAGGCGCGCCCCTCTTGGGAGGCGTAGAGTGAACCAAGGGGGGGCGCAGCGTGCGGATCCAGAATTAAACTGTATATAAAGAATATTAAAATTGTTCATATAAACTTGTGCGACGCGAACAGTACCACCTATGCGAAGTCAGCGACACGTTGCAACCATATATTGAATTAAACTAAACACACCAATATTTTCATCGTTTGTTTAATGCGGCTACGGACATGTCACGGGCAGGGGGTCAGCGGGAATAAGGCCTGGCTGTTGTCCTCTTCTTCTGATGGACGGAGGAGCTGCTGGGTGAGTTTTTAGTGGGTAGGCCCGAGCCGTGTACGATCTGGGGAGTCCCACATATCTTCGTGGTTTGGCTTGACCACGAGGAATGCGTAAATGCATTTTCCCCCTTCCCACAAAAAAAGGCCCACTTGTATAAGCTCGTCGGTCGAAATGTCTACGCGTCAATACGGTATGTTGAAGACGCGGGTTCACGCCCGAGACATTTTTTTTAAATTATTGATTTTATAAATTTTTCAATTCGCCTAAGGCCTCGTTTACGGAGACGCGGGGCGTTGCGCGGCGCGGCCCGCTCAGAATTCAAACATATGGCGTTGTATGAGTGCGTTTACGGAGAAGCGATTTTGCACGCCTTTGCTTGAAATGGCGCGTTTTTTACGACCGAGCCCGCGGATGGCACCGCCGCGTCCGTCCGTGTTCCCGTCTCGCATCTATATGAACAACATCGTATATTGCCATATGTTTGTGTTTACGCGTGCGATTATTTTTTTTTTTTTATTATTTATTCTATTTACAGTAATATGGTAAAGTTACATAATATCGCCAAACTTTTGATAAGTTTGTTGGCGATAACAATGATGACACTCATTCTAATAATACATATTTAAGTTAGTTACACTTTCTAATCTAAATCAACAAAAAAAAAATTAAGTAAATAAAATATAACTATAAACATTTTTTACAAAAGAGCTCTTTTTTTCCTATACATTTAGTCTCTGTGAATATTCACACAAAAGTATTTTTTTGATATGGGATTTAAATACACTTGGGCTTTTACAATCATCACAAGTAATCTTATTAAAAATCTTTGGTATTAAATATGCTTGTGTTCTTTGTCCGTAATAATTACAAAATTTTGGTTGTTCATATTTTTTTCTATTTACGTTTTCTCTCAGTTTGCGGTTTACAGGAATTTTAAATTTAAATTTATTACACTTATAGTTGCTAACGGCTAATAGATAATTTACTTTTTCTGACACTATGTAACATATTACCATATGTTACATTTTTGAAACAGGAGATCATAGTTATCCTCACAGCTTTTTTTGTGTTTTTATTTACTAATAATTTAATTATTCGCCGATGAATATTATGTATTCTGTTAAGATAAGAAGGCAAAGTTCGACCGTAAGCGCTCAAACCGTAACTCATTCATTACTGCATCTGCTAGTGCATGATACAGAATGCGTAAAATTGGCCTACTCACTGTACGCCGCAGCTGCAAAAATTCACCAAGTACTAATCTCAACTTATTACACACGTTATCAATATGCGTTTTCCAACTAAAGTTGATATCTATAGTTAGGCCAAGATATTTGTAGCATCTGACAAATTCTATATTGACGCACTTACAGTTGACATGGTTCCCATGTAGGCATTCAAAAGTATGACCAACAATAGGTATATCTGCACTTGGCTTCACCATATATGGTGAGTGGAGCAACATACATTTGGTTTTCGACACATTTAAAATAATTCCATTGTCGTGTGACCATTTGACGACATTGTCCAGGTCCAACTGCACCTTAGATTGCAGGTCGTGGACGTCCTGGCCGCATACACCAGGCATGTGTCGTCCGCATACATGAAGGCGCGGCAATGCCGAAGCACCGCGGTCATACTGTTCACGTGCATGACAGGGCCGTACACAGACCCGGTTGGTATACCATAACTCGCCTCCGCCTCTGCACCAGTGGTGTTGTTTTTTTTTTTTTTTTTTTTTTATTACTAATTTAACACTCCACAGACTCGTGGTCCGTGCTCTTTTCATGGAATCTTCTCAGTGGTGTTGTTTATCCTAACGCATAACTTTCTATTGTATAGATAGTTTGCGAACCACTTACTCACCGATCCAATAATCCCACATTCTTTCATAGCAGATAACAACGTTTCATGGTCCAGTGTATCAAATGCCTTTTTAAAATCAACAAATAATGCTACTACATACATCCTGTTGTGAATACTACATTCATCGGTGAATTGATCTAAAGCTGTTGATGTACTACGCCCCGTTCTGAAACCGTGTTGAGTATCCGATATAATACAATGTTTTTCTAAGTATTTGCTGATCCTACCTACTATTACTTTTTCTGTTATTTTATTAATTACAGATAATATTGCAATTGCGTGAAGCGGCACTCATATTTAGATTAAATATGAGTGCCGCTTCACGCGCCGCCCCACCGTAACCAGAAAAAACGTCTGACGGGCCGCGAGACGCCACGCCACACGCGACGCGCGACGCCCCGCGTCTCCGTAAACGAGGCCTAAGCAGGGACCGGACCCGGTTACCGTTATAGCCGGTAACCTTAGGGTTTTGATGGGGTATTTTATAATGCTGGGTTTTTAAACCCTTCGCCTTACGGTAAGCTTTCAAACGGCTTACCGGTTTACACATTAGTCCCTTCGATTGAATTAATTCGGGTTACCGCTAACCGATATCAAAAACCCCCCAAATGGGTTACCGTTCTAAACGCTGATTAATTTATAAAAAATATTTTAGACCTTAGGTATATCGCGTGTAGATTGCTTTTGCACCGCATATTTTCCGAAGGTCGCGACCGAACTCTGGCGTTATTGCGCCCGCAGTGCTATTTCAATCGCTCGGTGTGCGTGAGGGAAAGGGTTACCCTAGCCCGAACAGTAAGCGGTTAAGCGCAAAAACACTTAAAACCTTTAAGATTAGCTAAGCGGTAAATTATTGTTGTGGGTGGTAACCCCTATTTTACGGGTTATCGTTATTGTTGGGAAACCTGTTGAACGGCTTACCGAGCCCACTGGGTTACCATACGAATGGGTTACCCTTTCGAACGGCTTAAGCAAATGAACGGGTTTTCCGGTCCCTGCCTAAGAGTCATCGGCAACGATGGTTCGATTGTCGCAATAGGCGACAGACCGATCAAGCGCGGATCCACCGTTGTTGGTTGTGGGAACGATGGGTATGCCCACAACCCTATAGGCTTTGACGTTACGCTTTCACGGTCTATTGAGATGATTAGGCTGATGATATAATATGTATATTCAATTGTCTTGGTCAGGAGCATATATTTTGCAAACATCTCCTTTTTACACTATATTGATCATGAGCGAAGATCATACTTCGACACGCACTTGGGCGATTTTTGGGTGGCTGTGATCCCAACCACAGCCTATTTTGAGAGCTGCATCCGCGCCTAGGCCGATCCGCATTGTTCTTCTATAGATAAGTGTGGATGTTTGTTACACTACGACGGGTATGTGCCCGTTGCGACAAAACAAAGCGTTTCGGTCTTCGTGTAGGTATAAAATATATTATCAGATTATTGCGATGTCAGTTTACATACTGTTTGCTTCTTAATAATGAAAGAGTGAAGCCAATTTTGTCTAGAAAATATAGCTAGCACCTTGCTAGTCTATCCACGTACAGTTGCTATGAAATATTCATTGCAACCCTTTTCTACTGTGTAAATGTTAGGCGATGAGAAAATGATAATACCTACGATGAAGCTTAGCATTGTAAAGATATCTCGAAATTCATTGCTGCATATTGCGCTTGGCGTTCTTAAGGTAGATAGTTGTTATATGATTATTTTTATAATATAAGTTTGCACATGTTTCAATTATTTGTATGGCTTCTACATACCTTTATTTATTAACTAGCTTTTGCCGTGGGAGTACTTTTTTTATTGATTCCCTTTACTAAATCGGTTCAGTAGTTTAGGCGTGATTGCGTAACACACAGACCGATAGAGTTACTTTCGCATTTATAATATTAAAAGTAAGGATTCGTGGCTTTTGTCTGTCTATAATTGTAAAAATTACAATAAAATAAACATCGAAATCAGAAAAGAACATAAAATATATAGAGAAAACAAAATTGTTCCGTACGACAAAGAAGCTTATGCACGCAATAAGCCACATAGCCGCTCAGGAAAGCATAATAATTTAAAACGCGGCGAGTGGACACCTGCTTCTGACATGAGCTTGTAAAAAGAGCAATTGAACACGATGTCATAGGGCAACATTTGTGTGTTTGATAAAGTACCTGTTTTAAGAATAACAAAATTGCACGATACTTAAATGTTTAAAAATACACGTTTTCATAAATTTTATCATGATGTCGTCCAGATGGAGAATTGTAAAATGGATTTTGCTGAATGGATCTGAAATGGGATCTGGTATCAGAACTGGGTTATATTCGTGGTGATTAACGTTTTTCAGTTAACGAGCATAAATACTTAGGGCTTATATCTATACTAATAATATTATAAAGCTGAAGAGTTTGTTTGTTTGCTTGAACGCGCTAATCTCAGGAACTACTGATTCAAATTGAAAAATTGTTTTTGTGTTGGATAGTCCATTTATCGAGGAAGGCTTTAGGCTATATAACATCACGCTACGACTAATAGGAGCTGAGCATCAATGACAAATGTTGCAAAAACGGGTAAAAAATATACGGCGAAACGTAGTTCGCTGGCACAGCTAGTTTTCAATATGTATTTTAATACTACTAACCTGTTTGCAGTTTCAAAGTCTGAGATGATATAAATATTATACAAGGTCTAAACGAATTCATTCCAAGTATAGATGATGACCTGCTGGGTACGATGCTGAATCTTTTTTTTCCATTATATTGCTCATATGAAATCAACATTGCTATAATTTGACTTTTTAGGATTAGTATATTTTAAGGTTATTTTTAGTACAATTGGATGTTGATACGTAAGTAGTTGGAAAAAATTATGCTTGTAATAATTTGATTATTATTACTAGCACGTTTAAAACATACCTCAAAAAAAAAGCGTAATTACTTTTAGATGCAAATTCATAAACATACGAGTAAGTTGATGTACTAACATATGCCTCTAAATAAGAATGGTAAAGTGAGCAATACAAAAAAGTATAGCGACGTGATCTTTTGCGGCGTCTGCTGTGAACTTCAGTTTCACTGAACAAACCACTATTTTCGCCATCTTAATTGAAGAAAGGAAAGGATTCAATTCTGAGAATGTTAATAGTACTTATAGAATATGTTAGCTTTAGCAAATACCGTTCTTCTCGAGAAGGCTCTCCCAATTTCCGAACAGGTGTAGAGTCAACTTTTTTTTTTCATTCCTACTTATATTTGCAGACATCTTGAGTATATTTAGGATGTATGCACATACAAGGTTAATATAATTTCTTTAAATTAGATTGTTTTGACGTCAATAAGTGACTGTAAAGGCCTATGTTGAATAAAGATTTTTGAATTTGAATTTATATTCTGAGCAGTTCTGAGTCTTAAAGTCTAACAGTTCTTATGATTAATGTTAATGTTACTCATAATCACGTTTTTATTATAGATATTTTGAGAGTAGTCTATATCTTAGAGCGCTTATATTTAAAGAAAATTATGATAAGTATACAACCATAGTTCCGGTTATACAATGAAAACAAAATCAAAGTTCACGCAGAAATTAATCAGCCACTCTTTATGATTAATCGCGCTCAATCAAAGGGATCTTTATTTAGCTCTGGCTATGACAAGATTAATTACCACTTCGTCAGAAAAATGTAAAATAGCCGATATTAACAAAACTTTCCAATGAAACAATAGAATCCGATAAATGTAGAAAAGCTGATTATTCGTCAAAAAGCTTTTTAAAGTTTACACCAAGCAATGTGTTAATTTTGTGGTAGTGGATACATATACGAGTATATGTCTTTTTAATATGTTTTGCAGTTATTACATTTCTTAAGTCTATAAGAAATGAAAATACAATTTTCTTTTGTTTTGATGTATAGAAGGATAGGGTACAGCTAGTGCCTCTTCACCGAAAATATTTATGTAAAGCCTGCTTTTATCTTGAGCTGCACTTCATCATCTTGTCATCTGGTGTAGGTAACAAGGTTCACCGTTTCAATGTGTCTTTGTCCTCTAGGGGCTTAGCGACTTGCGATAATACTACTTTTCATTACTATACAGCATAAAGATACCAATACCGGCAATTATGATCAAAATGATGCTTTAATTCAGTTCATACACGGATCTATGTTAGTGCGATTCCGACATTTTTTAACGAAACGTTGGCATCTGCAGCAAGATTCTGATCGTAATGTTTTATTTATGCGTTGGCAACTCTGAATATCCTGCTCGGTGCCGGAAACAACTTTTTGTGCCAGTCCTGACGATAAAACAACAACTTCTTTGTTCGAACAATAAACCCATATCTAAATATAAGTATATATCGATAACACAAAACAATTCAAAGTCGCATTATTGGAATCGTTTTTAAATTAGAATCCGCACAGGAAAATGACGATATTGTTAGAGGTCCTATATCCAAGTTAAATAAAGTGGAGAAAAATAGATATAATTGCACACGTACCGAGTCACGTTCTGTGTTCATTATAGATCGGTAGCGGTCGCATAGTTCTCACGTACAGCGCACCCCAGAGATTGTTTGCCCACTAACTACCAGCGCACCAAAACTAGCCTTTGAACCTTTGCAGCAATTAGGGCGAGGATATTTACTGGAGTTATGGACCTTTGAGATTAATATTTTGAACATGTACGCAAAATCAAATTAAAACTTTGAATGAATACAGATTACTGAAAGAGCTCCGCCTTTAATGTTGTTCGGTAGCACAAGCGGCTGACCAAATTACGGGCGATTTAGTAGAGTCTCTCTGCAAAGGTATGTAAAATTCAACCCCGATATTTGCATGTTCGTTACTATGATTGATATCGTTTAAAATTTTTGCGATTTCAAGTCTCTAAAGCACTTTCAAAATAACTGACACTTTGGCATGCTATTGGAACGAGTCATTGCACATTTATATTTATGTTTGCCATTAGAACTTGATTATTAAAATAACTATAATAGAATGAAAATATCAGGAACTAAAAGCGCTACCCTTAATAATTATTATATCCTTTGGGGAAATAATTAGGCAAATAAAATACAATTTTTCCTAACTTGATCTTGCTATAGATCATCTTCTTATTGATCTGATTAATATATTGCTTGATCTAAAATCAGTTGATGAAAAAATTAGAGATATAATGTAAATATAGGCAATAATATTGAATTGTATGTCACAATGTTGATAATTGATAAATAAAAATGTATGTAAATGTATTTATTATTATATGCTAGTTTTAATAGACATTTGATTACTTATTGCGACAAAATATATTTCTTCGTGACATTTCCTTTCATAAAATTCATCATCATCATCATCATCACAGCCCATATACGTCCCCACCGAGGGGCTCGAGCCTACCCTATATTAGGGTGATTAGGCCTTAGTCAACCACGCTGGCCCAGTGCGGATTGGTCGACTTCACATACATCATTGAATTTCTTCGCAGATGTATGCAGGTTGCCTCACGATGTTTTCCTTCACCGTAGGAGCGTCAGACAAATGTACATGTTCATAAAATTACAAAACTTAATTATTAAATTTAGCCTCGGCATCATAAATCACAAGTTAAATATACACATCACACTCCTGCGAAATTAAACTGCTTAGCATCTCAAATATATTCTGATGACACCGGTGAATGCACAGACGTTTCATAAAATAAAGTGAATATTGTGACGCATAATGAACTTAGAAGGAGTTTTCATAACCCTTCGGAAATTTTAAGTAATTCAAAGTTTCCAAAGTATTTCTTGAACATTCTCTGTTCAGTTCATGCAAAAGGGTGCTTTTGAAATTCAGAGAGAGGCAAAATTAAGGTTTGTTAGAGTAAGCGGTATGGCTTGTTGCAATAAATTTAAGAAAGAGTAGATATAACTAGTGTTGGCGTTACTTTGCAATACGCGTTCAAAATCTCCGATAAAATGCTGTCATCAGCAGATTTAGGATGCGTGCCTATAATTTTTCCGTTAAAAATCTTAGTTATATTGTAATATATTATAGACATCCTGTAAATCTAGTTATCGTCATTGAAGTTCTAACACCACGTAAGTCATTTTTGGCGGAAAAAAGACCATACGGCGTTTTTCGAATACTTCGCATTAATCACAAATTCGTACTAACATTATAACGGTTTTATTTTTCCTAATGGATCTAATGAAATGTATGTAAGTAATGGAATGGCATTATAATTGTATATTTATGTATAATTGTGCAGTTTTTTCACTCTTCGTAAAAGTTGCTTTTTTGACATACGCGGTGTTAGAACTTCAACGACGTTATGGATTATCTTATCTTATTTAGCCCATGTTATACCCTTGCTTAACAAAAGCCAAGTTATGGATTTTATATTGAGAAATTTGTTTAATGAAATTGTAAAAAGTCCGTGTACAGCTTGAAGGATTTTTGCTCTCAAATCAATCCATTTTATCTCTAATCATTCACTGATCGGATTCAGCAGTGAATATAATGCTTATAAGCGATTAAAAGGGAAAATATTTGCTAAATAGGGAGAGCAATGACTGACCAAGCGTTTGACATAATGACATCTATTTATTTTTCTATAAATGTACGTATCGAAAACATAGTATAGAGGCATATAAAGGTATAAAAGAGTTTGCAACATCATCCCCCTCGTGTAGCAAATCTACACAATTGTGGTTTGTTCTAAAAGAGCAAGCTTTCTTGTTGGTCTCTTCAAGACTCCACCTTTGGTGGCCACATCAGCCACACGTACGACACCATCAGTGCCTGGATACAATTTTCTTATGCGATCTAAAGGCCAAACTCCTCTAGGTAAGTTGGGGTCAACCACCAGAACAACGTCACCGATCTCTAAATTCTTAAAATCTGCTACCTCTGGCCGCTTGGTTCTGAGACAAGGTAAGTACTCTTTGAGCCATCTGCTCCAGAAATGCTCCGATAGTCGTAGTACTTTCTGCCACTCCTTGCGCAGGCAAAACACGTCATCTGTCAATGCAGTTGGCAGCTGTTGATTGGATGATGCTCCTATGAGGAAGTGGAAAGGAGTTAGACTCTGGAAGCCACCGTTTTCAATAACGTAAGTGAGAGGTCTCGAATTTACCAGTGCTTCAGCCTCATGTAGCAATGTCACTAACAACTCTTCTTTGGTTGCCCGCTCTTTGAGTGTTACTGCAAGGGCGCTCTTGATCGTTCGTACTAACCGTTCCCAACAGCCACCCATGAACGGAGATGCCGGGGGTATGAAAGACCATTTTATTTTACTATTAGCAGCGAATTGTTCTAGATATTCTCCATAAAATTCTGCTAGCTGTCGACTTGCCCCAACGAATGCAGTGCCGTTGTCTGATAAGATATTATTGGGTATTTCGCGGCGAGCAATAAAACCCCGCAGGCTGGATATAGCAGAATCAGCAGAAAGAGAAAACACCAAATCAAAATGAACAGCTCTTGTTGTCATACAGGTATAAAGGGCTACATAACGTTTTTCTTTCCGACGACCAATTGATACTTCTATGGGGCCGAAGTAGTCTAAACCCACATTCGTGAAAGGACGGTTATGATGTTCAAGGCGCACTTCTGGTAAATCACCCGTTGGTGGAGTTCTTGGAGTCGCTTTACATTTCACGCAAGTTTGACACCCCTTGGACACCTTCTTAATAGCATTTCGACACCTTAAAATTGAATACTGCTGCCTTAATTCGTTATAAACAGTCTCATTAAACCCATGAGCAGATTTGATGTGATAATTTCGTATGAGTAATTGGACTGAAGGGTGACGACCATCAAGAATAATTGGTGACGAAGTCTCGTATTCTATGCCCTTCATATGCTTTATGCGACTGACTGTCGAGTCGGAGTAATCCTTCCTTATCTAAAAACGGTGACAGGGAATAGAGTTTGCTCGTTTTTGGTATAGGTATTAGAGTTCCGTAATAAGACTCTGATGAAAACTGTCTTCTTGCGACTTTCTTAGTATGATTTGTTTAGCTCTTAGAATATCGATAGCATTGGGGAATGTTGTTGTAAACTTTGGTATATTATTTGAATTTTGACATTTATATCGGGTCAAAAACGTCATAAACTTAAACGCGTTTTGGTAAAATCGTACAGTCGAACGTACTACTCTTAACCATTCACTAAAGTGTGATGGTTCTGGAACTACCGGAGAAGGTAAGCTATGATAGTGTGTAAGACCTATCAAAGCATGAGAAGGCTTAAGTTCCTGTGAAATAGGTGGTGTATCGCTTGCCGATGGTTCCTTGGGCCATTGATCAATAGGTAACAATAAATAGTCAGGTCCAGCGAACCATCGGTTCCAATCAATTTCGCGATTTGTAAGCCTGGTTGCAAAATCAGCTATGTTTAAAACACCTGGAATATATTTCCAATCTTTTGGGTTGGTGATTTCGATAATTTTACCGATGGATTTGCGACAAATGGTTTGAATTTCCGCGCGTCGCTACGGATCCAACTTAACACTGTAGTTGAATCTGACCACAAATATATTTCAGTTACATGAACTTCGTGACCTTTGACTATGGCGTTGGCGTATCGAGCTGCAATCAAGGCTGCCTGTAGTTCGAGACGTCGTACTGAAACAGTTTTCAGGGGTGCTAGTCGTGCTTTTCCGCCTATAAGTGTAAGTTTCGTTGAACCATCACATCGAGGATAAAATGGTTTTGTGGACGAGCCGTAAACTCTGCTTTTCACCTCGATTGCGAGGAAATAAAACAGTAGTATAGCATAGCATTTACTTATGTCTTTAAAAACACATAAGGCTGATAGGTTAAAGTAAATATGATGAAATGACAAGTTCTATCTATGAACTTCTTGTTGTGTTTGGCGGTATGGCTCGTTTTCTTTGCCTTGATATAGATGCATTTGTGAAAGTGGATACGGTAATGCACTTGTGCACAAAATTCGATTTTGTGCAGCCTATATCCTACACAAATAAGCACTTTCAGACCATGAGAAGTAAAAAATATATTATTTTATACGTTAATTTATTTAAGGAAACATGTAAAATATAAAAATATTGTAAATCGGAGGGAGGGCCGGAACTCTGCAACACAGGGAATCCTAGTGCAGGTTCTGCTCTCTCACGATGACTATAATAGTCAGACAATGAACTTCATATCTCATTACGGCCTGTAAACTTAGTCTAGTCATTGTGAAAGAAATAAATGAAATTTTTATTTTATTTATTATTTTATTAATGTAAATCGTCAATAAGCGACACAAGCATAGGCTTGTTCGCTAGCATCAGCCAGCACGTGCAACTGTCTTTTAACTATTTTCAGATCCTGAAAACCATTTCTATACCAGTGAGGGACTTTAAGTTTTGAAACTTCAAGTAACTGTTGAGACCAATACATCCATTTGTCTACAGTACTTGGTTGCAGCTCCGTATCCCAGTCAACACCTGTTCTCCATGTTTGTTGAAATAAAATACGACCTTGTATCACCAATGGAATCAATAAACCTAATGGGTCGTAAAGTGACATTAAGTGAGATAAGATATTTCTCTTAGTTAATTTTTCATATTTAGTGATGAAAGATCCCCGACGAAAACCGAATGTATCGGACCCAGGATACCATTTAAGTCCTAATGTACTCACACTTGCTTCAGGACCTACATCTACACTTTCAGGCAGCTCAGCTCGGAGCTCTGGACGAATGGAAGCGAGCGCTTCCGGAATGTTTGATACCCAGCCACGCATTTCCCAACCAGCTGCATCATGTACTGCCACTATATCAGCTGCGAGCTGTGAAGCCTGGTGTACCTAATCTAAACTTCCTAAGAAATCTTCCATGTAATGGTTACGTATAACAGCCTTGGCTGCAATTGGATGTGACTCTTGTAATTCTTCGGCGTTACGGTTTTTTATATACAAGGCTATGCACGGGCTACAAGCAGCGCCGAAGATTACAGAAGTCATTCTATATTCCTTTATTAAATAATTCTGATCTGTGGGAACATCTCTTTTACATCAGCAGCTAAGGCAACGTGGCCTTCGCGGAATCTAAATAAAATATTAACCAACGGCTGTAACAGGTCAGGGCCTGACACTAAAAGAGAATTCAGACTAACCCCTGACGTCTTAGCAGCAGCGTCATAGACTACTTTTAATTTCTTTTTTTGCGGGTGTATTACAGGAAAGTGAGGAAGGTACCAGCGGATTGGATTATCAGTAGAATTCTTAAAAGTGTCATGGTACGTATCTCTGGTACATTCCTCTGGTACATTCCATATCCTTTTCCAACATTCCGTGCATGAAAGTAGAATACCCATTTTTAAATTCGGGATCTCTAGCCATACGTTTTTCCAAACTAAGAAATCTCGAGAGCGCGTGAGGATAGCTGTCAGGTATTGCTGGCAGATCCTTACGCCACAATAGACCAACTTCGAAACGACCTGACGTAAGTCGCTTGGCTGTATTTTCAAGAGTTTGTACCGCATGTTTGTGCTCTTCATTTAGATGACCTTCCAACTTCGAAATGCCAATAGAGTCAAGTTGAAAGTACTCTTTTACGAGTTCATCCATTTTTGAATCATTTTGTTGATATTCTACTACATGGTTAACAAAATCAATTGGTTTCGTCCACCTACTAGCTCTCCCATGCAACACCCAACCTAAGGCTGTACGGCTTGCAACAGGTTGCTTTTTATTACCATGCCTAACTTCGTGGCTCATCATTAAATACCAATATTCAACACCTATAAGAACCTTAGGTGTTGCGTCATAGTGCACGAGGTATTCCGCCAAATCCGTCAGGTAAGTATAATGTCTAATATCATCTTGACATATATTTTGTGTATATAATGAAAGCGAATCAATGGCTTTAGCATTGCTAACGGAAAATACTTCGGTACCTTGTTTACCTTTAATAGAAAATTGTACGTACTGAATAGGCTTGAAAGATGACATACCAGCAACGCCGTCTCCCCTGATCGAGCCCGAGGGTCCGGAAGCTCCAATGTGACGAGCGACCTCAGAATCGATCAAGGTTGCCGTAGAGCCGTCGTCAAGCAAGGCAAACGTATCGTACTTTCCGTCAGGTCCGCTCACTTCAACGGGAACGATCTTTAAAAACAGACGAGACTGATCAGATAAATTCGTATTAGTAGATAATGATTCAGTGATATTTGAGATTACCACAGTTGGATTTTAATCATTATTTTGAATTTTTATGTTACAGGATGTAGCAGCAGGTGGAGTGCTATCAACAACGTGTGACATCGGAGGCGGTGGCGGCGGGGGCAGCAGTGGATTATGAAATTTATCGCAACCATCAATACCGCAGCGAATTATTTTGCACGTTTTCCAGCGGTGTGCTTTAGCCTTAAGACACTTATAACAAATGTTAGCGTCCCGCAACCAACGCCACTTGTCATCAAAGGTAAGTGCTTTGAAATCATTACAATCGATAAGTTTATGTTTGTTTTTACAGAATCGACACAATTCGCTAATGTTACTGTTTTGAAAAGTCACAGCATGTACATGTTGTTTTTGATGTATATAATTATTTACAGGTGCTGTATTTGGTCGCCTAGCATAATCAGAAACTAAGCCAAATCGATTGCGTTTGTCAGCTTCTATGTCATGAAATTGTGATAAAAGTTGCAGTTTCGGAATTGAGATGTCACACCGGTACGCATACTCCTTCCATTGACTATAGAGTATTGGAGTCAACTTACTTAAAATAGTGTGGAATATCTCGATCGAAAATAAATAATCTTTTTGACCTAAACTATTTATAACAGCGATGCAGTTGCGCAGCCTACATGCGAAGGAATTGAGATCTTTTAAATCGTAACTTATCTTTGGTAGACTGCGGACCAGTGCGATTTCATGCAACACGATGGTCTCAGGAAGCGCAAAGGTTTGCTCCAGCATGTTCATAACTTCGTCGGGCGTGTCGGCTGTGTATAGTAAAGACGATACACTTTCCAATGCACGACCATGAAGAGCGCAACGTAAGCGAGCAAGATTCTCTGTGGGCTAAAATAAATTTTGTGTGTCTAAGTAAGTACGCTTAAACATAAGCCATTCGGTAGTTTTTCCGCTAAACGGAATTAATTCGACAAATTTCGAAGTACATCTATGACTCGAAGGTACGGCATTGTAAGATGACTGTTTTTGTACATAGTCTTTGCCCAATTGATTTGTCAAACATGAATGTGGCATGTTTTGTGATAACACGGCATTGTTTGTCACTGATGGGTTCATTGTGACAGAAGGTTGACGAAAATGAGCATTTTTATGTTTTCAGTGCGTGATGGCAAACTATTTTGGGGCACAATGTTAGGCACATTACCATCTCGTAAAGAAATGTTGCTATTATGTACAATTGAATGACATTGAGTAAGTGAATTATTTACATCCTTATGAGAAAAATTGGATACGGTGTTGTGCGGCTGCATGATAGTAGAGTTTTGTATGAATTCTACATCATTAGGTGCAGTCCCACAAGTATCCGTTATGGGTTCTTGATGGTAATTATGTACATCGCTTACCCAGGATGCAGTACGAGAGGAAACACGACTAACCGATCGACGTGCATCGACTTCTAAGGCGGCTAGTTGAGCTTTCATCTCCAATTCTTCAACTTGTTTTTGTTGTAAACAAAGCTTGTTTTTGTTGTAAAAATCGCGTTCCAGCTGTTGTCGGGCTACCTGTGCCTCCACGGCCAATCTACGCGCCCTGACTGTGGACGTTGTCCGCGAAGACGACCCTAACACTTGCAACCTGAAACTTATGTGCAAATTAGGATGTCCGACGGTTATTGCGTAATTTTCGCGAGGTGAATGTGATTGTGCTTCCGTCTCTGAATGTTGTGCTGTGGGAACAGGAGCGCCAACCGCGACGTAGTCCATGACCGGGGACTGATCGACCTCACCTACAACGGGTACGTTCAAAGTCGAAGGTACCTCGCCAAAATTTCGCAATTCGTCTGCCGCACGCTTGGCAGATGACCTGGTTAGCATTTTTAATTATTTACCGGTAGAAGGACCAAAATATAAGCGATTAAAAGGGAAAATATTTGCTAAATAGGGAGAGCAATTACTGACCAAGCGTTTGACACAATGACATCTATTTATTTTTCTATAAATGTACGTATCAAAAACATAGTATAGAGGCATATAAAGGTATAAAAGAGTTTGCAACAATGCTTCTAAATTAAATTCGAAATAGACTATCTAATACACTGGTAGGATGAGTATCGTGAGTCCATCTATTTTTTTGACATACGAAAAATGTCCGTCGATCGCGTAGAGGAACGCCGACAACAGCCCTGTCCATTGCCCTTTCAGTGACTTTGAGCCTTCTTATGAAGCCCATTGTAAGCGGCCCCGAAGACGAAACTTGAGACACTGCGGTAGATGGATGGACTGAGAATATTGTGTCGCTTCCCGAACGCTGCCCTATTTCTGGAAGTTGGACTTACCGAGCTTGACCATTTGCCTGGGGCAAGCATACTTGTCAACAACTTCCAGTGGCCTCCAACCTTCACAGGAGTGGGTATTACATGGGATTTCGATATGACTTTTTTCTTGTCCATGTTCATTTTAAGACTCACTTGTTAAAAATTCTACAGAGATCGTAGCGCATTGTGCTCAGGTCTACCATGGTCTCAGCCACGCAGAAGTAAGTGATATCATCAGCAAAAGGAAGGTGAGTCATGTACCTACTCGCTGCTTATGTTAAACGCCGCAGCTTTGAACAGTTTTGGAGAAACAAATACCCCCTCTAACCTTGCTGTATGAATGTGGTCTATGGTAGAATCCGGCTTGTTCACAAGGTTGGACTTGGAAGTCGTCAAACTGCGCTGCGCATTAGGCGATTGGTGATGACTCTCTAGAACAGCTTATATACATGATTGAGGAGCATGATGGGTCTGTAATTCTACAACCGGGCTCTGTCACCATTTTTTAAGAAAAGTGCCATGTTTAGGTACAATATGCCAGCACAAATTTAAAAATCCTTAAATTTTCAGCCCTTGATTCCATTCCACAGTAAGGCGTTTATTTATTGTGGGATGTCCTTATTCAAAATAAGTCATAGAAATCTCCAAAAACAGCGCAGTACATCTTACTCAACATAAACAAAAAACACAGATAATAGTAAAAAGCCTTGCAATCGCAGACTAATGAATACCATAGATTAAAAATAAAGAAAAAATCGATTATAATGTTAATGATGATGATGATGAACTCTGTTTCGTCAATTCAAACATAGTTCTACATTCATTTTGAATATATTCATTAAAAATCGATTGCTCGGTCGGTTTCTATAGTGTTGTCGTTCCATTACTTTAAAAAAAAGTATTTTTAGACTTATCCCACTAGCTACAATGTCCCTTTTCTCACAAAATGTTTAATGAAACGCACAATATAATAATATATGTAAGATCCGTGAGTGTACAATGCGGTACCATTTTGGTTGATCTGCTTTATAAGTTCTTGTACACTTATTTTGTTGAATGAAAATTGTCGCGGTTCGGCAAGCATCCTAATAAATCTGAACAAAATGTAATAGCTAGTAAAATATTAATTTTATGGCGCAAAAAATAAGGTCGAACATCGCGACTCGCATTTTATGATTCCACGCAGGTGCGCATGAAAATTAGCGATTTTGCTTTGTTGATATTTTTCAGAACAGGTTATAAAAGATGGTTGAATTTATGATGTCATATTTTGTAACATTTCACAAATTTGTAATTTTCCAATTTTCTTTGATATTAAACTAAAATATGTAATAAGGGCTGTCTATGTAATTTACGTTGAAAGATGATTGCTATTAGTTAGGTATTTTGTCATGTCGCCGTCAGAATTCAATTCGTCGTTTCTGAAATTTATTTAGATAAACAAGTACGAGTATATTCTCGTTGAAGCAATAGGTATTCTTATTATTTTATTAGGTTCTCTTTGGCTATATTTTGACTGTTTTAGTAAGCCTAGTTTACGTTTGCTTTCACAAAAGGCATCCTTTGAAAATCGACTTCGAATTGGCAAGAAGTGTTACAACGTTAATACTTACTTTAGGTTTTAGATTTGGATAGTGTGCAATACAAAAGGAGATTAAAAAAACATTCACTAAATTCATAAAATATTTCTTTTTTTACAATTGTTTAAAAAATACACCTACACGTTGAAAAGGTCCATGAAAATTATTTCAGATTTGGGGCAATGCTCTTATTTCCCTCGAGAACGATTGTCGGTAAATTTGGCTGTTCAGGAGATAGACTTTAGTTATAACGACATAATTATTATAATTGGTTCAGTCTCACGGGATGCGTTGCTTTTGTTCAGCCCTGCCGTAATAAGACTATTTAACTTGATAGCAACATGTATAAGTTTAAAATTCATCAGATTGCATCGATCTTAAGGTTATTCAATTTCTTTAATTTGTTCATATCAGATAATCTGCCGCGATCAGATCACGTAGGCATACAAATTCCTGTTCCTCAAAAAAAAAGAGTACAAATACATTAATAATTATTTAACAAAAAAACTTCATTATTGTTTAAAGGACTAATTATATTGTATATCATTTTGGGATTGTAATAAACAGCTCGTACTTTCTAGAAGCTAAGGAGGATTTTGTTAGTGACCCGTTTTTTCTGCGGCCATGATTGTGTGTAGGAATATACAAAACTTACCATGTTAGTTTTTTATTTATTTAACAAGATGCATACATTGTTTAATAAACAAATACGCCAAACAACTGAGAAGTTTGTCAGTAAAACACTCTTATTTTCATTAAAAGTATCTTAAATTATATGCATACCGACTCTTGTTATATGAAACTATTTATACACATTTTCGATAATTAGATTTTATTTGTGTGTTAAAGAAGAAAATGTTAAAGTAGGAAAATTGCTGAAATGAAATAAATACTTTCCACTAAGTACTTATATTTGGAAAAGTGCGTTCTGATTTTCTGGAAATCAATCATGGTCAATGCTTATTTCATTTGTGATAGTAAGGCTAAATATGAATGTCGTAAGATCCGTTTGTCGACAATATTTTAAGTAAAAAAAAAATAAAGTGGCACAATTAAAGTTATTGCATAGCATTTATATCAACTTATGCAATTATAATTATTTATTTATGCAGTATTTTTTTATTTCTTTGATATTAATTCAAGTTTTTTCTTAGATATTAATTCGTTACACTTTTTGCGCGTGGTGACCGATAAGAAAACAATTTTTTTTTCTTTTATTGATTAAATGAGAAGTTAATACTTATTGTTTAAAATATTTTTATTATCTTACAATATATGTAGGTTATTCAGGAATTTTTATCATTGAAACTATAGATTTATGGTGTGAAATAAGAAACATAAGTTTGAGACTTGATATCCTCTAAATATCTGGAAAACAACGTGCCGAAGTCTGCCGAACTGAAACGACGTTAGACGATGCACGGCTTTCAACGCCGCACCGCGCTGTGCCGCAGGCCTATTCTCTACTTCGGTTGCTAACTAGTACTGTCATTTTTGAAAGGAACTTACCATCCATTACTGCTATCATGAATGCTGCCGTAAGACATGAGATCACTTAACAAGTAATGGATATGAAATGTCTTTCAAAATCTTTTTCATTCTTTTTCGTTACGGAATTTCTTAATTCGGAAGCCGCGCTCAAAGCTCGCGATAAAAGCTATGCAATAGCTTAATAAGCATCTACGCAAATTTTCTGCAATTGAGCTGCTTAAACATCTATATGATTGCACATTTTTTAATCGAATATCAGAACTTAAGAGGAAACACAAAGGTCGAGAGAATTCAAAAATAGGTATTTGTAAAATGTATTGCTCTCGCGCTGTGTGCCGAAACTAAGCGCGATAGGGACAACACTGCAGCTCTGACCGAAAATAGCTATGAAAAGTACACAAAATATACGTTTCGTAGTCCCCTGTTTTCTTCGCAAAAAATTGACCAATTTAATTACTTTTTACGTTAAAAATTAAATAGAGGCTTTTACTGTGTTTCTATGTTTTTCTTTTTTATATAATCTTGTTCAATTTGTTTGCTGGACGTTTGAATACAGCAGAAAATTATGTCGATTTTTTAGGTTTTTGAAGGTTTAAAATCTCTTTTAGAAAATGAACTTATTAAAAAAAGTAAAACATAGGAACATGCTTATAGTTGCCATTGATTTTATTTAAAAAAAATAGAGTAACTAGTGCCATTGTCCAGAAAACAAACAGAGAACTACGTCTATATGGAAAAACGGCCTGTACGATTTCCTCTTAAAGACTTAAAACTAAACAAATATAGTCAAATATTGAATTGAGCGGATGAGCGAACTTATTAATATTCTATCCAAAGCTATCCCATCTAGACTTTTAAGGTCAGGTTCAAGTTCGCAGTCTACTAAGAGAATATTAATACTTGTTATGTGTTAATTCAAATCCATATTTATAGAGTAAGTATTTCTTGCAAATTTAAACTTAAAAAATGTTCATTATACTGAATTTGAGTTTAGTGTGGTATTTATTTAGATTTCAAATAGTATTTAAATCAACACAAAGGGAAAATTCGTCTCGAGCAGTATTTGCATTCGCGTCTTCAACATAGTACTATGTTGCACAATGACCACTTAGCATAATTTCTACTTAATAATCTGTTTTTTGGGTTCCGTGGTCAACAAGCAACCCTTATAGTTTCACTATGTCTCAACAATCCGACCATGGTGGCATTTAAGCTATTACCACAGATTAAATAATAGTATTAAAGTACAGAAGGATCACTCTCGAAAGCTCTCGAAGAAAAGCCAAGTTTAGGTATGAAAATTTAACTACTCTTACGACCTTCATCTGACTGCACGGGAAATTGAAATTTATTGCATAACACGAGTGTTCCAATTCCGTTATACGTCACTGACCCGATAACGATTGAGCGATACAGGGTTCCCACTCACCGATATGCAGTTATCGTTACAGAAATTACCGAGAAAAATCTAAATTATTACGTATGACGCGGCCAGCGTGCGAGCCGAGTGGCAACCTTTGCCATACGCCGGCCCGGCCGGTGCGCCGGCCAAACGTACCTAAACTACGGAGTGACACCCCCCTGCTATTATATTACACAACTATTAGTACACTGCAGAAATACATTACAACATAGCTCCCCAAACTAGTCATCGCCTTTATCTTGGGGAACTATGAGGTGAGTGATTGTATGTTTTTAATCGAAACAATCTATTAGCCGTAGTACTACTTAATCTCTTCTCTATAGTTATATTGCTTGATTACGTATTGAAAATCTTAATGACGTCATAAGCTACCTTTTAATCTTGCCTCATCAAAATAGGCGTTCTTGCACAACAAACCTTGCGAATTGGGGAACTAGGCGTACGGAATTAATTATCCCGTTTCAATTAATGAGCGCTATCCTTCAGGTGTAGAACTCCATTTAGTGGCCCAGTTGGGTCGGATAGTTCCGATGACTAATTCTGAACAAGTAAGCAGCTAGCGTGATGAGACAAGACATTTTAAACAGTGGAGGGATAAACTTCCGCTGCGGGTGTAGTAAATAGATCGTTCTCGGAATAAGGGTTTGTCATCGCCTTTTAAGTAGATTGGATGAAGCCTGTGTTCAAGTGTTGAATAGCTTCTGCTTGCGAGTTCGTCTACTAAACCACCAAAAGGACAATGTCGAAAATCGCTCCATGACCAACAAAGATTTGATTAACGTCATAATTGCATATTTTATAACACTCATATTATAACACTCATAACAAATATATGTATTCGACGGACAAATCAATTTTTTCATAAATTCTTTTACAATTTACAACGAAAATTAAATTAAAACATACGTCAATTGACTACTCACGCGCTGTCGCTTGTTAGTTCGTTATGTTTGTGACATGCTTTATAATTTAGAGATTTCTTGTTCCTTACTAAGTGGCTATAATAACGTTCTTTGATGATTACAATAATTATTATTTTAATAATTGTTGAGGTATGGACTATGTGTATTGCTCTAACGAAATAAAGTGTTACTTCAACTAACCTCAAAATCTGATTCATTTTTATATATAATTCGATTTCGAAGCTTGTCCGTAGTGATTGATGTGGACGTACAGTATTTACTAATGTCTAATTATACGAAAAGCATTTTTTCACTGCTGTTGGTATTAGGGCGAGCAATGTATGGACGCAGAGCAATGTCCTTTGACCGTTATGGTATGAAAAGTAGGTATGAAAGGTAGTCCGATATCACAGGGGCTAAGAACCGACACGTCTAATTATTTTAATGAAGATTCATTCGAAAATCCACTCCAACAAAGGTTAAAGTAAGTCACTTTTAACGACTTCTTGGAATCCTACCACCGGAGATGATACAGAGTTACCTAATCTATGACCATTAAAAGCGTTTGTACGATTCTAAGGAACAAATGTCTAACAGAGTTAATAGTCGGAAACAAATTGAATTTACGCGTTCAAAGATAGAGTATTGTAAAAGGATTTCGCTTCCTAGAATTTCTCCAAAGAAGTGCGTGGTACCAATTTGCCTCTTCGATTTTCTCGTCTCCTTTTGTCTGTTTGTAAATCTTAAACATTTTCGATTCTTATAAATACCAACAACATTTGGTATATAAACGAGAAAAGTATTTGCTTTTCTTTTTTTTAAAGCTTATTAAGAAATGTCACGTAACATTTGTTATCATCTTTCGGTACTCCTAGATACGTTAAACTACTTATAATATTGAATATGGTATAAAATCAAATATGGTGTTTCAATTTTTATCATTAGAACTGAGTTTATATTTTTGATGGAGTTATTCAGAGGCTGCGTCGGTGGCGCTGTGGACTCGACACTGACCTTCTAATCGGATGGTTCGGGGCTCGATCCTGCCATGTACCAATGTGTTTATCGATTTTCGAATTTCTGCATACATTTGCGAAGAAATTCAAATGTGTATGGTGTGTGAAGTCGACCAATCCACACTGGGCCAGCGTGATTAACTTAGGCCAAAATACTCTTCAGCTATACTGGCTCACCGCCGGGCCTACCCTCCAGGGGGCACACTCGGGGAATGGCTAATGCCGATCCCGATTGTGTCTCTACAGAGGTAGAAGTTGCTTGGAGGGTGGTTTAGCTAGGTATGGGGTTTATAACCGAGTCCAATGGTCTATCCTTGGGGCGGCCTTGTCAGCTTTCAGCCCCTTGTTGCATCGTAAAGAGATTCCCCCCCTTAAAAAAGGCCAAACACTCTAACTTAGGGACAGACGTGGAAATTGTGACCGCTGGTCCACACTGGGCGTCTAAGTTCCCAGCAACAGAGCCTTCTTGGCAATTGGAAACTGCCAACATAAACATTTATAGAAACACTTAATCTGTCTACGACGCCGGCAAACTTTGGTGATCGGTTGCCCATTAAATTGATTAAGGGGGACACACGATAATGGAGCCTCAAGATCCATCTTCCCTAGTAAATAGATGTTACTTGCCACTTAGCGGGAACTCGTTGGCCTAATGGCTGGCACTGTAATGCTTTTGGGGTATTTAGTTTAATCGTGGATCATAAATGAGGGCGGAGTTTGAGTGTGTTTCGTTGCTTACTTAGTGTTTTGTTCCTAGATATTAATATTGCTGAATGGCTCGGTTAGTGGTGTCTTATAAACCAGTTAATTATTGGAATTTGTCTTTACAGTTAGGGAGCTGTAGACACTATTATTAGGGAAGAATGACCTTTGTTTATAGTTTACTAGCGACCCGTCCCGGCTTCGCGCGGGTGCAATGCTAATACTAAATATACTAAAGAATGGATTTTTATACAACGTTCACAGCTTTTTTGTCCTGCTAATCATACTGCAAGTGCTATAGAGGGGCTATTACAAAGAGCGGTCTTCGACGCGCTATTTATAGGCACGGGTGCCGCCGGCCGCGGCCCCCCGGCCGGTACCGCCGCAACCACTATGTCCCTGCACTTTAAATCTGTAATATCTTCGAAAATAGTCATTTAAATTACATGCTGCAAAGGGCCATATTGATCTATATTAAATGCACAATGTATTTAAGGTACTTAATTGGATGAGGATTAATGTTGTATTGCTTAAAATCGCTTCGTAAATAAGCCATTATTTCTCGTAAAAAGGATAAAAAATGGTTATTGTGGGTTATCCCTAAGAGATAGACATATACCACCGCGGGCTTCTTTGTAGACCTTTTTAAGTTATACAATACTGTAGTACATTATTTTAATCTATCTCGTAGGGTTCAGCCAACGTTTGCAATGTAAGCGCAAAAAAAATGTTTATTTACGGCATCACAGTCATTAGAAACCTCTAAAACTATCAGTGTTTCTCTACTAAATTATGCATTTATTATACATTACCTTCCTCTTGAATCACTCTATCTATTTACAAAAGACCACATCAAAATCCGTTGCGTAGTTTTAAAGATCTAAGCATACATATGGACAGACAGACAGCGGAAAGCGACTTTGTTTTATACTATTTAGTAATAGTGAAGTAATAAACTGTCGAGAGTGCTCTTGTTAATGTACGTATGGATACCAAGTTTTGATGGTTGAATAAGGAAAAGACAACGATAAACGATAGCGTTGGTATATATAAAATCAAATTCAACAATCTTTGTCCAATATATTTTTGCGTTTTATCCAAAAAACGTTCACTGTCGGACATAGAACTCTCCAAGGATCGTTACATTGAGCGGTCCTTTCATGCCCCCTTAGACAAAAGCTATATACTCCACAGTCCGCAAAGAAAATGCCATTTGTCGTATCTCCTAGCTTTCAGGGCATTCCCCTAACTGCCTCAGCCAATATTGGGATCCTTGGTGTCGACATATCGAGCGCAGTCCAGTTCCGTGGCCACTTAGAGGGTAAAGCTAAATTAGCTTCTAAGAAGCTTGGTGTGCTCAACAGATCGAGACAGTATTTCACTCCGGCGCACCGCCTTCAGCTTTACAAGGCGCAGGTTCGGCCTCATATGGAATACTGTTCTCATCTTTGGGCTGGGGCACCCCAATACCAACTTCTCCCACTGGACCGCATTCAACGGAGAGCGACTCGAATCGTCGACTGCCAGGAAATTTCAAATCGGCTTGATACCTTGGCGCCGCGTAGAGATGTCGCTTCGCTATGCATCTTCTATCGTATTTATTACGGGGAATGCTCCGAGGATTTGTTCGGACTTATACCTGCCGCCTCTTTCCGCCATCGTTCCACGCGGCTCCACATTTGGCCCCAACGTTGGAGCCATTTCTAGATCCACACGTTGGACGAGTGGCGTTGGGGCCAACGTGGTGGAACCGGCGTAAGCGATCATGATGAGGGGGCGGCAATATTAGGGGGGGGGTGGGGGCAAATTAGGGTTTACCTCGATTTTCATGGAATCCCATCATCAGGTCCTAACCTTGGGAGTATAGAGTATTTATATTTTTATATTCTTTCACTTCTTTTCATATACGTCCAACTTCTGAGGTGTCATCTTAGATGAACAGTATCGAGTTGATGTGGGCTTTATTTCGAACTACCTGTGCCCGCGACTTCGTCCGCGTGGAATAGTAACTTTTGGCAGCATATTATTTATTTATTTATTTATTTATTTGGACCATCAACAGAGTTTACATCATTTTATAATTAAAAAACACAAAGTAATTAATTGTTAGATAGGTGCAACTCCAATTATAGACGGCCTCATCATTCACCATAAACATAACGGTTAACAACAATGTTACCAATATCTCATCTTAAAGGAATACAGTAGGTACAATCATAATTCAATGTAGGATAGCAATCATACTATTTATAAGTATGGAGTTAGCACGTCGAGTGTTTTACGTTTGAAAGCTGTTGAGCTGTTATGGAATAAATCTATAGTAATATCCTTTTTGACAATTTCGTCATATAACCTACATAGTCTAGGCAATAGGGAGTGGTGTCCCAAGTTAGTTCTATAAGTCCTATGTGTAAATAAAGACACTGCGTGGCGAGGCAGCCTCGGCGGAATCTTAAATTTTATTTCTTTGAGTAGTTTTGGAGTATCCAGAACTCCATTCAAAAGCCTGTATAAAAACAACAAATCGTGCATTTTACGTCTATCTGTCAATGACATCAACTTGAAAGTTTGAAGCCGATCAGCATATGGCATCCGTTTGTATTCCCTAGAACGTGAATTTAGCAATGTGAAACGTCTCTGAATGCTCTCTATTCGATCTTTGTACTTTTGATAGTTAGGATTCCATACCACTGAGCAATATTCTAGCCTACTTCTTACATAAGTAACAAATAATAATTTTTTGGTGCTAAGTTTTTTGAATATTTTTGATTGCCTTATAACAAAACCGAGCATTCTCCGTGCTGATTGGCACATATCGTCTATATGTTGATCAAAACGTATCTGCGAATCCATTGTAATTCCCAAATCTCTCGTCGACTCAAGTTCCTGTAAAACCGCGCTATCCATGCTATAATATGATTGAATCAAGTAACGCTTCCTAGTAAATTTAATATGAAAGCATTTGGCCGTATTTAGCTTCATACAATTCAGTAAGCACCACTCAGATAGTCTGTCTATATCTTCTTGTAACGCTCGAACATCCTCCTGACTATGAATAGATTTACAAAACTTTAGATCATCGGCAAACATGAAGCATTTGGAGTTTACAAAGCATTTCGGTAAGTCATTGACATACAGATTAAATAAAAGGGGTCCCAGAATGGATCCTTGGGGGACGCCAGATTTCGCGACGTATTCAAATGATGCGTGACCCTTAACTACCACGTATGCCTGCCTTGAGTCGAGATATGAGGCCAACCATGACAAAATAGGGCCATCAAATCCAAAATAATATGACAACTTCCATATCAATAGCTTATGATTAACCATATCGAAGGCTTTTGAGAAGTCCGTATAAATTGCGTCAACTTGAGTACCAGAATCCACCGAATCAGTTAAAGTAGTAATAAACTCCGCCATATTAGTAGCTGTTGAACGAAAGCGAATAAACCCATGCTGAGTATCAGTTAATGCTTGGTGTACATGATTCAAGAAGATAGGATACAACAACTTCTCAAAGGCCTTCGCCAGTACTGAAAGGATAGACACAGGCCTATAATTGTTTATATGGTCTCGTCCGCCCTTTTTGTATATTGGAGTTATTCTTGCCCGCTTCCATTGTTCCGGAAAAATTCCAACCCTTAGAGACTCATTAAATATTACAGTCAACGGCCGCGATAATGGTTCGGCACATCCAACAACAAAAGATGGAGGAATGCTATCTGGTCCACCGCTTTTATGAACATCTAATTTTTTTAGCACCTTTAAGATATCTGACCTCAACAAACTTATAGAACAGAGAGCACTCCCCGAAACTTCCTCAGTTGCACAAACTATAGACCCACCATCCCCATCGTCATTGTAAACAGAAGCAAAAAAATTTGCGAACAAATTACATATGCCAACCCCATCGGAAGCTGCTCGATCATCGAGCACCATCCGAGAGGGATACATATTTGTTGACTGCTTCATATTTTTTAAATGCGTCCAAAAATATTTGGGATTTTTAGCTATATTATGTTCGACCGATTCAATATACTTGCAATAACATTCCCTCATTAGCCCATCAGTCTCGATTCTCAACGATTCAAAACGAATTCGGTCCAATGGATTATGATACCGTTTAACTCTGATTCTACATTTATTCTTGTCCTTTAACTTGTTTATCAAAACTTTACTGAACCAAATTGGATAGGCTTTACTCTTAGGTTTATATTTAGGTACATGTTTATTTATAATTACATACAACTGCTCATAGAATAAAGATACCATTTCATTTACATTAACACATTCTGATAATAACTCTTCCCATGATACAGCATCCAGATCGTTAAGAATTTGAGAATAATTAGATTTGTAAAAGTTATACCTTTCACATGTTATTGATTTTTGTAGGCAATTTTTTTAAGATCTCAATAAAATGTAGCCTATGTTATACCTTATATAATTAGCTATCTATTAGTGGAGACCATCCTTGGAGTATACTCTATCGAATACAAAATGAATTTTGAAAATCGGTCCACAATTGGTGGCGTAATCGCGTAACATACACACAAAAAAAGAAACAAACGCATCGAATTGAGAACCTCCTCCTTTAGCAGAAATAGGGCAGCAAAGTCTGGTGCAACCCACCTTCTCCGTCGCCCTCTCCTCCAACCGTATGGTAACCCAGCCAGCTAACCTAGCTGTCATCATTTTACTATTCTCATCATTGATTGTTGTTAATAACATTGTTGTGTTGCGAAGATAAGTTAAACTGTATTTTAATAATCTAGATGAAATCTCCCATCATCAGCTTTATCGCCATTTGCAATCGAGTAACATGAAAGCCAAAAGCTCCTCTGATAGTAATAAAATAAAATTTGTCATATATAATTATTTGATCAAATAATTATAAATAACTGAATTTAAGCACCGTAATAATTAAAAATTAATCCCGGTTGTTTCATTCAAAATCTTCGCTTTAATTAAAACGGATACCTTGATAATATGATAAATATTCGCCGTTAAGCAATCTGAGGTACAAAGAGGCTACAATACATCACGGAAAAGTTTTTAAATTCATGAGGCAATATATTTTTCCTTTCAACAAAAGAAGTCGGATCGCGAAACTTTATAATGATAAGGAAGGATCCAAAGTAATTAGCAACAGTTTCTCGTCAGAAGTTGCTAGGAGCTTTGATTAGGAACATTTAGAAATCGTCGGGCTTCGATGATGATGATGATGACGAAAAAATGATTATATTTAAAATTCGTTAAAAAACCAACATAAAGAATTGATGAAGCATTAGAAGCCGCTCTCTTAGCAGACCGATTCGAGTACATACGTGGCTGTATGTGCTGGAATCCTTTTGCTTTTAACTTGGAAAACTAAAACCTAGAAATAAATAAAAACATATTCAAGATTAAATTTTTGTTTGATTTCATTATACTTTAATGTCTTCGCGGATTTTTGAGCATTATGTTGTGGTTTCAGAATCATTTTTTTTTGCTTAACAATATAAAATGGGTTTCTACAATTATATAAGTAACTATTTAGGTTTCGAATAAAAAATATTTATATCGCAAGGGAAAAAAGAAAATTCATTATAAAATTCAATCCCTGTTTTTTAGAGGCTTTAAATAACTTACTTTATATTGTTGGGTTTACATGGCACAGACTATGTCATTTTTGAGCAGCAGGTGGCTCACATCATAAATAACCAAAGCCAAATGCGATCTATGAATTTATGTATAAATATACTTTTCACTTCTCATGCTCTGAAAGTGCTTATTTTGCAGGATATAGGCTGCACAAAATCGAATTTGATATATAAGGCAAAATATCGTATCTTCGAATAATAAATATCGTATCATCGAATCATCGTATCATCGAAATATCGAATATCGTATCTTCTCATACATAAAAAAAACTATCTATATTAAGGCAAAAAAATTAGCCATACAGCTAAACACAATAAGAAGTTCAGAGATAGAATTTGTTATTTTAATATATATAATATTATATTATATTTACTTGAATTTATTTGCCTAATGTTTTTTAAGACATAAAGAAATGTTATACTACTGTTCTATTTCCTCGCAATCGAAGTGAAAAGCAGAGTTTATAACTCGTCCACAAAACCATTTTATCCTCGACATTACTATCAGCCCGAGCCGAAGTCTCGGATTAACATGGTTAGTTTTGTGCACTTGTTGTAAAATCTACTATTGTTCAATATGGATGTTTCGTAACTTTTATAAATTATGTAATAATTTATGGTTTAATATTCAATGAATATTGTTTTGAATTAATTTAATGCTGTATTTCTTATGTGTTTGTTTCTAATTTCTCGCCGGCGGTGCGCAAAAGTAGAGTATTTTTAAAGCAATCTTAGTTGGAGGAGCAAGTTACGCTCGCGATTCAAATCTACACCCGTGACGTAAGACACTGCTTTATCCCCTTGGTTAATAATTTACTTTTATTGTATTGTTTAATTCCAATAAATTTTTTCTGTACAAACGATGCCCCGCTTTGCGCTACGTATGTTGTGCAGTTATGATAGAACTACTGTGTTATCGGATGAAAATGGAATTATACGTCGTATTAATATTTTAATACATAAGCATTCGTAAGCAAAACACGGTTCGTTCAACATAATGCTCGCTCTAAAAATCTGAAATGGAAAACACTCATTTTCCTTTTAAAAGCAAAAAGCAGAAAAAGTTTGCCCTTTATTTCCTTCCTTTGTGGGTTTCCTCCGTTGGCCGCAATCAGACAGTTTTTCAATTGCACTTTGATAAAGAGGCTTTTGAGGTTAGCCAATCGGTCAGCATTCTTGAGGCGATCGTTATCAAATGATGCTCGAGCCTAGCTGAAAGGGGGAATGGTATCAATGAAAATGAGGAGGGACGACCATTGAATGGCGCTATACAACGCAGCAATGTTAGCCTTATGCAGAGTCCTTTGGGTATACTTTTGCTTGTCCACATCAAGTTAGAAGTCATATTTATGGATCTGTCGTGTGGCATTCAAACATGATATCGTTCGCTTAAATAGTAAAGTGAAATTATATATAATGGGCGAATTTCACAGATCATTTTTTTTTCAAACCTCTTGGCCTTTATCTCAGGGGATAGTGGGTGACGATAAGGTCCAAGAAGGAAGCGAGCGTCATCTGGACTCCTCAATATCTGTGGAACTGGTTATCTTACTTCTAATTGTTGGAACACAACAGAGCTGTTGAGCTGTTTTTAGGGTAGCAAACTGGGTAAGACGGTGGTGGGCCAGGCGGCCTCAGAAGCCCAACCACCAACCAGACCAAACAGAAAAACTTTTGTCCCCACGAGGAATGGAGCACCGGACCTCCAACGGACCTAGTACGGCGCGTGGAATATAGAAGAGAAAGTGACTAATCTTCGTCCAGACGCGCTTGATTGTTATATGAGAAAGCGAGAAGAAATATGTCTCTTGTCCCGTTTTGTCCACGGTCCGTGCTACGCCGGCAGATCAATACCACTGGTCTCTACCACCACCAGGTAATATTGCATATTATAACCTATGTAAATGTTGATGTATGTCGAGTATTTATATATTTATATTCATTCACTTCTTTTCATATACGTCCAACTTCTGAGGTGTCATCTTAGATGAACAGGTATTGGACTCCTGCATAACGCTTAACAATCGAGTTGATGTGGGCTTTATTTCGAACTAGCTGTGCCCGCGACTTCGTCCGCGTGGAATAGTAACTTTTGGCAGCATTTTAATTTTTGTAGGCAATTTTTTTTAAGATCTTAATAAAATGTAGCCTATGTTATACCTTATTTATATAATTAGCTATCTATTAGTGAAAGTCCCGTCAAAATCGGTTCAGCCGTTCCGGAGATTAGCGGGAACAAACAGACAGACAGTCAAAAAATTTTTAAATTGTGTTTTTGTTATTGGTACCCGATATACATTCATACCCACTTAGTAAAAACTTATTATTTTGACATTACAAACAGACACTTCAATTTTATTTATTTGTGTAGATTTTCCGTTTCCTGGCTTTTTTCGATGGCTCTTACGACATCCACGGGAAGAAAAGGAACAGTGACACATGAACTTAAAATCCATCACAGCAGGCACATAAAAATATTTCAAGTGGGCTTTTAATCTTTATGTTAGTAGCACCTAAGTGAGTTAATTACCGTGCTCCTTCTAGAAATCGGCATAGTTTTACAAGTGAAGTAGATGTATTTAGCAAATGTAGGTAATAGTTTAATGCAGTTGTTTTAGTTATGAAACAAAAAGTGCACGCGTTTTCGAAACTACTTCAAATATAAATAAATAACAGTGGGTTTTGATATCAAGACTACTACCCGGCCACCGAGAAACAATGTAGCTTTCTGCTGGTGACAGACTTTTCGAAATCAGTGCAGGAGCCTAGACAAAGTGATAATTCAAAAACAATAGCAAAGTTAGTGAAGAACAAAATATATGGGAATGATTCCTCATCACTAGACATCGAATTATATGCACTATCAAAATGCCAAAATATGCATGCAAATATGCACTAAAAAAGGGCGAAATATGCAAAAAATATGCACAATCAAAAAACATTTACAATTCTGCGTGCTCTATCGTCTCTTTAACGGAGAGTGCTCTGAGGAACTGTTTGCAATGGTGCCCTCTTCACCTTTTTACCATCGCACCACCCGCCATCGCAGTAGAGTTCATCCATATTACCTGGAACCAATCTCATCTAGTACAGTTCGGTTTCAGCGTTCATTCCTTCCACGTACGTGTAGGCTCTGGAACGAACTCCCAGCTGCGGTGTTTCCTGAGCGCTACGATATGTCCTTCTTCAAACGAGGCTTAAGAAGAGCATTTCTCTCCAGGTAGGCAGTGACAGAACTGTGCCCCTGGCATTGCAGATGTCCATGAGCGGTGGTTACCACTTAACATCAGGTGGGCCACTGGCTCGTCTGCCACCGTTAGCAATAAAAAAAAAAAAAAAAAAAAAAATTAGAATTTTCGTTTATTATTATCAGTATTATCACATTATAATTTAAAATTATTGATAGTTATTATTATTATTATATAATATTTAAGAAACTGTAAATTATTATTACTTAAATAATAAACTTATTTATTATAATTCTTGTGGCAGTAAACAATAATATATTTATCCAGGTTTTCTGCAGCAAACTTGTGACGTTTGTCACTTAATATTAATTTATAGGCTTGAAAACTTAGGTACTAAATGGTCTAAGGCTGTTCAACGTCAACTGACGTTACCGGACAGAACTTAAAATTTGGCGCCATTTCTGCAGAGACCTCTTCAGACAGTTTGTCCGGTGCCGTTGATAAACGCGTCAATTTTCTTTATGCCTTCAAAACCGGGGTTTTTATACAAAACTGCATTTAATTTGCCACGAACCTTTTGCAATAGTGAACTCGGAAGGGCGTTACTCGGTTCAATAATTTTTTCTATTATTTCCAAGGACTGGCACAGAGGAAAGTTTTTAATTTCTAGTTTCTCAATTGCATCGGGTACATAATACAACATGCCAAACACGTAAACTATTGAAATAAGCACTATCAACGAAAAAGTACCAAAATATGCAATAACGCTATAAAAATAGAATTATATGCATTTGCATATGCAAACATGCAAATGCATATAATCCGATGTCTACTTGTCACGATTTATTATTATATATTGCCGCTTGAAGAGCTAGAGTTACCGACATAGTCTTTGGGCTATGTCGGTAACTCTAGATCTTACGCTCTACGTATTGCAAACCTTAAGTGGCAGTGGGCAGGAAACATCCCTCGTAGGACTAAAAGCCGTTGGGCGGAAAGGTCCTCGAGTGGCGGCCGTGTTCAGGGAGATGTAGTGTTGGTAGTTGGTAGGCCCCCCACAAGGTGGACCGACGATCTGGTGAAGGTCGCGGGAAGCCGCTGGATGCGGAAGGCGCAAGACCGATCGGTGTGGAGATCCTTGGGGGAGGCCTATGTCCAACAGTTGGCATCCCTTGGCTGAAATGATGATGATGATGATGATTGCCGTTCGATACAGAACGTATTACGTAAATGAAACGAACGTGAATGTTACTTTGTCTAAGCGTTCAATAGTTCCAGATATGACTTCCTACAAATTACAAACATTACCTCTTTATAATAAATATAATAAAATAAATAAAATAATTTTATTTCAGACACAGAGTCCATTTACTATTAGTCCAGACACATTTTATCACTATCTATATAAATTAAATTAAAAACAAATTACAATTAAATTAAAATCAAATTAAATCACGTCAGTCGAAATTAAACTTAAATCAGTGTTTAAATTATTAGAATTAAATACAATCATAAGCATTAGGTACACAAAGAGAAAAAAAAAACATTAAATTAAATTGAATACACATTACATACATAAAAATTACAATAAATTCAGTATACGTACCTGATTACATGTTATGTAAATTTTTCCTCCTAACCCTGCATCAGTCACAAGGAGTCACATTGTACCTCATCATAAACTGGAACCTTTATAATATTAGTGTAGATGTAATATTTTGTATTTTAATTATTTCACCAATATTTATTTTGTAAACTTCATATATATACTAGACTAACACTTTACTATTATTATAAAGCTGAACAGTTTGTTTGTTTTGTTTGTTTGGACGCGCTAATCTCAGAAACTACTGATTCAAATTGGAAACATCTTTTTGTGTTGGATAGTCCATTAATCGAGGAAGGGTATAGGCTGTATAGCATCACTATGTTGTTATTTTCCAACATCCATGCGTACGAAGTCACAGACACAGCTAGTATCTTATATGAGAGACTAGATCTAAGGTGAGGGTGGATAGTAAGTTGAGGGGTACAATGACTTGTTTATGCCAGTGTTTTACACTCTGCTTTTCACTTCAATTGCGAGAAAATTATAGAACTACTTCAAAATATAAACGAAAATTTAATTAAAATTATATAAAAACTTAAATATGTAACACAATGTTGAAAAATTAAAGAACTTAAATAATAGCCAATAATAGTAATAGCCCGCCAGTACTTTTTTTAAATTTTTACATGGTGAGGGCTTAGGTACTTATATATTTCATTCTGCCAAGTAATAAAAATAATTTGATGCGTTTTAATAATAACCGGTTACTATTTTTATCTGGTTTCATGACTTTTGAGGTAGAAAACACATGACTAATAAATTAAAGCAAATTAATAAATTATCGCAAGTTATTCTGTAATAGTAGATTTTATGCCGAGTGCATAAAGCAAGTCATTTTTATCCGAGATCGTTATATGAGATCGTTTTATCGCAGATGAAGAAGTCGAGGATAAAAATGATTTGTGCACGAGTTATAAACTCTGCTTTTCACTTCGATTGCGAGAAAATAAAACAGTAACATAACATACTATAAATTTGTCAGAAGTTTTCATATATATTTACCGAGATTTTGGCGGCAATAATTCTTGCACCACTTTTTGTGCGTTTATTTCCATTAAAGTATTAGGAGTAAGTTCTAAATCTTCTTCTTCACTTGACATTTTTAAAATTTAGTTAATTCAACAATAACTGAGAAAATTCAATACGAAAATTTCACGGCTTCTTTTTTTTTTTATTTTGTTTATCCCATTTGGGAAAGGCAAAGGCGTCAACCATACAGCCTAGTCTGTATGCAATAAACTATTGTTATTCATTCTTCTTTTGAATTCACAAATCGCCAAACGTAGAGGTTACATATTCATAAATTGCTTCAAAGCATTTTTCAATGGAAAGAAGTTTTTGTAAAGAGCGCGGTAGATCTTGCTGGTGTTTCATTATTTTTGAAATTTCTTCTAATAAAATGTTTCTTTGCAGGGCAAAAATTGGACATTCGTAAAAAAGGTGATGCAGAGATTGAGGTAAGGTGGTGTTGCACCAGTTGCACGATGGGGAAGAAGTCATGCCTAGCCGGTACAAATGGTCATTGAATCGACCGTGCCCAATTCGCAAACGGCAAATAATAGTAAAAAATCTTCTGTTTATGTAATTGTGTCTATTGAACCAGGGTTGTTTTATTTTATTATTTATTTCTCGATACCACTTCCCTTTTATGAGCAAAGTACTATTCCAGTGTTCTTCCCATAGCTTCAATATTTCTTTCTTGATTAGAGCTGTACAATCAGTATATGAAATTGTTATGTTTTTTATAGGTACGTCTAGAGTGTTCATAGTTTTGGCCAGTTTATCTACTTCCTCGTTTCCATATACACCGATATGAGCTGGAGTCCAAAATAATATAATGTCTATTTGATAATTTATTTTTAAATGATGTATCTGATCTCGGATATTATATATTAAATGATTTGTGACTGATGAAAAGGAAGGATTTCTCAAAGCCATCAACACACTCATGCTGTCAGTAATAATAATCCATTTTTTGTATTGGCTGAACTGTTGAATGTAGTTAAGAGCTACAATTATAGCATTCGCCTCAGCAGAAAATATGCTGGCATTTTGGCACATTTTAAAACTATGTCCAGTTTTACTACCTGCATCATACATAGCTACTGCAACACTTACATTCGTCTTTGAACCATCTGTATAAATTGATCGATAATCATTATAAGCCTGTAGACTTTCGTAAACATCATATTTATCTTTAAAATCTTTATGTAGGACAATATGAATGTCACAGAATTTACTAGCATATGAGCCACTATAACAATGTAAAGTAGTACTACAAAATATATTACATTGTTCTTTTAAACTTATAAAATGTGAGAAATTCTTTGAAAGAAAAGTATTAGTGGAACATACATTTAATTTATTTAAAAGATCATTATTCGAACGTGATAAGAGTTTAAAAAGAAATTTAAGTTTTAAAAATTCAAAGCGAATAACCATTGGTGGTAAATGACATTCGACCTGCATAGAATTTATTGGGGAAGTGTTCATAGCACCTAGTATTAATCGTAAGTTCTTATTCTGTATTTTATCAATAATATCTATGTATTTTGGATCGGAAGCGTAACAAAAGAAAGCATACTCAAAATGACTTCTGACCAAAGCTTTATAAAGCATTAACACAATTTTAGGATCAGCACCCCATTTCAATCCAGTAACGGACCTAATTACATTAGTGGCTTTTAAAGCTCTGCTCACCAAGCAATCAACATATAAATCCCACGTAAGATTTTCGTGAAAAATAACACCCAAGAATTTAACTGAATTATCAATAGGCAAAGTATGATTGCTGTATGTAATATTAATTAGAGGTAGAGAACTGTATTTTGGGCAAAATATTACAACTTTACTTTTTAAAAGGCTAACATTTAAATCAAGTTCTGAGAAGTAATCTGCCAGCTTCACTAGATTATTATTTAATGTTAATTGAATATCTAATACATTAGTACCTTTACAATAAATGACAAGGTCATCAGCAAACTGAAGATTGTTGACTAAATTATTATTAAGAATGGAATTTAGTTTTCTTATATACAAAATATACAGAATAGGACTCAAGATGCCTCCTTGACATACACCTTTACTCGAAAATCTAGGGCCTAAAAATTTATTATCTATTTTGACATACACTTTTCTATCCGTGAGAAAAGCATATATCCAATAAGCAATTTTTACAGGTAAGAAAGATAATAGAGATTCAAACAAAATACCATGATTAACGTTATTAAATGCACCTTCTATATCAAAAAACACTGCTATTGTATACTCCATATTCTTTTGAGCTGTAGTGACGTCCAAAAAAAAATGTGCTAAGCTTTCTTGAGCCGAAAGTCCTCGCCTAAACCCAAACTGGTTTAAAGGTAAAATTGAGTTCTTTTCTATGAAGAATTCCAATCTTTGTTTGATTAGCTGTTCAAATAATTTACCAGCACAAGACGTTAAAGCGATAGGACGATAAGAATCGGGATGAGATGCAATTTTTCCAGGTTTTAAAATAGGAACCAAGCAGTCCATTTTCCAATTAGGAGGAATTGTGCAATCTTGCCATAAAATATTATAAATTTGTAAAAGCTTATAAAGATTGTCAGTGTTAAGTAGCTGAAACATCTTGTACGATAAACTATCTAATCCACAAGCAGTGTTTTTTCTAGATTTCAGAGCTGCAGTTAATTCGTCAAAAGAAAATGGATCAGTGAGGAATGACTGATTATCTGGTAAACTATTGTCCTTCACAATTGGCCTGTTATTTTGCACAAAGTCAGGCGTGTATTTACGTAAAAAATCACTGACCCACGAAAAATCACTATTTTGCTTTTTATATGTTTTATGTGTAAGTTTTCTCATGTTACCCCATACTACTGAAACTGGTGTCAATCGATTTAATTTTGTACAGAATTCTATCCAACTACTTAGTCTTTCTCTCTTAATGGTAAGTTTTTTAGCAGCTTGTAATCTTTTGAAATTAATATATTTTTCTTGAGAAGGATTATTCTTAAAATCAAGATAGGCTTGCTTGCTTTCCTGGACAGCTTTAGCGCAATTACTATTCCACCAAGGAACTGTTCGATATTTTGATTTTAAGTTTTGAGTAGCAATGTTACGTGATTCGGACCGAGAGGTACGAGAGGGAATTGACTTTTGTGCAGCTGTCAAAATGATTTGACAAAAAGAGTTGTATGAATCTATTGGATTACTAATAGGGTTACATTGAAAATTATCTAAATCCTTATTAACAATTGAAGAATACAACTTCCAATCAACTAATCTATGATTAATGCGATTGTTAAAATCATTTTCATCCTGAAAATTGTTTTGAGAGTTAAAACATTGTGAACTACTATTGAATGTAATCTTAGTAAATGTTGGCAAATGATAACTGCCCAATGGATCGTCGTGTACTGACCATTCGCAGCGAAGAGCTAATGAAGGAGATACCATAGTCAAGTCCAAACCATTGGGTCTCCAAGAATGAGAACCGACAGTTGTGACCTGACCATCATTCAACAGGACTAAATTGCATTCATCTAAACACTCAAGAATATCCTTACCTCTGGAATCCGATAACGGACATCCCCAAATTGAGTGATGAGCATTGAAGTCACCAGCTATAATCGTCGGCCTATGGAGAGAATTCAAGAAATGTTTAAACTTATTTTTAGAGAAACTGGGAATACAATTTGTTGGACAATATATACTGGCTATTGAAATAGTGTTCTGATTTAGTTCTAAATGTATTACAATAGGGTAGTTGACTCATATCAAAATTTATTAAAATATTGTTTATTTCTAACAGTATTTGGCATAAGGTTCCACAATATACCGATTTTAATAAATAACAATGAATGATTGCTGTAAAATTTTAATTTGAACATGCTAGAAATAATCTTTTTTTATCTCACGCCGTAAACGCTTTGATATCCTGTGGTCAGGGCCGTGACGTCACTCATATAGTAAACAAAGAAATGTCAAATTTGATTCAACAACTCGTCGATTTGCACTATTCTTTCCTAAAACTGGCAAAAAATCGTCCAAGTCTCCGTTATTATATTTGTAAATATCGTAAATTATTTGTATTAATAGCAAAATCAACCATTGATGTTGGATTTGTGAGAGCAGATAGTACAAATCTTCCGAAAATAGACAGATTGATGGTCAGGAGATTCTTTGTGTATCGCTCTAAACAATATAAGTACAGTTTCAATACTGTTATAATGAAGAACGGTTACAAGTGTACTTGTCAAGATTGTCACGCGGCAGAAGAGAGTTGCAAACATGCATTTTTGGTGTGGTTGCACCATCACAGTGAGGAGCTATTTTGTACAGCAGTTGAATGTTATTGGATAGAATTCTATCTCTCAAAAGTCAAATAAACACTAAAAATATTTACTTCAAGAGAAATGTTGAAAAGAAAACATCAGGATCATGTGTCAAATACCAGTGTAATACTGCAAGAATTTGTAAATGAACATAAAAAGAGAAAGATTGGCAGTTGTTCATTTGTCAAGCATGAAGAAAATTACTGGGAGGAAAAATATATATACATTCACAGACACAGATTGTGACATATTTCTTAAAAAATAAAAGGCCTCTTCAATGAAGAAAGAATAAAGTGCATAGAAAACTAAACCACGAATCATCAATACAGAAGTGCTCTTTAGTTCGAGCTTCGTTATAAACAATAACAGCTTCCATGTGCTATAAAGTCAGCCAGTGCATAACACATGATGGTTCTTTTGTTGGGAAATCTTGCAGACACCTACGAGTATAATGAAATGTGGATAAAAGTTGAAAGATGAAGATTTGGGTTGAAATTTGCAAAATGTGACCTCATTTCTGATTAATACCCTGTAATAGTCTATTCAACAAACGGTATCCATAAAATTAGATTAATACAAAATTGTCATGCTCTTTTACTGAAGATAATGTTAATTATCAAAGACGGAAAACTGTGAACAGTATGCTTAACTCAAGTATAGATGCAGATGTTTTGTGCTAAAGCAAACAAAACTTATATACTTTTGTGTTGCTAGCAGTATGTCATTTTGAAAACACTCAAAAGGTGACAATATTAGCTATAATAGGTATTTGTTCTAACAATCTGAATGTCAAAAAACTTATTGATCAAATAGTGTCATTTTGGAAACTATACTACATTTTTCCTAAATTATATGAAAGTATTACTTCATAATAAATCAATTTACTATTATTTTGACTTTTATTACCTGCGACCTTAAGGCAATATATACAAATTAATAAATTTGATCTAACTCTATTCAACCTATTTGTACTTTTGGAACATATACTATATTTGAGTAACAATGATAAAAATGAGCAACAAACCTATAAAATATTATAAATCTTTTAAGGTGTAACAGAAAAATAAAACACATGCATTTCAAATTAAAATATTTTGATTCAACTTAAACCTTTACAAGTCATTATTGTCAAATAAACATAGAACATTTTTTTTGTGAAGAACATAATGACTAATGTAGTACAAAAATTTATTATGTCATCTTTAGATGTTAGTTATGTATAAAGTAAAGAAAAAAAAATTATTTATATTATTTATTTAATAAGAAGGGTCTTGTAAATTAAGAAGAGCACAGGCTGACAACACAGCAATCACATTTAATATATTTGTATACGGCTTTAAAATGGATAACTTGCATATTCTTGCGTAAGCTGTTCTGAAATTTACCAGCCATGGTGGCCAGCAGGTTTAATCAGTGAAGATATAACATCTTTCAATTTTACCAAACTGGACCTATTTACTTCTATGGTGCTTTGGTATATGAATACTTGAGTTATTTTGTTGACATAATGTTGTTCTAGTTGACGGGTCACATTTTGATGTTGTGGCTGAGCATGCACTGCTTTGTATTATGTTGCACAACTTTTACTGCCTTATCAATCTCGTTGTCAGGAGGAGAACAGGTTAGTACACAATAGTTCTCATTAAGTAACCACTGAAAGCAACAAATTTTAATTAGGTACTCAGTAAATTCAAGTAAAAGTTGTTTAGATAAATATATTCATTATGAAACTTTGATATTTTTGTTTGTATTACATACTTTTTAATTAATATTCAATTACATCATTATTCAATTGGACATAAGTACATATTCTTTTCCTTGAAACATCATCTAGTGTCAGTGTATAACTTAGATTAAATCAAAAAGGCGTAAATGGTCAAGTTTTCTCTCAGTTTTCTGGTCAAGTTAAAATTTGGTTGGTCGGCTGCAGTCAGTTTTCATTCTAACTAAAGATAAAAATTTAATTAATTTACATACAGATTTGATTTTACATACAACCTAAAAACTTATATTTTGTTTAAGTTGAAACTGAAGTACCTACATAGATTGAGTTATTCAGTTATAGTACTTATATTAATGTGATTTTCGCAAAAATACATTTGAGTTTCAGTAGATAGTTACAGGATTTCTTTAAGCGAGTGTTAACCAAATATTTCGCATGTCTATATCACTGGGTACGTCTAATCCACAGATTTCCTGGAGTCTTTGAAGAGGTATTTCTATATTACTGTTCTATTGTCCCGTTCCATATACAGTTTTACTATATTTTGTGATATTTAATAGAAAACATTGTTTTTGTGAGGTTATTTCGCCCCCGTGCTTTGTTTACTATAAGACTGACGTCATTGCCACAGATAATGAACAGACTATCATGGCTGACCGTGTTTTCGGTCCAAAATTGAAAATCTTAATTTAAAATAGATTTTTTGCACTTTTTAGCCATCGAAAAAAATAATATTCATGTGCTATGGTCTAATACAACAATTATGAACATTTTAAGCCCTACTTTAAAAAAGGGTCAACTAGCCTATTGTTTGAAGAGAGTTGTCAAAATAAGATGTTACTTTTTGATATTTTAATGATGTATGGATTAAAATAGCAACACCATTATGCTTGTTGCCACAGTCATTACGTTCAATATGATAACCTTTGATTTTAAACTGCTTCTGAGGCTTTAGCCATGTTTCACATATAATTGCGATATGAATAAAATGGTCATAAAGAAATTTCGTAAAAATAAGTTGATTGCTTAATAAGCTTTGAGCATTCCACTGTACGATATTCAATTGATTGGGGGTGAATTGTGGGGATTTGATTGCTTACCAAAAGTATTTTTTAAGACCTCTAAAACACTTTTAGAATTTATAGAAGTATTTTGAGTATTATGCAAAGAAACACATTTAGTTATGGTTTCAACTAATAATGAGAGACACTTGCTGTCAGTATTGAGCAGTGTAAACAAATCTACATTATTTTTTGTCTTACTTTCTAATTTGGGAAAATTTAAAGGATTTGTAATATCTGCATAAGAAGCAGGCTTATATTTATTTCTATTTTCAATGATTTTCTGTTTTTTAACTGGGCATATTGGAGACACACTAGTATGATTGCCATCACAATGAATGCAAGTAGCTTTTTCGATAGAAACTGTACAAGTCTTATAGTTATGATTTTCTTTACATATACTACATTTTTCAGAATTTTTACAATATTTTGCCAAATGTCCGTATCTCAAACATTTGTAACATTGCTTAACTGGTGGTATATATTGAGACACATCATGTCTCCAACCACCAATATCTATATGATTTGGCAAAATGGAAGTGGCAAATGTCACTATTACTGTAGTTGTAGGTTGTAATATAAAACCCTCAGTCACATTTATTTTTTTCATTATTTTTTTTATTGTTATTATTTTTTTTGTACTTGTTATCATAGTAAATATTCTCTTGTTTGATATAATGGTAGGTACATTTCTTATAACTCCGGACACCTCAGTTGTAGCAGCAGGAATACTGGCTTTGAATTTGTATTCTTTCAAGAAGGTATTATTATTTAAAAAGGCATTCGCCAAGTCTGGTTTTTCAAAATAAATACCTATCTTAAACTTATTGATATTTCTTAAAAATTTGACGCCTTTGTTAAAGCGCTTTAAACAAGTTGACAAAGAAAGAAGATCTCTTGTTCCAATTGGTTTCTGGATGTCTGATGACTCAACAAAAACCACAAATTCAGTGCCGCTAATTTCTTCCGGATATCTGCGTATATAGTCAGTAACATAATAAGGCTTGTACCTATCTGCATTGCTTATTTCTTCATCACTGTCCGAAGAGGACATATCCGTTTCTACCAACCTTACCTCATCTGTCTCCCTATCTGCATCACCAGACTCCGGTTCATCCTCCTTTTTTTTTCTTTTTCTCGAACTCCGCTTCCCCATATCTGCCTATAATATTATTTAATGCCTATATGTTATATACCTCTTTTGTTTGTGTTTTATTAAGTAACTGACTATAATTAAAAAATTACAAATAAAATATTTTAAAGAGCCCGCCTTTACTATGTGAAGTTCCCGCGCTTTTTTTTTTTCCTTCACGGCTTCTTTCCCGCTACTTTACTTTTTTTAATTTTTGTGCATGATTTTCGGGCAAAGAATAAAATATATACAGCCTACTCTTAAATTATTTTGGAATATTGTTTTTTTAGTGATGAATATGTCTTGATATTTAGTTACTTTTTCGTATTATCTTATTATAAACCAAAAATGCAAATAGGGAAGGATATATTATAAATTAGCAAGTTTTATCCGTGCACAATTTATTATGTTTGGCTGCATGGTCTAAATGGTCACTGCCTTAGTATAGATACATTTATAAAGCTACTTTTTTGCCCTTGTGCATAAAGTTCAACTTTATGTCGCCTAGATTCTGCATAAAGTAGTACTTTTTCGAGCATGAGAAGTGAAAAGTTTTATTGAGCGTTGTTGGCTGTTGGGCCTAAGAGTCTTTGTCTAAAAAAAATTACTTTATGCTCTAGAACATAAAAAGCCATTTTATGCAGCCTATAAACGACATAAAGACTAACTTTGCGAGCACGAGAAGTGAAAAAAAATATTTATGGGGAAAATTGCCGGCACATCCAGTATTTTTATCACAATAATTCTCCGCACATGTACCGTACGCGATCTCACATATTCTAATAACGCAAACAAACTGCGAGATTAGGAAAAGCCTGCGCCCGAATAAAATCGCAGGGAAACGCTATAATCCTATAAAATCTTCAGCAGGCTTCGTCTTGCATTATTTATCAGTCTGTCACGTACATAGCTCTTGTTCGTGTTGGAACAAAATCAGCCGAATGAGTGATTGATGAGCGGTTCACGGCTCGTTGTGCGTCAAACTTTTTGTTTGCTCACAGAAATTCGCGAAGTTAAATGTTAATCAAGGGAGATAACCGTCGATGTTTGGTAGGTAGCAGTCAGTTTTGGGCTTCGGATAGCGAGCAAGTGTTAACCTTCAATCTTCAGATAAGTACTTTTGTTGAATAATATTAATCTTTGTAATGTTTATTTATTAATTCGCAGCCTTTAAACTTTAAGATTAAGAAAAAATTTGGTCTTGGGCGGCGAGCGATTTTTCTTATTGCTACTAAGTTGGCAAACAAGCAAACTGCTGATGGTAAGTGGTAACAGTCACCAATAATGTGGCCCCTGAGAGATTCGCACTAAAACTAGCTGCAACCGCCACAAGAACCACAGTGTGCGTTGCCAACTTGTGACATCAGATGTAAAGTCACGGTACCCAGTGATTTCACTGCCATATCAGTCTCACCCTTCAAACCGGAAAACAGCAATGCAGCAGTGCTGACTGCTGCTTGGCGGCAGAAATAGGTAAGACGGAGGTACCGACCGAGGTACAGGATTATATTTATTTATCGTAATAATAAAATGTTAAATTATATAAAAATCCTAAAAACAGATTCAGTTGGCTACATGAGTATTATTGAATGACCGTTGGATTTTGTACGCTAAATAAACGTACAAATAAACCACATGAAAATAGTAATTTATTTATTACTTTAACACATCAGACGTAAATTTAGCTTTAAAAACAATTGTAATTTAAACATTATATAAAATATATACTAGCTTCCGCCCGCTACTTCTTCCGCGTAGAATAGTTACTTTGGACTAACGCTAACTTTAACCTGCGACTTCGTTTATATAGGTAAGTAAGTACTGGGTCTTATAATCTTATATCATGTAGATTGTAGGTTATTCTTTAAAAAACTAAACTAATGTTATTTTAAAGTACTTCTGCGTACACTATATTTTTAGTTTTGTTTTCTTCCGGCAGAAGTTCATAGCTACGAGTAACTGGGGCCACCGTTTGCTGTGATGTTATTTTAAAACGGCTTGTGTTTAAACGCCTACCAAAAATGTACCTATTTTACTACCAATAAAATACGAAACGCTTACCAAAACGGATAAATGGTCACCAAATTGTGTTTTCTGAAATATTATAAAATTGATCCATTTTTTCTGTTTATTGAATGTTATAAAAATATATGAACGCCTTTAAAATTCATTTCAGACCAATTATTATACATTGTCGCTAAATTGATGTTACCTATATTTTATGTCAAAATATTATAATGTGGTTTCCAAATAAATGTCACTTGTTTATTGTTATATGAAATTTATTAAAATATGATAATATAGCCTAATATTATATTGAGGTTTGAAATATTACTGTGAAATAAAAAAATCAAAAATAAAATGAAATGGATGTGTCTATTCGGACCCTATAAAAGTCGATTGCCATTAGGACCTACAGCAGTCCGAATGAAAAAATGTTTTATTAGGTATATTCGTAGGTACTTTTAAAAGGCATGTATTTAAATCGATATCTGTATATTCCCTTTTTTCGAACAAAATATATCAAAGTTCCACCAAAAATACTGAATTGCACACTAAATTAAATCAGATTTAGTATACTGTTTAATGGTATTTGCAGAACTTTTTTAAGGAAAACCATCACATAATTTACTTTTAGGAACATCGTATATTCTCAATAAAACACAATTTGCGGTTGCATTAGTATATCGCAACCTAATATAAGGTCACTAGTCACAAAAACTAACCTCAAATTTTGCAGTTTCCACAAGCATAAGTATGCATAAAGTCGAGAATACACATAAAGTCGTTTCTGGCGCTTCGCCGGCCGCTGCCGCGGCACGCTCGCTTCGCTCGCTCGGCTCGCGCGCTTGGTTCATGTTCAAACCTACGCTCGTCGCTTCGCTCCTCGCTACCTATTTTTTACCCGCCTACAGTTTCTACATACGCTTTGACGTTTCTAAACAGTATACTAAATCTGATTTAATTTAGTGTGCAATTCAGTATTTTTGGTATGCATTCAGTTAATTAGTGGAGTTACCTAGTGTGCTGAAAAATTATACAGATGTGCATTTAAAAATATCACCTTTTAAAATTCATTTGTACTTAACGAATAAAGGGAAACAATTGTAATTTTAGTCTTACATTAAAGTAATCTGGGTTCAATTCATTAATTTTGAATGACAGTCAAACAAATTTGATGTAAGATTTTTGATAGTATAATATTAATATTAATCTTTTTGTAAGACATTATTTGGTGACCATTTATCCATTTTGGGAAGCAAAAAGAATATTTGGACAAAACGTGCCATTATTCTTCGGTGTGTTTATTTATATTAACTATTTAATATAAACATATATATATATATATTATATTATAATATATTTTAGGACTCTTTTTATAAAGCCATTTTAATATTTTGGAGTTATTTATTTTATTTGGTGCTTCGGCTTAGGGTCTTAAAAATATTTCTGGTGATTATTTAAATTATACCCTTTTAAAACTGCGATATCTGCTAAGATATTTATTTAAATCGAATGATGTAAAGGGCAATTTTGTTTTAAAATAAATACGTGTGATGAATAACGTATTTATTTGGATAAGGATTAATATCATGTTTATAAAAAAACACCTTCGCAAATAATGCATTATTTTAGAACAAATTTGGTTAGCATAAAAAGGGTAATTTTATTTTATTTGGGGGGCTTATATTGGGGGTTATAGTGAGCTAACCTTAAAAGATAGACGTATGCTGTCATACATATGATTTTTTTTAGAACTTTTAAAGGGGAACAGTTCTGTCATACCTACATGATTTTTGCGAAACTTTAACCGTTAACGCAGCGCACGCAGCGGAAGCTCTCAATAGGAAAAAAATACCCCGATTATGAAACATTCTTCATTGGTGCTCCGCTCCAATTGGTCTTAGCATGATGAATAGCCTATAGCTTTCCTCGATAAATGGGCTATCTAACACTGAAATAATTTTTCAAATCGGACTAGTAGTTCCTGAGATTAGCGCGTTCAAGCAAACAAACAAACTCTTCAGCTTTATAATATTAGTATAGATGAAACTATATTAGAAAAAATCGTTTGATACGCTCGTGGATCTGTCATTTGACACTAGTCCCGTGTTTGTAGAACTCAAGCGTAATAAAACGCCCTTACATCAAAAACTACTTTAGTTTTATCTTTCTTACACGTCAATAAAATTGAAAGTGTGAATATATTCATAATAATATCCCAGAATATAAGAAATTAGCGAAATATGCAGTACAATGAAACAGTACTCGTCATGGAATTTGTTTTGATTATCCAAATTCATGTTAATCTTTAAATACCACTAGTGGCAGTAGTTCGGTTGGTTCGAAGCACCGAACTAAAGATACCTTTTAGTGGCAATAGTTCGGTTAATATATTAATACAATTTTATTGTAAATTATTATTTTATCTTCAAATGAATAAGTAAAAATAGCGACTTTGTACAAAACTATTTCAGTCGAAATATTATACAACAAGGTATAAATAAAGCTATTAAAAATTGTGATCATAAAGATACTATTATCCTTATATTGATATCCTAACTGAGATTCGATCCTGTATATGTTTTTATATCGGTACCTATCAAATAACAAGTTTATAAAATATAAGTATCGTAGCAATAAAGAGATATATAATACCTAGTATTTTCAATTACCGTACCGCCCAGAAAACCTCTGCCGTATCACCTGGCGAGACTCACAATAACGTTCTTCCATAATTCATGAGCATTAGTCATTATGATGATAACGTACGGTACTCAAATAAATAACCGAGGTAATATCTCCAGAGATAAGGGCGTACTACACGCCCTAAGATAAGCCGCGAGTGTAAATAAAACGAGCTTTTGCTTATTTATATTTCGATTTGAATAAGGAAAGGTTGAAGTGAGAGAATGTGACAGATATATTTTACTCTGTTGTTACTTATGTGATTTTTTTGTCGGTGTCTGTATTTTAAGAGACTTAAGGTACTTGAAAGGTACTTGACTTAGTTTGCGATTACGTCTACGTGAACTACATAATTTTTGGCTATTTGTTATTTTTGTTCTCGTTGGGATATACCAAAAAATACTCGTAGTGATCTTAATTTGGGAACTAGTCTAGATTCCAAATGAGAAATACCTATCCCCATTCACCCCTTTTGAAAACATAGTTCCAAAAATACTACATTGCATCCTTCTGGGTAGTCAGAAGTCTTATTACAAACCAGCCTTTTTAACCTCAAAAATCGCAATAATTCTTTGCGTCAATAACTAGGTACGTCATTTTTCACGCCCATTTTGCCCCTCAAAAAAAAATTCATGTTTACAATAACATACATACCAGGTTTCATAATTCTAAGTCTAATAATTATGAAGTTCCATACAGACATTCACCTCTTTTCCATCCATCCGAATGATAAGTAATTCTCAAAATTTTAAAACAAATCAATTCAAAATTGAGAAAAGCTGCCCATATACCTTTAATTGTTCTTTGTTTAAAAATGACGAAGTTCTATACACAATATAGAGAACGATATTATTGTGTTCTAGTCAAAGTCAAAGTCAAAGTATTTATTCACACAAGGCATGGTAAAAATGGTAACAAAATGAGTAGCTGAACAGCACGTCTTACCAACTTGTGGCATGTGAATGTCAGTTTACAATTACATAATTTAAATTTTCGTATTATAATTTGTATTATTATTATATGTCTTTTTAATATTATTTATGCTTATAAGTCAAATAATCTGTAACCGAATAAAAACAATTTGTAACTAGCCAATTAAAAAAAGTTTTGTTAAAAAGTTTACCGTTAAGTTCTTTGATGCTTTGGGGTAGGTTATTGTAAATTCGAACACTCATGGCATGGCTATTTCGGCTGTACAAATTTGTTTTCATTTGTGGTATCGCTAACTGTCCCACATGTCTATTACTATATTTATACCGATCTTCAAATTTTTCAAAAAGTTCAGCATTGGCTCTAACAAATTTGCATGATTCGAATATATATAAACTAGGCAATGTTAATAATTTGTATTTCTTAAATATTGGAGTACATGGTGTCCATGGAGGTACATTAAATATGGCACGGATACATTTTTTTTGGGCTATAAATAGACTATTTACTTTTACAGCATTACCCCACAAAACTATTCCGTACCGAAGAAGAGACATAATGTATCCATGGTAGGCCATTATTGCGGTTTCATAATCTGTTATTCTTGATATTTTCCATAAAGCAAATATGAACTTGTTAATTTTATTGTTTAAATGTTCTACATGTGGTTTCCACGAACAATTTTGATCAAGTTTTATACCAAGAAAATTAGTTTCAGTACATTCTTCTATGGCTTCGTTTTCGTAAGTTATGTTAAGATTAGGACATTTTCGTTTCCGATTGAAAAAGTGAACAATTTTAGTTTTGGAAATATTAACTGTAAGGTTGTTTTTTGTCAGCCACTCTATACATTTCATTGCTGTATTATATATCTCTTTGCCATGTTCACTAATATCTTTGTTGCCTAATACAATAGACACGTCGTCGGCAAATAATGTATAGTGATATTTAGTAATGTCTGACAGATCGTTAATATAGATAAGAAACAGTAAGGGTCCCAAGACACTCCCTTGGGGTACACCGTATTTATTTACTCTAAAAGAAGACCTATGAGTTGTAATCTCACTCAGTTCATTCATACCATTTATCTCAACACATTGATTTCTGTTAAGTAGATAGCTTTTAATCCACTCAAATGCAGGACCCCTGATTCCGTAAAAGTAGCATTTATTTAAAAGTGCGTTATGACAGACACAGTCAAATGCCTTGCTCATGTCGAAAAAGATAGCAGAGACACATGTACTTTGATCTACGTGTTTAAGGATTTCTTGAACTATTTTGAAACCTGCTAGAGTAGTTGATTTCCCTTTTTGAAATCCATTTTGATTGATATTGATTATATTAAACTTATTCATGTATTCAGTTATTCTCTTGTGCATAGCCTTTTCAAATATTTTGGATAAGATTGGTATCAACGTAATAGGACGATAGTTTTTTATATCCAAGGTGTCATTTTTTTTATATATTGGTTTCACTAATGACAACTTTAAAGATTCAGGGAAACAGCCTGCTTCAAATGACCAATTCACTAGATAACAAAGTACCTCAATAATATCTCCACAACAACGTCGTAAGACTGTCGTGGCGATACCATCATAGCCTACAGCTCGTGTATTATTCAAGGACATTACTATTTTTATAATTTCATGACAATCGCAGGGTTTTAGAAATATACTAGATTTGTATGTATTTCGATTGTCTAATCTGCTTTTTATTCCGTCTTGTGTCGGTGTAGCTTCAGGAAGATTTGTATAATATTCATTAAATATTTCTGCAACCTTTCCGGGATCAGATACAATAGCATCATTACATTTAATTTGTATGTTTTCAGTAATAAGTGCTGGACCTTTATTATTAATAATACTCCATGAGGATTTACATTTATTTTTTGAATTGTTTATGTATTTAATGTTAATTATCTTTTGAGAAGTATTTATAATTTTTTTTAGTAGTTTATTATAGTTAAGATATCTAGATTTTGAGTCAGAAGTTTTATTTTTATAGTAATGGAAACGAAGTTGCCTTTTAGTGATACATGATTTTCTAATCCATTTAGATTTTTATCTAAATGGATTTTCCATTTAGATTTTTTACCCCTATTTGTTATTTTAACCCCTATTTGTTAGGAAAAAGGATTATCCATTTAGATTTTTTACCCCTATTTGTTATTTTAATTTTTACCATAGGAAAACACAGATTAAATAGCAAGGTAAACATATCATGAAATTTGTTGAAAGCATTTGTAAAGTCTTTTTCCTCATACACGTCACTCCAGCTCAGACTTTGAAGATAAGATTTAAATTTTTGTATGTTATCTTCCCCCAAATCTCGTCTCCATAAAAACCATTGTCTAAGAGGAACTACCTTATTATCAGTAGGAATTTTTAATACTTGTCCTGTTTCATGGTCTGATAACCCTAATCTAAGAACTGAACCTACGGCATTATTATTATTACTTATTATCAGATCTAAACAGGAGTTTTGTCGTGTAGCTTTACTTATGTGCATTGTTAAGTTATAATTCTTAATTAATTCTTTTAATTTATTTGTATTGTCATCGGATTCAAGAATATTAATGTTAAAGTCACCCGTTATTACAATAGTCCTATTCCTTTTTCTACGTAAGATAAATAATAAATTTTCTAACTTTTCTAAAAATATATTAATTTCATTTTTTTTTATTTTTTGAGCTTGATCGACGATATATGCAAATAATAATGAGTTTGTATTGAGGAACATCTATGCCACAACATTCAAACACATATTCAGTAGCTAGATCTTTTGTAAGCGACAACTCACTATACTCTAAATGGGGGTTCGATAATATACACGTGCCACCACGCCTTTCTTTTTTCCTGCTGAAAGCAGTAGCAACTTTGAAGTCTCTAATTTTTAAGTTACATTCTTCACCCGCTTTGACAAAAGTTTCGCATAAGCAAATGAAATCAACACTACATTCAACCTGTTTGAGTTCATCACAACAAACTTCAAATTCATCCAGTTTACCTAGTACACCTTGAATGTTTTGATGTAGTATTATGATCATATTGTTTTTATTAACGAAAGGAATTATTGAATTGTATTGAGTGCGGTGAAGGCTGTATCATCGGACCGAAGTGTTCACTACTAGTCACAGGTCCTACTCTTACCGTGGAATAATAGTCTAAAATAGATTTTTGTAAGTAGCGCGTATTTGATTCCTTACGGTTTCTCATTGTATATTTTATTTTACTGACATTATAGGTTTTTAAACATAGGAATTTTTTGTCATAATCTGTACAATCAATTATATAATTTAATTTATTACCAATTAATGTTAAGTTATTATTATAAGGTCTATATTTTAAATTCTGATTAATGTCAATAAATGTCAAATAATTTACATAATATCTTAATATTCTGATTTAAGTGGAAAGTATTTAGGTAATTATTTTCTATAACACTTAAGACTAAAACACATATGTTAGAGAACTGTTTAAGGAAGCAACTCAGTTCAATGAGCACCTTCATAGGATTCTTGTCATTCTCACCAACGAGCAGTATGAGTTTGTCGTCAGATCCTAGGTTCAATGTATAGCCATTCTTCAGAATTTCTTCTGTGGTAGCTTGAGGTTTAGTAAAGCTGCTAATGACATATTTATCGTAGTTCGTGTTACTTCTTTGTTTAATAATTTTTGATGCTAACCCTGTACATTGTTGCGATCCTAGGATTTGAAGTTTTCTTTGCATGTTAGTCGTGAGGCTTATATTTTTCACCCCAGATTGAGCTATTTCAACTGCGTTCGTAATATTGGGTGTTGTTTGAGATGAGGAGTCTTTTGTAATTGTGGGTGCATTTTTTAACTGTAAGGTCATTTTCGGTGTACTCTTAAAGCTATCAGTTAACCGACGCCTTGCACTGATTTTAGCACTGAATGACAGGGAGGTGTGGCGTATGGTTGTAATGGGACTGCGGCAAAGCTGCTTGAGAACACAAAGCTCTTGATGCATGGATGTAATCTGCTTTTTGAGATCATTGTTCTCCATTATTACATTTTCCAGCTCATGTTGCGTACTATCCAAACTCTCTTTTAGTGCCAAAATTTCAGATTTCATATCTTCCATTTCAGATGTGAATATATTGGTAGACAGATCCAAACTTTTCCCTAATATTTCATTAGATGGCGATGGGCTAAGTAAGCAATTTATGTTTTCTAATGAAACAGCCTTTATTAGAGGTTTTCTGAGAGTCATGTTGCGGTTAGCTTCTTTCGGACTTGACATTTTAATTTAATTTAGGTTTAAATTTCCCGCCTTAAAATATTTTTAGTCAGGAGTTAATTTCCCCAAATTACAGAGTTTTTTTGCACTGGTAACACTTGCGTTTACAAGGGAAACTTATTCTGATAGTTGGCAACACTAGTCTTAGTAAATTTAAGGTTGGCAGTGCTGTAGTGATTGTTCTGAGGTTGGCAGTATGGCTTGTCAATGAGCTTGTCTGTTGCGTTGCGAATGTCAATAGTGTCACTTCGCATCAGCTGTAGTAATATCACCTTTGTTAATTGTTGTTTACATATAATTAGTGAAATAATTGTACTCACGGTGCTCCAAGTTTTAAATTGTACAAATATCGTTATCTTCGTTGTGAACTTCCACGTAGTATGGTTTTTCACAGAATTCTTCTTATTTCCGCAGTGTAAACAGTGTGTGTATATTGACTTAAAAAGTTCTTGAGGTTATGTCACCGGGTGTTACGAATTTTAAGTATAATCAATGGCTTTTAAAGCATAAATTATTAAATTATGTGGAGCAGTGCAGTTGCAATGTTTACGTTACGATGACCGGATCCAGAATCTCTCCGGAATCTATATAAGCTTCAACCCTCCCCTCTCCTCATTGTCCCCTTATATGGTCGGACATAGGTCTAAATAAATTTAAAAATGAGTAGATGAAAATATTTCGTCATGGGAGGGAATCGTCGTCGGCAGGCGGCAGGTGTATTCGATATACTCGTATTATTCATTTTTCAATTTATTTAGCATTTTTCAAGGAAATGCAAAGCCACAGATATAAAAAAAAACACAGTTCTATCAATAACTTTTCATTTTGTTCGATATGTTCGTCGTCGATATTTGTTTGGTACTAGAAATGATTGGACTTGGATTGATTCACGTTTTTCCGAGAAGTATTCACAATTTTTCTTTTCTTTTGAATCTTCTCCAGAACTCAACTTACACACGACAAAAAGGATTAGGCGAATTGGTCCGGGCGTTCTCGTATTTTGCGCTTAGCAACGTGACTTTTTTGTCAAAAGTCAAATTTTATGTGTTTGCTTAGACGATCAAATTGAGAAACTTACTATTAAAAGTAACAGGTGTGATTAATGAAAATCATTTCATATGATTTTTTCACATGCTTATCTGTTCTTTACCTACTATCTTTTATGCTACCTTTTTACAAGGAAATACTATCATTATATTCATGTTGTGAATGCAAATTCCAAAAATTCTTTGTTCAATTAAATTTTTCTTCAACTCAGATGAAAGCACCGTGATCTACTTTGACGCTTTATGGAATTATTATTTATCAAACTGTATTTTCAAAAAAAGAACTTAATGGAGTTGTCCGCGGACATTGAATCGGTAACTTATTCAAGTTCTGGAAACAATAAAACCAACGCTAGTATAAGAAAGTAAGTCCTTTGAAATCCCAAACAAAAGCACAGAAAGTGTTGCTCAGTTCGAGCATTATTGGTGCTTTTTTAACTTCTTTCTGTCTGCCAACCGATAAAGCTTTTTGGTGTCCGAAATTTTTGGCGGGGCATTATTTTTATACTTTTCGTTCACAAAAAATTGTGAACCAAGGACGGTTTAGCTCACTTATTTGTTGGTGATTGATTTTTTAATTTGATGATAGACACAAGGTAGGAAACCAACAGTAAAGTATTTTATTTTATAATCAGTAATTAAATGTAGTATGAGTAAAAATAAAATTTTCCTTAACTTCTTTTAACTTTAAAACGTTATTGATTTATGTAGCCTCTGTAGAGTTGATATGTTACTGTAAAAGCTCGTATGTTAGTTAATCTTAGGTTTTGCTAATAAATCCAAAGATTTACCTACATGAGTTGGTAAATGTAAGGATTTTATAAGGAATTGACAAAATTTTCGGGCTTTTACCATTAGGGTTTAGAAATAAAGGCTTTGGCTATGTTTCTAATTTTTAGTTATTTTTCATATAATCTGGTCAAATTTGCTTGCTGAATACAGCAGAAAATCTGGCCATTTTTTTAGGATTTTAACGATTAAATCACCTTCAATAATTAACTTAATAAAAAAAGGAAAACATAGGAAGAACATGCTTATAGTGGCCATAGCTTTTTTGTAAAAAAGGGTAACTGTTGCCATTGTCCAGGAAAGAAACAGGGGACTAGGTTTGTGCAAAAAACGGTCCGTATGATTTTATCTTAAGAATATTTTCATTAACATTTACCACATCTTGGTGGTAAGTTCTAAGTTGTACCGAGTATATTATGGTAAAAGTCCGAAATGAACAATGATCACAGTATAGTTCAGACTTTTACCATTATGAGTAAGTAAATCTTAAATTTTACTGGAAAATGTTTAGATTTACCGTAGTTCGGGCTTTTACAATACCAGATATATCATTAATTTTAATTTTATTATATGTATCATTTCATTGACATATTTAACACGAAGCCTGAAACTGTGAGGCGGATGGTGGCTTACACCCATATGCACAGTCGGTTCCTCGAGATTTTCTCCACTCGACTGTGACTCGACTCAACCTCAAGGATAAAATCGGTATGCAGAAATGACAAAACTATCCTCGACTTGAGCAGATTCCTCAGTCGAGTCGAGTAATCAACTATCAAACTCAAGGTACGTCGTGATCTACCTTGAGGACTCCTCAAAGCTTATTAACAGCGCTTTCCTCGTTATTTCAGAGGCTATTTCAAGTTTTATTAGCATAATGAATAATTTCCATGATTTTATTGACTACCTTTATGAACATATGTACCAATATTGTCCTATAAAGCGGTATTTACGGGATGCAGCAAATCCGCTGGAATATTTTGACGATGTGGAATTCCAAAGAAGATTTCGATTTAGAAAAGAAACAATAATAAATGTTCTCTTGCCACTTTTAAATTTAACACAGGGTGCCAATAACCGAGGTCTTCCAATACCGCCTCTGTTGCAGCTTCTCATAGCGGTGAGATTTTATGCGGCACTCGACAGTTGAGTTAAATCACAATAACAGAATGACAGACATAAACCATAATCATATTCTCTACAGTTTGCCAACATAATTATAAGAAATTTAATGACATCTTTCCTTCACTCAACCTCAACTCGACCTTACTGGAGGTTCCTCACTGGAGGGTAAAGCCGTAACTGAACATACTGATTTCAAGAGTGTTTTCAAGATTTCCTTGAGGTGACCTCGACTAAGGTCGAGTGGAGGAAATCTCGAGAAAACTACTCTGCATATGGGTGTAAATCTTATTTTAATTAGGTTCTATAATCGTTGATTAGAATGTTAGGGTTTTTTAATTTTTATTTATTCAATTATTATGTGTGAAAAATTGTAATGACTTTGAGTAACAGCTATATATTTGGTACCCATGTAATTTAAAAGCTGTAATAAAATAAATTAGTAATGAAGTTGATTTTAAGCTCGGGCTTCACCTGCTTCGTATCCCGTTAATTAACTTGATAATTTAGGCATTACACATTATTATGTGGCAAGCGTTTTGCCACTTTAAGGTCTATCCACACATATCCGGGCCGTGCCCGGGACTAGACCGGGCCGTGTCCGTGGCAAGACCGGAAATCCGTGCCACGTCAGGGCCACCGACTACATTCTGTACTCCTTAAGCACCATATACGGAAAACAATATGCATTATGACTTTATTTAAAACGGCAGAGATGCATATTGCTTCTATTAATAACTCTTCATTCATTTTTTTACATAAAACTCAGACGTGCACTGGTAATTTCGGTGGACGGGCGCACGTCACGGTGTTGGCCCGGGCACGGACGCTCCGTCGCCGGCCCGGACACGGACGTGTGTGAACGAGTTCATATAAAAAGTACGCAATTATATTTTTTCAACCCACTGACGGAACACGGCCCGCCCACGTCCCGGGCTCGGCACGGAAATTTGTGGATCGAGCTTTATTCGGTTAATTGGTGCATAATAACTTTTAAAATCCACCGATCGATGTAGCCAGTAGTTCAATATAAGGACGACACCACCTGTGTCGTAACAAAAACATTAACTCAGGCCCTAGCGTTATATTATACTTGCTGTGCCCGCGACTTCGTTTGCGTTCCCTGGGAAACTTATTGAAATTCGGGATAAAAATACTCTATGTTCTTTCCCGGGACTTAAACTATCTCTTTACTAAATTTTATTATCTTAATCGCTTCAGCGGTTTAATCGTAAAGAGGTAGCAGTGAGATAGACAGACATACTTTCGCAATTATAATATTATATGGATAGCCTTCCTCGATAAATAGACTATCCACCACAAAAAGAATTGTTCAATTTGAATCAGAAGTTCCCGAGATTGGCGCGTTCAATCAAACAAACAAACAAACTCTTCAGCTTTATAATATTAGGAAAGTAAAGTAAGTAAGTACTTATAGATTGAGATGGTGTTAGACTTATAGGTTTTTAATGTTGTGTATATTATGTAAGATAAATAGTTTAATTGGATAGTACCTATTAGTAGTACAGAAAGTTAGATGAACTTGGAAAATTTACATTTGTTGGGGCTGTATATAAGTGGCACCAAAACTTTAACGCAAGATCGCTAAAGGTAACCTCAATTTAAGATGATTGTGTGGCTTACCACGCGCTGAAACTCCTTGGAGTTTAGGAAACCCTTTAGGCGTCAGGCGTAACTTGTTCACAAACTACATATCTTTCGTTAACGGCTACAGCCCATGTGCTTGATAAGAATATGATGTAATTCTATTTTACGATATTGTAGAAGCTGAAAAGAAGTTGCTTTCAATTTTGTTTCGAAAAAATCTTGTTTAATTGACATCTTATGCTCATATTATATGCGAGCCTAATTTTTTCTTTACATGCTAAGTTGTTTCGAAATTTCCAGATAAGCCAGTGAATTAGTGACCTCCCGCTTTTAAATACTTAAATAGGTATAAAATATTTTCAATCGTTTTGGTGAATTTAATACATGCGTAGGTATTAAAATTTGACCCAAAGCAAACACCAGAATAACTTAAAACGTCTTTCGTCTAAATTGTCTTTAAACAGTATTGAAAAAAAAAATCCCGAACCCCACACTTAGAAAAAGAGGAGGAAAACACGACTTGTTTGCAATGAATAGGCAAAACTCACTCAGGTCAGGCAACACGCTCCATAGCTTAGCTGTTCTTATAAAGAAATAAGAAGTAGAAACGCTTTCTTACATATAAATTGTATAATATGTAAAGGCTTGTTGTTTAGTTATATTATTAAATTAATGCCATTTTCATCTCATCCCACTAAATATTAATAAATATGACTAAATTGAAAAATGTAGGTCAATAAAGACAAGTGATAATTTTGTTGTATAAGTTAGAAGCTATGTCACAGTGCTATGTCTATCAGGCTGCGGGAACCACTTTAATGGTAGTAGCTGGAAATCGATACTGCAAGCAAGTTTAATAATAATAATATGCAGCCATGCGACTACTAGGATCATATTGAACACCACACATGCAACTCTCCCACTACTTGTAGGTATTTGTATTTTAAATTGGTTTTTATTTTCATGTAGTTGGTTGTGCGTGCGCTTGCGTGCACGTGAGTGTGTGTGTGTGTGTGTCAATTTACTATTTCTTTCTTGCTTTCAGTGTTGTATTATAACAATTTTCTAAGAAATAGTCACACAGACGACCACTACATCTAGATTTGAAAATGAATATATGCCAGTACTTCACTTCACACTCTTCACTGGGGTATAATAATAATATACCCCAGTGAAGAGTAGAATATTACTGTAGGGACCACTGTTGATACATTCTCTTTAAATTCAAACTATAAGTACATACCTTATTAATTTAAGCGAAGCCTACACGAGTGTTCATCGAACATATATGTATATAGGGCCATACAATGAGATTTATTCATGCCCTATGCCTAAGAAACTGAAGTTGTTCCGCTACCTGTCCTCAAGTTTTCCCTCGCGCAGAAAGAAATCGTACATTCCCTTAGTGGCGTTGAGCACATTACACGTGATTTACTGTTGGCATTTATCAAAAGCCTGCCGTAGCAGTCCACGTCCGAGGCCACCCTTCGTTGATTTCTTGACGGCCCAGATATTTATTGTATGACTTAGTGATATATCTGCCACTGGCGATGCGGAACGTCTGGTTACTTCGTTCACGTCAGTCTGCCGGGGCTCGCAGAAAAGCTTTTGTGGCGATTTTGGGTTATCGTGAAACGCTGTTATAATTCTCGTTAATATTGACAGATATAGTAAATATTAAGGAAGACACGACCACAAAGAGTATTTTCGGGGCTATGCTCTATTCTTGACATGGGCTCGAGTACCATTTTAGAGATTATTATTATTATTTTATAATATATTACTAGCTGCTTTCAGCGACATCGTCTGCGTCCCCTAGAGAACTCATTAAAATTCGGGATAATAAGTAGCCTATGTCCTTCCCATGGTATCTCTATACCAAATATTATTAAAATTAGTTTAGTGGTTTAGGCGTGAAAACGTAACAAACAAACTCATTTTCGCATTTATAATATTAGGATGAATTGAAATTATTGGCCATCTTTTGTCTCCTGCAAATATAGTCCATCCTAATTTCGCCTGGAAATCACTCGATGCGATAGATCCGCTTATTGTACTTCAGTTATAATGTACTTTTTAATATTATTATGTATCATATAGAAGTTGTCTATCACGTCATGTAATGCTTCTCGTGTCAGGCTACCAACGCTCATTGGAGGAACTCTGTCAGTACCTTTTTTGGGCGGAGGAATCCCTTAACAATTCGACAAGGGACTGAAGAACTGACAAGGCCGCCCCTTGGATATGCCATTGGACTCGGGTATGAACCCCATACCTGGCTAAACCCCCTTCAGCAACTTCTACCTCCGTTGGGACTGGCTCAACCACCCTCCAGTAACTTCCACCCCCATAGAGGCACATTTCGGGAGCGGCGCTAGCCATGTATTGGACTAGTCGTCAGTTCTTCTCTCTGTATATGAAAACCTAGCGAGACATTTAAAAGACAGTGACATAAAAAGAACCCTTAAAATTTAAAGTTATCAATTGTCGCCTCTTACTTAAGTAGAAGTATAACCAGCATTAACCGCTTTTCGAACCCGTTGCGGTTCATCAATTACCTACACCTTTCATTAGGATGCGTACACTCCAATTGGGATGATGACTGAATTCAAATTTTTGCAGCTCGTCATTAAATATTAAAATACCGTGGAAAAAGATGCAGTCCTGTGAAATTAGAATTAAAATCGGTTTAGAAATACATTAGATACAAGCATTTTAAGTTGTTAATTTGAAGGTGATTAGACAGAGAGATCCGACATCAACCGTGACGTCATTATTGAGTACGGCCATATAAACTTCTTGTAAATTACCGTTTTGCTAGAAAGAGATGGAGAAAATTTTTTAATACCTTATATCTTGGTTGTTTTTATAGTTATTCGAAAACCGATTTTTTCTTTCTGTTTATTATATGAATGAGCTTCTATTAAAGCAAAAAATTTTTTTTTGTCATCTAGCCAATTAATATGTTCCTGAAACTATAAATTTATCCGTGTCGAGTCCTAAAGGAAAACATCTAATATGAAAAATGTTCAGTTTCCGCTATCACAAGAAATTCTTCCTTGAAATACTGAGTGCTTTAGTGCCTCGTGTAACACTGTTAAGTTTTGAGTTGATTTATGAAATGAAAAGTTCGCGGATTTTCGCGCACTGGTTTTGTTAGGAAATTACTGTGTTAAATCTCTTGCAGAGATATCGAGAATCCTTTTCGCACAGTATCATTTTGCTAGTTATGTCAACAGATGGAGAACATTGTAATACTCTGTACCAGAGTCATCTGCATTATGGGAACCTATGTCGACCACTTGCTTAAATTTACTGGGTAGATCTCATGTCTCAAGTTAGCTACGTACATTGGCATCCTTGGCAGTTTGTAGATTTGCAAGACTTTTCTAGGAACCATATTATTATGCACTATTGGCAACTGAAGTCAGGTGGGCAGACTACTTGTATGCCAACTTAGTTGTATTAAAAAAAGATTAGTGTACTTGCGGAGTAATTACCCGTGTGTGAGGGATTAAGAGACGTGTGTCACTACATCCTTTGCCTTTAATTCCTTTTTGCTACATTTTGTAATATCTGGATTTAGCTGGTTGAACAATTTGGGTATTATTTAATTTTTTCTTTTATCTAGTTATTTATATTGCTTCTTATCTTTTTTGTGTTTTTTTTTTCTAAGATCACGCGAATGAAATCAATACACAATTGTAAAATTTATCAAATATGCCGAATTCGTCAATGGCAATATATTTTTGATCATTCAAAGTCATCAATTGTTCTTATTGTTGGCCTTTAACAGTTTTTAAGCGCCGCCAGTGGCTCCTGGATCAATTTTCAGTGTATTTGTACAGGGGGCGTAAAAATCGTATACGCTCGCCGAAAAGCGTCCCTTACCTATATTCAATTTATCGGAATTTTCCGATCGTTGCACTTTCCAATTAATTGAAAATCCAATTACGATTTAATACGTCCAATAACGGTTTATCGGGTTTTAGCGTAGTGAAATTGCGTTGTTTCGTTTTTGGGTATAGATAGGGTTCGCATGTCTCGAATTCTGAACGCGTGAGGTGCAACGATTCACGTTGAGATGAATCTTTAAAAAATAATTCTCCCAATTTGAGTTCATGCTTAAAATATATATGTTATTGCACCCCTGTCTGTTGTTACGTATTATATTTGCAATGTGCGAAAAAACCGGCCAAGTGCGATTTGAACTCGCGTCAAGAGGGTTCCGTTCGATGTAACCTATATTGATTGATTTACCATGTTATTTTAATATTATGGACTTCTTATTAGTTTTCCTACAATCTATAAGTAGAAAACTAATTCCTGTATTTTTTTCAAAATTTTACGTTCAGTAGTTTCGGAGATAAGTGGGGGGGAATGGTCAATTTTCGTCTTATTTTCTTGAATAACTTGGAAACTATTTATTTTAAAATTACAAAAAAATACATTTAAGATTTTCACAACAAGACCTTTCGTTTGATAATTTTCTTTTTTATTTGTTACCTTCCCCCAAAAATGACGTCCCAAATACAGATTTCATCTATTCACGTCACACCTCTGCGTTTGGGTCACAGAAATTGATATGTGTACCAAACAACTTAATCGGTCTAGTAGATTCGGAGATAATTGACTGTGACCGACAGACAGACGGACACACGAGTGATCCTATAAGGGTTCCGTTTTTTTATTCGGACGTACGGAACCCTAAAAAGTAATCGTAAAGTCTTTTGCTCAGGTGCAGGTGAAACACGGGCAATAACCCGTAAAATTGTTTTATTCATGTTGGATGCGCGCATCCGACAACGCCGAAGAATGCGGGCTTTAACCACTCTATGCTCCTTACTCCATTCCTGAAATTCACCTACTAATCGCAAATCCCATTTCTAATACGTATGTACATCTCATGATAAAACCCTCCGCTCTTCGTTAAATCCACTGCCCAAGTGTGTATCCCATCATATAGATGTTCTTCATTCCTCTTTCTTCGTTCAATCGATTCTCCCTTGGAATACACTCCCTCTTGACATTACAATGTCCACTAGTCCGTATGCCTTCGAGAAGCGGTTACGCAAATGTTTACAAAAAGAACTTCTTCCAAGTTAAATTGTAGATTTGTTTATATGTGTCCCACGTTCAGAAATATCGCCAATATGTGCATCTACCTCGATAGTCTCTCAACCAGCCTAAGGTCGACTGGTAGAGAATGCCCAACGCATTAAGTCCGCCTTTGTACTTCTTTTGTACATAGAAAATAAATAAATAAATAGTGCACAAGATTTTGGTCGTTGCTTAAATGTGATAACGAATACGGTTTAACAGCAAAAGTCATGAAAATTCGTTTATGAAAATGTAAATGCGTTAGTTTTTCTGTTAAAAACGTTTTATTCATCGTCATACTAGCCACAATGCGCACTAATATGCATAATGATTTCAAAAATGAAATAATTTCGATATTATGGAGAGCATCAAATTCTCTCACATGAAAATATTTATTTACAACTTAGTGTACAACATAGTAAAATATAAAATAAGACAGAACAAACATACGGGTACAAAAGGGTTTGGTTTATCTCTTGCAGTCAACCCACAGCAGAAAAACGCGGTATGTATCCGAAATGAAACACCTTAACAATATAAACCTATATAAAAATATAAAAATAAATGAAAACAAATACTTATTTAATTACTTAATGGATAATACTCAACCCAAAATTATAATGTAGATTCGAGATAAAATTATTTCACTCTTTTCTTGAATAACGGGAGAGATTTCCTGAATATCCGGAATAATGTGAGAAAAAATAACACATTTTCTTACACTACCAAATGTCATATTTGATTTTCCGTATCTTTTGTGTTTATTTTGGTAAATATAAGCTTAAATTTACAAAAGTATACATAGCACATACACTATCGCTGATTGACATAAAATTTAAATCATCAGTAAAGTTAAATCATCAGTTCTGTGACTGCGCAAGTGCACTCTCCGAACCTCTATTCTTCTAGCCTTCTAGTCATCTATCTATTCTTCTAGTCATTATCGTCTTTCTATAGCACTGTAATTAAACAGCCTTTTGACATTATATTATGTTTTCTAAGGTACTATTTACTCATACAACGGTGTCTTTCCATATCAATAGTATGCCATGTTTTTGTTAGTAACAGTTACTGTTCTATTTTTAGCCGTGTCACAAACAAGTGTTATTAAATCCTCATTGGCGTGCCTTCAATAAAGTACTATACGTTTGTAGAATCAACACCTAACCCCCACACTGAATTCAAGATGGTACTATCCGCAGCAAGAGCGTTGTCTTTGTCTCTATATTGTTTTAAACTTGCTATAAACGATCATGGTAAAGTCCCTGTTATTTTGCTCAGATAATCTCATTGTTTAACGTGCCTTCTGAAACACTGAGAGTGGCGAGATGTTTCACATCTTGGTCACCCATCTTAGGTTCGACCACGACCAACGTTGCTTACCTTTAGCAATCGCTAGCCGAGCAATACACCACCGCGCTACCTTCATAAGTTGCTATGGAAATTGCTGGAATGACATTGAATATAAAAACGACAATATCAGAACAACCGAGAAATCCTTACACAGGGCAACCCTACACACACACGGAATTTATTCTTTCGGATTAACGAAGCACGGTTGTGTTTGCTTAAACGATTTTCAGTGACTTGTTTTATCGGAAAAATTTGAATGTTTAATATAAATCTTTGGATTAGCGTTATTGGGTTTTATTTGCCTATTGACTGCGATACACAGTGAAATGTTTAACTTTGTCGACAGTGGACAGTTTTAAAGTATTGGCTCTAGGATGTATTGGTAGCTTAGTGTTCGCCTGTGTGGTGACGATTTGAAATTCTCTGGACTTCCTACTACGGCTTCACCTTTGATTGAGGTTTTTTTTTTGTTCTTACTAGGACACATCATATTTTATCACCCCAAAAATAAAACTAATATATTGCATATTTCTGGCAAGTCAGTGGATGATGGTGGGTGACTAGGCGCCTTATGTGACCTGAATGCTTGTTGGCACTTGTAAATAAAAAATATTATCTCGTCACTGGACTGTGCTCCGAGTAGAACCGGGAGGCTAGCGATCGATCATGCCATGTACCAATGTGTTTTTCGTTTCACGAATTTCATATGTACCTACATTTTTCTGACGCTCCTACGGTGAAGGAAAACATCGTGAGGAAACCTGCATACACCTGCGAAGTAATTCAAAGGTATATGTGAAGTCAACCAATCTGCACTGGGCCAATCTGAGCTTATGGCCGAGATCAAACGCTTCTATGGACAGTTTTACGCAACATCACAGAAGATTAATGTGGCTCTCAAACAGCTTAAAAACAACAAAGCACCGGGTGATGATAGAGTTACAGCCGAACTTCTAAAAGCGGGTGGACTACCAGTCCGTAAAGCGCTGCAGCGGCTATTCAACTCCGTCATACTCGAGGGCAAAACGCCTAAAGCATGGCACAGGGGCGTGGTGGTACTTTTCTTCAAAAAAGGCGACAGGGCGCAGTAGAACTATAGACACATCACGCTCCTGATTCATGTTTATAAGCTGTTCTCGAGGGTCATCACGAATCGTCTCGCATGCAGGTTCGACGACTTCCAGCTCTCCGAACAAACCGGATTCCGAATAGTACTATAGATCACATTCATACGCTGTGGCAGTTTCTACAGAAAACCGAGTATAATCTGCCACTATGCTTGGCATTGGTGGAGTATGAGAAAGCTTTTGATTCTGTCGAGACCTGGGCCGTACTTAGATCACTTCAGAGGTGCCAAATGGACTATCGGTACATTCAAGTGTTGCAGTCATTGTACGAAAACGCCAGCATGTCAGTCCGCTTTCAGGACCAAATTTCGAAACCAGTACGAGTTCAGCGCGGTGTGAGACAGGGTGACGTTATATCGTCGAAACTGTTCACAGCTGCGTTGGAGGATGTATTTAAGCTTTTGGACTGGAGGGAACTCGGAATCAACATAAACGGCGAGTACATGACTCACCTTCGTTTTGCTGATGATATCGTAGTTATAGATGAGACCGTGGAGGATCTAGGCACAATGCTCGAAGACCTCTGTAGAGTTTCCCAACAAGTAATTCTTAAAATGAACATGGACAAGACTAAAATAATGTCGAATTCCCGTGTAGTACCCACTCCTGTGAATGTTGGAGGCTCTAAGCTGGAAGTTGTTGAAGAATATGTTTACCTGGGGTAAATAGTCCAGCTCGGTAAGTCCAACTTCCAGAAAGAGGTAAATCGACAAATCCTCCTAGGCTGGGCAGCGATTAAGAAGCTACACAGCATATCTCGGCCCATCTACCGCAGTCTCTCGAGACCAAAGTCTTCAATTCGTGCGTTCTGCCAGTTATGACATACGGAACTAAGACGTGGCCGCTTACAATGGGCCCCATAAGAAGGCTCAAAGTCACTCAAAGGGCAATGGAGAGGCCTATGCTCGGGGTTTCTCTACGTGATCACATCAGAAATGATGAGATCCGTAGAAGAACTATAGTTACCGACATAGCCCAAAGAATAGCAAACCTTAAGTGGCAGTGGGCAGGACACATCGCTCGTAGGACTGACGGACGTTGGGGTGGAAAGGTCCTCCAGTGGCGGCCGCGTACCGGGAGACGCAGATGGAGATCCTTTGGGGAGGCCTATGTCCAACAGTGGGCGTTCATCGGCTGATATGATGATGATGATGATGTTGACATATTTTGATACTAATATCTCTATTCCAAATGCGGTCTGAATAGAAAAAAAAGCGAGAGACCTTAGGTAAGTTTGTCTATTGTTGACTTGGTTATTGGCGATATATCATTTTAAATTTAATATTATGTTGTTTTGATACCTGAAAAAATATCATAATAGAGTAAACAATAATCCAATAGTTAACAGAATTACTTGACTGGCTGAGGTATCTGTGCGTTCCCCCATCCCAGCTAAATACACGTAGACGTGCGAATCAACCGCCGCATACTAAAAAGTAACGAATGATTTTTTTTTCAATTGTACCCCAGGGTACGGTTCTGGGGTTAAGCGCTTTAATGACATGGAATCATTTCTACTTAAATTATTAATATGCATTTGTGACTTTTAAATCAGATTCTATTAGCTAAAATACTTCCATAAATTTGAAAAACAAATTAGATATCATAAAGTTTTCACGACGTTTAATTTTTTATTAGTATTGATGTGTGGCTGTATATTTTATTCTTTTGTCATTGCCCAAAATAATGAGTTTTCCTCTTTATAGACTAGATGTGGCTGTATTGGACTTAAATTAATACTTTATCTAGGCTGCGTGTGACAATATCAGCTAAAGTGTGATATTCTTTTTATGAAGTCTTGTCGGCGCTAGGGTCACAATGTATAATTTTCAGCTCTATACTTAGGTAAACAATCACTGATATACTTTCAGAACATGAGAAATGAAAGTATATTATTATAGGTTGCTTCCTTCACTACATCTTGAATAGTCCATTGTTAGTTGTTACCCTAGGGGTAAAAGTAACTTATTTAGTCCCGAGACGGGGCTTGGAGCCCGCGCGCAGCAAGGGCGCCTATAGCTCGAGGGTCTAAATAAGACTTTAACCCGAGGTAAACACTGTGCTTTTCATTACGAATACAAGGAAAGTAAAAATAAAAACATGAATTAGCTAAAGAAAAAATAAGTAATATTTTTAAAATAAATCAACTACTTCTGCTTTAGCCTCTTCTCTTATGAAATCAGACATTAAATTAAATCCATATCTAAATCAGATGAACCCATTGTGTTAATACAAATCTCCGCTATACGCAAGTATAAACAACACTCTACAACTCGAAAAAACAAATGAAGATCGAGTTTCCGCTACCCGCTTATTTTGTTTTTTTTTTCTGTGGCCGTCCAGTTATTCAGCCGTTATTTTTTATTTCATCATATAAAAAATGGTAAATATTTTTCCCAAATCTATGTTATTTTAAAGAAATAGTTGAAAGTAAATAAATAATAGTCATTTAAAAAAACATATTCTTTAATTAATATGTACTTAACTTGATGTTATTTGAATTTTACACCGCGCTCTAATTGAGTGGCTGTATAGAAATGTGAAAATTAAACTAGTTTCTTTTTTTAAATTTAACAACTGTCAGTTGAAAGTGATTCTCCCTAGGGCTGAAAAGTATTACTTTCAGCCCGCTCGTCAGGCATCTTCAGACCTGCTTTCCGAGTATGAGTAATGAAATAGTACATTGTTACCCTAGGGGTGAAAAAAACTTATTTAGTCCCGAGACGGTGTTTGGCGCCCGAGCGTAGCGAGGTCACCAATAGTTCGAGGGACTAAATAAGTCTTTAGCCCGAGGTAAATACTGTGCTTTTCATTACAAATACAAGGAAAGTAAAAATAAAACAATGAATTAGCTAAAGAAAAATTGTGCAAATTTTATTTTACATAAATCAACAACTTCTGATTTAGCCCGCTTTCTCTTATAAAATTAGGCGTTAACTCCATACCTGAATCAGATGAACTCATTGTGTTAATTATTAACACAATGATTAACACAATGTTATACAATTATAATTAACAGTTAATACAAATCTCTGCTATACGGAAGTATTAACAAAACTCTACAAATGGAAAAAACAAATGAAGATCGCATTGCCGCTTTCCCGCTTATTTTGTTTTTTTTTTCTGTGGCCGGTCAGCTATTCAGACATTATTTTTCATTTTCATAATTTAAAAAATGGTAAATATTTTGCCTAAATCTATGTTATTTTAAAGAAATAGTTGAAAATAAATTATAATAAAGCCATTTAAAAAATATATTCTTTAAATACTTACCATTATGTTATATCAATTATACAACGCGCTGTAATTGAGTGGCTGTATAGAAAGTCGGAACATGGTTCAATAAAAATGTGAAAAAAGAACTAGCTTCTTTTTTAAATTTGACAGCAGCTGTCAGTTGAAAGTGATTCTCCCTAGGGCTGAAAAGTATTACTTTCAACCCGCTCCTCATGCAAGTTCAGACCTACTTTCAGAGTATGAGTAATGAAAAATACATTTCTATTTCAAAAGCGAACACAGTGTTACGAGTATTACATACACCAATCTTTTAAGCTTGAGGAATTACGCAATATGTTTGTTCGAAGTTACGGTCGATTAAACTAAAATGTATTTTTAATCTGTGCGCTTAACGTAACCTTCCCGTGGCCTGCGCTTAAGGCCCCTATAGCCGCCAATGGCCTTGAGCGTACGGGCGTGGCCTAGTGTTCGCGCCGCGCCACCCGCCGTTACCTCGCATCTAAATCTCAATAGTAGGGTGTACGTCGGTGTTACATTTTTTGGGACTATGCAATGCAATAATACGTGGGGCGCACTAAAAGTTTCCGGAATCAGTAATAAAAAATACTACTAATGGTCAAACATGTTTTTTTTTTAAATACAGCCTCTTCTGGTGATGAAAATCGTTGATCGCGTAATTAGTCCTTGATTTTTGGGAACAGAAAAAAGTCACATGGTGCCAGGTCAGGAGACTAATAGCGATAAATAAATGTTGTTGAATTGGAATTTAACTACGACTAAACTACAACTTTTATGATCGTTCGTATCGCGGTAATGTTTTGACAGGAGATTGAAACGCAACCCGATTGATATTGGTACGAAACTGCTGTCAAAATACAAAGTTCATGCGGCGCTCCTATTTTGAATTGAAGTTTGGCTTTTATCAATGTTGAGTGTTTTTCTGTTATCTCTAGAGCTCCAAATTAGATCCAGCTTCGCTTGCGGTTCAACTCTCATGTAGAAATTAGCGCGTTACCAATTTTGTCCAAAGTTGAATTGTAATTAGAACTGGATTGGAGTTGAACCTGTAGCGCGATTGGCCCCCAGGACCGTATGCAGGATGACTCATCTTAAGTTGTACGTTTTTCGCTTTCAAAAACTCATTTGCCTGTCTGGCCGTGTGGGAACTTGCATTGTCGTGGTGCAGGATGATACGGCGTTGAGCGTTATTTTCACGGAGCTTATAAATAATTTCCGGTAAACAAATGGTCGTGTACCAGTCACGGTACGACAATTTTCTAAAGCAACAGTAGTCACGTATCCAGTTTGAAGTCCAGTCCAGTCCGAACGCGTTTGATTGAATTCTGCAAACAGCTATTAACAGTCGTCTTGCATGTTGCTTCTTCACCTAAAGCAGATTGAAGCCGAGCGAGGCTCTGCTGAGCTGTCAAATTACACATAAAATCGTAAAAAATCATGCCAATTTCCCTAGATAATCCATTTTATTGTAATCACGCAATTTTTAAAATGACACCACAGTGTGAAAACAATTGACAGTCAAATGAAGCAAATTGTATTCTTCAGCTAAAGCGTTCAATTTTCAAATGTAGTAATAACTTTTTAAATCTATACTTACTAATATTATAAAACTGAAGAATTTGTTTGTTTAGTTGAACGCGCTAATCTCAAGAACTACTGATTCAAATTGAAAAATTATTTTTGTGTTGGATAGCCCAACGATTTTATCGCGGAAGGCATCAACAACATCGCGCTATGACTAATAGGAGCTGAGCATCAATGAAAAATTTTGTAAAAACGGGAAAAAAATATATGGCGAAACGTAGTTCGCGGACACAGTCAGTATTTGTAAGCCAGTTTATGTAAGTGACCAATTTCGGAAACTTTGTGTGACCTATGTAGATACAAGGTTATCTTGTTTTTTTTATTTATATGTATACAATCCTGAGTAAAAATAGCACATTATTGATGTGTTACAGGTATAGTTATGAAAAAAGTAACTTCATTCAAGTTGTTCACTCATTCAGTTTGAATAATAAAATGGTCATGCTGATGAATCGAACCCAGCTTAGCCAAGGGGGCAGTCAAATGTATATTTAGCAAGGTGTTCATTGATATACAAAGAGACAGACAGACAAACATCTTTAGTTTTATGACAAAATCGTGAGCTTGAACTATATTATACACCGAGTTTGGTCAATACCCTATCAACCCGAAACCTACCTATGTTAACGTAGTCATGTAAAGATATGGGTCATTGAAAATTCGAAATTGTATAGGTAGTCCTATTTGTATGCGGGATTTCAAAATTAATTTTACAATTTCGATTTTTCAATGCCGCCATAATTTTTTTATGATCTTGTTAACACGTGTTGGTTTCGGCTCAACTCACGATTTTCTCATAAAAGTAATGAAAATGTCTGTCTTTCTGTATGTCCATGAAAGAAAAATTCAAGAATAAAAAATACTTTATTCATTTAATTATCCACAAATATTAAAATTCCGAAAAACCTTTCACGTAAAGGACTAACAAATTCGGTATTGTGACTTTTTGTCTCTTCGTTTTCTACTCTTCGCTTTTTAGGGTTCCGTAGCCAAATGAAAAAAACGGAACCCTTATGGATTCGTCATGTCTGTCTGTCTGTCTGCCCGTCCGTATGTCACAGCCACTTTTTTCCAAAACTATAAGAACTATACTGCTGAAACTTGGTAAGTAGATGTATTCTGTGAACCGCATTAAGATTTTCACACAAAAATAAAAAAAAAACAATAAATTTTAAGGGTTCCCCATACTTAGAAGTGAAACTCAAAATTTTTTTTATCAAACCCATACGTGTGGGATATCTATGGATAGGTCTTCAAAAATAATGTTGAGGTGACTTCTAAAATAAGAGAATGATAAAACTACAAAAATATGTGATGTACATTACCATGAAAACTTCCACCGAAAATTGGTTTGAACGATATCTAGTAAGTAGTTTTTTTTTTAATACGTCAAAAATCGTAAACTGCAATTTACCTTTTATTCAATCAACTCAAATAAAAAAAAAACATTTAATTTCATAAACATAAACCTTATTATGCATAAACCGTGAACCATTATTTTCTAATAATAAAAATCCCATCATTTAGGTACCTAATTGGTAAATGTTTACTTTAAAAAAATACACTATTATTAAAACATCGATCAAAGTTACAACGAACTACAAGAACTTTTATATTATGTTACTTGCTGCTGCGGAACCCTTCATGGGCGAGTCCGACTCGCACTTGGCCGGTTTTTGTTTATTTATTTCTTCAGTGGCTTTATTGCTCATTTCCTGATTTTTTTCAATAGGCGTATTTTCGTCTTGATTATGCCTTCTCTTCGACGCAACTTTTTTTTATTGCGATAAGTTAGCAAACAAGCAAACTGCCCACCTATTGGTAAGTGGCAACAGTTACCTATAATACATGTGGCTCCTGTGAGATTCGCAGCAAAACTGCAACCCCCACAAGAACCACAGTGTACGTTGCCAATTTGTGAAATCAGATGTAAGTCACTATTGTTTTTTTATAGCTTATTCTATTATATTCAGGATCTCTAATTCGCATACTTCTAGACTGCCTTAGACTAAATTGTTCTTATAATCACAAAAAACGTCATTTCGCACACAAGAAGTAAATTACACGTCTTGCACTAAAGAAGCGCGTATCGTATTCACTATCGCATGTGAGAAGTGTAAGCACCCTAGCAATCGATTTTACGATTTCGCGTAACAAGTGGATGGCGGCAGCGCAGCGCGCAGCCTTCCTCCTTGAATGTCAGCGCTACACTGATGTCACTGATTCTCGTCGCCTGTCCACGACGGTTTGCTGTGCAAGTGATAAAAAAATATTTTTGTAACAACTAATAATTATTTTAAAATAAAAAATGTACAGTTTCAAGAGTAATTAATTTACATTTAGGTCTATCAACAACCATAAATATATCATTTGTAGTTTAGGAGCAGTTCGGAAATTAAATTTGAAAACAGACTCATTTCAAATTTTTTTTGCATAGTATTTAATATACTTCAAACTTTTCAAATGTACAGTTTATAGGGCACATATCAAAGCGTAAAATATATTTTTTGTAGAATTTTTTACCGGCTAGTTTAAGAGTAGTTCGCCTCCAAAAACCACCATTTCAGGTCTCTAGTCGCCTTAAGCGCGCTCCACACAAAGCTGCAGAGCAATAAAATCTGCAGTCTCCGAACAAAATATTCCTCGCGGGAACAAGCAGAGATCGACTCGGGAAGATTTGAAACTCGCTACAAATCTCGTGTGAGAACTTCCGTGTGGTTTTTCGTTCGTCTAAATGTTATTCTATTTACACTGATAAGTGTATCCTTACTAAAAGAAAGAAAGAAAGAAAAGAAAGAAAATAACAGTGAATAAGGTCTGTTGTGGCGTAATGTGTAAAGATGTAGATACGTAGTCAAAATTTCGCTCGGGTTGGATAAATCCTCGGTGGCTTAGTGGTCATGGATTCAATATGGCATATTCAAGATTCACGTTCTAATCAAGCCCGTGGTGATTTTTTTGGATTGATTTCTCTTATCAAATTTGTTATTCCTTTTCTGCAGCTTCTTGAGTCTACAGTTTCCTTTCATCTCCGTATGTTATGTGTAAACCTCGTGTAAATCTGAAAAACTGTAGGTAGCAATTTGTTTTTCAATTTAAATACATCAAGGCTGCCGTCTAATTCGAAATGTAATAATTAACCAATAGAATAATATGATAAAATATGAATGCTATAATGTAAAGTAGGGAAAAATGCAATTATATGACATAACAATAAGGTATTGGTATAATTATTACCTATGTTGCTGTGTCCTGACTGATATGAGTTCATGTGTTCTGTTATAGTTAATTGCTACACTTTAATGTGATACCACATGATTATGCAACAAATAAATATTCTTTATCCTAAAAATCCTACAGTCTCGGGATATACGTGAATAAAATGGCGGGAAACGGGAAGTTGTTTTATTTTACACATTACGAGTATTTGTTGTTTGTACGCATATAAATTGTCCGCATCTTATTATAGGCCCCGGCAAAAATCTTGAACATTTTCACAGATGAAAAATATATGCGCAGCAAAAGTTTTTGTACTAAATACTGCAACTGCGCATGTATTTTTTATCTGTGAAATTGTTCAAGATTTTTGCCGGGGCCTATACCCGAGTTTAAGTTGATGGAGCGAGCATGAGTCTTGTTAGTTTATATGTGCGCATAAGGAATTATATTTGGAACCCCTCACCTTTTATAATTATTCATCATCATATAACAGCTCATATAATTATGTATACGTCCCCACCGAGGGGCTCGAGCCTACCCTAAGTGAGGGTGTTCAGACTTTAGTCAACCACGCTGGCCCAGTGCGGATTGGTCGACTTCACATACACAGGTTGCCTCACGGTGTTTTCCTTCACCGTAGGAGCGTCAGACAAATGTACATATGAAATTCGAAAAACGAAAAACACATTGGAAGCTACATGACGATCTCGAACCCCGGACCTCGCGATTGGAAGGCAAGTGCCGAATCGAGAGAGATTATTCTGTTAATTTAATTATTTTTTATACCTTAGTAGATATTCCACCTACAATAGTCAAACAGTGGAAAGAGCAAACATTGAATCACTCAACTTTCAAAATACAATTAATTTGTATGTTAAATAAATAAAAGTATGTTAACACGACACCCAAGAACCGTGTCAAGGACGACATACTTTCCTATCCGATCTTAAGATTCCATGATATTTTTCGTGAAAGCTATGAACGTACTGAAATGCTTTTGAACCGCATATATACAAAACAAGCTTTGTTGGCACTGCAGAACTGTGGGCGCGTCGATGTAACACGATATTACATCAGACAAAATTCCTGTGGGAAATTGAAGAATCAGCGAACAAAAGGATGGAATGGTCGAACAAATGACGAACGGCGAACAATCGAAAAATGAGCTCGTAATATCGCACGATGTTTCGTGATGGCGCGCGTTACCGGCAAATCGGAACTCCGCGTTGGATATAGCGTTACGTTTTCTTTCGCAAATTATAGCCATTTGTACATTCAGTATACTGGATCGACTAAACACACGCTAATACACTTTGAAGGTGCATTTACTGAGGTTGATTCAAAAAGGAATTTTGATATACGAGGGTGAATCAAATATAAACGAGACTTTTTTTGTAATTTATTTTTATTTTAAACGCAAAAAAGAATATAGTTTATTTTTCTACATAATCTCCTGATTTGAAAACACATTTTTCCCAGCGGATAGGCAGCTTTCCAATTCCTTCCACGTAGAAAGATGCAGGTCGTGTCTGCAGCCAATTGCGCACGTAGGCTTCAACCTCAGCATCAATATCGAATCTTTGGCCTCCCAAAGCTTCCTTGAGAGGGCCAAACACATGAAAGTCAAAGGGTGACAGGTCTGGACTGTAAGGAGGGTATTCCAATGTTTCCCACCCCAGTTGCTCCAATTTTTCCCTAGTCAAGGCTGCTGTATGGGGGCGAGTATTGTCATGGAGAAGAACCACTTCCCTGATCGATAGGTCTTGTCTTTTGCGGCGATATGCAAGTCGGACCTCACTCAAAACGTCGCAGTAGTAGGCCGCATTCATTGTCCTGCGCTCGTGCAAAAAATCGAGATACAGCAATCCACGCTGGTCAAAAAAAACGGTAGCCAAAACCTTGCCAGCCGACAAACATGACTTGGCTTTCACTGGTCCAGGTTCTCCTTGTTTTCTCCACTCCATACTCGCTTGTTTAGACTCTGGGGTGTAGTGGTGCACCCATGTTTCATCACAGGTGATAATGTGAGTGAGAAATTGGTCTCCTTGTTCCTGAAATCGTGCAAGAAGACGCCCACACACCTGAAGACGATTGACGATGCAATTTCTGGTCAGCTGTGAGAAGGCGAGGAACCCATCTGGCGCACACCTTACGGTACCCTAGCTCCTCTGTGAGAATGGAGTAAGTGCTCCCATAACTTATCCTGACCTCACTTGCAATTTCAGAAGTGGTACGACGTCTGTCATTTTCAATAAGCCGTCGAACACTGCTGATGTTGTTCGCTGTAATGCTGGTGCGAGGTCTGCGGTCATGGCTCTCATTTTCAACACGATCACGACCCTCCACGAACTGTTTATGCCATGCAAATACTCTGGCTCGCGACAGTGTCTCTTCCCCGAACTGGGCAGTCAATCTCCTCAATCGGTCAAGACTTCGGTCGGTTTTACGCCTTCTACGGCGAGAAACTTGATTACAATACGTTGCGCAATTGACGGAGGTACCTCTTGCTCCGACATCGTCACGGTGGACACTGAGGGGGTCGAGGAGGCGAGCCCATGTGCTTCCCCTACTCCTGACAAACCTACCCAACAACAAACATAGCGGGAACTTTCTCCCTCCACTATTGTGCCTGCAGGTCGAAAAGTCTCGTTTATATTTGATTCACCCTCGTATGTTTTTTTTAACAGACTTCCAAAAAGGAGGAGGTTCTCAATTCGAATTTTATTATTTTTGTATTCGAAAGAGTATACTTTAAGAGTATACTCATTGTCATGAAGTCAGGATGTGGTGATGGGATCCCAGTAAAATCAAGGAAAACCCACTTTGTATTTTTTTGTGGGTCCATGGGAAAACCCTTAAATTTCATAGTCACGTCCAAAGTCTTCCATGTTGTTTATTTCTAAAACTATTGAGGTATTTGCGTCAAGTAAGTATCATCTCAAGGATTCTTCCACCATGCTGAGCTGATAACGGACCGTTAGGTTTTAGGAATTAGAATTTAGTATTTTAGATATAATAGGCACGTATTGTACCCTAGTTGTATTTTTTCAAGTTGCTTGGTTAAGCTAGGTATTCCACTAAAAAGATTCACATAAAAATATTTAAAAATAAAAAACCGACTTCAAAAATACTTAAAGTGAAAAATACACACAAAAATCTAATTTTTTGAAGAAGTCGGTGCCAAGCTATGATCTCCTGGAAGTCTTAAAAAATGTAAGAACTAACTGATGTACTTTACTTCCTGAAAATTTTGCACCGACTTTTTAAAAAATGTGATGGTGTGTGTCACATTATATCAACCAAGAGACGCCCACTGTTGGACATAGGTCTGCCCTGGGATCTCAAAACCGGTCGGTCCTGCGCCTCCCTATTGCGTACCGACCAAATCAACTTCGAAATCCTCGTCATCAGAATTCTGATGATTTGATCATTCAGCCAAGAGTCATATGTATGACAAAGGGCTGCCCAAGATCTTTTGATGGCTTCATCCATTTCTGAATATTCAGAAATGGACAAAACTGAATCTAAATATAAATTTATTTATTTTATGCATAGGGCATTACACAACAAATTCTTGTTATTGTGGTCTGCTGAAAACAATGGCTACAATGTATGTTTTAATTTTTTCCGGGCCATTAAAATCTTAGCCGTCGCCGCCAGTAAATCAAACTAGCTCGCTGCTCACCAGTCTCTTTGGGTCCAAACGACCGACTGAGAATTTAATTGTCCAACTTCCAGCTTTATACTGCAATGTTTAACGACATTCTGGGTTAACTGGAGCCGGTAATGCGAGGGGTGCACTGGGCGTAACATTGATAATTTAAAGTTTTTTTTTGTATGATGTGACGGTCCGTCCGGCACACTGCATTGAATTGAACATCTGGAGATGTCGATGGCCATCGTCAAATCAAAAATAGGTGAAACACAAAATCCATAAACTTGTATTTTGGAATTAAAAATTACCATCGAATCGACTATGTCTCCACTGTAGGATATAATTATAGTCCTGATACTTACCTCAAACTTTTAATCGTCAATAATCCATTTTGGTAATAATTTCTTAGTCGCTGTCAATATATGTCAAATGCTATTCATGACAATTTATCATTAATATCAATAAATGACAAATGCTTGAACTTTACATATTCTTTATTGTACACAAATGAACAAAGAAACAAAGAACTAAGACACAAAAAACTTTGTTCTTACTGTATTATTATGTTTTAGATAAAGCAGTAGATATTTAATGTTGATTCCTAGGTTGATTTCTAGGGGACTAGAAAATAGCCTGTGCTAATCTTGCCGTTGCAACATTCATTTAAGTCTTCACATATTTTTCAGGGTTAAACGTGGGGTTTGTTATCAATATACCGGGTGTAACTGAACACCCCAATAATATTTAAGGGGCGTATAAGTTAGATACTAAATAGACCTTCGGTGCTTGTCCGAGAGATGGAACCCCAATACTTTCAGAGTTATTTGATTTTAAACTGAAAGCAAAAACTTTCAAGTGACAACCATAAGCAGCTCTTAACACAAAAGAAATTAAAACACAAAATGACACGTGACAGACGTGAGCGTAGTATTCCTTCTACGCTTACGTAGGGCTCTCGGCACTTAATACCAAAAAATAATTTATTTAGTTTGTATGGAAAAAAATAGGTTTGTTAGGCCTAATATTGTTACTATAGAATCTCTACTTCTGATGGATACATACCCTTAAATGTTATTGGGGTGTTCAGTTACACCCTGTATAATCGTACAGCAATATGAAGAAAATAAAGACTCCGACAAATAAATTATTTCTGGAACACCTACCTGTATCTCTTAGTGTACCTTCCCCCCAAAACAATGCAATACGATCTCACGAACTCTAAGGCATTAAACTTCGTTAAAAGTTCCAGTTTTATCGCAGAATCATTTTAATGGACTGCTATAATTACACAAGAATCACACACGACGCGTCCCAAAGCTTAATGATTCCTCTAGCTTACCCACGTAGTTGCCTGAATTTCAACAATTCGTTATATTGGGGCTGTGATTAGAACTTGGCTAATCAGTGAGATGGGTTCTAACTGTGCTAGATTTTGAGCCTTGTTTTCGAGATTTAGTTATAACGTTAGGTTTTAGTGCTTTTTTAACCGACTTAAAAAAAGGAGGAGGTTATCAATTCGGTTGTATTTTTTTTTATGTTTGTTACCTCATAACTCCGTCATTTTTAAATCGATTTCCTAAATTCCTTTTGTATTTGATAGAGTATACTGCAAGGGTGGTCCCATGGTCACCAAAGTCAGGATCGGATGATAGGATCCCATAGAAAATCGAGGAAAACACTAATTTAATAATAATTAATAAATTAAATTAGCGTTTCTTTCACTAAAAAGATTTCATTCACGAAAAAGTTAAAAATAAAATTTTTTAACATAAAATAGAACCGACTTCAAAAACACTGAAAACTTAAAAATAATCTTCTTCTATATTGAAGTCGGTGACAAATTTTAACACTTTCTAGGTGATCATCGTTTGGCGCCGACTTCAATATAGAAGAAGACTAAATGATGGTGAGAAAATACTATAAAAAATAGCCGTTCAATACTTAAAGATTATTTGAACTATCCGAAGACTATTCGTATTTTATATAATTATTTATTGTACACATAAACATTCAAAAATACGGTGAGTACAAGGTATACAAGAGCGGATTTATCTCTGCGAGAGATTTCTTCCAGCCAACCCAAGTGGCAGTGTAAGATGTTGTGTAAATGCGGGAAGAAATTTTTCTACATTTATAAAAATACAATTTTACAAAATAACTGAAACACACACATACCTACATATATATTTATACATACATACTTACTTATCTTACTGATGAGGATGACAAATTATTTAAAGCAACAATTTACGTCTAAAGCATCTTAAGTCAATATCAGCTTTTTCTATTACTTAGTATTTTTGAACAAAACTGGGCGTAACGATATTCTCCAATATGTTCAACTGTTTATTTTATTGCCAAAATAGTCGAAAGAATATAACGTGTGTAAGCTTAAACCAGCGGGATTATTTCGATTTGGTCTTGTATACTCTGTAGTGTTGAGCACTTCGATAGTACTTGTATTATCGATAAACTTAATTTTATAAGTGTTACTTTGGTTGTGTATCTGTTGACTTTCCCCGTTATTGTTTTAGATATTATTGTCATTAGAATAATCTATCTGGAATTTTGTTATATCACGTGTAAGGTTCTCATTAATGTTCGTGGTAAAAAATAGTCTACCTATGTCTTTTTATTAGGGCTACAGTTGTTTCTATACAAACATCAAAATCGGTTCAGCAGTTAGGGCTTCAAAGCGCAACAAATAGATTGACATTGGCATTTATTATATTAGAAGCGGTTTACATTGAACCGTCGATAATAAAAGCGAAGGCAAACCTCTTAATGCTTTTTTATTAATCTAGTGAGTTTAACAGTGCGAGCTACAAATTCTGATATTTTATATACAGAGCTGTATTGCTGATAGATCAATATTCACGTTATTGTGATGCTACTTATGCAAATCTAAACTTATTAACTACTTTTAGGTGCGAAACTGATATTTTTTTTCCGTTATTTTATACCGTTTTATTACAATTAATATGAAAATTATCTTACGTCGGAAATAGGCAATAATACTCTTATCATTTATTCTCAATTTGCTTGTTGAATTTTAGCAAACTGTAAAATATATTTCACAAAATATTTCAAAGGTGCTTATTTTAAATGTGTCAGAACATCACAAAACACAAGTATTCTATAAAGTTTGTTCGTTGGGGATAGTAAGGGTTAATTGGATTCCTTTTTAGTTTTTGTTTACTGTCAGATATGTTAGATTTTTGACTTAACACACGTATTTTTGTGTATGAAAAGAAATAAATAAAATTTGTGCATCGATTTAATGGATAAAATTGCCGTTAGAAGACAATATAATGAAATAGTAACTTTTACATCGGTCTACACGAAAACAGACCCTAAGTAGAAGCTATAACAACTTGATGAATAAAAATACGGTGCTTTCAAAGCTAACAAAGTCTTGTCAGCTAAAGTTCCTTCAACCTGTTATCCAAGATTAAACAGTGTGGCAACTTTTACGATATCGATAAAAAAGTTTATATTTTATGCAACACTAAAGTGCAAAGTAAATTTTTGCGACGCTTAAGCCTCTGAAGCGCTATGCAGCAGAGTTACGAGGTATGGTATAGCGCAGTTTCGGTAACACCTCCCTCCCTAATCCTCTATTTTATGATGTACTGCAATACGCCCGTGCTTGTAAGTATTATTGTTTTACGTTTATCATTGTACTTAGACCGAGAGTGGCGTCGGCAATTGAGCATGAATTTGGATAATCTTTTAGATAATCATGCCTTCAGTATCTTTACTATCTCACTTAATGATAAAATAAGTCAAATGGCTTAGTACCGTTAACGAATTCGAAACTCCGTACTCTTCCGTCTCCTTGATCTAGGTGGTAAAAACAATCCGGTATTATTTTATCTGAAGGTCTTGGATTCGATTCCTCATGGTCGCAGAAGCTTTTCTGATTGGTTTGGTCGGTGGTAGAACTTCCGAGCCCGCCTGGCTGGCTGCCACCGTCTTACCGAAGTATGTCGCCATAATCACAATGTTAATTTGCTGTGTTCCGATAAATTAGAGGTAAGATAGCCAATTCCTCATTTATTGAAGCATCCATGTGAAACTCGCTTGTATCTTCGGCCCTGTCGTCACTTACTTTCAGCTGAGATGAAGCTTCCCTATTATGGGTGAAAAAGACCTTTGATCGTCTTGGGGACGATCTTCGAAAAGGTTGTCCCACACTAATCATTTGAGTGTAAGTGTGAGGGAATTAGGTAATTTTATAAGAAAATTGTTTTCATAAAATTAAAAAAAATTAATTTATTTAATAAGAAAAAACATGCGGATATAACTGTGGTAAAAATAGATCATGCGATAAAATAGTACATTGTTCACCGCGGGACGAAAGTGACCGATTACTAGCGAGGGAGTAGGAATCGGACTTTCTCCCAAGTGCTACATAGTGCTTTATACTACACCTGTGAGGAACATATAAAAACATGTTTGATTGAAATTGTTTATAGAATTATATTAGTATGAAAATGATGATTACATTTTTATGGGTGCCATCTCAATATCACTTCCACCACTAGAATTCGACATTTTAACTTTTATTACGTAACTAGCTGTGCCCGCGAACTACGTTTCGCCATCAAAATACTTAACACAGTGTTTAGTTTTTTCCTCCATTTTATTCCATAATGATTCAACTTTATTCTGCCTTTCTTGAGCATCGGCCATTTCGAAATTAGGACAATTTTCGTAGATTCATAATGCTCTTTTTCTAACAGTCCACAAAATTAAATACATTACATATTACTATAAACACTAAGTATTATTATTGTTTTAGAGACATTATTGATATTAATAAATTCTTCTTCAGTAGAAAGAACTACACAGTTGCAAGAATAATCTTTATCGTATTCATGTATATCGTATTAAAATAAACAATTGTTAATAAATTAGAACTGTATACGAATAAAGTTTAGATTTTATAATAGGTGTTGGTAACACCAACAAAATATATTTTTTGGATATGACAACTTGGTCAATTTTGACTGGTCGTACAGTAAGCTCCTTGTCAAGCTATACTGTTTGACCTTTGAACCGTTCTTATGTCGCTCGTAATACTGGCGGTTTTCGTAGAGTTAATGTATAGCATGAATGGGGGGGTTACTGTACAAATACGTTTTCCGTATTCGATATCCGATCACGGAATACAGACACGGAGTTTCGTGGACGTAGCGCAGACGTTCGTTTCTTCTCATTCGGGATTTCTACCATTCTACCTAAACGTACGTACAGAACATGTTCCGTTCGTAATTAAAACGAACGTGTGCGGCAGTCAATGAGTATTTTGTATAGATTTGATGCATTCGGATGCCCGCATTCAGAAAACGAATGCGAAAAAACGTATTTATGCGATTAGCCTTAAAATGTATTGAGACTTCCGTTTTTGTAACGTGTACTGTGCGATATAGTGTTGCTGGCACAGTTCGGTTAGCAAACTCGCCGTGATGACTAACATCCAACACACAAACTTGGAGTTATCGTTAGTTAGTTCACGATCGTTGCATTATCACGGTCTTGAAGGACACTAAACACAGGTAACATCTAACATCGAACATCCAATAGGCCCCGAAGCGGTTCTCAAACTTTTTTGGTGACGGAACCCTTTTGGAAAGCGAAATACTTGACGGAACCCTAAAATAAAACAATAGCTTTTAAAAGTGTATTCTTTATTAATAAGCATAACGAAAGTACGACCAGAGAGGGTGTTTTGATTTTTCTAAATTATTGCGGAACCCCTTATAGGGGTAGTGTGGAGCCCTAGGGTTCCGTGGAACACACTTAAAGCATGGCTGCTCTAGGTACCCTTCAGGGCCTACTTTCATTTAATACCCCTATTGCTGGGTTTGAAAAGCAACTGTTATCCGTCTTTTTTGAGCAGCGGTCATGTTGAATTTACGTCAATGTTGCTACGTTCATAGTGCTCTACTGATCAAGGCCTTTCATATGATACCCATATTGCTGGGCTTAGAAACGAACTTTTATCAGTTTTTTTTGAGCAGCGGCCATATTGAATTTTGTGCTTTTTTCCTAGGTTCATAGTGCTCTACTCTTCAAGGCCTTTCATTTGATACCTATATTGCTAGGTTTGGAAACAAACTTTTATCCACCTTTTTTGAGTGGTGGCCATGTCGAATTTACGTCAATATTGCTAGATCCATAGTGCTCTACTCTTGAAGACCTTTCATTTGATACCTATATTGCTAGATTAGAAAACGAACTTTTATCCACCTTTATTGAGCGGCGGCCATGTTGAATTTATTTATGTGTTGCTAGATTCATAGTGCTCTACTCATCAAGGCCTTTCATTTGGTACCCACATTGCTCGGTTTGAAAACGAACATTTATCCTTTTTTTGAGCGGCGGCCATGTTGAATTTAGGTAGATTTTCGTAGGTCCCTAATGCTCTACTCTTCAAGGCCTTTCATTTGATACCCATATTGTTAGGTTTGGAAACTAACTTTTATCCACCTTTTTTGAGTGGCGGCCATGTTGAATTTATGTAAATGTTGCTAGGTTCATAGTGCTCTACTCATCAGGGCCTTTCATTTGAGACCCATATTGCTAGGTTTGGAAACGAACTATTATCCATTTTTTGAGCGGCGGCCATGTTGAATTTATAGCAATTTTCCTAAGTTCATAATGCTCTACTCTTTTAGGCTTTTCATTTGATACCCATATTGCTAGGTTTGGAAACGAACTTTTATCCTTTTTTTTGCGGCGGCCATGTTGAATTTAGGTCGATTTTGCTAGGTTCCTAATCCTCTACTCTTCAAGGCCTTTCATTTGATACCCATATTGCTAGGTTTGGAAACGAACTTTTATCTATCTTTTTTGAGCGGCGGCCATATTAAATTTATGTCAATGTTGCTAGGTTCATAGTGCTCTACTCTTCAAGGCCTTTCATTTGATACCCATATTGCTAGGTTTGGAAACTAACTTCTATCCACCTTTTTTGAGCGGCGGCCATGTTGAATTTATGTCAATGTTGCTAGGTTCATAGTGCTCTACTCATCAATGCCTTTCTTTTGATACTTATATTGCTGGGTTTGGAAACGAACTTTTATACGTTTTATTTGAGCGGCGGCCATGTTGAATTTAGGGCGATTTTCCTATGTTCATAGTGCTCTACTCATCAAGGCCTTTCATTTGATATGCAATATCGCTGGGTTTGGAAACGAACTTTATCGGCAGTCATGTAAAATTAAGTCAACGTGGCTAGGTTCAATGTGTTCTACTCTTTAGGTTCTTCGTTTGATATCCATGTTCCTTGGGTGGATCCAAAAAAATGTGATCCGTCATTTTAGACATTAGGATCAAGAGTCCCGTCCCGTCCCTCTACGCGTAACCCAGAACATTGCAGTCAGATATTTTTTTTAATTATCAATATTAATCTATTACTTTTAATAGTTTTAGATGGATGAAAGAGTTTGATTCCTTAGTCCTAATGTAAAAACATATAACACCTTTCAAAATACCTTGAAAAGAGTATATTCATTTTTAAACATTTCAAATATTTCAAAAATTGTACCGATTTTGTGAAAATTAGTCAAGAATTAAACCAATCTACCAATTTTATGGTCACTCGATAAGTATTATCATAAAAAATGCTTTATACATTGGTTGTATGGCTTGATCTTTTTGCCTTTCCACCACGGTACGACATAAGAAAAAGACAATTTGGTTGGCGAAATCCAGTTGGGTACAGCCATTAACAGAAAATATTAAATTTTATTTGTACTATGTGAAACACTTCATTCCTGCCTTAATTTTCGAAATCCAATTACTTAAGATCAGGCTGTATGGCGTAGTTCCATTGCCTTTCCTTCGTGGAAGAAAATACCTTCTCTCTGTACTATGTGACAGACTTGTCAAAATAATTTCACGTGCGCCATGTTGTTTTTCTACCTAAAGCCAATTCGAAAATTTTATATGGTATTTTTTCACTAAAAATAAAAAGTGAATTTAAACAAACGAAATTATGCCTAAATGTTCTTCCGGAAAATTCTAAGCATTGTGGTGTAAGCCATATCAAATTCTGTCCAGTAGTTTCGGAGATCTTTCCGGACAAACAGACAAACAAACAAACAAACAAACAAACAAACAAACAAACAAACCAACAAACAAACAATTTTTTTCAAAACTATTCTATCGTGTTCTGCTAATGATTTTAAGGCGACCTGTGTAATTTTTTTCTTAATATTTCGCAATTACAGATTTTTGTACCCCTACGATTTTATTATATATAGAGATAAACTCACGTCGTAACAAAAAATTACGATAAATAAATTCACAGATTTGTAGAAAAATTCGGGCTTCTTTTCTTTTTTTATGATAACACGGAGATCTGAGATCATACAGCCACCTTGCAGCGCAGCAAAACTCAGTGCAGGTCGTGGTGAGTGAAGGAGTGCGTTCCCCCGCCTCTATCCCGCGAAGGCTCTAACAAGTGAAATGGAATTTAGTATAACTTTTCCTCCCGCTAAAACACGATAGAAATGGATTTTGATATAACTTTTCCTCCCGCTTAATTTAGGTCGTAGAAAAGACTAACTTTCTCTTACACTTTTGAGGGAATAATACTGCTGTTCCGATCAGGTGTAGTAAAATAATTATTTACTTTAGTGACATCATCTCTAAAGAAATGTGGAAAAAACAGTTACTTTAAAGCGAATATAAGATTAATAATACAAATAGATGATTGGTTACTCTACATATTATTATTATTATTTAAAAAATTAAGGAATATCAAAAGCGATGGTGGTAATAAGACCGACTCCGGAGTAACTACCACAAACCAACCAAGGAAAATATGTTGGGACAGTAATTCTGAATATAGTGGCCTGAACTACCAGATCATATTCGTAGTAGTGGTAACATGTCATTGTTATGACTATTTTATTATTAGCTTTATCTATTATTCGTTTTGTGATGTGATGTCAGTTAGATTGTTAAGTGTTATCTGTTAATTCACCCGGCAAGAATACTTAAATGTCAATATTCTAAATTTTATTTACCAACATCTATCTTTTCTAACTTACCAATTTATATACATACTTACACAGTTCTCCACAGTATATTTTGCAAGTCACACAAAAAAGGGTTACATTGAAAATTTAATATGAAAATCTATATTCAACTTTTATCCCGGCCCTACGATATAAGGGGAGTCTTAACGAAAATGTGCTTACTTAGAATAGCGCCATAAACTCCTACCTTATTTCGGTGTTCACGCATTTTTAAGCCCGACCGTTTTTATTAAAGAAGTAGAATTTGCAAGCGACGAGGATTTTCAGGTAAAAGGATGGGAATATAAAAATGTACCCTCACTTTTTGTGACCGCTGCTACGAACATGCTCATGAAAGATTTCCGGGCTGCACTTCGAACGCTGACATATTACCTAATAGTGCAGGATTTCTTTGAATTTAATTTAAGTTTTGTTTTTCCTTCAATATTCCCTAAGGTATCATTTCCATTGCATATTTTTAATGTTGATATTATCCATAAAATCAAAATCAAAATCAAAATATTTTATTCAACTTGGATTTTACAATCTCTTTTGAAAGTCAAGGAAGCTACGCCAATGGTTCACAAGTCTACGGCGGGAGACCTTGTACTGGAAAGAACCAGCAAGAAAACCAGCAAGGGCTATTTTTTTCTCCCTGTATTGTTACAGAGTCGTCAATTGGAAGCTGACCTCAAGGCAAAAATTTGAGCTCAACTTCCATAACAAATGTAGATTTGTCAGTTCTCTTCTTAGTACAACGTTACCAATACTACTTAATGAATAGTTATACACAACAACACGATTATTTACATTATTATCATTAATAATTTCTTCAAATTAACACCAGGCATTGGCATCTTGTAAGTAATCGTTGACTTTATAATATCCTTTACTCATCAGAGTCTTTTTTACATGCGCTTTAAACTTATCAAAAGGCAAGTCAGTTACATTTTGTGGGACTTTGTTGTAAAAAGTTATACATTTCCCCATAAATGAGCTTCTAGTTTTTTGGAGCCTGTACGTTGGAACGGCAAGTTTATTTTTATTTCTTGTGTTTAAATGGTGAAGTTGGAAATTGGTTTCAAATATATTATAATTTTTATAGACATAAATCAAATTTTCATAAATGTACTGTCCTGCTAAAGTCAATATGTTAATTTCTCTAAATAAATCTCTAAGAGAGTCTCTTGCTCTTAAATTATAAATAGCGCGAACCGCTCTTTTTTGAAGTACAAAAATACTTTCTATACTAGCAGCTGATCCCCACAGAAGTATCCATATGACATGATGCTATGAAAATAACTAAAGTAAATTAATCTTGCCGTTTCAACATCAGTAAGTTGTCTTATTTTTTTTACTGCATATGCTGCAGAACTAAGTCTGTTTGCCAAGGACTCAATATGTGGATCCCACTGCAATCTAGAATCTAGAGTAATACCCAAAAATTTTGTAGAATCGACGAATTCAACAATTTGGTTGTTCATTTGCACAATAGTATCAACTTTTCTCACATTTGGCAATGAGAATTTAATACATTTAGTTTTACTTGAATTTAATGATAAATTATTTATGGTGAACCAATGCAATACTTTAGAGAGAGTACTATTTACAACGTCAGTATTTCCGTTTCCTCTGTCAACCTTAAATATTAAAGAAGTATCATCTGCAAATAGCACCGTATCGCACAAACTATTAGTGAAGTGTGGGAGGTCGTTAATGTAAATTAAGAAAAGCAAAGGTCCCAATATCGAGCCCTGAGGCACACCCATAATTATGGGTGCACCAGCAGACTTAGATTTGTTAATGACAACTTTCTGGACTCTACTGGACAAATAAGACTCAATAAGTCTAATTGCTTCTTCAGAGACACCATAATATTTGAGTTTATTTAAAAGAGTCTGGTGACCAACGCAGTCAAAAGCCTTCGATAGGTCACAAAATATACCAATCACATCCTGTTTACGCTCCCAAGCAGCAAAAATGTGTTTAAGAAGGGCAACTCCAGCATCTGTAGTGCAACGACCTTTAGTAAAACCAAACTGATTCATATGTAATATGTTGTTACTTGAAAAATAACCTGTTAGCTGATTAGACATAATTTTTTCAAATATTTTACTAAGAACTGGTAAAATTGAAATTGGTCGATAATTTGAACGATCGTTTTTATTTCCCGATTTAAATAAAGGTATTAATTTGCTATTCTTCATAAGGTCAGGGAAGATACCTTCATCAATACATTTATTGAATATAAACGCGAGTTGGGGAGCAAGTTCCTTTATCACAGATTTGATCATGTTGGTCGAAATACCCCAAAGGTCTTCAGTGTTTTTTGTACTGATCATGCGGAATGTTTTCAAGATAGTGTCGGCGTCAATGTGACAGAATGTGAAGCCATTGTTGCACTTTTCTACACTCTGTGACAAGAGGGCCACAGCTGCATCGGGGCACGAGTTGAGACTACTTGTAGTTTCTATGGGTATATGGGAGAAAAAGTCTTCGAATACATTGGCAACTGCAATGTCCGAATTAACTGTAATATTATTGACTTCCAGTGAAATCGAATTTACTGAGCTTTTAGATTTCCCGGTTTCCTGGTTAATGATATTCCAGGTGGTCTTTACTTTATTTTTTGATAAGCTAATTTTGTTGGTTATATACATAGCTTTTGCGGACATGCACACTTTCTTAAATGTTTTGGAATAGTTTCTAACAAAATTTATGAAATTAGGATCATTTGAGGTTGCTTTTAAAGCATATAGTTCAAATAGTTTCCTACGGCTTTTATATATGCCTGGCGTAGCCCAGTCACTAAATTTCTTTCTTCCGTTATTGACCTTAATTACTTTTTCCTTAAATATACTATTACATTCATCTTTAACTATATGAAAAAAATTATTATACAGATTATTAGCGTTGTTCCCCTCGAGCAAATTACTAGTTTGATAAATAATATTTCTTTTGAGATTCTCCATACCGCGTTTGGTTATAGGCCTACAAGTAATCTCACGTATAGAACAAACATGATGGTGCTCGAATGAAGCTAGTTGCCCGCTATGGTCAGAGTTATCTGCGAGCGTATTAGGCGATACAATGAGCGTCACAACCACCAAGGGATGCCCACAGGGAGGAGTCCTGTCTCCTACACTTTGGTGTCTTGTGATTGATCCATTGATCGAAGAACTGAACAAAGGACCACTGACCACAGTAGGTTATGCTGATGACATAGTCATCTTAGCTAACGGCAAGGTGCCAAATGTGGTAGCCAGCCTGATGCAAAGGGCACTACAAAGGGTTGAGCACTGGTGCAAAGAGACACGTCTCAGCATCAATCCCAAAAAGACAGTGATCATACCGTTCACAAAAAAGAGGAAGCTCAACAACATGAGGAATCTAAAGCTATACGGCTCTGAGATACCATGGTCCACAAAGGTGAAATATCTAGGAGTTACCCTAGACAAAGAACTAACGTGGAAGGAACATGTAGACCTCACTGTTGAAAAATCCGGAAGGATACTCAATATGTGCCGGTCTACTTTCGGTAAAACCTGGGGTCTCAAACCTAAGATACTCTACTGGATTTACAAAATAATGATACTGCCGGTCATAACATATGGCAGTATTGCCTGGTGGCCAAGAACGAAACTAGTCACATGCAGGGAACTACTAGGTAGATTTCAAAGGCTGGCCTGTATGGCTATAACGGGGGCTTTCAAAACTACCCCTACAGCGGCCTTGGAGAGATTTTTGAATCTCGAACCACTCCACAGTGCTGTACAAGTAGAAGCCATGAGAACACTCTACAGGCTCAGAACTTTGGGAATGTGGAATGCAAACCGGCCACTCACAAAACACACGGCATTCGCGTCTGAAGGGGACAATCCGCTGCTGAGCATGACCAGCGACAGAATGTTACCCAAATATGTATTTAGACGACTCTTTGAGGTACACATTCCAACAAGGGAGGAATGGGATAAGGGGCTGGCATCCCCTCGAGGAAACAGCATGATCTGGTACACAGATGGATCGAAAATGAAATCTGGTACAGGGGCAGGAATACACTGCAACAATACTGATATATCGATCAGCATGGGTGAGCTAGCAACTGTGTTTCAAGCTGAAACATATGCTATCCTAGCTTGTGCACAGGAGAATCTAGACAAAGGTCGCAAAGGCCTAAACATCTACATTCTCAGTGACAGTCAAGCGACTCTCAAAGCGCTCCTGTCATACAAAGTGGAATCCAAACTAGTGTTTAATACAATTGAAATACTGAATAAATTGGGTAAAACCAATACGGTACGTCTAGTTTGGATACCAGGTCACAAGGGTTTCGCCGGAAACGAGAAGGCTGACTACCTGGCAAGAAAGGGATCGGAAACACAATTGATAGGACCGGAACCATTTGTCGGGATCACTCCAAAAACAGTCAGTACAGGTCTAAGAACTCAACTGCAAATGAGGCATCAAAAAGAATGGGCCAACCAGAAAGGAATGATTCACGCCAAGCTCTTCATGGGTATGGATAATTGGCTCAAGTTTACACTGAGCTCAAGCAGATCCCAGACTCGCCTACTGTTAGGTGCTCTAACCGGACACTTCGGCACTAGGATCATGCTAACCAGGATGGGACACACCAGTTCCAAAATCTGTAGGGCCTGCAAGGAGGTAGAGGAAAGCATGGAACACCTGCTGTGCCACTGCGATGCCCTAACCTGCAGGAGATTAAGGTTGACGGGAATTGGATACCCAAAACCGGAAGACTACAGGGCCATACCACCGAAGGACATCGTTGAGCTCATGGGCACAATAGACTGGACCGTAGGTGGCGATGGCTGTACGGACTAAAACTTGGGAAGCACAAAAGATCCATGGTGGGTCGAAGTGCGAAGGCTCAAATTTAATTGGGCCGCCCCCACCCGAAGATAAGATAAGATGGTCAGAGTTAATACAATTAATAATTAACTTCTCTTGTACTTTACAGTTACAGAAGATGTTGTCTAAACAAGTTGCAGATGTAACTGTAATGCGGGTAGGTTCGTGAAATACATAATCCATATTAAATGATTTAAATAAGTTAATAAATCTACTAGATAGTTGTGATTTCTCTAAGATATTTATATTAAAATCACCACAAACAATATTTTTTTTAGATTTTCTATATACTATTCTTAAGGCATCCTCCATAGCGGACTCAAACTCTGAATAATTTCCAGAGGGGGGTCTGTACACACATATTATAATGAAGTTATCAAGTTCCACACAAGACAACTCAATAGTTCGTTCAATAGCGAGTGAAACAATGTCTTTTCTTTCCTTAAATTGAATGTTGTTATGCATAATTATCAAGGATCCACCTCTAATGGCAGTTTTCCTAGTAAATGAACTCACAATCTTGTAATTATCTAAACTTACTAATAATTCATGACTTTTCAGCCAATGTTCAATACAAAGTATATCAATGCTTTCAAAATCTAAAAATAAATTTATTTCTAAGTCTTTACCGGAAAAGCCTTGAATATTTTGATGTACAATCCGTAAATAACTAGGCTTATCTTTGGTCAATCCCGGGCAAGAGGCCACCTCTTTTGTCTCATTATTTAATTTAAATTACTTGGAACTTGTTCCAAGACACTGTGTTGCTCAATTAAAGCATTGTCAGCACAAGAATTAATAGCCAAGTTTTTGGCTAAAGTTAAAAAGAAAAATCTTAGCGAAACTGCTAATTGTTTTTTTGAAAACATTGATAGATGTAATCTATCTCCTGTCAGATAAAACTTATTACAAACATAAGTCATTTTATTAACATCAATAATATGCCATTTTTCAGAATAGCATGTCAACATATCTAACGTCAAATTTAATTTGTATCTTAAGTTATTTTCATTTTGAGATAATCCCTTATGGTAGGGTAGTGTGAACATAATTATTTTGTTCACGTTTAAATTATTTAAATGGGAATAAAACTCTTTTAATTTTGATTTATTTAAATTTTCCCGATTTCCCATTATTATTATTAAATTATCATTAAAATTAAACTTATAATTACTCATCTTTAATGTAAGGTTGTTAAAGTTGGAGCCAGGCATACAATAGTTTGTCACATTTTGCCCCAACTGGTTTGACAACAGCTGACCCATGTCTTTGCCAATTTCGTCACAAAAAATTAAATATCTTGATTCAGTAGATATTTTGTTGACATGTTTTTCCGATCTGGGTAATATAGACTTGTCAGCAGCAGGTGACTGACATACTGTACTGAGTGCAGGGCATGCATGATTGGGTAGTACATACTCAGTAGTGTTAATTGTATTGCTGACCAATGTAAAATTATCCTTACTGGAATTTAAGGAGTATTTCTCCAGTAGGGCCTGATATCTGTCCTCATTATATTGACAGTGAGTGGCTAGCTCTGTGACCGATCGAATATGCTCCTTGATCTCATTTTGAGCATTATGATAATTTCGTGTCATATTTGATAAGGAATTTTGCAAATTATCAATAACATCATTTAATTCTTGTATGTCCCTTTCATACATGCTTCTGCTTTCTCTCAATTTTGAGTCGAAAATATCTAATGAATCCATTAAGCAAGCACGCTCTTTTCGTAATTTAATATTAGTTTTAAAAGAGTTATGCTTCTTGATTAATAATTGGTGTTTTTTAATTAATTTATTAATTTTAATATATTTCCGGAGTTTGTTTCTACTATGGAAATGAATTGGTAAGGGTTTATGTAATGAAGTTGGACAATGTTGTGTAAGATTCTGGCCCCCTGGTGATTGTATAAGTTCCTCGAAGAGGCTGTGGGTATGCTTTACTTCACTGTCCTGCTTGAACTGTTCAAGTTTGCTGATTTGGTTGTTTGCATCACTCAACTCCCGTTCCAGTGTTGTAATTTTGTTGAGCGCCGTTTCATATAAATAATGACACTGAGTAAGGCTATCAATGTGATCTTGCAATTGGTGGCGCTCATCTAACACTTCTTGGTATTTGGTATCAAGCGTTGAGAGCTCACTTTTGAGAGAAGAATTTCTGTCTATGATCTTTTTTATTTCCTCTTCACTTTCATCGCGTTCCTGAAGCAGTCTGTCATGGGATTCCTTTAGGTTTTTTAGTTCCATTACGGCCTGTCTGAGCTTTGCCTCGGTATTTTGTACAGCAGCTTTACGGGTCATCATCTTGATTACTCAGCAAAGACAGTCTAAAAAAATAAAAATTATTTTAAGTTTAAAGTATAAACTGGACAGAGAAATAAGAGTTCAAGAAATGAACAAGAAAGAAAAAATAAAAAGAGGGGTAGTAAATTCGAAAAATAATTAATGAAATTAAAAAAAAAAAAACAACAAGACTAGACTAAAACAAACAAAATAACCAAAACAAAAAAAAAGAAGTTTATACTAAAAAATATGTCACTAATTAATAACCTAATGCTAATTTATTAAGTAAAGAATAACAAATAAGTTCTCAGTGTATAACATACAGCCACTGTATACAATCATAAATATCAAAATTGAGATTATTAATATTGTTTAAAACAAACAGGTCAATTTTATTAAAAAAAAAAAAAAACTTTAATAACACAGTATCGAAATTAAACTATGATAGAAAACTGTAACAGTATGGTAAAGTAAACCAGATTAAGCAGCTTATGCTTATTAGATATTTATTTTGTAATAAACTAACCAGGTTTTCAGTAGGCAAAAACTGTGCAGTGTGAAGTAATTTGTCTGAGGCTACAGGGGTTGACAAGTTTCAACTTTAACTTCCACTTTACGTCAAGTTAAGAGAAACACAACTAAGCCAAAGTGTGATTCTGGACGTGTCTCACTTTACATGAGGATTGTTTAGAGTGCCTATTAAGTTTTGTTGTATGTAAGATAGTCATGTAAAACAGTGAAGAAATACAACACTTTTCTGGTTTGAGACAAGAAACTGAGTAATGTTGTGATTGTTACAACACTTATTTATATGCTTTGATTTATATGTTATAAGTTTCAGCAAAGCGACAGAAATTCAACAATGGTTCTATTATTTGTCAAGTAAGATGAAAAACAATTACACAATAAATCTGGTTAATCTAGTTTTCATTACTTGTAAGTTAAGTAGGCAAATTAGACGCAAATTACTTGTGTACTAAGCTGTGAATATATATATATATATATATATATATATATATATATATATATATATATATAGTAATAGAATTAATAAATTATGCAATACTCCCCCGGTTTATGTAGTGAAGTGAGAATCCGTCACCGAATCACCGAAGCTACCGCCACTGATTTGCTTATTAGAATTTCTTGATTGCCACAAACGTTGGTTTCTTTATACAGCTTTAGTTGTCCCCTATATTAGAAGGCTCATAGGGACTCTGAATAACTTATATTTATATTTTACACACAATATTTCTTGTAGATTTTCGTTAATTTTTCAAATCTTTTTGACAGCCAGCCAGTGTTAATGTCGACATAAGATTTGTCGAAAATATAAATATTACACCTCGGATCAATTCACATATAATAGCACTGTATATTCACACAATACTGGTTTCAAAAATACTTTAATAGGAAACAATTAATTAAAAATGTTAAAAAACTTAAAATTAATTAGCAGCTAACGCAAAAGACATCTGATCACGTCAGTGTTGCCAGAGCAAAAAAAAATTGTTATCTATATGGGCTTTGATCTTGAAGGGTAGGTGCAGTCTGGTTGAAACTTGAATTATTTGAATGATGACGTGCGATTTCGAAGTGCTGACTAAAGGGAGACTTAGCACGAGAATTGTCTACAAGAAGTGCCCGTGCAGACAATTCTAGTACCAACTTCTTACTGCCACCAAGTAGCGGTGTTTGCGTTGCTGTGTTCTTGTTGAAGTTCTTGTCTGTCTTATAGGCACTTTGACGTATTATCTCTCAAGTTTGCAACGTACATTGTGGACTGGGGTTAATTCAGGGTTCCAGATTTGCCAATATTTCAGGAAATACTTATACGATATAAGCTTCCGAAACCACTTACCATGAGGCGTGCAGTCAGCCTGTGTGCCAATTTTGTTTGAGCTTATTATAGGAGCATAATTTTTCACACAACTTAGTGAAAAATTATGCTCAAATAAAATTCAAAAACTTTGAAAGCTTATACCTATATTTAAAGACGCTTCTGGTGCGCTAATAGATGCTTGTTTTTTGTTGCAGGTCTATCGATATTGTAGTCTACATGGAGAACTTATAAAGGTATGTAAAACTACGTCAAAATATATCAATCTGCTCAGTGATTTCATTTCAAACATTAAATCAGTTCAATTTGACTTACCACATTCAGTCAGGTTATTTCAGGATTGTAAATATTACCTAGATAAATGCACAAAATCTAAATAGGTTTCAATTAATGTTTACAACCTGGGTATAGCTAAGGTATTGTAGAATGTATCATCGCAGGGATCAAGGGGTGTCAAAAATTAACGTTTACAGCGTATATGTATATCGAAACTACAACGGATTCTCAAAAGAAGTTCATCGCTTACTAATTAATTGAAAAAATTGTTAGTAGTACTGGACCTTTAGAATAGATTATACTACAGAGTAAACAATTAATGTGACTGAGTGATTAAACTTTGAACGAAATTCTTTTTTTATAATAACGTTATCCGGACATACTTTATGCCATTCTACCAGTTGTCTTATTCTAAAACCACCCTATTAATCGGAGTGAAATGTACATTACGAGTGTAATGGCTGGCAAGCCCCGTGACGAGTTGCGGGGCCATGCCCCCAAGCCGGTACTGAATACATGAAAGTGAAAAAGTTTAACTTCCGACAGCGATCCGCTTTTGTTTCCGGTTTTTGACGTAGAAGCATATGTCTATTTGGACAGGGACGAGGGCACGTTTTGAGCGGCGAAGTTCGTACCTTCTTCGCCGCTCAAAGTTTCGCCCGCTAACTAGGTCGATAGGCGACTATAAGGTTGCCGATAAAATTACGCTTGTTATTGAGACGTCGCGTCGCTCGTTATTGTTGCTATGAGGTTGTGTAGTTGAGAATTATATGTTTTGTTCATTTAGTGGATTTGATATGTAAAAAATTCACTTAAACCCAACATCTTGTTGCGTTGGGAGACTCTGAACCAGGGTAGTCCGCTTGGATACCTCCGTCTTACTTATCCTGCCGCAAAGCAGCAGTGCTTGCATTACTGTGTTCCGGTTAAATATGGCGGTGAAATAACTGGGACTTTACCTGTGATGTTACAAGTTGGCAACGTACACTGAGGTTCTTGTGGAGGTTGCAGTTTTGCTGTTAATCTCACAATAGCCACATGTATTATAGGTTGTTTGTTACCACTTACCATCAGGTGGACAATTTGCTTGTTTGCCAACTTAGATTTATAGAAAACAAACTCAAACCTATCGATCACATTTATCAATGCGTTTGTGCCAATGGACACAGGGGTGTCCACGAGTAACGTTAAGTTGTATAATTCCATTAAGATTTTAGTGGTAGTAATTTTTCCATATGATCTGATACGTGTAAAGTCGGATCGTGTTCCTGGTCTTATAATGATTTAATACGCATAAGCAGCACTGAATACTACTAAACTGTTAGGTATTTCGACATCTAAATTCAAATCCATTAATAACAAAGTGTGTATTTTGTGGCCTGTCTGTGTTTGAATATTATTGTGACTTTAGATATTTTTATTGTTTCATTTTTAAGCTTTTGATACACCAAATATAATTGACGTTGGCAAAAATCTATCGGGCCTTATACTCGTACCTTCTATCTATACGTAACTCCATGTTACAATATTATGTAGAAAGTAAAATTTATTTTTTTCTTTATCCTTTGTATATTAGTGTACAAGTTGTTTTATTGATAATAAAGTTTAAAATAATGACAGTTGAAATTAATTTTGTTATCAATAATAACATCGAGGGTTTACAATCAAAACAAGAGCACTACTCGCTTTTACGAATTTGGTAATACTGACGACCAACTTTCGAAACGCGTACACTTCTTGAAGGCGTAACTTTTTGTCTGTCTATCCAGCTGTGTAAAACTGGCGAAAGTTTCAAAGGCCGTAATCGCACTCCCCAGAGTCGAATGAGCGGACTCCGTGATATTGGGTAGTGGGGGTCGCGTCTTCAACCCGATCGCCAAGTCGGCCCCGGAGGATTCTTAAGATTCTGTCGCGAAAAACTTCCGCTGGATTATTTCTTTGACGCCCCCTTTTCTGTCCAGAAACCTTTGTCGACGCATGGATCGAACGAGTATTCATTTAAAGTATTTTGTTGATGTTATTTAAATGGTAAAAACTTTGATTGGTAGTGGCACGTTTTTGAAATTCAAACTGGAGAACTTCTACCATAGCAATAATAAAAAATTGAAAGCTGTGTGAGCGAGGAATAAGAAATAGGAAGAAGAGTACTATGTCTTGATGGAAACACTGTTTTCGTCAACCAGCCGGCATTACGTACTATTTCTTCTGTCCTGGATGCTTTATTTTCTTAACATACATTATTTATCGTTATTTATTTTATGACTATGTAAGATACTCGGGACATAATAAATTGAGATTTATCAACTTTTGCGAAAGTTTCGATCAATATCATATAAGTTAAATATATGTAACCTAAGATTTCATTTAAATAAAATCTCTATTAAAGGCCTCAATAATAACCATTGTATAAGTCTGATTTAGTTAAACATTGTTTTGTTACGTTCACTCGAATGACGTTTCAAATTCGATCAAAAGAGACAAAACACTGCTTAACTATACAAGGCTTATACAATGGTTATTAGTATGGCCCTAATTGTTTAAATCAAAATGTGTAGAGATCCTTTTTTATTATGATTCACTAAACTTAAACTAGTTTTAAGCGCTGTCGCTTCGACGTGAACATGCTAATAAATCAACGAACTGCAATTTTTTTGATTGACTTTCAGGCTTTCCACGCCTCTAGCGCCAACGGATTTAGACGGATTGTTTGTAAGCGTTCTTAGTGCACGGACTTGATTCAATTAATCCATGGCTGGATGGGAATTTTCAGAGTTTTGTATATTATAGTTTTTTTGATAAAAAATATGAGAACACTTTATATATTTCCTGCACATTTAGCTGTGCATAGAATTCTAACAGGAAACCACTGTGTCGCTTTAATTATAACAATGGTATTCTTAAGTTGTTATCTGTAGAAATATTTTATGAACATGTTACAAACATCTATTTTTTATTAATTTTAACAATCAAAGCAGAGTACATGACTCACCTTCGTTTTGCCGATGATATCGTGGTTATGGCTGAGACCGTGGAAGATCTAGGCACAATGCTCGAAGACCTCTCTGTAGAGTTTCCCAACAAGTGGGTCTTAAGATGAACATGGACAAGACCAAAATTATGGTGAATTCCCATGTAGTACCCACTCCTGTGAAGGTTGGCGACTCTACACTGGAAGTTGTTGACGAATATGTTTACCTGGGACAAATAGTCCAGCTCGGTAAGTCCAACTTCCAGAAAGAGGTAAATTGACGAATCCAACTCGGCTGGGCAGCGTATGGGAAGCTAGGCAGCATATTCTTGGCCAATCTACCGCAGTGTCTTAAGACGAAAGTCTTCAATTCGTGCGTGTTGCCAGTGATGACGTACGGAACTAAGACGTGGCCGTTTACAATGGGTCTCATCAGAAAGCTCAGTGTCACTCAAAGGGCAATGGAGAGGGCTATGCTCGGGGTTTCTCTTCGCGATCGAATTAGAAATGAAGAGATCCGTACAAGAACTAGAGTCGTCGACATAGCCCAAAGAATTGCAAACCTTAAGTGGCAGTGGGCAGGACACATAGCTCGCAGGACTGACGGCCGTCGGGGCGGAAAGGTCCTTGAGTGGCGGCCGCGTACCGGGAGACGCAGCGTTGGTAGGCCTCCCACAAGGTGGACCGATGATCTGGTGAAGGTCGCGGGAAGCCGCTGGATGCGGGAGGCGCAGGACCGATCGGTTTGGTGATCCCTGGGGCTGGCTGAAATAAAAGCAGAGTTCTTTATGACTCTGAAGATATAAGAACTGTATAGAACGAATTTTACATAATAATATTGAATTTTCGTAAAGTAAGATAAGGAAGCATCGATGGCGTAGTGCGTAAGGACGTCGTCTTCCTATCTTGAATTATACGTGGTACGTTTATTCCACGCTTTTACGACGAAGGAAAACATTGTGAGGAAACCTGCTCACACATGTGAAGAAAAAAAATTCTTTACAGGCTGTGTGTGAAGTCGACCAACCTGCACTTGACCAGCGTGGTTGACTAAGGCCTAATCGCCCTAGTATAGGGTAGGCTGGAGCTTTTTGGCGGGGATGTATATGAGCTATTGATGATAATGATTGTAAGGTAAAACTCTAAAAAGTCTCCACGTCTATTTATTTGGTCAGAGCAGAATTATACATAGTTGATTAATACATTCCTTTGACCAAATATTTGTTCCTGGGAAAGTTTGATGACGATCTACTCAACTTAGATTTGTAAGTCTTTATAGATTACGCTCTAAAGACAAATTTCATATTGTTTTATCCAAGTTGTATCTTCTATTGATGGTGCGCCAAAAATTCTGTCGTGGCCAATAAATCTAGAATTTATCCTATTCCTGGTCAAGAATGATACAGATTTTGAATTAAGTTGACTTAGAAATCTTTACCTTCACTCCCCTGTAGCTTATGATTGATAGTTACCCTAGTAGTTGTAGCCTCGGCATGATTTACGAATCGGGGCTCGAATAATTACGCGCTTCATTCAACGCAAATTTATCGCTTGACCCCGGGATTGGTGGTTTATCGTTAGAATCACCCTTTCTGCAAATAAATTTAAGTTATAGTCAAGATTAATTTTGGATTCGGCCGTAATGAATATAAAACAGTTGTTGGGAACGCCATTAAGTCCTTTCTCACTCTGAAGTTTTATTGAGATAGTTAGTTCGTGATAGACATTTCTGACTTGGCAAATAATGTAAGTAATAAGCTAAATTACTTTAGTAGAATAGAATATTCTATTCTTATTTTGTATATATTAACGGAAATGTATGTAATCAGGAATTGTATACAATTCCTAGGAAATGTATGTAAATCCTAAAATCGCCCGGAAATGTGTGAAATAAATTATATTTGTCATATTTCCTAAATAGCAATCGGAAATGTAATAACCTAACCTAACCTACAGTTTTAGCCAATTAATTTTTTTTCAAGCAGTTTGATGCTCTGCAGCTCTGTATAGTCACAATATCTAACCTAACCTAACCTACAGTTTAATCCTATAACTTCTCTTTATTTTTCCTTGCGGGGGGCTTCCGCCCCTCAACCCCCCCCTGCATCCCTTGCTCGGGGCTGGTCTTTGAGATTTCATTTCATTTATATACAATTCCGAGGATATGTATACATTTCCCAGGAAATGTATGTATTAAATAATTTTTAAAACAATATTTTATACATTTCCTAGATAGCTTCGGAATAGTATACATTTCCTAGGAGTTGTATACAATTCCTAGATTTCATACATTTCCGGTAACATATACAGCATATTAATATACATACATTGAGATAGAAGAAACTGATGCTATAACCTTTAAGCGTGCGATGTATTTGACCCGAGCAACGCCGGACTTTGCAGCTAGTTAAATGAATAAATGTACATCGAGAATAAAATACCTATTTGCATATAAAATTTTTATAGTCCAACTGTAACCACAGTCATAACCTAATACCCTCAAACACTATCAAGCTAACTTTACACTTGCCACCTTTTTTATTCTGTCTCATTTTGAGGTCTAATATTTGGCGATTTGTGAATTCGTGGAGTGGTCGTAGGAATTAAAACTGTCTTGACACCATTCAACTCTGCTAGGTAGGTATCGTAGTTTTACTACTGGATCAGTTGTCAAAGTTGTATCTTATCACCCAGCTACAGAAGAATGTCCTCACAGGAGCAACCGCATTTGTCATTACGTCACTGACACATGACACATCAAAACGTAGAGCAAAACACAAACGATATGAAACGTTGCGTGATGCGGAAATGAGTCCCAGCTCAGCATAAACGCAACGGGAAAATGCCACTGACGTTGATATTCGGGGTCCAAGTAACGATATAACGATCCATTTATAAGACACACATGTGTCTATTAAAAGTGCCCTATAAAATTGTTTAACCGTCAGATTACGATAAATCGCATTTGTTTTTCTCAATTCAGTCTATTTCAAACACTAATATTGACATTAACGGTTTCATGACTTATTTGTCTCAAAATTTGTACAAATACAAGTTTATTCGTAACACATACTTATAATATACTAGATGTGTCCGAGAACTATGTTCCCATTAAAAGTTCAAAGAAAAAACTGTAAATCTACTTTCCCGCCGGAACTACCTACTTACTTTTCGGGGATAATAAGTAGCTTATATGTTAATCCCTGTCGTAATCCTTTTCATCCAAATCCATTGATTAGCTTTTGCGTGAAAGAGTAACAAACATCCAAACATCCATCCATACTCACAAACTTTCGCGTTTATAATATTAGTAAGGATCTTAGGTTTGCCTCTTTGTCTCCTATTTTTCTTATTATCCACAACATTATTTTATTCAAAAGAAAAAGCTGTACAATCGATCGTAATTTCAGTAAATGCAAGCTCATGGTCATATTACTGACGACCGTCAATAAATTAATTAATTATGTTATTTTTGTTTTCATTAGAAGTAACTTTGTTACGTTGATTATTAATTGTTTTTGAGTTGAATTTCGCTTGAACCATTTCTTCATATTTAAAAGTATCGATCAAAGCCTAACTATAAACATTTCGCGACTGAGAGCCCGAAGCGAAATCCTATTATGCAAATATGTCAAAGCTGCTTGTATCGATCGGGCCAGATATTGGCTTTTGATTCGCAAACAAATACTGCCTTCTGTTCCGACGATCCAATGAATGGCCGCCTCCAGATATTACACGGCGTTTGTTTGCCTTTTCTATATATTTAGATCGATGGAAAGCGGAATCACACCAATATTTGAGACGAAGAAGCGTGTTAGTAAGCTTATATGATTGGGCACTATCCCAACAAAGGGAGACATGGATTGCTTCTTACACCCCTGTTCTCGTACGTTCGCAAAAATTAAGGTCTTACATTATTTCTAAAAGAGATTTTTTTGGAATAATGATGTATCGTTCATATATTTATGAATCTGTTATCTACGGTCACTGTAGTCGAATCTTTATAAGCACAAATTAACTAAATAGATAATTTGATTTTAATATCTAACTAAAATTTGTAATTTAATTAATAATCCTTAGGATTTTTCTATCCTGCTAATTTCATTACTAAAGACGCTGCTAGTACCTTTTTATAAGACATCGATACGAATAAAAAAGTGGTGTAATTTGTGACGTTTATTTGGCCAAATGTGACTGGTTGCTGTAATGGAAATAATATATAGCATTATTTTAGTCTTGTATTGTATGTACTATATCGTCATTTCGAAGATGTTTAAATATCTTAAGCCTGCATAACAATAAGGTTTATTTTCCATCAAACATTATTGTTGGCTGTACCGAAAGTTCTCAAAATAATTTATGTTCAGTTTCCTGAACCAAATAGTCAGCGGAATGGACTAGTTTCCGAACGTAATCAGAGAAATGACGACTGACACTGGGATGCCGGCTGACATTCCAGCTGAGGCTAACAATGAAAAATGAGACCTGCTATCGAATCAAATCGGATTATTGTCTGTTCGATTATTATTGGATGATATGTTTGTTATTGGTTTTAGTGATAGCAATTTGTTATGTTCTCAGTAGCCATGGACACAATTGAAAGATAGCCTATCCTGCAGGAAATTGTTGCTAGTTTCATTGTGTTTAGCAAGTCTTGTGTCCCCAGATAACCTATCGAAATTCTGTAATATATTGTCATCCCGATTTTCAGGATGAGCCAAACATTTTCTGGTAAAGTTTGGTAACGCCTTCTGTTCTATTGAGATCACAGCCCCGAGCCACCCTGAGACTTCGGGTTTTTACTTAATGGTGGGTATGAGATATGAGTTTGGATATTTTTTAGGTTTTATAATTTTTTAAATCATGCGAATACCTGAAATTTCTAATATACTCGTAAGACATTAAATATATATTTTTTAGCAACTCGCTTTTCGATGCTAGGTATGATATTTATAATACTAACACACTAAGAGCTACATTTAGGGTTATGCCATTAAGGTCAATGACCCTAATTTTGTCAAAATTTGATATATGGCTTTTGTACCTCTTCGAATTTGTCTTTTAATACTGGATATGAATGCACTAATTCTAGAACACACTGTGTTATCCTTGGGTCATTCCACAAGGTCATTGACCCTAAATTCGTCTTAATTCGATATATGTCTTATTTTCACTAGGTTTCCTCATTCTCACACACATAGTAAATATGGGACACGCGTCTATGTGATATGTTTTGAAACATTTTCCTATATGCTATCAGCTTGGAGTGTAACCTTACATTGTACAATTAAAAATAAATAAAATATATAGCAAATCGGAAAACTTTTCAAACATGAAACTTGAAAGTGCCATCATTTTCGTCCTAAGCTAACGGACTGCCGCAGGAAACCCGCATAACTGCGGTTATAATGATCTGTTTAGTGAGGATTTTGAGTGGCTTCTGATAGGGGAGTCGGGATGAAATAAGGGACTGGCCATTTAATTTTGTTAACCTATGGTTGTCGAGTTAAAGAAGAGCAACAAATGTGTAATCTCAAGCTTAATTGTTTTGTTAATTTTAAATAGAATATGTCTTGTCGAAATAAGTCACTGGATTTTCTTTTAATATTAAGGGGCTTTTAAGTAATTAGATCACGCCAGCACCATCATTTATATCACCTAATCCTTATCTAACGTTAACATTGTTATTTGTTTTATCGTTATCTACATTTAGATATTTGAGATATTTTGGATATTTTAGAGTCACGAGTCAAATTGTGTACCAATCTTGAAATCACGAATAAAATCTGCTGTTCTATACAAATGTTCAACATCCACTGAAAATATACAGGATCAGCTGATTTTTTAAAATCTGTTTCGCTCAATCAATCTGTATCTCGTTAAAAAATTAAAATGTTAACTAAAACTAACTAACTGCTAGAATGCTAACTAACTGACGTTCATTATTGAAAATGGCGGTACCTACATATCATAAAGCTGATAAGTTTCTTGCCGTTATTCTCACTACCAACTCAATGGATGGCTATCCTGAATGGATAATAATATGAAAAAAATGATTCATGATTCTGGGTCAACGGAATGTACCCTATGGGATTATTCCATTATGAAATCTCAAAATGTTCGATATGCAATATGCGACTCTGTACCAGGGTCGCCTGCTTGGGTATCCCCGTCTTACCTATTTCTGCCGCAATACAGCAGTGCTTGCATTGCTGTGTTCCGGTTTGAAGGGTAAGACGTGGCAGTGAAATTACTGGGTACCGTGACTTTACATCTCATGTCACAAATTGGCAACGTACACCGTGGTTCTTGTGGGGGCTGCAGATTTGCTGCGAATCTCACAAGAGCCACGTGTCTTACCATCAGGTGGGCAGTTTGCTTCTTTGCTAATATTGTTGTATAAAAAAAAACATAACGGTCATGTTTTGATCACGTTGACTTACAGGTATTATTTCACAGCTAGAAAAGACCACGAAACCCGAGTATTTGAAAATGTCAGTTTGATATTTCTAAGCGTTCCTAAGTAAAAGGTCTTGACAGACAGATGGACAAACGGACAACAGAGTGATCCTATAAGGGTTCCGTTGTTTTCCTTTGAGGTACGGAACCCTTAAAATCATATTTGGATAAAGATTTATTATTCTGATTACTTAATATGAATATAGTCTATAAACCCATTTCAACAGCTGTATTGGATTTTAAACCTGCGCTGTATCTGTTTGCGGTGGAAATAAAACGTCAGTTTCACGCTGTGCCTCTCGTTCGGATATGAAGGAATAAATACAGTTTTCGGGGTTGTTTTTCAGATGACACAGTTTTGTATTCAATAGCTAGGAGCCGGATTGTGGGAAAGATGAGTTAAGATTTTGTACTTTTCCACCATCCATATGTATTGACTATACATTTCTAATGATTTATTTTGTTGAGATCATGACTGCATTCATTACTGTAGGTACTTAATTAATAAGTTCAGAGAGATCATGACTGTAATTAATTATTTTCATAGGGATAAATAATTTAAGCAATCAAGTACAAGGGGCAGCTTATCTCTTAAAGACAGGGATATAAGTCCGATAAGTAAGATATAAGACCTCTTCCAGTCATCCCAGCCATAGAGAAGTAAGATAATTATTTATAGGCGTAGTCAGCAAAAGACTTGACTGAAAAATAGCATCGCAAAACATAAGCTTAAATTTAATCTATAACTGTAAAAGTTTTTTCATATGTGCATGCTAAATTATATCACTGTGTTACTTTTTATCTATTATTTTATTATTTTATCTTCCTAATATTCAGGAACGTTTAGTAACTCAAATGTAAGTACCATACACGGGGAAGTTGATAATATTTAATCTCAAAAATGACAAATTTGGCAATGACCGTCATGTGAGGGCTATTTTGGCACTCGGGAGATGTGGAATAAATAGCACTTTATTTGAAAATCACATACCTATATGTGCAATATTCGCCTCAGAGCCTGCACAGGCCGAATGGTCCCATTAATAACAGGCCAGTCAATGGGTCCACCCTTTCATATCTGTCGCTAGAGTCACATACACACACACGACAACATGTATATTGATGATATTAGGTATATGTTGTTATACCTTGAGACCGCTCTGTGTTGCTCGTAATAACTATACTTTTCGTAGTACAAGTGTAAATTAGTACACTTGATATTTTACCAGGCCCCCGTCACTCGCGCAATGCAGCGTTATAAATACCTACCGCTAAGTAGCGCGCCGGCGCTCCGACCGGCAGAGGGCCGCTGCGCCGCCACCCGCCGCGCCGCACGCGAGACTTATTATTATTATCGAATCTTGTAACTTTTTTCATAAATTTGTTTTTTATTGGTTTCTTTTTGTTTATTTTATTGCTTTTTTGTTTATTATATTAATTTTATTTTTATTTTCTTTTTTTTATCAATAATTTTCTATTTATAAATTTCTTTTCAGAACTAAAATCTGGATTTTTATACCTAAATCGAATAATTTTTCGAAAATTTTCGGTTAAATGTTGATTCGAAAAAAGTTCTACTTGCATTGTGGTTTATAAAACCACACAATAATTTTAATTTAATCAAATTGTTTAACCATACGGTGTCAAATTGTTTAACATTACTGTGAAGCTATTGTAAGTTGTTAAAAGACAAAAAATGTTTGTATTTTTTTCATAGTCGAAATTCGGAGTAATTCGAACTAATAAGACAGTAATTCGTTGCCATAGTAACAATCTTCAGTCCTCAGCAACATCGTCACTTAACATCGGCTGAGATGAAAACCAAGAGCTTCCTTGTTGTTTGTATAAAAAAATTTAGGCAGCCTGCTTGATCGCCTACTTAGTTGTAAGTATAAAAAATAATAAAGTCTCGATGAACCGGCCGCAAGTACTTTATTTGATTCTCTACAAAAAAAAATCCATCTTACTCCTGTTTTTTAAAGATTGCCTATTTATCACAATTATTCATACGATTCAGGATATTTTCAGTGAGTTCAAACACGAGAAAAAAACATGGATAATGTATTTTTAATAATTCGTTATTTTATTAATCATTTGTAATTTCACAACTGAATAAAATCAATGAAGAAAAAATTTCGCCTCGAGCGGGATTGGTAATTTTTTAATAATTTGAATTTTTTTATAATTTTTAAATTTATTAATGACGATAAAATAATATTCTATTCTCTTATTTTTTGACATGTACTAGGTATTTAAAAAAATTTAATATTTGCGCACTGCCAATTTAGAAGTAGATTATGAGGAATAATGTATATAATTTAACACCAATCATGTATTTTACCATATTCTTGCAAATAAAGTACTATTGTTATTATCATTTTATAAAATTAAAGCACATTTGAGTCAGGGGCTTTCCTCGCAATCAATTTATTTCATTAATCCTACGTATACCATTTTGTTTATGTTCTTTGTACAACCCTTATGTTTTCGCTCGATGACGCAATCACGCGGTGTACGCAGGAATCTCGACTCTCGGCGCGCGTTCATAGAGACCTTTTCTTCTTGCAGCGACTTTTTTTGTCGGTTTTGGCTATTATTATTACAGCGATTCGAGCGTTTCTATGGGAGTGATGTATCTGTTACGTAGTAACTATTAACTAATCTGTGATTTTACTAACTGTATTACTTTCATAGTATCTATGTAGTTTATAAAAACATAACATTTCAATATACATATAAATCTCAAAATATAATATTCTTACATTTTTTTCCAGGATTTTTGGAGTACCTACGGGCTTTAACACTTCAGTGTGGGCCTTGTTACAGAGAAAAAATATAAGTTCTTTTTATAGCCCATGACCTTCCGATGCTTTAATGATTGATCAGATTCCCATATTTCCTTTTCTTGGAAAATGGGGTGGTAGATTTATTCGCGACGTCTAAGAAAAAATAAAATATATTTGTATTACATATCAGCCATCCATTATTATGACAGTCGTAGCCATTATTTTTTTATACAACCAAGTTGGTAAAAAAGCATACTAACCACCTGATAGTAAGTGTGTGACATACACATAAGTATCTAGTAATTTCACTGCCATATCTTACCCTTCATACCAGGGGCCTTATTCTGCTAGCGTTAACGCATTTGTGGCGTGTCAATAACGCTTCAATAGCATCGCTTTCTGAGACAGTTGCTGTTGGTTAACCGAATACTAACTAAAACATTTGTCACTATTGACTTATCAAGAAATTGTAGTACAAATAAATTGTAGCAGAGAATGCGCATAAAAGCGAAAAAAGCAGTTTTATTGAAACGCTATCACGACGCGACAACGACGTTAAGATTAGCGGAATTAGGCCCCAGAACAACAATGCAAGCACTACTGCTTTGCGACAGAAATACTCGTAGCTAAGACGGAGGTATCCAAGTAGGTGACCCTGGTACAGTCTCCCTCCGGTAACAAAACGAGAACAATTGCTCCGGTCTAGGAACAATGTGATGGGGTTAACATACAAGTATTATAGAAAATAATATCGCACCTATAATAAATATATTTATTATGTATATTATGTTTTTGTGCAATTATACTTCAAAGCCAGTAAACGTTTTATCAAACACAAGACCAAGGTAAATATTATTTTGTATAGAGAAAAAGTAATTAAGCCGTCTTAAAAGTTTGCTGGTTGCATGTTTTTCATTATTCAAATGACAAAAAAGTAACACCATCTAACTAAAGGATTGTTGGGTATTGAATCTCGGCATTGTACGTAAATTTTATACTAGATGACGTGTTTTGAAATTAGAAATATTTTTCATCTACCAAAGGTTACTAGCTGACCCGGCCACACGATACTGTGGCTCAATAGCTAAAAAAGTTGGAACAATGTTATACTAAGAATCGTAATTTAGTCAAAATAATAAAGATAAAAAAGGTTTCATACAAAACGATACACAACAATATGGTTTTATTATAACATAATTACATGAGTCATAAACATAACGTGGAATAATCTGTAGCTTAAAGAAATAGAAACATAACGCCTTCTACTAGAAGGTTATCCAACCTAGATAGCCAAACGCTGTGTCGATAAATTAACTCACAATTGTTCGAAACTTTTGGCTGTAACAAATAATTACAAGCAATTTTAATTCGCAATTTAATATTGAGGTCAATAATCGAGATAAAAACTCTAAATCGAGATAAAAATTCTATCTCTTAAGATGGAAATTTCAACAAAAACGGGTTAGGTAGCTAATCGGTTAAATAGTATTACTTATATAATTTACTTGCCGAATAAGGAAGTCATAAAGTATTTTGATGCATGATAAATCAATCTGAATAATGTTCAGTATAATATGCAAGTGTTTACACATGTGTACCTATTGATTATTTCCAGTTTGTAAGCCTAATAAAAAGTAGTTTTCGAGTTTATCCCGTATAAGTATCAAGACGCGTGACTTTATGATAAAAATAATATGTAAATATTAACACAATAATATTAAATATTAAAATAATACATAAATTTATCTATAATTAGTTTAAATGAAGACCAAATTTCCGGATTATAAGAAAAAATAATCCACCTATGTTTTTTTATTTCCGAAACCAATTTCACCATAACACCGTGTAACTAAATTACACCAATTACATCGCAAGCTGTTGTAGGAACCCTTCTAAGAATTTCTTGTAATATCGGATGGAAAATTCCTTGGGATTTCCCAGCCTACCGATGATTAATGGGGGTTGGCTACCTTGGATTCCAGAAGCCTGGTCTCGCCTTCAATTTTCACTTTTACTACATTGGTTCCAGAATTTACGTAATTTGGTTGGACAATGGCGCTCGCATTATTAAAATCGTGTAAAATCTACTGAATTTGCCAGCCCTCCATGAATTCTTTGGTTTCATAATATTGGTTTGTTTTCTCAAACGCCAATAAAGAAGAACATGATAGATTAGTCTCATAACAATTTCATATGTGTGCTGTTTGAAAGTTTCAGCTTTGCATTGACATTTTGAAGCGCCAAAAATGTTATAATTTATTAGTATGAGAAAACAGAGAGTGTCAAATAACACTTTACCAAATTATCTTTGGGTAGTATTTAAACGAGTGACTGTAAATGAAAAATTTAAGATACAAAAATAATTAAAAATAAATTAACAGAACAGTAACTTATAAACATTCATTCGACTTACTTCAAATACAAAATGAGAAGCTTCATAATATTTCAGCGACCTAATATTTGTTTGAGTGACACTCAAACAAATATTATGTCCTGCATTTTTTTAGTATTTGGCAAATTATTTATTTATGTTGAGCGGCATTTTATCTTAAATGAGGTGTTACGAATATAAAAACCACTTTGAAAAATACCATAATGAGCAGAGTACTTTGGCTCAAATTTCTTTTAAATCATTGTTATAAATTTTTGAAAATTAATAACGAGAGGAGGAGGGGATCCACCCTTTGTACCACTCTCCCCCCTCTCGGCGATGCATAGTTATCGAGATATTAATTTTTGAAACGTTCACAAACCTAATCTCAAAATGTATGGGAAAAGGTTGGGTTGTGTATAAGTTAATCATGTTTGTGCCACACCTTTTTTTATGGATGGTCCGGCAAATGACCTCCTCCCGCCTGATGTTAAACGGTGAAAGAGGCCCAAATGAGTTGACAGATAGAGTAGGGACGACATCCACTCTCCTACCTGCCCGCCCCTTGCCGGCCCAAAAGATGCTTTTTCACGCCTCTTTTGAAGGAACCCATGTTGTAGGATGGAGGAAACACGTGCGCAGGTAGAGAATTCCAAGTGTGGGATGAACGACAGAAGAAGGAATCTTGGAATTTCTTGGAACGGTGTGAAAAGGAGGACACAGTGTACGGATGACTCCGAAGGCCCTTACGCGTGTTTCTGTTAAGGAATGGAGAGGGAGGGATAAGGTTAAAGAGCTCCCCAGAGCATTCCCCATGGAACATTCGGTAAAAGGCGCTAAGAGAGGCGATGTCACGACGAAGTTGTAGAGGCTCGAGGGTGTTAGTTGCCTCTACATCGCCAATTATGCGAAGAGCATCGAGGAGGTACTGAGCGGAGCCGTCCCAAAGGTGCGAGCAATATTCCACGCAAGACCTAACCTGAGTTTTATACAACAAGCATAGTTGGTCCGGCGCAAAATACCTACGCACCTTGTTCAGGACACCGAATTTCCGTGAGGCAGTAGTTATGACGGATTCGATGTAGTCTTTGGGGTTCAGATCGCAGCGAATGTTCATTCCGAGCAAGGTGATGTTGCTCTGTTTGTGAAGGGTTGTGCCCTGAAGAGAAGGAAGGGGGAGGAAAGGTGACCTTTTCGCCGAGAACGCGCACACCTGTGTTTTCTTAGCATTGAACTCAACCTTGAACCTATTTAAGAATTAAAAGACGTTAAAATTGGAAGATCTTAATAATATGATTTTAGTGGTATAGATTCCCATAGAATACGGTATGACGCTGCGCATTTTATTTATTTATTTAATAGATACATTTACAGCAATAGCCAAAAAAATGTACACAACTTAACCAGATAAATAACTAAAGGATAAGAAAATTGCACGATAAAGATGTAGCTGAATTAATTTACATTTACAACATTACATGTACGATCTCTAAACTAAAGCATGTACTATAATTTACTCCTGCAAATCACGAAAATGAACTAGTTAATATTAAATTATCTTATCTACATATTATGTTTATACAAACAGAAAATAGAATTTTAAGTAGGTATCCACTATAAATACCAACTATGAGGCAATAGGCTTGCAAACTAATTTATAATTTACATATTCATTGAGAAAGATATGCAAGCCCTTCCTCCATATTTTTAACATCATTACAATAGAGTATTCATTTTTATATATCTATTTATAGTACGTACAATGACTACACAGTCATTATTACGAGACTTTCTTCCGTTTAAATGTGATCATCCAATCCATCAAGCCTCGAACTTTTTTCATCAACTTGATGCTTTATTAATATTTCTGAATATCTTAGGTAGGTATTTGATGAATGTGTAGACATAGTTCATGAGAGTGCCGTGTGTTTTTGAACTTTATCTTATTGTAATAAAGCTTATAATCGAAAAGTTTAAAACGATGTCGATACTACATTACAGTGTTTTATTTTAGCTGCGTATCAAAAGGGCAATTTACTTTTTCCTCCTCATTCTGATGAAAATAAATGTAAGTCATCATGGCTTGCCTTTTCGGAGAATAATGAAAGTGTTTAATATCTGCGTGGGGAAAAAAGAGGCTGTAATAATTTTTGCATTTATAGGATGTTACGGCATTCCTACTAGCCCATGCAAAAGGGAAGCTTTCCTTAATAATTGGGTCATATTGGAAACCCTTTTCATATTTTGGCAAGTACCGAAGGGTCAGTAGCATAAATAGTTGTTTGACTTTGAATATACAAATGTTTTAATATTTTTATTAAGTATGTATTTTAGAAATATATTAATGTAATACTCGCTCTCTGTAAATAGCTTAGCGATATTATATAACTATTATGTCACTGTATATAACATCAAAAGTCACAGTATATGAAATTAAACATTTTGAAGCATTAATTTTGAAATGAGATCAAAAACATTTTTCTTTCTCTCAATTTATCGATACCTTCCTAAGTATCTTTAATCCAAACTACTAAGCAGTTGTTTTTTAAGAATGAATCGTTGCATCTGATTCTGATTCTGAAGGATTTTTCATTATAAAACACGGGTGCTTTAATCTGTTGTATTCTACAAATTTTGTATCATGTGTATATTTTTTTACCTATCTCGAAAGTCTGAACTGAAATAGTTTCAGTATTTATCAAAAAATATTTTTATCGTATTGTACAACCATTGTACAAAGTAAAATTCCCTTACAATATGATTTCTCTTTGTACTCTTATTATACATACATAGGCTTTAAATAAAACAGTAGCTAACTAAAAAAAGCTAACTAACATTATACATCGGCTTATAAACATAGTCTTTTCTTTCTTTATTATCTGTTGCTTCGGACTATGAGCAATCATAAGTACCATCGCGTTATCTAAATTATGCAAAAAGGTAATAGTTAATGAAGCAACAGCAGCATTTTGAACATACATTATAACAAAACAAACATTGTATAGATTACAACTCTCGCTACCATTCTTTCCGTGGACGACGGAAGAGTCAACAAAGCGAGTTTACAGCAATAACACAACTAAAGAGATGAACATTTTTTTTACAAAAATTGAAAAATTGAAAAATAGGTACAGACAACATCACACTTCTGTATTGAAGTCGGCGCCAAACGATGATCTCCTAGAAAGTGTTAAGATTTGTCACCGACTTCAATATAGTCTGTACCTATTCTTATATTATTTTTAAGTTTTCAGTGTTTTTGAAGTCGGTTTAATTTTTTGTAAAAAAAAATATTTTAACTTTTTAGTGAATGAAATCTTTTTAGTGAAAGAAACCCTCATTTTCTATGGGATCCCATCATCAGATCCTGACTAACCTGACCATGGGACCACCCTTGCAGTATACTCTATCAAATACAAAAAGAATTTTGGAAATCGGTTTAAAAATGACGGAGTTATGAGGTAACAAACATAATAAAAAAATACAACCGAATTGATAACCTCCTCCTTTTTTGAAGTCTGTTAAAAACTAGAAATAAACTCAACACACCAACCTGTTTGGCGAGTGTGATGTAGTACAGTAAGCACTACGTCAGCTTTACTATTTGACTAACGGACCACTCTTATGTAGTTAGTAATAACGGAGATTTACGTAGTGCTCATGTAAAGTAGGACGTGGCGCTATCAGTACTTAAAGCTATACCTTTTCGTCGTTAGAGAGACTTGTCTGGTAATTTTATAACTCGTCGATTGATCGTCGATCGTCGTTGAATTGGATGGTTTGACAAAGAAAATTGAAATTTATTCATCTACTGTAAGTATGGCTCGATTCATTTGACGAATATGCCAAGACGGCATAAACGAAGACGGCATGGACGAAGGCGTCATGGGCGAAGACGTCATGGACGAAGACGTCATAAAATGCTAACGTATTTAAAGATCGGTTTCAGTCAAACAGAATGATCAAATCTGTGCGATGGCGAATCGCGGATGAGTTGTAAAATCATCCCTCTGAGCCCAATAGTGCCACTTGTTACTTTCCAGTATATGGGAAGTGATGATGAGTCATATAAAACCACCCAAGTGCGAGTTGAACTTGGGCACCGGGGGTTCCGTACAAACTTATCTATTTATATAAGTTTCTAACTATACATTTACGGTTTTCAGATGTTTTCCTTTAGATGTGCTGTAAAACATTGCTTCTTGGCAAATTAAATGATTGTCGGTCAAAGGAAACTACTCTGTTTTTGTTTTGATTCCCTTGTGAAGTCACAAAATATGCAAAAATATGTCACATAAAATAATATTAAAAGTAATGAATTAACCACAAATAGTCATATTTTATTGAAGCAAGTTCTCTAACGTTTCCCCGACCGCTACATACCATAATGTCGAGTGAATATTAACATAAATTCGTGTCTTAAATTTTAACAACACTTTTCTCAGTGACTGTACAAATCGCAAAATCTTCCCAGTGAGATCAATCGACCGGTTCAAAATATGCAATAACACGATTTGGCCCGCGGGCCGAACTTCGTTGGCCGAAACAACCAAAGAGCCATCGGTCATACTCGTATCTTTTCTTTGCTTAGACTTAAAAGTTTAGGTTTGATATCTTCACGCGCTCCTGAGAAAAAAGAGTCTTGACAGACAGACGGACAAAGAATGATCCTGCAAGGGTTCCGTTTTTTTCCTTTTGAAATGCGGAACCCTAAAAATAGAACCAGGCTATTGTACCATAGAACTTGATCAAGCCCTGTATAATGAAAATGAACAAAGACACCTACTACCTAATGGTAATAAAGAACAAATTAATTGTATTACCTACTTACACTGCCTCCTCTGTCTACAGAGGGCTGGCTTAATTTTATTAGCAATTAAATTAATTTGAACTCGGTAGTTCCATTGAATTATTGTGAGAAAACAGATAATTTAAGCCCGTTCTCGCGCCCGACATTTTATTGAAGATTTAGGCTTTGCAATGGAATTATATAAAAAGCCTTCGAGCCTTCCTGGCAAAATTTAGTTTCATTCCGATGAAACTTATGTGGGTCTGTATGCGGGGAGAGTCGTGGGTTATGGCGATTTGAATAATACGCTTGCCTTATGAGATGGCAAGTGATTTCATTAGGTAGCCAAAGTAATTTCGCCTTATATTTCAAGATATACGTTTGGGTCGAATTAATAAGTATCTTTCTATATTGACACCGCGGGATTTGCGTAGTGAATTGAACTTTTACTGAATTGATGTAAACCATTATTACTTTGGGTTAGATATTATGGTATATACTAGGCATATTCATATGGCGTAAGCTATTATACGTTTATTTGGGTATAATTAAAATATTAGGGGATTATTCCTCTTGATGAATCAATGAAATTAAATTATCACCCAACGTTCCAGACATATTATCATGAAGGAACAGTATCTTAGCACGAAAACCAAATAAAGCACAGAATAATGAAACAATGATTATAATACTTTGTTCTCTTCAACAAAATCGCCAGCTGTATCATTTGCTAAAAACAAAAGTCTACACGCGTGTTCTCTAAATGTTGATCAAATTTACACTAACACTTTACTCGGCACCGGGCGGTCTATGTTCATTCTGTCTAATTAGCACAAGAGTTCAGTTGCAAAGTTTTACTCTTACACACCTTACGTGTTCCTAGGATTTCGCACTGGCCTTAATCAAGTAACGTCAATTTGCTCACTGGAAGTGAAATTTATAGTGTTAACTCATTACCGAAATTTAGTTATGTAATAGAGTTGTGTAACTCAGGAGTGATTGATTCAAAAGATATATATCTGACGCAAGGAGTGATTATATCAGTATATCACTTCAGTTTCAAATATATCAGTAGCTCAGTATCTCTTTCAGTCGCCTGAGATGTCCGAGAGCATTGAAACCGCATTGAATCAGTAACTCTTCTCTTTCACTCGGCAGGATTTTATTAGGTGACTGAGTAGGTGATAATTGGGTATTGGTGATTGGGCATTCTAGAACACATTCAACGACAGTGATCGAACGGAGGTGAGATCACGTTGAATGTGTTCTAGAATGCCCAATTATCACCTACTTGACTGATTTTTCATATTCACAACAGCATTAAGAAAATTATTTGAAGTATGTATGAATACAAATTAATTGTAAATCTCTTTATGAATGCTAAACTCCAAATAATAAATAAGTTAATAAAATTTAATTAAGAAATTTAGACACAGCACACATTCATTATATCACTGATAAATTAAAGAAACACTGAGTCACTGAGTTAATGATCTAGATAAAGATATAAATGATATAGTGATATAAAAGAGTGATATATATCAGCAGCTCCAAAAGATACATATCTCTCATTTCCTCTCAGTGATATACTCTGAACAAGTCTATTATGTAATTCAAAACATGTTCTATTTTGTGGCTGAAATACCTAATTGCTATCTCTAATGTTGATGAGTGAAAATATTACGTTACGTTTAATTTGTTTTGCGAACAAATAACACGATAAATGTTAAAATCAGAGGGTTTACACTCAGAGAGAATAGATATTATCTTATCTCTCTTACATTAGCTTATCTTTTGTTAGGTGGCCTTGCGGATCCTATATGCTAAGCCCTTTGAGTCTTCTGTGCTGCCCTTTCCATTTTAGTTTATTTTATGCTATCACCACCGCTGCACAGATATACTCCGGATGGGATAGCTCTTATGTCCTTTTGTTTTGTAAATCCAATCTAGAGACACATATTACTCATATTAAAGAGATTCATTTTCCTGCGAGCAAGAGAATCGTATTGACACAGTAGGCATTACTCTCTATTTTTCTTTGCAGGCTCCGCAGTGTATTTGCCAGATCCATTTTTGAAAACATGCAATAAGAACCAAAGTGGCCCATTCTGATTGGTGTCTTCTCTTCCTTGATATTTAATAACAAAGTTAGTTGTGCCAGATCAGTGCATGTTTCCGACTAGTTTCTGGCAAGGCTATCGACCTTTCCTTATCGTTTCTATTAAACCTTGATATTCTAAAATGTACTGTATTTTTCGCTTGCCGTGATTTGTATACTGTAGTCTTATAAAGATGAACCTAAGTATCCTCTTTTCTGTAACCTATCCCCCTTTTCTATACCCAAGGTTATATTTTCCTGTGGGGCTTAGTAACATTCCACACATTCATAATGTGTAGTCTGGGGAGCGCTTTCTTTGCTTCACTGCTTATGACAATGTGCAGCGATCTGAGATCTAAGAATCTTTTTATTGCTGCCGTTGGGGTGGTTGAACGCACCACCCAGATAGCAATGGCTTGTCGTGCAAGTTTGAATCAAACTTTCTAGTTCCCAATGACAAACATGCGTAAGTTTTGTTTATTTCGGCAGTATACAATGTTGCAATGTACATACAATATTGCCCCAACAAACGTTAAAAAGCTAGTTTGTTGGGGCAATATTGTATGTACATTGAGTTATTGAAAAAACAAACATCCTGCAAGCTTAAAACAAACATGATTTAAGCTTGTTGTTGGGAAACTAGAAAATTTGATTCAAACTTGCCTCAAGTTTGGCAAGTTTGCATGCTATCTGGGCAGTGATTACTATACGGGTTAGTCTCTGGATCCAATCGCGTTAGTTCATTACCTGTGTTACTCCCATATATCTCACTTTCGCAGACCATGGTAATTCCTTTTCATACAATATTAGAATCCTCATATCTTTGAATTTCCTTTTCGTCTAGAATGATATTACAACAATTTTACTACGATAAATAGTAAAATGTATTTTTCTACACGATCAGGCCGGCAACATTTCAATTAGGATGACTAAATCGTGCGCATAGCCTATAGAGCGAATAATGGCCCTTCATTCAGTTGTGTGATTAGTGACTCTTCCACTAGGCGCAATAGTTAAGGCGAGAGCACTCCTTACGAGCACCCTCTACTACTCAGGGTGTTCATTGATTCACCCTTAACTAGACTAATGTTTGAGACCTACGGTTTGCTTACAGATTAATTTTAAAAAGGCACTATACAGGCTGTCACATTTAGATAAGTCAGTATAGGCAAGTCTGTAACTATAAGACATACAAAGATCTGTTCTTAGGAACCATGTCATCGATTTTAGTGACAAGAAAAACTGCATACATAGATTTAAAAAAAAGCTTGTACTCAGTTCGGGAATCGAACCCGGTCGTATTTAAAAATATAACATACATTATTTCTATTTGGATATCGATTGTGTAGGTCATAAGCAGAAAATGTTAGTATGAAACATGATATCTCAAATTAATAAAATGCATTGTCTTTCATATCATTTAATTGAATTAAGTTAGATGTTCGAAATGTCGGCCATTTTTTTCAATGCAATATCCAACTCGTTTAGGTTAGGTTAGGTTCTATACGAACTTCAAGCTGACCTTAATTTCCAGACTACTTCCTTAATCAGCATTGTCACCTTCGCCCATCATCATCATTTCGCCAATTAATACCTAAGCGCCAGCGACAAATGCTATTACCAAACAAATTTCGGACTTGAAAGCGTCTTCAACTTGAATAAATGTCGGGCCATTAGACTGTCGCCATCGTCGGGTGGGAGAGGCATCCGCTAATTCTGTTTAATTACCGCACCAGCTCGGCCACACCAAAAGTTTGGCGCGGACGACAGGTTCCACTGGCGAATTTTGCGAACTTTAAAGGGTGGAACACGGTATCATAGACATCGCTTAACCGGACTTAATTGCCTTAGCGCCGGAGTAAGGAGAACGCAGGGAATTTCTCAATTATCCGTCGAAACCAAATAGTAATTCGCCAACTATGCTATCTCGTTGACTAGATGGGGCAATAACGTAACCGCTTCCGTGCCTCGACACGAGTAGTTTTCTATGGGTATTATTTATTTTAGACTATTGCAGTACTAGGATTATATATATACTCTTAATTGCATAAACACAAGAAAAAAAAAGTTTGTATAGTAATAACGTATGCAAGGGCGCACTTATCCCTTATAGAGATCTCTGCCAGTCAACCCATAACATTAGTGGCGTGCGTAAGTGTAGTAGACAACAAAACGGAAAAATAGCAATACATAAAATAATAACAATTATTCATAAATATCAATTCCTTTACAAATATCATATAAATAATAAATAAAATATACCTGACGATCATTGAACTTCTTATAATTTCTTCTTCTTCTATATAATCTTTAATAGAAAAATCTTTAATAACCAAAATTAAATGAATAATGAATTTATATGTGAATGTATTTGTTCTTAATTTAATATTTGAATGTAATAAGTAATTCCTAATTAATTTTTGTATAAATATTAATAAAATTTAATTTAATGTTTATAATTGGGATGATGACTAAATTCTAATTTTTACGTTACGTCATTAAATATTAAAATACTGTGGAATAACATGCGGTCCTGTGAAATTAGAATTAAAATCGGCTTAGAAATACATAAGATACAAGCATTTTAAGTTGTTAATTTGAAGGCGATTAGACAGAGAGATCCGACATCAACCGTGACGTCATTATTGAGTACGGCCATATAAACTCCTTGTAATTTGCCGTTTTTTTAGAAAGAGATGGAAAAAAATCTTTAATACGTTATATCTTAGTTGTTTTTATAGTTATTCGAAAATAGATTTTTTCTTTCTGTTTATTATATGTATGAGCTTCTTTTAAGGCAAAAAATTTTTTTTAGTCATCTAGCCTATTGAACAGAATGTTTGGAAGGTGTCACCATCTCCCTTTTCTAACTTGCCGTGCTCGACAGGGTCCCAATGAACTGTTTTGTATCATTTGTTAACACCTAATGTAACATTGTGGAGTGCAATAAAGTATTGAGTATATTTTTGGTTGGCTTCAATAGGATAAAGCAAAGTCGCCACTACGATTATTCGTTTGTGTGAAACACAAAAACTATCAAAAGTGAATTCGTAAATCATACGCATATTATGCGGAAATTACCTGACGTATGACTATATACCGGATACCGGAGAGACTCTCCCTGCGTTCCGTAAAACGATAAAAGTGATAATATCGCGAATCCGACCAAAGTCACAACATAACCTACTGATTCAATAGTCCTTATATTTTCTGACGATTTAATTTGGTCGGATTCGCGATATTATCGCTTTTATCGCAATTCGGAACGCACCATCTGTACCAGGGTCGTGTGCATGAGTACCTACGTCTTACCTATTTCTGCCGCAAAGCAGCAGTGCTTGCATTGCTGTGTTCCGGTTCGAAGGGTAAGATATGGCACTGAAATTATTGGGTACCGTGACTTTACATCTTAAGTCACAAGTTGGCAACGTTCACTGTGGTTCTTGTGGGGGTTGCAGTTTTGCTGCAAATCTCACAGGAGCCACATGTATTATAGGTGACTGTTGCACTTACCATCAGGTGGGCAGTTTACTTGTTTACCAACTTAATTGCAATAAAAAAATATATAGGTAAGTTTGTTTTCGCAGATGTTATGCAACATTACCATGTGTTTGTTGTACGAGGATGAATGTTATATTACTGTTTTGTCTGTTTGTTGCGTGAATATAACATTTCTGTTCATTATAGAACTCCAGCACAGAGTGCCATTCTTCAATCGTGTCACGTATGACATAGAAATTAAAAATATAAATTCTGAGCGTATAAAACAATTTAGTGTATAAGAAATAGAGCGTTCATCGCTGTAATGGTCTGAAATAGTCCTACTGTTGAACTCCATCTCACAAAATCAGTCTAAATAACGTCAAATTGTGGTTCTGCGGGTGTGTGACCTTACCATATCTAAATTATCATACATTTGCTATCAGTATACTTGTACTAGCGGCAGTGATATGCCCGGGATACTTAAGGCTTGTTTAACAACTAGCTGTAAGCAGCTAGGGTAAAATTTCAATAGCTTAATTGCAGATAATAATATGTTATTGAATGAAAACTTCTTGACACAAAAATGACAGCCTTCACGCGAGGAGCAACCGATAAACTATTTTTATCACTTCTTTTAAATCGCAAAATACAATGTTGGTTTTTGACAAAATGATTAATTATAATAATATTTGACTTCTGACTGACTGGTTGTAAAGAAGGCTCTTAATAAAACCTTTCGTGCGCTAGTTCCTTTCAATGTAAACATAAATGGTCCAAAGCACAGTTTCCCGAACGCCATATTTTAAGGGATACAAAATAAACTAGGGGAAGCTTTGCGGTGTCAGCACGCACGTTTGCGTCTTCAGGCGAAACGGTATCCTCTCAAGGTTATGTGGAGTATATTGTTCCTTAAATCAACGCCCTCTCCTCATGAGGCACCTAACGACGATCGGGGACATTGTTTTATCGCTATGAATGTATGAATTTGGGAGAGAAAAAAATGCGTTGCTTTTGTTCTATTCAATGATAATTAAAAATAATAAAAGGTGTAAATTGGGTTAAGGAGGAGCTCGGTGGCGTAGTGGTTCAAACGCTTTGGTTTCGATATTGAAAATGAAGCAACCTCCGCCATGGTTGGACCCTGGATGGGTGACTAAAACATTGGAATCTCCAGGTCTTCCGTGCTTCGAAAGACACTTTAAGCCGTTGGTCCCGGTTTTCAACCGTTTCTATCCACCAATCCGTATTGGGCCAGCGCAGCGTGTTGGTGTAAATGCTCATACTCCTCATCTGTTACATCCATGTAGGAAGGCCTGTGTCCAGTAGTGGGATGTATACTTATAGGCTGTGATGATGATAGATAGGTTATTATTAGGCTTCAAACGTAGCACGTCAAAACTTAGACAATAGACTTACCTTGGACATAAGAGTCGAGTCAAGTCGGTTTTCGTTGTCTCTTTCTCGCGCCATAGTATCGTGACTAGTCGATTATTTTTGTCTTTCTCTCACACCAAACGCATGTGCGTGGGCCGGCTTGGAATAGTATTTCCTAAAATCGATCTTGGTCTTGCAGCCTTGCGAGACTCTTGCTACAAGACTGAGACCAAAACCGGCCTAAGTGTAGTAAGTCCAAGGCCAAGACTGACCCATGCAAGGTTTGAACAAAACTCTTGCTCAAATCTCGCATGGGTCAGTCTAACGCTCGTATTAATAAATGCCTCTTAAAGTTGAGATCGTTTTGACGTTTAATGTATTGAACATATGTCAAAAACAGTATCTCAAGATCGATCTCATACTTGAGATGCAATTATTAATACGAGACTTAGTGTTGATCTTGGACTCGGTCTTGCAGCAAGAGTCTTGCAAGACTGCAAGTCCAAGACCGATTTTGAGCAACACTAGTCTGGAACCTCGAATGTCATATTGTATAATCTGTGTACACCTTTTTATTGCAATATCGTCGCCTCTAATAATTTCTTGAAGGAGCTACGTACTCGTAGCTATTAATTTTAAGTCATAGGCATCAGCTTTTTTTTCTATTGCTACTAAGTTGACAAGTAAACAGCCCACCTGATGGAAAGTGGTAACAGTCACCTATGATACCTGTGGCTCCTGTGAGAGTCGCAGTAAAACTAGCGGTTGCAACCCCCACAAGAACCACAGTGTACGTCAAAACTTGTGACATCAGATGTAAAGTCACGGTACCCAGTAATTAATTTCACTACCATAATATCTTACCCTTCAAACCGGAACACAGCAATGCAAGCACTGCTGCTTTGCGGCAGAAATAGGTAGCTTCACTTTTCACTATAGTTATTTTTGAGATTTGGTGAGTGATTAAAAAAAGATGGATCACCTTTTTGTGGGTATGAGAAATTACAAATACGTATATTTTACATCTCTACTTTAGCTCGTTAAAGTAGTTTCACTCAAAAAATAAAATCAAATAGACTGCTTAATGTCAATCTATATTCCTAGTATTATCTACTTGAGCAAAACAATATAAGTTGGGGAAATCAATTCCGAATACCTACTCAATAATAAAGTAATTACTATTTCTCGAGAGCAACAAATTATGAATGCTATTCATAAGAACTATATCGGCAACTTTTATTAAGATTCGGCAAAACTTCGATGAAATTCATATGTTTTCGTTCTACACAGTTGCCCAAGTATTTCGGTCAAGGTTGGCGAATTGATTGATTGAAATCTCTCAATCTTAATAAGTGATTGTGTTTACTCGATTTAGGGAAAGTATTCAGCCCTAGATTGAGACTGGCTAAAATGTTATTTGAATAATGGGAAAATAAATCCTGAAAAGGTTTGGGAGGCGAGGTAAATGGTTACTTTTATTTTGGTTGGGTTGGGACGAAGTAATGGCGTCTATGAATCATTGAATCATTGCTGACAAATATAAATAATAATTGGATAAGCAATGAACACTTGGCATAGGCTCGTGTTTCTCATTTCTAGTACTATACCGAGAAAAATAAAATATATATATACTTACTAATATTATAAAGCTGATGAGTTTCATTGTTTGGTTGAACGCGCTAAAATCAGGAACTACTGATTCAATTGAAAAATTATTTTTGTGTTGGATAGTCCATTTATCGAGTAAGGCTATATAATATTGCGCTGCGACTAATAATTGATTTGTTGCAAAATGCAAATGAAATATGTTGCAAATACGGAAAAAAAGGTGCGACATGTAGTCTTTTTCCGACATCCACGCAAATGAAGTCGCGGGCACAGCTAGTAAATAATAATAATAGTTTATTGTTCTCACCACAAGCATATATATTATATTTTATCTATTTTAATAATTGCTTACGGCGCTGGTGGGAGACTGGAGTCCAAATTAGGCGGAAATCTTAGATCTGCCTGTATCTTAGATCAACTGGCCCCGCACCTCGGACATGACAAAACTTAAATAATTACCTTACAAATAAAGCAAATAGTTTAGAATACGCAAAAGGTAAGGTTGCTGGCAAAACATTGTTATAGTGTCTGTCCTAATAGAATAGTAAGAAAGTATTGCACACGATTCCATTACTTTTCTAAGAAACCAAAAAATGTTCGACAATTTCAAATCATGTTGATTTCAATTCACGTTGATGATGCGGGTGGCGCAGGACTGATCAGCAGGTAACTAGAACTGTCATTTTTGAAAGAAACTATACATCCATTACTAGTTTAGTGATCTTATGCGTTACAGCGGCATTCATGATAGCAGTAATGGATGTCAAGTTTCGTTCAAAATTGACAGTTCTAGTTAGCAACCAAAGTTAGATAACAGGCGTGCAGCTTAGAGATCCCTGGGGGAGATCTATGTTCAACAGTGAGCGTCTCTTGACTGAAATGATGATGATGATGATTTGAAATGTGCTGTCAAATCACGCCACGTGTTTTCCTCTGTACCGACTCTTGACGTAGCAAGCTCCCACTTTACGTCAAACGTTTTATCACAGTAGTCTTTTTTATTTCGTATTCGTATGTTACGTGATATATTCTAATGATTCTAAACGACTCCACATAAAGGGAGACGTTCTTAATTCGACTGTATGGTTTTTTATGTCTGTCACTCATAACTCTGTAATTTATTCACGGATTCGGAAGATTTTTTTCTTGTTTGAGAGGATATACTTCCCAATTGGTCTCATTGACATCAAGTCAGGATCTTTAACCCTTGATTTTTATAGGCGCGTCCAACGAGTTTCATATTTTTCCGCAAGTATTAGAGGTAGTCATGAGCCGACTCGTGATAAAGGGGTTCTTCACTTTTAGGAGTTATAGAAGTTAGTTTTTTAATACAATGGGTACGTAGTGTTCCTTTCAAGTTACTTTGTTTGTTTTCTTTCAAGTTACTTCGGTGAGCTGGTATTAAATTCACTTAAAAGATTAAAAGAAAAAGAAATATATTTTATTAAACATATAAACCGAAAATAATGTAATATAAGAATGCATCGTCTAATGAACTTCACATTTTTTTTTATTTTTGAGGTTGGTGCCAAATTTTTACTCATGATAACCGATCATTCGCACCAACTTCAAAATAAAAAATGTAATGTTGTGTGTAGTCTTATATGATTTTTGATTTGAAAAATGAATAAATCGATAGTGAAAAAAAATAGTCCCAAGCAGCGTTCTAGTCTGCGTTTTCAACACACCGTGTTGACGCCTAGACCACTCAACTACCGAGTAGTCGTTGTAGACTTTTTGTATCTGAAGTCAAGTTTTTATTTTTTAATTTCTCATTGACGGACTTGACAAGTTTTTAATTTCATAGCCTGTCATCTTCTCATTCTTATAAACCTATTGCCGTTGGCCGCAGATATTTTTTCTACATCTCCTTGCTTAGTCTGGAGATGACGAGGTCCTCCAGTCCAGACCCACCAAAGCTCTGGTTTTGCGAGCCTATCTTCGCGGTTTTCTATTGGACATGCATCATCTCAAGGATGTCTCAATATCCGAATATACATAAGATGTCATTTGCGTGTCTATAATTTGGCAAATTATAATAGACACAAGTATTAATGAATTAAAATCAATATGGTAACGATAATGGAAGCATGAGATTGATGATACTATTGAATTACGCGCACAGCGTACAATTAATATCATTATGTATGAGCAGAATGTATTATTGACATGGTATGTGGATTTGTAGTTTTTTGCTTTCCAGGTCATGAAGATATGTAAATAATGAAATACCTAACAATAAAGAGAAAAAGACAATAAAGAGGTATATAATTTGAGTTAATAAACAATCCAGATATATTTTATATAGAACTTTTAGATTATACACCTACAAGTTTAGTATATTCATTAAAGGTATATTTTGATTAAAAAAGGCCAAATTAAGTAACACCACTGTTCATTGTACCTTTTTGGATTTATTAATATGCTCCATAATATATACTCCAGACTCCAGATATACTCCAGTATACCTTCTGTACATTATTGCCATGTATATCAAAAGCTAGTTCAAAATAATACCTACGTGAAATCCCTATATGAGATAATCTGGTTTTGTTTAAATGGTTAATGGTTTTCAATTTTGTTATAGTTTAAAATTTTTATTTTATGCTTTGTTTGTACAATAAATGAAATACTTATACAAAATTTATACAATAATATTTGATATGTAATCGTTATTGAGGTAATACATAAATTTTTTGTATTACTAACCAAATGGATACTCCAAAATTCCTTCGTTATATTATATTCATTATACTCTTACAATGTATGTCAAAAGCCAGTTCAAAATAATACATCAAACGCACCTTTGTTGCTTCAAAGTACCTATATGAGCAATTGATAACGTAAATTGATACTGCCGCGACCCCACAAGACCTTAACTTGATTAAACAGATACCCTTTGTTGGCTGTCTTCATTAAGGAACCTTAATTCGATTTGTACTGGCAATGCCGCTAGCGTTACCTAGTTGCGACTCCATATGGACACACGGGTTTCAAGTGCGTCAAGCTTTTGGCTTTTCCTAGCGTTCGTGTCTGGCTTTGGTTTGTTATTTCTTTTATGGCTTGCATGGCTTATGCATCAGCCACTGGTTTTGGTTTGGTTGTAGGTACCAATAGATCCCCTTTTTTTTAAATTGAAATGATGAAGAACAATATAATGACTGTGGCGATGTGGTGATAGTGGCGCAGTGGACTCGGCACTTGCCTTCCAATCGGAAGGTCGGGGTTCGAGACCCGCCATGCACCAATGTGTTTTTCGTTTCGAATTTCATATGTACATTTGTCTGACGCTCCTACGGTGAAGGAAAACATCGTGAGGCAACCTGCATACATATTCGAAGAAATTCAATGGTGTATGTGAAGTCGACCAATCCGCACTGGGCCAGCGTGGTTGACTAAGGCCTAATCACCCTAACATAGGGTAGGCTCGAACCCCTCGGTGGGGACGTATATGGACTGTGATGAATAAAAAAAAATGAAAAAAAATATAATGACACATGTTGAGACATGTTGCGATCATTCGGTTATGATATGAAGGTCCGCGGTTCAATTTCCCATTGGGGCAGAAATTTTTCTGCTTAATTTGATTGGTGGTAGGGCTTCTAAACCCGCCTGGCTAGCCACCACCGTCTTACCTAAGTTAATAACATTGCTATGTTCCGTCGATTTGAGAATGGTATCATTGCTTACATCTAGTTGAGTCAACCGGTGGAACTAGCTTCACTCCTCACCCTCAACTTTATCTGCCATAGGCGAAATGAATGCCAAGAGCCTCCCAGTTGTGAGTATAAAAAGCTACATAATTTACTTAACTTGTACCTACATAAACTTTTGTTTTCTGCTGGAATTACAGAAATGGAAAGGGTATTATTACCAGTACAATACGTGGTCTAAACTTTGTCTTGGCCTATAACTGATGCTCTTTCACTTGTGATAATAAGTGTAGACAGAAACAGGGTCAGGTATTAAGCTGAGATCATGTTATGTAATGAGACGGAACAAGACGCGATTAGCGCAGAGGTCGAGTGATCGCCTACTGCGCAACGGGTCGCGGATTCGATTCCCGTACGGAACAAATATTTTGTATGGCCTACATAAATTTGTTCCGGTCTGGGCGTACGTGCATGTGATATTCTATGTTTGTAACTGCACTCATGACACAGGAGAAAATCCTAGTGTGGGACGACGTTTTTTTAAAGGCCTTGGCTCTGACACGAAGGAGAGAACAATGTCATTCCTAAAGACATTCCGTCTTTGGTGAAAGACAAGGTACGAGTACTTAACCCGAACGCTTCACTGTATAATGCTACGTCAGTTCTAGGAAATTAAACATAAGTTACTTATAACAATTTTCTAAGCTTCAGCATAAACTTAAGTTCTAACGTGAGCCAAAATCTAATATATTGTCTGTATTCGATTTGATGCTGGGATGTTTTAGAATTAGATTGTTTTCTGTTTCTTTGGAATCTTTCAGATGAAATCCATGTATGTGTAGGTATGTGTATTTCGAGTTCCGTGCCGGACGTGCCACTGTTCACCCGTGTCCACCCCAGTACGGAGCGCCCCAAAAATTGCAATAGCAAATCTTGGTTTTTTGGGTTTATCTTTGGTTGTTTCTTTTGTATTTTTTCGTTGTTACTTGTAAAAATTGGTTATTTTTTTTCTCGTTATTTTGGTTGTTCTTGTAGATTTTTAAGTTTATAATTTCTATTTTTAGTTGTAGTTTTTCTGCTTTTTGGCCCCTGAAGGCCAAAATAGCAATATTTGGATTTTCTTTAATAACTTTTTTGTTTTTTATTGTTTCTTTGTTTTGTTTGCGCCAAAAAAAATTAGATGTTTTTTGCGCATCTTCTAGTTTTAGTGACATATAGCCTAATTTTTGTTTTATATTTTTAATTTTGATTTTTAACTTTTTCATTTTGTGTGAGTGCGTCGTTTTTGTTTTTTCCGTTTATCTCGGGATCTACGGGTTGTAGGACTTTCGGGTTTTCTGCAAATTGTGGATCTCCCTTAGACGCAAGTTTTGACACCACTTGTGGCGTCCTAGTGGCTCTGTAAGTGGGTCAAATTTTGAGTGTGGGAATTTTTGGGCCGAAATTTGGGTCTCCCTACATCACCTCGGTGTACTGTGGGTCGCACATTTTTCGTACCAAGAATTCGATTTAAACGGCCGTGTATTTATTGTTTGCTCTGTGCTTTAAGGATATTGTTTGCGTAGTTTTTAGGTAGTTCTAGGTAGGGTTAAGATAGTTTTTAGGACTAGTCTTACTTAAGTTTTGTTTTTGTTTATCTCGACGATTTTGTTTTTGTGGATTCGTCGGTTGACGTCGTGATCAACGCATGGCAGAGTGGTCCATATAGACATTGGACTTGTGTTTGTTATTGGTTTTGTGTGTTGACGAGTCAAAATTTTTAAATTCTGTTTTCGCCAACGGAATCTTTATTGGGCAGGGCCCAGAATTGGAGCATGTCCGAGACGGACATATTGTCCGAAACGGACACTGCCGGTGAGGAGGGTCCCATTAGGGACCCTATTAAACTTGTTTCCCCGGGGAAATCCGGGAACCTGAAGAGCGGCACACCGGTCAATGGCAGTGCGAAGAAATTGGTCGCCGGTGAGGTGTCCCCCGTATTGTCACTGAAGAGCGTCGTTGGGGGTGCGCCCCGTCAAAGCGTAGACGACGTGTCCGAGACTCGCCCTGCTTATAGGGAAATCGAGCGGCTGAAACAAGTTGTAGCGAGGAAGCGGTCGGCACTGGGCCGCTTCTTCCAGGATCCATTGGTTACGGACCTGGATGCTACAACCGAGGCAGAGGAAGTAACTGCGCCGTATGCCCCGAAAGTTCCTCGAACTAGAAGGGGTAGAGGAGGCCTGGCGCATAGTGTCGGGCTCTCACAAGCTAGGCGGGAAGCCAAACAGCTGGAGGACGACACTGACTCCGATCAATCGGAGTTCGAGCAGGAGCCGGAGGTCACCGCGGCCTCCTCGAAAAAGAGGAAGGGCAAGGGGAAGCGCTCCCCTGAGCCCACTGATGAGCTGCTATGCAGCAGGGCTGAGGAGAGCGCGAAGGCGCTAGTAGGAGTTACACGCAGGTCCAAAAACCTGAAAGGGACCTGCGTGAAGGAAATCAAAGACGCCTCTGACTCACTCGTTGAGATAGTCCGCACCCTGGCGTCCAGGAAGACCTCGGAGGAAGTGCGTCGGCTTCAAGCCGACAACAAACGCCTTCGGGGTCAACTGGACGTCTTGACGGGTGAAATGAAGGCCCTTCGTCGGGCCTATTCAGAGCGAGGGGCGGAGTGCCCGAAGGGTCGTCGTGTCGTAGCGACCCCCGCCCCGAAATTGTGGCGACTGCCGAGTCGGAAGCTGTTGCCTCTGACAACGCATTGGAGGAGGAGCTGCCGGAGGTACAGCCCGTGAAGGCCCAACCGGCTGAGGTCGCCTCCGCTGAAGGGATCTCCAAGAGGGAGTTCCTTGAGACAATTGAGTTTCTTCAGCGGGAGCTGTTAGCCCAGGTGGGCACTATGGTTTCGGCCAGGTTCGAAGGCCTGGAAATTGATGGGCGTCTTATGCCGGCCGCGGTTCGCAGACCGCCGCTGGCTTCGGACCACGTGAGGCAGCCGCAGCAACGGCCAGTGGAGGCTGTGACGGCAAACACCACTCTTGCCCCGCCGGCAAATATGCCAAAAGCGGCAAGAGTGGTCAAAAGGAGGGCTGCGCTCCCAACACCTGCGGCGGTCCCCTCCACGTCGGAGGTCACAGCACCGGCTGAGGACTCTTGGACCGTTGTCGTGCGGTGCGGCCGCAAGAAGCCTGTAGCAGGTGATGCGGTGCCCAAGAGGGCCCCCGAGGCGCAAAAGGCGCCAAAGTTGCCTAAGGCGCCACGCTCCCTGGCGGTGGTCGTGGCGCTCAAGCCAGAAGCGGTGGCAAAAGGTCTTACCTATGGTGAGGCTATCGCCAAGGCCAAGGCTTCTGTAAGCCTTGGCGCATTAGGAATTGGGCCCGCCAAATTTCGGACGGGGATAACCGGGGCTCGTATCATAGAGCTCCCGAAAGAAACATCCCCGTGCCAGGCTGACACCCTGGCTGCAAAGCTGGGGGAAGTGCTGGGGGACGAGGCGAAAGTGTCGCGTCCCGTAAAGACGGCGGACATCCGGGTCGTTGGCATCAATGACTCGGTGTCGGCCGAGGAGCTTTGCCAAGCTTTGGCAACAGCCGGTAATTGCCCTGCTCACCACATTAAGGTGGGCCGCGTTCATACGGGGGTGCGGGGCGTCGGGGCGGCCTTTGCCTCCGTGCCAGTTGAGGCGGCAAAACGCCTGGCTGAAGCCGGGCGCATCGAGGTTGGATGGAGTTCTGCCTCCATCCAACTTCTAGAGCAGAGGCCCATGCGGTGTTTCCGCTGTATGGGCATGGGCCACCCAATACAACGGTGCCCTTCTGCTAAGGACCGCAGCGGACTGTGCTTCCGTTGCGGCTCCGAGGGGCATAAGGCGGTGGACTGCATGGCGGCGCTAAATTGCGCCGTCTGTGCAGACGCCAAGAGGCCGGCAAGTCACCGCATGGGGGGTATGAACTGTAACCCCCCGCCGGTAAGGGGTCGTTTGGCCCCAGTGAAAGTGATCGTGGCCCCGAGGAACCCAACACCACCGGTATCCTCGTCACCACAGGCAGCACCGACCGCAACTGCGGCCCAGGAGGAGCCCATGGAGATCACCAATGTATAGTGGTCCCACAAGGTTCCTCCAAGCGAACTTAAACCACTGCGCCGCGGCACAGGACCTCCTGTGTCAGACCGCGGCGGAGTGGGGTGTGGGTTTGGCGATTGTGTCGGAGCCGTACTACGTTCCGCCACAGTCGCCCAACTGGTTGGTGGCGGCGGATGGTTCCGCCGCCATAATGCGGGTGGTGCGTGGCACAGCCCCCTCTCTCATTCTAAGAGAGAGGGGCACTGGCTACGTTGCCGCCATGTGGGGGGGAATGTTGGTCGTGTCGACCTACTTCTCCCCCAATCGCAGCCGGGCGGACTTCACGGTCTTCCTGGCTGCATTAGAAGGGGTCGTCCGAACGACGGCCTCGGTACCTGTGCTGGTCGCGGGGGACCTCAACGCGTGGTCTACTGCTTGGGGGTCCTCCAGAACCAGTCCGAGGGGTGGAGATTTGGAGTCCTGGGTTCTGTCCCTGGGGCTCCAGATCTTGAATAGGGGCTCCACCCCTACCTGCGTCCGGGTGCAAGGCACGTCCATAGTGGACGTGACCTTTGCCACCCCCTCACTTGCCAGTCGAATTAACGACTGGCGAGTAGAGTGGAGACCCTGTCGGACCATTTATATGTCCGATATGAGGTCTCCACGGCATCCCAAGGGGCCCCAAACCACAGAGGCCCCGCGGTGAGCGCCTTTACAAGGTGGGCGCTCACCAAGCTCCGCCCGGATGTGGCGGAGGAGGCGGCAATGGTGCGGGCGTGGGCAGAAGTGCCGCCCCACCTCGCCGGGGATGTCGACGGCATGGCGGATCTCTTCGCAGACGACATGAAAGTCGTCTGCCAAGCCGCCATGCCAAGGGCGCAGGCCTGCCCCGAAAGAGGGCAGGTGTACTGGTGGACGCAGGAGATTGCGGACCTGCGTACCACTAGCATGAGGGCCCGGCGCGCTTACGTGCGATGTCGTAGGCGCGCCAGAACTACACCCGATGAGGAAGCTGAGCTCCGTCGGGTGTATGCGGCAGCCAAGAAGGCCCTGCGTAACCAAATCTGCAGGGCCAAAGAGGAGTCCAGGGAGCAGTTCATCCGGCTCCTGGACGATGATCCGTGGGGGCGTCCGTACCGGTTGGTGAGGGGGAAGTTTAAAGCTTCCGCTCCCTCCACCTCCGCAATGGACAGAGGGCTGCTGGAGCGGGTGTTCGGATCGTTATTCCCTGATCCTGGTCCGTTTCAGGCCCCCAGAATGGTCCCCCCGGATATTCCTCCTGAGGAGGTGGCTGCCGCCATCCCTCCCGTGTCGAAAGTGGAATTCGACACGGTGAGGGAAAGGTTCCGGCGTAAGAAGAAAGCGCCGGGACCGGATGGTGTCCCATCAAGGGTTTTGGTCCTCGCCCTGGGACACCTCGAGGAGCGGTTCCGGGCGGTGCTTGATCTGTGTATCGCCTCGGGCCGCTTCCCCAGGCGGTGGAAGGCAGACAGGCTCTGCCTGTTAAGGAAGGAGAGCCGCCCTGCCGATTCCCCGTCTGGGTATCGGCCGGTGGTGTTGCTCGATGAGGCGGGAAAGTTCCTGGAAAAAATCCTGGCTTCCCGCATCATCGAGCACCTAGAGGGCCGGGGGCCGGACTTGGCTAATAACCAGTTCGGCTTCCGCACCGGTCGATCCACTATGGACGCAGTGGCCCTCCTCAAGAGGTGGACTGTGGAGGCCACGGCTCGTGGGGAGGCGGTGGTTGCGGTGTCGTTAGATATCCGCAATGCCTTCAACAGCCTGCCTCACGAGTGTGTTAGAAATGAAAGGGGCTTAAGGGTATTTAAATACGTTTCAATGTCTAATCAAGTTTATTAGGTAATGTTTTGTAATTACTATTTTAATTAAAAATTACACTACCACTAGCTCGGAATGCAGACTTCCCCGAGAAGAGCTAGCGAGAAACTCGGGGGTTGCTTTTTGCAAATAAAAGGTAGAAAGGTGTACATATTATATAGAAATGAAATAACAAATGATTAACCATTAAACATAACAAACAAAAGTAACAAGTCATAATAAAACTAAAGATAGAGTTATTAGTAATTAAATATAGAAATTAACGAGTTACACTTTTTCAAACAATATTCACAGTTGCTGATGAGACAGGGAAATAGAATATTCGAAAGAATACTTAGCTTGGTATAGTAGCAGCCTAGCAGCAAGACAAACTTGTTCCCGAAGATCGATGTTACTTACAACACGGTTCACAGCAAAACTGACTATGGCAAAGCCGTAGCCTTTATATATTAACAGAAAATGGCGGGAACAAGATCGCGCCGCAACCATTCCACCGGAAATAGGCTTGTTAATCAATAATAAATGATTATTATAATGTAATTTGTTGTCCTATTTTCTTTAAATAGTCTAAACATTATTTTAAAAATACGATACACAATTTAGAGTGTATAAATTATGCATCTTATTTTATGAAATGAAACCACGTGGAAATTACAATTGAAAAGGTACAGAGAAATAACCAATTCATGATGTATTTAAAACATCATATATATTAGCATTTAATAAAACCACGTAGTGTCAAATGATATCAATTTGAGATTTGCATAACCCTAAAATATCTTAATTACTTATTTACAATAGGTAATTACAGATACGACATACAATTATACATGTTAAATATTACTTATTACTCTTATTAGGTTCTAACCTTTTCAGGGGTATACGTATTGTTACAAAATAAATATAGTTATTGTTTGTATAATCAATATTTTGATAACTCTAGAAACTATTATGATTTAGACTTTAAAACATGTTTAAGTTAAGTAAATAAACAAGATAATAATGAAAACAGCTTAAGAAATAATTATATGAGTATTATATTTTTTATTATTACCCTTTATAAAATTCTAATATATAACACGGCCATTCTGATGTGTACTTCGTTCTCGAAGTACATTTTGTTCATACAATCAACAATCCAAGTGACGATTTTGGGACTTCTTGCAAACAAATCATAAACTTATAATATTTACTTACTGTAAAAAAATTGACCTACATGATATAATCAAAATTTCAAAAAGTCTTAATTTATTTTTTTTATCATATAATAGTCATTCCGGCATATATGTACTTGGAATGTTGAAAAAATTTATATATATTTTCAATCACATCATTGGCAACACGAAACTGGCACTATGTCCTTCTGTAGAAAAGGGACATGGGTCCCAGTGCACAATATCGCTAAACCAATAAAAATAAAAATTGACAATTCGACATATTATACAGATCGACAAACATCTCTTTACATGTGGTCAAAATCTGAACTACAAAGAGATTCAATTTTGATAAACTACTGTTATTTATTAATAACCTAATTAAGGCTTTAAATATAAAATTCTCTTAAAAATGCTTATCAAATTTTACATCTCTTGCAAAAAGTATGCAAAAACTGCGTATTTACAATCTCAAATTTAAATATTCACAAAAACCATTTATTATATGAAATATTCACAAAAACCATTTAAATTGTATTCAAACTATACAAAATTCTTTATATAATATAAATTAATAACAAAAAAAATTGCTTCATTTAAATCATTAATCTTTATGACAAATATTTCAAAATTTCAAATACAAATAACATGAAATGAAATATGAAATCAATATCACCGATATAAGAATCATTTTAATTTGAAAAATTAATGTAAGGAACATGCTGTGACTACACCATCACATGATCCTCAATAATAGAAGTCGACTTACAGCCGAGCATGTTAAGCTCACGGTTTTGTATTTTCTTTATTTTCCATATTTGAATAGATGTTTTTCCATATTTGAATAATAAAACTAGAAATTGTGAATTTCTCCTAAAAATTCAACTGATATATCGATACATAATACTCTTTTAATATACTTCATCATCATCATAATATCAGCCAAGAGACGCCCAAAAAAATAGAGGCATCAATTTTTTTTTTTCACTTCCAACATCACTCAATGATCCTGATCCTTTCATCAATTTATTGAAATGGATTAAATTAATTAAAGGAAGGGAAAGTCACAGCCACAGGCACAGTTTCCAGTAAAAGCCACAGGCACAGCAACAAGCACAACCACAGGTAGTCGTTTTAGTCACAGTAAAAGCCACAGGCACAGCCACAGGCACAGCCACAGGCACAGCCACAGGCACAGCCACAGGCACAGCCACAGGCACAGCCACAGGCACAGCCACAGGCACAGCCACAGGCACAGCCACAGGCACAGCCACAGGCACAGCCACAGTATTTTGAGTCAGTCACAGTTACAATAAACTGTCAATACTTTATTGAATTATAACACGTGAAAATTGATGCATCACGCAAACTACAAAAGTCGAGTGGATCGTGGTATTCAAATAATTAATTCGTTCGGCCAGACTGACACATTGCTACGTTTGGTAATCATTTGGTGCTCTATTCTTAAATCTCAAAATAACGAATAAAATGAGTTTGATCAATCAAACTCCGGACATCCAGTTCAATACCGGATGGTTTCAGTTTCAGCTACTTTATCACGAAGACGGTTAGACTAAAATGTTAGCAATTTTTTAATATACATACGAGTTTCTAAATTATGAGCTGTATCTCAAAAGGCAAGAGTTTATTAACATTTGTTATTTTTTTATCCCACACATAATACTTTTAAAATTTCAAATTCTTATTTTCTCTATTTCAAATTTATTACAATTTGTATTGAGTACCTACCCAATTTGACTTTTATAAATGCCAAGGAATCATCATCATCATCATCATCACAGCCCATATACGTCCCCACCGAGGGGCTCGAGCCTACCCTATATTAGGGTGATTAGGCCTTAGTCAACCACGCTGGCCCAGACTGCGGATTGGTCGACTTCACATACATCATTGAATTTCTTCGCAGATGTATGCAGGTTGCCTCACGATGTTTTCCTTCACCGTAGGAGCGTCAGACATATGTACATATGAAATTCGAAACGAAAAACACATTGGTACATGGCCGGTCTCGAACCCCGACCCCCCGATTGGAAGGCAAGTGCCGAGTCCACTGCGCCACCGACGCTCAACTGCCAAGGAATGGCTAAGTTAAACCACTGTATAGCGTATGCCCGAACAGCATCTTGTTAAGGTCCCATACTGGTTAATTTTGTAATACAACGGTTCAGAAAGCGAATTCAGGAATAAAAAAAAACTAAGCAAGGCCTATATACTGTCGCACATGCCTTTCGATTAAAAATATACATTACTTAAAATTGTACTTTTATTGTTTGTTCTTTTACTACCTGTATTATTTATTATGCTGCAGAATATACCTACTTATAATGTTAGTTTAAGCTATGTTAAATCCTCACATATACTCTTAGATAGAATCAGTAAATCATTTAGGTTTTCGAGATTGAAACACAGAAGGAATGTTACAGATAATAAGAATCAAGATTTTTTATTTATTTAAAATGTTCACGCTACGAAAGCTGTGAACTTACAAGGAATCATTTTTTTGTAACAAACATTTTTTACTGGATACAGAAAAATCTTCATTATAAGGTGACCAGGGTTGGTACCAAATTAAAGGAGAGCCTCTGTAGGCCTTACCTGCTTTTGAACTTCTCCAAATTTGTCGATGTCTGTACATTATGGTGACTAGGTCAAACACCAGAAGCGCCACGTCATCTCGTCGAAATTGCTGGATGATGAGTCTTTGATGGTGGTTAGCAGCCTATGTAGATTTGTATGCTCCATATGAAAAAAAAAGAAAATATGTTATTGTGTCGAATCCCACTTCTGATGTTAGAAATGAAAGGGGCTTAAGGGTATTTAAATACGTTTCAATGTCTAATCAAGTTTATTAGGTAATGTTTTGTAATTACTATTTTAATTAAAAATTACACTACCACTAGCTCGGAATGCAGACTTCCCCGAGAAGAGCTAGCGAGAAACTCGGGGGTTGCTTTTTGCAAATAAAAGGTAGAAAGGTGTACATATTATATAGAAATGAAATAACAAATGATTAACCATTAAACATAACAAACAAAAGTAACAAGTCATAATAAAACTAAAGATAGAGTTATTAGTAATTAAATATAGAAATTAACGAGTTACACTTTTTCAAACAATATTCACAGTTGCTGATGAGACAGGGAAATAGAATATTCGAAAGAATACTTAGCTTGGTATAGTAGCAGCCTAGCAGCAAGACAAACTTGTTCCCGAAGATCGATGTTACTTACAACACGGTTCACAGCAAAACTGACTATGGCAAAGCCGTAGCCTTTATATATTAACAGAAAATGGCGGGAACAAGATCGCGCCGCAACCATTCCACCGGAAATAGGCTTGTTAATCAATAATAAATGATTATTATAATGTAATTTGTTGTCCTATTTTCTTTAAATAGTCTAAACATTATTTTAAAAATACGATACACAATTTAGAGTGTATAAATTATGCATCGTATTTTATGAAATGAAACCACGTGGAAATTACAATTGAAAAGGTACAGAGAAATAACCAATTCATGATGTATTTAAAACATCATATATATTAGCATTTAATAAAACCACGTAGTGTCAAATGATATCAATTTGAGATTTGCATAACCCTAAAATATCTTAATTACTTATTTACAATAGGTAATTACAGATACGACATACAATTATACATGTTAAATATTACTTATTACTCTTATTAGGTTCTAACCTTTTCAGGGGTATACGTATTGTTACAAAATAAATATAGTTATTGTTTGTATAATCAATATTTTGATAACTCTAGAAACTATTATGATTTAGACTTTAAAACATGTTTAAGTTAAGTAAATAAACAAGATAATAATGAAAACAGCTTAAGAAATAATTATATGAGTATTATATTTTTTATTATTACCCTTTATAAAATTCTAATATATAACAAGTGCATTAGGGAGGCACTCCGATTTCACAGAGTGCCTCCGTACCTCCGCGCTCTCGTGGAGGATTACCTGCAAGGCAGAACAATTCTCTACGAGGGGCCGGATGGACGCGTCCATGCGTGGGCAATGGCGGCAGGTGTGCCCCAGGGTTCCGTACTAGGTCCTCTACTGTGGAACCTGGGGTACAACTGGGTCCTGCGAGGCGACCTCCTTCCACGAATGGAGGTCGTCTGCTTCGCTGACGACACGCTTGTCGCGGCCACAGCAAAAACGGGGGAGGAGGCGGTCCACCTTGCATCGGTCGGCACTTCACTTGTCGTCCGGCGCATCCGCCTCCTGGGCCTGGACGTGGCTCTCGATAAAACGAGAGCCATGATGTTCCACGCCTCTCGTCGCAGGATCCCACCGGGGCTCCGTGTCCGAGTGGAGGGGGTCCACATACCGGTCGAGGCACACCTCAAGTACCTCGGCCTGGTTTTGGACCCCCGATGGAGCTTCGAGGAGCACTTTAAGCTCCTCACTCCACGGCTATGTGCCGCCGCAGCTGCACTCGGACGAGTCCTCCCCAATGTGGGAGGGCCAGGATCGGCGTGTCGTCGACTGTATCACGGGGTGATACGGTCGATGGCACTCTATGGAGCCCCGGTATGGGCGGAGTGCCTCTCCCCCCGAACGGTGGCCCTCTTGCGACGTCCGCAGAGGGTCATAGCAACCCGGGCCGTGCGAGCTTATCGCACGGTCAGCCACGGCGCGGCCTGCGTTCTTGCGGGCCAAACGCCGTGGGATGTCGATGCACGCGTCCATGCGGAGGTGTATCGACATCGGGTTGCCGTTAGAGAACGGGGGGGACGACCAGCTCCTGAGGAAGTGGAGCGGGTTCGTAACCAGGCGCAGAGGGAGGCTCTGCGTCGATGGGGCGAGGCACTCGCCTTCCCAGCTGCCGGCCACCGGACTATAGAAGCGATACGTCCGGTGTTGGAGGAGTGGGTAGGGCGGCGGCAGGGCGGTCTCTCGTTCCGCGTGGTGCAGGTGCTGACCGGACATGGTTGTTTTGGTTACTACCTGCACCGAGTCGCGCGTCGGGAGGAAACGCCGCAGTGTCATCACTGCGACGCTCCTGACGACACTGCCGAGCACACCCTGTTGGTGTGCTCGGCCTGGCGACGCCAGCGCAGTGAACTCAACGCTGCGCTGGGAGGCGGAGACCTCTCGCTGCCGAGCATGGTCGTGGCCATGCTCCGCGGCGAGGCGGAATGGGGGGCTGTCGCCTCCTTCTGCGAGGACGTCATCTCGCAGAAGGAGGCCACGGAGAGGGAGCGGGAGAATGATCCTCAAGCCGCTCCCATCCGCCGTAGACGGACAGGCAGGCGAAGGCGGGCATTCGCTCAAGCGATGCCCGTCTAATGACCCTGCCGTGGAGGCCTGCGTGCACGGTTGGCCCCGTGCACGCCGCCGTAAGGCTCTCCGTCTGGGGATTGCCCTGGTGTTCTCGGGCAATCCCCCCTTGGCGATAGCCCGACCGGTTGGTCGGGCTTGCCTGGGCGCGTGGGTAGTGGAGTCGCATTGTGGACCTTACCTAGCGCGCCCCTAAGGGCAGGGAGAACACCGGGGGGTTTTAGTGGGTAGGCCTGGCACGCTGCCGGGAGAGCCCCACACACGCTCGTCGTCTAGCCAACGGCGGGTACGGTGCGGTTACGCATTTCCCCCCGAGAAAAAAAAAAAAAAAGGTATGTGTATTTCAAGTTCGTCGTTATGTCAAACAATCTTATATACGTGACTAACACAGTTTAATTGCTATTTTGTTTCATTTTTATATTTGTGATTATGAATTTCCTTTAAAAATGCTAATTATCATGTCAAATGAGCATAAAATTTCTATTGTTTTATACCACAAAGGTGGCAAGCAAGCATGTGAGTCGCCTGACTGTAAATAATCAGCGCAGCATATAGACACTTGCAATGCAACACCAGTAGTATCACTTATGTGTTGCCGATCTTAAATACTATAAGTACCTCTTACACTTTTTTTGAAGAACCCCATGCTGTAGTGCTTATAGTAAACCTCAGATAGAAGCTAATTTCACAGCCTGAGTATATACGCCGGAGAAACTATGGAGAAATACTAAGTGAGAAAATATACCGTACATTACCATTTTGGTTCTAAGGTAGGTAAGGTAAGGATGGCGCTCGCCGATGGCAAATTTGTTTTTTTGGTTAAGAGCGATCGTCGAAAAACATGGTGACAGCAGTGCAGTAGTATCGCTTCGAATGTTCTAGAGCCGCGATCCTGTCACTTAACTCATGGCGATCCCGATGGCGATAGCGAGGCTTTCGCTATCGTTTTAATTTCACGTACGGTCAGGCCACACCCCGGACACTCCATACAACGTTCGCAAATCAATTACCTATTACTACTACATAAGCAAATGACGTTTCTACACGCGCAAATGTGTGCGTGGAATCTAGTAGGGCTGAGTGCGCGGTTATCAATCGAAATGACGCGAAGAGTGCAGCGACTGCCTTCTCTTTTACCCGCATAGCGCTGTCTCTGTTATCGGCCGGCGCTCGCGTCTACTCGTTCGAGCGATCGCGCGCGCCCTTGTTTATGTGTCAGTGATGTCTACAACGAAGTGCGGCGTGGGATGAGGTATTTGAAATAAGTGCGGCGAGGTGAGTGGCCGTTCTGTACGTAGTACTATTATCTATTCTGTGGTCAGGCGGTACGAAATGATAAGATGACGTCATAAACGATAGCGAGTGATCTAGGCGGGGAGGCCGCCGGCTTCGTGAGCAAGTGCTCGCTCGAACACAAAACGCTAAAGGTGAGGCCAAACGGACGTAATATTCTGAGTTGTGAGTCAGGTAATTTCGGTCGCGTTGCATTCGGTTACTTAAATAAGTGCAATTCGTGCCACACGACGACGCAAACTGAATTGTCTGCCGCCTCATGCGCCTAAACAGGGGCCTAACCATGATCGCTTGTAACAAGGTTAAAACAATATTGAAACAGAGACACCGCTCTTGCTGCGAATAGCGCCATCCCGCTCTCAGCGCGGTTTTAATATTGTTTTGAGCGATCATGGTTGGGGGGCTGGACCGATGTTGCAACCGAAACGAAACCGAATGCATCGCATATTGCGCGACCGAAATTACGTGACTCACAACACAAAAAATTACGTCCGTTTGACATCACCCTAATGCGGAAGCGGATCGCTCAAACGTGTAATCCATTTCTGTCCGATAGATCCCTTAATTATTAAGGAGAGGCCATCTTAAATGTAACCAACCAGTAAATAATGTGTAATCCCAATAACTCTCCCTAATGCTCCTCATGTTCTATGATATAAGTTTCGCTTCCTCACTCGGAAGTAATTAATTGTCTTTATTATACAACCTTTGTTACATTGCTTATTACAAGTTAATTAGATCATCGAGCACGATTTAAATATAAGTTAATTATAGTGTGTAATAATCGATAAATTGGCATAAATTTTAATTGGATATAATATATGTTAATGAAAAATTTCTTAAACACGAAACATATTAATCTTATTTCATTAGACACCTAATTGGATCGAGTGTTTTTATACGAACTTATACCACACACTGTGTAAATCAATTGTATCTTAAAATGTGCACTTGATGAGATAGATGGACTATTTTCAAATTAAATATAGTTTAAACTTAAAATATAAATAATAAGAAATATTTGTTTACCAAAACACAGCCGTAATTTCCCAAACAGACATCACTGTAACATCCACTCAAGGCTAGACCTGAAAAAAAATGAAATAAGTAGGTACTACTTACTATTAGCATTGAGATATCTTATTATTTTAAATGTTGACAATGAAACGGAATATTATGTGGAATGAATTACTTAATACCTCTATTGTTAAAATTTTGCTAATAGTGTTGCCCAAATCGGTCTTGGTCTGGCAGTCTTACGAGACTCTTGCTGCAAACTTGAGACCAAGATCGGCCTAATTGTAGTAATACCAAAATCAAGACCTGACCCATGCAAGATTTGAGCAAGAGGCTTGCTCTACTTGAGCAAGAGTCGTATCTACAGGCCGCTGTTCAACGCCTGCTTGTTCCTGCCCACCGGATCAAGACCGCCTGCGTCTGATCCGGAGCCTGCGAAGATCGCGAGGTCTGCTCCGGTCTTCCTCTACCTACTTCTGGCCTCCGCGTTTCGCTTCAGCTTCTGCCTCCTCTAGGCAGAACTAAGCTAAGTGCCTCCCTATATCTCTGCGAGTCATACTGAGCGAAACCGTTGTACCCCCACCCCCCTGAGGTCTTGTAATATAGGCTGTACTTAAGACTAAAGCATCTTTTATTTATCTTTTCTGCGCCCTGGTCGGCCGGAGCGTGTCAGTGGCTCAGTGGGTCAGTCTTGATATTGGTCTAGGACTCGGTCTTGCAGCAAGAGTCTCACGAGACTGTAAGATCAAGACCGAGTTTGGGCAACACTAGGTAATTAAATGAAACCTCTACTATTAATTATTTTATCGACAAAAATAAAAATAACAATATAAAAAATATATATTTTTACGAATTTTCCAATAAAATATGTTAATAAGCAATCGCAGAATAAATAAAAATAATCATACAAGTTTTCGGCAATTACTTTTTAAATTGTTCGTAGAACACTAAGACAATATTGTCCAGGAAGGAAACGGTCATTTAGATATTTGCTGATTTCCCCACTGAACTCTCAGAGTTCGACTGACCTTGATTGCGTCAATTTCGACTGTATTATGAGAAGCTTCCTTCACTGAACGAACGATTGTTATAAACTTAAAAATAACTTACAAAACCCACTTCAAACACATTGAAAAGTTAAAAATAATATAAGAATAGACAACATCATACTTCTGTATTGAAGTCGGTGCCAAATTTTAAGAATCATCGCTTGGCACTGACTTCAATATAGAAATATGATGTTGTCTGTACCTATTCTTATATTACAAATTTTTAACTTTTCAGTGTTTTTGAAGTCGGTTTTTATTTTATGTATTTTTTTATTGTTTATCTTTTTAGTAAAGAATACGACACAGGGTCAATACTTGCCTATTATATTTAAAAAACTAACCTCTCACTCCTAAAAGTTAAGGATCCTTACATTATAATCTCGATTTATGACTACTAGAGGCAAATACCTGAATAGCTTCGGAAAAAAACTTGAAACACATTGGAAGTTCCTATAAAATTTAAAATTTTCCCTTGATTTTCCTTGGATCCCATCATCAGAGCCTGACTTTGGTAACAATACTCCATCGAATCTTTTAAAAAGAAAATTTTGATAATCGGTCCATTATTGGCGGAGTAATCGCATAACATACACACAAAAAAAGAAACGTCGCATTGAATTCAGAACCTTCTCCTTATTTGAAGTCCGTTTTTATGTATGTTATTTTTTAAAACACATCGATGAAAAAATTTAAATCAATACGTAACATTAATTTTAAAAAAAAAACACTAATTGCTCACGTCTTTGTACGTGAGATAATGATATAGAACTGTTCTTGTGATTTTTAATGATTTTTAAGGTCTAACTACTTTTTGTCACTTATCTATACTTACTAATATTATAAAGAGAAAAGATTTGATTGTTTGTTTGTTTGTTTGTATTGAATAGGCTCCGAAACTACTGGACCAATTTGAAAAATTCTTTCACATTAAGAATCCTACGTTATCCCTGATGAATATAGGCTATAAAATTATTTTTCCTATGGGAAAATATAAAATTCCCATGGGAAAACAAAAATAACGCGGGCGAAGCTGCGAGCGGAAAGCTATCTTTGATAAGTTAGATGACTGTTTCCGATGTTTTCCGATGCTCATTACCTTTACCTATTTATCTTGATCTACTGTATATACACGGTGTTTCATAATAACCAATAAATAATCAATGCGTTATCTAAAACTAATTATTAAAATGTGTTTACACGTAATGTCATTCAACCCAAAATTTTCGTGTATATCATAGTATCATCATCATGTCTATGATTTACATGAAAATTTTGGGTTGAATGACATTACGGGTAAACACAATTTAATAATTAGTTTTAGATAACGCATTGATTATTTATTAGTTATTATGAAACACCGTGTATATGCTCCTTGAAGAGTTCACAGGATGTTTGTTACACAATGTATAATGAAATTAAAGGAAAAACTATCACAGATAAGTAGAGTTATAGTCGACCAACTTATAACGTAAGTACTAGGTGAAGAAAATTTCGTATAAATTCCATTGAAAATTAGAACACCTAAATACTTCGAAATATTTTATTCCAAATATCGATGATCCGATTTTCAAAAGTCCGATTTTCATAATACCTAAGAATTATAATCTATTATTGAAATTCATGAAATTAATTTTACCGAGACGAAATACGATTACGATACGATTTTGAATAGGTATATTATGCGTAACTGAATATTATACTAGCTGAATCATGTCGTTTTTCGGACTGAGAACCTATCGAGCATTTCATTCTTCGAAGTTATAAAAATCGGTAAATCGTATAAAAAAAGATATTAACTGTTTTTATTATAGACATTTTGAGCAAACCAAATTTGGTTAGCAACGGGAGGTCATTGCTATTTCAAATAGGGCCCTACTCAATAGATGGGCACTCTCGGTATCAAGTAACCTTTGATTTAATTGTATTTCGCATCGGAAACCATAGAGGCTCCCTAATGAAGTCACATTGGGGTCATGTTCAGCAATAACACGGTAATAAATTACCGTGGCATAAAATTTATACAATGTATGCAGAGTACACAAGGAGTTGAAATTTCGTTAACACCGTTTATAACACTAGCACTCGCTTGAACTGACACCAATCCGTTAGAAAAGGAATTCTTTGAACAGTGACCTGGGTCGATTTTAGTAAAAAGTGAACTGGAAAATTTTTAGCGTTAAAATTAAAAACTGGAACGTTGTTCGTCTATTCTTGACAGTTTGTCGAATAAATCGCTTTGTTTCCAACGAAGAGTGTTGTTAAAAATGGCTCTACATATATTGTTTAGTTAGGAAAAGGCTAAGGTGTGATTCAGCTTGGTCGCCTTTTTTCAATATCAAAGGATTGCAATTTCTGAACGTAGTACCACTGTAATTATACCGGGTGTAACGGAATACCGCAATAATATTTAAGGTTGTTGATTAACAAAAAAAATGTTTTATGACTATTCTTTGTATTTTTATTATATGCCTACTTTCGATTTAACACTCTTAACAGTTCAGCGTATTGAATCGAAAGTAGGCATATAATAAAAATACAAAGAATAGTCATAAAACATTTTTTTTGTTAATCAACAACCTTAAATATTATTGCGGTATTCTGTTACACCCGGTATATATACTATATTACCATTGTAGTGCTATTGTCTATTCTGTGGTTCCGGTTTGAAGAATGAGATAGGCTGTTTAATTATTGGGGTTTAATTATTGGGCACTGTGACCTGACATCTTTCGTTACAAGTTGGCTGCGTACATCGGCGTTCTTTTAGGGGTTGTCATTGGTAAGTCTCATAGGAGCCACATGTATTATTAGCGACTCTAGCCACTTACCATCAGGAAGGCGGCATGCTTGTTTGCCAACTTAGTTGTAGAAAAGCTCAATTGAAAAATAAATCAGATCCAGACGTTTGTTCATGCAATTAAGATGCTCAATTGGTCCAGTGCATTTTATAATGATGTATTTGCAGCTGCAGTTGTCTCTATGGCGCTCGGCTCGTTTGTTCGGGGGCACAGCGCGACATAATACATTTAACAATAATATATATTTTTAAATTATCTCGACCTCAGTGTTTCCTCTTAAGCTATATTTGTATATTTATGCAATATAAACGCGTAGGTAGGTATATACACACGTTAAGTTGTAAGTTGCAATATATTTCTCAAGCGTGTGACGAATATCTGTGTTATCGGCGGTATTTTAGTTGTACGAAAGTCTTAATAGATGGTTAGGCGAAGCAATTTCTCGTAATTTCCGTCGCAATGCCTATTCAAAGATTACCATCGAACCGATACGTAAGAGCATTCATTTAGACATGGTTGATTCCGGTGTCGAGCGCTTTAATTAGGCTAGAGCTTAGCAAGCGTCGAGTTTTTAATTAGACCCCGAGACGTAGTTCCAAATAATCGTGAAAATTCTCGTTCGCATTGTCGTGGGAAATGGCGGCAATTTTCTGTTGAGAACGAATCATTTGTCAAGGTTGACAAACCACATACACATCTTGGTTGCCCCCAGCTAATCTCAGCTGCTACTATTAGGTGAGAATTAATTTGTTTGTTATTAATCCAAAAACAATCAATCACCTACCTATTTAAGAAGCAAATTTCAATTCGAACCTGTCGTTCACTCAGTATCGCTTGAACAATGTTATAATTTTGATGATGATTGACATTTTAAATAGGTATTACAATTTGGTTAGCAATACTGAATAGAGTTTAGTGATTTTAGGCCCTATTGAATTGAGTCGTGAAATTAATAAATTCTTAATAAATTCCAGACAAATTGAGTGAGTATGAAATAGTTTTTGTCCCCGCTTTGTGCAGTCTCATACACACCATTTTTTACGAGATGAAATGTCGTTGTGCGCCGTACCTGCCGAAAGCTAGTAAACAGGCGTGTGTGGGACATGCTCACTAATAGAGGTGGAAAAACGGCTTAAAATTTTAAAACGTATTAACGTTAAGCGCGCTTGCAAAAGCGTTTAAATGTCAGATAGCGGGACTTATGCGTGTTCGTAATCAGCGTCAGTAAAAAGCGTAATGTCTTGACAAAATAGAAAACAGTCTATGCTCGCAGAGCATAGACTTGTCGATCGACATATATCGATCGACAAGAAAAGCATCTATCCTTTTCACTCCTTATAGGAATATCTGTCAAATTTATCGATTTTTGTCGAGTATGTCGATCTTAGCTGTCAAATTTTGTTTATCGAGAGCTCCGTGCTCGCAGGGCTGCTTTTGTACTTTCGTTTAAACGCCCACATCTGTTCGTTAAAACAACCTCGACGTCCATTGAATTTGCTGTCGGGGCGAAACAGTGAAAACCCAATTTTCCAGACTAAAATGGAGATTTTATCGCAGGGGTACTAGGGTCGCCTGCTTGGGTAACTCCATCTTACTATTTCTGCCGCAAAGCAGCAGTGCTTGCATTGCTGTGTTCCGGTTTGAAGGGTAAGATATGGCAGTGAAATTACTGGGTACCGTGGCTTTACATCTCATGTTACAAGTTGGCAACGTACACTGTTGTTCTTGTGGCGGTTGCAGTTCTGCTGCGAATCTCACAAGAACCACGTGTATTATAGGTGACTGTTACCACTTACCACCGGGTGGGCAGTATACTTGTTTGCCAACTTAGTTGTATAAAAATCTAACTTTCCGCTCGCGACTTCGTCCGCGTTATTTTTGTTTTCCCGTGGGTTTTTTTCCGTAGGAAAAGTACCCTATGTCCTTCCCCTGGTCTCGAACTATAATACCAACTTTCATAGAAATTGGTTCAGTAGTTTCAATGCGAAGCCTTTTCAATACAAACAAACAAACAATCAAATCTTTCCTCTTTATAATATTAGTATAGAAGAACCCGACCAGGTACAGGACGGATATTTACGCCTCTGTGGAATTATCCTGAAATATAGAGCTAATTTTATATTTATAATTTAACAAATATTTTATCAAAAATATTAAAGGCACTCTGCAACAAATATGCCAGCTATTGTTAAAACCCATAAATTAATACAGACAATAAAAACTTACCGAAATATATACAACTTACACATTAATTTGATTTAGTCCATGACATAAGTACGTAGACACTTATGTCATGGACCAAATCAATGTTAAAAATTATTTTAATCCAAATTAAAATAAATTTCCAATTTATTTTAGTATCTACTTCTTCTCATAAACGTTTAACAGTGTTATTCATATATAATTCTTATAAATTACCATTTTTCATATGAGTGACAGAAAAAAAAACTCTACAGTAACTGCTCGCCTGCTCTCGCTCGCCTGCCTATATGAATAAAACCGTTGAGAGCGTGAATACTATACAGCTCATAATAAGAATATTATTTAATTATAAAATTATGATATCAAAATTTTAACACGGTCTCGATGTCGCAAATAGAGTAACGGGAGAAAAAAAATGAAAACCATGACAACAAACATGTATGAATTTCCGTAAATGAAAATTTAAAATTGCATGATAAAATCTATGTAGTCAAGTTGCCAACGAATCGCTAGATTTTAAGAATGATATCACACCTCGTTACCAATTTAGCTCAATACAAACTAGGGCGGTCAAAGGCGGGCTGCATATTCTTGTCTTCTACCGCCCAACTGTCTTCGTGGAGCAGAATCCCGTGAGGTTTGAGCTACATTCTATCCTATACTGTCCATGTTCTGCAAAAATATATTCCATCTTTTTTACAAAAAGAAAAAGGATTTTATTACGGAAAAATAATAAAATAATTTAGAACAGATAACGGTTACAGTCAAGAGAGTTGAGGATTTTCGTTTCATTGACTGGATCATCCACCAACCATTAGCCACTAGGTAGATAGCTAATATTACGTCACAAAAAAGTTTAAACCATCAGGTCATCGAAAGACGTAAAATCCAACTTTTAAGCCCGCTCATAAACGGACCAAGAATATTAAGATTGCTGTTTATCTTTGCAGGAATCTCTTTTAGTAAGAGGGGTCCGTATAACATCTCATGGGGCTTATAACAATTCAGCTCCATGCTGCATCCAGCCACTAGCTAGCGGTCATCATAAACAGCTTATACACGTCCCCACCGAGGGGCTCGAGCCTACCCTAAGTTAGGGTGTTTAGGCCTTAGTCAATCACGCTGAATGCGGATTGGTCGACTTCACTTGAATTTCTTCGCAGATGTATGCAGGTTGCCTCACGATGTTTTCCTTCACCGTAGGAGCGTCGGGCAAATGTACATATGGAAATCAAAAACGAAAAACACATTGGTACATGGCGGTCTCGAACCCCGGACCTCCCGATTGGAAGGCAAGTGTCGAGTCCACAGCGCCACCGAGCTAGCGGTGCTCTGTGTCAATCAACGGACTAAACTCATGAACGTCTGCATCAGCACTAGGCCAGTATCATGGGAAACGACCCCAAATCCCCAACATTTATAAGTCTTATGCCCACCAGTGCGATTGCAAGAGGCACAATATACCCAAAAACATTGAAACCTATGTGAGCAATGAACATTCAATTCACACTCCAATGAAACTCATCTGAGTGTATTAAACAAATTTAGCGCGATGTTCATCAAATTAAATATAGCAACTTATCTGGATCGCGATATTATGGCGTTATTACGACGCGTTTAATTTAAGTGGCCTCTCATTACGAAGCTCCGGCGATATTTATCGTAAATACCAAGCAGACTGAATTCGTATCAACATGGAACGCGTTTGACTATATATTTTATGTTGACTGGCTGGAGATAAATATTATACAGTTTTATCAATAATGCTGAAGTCTAGAACATGTTTGGTTATACTTAAGCAAAGTTCCTTATCGTGATGTAAAGAATATAAAACGGTGATCTACATAGATCACCGTTATTATATAGAATTTACCTAAAAGCTTAATAAACCTCTCAGCCAATGTTATAATAATTTTATTATTCGTCGTAAATATTATCTGTAAAAGCCTTTAAATAAATATCTGCTAATTGACACAGTTGAATGACGAATAATCCTACGCGGAGCGTGCTACAATAAATTATTTTCTTAGCTATTCAATTAAACTTAAATAGGAATTCGATAGAAAAAAGATATTACTTATAAAACAACGCATAAGAACTAATTTACAAATCGAGAACTGATTATAAATAGAACACATTTATGAAAGTTCGGCGTCGGTGGCGCTGTGCACTCAGCACTTGCCTTCCAATCGGGAGGTCCGGGTTCGAGACCGCCATGTACCACTGTATTTTTCATTTTCGAATTTCATAATATGTACATTTGTCTGACGCTCTTATGGTGAAGGAAAACATCGTGAGGAAACCTGCATACATCTGCGAAGAAATTCAATGGTGTATGTGAAGTCGACCAATCCGCATTGGGCCAGCGTGATTGACTAAGGCCTAAGGCCTTTTAAGACAATTTTGAAGAAAATAATATAGCATATCAAGCTGATATAAAATATATCGCCTTGGAAAGTGTGTCTAAATAAGCACGCTTTTATATTTTGCACTACTAAAATAAAATGCTAAAATACTCTCCGTTTCTTAAGTAACTTTAGCTACTTCTTAGTTGTGGAATCCAGTCAGCTTCCATCTTCGACCCTATTAGCAGATACTATCGGATTAGATAAAGGCAAGGGTTTCTCGGTATATGTGCATAAAAAGGCTACAGAAGCTTTAAATGAAAAGTTTCCATTCATCTCCATTTTTATATACATCTTGCCAATATTAACGTCGGTTTGTTTGTGCGTTGACGGATTCAGAATACTTGTGTCGCCCTTCTTTTCTTCCCATGGGTGTTATGTAAGTGTTGACTAAGGAAGTTCATCGCTATTACTCTTTACGAAGTCATGGAACTTTCGAAATTGAACCATTCACCAACCTGTCAGGACATGAAGATGTAGTGGGTCGATTCCGTGTCATCTAAAGAAAGACCCGTATCCAGCAGTTTCCATTTCAAAGTCAAAGTCAAATTATTTATTCGGTAGACAGTAGTACACATCAAAACAACAGATTTACGTTTCAAAGCTTAAAACTATGTCTTAGTACCTATCAAATAATTTACTGACTACCGAAATGGTATCCACTCAGCACATGTTGCAGAATCTGCAACGCTGATCTTCCGTGGAACCGTTAAAAAAATAATACATACTTATATATGTATGTATTATTACTTACTATTATACTATTATTACTTAATACATACAGAAATATACATACATTACTTAGGTGGATAGACGTTTTAACATGAAGAAGTTTCAGATTTTTTATTTTTGCACTGAATATGATAATAATCGTAACTCTTATGGATCAGAAAATTATATATTGTTTCCTCTTATGAAATGTTGTGTCTGTTTAAAGATTATGTTGCTGTTCAAGTAAATATATATTGAATTGCTTTTTGAAAGAAGGAACCGACTGCAACACTCTTAGTGGAGGCGGAATGTTGTTCCAACATTTCGTTGCAGCATAACGAAAACTGCCACGAAAAGCAGACGATTTATGTGTAGGGCAGATCAACCTTAGCGCAAATGTAATATCTCGTTTAGAGAAAACCAATTTGCGATATATGTAACCTGGTCTGCAGTTTTGAATAACACTAAAGAGCAATGTGGCAAAATGCAGTGAACGGCGTGCCTCCATTTTGATGAGATTGGCTTTGTTTATGTATGGTGTATTGTATATGGTTTAGTGTGATGATAACAACTTATGTTGGATGATTATTTCTCTCTCTTGGTTAAATTAACCTTTAACTGTGGACGTGGGGTCTCAAAGGCCCTGCCTTATCTGCAAATCTTTCCTATTAGTCACTTCCCCGCTTTCCCTAGCACTGAGCCTCTCAGTACCTTTCAAGTTCATCGCAAAACGAGTTTGGATAGAGGTAGTTTGTTGCCGATTTTGGTCAAACTACACGTGAGTATTGAACTTGCAAAGTTTGGCCGGGGCCTCAGAGACTCCACGTCCACGTTTTCCATACATAGCATACGCATAGCATATTTAAGTTTTCATTAAAATTAAAAATAATTAAATAAAAACTACAAGCCAAATTCAAATATAGGGAAAATCATTTTTAAATTTTAATTATACGTTTATTCGATTTTTCAATAAAATTTTCAAAATAATCAGCCGAGTACTTCAGGATTAAATTGACCAAGCACATTATCTGGGAATCTACTTGGACGGAAAGTCTTGTGCTTAGAAGACCCTTCAGTTGCAAATGAGATTACTGCCTATTTCATGGTATTCGATGAATGAGGATGATATTGCAGAGTATTTGATTTCCAAAGAAAACTTTTTTCAATATCACGAAAGCGATAGCGAAAATATCGACAAAACAATTGTATTACGATTGCTTGTATTTAAATGGTGTCATTTTTTTATTTTCTTACCTACGAGCTTACTTTTTGTATAATGTGTTTATTAGAGTACATTATTGAGGAAAAAGTAGTTTTTCTTATTTTATGAGATTTATTTCCATTATTATTTTCACATAATTGATGTCATCTCCCTAAAGGCTGAAAATGTTACTTAAAGTTCTCTAATTCGTTATAAGTACTGATAAAAATTTAATGAAAAGTTCTTAAGTTTGTATTGGTTTAGTTTGATTTGAACCTATTTATTACGATTAAGACATACATTTTAACTTAATATCTAAAAAACGTATGAATTGCAGTCACGAAGAAGAGTGGCCTAAGTGTAAAGAAAAAATGAGATCCAGAGTTAAAGGTTGGAAGTTTATTACGCAGGTGCAATTTTTATTATTTAGTATTGCTGTGCTATAACGGTGCCTCCTATGCAGGGTATCTTAGAAATAACACCGCCGCGGAGTTCTTGCTACACTTCGGCATTATGTTGTAGATTTTTTCCGTTGCACATTTATCTGGTTTTTTTCTTTCTTATGTATCAAAATTCAACATACTGCGCCTTTTAGGAAACCGTTTTTCTTCTTCTGTATTTATAAATGGATTCGGTGATTGAATGAGGTATCAACGTAGAGCCCATATTTTTTCAGATTTATTATATCCAAGTGATGCCAAAAAGCTTCAAAAGAACATACGTACAAAACCACGCTCTATTTAGACACCACTAGTTATCGTCGGTGAAAACACAATCTATTCTTACCCACTAGCACTATTTCATGGAGCGTTGGACTTGATCCAAAAATTGTGATTGAAACATTTTAGTGCCTAACAAATCTCGTGAAAGTCATTGATTACAAAGATTTGAAAGTTTCCATTCATACTGAATGTATGCCATAATTGAAATATGAGCATTCATGTAGAGAATTTTTTTTAAATAAGAAAAAGCGCAAAGCATATTTTTGTGGAGGAGTCTCTCAAGAATTTCAGGTATTGTATTTCCATGTTCACGAAATCAGAAATTTTGGGATTGTATACAGATCAGTGCTGGTATTTGTTTGAAGAATTAGAATTATGACAATAACATATTATTATGTATGTGCTTTGCGTCCACTTATATGTTTTGGTGTGTATAGCTACAACTGACATTAGATGTCATCAGTCAAAGTAGTCAGGAGGTGATACTTTGTAACTTTCTGAAAACTAATTAGTGACACTGCTATGTTTTCGAAACTTGACCAATAATCTTCATATTATTCCATTTCCATTTGTGCTTTTCTAGTCTCATCCCCTCCTGCCCCTTACCATAATCACCTATACGACAGTATTAACACCGCAAAAATAGAGAAATAGCGCTAAACGCTGTATCACAAAAAGTAAAGAACTTGAGAAATTATCGCGCTTTCATCATCACGACGTCTATTAAACGTTCTTGGGGGCTTTTTACGCCCACCCAGGATTTCATCGGTACCAGCAGACGTTGGGCACTATGATACCACTGTTTATGCTTTCTTGAAATGATATGACATTGTTTAGGGAATATTTTGTATTTATTGCAGCGAGCGCGCGCGTGCCGTTGGCGGTGATAAATCGAAGTGGAATATTCAAAAAAGGACAGGTGCGAGCATTGGAGCATTCACAAAGAAAGTTTGCTACCAATGCGGTCGTCATGATGTATATTATCGTTTCTAAATTTGGAGCGGCTATTCGCACCCGGGTCCCAATTGCTATTCGGACCCAATAGAAGCGTAATAGTGAATTCATATCGAAAAAATCTTAAAGGATTAAGCTGAAAACTGTAGGTTAGGTTAGGTTAGATATTGAGAGCACACACAGCGGAGCAAGCGAAGCGAGCAGAGCATGAAACTGAATGAAAACTGAATGTTTTCATTCTCCGGGTCCGAATAGCGATTAACTTCTATTAGGACCCAGGGCCGAATAGACACAGCCTTCTAAATTATTATATTTATTGTGCTTTCATATAAGAAAATACGGAATACACTTCAATACTTGTGTATCTGTCTCCATTTCTTTTAACCTTACTCTAAGGGATCATGGTATGCGGAGTGCGAAGGCACACAGATTTTTGATCAGTTTACTGCTTAGTTTTTGCGTAACAAATAATCAAGGCAATCCTTTATGTTGTTACCTCGGTGGCTCTTTTTTGAGACGTATGTATTAAAGCTTAATTTTGGGCGCTGCCTTTTCCATCATAGAAGGATATTCCTTCACACACTGCGTTTTCTCTTAGGCGCTAATTTTGTGAATACAGACATGAATAACTCAATAATACTAATCTCGCCATCATCAGTATGAAAACCGTACACGCAATTAAAACCATTGACAATTTCAGTCTCCTTTTGTTTGTAGTTTTGTGCGTGTAATATGGAATATGCATAAAATTGGGATTATAATTTAATTCATAACTAGCTGTGCCCGCGACTTCGTCCGCGTGGAATAGTAACTTTTGTTGAAGTTGATAAAAAGTAGTCTATGTTATACCTTATATAATTAACTATCTATTAGTGAAAGCCCCGTCAAAATCAGTCTAGCCGTTCCGGAGATTAGCGGGAACAAACAGACAGACAGACAAAAAAAATTTAAATTGTGTTTTTGTTATTGGTACCCGATATACATTCATACCCATTTAGTAAAAACTTGTTATTTTGACATTACAAACAGACACTTTAATTTTATTTATTTGTATAGATACATTATAACACATTAAAACTAACAAATTGTGAAGAATCGGTGTCATTTCAATGAAAAATAAACATTTTCTTAGCTTCTGAAAATTGCATGTCATCTTTTCTTGAAAAACAGTGTATGTGTATTAAATGACGTCATAGTTGATGTAGGATCTCTCTGTACTCTCTGTCTAGATGGCAACTGTAAAAGCTAGATAGCTTTGCGATTTTTAAAGTTACTTTTAATAAATTTATATGAGTTTTTACTCCAATAAAAAAATCTCTTGCTGGTGAAAGTGTGTATATTTTTGATACGATTTTTTCCAAATTTTGGTTGAGAGCTGGTAACCGCTAACGGTAGCGTGGGTACTTAACCAATCAGCTTAGAGAAATAATAATTAGAAAAACATTTTTATAAACTAGCCTTAGCTTAAATTGTCTGAAAAGAATAAAATAAACATTTTTTTATTACATTACACGATTTTTTATGATAATATTAAAGCTTGTCGCGAGATTTACCATGCAGATATACAATAATATAATATTTAGGTGGTTAATATTAGGTGGCTAGATATTGGTAATTCTAAGAAGAAAAATATGTTTTTTATAAACTAGGTTTTTTTTCGTGATGGTTTAATTTATTCATATTTTACAAGTCAAGCCCTTTCATTCAATATCCATATTATGTAGAGGTTGTACAAAAAAAATTAAGGTTATCTGTTATTTTTTGGATTTGAATTTCTTTTCATAAGGTGCTGTATTCTGCAAGTCAAGCCTTGAGTCAAGTCTTGCCTTGTCAAGCATTTTATACCTGTTTTGCGAGGGTTGTACAAAAAAATGTAATTCGCCATTTTGGATTTACAACGATACTAATTATGTATAAATGCGTTGCCATCAGAACCAAAATCTATTCCAAATTTCAGCTCAATCGGACACTAGCAAGTGGGTCAAATTTAACTTAGCAAGATACTATTAAAGTTAAATGAAAGCTTTGCGTAATGAGCGTTGGTCACCCCCTTAACACGCAAGTTCGTTAACACTATAAAGACCAGAGTGGTCAAATGACCTCAATGAAGTTTTTGATCAATCATATTATCAAAACCATAGCATTGAAGTTATTGTCGTTTTATGACTTTTAATATTTCGTCATTGTTTACATTATTCTGATATGTGTATACCGATAGTAAGATAAATACTAATTAAAAATTATCACCTACCTAGAAAGACCGCAGTGGTCATTTGACACTGCGTGCGTGCTTTGTAAATATTTACATTTCGTTGAATATACTCGTGTTGTGGGTAGTTGAAATAAAATATTTCGTTTTATTCTTGTTTTGTTCTTGTCGAAGCAAAGACGTATCACGGCTCGCCATAATAATATAATGCCTCATTATCGTTCCCTTCGCTCTTCTGAAATATTGGAAGTGTTGCAAAATTTACCGGACGACCAATCAGATTGTGAACCAACTGAAGAGAGGCACATTTTGCATTTAGACTCAGAAAGTGAAGAAAGTGATTACAATATTACACAAAATAGTGATTCTTCTAGGGATGATGATCACACTCATAGCGATTCTGATGGTAGGTGTATATTATTTTATATATTGATGTAAATAAAATAAGAATTTTCATATTGAGAGAAAAGGAAACCTTTTATTATATTAGCGTTTACTCCACTGTTTCAGATTCAGTACCTCTGTCGACTTTACGTAGCGCAAACCTAAGAAGAGGAAGAGGACGAGGTCGAGGTCGAGGTCGGGGTCGAGGGCATCGTGGCCGAGGTTCCAGAGTACAAACTGAAATTATTCACCACAACACTGATGTCGAGGTATCTTCTAGCGGTGTAAGTTGGACTCCTGGAAACTTATCAGTTTTGAATCAACCTGGTCGTCGTCCACGACAGAATATTCTAACAGAGGAAGCTGGACCAACTTCTTTTGCAAAAAGGTGTTACAAAGGAAGTATTTTATCTGCGTGGAAACTTATCATTGATGACTCCATGCTGCGGCATATTCAGAAATGTACTGAAACCGAAGCTCGCCGCCAACTTGAAGATAATACTTGGTCACTCCCATTGAATGAATTAGATACATTTATTGCAATTATCTACGCTCGAGGAGCCTGTGGGGCTAAAAATATTGCTGTGAATAACCTTTGGGACAAAAATTGGGGTATTCAGTTTTGTTCACAAAACATGGCTCGGAATCGTTTCAAAGAAATAATGCGTTTCCTGCGTTTTAGTGTGCGAACAGAAAGGGCTGAACGTTTGCAAACAGATAAATTTGCAATGATTTCGGAAGTATGGAATAAGTTCATCCATAACAGTATTTCATGTTACAAGCCTGGTGAAAACCTTACTGCTGACGAACAGCTTTTTTCCACAAAAGTTCGGTGTAGATTTTTGCAGTTTATGAGTAAAAAACCAGACAAGTTTGGAATCAAGTTTTGGCTTTACGTTGATGTTGATTCAAAGTACTTGTGTAATGGTTTCCCATATTTAGGAAGAGATAAAAGCCGTCCACAAAATCAAAGTTTAGGCGAGTGCGTTGTATTGCGACTAATGGACCCTTAATACTTGAATACTGGTCGAAATATAACAACTGATAAATTTTTCACCAGTGTAAGTTTAGCTAAAAAGCTAATTGAAAAACGTACATCAATAATTGGTACGGTAAACAAAACACGAAGAGATATTCCAGCTACTATAAAAAATGCATCCCTTAGTTTATATTAAACACATATTCACAACTCTGAAACCTGCACACTTACAGTTTATCAAGGAAAACCTTCAAAATCAGTTATGATTCTAAGTTCACTTCACTCTAATGTATTTGTTGATCCAGAAAAAGCAAAAAAGAAGCCGAACACGGTGAAGTTTTACAATGCTACGAAATTTGGAGTAGACGTTATTGATCAAATGGCCAAAAAATATAGTGTCAAAGCACCTTCTCGTCGTTGGCCCGTGCAAGTGTTTTATAATATTTTAGATTTGGCAGCAATTAATTCTTGGATTTAGTACAAAAAACTATCCGAGAAAAAAATCAGTAGAAAAAAGTTCATTCTTGACTTGGCAAGGGAGTTAGTCGGCCAAGATACCCACTCCCTGATGACACCATCTACTTCACAGCCCGATAATAGCATACCCCCAGAGCCTGAAGAAGAAAGTAGTGGAAAGAGAAAACGGTGTTACGTGCAAAAATGCAGGAACAAAACCAATAAATCTTGTATTAGTTGTAAAAAGCCTTTGTGTGGCTCTTGTAATGTAAACAAGGAGCTAAAATGTCAAAAATGTGCCTAATATTTTCATTTTTTTATCACGTAATAGATGTTTAATTACTATTAAGTTCTTTTATTTACTATTAGATGTTAATCAATAAAACTTAAAACCATAATACACGAATAAAACATTACAACCCATGAATGAGTCATTTGACCCCACTTAGTCTTTATAGGTAGTTCAAAATTTCGGTCTTGCTAGTGTCACTCACGGGTCTCGCGGCATCTATTTCGATTCATTTCTGTGTTGCGTATTATCTATCTACTAGCTGTGCCCGCGAACTACGTTTCGCTATAAATTTTTTCCCCGCTAATGCTACATTTTTCATTGATGCTCAGCTCCTATAAGTCATAGCGTGATGTTATATAGCCTAAAGCCTTCCTCGATAAATGGACTATCCAACACAAAAATAGTTTTTTAATTTGAAACAGTAGTTCCTGAGATTAGCGCGTTCAAGCAAACAAACAAACTCTTCAGCTTTATAATATTAGTAAGTATAGATACTACGATAATTACGACAGTTTCGTAGTAAGCTCGGTGCAACGCAAGAGCAGGCGAAGTTTTAATAGGCGCGCCCTGTCCGTAATTCTGGTAAAGCCCGCAACGGTTTTAATGGTTTCAGCATGTTTAATTTTGTTCTTGTTCTGTTCATGTCCACTGCATTGTTATTACGTTTGTACTCAACTATATTTGATGGTAATATTGACTGATATTAAGAAATTAAGAGGACTGTGAAGTGCCAATTCATGGCTCGAGTATGCACTTTCAAAAATGCAGTTTGTTGCACACCGCTTAGAGTTGAAAGTCCAAGGCATGTGTCTACATTTCTTAATGAAATATTGTTTCGGGCGATAACTGTTTTATCCCCCTTAACCTTTATGAAATTAGACACTTTTAGTCTCATTAGATTTAGTATACCTTGATCTATGTTTGTACGTTTTGCTTTTTCTGTAATTCAGTATAATTTAGTCAAAAAAGAAAAAAATGCTCGAGGTAGTTTTTAAGTCTAAATTAAGGATTATCAGATGCTAATAATTTATATTCTAAGCAATATTACTTTAAAATCAAAACGCACAAACCTAGATCTTTATTATATCTACAACATTTCCAAAAATTATGAATATTGGACTATGTACAGAGGGAGAAAAGCGTTATCGCTTCTTGTATAAAAATTTACAGCTTCACAATCCTCTTAACAAAAACGGTTGCGGGATGTAATACGACATAGGTATTAGAAACAGGGCCTATAGCGTAAGTGACATTCGCGGTTGTTTTGTTAGAACGTATATGTCGACTGATGCGTAATGTGAAATGATTCCCATATATTTTGTTCTCTTCTAACTTCGTTATCATTATGAACTATTACTTCGTCTAGTCCCCCAGGGTTGAAACTAGACACTAGAGGGAAAGTACTATAAATTCAATGATAGTACCTTCACTTTCGGAAATAAATATAATACAATTGTCTGAATCTGGATTCGAATCAGCTTAAGTCCGTAAGTGTCACTTCCTTATCTGTAGACCCCATTCAAAGAATGCTTTGTTGACCTACAAATTCGTACAGGAACGCTTAAAAGTTTCACAATAATACTGTAACTTACTGAGAGTCACGATTGGACTGTCGTGTAAATGTGTTACAAAAGTCTTTTTTAATAAAATTAAGATTTTAAGAAGTCCTATTTTCTAATGCTCTCTCTCACAGCTCGTATACGTCCCCACCGAGGGGTTCGAGCCTACCCTATGTTAGGGTGACTAGGCCTTAGTCAACCACGCTGGCCCAGTGCGGATTGGTCGACTTCACATACATCATTGAATTTCTTCGCAGATGTATGCAGGTTGCCTCACGATGTTTTCCTTCACCGTAGGAGCGTCAGCCAAATGTACATATGAAATTCGAAACGAAAAATACAATGGTACATGGCGGGTCTGGAACCCCGATCCCCCGATTGGAAGGCAAGTGCCGAGTCCACAGCGCCACCGACGTCTCGAACCCCGATCCTCCGATTCTCTAATGCTATCAGAATTTATTTACTCTTTGATAATCATAACACCAAATGCATACCATCTTACATTTGTAACGACTACTGTTTACGCTCGAGGAAGAGCGAGTGGCAACACTGCATTATAGTCTGTGCAGTGAGAGCCTGTGGCGGCCGGCCGCATGTAACATGTCAGTCAGGTCGAATACGAGATGACATTGAAATAGGTTAGACCACCGGGCGGTGAGTTTTCGTTTCGAGAAATATATAACAAATAGTATTGCGCGGCGCACCAAGTGATTGTTGGTGCGAGGTTCCGCCAAGTTTTAGTATCGGTGAAGGTGTAAATGCACCAAAGTTTTTATCGGTGAAGTGAGTGATGGTGGCCTAATAGGCCTATGTAGTGCTCCGGTCTCCATCGTTGGATTGACACCAACCCTTCGGGAGCCGCGGCTTCCTTCGAGCTAGCTCAGGAAGTCCAGCGGCTACGTACGGAGACCGAACGGATCCAAGTTAAGGAATACCAATTTTCTAGGAGATGGTAGTCGGTTATAAAATTCAGCATCATTATTCGGTGAAACGCCGACGTGGTGGAGACTACTTTGGGCACCACCAACTACTACAAATCTAACCTTCAAATAAGTGCCACAATAAATAAGAGTCGCCCCAGATTAGCAAGAAACACATATATCTCAACTTTTCGTACCGACTCACGTCATAGCCCGACAAAGTTTCGCCGGAAAGTCGCACATTCAGAAGTTCGTTAAACCGCAGCTTTCCGACTTAATATTTTACCTGGATCCCTTAAAACATTAGACCCTTCAGAATTTACATTAATTACACATTAGAACTTAGTACTGTATAATTAAGTCGGCTGACACACCGGCGTCTTGCTGTATATCCATTCGTCCACTCAATTTTATTATAAGGATTAATTTCATGCCTGATTTAATAATATAGACTAATAAATTAATTTGTGATGAATCGAACTCAACAGTTTCCAGTTCGACATTTTTAATAGTAGATATCTAATAAATACTTAAACAAATAAATTGATTAATTACCTCTAATTTTGTCACATACTCAAATTCAATTATACTCGTACCTATCTTTTAGTAATAGTTATTGAATTATTATTCGACTTGTTTACTTTTTCTTTTCAGCAAAATAATAGTTTCATTATTTTGCTATTTATTTTAAATATTTATAAACACTTTAAATACAGGTATAAGTATAGAGTTAATTTTATATTGCGTAATATAAAATTAAGCAATGATTGAGACCATTCTCCGACATCTTAGCTTAATGAATTACCAAGTAAAGTATTTTGAGCAAATAAGAATGCTCAAGTTAAATTGGACTCTCAACATTTTATTATCGCTGTTTATATTTTCGTAGTCATAAAGTTAATATACGTAATAAATGTTAGAGTTGTACTAATAATATTAACTCGATTATTTAATCTACTGAATACTAGATTATTTAATTTATGTTAAAATAAAATTGGTATTAAAAAAATACGTTATAATGAGCTTGAAGGGCATCCCCTTTACCTTTTTTTCTAATATCTTTCCAAATTAAAAGTCAGCCTAAAATATTATATATATTTTAAAGAATTCCCTGTAACCGTATGGTTTATCTGTCTTATATATATACGTAGTCTAGGATCTCTATCATTACCTTATTTATCTGACGCATAAAATAAGTTGTTAAATCTATCTCATATAAAATATTATACTACTAAAATGTCGAAGGTTACGTTAAAATAACGATACATAAGACTTTGATTGAATAAGACAGTCACATTATGTTAGCTTATTTTTTACTTATCCAATTTTAAACATCCAATTATAAGATGTCAATTTAAAGATTGCACATACATGTTTTATGGTTAAATTGCTAATACTTATGTTTTTTTAAAGAAAACATCTTAATATCCTTCGCGTTCGAGCTGCTCGTCTGTATCGGACAGGTCTCTGAAGTCGTGAATTTAGATGGCTCCCCATGTCATTCGAGTTTTAATCCCACTCGGTCTTAAGCATAGGCCGCGGAGGCGCGGCTTAAGATTAAGCGGGCTACATGATGTATGAATTAAGTGTGCAAACTTTAAGAGGAATCACCAAGGTGGAGTGAATTAAATAATAGGCATTTTTAAAATGTATTTCTGTCACTACTGTGCCCGAAGAAACGAACTCAGCGCGATAGAGACAGCTGCAGCTCGAATCGGACCTAGCATATCTATGAGAAGAGCATAAAACAGAAGTTTCGTAGCCTCACATTTTCTTCTATTAATCTAGATCGATAAAATGAAACTATATACTATTGTCACTTTTACACGCTTTCTGTGGTGCAATTTTTTCGTACATCAGTTCCTTGATAATATAACTGTCTCAAAAAGCTGTTCGTTGTTATGCATACTACACAAAAAGTCTGTTAACAATATCCAGTTCACTTCTTTGGAATACATAATATAAGAGTCGCCTCATACCGTGCACTTTGCTGTAGGAGTATAAGATGTTAAATCATACATTTGGCTCTAGTTTTTGAGTGCGACTCTTTTGCGTGATTGCCTTTTTTGATAATCCTATAACTACATGACTGTGTAAAATCATCATTAGTTAACCGCCTCGTATTCTTGTGGTTAACACCACAAGGTGTTGATTGGCAGGTCCGGGTTTCAATTCCCCTTGGGGTAGACATTTTTCTGCTCGGTTTGCTTGGTGGTAGGGTTTCTGAGCCCGCCTGGCTAGCTACCACCGCCTTTCCTAAGTTTGTCGCCGTATTAACAATGTAACAGCATTGGTGTATTCTGACAGTAAGATAGCCAGCTCCTCAGTTGTTGAGGAGTCCAGGTGAGGCTTTTTTCCAACTTCGGCCTTATCGCTACTCCCAACAGGAGCGATGAGGGCGAAGAGCTTCCACGTGGAATGTAAAAAAAAACTCTTCTTCAATCTTCAATGAGTGCGTATAAATCATCTTGCCGAGGATATGCATTAACTGAACAGCTGTTGGACCAACTATAAAATGATCCAGATATACTCGACCGAAGTGTATGGAGCAGTTGATTTTTTTCGCCATTTCAGAGTGAAAGTTATACAATGCCATGTTTAAGTTAATGGGGAATACGCGTATGGCAATGGGATTTTCGCTATGTTACCTTACTTATTAAGAATGTCGGTGGCGCTGTGGACTCGGCACTTACCTTCCAATCGGGAGGTCCGGGTTCGAGACCGCCATGTACCAATGTGTTTTTCGTTTTCAAATTTCATATGTACATTTGTCTGACGCTTCTACGGTGAAGGAAAACATCGTGAGGCAACCTGCATACATCTGAGAAGAAATTCAATGGTGTACGTGAAGTCGACCAATCCGCACTGGGCCAGCGTGGTTGACTAAGGCCTAATCACCCTAACACATGGTAGGCTCGAGCCCCTAGGTGGGGACGTATATGAGCTGTGATGATAACCTTACTTATTAAGAGTGTCGGTGGCGCTGTGGATTCGGCACTGGTCTTCTAGTCGGGAGGTCCAGGGTTGGATCCTGCCACGTACCAATGTTTTTTTCGTTTTTTGAAATTTCATGTTCTTTATCCGACGCTCCTATGTTGAAGTAAAACATCGTGAGGCAACCTGTATACACCTACGAAGAAGTTCAAAGGTGTATGTGAAATCGACCAATCCGCACTGGGCCAGCGTGGCTGACTAAGGCCTTAGGGTTGGCCTCCTGTGTTATACCGGGTGTAACTGCACGCCGAAACAATATTTTAAGGAGCATTTAGGTTAGATATTAGATGGAACCTAGGTGTATCCAAAACTTTCTGTGTCAATCGATTTTAAACTGAAAGTAAAAACTTTCAAGTGACGACAATTGTCGAGCTGACTATGGAATTAACACATTTACCCCCAGTTTCTGAAAGGCTGATCAAAATATTGTTCAACTAACATCCGTGTCATCTTAACAGCAGTGTCAAATCAATTTGAGTTTCCGAAACGTTGGCTAGCCAAAATTTACTTATCTCTAATAATTTGATTTCTTGTGAAAAATATTTTTAGACACGGTCACATTGCTGAAATCATATATCTTGTTTTATTCATATGTATTTTGGAAACCCAAAATGGGTCTTTCCTTAATAATTTTGAAATAAATTTGACAGCTGTGTCAACTAACACAGTGATAAGTTGATTTAGCTTTCAACAACTCAATTCATAGTTAGCATTAGATTGACAGTTTGTTAGTTAATTTTATCGCTGAACAGCCTTTCAGAAACTGGGTGTGAGTGAAGAAACAAGGTACGCTGATGTAGGGCTGATAACACTTAGGATCAAAAAATTTTTTATTTAGTTTGTATAAAGAAAAAATAAGTAGCTTGGTTAGCCCCAATATTTTTCCTACAGAATCTACAATTCTGATGGATACATAATCACAGATAACATAATACTAGTAATACACCCTTACATATAATTTTCGTGCTTCGTGATAACCTGTATAGGTACTCCACGCTTACTAACTTTTAATAAATAATGATATATTAAATTAGGTACTTTTGTTTTAACCCAAAAATTATTCCAGAGCTCATCTTCCTTGAATTGTATGTGCTTTGTATCAAAGCAACACGGAATTAATCAAATTCTGCGTTTTCTCCGCGCATGCAAACAATGTAGACGTATGGTTATAATAATATTATCTTGTGTAAGCAAGGCAGCCTCGCGACGGCAAATGCGAGGCAATTTTAATAAGATTTTAAACGCAGTTGTAACTTTGAATGTTTTAAAAAACACTTAATTATTTGTTGAACAATGTAATTATTATTGTCGATGATATATCTATATGAATAAATAAATATTTTAATTTATGACATGAGAATATTTTTTAAATGTCTGTGTGATTATTTATGTCATATTTTTTTTATATTATATAAATGGAAGAATACTGAGATTCGCTTATCCATAAACATTACATAAAAATAATTGAGCACAAAACACAGATCAGATGCTTTTTATTAATGAATCCATTCTATTAATACTTACTAAATAACTTGGTTCCTTAGCTGAATACATAGTTGGTGGCATGCAAGTCCACAGAGAAAATACGATAAAACTCGTATTTGATTTTTATCGTCTTTTCTGGCGTTAAAAGCTTAAACATCTACATGCATGAAATTTTACTGCACTAAAATACTGCATACAAATACGACGGTCAAAGTGACCTCTTCGCTTGAATATCTAACGTAAGAACATAAAGCAAGTTCGGATTCAAAGAAATTCTATTTTATGTACGTCGGTTCGACTCGCCTTGGTGGTTGAGGGTTTCGACTCAATATAACACCCTGGAGCTTTTTGGAGGCAGCGAGCGGAGAGTGCAAACAGTTGCAGAGATGTTTAACCTTTTTCCTGTTGAGCACCTATATTTTCTTTTTTCACACTTCGTGATCAGAAGATTATAATGTATTACATTGGCTCCAAATATACTTGACATTTACATTTTACGGCATACAATACAAGTAATATTTGTACAGTATAAAATATAGCATGAAGCTGTCATAATGTTAAGAGTAGTGATGACAGTTTATCTTAAGTAGACAATGATAAATATGACTCTAATTTGTTGTATGAAAAATACAAAAAAGGGCATTAAATATACAGCATGTCTAATTTAAACTATCTTTTTTTGCCAACAAACTGCTAAGCAGTTTGGCGGATCAAACATGTACGACCTATTGGGTAATTCAACTTACGTTTGCAATTTTATTTTGAAAAACTATATTTTTTTTAGTCAAAGAAGTAAAAATTATCCCTTTTCCCCATTCTTAAATTATTTCACTTCTTCGTGTGGGCAATATCCGCAGCTTAATAATTTTGGGCCTTTTTGCATAAAGGGTTGGAAGTTGGGTCACTCCAGCTCATCCAGGTAGTTTCATAGCTGTCAAAGATCGCCAAGGACATCCTGGAGGGTACCTGAGTTGCCCACCTATTTCTACCGCTACGTTACTACCCCTCTTCATTTCAGTGGGACATTGGCGGCTGTCTCCTCTGTCTCCATGTATGCTTTGCGTAGAGCGCTGTCGTGATACCTAAGTTAAAAAGTTGTGTCCCGTTAGATTACCCGTGATTAGGCGTTAACAAGGTTATTCCACTATATATGTAAAATCATAATGTTGGTCAGATAATTTAGATTCTTTTGATTCTCGAGGCTTAAGGCTACAATATACACCTACTGGGATTCAAAACAATCTTGCTAATCAATGGACGAGATTTGGCGATCCCTATTAACAAGCTGGGCCAGCGTGGGGCAGCCCGTTCTTAGGGGAGACCCATATCCAATAGTTGATGATCCTGAATCGCTTCTGCTAAAGTCAGATTCAAATGGTCATCTAGGTTAGTTAATGCAGGAAGAGTCACACACATGCCGTGCGCAATCTCTTATCGAAGCTTTAAAAATTTGACTTATTATTTTAGCTCACTAGAATTATAGTGTCTGTTCTACAACACCTACCTAGCAATACACAATACAGTGACACAACCAAACAACCGCTGATTCAAAGTTCCAAGTTAATATATGTACTAAGTTATGGTGAGCTGGTGTTTAAATGACTCGAATGCCTCCCCAAGATCTTATCGAACTTCGCGGAATAACTTAATAAATCAGTTGGAGGGTCAAGTTTGACAAACAGATGCTACCAACGGACCCCTGGTTGTCGGAGGTGTCAAATCGATTGAACTTTGTTATTTATGGCACCGTAAATATATCGCATGTGCCTAGGAATGGCACTGAGATGTTACACTAACTCTAACGATTTACCTGTTAATGTTGTAAGTTTTGTTTTCTTCTAAATGAAGATAAGCTAAAGATGGATGTCTCAGTTACGGAGGCACGGCTTTTTTCGCTTCTGTCACTAAGATATCTAGTTTTTTTACTTATATGTAAAGTTGTTTGTATACCTTTACACATCATGTCAGGGGTGGCTAAGCAATCGATCGTGGCAAGACAAAAAACATATCAGTTGCTGTGTCCTTTCTTCCATACAGTACCGCATTTTAACAATCGTCAAGCTTGAGGTTCGGATTTGTATATATTGTGTGAAATTATTAGAAGGCACAGGGTTTCGTTAGTAAAGAGTAGACCATCGGTCTAATCAAGCTGGCAGCCCCAGCCTCTGATATATGATCATACCTGATCATGTCACAAAAAAGGCAAACGCTTGTCGGTGAAATGCGAAAAGCGGTTTGTCTCAATCTTGGCATATTGGAACAAGATCTCAAGGAAAATGCGCTTCTATAAAAAGGGTTAAACCACCTTAACATGATTTCGTTAGACAACCGCAAGATTTCGCTTGATGAATTCATTTCATTTTAAAGAAAAAAGAAACTGCCCACAACTCTTTCAAAAATTCAACCTTCGTGTCCATAGGAGAATTGCTCGCACTCCGATAAGTTCACTTTGTCCTCACGCAGGACAGTTTCAAGTGCGAACTCCGTAGTGCCGAGGCTATGTTATTAAGTTATTACCTAATGAAAATAACATATAGACATTTTTGCTGACTCATTTGCCAAGCTCAAAAAGGAACTCAGCACTTCCTGGAAAAAATCAGCTCCTAAGCTACGCTGTCTGTGCACCCACTTCAGCTACGCAGTTTTTTCTGGTTGAGTAAGGTTCCAATTTGTGTTTTAATTTCGTCTAGTAGTTATTAAGTACGTTTGTCTAGGTATTCATTAATGTAGTGTTCACCTTAAAAAAAATATGACATAAGTAATTCTATCAACAAATACTGGTCTACACCTTAAGTAAATATAATATTAAATAAAATAAATAAAAAGGTGCCGGTTGGATTGTTAACCATCTGTTTAGTAGAAAATAAAAAACTGTCTGCGACGGTGTTGGACGGAGAAGCCATGCAAGCAAACCGACCAAAAATATTCTGCCGCCAAGGTGACTTTGTTCTGAATATTTGAGTTGGAAGGATTCTTCTCGACCCGTTGCCTGGTAACGCTAATGAGCTCCAAAACATTTTTATAGGATCAAGTATGTTCGTTTGCAAATATCATGTCTACGCGACTCTTATCACAACGTACATGGAAGTTCATGCTCTCGACAGATGAGGATAAGTGTTACTCTAACTTATTTTCGAAGCATCTTCGGCTCAGTTTTTATGTAGGTTAATAAAAATTCAGTTCGAATCTCGCTCAATATGAATTTTTTTCTTTATTGTATTATTCATTTATAAAGAAAATGCAAAGTCACAAATAGAAATGAGTACTAAACAAATACATACGGCCGTATTCATAAAAATATTTAAACCATGTTTAACTTAAACAATCTTGCAAAGTGACAGTCAAACCGCTTAACTTAAAAATGATTTAAATATCTTTATAAGGCCTTTACATCATATTTAAGCCATTTCTATATCCACAACAATTAGAAGTTATCCTTCAGGTAATTCGGTTTCTCATAATACGGTTCACTTTATTATTGTTTCGCTATAACTATCGAGAAGCAAAAAGTTTCATCGGCAACCACTCAAACTCAAACTTTAATATTGGATGCTGTAAACTTCTCCGGCCTCCGGCTGCCATGCCTAATAGGTAGTAGGTATAAGATTGTACTGCGATATTGTCGTTGAGAATTCAATTTTCGAAAAACTTGGAATTCTTTCAAGCCAAATAAAGGTTTGCAGGTAGACGATAAAGTTGAAGTTAAGAATCTTTGTTTAGTTCGACTAAGGGTCTTTATAACTTTAATGATAGAGAAGCTGTACAGTCATGTACAAACGTGGTTATGAATTTGCCCTGCATTTATAATCTATTAGTCACCTACTACATAGTATGTACGAGTATTTAGTATTATGGGAAGTTTTATCAAAATAGAACGACCACTTTTTGAACGACCCTTTAACGCTATTTAAGTGTTAACGTTAAAACGCGTTATTAATTCACTCGAAAACAACGCATTAGATATCGAGAGTCGAGACACGATCGTATGATTCTTTGAGAATTTGTACTAGTGAAACGATTGAGAATTTTAAATTGAAGCCATATTGATTCTAAAAAAGGAAAAAAAAAAATTCTCTAAAATATTTGTCTAATAGCATATATGGCCGCATCTCAGAATCATAATACGAATCATATTATGATTTATATTATGAATTAAGTGCAACTCATCATAAGCAAATTCTATTTGACTGCTTTGTATGAAAATTCGTAAAATAGTCCAAATTGCACTTTAGCAATGCCTAGTTTGTGGACCATTTTACGAATATTCGTTCATACAAAGCTGTCAGAAAGATTAATTGCTTATGATGAGTTTTTATAATATGAATCATAATATGATTCGTATTAAAACTTTGCGTCAGAATTTCGTTCCATAGGGTATCCAACGACATTACACGGTTTTTCTATTAAATCAATATACTATGATAATAGCAAAACTGTGATCTGTTCTTAACCCCAATAGATAGAGACGTGAGTATATAATAACAAACAATACGATTATTTTGTCAAAAGCTTCTGCTGTTACAGCAAGATTTTTTTTGATAATTTGGTCAATATATTCCTTTTTATCAAAAGCTCTAACTAAATAAAAGTTTTAAAATACTTTTCCTTAATGAGAATGAGGGGATAAAAGTTTACGGGTGTAATAAGGCAATCTGGTAATTTCGAAAAGTACGAGGAAGTAACTTTTTTATTTCAGCTTTCGTTTTATCGCTATACAAACACACTTATAAAATCTTTTCTTTTCTTTTGTTACAGGTAATAAACGTGACTGTTCAACAGTGCTGGAATAAAGGTTGGCTTATACAAACACATGTTATGTTATAGGGATAAATTCACAAACCAGTGCAGTGCACTAAAACACTCGTAACATAGCATATTAGTATCTTGTAACAATGCGGGTACCTCTATCGTACCTCTATCCTACCTATATTTCTATTGCAAAGGAGCTGCGACGTAGTTTTCATCGCCATACAGTACCGGTTTGATATGAAGGGAAGTGAAATCTCAGGTTTTGCGCACTTTTATTAACACGTTCTATAGGTTTCATAGAATGTGGCATGCATTCATTGTGATCGTATGATTTGATTCCTCTAATAGACTGCTCAAAACACTAGCTTACGTTGCCTGCTCAATTAAAAAAACATCGCTTCCAGCCTCCTTAGATATGGATGGCTGCCAAAAATAGTCTGATTGTTAAAATAACTTTCCTTTTTGCCATACCTTTATTGGCTATTATTAGGCTTTGTTATGTCGTAAAATAGTCGTCGGCGGCATTGAGGCCCTTAGCGAGTCTAAACGGCGAGCAAAGCTTTTATCAGTATACTTTATAGTTCAATTATGTTTTTGCTGAAGATATTACTTTACACTAATTCTAACATCTTATCTTATTAGTGTAATTAGAACTACATCATTTATGGTGAGACTCATTCAGAGTAATATAAATAATCTTGTAGCTAACAGGATTGTATTTGTATTTTATTTAACCTCATACATTGAATAGAGTAGAAGATATAGGTTTGTAAGAAAAAGAAGAATATTAAGTGACTCCTTAAAATTTCGGAATGTTTACGGCATTAAGACACTTCATTAAAACAACATTCATTTTTTGTATTTATCTCTTGCTTATCAAAGCCAGTGCGGGATAGTGAGAATTTCGTGTTGGCTGGCAAGGTGCATCGCGAACATGTGGTGTTGGGGTGTGATCCGTCAGATACTTTTTGGAACTCTTTATGTTGCTGTTTCTAAGTTTGCGCCAGAGGTGCATAGGGCTGCCACAAGGTCCCGCCACACTTTTCTGTCCGCTGCGACATCCTTGGCCTTACTTTAGCTAGACCCCAGCCCATGCTCCGGCAAGGATGTCCGTGGACTCACTCACCTTTTGTTCGAAGATTGCCACTCAAAAGTGATGCCGGTTTTGCTTGTCGTCGCTCTTTGAGGTATGTGGCCTATCCATCTCCATTTCCGCAGCACGATTTCATCGCCGATAGGTGATTGCTGGCAGAGGTTCCACAGGTCTTCGTTTCGTATTGTCGCAATGTGCCCTTAATACTACCCCTACAACCCTTTAAATTGACGGCTTATTCCGGCAAATAATCCTAGTTTGTCTTTAAAATACATCAATATTACCAAAAAGTCTGAGTCGGTTGCACCAAGTTTTTACGATTTCGTAAAAAGTAACAACTTAATACATAAAAAATATATTTTACAAAAAATATTAAAACCGACTTCAAAAACACCGAAAAGTTAAAATTATATAACAATAGGTAGGCGGACAACATCACACTTCTATATTGAAGTCGGTGCCAAACAATGATCTAGAAAGTCTTAAAATTTGGCACCGACTTTAATATAGAAGTGTGATGTTGTCTGTACCTATTGTTATATTAGGTTAGGTTGGGGAAAAAGTCTTTTCGCATTATAGTATGTATAAACTTGTAATAAAATCTCTTTGGCTATACTATTTGTATCTGGCTGGTTTTGGTATCATTGAAAGTTTAAATTTTAAAGAACATAATTCCAAATTCAAATTAGGAAAATGTGTGATTTTCATTTGTTTTTCGTACCGCCAAGATGAGTGAATCTAATGAAGAAATTCGATACATTTTAAAATTTTACTACAAAAAAGGTAAAAATGCAACGCAAGCCGCGAAAAAAATTTGCGATGTTTATGGACCTAGTGCAGTGTCTGTGAGAGTAGCACAAATTTGGTTTAAGCGTTTTCAATCCGGAAATTTTGATGTCAAAGATGCACGTCGCTCTGGTCGCCCTATTACAGATAAAATGGATGCCATTTTTGAAAAAGTGGAGCAAGATTGGCATGTCAGTAGTTACGACGTAGCTGAAGAACTGGGAATTGACCACAAAACAGTTTTGGCGCATTTGAAAAAAATTGGGTACACAAAAAAGCTCGACATTTGGGTACCTCACGAGCTCACTGAAAGAAACCTAATGAACCGTGTAGTCATTTGTGATTCTTTATTACGACGTAATGAAACCGAACCATTTTTGAATGAAACTGAACTCTACTGCGAACAACTGATGAGATTAAAGCAAGAAGTTGAGAGAAAGCGGCCTGAATTAATCAACAGAAGGGGTGTGGTTTTTCATCATGATAACGCTAGACCTCACACATCTTTAGCCACTCAGCAAAAATTAAGAGAGTTTGGCTGGGAGGTGTTAATGCATCCGCCGTATAGTCCTGACCTTGCACCGTCAGATTTCCACCTGTTTCGGTCTCTTCAAAATTCTTTAGGCAGTGTCAGGTTAACATCACGAGAGGACTGCCAAAACCACTTGTCGCAGTATTTTGACCAGAAGTCCCAAAATTTCTATAGCAATGGGATCATGTCCCTACCTACAAGATGGCAAAAAGTTATCGAACAAAATGGTACCTACATACTTTAGTTAAATGTAAATAAACTATATTAAAAAATGTTTTGAATTTTCTTAAAAAATGCGAAGACACTTTTTCCCCAACCTATTATTATTTTTAACTTTTCAGTACTTACAAGTCGGTTTTTGTTTTTTGTAAAATATTTTTTATTTTTAACTTTTTATGAATCGCTGGTATTAAATTGAGGTGCAAGGTCAGGTCAGGTCAGGTCAAGTTCAAAAGTTAAGGATCCTTCCACCATCAGATCGGTGCATGACCACCAGACGCAAATACTTGAATAACTTCGGAACAAACATGAAACACGTTGGACGTACCTATACAATTTAAGGGTTTCCCTCGATTTTCATGGGATCCCATCATCAGATACTAACTTTGGTAAGTATACTCTATCGAATACAGAAAGAATTTCGAAAACCGGTCCACAACTGGCGGCGTAATCGCGTAACATACACACAAAAAAACAACATACGGGTCGAATTGATAATCTCCTCCTTTTTTGAAGTCGGTTAAAAATGGGTCATTTTACTAAATACATGATTCGCGCCGACCTTAACCATTTCAAACATAAAGAATAAAATGAAACTAAAATTGAAACTAGAGTTGAGATATTATGGGGCAATTCTTACGTATTTATATTGACTTTTACTGTTACTTTTTACGAAATCGTTAAACGTAAAACTTGGTGCAACCGGCCGTTAATGTATTTATGTCCGACTTTGACTGACCGCAAGCGTTACCTCGAACAACGAGCACATCACCGGTGCCGAACCAAATGGTTACATACAAATAATTCTCAATGGAAACCATAACTCAGCCATTCAACCGGCCGATCGATTAGGGGGCACCATTTGTCTGTTATTTGTTACTATCAGAAGGTAACCAAAAACCCTTTTCCGTGCCATTTATTCGAGCCTATTTTGCCGTTCGCAACGATACATTAAACCAAAGATTAACTGCCCTATTTGTTTATAGGGGACTGAACTATTGAACACAATTTATTGGCACTTCAGGCATTACTGTCAGGCGAATGGTTCCGTTTCCTCGTGCTAACTAGGAACAGAGGAATGGATGTTGAGGCATTCCATAGGTTTGATCACAGGCGTCACTGCTGGCATCTAACTGCATTGTTTACACTAACTGGGTGCTGGATGGAAGTGAGTTTGCAAAATGTGAGGTCGCAGTTTGTCATTAAATATTAGTTGAAATTGAAATATTTATCATCCGAATCATGCCGGTCCATTTTCTGGTCCATTCCCTCCCGAAGTATAATCTTTAAATGATAAGTTTATGTAATAAAGTTTGGAATCTTTTCTAGGTTAAGTTCTAGGACGGCTGTCGTGTTCCGGCATGAATTAAAGTATAACTTTATTAAAGATTACGACAGCCTATAATTCATTGTGCTCCGCAGCTTTCAGCTCCATTTTCGGTGGAGACTGAAGATCGTAGGTTAAAAGACTAAAATAAAGTCACCAAACCGAACTAAAAAGGTTTTACAATCCTTATTTTAGTTTATTTTGGTGATAAGGTACCAGCTATTTTTTTTTCTCTTTTTGTTATTCCTCTGTTTATTTTCCAGTGTAAGTATAGTAATTTTTATGTAGTAGAACTCTACACACTCAAAACCGAAACATCTATATTCACAGCCTGGCCTTAAATGTAAAAACTAAGAGTTGGGAACAAAACATTACGGTTTCTAAACATTCACTTGGAGCCCAAAAAAAGGTACATTTATTTCAGCACAATACACTATCCGAGCCATTCCGTCCGGAACATCCAATAATCCACGTTTTATAAGCCACTATAGACCACTCAGTGTACACCCAATTTCATGAGGTCGTTAACCGGCTCAGAAAAGTGTGAAAACGTCTTAATCCTGACGCGTAAAAAGTACTTTTGTAATACGTTACGTGAGAAATGTAATTGGTTGAAGGCAGAATGGACGGGATGAAAGGGTCACATAAGTGAGTTCTGCACAATCCCTCAGCTTTTGTAGACTCGAAGTGTTTTCAGCGGATCGCTTAAAAAGGCCTCTCAGGTTCGTTACACCCACTTATCCCATACAAAACATTGTGTATCTCAACAATATTCAACATAATTTTATTACTGCTCACTTTTAAGAAGGCATTCGTATTATTTTTTACGAATTTATAAGCTACTGTTTTATAAGAGCACCCACCGGGGTCTCTAGACAAAGTATTAGTCGCGTTTGCTTCACATTACAAGTATGTTTGAGAATGATTCGTAATTTGGAATCATCGCGTATACACGTAATATTATAAACAGTTGAGATAAAGAGGTTAAAAATAATTTCATAAACAAAAAGATTCATTTGTCTTAAAAGCTTAATTAATCAAGGTAGATAGCCGCAATGCCTTTGCCTTTCGTTGGGATACTGACCATTAAAAAAGGTCCGCTTTTATGTTATTGATTACTTACTTCGAATATGAGATTTTCTATTTGAGCAGGACATTGTTGTTTTGACAAAGGCAGCTATTATGATAGCTTATTTATTAGCTTAGCGTAGTGTCATAAAAGTGTTGCCTGTTCTCTAAGGTCTGGTGTCTATTGATAGGTTAAACATGGCATGAGATTTTTCCCGATAAGAATGTGTATTACGAAATATCAATAATTCGCTTTTTGTAATGTTGGAATGTTTCGGTTAAAATTTGCTAGTCATTTCGGCTTATTTAAAAAAAAAAATATTAGGTATTTTGTAGAAACATGCTTTAGGATTAATTGATCTCGTATCATTTGTAGGTTAAACAAACAAACAAAAAATTCATTGAAATTGGCCACGCCGCGTGGGAGAAGTTCGACAACATACACTGTGACACAAATTTTTTATTATTAGATTATTCAACTTAAATATGCAGTCCAATGTCATACTGTCTAAGGCTCATTTGATACGAGCAGAGTAGTACAAAGAAAATATAGAGAAAACAAATAAGTCCGGCATTACCCCTTGGAAGATAATATCAAAGCACGAGAAGTAGAATGCATTTCCGCCGGGACACGTAACTCCCATCGCAATGTCGTAACGGAAAGTGAAATATAAAAAGAACATTATATCCCGCATTACGGCATAACACAACTGGTTTGTTAAGTATTACCTCGCCACCCCAAAGGAGCGCTGATGTAAGAACGCTCAACGCCTATGTTGGTTGTGTTGAGGATTGAGAATTCCATCGGGTACGCCTTACCGATTTCAAAAATCTTCAGCGTTCTATTTATCGCTGTTGATTGCTGCACAAAATCAATGAAATTTTATTCATGTCGACACCTAAAACGTGATCTCATTTAAAGTTATGATATCAACCAAATTATGTCCAATAGGTTTTCGTTCAAACTCTTTGGAGAGCTTTAGAACATATGTGATCATTTTTTATGCAACTAATGACTGGTCGCCTCTGTTTCTGTGGATGTACCTACTGGAAATGTTGATGCAATTCGGGTACTATATGACATAAAGTCATAATGTGTGGTGCGATCTGTATTAGTGTCAAATTGTACAAACTCGTCCTTACAAAATGGCCTACAAAATGGTCTTCTTCATTTATCGCTCATGCAGTGAGACTTCGGAATTCGCTTCTACCTAACATAATGGACATCCAAACCAATTGCTCTTTTAAACGGCGCTTAAGGGAATACTATCTGTCCAAGTTCTAATTATTATAACATGAATTAGGTATTTATATATTCTTTTATTTTTTATAAAAAAATATTTTTCCATTACTCATACTCTGAAAGTAGGTCTGAAGTTGCCTGAGGAGCGGGTTGAAAGTAATACTTTTCAGCCTTAGAGAGAATCACTTTCAACTGACAACTGATGACAAAATTTAAAAAAGAAACTAAGTAGTTCTTTTTTCACATTTTTATTGAACCATGTCCCGACTTTCTATACAGCCACTCAATTACAGCGCGGTGTATAATAGAAATAACATATATCGCTAAGTCACCTCTCTCAGCGCTTGTTACCGAATGTTCCATGGGGAATGCTCTGAGGAGCTCTTTAACCTTATCCCCCCTTTCCACTCCTTAACAGAATACGCGCAAGGGCCTTCGGAGTCATCCTTACACTGTATCCCCCTTTTCACACCGTACCAAGAAATTCCAGGATTCCCTCTTCTGTCGTTCATCCCATTGGAATTCTCTATCTGCGCATGTGTTTCCTCCAGCCTACAACATGGGTTCCTTCAAAAGAGACGTGAAAAAGCATCTTTTGGGTCGGCATGGGGCGGTCAGGTAGGATAGTGGATGTCGTCCCTCTTCTATCTGTCAAGTCATTTGGGCCTCTTTCACCGCTTAACATCAGGCGGGAGGAGGTCATTTACCGGGCCCTCCATAGAAAAAAGTATCTCTCGCGAGTATGCTAGAATAAGTTTCGTCTATGAAATAATTAATGATTTTGTACGTTTTGTATTTTATATAAAAGTCAGACGTACAGTCCAGAAAAGTTCAATGCTCGAAAATACAGCTCAAGTAACACATTGTAACTTCCTTCTACCACGTGACTATGACCACGTGATGATGTTTCGTTTTCATAATATTCGATGATAATGCGTTTTTGAAACAAAGAAAAATCATGACACTATAAGAGCCGTACGCTCTAATCATTCCATAAAAAAATGAAGCATATTCTGTGTCGAAAGTACCGTACGTTAAAAAGATGAAATTCTTTGAATATTTTATCATATGGCAACCATATCATAATTATTGTAGTCTTTTGACCCTTGCTTGTAACATTAAAGGTATCTAAGCCTCAGAGAGTGTCAGGGGAAATGTCGATGTTAACATCAACTTCCAGTAATGATATTGCCCTAACCCAGGATATCCCCAGGGTATAGGCACTCAATATTTGGATAACAACAATACGAGGGTTTCATTTGCAAAGTTCCATTTGTACGATTAAAATTTGATAACACAAATAAAATGTATTACCATGTTCAAGTTAGAATCCTCACAGGATTATATTTAAATACTGTTTTGATTTTTTTATAGGCAACAAGGAAACTCTTGGTCTGATTCTGATGGAAAATGACGATGAAGCCGAAGATGGATGCGAGTTCAACTGGATTCCTTTACAATTGTAAAGGAATCCAGTTGAACTCAACTGGCCGGGCAACTGGCTATCTAACATAATATAACTCAAAAATAATCTCATTATATTTGTCAAGTCAAAATTATTTAAATATTTACAAATAGAGAAAATAGAATGTCATTATGGTGACAAACCTATATAAAGCGATGGTAGCTAGCCAGGCGGGCTAAGCTTTTTAGCCAACCAAACCAAGTAGAAAAACTTCTGCCCCGTGGGGAATCGAACTCTGGACTTCCCGATCAATACCGGGTGGTTTCAAGCACTTTGAAATTATAACATCAGAGAAGTGTAATGGCACTTATAAAGTACTTATTCACAATTGAGGAATTCTTGTATGATACGTTCCAAACGACGAATATATTATCAATTTTTTTTTGTTTTGCCGTGGAAATATTTTTTCCCGTAGGAAAATTAGCCTATGTCCTGCCCCTGGCGAGACCAGGGGAAGGACATAGGCTACTTACCTTATCTATCCCTGTACCAACTTTCATCAAAATCGGTTCAGTAGTTTCGAAGCCTATTCAATACAAACCAACAATCAAATCTTTCCTCTTTATAATATTAAGTATAGATTAAAAGCAAGGAAAAAAATTCTTGTAATCGCTACTACAACATTTTCTATACATTTATTACTTCAGCATGCTAACTAAAAAAACATCAATAGTTCACGTATCTGCGAATATACGGACATTTCTGTTGGCACAAGATTCTGTTCGCGGCAATATTTATAACGGCACACGAAAATTTTAAACTTAACGAAATATTACCACGGCACTAATGTCGGTTGGATTGGAGGGCGGCCAAATCGCCGCCGGATCTTTGACCTCGGATCTTTTCGTCCCGCCTTTTTAATTGTGATCACATTGACTGTTAAATATTCATTAGTGCCGGTTTAAGTTTAAGGCGCATAGTAACGTCAATCATAAAAAATCACTGCAGAAAAAACCGGTTCTCTTCATAAATATTGAATAAAAAAATCTTTAAAAAAGATATGTTATTATTCAACGCATTCTTTAGAGGATAGTCTTTTTAATTTTTTGATAAATTAATTAAAACTTGGTTAAAATGTGACCCAAACATGCCTCGATTTTAAAACTATAAACCTAATCGCTTCGTAAATATTAGGTTAAATCACATACTTTCGATTTCAATAAATAAAGTGAACAATATTCTAGGGGATGGTCTTTTTAGATTTTTCTTATTCGCCTTTATTAATTTTTTATTTAAATAATTCATCTTACGCGTAAAGGTTTGCTTGAATATTCCCCTCACTCTCACTCCTATGTAATCAGTGCGGGACGATCGACGCAAGGTCATTGGGAGCACTATGCGCCTTAAGTAGGTATCGTGATTAATACCGTTCTGAACACAGCGAAATTTATTTTTAGTCGTGCTAATCTATTGTTGCAACAGTTTGAAGTACGAGTATTATGTGGCGTTACGTGGTGTGTGAATTTTGGAAGATTGGCGATTTTTAAGTAGTGACATAGGCCCGCGTTGGGCGCCAAAAATATATCACGCATCACAATTTAGTACAGGCGGCCCTTAACTTATTTATTACGAACGGAGGCTTTCTAAGTCCCCCTCCTCCTTGCCCAGATAATAAATTATTATGATTTTAGGTTCATAACAATATAAAGGTAGGAAAAACAGTTCAAAATCAAAGAAGTATCTGGGGGCACGGTAGTGCCCCGCCAATTCGAGCAACAACAAGCGGCACGGCCATGCCATCCTTTTCTCGAAGTAGTTCCGGCCATTTTCGACCCCCCTATAACTTCGTCGTGGATAAAACTAGAAGCCTGAATTTTTAGTAACCAAGCAACCTGACGCTCCTACGGTGAAGGAAAACATCGTGAGGCAACCTGCATACATCTGCGAAGAAATTCAATGATGTATGTGAAGTCGACCAATCCGCACTGGGCCAGCGAGGTTGACTAAGGCCTAATCACCCTAACATAGGGTAGGCTCGAACCCCTCGGTGGGGACGTATATGAGCTGTGATGATGATGATGATGAAACAGGCATTGTATTAACTCGATATTATATCAAATTTTAATTAATTTGAACCATTAGTTTAAGAATTATAACTAGTCAAAATTTGTTAATTTGTCACTCACTCACTGTCTGACCGATCATCAAAACTCTAAGGCACTTCTAGCAGATATAGAAACTTCAAATTAAGTATAATAAATAAAATTAGTGTTTTTTTTTAAAAAGTCGCCCCACATTTTTCTCCTGTGTCGTGGGTGCAGTTACAAACATAGAATATCACATGCACATACACCCAGACCGGAACAAATTTCTGTAGGCCATACAAAACATTTGTCCCGTACGGGAATCGAACCCGCGACCCGTTGCGCAGTAGGCGATCACTCGACTTCTGCGCTAACCGTGTCGTCAAATTTAATGTCAAGTTTAATGTATAAATCAAGGAAAAACTAAAATATTTAGAAATTTCTGTCTAGTTTTCTAGATACACCAAAGGCATAAATAACTTTGTATTCCGACGAATGCATAAACAATTGAAAATCAAATAGTCGTATGTTAAACATTTTTTTTTATTTTATCGTGTGAAAATAAATTGACTCTAAAATCTCACACCATGCTTAAGGTTTAATTTTAACTGAAAGTGTATCATTAATTCGGAGCTCCTATGTAGCTCCGTTCACCGCATCGCTGTTAACACGTTATTACTTTGAACAAAACAATCCCATCACTTGATAAAGTTACAACGCGAAATTGTGCGTATTCGCCCGAAAATTGTACCAAATGTCCTGTTATATACCTCCGCGAGATAATAGGGTTATGTCCGAGGTCCGAACACTATAAAGCGCCCCTTTTATGGGCCAATTAGAACTCTGTGTTTTATATTTGTTACCGGCTGGGGTTGGGATATATACTGCTATATTTACGCCGAGCTCAGTACAAGTTGTTAAGCCCTAAGTATGTCCACTTAAAGAAAAGTGTGCTGCGATATTTTATAGCACACTCGTTGGCTGTGTTTTAGCTAAAATGACTCTTATAAGGGAGGAATTAAGGCTGCTTACTCGATAAGCGTGTTTGATGCCTAAACCTCATACACGCTTATAAATCATTTATGATAAGAAAAATGTTTTGAATTTGAATACATTAAGTGACGTTACTTTATGTGTGGTTTTTGTTGGATAGCTATTTTTTGTGCAAAGTGGGCTAGATGTACCATAAAGATATTCTTCAAGTACATAGTGGATTGCGTTTAACGCAACCAATATAGTTTACATAATTTATATCGACGTCAGCCTTATGCATACATTAAACTTGCTTTCTCATCTTGCTTCAATCTCACTTTCAGAAACAGAGATTTTAAGGGTCTCTTACACTAGTACTTGGTTGATTGGAAGAGATCTCTCCCCGAGATAAGCCCGCCCTTGTTTCTTACTGTATTTTCTATGTGTCTGTCTATAAAAAAGTATTGTTGTATACGATGGGCGCGGTTTCTGCGTTGTTAGTGGTACGCTGGATGTAACCAAATAATAATAACTAATGATAGGCTACTGCATAGCGGAATGCGTAACCGCACCTTACCCCCGTTGGCTAGACGACGAGCGTATGTGGGGCAGTGCTGGGCCTACCCACTAAGCCTCCCGGTGTTCTCCTTGCCCTTATTGGCGCGCGTAGTAAGGTCCACGTGTTACCAAGCACTATCCCCGCGCCCGGGTTAACTTGGCCGTAATAGTCGAGTTGAGCCTTCGCCTGCCTATGCGTCTGCAGATGATAGGTTACTCCTGGATAGAGTGATAAATAAAACGAATCCGCGATAATGATGTTGATTCGGTAGCTATCATCTCGCACAATACATTGAACGCCATGTTGAATTCTTTTGAACGTCATGGTGATATTCACTAGAGCGCCATGTTGAACTCCATTTCATTCTTATAAAATCCTACTTCGGCTTATATTGGAGGAATTATGTTGATAATAGAACATTGTTCACCGCGGGACGAAAGTGAACGATTTTTAGCGAGGGAGCAGACTCCCGAGCTAGGAATCGGACTTTCTCCCAAGTGCTACTAGTACTTTATATTACACATGTGAGGAACATATAAAAACGTGTTTGATTGAAATTGTTTATAGAATTATATTAGTATGAAAATATTATTGCATTTGTATGGGTGTCATCTCAATATCACGCCCACTACCAGAATTTGACATTTTAACTTTTATTACGTCATAAACTCACGTCTTTTCTCATATTGAATAAAACCATGGTTTTCTTGCACTTTTTCATCTATTTATTTTACTGTTTGAATTTGCTATTTAGTACGACCGGTTTCACGTCTTTTCTTCTCTCTTCTTTCTCACGTCACAATACTTTTTAAATCTAAAATGGCCGCCGTCACAAAATGACGGATTTCATTGGTTTTTAGAGAATTATCAAAATCAACATAAATAGGTATTGTATTATTGTTTATCTACCTTCTCATGACAAGCTTTTATATTATCATAAGACATTATGTCATGTAATATATCAAAATTTATTCTTCGAGCATGAAAATAAAAGCTTGGTTTGAAAAATATTTCCGACTATTAATTTTATTGTTCCACTAAACTTTCTGCAAAAACATAAAACTGATTTATAGATTGTACTCCAGTCAAGCTTTCAGTAAGCCGATTGGCAGCTGTCAAAGCGTTCAATCAGACCCGTGAAGCTCGAAATTTGTGGCTCTGCTTGCTGCTCAACTACCCAAGGGTCCGAATTGACAGCTGTCACAACTCTCAGTTACTCGTAAGTGAAATAGATCGATGATATACTGCCACGGTCCGACCTGCCCCCTAACCATGATCGCTCATAACAATATTAAGACCGCACTGAGAGCGGGATGGCGCTATACGCAGCAAGAGCGTCGTCTCGGTTTCAATGTTGTTTTAACCTTGCTATAAGCGATCAGGCTAGGGCCCCTGATAGGTAAATGTCCGTTTCATTGACAGTTTCGTCATATTGTAGGACTAGCTGTGCCCGCGAACTACGTTTCGCCCTATATCTTTTTCCCGTTTTTACAACATTTTTAATTATTGCTCAGCTCCTATTAGTCGTAGCGTTATAATATATAGCCTATAGCCTTTCTCGATAAATGGACTATCCAACATAAAAAGAATTTTTCAATTCGAATCAGTAGTTCCTGAGATTAGCGCGTTCAACCAAACAAACAAACAAACAAATAAACAAACAATCAAACAAACTCTTCAGCTTTATAATATTAGTATAGATAGTTAGCAACTTTATAGATAAGTTTTTACAGAACCCTCGGTGCGCTAGTACAACTCGCACTTAGCCGGTTTTTTTTACAAGTATAACGCGTTGGACTCAATGTGTTTCGAATGTGTGGGTAACTTTTTTCACAAAGGGGATGTATTACCCTTCTCCTGTAGGGGAGTTGTAATGAGCGGTGAAATGCACCTAATTATTATTGAAAATATAATATAGTATATTGAAGTGACTCAATGAACTAATATTATAAAGCTGAATAGTATGTTTTCTGAATAGTTCGAATTGAAAAATCCCTTAGCGCTGGATAGCCCATTTATCAAGGAAGGCTACAGGCTATATAACATTACGCTACAACCACGTTACACTTACGCAAGCAAAGCTCTTGGCGCAGCTAGTAAAAAATTATGAGGCAGCATCAAACTCTGATGACATTGTCCTCTATTACATTATATTTGAGTTTGAAATGTTTGAGTCTATAACATGGAGTCTTATGAAAATTGATACGTTACAGTATATACGTCAATAATAATATGAGCTGTAACTTTGCTCGCTACAAAATAGTTTGTTTGGTAAAATTAACACACCCACCTATCGAATTGTGCCACTAAATCTCAACTTCGCAACCACCTTCAATAAAGAATATTCTCGCTCGGGCAACAAAATTAACTGGCATTTTAATAACTAATCCATTGCTATGATCATATTACACGAGGCGGAACCAAATAGGGGCTGGCTTAATCTGCCATCTCTCCCGAGCGATTAGCCATTAAACTGTGCACAATGAGGGTTGTCAAACGGTATCGGAAACTGTATAATGTCGCTGTGATCTCGTAATTAAAGCAAGCAAATAATCAAAAATGTATTTTCCTTCGATTCAATCTAGCCGCGGTTAGGTTAGTTGAGTGTTGGGTTCCCAATACCCGCAATATGACTTGCCATGTTGTGGGTATTGAGTTATCAGTTTGAGCGAGGCATTTCTGTATTGTTTGTTATTCTAGAACGACAGACCTGAATCTAGGGTATAGCTCTGGTTACGTTGTTTATACTCAGGATCAGGTTTTTATTCAAATTACATTCCTGGAATAGTAAGACGATATTCCTTTTGTGAGTACCATTTATGGCATCGATCTAAATTCATGTAACTTTAGATTCTTTTTGTTGTGATTACCTACTACACGTATATATACTTACAGTACAATCCGAGATTAAGTATGTTTGTGAATATTTCATGCTAAAATAAATAGTTCTTTCTGAATTTTGGATCTTAAGCGACCACCACAGTCTATCGACAATTACGAACAGGGGCTTTATTTTTGAATCTTTCGTCTTACGTCGAGCGATCTACGAGCGCTGTTTGTGCTCAATTTTAGCTGATTTTCGTTTTGTTTCGACGAAAATCCAAATCATATCGATTTTCGTCTTAATATTCTATTGATTTTTATCGAAAACGAATTGAAATTGAAAGGCAATCGAGCGCAGACAACGCTTGACGACCGCTCGATGCCAGACGAATTCCCATCTATAGACGCACGCACAGCCATAACCGCTAACGGTAGAAATGTGAAATTTGGACAGTTGGCTTTAATTCAAAATGTGGACGCCCACTAAGAAGGGATTTTTATTATTTTGAACCCTAATGGGATGAAATAGGTATTGCAAGTTTGCATGGATAAATCTTTTAATTAGCAACGATTTTCATAAAACTTAAAAAGATTAATGCTCTTAAAAATATTTCATTGGACACTTGTTTCATGCTTTATTGGAATTCACTCCCTTTGGGTACAAAATAGAGGCTGAAAGTTTTTATGGAATATATTTAAAATCTGCTCCAATTTCTAAGAAATTTATTATCCGGGCTTAAATAGGCTACATTATTTTTTTCCTACGGAAAAATATAAAATTCCCACGGGAAGACAACAATAACGCAGGCGAAGCCGCTAGCGAAAAGCTAATAACTCATAAATAGAGGCCCAGAATCATTGGGTGCGTTGTAGTACATAACCCGACGCGCGCCAAAAGAAAATGGTATTGATAGCCCGCCGCAGAGCTGTTTCGACGTCATCATTCTAAAAATTCTCTTTTAGGTCATTTTTTTAGCTTAAACCTGTAGCAAATTTTCTTTTAGTCAATCAAGGTAAACACTGCCACAGTGTTTACCTTGATGTGCTGTCGTCCGTACCTAAGCACGTAGTGACGGAGGCCTGGTTATGGATTTAGTGGGTGTGAAATCTAGCTTTCTAGTCTTATGAAAACAGTTTTGAGATAGGTGTTTGAGCTACAAGACGACTGATAGAGCTCAGAGCTCTATTTTCAAATTTCAAAGTGGAACAATATAAATCAATTTGTGACGCAAGATTAATCAAATTAACGCCTTTGAGAATTGTACAGTTCGCGCAGAGGATATTGATTTGTAATTAGTGACCGATACTGATATTGCTGTGTGCCATATATTGTGCGGGCGTGTATTTCCATCTGTTAACTCGGCAGCCATCATTCGTTTATGACACTCTCATTAAATATTGTCAGTGCGTGGATGCTGATTTCGAGTATATTAATGTTAACCAGCAGCTTTGTGTGCTGCCTTAGAATGGAAAACCGGAGCTACGATATCGCATAGCACATTCTCAATTGTAAAAGAAATCTGAATAATTATGATGATTAGTACTTGATGGAATATCACCTTCATGTTCTCATCGTAGTATTTTTTGGATAGGTTGTATAAATATCACATAGTGAAGTTGTCTTATATTCATGTGTTCCAATGTCGTTGTTTTAATAGTGCTGTTGTAATTTGCTATATATTTATTAATACTAGCTGACTAGCTCTGGAGTTATGGTGTACAGCGCCATCTACCGGATGCTTACCCAGCCTAGACAAAGTGTTATGTCGATAAATAAACTCATACCGCCATCTGTACGAAACTTGTGGAACTTACAAATAATAACAAACCATTTAATTCGCAATAATAAATATCGAGATCAGTAATCGAGATAAAAATTGTCCTATCTTTTAGGAGGATTGTAAAGCTGTAAATTTTTATACAAAAAGTGATAACGATTTTCTCCCATAGTCCAATTATCCAATAGTCCAATTAACATAGTCCAATTTTCATAATTTTTGGAAATGTTGTAGATGTAATGAAGATCTAGGTTTATACGTTGAAGTAATATTATTGTTCAGAATAAAAATTATTAGCATCCAAATATCTATATTTTAGACTTAAAAACTACCATAAATTGGTAACGTACATTGGGGTTTTTGTAGGGGTTGAATATTTCCTGCAGAAGGACAGGGCGGAGAAAGCAGACTTATCCACACTTTTTACCTCTTGACCAGCAGGGTCCGCAGGGTCAGCAGGATCCAGGTTGATAAAATTAATAAGTAACCTCTGATCATCACGGATTCGTAAAACGGGCCTTAAATGCTCATCCAGCTTTTAAACGTTTTATGCTTTTGAAGTTCGTTCAGTCAGTGTATGATTTACAGTAAAGAATTACGAGGTACGTACTTTCACTCACACTGTAGATAAAGGCTTATTGTGTTCTACTAGCAAGACAAAATGTTGACAGTTAAAATTATCCCAGCCCAAGGTAGCCCAGGCCGAGCATTGCACAGGTCGCCACCAGTCGTAGAACCCACGCCTCCCTATGGGGGGGTGTCACTATAGGCGAGGTCACCGTGTCAGGTAGTGACGCGTCCCTCCTCGGCGTACTTTCCTAAAAAAAGTGATTGTATATGTAGATATGTAGGTATATGTAGAAACTGTAGGCGGGTCAAAAATAGGTAGCGAGGAGCGAAGCGACGAGCGTAGGTTTGAACATGAACCAAGCGCGCGAGCCGAGCGAGCGAAGCGAGCGTGCCTCGGCATCGGCCGGCGAAGCGCCAGAAACGACTTTATGTGTATTCTCGACTTTTGGCATACTTATTGCTTGTGGAAACTGCTAATTTTGAGATTAGTTTTTTCAAATTTCAAACGTATTCATCTCTGGAAGTATGTACTCTTCCTCACCCTGTACCTACTGCGATAAAAAGTTGTTATGTGAAAAAGTATTAGGGGTTTCGATACATATTGTAACATGTTTTTACGAATAGTTTCATCGATAACTTAATACTTTTACGAAATGTAAGTTCGATATACAGTTTTTCTGGTAATCAAAACAACTTTAAAAGATTTTTTTAAAGAAACGTTTTTCAATGAGATAAAACAGCGATGATTAAAAATACTATGAATTGAAAAAAATATATATATATTAAAAATCTTGGAATAGTTTTCGGTAAAATGAAAATCGATATCAAAAAAATCTGTATTCTGATAGACACCCAACCTCGCGTCTTCCTAAACGCGTGCTATGCGTAACGCATTTCACAACGTTAAAAAAGGTGGTATTGTCAAATTTGTGACATAATTATGTCAAGTTTTTTGGACAGTTGTTGCACCTATCAGGGATGGAGGAATAGGGGCTTAGTGGGCAACCTAGCCAGTACCAGTTTCTGTACCAGGATCACCTGCTTAGGTACCTCCGCCTTACCTATTTCTGCCGCAAAGCAGCAGTGCTTGCAATGTTCCGGTTTGAAGGGTAAGATAATATGGCAGTGAAATTACTGGGTACCGTGAATTTACATCTGATGTCCCAAGTTGGCAATGTATACTGTGGTTCTTGTGGGGGTTGCAGTTTTGCTGCGAATCTCACAAGAGCCACATGTATTATTGGTGACTGTTACCACTTACCATCAGGTGGGCAGTTTGCTTGTTTGCCAACTTAGTTGCAATAAAAAAACATAGCCATAAGTTTAATTCACATTTTCATTTTCATTTTACAGTATCTTTATACACTTTTGTACTGTTAACAAAACTGTTCTCCCGTTTAGGGAGAATATCGAAATTAAACCAAGCGCCAGCGAACATTTTTCTTGACGCGCCTTAGTAATCCGCGCTTCGAACTACACAAGGGATCACGTACAAAGAGTCTTCACACAGCCAAAGTAATCTCCAACACTCGCACAATTGACTTTTGAGCAGTTCTCCTATGGTTCGTGGAACTGGGTCAAGTTGAAGTCGATATTATAATATAGCTGCTTCAAAATCCGCTTTGGAGTGGAACCTTTGTCGTGTTGTTGTGGCATGTTGAGCTTGCTTACTACTTGAAAATTACTTGAACTAGGATTTTTCTTGGCTGAGTGTACTTTATCTAACGATATTCAATTTATATACATATGTTTATAATTTAAAACGTTGTCGATACAATTGAAAATACTTTAAAAATACTTTTTTGCTCGGATATTTTAATACTTTATTTAATTTTATTTGATTATGTACTTTATTTTTTTGTTTATATTCACCTTTTTAGGGTTCCGTACCCAAAGTTTAAAAACGGGACCCCATTACTAAGACTTTGCTGCCTGTCCGTCCGTCTGTCTGTCACCAGGCTGTATCTCAAGAACCACGATAGCTAGACAGTTGAAATTTTGACAAATAATGTATTTCTGTTGCCGCTATAACAACAAATACTAAAAACAAAATAAAATAAATATTTAAGGAAGGCTCCCATATAACAAACGCGATTTTTTGCCCTTTTTGCTCGATATCAATAAATGGTAACAGATAGGCACGTGAAATATTCACAAAATACTTAATTGTATATTTACTTTAATAATAAATATGACATTTGTGTACCTACTGTTGTTTACCTAGTCGCACTTTGCCGGTATTTTCGGATTCGCGACGAATAATCTCACATTCATTCATCAAATAATTATTTTGAAATACTAAAGTGTTGACTAATCATTCGCAGCTTATGTTGCTTGATGATTGAGCTGTTAAATTTTTCTTCTTCTCTATTTATTGTATCAACCATTCTTCATTTGGCTTTCTTAACCACTTTTGATGGTGTGACGGAATATTTGACAAATTAATGACAAAAGACCTTGGTCGGTTCAAAAAAAAACTTAACTAGCTGACCCAGTGAACTTGACAGATCTATAAACAATCGCGAAATGTATGTACCGCCATTTTCCATACAAAATTACCGAAAGTATTGCCGAAAGCGTGCGGTCTATTTCACCTTTCACATTTCTTTTTGTCGTATTTAAAATGTGAAATTTGAGAATTGGATTTTTTTTTGCAAATCTGTGTCATTATACTCATAATTCAAAGCGCATACATAAAATCAAATCTTGAATTCAAAATTACAACCATTTCTTAATATCTGGTTTAGCTAAAATTTGGCATAACCTTTAGTTCTGGCGATGATGCTTAATAGGGGTGTCAAAAGAAAGCTAACGTTGTTCATTAGAAAACTATTAAAAATTGAAATATTACTCTACCTAATATCATTTTAATAAGGAAATTATGACTTTATGAAAAAGCTTTTACAATATCTCTCCTTGTATTTCATACATTCTTAAATTGAATCAAAAATACGAGAAACTTCGCTTTAGATATTTTTACTGTTGTATAAATCAATACTCGTGTCGGTAAATTCTTTCGATCACATTCAATAATTGATAACGTGTTCAATCGGATATGGATTTGAATTTGAGCTCTTTATTTATTATTCAACTTTACTCGTATACAAGAATTCCAATAATATCAAAAATGATTAGATCGATCATAATAAAATAGGACTTCGCAAGAAGCTCATTCATTTCACTTCAGCGGTGACACAAACACAACGTTTTATTTACACTCTGTGCTGTAATATCAAAGGACATTCTATTTTGAAATGAAGCGTTTCTCATTCGCTCCATTAGACGTCGTAATTTCAATTCGAATTAATATCTGTTTTCCATTTCGGTTGTCATTGCGTTTCCTTTTATGCTGTGTTTATTAAGCACGATGAATATCGTACAAGTTATAACTAGGTATTAAGAAATACTTTCAATATTTAAAAAAAATGAAAACAGACTTCCAAAACACTAAAAAGTCAAAAATAATTTAGAAAATGCACAGTATCACATGTTTATTTTGCTGTCGATGCCAAATTTTACCTAATTACATTAATTAGTTCTTGTATTTTTTAAGACTTTCTCGGAGACCATAGCTTGACATCGATTGCAATGTATGTGTGTATTACTGTTTGTTTGCAATGTATGTCTTATTTTATTTTTGACTATTGGGGCAGGCAGACGTTGTCCTGTCCGATTACAGCGTCACCTACTGGGTCCAATTTGTTCTTTTTCATTACTCATACTCTGAAAGTAGGTCTGAATTTGCCTGAGGAGAGGGTTGAAAGTAATACTTTTCAGCCCTAGGGAGAATCACTTTCAACTGACAACTGCTGTCAAATTTTAAAAAAGAAACTAGTTCTTTTTTCACATTTTTATTGAATCATGTTCCGACTTTCAGTATACAGCCACTCAATTACAGTGCGGTGTAAAATTGAAATAACATAATGTTAAGTATTTAAAGAATATATTTTTAAATGAGTTTATTATAATTTCTTTTTAATTATTTCTTTAAAATAACATAGATTTGGGTAAAATATTTACTATTTTTTAAATTATGAAAATGAAAAATAATGGCTCAATAGCTGGCAGGCCACAGAAAAAAAAAACAAAATAAGCGGGAAAGCGGCAATGCGATCTTCATTTGTTTTTTCCATTTGTAGAGTTTTGTAAATACTTCCGTATAGCAGAGATTTGTATTAATGTTAATTATATTTGTATAATATTGTGTTTTAAACACAATGAGTTCATCTGATTCAGGTATGGAGTTAACGCCTGATTTTATAAGAGATAGCGGGCTAAAGCAGAAGTTGTTGATTTATGTAAAACAAAATGTAATGTTTTATTGTAATTTATGTAAACATTGATAATTCAATGTTTTATTTTTACTTTACTTATATTCGTAATGAAAACCACAGTGTTAACCTAGGGTAAAAGACTTATTTAGTCCCTCGAACTATTGGTGCCCTCGCTACGCTCGGGCGTCAAACACCGTCTCGGGACTAAATAAGTTACGTTCACCCCTGGGGTAACAATGTACTATTAAACCTTCCTTGGATCTATTCAAACACACACAGAACATTTCGTAAGAATCTGTCGAGCCGTTTTTGAGTTTTAGCAAGACTAACACACAGCGTTTCATTTTTTAACCGACTTCAAAAAAGGAGGAGGTTATCAATTCGGTTGTATTTTTTTTATGTTTGTTACCTCATAACTCCGTCATTTTTAAACCGATTTCCAAAATTCTTTTTGTATTTGATAGAGTATACTGCAAGGGTGGTCCCATGGTCACCAAAGTCAGGATCGGATGATGGAATCCTATAGAAAATCGAGGAAAACACTAATTTAATGGTGAGCTGGTATTATAAACCCTAATGTAAAAGTATCCTTTCTGGTACATTCAACAGACTCCTTTCATTCGCGAATAAGATTTCCTAAAATAAACGTCTTTCCCTTTTTTAATAACTTAGAAATTTCTGCTTGTGGAAGTCCCATAATCGAATATTGTAAAAAGCTTCAACAAAGTAAAATATTAATGGAATTAGGATATTCAATTAGTGAATGTTTTTGGCCAACATAAACTTCAAAGCTCAGTTAAACGATTCCGTATTAAGTAAGAGAGAACTTGTTTGTTTTTAAGCCGTTTGGATTAATCATTTCGTAGAATTTGCGAAAATAATGTTTAAACAAAAGTCCACTCTTAAACAATATTAAAAAAAAATTTAAGGTGGAAAACGCCGACCACATGACGCTGGCTAAACGGATTAGTGTCATGTTCTTTTTTTCATGATATCTACCTTTTTTTAAGGGTGTTTAAACTCCCTTAGTCGGCTCTAACGACATCCACAGCAAGGAATGGAGTGGGGCCACGTGTATTCTAAATACGTCACTAGAAATATGAAATTTGGATTAATAAACAAGAAGTCGTAAGTTTCGCCATTAAATTTAATTTGTGTTAAATAATTTTCATTTCTCACACCTGCTACTTCCATTCACATGGAGTGATATAATTTACGCTTTGATTTGACTTTCAAAATCAAAATATTCTTTTTTCAAATATCTATATAAATAAAAGATGACACTGACTGACTGACATATCAATGCACAGCCCAAAGCGCTTAGTCTAGAGATTCCAAATTTTGCAGGTAGATTCCTTAGGGGTTTAGGGGTGCACTAAGAAAAGATTTTTCGAAATTCACCTCCTAAGAGGTTTTTACATAAATAATTTTACACAACAACATTTCTTTATATTGTTTAAATAGTAGGTAGCATAAATATTGCCAATCATTAATCATACTTCATTTTAGAAGCGAACAGATAGCCATTGTGACATTAGACAGTTGCGAAATAAAAATCACTGCCTGTGAAAATCCACATGTTAATTAACAGTCATTTCTATGCCTACTCCTCAGACGGGGTGGAATCCTACTTAATACATGATGCTGGCGGGTTTGTAAGCTTTTGATTCAGTTTTGTTTTGACATTTCCGTCTCTTATTACAGGTATAATCACGGTAAAGTCCCTTATTTCGCGCTTTTACGACATCCACGGGACTAAAAATTAGCAACGTCACCTATTGTAAATTCGCTACCGTGCGGACATTCACTTCTTATTAAGATATTGGATTGAATATCCGATCCCCCTTAATCGAAACACTCGAATACGTCCCTTTTTGTAAAATTAATAGCACGCATTTTCGAAGCCTTTCCCGTTTCTTGGGAAACGCCGATCGTATCGATTACGTACAGTATCAATTAATTATCTCGATCGCTGGTGATTCGGAAAGATTGAGTCTTCTTTGGAGATTTTGAATTCAGAAATGTACTCAAATTTTTTGTGCCGTGATTATACAATCTGTATTAGTTAAAATATCTACGAGTGTAACTAATGAATCTTATTAACTATGGATTTAAAAGTCGATTCAAGGGAGATTTTTGTCGAGTCATAATTAAAAAATTATTAGTTTGATTTTGGTTAGATTTCAATGTTAACCCACTAATAGTGTATTGTTAGACTATTGAAAAGATTTGATGTTAAGCTAATCAATCAGCGTTATGAAAAATAATCTAATGAATTACATTTTTTTCTTAAAAGGCTAATTGAGAGGGTTATACTCGGGGTTTTTCTACGCGATCGCAACAGAAATGATGAGATCTGTAGAAGAACCAGAGTTACCGACATAACTCAACGAACCTTTAGTGGCAGTGGTGAAGGTCGTAGGAAGCCGCTAGATGCGGGAGGTGCAGGACCGATCGGTTTGGAGATCCCTGCGAAAGGCTATTGTCAAACAGTGTGCTTCTCCTCGCTGAAATGATGAATTGTAATTTTAGTCGCAAAGCATATAGGTATCTTATAGCGAAAGTAAATGTTATTAAATGCTGTTTAGACTTGAGTACTTTGGTGTCTGCTATAATGGCTGGATATAAAAATATACACCGACAATAGTTACATTGTTGAAACTGAATATTCTTTACTAAATAAATTTATTACTAATGAAAATGTGATAAATACAATAATCCAAGCATATTCAAGTAAATACGAGTAATGTTTTCCAATGCTATTTTATATTATTATACCGGATAATTTTTCCAACAGGAGCCAAATTTTGTGTGCTGGTTTAGACAAGCAAAATGAACAACTTTAACTATGGGACTAAATTCGAAATCGCGAAAAAAAAATCAGCTGTTCCATACATTTCGGTTCAGTGGATGTTGAACATTTGTATGGAACAGCTGATTTTTTTTCGCGATTTCGTGATTGGTACCATAGTAAAAGATCTTCATTTTGCTTGCCTGAACAAGCACACAAAATTTGGCTCCTGCTGGAAAAATAACCCGGTATTACAAATTAGAGTTTTCAAGATATTCACAATATACATTGACTTGGTTACATATAAATCAACGACAATATACTCGTAGTTATATGTATACAATTTGTGACGTCGTTCACGTTCACATCACATCCCCAATCCAAAACAAAAAGAAGCAACTTTCGAATGTAAATTTTCTATGTGCTGGTGTCGTAAAAACTTTCCATCCAGTGCAAAAGCCACTCCTTAAAGTTTGTCACTCATTTGAATAACAAGAGAAACCTTTTTTCGACTCTCCTGACTCTCATCTTCGCCGTACGGAGTGGAACTTGCTAAGTGCCCGAGCATTGTTTTCCAAAGTGTGCTTATACGGCCATAGTTACTGATTCACTCGACAAAACGAAACGCCATCTTGTTGTTCAGTTGAGTTTGATTAAAAAACAAATTACACAGATCCGTCACAGTCTGTCTGCGAGTTATTTTCTTTGGGAAATCAAATGACAAATCTTATTCCATTTCGTTTTGTCTGGTTACGGGCTCAGTTGTCTGAGAAATGTGTGTTGTGTTCGGCGAGAATATAAAACTGCTTTTATTTATTTGTTTTAGAAGTTACACGACTAACGTAAATTAATAAGTGTCTTTCTTTCGTGTCACAACATAGATAAATGGAAAAATGTGAGTGGTAATACAGAAATAACAGAAAATATGAACAGTGAGAGTTTTGGGACGTGTTTTCCCACAAGGAAAATAAAATAAAACACACACGAGCAAGTCAAGTGTAAAGTAGTTTCCTTTTGACATCAAAATATTTACAAATACAATTCAGTGGCCACCTTCAGGGTTTAGCAGAAAAATAATGTTAATTTCAATAAAGATTTTTTGTAACGAGTCTCTGTGACTTTTCTATCTGTAACTTTTAGTAATATTATATTTATTTCCTAAAATCATAAAATATCAAGATGTATTGTTGTTAGGACCCATTGAATCAAATAGCTAGATGATAGTAGGACAAGGTAGACTAGCTGTATAGTGAAGGTCACTTAAAGCCGCTGGACACGAGTAGCTGCAAAAATGGTTAATTTGGAGAAACTAGACGAATGCCTATGTCCCAAGTTGGCCATTGGCTTTGATTATTATGATGCTAATGATAAACCAAACAATACAGATATGATGCTTATGATGAACCAAACAATGCATAAATATGTTCATCAACACTCAAGAAATAATCTGATTATCGAATTAAGAAATATTCATGATCTATTTATCTATTTTTTACCTCTGTAATATGATTGAAATGAAAAATATCAAATTTGAAATCAAGCGACCTAGCTCCAAACGAGTTAGCGTATCACTGGTCATTTTCATTTTTTCATTTATTTGTCAGTTTCGCTATTTTGCCTATTTACGTATTCGACAATTTACCATCCTTATTATACAACAAATCAAAAGTCAAAAGATATAGTAGGTAATAACGATCGTTTGTAGCCTAAAATGAATCATAAAGTAACGATATGTAGGTATGCCCCATAACCGCGGGTTTCAAGTGTAGGAAGCGTTTAATCTGGCAGTCCGAGGTTGGAATTCGCTTGTCAAAGGGTTCGGCATCCAATTGCCGTAACGATAAGGTTACGTAGACCTATAAATTGTTTTAGACACGTCAATTTATCTTGTGTTTTACCAACCCCCTAAACCAAGCAATTTGAAACCAAAGTTTAGTTCTTTTACAATGTTTTTCATTAAAATGTTTGAGGGTGATAAAGGCAATGAATTACTACGGCAGTTTCATTATAAGAATCATCAATATTTCTGTAAAGAGCATCTAAAATACGCCACTGATGTACGCTGGGGTGTAAATTGGCTTAAGAAATAAAATTGATTTATCTACCTAGATAAACTGCATTGTCAAAAAGCAGTATTTTATTGTGCGATATTTCAGAATATTTTATTTAATCTATTTGGGAAACACACTTTATTTCCATTTATATGATACAATATAATTTATTTATACATTAGCATTTTTAAGATTCCACCAATAATTAGATTAATCAATACTTTACTGCTGATGAGATAGAAATTATGAAACAATGAACTACTGATTTATTAATAATATTAAGTTCTGAGAATCTGCTATAAAATATGTGAGAAACTTAAGCTAAACTATCAAAAATGGATTGTCATTTAATTTTTACCAAAAACGCATATTGAATGATGCAATTGCATTACTGGTCACTGGTTCAGGTTTTTGACTGGGAGCAATTATTATTCCTCTAACCCTATTCATTATGTTGGTTGTCAAATACGTCCGGTTAAATAGTAATTAAAAACAAAATAAATGATGAACGAAATTCACACATATGATGAATCCGCAATAAGATTTAGCCACTATCTTAGCAATGGTATTTCCCGTATCTAGAAACTTATAACAATATGAGAGTTCTGTGATAACATTTTGTTGTGTTTATTTCGACCCGGATTAGGTACTGTGGTGACCTCAACTAACTTGAGAGATTATAAAGAGAGTTGAGAAATAGAACAGATTGAAATATATCTAAATGGTTTAAGTTAACGTCCCAAGTTCCCAACGATCCCGGAGCGCGCGTAGGGCGCTACAGTACTCTAGGTCGATTATCTTAGTAAGCTTGAATGATCAGCGGAAAGAAACATAATGATGTCACACTTGCAGCATTTGATAAGTTCTATTTTCGAATAAAATAGATTTTGATTTATTCTTGAAGTGAATAACAGAAACAGTATGCTATTACTATAATTACATTTCACATTTCCACGATAAATTAAGAGTGAGTGTGCGAAGTACTATCATTGTATTTTATGTTGTTAAATAATACGTTACTGTATAGAGGTGACACTTCACTTGTTGCTATAGCTGCCTACAAGTGCGATCGATAATCACGAGATCACCAGTACGATTCCGGATCGAACAAAAAGTTTATAAAGTTTGTCTAGTTAGGAAATTCTCAGTCAACAGTTCGAAGTTGGATATAGGGATTGGTACCTATTGGCAATAGGCTCTCCTTTCTCTCCCTATAATTATGATACTTAAAAATATTTGGCGTAGTATGGGTGTTAAAAAAATATAGACCTCGAACTAACATTTCGAGAAGAACAGGGATGATAATAGTACTCGTACTTATTATCTATTATACTATTGAGAATGTGCAAATTGCTAAAAATGTGACTAATAGTAGATTGTTCAGCGCGAGAAGAAAGTAACGGACTTTCTCCCAAGTGCTTTTTTACTACACCTGTGAGGGAAATTTAAAACCTTTTTTAATTTGAAATTGTTTATTAGTATGAAAATTTGTATGGATGTCATCTCAATATCACTTTCACTACTAGAATTTGACATTTACTGAACTGAACTTTTATTACGTAATAATTTCACGTCGTAACAAAAAAATACGATAAATAGATTCACAGATTTGATAAAAAATTCGCGCTACTTTTCTTTTTTTATGATAACAAAGAGATCTGAGATCATACAGCCACCTCGCAGCGCGGCAAAACGCAGCGCAGGTCGTGGTGTGTGGAGGAACGCGTTACCCGCCCCCGCCCCGGGGGGACTCAAACAGTTTAGAAATGGAATTCCGTGCAAACTTTTCTCCCGCTAAAAGACGTTAAAATGGATTTTCATATAACTTTTCCTCCCGTTTATTTTGGTAGTAGAAAAGACTAACCTTCTCTTTCATTTTTGAGGGAATAATGACTGTTGTTCCGATCAGGTGTAGTTATAAAGTTATATTTTTCATACCTCAAAACAACATTTAATTCATTAATAACATTAATATATTGTAATAATATAATTAATGCCTATATTAATAACATTAATATTCATTAATACATTGAAATGAACTAAGTGTCGTTAGAATTATAGGCGATAACAGCTTGAAATAGTCATAAATTGCATTAAAATAACAAATTATATTAATTATTAGTTAATTAGTGGAATATTCTATTAGATTGAATTTCGAAAATATTGAAAATAATAATAATAATTGAGATACGTGAAGATATTCGTTAGTTCCGTCTGTAATTTATAAAGCATTTTATTCCGTAGCTAACAGACGTTTTTTAAGTTCGCTAATTGTAGTATTAAAGATAATATCTAATTGCTTGGTACGTGCTACAGCGTTAAACTCTCTGTCCTAGATAAGGTTGTTATCCAATATGAAATCAAATGTATCTATATATTTAGCTATCAAACTCTTTCTTATCCCTTAAGATATATTTACATTAAATATATGTCGCTTACAAAACTTATTTAGATCTGTGGCTCTCGTGAACTGCCGGAAGGCACACGGGTTAGCAGAGCAATAGTCATACACATCCGTTAGCAACTGAGCGCGCACGAACCTATGTATAAATCTTTGTAAATTATACTTTGATATTATGCCGGGTATAATTTGTTTCGTGTAAAAAGCTAGGAAAATAAGCCTCGGAGTATTGCTGTGGAAAGTTTTAACAGCGTGACGAAGATATACTTTCCAATTTTTGTATGCGTAAGTCTTAGAATAATAACGTATAGAAGGATAGCCCGGTAAAGAGCGCGATGTTAATCATCGCGCTCTTTACCGGGCTATCCTTGTGAAGCAAAAATGACACCGCTGTGTGCAGTCGCTTACGCGCGAAACACGCACACTACGATAAAAACAGTATGGAGCTGCCGGCATAGTGAGCCATATATGGTTCACATTTAGTTGCATCAAATTGTGCGCGCCGGTTGGGTTTTTATACGTTATTATTCTAAGGCGTAGGTATTGATTTGTGATATCTGTAGATAGGTTTTAAAATAGCAACTTCAAATATCATCTTTCAGCATAGACTTTTAGAGACACATCAAAGGTCAAACAAAATTAATCTACCACTTGTTCGTAATTTGGGCTAGCCTTCCCGAGAAGAACAGGTAAGAAACTTGGAAGGTTTAATTTATTTTAATTAAACTTTTTTAAATATACAGCAAAACGCAGGTTTTGGTTGTACAAATATATTTTATAGAAGTGACAAGTTTGGTTGTCAGTCAAAAGGAATACATAAAATTTTAATATTTGAACACTCCCCCTCAACCAAACATTCATCAGTCATTCCTCAGTCATGCTGCGAACTTAATCCTGACATACATCTAGAAAACTTAACTTTTCCTAAAGGTTTTGTCAACAAATCTGCTAACATGTCACTAGTAGGAACCCAACTGACATTCACTGAATTCTCAGATAAACATTGACGAACGAAATGATATCTAACGTCTATATGTTTTGTACGCCTATGTGCTATGGGATTTTCGGCAATTTTAATAGCACTTTGGTTATCAGAATAAACATTAACCGTACCTTCTGTCCATTGCATCAAGTGTGCCACAAGCTTTCGCAAATATACTGCTTCTTTGCAAGCTTCTGATAGTGCAATGTACTCCGCTTCGGTAGAGGAAAGTGCCACACAGTTCTGCTTTCTACACTCCCAGGATATCAAATTGTTTCCCATTTTGAACAAATATCCGGTGAAAGATTTTCGGTCTTTGATATCTCCTCCCCAATCGGCATCACAGTATCCTGTAATGTCATTACACTTATTATGCTTGAATACCAACTCTAAGCTTTTTGTGCATTTAAGGTATCTTAGCACACGTTTCGCCGCAATCCAATGACTTTTCTCATAGCATGAGTTATACTGAGATAAGATACTCACAGCACTGGCAATATCTGGACGCGTGTTACATGCTAAGTAGTTTAGAGCAACAATGAGGGATTGGTAGGGAACATCACACTTTCCTCCCCCATTTTCCGACAATACCTTATGTATATTAACTTCCATGGGTGTGGATGCTGCTTTACACTCAGACATACCGAACTTATTTAGTATATCGTTTATATACTTTTCTTGATCTAATAAAATTGTTCCATCTGATTTCCGTTGCAGTCTCATACCCAGACATTGTCGAGCCTCTCCCAAGTCCTTTATACTGAAACTTTATACTTTTTGTAATTCGCTCAACAATACATCTTTCTCGTTAATATTTCGATAAAACACGTAAAAATCATCAACGTACAATGATATGAATAAACCATTTCTAAAATAAACACAATTATCCAAATCAAAACGTTGAAAGCCTAATGACACCAAAATGTCATTTACTTTGTCATTCCAACTACGCGATGCTTGTTTAAGACCGTATATTGCTCTTTTCAATAAACAAACTTTTTCTTCGGAACCTTTCTCAATGCATCCTTCAGGTTGACGCATGTAAACAATTTCATTAATGTCACCGTTTAAAAAGGCGGTGTTCACATCAAAGTGATGAATGAGCATTTTCTTTTGAACAGCTAATGACAATAATAATCTGATGGTAGATCTTCGAACCACGGGAGAAAACGTTTCGAAGTAATCGATTCCATGAGATTGTGTAAATCCTTTTGCAACAAGTCTTGCCTTATATTAAACATTTTCACCAGCATCATATTTATATTTAAATATCCATTTATTTCCAACTATTTTCGCATCTTTAGGTTTATCCATCAACTCCCATACATTATGATCATACATCGACTTCAGTTCTTTATTCATGGCTTCCTGCCAATAGTTACCATCATCTCGACTTAGAGCATTATGAACTGTGGTAGGTTCTGGTTCTTTGTCCATACATATAAACGTTGAGTTTGTTTCGTGTAACCTATTTCTTAGTGGATAACGGCATTCTGTACTTGTGCTGGGAACTTCATCATCATTAACATTTTCTACTTGTTCATAAACATCTTCATCGACTCTACTCTCTGTTAAATCATTTCCATTGTCATGAGTTGTAGTAGAAACTGGTATATCGGTTACCGACGTATCCTGTCTAACATCAGGTACTATCAATTCTTCAATAATCTCATTTTCTCTATCATCATTACATTCCTGAGATTCTGTTGAATCTTGATTATTTTCGATGAATACAACATCTCTAGCTGTAATAACATCACGAGGATTATTTGTATTCGCGAAACGATAACCTTTGGTTTCTTCACAATATCCAATGAAATAATATTTCTTGGCTTTTGCGTCCCACTTTTTCCTCTTTTCTTTAGGAATATGAACATACGCAATCGCTCCAAATATTCTGAAATGATCTACAGATTGAATTTTCCCTGTCCACACATTCTCCGGAATCAACTTATTGTTGGAATTGTGCGGTAACCTATTTTTAATATAAACGGCGGTATTGCAAGCTTCTGCCCAATATTTCTTAGAAAAATTTGCATCTAACAACATAGTTCTAGCCATTTCAGTAATAGTCCTTATAGCACGTTCCGCAACACCATTTTGTTCCGGGGTGTAGGGAACTGTCAATTGATGTTTTATGCCTTTACTCTGTAAAATTTTTTTGAAAGAGTTACTGCAAAATTCTGTACCATTGTCTGTACGAATACATTTAACCTTCATATCTGTCTCGGTCTCCACATGATGCACAAAACGTATGAAATACTCAAGTACTTGACTCTTTGATTTCAAAAAAATATGCAAACAATTTCCTAGTGTAATCATCTACAATGATAAACATGTACCGGGAACCTCCATACGAAGTTTCAGACATTGGTCCACAGATATCTGCATGAACCAATTCAAGCCTTTGAGAAGCTCTATTAGCTTCACCAACACTAAAAGGTAACCGGTGTGACTTACCCTTTATACATGCAATACAAGGCTTCATTTGAAAATCCTTTTCAAATCCCAATAACTTGCGTAAATCTGGAATATTTACGTGTCCAGTGTCTTCTATGCCACAGATCCAATGAGTTACCATCCTGAACTGTAGTGACTAGCGCTCCATCTACAACAGGACAACAATTATCTAATTTGTAAATACCGGAAACACAACTAGCAGCTGCCATAGGTTCACCCATTATTCGACAGTTTGATTCTTTGTATATTGCACAACCTACAGAACTAAAAACAACATTCATACCTCTCGCAACCATCGCAGATACAGACAACAAGTTCACTCTTAAATCAGGCACATACGTAACATCTTTCACAGTAGTCATACATCCACTGATATTCATCACAATGTTACCTTTACCAGCACTCGACATCTTCTCATTATTCGCACAAGTTACATCATTACACTTATCACTACACTTAAGGTCCCTAAATAAACTTTTATCAAAACACATATGGTTCGATGCACCACTGTCCACATACCACGCATTAGGACTAAATGAATCACCGACACCAAGAACGCAATGAAGATTTGTCGTCTTCTTCATCTGCGTAGGCTCCGTCGATACATTATCCTTCTGACGTAATGGGCAGTCCGGTTTCTTGTGGCCTTTGTTTCCACATCTGAAGCATCGAACTTTATTAGGTTTTGATTTGTTCTTCGAGCCCAACGCTGCACCTTCCGTCTTCATTTCGGTATGACGCGATGAGTCTTCTTGAAGTAATTTCAGGCGTACGTTCTCTGAAGTCAACTTCATTCCAGAGTGCTCGATTGCCATCCTCATGGGTTTGTACTCATATGGAAGACCTCTCAACATAACAACTGCTACGAGATCATCGTCAATGCCTTTCTCGATCTCCTTGAGTTTCTGAGCATGGTTCATTATCGCTGATATGTAGCTTTGCATGGAGCTATGCTTCTCAAGTTTTTCGTCAAGTAGAGCATTCAGTAGCATGATACGTCTGTTGACTCCTTTGTCCTCGAATACGGCTGCCAATGAATCCCATGCATGTTTTGCAGTAGTCGATTCCTTGACATATGGGTACAGGTGAGGTTCTATTTGAAGGCAGATCAGGGCTAAAGCTTCCTCGTCTCGTTCTATCTTCAATAGATCACTGGGGTCTGGTAGTGTGTATGTGCAGGCGAACAACTTTTCCCGAAGAAGTAACATTTTTATGGCGAACTTCCATGTGCTGTAGTCTTCCAAGCCTTTCAGCTTCTCGATGGTGGCGGAAAAACGTGTTTTTAAAGCCTGGGCCATGACCTTTTAAATATACAGCAAAACGCAGGTTTTGGTTGTACAAATATATTTTATAGAAGTGACAAGTTTGGTTGTCAGTCAAAAGGAATACATAAAATTTAAATATTTGAACAAACTTTATAAAACTAAAATACTTACTCAGCATAACCCGAGCAAATTATTGAAAATAGCATTTTCATTTTTGCGTCTGATCAAAACTCTCAGATTGACGAGGAGAGTGGTGTAAATGACGGCCACCAAACAAAAAAAAAAGGCATCTTGCAAGCAGACAAGTCACAGTAATATTTTGTTTATTGCTGCGTTTATAAATCTCTTGAGATGAGATACATAAGATGCGTTTTATTGCAACTATTTTTCAAAATGGTAACAATTCATGTAAACAACATCGAAATAAACTCCTCTAACTACTACAATTTTCATAATAAAAGACATTTTAACTCGTTAATGTAAGATACCTAGATTCTCAAAAAATTACCTATTCAAGTCCACGCAGAGATAACTGACAAAATATGCTACATAGGTATTGAAAATGTGATAGTTTGCATGTTTGTTATTCCAGAAGGGTTGAATTTAATTTGTCACATTTATTATCACATACTTACCTATTTGTGATTAACCCTGCATTTTATACTACGTCATACGCTACGTTTGCCAAGACGCGGTCGTCACTCCAAATCATAGTCCATAACTTAGTCTGTCGGTCGTCGGATCTACAACAGATGTGATCAGCCCATTGCCATTTCATCTAATGCGGTGGGCTATGTCGATAACTTTAGTTCGTTGCCGGATCACCTGCTTTTAGATGCGATCCTTCAAAGAAACCCCAAGTATTGTCCGTTCCATAACTCGCCGGGCAACCTTAAGCTGATGGACTAGCGTTACCGTTAGCGTCCACGTCTCGGCAACGTAAGTCATGGCAGGTAAGACGCACATATTATAAACTTTAGTTTTCAGGTTTAATTTTAATGAGTTTAATAGCAATGTAAAAAGAGACCAATACAGTTGATGTTTCGATTCTTTATTAGACTGAAAAGAATCATCTTTAAGTACACATTTTACGGCAATGGAAATGTATTTGGCAAGGAGCTTAATGATCGTAATTAGCCGCCGAGTTTTTTGAGGCCGCCAAAAGTTACGCGTCGAGATAATTAACTGGGAAAGTTCCATACGAGTACAATCCTTACCGCAGTGTACCAACATTCGCAAAACACACCGAGAAGTTTAGTATCACACACATTATCACGTGTATTAACAACCCCCCGAGGCGTCTAGGACAAATTCAATTGTTCAAAGCGTACCTTTTCAAGTTTTCCAATTAGAGAACTCCTACGTGTTTTGGGGAAAAGATTTAACTTGCGAAGGCTGCCGAGATAATGCAAGAAACATCTGTGACCGTTAACAAAGGGTTTTCATATCACAACAATATTACTTTACTTTTGCAGTAAAAGATGTGTAAATGGGAAGAGTGTGGGTGATTATGTGGAGGAATGCTCGCGAGCTCGTGTGCCGGATGTTGGGGATATAAATGATACGCTTGTGGTTGAATGAATAGGATCCTTAATCGCATACTTGATCCGTGTACCATGGAGCAATTGTTTGAGTTTATAATACATACTCTTATTTGTTATTTGCGCTCAAAAGTAATAGCGAAACACGAAATGCCATGTAAAGGGTTCTCAATTTAAAGGAGTATTCAACGCTATGGTAATAAATACATAACATTGTACATATAGTAAATTAGTTTATATATTATAGGTTCGGCCTCATATGGAATACTGTTCGCATCTTTGGGTCGTGGCACCCCAATACCAGCTTCTCCCACTGGACCGCATTCAACGGAGAGCGACTCGAATCGTCGACTGCCTGGAAATAGCAAATCGGCTTGATACCTTGGCGCTGCGTAGAGATGTCGCCTCGTTATGCATCTTCTATTGCATTTATTACGGGGAATGCTCCGAGGAATTGTTCGGACTTATACCTGCCGCCTCTTTCCGCAATCGTTCCACGCGACAAAAAATCCATGCCTGGTGGTGCCCAAAGTAGACTCCACCACGTCGGCGTTTCACCGAACAAAACTGCTGAATTTAATAACCGACTACCAGCTCCTAGAAAATTGGTATTACTTACCTTGGATCCGTTCGGTCTCCGTATGTAGCCGGTGGACTTCCTGAGCTAGCTCGAAGGAAGTCGCGGCTCCTGAAGTTCTGCTGTCTGACCGAACCGGATGGTACACTTGCCTATTAGGCCACCAATACCCGAACTCATTAACGAACACAAAAGCTTTGATACACTATTCACCGACACTAAAACTTGGCGGAACCTCGCACCAACAATCACTTGGTGCGCCGCGCTACTATTTGTTAGATATTTTATATTATATTTTATTGCTGCCCGGTGGTCATAACCTATTTCAATGTCATTCCGTATTCGACTCGACTGACATGTTACATGCGGCCGGCCGCCACAGGCTCTCACTGCACAGACTATAATGCAGTGTTGCCACTCGCTCTTCCTCGAGCGTAAACAATGCCCATCACTTAGATTAGATGGTTGGCAGTCCACAACTGTGCGATTCTCCCGAAGCTTTCTGCCTCGCACAGTCAAACTTTGGAACGAATTGTCGCCTGCGGTATTTTCGGACCGATACGACCTTCAAACTTTCAAAAAGAGATCGTATTCCTACCTCAAAGGCCGGCAACGCACTTGTAACTCCTCTGGGGTTGCGGATGTCCATGGGCGACGGTAATCACTTACCATCAGTTGATACGTTTGCTCGTTTGACCCCTATCCCATAAAAAGAAATTAAAGTCACGCAATAAACGCATTATGCAACTGATGGGAAGCATTTATATCAGCAAAATGTTGATAAATATAATATAAGAAGTTTAAGTCTTTGAGCCTAAATACTTTACTCCAGTCGCGAAATATTATTTGCCGTTTTATTTCTCTGTAGCTATTGAAACTTCTCATACAATTCACGTAGTTTAAAATAAATAAAAGAAGAAACTGGAAAGTAAAACAATAAAGTACTTTTAATTAGGTTTGCGAAGTGATAATACACTATTTCCTCAATCTAATATTTTGTTTATCACAACTTTGGAAGTTTCCGAAATGAGAAAAAAAAACTATTGACCGCTATATTGGTGGAAGCATCGGAAAGTTTCAGCGGTTAGATGAGTTGAAAAATAAAATTATGCGCAAAGTTGTCCGCTCCAAACAGTTTTTCGTGGAAATTCGAATTGGTGAGCCGGCCGGCTTGACCGCATTCCGTAATCAATCGTAAATCATGCGGAAACTTGATGACAAATGACAAAGTGACGATTTGTTCGCTGAAGATCATAACTATGCACGCATGTACGCATATATTATTATTATTATATCATATCATGACGCGTAAAACTACTTATTCTAGCTTCTCCTTTTATCGTATTTTAAAAAGCTGGCGTCGTCATTTATAATATATAATATATAAAGCCCTTCCATACCATAATGATTTGTCACAAAACGAAAATAAAATTTGTTATAAACTTAATTTGACATTAGATTTAATGACAAATTATTCGAAAAAATCCCATATTACTGATTTTAATAGACTGACACGTGGCTGTAGAGATACAGCTTATTCGACAAAAGTTAGATGATATCTATCAATGTTCTCTAAAAAACAGTTAGCGATTTTGCTAAGATCATGTTTACTAACTGTTAACGACGCGCTCATCGCCCTATGCAATACACCCTTTTTTTTGGCAATTTTGTAAATACCTTCCTGTAAATTTGTAATTTATATTGTTTTAGATATAAGGTAGTTTTAATTATTTTGTTCTCTCTAGTTGTATAAATATTTGTGCGGATCGGATTGTCAGTTAGTTCCGCTTCCAACTGTCTGCGAACAACAATACTACTGTATCTCTGTGCTCATAATAAACGTGTTTTCGAGTCGAAGGTGTATCCTTAGTGAACCCCTAGAAGAACCCCGTACAAAGTGGTCTTCGGCCGGATCAATGTTCTATACACCACAGAAGATGGTCGTCACGCGAAACACGTCGCGCAAAGAGCGTGAGCATCAGCAGGAAGAAAGCCGTGGAATTCTGGAAAGTTCTTCACAAAACGCCGAAAAAGTGCCCAGCACCACACCAGCTCAAGAATTGCCCGGTAACAGTTTCAAATGCGAAACCGTTATGTTGCCACCGCCATTTACCGAAGTAAAAACCTCACTACCCGCTGCCACGAAAAATACGGCGAAGTCGAAACGCTCATCAACGCGTTCCTTGGCGGTGCAAAGAAGAAGGCTGGAATTGGAAGCCGCGGCTAAAACGGCCAAGATACAGATTGAGCTGCTAAACAAACAGCTACAGGCAGACCTAGCGGAACTGAACGATACGGAATACAGTTCACTCGAGGAGGACAATAATAGTGTCCGCTGCAAGGTAGAAGACTGGCTGGAGCGCAGCCAGCCCGGGGAGGAAGCTCGCGAGCCTGGTACGTCTCACCGACCGCCAGCTGTCCCTGTAAACCCCGGCCCGAGTCGCGCATTACCCACCGCGCCGGCTCCGCCGACCACATGTGATCCTACTCTTCAAATGCTTGCCAGCGCTCTGAAGGATCTTGCTACTGCTTCCGTCAACAATGGACCCAACGCCAACCTATTGAGCCGAATATCTACGCCCCGAGAATTACCCGAGTTCTCCGGCGAACCATTGGAGTGGCTGCAATTCAAAATGGCGTTCGAAGAATCGACGGAGGTATGCAAGTTTAGCGCACAAGAAAATCTTTGGCGACTACGAAAATGCCTGCGTGGACCTGCTAAAGATGCAGTCTCAGGTATGCTGATAAGCGCCACGTCACCGGACAAAATTATGAAGACCCTGGAAATCAGATTTGGAAACCCTGACTGCATAGTACACAAAATAATTCTAGACATCAAGAAGTTGCAGCCTATTGGATCAGACTACCAAAGGGACATTATACCATTTGCTGTGAAAATTCAAAATTTCATCGAAGCGGTGCGATCCATCAAGCGCGAAGAGTACTTGCAAGGTATGAGCATTGTTAATATTATTTTATCAAAGTTTTCACCACTTTTGTTGTCAAAATGGTCCGATTATAGTTTTCCATTGATCACAGACGGGAATAGATCAAAAATGTTGATTTTGTCTGATTTCCTTAGTGAGGAAGCACTAAAAGTGTCAACCACTTCTAATATTTATTATGCCGATGAAAGAAGTGACTATAAGAAAAATCGACAAACAGACACTTCACGCTTGCAAAGTGTGCTATTTCAAGCTGAACACTCTGATGGTAAATGCCAATTTTGCCGATTGTCTATACACAAAATTACTGAGTGTAATAAATTCAAAAAATCACTCCGCAAGGTCCGATGGCAATTTATTAAACGCAGTGGCCTATGTTATAAGTGTTTACTATCAAGCCATGACCGGCAAACGTGCACAGCACCACCGTGTGACAGAGATAGTTGTGGCGAGGAGCATCATAGACTTCTTCATTACACAAGCAGGAGCCACGGGGAGAACACAGCGCCCGGCCGCGGCGGCGGCGCGGGGGCACAGCGGCGCGCCGAGCTGCGGGTGCGCACTGAGCCTGCGCTGCCTGCACCGCCGCCGGCGCCCGTCTCGTCGTCTGCGTCTACGGGTCAAGGTCAGGCTGCGTCAGTGATAAACGTAAATACGAATCAGTGCAAAGTGTTATTAAAGGTTGTTCCTATACGTATACACAGTGCTAACGGTATCATTGATTCAAGCGCGTTGCTCGATGACGGCTCGTCAGTGACTTTAATAAGTGCAAATCTTGCGGAGCGCGCCGGCCTGCGTGGCCGCCGCGAATCAATGCGCATCTGCGGCGCGTGGACTGATAGCCAACTGGTTTGTGATGTCACGGTAGCTACGGTGAAGCTCTCCGGTATGGACAATAAGATTTATTCGGTACGTGCGCGTACTGTGCCTGAGTTAAATTTACCAAAACAATGTTTGTCTGTTGTTGATTGTAATAAATATAAATATTTGAGTAATATTGAACATGAATTGTGTAATGTTGATACCAAGCCCGAAATGTTAATAGGGCAAGATAACTTTCACTTGTTGTTACCAATAAATGTACTGTTAGGTAATAAATATGAGCCGTCTGCTACACTCACCCCCCTAGGTTGGTGCCTACATGGAAGTGTGCGCGTCCCGCGCCCGCGCCCGTGCCCGGGGCCCGGCGACCGCCAGCAGCTGCCCACCGCGCACTCCGCGCTTGCCACGGCGACAATTGACCACGATGACCGTGGCTCGGATGAACTGCACGAGATGGTAAAAAGGTACTTTTCCCTAGAGTCCATGGGAGTGTCCGGGAAGCCACGGGTGAATGCTGATGATGCACGCGCCGTCGCCCAGCTGGAAAAATCTGCACGTCTGATAGACGGTAGGTGGGAAGTGGGGCTGCCGTGGCGGGACAGCAACAGTGTAATGCCCAATTCACTGCCGAACGCGTTGCAAAGGCTGAAAGGGGTGGAAAGGAAAATGTCAAAGGACAAGGGATATGCTGAAAGGTATAAAGATAGAATCAATCATTTATTTTTAAACGATTTCGCCAGGGAAGTTCAAGACACCAGCGTGGTGCCAAGGACTTGGTACTTGCCACACTTTGGGGTGGACAACCCCAACAAAAAAAAACTGCGACTTGTCTTCGACGCGGCGAGCAACACGAGTGGTAAGTGTTTGAACGATTATTTACTTAAGGGTCCTGACCTTTGACTGTCGTCACTTTTTGGTATAATGCTGCGCTTTAGGGAACATAAAATAGCAGTAACAGGCGACATACGGGACATGTTTCTCCGCGTCAAGATACGGCCTGAAGATCAGGACGCGCTCCGGTTTCTATGGCGAGATAGTCCGACGGAACCCGTACGTACTTGTGCTATGACGTCACTTATATTTGGTGCTAATTGCTCACCTTTTGTGGCGCAATTCGTGAAAAATAAAAATTCACAGCGCTTCCAATCGACATTGTCGGACGCTGTTGACGCAATAATCAATTCGCATTATTGCGATGATTATATTCAAAGTCTGCCGGATGTGGAAAGTGCTATCGAGATGGTAAGAAATATTAATAATATACACAGCTCTGGAGGGTTTGAAATGCGCAATTGGACCAGCAACAGCATCACAGTGTTGGAGAGCCTGCCAAATGAAACCTTAGGCAACGCAGCGGTAAGGTTCAAAATTGATCAGAAGTCCGAAGGCGAACGGACACTTGGGCTGTTGTGGTATCCAGGTACAGATGAACTAGGTTTCGATGTATCTCTCAAGCGAATTCCTGATAGCATTATACAAGGGAAAGAGCAGCCGACTAAACGACTTATGCTTCGGGTAATTATGTAAATTTTTGATGTTTTTGGTTTTTTGGCTCCTTTTACCATTCAGGGGAAAATAATGCTACAGGACACATGGAGGCTAAATATCGGTTGGGACGACGCAATTCCCGACGATATCCACAAGAAGTGGTGCGCTTGGATAGACCTACTAAAGGTAGTAAACAATGTGCATATACCTAGGTGCTATATGCCGACCGTGGGCGCGGGCGCGACAGAGACAGCAAATATGGTAAGCAATAGCGCGGCGGCGGCGGCGCAGGCCCCGTCGAGTCGGCTACGTCAGCGCGATGTATCGCCCCTCGCCTCGCCGCATCCTTCCCCTCGTCTGCCTGCGTCTACGACGGCTGCTACGACGAGCGATGTGGCTACGAATTCATTGGATGCTACGACAACAAAGAGTGCGTACAATCAACTACAATTGCACGTTTTTTGTGATGCCTCTTAGAAAGCGATGTGTGCAGTGGCGTATTGGCGTTGGTTTTATAATGGTAAAGTATTTTTTGCATTTATCGCAAGTAGATGTCGAGTTTTACCCGTCAAGCATGTTACCGTTCCTCGAGCAGAGCTACAGGCGGCTTTGATGGCAGCAAGGTTAGCAGACTCTATTGCTAAGGAACACAAAATAAAAGCCACGCGACGTTATTTCTGGTGCGATTCTAGTACTGTTCTACACTGGATAAGAAACAACACGCGTACATATAAAACTTTCGTAGCAAATAGGCTTGGTGAGATTGAGGACTTAACGAACGTTAATGAATGGAGATATATTCCCACCAGACTTAACGTTGCTGACTTGGCTACCAGAGACACATTCGATGAATCTGTATTTCATGGTGAGTGGCTTCATGGACCTCAAATTTTGTTCGGCGATGAACAGATGTGGCCGTTGCATGTGGTACCTGAAACATGTAAGTTACATACCGAGCATGTTGCTATGGTTAACAAAAGTGACTCACATACCTTGCCTGTTCCTGATGCTGAGAGGTTTTCATCGTGGCTGCGGTTACAAAGGGCTACAGCTGCGGTACTAAAATTTATAAATAAATGTAAGAAGGTTACCAATGAAGATGATTGCTCCATCATGGTGCGCGCCGAGCGTCTGCTCCTGATGCACGCGCAGGCCGAGTCGTTCTCCGAGGAGATAGCTGAAATAAAAAAAGGTAAATGCTTACCACGCACGAGTAAGCTACTTACGTTGTCGGCGGTCATCGATGAGCATGGTCTTCTGCGTGTGGGCGGTCGTATTGATGCTGTGGCCGACGTAAGTGTTGCAATGAAGCGACCTATAATATTGGACGGTCGTCATCCCGTGGCGCGGCTTCTTGTGCGACATTACCATGTCAAAGCAGCGCATGGAAATCAAGAAACCGTTGTCAACGAGATAAAGCAGAGATACTGGTTGCTTAGGTTGCGGCCAACAGTTAAGCATGTTGTGTCTAAATGCATGTTTTGTCGCATAAGCAAGAGTAAGCCACTGGTGCCGAGAATGGGTGACCTTCCACCAGCTCGGATGGCTCACCACCAACGAGCCTTCAGTCATTGCGGCTTAGATTTGTTCGGCCCAATGGATATAACAGTGGGTCGCCGCCGAGAGAAAAGGTACGGTGTTTTGTTCACTTGTCTCACAGTCCGCGCCGTGCATATCGAGTTGGTGAACTCGCTTAGTGCTGACGCACTCATCATGGCTTTGCGACGCATGGCAGCGCGGCGGGGGTGGCCAAGCCACCTGTACTCGGACAACGGCACTAATTTGCGGGGATCAAACACGGAGCTACGTAAGTCAATTAAGGAACTTGACTATGGGCCGTTGAGGCTTGAAGCTACGAATAACGCTGTACGTTGGAATTTTATTCCGCCTCTAAGCCCACATTGGGGTGGGGCGTGGGAGCGACTTATTCGTAGCGTCAAGACTTCACTTAGAGCTATACTCAAGGAGCGGGCACCAAGGGAAGAAGTTTTAACCACGTTGATGGCTGAGGTAGAAAACATAGATGCCGAAACATTAACTCCGAACCATTTCCTTATTGGTGGTTCATCAAACTTACCTGCACTCGGGCGATTTGATGACTCTGACTTACACTTCAATAAGTTATGGCGTAAGTCACAAAGATTGGCCGATATGTATTGGCAGCGATGGGTAAAGGAAATCCTACCAGAGCTGCTACCAAGGCGAAAGTGGAACGCAGAACAGAAACCTTTACAGGTAGGTGACCTGGTCTTGGTCGTAGATCCTAATGCCCCACGTAATATGTGGCAAAAGGGACTTGTCGTACAAGTGTATCCTGGCGAGGACGGGCGTATTCGGGTCGTAGACATTAAAACTAAGACCGATACACTTCGGCAAAGATCGGTTGCGCGCGTCGCACCCATCTCACTGGTGGAATAGTGCTGTATCAGCACTGGGGTGGGGAGTGTTAACGACGCGCTCATCGCCCTATGCAATACACCCTTTTTTTTGGCAATTTTGTAAATACCTTCCTGTAAATTTGTAATTTATATTGTTTTAGATATAAGGTAGTTTTAATTATTTTGTTCTCTCTAGTTGTATAAATATTTGTGCGGATCGGATTGTCAGTTAGTTCCGCTTCCAACTGTCTGCGAACAACAATACTACTGTATTTCTGTGCTCATAATAAACGTGTTTTCGAGTCGAAGGTGTATCCTTAGTGAACCCCTAGAAGAACCCCGTACACTAACTTTAGACAAAAATATGGCTATAAATTCTTGTTTAGCCAGAAATTGGCTATTATTTTCTCGTTGACAATTCTTTTACTAAACAACATGATGTTTTGAAACAAGTTCCAAGTATTAATTGACTCGATATTTATGGATTATCCATCAAAATTTAATTTAAAGCTTTCTGGTAAAGACTTTTTTCAGATTCTGAAAACAGTGATGTACTTTATATTTCAGAGCATTGGCTAAAAAACATGAATTTTTAACAAGTTTAGATTTACAGGATGATGATTTGCCTAACGACATCCAATTTAACCCGTGAGGACACGCCCTAATAATTTACTGAACTCAGCACAGGATTTTCGCATATGGGACTTTGCGACAGTTTCAGTGTACTTGTCGACGGACGGAAGATGGCTTAGTAATTCTTGCGAACAACAAATTTTATTATTTTGTATAATTTGACACGTTTTTAATCCAGTTTGTTCTACATTTTTTTCGGTTTTTACGGAGATCAGCAAGTTCTTTCCGCATGAGATCATGTTCATGATTATGACTGAATGATTTTAGTGTCTTGTGCATGTTATATAAGTAGTAAGTTATTACATTCATTTATTGTTTTCACTAAAAGTGCACTGAATTTATATAGTTCATGTTTACGATATTCACATACCAAATAATATCGGTTATTCATCGCTTTATTATTGTTTTAAATTATAAATTTGTTTCTCCTCTTGTTTGTTGATAAACAGAAGCAAATCCCTCATACATAATTTATATTTTTAGACAAAAAATATAAAAATGGCACTTTATTGCGACGAATTCGATGCACATCTACTATTTTATTAACGAGAACCGATTAATTACTTACTCGTAACATACGAATAACAGCAAATTCCGTATAAGACAGGAGAATATTGACGTTAACAAACATTTTATTAAGCATAACCACGCACGAATAGTGTCTGACAAAAAATAACTTCATTTAAAAGTTATGTTGATTTAAACCAATTGCCATAACCATAAAAGAAAGAAAGAAAGAAAAGCTCAAATTGGCAAAAGAGATATGTCAATTTCCAAAAAGTTTACGTATCATTCAGGTAAGTAAGACTGAAAACACAAAAGAGAGAACAATAAAATCAAAAATTTCAGTCATCTAGATTCATCTTTAACGTAAAACAGCATTGATTAACTTGTTAGAAGAGGTAAAATCGATTGAAATAGCCTGCAGAGTGGATATCGATAAGATTGATGTCGAGCATCCGAAGTGATCATTATCCGGGCCAAAGAACGTAATGGATGGCGATACTGTTCGCTCTATTCGATCCTGATGCGGATATCTCGAATGAACACCGTTCAGTTCTATCAATAAGGAATTGATAAAATCTGTAAATCTCTCCGATTGTTTTTCGATTACCATGCCGATTATTTATTGTAATATAGCATTAAAATTCGCGTGGAAGGAGGTCACTATCATCGTCAACTAAAATTAACCCAGAGTTGCTCATAGGATTCTCCCAAATACGAGGTAGGTACTGTCTGTCCCCAATGCCTAATATTATCTGTGCCGGTGCGGATTGGTGAGGAGCGCCAACGTAAATTTATGTAAACACTCCATTGAGGATAGCACTTCTCTTTGTGAGTTTGCTAATTTAATCATAATCAATTGAATGAAGGTGTTAATTTAACGGCGAAGTTTCATCAACTTATTAATGTCTAAAATACGTAGGATCCTATTATAACTGCAAGTCGAGCTTTAAACGGCACATAGATTGTTAATGGGAAATGTAATTAAAAATACATATCTCTTATTCTCAGGAGGAGTCATAGTATCAAACAAGATACTTTTAGTCTTCTGAGCCCACCTGTTATCACCGTATTACCTTTGTTTGTCGTCATAATATCAATGTTAATATTAGATTGTTATGTTCCGACAATCCGGAGGGAGACTCTATACCAGGATCGTGTGCTTGGGTACCTCCGTCTTACCTATTTCTGCCACAATGCTTGCATTGCTGTGTTCCGGCTTGAAGGGTAAGATATGGCATTAAAATTACTGGGTACCGTGACTTTACATCCTAAGTCACTAGTTGGCTACGTACACTGTGGTTCCTGTGGAGGTTGCAGTTTTGCTGCGAATCTCACAGGAGCCATGTGTATTATAGGTGACTGTTACCAGTTACCGTCAGTTTGATTGTTTGACAACTTAGTTGCAATAAAAAAATGCATATAGTTTATGGGTGATCACTTGACCTCATCTTGACTAATGATAAGCAACGGTAGGGACTAAGGTGGAGTATGCCTATTCCTATGCTTATGCCGATTTACCTTTGTTCTGAAAAGATCCGGGTCGTAGTGAGGTCGGAACACAGAGGGCGGCAGAGAATTCTAAGTGGAAATGAAACGCTTCGCGCGAAGATGTGGAATTTCTACTACGTAGGGGTGGGTTTTTGCCGTTCACCGGATGCTTGGGTATTGAAAAGAAGATGGTGGACGCTGCGCGACGATGTTCAAGACTCTGAAAATTTTAACCTTCAGAGTGTCTTCACCAATCAACTTCCTCGCTCGGCCCTCTACCGAGTCAAGGGCAGACGGTTGGTACGCTGGTAGAATGTCCTGAGCTGTTGAGAGGTGAAGCTACCTTATCCTCACTTCCCATCAGGTGAGATGCGATGAAGATGATGATGATGAGGTGACATGAAACAAGTTTGACTGTATTGTAAAGGCTGGTCGCAATATAACACGTTGTATTTGAATTGTAGTTTGATACTATATTCTATTATTTGTTTGACATATTCTAAATATTTAAATTACTTAAATTGTACGTTTTAGTTTATATTTAAGACTAGCTGTGCCCGCGACTTCGTCCGCGTGGAATAGTTACTTTTGTTGAAGTTGATAAAAAGTTTCGCCCGCGCTCACTGTTGGCGTACCCTCCTCGCAGGCATCCTCATCAAGTACGCCTTTGCATAACATCGCTCCTGCGCTCACAAAGGCTGCGGAATTGGAAGTACCGTCCTCTAAACTGCATCATTCTTCGTCTGAGCCTAGCCTAAATGTTGTGCGCAAACGTAAGCGTTCTTCGGATAAAGAAGAAAATTTACATACTTTCATGACGGAAATAAGACAAATGTTTGCTGACCTGAAGGAAGATTTGAACAAAAGTACTGAAAAGTTACATACCGTCGTCGATGATATGAAGGCCTCTATGGATATTATGGCAAGTTCTTTGGATTCCTTACGGGAGAAAATTGCAGTATTGGAGACTGCACGCGAGTCTGATGGCCAGTTTATTAGACTTCTGGAGGAGAGATTAGAGAATTTAGAGCGTGGTGCTAGATCTACCTGCTTAGAAATAAGAAATCTTCCCGTGTCCACTTCGGAGACGAAAACGTCTCTTGTGGATAGTGTTATAAACGTTGCCAGTATCCTAAAGGTGCCAATACAGGTTTCTGAGATTAAGGACGTCTTTCGGTTACGTTCCAAGGATCCGGAAAGCAGGACGGTTTTAGTGGACCTAAGTTCAACATTACTTAAAGAGAAAATTATCAAAATGTTCCGCAATTTTAACAAGGGTTCTTCTAGACTTACAACAGAACATTTGAAGCTTAGTGGCCCACCGAAACCTATCTATATATCAGAAAACCTTACTTCTAAAATGAAAAGATTGCACTTTTTGGCCAGAGATTTTGCGAAGGTTAATGACTACAAGTTCTGTTGGGTTGCTCATGGAAGAATCTTCCTGCGTAAAAAAGAAAATGGAACCTTAATTCGTATTACTAAAGAAGCTGACCTCACTAATGCATTAGGCACGAAATGACTATTTTTCATATTATTGCTTGGTCATAATTTGTTTCATGTCTTGTTTATGATAAGTTTTATTGTTAGATTAACTGCCTTTGATTGTTATCTTGTCTACAATGTATACACAGTGTTCATACTTACACAAATACACACACACTCACACTTACACGAAAATTCACACTTATGCTCACAATCATATTCATATCATTATTTAATCTCACACTTATATTATGTACAACAAATAATATCATTAGTTCTAAAATTATCGGGTCTCTATAGTCTTTTTATAGGTGCTATTGTACAAGCTAATACTTCCATTGTTCTGATACTAATCAGTAATGGATGATATAATCAACATAAATAATAACTTAGATCAACTATCTGTCTCTGAGGCTGTATTATGTTCTCCAGAAGATGTTGCTGCACACTTACATAAAAGTGAGGCATTTAATATTTTCCATGTCAACATCAGAAGCATTAACTGCAACTTTGATAATTTCCTAACCTTAATACATAGACTTGACTCTCAATTTGACGTTTTTATCCTTACTGAATGTTGGTTAAGCAAAGTTGCTGGCTTGCCCACTATCCCTGGTTATGGCTTTTTTAAATCTGACTATATGAATCAAAATGACGGTGTTGTGGTCTTTGTCAAACATGGCATAGAATGTACTATTCTTAATCTTGATTTAAGCGACGGGAATTGCTTAGTCTTAAATTTTTCAAATAAAATATCTGTTGTTGCCATATATCGTTCTCCATCATACTCAAATTTAGATCGTTTTCTTGACAGCCTTAATACAATTCTACACTCACTACGGTCCTTTAAGTCCTTGTTTCTTATTGGTGACCTAAATATTAATATAGCCCCATCAAATCGTAATGCCTCAGCTGATGATTATTTGAACTTGCTTGCACAACATGCTTTACTTCCAGCTCATCTTTTTCCCACTAGAGAAACAAATTGTCTCGATCATGTCATAGCCCGATCTCCTTTTAATTGCAAAACACTTGTTTTAGATAGTTTTATTACTGATCATGCTCCTATTATACTTAGTTGTAGTACACACATGACTAGGTCTAAACTTTGCTACACCTATCGACGTTCTAATGTTCCTGATATAGTGGACGAATTGTCTAAATCCAACTTTTCTACCGTCGTAAAGTGTAACGAACCCGATACAGCTTGTGACAGCTTAATTCACATTGTATCGTCTGCTGTTAATAAGCATACTCAAACTATTAGCGTACCCAGCAGAAAACGTATATTAAAACCCTGGATGACTTCTGGTCTTCTTAGGTGTGTTCGAAATCGGGACAAATTGCACAAAAAATATCGAAGAGACCCTGAGAATATTATAAATAAGATTTCATATTTCCGCTATCGAAATTTTTGCAATAGTCTTCTTAAAAAAGTCAAGCGCGAATACGAACAGAGTGAGTTTCTTAAGATTAGAAAGAGTCCAAAAGCAGCCTGGAAACTTATAAATCGCATCGCTAATATCGATAAAAAGCAAAATACTGCCAATGCTTTGTTAAAATTATGTGATGACCCCAGCATGTCAGTTAATACCGTGAATTCGTTCTTCGCTAGTATTGGAATTACTCTAGCTTCTAAATTCAACTCAAACACTTTGGCTTATGAACTTTCTAACCATTCTTCTGTTTCCTCACTTCATGATGTCCCCGTGACCTCGATGGTGCTACTTGATGTCGATGACGCAGAGGCAGAAAACGTAATTTTGGGTTTAAAAGATAAATGTGCGCTTGGATGGGACGGTATTTCTACTACCCTTATCAAAGCTGCTAAACATATCCTTATTCCTATTTTAGTTCATATTTTCAACCTTTCACTTTCTCATGGGATTTTTCCGCGTGCCTTTAAAAGGGCTATTGTACATCCTATTTTCAAGAGTGGTGATAAAGATAGTGTCACTAATTACAGGCCCATTTCAGTCTTAACAGTTTTGTCCAAAATCTTTGAAAAAATTTTAAATGTAAAATTATTAAACTTCATAAATGCTAAGAATATACTGTCTGCAAATCAATATGGTTTTCGAAAATCTAAATCTGCGGAAGACGCGGTCTTGGAACTATCCGATCACATTATTAAAAACTTTGACAAACGACTCAAATCCGCAGGAGTGTTCCTTGATCTGTCAAAGGCATTTGACACTGTTTCTATCCCCATTCTTATATCAAAACTTCACTCTATTGGCGTTAGAGGCATCGCCCTTGATTTATTTAACAGTTACCTGACAAATCGTTCGCAAATTGTTGTTATAGATAAATTTGAGAGTGAGGAGGAATCACTTAGCTTTGGCGTCCCGCAGGGAAGCGTTCTTGGCCCCACTTTATTCTTAATATACATAAATGAACTCTGCAACATGTCACTTCCCAACACCAAAATTATCACCTACGCTGACGACACAGCACTTCTTGTTCATGGTCGAAACTGGGACGAAGTTCGTGTTTACACAGAAAATGCCCTGCGATCTATTATGAGCTGGCTTAGTGCAAATCTTCTCACTCTCAATTTATCTAAGACCATAGTTATAGGTTTCGCTCCCACAGCAGCCTCACAAAATCCTCCATCGTTCTCCGTTCGAGCTCATGTTTGTCCTTATGTGAATGGTTCGGTACCCTGTAACTGTACATCATTGAAAGTTGTCTCATCTTCTAAATATCTGGGAGTCATGATTGATAGCGCTATGAATTGGAAGCAACACATCGAATACACAGTGTCGAGAGTGCGTAAATTAATTTATACCTTTAAGAGTCTCCGATCGGTTGTTGACTTCAAATATTTAAAAACCATTTATTTTGCTCTCGCCCAATCAGTGCTATCGTACTGCATTACATCTTGGGGAGGATCAGCAAGACTCATATGTTGCGCTTGGAAAGAGCTCAGAGAGCAACTCTTAAAGTACTTTCGAAGAAACCTATTCGCTTCCGGACTTCTGACTTATACTCTCTTTGCCGGGTCCTTACAGTTAGACAACTTTTTATTCTTTACACAGTATTAAAGAAACACAGTGAAATTGATTTTGACCCTCAAACTGTATACTCGAAACGTCGATCCGATATAGTTTGTTTCACTGAACGTCACCGTACGGCTCTGGCAGCACGACATTATTGCTATTTGAGCCCAAAACTATATAATAAAATTTACAAACAGTTACATATTTATCCACTCTCTTCATTTAAATGCAAAACAAAATGTATCCAATGGCTGCTATCACTGTCATATGATGAGACTGAAGACCTGCTAAAAATTATATCATAAACGCATACTCACACACGCACGCACACACACACACACTCACGCATATACACACACACACACACACACACACATACACATACACACATACCTACATATTCATATATTCTGATAGTCTAATCACTTTTTGCTTTTGTTATTTAAGTATTATTGTAATTATTTTAAAATTTTCTTGATTGCTACTATTTCGGAGGAGGGCGTTGATGCACGCGACACAGTGTTATACACTATTGCGGGTATCATCGTTTTTCTTATTGTAATGTAAATGTCGTTAGTGTTAATAATATTAAATAAATAAATAATATTAAATAAATATTAAAGTTGCTTTTGTTATACCCTGTATAATTAGCTATCTATTAGGGAAAGTCCCGTCAAAATCGGCCCAGCCGTTCCGGAGATTAGCGGGAACAAACAGACAGGCAGACAAAAAAATTTTTAATTGTATTTTTGTTATTGGTACCCGTTTTACATTAATACCCATTTAGTAAAAACTTGTTATTTTGACATTACAAACAAACACTTCAATTTTATTTATTTGCATAGATTATTCTCATTCTAGCTTTTTCAAATTATTTTGGTATTTTATAAAATGCGGTCCTACTTGCGGTATGATATTACTTATACATCGCTTAGTGTAAACGTTATTAAAATTAATTATCTATTTTTAATCTTCTAAAATAATATCAACAACGAACATTATAAACTACCAAACGAAGAATATTCGCTGCGAATCAAAAGTTCGAGTGACCTAAAATTTCGCTCGAGAGAAAAGAATAAATATTTTACTGTCAGAGAAGTTCGTTATAAGGTAAATCACTTCTTCTGCTTTAGTAGTAATATTTAGCTTCAGAAAAAATATATTTCCCGGGAAAGCATAAGTCATGAAACAAAATTGGACATTATTTTCTTTCGCCGACTCCACAACGACGCCAGAGAAAGTGATTTGTCCCGATAATTACTTTTATTAAAGAATTATATTCGCTCCGAATAATAAATTAAGCAATTTATAAGTTCGGTCATAAACTAGGTTCCTAATAGGTAGTATTAATGCTTTGAATTTAATTATCCTAAATAAGCTCGCACACCAACGACTTTATTTACGATTTTTCCTTGAAATATGGATGTTCGTAGTCTCTCACGTAGAAATATTTTAAGTGTTTTTTTATTTATTATATTTAAGAATATAGTATAAAACAATCCTAATAAACTTAATTAAACATTAAAGTAATTAAAATAAACTGAAGGTCAACACTGTTAAGGCATGGAGGCAAGAATGCTGGCTACGTTACCTCGATGAATCGCTATGCTGCAGGCCTATTATGGATCTTTCATCGTATGAAAGATTCAAGATTCAAACATTTATTCCACAAAAGCACAAATAGGCACAACAATTCAAAGTAGTAATTATACAATAAAAATAAAAAAATGATACAAGGACACAAAAACAGAAACCTATTTCATCATCAAAGCTTATGTACTACGTCCCCACCGAGGGACTCAAGTGTCTAGGCCTTTGCCAACCACGCTATCCCAGTACGGATTGGTCGACTCCACTTACATCTTTGAATTTCCTCGCAGATGTATACAGGTTGCTTCACGATGTTTTCCTTTATCGCAGGACAAAATGCTCATATTAAATTCGAAAAAATCGACTCAGCACTGGCCTTCATATCGGGAGGTTAGGTGTTTTGATATGTACATTAATCCAATGCTCCTTATATATTTGGTTTTAATAAAAAAAAGGACAAAGTTATGTAACATTAAGCTTATCATTTATTTTTAAGCTTATTCTTATTTATTTTCATCATTATAAAACTAAAACTAACGCTGGAAGTGATAGCAGTGAGATAGCATCCATTATTTTAAACTTCAAGTTCTTGTAGTATAGGTACAATTTGCAAATTTTCGGATCGGAACTTAAAATTAGTTTGAATATTGATCAAAGGAAACACGAAGCCACTTCACCCGCAATAACGCTTGATTTCAGGAACAAACGGAAAAACATGATTTATCTTTAATTAAACTTTTAATTGAGCCATTACTTTGTAATTCCCTCTTTCCAGATTGCGTTTCAGCCAACAGTGTTCAGGGTGACCGGGAACATTAATGGCACGGAATCCATCTAAATAGATTTAGTTAGGGATAAGGTTGGGTTGTGACAGGAGAGTTTGTTGGAAAATTTCCAAATTTTCTAATTGGTTAGATATGTCAGTGCTCAAAGCTTAGTACAAGCTTAAACAAACAAACAAACAAACTCTTCAGCTTTATAATATTATAGTATAGATAACTAATTCAAAACTTTTATCATGCACACTTTCATAACTTCATTGGCGACTTAACAATATTAACACAGCAACAGAAACACACCGAGCTCTTCGAATAAAACTTTATAAATACGTTCGAATGTTCGAAAGAAAACAGATCGGGGTGCGATCAAAAGTTTTGTACTAAAATGAACCAGGTATGTCTTTTGAAGGAAAATAAAAATGGCAATATCTCGGGAGCTGTAATTTACTGCCGCCGGCAAACTACGATTTCTGCCTTGGAAAATAGCAAATCGCAGTAATAAGTTTGACTTCGATAGCAACGCTTGTGAGCTGTAATAACATCTTCGGGTGGAAATTCCGTGTTCTTCCTTCGTTAATAACCCGCGTTCAGTTTTGTTGTGCATTTGAGAACTATCGCTTGATTCGTGTCGTTGCTTGTTTCGATTTAGCGCTCTAATGATATACTACACTGACCTTTAAAAGTAAGTACCACACTTTTAAAATTGCAATAACTTTTAAAGTAGACAAAATATATTTTCAAAATAAAAAGTATTAAAAAGACTAATGTATAAAAAAACTATAACTTTCGAGAAACTTGACGAAATGAGCTGAAAATGTTTTTTGTTTGAAATCTTTGTCTTTTGTAGTTTAGGGAAAAATTAAATTTTAAATTTGAAGTACTTACTTTTGCAGGTCAATGTAGAATTAAAAATATCCCTACTAATATGCTAAATGCGAATGTAGCTCATGTCACTCTTGAGTCGTGGATACAAGCTGTTTTCGGCAGTCATTACAAATCGTCTCGCACGCAGGTTTGACGACTGCCAGCCGAACAAGCTGGTTTCCGAAAAGACTATAGTGCCATAGATTCACACGTTGCAGTACAGATAATCTGAAAACCGAAAAATATAATCTGCCACTATGCTTGACGTTTGTGGACTCTGAGAAAGCCTTCGTTTCTGCTAAGACCTGGTCCGTGCTTAGGTCACTCACAGCTTCGTGGCAGTGGGCACTAAGCAGTGAGCAGTGATCTAAAAGCATGGCCGTCGGTCGGTTACGCTTTAACACCTAAGCTGCTGAGCCGCTGGAGACTGAATTTTGATGAAATTTGACATTAAAATAGTTTAAAACCCAGGAAAAACATAGGCTTCATTTTATCCCCAAGAGGGTAAACCCTCTTGCCGCCCCTCTCTGACGTGGACGATTGAGTGGCAGAGGTGGGCTTTCTTAGCCCGCACTATAGGGGAGCAGGGCCTTGGGTGCTCCTCCTTTGGCATTGGCTTGGCGAGTACTCTCTACTGGTCGGATTGTCCAAGGGATGCTCTGGTGACTTTAGGTCACCCAGATCTCAGGTCACTTCACGACTGGAGTGTCAAAACACCCCTGATAAGAATTAAGTGGGTACCCCCGATTGGTAGGGAAGCCCCAAATTCTACATAGGATAGCCCCAATATTTAGAGACTATAAAATCTTTTCTGACCGGGGAAACATAAAAAACAAGGCTTCATTTATCTCCAATTTTATTGATTTACGCGCGATTTAACCAATCTTGCGATAAAGATAAATACCGGGCCATGACGATGTACGATGGCGGTTCCAGTGCTTTTGATACAATCTGATTAGATACCGTAGATTAAGAAAATATTTTTTCTTAAAAAATATATTACAAGTCCCATCCACTTGTCTGTTGGGGTGTACTTGTTTGTAATTGAAATAACAGAAGGATTTTCGCTTGCAGTGAATAACAATTATGTTATGTGTAACAACACAGTGGTGGGACGGGCGCAGTATATGTAACGTAGTCTCATTGGTACCCTAGTAAAGATTTTTTGTCATCTCGGGGGACAAATCCCCCTTGATCGCCCTACCCTTGGCTACGGCTATTCTCCTCGGCGTCTAATGGTGGGGATGATTCGGCGGTAATAGACGCGCCAAGGCGAATGTGAGAAGGCATCCGTTGGATTTTATCGGTAGACCGCGTCCGCTGGGTAGCACTCTTCCCCCAGTAACCACGGACAGTCTGACATAACCTCGTGTTTTCCCAAACGCGAATCAAATATCAGGAACACGTAACAGACAGACAGCGTGACTTTCACATCTATACTATACTTACTAATATTATAAAGCTGAAGAGTTTGTTTGTTTGTTTGTTTGTTTGCTTGAACGCGCTAATCTCAGGAACTACTGATTCAAATTGAAAAATTATTTTTGTGTTGGATAGTCCATTTATCGAGGAAGGCTTTAGGCTATATAACATCACGCTACGACTAATAGGAGCTGAGCATCAATGACAAATATTGCAAAAACGGGTAAAAAATATACGGCGAAACGTAGTTCGCTGGCACAGCTAGTTAATAATAATAGTAAGGAGTCAAGCTAAAGACTGTGTTATCGCCACGGACCATTAGGGTTACTCTTGAACCAATTCCGATGGATCGTCATTGGGATTGTGATTTTTCGTACACTTGAGTAGCAACACTAGCGCCAAATTGGATCCGTATTTTGCGAAAATTTAATAATACCGAGTGTACGGGGTTCTTCTAGGGGTTCACTAAGGATACACCTTCGACTCAAAAACACGTTTATTATGAGCACAGAGATACAGTAGTATTGTTGTTCGCAGACAGTTGGAAGCGGAACTAACTGACAATCCGATCCGCACAAATATTTATACAACTAGAGAGTACAAAATAATTAAAACTACCTTATATCTAAAACAATAAAAATTACAAATTTACAGGAAGGTATTTACAAAATTTCCAAAAGAAGGGTGTATTGCATAGGGCGATGAGCGCGTCGTTAACACTCCCCACCCCAGTGCTGATACAGCACTAATCCACCAGTGAGATGGGTGCGACGCGCGCAACCGATCTTTGCCGAAGTGTATCGGTCTTAGTTTTAATGTCTACGACCCGAATACGCCCGTCCTTGCCAGGATACACTTGTACGACAAGTCCCTTTTGCCACATATTACGTGGGGCATTAGGATCTACGACCAAGACCAGGTCACCTACCTGTAAAGGTTTCTGTTCTGCGTTCCACTTTCGCCTTGGTAGCAGCTCTGGTAGGATTTCCTTTACCCATCGCTGCCAATACATATCGGCCAATCTTTGTGACTTACGCCATAACTTATTGAAGTGTAAGTCAGAGTCATCAAATCGCCCGAGTGCAGGTAAGTTTGATGAACCACCAATAAGGAAATGGTTCGGAGTTAATGTTTCGGCATCACCAGAGTAAACGGAAACGTGCATCAAGGGGCGACTGTTAACTATGTTTTCTACCTCAGCCATCAACGTGGTTAAAACTTCTTCCCTTGGTGCCCGCTCCCTGAGTATAGCTCGAAGTGAAGTCTTGACGCTACGAATAAGTCGCTCCCACGCCCCACCCCAATGTGGGCTTAGAGGCGGAATAAAATTCCAACGTACAGCGTTATTCGTAGCTTCAAGCTTCAACGGCCCATAGTCAGGTTCCTTAATTGACTTACGTAGCTCCGTGTTTGATCCCCGCAAATTAGTGCCGTTGTCCGAGTACAGGTGGCTTGGCCACCCCCGCCGCGCTGCCATGCGTCGCAAAGCCATGATGAGTGCGTCAGCACTAAGCGAGTTCACCAACTCGATATGCACGGCGCGGACTGTGAGACAAGTGAACAAAACACCGTACCTTTTCTCTCGGCGGCGACCCACTGTTATATCCATTGGGCCGAACAAATCTAAGCCGCAATGACTGAAGGCTCGTTGGTGGTGAGCCATCCGAGCTGGTGGAAGGTCACCCATTCTCGGCACCAGTGGCTTACTCTTGCTTATGCGACAAAACATGCATTTAGACACAACATGCTTAACTGTTGGCCGCAACCTAAGCAACCAGTATCTCTGCTTTATCTCGTTGACAACGGTTTCTTGATTTCCATGAGCTGCTTTGACATGGTAATGTCGCACAAGAAGCCGCGCCACGGGATGACGACCGTCCAATATTATAGGTCGCTTCATTGCAACACTTAAGTCGGCCACAGCATCAATACGACTGCCCACACGCAGAAGACCATGCTCATCGATGACCGCCGACAACGTAAGTAGCTTACTCGTGCGTGGCAAGCATTTACCTTTTTTTATTTCAGCTATCTCCTCGGAGAACGACTCGGCCTGCGCGTGCATCAGGAGCAGACGCTCGGCGCGCACCATGATGGAGCAATCATCTTCATTGGTAACCTTCTTACATTTATTTATAAATTTTAGTACCGCAGCTGTAGCCCTTTGTAACCACAGCCACGATGAAAATCTCTCAGCATCAGGAACAGGCAAGGTATGTGAGTCACTTTTGTTAACCATAGCAACATGCTCGGTATGTAACTTACATGTTTCAGGTACCACATCCAACGGCCACATCTGTTCATCGCTGAACAAAAATTGAGGTCCATGAAGCCACTCACCATGAAATACAGATTCATCGAATGTGTCTCTGGTAGCCAAGTCAGCAACGTTAAGTCTGGTGGGAATATATCTCCATTCATTAACGTTCGTTAAGTCGTCAATCTCACCAAGCCTATTTGCTACGAACGTTTTATATGTACGCGTGTTGTTTCTTATCCAGTGTAGAACAGTACTAGAATCGCACCAGAAATAACGTCGCGTGGCTTTTATTTTGTGTTCCTTAGCAATAGAGTCTGCTAACCTTGCTGCCATCAAAGCCGCCTGTAGCTCTGCTCGAGGAACGGTAACATGCTTGACGGGTAAAACTCGACATCTACTTGCGATAAACGCAATAAATACTTTACCATTATAAAACCAACGCCAATACGCCACTGCACACAACGCTTTCGAAGAGGCATCACAAAAAACGTGCAATTGTAGTTGATTGTACGCACTCTTTGTTGTCGTAGCATCCAATGAATTCGTAGCCACATCGCTCGTCGTAGCAGCCGTCGTAGACGCAGGCAGACGAGGGGAAGGATGCGGCGAGGCGAGGGGCGATACATCGCGCTGACGTAGCCGACTCGACGGGGCCTGCGCCGCCGCCGCCGCGCTATTGCTTACCATATTTGCTGTCTCTGTCGCGCCCGCGCCCACGGTCGGCATATAGCACCTAGGTATATGCACATTGTTTACTACCTTTAGTAGGTCTATCCAAGCGCACCACTTCTTGTGGATATCGTCGGGAATTGCGTCGTCCCAACCGATATTTAGCCTCCATGTGTCCTGTAGCATTATTTTCCCCTGAATGGTAAAAGGAGCCAAAAAACCAAAAACATCAAAAATTTACATAATTACCCGAAGCATAAGTCGTTTAGTCGGCTGCTCTTTCCCTTGTATAATGCTATCAGGAATTCGCTTGAGAGATACATCGAAACCTAGTTCATCTGTACCTGGATACCACAACAGCCCAAGTGTCCGTTCGCCTTCGGACTTCTGATCAATTTTGAACCTTACCGCTGCGTTGCCTAAGGTTTCATTTGGCAGGCTCTCCAACACTGTGATGCTGTTGCTGGTCCAATTGCGCATTTCAAACCCTCCAGAGCTGTGTATATTATTAATATTTCTTACCATCTCGATAGCACTTTCCACATCCGGCAGACTTTGAATATAATCATCGCAATAATGCGAATTGATTATTGCGTCAACAGCGTCCGACAATGTCGATTGGAAGCGCTGTGAATTTTTATTTTTCACGAATTGCGCCACAAAAGGTGAGCAATTAGCACCAAATATAAGTGACGTCATAGCATAGGTACGTACGGGTTCCGTCGGACCATCTCGCCATAGAAACCGGAGCGCGTCCTGATCTTCAGGCCGTATCTTGACGCGGAGAAAAATGTCCCGTATGTCGCCGGTTACTGCTATTTTATGTTCCCTAAAGCGCAGCATTATACCAAAAAGTGACGACAGTAGGTCAGGACCCTTAAGTAAATAATCGTTCAAACACTTACCACTCGTGTTGCTCGCCGCGTCGAAGACAAGTCGCAGTTTTTTTGTTGTTGGGGTTGTCCACCCCAAAGTGTGGCAAGTACCAAGTCCTTGGCAGCACGCTGGTGTCTTGAACTTCCCTGGCGAAATCGTTTAAAAATAAATGATTAATTCTATCTTTATACCTTTCAGCATATCCCTTGTCCTTTGACATTTTTCTTTCCACCCCTTTCAGCCTTTGCAACGCGTTCGGCAGTGAATTGGGCATTACACTGTTGCTGTCCCGCCACGGCAGCCCCACTTCCCACCTACCGTCTATCAGACGTGCAGATTTTTCCAGCTGGGCGACGGCGCGTGCATCATCAGCATTCACCCGTGGCTTCCCGGACACTCCCATGGACTCTAGGGAAAAGTACCTTTTTACCATCTCGTGCAGTTCATCCGAGCCACGGTCATCGTGGTCAATTGTCGCCGTGGCAAGCGCGGAGTGCGCGGTGGGCAGCTGCTGGCGGTCGCCGGGCCCCGGGCACGGGCGCGGGCGCGGGACGCGCACACTTCCATGTAGGCACCAACCTAGGGGGGTGAGTGTAGCAGACGGCTCATATTTATTACCTAACAGTACATTTATTGGTAACAACAAGTGAAAGTTATCTTGCCCTATTAATATTTCGGGCTTGGTATCAACATTACACAATTCATGTTCAATATTACTCAAATATTTATATTTATTACAATCAACAACAGACAAACATTGTTTTGGTAAATTTAACTCAGGCACAGTACGCGTACGTACCGAATAAATCTTATTGTCCATACCGGAGAGCTTCACCGTAGCTACCGTGACATCACAAACCAGTTGGCTATCAGTCCACGCGCCGCAGATGCGCATTGATTCGCGGCGGCCACGCAGGCCGGCGCGCTCCGCAAGATTTGCACTTATTAAAGTCACTGACGAGCCGTCATCGAGCAACGCGCTTGAATCAATGATACCGTTAGCACTGTGTATACGTATAGGAACAACCTTTAATAACACTTTGCACTGATTCGTATTTACGTTTATCACTGACGCAGCCTGACCTTGACCCGTAGACGCAGACGACGAGACGGGCGCCGGCGGCGGTGCAGGCAGCGCAGGCTCAGCGCGCACCCGCAGCTCGGCGCACCGCTGTGCCCCTGCGCCGCCGCCGCGGCCGGGCGCTGTGTTCTCCCCGTGGCTCCTGCTTGTGTAATGAAGAAGTCTATGATGCTCCTCGCCACAACTATCTCTGTCACACGGCGGTGCAGTGCACGTTTGCCGGTCATGGCTTGATAGTAAACACTTATAACATAGGCCACTGCGTTTAATAAATTGCCATCGGACCTTGCGGAGTGATTTTTTGAATTTATTACACTCAGTAATTTTGTGTATAGACAATCGGCAAAATTGGCATTTACCATCAGAGTGTTCAGCTTGAAATAGCACACTTTGCAAGCGTGAAGTGTCTGTTTGTCGATTTTTCTTATAGTCACTTCTTTCATTGGCATAATAAATATTAGAAGTGGTTGACACTTTTAGTGCTTCCTCACTAAGGAAATCAGACAAAATCAACATTTTTGATCTATGCCCGTCTGTGATCAATGGAAAACTATAATCGGACCATTTTGACAACAAAAGCGGTGAAAACTTTGATAAAATAATATTAACAATGCTCATACCTTGCAAGTACTCTTCGCGCTTGATGGATCGCACCGCTTCGATGAAGTTTTGAATTTTCACAGCAAATGGTATAATGTCCCTTTGGTAGTCTGATCCAATAGGCTGCAACTTCTTGATGTCTAGAATTATTTTGTGTACTATGCAGTCAGGGTTTCCAAATCTGATTTCCAGGGTCTTCATAATTTTGTCCGGTGACGTGGCGCTTATCAGCATACCTGAGACTGCATCTTTAGCAGGTCCACGCAGGCATTTTCGTAGTCGCCAAAGATTTTCTTGTGCGCTAAACTTGCATACCTCCGTCGATTCTTCGAACGCCATTTTGAATTGCAGCCACTCCAATGGTTCGCCGGAGAACTCGGGTAATTCTCGGGGCGTAGATATTCGGCTCAATAGGTTGGCGTTGGGTCCATTGTTGACGGAAGCAGTAGCAAGATCCTTCAGAGCGCTGGCAAGCATTTGAAGAGTAGGATCACATGTGGTCGGCGGAGCCGGCGCGGTGGGTAATGCGCGACTCGGGCCGGGGTTTACAGGGACAGCTCACCAGCTGGCGGTTGGTGAGACGTACCAGGCTCGCGAGCTTCCTCCCCGGGCTGGCTGCGCTCCAGCCAGTCTTCTACCTTGCAGCGGACACTATTATTGTCCTCCTCGAGTGAACTGTATTCCGTATCGTTCAGTTCCGCTAGGTCTGCCTGTAGCTGTTTGTTTAGCAGCTCAATCTGTATCTTGGCCGTTTTAGCCGCGGCTTCCAATTCCAGCCTTCTTCTTTGCACCGCCAAGGGACGCGTTGATGAGCGTTTCGACTTCGCCGTATTTTTCGTGGCAGCGGGTAGTGAGGTTTTTACTTCGGTAAATGGCGGTGGCAACATAACGGTTTCGCATTTGAAACTGTTACCGGGCAATTCTTGAGCTGGTGTGGTGCTGGGCACTTTTTCGGCGTTTTGTGAAGAACTTTCCAGAATTCCACGGCTTTCTTCCTGCTGATGCTCACGCTCTTTGCGCGACGTGTTTCGCGTGACGACCATCTTCTGTGGTTTATAGAACATTGATCCGGCCGAAGACCACTTTGTACGGGGTTCTTCTAGGGGTTCACTAAGGATACACCTTCGACTCGAAAACACGTTTATTATGAGCACAGAGATACAGTAGTATTGTTGTTCGCAGACAGTTGGAAGCGGAACTAACTGACAATCCGATCCGCACAAATATTTATACAACTAGAGAGTACAAAATAATTAAAACTACCTTATATCTAAAACAATAAAAATTACAAATTTACAGGAAGGTATTTACAAAATTGCCAAAAGAAGGGTGTATTGCATAGGGCGATGAGCGCGTCGTTAACACCGAGTTTGGTTCACCCAAAATCCACACAATGCGGGGTCAATTTGGAGCCAATGCGCAAAAATAAGCGTACGAAAAATCACAATCTCAATGCCGATCGATCGGATTCGGTTCAAGAGTAACTGATGACGCCTAAAGTCGACGCAACCAATTCGGCGTCTCGCCGATTATTTTGTTTGGTTTGCTGATATTTAATTCGACTATGTTATAAAACGAAATGAAATATACTATCGCTTACCCAAAATTGGTCGGGTGGAGACTCCGCATGTAGCCGGTGGACTTCCTGAGCTAGCTCGAAGGAAGTCGCGTTTTCTTACGGGCTGCTGTCAATCCACCGACCAAAATCGCACGAACCACAAATAAATTTCCCTATTAGGTCACCAATGCACCAATAAACGAACAAATTAGCGGACATTCGCGACAATAATTATTTTACTCGAGAGAGCGCGCCGCGTGGTAACTCAAGTTCAATGACATTTTTTCAAACTCGACTCGGCTGTCACACAGCGGCCGGCCGCCACAGAACCCAAAACTAAGTATGCGAATTACAGACCAACTAGTGTTGCCACTCGCTCTTCCTCGAGCGTAAACAGTAACCCTACTGAAAACAAGACGGACGGACCGTTGTTGAATCAAGAGTGTCTTGCTCGTCGGGAAATGACGGCGGAATGTCCGACCTGCCCCCCTAGACAAGATGTCTTTCGATAATCGCTAACGCAATCGCTAAATGGACAATGTATGAGATTTGACAATTGCGCTCGAAAGCTAAGCGAGGGCTTATGTCAAATCGCATACATTTTCCTTCTAGCGAAATTGCGTTAGCGATTATCGAAATGCGTCTTGTCTAGGGGGGCTGGTGCATCTGTGTGAGTGTACATACGAGTAGGTCGTGTACAAAACAAATGAAATTGTAGAACCTTGCATGCTTCACATTTGTTCAATGCAAGACTGCGTCCGTATTTTTTTGTAGGTCCATGGTTATCGTATAAAAATGATTACTGCATGCTGGCTACACTGAAAGAAATTTTTAGTAACAAATAACAAACATTTGAGTAACCTATTACATAAAAATAGTGACTTCACAACTAATGTTACTAGTAGCCAAATTCAGTTTTGTAAAAACAGTTATGTTATCTATAGCCAAACAAAAATAATTACTTCCCACCAAATATATAAACCATAAGTTACCAAAGTGTTTCGAGTAAATTACTAACATAAATGTATTAATAACAAAACTTTTAAGTAAGAATAGACCACATCTATGTTTACTATTTACGAAACTGTTTTGTTATAAATAACTATTTCTTCAATATTAGCATCACTAAACTGTTATCACAAATAAACTATTTTGCTATCTGATACTAAACTTTTGATTAATTATAACTAGATTCTCAGATTAGTATAGCATCAATATATTGTAATCATGACCAAACTAATTTGATACCTGTTACTAAACTTGTGATTAAAATAAGTATAGCTAGAGTTTCAGATTATTTACAACATCACTGTTATGTAATCTGTACCTGAACTTTTCAGTTAATAGTTACATTACTTTTAGGTTACTATAGCGGTTTTTTCCTACAGGTTTATAGCTTGTAGCCAAAACTAATAATATGAGAATTTTCAGCAAGAAAGGCAAGCGCTGTTGAAACTCCTCATATATTAATTTCGACTACAAACTTGGGACAAATTAAAAACTAAATTGATTTTGTTCAAATAAGTGAGCATTCATTCATTAAAAAATTAATTAATTACAGAAAACTTTTAAATATATTGATGAACAAAAGAAATAATCACAGAACTATAAATAACTACGCCTCAACACTAGGCACCAATCCTCTTTTGGTATCCTTGTCCAAAATATTGTTGGCAGCTGGCAATGCTACCAGCGTGGTGGCATCGGAGATCGTTGTCAATTCGACTAGTGACTTGTACAATTATTATTCGATGACGATTTCGTCAAAGCGGCATAGTCCAGTAGCTCTTCATAAGACTGTAAAATAAAAACATGTTTAAGTTATCTGCATTAAAATAAGAAGCAAATGAAAGAAAGATATCACTGGGCCAAAATCACCAGCTCCCTTTTTCGCTAACTTCGGTTGCTCCGAACTCTGAACTCCGAACTGTCATTGTGATATACTACTGAGTGTATTACACACAAAACTACTCGCTGAAATAGCAATGGCAACGTGAGTTTTGTTATGGCAGGGTTCATTATAGCAGTATGATATTGTGTTCAAAATGACAGTTCGGAATTGGTAACCGAAGTAAGTGAATAGCTGAGTACACATTAGTCGCACAACTGTACGAAAAACGGACAAACATTTTCTTATAAAAATCAAAAAGTTTTGTTCTGTTCACTCACCATCCAAAAATTTGAAATAGTCATTTCCAAGCCCCACAACCTCAGATAGTAGGAAATTTTTTCCGCAGGTTCGTTTGCTTCGTGGGAGCTGCATTCATGAATACGGCATCACCATACAGTTTTGACTCTTCATGTGTACCATGATTCTTCTCTATTTTTGAAAAATATCACAAAGTTACCACTAAATGCCACTTGCTTTCTGCGAACTAGTCCGAACCGCATGGCCGGTAAAGCGAAATAAACATTATGTTCCTGCGTGTCACGTTTGATGCAAGTTCGGGTGGGAAATTACATTTTTTTTTTGTTACACGCAGCATCACTTTTATTACCTCTGACAAAACTATTTTGTTCTGGCTTACAAAAACATTGTTGTAATCAACATTATTAATACTAGTTGGTTTCAATCAAATATTTAATTTGTTTATAGCAACTTTGTAACACGATCTTAAACAATACTATTCAGTTGTAAACAATTTTTAGCTATGATAATAAATAGCACAATAATTATGTAAAAGCTTAATTTAAGTTTAGCCAACTGTATGTTAGAAAATACTCTAAGTTTGTTCAATTATAGCAAAGTACTGTTATGTTACAAGGTACCGAAGTCAAATTTGACAGTAAATAACAAAAACTTTAGAAGTTCATAACCAAAATTAAATAACTGAAATGATTTTGTAAATTGTAACAAGCCAGGTGATCTAAACATAAATGAAATTAATTTAAAAGTTAACAAAGTTTTGCTAATCTTTATTTAACTCAACTAGTTTAGTTAATTAGTTTTTTCAGTGTAGGAAAATTTTAAAAAATGTCTCGTTTTCATTAACTTTTGTTGGTAGACTTGCGAGCGACACTCGGTGGTAAACAACCGTGGCAGCCCATTCCAGTGAGTGTGCTTTTGACTTAAGCACGCCCTATGTCCCACTGTTCTGAATAGCTACTAGAGTTCAGATAAAGACGCCCACTTTCAAACTTTCGAATGTAGGCTAAAGCCTGGACGATTCAAAACCGTTATCTTGCATAATAAATACTCTCAGTTTATTAGCAGACTGATTTTGTAGAACTCTTTTGCTGCCAAGTTAGCCCCGTTTCCTTGCGCATTGGTCAGCTTTTTAACACGTTATTGGTGGAAAGGAAGCCTAATGTTGCGAAATTATTTGGATTGAGAACAAAGCGTGGCTGTCATTAAAGTATTAGTAGCAGAAGTAGGTGTTTATTGCTTACAACCAACACATTAACAATGAGAATAGAAACAAACAGCGATACAGGATTTACATACACATTATGTCATTATGTTTGCGTGCTGTAGCAGGCAAAGGATTAAAGCTCAGCGACGTTTATGTCACAGGATATAGCGCTGTGTTAATTAAATACTTTAAAACTCTTCACGGCTTCGTTATATAAAGCTTACTGCCTATACCTACCTAGAACTCAGCCTATAAAAGCAATTGATTTGGAAAAAACAAAAATGCAGTGTCTATGTGTGTAATTTGAATATTTTGGTTTAGCGTGTCATTCTTTTTAGGCCATTAAAATATCTATGTTAGTTTAAGCTATTAGCCAAAGATTAAATAAGTTGACAGTATGATAACTGCAAAAATCGAATACCCGAATCATTATAAATACTATTCATTGGACATAAATAATATGAAGAATTGATGATGTTATTAGTTCATATCTTGAATACACTTTAAGTCATCAAACTCCAACCAAAATTAGTTCCAGCCGAGAAAACTGGTGAAAACGAGTGTAATAACACAGACAACGCCATTAAATTCAATGATACTTCGGGGGCGAAAAGAAAAAAAAAATCCAATGCGCGATGATTAATATCTGGAAGAGAACTCCGAGCGCTCTTATCAGGGACTCTGGGAGGATAAGGAGGATGCTTGTAATTTACAGCATTGTGCGATATAAAATATCTGGAAATGGACATTTTGTTTTCGACAATGAGAACGTAGGATGCGCTTAGAGGCTTTTGTTCCGGGGATAACAATGTCATTTTTTAGTTAAATATAATTGTTTGCTGTGAAAGTGATGACGACTTGAGTATCTAATTGTCGTTGTATTTGATATCACATGTTTTAATTAAGGAATATGTAGATGCCTTTCTAGTTTTGCGATTCTTTCTAGTATAGTTATCAATACTAGAAAGAATCGCAAAACTAGAAATCTTAATTTATTGTCTCGTAACTCCAAAATTAGGCTGCAATTGGAACTTCATCTTTTTAAATATATTATTATCTATTTTCCTGAAACATGTTTAGTAGGATGATCTTCATTAATATTTGGTGATTACGTAGACTTAAAATACACTGACGTATAGATAGACGTAGTAACCGTTCATTAAAATGTAAAAATTTTGATTTGTCAATTCCAATATTGGACTCAATTCTGAAGTGACCGCTAAATTTCCTAATTTTAGTTAGGTGTCGCTAAACCATTTTCCTATTCTACGCTGTCAAATTCAACTGACATTGCTAATTTGAATCTGACGTTTCTAATTTTAGACGGTCAATTCAACTTGGCTTTAGCCGTCCAAACGCTATTCCAGACGTGAGATTTTAAGCGTAAACATCCTAATCTGACTATTTTTAGCGGTGAATAAAATCATCCCGATTTAAATTAAAACCTTGCTGAAATTCGCCATTTTGGTAATGAAAAATACAAATCCTAACAGCAAATGAGGTACAAATATTAATTTTGCCCAAATTGATTGATTTCGCCAAATAAATAGAAACATAATTTTTTTTAATTAGAACTATATTGTTAAAAACTATATAAGAATGTACAGTAAATGTATTAACTGTTATATAAACATAAAACCCGGTTTGTTTTCTTTCATAAAAAGATCCACTTTAAATATATTTACCATAGCAACACAAATACAATTAAACTTATCTTAAACATTTTAGATTACGCTTAAACTCTGCCTAAATTTAGTTGGCCTGTTATCGTAGAATAGCACGTGCTTAACCGGCCATTTAAATTAAGTTTAAAATTAGAAATTTTAGTTTTAGGTTAGTTAGAAGGCGGGCGCATAGAATTGAGTCCATTATGTGGCTAAAGTCCAATATTCAATCTAGCTGATCTGTCATTCAAAATCGGTTAGAAAGTAACTCAATGCACTGTCTCTTTCAAACTCTCTAAAACTTCATAAGATTATATACATTCTCGCTCGCACTGTCAGTTGGTCTATACGCCAGTATAGTCTCACAAGTTACCGATATTTTGACAGTTTGTTTTGTTCCTTAGTGCTCATTTGTTTTATAATATGACAAAATCAAGAAATAACCTACTTAACATTCAAACTCCGTGACATGTACAGCCCAATAAATGTGATATTTTCAATCACCATAAATTAAAGTCACCGATCCAATTTTAACGAAAAATATGAAATTAAGAATATATGTATAAAAGACGTACGATGTTAGTTTAAAATTATATATAAAGGGATATTCCATAACATTATACGAATGATTTGACGTAACATCTACTCGGAAAAGTAAAATCGGCTCTAAACAAATAAATACCAATAAAAATAAAGGTACAGGTTGTTATAACGTTTTGACAGCTTGTTTGTAAGCTACGTATGGAAAATAACAGGTTCGCCCTCAAAATATGATACCTAATTACCTATCTTTTGTTATCCTTGAACACTTCCAGTATTTTCCTATAAGTATATCAGATTACCAAAAACATCTAATGTTTTTTCGGCGATTTTATGTATAATATAAACCCAAGCTCTTGCACGATTTATCTGAGCACGTAAAGGGGAAAATAAAGAAGCGTTTTCGTTGGAAACAACAAAGTTGAGGTCGTTTTTTATCGGCTTATTTGTGCTAACGCGTTATAGCGAAAATAAAGTAACCTCACCTTCCTCTTGTTACTAAGAAATGCCGTGCTAAGGTAAAACTAAATTTTTTTAGTTATATTCTTTAGTCATATTACATTGTTGTGACTAGTTTAGAATCCACTATTGTATGGCCGTTCTTTCTTCCCAGTAGATATCGTTATATTTTCATTATATTATTTATTTTTTCGTATTTTGACTCGTATTCTGTGAGCGTTCTAAGGCCCGCATTACATACATAAAGCATTCCAAGCAGCGTTTGCACTCCATGCAAACTAAACAGCTGAAACTAAACTCAAGAACAGATTTGCACTCTCATCAATTTTATTCATTTATTTATCCATTGCAATAAGTACAAGTGTCTAAGATGAATTTACACATTGTACCTTGTTAAGGTAAATTCAATCCAAACCGATAAAAATTCGGTTGCCTGCGCGCATACTAAGCAATTTTAAAAAGCGAAAGTTCAATAGAATGTGTTAAAAGGAAACACCAAGGTCGAGAGAATTCAAAAATAGGTATTTGTAAAATGTATTGCTGTCGCGCTGTGTGCCCAAACAACTGAACTGGGCGCGATAGGGACAACTGCAGCTCGGACCGAAAATACCTATGAAAAGTACACAAAATATACGTTTCGTAGTCCCCTATTTTCTCATCGAAAAATTTACCGATTTAATTACTTTTTGCGGTAAAAATTAAAGCAAGGCTTTTTCTGTGTCTCTATGTTTAGTTTTTTTCATAAAATCTTCTTCACTTTGTTTGCTGGACGTTTGAATACAGCAGAAAATTAGGTCGATTTTTTAGATTTTTGAAGGTTTAAAGTCTCTTTTAATAATTAACTTAATAAAAAAAGGAAAACATAGGAACATCCTTATAGTGGCCATTGATTTTACTGGAAAAATAGAGTAACTAGTGCCATTATCCATTGGTTTTACTGGAAAAATAGAGCAACTAGTGCCATTATCCAGGAAGGAAACAGGGGACTAAGTTTGTATGTAAAAACGGACTGTACGATTTCCTCTTAATTTGTCAGTAAATAGAGCATAAACGGCAGATGAAGCTGCGCAAAACGGAACAGGAGCGCCGCCGCTAAATCCATGGCAGTTGGCGAAGACCAATAAAAACAAACGCATTTATTTCGCCACAGCACCGCGGTTCACCGGCCGAGGAACATCTGTAACACTTACTTCGCTTTTTACACTGGCGGCTGTGCCAAGTAAAAACGAGGTGATCACGTGAAGCTGTTAAAATGCAATTTGAAATCCACGCCCAGATGAGTAGGAAATCGTACAGAGCAGAATCTTTGTACATTGTACACATACTTTACTACAGGGTGAACATTTTTGTACCTACACGGTAACCTTTTTGTTCCTTTTATTCCCATAGCGGGAAGATTCGGTACATGAAGACTGTAATGATATTATATTATTGAACATTTTGAATAAGCCCTAATAAAGTCCGGCCTTGGTGAATAAACGATGAAAACCATTGATTTACCTATCGTCCTCAAGCCCCATTTGATTGGCCATTAGAAAGACGAGCTTAAAAACCTGGATTTATTCACACTGCCAATATCATTTTACAGAGCAGAATCTTTGTACAAATGAAAAAAATGAAAAAATGATAGCGCGCGCTAAATGGTGGAGTTTGAACGGCTCAAATTTATTCAATGTTTTAAAGGACAATGGCGAAATATTTGTTGGCGTCTTTAGTAAGCGTCAATTAATTCCATTTTAGTAGATTTGTATAAAATAATTTCATCAGTTTTTTACAATATTTACTTATATTTGACGAAGTCTCAATAATTTGTTTGAATTAATTATAAGGTTAATTGATATTGTGACTTCCAATACATAATTACTGGTCTGTGGTGACTTCAAAAGGATGTTATTTCTTATCTATAGTAACATCTATCGTGGGATAAAGCTTAAGGATCTATATTATACTGTCTGAAATGATTCATTGTCTATTGCTGTGTCTATTCGGACCCGGGTCCTAATAGGAGTCGATTGCTATTCGGACCCAGAGCATGAAAAAATGCAGTTTAATTTCAGTTTCTGACTTTCTGTGTGTGGTCACAATATCTAACCTAACCTATATCTTTCAGTTTGATTCTATAAGTTTTTTCGATAACAATTAACTATCGGGTCCGAATAGCAATCGACTTCTATTGGATCCCGGGTCCGAATAGCCACTCCGTTCATAAATACAATAATTGCGATAAAATAATGATATGAATAGTTGATAACATTCTAGTTTAATAAAAAATATAATAGTGAGCGACAGTTAATTGTGGTTTTACAAAACTCGTCCTAGATCTTTGGCAAAATCTCAAGATCTATTGCCATCAAACACAAAAAAGGTGTTGTCTGTTGTCTATTGCTTTTGTTGGTGTTGTTTTATTTGTTTTTTTTATTATTATTTAAAAATATGCTGCTTGTTGGCATTAAATAGGGATGTTATCATATTGGGTAATATGAATAGTGCCTTGGAAGTTGTTCATTGAGGAAGTTTTGATTATTTACAAAGCCATTTAACCAATCGGCAAAAGCTAACCTCTAAAACTTTAAATAATAATTTTACAAAATACACACTTCCTACAATATTACTTCCTTAGACAATTTTGTTTAGTAATTGATTCTTAATGTTTTTGTACATATTTTATAAATTGACGCAAAAAAAATTGTCAGCAAAAATTTGTTAGGAAGTTTGCCATTGTCCTTTCAAATTGAAAAATAATTTGACTATTTTCAAGCCTATTTATATTGTTTCTATGTTATAAAGATGTAAATGATTAATTTAAGAAATAAAAAAATCATGCATATTCCCCATTGTCATCAACGTCACCAAAACAATGAAAAAGTGATAAAAATTATACATCAAATTTGAAAATTATGTTTTGACTATTCCCGAGCACTGGAAACAATACAAGCGACTTTCCATAAAGAAATGGCGGACCTCGACATGTGCTTCATTCTAATTGGCTAAACTCTAAATACCGTTCGAAAAAAAAAACTTTCGAACAGTACGAGAATCGTTTCGCTGGCGAAAAATCTCTAGCGTGTACGAACACCTAACATCGATAATGCAGCGACCTTGCGCCGGGCGCTGCCGCTGTGTGCAAGTGCAATGCACAAACAAATGACCATCACTTTAGTTTACGTATAGAATACAATAGGATAGAAATCATTTTATTATCACAACACAAACGACGCGCTTACACAAACAATAAGTAAATAAATGAAACAAAGGCCAAAAACTTACAGTAAAAATAAAAAAAAAGCATATAATACTCGTATTAATGCAAGAATTATTGTGATCGCACGTCGCAGGCTGTGACAACGAGGTCCACACTCAGCTTTATTTATTTATTTATTTTTTGCTTCCATAGGTATATACAATGGTGGTAGGTACAATAAGTTACAAGCACATCTATGGACCCTGTAGGGCACTGCAAAGAAGAGAAAAGAGGAATAGCTAAATTTAATACGACAATGAAGACCTTTTGAAGTGCCTTCTTTTTAATCGTTTTAATTGTTTAATTTTTATTTAAATATGACGTTGATAGAAATAATCTGGATTACATGTTATGTAATTTATTTTATCGTATCATAATTATTATTCTAAAATTGTAATTATAATTATTATCATTAAAAATAGATTATTTATTATTTTATTATAATATTTTAGTAGATACCAAATCTTTGTTTAAAATATCGGATAAAATGTTTAATTAGAATTAAAAATATTTTAAATAATTTATTAAATTGATAAAGTTATTAAGTAAGTATATCAATATAGTTAAATTACCATTACGATTATTTAAAAATTATTTATTCATTATAAGGTTACACACTTTATTAAAATTTGTTATTAAAAATATCGTTCATTTTTATAATTTCTTGTATTAAGTACTTATAGTAGGTAAATGTTGTGTGCGTGGGGCTTTTAGATTTTACACTTCTCTTGCTTACAAACTTAGTTGAACTAAGGAATACATCCTTTAAATTACGCCCACGCTTTTAGAATCATTGTGTTCTTGTACTACATCGCTAAAATTTTGAGAAAATTTTTGTGTTACATTTCTAGTTGTCTCAAGAAAATTTTTAAAATCCTGATTTGCTAAAAGTGTGATCTAATTTTATTTTCAACTTTTTGGTTTTTAGTCGTTTTGGTAAAAGCGTGTTTTTTAAAAAGTTTTTTTTAACGTTTTTTTATTTACTACTTTTTAGATCGCTTGGTTTTTAGTCTTGACTATAAATTCATATTTTCTATGAAAATGATTTTAATCGTTTTTTAGTCTTTTTGGTAAAAGCGTGTTTTTTAAAAAGTTTTTTTAACGTTTTTTTATTTACTACTTTTTAGTCTAACTAATATTGATGGTCGACATAAGTATACAATTTCATACAAAATTAAAAATTGACATCATTGACATTGGATTTCCTCCCATATAAAATTAGTTTTTATTTAATTGTACTATAACTAAGCATTTTTGTGATTCCAATATGCCAAAATATTGTATTGTCACCGGGAATACATATGTAGAAAAAATTTGAGCTCAATTGGAGCAATAGAAGTGGTCGAAAAATCGATTGCAAGATTTGATCGTGACAAAGAAACCAACAGACAGAGCAACTCAATAAAAAGCGTGTAAAAAAATCGGTTTTCGAATAACAATAAAAACAACCAAGATAACTATAAGGTATTAAAGATTTTTCTCCATCTCTTTCTAGCAAAACGGCAATTTACAAGGAGTTTATATGGCCGTACTCAACAATGACGCCACGGTCGATGTCGGATCTTTTTGTCTAATCGCCTTCGAATTAACAACTTAAAATGCTTTGCATCTAATGTATTTCTAAGCCGATTTTAATTCTAATTTCACAGGACTGCATCTTTTTCCACGGTATTTTAATATTTAATGACGAGACGTAAAAATTTGAATTCAGTCATCATCCCAACTCAGCACCAACATGTAAGTAATCTAATATAGGTACTTATACATTATTTTATTTACAGTACTCTCGATTTTACAATTTGCAAAATGTATTTACCCTAATTACTTATATGAGTAAAGAGTGAATAATTAAGTAGGTAACTAGACATTAGGATTAAGGAATAGATTTCTGCCTTTCGATTAATTGCTTTTTTAGGTGACCCGACCAACTCATCGAGCCGACCAATTCAAAGGGGGATTGTCCGAGAACACCAGGGCAATCCCCAGACGAAGGGCCTTACGACGGCGTGCACGGGGCCAACCGCTCACGCAGGCCACCACGGCAGGGTCTTTAGACGGGCATCGCTTGTGCGAATGCCCGCCTTCGCCTGCCTATCCGTCTGCGACGGATTGGAGCGGCTTGAGGATCTGCCTTCCGCTCCCTCTCCGCGGTCTCCTTCTGCGAGATGACGTAGTTCGCAGAAGGAGGCGACAGGCCCCCATTCCGCCTCGCCGCGGAGCATGGCCACAACCATGCTCGGCAGCGAGATGTTTCCTTCCACCTCCCAGCGCAGCGTTGAGTTCGCTGCGCCGACGTCACCAGACCGGGCACACCAATAGTGTGTGCTCGGCAGTGTCGTCGGGAGCGTTGCAGTGATGACACTGCGGCGTTTCCTCCCGACGGACTATGGGGATGCACTGTAGTATTTAGCCAAGGAGTCCCTCGTTATTTTGATAGTATTATTCTTTGGCAAGCATTTCGTTTTTAATGTTTAGGTTTAGATTTTAATTAATTTGGAAGGTAAGGTAAGGTGTAACTAATAAATGATGTAATATATCATGTGTCGATGCTTCATCTGGAAAAAAGACAAGAATCCTTAGTTCGATAAAATGGATGGATTTGTTGATTGCTAGTCTTTATAGAATATAATTATTTTCCATCAAAACTACCACATATTCGACTCGACAAAGAATTACTGTAGTGTTTCTGTTTGATAAAAATAGCGGCTTATTTTGCGGAACTAAAATAAACTTAGCCGTCGATTTTCAATAATTTTATCCAAGTCGGAAACAAAGATTCCATTAATGAATTATGTCAACCTCTTCAACACCTCTTCCCAAACAATCGGCCGGGAGAAATTAGCATAATTCCCAATTTGCGAAGACAAACTTGTAGGAAACAATCTATCGATTGCTCGAAGCTTGAGAATTCAATTAGCTACAACATTTATACAAGGATAGGGATGGAGACTGGATTTATTTTTAACTTGCAACCCGCGCGTCCTTTGTATGCGGATAATTTTTTTTTATTGCATTCAGTTGTCAAACAAGCAAACTGCCCACCTGATGGTAAGTGGTAACAGTCACCTATAATACTCGTACATGTAGCAGTGCTTGCATTGCTGTGTTCCGGTTTGAAGGGTAAGATATGGCATTAAAATTACTGGGTACCGTGACTTTACATTTTCGGTCACAGGCTGGCAACGTACACTGTGGTTCTTGTGGGGGTTGCAGTTTTGCTGCGAATCTCACTCAGTGGTAACAGTCATCTCACAGGTGACTGTTACCACTTACCATCAGGTGGGTAGTTTGCTTGTTTGCCAACTTAGTTGCAATAAAAAAAGACGACGTCTGAACAGATCGGGCGGCAACCAGGCAAGCTCGCCAGAGCTCGCGCACCGTACAAACGACAACGCGAGAAAATCGTTCAGCGATTTCGCTACTACAGTTTCGTAGCGGAGGTGTGCTACCGGCATTATTGGTATTCTGTACAGTAAGCTCCCATTCAAGCTATACATTTACACTACGAAAACCGCCACTAATTACGAGCGACATAGGAACGGTCCAAAGGTCAAACAGTATAGCTTGATAAGGAGCTTACTGTACATCGTTCTGAAAGAAACTAATCTTGAGTGAAATTTTCGGTTTTCGACATTTAATTAAATTCTGTAGCGGAATTTCGAAAAAGACAATAGATTAATAATACATACATTTTTATATATTTTTTATACCTCCTCGATGCTCTGGACAGATTGCAGCGTCGCGCTATTCGAATAATTGGCGATGTAGAGGCAACTAACACCCTCGAGCCTCTACAACTTCGTCGTGACATCGCCTCTCTTAGCGCCTTTTACCGAATGTTCCATGGGGAATGCTCTGAGGAGCTCTTTAACCTTATCCCTCCCTCTCCATTCCTTAACAGAAACACGCGTAAGGGCCTTCGGAGTCATCCGTATACTGTGTCCTCCTTTTCACACCGTACCAAGAAATTCCAAGATTCCTTCTTCTGTCGTTCATCCCACACTTGGAATTCTCTACCTGCGCACGTGTTTCCTCCATCCTACAACATGGGTTCCTTCAAAAGAGGTGTGAAAAAGCATCTTTTAGACCGGCAAGGGGCGGGCAGGTAGGATAGTGGATGTCTTCCCTACTCTATCTGTCAACTCATTTGGGCCTCTTACGCCGCTTAACATCAGGCGGGAGGAGGTCATTTGCCGGGCCTTAAATAAAAAAAAAAAAAAACAATTTTATTGTACTAGTGCTCTTAAGTAACTTATGCTAATATTTCCCTGTTTATGCCCATGTATCCACTTCGGGTTCCAGGGTTATTGTTTGTTATTACACCAAGGCCGCTGCGCTTGATAGGGTTCTGAGCATTATTTTTAATTATATTCTAGGACCTCTTCATCTGTTGCTGTACTGGGATGGGCAGTGAGACGTCTAGTAGCGTCGTCCTCCTTTGGCTCCCGGTAGAAGTTGGTGCAGGATACTGTGTGTCTCGTTATGGCAACCACCGCGTGAGGACCAAGTTATTATACTTGTACATTTAAGGTCAACATCCAAGCTATTAATTATTCTTGGTACCAGACACTAGCGAGTTCTTGTTCCATAATAATTATGGGCACTAGTTTCCTTAGACTATTTACGAATTGCAGTTCTTAATTTACAACTAATAATTTTGGGTTTTGAAAAACATTCTCCTGAGTGATGTTGATCTTTACTTATTTTTTTCCTGAAAAGGAAGAATGTTACACATCTTAAAATGTTTGTCATAGTTATTAAACGGACCTGAAAAAAAAATATTTTACAAAAAATAAAAACCGACTTCAAAAACACTGAAAAGTTAAAAATAATATAAGAATAGGTACAGACAACATCACACTTTTATATTGAAGTCGGTGCCAAACGATGATCTCCTAGAAAGTCTTAAAATTTGGCTTCGACTTCAATATAGAAGTGTGATGTTGTCTGTACCTATTCTTATATTATTTTTAACTTTTCAGTGTTTTTGAAGTCGGTTTTTATTTTTTGTAAAATATTTTTTATTTTTAACTTTTTAGTGAATGAAATCTTTATACTGAAAGAAACCCTAAATAATTCGAAACCCTAATGGTATTTATAGTGTTTCCCTCAATTTTCATGGTATCCCATTATCAGATCCTGACTTCCTCTATCAGATCGTGACCTTGTGACCACCCTAGGAGTATACTCTATCGAACACAAAAAGAATTTTGAAAATCGGTCCACAATTGGCGGAGTAATCGCTTAACATACACAAAAAAAAACATACGCATCGAATTGAAAACCTCCTCCTTTTTTGAAGTCGGTTAAAAAGAGACATATTTTAATGACGTGTGAGAAAAGGGACGTATTTTTTTGTAGGTCCATGAGTTATTATTGATTTAATTTTATACACGTGTAGATAAACTACTAACAGTTTGAGAAACCGTACTTGTAAATTATGAACCTCAGCAATGTACGAGCGAAACGTACGCCTGTAAGCCGCCAACCATAACTGAGCACGGCATCAGCTGCTAAAGCGTGTTACAACATGTTTATACATGTTGTAACTTGTATAAACTGTATAAAATGTTTATACATGTTGGCTTATCGAGCAAGCTAAGGTTGATGAACTTGTATAATATGGATCTAAACTTATTGCACCCTGTTCCAACGTGAAGTTTCCAACTGAAATTACAATCTATCGGTAAACCTAAATATTTATAGTTACGAATTCAATGTCTTGACAAATGACAACCGCCATTATTTTAATGCATACATTCATAGGAATGACCTAATATTTTTAAATTAATTTCTGTTTTTAATATAAGGAGATTGTAAAAGTTTGTTTTTTCTAAATTTAAAATAATTCCGTTATCATGTCACCATTTAATTACATTGTTAAAATCATCTTGTATTTTTTATTCTATAGTAGCCATGTCTTTGTTAGCGTACAAATGATGGTCGGTTAATGAAATGAAATGGCATATGCATAACATATGCCATTTCATTTCATTAACCTACTTCAAAAAAGGAGGAGGTTATCAATTCGGTTGTATTTTTTTTATGTTTGTTACCTCATAACTCCGTCATTTTTAAACCGATTTCCAAAATTATTTTTGTATTTGATAGAGTATACTGCAAGGGTGGCCAAAGTCAGGATCGGATGATGGGATCCCATAGAAAATCGAGGAAAACACTAATTTAATTAGGGCTTCTTTCACTAAAAAGATTTCATTCACTAAAAAGTTAAAAATATATTTTTTTTACAAAAAATAGAACCGACTTCAAAAACACTGAAAACTTAAAAATAATCTTCTTCTATATTGAAGTCGGTGACAAATTTAACACTTTCTAGGAGATCATTGTTTGGCGCCGACTTCAATATAGAAGAAGATTATTTTTAAGTTTTCAGTGTTTTTGAAGTCGGTTCTATTTTTTGTAAAAAAAAAATTATTTGTCATATATCTCGATTTTTTATGTCAAATAAAAAGTTAGTGCTGAGTGGATGAAATGAAATCTGTGTCGAAATCGCGTTCCTGGTCAGAGTGATGTATAGAGGCTCACCCAAGGCGTCGGTGAAGCTATAGTAGTCTTGGAATGGGTTCCCATGTTGTCGTCCGGCAATGACATATTCTCGTCGATACATCTTCGAAAGAAGGAGGATGCGTCGACGGGTGTGCTCACATTCATTCATATCATTGCCAAGTTTTAATTGGTGAGCTACATAACTAACATTCTGCATCCTAAGCACTGCGGAGAATCTGACATAATTTTTATACAACAAAGTTCGCAAACAAGCTATTGTGAGATTCGCAGCAAATCTGCATCTACTATAAGAACCACAGTGTACGTTTCTATTGCCAACATGTAATACAAGATGTAAAGTCACGTTACCCAGTAATTTCACTGCCATATCTTACCCTCCAAACTGGAACAGCAATGCAAGCACTGCTGCTTTGCGGCGGAAATAGTTAAGACGGAGGTACCCAAGCAGGCGACCCAGTGGGCTTACTCTCGAACCAATTCCGATCGATCGACATTGGGATTGCGATTTTTCGTACGCTTAATCTGTCACGCATTGGCGCCAAATTGGACCCTATTGCGCTGATTTGAGTGAATCCAACTCAGTGCTATATGATTTTCTCAAAATTCGGATTCAATATGGCGCTAGTGTTGCTACTTAAGCGTACAAATAATTACAATCCTATGTCGATCCATCGGAAGTGGTTCGAGAGTAAGCCTACTGGTACGAAGTTCTGCCGTAGACGTAATACAGTAAACGTAACGCATTTCCCGATATTTATAAAAGGTTATATGCACTTCTCGGTATAATAAAACAATTTAATGACGTAACACCGAACTGAATACAAATGATATTTTTCAGTACGAAACACAGAATTTCAATTCGCGCAAGGTGTAAATGAAATACGACATTTGATTGACTCAAAACTCCTTTGAATGTCTAACCCAATTCTCGGTAGCCTTGTCGCCCGAATTGACATATTGTAGCTATCCGAATATTCAAGATACTGCCGGAAAAATGATTCGTAAATATTCACGTCATAGTCAATTGTTTAACAGTAGAATTTTAAATTCGAATTCGAATTTTAAACACCGCCTTTTACTTACTCGGCGTTACGTAATTGTCATCTTACAGATTCTTAGTTACAATCTTGCTTTTCTCATTGAGCCTGGGTGACTGCACACGAATGCATCTTTTTATGTCTTGTGTCTACAAATCACTCACCTGTACTCTGTAGCGTATATTAGAATCACTCGCTACGCTAGGTGGTTTAATTCTAGACTTCCTACTTTCATAGTTCGTGATTTAAAATCAGCACTCGCAGCAAAATAATGCATTTGCTCTCTGGTTGAACAAATAATTATTTCACTTCTCCTGTTAAATATAACAAAAAATTCCTTGCTGTCTAAAAATTCGCAGCAGATTAGCTAGCCCTAAAAACTGCATGGGCAAATCTTTGTCTAAAGAGGAAAGTGAACTATTCTGGAAGTGGAACAAAAAAAATGCAGATGCATACACTGTATATACATCATAACATAGTTGTTAGCGGTTTACAATCACTTAATGTTTTACCTTGCCTAATGATTACAACTCAATAGCGATTGCGGCGTATTTATGCTATTTGCAACAAATTAAAAATCGTATTTGTCTGTTGTTTTGCCGCCACTGAACTGATACATACTAGACGTGATTTAATCACGTCTACATTGCATCTCCTGACCTTGCCCGGGACATCATCATCATCACAGCCCATATACGTCCCCACCGAGGGGCTCGAGCCTATCCTATATTAGGGTGATTAGGCCTTAGTCAACCACGTTGGCCCAGTGCGGATTGGTCGACTTCACATACATCATTGAATTTCTTCGCAGATGTATGCAGGTTGCCTCAGGATGTTTTCCTTCACCGTAGGAGCGTCAGACAAATGTACATATGAAATTCGAAACGAAAAACATATTGGTACATGGCGGGTCTCGAACCCCGACCCCCCGATTGGAAGGCAAGTGCCGAGTCCACTGCGCCACCGACGCCGACCCGGGACATAGTCACTGTTTAACGCTTAGTTTTTGTAAACGAAACGGTAACAAGAACCCGTCTCAAAGTTTTACCGTACCGTCCACATTGCAAGTGAAGCACTGCAGCCTTATATACTGTGCAGCCGTCTAACTTGAGAATGTATTGTCGCTACAGGAGTTATACGTGCGAGGTTTATTTTCCCGGTCGAACGTGCCGACAATACCTTATTGTCGACGGGCAGAGCTACCGATAAAACGTGCACGATACGCTGGCGCTCACGCCGCGCCGTATGCCGCCCGCCTGCAGCGAGGAATATACAGGCGGCGCTTCGGCGAATACTTGCGCTGAGGTTTCCACGATTCGTTCCTCCTATGCAATGTTAGAAAGTAAAGCAGCTTGGAGCAAATGATGTTTTATTTGACGGATACCGAGTCAGGTGAAGTCGTAGAGAAGGTGAAGTCGACCAATCCGCACTAAGCCATCGTAGTTGACTAAGACCTAAACACCCTAATTTAGGGTAGGCTCTCGAGGCCCTCAGTGGGGACATTATGAGTTATGGTGATGACTCTCACCTGATGCTTGGCGAGTATAGAGAAAGTTGGCAGAAATAGCGATTTGAAGGGGATACGAAAATTTTACATTCTAATTTTCTTGACTGTTTCCCTCGTGGGTATTTCCTAAATTTTTTAATAGAGTCTCAATATGCAGATTTGGCAAAATCCTCACAAGGACTTAGAAATTCTTGTATGTTCAGTTTCGGGCGTCTCTCGGTTGATATGGTGGTGAATTTATTATTGCTTACGGAGGGTGAAGTTAAAATATATGGCTTTACATTTTGAACTATTATAAAGAGATATTGTTTGTAATATTATGCCCCTAAAATAGCATAATTTGTCAAGTATTGTTTCCATCGTATTGAGAACCTTATCTGTCTCCACTTTTCTGTGTCCCAAACATTTCATCTAAGCATTTCGCATCAACAACTTACTCGAACACGAAACGATCAATTCTAACAAATCGAGATAGTTATCTACGCCCATACTCCACATGTGCCCCGTAAAAAGTGTTCACCGATACATCTTGCAGTAAAACTTCATTTCTAAGCAAAACGTAGTCGCACCGTACACTTTATTTAAGCTGGATTCCTCCAGCTTTCGCCCACGCGAAACTATGCTTTATTATCGAAGCGTTAAGGCGTTGAAGCTGTTCAGCGCTAACTCCATTTCCTCGGCCATTACTCTATTTCACTGCTCTAAGAATGCCCCTGGCGAAAAACGAGCAGTGACAAAAGGGAAAGTTGACGGATTGCCTCCGAATGTTTGCGATCGTTCAGCGGCGTTTGAAATGTGGGATCGCGGAAGAATTTTTCCTGTTGATTGGAAATCGTATTTGATATTTTATCATTTCTACACAAGAAGTCTTTGCTTTTTGGGTTATTTTTATTTTGACTTTATTTGGACAAGGGAATAGACATCTCCCACTAGCTTAGTGTGGATTTTAATTGCCGTGGTTGGTAGCATTGACCAGCATGGTTAGAATACTTTAGAACGAGTCCCGCTGGGTGAAATTTGGAACCCCTTACACAGTTTGCAATAGTAACCTTTAATATCTATTACAACTAGTGCGTAGTAGTTAGTACATTAATACGAGAAGCTGCGAGACGGCAATACTGCTAATTTACATATCCCAAGTATTTTGTTAAGTTTGTAATTATGATTTTTTTTATTTAACAAGGTATCCAAACAGTAAACTGTTTGAATTTGAGTTTTCTAGATCCCAAAAACTTTATAAAATAGTAAGTGCCCAATGCACACTTCGGAGGTTCAAGTAAAAGAAAGATCATTCGTTCTAAAGCTCTAGGTGTGAAGATATATAATTTTATATAATAGTTTCTCCAACACCGGGAATACCGTGATATTCCCGGTTCTATCGTCCTTCAATACCGGGACTGTAATAATTTGGAACCGGAGCCGATTCTGCAGGCCCTAATTGTGGGCCAGGGGCCAATCGCGCCAATTTACAGTTCGCACGGACCGCTGAGGTTCAATTCGAATCCAGTTCTAATTACAATAATAATTCAACTTTGGACAAACTTGGTATCGCGCTAATTTCTACATGAGAGTTGAACCTTGAACCGCAAGCGAAGCTGGATCGCATTAGGAACTCTAGAGATAACAGAGAGCGAGAACAGAAAAACACTCAACACTGAAAAAAACCAAACTGCAATCTAAAAAAGAAGTAGCGTATCATGAATTGTATGTTAACAACGGTTGCGTTCCAACTCCAACTGGGTTGCGTTCTAATCTCCTCATTCATTGCCGCGATACGAAATGTCATAAAAATAGTTCAATCCAAGTTCAATTCTAATCCAACTGCATTTAATTATCTGGCAGAAGTTTCGTTGCGTAGCTTTGGTTAGCTACAAATAAGCACGACACCCACTGGGATAGCTTCCTAGCCGTTAGCCAAGCCTGGCCACGTGTTCTGCCTTGGCTTCAGCAATAGCCTTCCTGTTGGATCTAGAAGCGGCGTTCTACTGTCGACATTTAGCTTATTGGGCTTTGCTGAATATTTTTATCTTTTTGTATCAGATCTCTTTACAGTAAAAAAGTTATTTCTTGATCGGTGAATATTGATTAAGACCTTAAGGCACTTCTTTACCTGCTTAAGTAGGTATATTAGATGCTGATAAAAGACGGTTTATGGCCGTCATAATCATTTTAGTAAGATTAGAAAACTGTTATATTATTGTTTTTAGAACTATAATAATAATTGTCAAGCGAAGGTTTATTCCATTTTTCGAATAAAAATATAATACAGTACGAAATTAGGACAACAGCGATGACAATCCTATTTGACTATGGTAATATACAAAAGTGCTAAGTGCACTAGTTACTTATGCATCTCGAAGCTTCGATAACTTATTCGACAATGAACGGAAAGAACTAAGGCGCCCCGGAAGCACTCCGCTCCCCTTATTGTATTTTTTAAATCGGTCCCTGCTTCGGTCGGGAAGTTTGCCGAACGCAAATTTGTCGTGAAACCAGGGCTTTTACTTAATTTCGTTGCCCCTAAAGTCTTTTAACTGTAATTTCGGTATAAATAGATGGAAGTGTTTGGGAAAATTACATTACTGTTTCCCGTGCCTGTTTCAGTTGCCCCGGAAAATCAGTTTTCCCATTCAAACTTCGCAAGTATTGGCGGCGCGTAACATAAATACGAAATTGGTGTGCAAATCCCTATTTGATCGATTCGAAAAGTTCTGGAAAATATCGAGTGTTTCAAATAGAATTTTGGTATTATATTACATACGAGTACTTATATAATTTGCGGATATTGTTAGTTATTACATTAGGATCGCGAGGCCGCCGTGTGTGCGTAAGGTGTAGTCGCGAATCGAAGTCGGCATTGAGCACCCGTGTATTGTTGACCGTGGTTTTGTTCGCTGATTAACGACCCTGCCCCCCCTAGACAAGATGTCTTTCGGTAATCGTTATCGCAATCGCTAAATGGACAATGTACGAGATTTAACAATAGGGATGATGACTGAATTCTAAATTTCACGTCTCGTCATAAAATATTAAAATACCGTAGAAAAAGATGCAATTCTGTGAAATTAGAATTGAAATCGGCTTAGAAATACATTAGATACAAGCATTTTAAGTTATTAATTTGAAAGCGATTAGACAGAGAGATCCGACAACAACCGTGACGTCATTGTTTAGTACGGCCATATGAACTCCATGTAAATTGCCGTTTTGCTAGAAAGAGATGGAGAAAAATCTTTAATACCTTATATCTTGATTGTTTTTTTAGTTATTCGAAAACCGATTTTTTTCTTTCAGTTTATTAAATGAATCAGCTTCTATTAAAGCAAAAGAAAATGTTTAATCATCTAGCCTATTGCGCTCGAAAGCTAAGCGAGGGCTTATGTCAAATCCCATACATCTTCCTTCTAGCGATTGCGATAGCGATTATCGAAATGCGTCTTGTCTGGGGGGCTGTCGCTTACAATTTGACAGTCGCATTCCATCCATTACTCCTTTATAAAAGGAAGTCGGCACAGAGTCTTGTGTTCACGGCGCAATCGCTGTCAAATTATAAGCGATCGTGATAGATTTTTTCTTAGACAATAACCCAGCAGGTATCGTGTCATTATTTGTTGGGTGTATTGGCGGTCTACCTAGGAACCCTTGTTTAGTTGCATAGTTGTTTAGTGTATGTGAGTTGTACCTACTCCGAAGAACAGTCCAGCCATCCGTGGAACGTCAGTGGTTTGCCTTGTAGCGATCAGCCCCCCTAGACAAGACGTATTTCGATAATCGCTAACGCAATCGCTAGAAGGAAAATGTATGAGATTTGACATAAGCTGTCGCTTAACTTTCGAGCGCAATTGTCAAATCTCTTACATTGTCAATTTAGCGATTGCGTTAGCGATTATCGAAAGGCATCTTGTCTAGGGGGTCAGGGGCCCCAGGCCCCTTTTTTATACGCCATGGTGCTCAAGAAAGAAGAAGAAGCTGGACTGTGAGTACGTAGAGCTTAATTAACAAGTTATAGGTATTGTTAGGCAACTTTCACGTGCCTCCTAACACAGCTGCGAAACGCGGTCGTATGTACTCCCCGTGGTGGTGGCTAGTAGGTTTAAGCAGTATTTCTGCTTAACACCATCACGGCCAAGTACTGAACAGATATCTTTTTGTGCTAGGTATTTGTTATGCAAAGGCTTAGAATTAGATAATTGATTCTTGTATTTGAATATTTTTAAACCATGTATTCTCCACGTCCACAATCACACACACATATGCACACACATGTACTCACAAACATTCAAAAAAACTCACACACGCACATACACAAACAGGCATACACTCACGCACACAGGAATAGGGAAAAATGTATTGTGTCTTGTGAATTGTTGATTTTAAGTATTTTTTTTTTAATTCTTCATTGTACGTTTGTGCACAAAGGCGGAGTTGATGTCTGGGGCATTATCTGCCAGTCAACCTTTGGGTGATACAGAGAATTCAGAGGTAGATGTACTAATTCAAATTAAATTAAATGTACCAAGAAGTAAACAATATTATCTAAATTAAAACTTACATAAATATATACCTATTGAATTATTATAAAAACATACATAAATATATACATATAAATAAATATATAGACACAAAAAGAAATCGGACTTTTCATAATAATTTCCATAGTTAATATTTTATCAATTTGTATGGAAATTGCGAAAATTTTTGTCGTCTTTAGACATATGCTCCTTGAGGGAAGTTGTTCAGGCCTACAAGTGGAATTGTGTTCTCTTTTTTCGGAAGCGATTGCATTACATCCTGTATGTCTGTCGGTATTTAATAAGATATATTCTGGAGAATACACTCAAGAGTTACCATAATCTAATACCTCCTGTTCCAATAAGTTCGTCGGGGATTCATCCCTATACTGTGGTCATCCCATTTTCCCGTACGAAGTGTTTTGGCAATTCTTTCCTTATTCATGTCGTGAAGAAATCATCATTATCATCATCATAAAAGCTCATATACGTCCCCACCGAGGGGCTCGAGCCTACCATAAGTAAGGGTGCTTAGGCCTTAGTCAACCACTCTGGCACAGTGCGGTTGGTCGACTTCACATACATACACCTTTGGATTTCTTCGCAGATGTATGCACGTTGCCTCACGATGTTTTCCTTCGCCGTAGGAGCATCAGAGAAACGTACACATGAAGTTCGAAAAACGAAAAACACATTCGTCTCGAACCCGGACCTCCCTATTGGAAGGCAAGTGCCGAGTCCACAGCGCCACCGAAGCTACGAAATTATCCTCTTCAACTTTCTCGATATTCTCAGGCCATTATTATCCAAGTCTGTTTATAAAATGGTAGATATTATGTATTTACTCGGTAAACTCGGTCCATTGTATACCTAGTCTCACTTACCATCAGATGATTGTAGATCAAGCACAAGCTTTTGTATAGCCGGAGAAGGAAAAGATTTGTTCCTTTTCAAATTGTTTCATATGACGTGACGCCAGCACATTACCTTTTAAAGGTGCCTCTTCACAATGGCCCATGATGGCCCATCAAATGATCGTCCATCATTGCCGCCATGATCGGGCAACTCTCCACACAATCGTGAACATTCATTTACTAACTGTTTACTGTTATGATAAGACGTCTATCAAAAATATTTTACAAAAACTAAAAACCGACTTCTAAAACACTGAAAAGTTAAAAATAATATAAGAATAGGTACAAACAAGATACAACCGATGATCTCCTCGAAAGTCTTAAAATTTGTCACCGACTTCAATATAGAAGTGTGATGTTGTTTGTACGTACCTATTCTTATATTATTTTTAACTTTTCAGTGTTTTTTAAGTCGGTTTTTATTTTTTGTAAAATATTTTTTATTTTTTAGTGAATGCAATCTTATTAGTGAAAGAAACCCTAATTTTAAAAATCGAGGAAAACGCTAATTTTAAGTAAATGTCTGACGCTCCTACGGTGAAGGAAAACATCGTGAGGCAACCTGCATACATCTGCGAAGAAATTCAATGATGTATGTGAAGTCGACCAATCCGCACTGGGCCAGCGTGGTTGATTAAGGCCTAATCACCCTAATATAGGGTAGGCTCGAGCCCCTCGGTGGGGACGTATATGGGCTGTGATGATGATGATGAAGTAAATTAGCGTTTTCCTCGATTTTCTTGGGATCCCATCATCAGATCCTGATTTTGGTAACCTTGGAACCACCCCAGGAGTATTCTCTATCAAATACAAAAAAAAATAAAATCGGTCCACAATTGGCGGAGTAATCGCGTAACATACACACAAAACACGTTGGAGAAACCTTAAAATTTAAGGGTTTTCCTCGATTTTCATGGGATGCCATCATCAGATCCTAACTTTGGTGACCATGGGACTACCCTTGGAGTTTACTCTATCGAATACAAAAATAATTTTGAAAATCGGTCCACAATTACAAAAATTAATCGTAAGCGTAATCGCGTAACATACACACAAAAAAAAACATAAGCATCAAATTGAGAATCTCCTCCTTTTTTGAAGTCGGTTAAAAACGGACATCGAAGAGATTATCGCGGCAGCGGCAATATTTTTACTTAGCTCTTATAATCATCTACTTAATGTGCGTGAAAAAAGAAACATCATATGAGTAAAATTTATTTACCGAGAAGTCTACACTGTACTCGAGACAAATACGTACTGAGTAATCGGCGATTGTGTGGACGCGTATGCCATCATGGGCCATAATTCCTTTGATGTACCGACAATTCGCCGATTGCTCACAATTACCGGCGATGATGGCCGATCATAGACAATCATGCCCTCTACACAATCGTGATTGTGTATACTTGGCCATCATGGGCCATTGTGAAGAGGCGCCTTAAAAGTGACACAATAAACAGACTGATTGATTGCCGCAGTTAGATTTTTCCTCCTTTTTTGTTTATTATGAAAGAGGAATAAAATAATTATCTAGCAGCATTGTTTATTGCTCTGATATATTGGTCAATTTTGATTCTTTTACTGGTGTAAGTAAAACCGACTCTTAAGGTGACGAACCTTTTCATTCCCTGACTGTACAGTAAAAAACAGTTTCAGTTTTTTTCAGTTCATTCTAGTTCCAGTAATTTGAGCACTATTTTACGTCACGTTCGCGTTTATGTAAAAAGACACGTTTGGTTTTCATACTGATGGAGGGATTAGGCCTTATCTAAGCAGATTCAAGTCTGTCGTAGAAAAGCACCCTTAGTCCTTATGCAACACCTCTTTATTTACTAATTATATTCAGTAGTTGTTATATTCTGGGTTACACGCTTAACATATTTAACGAATGCAATTATTACTAAACAATCAATACTAAGCACGAGTATCCGAGAAAGTTCTCCAAAACAAGCGTTTCCATGTCCGAGAATGTCGCAAGTTTCGGCTGCCCAAGTTGTCTCCGCGTCCGAAAGTTTGTCGGTTTTTGTTATATTCTAGTTTGCGAGGGATTTCTTTCCCGCTCCAGCTTCATGTGCGAGTTGGGTGTTGAACGTAGTTCCAACGACTTCATGCTGTGGCTTTGGCAGGTTTTTGTCTACTCATTATTGTGGATTAACAGTGTCATATTTTAAGTAGGTCATAATAAGTTCATTTAAATTGTGCAATTGTTTCTGTGCTACCCTCACCAAAGTTAACTCAAGCAACGGCGACAGTAATAACATGAGCAACAAACAAAAGCTTAGTTATTCTTATAATAAACTAATGGTTAGTTAACACATTTGATGGCTTAGTTATACTATCAGGTAGGCTATGCGTTAGCGATTGCTATAAGCTATAAACGCCGTCCATGGACTACTTTAATACTGTACAACGCTATTTTTTGTAAACAAAGAACCTGAAAGTAGTTTGTACAGAATCAGTTAGGTCCAACGGCCATGTGAGAGTTGAACTCGCACACCGAGGGTTCCGTAAAAACATATAAGATATAAGTTTCTAACTATGTACATTTTTACAGTTTTCAATTTTTTTCTTTACCTATGCTATAAAATCTTGCTTTTTGACAAATTTCAAGATTTTGGGCCAACGGGAAGTACCCTATAGGTTTTGATTCCCTTGTGGAATTGCAAAAATTGAAAAAAATATGCGACATAAAATAATGGCCATATCTTTTGATTGCGTTGACTCACAAGTTCGATTTTTTCACCCGAAAAACATATTAGAACCAAGTATTATTGATATCTAGAAATCAGGTCATGATAGACAGACGAGTAGGCGGACAGACTGACATAAAGACAGGAGAACAACGAAGTAATCCTATAAGGGTTCCATTTTCATCTTTTTGAGGTAGGGAACCTTAAATCAATATCTTCGCCAATTCTCAAAGTACAATCTTTATTTTTTGTATGTAGACTTTATGAACGAACATATTGTAGATGTAGACGTGTTTCTGTTTTTGTGTATATAAGAAATAACGTTGTATACCAAACAGCTAAGCCGCTGTCTGCCTTGTACGAAATGCTTTTATCTTAAGTTCCTTCATACTCGGCTCTCGGGCGTAGCTCTACATAATTAAACTTTACTTTCTTCACCGAATTAAAGTCAACTATCTCTTTGTATTTCGGTGTATAGTTATCACTAAATAGTTTTAAATTTTCTTTTCATATGAGAGGGAAGCTCTTGGCCTTCATCCCACCTTTTTTTCAGGGGGAAATGCGTAACCGCACCGTACCCTCCCCGTTGGCAGGGGGGTTTCACTCCGCAGCTTAGGTACGTTAGTTTGGCCGCGCGGACCGACCGGGCGGTATGTGGCAAAAGTTTGCTGCTCGGCTCGCACGCTGGCCGCGTCGCACGTAATAGTTGAGGTCATTTTTGTAACGATAACTGCATATCGGTGAGTGGGAACCCTGCGCTCTTATCGTCAAATCGGTACTGAGTCAGCGACGCGTAACGGAATAGGAACACTCGTGTCACGCAATAAATTTCAATTTCCCTTGCAGTCAGATGAAGGTCGTACGAGTAGGTAAATTTTCATACCTAAACTTGGCTTTTCTTCGAGAGTGATCCTTTTGTACTTTAGTACTATTATTTATTATGTGCCGTTGGCTAGACGGCGAGCGTGTGTGGGGCTCTCTCGGCCTTCATCTGACCTGATGATTAGTGACGATAAGGCCGAAGGTGGTTGCGAGCCTCACCTGGACTCCTCAACAACTGAGAAACACCTCTAATTGTCGGAAAACAACAATGCTTTTAACATTGTTACTATGATGACAAACTTAGGTAAGACGGTGGTAGCTAGCCAGGCGGGCTCAGAAGCCCTACCACCAACCGAACCGAGCAAAAAATGTCTGCTCCCATGGGGAATCGAACCCCGGACCACCGATCAATACGCGGTGATTTCAACCACTAGACCATGGAGGCGGTTTAACAAAAATCAACACAAAAAATACGAAAAATCATACAAAATGCTTCCTAGTGGTCGAAAATATTATTAGTTCGTTTTTCGTATAGGAATAGTGAGAGCTGCCTCCATGATAATCCTATTGTTGTATTAAAATAGGACAAAACCTAAAAAAAAAAACTTTATACAAAGCTTCTATCCGTTTTTGGCTCATTGATTAACTAGGTACTATTTCTTTCTACACTAACAAAATTTCCACAAGTGGACTTTTCTGACTAGATCCTATGAATAGATCCTGGATGCTCGTTTCTTTCCATATATATCCCTGTTAAGGCTTCAGAGCGCCCCGATCGATTGGTAGGTACCTCATAATGTGCCCTTATCTCAGCCGAAAGTATTTTTGTACATATATTATTTCTCACAAAGTGACTCGGGCACGGAACATACCTTTCTTTATAAGAAATTCAATTACAGTGTCTCCGCAAGCTACATTGATGTCTTCAATCGCATTGATATTATGATTTTTTTTCCATAAGTAAGTGCTTTCTCTGTGGCTCGCAGCCATAATATTTTTAATGGTATATACCGCTTTACGGCTGGAACTGAATGGAATAACAAGAAGCGATGCTTTTAGATATATATATATTTTTTTGTGTTGTTCTCATAAGATTTTTGCAGCCTCGTAAAATTGTTATATGGTTCTCTCTGTACGAAACAATTTATAGTAGGCTTTGAAAGATATTGAAATAGTATTATAAAATGTGAAAAGATCTCTCTAGAAATATTTGATAATAATAACTTGAAATTTTCTTTGCAGTGGAATTAATTATTTGCTACTTAAATCCTATAATTCAGATGATTTAGTTTTGGCCACCACCAATTGATTGTACGTTGTTGTCGGCAAAGTCAACTGTATTGTTTTTTTTATTGCAATTAAGTTGGCAAACAAGCAAACTGCCGACCTGATGGTAAGTGGTAACAGTCACCTATAATACATGTGGCTCCTGTGAGATTCGCAGCAAAACTGCAACCCCCACAAGAACCACACTGTACGTTGTCAACTTGTAACTTAAGATGTAGAGTCACGGTATCCAGTAATTTCAATGCCATATCTTATTCTTCAAACCGGAACACAGCAGTGCAAGCACTGCTGTGCGGCAGAAATAGGTAAGACGGAGATACCCATGCTCACAACCCTGGTACAGAGTCTCCCTCCGGTATGACATGAAATATATACATTTTATACTACAAATCATAATCATTAACTTTAACTGGGTTTTGCCAGATAGCATCACACCTAAATTTCAACCTTCGATTATTCCTTGCATAGTAAACTAAATTAATACAGGATCACTGGTATTTCTCGAAATGTTTGCTGGAAAATAGCTCGTCTATGACTAAAGGGAAAAGAGATTTTATGCCGCCATGATATTAAGTTTTTATGGCGGAATAAACTGTTTGTGACGGGATACTTGTGAGCCCTGTGTTGAGGCTTTACGACAGGTCTTTATTAGGCTTATTGGGTGTGCTATTTCGCGGCAATGGCTTGATGTAGCCAATGGTCGGGCTTCAATCGTCAATGCTTAATATCCCTGTGAGCTGTGAAAATCGCTATAATTATAAGGCGAATACTGTGTACGTCTTACCTATTCCTGCCGCAAAGCAGCAGTGCTTGCATTGCTGTGTTCCGGTTTGAATAGTAAGATATGACAGTAAAATTACTGGGTACCATGGCTATACATCTTACGTCACAAGTGGCAACGTATATTGTGGTTTTTGTGGGGGTTGCAGATTTCCTGGGAATTTCACCTGAACCACATGTACCTACTATATGTGACTGTTACCACTTACCATGGCATCAGATTGGTAGTTTGCATGTTAGCTAACTTAGTTGCATAAAAAGTGTAAGTATAAGCACGGTAATATATATCATTACCGTGGTATAATCATGTACCTATGTCTACTCCTGTCGAGGCTTGGAAATTGTTGACCCACACAAATACATTGACCATGTCATCGATATCAAATTCTGTTGCGTATCAAGCAAAGAACGAATGAGAGCAAAATTAAAATCAAAATGTGAATTAAGTTAACAGTAATCACTTAACAAACTACATTACAATATAATTAGATTAGTGTTCCTATAATTTATTTATTCATTTAATCTTTATCGTACATAAAACAAAAGATGTACAAAAGGCGGACTTAATGCCTGAGGCATTCTCTACCAGTCAACCAGTAAACATGTGAGAGAAATTGTAGATGGTGTACGATTTAAAGTCGAAAATGACATATAAGTATATTTAAATTAAAATGAAATAAGTAAACATAAACAAATAATAGAATATAAATATTAAAATATATATAAAACTACATATATGATATATAATAAATATAATATAAATAATGCTAATATTATGTCAAAATACTGTCAAATAAGACTAAGCAGATTCCAAAATGAGTCTTCGTATCTGACGTTTGAAAGATGTCTTACTACAGGCCGATCTATAGTTAGGGGGTAAGCTATTCCACAAGCGTATAGCTGAAGGTGTGAAGGAGACCGAAGCGAACCCGGATCTATGACTTGGAAACTCAAGTGTGAGTTTTGCAGCAGAACGTAAGTTGAGTGCATGAGTACTACAAAACGCTTGACATTTACTCTTTAAGTAATCAGGAGCATTTGGATCGTAAATAATGCTGAAATGAAATGCTATAATGACCGCTAAATTTTGTTTGATATGGTTTGAGTAGTTAAGCGTCGATGGCGTAGTGCGTAAGGCCTTCCAATCGGGAGGTAGCGGTTCGAACTTCGAACCCCGCCATGTACCAATGTGTTTTATGGTGAAAGAAAACATCGTGAGGAAACCTGCACACACATGTGAAGAAAAAATTATTTACTGGTTGTGTATGAAGTCGAACAACCCGCACTTAGCCTGCGTGGTTGTGGGTGAAGACCTAATCGCCCTAGTTTAGGGTAGGCTTGAGCCCCTTGGTGGGGACGTATATAAGCTGTTGATGAGTTATGGTTTAACACACAAAATATATTTTGAAATCATTTTCTAACATTCGAACTAGAATCTTAAAGACTAATTTTATAAAACAATATTTAAAAACGATGAAATTGGCTTATGTAAATAGTGTTAAATATTGAGAATTTATGACAATGTTAAATGTAACATACTTACAGAAATCAATTATACAAACAACTTAACTGAACATAAAATACCACCAAACCTAACTACTACAGGTACTTATTAAGAAATATATTATGTATTACCTTAAATAAATAATATTTGGACATAGAACATTCAACAATGTACCTAATTGCTAACTGGGCTAGCTTTTTAATGAATTATCTGCACTGGTTCTTAATTTATATACTGAAGGAAATTAAATTTAAATAAAAAATAACTGACAAAGTAAATCTTTTCAGACAGATAAACCACAATAGTTAATGAACCACAGCTTTTTATATTATAAAATTTTAATTCTATTTCGAAAATTTAATTTAAAAGAAATCAACTTTACAAACGCTCACTACTTAGAGGTCACATAATTGTATAATAACACAGTGAGAACGATCTTACTATGCACTCAAAGTCTCAAGGAACACTAAATTACTATTCTGGCGCTATAACCACATTCACTTCAATTTTAGTGAGCTTAGAGCACCTACAATAGCGCGCTAATGCATTTTCGTAATAAATTGCATTCGGATTCAAAGTGTTTAATTTACTGCCATGAAGCGAAGAGAACCGCTGAAAACTTTGTATATATAGTGTAAAATATAAAAGCGATATAGGTTTTTTATATCAGTTAGGTATATTCCTTACCAAAAACCTTGATGTGTCTTTACAAAATATTAAATATCTGCCGGCTCGAACTCCGGACTTCCCGATTGGAAGGTCGAGTACAAAGCGCCACCAACTCTCATAGTCGTACTCTGTAGTCGAATTTCTTAAATTATTTTTCTCACTATTTATTTATAATAAATATTTTCGCTTACCAGTCTATTTAATTTTACCAACTCTCTCTAATGTGTGGACAGTAACTGTACAAGTTTAATTATAAAAACAAGGAAACTATCGTAAGATATGATTATAAATGCGAAAGTGTTTGTTACGTTTTCACCCCAAAACTGCTGAATCAATTTCAATGAAATTTGGTATAAAGATAGTTGATGCTCTGAGGAGGGACATGGGACATAGACTCTTTAGTATATGTCCCATGTCCCTCCTCATTTTCTATGCGAAATTTTGATGAGTTCCCTAGGGAAAGTTTTACACAACCAAACTCGAATTTCACGCTAATTAGTTTCTTTATTTCGTAGTGTACAGTACATTATTCAATTATTTAAGTATAATACTATACACATAACTTTGTTAAGTTCGGACAGTCTATTTTTTTTTTTTTTTTTTTTTTAAAACGTCGCCCCACACTAGGATTTTCTCCTGTGTCGTGGGTGCAGTTACAAACATAGAATATCACATGCACATACGCCCAGACCGGAACAAATTTCTGTAGGTCATACAAAACATTTGTCCCGTACGGGAATCGAACCCGCGACCCGTTGCGCAGTAGGTGATCACTCGACCTCTGCGCTAAACGTGTCGTCAAAAGTCAATCGCTTTCGTGCGTGCGCTAAACAGTCAATCGCTTTCGCGATGAAGCCAAAAGGTGTACGTTAGCAATTGAATTTTCAGCGGCGTATAAGTTACGACTCCAAAATTACGCCAGCCAAAGGGTTGCCTTTACGAAAATTGCAATAATTCAAAACGGAAACTCGACCAAGACAATTTGGCCATTGTTTCGATTCGCCATTACACCGAATTTATTGTTTGGCCCGCCGTGGCTTTTTTATTCAAACAGCCATTGTTAAGCCTTTGTTCAGTTCAATCAAATTGATTGCTAATGGCATTGCTTTAATATTAATCTCTTTCTTAAACAGTAAAGAAGAAAAGGGTGAGCATTTTCTGTATACTCGATGTCTTAGTGAATTAATTCTCTTTGCAATCTGAATTTAAGTTTGAACGTCGATGGCGCTGTGGTCTCGGCACTGGACTGTGCTCCGAGTAGAATCGGGAGGCCCGTTATCGATCCTGCCATGTACCAATGTGTTTTTTCATTTCACGAATTTCATATGTACATTTTTCTGTCGCTTCTACGGTGAAGGAAAACATCGTGAGGAAACCTGCATACACCTGCGAAGTAATTCTAAGGTGTATGTGAAGTCAACCAATCCGCACTGGGCCAGCGTGGTTTGACTAAGGCCTTTTTTTTTTCGGTGGGAAATGCATTACGCATACCCCGCGCTTGGGAAGGCGCGGGGTTATGTCGAACTCTCCGCGGCTCCTGGGGGCAGAGTGCCAGCCAGGAACCGCGGCCTACCGACTAAAACCCACCGATGCCCCTCACACACGCCTTGGCGCGAGCACGTCCATCATCGCCGTGTCCTCCCCATCAGAAGAAGACACGCCGAGGAAGGCCGCGTCGCTGCCGGACAAGGTCATGGGAACTCGAATGAACACATCCACGACCTCGTCGGCGCCTGCTCGCCTATGACGAGACCCTCTCACCCCCCCAAAAGGGGGACGCCGGTGATCCCCCGGGGCATCCAAGGGGATCAGCGACTGGCGGCAACCGATGCAATGCAGGACCCGGGCTTCCCAACCCAGGGCCCCGCTGGTTGCCGTCAGGAGGAAGAAGGCGGGCGAAATTCCGCCATCTCCGCCCCGTCCTTCTACGGCGGCACGGATCGCCCGAGGGATCCTCCTCCCTGGCCCTCTCCGCCGACTCCTTCTGCTTCATCACATCCACGCAGAAGGAGTTTACCGCGTCCCACGTCCTCTCTCCCTCCAGCATGGCACAGACCACGTTCTGGAGGGAAAGGTCGTCGCCGATGACGGCGGTTAGCTCACGGCGCTCCGAGGAGAAGGCGGGGCACACCGCTAAGGTGTGCTGCGCGGTATCCTCTTCGGCGCCACAGTGGTGGCACTCAGGGGTCGCTTCCTGTCCGATGCGGTACAGATAGCGTCCAAAGCAACCATGGTTGCTAAGAATCTGCACCAAGTGGTACGAGAGCGAGCGTTTGACTAAGGCCTAATAGCTCTACCATAACTGGTCAGGGTAGGCTCGTGCCCCTCAGTGGGGACGTATATGAGCTGTGATGATGATGAATCTGAATTTATATAATACTGGCTGATCCGGTGAACTTCGTATCGCTTTAAAAGATAACTGATCTAAATAAACTATTGCGAAATGTACCGTCATGTTCCCTACATAATTGTTTAACTCTTGTTAGAGATTTTCTTTTTATTTTTCTTTTTAAACCACCATTTAAATCGATCAAGCCGTTTTTGAGTTTAACCTTTAACGTCACGGGTGGGGTCTAAGCAGACCCCAAGCGCTGTTTTTTAACTGTATTTTTTGAAATTAGTATGCGTTTTCGGCTAATCTCAGTGCGACGCGAGACCTTTTGGCGAGTGGACGCTCGTCGCTCTTCTGCTAAGGTAAGTTACATTTTTGCTTACGTGGGGATACCTGTAGACCCCACCCGTTATTTAACGTAGTTACTTTTTTCACTTTGGTTATGTTTTATTTGTTTCTTTTTCAGAATTGGTATTGTATAAATGGAAAAATGAGTCGCCGACTAACCGAAAATCAAATTGCACAAATTATACACGATTTTAGTGACTCTGAAAGCGAAGGCGTAGGAGACACGTCTCAAGAGAACATTTTGGAAGAGGTAGGTGATATAAGTGACCGTGAATCAATACATAGCGAACATAATTCAGCGTCTAAAATAGAGGAAAGCGATGACTCTTCCGCCACTGATTCCGCAGAGGATGCAACCAGCAACAGTTTTTACGGAAAAAAACCGGTTCAAATGGAGCAAAATTCCACCACATCCATCTCGTATTCGACAGCACAACATCATCGAAGAGCGCACGGCTTTGAAAGGGCCTGCTCTTTCTAAGAATGAAATGTCACCTGTAGAAACTTGGAAACTATTGCTTACCGATAACATAATCCAACTTATAGTGCAGTACACTAATCAAAAGCTAGAAGCTAAATATATTCCACCACTGATACGACCCTACTATGCCAAAAACATACAGATAGTTGTGAGTTGCGAGCTTATTTTGGATTACTTCTACTTTCTGCAATTTTCAAGTCAAATCACGAAGACGTTCGATCATTATGGGCATCTGATTACACTGGTAGAGACATATTTCGTGGCGTAATGGGATTGAACAGATTTTTATTCATTCATTTCAATATAACATTTGATGACTTTAGCACACGGGAACAAAGGAAGTCTACTGACAAACTGGCTTTGATAAGCGAAATATTCGATAAATTTATCCAAAACTGCAGTAAAAACTACACTTGCTCGGAATATTTATGTATAGATGAAATGTTGGTGAAATTTCGTGGTAGATGCTCATTCAGGATATTTATCAAAAGCAAGCCTGGAAAATATGGGCTAAAAGTTCAATGCATGTGCGATGCAAAAACTCAGTACTTGTACAAGGCATTTATATACACAGGAAAACCTCTAACACAAAGAAATTCTTCATTATCAGTACCAACTCAGGATGTTTTAAAGTTGACTGAACCGTTGTATGGATCAAAAAGAAATGTCACCGGAGACAGTTGGTTCACTTCGGTTGAACTAGTGGATCTTCTCTTACAAAAAGGACTCACATATCTTGGCACCGTGCGAAAAAATAAACGAGAAATTCCACGTGAGTTTCTCCCCAACAAGACAAGGCCCGTGGAATCTTCATTATTTGGATTTGTACGTGACAAAACATTGGTATCGCACGTACCAAAAAAGAACAAGAGTGTAGTTCTACTTTCATCAATGCACCATAAAATATCAGTAAACGAGCAGTTCAAAAAACCGGAAATCATAGAATTGTATAACAGCACTAAAGGAGGAGTAGATGCTTTGGATTTGAAATGTTCAAATTACTCATGCTCACGTCGAACACGAAGATGGCCAAACGCAATTTTTGGTGCTATAATGAATATTTCAATTGCTAATGGCTATGTTCTCTGGGTTTTATCTAATCAAAATAAGAAAATGAGCCGACGGAAATACATAAAGCCTATTGCAATGTCTCTTATAAAGCCACACATTTGCCAAAGCCTTTTTTTTTTTTTTTTTTTTCTCGGGGGGAAATGCGTAACCGCACTGTACCCGTCGTTGGCTAGACGACGAGCGTGTGTGGGGCTCTCCCGGCAGCGTGCCAGGCCTACCCACTAAAACCCCCCGGTGTTCTCCCTGCCCTTAGGGGCGCGCTAGGTAAGGTCCACAATGCGACTCCACTACCCACGCGCCCGGGCAAGCCCGACCAACCGGTCGGGCTATCGCCAAGGGGGGTTTGCCCGAGAACACCAGGGCAATCCCCAGACGGAGGGCCTTACGGCGGCGTGCACGGGGCCAACCGTGCACGCAGGCCTCCACGGCAGGGTCATTAGACGGGCATCGCTTGAGCGAATGCCCGCCTTCGCCTGCCTGTCCGTCTACGGCGGATGGGAGCGGCTTGAGGATCATTCTCCCGCTCCCTCTCCGCGGCCTCCTTCTGCGAGATGACGTCCTCGCAGAAGGAGGCGACAGCCCCCCATTCCGCCTCGCCGCGGAGCATGGCCACGACCATGCTCGGCAGCGAGAGTTCTCCGCCTCCCAGCGCAGCGTTGAGTTCACTGCGCTGGCGTCGCCAGGCCGAGCACACCAACAGGGTGTGCTCGGCAGTGTCGTCAGGAGCGTCGCAGTGATGATACTGCGGCGTTTCCTCCCGACGCGCGACTCGATGCAGGTAGTGACCAAAACAACCATGTCCGGTCAGTACCTGCACCACGCGGAACGAGAGACCGCCCTGCCGGCGCCCTACCCACTCCTCCAACACGGGACGTATCGCTTCTATAGTCCGGTGGCCGGCAGCTGGGAAGGCGAGTGCCTCGCCCCATCGACGCAGAGCCTCCCTCTGCGCCTGGGTACGAACCCGCTCCACCTCCTCAGGAGCTGGTCGTCCCCCCCGTTCTCTAACGGCAACCCGATGTCGATACACCTCCGCATGGACGCGTGCATCAACATCCCACGGCGTTTGGCCCGCAAGAACGCAGGCCGCGCCGTGGCTGACCGTGCGACATTTGCCAAAGCCTGGAAAATAATCCTCACTTGACCAAAGATATAAGAGCAATAATGTGCAAGTTGATCGACAAAGAGCAGCCTATGCCTAGTTCAGATGAAGCTGGTCCTAGTGTCCCAAAAATGAAGCGAAGATGCTATTATTGTCCCAGATCCAAGGATAAAAAAGTACTATTGTCTGTAAGTCTAGCAAGAAAACTATTTGCAAGCCTCATTCAGTAATTACTTATTGTTTACCATGCCTACCCAAAGAATAATTTTTAACGTTAGTTTAGGGTAGTACGTTACAAGAATTGTCTTTTTTTATATAATGTTTATTGATAATTTTTCTTATAATTGCTTGTTTCTGATTCTTATTTTATTAGAAAAAAATAGTAAGTTAGTCAGAAGTTGACTCTTTTGTTAAATTTTAGTACATTAAACATGTGCCTTAAAATTTCTATGTACGAGATTGTTAATTTGATAAAAATGTTCCTTACTGTCTTAAGGCTGATTGTTTTATGATTAATAAATATTTTTCATAAATATTATAATGTCTTTTCTTATAATCTAAAACGGCTTTTAAAGATTATTAAAAAATTCTGAACATATATGTAAATTTATATTGGGGATACTTCTGGACCCCACGCGTGACCGAATGTTATCCTAAACAACGTGTGTACTTAAAGGTTAAGCGAGGGTAACGAACGGCGATTCATTTTTTATATATAAGAAGAGAAGAAAAAGATTGTAATGTGATAAAATTAGATTATATTGTGTAATAATTTTTAACCGCCTCCGTGGTCTAATGGTTGAGACCACCCGGTATAGGGCCGGGGGTTCCCCTTGCAGGCAGAAGTGTTATTGCTTGGTTTATGTTATTAACATCGTTGTGTTCCGATAATTATACGTGTTTTTTTTGATACCCATAAATTTAAGGTTATAATTCTATGAATAAAAATAATGCAAAAAGTCCAAGAAACATAGATAATAGCAATTTTGAATTAAATTGTTTCAAAATGGTCACTTGTGCCGGTAGTACTTTAGTACTACCATTTATTCTGTGCTAGTGTCATCACATAAGTCGGCACAAGATCACATGCGGATGCAGTACAACTCCAGTATGCAGTAATACACGAAAAGCCGTAAAACTTTAAATTACTGGAGAGAGACTCTGTACCAGGGTCGCCTGCTCAGGTACCTCCGTCTTACCTATTTCTGCCGCAAAGCAGCAGTGCTTGCATTGCTGCGTTCCGGTTTGAATGGTAAGATATGGCTGTGAAATTACTGGGTACTGTGACTTTACATCTGGTGTCACAAGTTGGCAACGTAGACGGTTCTTGTGGGAGTTGCAGTTTTGCTGCGAATCTCACAAGAACCGCATGTATTATAGGTGACTGTTACCACTTACCATCAGGTGGGCAGTTTGCATGTTTGCCAACTTTCAGCAATAAAAAAAAACCTTTTGCTGAGACACTTATGGTTGACTTTTGTATGAATGTGGTTGTAAACGCGAAAGTTCAATACTTAACATAAAGAAGATTTACATGTAAATTCTTCTTTTTGTGAAATTATTTTGCATGAAACCTGAAAATAAGAAAATAATAGATAATTGAAAAATAATTCAATAATACTATTCTATTCTTTTACACGGTCTCATTAATACCCTAGAGTCAGTGCTCACCCGTGGTAATACCGTTGGTTCTACTGGTAGTAGGTACTCGTATTATGGGATATCAAAAGGAACACGTTGTATGAAATACAAGATTAGGCAGTTTCTCAGTTGTTGGAGAGTCTTGTTAGGTAAAGCTCGCTTTCACTTTGGTATCATATTGTATCATCCATCACTTACCGCCAGGTGAGATGAAGGCCGGTAAAATGAATATTTTTCTTACCGAACGTCCATTGATTGGAGAATCTGCAGGGTTTTCGGCGAGACCGCACCTGGAAACTTTACAATATTCAGTTGGTATATAATCAACCCACGTTCGACAACTGCGGGATATGGCTGCTCTACTGCGGCATGCCACTAATCTTGATCTCAAGGCATCCTCATTCGACTGCCTCCAGCTACTTACCGTATGTCGTCTTACGTATATCGTATCTTTGCGGAGGGCCTACATTTGTCGAGACGCGGTCGTCGCTTTAAAAGACGCTCACTCCATCGGTAGTTGACATTGCGACGAATCTGACCACTGTCCCTTAGAGTGGCAATTGCACTATTTACAACGTTTTAACCAAATCAACTCCCGTAGCATGACCACCAAAACATGATAGCGGTTTATCGCAGTGAGCTGTCAAAATACGATAAAAAGATATTGTACTTTGACAGTTCATCGGTCATGCCACGGGGGCTAGAACGTTTCCGTTTCCATACATTTTGACAACACCTTGACAGATGTCAGAAGTCAAAACATATGGGAACGGCAATGCTTTGGTTTTCACTAAAACGTTAGTAGATAGTGTGATAAGGCCCTAGTTCAATTATAGGTTTTTTACTATTTTTTTTGTAGCTTGGAGATTTGGTTGATGTACCGGTTAATGTATTTATATTGGTATGACAAAATGTTTTTCATTCTTTTATCTCATCTTTTTAACTATAAATCGCCTACTTCAGGCACTTAGCATTATGGTCATCCATAAACGCTCTAACTACGGCTAGAGCTGTTTAACCATGTATTAGGAAAAAAATCTTGAAGCTGAACCCACCCGCCGTTAAGTGACACCGAAGTTCTCACCAAAATAAACAGGATGTCAACAAAACAAAAAGAGCCGTCCGTTACAAATTGGCGGGGAAAAACACGAACTTGGTCCCCGTATCTCCCAAAAGGCTTAAACAGAAATAAAAGAACAGTTGCTCACTCAAATTTCATAGAGTTCGCGATAAATTTCGCCGAGACAGTGATGGACCGACTATATTTTTCATGAATTCATCCAATCGTCTAATTCCTTATAGGTAGGTTGGTACCGTCTTAATTTCAAATTCACAACGGAATTCCTCGTGCAAAGTATTTCGGTTTCGTTTGAGAATTTATTTAGATTTTTAATTAATCGAGACAATTGTTTCATTTTTGTGAAGGCATGTTCGATTTCTACAATGTAATTTTAGGCTTGATTGCTTTTTTGTTCACTTAAACGAAAAAGATTTGTACACAGGTGATTGACCTCTAGCAATTATAGAAATTTAGTTTGATCAGAGATTTTCTTGTCGTTACCCAAAATATTTTAATGATGCTTCTGAAGATAAAATATTATTAGTTTGGGAGATTAACGGGATGAATCTTAATAAATTAATTTCCAATCCAATTCAACATTCAAATCATGAATTGGAAGAGATATTAAGTTTTTAGATCCATTTTTTGACCCTACAACTGTTTTTTTAATGTTACTGCTTTCGTTGTTTACACAGATGCAATTCTCTTACTATTTAATGTAATTTGACAAAAGAAAGTCAAAATTTAAGCTGTTGCTTAAAATATGTTTCAAAGAATATGACTGATCTATACTTCTCGGAATTTTTTATTGTTAGATTTATATTCACGCTTTTTTGCTTGAATAGGTATTTTTATTTTAAAATTGTTTTAAGTGCTATATTTTTGATACGGCAACATTTTTTTTCAAATTTGATATCTTTGTAATCATAAACGTCAAACCCAAACTTTAATATTATTATACATACTTATACATACAACTCATAGGTACCTACATAAATAATATTATTAGGCATATTTAGAGTCTGGCTAGCGAAGCATGATACTGACAAATATTTAGCTTTCTTCACAATGGCCACACTTAATTTCTGTCAAATGTCCATACACACATGACTTATACCTTTAAATAACTTTATTATTTATTTACAAGATTTTATTTACTTTCACCTGACCGGTGTCTGTAATGAAACTTTACAATGTAATGAAACCTTAAAATGAAATCTTGCATTTCACAAAGTTAAATTTGACCCACTTCCCGGTTTCCGATTGAGATGAAATTTTGCATGCGTATATACGAGTATATCGCGTGACAGTGTAATATTATAAAAGCTTGTATTTAAAAAAGTTTTTTTTTGTAATAACTTAACTTGTTATTTTTGTGATTTTAAGCTAGTCACATTTTATATTACAAGCAGCTTAAAAATGTAGTAAATGAGGCTTTATGGTCTGAAAAAAAGGCATACTTTCAACATTTACTTTTCACGTAATAATCTAGTTTTAAATCCTAAGAAATCGAAATTTATGGTGTTAGGTACAGGAAAGCAAAGAATAAAAATCAACCAGGCTATCCCACGGCTAAAAATTATCGATAACGTTATTGAACAAGTTACAGAAACGAAAAATATTGGAGTCGTCTTGGACGACAACTTGAGGTTCCATAATCATGTTTGTGATGTTGCTAAAAACTGCTTCTATAGGCTTAAGGTTTTATACCAAGTACGCAAATACTTATCAGTTGATCTGAGAGTCACTTTATGCGAATCTCTTATACTTTCTAAGCTTAATTATGCTGACACAGTTATAGGCCCTTGTCTCTTATCTCAAACTAAGAAAGTGATTCAGCGGGTGCAAAATGCCTGTGCTCGCTTTTGTTTTCAAATTCCCCCTAGAACTCACGTTACTCCATATCTTAATAGAAGTGACCTAATGAATATGGAATCTCGGCGTTCCCTCCATTTTGCTTGCCTGCTGTTCGGGATTGTGAAGACTCAAGCACCACGATATCTATACGATAAGCTTAAATTTTTACAACACCAACGATTATCCACTCTCCTCGTGTGCCCTGAACACAAAACAGCAGCATTTCGAGGCAGTTTTAAGTACACCGCCACGAAATGCTGGAACAACATTCCGCCTCCTTACAAGCAAGTCACTTCGCTGCACTCCTTCAAAGTTAAATTAAAAAAGCTTTTTCTTGCTGAGCAGAAGTTGTGTTCGGGGTAATGAGACTTTGTTTTTTTTTACTGCCTTGCATTTTATTTTATTTTATTCAATAATTATTTTATATATAAAATATATAGTATATATTTGAATCTCGCTTGCTTCATTTCCTCTTTTTAATTTACTGTCGTATAATTGATAGCGCCAGGATATCATAATAATGATTTTAGCGGCTGCGCTCAACTACACTCCTTATAGGTGTTCACGGAAGACCAGCGTCGGGTGCTGTAATAGCACCTGACATGTGCTGAGTGTTCACCCTTTTCGGTATAGTTATGTCTTTGTATTTCTTTTTATCTTTTTGCGTTTTTGTGTAACTTTACTGAAATAAATAATTTTCTATTCTATTCTATTCTAAATGAGAATGAAGAATCCTATTAAAAGTACCTACAGCTAGAAAGCCAATACTTAATATAATTGATAATTATATTTAAATTGCACTGTCATCATTCAAACTACATACATGGTATTTTAAATTCGATACAAGGATGAGAAAAAGGTTAAATTCGAGTTCAAAATTCCATTACAAATTGTTAGTCGACCTATTGAAAGCGTGTTAATAAAAGAACCATTACATTAATTTTATGTATTTAGAGAACTTATTTATTAAATGTATTAAAATGTCTTTTCCTAACTATTTACAGTAATATTAGTGTTGGATTTTTTTGAATTTACCGTCATTTTTCAGTATCATGCTCCGCTGGCCAGACTACGAGCTACCTCGTATTTACTCGAGGTGTCATAAAAATATTTTATTTTCAGTCGATTTTACCAGTATTTCATTAGTTGCAAAAAATTAAGATCGATTAGACCTATATGTTTAACCTATACCTGCATTCAATCTTTTATGAGCACTGTTAGTTTGTGTTTCCGTCTTTTCAATTAAAGCTATTTCAAATCTAAATACTTGTACTAAACAAAATTCACATTGATTAAGGAAAAAGAGTATTTATTGTTCTTGAACACAAAAATCAGACGCCAACTCCAAATCGTGTCTAAAGCGACAACTTTTGATAAAGTTGGATTGAGTGAATTTCCCTGAGCGCCTCCCAGCGGAGACACCATATTCACATGCCCAAGTTTCCTCAACGCAGGCGTTACAAAACAACATTTGAAATTAGTAACTGTCCTCAGTCACAATGGGCTCTTTGTATTCGCACAAAGGGAATATTGTGCCCAACTATAACGCAATATCAAGCATTTTGCGTCGCCCGTTTACTCATCCCAACAGAAACTGTATTGTGGGGCGTTTCTTTTACAAATGAGTCTCGGGTAGAAAATTTGCCGAGAATAATATGTTTAGCGGGGCGATAATATAAATGCTACAACTCGCTTGGGCACAGTGAAATGGGACGCGGTGATGCGTTGTCGCAGGTACTGATGGGGATGTATGTACAGGAAGTTACTGCTTTTGACGCTTAAAGTACTGATCTTATTCAAATTCAAAAATCTTTATTCAACATAGGCCTTTACAGGCACTTATTGACGTCAAAACAAAGCAAAACATTCTAATTCAAAGAAAACATATTTAACCTTGTATGTGCATACATTCAAAATATACTCAAGATGTGTGCAAATACAAGTAGGAATGAAAAAAAAGAAACACGTAAATCTACACCTGTTCGGAAATTGGGAGAGCCTTCTCGAGAAGAACAGGCTAGAAAATTAGAAAGGTCAAAATTATGTATCTCCTCTTTTGAATCGCCATTACAATCTTGGTTTTGATACATAGTCATTAAAAGTTTAAAAAATCCATTTGTTATGCTTACATACACTTAAAATGTCAAAAAATATTATAAACTTATACAATAATACTAAACATATTATTATGATAAGTTGGTCTAATTCAAAATCAGTGTCAGTTCTCTTCTGACTATTCGTATGTCGTTATTTATCAAATACAACAATATTTAATTATATCAATAGCTATACACAGCACGATTATTTACATTATAACGAACTAGCTTTTGCCCGCGGCTTCGCTCGCGTTAAATTCGGGGTAACACCGAAGATTTAAAAAAATAAGGCAGGTATTTTTCGTTGGTAACAAAGAGTCTGTGTACCGATTTTTAGCTTCCTACCTTGAAAACTGCAAAAAGTCCCATATAAAATTTCACCCCCTCTTTTAAAGGGTTGGGGGCAAATTTCCAAAAAAAATGATGCACGATTTTTTTGTTAGTCACAAATAGTTCGCATACCAATTTTTAGCTTTCTACCTTGAAAATTGCGGAATGCTCTATACAAACTTCCACCCCCCATTTTAGGGAAGTGGGGGGTTAGAAAGAGACAAAAAGTAGCCTATGTCACTTTCCATCCGTTCAACTATCTCCACTTAAAAAATCACTTCAATCCGTTGCTCCGTTTTGCCGTGAAAGACGGAAAAACAAACACACACACACACTTTCCCATTTATAATATTAGTATGGATATTAGTATATTAGTATAGTATGGATAATAACTTCACATTAACTCCAGGCATTAGCATCATTTAAATAATTTTTGACTTTATACAGGGTGTAACTGAACACCCCAATAACATTTAAGGGTATGTATCCATCAGAAGTAGAGATTCTGTAGGAAAAATATTAGGGCTTATTAATATTAAAAAAAGTAGGTTTGTTAACCTACTTTTTTTCCCCATACAAACTAAATAAATATTTTTTTGGTATTGAGTGCCGACAACCCTACGTAAACGTACGAGGAATACTACGCTCATGTCATACAAACTAAATAAATTATTTTTTGGTATTAAGTTCCTCCTACGCTCTACACTCACGTCTGTCACGTGTCATTTTGTGTTTATTTTTTTGTGTTAAGAGCTGATTATGGTTGTCACTTGAAAGTTTTTGCTTTCAGTTTAAAATCAAATAACTCTGAAAGTATTGGGGTTCCAGGTCTCAGACAAGCACCGAAGGTCCATTTAGTATCTAACTTATATGCTCCTTAAATGTTATTGGGGTGTTCAGTTACACCCGGTATATCCTTTTCTCATTAAAGTCTTTTTTACATGCGCTTTAAACTTATGAAAGGGCAAGACATTTACACTTTGTGAAACTATGTTGTAAAAAGTTATACATTTCCCCATAAATGAGCCTCTTAACAAAATCTATGAGAAAACTCGCTTAAAAATATATCACTGTCTTAAAAATCATTAACATACAAGGTTCTTTTGCCTTCTATAAAATTACTAATGAAAAACTGTTTGTTTCCAACGTAATCAACCATACATTTTTCTTTTGTGAAAATCAACAATGAACAAAAATTATTTATTCAGCGAAGCTCTAAATCTCGATTATCTTTTTTTTATACAACTAAATTGGCAAACAAGCATACTGCCTACTTGAATGTAATTGGTAACAGTCACATTTTAATACTTTAACTTTGGATACTTACTTAACTAACTTTGGACAGTGGTATTTTTTTTTGTAATAATTATTTAATTAAGCTTATTACAGTTAAGCTTATTATATTTAACGAATTTATAATATTAGAATAATAGTCAAAATTTAAAAGGGCAAAGCATGTTTGGGTGATTATACTCAGACTCGACACTAAAGTAACTATAGCAGTAATGCGTTTCGCTTTTTCAAACTTCTTTTCTGCTTATTAATAATGATAACTTAATTTAGTTTGCCGTTTAAAAATGGAACGTTTATAAAACGTGTTCAGTGTGCAAGTTATTTTACTGACGATAAAACAGAAGTACTAAGCGATTTTTAATATACTTACTAACGTGTAACAAGAACTTGTTTTTGGCGCTTAAACTTCAAGTAAAAGCTTAAGAGCGTTAAATATGTTTATGTCAAAATCATCTACTCTGTAAGATGTTAAACAAAATACCGAAGAGAGAGATTTTCAGTTTGTTAAAGTAAGTACCGAATAATTTTTAAAACAATAAATGAAAATTAGGACTCTGTCGATAAAAAGTAAAACGTTGAAATCTTGTTTGAAGTGAAAAGTTTACTATCTAACAGAAAAGTACTTGTTTACATAATGTCTTATCTCGATAAAAACGAAGATCCCTTGAGAATTAACTAATGATTTTACACACGCTCATTGTACATTGTACTGTACGCTTACGTACTGTATTTTACGCTTCATGTACGCTACGCTTCGTTTACACAAGTCCTTAAAATCCTAAGCGGGTAAGGGAAGCGCTTTTAATTCTCTCAATTAATGTACAACACTGCCTCATCCAAAATGCGATCTCTGTCATCACGATAGCATTAAAAAGCGGAGCAAGTAATGTTTAGATTTCTCAGGTTACATTCTGATATGAAATGCGAGATTTGAGTTCGTTTGTTCTATATTACGTGTCTAATTCAAATATCAAAGCGGGTAACACAATATTAGATCGGAGATACGATTTGCCGGGATTTTCATTATTTATATTCCTGTAATAGAATATTGCTTTTCATGGACAATTTTTCAATAAAGGCAAGAATTTGTTTTCCGCAGTCGCGTTTTAGTCAATTTGTATGTGATTGCAATCAATGAGTACAGTGACGAATGCCCAAAGTTCCTGTATAACTGAATGAATTCTCATCTTTTTTATACTAAAAAAAAAAAGAGAATTAATCAATGCAAATATGTGTTTTCTACATCTGTTAGAACTCGAACTTTATCTTAAAAATACCACGTGTACGCCAGGAACACTAGCCCACCGAAGACTTTTTTACTTACCAACCCGAGTATAATATGAAATTTAAAAAATACACTGACCTTCAAAAGTAAGTACTACACTTTTAAAATTAAAATTTTCCCTAAACTATAAAAGATAAAGGATTCAAACAAAAAACATTTTCAGCTCATTTCGTCAGGTTTCTCGGAAGTTATATTTTTTTTATACATTAGTCTTTTTAATACTTTTTATTTTGAAAATATATTTGGCCTACTTTAAAAATTATTGCAATTATAAAAGTGGTACTTACTTTTGAAGGTCAGTGTATTTTTGTTATTATATGCACATTATTTATTTTTCATTTTTATAGAAAATATTATATCTAAAAAAATATTGAAAATGAGGCATGTTTGATATAGGTACATTATAATGTTACAGCTACATAATTATATAAAAAGTTAGTAGGTATATAAAATCAATTTAATAGTCCTGTGAAAAGACAGACGTATGTGGAGGCGATAAATAAAAACATTAAAAACACCAAGTGATATACGAACTAGGTATCATTGACAACTTCGAAGCATTATTCATTTTTATGAGTACTTAAAATATCATAAATGAATCGGTATGCACATTTTCTTGTGAGTTGTGACTGTTATTGCAAAGTAGTTAAATTTATGCTATGTACAAGACTGTATTCATTCGAATATACCAACCGCAATTACACCTTTGCAAAGAGATGGAATACTTGGAACAGAACTATTATGTTTTTAAGTAATTACGATACCAAGGGGCTGAGCTTACTAGACTGCTCTATTGGGTATCTGTATTACCGGAGGGAGACTCTATACTAGGGTCGTGTGCTTGGGTACCTCCGTCTGCTGCAAAGCAGCAGTACTTGCATTGCTTCCTTTTTTGGAATCTAGAATAGCTAAGCAAGTTTTTAAGATGATGAGCACGATGAGCGTCCTACATTTTTCTTTCACTGTAGCTGATCAAACATGAAAGAAAATTAATTTAATTTTTAATTTTCTTTGTGTTTTCATTCTTTTTAACACTTTACGCTAGTTTGTTAAATTTAAGTCTCTGCTTTTGATAGCTGAACTATCGCTTGTGAAAACAAAGAAAACGAAATCGAAAAACTTTTCCATTTGTAGAAATGGCACTATAAAAACTAATCGCACTTGGTCATTTTCGAAAAATACAAAAACAATAAATATCTCTGAAACCGTGATATTTTCACTAAGGTCAAAATTTGTGGTAAGAAAGGCCATGATGAAGTCCATCTATAGTTACAGGTTTATTTATTGTTTTAGGGACACCCTGTATATTAAAGTTCATGCATGATTGGAGTTCCTTATATGCTCGCGACGGAATCGCAAATAGCAGTGAAATTTGATTCGAATTGAGCATTACCGCACTCCGTGTTTGCGCCGGCACCGCGCACTGTTTATCCCCTTGGCTGAGGCATTAATTAGATTGACTTAATAACTAGGTACACGGTGATGCTTTGAGTCGCATTTCTCCGACGAACGTTTGGATATTAATTATATTTACTTCGGGGACGCGACACTCGGGTTAAAGAGATGTGTTTAGCGACCAGATTTGTTGTTTTGTCGTAATGTTTATTAATGAGGTTTGCTTTGTTTACGCTGGTTTTGATTAAAAGGACTTAGGCCACAGCCACACCGCATGTGGTACGCTTAGCGGCAAGAGGTTAGTTGGTCGCTTAGATGTCTCATCCTAGTGAACCAACGCACTGCATGCTATGCGCGCGGCCCCACTGTTCACTTAGTGGGATGCTTGGCGCCTCGATAGCAGCTTAGCAGTTAGCGAGGCAAACGGACGCTTCGATTATTTGCTTGGATTACTAGGATGCATTGTGCAGGAATTGATTGAGATAAGCCTCTGTTTATAAAAACAAAACCATTGTGAACTCCTTCCCACACGACACGTTACATAAAAATGTGTAGGTGTGTTAAAAAATGTGGCAAGAAGTAACCGGTATTTTACAATTGTTTTACAGTGACGTTATTTTAACTTTTATATTTTAACTTTTTTTGTATAAAATTTCAAATTCTCCTTCACGCATTCAACATGCTCGATTAAGTACTTCGAAATTAAGAAGCAATTTTCTAGAAAAATTTAAAAGAGTGACATTTCACTATAAAAAATGTATGTCTATAAGTACACTTTAGATCACCAGGCGCAGGCTGCCAGTGTGGCCACTATCTATCGAAACATTTTGATCACTAAGCTTGCCTCCTCCGGTGTGGCCTTTGCCTTAGGCTTTATACAAGCTTTATATCTGACTAGCTTTACTTTACGCTGCTTCGCCCGCGTTGTTTTTGTTTTCGCGCGGGAATTTTATATTCTCCAGTAGGTAAAATAATGTTGTAGTCTATATTAATCAGGAATAATGTAGCATTCTAATAGCGAAAGAATTTTTGAAATCGGTCCAGTAGTTTTTGAGTTTATTCATTACATTCCTACATGCAAATGTTTCCTCTTTATAATAATAGTGTAGATACGAGTATAGTGTAGATTCCAGTTAGTTCCAACAACTATCAAGTTTCATCAACTGCACACTGACTTCAAGCTAGCTGCTCCGCTGACGTATGCTAATGCTAATGCTGTTTGTTGACAGTTCATTGTAGTCGGACTTTGACTGCACCGAAACTGCGATTTGGCTTCGTAGTGCAGTTAAAATGAGTAAGTTTATCTCCAAAGCCTTATGCATATCTATTAGAAGGTAAAGACACACATCTTCAATGGTGATAGCAGTTCGCTATAACACCATCAACAGCCGTTCGCATTAAGACCGTAGACCTACAAATATTTGCCTACTTAGAGGCTCCAATGATACCTTCCATTGCCAGTCAAGAGCATAGGTTAAAGTTGGCTATAAAATGAATAGAATTGTCAGTAAATTAGTTCTGGAAAATTATTGAAAAAGTTTTAGGTATATTTTTTAGTGTCCTTCTTCGTATTTCATCTTTATCATGCAGTAATCTTTTCTCAACTACGAGTACATTGCGCCATCTGTTTACATATATGTCAGAGAGCCTTCTATGAAGCTTGGTGGTCAGCGTAGTGCAAATCTGGTGGGTGATTTTGTAACTCATCGCAATCGGCCATCGTAAATATTTGATAAGTCTGTCTTGTTTAACATTTTGTTATGTCACGTCTGAGTGGTCTTGGTATATTTGTTTTATAAATCAACCAATACTTATAGCTAGTGAACATAATTTCGCTTTTCTTCATTAAGTGATTCAGTCTGATGAAGACTGCCGATCAATTGACGAGTTACAAAATTTAATTTCCGACATAGCCCAAAGAATTGCAAACCTTAAGTGGCAGTGGGCAGGACACATAGCTCGTAGGGCTGATGGCCGTTGGGGCGGAATGGCCACGTACCGGGAGACGCAGCGTTGGTAGGCCCCCCACAAGGTGGACCGACGATCAGGTGGGTGATTTTGTAACTCATCGGCAATCGGCCATCGTACAAATTTGATGATTCTGTTTGATTAAAACTGATTTTTAATATGTTCGACATTCTGTAATGTCGTCGTCTGAGTGATCTTGGTATATTTGTGGAATAAATCAACCAATACTTATAGCTTATGAACATATTTCCGCATTTTTACATTAAATCACCCAGTTTGATAACGAGTGCCGATCAATCGATGAGTTACAAAATCGCCACCCTGGTTAAGGTCGCGGGAAGCCGCTGGATGCGGGAGGCGCAGGACCGATCGGTTTGGAGATCCTTGGCGGAGGCCTATGTCCAGCAGTGGGCGTCTCTTGGCTGAAATGATGATGATGATGATGAAAATTACCACCCTGGTCTAGCCACTTTAGTTATCTACCTTGTGGGGGTACGCGGCAGCCACTCGAGGACCTTGCCGCCCCAATAGCCGTCAGTCCTGCGAGCTACATGTCCTGCCCACTGCCACTTAAGGTTTGCAATTCTTTGGGCTATGTCGGTGACTCTGGTTCTTCTGCGGATCTTATCATTACTAATGCGATCGCCTAGAGAAACCCCGAGCATAGCCCTCTCCATTGCCCTTTGAGTGACATTGAGCCTTCTGATGAGACCCATTGTAAATGGCCACGTCTCAGTTTCGTACGGAATGACGTACGGAACTGATGACGCACCTGTCAGATACGGTGAAATTTGGTATGTCATCATAACAATTGATGCACCTGTGAAATAGGGTATGTCATATCTTTTGACAATTGTCGCGCATGTCGGAGATGGTGAAGCAGGGGCTAGATGTTATAATATAATGGGGGTAGGACTTTTTTGTCCGCCTGGTTGGCTACCATCATTTAACATAAGTTCGTCGCTATAATAACATGCTGATATTAGTGTTATGACAACTAAGACGGCCAGTTCCTCTGTTGTTGAGGAATGCCTGCTTCCATCTTTAGCCTTATCTTTAAACCAACTTACTACCAATTATCAGGTGAGATCATATTTTCAGCCATATGAGTAATATCAAAATCCTTTCACGATACGTTAACTATCTAGGTAGTCGCGTTAACAAAATCACCGGCTTCTTTTGCATAATGACCGGTATTGTGGAACTGTTTTTAATGCGACCTGACATCGCTCGCGCGGAGAATAATAGGGGCATTTGTATTCAGGATTGCTTTGTCGACGTCGTTGCATCTGTGTTTGCTGCTGTATAATAGGGGGAGTTTTTCTACTTTTTCTTTGCTCTAGATAAGTTTTATTGGTGCTATCTGCTGCTATGCTGGGCACGCACGACTTATGCTGCACTGGAACCGCTTTTAACAGTGTAATTACTTTGTCTTCTGCGTGCATCTTTTGATGCCCTATGCTACGATTTTATTAAGATTAAAATATATTGTAAAGTGACTAAAAATAAAGCAAAAGACGGCCTTAACAATCCATATCAGACAGCCGATAGGTTAAGCATACCCACATTGATTTGTAACTTTATAAATATTATATGAAAAAGTCATATAAGTATAAATACATTAATTAATAATTTTATGTTCATAATTTTGTTTTATAATCTAAACTATATTTTTATTGCTAATGAAAAGATGCCGAGTTTTATTTCAATTGATGATTGATGTCTCTATTTTTTGTTTATCTATTTTCTCTCTTCACCACCGGATTTTTATTTTTTTTTCTATTTGAAAGAAAATACTCCTGACATAGGTAATCTCATCGTGACCAAATCAGGTATCATAATTTTCTTTTCCTGAGTTGATGATGTGAGGTTCTTTGAGGGTGAGAAGTTAGGGGACAGTTCTTTTAATATAACTCTTATCACGTACTTACTTGCATTCTTTCAAGAGAAATTCAGGTAAGCTGATAGTGGACAAGTAGTTACTCCTTAACATTTAGGAGTAAGAGAGATAGTTGTTTTATTTCGAATTATGGTTGTAAGTTTAGTTTTAAATATTAATACGCATACATTTTAATGCACTTAAAAGACAAAAATAAAAAACTGGATTTTTTGTATTTAATAAATAAACACTAAAAGACAGAAATAATAAAAAAAAAATCTAGAAAAAAAAATTAGAAAATTGACAAAATAAGTCAGCTACATATTTAGAACAAGACTAATCTAAGGGTATGCAACTTAAACCTAACTTCAATGCAACTTAATCTAATGTCAAATGTCAATGCAGATGAGTGCCTAAAGAAGTAAATAAAAATGCAAGGCAAGAGATGTTGCTAAGACTTCTAATGGCGACGACGACGACGACGAATCTAACTCGGCTGGGCAGCGTTCGGGAAGCTACGCAGCATATTCTCGGCCCATCTGCCGCAGTGTCTCAAGACGAAAGTCTTCAATTCGTGCGTTTTGCCAGTGATGACATAGTGAGACGTGGCCGCCCTTTAGGCGCGGAATGGTAAAAAAGCAAAACGGTAAGCGATCGCAAAATGGTAAAGAAGCACAATGGTAAAGGAGCAAAATGGTAAAAGAGCATAATGTCAAAAGCGCACAATGGTAAAAGATCAGATTTGTAAGAGAGCAAAATGGTAAAAATTACATTTTATGCACATATACACCTATACTCTTCTGCTTTCCACAATTAGGGAATAATTAAAAGGATTTTTAAGAATCACAGGTAAAAATGAAAAATAATTTGAAAAAGTCATTATCCATTATCACAAACATAAAGCTTTTTTAACATAAACCAAACATACAGTATACTCTCCACATAAAAAAATGATAACACTTAACAAATCAATGATAACACATAACATCAAAAATAAAACAAAATCATTTATTTAAAAAGCAATTTCAGAAATAATTTTTTTTTTCAAATAAATAACCGGGTATCAATATAATTATGTTTGCCTCAATTTTGATAAATAACGACGACTTTTTAGCAACTTCGGATATACGATTTGTTGCAAATGAAATATTAGCTGTACGATTAGCATTTGCAATGAATATAAAAGTATATTAAAACTGCACCAGACTATTGAAATGCGACGCTATTGAGCTTACTTTTAAAGACATAGTATCCCAAACTGAAAGCAAGTTTGTTAAGCTACAGTAGTATTATATTATCTGTGGTTAAGGCGAGGATTTCCCAAATTTGCCGATCTTAGAACGTCTAGATCTGGATAATATTAGAACCCACAATTCTGAAATTCACACACCTTAAACTTGAAGATATAATCTAGTGAACTGTGAAAGCAGAAACACTATTTACTCCATTTCACTCGATAGAAAAAAAATCCAAACATAGGTCTAAATCAAAAACTAAAACCACGATTTGAAATCGAAATATACATAAAACAGTATAAAAGTTATACCAAAACACGTAGTTCGTTATTATCTAGTGAACGGTGAAGACAGATTTTTTGATGTCATATAAAATATTTAGGAAAATGACGAAAATTCTATAATTTCGCTTGGTTGCAATCGCGCTCCATATAAGACAGTACTCGTCAAGTCGTCTCAGGGTATGGTCATGTCGCTTCGTGTCGCGGGCGCAAAAAATATATTACCTGTTTCTTTACGATCGAATTTTAATTTTGCAGTTTGCGTTTATTTTGTTAACTTTCATTATTATTATAGATTAGTGTAGTAATATGGTGAATAGTGTAAATAATGGATTAGGTATTATAAAGGAGAAAACTATTTTAATCCTTCTTCCTAAATTATTTTATGTGTGAAAAAAATATGTTTTTCGTTCTTTTTTTCTATAAGTTATTTTATGTGTAAAAATCGCTAATAAAAGAAGTCAAAGACGAAATGTTAAATCAAATGCATACAAAAAATGCTGAAAGAAAAGTGGTAAATATTTATTTCCCAAATGTTTATATTTTATTGCCGCGGCCATATAGCACAGTGCAGTGTTAATAAACCAGTATGATAATTTCTTCAAGTAAATATGCAACGATTTATAGGTTCAAAATAATGTTTCCTATAAAACTTTATTGCTGAATTCCTTTAAATACCTAATGTTACCCCCTTTATTCACAACGCCTTGCATCAAAGCTTTAGAAGGTAGAATCAACAGCACATTATACATGTAGCTAAATAATAGAGTTTTATTCGAGCCTATGTATTATATATGATTATGAACAGTAAAATAGTATTTTAGGAATCTTTTAAATTTCGTAACATTTATGGTCAAGCGTGAGTTGATTATAAAAAAGTAAAAAATAATTAACATAAATTTCCGTTCGATTTATGTAAAGATCACTTCATTGTATTAAAAGAAAATATCTGATCAGCGGAATTTTGTGAAACTTTATAAAATATTTGCTTTTGACCGCTGCTTCGCCCGCATAAATGTCATAGAGGTTCCATACAAACTATTATTTTTTAGTTTTACCCCCTTAGATGGCGAATTTCCAACATACATGTCAAATTTCCGCTTTTTGTGCCTTTTAATTACGGCTGTGCGTAATCTGTCAGTCACTCAGTAATGAAAGTGTTTTTATATAAATACGTCGGCCCACACTAGGATTTTCAACTGTGTCGTAGGTGCAGTTTTTTTCTTTTTGAAAACGTCGCCCCACACTAAGTTTTTCTCCTGTGTTGTGGGTGCAGTTACGAACATAGAATATCGCATGTACATACGCCCAGACCGGAAAAAAATTCTGTAGGCCATACAAAATATTTGTCCCGTACGGGAATCGAACCCGCGACCCGTTGCGCAGTAGGCGATCATTCGACCTCTGCGCTAACCGTGTCATCAAAGTTACAAACATAGAATATATTACATATCACATGCACATACGCCCAGACCGGAACATATTTCTGTATTCCATACATAATATTTGTCCCGTAACTACAAAAAAATATTTTACAAAAAATAAAAACCGACTTCAAAAACACTGAAAACTTAAAAATAATATAAGAATAGGTACAGACAACATCACACTTCTGTATTGAAGTCGGCGCCAAACGATAATCTCCTAGAAAGTGTTAAAATTTCAATATAGAAGTGTGATGTTGTCTGTACCTATTCTTATATTATTTTTAAGCTTTCAGTGTTTTTGAAGTCGTTTTTTATTTTTTGTAAAATATTTTTTATTTTTAACTTTTCAGTGAATGAAATCTTTTTAGTGAAAGAAGTGTGTTTTTAGTGCTTTCCTCGATTTTCTATGGGATCCCATCATCAGATCCTGGCTTTGGTGACCATGAGACCACCCTTGCTCTATACTCTATCGAATACAAAAATAATTTTGGACATCGGTTTAAAATGACGGAGTTATGAGGTAACAAACATAAAAAATACAACCGAATTGATAACCTCCTCCTTTTTTGAAGTCGGTTAAAAATATAATCGAACCCGCGACCAGTTGCGTAGTAGGCGATCACTCGAACTCTGTACGCTAATCGTGTCGTCAAATGTAAAGTCATCATGGTAAAGAACGCTAGCTGTGTAGTACTTCCCGAGTTTTCTTACAGGCCTAAGGTGGTAGAATATTAATTAATATTTTAAAACCAGTTTGCTTAGAGACTAATACGGTTGCCTGTTATTCATAGCGATTTGTGGCTTTCTTCTTGATAATCTTGTTTAGTACATGCACGCCCCTGTCACTCACGCAATGCAGCGTTATAAATACCTACCACTTAGTAGCGCGTCGGCGCGCCGACCGCTGCACACACGTGTAAAGAAATTCTTAGGTTGTGTGTGAAGTCGACCAACCCGCACTTGGCCAGCGTTGATGATGGTAGCACATCAAAAACAGGTTTGAGCTTGTTTCGAATTCATCTAATAATAATATGATACCTGTCACAAAAATTGGGATATAATTAAAAACAAAAATACTATCGTTTTTGATGCTTGCTAAGACAAGGATAACAATACCTCCGTCTTACCTATTACTGCCGCAAATCAGCAGTGCTTGCATTGCTGTGTTCCGGTGTGAAGGGTAAGATATGGCACTGAAATTACTGGGTACCGTGACTTTACATCTGATGTCACAAGTTGGCAACGTACACTGTGGTTCTTGTGGGGCTTGCAGTTTTACTGCGAATCGCACAGGAACCACATGTATTATAGGTGACTGTTACCACTTACCATCAGGTGGGCAGTTTGCTTGTTTGCCAACTTAGTAGCAATAAAATAAAACACACAACATTACATTTTTATTTTGAAGGAGTTTTTGTTTTGTAGTGGTGTCGGTATTTTTGTCGGTTTTTTTCGTGAAATTAATAATAGCTCTCTAAGTCAACTTGAAAGAATATACCTAACTGAGAGTCAATACGTACCTTTTATATCTAAAGACTAACTCCCTAACTCCTTAAAGTTAAGGATCCATCGTAAGCTCAGCATAGTGGAAGAATCCTTAAGATGATGTCTTTCAGACGCAAATACCTGAATAGCTTCAGAAAAAAAAACAGGAAAGACGTTGGACGTGCCTATTCTCTCGATTTTCTTGGGATTCCAATACTAGATCCAATACTTGATGGCATAGAACCACTTCGGGGGTATACTTTTCTGAATACAAAAAGAATTTTGAAAATCAGTTAATAAATGACGAAGCTATGAGGTATGTGTTACCTCATAATTTCGTGAAGTCAGTGAAGTCGGTTAACAAATCAAATCGAAATAAGTTATAGTACTTATTTATTCAGTAATGTATTAAAATACCTACATATATCTATTAAAATATTTTTCTTCAAACTACTTATTAATTTTACTCTAATCATCGGAAAAGGCAACACTAAGTAATACATTACTACCCTGGAAAACGGCAGTAGTATTGTATGAAATTTCATTAATGACCCGTTCAACATAATTGCCCTGTTGTTTGTTTTTCTAATTTAAAAAGAAATTACAATTCATATTCATACAATTCATACAAAATGTAGGCATTTTTCCAAAGAGATTTGAGTGGTTGTATAACATGTCACAAAAAATACACATGCGCAAAACAAGTTAGATAGGACCCTACAAAGCCAATTTTATTTAAAAAAGAGAGGCAATTGGCTTTAATGGCGAAGATTAGCTTTTATTTTAATAAATTAAAAATTGTATTCGAGTGAATATTGTGCAGTGAAAGTGGTGTTTTTTGGTGCACATTCATGTTGACGGCAAGAAATAAGGGTTTTGTGGTGTACATGACAGTGAGTTTTTTTTTGTGGATTTTCCACTTCCGTCACCACCGTCAAGATAAGGTTTGGTTTCTTAATAAGAACAATTTGCATTTTTTTTGTCATAAATAAATAAGTTTTTCTACAGTCAACTTCAGTTTTTTATTATTTTTTAATAAGTTGAAGGAAAAGCAGATTACACACCTCGTAAGTGAGCTATTAATGCCCTCGAGTTATTAGTGCCCTCGAGCAAGTGCTCGTGCACCAAACATCCGCGGGCATTAATAAGTCACTTAGCGCTCGGTGTAACAATCTACTATTTCTAAATCAAACCGAATAGCCGTCGAAGTCAAACAAAAAAATTTAACAGTGCTTTATAAGTATATGCCGCCGCGTCAGTCATATTCCCTGCTTTTGTTTTAAATACTACTTCTAGCCAGTTCTAGCTAATCGAGCATTTCTTGTATTCTAGTGATGCATTCTATACTGCACAAAAGAAATATGCATAAAATTTGAATTTACATTTTATTAATAACACATCATAGAAACATTTAAAACCTTTGAAATTGTGAAGAAACGGTCTAATTATGATGAATCTTGAAAAGTCTAATTATTGATAATTGCTTTACGTCTCTTTCTTATAAAATATATGTTTGTATCGGTATTATAATGGTGGACGAGTACAATGACGTCACTAGCAAATAAAAGCTTTTTAAACTTTGTTATTTTTTAAGTTATTACAAAAATCACGTGGTTGTTTGTCAAATAAAAATACTATGTAATGTAACAATTAAAAAGTGTCCATATTTACATACAAGTAAAGATACAATAAAAAATAGCAATGAAGTCATAAAGCTGTATCTTTATTGGTTGTATTACTGTAGGTACTTACCTCAGTTTATAAATCAATACTTATTTGTAACCTAGCAAAAAGTATATTGCATACGATATAAAACGTCCTTGTTGTACTGTTATATTTTTACTGTGCGGCACATAATGTTGGCGCCTGTTCAGTGGCCGCGTCCGCGCTAATGTCATGTACAAATGAACGGTGTGAAGTGCGGAACATATGGGCCTGCACGTGGAAATTCCTCGCCTTAAGCTGTGCCGAACAGCGGCATAGGAAGTTACTACCCGCTACAAACTGTACTCTATCAGCTGGATAACGTATTTTCTACATCACACCTACTGCGACTCCACTTAACACTAGCGAGTGGAGGATAATAGGATATATATACCTACCGACATCTCACCTGAAGAGTGGAGAAGAGCTGGCATCGCCACTCCAAAGTTCAGGCCAGTATTCACCTTACCACCACCTAATATCGAGGCGTGACGGCGGCCACGGAAAATTAAGGGCTAAATAATAATAATAATAATAATAAGATGTATTTATTTCTCCCAATTTTGCAGTACACATTCTGTTTTACATAAGTAATGATATTTCTACAAAATATTTTAATCTTGACACAAACTACCTACCTGTGGAGGGCTAGTCTTCTACCGACCAAGTGTCGCAGTTGTTTGTACCTGTTCTTATATTATTTTTAACTTTTCAGTGTTTTTGAAGTCGTTTTTTTTTAAATAAGTTTTATTTCTACCGCCTTAAACCATTGACTCTGTTTTGTTTTCGACGTAATTTTGGTTTTGTTTAGTGTTATCATTTTTTATTTGCCCTATTTTTTAGGTTTATTAACATAAAAAGCCTTATATTTGCGGGAATGGATAATAACTTTTTATACATAAATCGATTTTTATTCATACCTGTTTCTTAAGAATGCTTTTATTCCCAATATACTTAATTATGGAAAGCAGAAGAGTATAGGTGTGTATGTGCATGTGCATAAAATGTAATTTTTACCATTTTGCGCTTTTACCATTTTGCTCTCTTACCTATATGATCTTTTACCATTGTGCGCTTTTGACATTATGCTCTTTTACCATTTTGCTCCTTTACCATTTTGCGATCGCTTACCGTTTTGCCTTTTTTACCATTCCGCGCCTAAAGGGTGGCCGCTTACAATGGGTGTTATAAGAAGGCTCCAAGTCACTCAAAGGGCAATAGAGAGGGCTATGCTCGGGTTTTCTCTACGTGATCACATTAGATATGATGAGATCCGTAGAAGAACTAGAGTTACCGACATAGCCCAAAGAATTGCAAACCTTAAGTGGCAGTGGGCAGGACACATCGCTCGTGGGACTGACGGCCGTTGGGAAGGAAAGGCCCTCGAGTGGCGGCCGCGTACCGGGAGACGCAGTGTTATTAGGCCCCCTACAAGGTGGGCCGACAATCTGGTGAAGGTCGCGGGAAGCCGCTGGATGCTGGAGGCGCAGGACCGATCGGTATGGAGATCCTTGGGGGAGGTCTATGTCTAACAGTGGGCGTCTTTTGGCTGCACTGATGATATTTAGAACGACTTCTCTAATAAAATGTGATGATTGTTTATTTTATAGAACTATACTGTTAATTATATACTATGGTTCAAATATCACTTCATAAATAAAACGTTAAGCCCGTATATCAAAAAGATTCATAATAAATTTAAGCGCAGAAGACAAATAGCGAAATGGTGTGACAACTTTGCATCCATGCGTATCCGTTCGTTGTTTACCAAAGCTGTACCGCATAGTTGGCGTTTAAAATTTAGTGGTATAAATTCAAATGAAATCCAAATTTATATTTGAAAGGAGAAGTTCCCACTGACATCAATTCAAATTCACAAACTACAATAAGTATCTTACAACAAAAAAAATATTTTATAAAACATATAAAGCGACTTCAAAAACACTGAATAGTTAAAAATAATAATATTAGAATAGGTATTCACTCTTATATTAAATTCGGTGCCAACTTTAAAGACTTTCTAGGAGATCATCGTTTGGCACCGAGAGATTAAAAACATTAGGGTGCAAGGGGCTTGAAAGTTTTTTATGGAAAATATTTAAAATCTGCTCCAATTTCTATAAAATTTATTACCCGAGCTCCTAAATATAAAAAGCAGTCTTCTATTACGATAGACTACAAAATTATTTTTCCTAAGAGAAAATATAAAATTCCCACGGGAACACAATAATAACGCGGGCGAAGCCGCGAGCGGAAAGCTAGTTAGCTAATAAAGGACTTTTAATGGAGCAGGCGAACAAATAGAAAGTGATTGCGTAAAGAATATTACAGGTGCTGTAGTATGTAGTCGACCGTGGTAGTGAATCGAACGTTCATCCTATACGGAGTTACCTACACGAGATTCTATTTGTCGTCTGTGGAAGACTCGAGCGTACTAAAGAGTACTTAGATCCGAGCTTATAACTTCTAAGAAAGTTATGTTACAATCCAACAACATCAGTGTCTTGTCCGATGCAAAAAAATTAAGGATTGAATGTATAGAGTCTGATTTGTAAAAATAAGTAATCCTTTATGCAAAAGGGAGTTATTTCTTCACCACCCAAGATATATTGTGTTTTGTCACTTTTCGTCTCTCGTGACTAAGTAATAATGTTAATGTATGAAATTGCCGTTTTTTTCGAGCTATAAAAAATATTATTTTGCTTTCATCATCACAGCCCATATACGTCCCCACCGAGGGGCTTGAGCCTACCCTATGTTAGGGTGATTAGGCCTTAGTCAACCACGCTGGCCCAGTGCGGGTTGATCGACTTCACATACATCATTGAATTTCTTCGCAGATGTATGCAGGTTGCCTCACGATGTTTTCCTTCACCGTAGGAGCGTCAGACAAATGTACATATGAAATTCGAAACGAAAAACACATTGGTACATGGCGGGTCTCGAACCCCGGCCCCCCGATTGGAAGGCAAGTGCCGAGTCCACTGCGCCACCGACGCTATGCTAACGCTATTTTGCTTTATTGGTTATTAAATAACTAACAAAAACGTTAGTATGAAATAATATAATAATAATAATAAAATTTATTTCAGACTTTCACAAAATCCATATAAGTTTGTTAGTAAGTTCCATAATCCTATGTTAGTAAATAAAATAATACAGGGTTGCACAAAATAAAATAATAATTAATTTAAAAACTTGAGTGTTCCGCCCATATGCATCGTAGTCCAATGCATACGAAGGGGACAGTCAAGTTTGTCTTTCCATACCTCCAGGACTCCGTTTGAGCTCTTCCGAGATCTGCGCATTATGGAAGCTATCCGTTTTCTTGTGATGCTGTGAAAAACATCAACACCAGCTTTAGCAAACATAGCTGATGCGCTGCAGTATCTGGGAAGGCCCATCAGCATCCTGAAGACATTATTATATTGCACGCGTAGTGCATTATAGGCCTTCTGCGTATAATCATTCCACAAGTTGCAGGTGTAGAAGGTTTGACAGTAGGCCTTAAATAAGGTGATCTTGACGTCACTCGTATACCTGGCAAACCTGCGTGCAATCATATTGCATCGGACCGCCAATGACCTCCGCTCTCTTTCAATATCACCATTATCTGTGAGATCTTCATTTACAACGTGTCCTAAATATTTAAATTCAGACACTCTACTTAACGGCTGACCGAGGAGATTCACAGGCGGTACCACCGAGGGTTTTTTAATGTTGACACGGAACACCACCAAACAAACAAACAAACAAAGTTTTATTTCACAAACAAAGTTTTATTTCCACCACCAACTCGCTCTTTTTGGTGTTATAAAGAAGACCATGCTCGGCGGCGTATGCCTCACAAACAGCCAAAAGCCTACGCAACGCACCCATCAATGGACTCAACAATAAGCAATGTTCTTAAAAATCTTCATACAAAACGGCAATTTCATACTTTAACCCCTAATACTATCTAAGATCAATTGCCTCAAATTAAACTCATCTAGCACACAAATTTATGTACTGAAGTAGCAAGTAGTAACATTATTATGAACTAAGATACAACATCTTAAGAGGCTCTTGCTTAACGGATAGTTCAATAGTCAGATACCGAAGGAAGTGAGGCTGCCTTTTTCTGCCAATGATTTCTGTGTCTGTAGCTCTAACCTACTGCAGCTGCTGCCAGCCGCCGCTGACATACTACATTAAGCTTGCTTCTAAAAATTATGACATACTGTATTTTTGCACGTTATTTGTATGCACAGATAGTCTGCAATACAATTATTATACCTACTTGTGGAATCATTTTTATGGTGTATAGATAAATATACGAGTTTAAGCGGATAAAAGCGGGCAAAATGTAGTATTTCGTATTAAACGTATTATATTAAAAAATATCTTGTGTTTAGCTTGTAGATAAAACGATCTGTGTGGACCTTGTTGCTTCAATTGCCTAAAAATAGGATTTCACGAGAACAATTTTGTCTCGAGTATTACAAAAATGGTAGGTCGTTGCCTGCAGAAATATTTCAGAAATATTCTATATTAAAATCACTCGACATCGCGTCGCTACCTACCACGAATAATAATTTTATCGCGAAACAATGTCGATGAGCTTAATATCTGACGAATTTTTGTTCAAAATGATTCATATAGTTGATATATTTTTTTTGTTTCAGATTACAAAAACTACGTTTACATGGAGCTTTCGCAAAGGTAAGGAATGAAATATTAATAAAAATGAAATTAATGTTATGCGAGTAATATTAGTAATATTTCAATTAATGACAAAATGTCTTTTTTATTTTTTTGTCATTATCTGCTCTGCCCCCGTAGGACGTCCACCAAAACACGATATGATAAAGCAATTTATCGCGGTGAACTGTCAAATTACTACGAAACCCTATTGTCTTTTGACAGTTCACCGCGATAGACTGCTTTATCATATCGTGTTTTGGTGGACGTGCTAGGGGGGCTGGAACCTCTAACTTATCTCTAGCTTATCGCAGTAAACCAGTGGTATTTGTGATGTATGGTCGGCTTCAGAATTAGATGAACATTTCACTACCGTTTCACACCAACTATTCCTTTTATTTAGTATGATTACACCTATATTGCATTGTTAATAGTTGGTGTGGCATGGTAGTAAAACGATTATTTACTTTTGAAGCCGACTGTATGTGACTGTATAGTTACATCTATCAAGTGAATAGTCTGCTTCTTTGCCACCTTATTAAATAAAACTTTATTTTTTGAAAATAAGGTGCCACGTGAATCGGCTTTAGCACAGTACCTAACTGAAACATTGCTCTTTGTTCGAAGTATAGGTAATCAACTATTCAACGAACAGTCCCCGACGTACGCCACTCACAAAACTTTGTCTGCAATCATAGTGAAAAACTCGAACGAGCTCCAAAGTTTTCACGCTTTTAATGGTATTTTTACGCTATTGCAACACTGAAATTTCGTTTTCGGTTTTTAACTTATTTTGTTTACAAACATCTCTACGGGTACTTTTAGATTATGCATATAGATATATATAATTAGTCCATGGAGCAAAAATGTATATATGTTACGGTCAGAGTAAATAATCGGTGATTATTAATAATTATTGGTTAAAGTGTTTCATAATAACCAACAGACCTTCCCACTTCTTCCTAACCTAACCGTGTTTCAAGTTCCCCAGCAAGTCGGTTCTGTGTGGTCATAAAAAATTTACTTAACCTATCCGCAACTGTGTTTGAGGTGCCCCGAGTTGGTTCTGGGTGGTCTATCCAACCATATTTGAGGTAATCCGAGTCAGTTCAAGTTAATCACTTTAACCGGTAATTATTAATAATCACCGATTATTTACTCTGACCGTAACATATATAAAATCTCATGTCACAGTGTTTGTTATCGATCTCCTCCCAAACGGCTTGATCATTTATATGTTTTTTTTATATTTTTTATGTATGTAGGTATGCGAATAGCTGCTAGGCTTTTATACCCCATACCCAGTGATAAGGTGGCCCTTTTCAGAATTTTGTTGGACAAAATTTAGCATCAAAAACACTTATAACCCTAAATTTTCGCCCTTCTACCACCAACCTCCATTGTTAATAGCGGTAATAGTATTTTTCCTCGCGAAACGTAGTTTGTGGGCACAGCTAGTATATAGTATTAATAATAATATGTAAGTGAAAAATAGACATTATTAATAGCGATAATAAAATTTTTCCCGGTGAAACGTAGTTCGCGGGCACTAGAAACTAATATAACATAATTATTTGTAAGTAAATAATAGACACAGAAAATAAAAAAAATCATTTTTGTATATAAATAAGTTGACAAACCAGCAGGCTGCCCACCTTATGGTAAGTGGATACAGTCGCATAAAGTACATGTGGTTTCAGTGATAATAATATGATACTTGCAAATCTACAACTCCTACAAAGACGCCAATGTATGTTGTCGTCGACTTGTGACATAAGATGTCACTGATTTTACTATCAGTCTTGCCGTTCAAGCTGGAACACAACGATGCCAGACCCCGTAACATGAACACCGAAACACGATATGACAAAATGATAAATCGATATGAACTGTCAAAATATTTGGGATATAATGCGTACCTTGAAATTTTATCGACATCGGGTTGCCGTTAGAGAACGGGGGGGACGATCCGCTCCTGAGGAAGTGAAGCGGGTTCATACCCAGGCGCAGACGGAGGCTAAACGTCGATGGGGTGAGGCACTCGCCTTCCCAGCTGCCGGCCACCGGACGATCGAAGCTATACGTCCGGTGTTGGAGGAGTGGGTAGGGTGCCGGCAGGGCAGTCTCTCGTTCCGCATGGTGAAGGTACTGACCGGACACGGTTGTTTCGGTCACTACCTGCATCGGGTCGCGCGTCGGGAGGAAACGCCGCAGTGTCATCACTGCGACACTCCCGACGATACTGCCGAGCACACTCTGTTGGTGTGCTCGGCATGGCGACGCCAGCGCAGCGAACTCAACGCTGTGCTGGGAGGCGGAGACCTCTCGCTGCCGAGCATGGTCGTGGCCATGCTCCGGGGCGAGGCGGAATGGGGGGCTGTCGCCTCCTTTTGCGATGACGTCATCTCGCAGAAGGAGGCCGCGGAGAGGGAGCGGGAGAATGATCCTCAGGCCGCTCCCATCCGCCGCAGACGGACAGGCAGGCGAAGGCGGACATTCGTACAAGCGATGCCCGTCTAATGACCCTGCCGTGGAGGCCTGCGTGCACGGTTGGCCCCGTGCACGCCGCCGTAAGGCCCTCCGTCTGGGGATTCCCCGTGTGTTCTCGGGCAATCCTCCCTTGGCGATAGCCCGACCAGCTATTGGTCGGGCTTGCCCGGGCGCGTGGGTAGTGGAGTCGCAGTGTGGACCTTACCTAGGGCGCCCATAAGGGCAGGGAGAACACCGGGGGTTTTAGTGGGTAGGCCTGGCACTCTGCCGGGAGAGCCCCACACATGCTCGCCGTCTAGCCAATGACGGGTACGGTGCGGTTACACATTTCCCCCGAGGGAAAAAAAAGGGGGCAGCATCGCTGCTTGGCAGCAGACATAGATAAGTTAGAGGTACCCATGTAGACGACTCTTATACAGAGTCTCTCTCTGAAGTATTCCTTATCTAAACGAATTTTACCCATGTGTTATTAGTAAAAGACTTCATCATCACCACAGCTCATAGGTATATCCCTACCGAGGGGCTTGAGCGTCAAGTTTACTCTAAGTTAGGGTGTTTCGGCCTTAGTCAACCACGCTGGCCAGTGCAGATTGGCCGACTTCACATACACCTTTCTTCGCAGATGTATGCAGGTTGCCTCACGATGTTTTCCTTCACAGTAAGAGCGTCGGATAAATGTACATAATTATGAAATTTGAAAAACGAAAAACACATTGGTACACGACATGATCGAGCCACGGACCTCGCGATTACAAGGCCAGTGCCGAGTTCGCAGCTTCAAGATTTGGAGGATAATAAATAAATAAATTTACTGGAGGGAGACTCTGTACTAGGGTCGTCTGCTTAGGTACCTCCGTCTTACCTATTTCTGCCACAAAGCAGCAGTGCTTGCATTGCTGTGTTCTGGTTTGAAGGGTAAAATATGGCAGTGAAATTACTGGGTACTGTGACTTTACATCTTGTGTCACAAGTTGGCAACGTACACTGTGGTTCTTGTGGGGTTGCAGTTTTGCTGCGAATCTCACAAGAGCCACATGTATTATAGGTGAATGTTACCACTTACCATCAGGTGGGCAGTTTGCTTGTTTGCCAACTTTCTGCAATAAAAAAAATAAAAAAAATAGATACTACTATTTACTACTTGTACTGAAAAGATGGCAAAATATCCCTGTTAGAACGAAATATACCTTAATATCCTACTTGAGGCGCAATAGCGAGGTATAGGTACTGTAAAAGCCACCCCAATAATTTCAACAGACGGAGACTCACTCACACACTAGCCCAAGAAATGCATCCACATCCATTATGTTTTCACACAGGAATCAATTATCCCCATTACTTGGGGCTTAGCGCAAAAAACTTGTTCTTGGACTGAACTTACTATATCTTCCTTCTTTTTCTTTGGCCGAAATTCTGCATCGGAAATAGGATAGTTATTTATATAGCATGTCCAGCCAAGTTCAAAGTGTACACGAACCGAATGAACTCCTTACAAGAACCATTACGAGCTTCTTTTGACCCCCACACAACTAGAAACCTATACGATCAACATATACATGAAATTATGTACATTTATAAAAATAAAAGCCTCTTAGCTTGTCTAGAATCAAAAATTTCATAAATGTAGCTCAAACGTTATAATAATTACGCTCAAATAGTGAAAAAGTCGGCATTTTTATGACTGACTCTCTGACTTATAGATCAAAAACCTAACCCACTTCCAGGTGACCTATAAATTTGAGATTTGGCTGAATAATTCAAATCAGTCATGACATAAAGAAATTAAACTGTGTATAAATATTGATATACGTTATACAATGCTTATTAGTAAGGCCGTAAATGAGTAAATGCAATCATTATGTCTCTGTCATTTGCTTGGAATCGACATACTCGTAGATAGGTAGGACCATGTTTATAACGTGTTTAGCGTTCAATATGTATAATGGGTGTTCTTCACGATATCCTAAAACATAAAATATTCTTAACGCCTCTAGTAAGTTCATTTGTCAATTCGTCACATTTTCAAGCCAAAACTGCCTAACAAATTAAAACTTTAATGAGTGAAATAAGGGTTGAAACACTGTTGTTAACAGTGTTAACTTTATCAAGACGACACGTAGTTCGCGGACACAGCTAGTAAATCAGTAAAGAATAAAACGATATCGACTTGACATTGTCTGCCAACATGATAAGAAATCACGTAGGATTATCATATCGGCGACAAAGACGACAAAAGTTTATAATAATTCTAACGTAATAATGCGATAAGTAATAATAATAATTGTAGCGTCCCTTCAATATAATTAGCTCCACGTCCACAAGCTTCGGATGAAATCAATATTATCTGAATGTCGTTGCGATTCCCGACTCGGTTGAGATACTAAGCGTTTCCACTTTATTATCATAACAGTATAAAGGGCCCTTGAAACGTGCCCGTTTCGATCATTCACGCTCGGACTGGCCGAGTAATTGCACTCCACATTATCGTGAACCAAGATCCTTATTTGCTCGAATCACTTCATCATGAAACTCCGCAAAGCTCTTGTCCATGAGACATGATCGAAACGCGTCAGGCCGAGTCCTTTCACAGGATTATACTATTTATTGTTGTTCATAGATTCTTCATATATTCTCATAGTACTATAGCTTGCTTATCTTCTGTTTCATAAGCCATGTTAAATTGCTGCTGCTTAGGTTTCTTCTTTCTGTCATCCTTTAAGGAGCTTTGCTTTATGAAAGAATTGGACTAGGGATAAAAAAGTTCAAATTTATTTATAATAAAGCTACCATTACATATGTTTTTCGATAACTATTATTTTTTTATTAATGTTGCAAGAGCTTTATATCTTAACATAGTATAAAACAAAGTCGCTTCCGCTGTTTGTACGCTTAGATCTTGTAAGCTACGCAACGGATTTTAATGCAGTTTTCAGCAATAGATATATAGAGTGATTCAAGAGAAAGGTTTATATGTATAATACATGTTTATTATAGTAGAAAAAAGCCGAGAAATTCAAAAAGATCTGTCATCTGTTAAGGTAATACGAAGATTACCGGATCAGCGGATTAGTCAGCTACGAGTAGTTGTACATAAAACACAAAAATGGGCGTTACATAACCTAAGCCAATTATGAAACACATTATGTTTACAAAACATGTACAATAGGGTACTCAATACAAATTAGAAAAAAAATTAATTTGAAATATTTAAAATTACATATTAGTATTATCGTAATAATATATATGTGAGAGTCTTCCCCGTGTTGTGGTAATCATCTTTTGACTTAATCGTAACTATGTGCGAGCTAGATGTTAGACACAGTGAATTATAATACTTAACATATAATTCGCACATAGTTATATCACAGTTTAACAATGCGTTGTTGAACTGTGGTTGTATCTTGTAATACAAGACTATGTTATAGTAACCGGGGGGAGACTCTGTACCAGGGTCGACTGCTTGGGTACCTCCGTCTTACTTATTTCGCCGCACAGCAACCGTTTGCTAATTGGCTAGATGACTAAAATTTTTTTTTGCTTTAATAGAAGCTCATTCATATAATAAACATAAAGAAAAAAATCGGTTTTCGAATAACTATAAAAACAACCGAGATATAAGGTATTAAAGATTTTTCTCCATCTCTTTCTAGCAAAACGGCAATTTACAAGGAGTCAATATGGTCGTACTCAACAATGACGTCACGGTTGATGTCGGATCTCTCTGTCTAATCGCCTTCAAATTAACAACTTAAAATGCTTGTATCTAAGGTATTTCTAAGCCGATTTTAATTCTAATTTCACAGGACTGCGTCTTTTTCTACGGTATTTTAATATTTGATGACGAGACGTAAAAATTTGAATTCAGTCATCATCCCAATTGTAGGTACAATAGCAACGCGATCCCTACTGCTTGCGGTTGCTATATTGCGGTGATCGTAGCGCGATCGTAAATCCAACGTTCCGTCATACGAATTTGCGATTTATAAGCAATAATTGTGCAATCGCAGCAATTGCGACTGTCTCTAACTAAAGATGGGTAATAAGCCCTGCCGGTTTGGAGGGTAGGATATGGTAGTGAAATGACTAGGTATCATAACCTTACATACTTTGTCGCAAGTTTGCAAAGTGCACTGTGGTTCTTGGAGGGTTGTGGATTTATTGCGAATCTTGCAGGAACCACATGTGCTATAGATGACAGTTATCACTTACAATCAGGTGGACAGTTTGCTTGTTTGCCAACTTAGTCGTATAAAATAAATAATATAATTAGATAGAAAAATCGAATTTCACCAAAACATTTTCATGTAAATGTTGCCAAGACGAGACCATATCATGTAGAGCCAAGCTTCTAACTCTACATGACCAAACTCTACACCTTAGTGAAAATAGTGACTTGGCCGTTTCTTTACTACAAAAACTATTGCATAAAAGAAAAGTAATAAACAATGAATAAATTTTCACATTACGCCAAAGCCTGTATATAAAAAATTAAACAAAAATACCTAGCCGCACTAGAACATTGTTTTTTAATTTTGATATTTTCTACACGATGTAAAATCTCCTAGGCTATCTATCACAGGCCATAGACTAGCCCGTATCGGTGTAAACAGGCAGTTTGGTGTAAATGGTGAATGGTTTTGTTGGCTCTTATAATGTTCACGTCATATTTATTGTTAACAGATACTGAAACTTTAACGTTCTTACTGCATTTCAGGACAGAGAACCACATTGTATAAAGAAATTGGTATTATGAAAAGTTCAAAGAAATTGGTATTATGACAGTAGCGTCGCAATATATTTATGAGAATCTAATATATGTTCGTAAGAATATTCATGTTTTGTAAAAATAGTGATATTCATTCAGTTAATACTAGACAAAAGAATATGTTAGCTTTACCAAATACCAGGCTCCAAAAAATTAATAATTCTTTTAGAGGCCTGTGTATACGTTTCTACAATAAAATCCCAAGTTGTATACAAGAACTTAGCTTATACAAATTTAAAGTTGCAATCAAAGATGTACTTATTAAAAAAGCATATTATAAAGTGTCTGATTACATGACGGACAAAAAAGCTTGGGTTTGAACTCTCAATTCTAATATTTAACAACATATAGCGTTTTGTTTCAAAGAAACGTTCAGTGAGAGCAATTTATTTATAATCTAAGTTCACGCACTTCTCTCAGAGATAGCTTATATAATGTGAATTAACACATCTATTCTTGTAATGGAAGTTGAGCTCAAACTTTTGCTTTGAGGTCAGCTTCCAATTGACGACTCTGTAACAAACCAAAATTGTAAATGGCGATTTAAAAGAGGAGATAAAAAATTTAGACCTTTCGAGTTTCTTGCCTGTTCTTCTCGAGAAGGCTCTCCCAATTTCCGAACAGGTGTAGAATCAACTTTTTTTTTCATTCCTACTTGTATTTGCAGACATCTTGAGTATTTTTAGGATGTATGCACATACAAGGTTAATATAATTTCTTTAAATTAGATTGTTTTGCTTTGTTTTGACGTCAATAAGTGCCTGTAAAGGCCTATGTTGAATAGAGATTTTTGAATTTGAATTTGAATAAGTTGTGTTTATTTTATTTCCATATCCTTTTATTTAGTTTGTTTTAATTTTTTCTTATAAGTACTTTAGATTACAAGTCACTTTCAATCATTTCAAATTATGACTTTTACCTTATTTTGGCCGTTCTTTTATTTATTTTTGTATCGACTAACGGCGCCAGATTGTATAGACGTAATGAATATAAAGTTTGTTTATTAATAATATTATGTTGATGGCTATTACATTTCTAAGAGCATTATATTATCAAAGGAAATTTTGCAGTTTGGCGATACCAAGTGTACCTTCTCTTGCTACTTGAATGTAAAAAGCTTAGAAATAAAAAAAAATCAAAGCTCTTCGGTACTTCTTAATCGAATAGTGAAAAATACGACCAAAAATAAAATAATAGATATGGAAGATATAGGTAAGCGTTCGGGTGTGTTTCGAAGCCTGCACTGTTTTGTTTATTTAAGCAATATTTAAATTTTACTATCGCACCTTCAATATACACATCAAAATAAGCTGCCTTTAGCAACTCACCTAGGTTGTAAACTTTATTAGTTCCCTAGTAGCGATCATTTTTTCTCCGCGCCATATTATTACGTCATAAAAGTAAATCATAAACCTTTACTGCGATGTTTATGTGATGTTGTTTCTATAAATACATTACGTGATGATTCCATGAACCCTCGTCTCTTTGACAGGAAAATTTCGGCGCAGTAGGTATTAGAGATAACAATCTTTTTTTTTTCATCTCATAATAGAAGCCCATAAATCGATTTTGGGGGTCATTATTTATTCTGTAGCACGGTCGGCCTCAGAAAAGTACTCGTAGATGGACATTTTAGGTACCATGTCACACCAACTATTCCTTTTATTTAGTATAGTTACACCTATATTGAATATTTTTAATAGTTGGTGTGACATGGCACTAAAATGTGTATCTATTTTTGAGGCCGTATGTATCTACTTTTTAATAATAGTGTTTCGGTAAGCAATAAGAACTATGTTACACCCTTACCGGATACAACAAAAATATGAAATATTTTAGAAAATAAATAACCAATAAGTAATCAATTCTTTATCGAAAACTCATTATTAAAATGTGTTTACACGTATATACGCCGATGGTATAAGAAACTTCCGGCGTGGTTTTCTTGGCCGTAGAAGCGTTTTCAGCAGCCTAAAAATGCAGTTCAGCGCGTTTCCAGAGGTGCTCTATCACATACTAGAATATCTAAATGTTACCCAGGTTGCCGTGGTTTTCAGGCGCCTGAAATATGTTTTCAGTCCGTTTCGGGCTACCCTCTATCGAACCACACCATGACCTGAAAACCCGTTTTCAGGCGTTTTCAGGACCCCTTATGCGCCTTTGAAGCATACTTCGATATGTAACTAAATTTTCAATAGGACTGAGTGATATAGCACGATAAGAAAGAGACAAAAATAGTGAGCACCTTCCAGAGATAAAAGATAGATCGAGATGCATCTAAAAACTTCTAGGCGCGCTGACTGACAGAGATAGAACATGCTCACAGAGACAAATTTAATCGGAATGCGATGGAACTTTCTAGAAAGATAAACGATCGATCGGGTATGGAATGTTCTTGAATAGAACCTTCTCGAATGCCTCGAATGTTTACCGGCCCTACAATAGAAGCGCGAAGGCATACCACGGAACTTTCTAGAAGATAAACGATCGATCGGGTATGGAATGTTCTAGAATAGAACCTTCTCGAATGCCTCGAATGTTCGCCGGTCCTACTGTAGAAGCGCGAGGCGATACCACGGAACTTTCGAGAAGGAAAGACACAATCGATTGGGTACAAAATATTCGAGAATAGAACATTCTCGAATGCCCCGAATATCGGCCGGCCCTACTATATAAGCGCGTGGGCGAATGCGGACGGGCAGTTCCTTCCAAGAGAGCAAACTGAGCGGATCAAGTGATACAAAGCGACTTGGAGCGACCATCTGCGACTTAGAAGTGTTTTACAGTGAAGTGTTGTGTATCCGTAGTGCTTACAGTGAAGTGACTTAATCAGTGCTTAATTAAATCTTATCTCATAATTATCGGTGTTTCGCGATTTTCTATACAACACCCACCCCACAAACGTAACAGTATCATCATCATGTCTATGATTTACATGACATTTTTGTAAAGACATTTTTATAATAAGTTTTCGATAAAGAATTGATTGTTAATTGGTTATTTTGAATTTGAAACACCGTGTATATTAATATTTTCCATTGGTGCTTTATCAAGATTTGCCCCCCTATTAATCAACTTCGGTTGCGAACTCAGAAATCTGTCACTATGAAATACACTTTATATCCTACGCTGCTGTAATGAACATCGTCATAACAGAACTACTTGTAAGTAGTAATGGATTCCAAAATGATATTTCTGAGCTGGAAACAGAAGTAAGCGAATAAAGAGAATACCAAATGCACTCCGAGTAAATTGACTTCGAGCTTGAGACAAAAACGTGCGATGCAGTCACGTTGCTGTATGGAGATTGTATGGTGAATGTACTCCTGCAGTAACTGTATTAATACAATGTCGACTATGCGCGTCAAAAATCCACTAAGGAAAAAGTGGTTTAGGGCCCATTTCACAATGTAAGCTTATTCATCGATTAGGGTGACGTATTTTGAATGTCATTCCGTCAAATACGTCACTTTAATCGATGGTTAGCTCACTTGAAGCTGTACTTGTATGCCTACATGGTGATATAGGCCCTCATCGTAATGTACTTGAGAGTAATCAATCCGGCTCACATAACTATTTCTGAAAATGTTGAAAACTACAAATCCTACTAATTCAGCGGAATAAATTGTGCATTAAAAAAATACAACAAAAAATACATAGTTTTATTCACTACTAGCTGACCGTATGCACATTTGTTTGCATTATAACTAACTTTTCCCGTCAGATTTTTCCCGTAGGAAAATTACCCTGGTCTCGAACTATCCCTATACCAACTTTCATCGAAATCGATTCACTAGTTTCAAAGCCTATTCAATACAAACAAACAAACAATCAAATCTTTCCTCTTTATAATCTTCTTATTCTTATATATAAAAATGAAACGCTGGGTGTTTGTCTCGCAAAAACTCTGAAACGGCTCGACAGATTCTTACGAAATTTTCGATGTGTATTTGAATAGGTCCAAGGAAGGTTTAAACTTACCGTTGGACCTGGTAGGTGGCGCTGTAATCGGGCGGGACAACGTCCGCCGGGCCCACTAGTATTATATATATATATATATATATTAGTATACTCGTAGATAGACTAGCTGTGCCCGCGAACTATCTTTCGTCTTAAAAGTTCAAAGAATAAACTGTAAATCTACTTTCCCGCGGGAACTACTTACTTTTCCGGGATAATAAGTAGCCTATATGTTAATCCCTGTCGTATTCCGTCTACCTACAAAATTTCATCCAAATCCATGCAGTAGTTTTTGCGTGAAAGAGTAACAAACATCCATACATCCATCCATACTCACAAACTTTCGCGTTTGTAATATTAGTAAGGAATACCTAGTTTTATTACTTGTATTTAAGTAGTATTTGATTGTCTACAAAACACAATTTATTTCTTCAACCTGATATTTGTAGTTTCCGAAATTTTCAGGAATCTTTGTCATCCGGATTCATCGCTGTCGAACATTAATGGATTTGTTTAGTGGATTATAGTGAAATAGAGCAACATATTTACTACTAAATCTACTCTTTTTGGATATATCCAATATCCTTCCATTTTATTACACATACAGGTTGGAAAAAAATGCCCGTGGTTGGAAGAAAATTACCATAAATATTGATGATGGTAAATTTTACTGAAAGTAAACATTTCTTTATTTTCAAAAATTATTAAAACTGCATTTAAAGATTTTAAAAAAATCACCTGCTCGAGCCGGGAATCAAACCGGTGAAATGTGAAAAAAAACAACTCGATATAAAATATTCACAATAACTTGATATAAAAGGTGACACGTAGCGAATTCAGTCGACGAATACGTCTGTGCAACCGTGAAAATTGGTCTCATTTTGAGCAAATTCATAAGTTAAGTAAACTAGTTTCTTTAGATAGTGTGTAAGCTTTACAATAAAAAAAATATTTTTCTTGGTCTTTCTTTAATTTAAGATACTATGTTGTTTAAATGAAATTGATCCTTATGAATGACTCTTTCAGTTGGTATCATAAAATACAGGATTTTTTTTCACATTTCACCGGTTCGATTCCCAGCTCAAGCAGGTGATTTTTCAAAAATCTTTAAATGCAGTTTTAATTATTTTTGAAAATAAAGGACAGTTTCCTTTCAGTATAATTTGCCATCATCAATATTAAGGGTACTTTTCCTCCAACCACGGTCTTTTTCTTCCACACGGTTATATTAGACGAGTCTTTTTAGCTTCATTGCTGGCGTGATAAGTTACTAGCACAAGGAAAACAGGTCCTGTTTCTCGTCAAAAGTCCAAGCAGTACAGTTCCGATTTATCATTTATATTCACGATTCACTTAAGTGAAAATAGAAAAGTTTGACGAATACCGACACGGAGATATATGGAAACACTTTAGCCAGCACACGAATAATCCATCAAAATATCAATATCCAACCCTCAGCTACAAGGTGCGAAAATGGGAACCGTTTGGCGAAATCGGTTAAGGGTGTATCGGCATCGCGAAAGCAAACACGCGGCGCGACATTTTTATAAATAGGTAATGTAAAATTTAGGAAACCGCTGGAAAATGTGAAACACTAAAGAGTTAGGCTTCCATACAATGATATAACTCATTAATATTAATCAGTTATCACTATGTTGTTGAGATGGAAAATGTTAAGTGCTTTCATTTTAGATTCAGTTAACGTGGGTTAAGCTCGAACACGTAACAAACAGACATATAAACAGACAGAGTTATTTTCGAATTTAGAATATCAGGAGGGAGCAAAGCTAAGGAGGTCTAAACACTCATTCCGCAATATCGGAACGTTCAAAACCCTCCGCGCTTTTCGGCCCGGACGTGTGAGTGTAATCATATAATTCACTAATATTAATCAGTTATTACTATGTTGCTGAGATGGAAAATGTTAGTGCTTTCATTTTAGATTCAGTTAACGCGGATTAAGCTCGAACACGTGACAGACACATAAACCTTCATAAACAGACATATAAAAAAAACATATACTTAAACATTTTCGAATTTAGAATAACGGAAGGGAGCAAAGCTAAGGACGTCTAAACACTCACAATGTCCGGGCCGAAAAGCGCGGAGCGCCTTGAACGTCCCGATATTGCGGAATGAATCACGCATGCGGCGCGCGCGCATGCTGGGTGTTTAAAAAATTGCAGAGGGTGATAATACTGTCTACAATAAAACAAAAAATATGTATGGATAGCTAAATTAATACGGAAAAAACTTATAATAGTTAATTAGATAAGGATTCATAATTAAATGAATAAAGGGCTAAAATATTCGGAAGGTCGCGGCTCTCGGGAGACCAGATTTTTTTTCAAAACTTAATTCAAGCAAAACACCACTATAAAGCTATCAATAAGCTTTCCACACGTGACTTTGCCGGTATCATTTTTGTTTTCCCGTGGGAATTTCATATTTTCCACTAGAAAAAAATAATTTTATAGCCTGTGTTACTCAGGGATAATGTAGAATTCTAATGGTGATAGAATTTTTAAAATCGGTCTACTAGTTTCGGAGCCTATTTAATACAAACATACAGAAATACAGATTTTTCTTCTTTACAATATAGACATAAAAGTCTCCTGTCACAGTGTTTGTTATCGAACCCCTCCGAAACGGCTTGACCGATTTTTATAATTTTACTAGCTGTGCCGGCGAACTACGATTCGCCATAACAAAAAATAGTTTACAATCTATTCTCAGACCTACTGAATATACACAAAAAATTTCATAAAGATCGGTCAAGCCGTTTCGGAGGAGCTTGGTAACAAACAATGTGACACGAGAATTTTATATATTAGATTTATATGCCTATTTGGTAGGTCTGACAATAAGCGATAAGGGGGGCTTTCTTCAGAATTTTTTTGGATAGTGGTAACGGCGAAACATAGTTCGCGTGCACAGCTAGTATAGATATATAAAGTTTTTAGAAACCGTCAGCTTGACAGAATAAAACACAATCTATTTTTTTTTCAGTGTTAATTATGAACCTATGAATTTCTCAATCGAAAGTACTACAGATAATATACAGTGATATATAGCTTGAATAAGACATCGGCGAAAATTGTTCGAATAGAAACGTCAAGCATATAGCACGTGCTTGAAAAGGTTCTGTTTGAGTTCCACAGAACCCCGATATATTTTATACGGTTATTCATTCATAACACGTAACAAGCATTCCCGCCTTCGCGAAAAGTCGAACGTAGGTGCGTGTCCAGAAATTAAATGTAGGTATGCGAACATAAAAAAAATCAATTCATTCCTAGCAGTGATTGAATTTCACATGAAATAAAGAAGAAGAGACAGAAATGTGAAAATAATATCCGTGTTTTAATTGTTAAGGTATAAATACTTACATAATTATAGTGCCTGTGCAGTGACAGAGTGAGTCGTACGTTTTGCCGTAATTCCCTCTCTTTCCGTGGAGGTCGTAAGAGTAGAGCAAAGAAGGTGGTTTACAGCCTACACATCAACAGTAACTCTGAAAAGGGGTGAAAAAGTTGAAACAAAACCCTACATAAGTGATATAATAGGCACACACACACATACGCACACATGCACACGTACACACACATACACTTCATTAGGGCAATTATAATAAAAAACTATCTAGCAGTGGGATGTATATGGGTTGAAGTAAGTCAAGTGACGAATGTTCACTTCAAAGACGATTACAGGATCATTATCATTTCAGCTAAGAGACGCTGTTGGACATAGGCCTCCCCCAAGGATCTCCATACCTATCGGTCCTGCGTCTCCCGCATCCAGCGGCTTCCCGCGAGCTTCACCAGATCGTCGGTCCACCTTCACCAACACTGCATCTCCCGGCACGCGGCCGCCACTCGAGGACCTTTCCGCCCCAACGGACGTCAGTCCTCGAGTGATGTGTCCTGCCCACTACCACTATACAGAATGGAACTGGCTGAAATGGGATCATCATGGAATGGAAGCATTATGACCCTCTTTTACTTAGCCCACTGTGAATAGACCTCGCCCTCCCCCAACCTATTCCGCGAAGTCCGGAGTTTGGTTCATCACACTTTATTCATCACCCACCACGCTAGCCCAGTCCGGGTTAGTGAAGAGCGCTAATCCTCGTCTGTTGATCAGCAGGGTGTAGGTATTGCGAAGAATTGAGGTTCGCTTGAAAGTTTATAATTCAAAATACCTTATACCTCGTTATTCCAGTGCTATCTCACTTTTTCGAGTGACTACCTATTTATTTTTGTTCGGACGTAAGTGTAGGTAGGTACACGAGAATACTCCGAACGTCATCCAACGTCGTCGGCTGTCGATTACTTATTCTTTTTCCTGTAATATCTTGGCAGTATTTTAATACAATATCCCAGATATTTTAATGTCGTTCATAAAAAATATGATTTTATTTTTGCCGCGAACGATATTGGAATACCTATAATATTTTGTAAAGGTCGACGGAACGAAAACAATTTTATGCGTGAAATTACAAGTTATCAATCCTGTTTTCTAAATATATCATGGCCACGACAGGATTTTAACTGAACATTAATCATTTTCCTTACATCATACTTCTTCATTTGTCACTTATTCCCCTCCATCTAAAAGGACTTTGAAAAATGGCTATCCACTTAGTGTAAGGAAAAATCGTGGGTAATATTAACGAAAAATTTTTCATTGTTCCAGATAGTCGGCGACAAAAAGATAATGACGTCACTCTATGAAGGGCGGTAACAATCGTAAGCGAAAATGGACATAGATCATGTGGTACTGGATAAAGAAGCGATCAACCGATTCGAGCAGTATACATTGGCAAAGACCGCGCTTAATGGAGGCATTCCCTTGGACAGATGCCAAGATGCCGATTCGATGGCATCTAATAGCAGAAAGAAAGCACAAACTTCACGCCAGAAAGTTGTTTGTTGCTTTTGTTTTAAAACTACTAAGTACCGACGGAAACAATTTATTATAGGATCCCTTACTAATATTGTGATATTTTCAATTTTGCTGGCTTACACTTTTCTGGGTTCCTTTATATTCCTCGCAATCGAGGGTGGTGTTGAAGTGCCAGCGCGGCCTCGAATATTACCAGATAGACAAAAGACGAGCAATCGAGAGCATAATAATACAAATAAGAAACATTCAGATGATGAATATGAGTATAGTAATCTAACACTCTCCGCTAATTATTTTTGGGATGCAAGAAGTCGGGCAGTGGAAAATATATGGGAAATAACAGTTTCATTAAATATTCTGTATAGAGAAAACTGGACGAGATTGGCTGCACAAGAAATCTTAAAATTTCAAAACGAGCTTGTACAAAGGGTGACTACAGAAATGGCCTCACAATATGGTGTCAGTTACCGGGAAATGGCTTTAGGTGAATTTGGCGGCGGCGGCGAAGTTAGTAACCATTATGAAGAGCACGAATGGAATTTAGCACTTGCATTTTTCTACTCACTTACTGTCTTAACTACTATAGGTAAGAAGCTTCCGCTACGGAATTGCATACATACCATTAAATAGAAAATTAAGTTTCTAAACTCTTTTCCTCTCTTTTACAGGATATGGCAACATCGCACCGAAAACTATTCTTGGAAAAGGCGTTACCATCCTTTATGCACTTATCGGAATACCATTAACCTTAGTTTACCTCTCAAGTGTTGGGTCTCTATTATCTAAAATGGCTAGAAGCGTTTTTAGTAGAGCACTATGTTGTTGCCTTTGTTCCAATTGTGGATACTGCTGTTACGATGAGAGGCGAATGGCGGAGAAAGAACGAAGAATGAAGTTGAAAAGACAACAAGAAGAAATGCTGAATAGTCAAAATACAAGTAAAACGCCTACTGAAGAATGTTACGTTTTGAAGCCGGATAGTCAAAAGGACTTGTCTCTGTCAGAGAGGCCAACGACAAGCACTGTGAAAGATGATGTAATTAGTTGGCCCGACACTGATTCTAAACTATCAATGCATGGTCTGAGTATATTAGCACCTGTGTTTTTGTGTCTTGCAGCAATATTTATATACATAGTCATAGGTTCTATTGTTTTGTACAAATTAGATAATATGAGTATTATAGATGGGTTTTACTTTTGTTTTATGGCATTAAGTACTATAGGTTTCGGTAACATTATACCAGGAATGAGCTACACGACTATTAGTGGAGTAAGGTATTATACAATAAATTCTACAACCTTATGGTTTTGCTCAGCATACACTCTGACTGGGCTAGCTTTAACAGCCATGTGCTTTGGCGTAATACACGATGAAATAATCTACAGGATAAAACATCAGCAAAAAGCATGGTCACAAAAGGGCAATACAGTGAATGATGAAGTCAATTTGAATGACCCGTTTTACATGAGTTCCTGACAAATGTTTAATAAAGGCAAGTCAGAGAACTTGTACAGTATAATGGAGGACAATTCTGTCGTTGAGCGCAACAGGATTGAAATTGACAATAGGGAAGTAGTTCTTAGTGTAGACGATATTTTATCTGCGGCGGTTGATGAAAGTGCTGAATTCCCTCCACCTCCCCCAGAAGAGGAGATAGTTACCATTGTAACCAAAAAGGAACCGAAAGGGTTTGGAAACATGGTGGCATATAATGCATTACCAGAAATGCTTGAACATGTAAATACTTAATAACAATGGTGTAAATATATATCGTAAAGTTTGGAAGTAGTAACTTTAAGTTTATTAATTTAACAGGCTGTGAATAAACCCTTTGTGTATGTAAATACGAACTCAAACCAAAATATCATAAACATTATGTGGTAAAGTTCTTTTTCAAATAGTCGTATGGATTTGTAATTAGTGTAAATATTGTATGTAATATATTTTTAATGTAACTAGGCGATGTGTAACATCTTTTATCTGATTCTATTTGTCGACTGTTAGTTAATATCAAAAGTGTAACTGTAAAAAGAAATCATGTGTATAGCTCTTTGTAAAAAATAACAGTTTAATAAAAAAAGCAAAATGATGAAAATGTATCCATTTATTTATCTACTATAAATCATGTAACCTACTCTATTGATACGCAAAAACTCTTAAGGATTATCATAAAGCTTGAATGAAACCAGACGTACTTAATGAAAACCGATAAGGATAAAAAGAAACATTTCCTTTAAAAGTAATTTTGCCACAGAAAGGGTTGAAGGCCTCCGAGGAAGACAAATAGTGATTTATATTGAAATGAAACGTTCTTTTAGATCCACAAGCATTCACGCGTTATATTGCTTTGGTATGATAATCCTGATTTAATCAGTATCAAAATATGGTAAGGTAAGCAATAAAAACATTCGGTTTTTGTTAGCAGAATTTGGTGCTATTATCATACGGTGTGTTTGATTGTATGAATTGTGTATGCTGAGATAACCCGCTGAAGCAACTTTACTACTTGCTATTTATTATGTATTCTTTAATGGGCCAAATCATCATCACAGCCCATATACGTCCCCACCGAGGGGTCGAGCCTACCCTAAATTAGGGTGATTAGGCCTTAGTCAACCACGCTGGCCCAGTGCGGATTGGTCGACTTCACATGCATCATTGAATTTCTTCGCAGATGTATGCAGGTTGCCTCACGATGTTTTCCTTCACCGTAGGAGCGTCAGACAAATGTGCATATGAAATTCGAAATGAAAAACACATTGGTACATGGCGGGTCTCGAACCCCGACCCCCCGATTGGAAGGCAAGTGCCGAGTCCACTGCGCCACCGACGCTCAATGGGCCAAATACTATGATTAATAGAAGAACAAATACACAAAACTGTGTTTGTAACTTATTCGAAGTTTACGGACTGGGCAATAACCCCACTTGGTTGCAGCTAAATAACGTCATGTTGTATTCTGTGCGTGAGTGACGTCGCCAGGGTTTATTAGGAAACTTCGTTAGTACTCCTGTCATTGGGCAGTGTCTTGGGTATCGTACAGCGTGGAGTTATAGTTTGACGAAATTTTCTTCCACTTTACCTTTTATTACAAAAAGCAAGGAAGCGTTTAGGTTTTTGTTGAAATCTGGGCATAGCACGACTGACGTGTCCCATGTTTGTAAAACCTATAAATTTTCTATCGTATTAGGTTGATGTAGGCTCGTTTTCTGTACCCGAACGAGCGCTCCATAGATGCGCAAAAATTCTAGGTGGTTTAGCCTGGTATACTGGACTCCGGTGAATTAGCCATGCCAGTAGTAGTAGTAATCAGTGGCATATCCAAGTAGTGTAGTCAACTAAGTCCTTTGATATCGCAATAGATAAACATAATATGTAGGTGTGTGTATAATATGTGATGGTTGCACGACAAAGTGTGTATCAAAGAATATGCGGTTTCATTAAAATTCTTTAAATTCATTAAATTCCTTTTTGTCGACTGAGTAAAATTACTTCCCGTTTGTACAATCAGTTAAACCACGGATAAATGTACATTTCGATGGTATAATCAATTGGATCATGAGTAAATTTACATTTCGGTGGTACAACCAGTTGGATCATAGATAATTTAACTTTGCCATAGAACAATCAGTTGAACATAGCATTTGAACTACGGGTCGAGATTGTCAATTTCAAGCCGAGGAAACATTACAAGCAGAGCTGTTGTGATTTATTATGAACATCAAATATGTAAACTACACCAACATGGATATTTTTCTAAATATTGAAATTAATATACGAATATTTTGTCTTGACATTGTGATAAAGCCTCTACAACATTGACTAATATTTATAAATGTGGACCAATTTACAAGTTTAATATAAAACGAAGACGTGCTGTACTATATCACTCGTAATTAGATCGTTTGTCATAAAATAAGTTTTGTCGCCTCCGAGCTGAAGTTAATTGAAAGGTGAGGGTTCCACGTATTATTTATGCGCTAAACAAGCAATCTAAATGGCATTTAAAAGTCTTTGTTAATTAGTGAAATTAGGCTCAAAGGAAGATTTGTGGGTGAGCCGAAAGGCAAAGGGCTCTGATTAAATATTAAAGTAGTCGACGCCAAAAAGTTCCGTATTTTAGAATATTTTCGTTAAAATTTAGAATACTAAATCAGTATGTATGTCTTGTACATAATGATTTAGGAATTTGAAACAATTTCATGAGATTAGTATAGTATAGTGCTATTAAAATTTTAGGTATTTGAAGTACATTTGATTATTCGAAATGTGGGTATATAATTAACGTGATATTTTTAAGTAACGATATCATATTTATTCACAAAATCTTTAACCATAAATGATCAACCAGCTCAAGGTGGCATTGGAACCCGGTGTTGACATCCTGATTTCCACTGTGTACGAAACTGATGGTTGATTAGTCCAACTTTGCTCACGGCTCATCTATGCGGCCTCGGTGTGATACGGTCTGTGCTCCTCGACCGACCATTTCTAGAATGCAGTTAGTCAGGAATTACGTCATCGCTAGAGAAATTCAAAGACCGACTATCAGTGGAGGAGCTTCGCTCATCAGAGCGACGTGTCGAATATTAAACAGGCCGACAACGGGCTACAGCTCCATCTGAATAATATTGCTCTCTATGTAGGTATCTGGGCCTCCAAACTCCAGACACCCAAGGCGGAGAGTAGCAATGATAGATAAATTGTCACCATCAACAGCTGCATTTCATATAGAAAGTGACACCCCGGCCAAGACCAGACAAGGAGTCTACCCTGGCAGGACATGCTCATCGTAGGCGGTATCATCACCAGACCAGACTTCGTACCGCTTATCGCTTTAAGTCCGCCGCAGTCCCATACGTAATGTACCTCCACATAGTAGTCCCGCTTGAATGAGAGGGTGAAAGATATAAGATGAGAGTATGGGAGTGAAAGATAATAGAAGCTCAGTGGTGAAGTGGTTCGAGCGCTTTGATGGTTTCGACATTAAAAGCAACCCAACCTTTACCATGGTTGAACCCTGGATGGGTGACCAAAACTTTGTAATCTCGACTTTCTCCGTTCTTATTGCAACTGTTTCTACTCACCAATCCGCATTGGGCTAGCGCGATAGTGTTATGGCCCATATTCCATGTAGGAGGACCTGTGCCCAGTAGTGGAATATATAGGTTGTGATGATGAAAGTTGATGGCGGATTTAATTGGAGACGGCATCGAATCAGTATGCGTGCTCTTCTGAGAGTAAAAGTGGATACTTTTCTTATATAGTCAAAATAAAACCCCTAATTTCCATTCACAATAGGGAAGGTCTTAGTCTTCATCCCTTCTGATGATAAGTGACAGTAACCCCGAAAACATAAGCGAGCTTCAAATGAATTTCTCAAAAAAGGGGAACTAGTTATCTTACCTGTAAATGTCTGAACAAAATTATATAATTAACATTTAACAATGTTAATTATTAGGAAAACCGTGAGTAACCTTAGGTAAAACCGTGGCAGCTGACCAGGGTAAAACCAAAATAAGCAGAAACATTTTTATCCCGTCTGCAGAAATCGATCTCCGGATTGTTTCTTCTACTATATCACGTAAGCGGTAAATGAATATAAAATATGATGTTTCAGCAGGTTTGTTTGGTCTTAGATTCTACAGGTGACTATCATCAATCACCTGTCTGTGGTATGCAAACTATCAATTTTTCAACCTACAAACCTATTAAGTATATAGTATGAATATTCCTTATTGTACACAGTTACAACTCATGATTGAATACACACGTACTACAAAATATTATTGAAACATAAATTAAGATGAACTTGAATATAAGTGCGCTTGAAAGATATGATGGAGGTACATTCTCGAATGAAGGCAGGCAGACCATTCTAGAGCTGAGCAGCTCGAAGGGAAAAGGAGCTAAGCAGAAACACGAGCATTTGGACCAGGAGGGAGTAAGTGGAAGCAGGATCGCAAATATTCGGGGAAGTCAAAATTATGTGTAATATTTTGAACGTAAGATTTAGGATGTTCATGTTCCTTTTAAGCCAAACAGGGAGCCACTGAAGCTTAGAATGGAACTCGGACACGTGATCGTACTTACGTAAACCAAAAATAAATCAGTGCGCTAAATTTTGAAGACGTTGTGAAGTATACGAAACGTTAAAAGTAAAAAAAACCTAAATAGAAAAGCATAAGTTTATTTCTTCCTAAACAACATGATTGATGCCCGTGTGTAATAAATTCGTCAGGAGCGCTCCTCAGGAACCTGTCGTCTGGCTAAGCAGTTTTTTTACCATTTCATTCTTATACAGTTAGCTTCTCCCAACAATGACTGAACAGTTCGGCGCCGTGAGGGATGATGAATAGCCGCCCATTTATCTGGGCCTGTCAGTAACTTTTATCTGAGATAGGTGTTGCTGGAAGTAATAAAACGCTTCCCTTAAACCTTGCTTAGCCTTTACGTAACAAGGTTGATTATTTAATTAATCATCGCCCGACGCTTTGGTTGTCTGACGAAGGTTTTGATTTCGAAGTCTAAGGAATGTTTATGCCCTGATTTTTAAAGCTGTGTCGGTTCTAGAATTGAAGCGAATGGAATATGTTTCAAGTCTGTACAAAAAGAGAAGAATCTCTCAAAGGGAGTAAAAGTGATTCGAATTTCGAACACAACCATATTACAAACAGCAAATAAAAAATTGTACTAGTAAGAAAGTAAACTAAAACTAACTAGCTCTACTTTACCCTCAGTCGCATTAAAATAGTTATCTGTGCCTAAGTGACAGTTAAAAAACTTAACAATATAGTAATAGTAGATTATTAGGTTAGGTAAAAACTCAACATTTCGCACCACCTGCTAGAAAATAGAGACAAATACGTAAAAAATACAGAATTTATTCCAAATCATCTTAATTTTATAAAAAAAATCGTGAAATAAATAATTATATTACTTAAAAAAATATTTTCAATTATCATTAATTACCTCTTAAACTGACATGTCTCAAAACAAAATTACCTCTTAAATTATTCGTTTTAATTCGTAGAATTTATTCGCGCGAAATTAATGAGGAACGCTGAAAATTTGACATATTTACATTATGCTATTTGGATCTTTAAAACCTTTTGAAAGCGTCTTATTTGGCCCTTAAATGAATCATTACAAGAAAACCTTAATAGTGAGATTTCCATCTATTTACCGAATAATTGGGCGCTCTAAAGCTTTAATGCTCAATTATAGCTCTCAATATGCCACCTCAATACAGATAGAGTCTAGGTAGCATATTCAAATTAGCTTAGATGAAATTTGATCTAGAATCCCATATTAATAATACCATCCACGTAGCATTTCAGTTACATTGGACAATCTCAATATTGGCGAGTAATTGCACTCAAGATATCGTAATGCATAAAGGTGTACATAATGATTGTTGAGGTTGAGGCAAATCATTTATATAATTTTGATTATGTATGACTATCACATCTCTAAACAGCATATGTTATTATATTTATATAATAATAATTTATAAAGGCCTTATAATGTAAATAAGTATATTAATTTCCAAATTGAATTTAATAAATTTTGTTCCAATAACGGGATTAAACACATAGAAATAATAATATGCATTTACTATTTGAATGCTGAATCTCTATACACTACGTATTACATTTCAATCGGAGAATAACCTTGATGAATATTACCTAGAGATGGTGTCAAAAAAGGATTTATTATTTCAGTTTTTTGCGCTATTATTTTAGTTGTAGTTTGTTTTTGTATACTGTAATTATGTTATATAGGTCTGTAAGAGAAAAGGAGACGGTACAAATATCCCCTGACAAGCAGCTGTCATAGTGAGAGTTGTAATTGGTATAGCTTATAAAACATAACTTCCTCACCCAATAATTAAAATTCTAAAGCTAGCCCATTATTTTTAAATAATTTTTTCAAACATTAGTAAAACACGAAAAAATGGTGATGCTTAAATAGAAAACCGGGTACATTCCACATCAAACTGCATCAAAACTTCCTTAAAATGCACTAGGCGAAGCCATGCCCAAGATGGCGGACCAATTATTTTTAATGCACCCCTACAATATGGATATCAAATAAAAGGTCTTGCTAAGAGTAACTCTAAAAATAATGTGACGTCACTATTAATCCAATATGGCGGACTTCTAAAGCTTGAAATTCAATTTTGAAGTGGATATCTTTAACCGATTGAGCTGAAATTTTGTATACACACACAGCTTGGATGAAAGTGCATGGTTAACTGTGTGACCTCATTCTAAATCCAAGATGGCGGCATACCCAAGATGGCGGACCAATTATTTTAAATGCACTCCTACAATATGGGTATCAAATAAAAAGTCTTGCTAAGAATAACTTGAAAAATGAAGTGATGACACTATTAATCCAATATGGCGTACTTTTTAAGCTAAAAAATCAATTTTGAAGTAGATATCTTTAACCGATTGAACTGAAATTCTCTATAGACGTTCCGGCAAACGACCTTGCAACAATGATGCGTTGAATGAGATGAACAAACTGAGAAACGTGTCCAGTGATATCTAAAAAGTAGAAAATAAATTAAATGTAAAAAAACCATTTTAAAAACAAGCTTTTATAAATGCGCTAAAAAGAAAAAAATAACTTTTACACTAAAACTTTAACTTATAACGTCATTTCACATTTGACACAATTTTATTGACATAAAAGCTTGTCGCGAGATTTACTTTTGTAGATAAACATTTAAATTAAATAATTTGATGTGAATAATTTTATACATTACAATTTTCAAACTAAGTAAATACGAGTAGGTACTTAAAAGTACTCTCTTAAATAATTTTAACTTACTACACACAAGTAAATCTCGCGACAAGCTTTTATGTCATATAAATGATTGTGTCAAAAGTGAAATGACGTTATAAGTTAAAGTTTTAGTGAAAAGGTTTGTTTTTTCTTTATAGCGCATTTAAATAATTATTCTTCAAGTAGTTAAAATTCCAGATATTCAATAAATCGATACAAAAACTTATAGCCAATAATTGGTATTGGATATGTCCGGCCCGCAATCAACAATTTATATTATTCTCATGGCAGATTTCGTCCAGCTACATATAGCAACTTTATCTGAATATAAACGAGAAAGGCTTAGAATAATTAGAAAGGATTAAGATGATCGGCCCCTAGGATAGCTACCGCAAACATCTAGCTACAGTAGTAAATCAAAGTGATTAGCTTTTATTTTTGAAATAATTGTGTCAGTGATATTATTACTAGTGCTACAATTAAATTCATTCAATTTAATTCATTCATCCATATACTATGAGGAAGTCAAAACTCGGTGTAAGATGTATGAAGAAAAAAGAAGGTCTTCACAGTTGAGAAGACTATGAACGCCTGTTATCATTTGTGCTTTTGCAATTATTGTAAAATAAAGCAATACAATAGCTTTTAATCTAAGAGCACGCTAGTACGCAGGCCAAGTTCTTTATTTATTTAGCTCCATATTCTGTATCCTCTCGCACTAACACATTGTCATGAAAAGATGCAGGTGGTGTGATGTTCTGCTGGTACAGCGCCCATCCAAGGCACCAAACAGCGCAGGTTCCCATAGTTCTTTTACCCACAATATAACTGCAGTAGCACCCCTATATTCTAGCCTTCAGTTCCCGCCCAATAGGTCCGAAAGAATAATTATGTAAAATACATTTTGTTGCTTAAGGCGCATAGTACGGTCAATCATAAAAAATCACTGCAGAAAAAACCGTTTCATTTCATAAATATTGAATAAACAAATCTTTAAAAAAGATATGAGATTATTCAACGCATTCTTTAGAGGACGGTCTTTTTAATTTTTTGATAAATTAATTTAAACTTGGTTAAAATGTGACCCAAACATGCCTCGATTTTAAAACTTTAAACCTAGTCGCGTCGTAAATAGTAGGTTAAATCATATACTTTCGATTTCAATAAATAAAGTGAACGATATTCTAGGGGATGGTCTTTTTAGATTTTTCTTATTCGTCTAAATTAATTTTTAATTGAAATAATTCATCTTACGCGTAAAGGTTTGCTTAAATATTCCCCTCACTCTCACTCACTCACTCCTATGTAATCAGTGCGGGACGATCGACGCAAGGTCATTGGGAGCACAACTGTCTCATGTAATGCAATTCCTGGAACATTTACAGCCTCCAATTGATAACTAACCTCGACGTTTTTACCTCTATCATGTTGGTGACCTAAATTGAGTCATAATAAGCGTATGAGATATGGTGCATTTTTGCATACATCATTTTTCATGGAGCTCAATCCTGTTTGATTGGTAAATCCATGAGTGTAAACAGGTTATTGTCTAAGAAAAAATCTATCGCGATCGCTTACAATTTGACAGTCGCAGTCCATCTATCGCTGCTTTATAAAAGGAAGTCGGTACAGAGTCTTGTGCTCACGGCGCAATTGCTGTCAAATTATAGGTGATCGTCATAGATTTTTTCTTAGACAATGACCCACCGGAACCTAGAGAATATTTCCATTTTTCTCTACGGCTTGTGCCAGTGTTGCCATAGACCTTAAATAACGTGTTAATAAAACCAAAATTGGTTTTACAAAAAATAATTGTTTGAAATTGGCTAGACTTAGATTTCTTTTTTTAACTAATACGAGTTCAGTATTTTACATTCTTCCGATTTTCATTCAATTTGTACCGGCTGGATTTTAGTGAAGACGTTCTATGGAAAGTTAGACCGTCTCCTTTATTTTAATATCTGTTTTGATGTATTATGATTTATTTCCATACTTTTAATGTTGATCCACTTCTTATACCTGGCGCCCAACGCGGGGCCCAGATATAAGAAGTATATTATTTGTATGGAATTGAGGCAACTCCATCTAGTAGCTATTAGATGACACTGCCCCAATCCCATACAAAATCAAGTTTACATTTTTTATGCGAGTGATCTAGTAAAACTCGCTCTAAACACTCTGTAGGCGATGTCGGGGGCGTACAGGCGTGGCGCGTCAGAGCGTCGACTGTGAGCTACATGCCGTGGGTCTGAGCTGGAATAAGGTCAAGAAAGTCGCAATAGATAAATATACCTTGTGGAAGCCTTAGGTTCCTCTGGTACCCCAGAGGGTGTCTTTCAACAACAACAACTAAAATACTAACGAAGCAGTGATTTCATCAACGGTGACTGGGCAGCGATGTCATGGTCTGAAGTGGACAAGACTATAAGCAGTGATGTAAAGTTGCTGGGGATAAGATGATCAAATACATCAATGAATTAAATTATTTTGTACTTATTGTACTATAATTGAACGAGAAATAAAAGGTATTTTATTTTTAACCGACTTCAAAAAAGGAGAAGATTCTCAATTCGATGCGTATGTTTTTTTTGTTTTTTTTTGTGTGTATGTTACGCGATTACGCTGCCAATTGTAGACCGATTTTCAAAATTCTTTTTGTATTCAGTAGAGTATACTTCAAGGGTGGTCCCATGGTTACCAAAGTCAGGATCTGATGATGGGAGCCCATAAAAATCGAGGGAAACGCTAATTTGCGAAATTAGGGTTTCTTTGGAATAAAAGATTTTATTCACTAAAAAGTTAAAAATAAAAAATATTTTGCAAAAAAAAACCGACTCCAAAAACACTGAAAAGTTAAAAATAATATAAGAATAGGTACAGACAACATCACACTTCCATATTGAAGTCGGTGACAAATTTTAACACTTTCTAGGAGATCATCGTTGGGCACCGACTTCAATATGTATAAGTGTGATGTTGTCTGTACCTATTCTAATATTATTTTTATCTTTTCAGTGTTTTTGAAGGCGGTTTAATTTTTTATTTTATATACCTTCTCAGTTACTCCTTCTCAGTTACTGCGGCGCGTCTTTGGAATAAGCTGCCCGAGAGGATTCGCGATAGCCAGTCAGTGGACACTTTTAAGGCTAGACTGAAGGAGCATCTCCTATCTCAGCTCGATCTGAATAATTTTAATAGTTAATTTTTAGTACCTATATATTATTTTTCGGTATATATATATCCTATTTTATGTATATGTGTATATATCTTTAAAATTGTATATGTATTGCATTGTCAAGTTGTCCGCAAATGTATGTCTCCACACGCCCAGTTAGGTTGACTGGAAGAAATCTCTTTTAGAGATAAGTCCACCTTTGTACATGTTTCTCTTGTGTATTTGTTTTTTTTTTATTAATTTATGTGCAATAAAGAGTTTATATACCTACGAGTCACAGTTAAAACTTGTGCGAATACTCGATAAACAAGAGGAGTGGTGAAGCTGCGATTGGCAATATATAGCTTTTGTTCCTTTCTATCTGTTTCCTCGCTCGCATAGTTCGATAGTAACGATAACAACTTTAGCTTCGTGCTTCCGAAGCGTAAAGGAGCTCGAGTTGCTGTATTAAATTCAGCAGCCATCAGGTTTCTAACTATGGCGAATGTTGCTAACTTTAGCAATCGTTATTCTAAGGGATCTCGCAGACTAGGCGGCCACGATCACGACCAGTGGCCGCATGCAAGGAGAGTGCCTGTGCGAGTTTTACCGAGTTTCACTCGATTACACGCATCGAACGCGTAAACGTGATTTTTTTAAACTCGATAAAACTCGCACTAAGCACTTTGATTAACTATAGAACCATAGCGGGTATAACTCCTAACCGATATTCGGTCACGGCGGCTAATCTCAACAGAGACTAGCCATCTGCGCAGGAAATATAGTGCACAAGTGACTGCGCAAACGCAAGTGCACTTTGTGTTCCTTCATTTACGGTTACCGCTGGGACGGTTAACCGACACGACCGGTGCGAGATCAGACGCAGGACCCACTGCTTAACACGGAGGAGCTCGAGATGTTTCGCATTTTGGCCACCCATCATAGCACTGACCACAGCCAACGTTGCTTAACTTTAGAAATCGTTCGCTGAGCGCACGCGCCAATGCGCCACCAAGCTAGCGTCTCCTGTAGCGAGACGATAATGATGTTGCAAAGAAACAAAATAAACGGGAATGATTCCATATCGCAAATCATTCTCATACATTTTGCCGTTCCCTAAAGAACGTACGAGTATGTATAACATAAACGAATCGAACATGAATGGTATTTTATCTAGACCCCTGTTGGTGTAAGAGCAGCCGGCGAGCGGCTATCGTTAGGAAATTGTCACTTGCCATTTTTAGACTAATTATTTGTTATAGCAATTTCTTTCTCTAAACATCTACATGGTAAAATAAATAAAACTCGAAGAACGAAAACGGAATCATTAAATGATCAAGCGAACTTACCTGAAGTGAAATTCGATCTTGATTATTCCGTCTTCTCCGAAGAGATTTAAGATCCCTCCCTCCCTACCCTTAAAAATGTGAATCCTGATTGTTTTACTCGTCTTACTCTGAACTGAATGAATGGTCATCGAGAGCGCCGGTATAAGGAGACATGCGTCTTTCTTTTTTATGGCGCTAAACTATGTGCATGTAAGCTGAACCGCAGCGAAAACAAACCAATATCATTGTGTTCAGAATTTTTGTAACGCATATTTCAAATGTTTCTTCATTTGTCAAATGTACGGTGAACTCTGCTATTGGAATCATAAACTATTTATTTTACAAACCTGACCTTTTCTTATGGTTTACATTAAGTTCTCTAGTGACTGCGCAAAATTTATTTATACATTTTATACCGACCATGAAAACTATTTGAATCACTAGAAGCGCTGTTTTAATATAAACATCAGTCAGTGCAACTGATTACTTCTGCATAGAAACATCGAATTGTTGTTTTATAAATGTCATACGAGTATTACGCAAAGTTCACCTTTTGAGCTTCGTAAACCTAATAGGTACATTAATTAATAACCAATTACCTTTCTTGCCATGTTAACATAAAACTTCTTTCACAGAGCAAAACAATAAAAGATTAATAGCGTGCAATTCCCCCATAATTTCAGAGGCGAAGAAAACATAAAGTGTGAGCGCGAATTAAGCCATTTTAAAGGCTTTAGCGTGTACTAAGATCTTTTATTGGTTTAATTTCGAAATGCGCATTCATCTGATATCACGTACACTTTTATGGTTGAACGTAAATAGCCACTTTATGAAAAATGTATCCGTTCGTATTGAGTTTTACTGCTTTCAGTGGTCGTTTTGATCTCGTAAACGGACGCTGGACGAAATAACAAAGAATTGTTGGCGAGTGAACAGTATGAAAATATTGAATGAAGTTGATTATTTTTATGACAACGAAATTCATTGGGGAGCAAATAAAATCCTATTTGTATCATCATCATCACCTCTGCTACTATATACCACCCTATGGGCGTAATATTTCCTCAAGAAGGTTTGAGCCACCTCCGATTAAGTTGTAAGTTGTTAAATTAACACCCACAAAATTGTGAAATGTAACCCTATTTACAGTAAATAAAGAATTTGAATTTGAATTTGAATAGGAAACGAAAGAGACTCACACGTCGATTAGCAGCCTGCACGAGTTCTCAAAAATCTAAAAAGCATTAAAAAATACTGTTACTGTACGGAATCTAATAATCAATACCTACCTCTCGAATACCTGGTGTGCTCACACTCTAGACAGGTAGGTTTTGGAGCTGGTTTAATTACATTGAGTGATACAATATGGTTACATCGAGTGATGTTACATAGCGCTGTCGCAACAGCGTTGAGCTGACTTATCAATTTACTCTACCAGTATCGGGTACACATACACATCGAAATTGACTTACGTAAGTATATTACCCAATGTAAACCTAATTTTAAAAAATGAGATTTTCTTTATAGCTTTCTTTCATAGCATGACCACGAAAACACGATATTATAAAGCGATATATCGCGGCAATCTGTCAAAATACAATACATTTTTATAGTACTTTGATAGTTTACCGCGATATTTTTTATGTCCCGCGCAGGTGGCTAAGATTGACTGCTTTTATATCGGTTAGGAGGACTTTATTTATAAATGTATAGTTATGAAGTACATAGTGATGTTAAACTTTAAATTTAAAAAAAATATAATCTTACTTCAAACCGACGTAAATCTACAAAATAATTTGACAGTTTTCATTCGACTCTAAATAAAAACTAATAAAAAGTAGGTTTTTGTGTCACTGTAAACAACTTCATTGTGCACGAGTCAACGGTTCCGCGGGACGTTAAATGGCGATTTATACGAAAAGTTCTCGAACAATGGCTATTTGATTTTCATTATTTTCCAGTTTTGGCTCTGTCCGCCCTCCAAAGGTGGTTTAGTTTATAGTCCACCGGACTATTGTGCCCTTATAATTGGATGAAGTTAAGCTGGAATTTGTGCTGCTACAATACAGATAACTTCCTGTAGTTTCAGTTATAACAATTTTCATTGTTAAAGATATAACTGTGAATTGATAACAGAATGTCGCTTAACATTTATTTCTATACAGGGTGTAACTGAACACCCCAATAACATTTAAGGGTATGTATCCATCAGAAGTAGAGATTCTGTAGAAAAAATATTAGGGCTAACAAACCTACTTTTGTTTCCCATACAAACTAAATAAATTATTTTTTGGTATTAAGCGCCGACAGCCCTACGTAACCATAGGAGGAATACTACGCTCACGTCTGTCACGTGTCATTTTGTGTTTAAATTTCTTTTGTGTTAAGAGCTGATTATGGTTGGCACTTGAAAGTTTTTGCTTGCACTTGAATGTTGTAGCCTATTTAAGCCCGGATGATAAAGCTTGAAGCACGTGTTAATTTATTTGGAAACTTTGAACCCCCATTTCATCCCCTTTTGGTGGTGAATTTTGGGAAATTCTTTCTAAGTGGATGCCTACGTCACAATGTAACAAGAAAACTTTCTATAACTGCTTTCGCCTCCTTAGAAAATAGTTTATTCTATAATGTCATAGAGACGGAGTAAGAATTTGTCAAGAGGACTTTTCTGACTTACAAAAAACATATTTTACGGAATTATAAATTAGAAAAATTATCAAAATTGAGTTATAATTTCGACTCTCTGAATACCCCTGAGCTAGTTGGAGGTCATCGAAGCCCCCCGTTGGGCGCCAATTGTCACCGTAGAGCTTCGATGACCCCCAACTAGCTCAGGGGTATTCAGTTTTCTTGTTACATAGATTGTGTAACAAGATAACTGTCAATAACTGTTTTCTCCTCCTTAGAAAATAGTTTATTCTATAATGTCATAGAGGCGGAGTAAGAATTTGTCAAGACGACTTTTCTGACTTATAAAAAATGTATTTTACGGAATTATAAATTAGAAAAATTATTAAAATTGTATTATAATTTCGACTCTCCGAATACTCCTGAGCTAGTTGGAGGTCATCGAAGCTCTACGGTGACAATAATAGTACACAAATTTCAGTCCAATCCGTTCAGCGGTTTGAGCTGTGTGTTGATAGATCATTCAGTAACGGTTGCCTTTTATTTATACAGATTGCTCTAGCACCGAAACTAGAACTAGGTTATATAAATTAATCCAGCAGATATCTACGCAAACAATACAATACTCCAAGGCCTGAATACAAATTGCTAATATCGCGTCTAATAGAAACGTTGATGCGTAGACACTTCACTTACTATGTATCAATGTTTGACGAGCATACTTACTTGTATTAAATAATAATGTAAGTAATGTTGTGAAATTGTTTTTACATTATTGTTATTATTCACGAGCATATTTGTAAAATAATAACGTAATCATTTTTAATATTAATATTCAACGCCGTGTTTACCAAACGGGCAAAAACTGAAATTCGGAAAATATTATTATTATTATAGAAGGCTGCCAATCAATTTCTACAATTCTGGGTATCAAACCAATATTATTGAATCATTTAGTGTTATTGATGTTGCGTTTCGTCATTACCACTTTTTGCACTGTATTTGATTGTGGTACCTATGACTCTTGTGTAAAACTGATGTATCTCTTTTAAGATCAAACCGATAATGTTTGTAATTCAAACTGTAAATAACATTTTGTTTTTTAAAGCTTTTAACCTCACTAGTAATTATTACTACTAAGTAAAGAAATCTGTGTAAATGATATAAAAAAAACGCTCTATTTTCGGCTCATAGGCGTAAAATATGTAAATCCGACTCTGGTAACATTTTCAAAAATTATAAACCAATAAAAAGCATATATTTTGATGCACCGTATATATAATACCAATCAAACCTCTTTAATTTTCAATTTAATAGTAAAACAAACAAAAGATTTAAAATTTTCTAACACACAACTCTATACATGACGCCTTATTTTTATTCATGAGCAACGGTATTGGATGTGTAACATATTTAGGGTGTCGATTGAAAATTATGAGGCGCTCCTGCACAGGGCGCGGAAGTTTCTCTCTCAAAATATAAGGCTCATGCATTAAACATGGAGTGAAATAAATATCTCGTATCTATCGAGGTGTCAATAAAGCCCTTACGTAAAAGTTTTAATGTTTGGCTTTGGCCTAACGAAATGCTCTCGATCACTAGACCATACATGAAATATTTTTTGAAAAGTCTTTTCTTTAGACACTTAACTTTAAGCCCTATTTTTTCTAGTTTGTGCTATGTACCAATACGGCTAGTTGTGCGACGAAAAATTGTGCGTTTCACGGTATCTCCGCTATGGCAGCGCCTTAAAAAGCTTATCAAGCCTTTTAGGGTATAGTGATCGAGACCACTGGGTTTTGATCGCAAGGTCCGCAGTTCTATTCCCCATGGGGACAAAAAATCTCAGTTTAGTTGATGTTGGGCTTCTGAACCCTAGGTGGCTACCACCGGCTTACCGAAAGTTGTCGCGAAAATAACAATGTCGCATTGTAATGTTCCGACAATTAGAGGTTAAATAGCTAGTTCCTCAGTTGTTGAGGAGTTCCTTATCGTCACTTACCATCAGGTGAGATAAAGGTCTGTCATATATAAAAAGACTTACTTTAATCCCCTCCGTGGTTTAGTGGTTACGACCTCTTGCTTCTGATGCGGAGGCCTTTTTTGAGGTGACCCGCTTGGATATGTTATTGGACTCGGTGACACCTGACGGCTATTCCGCCGGTGACATCCCCCTAAGTAGGGGCTATTAAGCTAGACCATCTCCCTGAGCCTCTCCGCCTCCGTGGAGGCGCGTTCGGGAGCGGACTGCCAATTCACCGAACGCACCCCCTGAGGCCTTGGACTTGGTTCCCAATGAGGGCATAAGATTTTTTGGTTTGTTTGTTTGGTACGAGTAGTAGAACTTCTGAGCCCGCCTGGCTATCTACTGTAGCCTTGCCTAACGGTCGGTTTCAATATTCTATCTGTGCATTTGGTTACTAGCGTTAGATAATTAACATTAGCTAGACGTAAAGCTTCATAGTTTCAATTATTATTTGACAAATACAGAATTTCCACGGGAAATATGCGAAAAGATTTTGTATACATTTTGAGTTTTAATGGAAATAGTATATCTAGCTAGAGTAACACTGCTAACACCGGTGAATTTACCCTTATGTTTAGCGTAGGACCATCGTAGGAGAGATTCTCATTTGGACAGAAATTTGGCAGATATCCTTTGACTGTTTGGCTATGGTTTGAGTATTTTCCAATCAACATGGCGTCGATAGACGATAGAAAATGTTTAAACAATGTTTAAGTTAAACAACGTAGATGTCACTTTCGATGTCACTTCACTTCACTTCACTTCACTTCTTGGTTAAATGGCAATCGGTCGTTATCGACAACCATTACTGCCAAACTCGAGTTTACTTTTTGTTAATAGAGGCCAGAGGTGTGGTTTAGAATTTTGCTTTCGATGTCCTTTTTTGTAATGACATTGAAAGTGACAGTGACATTCTTAGCTTAAGTCATGCTTAAGTATGACTTAAGTATTATATTTTCATGAATAAGGCCATTAGTCTGTTGGCTTGACATTATTTTACGTCTCTGTATAGCTTGCCATTTCTGTGCAAACAGAAAATAAGGGCAGGCGAGGGTAGACGATGAAGTTATCGCATCGGAATAAAAACTTATGTCAGGGGGGTTTCACTCCGCAGTTTAGGTACGTTTGGCCGGGCGGTCCGGCCGGGCGGTATGTGGCAAAAGCTTGCCGCTCGGCTCGCACGCTGGCCGCGTCGCACGTAATAATTGAGGTCATTTTTGTAACGATAACTGCATATCGGTGAGTGGGAACCCTGCGCTCTCATCGCCAAACCGGTATCGGGTCAGCGATGCGTGACGGAATTGGAACGCTCGTGTCATGCAATAAATTTCAATTTCCCGTGCAGTCAGATGAAGGTCGTAAGAGTAGGTAAATTTTCATACCTAAACTTGGCTTTTCTTCGAGAGTGATCCTTCTGTACTTTAGTACTATTATTTATTCTGTGTTTATGTATATCTGAGGGGCAATCGCACTAAATACGAACGTTTGAACCAAAACCAAAACGTTACCGTTCCCATATGTTTTGACATCTGACAGCTGTCAAGGTGTTGTCAAAATGTATGGGAACGGTAACGTTTCTGATTTGGTTGAAACGTTATAAATAGTGCGATTGCCCCTCTGTTTTGACTATATAAATTATCTTGTAAAACACAACTCGACTATTGTAATTTACAAGACAATTTTTTTGGCCGAGTATAATGAATTTAGGAGTAAGATAATTATCAAATGTTTGTTAGAATTATAACATAGTTCGATATCACTTTAATCGCCAGCGCCTGAAATCATATCATATAATAAAATTAAATGTAAAAAAACCTTTTTAAAAACAAGCTTTTATTTAAATGCGCTAAAAAGAAAAAATAAACTTATACACTAAAACTTTTACTTACTTATAATGTTATTTCACATTTGACACAATTTATATGACATAAAAGCTTATCGCGAGATTTACTTGTGTGTAGTAACTTAAAAGTACTTAAAAGAGTACTTTTAAGTACCTACTTACTTGTATTTACTTACTTTGAAAATTGTAATGTATAAAATTATTTACATTAAATTATTTAATTTACTTGTTTATCTAAAAAGTTAATCTCGCGACAAGCTTTTGTCATATAAATTGTGTCAAATGTGAAATAACGTTATAATAAGTAAGTAAAAGTTTTAGTGTATAAGTTTATTTTTTCTTTTTAGCGCATTTAAATAAAAGCTTGTTCTTAAAAAGGTTTTTTTACATTTAATTTATTTTTTACTTTTTAGTTATCACTGGACACGTTTCTCACTCTGTTCATCTCATTCAACGCATCATTGTTGCAAGGTCGTTTGCCGGAACGTCTATACAGAATTTCAGCTCAATCGGTTAAAGATATCTACTTCAAAATTGATTTTTTAATTTTAGAAGTATGCCATATTGGATTAATAATGATATCACTTTATTTTTCAAGTTATTCTTAGCCAGACATTTTATTTGATACCCATATTGTAGGAGTGCATTAAAAATAATTGGTCCGCCATCTTGCGTATGCTGCCATCTTAGATTTAGAATGACGTCACACAGTTAACCATACATTGTCATCCAAATTGTGTATGTATACAAAATTTCAGCTCAATCGGTTAAAGATATCTACTTCCAAATTGATTTTCAAGCTTTAGAAGTCCGCCATATTGGAATAATAGTGACGTCACATTATTTTTAGAGTTACTATTAGCAATACCTTTTATTTGATACCCATATTGTAGGGGTGCATTAAAAATAATAGGTCCGCCATCTTGGGTATGCCGCCATCTTGGATTTAGAATGACGTCACATAGTCAACCATGCATTGTCATCCAAACTGAACGTGTATACAACATTTCAGCTCAATCGGTTAAAGATATCTGCTTCAAAATTGAGTTGCAAGATTCCACCCGAACATACATACTTACATACTTACTTACATTGCAAGTTAAATAAAAGCTTGTAATAAATTTGACGACACGGTTAGCGCAGAGGTCGAGTAATCGGCTACTGCGCAAGGCAATCGCGGGTTCGATTCCCGTACGAGACAAATATTTTGTATGGCCTACAGAAATTTGTTCCGGACTGGGCGTATGTGCATGTGATACTCGATGTTTGTAACTGCACCCACGACACAGGAGAAAATCCTAGTGTGGGGCTACATTCTTTTTTTAAAGAAAATATGCCTACGCCATATTTAAAAAGAAAAGAATATATGCCTACGCCATATTTGTTTCTGCCACATAACGCTCGTTCCAAAGGAATCAAGTTGCGGAAATGTGCCTATATTAGCTTTTTATCCGTACTCAAAAAGCTAATAAGACCCCAATAGGAGCCATAACGGTAGATGGATCGGAAATTTAATTAAATAAGCGTAACAAAACAATGCTTCTCGAGCAATATCGGATTGTCCGCTTTTGAGCTCAAAGCGTATTCAGAACATCTCTTCAACGATCGAGGACTCATTACTCTCTGCATCCACGTTTCCGGCAACTGTTTGAAATATTCTCGATTCGGACAAATAAAATTGTGCTTCTTGAATTATTTTGGTTGTATTGCTTCCTCTTTATGTTTTGTTGACGTGAGGTAAGTCTGCTATAATGTGGATATTGGAGTTACACAATCTCAGTCCTATGTAGAGATAATTATGCAATCCAAGTTGATAGAGACGAGGTGGAAATCTAATAAACAAAATCACAGATTAAATAATAGTTCTAATGTAACACCATGCCTGCTGATAACTACTTACTAAACTGCTGATAACTACTTCAAGAACTACTTACTAAACCAAACTCAAAGGAACCCTTATAGGATCACTTTGATGTTGGTCTGTCTGTCTCTCGAACGACGTTCATAGTAGATATCAAACTCAAATTTGTAAGAAATACTCACGTCTACGGTCTCTAACAGCTGTAAAAAAATTATACTTGTGTGTATAATTTTTTACTCTATCCGATCATTATAAACATCATTATTATGATTATTATGACAATTGTAATCATATCCCATTAGAAGACATGACTGTGTATGTCGCATCGCATATTTTCGCAAATTTTGCTATTTCACAAGGGAGTGAAAGTATTTCCGGTTGACCTAGGATCATGAAAATTAGCAAGAAGCAAGATTAAATATGTATATAATGTATAGTTAGAAACTTAGACAATTAGATAAAATCGTATGGAACCCTCGGTATGCGAGTCCAGCTCGCACTTGACCGGTTTTTATAAAACAAAGTCGGCAAACAAACAAACACCTGATAATAAATGACTACGGTAATCTATATAGTCATCTTAATCATCACAGCTCATATACGTCCCCACCGAGGGGCACGAGCCTACCCTAACCAGTTATTGTAGAGCGAAGGGATTAGGCCTTAGTCAAACCACGCTGGTCCAGTGCGGATTGGTTGACTTCACATACACCTTTGAATTACTTCGCAGGTGTATGCAGGTTTCCTCACAGTGTTTTCCTTCACCGTAGGAGCGTCAGATAAATGTATATATGAAATTAGTGAAACGAAAAACACATTGGTACATGGCAGGATCGATCGCGGGCCTCCCGATTCTACTCGGAGCACAGACCAGTGCTGAGGCCACAGCGCCACCAACACTCAAGCAAGCGCAAGTTTTTACAACAGCCATTTAATTTGTTACGGAGAAATCCACACTAATATTTAGCGAAAGTATGTCTGTCTGTTCTGTACCTCTTCAAGCTTAAACCGCAGAACCGATGAAATCTGGTATAGAGATAGTTTGAGTCTCAGAAAAGGACATAGGATAGTCTCTATTACAGAAATCATTCAATCTAACAGAATTATCAAATCTATGCTATGTCCGATTGCCGATGACCTATAAAATCGCCCCACAAGTTAGGCAGGAATACAACGATTCGATATATCAAAGGATAGTACCTCATTACAGCACCACAGATTTGCGGCAAAAATGGGTAAGAAAGAGGTATCCGTGCATACAACTCACGTACAGAAGCTTGTCCAGATACCCACCTAGTCCTTAGTCTGGGGTAATCCGGGGATAGAAATCTCCGATTATCCATATCACACCACTATGTGTCAACCTGGCCAGTTATGATTACGCAAAACCCTCTTACGCAATGAAATGGATACGAAATGAGCCAAATACGGGAAGCTCTTTATCTTATTTTTTAATTATTATTAGACTTACAACATTTCCAAAACTAAAATTAATTTTTTTGCGGTGCACAATAAACCATAATTCTGCACACTACAGATCCGTATCGTCATCTCAAAAATAATATGATATACTAGCTGTACCCGCGACATTTTTAAATTGTGTTTTTGTTATTGGTACCCGATATACATTCATACCCATTTAGTAAAAACTTGTTATTTTGACATTACAAACAGACACTTCAATTTTATTTATTTGTATAGATGTATAGATATAGATGTATAGATATTAATATGTTGGTGCATGCATATAACACTTTATTCGCTCGACATAATTCACTCCCCAAAAAACAGTTTTGACTGTGCGGATACGTACGGGCGTGAATTTTGCCGAGCGACTTGGTATACAGAAAATAAAAAAAAGTAATAAAATGGTATTCAAATTAACAATTATTGTTGTAAATATAATATTCTTCTGCTTATTGTGGTCTGAATATCAATTTCGATGATTTGATTATAAAACAAGGATTTTATAAGTACATATTATATTTACGTTCAATATATTATATTCAAAGTCTTTGAGAATTAAATTTTTGAATATATATTTACGTTACATATTTTCTATTAACTTGGATAAATATTTTTTTTTTAACTTATATTTAATGTTTGTTTCGTTAATTTCATTTTTAATGCTAGCCGGAAGTTCATTCATTAACCTAGGAACCTATTTGATGGTCAGTGCTGATAAATCTAAAGATGAAAGTGACATTCACCTTTTATTTATTGTAGAATAGCTATGAATAAAAGGCGGACTGATGCCATAGGCGGACCTAATGCCCTATAATTCTACCTTAGGATGATTCGAAGAGTCGTGAAAGAAGATTAAAATAATTCAATTATCACTCTTACTTTAACGCCAAAAAGTCATCACGGCGGCGGAAATTAAAAATAGGGCAACGCGTGGGATTAAAAAATGAATTAAATTTAAAATATTTTTTTAATATATTAAAAAATGAAAATTGAAAGTATAAATTCATTTTTTAATATATTAAAAAATGAAAATTGAAAGGATAAATTCATTTTTTAATATATTAAAAAATGAATGAAAGTAATCTGTACAGAACAACTTATTATTACCATCAAATTAGTTCAACCCGAAGTAATAAGATTGGATTTGATTTGTATTCAAATATAATAAAAAACACTATTATATCCACGAATTCAGAGACGACCTCGTCTAGGGGTCAGCTGTTTGCGAAATTTGGCTAAGATTTACGAAGAGGCTGAGTAAGTATTTTTCTTTGTCAGCTGTCGTGCGTCTCCTCAAGACTTTCTCAGCGAAAAATGATAATCCGAGCATACATCGTGCCTTTGGCCCATTTCTTGAAACGTAATACACTTTCTACTCCACATTGGCATTTACAACGAAACTATTCTTAATTCTCTTGTGAATGCGTAATATTAAGAAATCCTCTCACTCACGCTCTGCTTGGCTGATTCCTGGGGAATATGTGAATGTGGTCAGTGGTGAGCAATGGAACATTGAAATCGACTGAATTATGGTTTTCTATAAGAGAAAGTTTCGAGCAAAATGTGTTTGCTAAAAGGAAAAATGTTTCTGGATTTATCTAAAGATTGCGTCCATTTAAATTGAAAGTATAATATTTGGTTCCCTTGAAAAAACCTCAAAACATAATATAATTCTTGTATTATTTAGACGTCTATTGTTAAACGACCCTGTACGCTATATTTGTTTATTTCAGAGCGATTTGCTTACATTATGAAAGGCTTATTACAAAATCTTCTTATTATATAAAAATGAAACGCTGTCTGTTTGTCTCGCAAAAACTCTGAAACGGCTCGCACGAACAATTCTTACAAAATTTTCTGTGTGTATTTGATTAGGTCCAAGGAAGGTTTAAACGTACAGTTGGACCCGGTAGGTGGCGCTGGGATCGGGCAGAACGTCTGCCGGGCCCACTAGTTCATTAATAAAAACAAATATTTGTCATTAGCTTAAGTTAGGTTTCCCTAATAAGGTGTGTACTTATTATTTTATAAAATAAATTCTAATAATAATTATATAAAAAATCTCGTGTTTGTAACCAAACTCTTCCGAAACGGCTAGACCGTTTTTTATGATTTTTTGTGTATATTTGGTACGTCAGAGAATAGTTAGTAGGCTATTTTTTATGCCCCTAGGTGATAAGAGTGGCCCTCTCCAGAATTTTTTTGGACACTTATTATGGCGAAACATATAGTTCGCAGTCACAGCTAGTCTATAGTAATATTATAAAGAGGAAGGATTTGATTGTTTGTTTGTTTGTATTGAATAGGCTTCGAAACTACTGAACCGATTTTGATGAAAATTGGTATAGGGCTAGTTCGAGATTAGGGGAAGGACATAGGGTAATTTTCCTGAGGGAAAAAATCCCACGGGAAAACAATAATATCGTGGGCGAAGTCGCGAGCGGAAAGCTAGTATTATATAAATTCTTAAGTTGCCAAACGTGAGAAACTACAAATAATTTTACACTTGAATGGGGAAAATATAGAACAAAACTTACCCACATGTTTACATGTTGTTAAACATATTGTCGAACTGAACACCAAACGTGGCCTACCGACGATATTCAAAGAATTTATACGACAACATCCCGAGTGAAATTGTCGAATGATTTTTGTATTCGTCCCCTGGGAAATATAGGCAAATATGGGAAGCGAGGGAGGATAGTGGGCAAAATCATCTAAGTAGATAAGTGAGGTTAAAATATTAATGTTAAGGAGGAAACTTTCGCTCGCTAACAACTTAGAAATCTAGAAGAATTTTATTAAGTGTAACATTATTTTTAGGTCTAATGTTAAGATTAATTACAAGTCGTGTTATTTTTGTAGACGCTAGTAGTGAACGTTTTGAATTTTAAATAGCCATTATTATATTTTCGTCATTTTAGAATTAAAACAATATTAAACAATGCTGTGATAGAGTAGAGTCAATGGTGATGGGACGAAGCACAGTAATACCCTTAAAATGTATATAAATAACATTAGATTTATTCCAAAAAGCTCAGATTGGAAACTCAAAAAAAGACAACATTAATAGACACGAATATCTTGTATTTTGCTATTAACATCACAATACCCTAATCTCAAAATGTATACGATATTTTCAGTGCTTGTAAAAATATTACATTTTGCTACCTTATCTAATTAAGAGGGTTAATGATGAGTATAGTTTTTAATAAGTTTGTCATTAAGACCAAAAGGAAACAATAAAAATGTATCATTTGAAATTAGAAATTCATGTGTATGAAAAAAAACCGACAAATTCATTAATAACAATTAGTTGCAATTTCGAGTTTCGCCTATAGTTCGCGCGTGTTCCAGAGCGTCGATAAACTTATTTTGTGGCAATTTATCTTCAGACATCGCGAACAAGTGAATATCTGCGTGTGATGTGGCGTGTCACAAAATCAGACTCATTCAGATTTTGCCCTCGATGTAATTTCCCACGAGAATCACCGTGAAGGTCGGGAGAGCCCTCCGATGTAATTTAATCAAGTCAATGCTTATGTGGAAGATTATGCTTCATCGCGCAACGCCTTCTTAACGTTGACATATAAAAACGTTTCTGCGTTAATTAAATTTCCGGATTTGGCCCACTTTATTGTTTATTATCTGTGACAATCTCGTAGACGTTTGGGTGCAACTTATTGAAATTTAGAGCTCGAATAACTTTAAGAGTGGAAATATAGAATTTTAATATTGATAATGATCTAATTTTGATTCAAGTTTGATCAACCACTAACCATGAACGTTAAAAACAATATTGAAACCGCACTGAGAGCGGGATGGCGCTATACGCAGCAAGAGCGGTGTCTCTGTTTCGATATTGTTTTAACCTTGTTATAAGTGATCATGGTAAGGCACCTGGGCAGAACATTTTTTTATAGTAGGCCTAGCAAATAACTCCATTCCACCTGATGGTAAGTGAAAGTGGGGTCCAAATGCGAAGACAGCTAGTGTAGGAGTCCAAATGCGTCTTTTTAAGGACCCAGGATTATAAGAGGGAGGGAACACGTGTGCTGGCAGTGAATTACATTTTTTGATAGTACGATAAAGAAATGAGTAACCAAATTTCTTTTTACGCGTTGGAATCGTAGTTACATATTACGTTACAAGCAAAATAAAAGAGAAAAATAATTAAATAGGTAGAAGAATATAACCAATAATAATTAATTGAATAAATTAATTTGTATACCAGTTGATACACTGAAAACAAATTGTTGAGGAAAAGGATTCCAAATACCTAATAACCCAAATGAGACTGTGGCGCTCCCCACCGCCCAGTAAATGGAACAACACAGTACAGCCCAGTAAATGGTACAAGAGAGTCCAAGTTCCTATTATCTTTTCCAAAAGAAAGGTAACTTGGGCTCTCTATGCTTGGTAGTGGGGGTGTAGTGGCTAAACTAATGATGAAATAGTTTGCATCATGTGAGCATCACATAATTAGTAATCAAAATATTTTTACACATACAAAAGGGAAGCTTCTGGCCTTCATCTCACCTGATGGTAATTGACGATAAGGCCGAAGGTGGAAGTGAGCTTCACCTGGACTCCTCAACAACTGAGAAACTGACTATCTTACCTCTAATTGTTGGAACACAAAAAGGTTAGTAGCTTTATTGTGTTCCGACAGCTGTAGAGGCTATTATTATGGCGACAAACTTAGCTAGGACGATGGTAGCTAGTCAGGCGAGCTCAAAAGCCCTGCCACCAATTAAACCGAGCAGAAAATCTTTTGCCCCCATGGAGACATAAACCCTTGACCTCCCGATCAACCCTGTCTCAACCACTAGACCAAGGAAGCAAATAGAAAGCATTTTTTAACATAATAGGGAAGTTCTTGGCTATCATTTCACCTCATAATAAGTGACGATAAGGTCGAAAATTTAGGCGACCTTCATCTGTTCTCTTTAACAACTGAGGAATTTGCTGTCTTATCTCATCTGTCGCGTCAATGTTGCTCACAATGTTATTGTGATTATAACGTTAGGGAAGGTGCTGCGCTAAAAGGGCGAGCATAGAAGCCCAACACCACAGAAAACAAGCATCCAAGTGGAACCGAACCTCGAACCTCCAGAGCAATACCAGATGGCCTCACCCACTAGACCACGGAGGAAATGTGTAAAAAATATGACTACCAAAGAGGGCAGTAAATTTTCTGTTTAGTTCGGGTGGAGGTAAGGCTATTGACCCGCGCGTGCGCTCAGCGATTGCTAAGGTTAAGCAACGTTCGCTGTGACTAGTGCTAGGATGGGTGACCAAAATAAGAAACATCTCAAGCTCCTCCGTGATTCGGAAGGCACGTTAAACAGTGGGTCCTGGCCTGATCTCGCCCCGGTCGTGTCGGCTAACCGTCCCATCTGACTAGGCGAGTGAAGGAACAGAGAGTGCACTTATGTTTGCGCAGTCACTTGTGCACTATAATATCTCCTGCGCAGTTGTCTAGTCTCTGTTGAGATTGGCCGTCGTGAACGAATATCGGTTAGGAGGACATTATTATTATACTATTTAAAGTCCGAAATCCTACACCTAGAATATTTTGCCTCTTAATCAGTAGGAATAACAATACATCACATTACAATCCAATACTTAGTCAAATTGTGTCAATTATATAACGACTCTGTCTCTGAACACTCTTTTTTGGATATTTTTGTTAGAAAATTTTGTCAATTTAGAAAACAAGTTTTAAAATTTATTTCAGCTCATGATTAGGTTCATTTTGTTTATTATACTCAATTACATTCTATTTTAAAATGTGACATTAAATATAAGCTAAATTATTAGTAAATTAATGTTAATCACCAACCTTCTAACATTTCATTATATCCAACTCATACTGTGCTTACATGTCACGAGGTATAATAATCCCTCTCAAGCAAAAATGTTTTCCAAATCAGTTAATAAATGACATGAGGTAACAAGCATAATAAACATTCAGTTAAACTAAAACCTCTTCCTTTTTTGTAAACGGGTAACCCTTTATTACGCGCGCCTAAAAAGACGCGTATATGGTCGCGCGGGGTGTGTAGCACCCCACAGTCAGTTAATAAAATAAAATAAAAATAAACTCAATTATCAATTTTATTGGCGACCACATTTGAACATGAATATTAATCAACTTTTAAAGCTGTTTTTTAAAATAATTCATAAATTTTAAACAAGAAACGAAATAAATGTAAATACTAGTTCTCTGCGACATAATTTTGTCAGACTACAATCACATGGTCACTACGTAGTACGTACATTATTGCGGTACTTAGAGCATCCAGTCTTAGTTTTTCCGCCTTTGGTGCTCAAACCGTTCACAACTGAACGATTATGGCCACTAAATTCTAAACATAACACTTGTTTATGAAGCTACCTAGAAGAGCAGCGCCATAATTTCTTATTTTAAAAAGTTATAAGCCTGGAAACTTGCTTTGGGGTGTATGACACCCCACGCGCCTAATTAAGGGTTAAAAATTAAAATACCAAGTACTCATCACCATAATATAATTCACAAGCTCTTTGCTGCTGCGATTTCTTTGTTTATGGTTAAAATATAACTAAATTATAACGGTAGAATATGAGCACGTTAAGGAACTCTTTCTATCCCTCGAGCGAGAATAGTGTTCAATATTATAGGGTAGTTTATACACAATTACTGTTATATCAGATCTGATAAAGCCATATTTATTGTACGACTATATCCACCTCTATAAACATTAAGGTCTCCTTTATAGGGATAGGAATATAGGCGTGCAATATGGAGGTGTGGTCAAAAAGGTTTCAAGATTGTAATACAATTTTGCAAATGTGATAGCATGTTACACATTTCTTACTTATATTATTAGTTTGTAGAGTCTTTCGTGATATTATAATACAAATGATTATCAAAGACCATATAATATTTGCAGTTGTTGCGAAACATGCGATCGGTTTGATAAATTAAAACTTTTTTCTATTCGGCTAAGGCGACTAGACTGCCTAATTGGGTATGCCGTGGTACTTCAGTTCACCAATGGGTAATCGACAGGCTTCCCGACATCTGTCTAAATCCTCATCCAGAAGCTATCCATATGGAGGGCCTGTCTGGAATGAGGTAAGATCAATTCATCGACCGAGCCGTCCTGAAACAGCCCTACCAGTATAATCAGCCTTATGAGGAGTCACTAGGTGGAAACTCTTTTTGACCATCCCACGGAGGGAATGCAAAGAGGAGGTGGCTTATACAGTATAATCCTTCATAGGCTAATGTTGTCCTGACGAAACACTCAGTACTAGAGGCACTGCAAACAGTTTGACTTCATTAAACGTTAACGGAATACGTAATTTATACGTAGCCGCATATATTTTGGTGTTTTTGGTATGTTTTCTCAAAAACGAAGAGCCGTATTATCGGTTCTTGTTAATACACGAACCAAATAAAAATAAAGTCAACAACAAGAAAATATCTTTTCACCTTAAATATGGCTTATTTATTTTTCACTAGAAGCATATTTCTTGCGTGAGAATACGGCAAACTTTTTTCGACCGCATCTACAAGGCGTGCTTTTCTAGTTCTTCCGTGCACCACTAGATTACTCTTTACGTCGCCGCATATTGGTTTTGCTTGATTTCATAGAGAAAGCGTCAAACAACATCTCTTAGTGTTTCCTCCGAGGCCCTCAAGACGGGCATCTATGTCCGGGCAACATACTCGACTTATCACTCCAACTCGGCTTATCCCTTCCCAGCTACTTAGGGCCGGAGAGCGCTACGAAGGTACCTTCAAGCCTGCGGCATAGCATCAGGGCGGCAAGTGAGTCCTCTTCTCGCACTCGCCCCGGAGCCTAGCCTACTCCTGCGAGATAAATCTTTGTAGAGGGACCGTCACGATATCCGGCTATCTCTGTGATCTCTGTAACGATGTGGAACAGGTGATCGGCTATCTCTGTGACGATGTGGAACAGCGCGATGCATTACTCCTCGCCAAGCCGGGCACTGTACCACTGTACTAAGGTGTGCTCGGTTGCATGCCTACAATTTCCTAAGCTGTAGTATCCACTTAACGATCTGTCTCTGATAATATTAAACGATCAAATGAACTTCTTGTGGATGTTCCTTATCGGATTAAAATGCCATGGATAATAAAATACAATCAAAAATCTTATTAAAATCAGCATTATCTTTTAGTCACCTAATAAGCAAGTCAATTTATTGATTAATATAAATAGGAAATGTAGATATTGACTTTAAAACAGTGGTTATCGATAGCTTTAACGCAGTTCTGTTTGTCCAAAGCTTGTCCTACAGAAATTTGCATTATGAATTTGCATTATGAACTCATCATTTTTACTCGAGGCTTGAGATCGAGGCTTGAGATCTTTTTTGGGGTTTTATTTTATGTTTCAGTTTGTATATGTCTTGGCAGTCAAAAATTTTTAAGGTATTCAGAAGTCGTTGTAACGTTACGGTATTTCTATTTACTCATCTGTTTAATTTTGAATGCCAGCCAGTTGAATACCAGTTGTGCAAAAACACTTAAAATTTGGGCGATGTTTGTTTTAAATCAAAACTTGTTTATATAATTTGTGAATTTGGACATATCAGTTGCTTCGCTTTCATTTTGAATATAACTCCAACCTTCTGTGACATACATGGTGTAACGAAACCAAACCTAGCTCAATGATCGAAGTCTCTCCATTGATCTTATCTCCATGGTTTCGTCGGGTCAATTATTTGATCAAAGAAGTATTGTTGTAGAAATATGACAATTAAAAATAATATTTGGAACTTTGAAGGATTTGGCTTTTCAGGAATGTCAGGGGATATATTTTAGAATTTTGTGCAAGCCGGTTGATCTTCGACGCACTCTATGATTTTGCATGTTTAATTTGGATTAATTTGTGTATGCAAAGATTTGAGAATTTCAAGATATAAGTATTACAAGTCCGAATATTTAATTGTGAAGTCCTAAACTCCGACCGAAGTGGACCCAGCTAAGTATCCTACATTTCGTAAGACAACACAACGCACCACACGTTTATTTGGTTTGTTCTTATTGAACTGCACAAATAGAAGCTTATAGATTGTGTTAGACGTGATACATCAGGTAAAACCTTAAACAAATATCATTTTCATCTTCTTCTTCATCAATGAAATTAACTTATAGTGAGCTCAATATTAAACCGCGTAACAGAGGCGGCACTTACGGAGTCATATCGGGTATGTTTAGGCAGATAGAGGAGCCGAGGTGGTGTAGGTGAATGTTGATGCATTGTAAAGTAGCTACTTGAAACCTGCACCTGGGTCGTAAGCCCCAGGCACTGCTCTTGGCTCTCTGCAACGTGATGGACCCGGCACCTGCATGGTGAATCCATGGAATGCTAAGTTATCGTCTCTGTTACTGAATGTAATCAGGTCCCTCTGTAAGAGGCCTGCACCGTTATTCAGGTCCCTCTATATGAAACCTGCACCGATTATTCAGGTCACTCCGAAAGGAAGCCTGCAACGATTATATTTATTCCTAGATTCTCGAAGAGATTCTAGTGGCTTATTCCAATATCTGGTAATATTGAGTGAGTTTTGGATCATATTTTCCATTGAGCTCGGCTATGAAATACGCTGTAATAAGAGCTTGTGCTTAATGCATTATTTGTCTCGTGAGTGAATTATTTTGGCACTATGAAATGGTAGTGTTTACCTATAAAAACTTGAAGAGATGTGAAGGGATATATTTTATTGGGAGCTATCTGCAACGGCAACGTGTCAGAAGGTTAGGCACGTTAGTCGATTATTACTAAAAAATATTTGCTTCAGTGTCAGAAGGTTAGGCACTGGAGTTGTTCCCTTCGACGACTTTTCCGACACATCTTCTTTATCTACGAATCGACGAATTATTCACACTATGGAGTGGTGCCTAAATCTTGAACTCTTCACTAAAACTAAAATGATATTATGCTATTTGAAGTAATTACTTTGTGTTGTGCAAAATGGAAATTGTGATAAAGATCTCATATAAGTTTCATCATTATTTTAACGTAAAGCTAATTCTATATCTATCCACTTGGAAAAGATCTTGGGTTACATAAACGGTTGCAACGTAGATCCAAATAAAATCACTAGTCGATCATTGGCCAAACTTCATACAAATCAAAGCAATTCTGTGCGTTTCTTTTAAAAGGCATAAATTTTTAGTAAAACTACGAATAAAACTGTGTAAAGGGGTTTTCTATTTAGGGTTCCGTTTGACGTTAGGTAGGATCGTTACAATGGGAGGTAGCAATGGCAAGGCTGCAGTTAAAGAAATAATTCTTTATTGAGCTTTATTTTTTGTAACTTTGAAAGATTTAGCTTTTCGCCAGATCGCTCGAGACCAATGATAAAAACAACCTTTTATTGCGATTTGATAAGAAAAATTAAAATAAAGTAAGTTTTCTCTGTCTTATCTGGTAATAAGGCGAAAATTAATGGCACTATTTTTGTGGTATCTATTGAACTTCCTACATTACCGAGAAAAGTATATAATTGAGCGAAAGGCTTCGAGCAACTCTTAAAAGTTCCATCCATGAAATATTCTTTAATATTTGTTATTAAATGTCTACTCTCTAATAAAAAGAAAACAAGAATACGCGAACCTTCACCTAAGTAGTCAGCCAAGAGGAAAGATGAGAAAATTTCTGGTATTTCTACCTCTTCCAGGCATTTAAATACAGTTTTCGACACATGCATAGAGTTATTTCTTGTGATATACAGTGTTGCATGTTCAATAATGAAGATATTTCTTGAACAAAGTTTATACCTGCGTCTTTTAGATCCACCAGTGCTTCACTATACAGCTGAGGGACTGGTCGATCTGAAGTTGTTATACCCTTTCTTTTAATGTTGCTACCGCTTATCGATGACATGTTTCTCTTCGCTTGATCGACACATATGTGTATGTTTCTGTTTGTTTATATTATTTTACTGAAACAAAAACTAACTAATCAAACTAACTAACTAAACTCAAAAAGCTTGCGGATATGTGCACGCTGGTGATATATATATTATCTCATAGTAAATCCTGCCATTCCACTGCTGTTTGCACAGTGAAAGAGGTAAAGTCATAAAGAGTAACATATTTGGAAATCGGTCACCTTAATTTTGACCGTACCCGTACATTTTTAGCACCTCCAAATCTCCGACCCATCTTTATACGGTCTCAATTTATAATATTGGTGTCCTGCAAATTGCCACCCTTTCTCTTAATATAGTCCATTGTAAGACATCATAGAATGTAAGTTAATTTTTTAATATAAAACACGGAAAATAAACCAATGTCAACATGACATGACAATTTATCTATCACAGAAATCATTGAAAACCTATATAATTTAAAATATTTATTCTACATGAAGAAGACTTTTTAATAAATTGGAAAGTAAATTTAAAAATATATAAGATACGTGTTTATATCCAGACTGAGGTTTTCTGGAGATATAACTTTATAGTGTGAGAAGATTATATATTTTTTTCATTTGTATAAGATTTAATAAATATATAATTAAATTCAATGATTAATCGTGGAAATATTAATATTAATTTATATTTTAGGTACGTGTTGATTGTTATTGATAATAATTTGGTATTTCATGTAGGTATGTGCTTATTTTAATTTCAATATTCGTCGCGATTAATTACTGTTTTATGGATTAAATAGCTTAAGAACTTTTTAATTTTGTACAGTAGAATCAGGGAAAAAGCAACTGTCACTACTCCTAGTAGAACTATGGGCAATAATATTTGTCCCTAGTCCTACTGATAGAACCAAGGGCAAGAAAAAATGCCCGTGGTACTACCAATTGAACTACAGGTAACGCTACTTGCCCATGGTCCTACCGATAGAACCACGGGCAAAATAAAATGACCGTGGTACTACCAGTTGTCTACGTAGTAGGACCACGTGCAACGAATGATTTGATTTATTAAAGTTTTATAATACAAGACCCGGGGACTAATTAAATTCAAATTTTAATTAAATCCAACAGGAAAGCTTATTGTAATTAAGAGAGAATGAGGTCGAAACGGAACCAAATTCTACCTGGCTTCCTCGACTATACCGCAATAATATTGTAATCAAGTTAAGATACCCAGTTGCTTTTATGTTTCATCCTTTCATTACATTCCCAAACAAATCACGAAAAGTGGCTACCCCTGGAACTGCGTAAATATTAAATATCAGTATTAATAGCAACCATTGTCTATGATAGAACGGTGGCAGTAAAAGAAATATATAAACAAAGGCCTACGGGAATAAGGAAAAATCTTACTTCACTATAATAAATAGTGAACGGCGAGCTTTTATTAAAACGACGTAATCTTTGTAAGTGTTAGTTGTTCAGTACCTTATCTTTTAGTTGAGTAAGAAGTGCTTTCATATTATCTGTGGGAATATAGAAAACTAAGCCGAGCTATTTATTGATTTACCCACTGTTAATAGAATAGTTACGTGAACTTAATTTTGATTTTTAATACACAAGAAATGCCTATGACACCTTTTCCTAACTTGATTGTATTACGTCACTTTGGAATTTGGAATCTGATTTGTCTGGTTGTAAGCGAATAATAACAAAACTCATTAAGGCGTTTGGTTAATATCCTGTTAAGCCAAAACCTATGCATGTTAACATAGTTATTTAAACTCATTTAGGCGTTTGGTTAATATCCTGTTAAGCCAAAACCTATCCATGTTAACAAAGTTATATAAAGGATATAAGTATATGGCCTCATCGAAAATTCGAAATTATAAAATTTGTTATGAATATAAATTGACAATATTTACTATATTACATTGACACTTATTTGGTTTATTTGTAGATCATGTATAAAGTTATGCATCAGTGTTAACTATTACTTATAGCTCTCATCTTGCCTTGGATCGTCTTATCTCGCCTCTAGACATAATTTGATACAGCAGACATACTCCAATCACGGTTGGAATGCATCTCCGACGCGTCTTGAGCACTTGTCGGTATCGCATCCTGGTTGTTGACCCTAATATTATTATAGACTTTAAGTAAAATACCGTTATTATATTACATACAAATACGATTAAATTTGATCACAAGTAATTGGTATATATTGCAGGCAATAAGGGATATTTATTCATACAAAAAAAAAACATGATTAATAAATACAGTAACATAGGCACAAGATGAGGTACTGCGGACGATTTATCTGTGGCGCATTGAAATTGATGAGCCCATTAATTTCTTGCAAGGATTTATCGTGAGAGCCTTAGGTCAATTAAATACCTATTAATATGATTACTGTCTGCTTTCACAAAGGATATAGCGGATTTATCTATGGTGAGTTACATCATCAATACAGTAACCCTTGAACTGACATTTAACTTTGAAGTATTTGTTTGTACGTTTCGATGTCTAGGTAGGTACTTGTTGAAAATGAATAATAGATTATTATGAGATTTGGCATACTGATAATTTACTCATTTCCTTGTTTTGAGCAATGACCCAATTCTGAATTCCATACAGACAAAGGATAATGCAGTCAGTTACTTATTTTAGTCGTAAATGAGAAGCAGTACCTAAATAACATTTTTAGACTCCAGGGATTTGGACTGATTACGTTTTTTAAATACCTCCAATTGAGTAAAAAGTGGGTCATTACAACCGCACTAGACGAAAACGTCAAGAAAAATGACCAAGTTAACATGGTAATGTTTACATGTTTGTCAAATTTTGTATTTTATTCCGATCTAGAAGATTCTGACGAAAAATCGACTGTCTACTGTTAAGGCCACAATAAATACTGGCCAGGGTCTCTAGGCAGACTAGCCCTCGCGCTGGGCCTAGGTAGGGGTGCGCCCGTCGCGCTGGCCAGTGTCGCACGAAAGATGCTGACCAAGCGCGACGGCGTCGGAGGCTGCGGAGCGGGCGCGAGAGGCTGACCCTCTCGCCGCACCGCTCCGGCGCAGGCGGTTGGGGAGGAGGAGGCGAGCGTTCCTGAACGCGCGCCACCAAATCCCCTAAGCAAGCCGGGGATGAAATGGCCCGACCGGCTGACATTTTTCACCCCTGGCCTGCCCGTTTGGGGGGTCGAATTATGGCACTCGTCGACCCCCCCGTAGAGGTAAGACCTGGCGCTTGGGTCAGCTGCTATGCTGGCTCACCGTCGGGCCTACCCTCCAGGATGCGCACTCGGGGAGGGTGGTTTAGTATGGGGTTTATACCCGAGTCCAATGGCATATCCTTGGGGCGGCCTTGTCAGCTTTTAATCCCTTATTGAATCATAAAGAGATTCCCCGCCTCAAAAAAAGGGTCTTTAGGCAGATCATTCTATCACTGGCTCTCTAACCAGAAACCCTTGAGGAGTAGTTAAGCTCCTCATGACACCATCGCCGCTAGCGAGTAGCTAAACTCCTCTACCACAAGTTCTACTACGAGTCACAACTGCGGGGCTCATCAGGCCCTTCAACGGAAGCTTCTTGTACCTGCCTGCCACCTACATCTATTCGACGCCTCCGGGGACCAGCTGTCTCTGCTTGCTGCCGGCCTGCCATCCACGACTGCTTGACGCCACCGGGAACCAGCTGCGCCTGCCTGCCTACAAGTAGTCTGCGTCATGCCCGTCCATTGCTACTGTCTGCGTACGCTTGCCCGCTGCTGTTGCCGGAGCTGCCAGTCGCCTGCCTGCTTTCTATCTGAGGCTACTTAAAGGTTCCTCTCACTTTCCCTGCTAATGCTAGATATTTAAATCAATTGATACATAGTCTAGTTAGTTTCAAGTCCGTACCGGTCCCCACCGAGGGGCTCGAGCCTACCCTAAGTTAGGGTGTTTAGGCCTTAGTCCATCACGCTGGCCCAGTGCGGATTGATCGACTTCACATACACCTTTGAATTTCTTCGCAGATGTATGCAGGTTGCCTCACGATGTTTTCCTTCATCGTTGGAGCGTCAGACAAATGTACATATTTTGAAATTCGAAAAAAAACACATTGGTATTTATGGCGGTCTCGAACCCCGATCTCCCGATTAGAAGGCAAGTGCCCAGTCCACAGCGCCACTGACGCTCCAGCGCCACCGATGCTCAAACCCTGACTTCCCCTCTTGTAAATATACACATTTTACCTTAAATCTTTGTTTTTTTTGCCCGTAACGACGCGACGTCGGATCTAAAAAATCTAAAAATTAAAAAAATAAGCTCAACGTAACGGAAAGGGTATGTTAGCGTTACAATACAAAGTCACACTAATTTTTTTTATATACAACAGGGAAGCTCTTGGCCTTCATCTCACCTGATGGTACTGATGGTAAGTGACGATATAGGTAGCCGAACTGACTTCTCAAGTGGCTATCTTACCTCTAATTGTTGGAACACAACAAAGCTATTAACATTGTTATTCTGGCTATAAAAGGCAGGAAGATGGTAGCTACTAGCCAGGCGGGCTCTGAAGCCCTCCCTCGAACCAAACCAAGCAGCAAAACTACTGCCCCCATGGGGAATCGAACCCGGACCTCCCGGTCAACACTCGGTGATCTCAACCACTCAATCACGGAGGCGGTTAATATTAACAGCAATTTAAAAAATACTAGCTTTTCGCTCGCGACTTCGCCCGCGTTATTTAGGTTCTCTCGTGGAATTTTTTTTCCGTAGAAAAATTACCCTATGTCCTTCCCCTGGTCTCGAACTATCCCTATACCAACTTTCATCAACATCAGTTCAGTACTTTTGAAGCCTATTCAATACAAACAAAGAAACAAATCTTTCCTCTTCATAATAGTACTAGCTGTGCCAGCGAACTACGTTTCGCCTTTGTTTGTACCCGTTTTTGCAACATTTGTCATTGATGCTCAGCTCTTATTAGTCGTAGCGTGATGTTATACCGGATGTAACTGAACACCCCAATAATATTTAAGGGGCATATAAGTTAGATACTAAATGGTCCTTCGGTACTTGTCTGAGATCTGGAATCCCTATACTTTCAGAGTTATTTGATTTTAAACTGAAAGCAAAAACTTTTAAGTGACAACCATAATCAGCTCTTAACAGAAAAGAAATTTATACACAAAATGACACGTGACAGACGTGAGCGTAGTATTCCTCCTACGCTTACGTAAGGCTGTCGGCACTTAATACCACAAAAATATTTATTTAGTTTGTATGACGTGACCGTAGTATTCCTCGTACGCTTACGTAGGGTTGTCGGCACTTAATACTAAAAAATAATTTATTTAGTTTGTATGGGAAAAAAAAGTAGGTTTGTTCGCCCTAATATTTTTTCTACAGCATCTCTACTTCTGATGGATACATACCCTTAAATGTTATTGGGGTATTCAGTTACACCCTGTATAGCCTAAAGCCTTCCTCGATAATTGGACTATCCAACACAAAAAGAATTTTTCAATTTAAATTAGAAGTTCCTGAGATCAGCGTGTTCAAGCAAACAAACAAACTCTTCAGCTTTATAATATTAGTATAGATAGATAGACTAGAATGATACTCCATATCTCGCCACGGAAAACTTCCTATGGACCCACCGTGCACTGTGCACTGCTTTTATAATAAGCCGCAGGGGATGGAGTGTGGAGATTTTCTGCTATAAATAAGATTTATGGCTAAATTATTTCAAATAACTATTGTACTGGAAGCTGCGGCGGCTATCCCAAAGGAGTATTACGTTTCTGCCGCGATGCCTTCTGCTGATACTTAGTTTTATATGTATTTAACCCTTTGTAGACATAAGGGTGGGTCATTGCTAGGATAAGAAAAGAAATATCTGTGTTTTATTAATTTGTCACTATGTAGCTGTAGAATCTGTCGTAGTGTGCAATCTATCATCACATCGTTAAAGTACCAGTATGGACTTACTCAACTTTGAATAATTTTCCGCGTAATGTTACTGCCTTAATATAGCACTAGTAAAAGCAGCGCTAATGCCGGAACCACATTCTTCTCGCGCTGTCGTGAACTCGCGACCTGCGAAATTAGTAAAAATGTTCTTTGACACACGCCAGCGCACTGTGGGACATCCATAGGTCATAAATCTTAAAAACCTGCTTTCTTGTTTTACATTTTATTCCTTGTCGTTACATTGGATAGTTGCGGTACCTTCTGAAACTATAAATAGGTCAGTAATTAGAGTGCGCCTTCATTATCTATTGTGCATTCAAAGAGAGCGCATCGCCAATCGTAAATACTGTTATCAGTGAGTCATTAAAAAGCGTGACGTCATTTGTTGTCATTGCGGGACCTGTGAGTGCTGTGTGAGTTTTTTCTGAAATGGATATCCAAGAACAGGGTATGTAATAATTAATATTTTTATTTTAATTGTATCTTAGTATATATTTTCTTTAGTATGTCATTGCTACGAGGCGACTTTTCTTGGAGTATTATATTTTAATATTCAAAGTTTGAATAAACTTTTAAATATGTTCCCACTCGCTCCGACTATGGAGGTATATTGCACCATAATCTTTAGACTTTCTTATCTTAGGAAAATTAAAACTTGGCTGCCCTTATCTGCCCTTTTGGCGATGACAAGGGTGCTACGGTTGCCAGATTATCTCGTAGCATTTGCTACGAAATTAGTTTATTTAGTCTTAGTGCTTTGTGTAGGTTTTGTGACTGAATTTTAACCGTTTTTTTTGTTTTAGGTAATTTATATATATGCTCGTTTTCAAGAATGCATATTCTTGAAATATGGCTAACTGTCAATACCGATAATGACTCGGAAAAGTGTCGTCAAGTCCTACAAAGTTTGTTGACTACTCTGAACGACGATGCTGAGAACATTGATATTCATTATTTAGAGAAAATTGTTAATAATTTATGTAAAGCTATTGCTCGATTCTGGAAAAAATGTAATAGGGATAAAACCAAGCTTTTATATAAGAATTCCGATTGGTTTAATGTTATTGAAAAAATTCAACTTGTGAAAAACAATAAGCAATGTACTCCGTCTGAAACGTCGCCGTGTCATTCACGTGGTCGTCCTCGAAAACCTTTTACGCAATGTAGTAAAAGGACTAAACGTCGGAGAGTAGCTGATTTGTCAAAGTCTGATGATTCTACTGTGAGTGCATTGCTTGATGTTTCAGACTGTTCATTCGATTCGTGTATATCTAGAGTTAGCACTGATGATGTCTTGTCACTTGTGACTGATGCTCAGTTGACAAAACATCAGTATTTATTAATTAAAAACTTTGTTAATAGTAAGATTTCTCCTAATGTATTACCATGTTACCAACAAATTACTAAAGCGAAACAGAGATGTTACCCTTCTAATATAACTGTTTCCGAGTCTTCAGCTGAAGTTGAATTACAAAGTCTTTTTGATCACACAGCTTCGGGAATCCTTGAATCTCAAAAAGAGGTCTTAGATCAGATTCCTGATGATTGTTTGTCTAATATCTCTTTACTTGGGAAATGGGGATTCGATGGCAGCACTGGACATAGTGAATACAAACAATTTTTTTCAGATTCAACTTTAGAAGATAGTAGTTTGTTTGTAACGTCTTATGTACCCCTTCAAATTATTGTAAAATTAGCTGAAGATAATTGTAAAATTTTATGGAAAAATCCTCGACCCTCTTCCACTAGGTACTGCCGTCCTATTCGATTTCAATTTTTGAAAGAAAGCACAGCAGTGTCTTTGCAAGAGGAAGCTTATTTTAAGGATAAAATTGAAAGTTTGCAACCTACTTTTATTCAGATCGACAATCGTGAATTGGTCGTTTCTCATAAGTTGCAGCTTTCAATGGTAGATGGTAAAATTTGTAGTGCTTTAAGTGAAACATCTACAAGTAGATGTTATATATGTAATGCTACCCCTAAAGAGATGAATAAAATAGACGAATGTTTACAAAAACCTGTAATAGAGAGTAGATACCAATTTGGATTATCACCACTACATTCTTGGATACGTTTCTTCGAATATTTTATTCATCTTTGATATAGATTAGACATAAAAAATGGCAAGTTAGGCTAGATAGTGATAAACAATTGTTATCAAATAAAAAACAATATGTACAGTTCCAGTTTAGGGAACGATTAGGTTTAATAGTTGACAAGCCGCGTAGTGGTGGAAGCGGGACGTCTAACGACGGAAACACGGCCAGGAAGTTTTTTTTATAATCAGCTGTATCTGCTGAAATTACAGGTTTGAATAAGGATCTCATAGATCGTTGTTGTGTAATATTACAAACGTTATCTTCTGGACATAAAATTAATGAATGCAAGTTTAAAGACTATGCATTACAAACAGCATACAGCCTGGTCGAGGAATATCCGTGGTATAGTCTTCCTGCTTCTGTCCACAAGGTGCTCGTACATGGATCAGATATTATAAGTTATGCATTGTTATCTATAGGAGAACTTTCCGAAGAAGCTGCTGAAGCGACAAATAAGTATATCAAAATTTATAGACGAAGTCACACTCGAAAAATGTCACGTGAAGTTACCAATCAAGATTTAATACAACGACTATTATTACATTCAGATCCTTATATTACAAGTCTTCGGAAACTTCCCCCTAAAAAGAAAAATACTCTGTCACAAAGTGTAATAGAATTGTTACATGTTTAATATTGTTAGAATAAGAATAATTTATTTGTATTTTGTTAGTTGTTTTGTTTTTTTTGTATTTAATTAATTTTAATTTATTTATTTCTATTATTTTATTATAATTAAATAATGTTATCAATGTTTTGACTCTTATTTTATTTAAAATATATGTTTTACATTCCAATTTTTAAGTGTTTGTTCATGATAAATTTAGGTAAAAGTATGTTATTGTTTATATTTGTTTTTTACTGAAGTAAACGTTTTTTATTCCGTAAATACATGTACTTCTTTCATTTTAATGTTCCTAAAACACTTTTACAACTATAAGTCACTAAAATAATACAATGTATTGATAGTAACAGGACTTTAACTATTTATGACCGCCCTTGTATGGAGCGTGTCCCTCTGTGCAGCGCCGCCAAAAATTAATCGCTAGAATAGTTGAACAACATTTAACCCAATAACGCTACGAAGCACTTTCCACGCTAGTTTTCCCACCACTCGCTCAGTGTGTGAAGCGTTTCGGAGCTTGTTTTTAAAAATGTTTTTTTTTTAAATAATTTATTTATTGATTCCCTTTACAACCCCCGCTCCCCCCCTTTTTACACCCTTAAGGAATGATTTCGGTTAAAAAGACTATTCTTTATCCTTCCCCACAACTTAAACTATTTCCATACCTTTCATCTAAATCGGTTCAAAAGTTATTGATTCCCCATACCTTTTAAACTTCCACCCCCTTTTCCCCTCCTTAAGATGTGATTTCTGTGATAAAAGCTATCCTATATCCTTTCCTGGGACTCAAACTATGTATGTACCAAATTTCATCTAAATCGATTTAGAAGTTTAGGCGTGATTGCGTAACACACAGACAGACAGAGCTACTTTCGCATTTATAATATTAGTAAGGAAGTAAGGATTATGTAATACACAATCATGAATTTATACAGTACCAGTATTACATTAATTAAGTAACATTAAATCATTACCAAAGTATGCATTACTCTTAATAACTTTCAATTTTAGTGATTGAAGTATAATTCTAATTAAATAGAATTAAAAATAAAATAATCATTTAACCTGTAGCTGACCTACATACATATGAGTAGTTTGAGAGAAATTCATTATTTCAAAATTTTGATGTTGACATTGACATTGTCAATAATTTCATTATTAAAAAATCTATTGAACGTACTTCGTATTTTACTTACAAAAAATAGTTAATATTTTTACAATTGTATTATTGGCTTATGCCAATATTTGGGTGACCCCGATACAAGCAAAATAATAATTTGTGAATATTGTGTAAGTTGATGAGGTAAGAGTGGAAAATAGTGCAAAATGTCAACCGAACATTCAGGTGATTCGCAAAACGAACCAATGCTTAATTTAGAAAAAAATATCAATAAAATTACCACCCTTTTGGCCAGAAAAACCATAAATATGGTTCTATCAAGTGGAAGCGCAATTTAACATAAATAACATTCGGTCGGAGGAAACGAAATTTAACTATTTAATTGCACAACTGGAGCCAAAGTACATAGAAAATATTTGGGATATTATTACAAGCACGACCAGCAATAGATATACTTCAACCAAAGAAAGACTTCTCAATATTTTCAAAGAAAGTGAAGAAAAACAAATCAAACGCTTATTGACTGGACTTGAACTTGGTGATGCTAAACCCAACCAACTGCTGCGACAAATGCAGAATTTAGGAAGTACCGATTTATCAAGTAAGCTATTACGAACATTGTGGTTAGAAAAATTACCAAATTCAATTAAAAATATTCTCATTGTCAGTGAAGAAAGTTTGGACAAATTGGCTGTCATGGCTGACAAAATGGTAGAAATGACACCTCATGCTGAATTCTGCAGTACAGCTACAGATTCGGTACCTTCAACTAGTTGTGAAAATTCAATTTTAAACAAACTTCTCCTAAAAATTTAATTTCTGGAAAAACAGATAGTGAGTATAAACATAACTAGACAGTCACGATCATCATCACGTAATTCATATCGCAGTCCAAATCGTAGCAAATCTCGTCGACGGTACAATCCAAATGGCAAATTTTGCTATTTCCATTTCAAATATGGTAAGCGTTGTCTTGAAGGCAAATGTAAATCTCCATGCAGCTGGAAAAACCAGGGAAACCCCAGTGCGCACCAGGATTAGCGGTAGATTCTGCTGCAGATGTTCTACGTTACCGCAAATCACGCTTATTCCTTAAGGACCAAATTACAGGAATGCAATTTCTGATAGATAGCGGGGCAGATATTTCGTTAATCCCAGCAACACGAAATGACAGAGTTGATGATTCCTTTCAATTATTCGCTGCAAACAACACCCGAATACTAACATTTGGAATAAAAATAATTACCATAGATCTTGGATTGCGACGGCAATTTCAATGGCCGTTTATTACTGCAAAAATTCAGAGAGGCATTCTTGGAGCTGATTTTCTTGATCATTTTAATCTAATGATAGATTTACATAACAGAAGACTAATTGGTAACAATACAAAACTACAAATCCAAGGAGAAATTACCGAAATATATAGAACCGAAATAGTCAGTACAATTAATCACTCGAATCCATTTAAAAATCTTCTACTTGAGTATCCAGAAATAACGAAAACCAATTTATTGCCATGTACAGTTAAACACAATATCAAACATTACAGAGAGACGAAAGGTGAACCAGTTTATTCAAAACCAAGACCACTAAATACTGAAAAGCTGAAAATTGCAAAAGAGGAATTTCAATTCATGCTCAACCATGGAATAATTCAACCATCTAAATCAGAATGGGCAAGTACACTGCATGTGGTTAGCAAAAAAGATGGAACGTGGAGACCATGTGGCGATTATCGACAGCTGAATGACAAAACCATACCAGATCGCTACCCCTTGCCTAGAATCGAAAACTTCCAACACATACTGAAAGGTACCAATATTTTTTCAAAAATTGATTTATTGAAAGCATATTTTCAAGTACCGATGGCAGACGAACATAAACATAAAACAGCGATCACTACCCCTTTTGGTTTGTATGAATTTAACGTAATGAGCTTTGGTCTTCGAAATGCACCTTCAACATTTCAAAGATTTATAAAGTAGTTAGAGGGCTCGATTTTGTTTTTCCTTATATCGATGACATTTTGGTTGCATCTAAAGACGCTATCTGTCATGAAATGCACCTAAAATCACTATTTGAAAGATTTGATAAGTATGGTCTAAGAATAAATGTCTCTAAATCAGTCATTGGTGTTAAAGAAATTGAATTTTTAGGCTATTTGATAACACAAAGTGGCATTAAAACCCTACCAGAGTATTGGAGAGTGTAAACTCAATGGTGTCTAAGTTGCGTAATATGTTCTGAAAAACGATGTTGACAGACATTGTCTACTTATTAAATTGAATATCTAACATGGTAGCAGAGCGTGAAATCCGTTGAAATTATAAAAAATAGTGTGTTGTGTTGCTGAGTTCAAAGTGAAATATAGGAATTATGGCGAATATTGCGGTAGTACCAATAGAGAAACTAAAGGGTATGTCGAACTACTCGCAATGGAAATTCATCATGAAAATGACCTTAATTCACGAGGATTTGTGGGAGTGTATCGAATCAACAGATGATACCGCAATCAAGGACAGCAAGAAACAACAAAAGGCACTGGCTAGGATCTGTCTTAGTTTAGATCCAGTAGCTTTTGTGCATGTGCGGAACGCTAACACTGCAAAAGAAGCCTGGTCAAACTTAGAGAAGGCGTATGAGGACAAGGGGCTAATGAGAAGATTGGGCTTATTGCGAGCCCTATTCAAGTTTCCGGGTATGGAAGAATATCTCACTAAGATTTGTGAGACTGCTCAGCAGTTAACTGATATTAAGGCTCCACTTGAAGATGAGTTCTTGGCCGTCATTATGCTTTGTGGGCTTTCATCACACTATGACCCATTGATCATGACCCTGGAGAATTCGAACCTTAAACTATCAAGTGAAGTGGTTAAGATGAAGCTGTTGCAGGAAAGCACTCGTCGAAATGACTGCAATGATGAGTTGCGGGAGACGGTATTAGTTACCAAGCGACCACCAAAAGACAAGAATGTAAAATGCTTCAAGTGCAGGAAGTCAGGACACTATGCAAAGGATTGTCTCATTAAGAAGTCGGAGAAAAAACACACTTCATCTCCAGGAACGGCTACAATGGTGACGGCCCTGACCTCGGCAGTGCAGCATGAAGATTTCTACATCGACTCTGGTGCAAGTTGTCACATGGTCAACAATAAGAAATTTCTATCGAACTATGTAAAAGACATTAGTGTAGAAGTTCGTATTGCTAACGGTGACAAGCTCCGTAGTGAAGCACGCGGAGGTATGACCTACTTGGATAAGTCAGGTTTGACAAAGTTAAGTGACGTTTTATACATCCCAAAGTTGTCATGTAACTTACTGTCTGTCAACGCCTTGACACTTAATGGCTATGAACTTGTATTTACGTGTGATATATGTAATATAATTTTAAATAATAATGTAGTTGCTATGGCTATTAGGCAGAATGGTCTGTACAAATTGAAGATGCATTCTGGTCAGGGTAAGTTACCTGTTGATTCTGTACATATTATGAATTCTTCTACAGGTCAGACAGCGTCAGCTGTAAATAATGATACATCTGCATTACCTGTACAAAACGGCGTAGTGCAAGTTGATCAAGGTATCTGGCATCGTCGTCTTGGACACCTCAACGCAAGGAACATGGGATTGCTGAAACGTTCGTTGGCCGATGGAATAAGCTATGGGAATGAATATGAACCTTGTATTTCCTGCATTGAAGGTAAGACACCCAAGTTACCTTTTCCGAAGAAATCGTTGCGTTGTGCGAGTGACATATTAGGGTTGATACACACTGATTTGTGTGGGCCCATGCCTAGTAAATCGATTGGTGGTTCACGGTACATTTTGACGTTTATTGACGATTTTTCGCGTAAAACGTTTTGCTTCATAATTAAAACGAAAGACCAAGTTTTACAGTGCTTCAAAGAATTTAAAGCATTGGTGGAAAAAGAAACTGGTAAGAGCATCAAAGTTTTAAGAAGCGATGGGGGTGGGGAATATGTAAATAATCATTTTAAAAATTATTTAAAGTTGCATGGCATCAAACATGAAGTGACTGTACCTTACTGTCCACAGCAGAATGGTGTGGCGGAACGGGCGAACAGGACAATCATGGAAGCGGTCAGATGTATGCTGCGTGAAGCTGGCCTTGGTAATGAGTACTGGGCTGAAGCTGCGAGCACTGCAGTATATTTGAAAAACCGTTGTCCAACAAAGTCAGTACGCGGCTTTACACCTGAAGAGAAGTGGACTGGTCATAAGGTGAATCTTAGTCATTTAAGAGTTTTTGGATGTCTTGCATATTCAGTTGTAAATAAAAGAAACAAATTAGATTTAAAAACCAAGATGTATATATTTGTAGGCTATAGTGACGAGTCGAAAGGATATCGGCTTGTTGACCCAAATAATGGGGCATTAATTATATCCAGGAATGTTGTGTTCCTTGAAAATAAATTCGTCAAGGACATTCACTCATCTGATGTGTCAGAGAATAAACGCACTGAATACATCGAGATCCAAAATTCAGCACTTAGGCCTGAGACTGAGTTGGTTGTTGAACCATCTCAAGACGACCTAGACCAAACTAGTAGTAGCTTGCAGGACACTGTGAATTCGGATTTGAGTACGGAGTCAGTCGAAAGCTCAGATATGTATCTACCAAACAGATCGTCCTTTGATTCGGAAGATTCGCGTAGTTTCAGTCAATTTGATGATGCCTATTTTACAGCATTTCTGACGGGACAGAATTTTGATGAAGAGGATGAGCCGAAAACAGTAAGTGGAGCTTTAAGTGGTCCGGAGGCTGCACAATGGAAAGCTGCGATGGATGAGGAGCATCAGTCATTTTTGGATAACAAATGTTGGACTCTAGAAAATTTACCTAAAGGTAAGAAAGCGGTAAAGTCTAAATGGATCTTTAAGCGAAAGCGAGGGCTATATGGTGAGATTTTGCGCTATAAAGCACGACTCGTGGCAAAGGGCTATACCCAAAAGTATGGTATAGATTACTTTGGGACTTTTTCGCCTGTGGTGAGGTACTCTACACTACGTATGCTGTTAGCTTTGGCAGCAGAATATAACATGGACATCGATCATATGGATGTGAAAACAGCATTCCTTAACGGTGATCTCAAAGAGACTGTTTTCATGGAAGTTCCTGAAGGATATGATGTAAATAATAGTGATAAGGTTTACCGTCTACACAAGTCAGTGTATGGACTTAAGCAGGCACCAAGAGCCTGGAACGAGAAAATTAATTACGTACTCACTAAAAAGCTTTGTTTTAAAGGGCAGTCATCGGAGACATGTGTTTACGTAAGCAGACGTGATGGAGCACTGGTGATCATAGCTCTGTATGTGGATGACGTGATCCTATTTAGTAGCTGTCCTCAAGCTAAAAAGGTAGTAAAAGAGCTGCTAATGAAGGAATTTGTCATGACAGATCTTGGTCCAGTGAAGCATGTTTTGGGAATGCACATTTACAAGCAGGATGACAAAATAATCTTAGACCAATCTACTTACATAAATAAAATTTTAGATAAGTATGGTATGACAGATTGTAAGCCGGTGAGCACGCCCATGGAAGCTGGACTTCATAATCTAACTAAAGCTAGCGAGCCATGCGTTTTGGACTACAGAAACTTAATAGGCTGCTTGTTGTATATAGCTGTATGTAGTAGGCCTGATATTGCACATACCGTCGGCGTATTGAGCCAGTTCAGTAACTGCTATTCGGAAGCTCACTGGAAGGCGGCGAAAAGAGTATTAAGATACTTGAAAGGTACGTCAAATTATTCACTTACCTTTCAGAAGTCTGGCCTGAAGGTTACTGGATACGCGGACGCAGACTGGGCTGGAGACTACTGATCGGCGGTCCTATACAGGATACGTATTCAAGATTGGCAATTCGATAGTTTCATGGGAGAGCAGGAAACAGAAAACTGTGGCTCTTTCAAGCACTGAGGCCGAGTATATGGCGCTGTCCGATGCCTGTAGAGAAGCTCTGTTTATCAATTCTTTTTTAAAAGAATGTCTGATCTCCGGGAGGGTATCTATTGTGCTGTTCAATGATAACCAATCAGCTCAAAAACTTTGCTCTAATGTACGGTATCATGGCCGAACGAAGCACATTGATATCAGACATCATTTTATCAGAGAGTTGGTTGAAGATGGCACGGTTGTCATCAGGTACTTACCCACTGACCAGATGTTGGCAGATGTTTTGACCAAACCTGTCACAGCTTCTATCTTTAAGCGATGTGTACATAGTTTAGGTTTCTGTTAGTGTCAGTAGGTTAGGTATATTTTAAGGTTACTTTAAAAATTCGTTTTTATGTACATTGTATGCGTTCTTAATAGACCATTGCGTTTTAGGCGGCGTATTGGAGAGTGTAAACTCAATGGTGTCTAAGTTGCGTAATATGTTCTGAAAAACGATGTTGACAGACATTGTCTGCTTATTAAATTGAATATCTAACACAGAGAAGGTGAATGCCATTGTTAATTACAAATTACCAAACACCTTAAAGGAACTTCGCACTTTCCTAGGACTGATTAATTTCTATAGACGTCATCTTAAAGACGCAGCTTAATCTCAAGCAATATTACACGATTTATTAAAAGGAGCCAAGAAAAATGATAAGCGAAAAGTACCGTGGAGTCAAGATGCAATAGAAATGTTCAACAAATGCAAACAAGATTTAACTAATGCAGCACTTCTTACCTTTCCTGATCCCGATGCACCTTTAGCTTTGTTTACAGATGCCTCAAATATAGCTATTGGGTCAGTTCTACAGCAGAATGTTGATCGGTCCTGGAAACCTATTGCATTCTATTCAAAAAAAATTAACGACGCACAGAAAGCATACAGTGCATATGACAAAGAACTACTAAGTATTTATCTATCTATTAAAAACTTCAAACATTATTTAGAAGGAAGAGATTTCACAATATACACTGATCATAAACCATTAATTTATGCATTCAAGCAAAAGAATGAAAAAGCCTCTTTGCGACAACTTCGCCATTTACAATATATTTCTCAATATACAACTAATATAGAACACATAAAAGGATTGGAAAATATTGTCGCAGATACACTATCTAGACTAGAACGAATAGACGTTATTGATTATGATGCCATTGCTATGGCACAAATTGATGACAATGAAATCATGAAAAATACGAAATTAAAATTTATAAATCAAAAACTAGATTCAGGCCAAGATTTATGGTGTGACATTTCTACTTCAAATATTAGACCCTACATACCCCCAAAATGTCGAAATAGTATGATACAAAGAATACACAATATGGCTCACCCTGGAGTAAAAGCAACGATTAAACAAATGACCACTAGATTTATCTGGAAAGGAATTCGAAATGAAACTAGAAAATATGCAAAAACGTGCGTAGAATGCCAAAAAAATAAGGTCATAAGACATACAAGATCAGATCTCCAAAAAATCGAAACACCAGACGAGCGATTCGAAATTATTCATATAGATTTAATTGGCCCACTACCACCATCAAATGGAAAATCATATTGTTTGACATGCATTGATAGATATACCAACTGAATGGAAGTAATACCAATACCAAACATTAATGAAGAGACAGTGGCTAAAGCATTTTACAATCATTGGATAACACGATTCGGTGTACCAAAATCTGTTATCTCTGATAGAGGTACTCAGTTTAAATCATCATTATTTTCAAATCTAGCTAAGCTTTGTGGTATAAAGTTGCAAAGCACAACATCATATCACCCATAAGCTAATGGAAAAATAGAACGCCTTCACAGGACTATTAAAGCTGCAATTAAATCTCATAACACTCGTCAGTGGTCGGATATATTGCCAACGATATTATTAGGAATACGAGCTGCAATTCGAGATGATGGAACGTATTCCATATCACAGATGGTTTATGGAAAAACAATAAAATTACCAGGTGAATTTTTTGGCAAATTAGAATATGATATAAATACAGACATCTTCACTAGTAATTTAATGAAACAATTTGAAGATATAAAACCTGTAAGAGTTCGATTCAAACATTCTAAAAATATATTTGTACACAAAGACTTAAAAAATTGCAGTCACGTTTTCATAAGAATCGATAGAGTTAAGAAACCATTAGAATCACCATATGAAGGACCATACGAAGTCATAAAAAGGAATGACAAGTACTTTACTTTGAAAATCAAATCCAAAGAAGAAAACGTCTCTATAGACAGACTTAAACCTGCCTTTCTTCTATAAGAAGGCACGTTTATAAAAAGGGGGAGTAATGTAGCTGACCTACATACGTATGAGTAGTTTGAGAGAAAATCATTATTTCAAAATTTTGATGTTGACATTGACATTGTCAATAATTTCATTATTAAAAAATCTATTGAACGTACTTCGTATTTTACTTACAAAAAATAGTTAATATTTTTACGATTGTATTATTGGCTTAAGCCAATAAACCCAACAAAATGTAACTGTCTGTTGCTTAATCTGAACCATAGTCTCATAATTGTTATATAAATACAAAATTATTGCTTGTGCTTAAAGTGCTCTGAACAAGTTGATTATTGCAAATTTTATATAGCAATTTAACCGTGACATAATTTTCTTACATCAGAGTTCGCTATTAGCTTTGTAGTGCCCTCGCAGGGGGCGTGTACTGATTCAATCTTAATTGTGAACGTAAATACTTAGGTACACCGACGCAAAATAAATAAATGTACAAATACATCTATCAAAAAGGTGAATAGATGCGACACTGCCGCAATTCATAACAGCGTGACCCAGCATTTAGCAGGCGCGTGTTATTAATATTTCACAGTTTGATTCATCATCCCGTCCCTGGGGTGTATCACTGAGCGGTCTAAATGCTAGGCTATGTTTACGAAACAGCATTTGACGTATTTTGTATTGTTACGTCCATCGTACAAAGTAAGTTTTTTAATCGTGTGTGCTTGTATTTTTGAAGCACACGGTCAATCTGGTGTTCCCGTAGAGTTCGGTCAGGCTATACTATACATATTTATCATTTATCTTTGGCTAATGAAAGCTTTGATATTTAATCTGTTGTATTTTCAGAGCCAGGTGGGTTTCATTGAGCAAACACCCGTCTGCTTTATTAGTATTAATTTGAATGCAAAATCAAATAATTAGTATTCTGCATAATTGTGTTGCTTTTGCGTAAACACTGCTCGAACGTAACATAAAATTTATATAATATTTCCTTTCATTGCATGTTCGCTGCAGCAATCGTGGACCCATAGCACGCACTCTTCGTCCATTCACTAGGCCTCTCGTGTGCGACTATTCGCTCCTGTGGTTGTCCAGGAAGCCGACAAAGTAAATCATGGATTTCTCCGCGTGCGACTTTTTTGCTCGTGGCATGCGCCTTAAATGCATTCGTGCGCGCAACTGTACCGATCTTTTCGTGACATAGCGCAGCAAGTAGATGTCAAATTCTTAAGACACCGTTACGTAGAAACTTAATTTAATAATATTTATTGAGTTACATTGGAAACCAAAAATGGTAGTTTAGTGAAGAACATTGTGTTTTGTAGCCAGTTAAGAGTACTCGTTTATTGAAAGTAAAAATATTAAATGAGAGTTAACAGTTATCAAATAGGATAAATACAATGTTTGAGAAGATATTTTCAGGAACCTGGGACGCCCGAGCCCTGCTTTGCACCATCAGTCGTCGATACCCCGGATGCAACGGATGATGATCGACTTCCCCATTTTGGTAAGGTAAGAAGGTCTCGCCATGGGTAAGTAAGCGCGAGGTTGCGAAACCTTTGTTCGCATAAGGACAGATTCTCATATGGACAGATTCTCAAAAAGACATAAGTACATGTAAGTGTTTGGTGTTCGTCCCAGTTCGAGTTCCTATTATCTCATTTGACAGCAAGACAGTAATACGTTCCCCCTCGACGTGTCTTACTCTTACAAGGTGTTCGAACCAAGGTGCATATAAAGGGCAACGCTAGGTTTTAGTCGGTATAGCCGGTAAGGTCGGCATTCAGTTTCCTAATCGCAGTTATTTGGAGAGGCCGACACAATCACATGCTTCCCCCAAGCATGTGGGGCATGCGTAGCACATTTCCCAATGGAATAGAGGTATGTTGAGCATGAAATAAAATCGTCCAAGTTGGAGAGAATTAATGAAATCTAGAAATCTATTAAAATCCTAGGAAACCTTAAGAATACCTGAAATGGCCCGAAAATATATGAAATTGTACTCCATATATTTTCTAAGAATACTCTACAATGGCAATAGATGACGTATTGAAAACATAACATCGGTCAGTTACCGGAAGTTATTAAAGTCAAACACACTCGGAAGGTCAAATGTTTCGTCTCCTCATTTAAATCGCCGACTTTAGATTAATGGCATTTCACATATTTTGATTTTTAATCGTTATAACTGTCCTATATTATTTACAAATAATATTTATTTATTTAAAGATAATATAATATTTCAGCCCCTGATTGAAATCTATATAAATCGTTCAATTGACATGTTTTTTTAAAGCGCAGAAAGTAATTATTAATCTGTGACATCTTCGCGGAAATTACAAATCTTTCGCTAAAACAAACTTCTATAAATGAATCAAGGATTTTTTAAAATTCTTCTCAGCTTGTTTGCCGTCTTCATGAGTTTACTGAATGACTCAAAATAGGTTTCGGTGTTTACCTTCAGTATCAACCGGAAAACATCTCATTTGTATGTAAGTCGCGGGCATTTGTTCTGAAAATTCAATTTAAAACAAAATTGTTGGTTACTCTGACGAATGGAGTCAGACTTTATACATAAACACCGTGTTTGGTCAATACCCTATCAAGTCGAAACCTAATCATGTTAAAGTCATATAAAAGTTAAGCTAACATTTGTAGACCGTCTGAAGTGTTTATATATAGTGATTTATAGATTTACTGATGGTTAAGATAATTTTATTTGTTTTTTTATAGAATAAGAGGTTTCAATATGGCGATGGAATTCAGTATTTTATTTTATTTTTATTTCATAAGAAAGCTTACAGCTACATTTACAATATTGGACAAAACCATCTTTGTGAAGCCATCAACCTACCGCTTATTGAGTCAGATATTCGTGCCTGTCGCAGAGTTGCTAAAATGAATGACGAGTCTCCACGCCCGCGTAACATCTTGGTAACACTTTCCTCTACGCTTCTACGTGACAAATGGCTATCTTCTGTCCATCGTTTTAATAAAGCTCATCATGATGACCCCCTCAACTCTACTCATTTGGGAGTTCATGGAAGCAGTCAGAAGATCTACGTCGTCGAGCACAATTCACCTGACTGCAAGCAGTTGCACGCAGCTGCAAGGCGGACTGCTCGTGAGAAGGGCTAAAAATATGTCTGGGTAAAGTATGGCCGTGTGTATCTGCGCAAGGACGATAGCTCTGGTTGTATTTATGTCCGAAATGTTGATCATCTGAATAAATTGTAAGATACAACGTTGGACGTCTTGTAATATTTAGTTCTCGCTGTTTGTTTCTTTTAATTGTATCATGTTAGTTTATTACCAAAATGTAAATAGAATTCGATCTAAGACAACCGATCTATATTTAAATGTACTTAATCAAAATTATGATTTAATTTGCCTCACCGAAACTAATCTTAATAGTGCAGTTTTTGATGCCGAGCTATTCGATGATCGCTTTAATGTGTTTAGAAGAGATCGCTCTGATACCACAGTCGATAAGATTGAAGGTGGTGGTGTTCTCGTAGCTGCTAAGAAGCATTTGCACATCTTGCGTCAACCACATTGGTCTACTAAATGTGTGGATGATATTTGGTTGAGCGTTGTGTCCGAGGATGTCGCTGTTCCAACATTAAATCTTTACCTATGTTACCTTCCCCCTGATATAAGTGTGTCCAACCTAAATATATTTTATGAAAATTGTCAAAAGATAATCCTAAATGGTTCATCTAAAGACACATTTTTACTTTTGGGGGATTTCAACACGCCAAATATCTCATGGTCCACTACCTCAATTGATGCTGCAATGAAACCGTCCTCTCCAAGCGGTGTGAAAGCCGATCTTCTTGTGGAAACGATGACACTGTGCAATTTGTTCCAGTATAATAATATTGCAAATGCTAATGGCCGCTTTCTTGATCTTGTTCTCTCGTCTGTCGACAATATTCGGGTATACGGTACCGAACCTATTAGTAAACTTGATGCAAGATATCATCCCTCTGTAGTGATTGAAGTTGATTATAATAATTTATCTGTCCGGCAACCAAAAGATATAAATAAAAAACAGCATCTAAATTTTAGAAAATGTAACTTTAGTGAAATTAAATCTGAATTAAAAAAGGTGGACTGGTGTGCTTTGCTGTCATCTCTAGATGCTGATAATGCGGTCAATGTTTTTTATAACACTCTCTATGATATTATTAAGCGGCATACTCCTTTAACTAAACAATCAAACATAAATAAGTACCCCGTCTGGTTTAGCAACAGTTTAATCAAATGTCTCAATGAAAAACTCAAATATCATAAATGCTTTAAAAATTTTGGAAATCCAAGGGACTATGACACTTTCTCTTTGTTACGTTCTAGATGTAAAAAATTGATTCATGAGTGTTACTGGAATTATGTTGGCTCAGTTGAAGATTCCTTTGTGAACAACATTAAATCCTTCTGGAACTTTGTTAACAGCAAAAAAGGTGGTAACTCGTTACCCAAGGCCATGTCGTACAATGGCACAACATCATCTGATCCCTATATTATTTGTGAGATGTTTTCGGATTATTTTGCCTCAGTTTTTGACAAACCAGTTTCTGGGATACATTCCTCTGCCTCGCCCGAGCCTGTCCACTCTGAAGTTTTGTCTCATATAGACATATCTCGTGAGGACGTAGACAAATGCTTTAAAAGTTTAAACGTTAATAAAGGGGCGGGTCCTGATGGCCTTCCGCCGTCGTTTATAAAAGAGTGCAGCGATGAACTCTGTTACCCAGTTTATTTGCTGTTTTCAGTGTCTCTTACAACAGGAGTATTCCCAACTCGCTGGAAATTAGCCCACATTGTCCCTGTACTTAAATCTGGTGACAGATCACAGTGCTCTAACTATAGACCAATAAGTATCTTGTCATGTTTTGCGAAGATGTTAGAGGTTATAGTGTATGCGTCTCTTTACAATCACGTAAAATCGAGAATATCGACCAGGCAGCATGGATTTGTGAAAAATAGATCGACAATAACCAACCTGCTTGAATATAAAGACTTTTTATGCTCTGGTTTTGCCAACAATGTACAAACGGACGCAGTGTACACAGATTTCAGCAAGGCTTTTGACAAGGTGCAGCATCCAATTTTGCTTGGCAAGATATCGAAATTTGGCATTCACGGCAATCTGTTACGGTGGATTCAATCATACTTGGCCAATAGGAGTCAACTTGTGGCATTAAAAGGTTATACCTCTGCCCCTGCATCAGTAACCTCTGGTGTCCCTCAAGGTTCTCATCTTGGGCCTTTATTTTTTATATTATTTATTAATGACCTTGCCGAGCAACTCCTCTGTGACTGTTTATTGTACGCTGATGATCTTAAGGTGTATTGTAATGTGAGAAGTTTTGATGACTGTCAAAAGTTACAAAGTGATCTCGATACCATCTCTCTATGGTGTATGCAGAACTCCATGTCGCTCAATGTGCGCAAATGTTTTACTATAACTTTCACCGCCAAACAGCACATAATCTACTTTGATTATTATATTAATAATGTTGCTCTAGAAAGGAAATCTACCGCTAAAGACCTTGGTATAATTTTTGACGAGAAATTGACATTCCGCGATCATTACGACTACATAGTGAGTAGAAGCAACAAGCTTGTTGGTTTTATTTCCAGGGTTACTAAGGGTTTCCGGAACCCCAAAAGCCTAATTGTCTTGTGGTGCAGCCTGGTACGCAGCGTGCTCGAGTATGGCTCTGTAATCTGGTCTTCATATTATTCCATCCACGTCACTCCTATTGAACGCGTGCAAAAAAAGTTTTTGAAAATGACTGCGTATAGGTTTGGCTTTGGGCGCTCCTTGTTGTCTTATGAAGATAGACTTGAGAAGTTTGGTCTTATTTCCTTGGAATCTCGATGAAAGCATATGGATTTGACACACTTATATAAAATTGTACACTCCATTTTTGACTCACCAGTTTTATTGGGTGCATTAAACTTTAACACGAGACATGTTTCTCGCAATCCTAGCGTGTTTTGTTTGGAAGTTTATAGAAACAATACCTCTTTCTATAATCCAATAAATAGAATGTGCAGACAGTATAATACCCTTCATAAGGAACTCGACATCTTTGGATCGACGCTCAACTGCTTTAAAGCGGCTGTATATCGTGCTATGAGATAGTATCCATAGGTACTAATGATTTTCATGGCTTGTGTACTGTTCATCTTCTATATATTTTTTTTACATAGTATAATTGTTTAGTTTTAATTTGTTTAATCTATTTTTTATTTTGTAGTGTTTACATGAATAACACCTCTGTGTACATATGTAGTGGGTTATAGTCTTGTCCAGGATCCTTGTGTAAGCGTTTGTTATATATAGTTGTGATTGTAACCTGTTATATGTACCTATTAAATACATAAATAAATAAAAACAATTAACATCTAAACGCTAATATGTACAAGCTTCCGCATAAATAGTATCTGAATAGGCTGCTCGCTCAGTAGTTTCCTGTGTATTTTTGCGTAAGACGTTACCTGTGCCTTCTTATTCAGATATTATTTGGTTAAGAGTATGGTAATATTACATATTTGAGGAACAGTTCCAAAGATATGTAATACAGTACTCTTATACAGCTTATTCAGGTTAAGAGTGCATTTAATGGTTTAAACTGAACATAGATGTATTTTGTACGCATCTAGTACTGTAATTAGGTATAACACTTTACTTTCATTTATACAGCTGTTTCTTGTATATAGACTAAACATCTAATATATTAACTCCTGAATAATTGAGTATAAAGTGACGTGCTAAGCAACTTAATGAAAAAGTAACATTGGATATTCAGCGTTAAGCTTTATACTTGAAAAAAAAAATGTTTGCCAAAGTTATACAAAACAATGCTACATTTTCGACTACTATGCATAAATCTGCTGACTCGGTTGCTCTTATTTGCATATCTTTTGTCTAACAGTACAGCTTATGATTAGTATAAAGCTTGAATAAATATTGTCAATTTTAAATATGATTTATTATTTATAGCAATTTGGAGCTTATAGTTATTAGAATACAATAAAAAATATCAATTATTCAGAATAATGCTTTTCAGCAGCAGTCAGCTGTAAAACTTTAATGAAGCTTTAAACTGCGTATTGTGATTTTACTTTGCTATTAATTAGCTTGTGCGTTGCCTGGATGAGGAATGAGTTTATAATCATTTTTTTATTCACTCTGCCACCTTAGAGGAAGCAGCAGGACTGGTTAAAGTACCTCACCTCCCTCGCGCTATAGCCTAACTTTTTCACGCTTAGATGGTAAAGGGCGGGCATAGATAGCTTGCCTTCCATGGCCATCTCAGTTGTGCCCAACGTATTGGGTTCTGAGGCCCGCATATTTCCCTCACCTTATCCCGGATCAATTGACATGCATTATTTACCAACTTTCAGTCCAATTGGACCGTCTATGAATTCTGTAACGTACATTTTGATAGCAAATTAGACCTCCCAGAACTGTTCGTGAGATGCAAATGTTTTTAAATTGCCAAAAACCATTCGGCCGCCTACGTAACTAGAACAACGTATAATTAAATGAAACAAAACTGGATTTACTCGCGTGTATTCAGTTTAAAATAGGTTAAATTATAAAAGGTTTATTTTAATTATTGAATTTGATGTTTGGTACGCTTTTCAGAATTCGTGGTCATGAGGTGACTACATAAAAACACATCGCCGATACGTATGCCATCCTAACGCGGGAAAATTTATTTTCATTTCGACGGCTTATTGAAAAAGATGTCGTCGTCACAAATAAGGTCTGTTTTATTGTTTCCTAAATCAACAGTTTCTACTTCTACAGGGTCTAGGGTTGTGCTGACGCGTTCAGTTATTCGGATTTGTTTCGGTATTGCATGAGGTACCAACAACACCAACTCAGCTTATTTGGATGCGAAGGTTTTTGTGAAACGACATTTCTGGGTCGTTTCTTATTTGAAGCAATTCCGGGGGCGGCTATCGGGCGTAAAATGACTCTGATGAAATTGTTCTACATGATTTTGTGTGTGAGCGAGAATTGCGCGCACTTTTTTGGAGTATGACGCTTAGAACAATATATGTAGACTGCTACCTTTATTTTAGCAGTTTGTATTCAGTTTCGACAGAGTTTACGAGAAATATGTCAAAAATGCTAAATATTCTTATATGAAAGAAAGCTTTACGAAAAAGCAGGCCTACAAAATGAAAGAGGAGCTTAAATATTTGCAATTGCTGGTCACCTATCAGGTAGACTAGGCGATAAAATCTAAATTAATAATACATGATTTTTTTTTCAAATCCAGCGGGATCGATTTCCGGCTAGGAAAACAGTCTTTTTCAAAAATCTAATGATGCAGTTTTGTTCTAATCAAAATTGGTGACGAGGCCTCCGTGAGTAGTTTTCGATATCTGTAATAGTTTTGGATGGATGGTCAAACGCCATCCAGACTCACTTACGAAAATTAATCATCAATACTAAGCATCAATAGCACATTATTGTAGACAACTAAGTCGGCAAACAAGCAAACTGCCCACCTGACGGTGAGTGTTAACAGTCACCTATAGTAGGTACATGTGGTTCTCGTGAGATTCGCAGCAAGCAACCCCCACAAGAACCACAGTATACGTTGCCAACTTGTGACATCAGATGTAAAGTCACGGTCCAGTAATTTCACTGCCATATCATACCCTTGAAGCCGGAACACAGCATTGCCAGCACTGCTGCTTTGTAGTAAAAAAGGCAAGATGGAACTTCTCAAATAGTCGTCAAAATTAATATTAATTACTTGTCACAGAATTAAGATAGACATTCATACGAAAAATACAATTTACTACACTTAACAAAATTACTGGAGGAATTTGCCTGTATTTAAACCTCACACGATGGGATCAGCCCTTGAAAACATTAGGAATTGCATCTTGATAAATTATAGAATTATGGAATCGAAGAAAGGATTTGGAGGAAAAAATATACTACACAATTAGTCGCATTTTTTATATACGACAAGGAAGCTCTTGGTCTTCATCTCACCTGATGATAAGTGATGATAAGGCCGAAGGTGGAATAGTTTTTATTATAGTTTAGTTTTTATTTTATTAGCAACTTCAAAAAAATTACGCCATCGCTCGCACGACGTCACCACTCAAGAGAGTATCGTCTTTTTTTATAAATTTAACCACCACAGACTCGTGGTCCGTGCCTTTGTTATTTTTATTTTCTTATTGATCTATTTGTTCTTATATAAGTCTGACTACTCTACTCGTATATCTAGGGTGAGTTGCGCATCACCTAAAAATCAACTAGAGTATTGTCTTCGACTCCTGTGACTTGAGCAATTGTGCCAATATCAATAATTTTACATATTGTGTCAAAGCTATGCATTTTGATATGATATTTCGAAATGCACACATTGGAACCGGAGCAAGAAGAAGTCGGAAGTCAGCAAGTAGTCTATGTGAATGCTTTGTACTCATGCGAGTCATTAATGAATGTGCCTTCCGTAACAAGGAGGAGCTCGAGACGTTTTATATTTTCGTCCAATATCATAAGTTTAGCCGCGGCCAACCTCAGTCATCGTAAGCATGGGGCCCATTCACCAGACGTCGCGCGATCTTCGAGCGTAGTAAGTGCTCGATTTCCACTGATTTTGGTTTCGTTTACGACAAAAATCAACATAATACTACAACGAACATCAATATCGTTTTGATTTTCATCAAAAACGAAATGGAAATAAGTAACATTCGAGCGAAGATGACGCTTGTCGAACGCTCGAAGCCAGACGAATGGTTCTAAAAAAGAGCCCCTGAGTGCACACGACACTGTGCAAGCTTGTTACCACACACCTCTATACCATCAGAATCATCAACAATATTCCGGAATCATATCGAATTATCACAGTTTATTTTTGATCAGGACTTGGTCTGATAACTAAGATAAGCGATTAAGGTCTGCAACTGATTTCAAAATTATTAAAACCACTTATCTCGTGTTATGGCAATCAATAATAACGTACTATATTATTTCATGGGGCGGTACCTTCAAAACCACTATGTTAAAGAAAGAGAGGGTTCAAAGAGCAGTGTTAAAAGTCACGATAGCTAAGCCCTATCGATGTTCAGCGTCACAACTTTTCTCTAAGCCAGTGTATTCACTGTAAGACTACTATTTGTTTTAAATTCTTTACTGTACACCCACTCTCAAACTATTTTCAATCCAGAAATTTACAAAAATACCAGACAAAAAGGTACACTTTTAATAAACCGCATAATTTGTTCTCCGTTTGCTAAGCATCATGAGTTATTTCTTGGCCCATTTATTTAGCACACGATACCGCACAAACGCTTGTTACCACACAACTCTATACCATCAGAATCATCAATAATTAGTCTAGAATTATATCAGATTTCACAGTTTATTTTTAATCAGGATTTGGTGTGAAAACTTTTAACAGTATTTTGACAATTATTTGGCCAGAACGTGACTAATTTATAAAAAAATTACGAGTTTATATCTCTTGAGACTCTCAAGAGATATAAACTATACAAGTTGAGAGTCGTCATCACAGCTCATAAACGTCCGCACCGAGGGGCCTACCCTAAGTTAGTCAACCACGCTGGCCCAGTGCGGATTGGTTGACTTCACATACCCACACCTTTAAATTTCTTCGCAGATGTATTTCGATATCGCGATATTTTCCTTTACCGTAGGAGCGTCTGAAAATACATTTTTCACATATTTTTTTACATATGACATACGAAAAACACATATGCGTTCCTCTCCTCTTCCTCCTTAGAATAACTTTATCTTAATGCTTTATCATCTGCTTCTACAAAAGAACAATTCCCATGTCTTAAAACAGAACTTTGCTTAATAAAAAACTTATGCATAGGTTGCACAAAAATATTTCAACAATAACAAGTCATTCCGTTAAATACAATCCTGATAACAGAGTTGTAAATATTATATTTCCTTTTTTAGCAACGAGATCTGCAAACTTTACCCCTTATTAAGCTCAACAAATAAACAATGTCATCAGTTCGCCTACTCATTCAAGGCAAGACAAATATGACGAACCTTAAATTCAGCAGTGAGATAGCACATTCACGTCCAATTAAATTTGAACTCCACCAAAATACAGTGGCAGAGAATATACTGACGGGTAAAAATAAGTAGACACTCACAAAAGCTTTTTTGTTATTCAGACTAAAACAATGAGCTTTGAATTTTAATATGTAAGCCTAATTCAATTTGTGTGTAGGAAATTAAAAAATAACGTTGAGTAATATTTGCGAGTTGAACATGCGTGCCAAGGGTTCCTTACAAACTTATCTAAGTATAAGCTCTTAATTAATAACTATGTACTGTATATTTACGGGAAGAAGGAGACTTGCTTTCGTAGGCACTCTGCACATACTCTAAGCAGCTGGGGAGAAGTAAAGCCCAGCCGGACCGACTTCTGACGGGGAGATATTATATGTCCCCCGTCTGGGGGAGTCACAAAGGAGTTAACCTCGTGACTCCTTCCTAAGCGCAGTCCCAGCTTGTTTATAACGGCTGGACTTGTCTCCAGGGGAGCGCTCAGTGAAATGGCCTTCCGATCCCGAACGTGTCTTTATCGGAAAAGTGCCGTAAAGAAAATTTGAGGGTGGTTTAACCGGGTATCTCACTCACTCACTAGTAGTTATCCCCCGTGTGAACCTTGTCCTACGCCATAACCAAGTGGGCGGTCCCATCAACTTACCCCCAGAGTAACAGATTCCCCTGCCCCAAAAAATAGGATTCACCATGAGCAGGTAAAGTTGGTTGAATGTCAGATGTTATTCAGAACTCCTGACATCCCTTTAGATTCTGCTTTAATAAATATCTGGAAGTTTTTTTTGTGACTGCTTATTCTCGCTCGTCAGTTTAATATAAACTTTATATGCAGTGGACTGAAAAACAGAGACCATTCTATCCTGGGTGGTTAAAGTACAAACTTTGCCGGCGTCTCCTTCACCGCAAACTTTTGGTGCATTTAACGAGATAACTTCGTCAGCTTGGAGTACGAGGGCAAAAAGTTGACATTTAGTATTATGCTCAGCGTTTACCTCCAGAGTTTCTTGGCCGCTTGTATGGAGACGTGTGTTTTTGCCCGAACCCAACTACGCATATAGATTCAACAAAAAAAAACCGATAACCTTTAACTTAGAAGTAGTGAGAAGCGACGAGTATTTAATCGTGTGCAAGGAGATTACTCAAATTCTTTTAATTTAAAGTTATCCATCCTCCTACTTTTGCTACGGGGTCCACGATGTACAGAATTTATTGTTAATATCTTAATTATTATTGTGAAAGGTGAAATAAAGGAAAAAACAAAAAAATGTGTAGGTATATCAATTCTTCGATGCGTAATTCTTTTTAGTGGAACGATGTTAATCGTTAAAAACATGTTAATCAAATCAAACAAGAAACCTCTACAATTTTATAAGCAGGGCCATTACATAATTGTAAATGTACCAATACAATATTAGAATAATAAAATATGTTCTTTCTTTATTCTAATTTATTTGTTATTTCTGTTCATTCATTGCCGTAATACCAAAAGATAGATACATATTAGTTAACGTAAGCAATGGTAGTAAACTTGCTTTTGGCTTCCGAACATATAAAGTAAGAACTATAATATAATAATAAATAAAGTAATATAAGCTACATGTCTGCTATTATTAAAACTCGCCCTCAACGCGTTTCATGAAACCACAATCATATTTAAGTGCGTCTCGTTGTGGTTTATTGTTTATGTGTAAGTTCAAACATTGTCTGGAACAATTAAAAATTAAATAGTTGTAGTATCTCGGAGTCAAGTTTCATCGCATTTTAATTGGCCTTTCAAACTTGGCAACAGGTAATAATGGCTCCCGAGAAATAGCGGGAATATTGAAAGCTCTTTAAAGAAGTATTTTTGAGCTAGACTTAATTAAATCTCAGTAAGGATGTTTACTTGATATTTAGAAATATTCGCAATCCTATTATTTTCTTGAGGATGAAGTTAAAGAGTTCTATGAAATTTCAATTTGCGTTGTTACTATCAAATATTAATAATTAAAATTTGTGACTTTGTGAGATACAAATAAAACACCCGTTTCGTTGAAAAAATATTTTCTAGTTTTCAAAAACCGAATAATGAAAATTTTATGCCAATATTTCTGAGTATACCGGGTGTAACTGAACACCCCAATAACATTTAAGGGGCATACAAGTTAGATACTAAATAGACCTTCGGTACTTGTCTGAGATCTGGAACCCCAATACTTTCAGAGTTATTTGATTTTAAACTGAAAGCAAAAACTTTCAAGTGACAACCATAATCAGCTCTTAACACAAAAGAAATTTAAACACAAAATGACACGTGACAGACGTGAGCGTAGTATTCTTCGTACGCTTACGTAGGGCTGTCGGCACTTAATGCCAAAAAATAATTTATTTAATATGTATGACGTGAGCGTAGCATTCCTCGTACGCTTACGTAGGGCTGTCTTCACTTAATACCAAAAAATAATTTATTTAGTTTGTATGGGACAAAAAAGTAGGTTTGTTAGCCCTAATATTTTTCCTACAGAATCTCTACTTCTGATGGATACATACCCTTAAATGTTATTGGGGTGTTCAGTTACACCCTGTATAGTTTTCTATTTTTAGAAAAAAGTTGTTACTACCAGCAACATTCCTGTGTGTATTGAAATGATGCCTTTTGATTATCATTTTAATTAATCTGGCCAAAACACCTGGGCAATGTCGCTATTTCATTATATTATTTTATTTCCATTTTTCCTATCATCCCTGAAACAATTTTCAAGATTTGCTTTTGACGGTTCACTAAGCTATCATGCACCCTATCATAAACACCTATGCAGGTCGCTGAATAAAGGATCCTCCTTTGATCACATGAAAGTTATTGTTAACTCCGGCGGTGAACTCGATATTGTGCTGACAAAGTTGCTCTTAAGTTTGGAGTCTTATATTAATTTCACACTCGGCAGCTTGCTAGCTTGTCGCTAAGTCAGGAGCAAGTGGCGTGGAAATTATGCAGTGCTGGTGTTGCAGGCAACAGCACTTTTGCTGTTATCACTTTTAGGATGAGAAATTAAAATGTTTGTAGGAGTCTTGGGTTAAAATATTAATATCAGCTTAACTATATCGTTTCTTAAATCGTATGCTAAATATTCCTTGAAATGATTTCCTTTTCTATTTTTTTTATTCTCACTGCGGATAAAGTTACTGGTAACTATTTAATCTAAAAATGTCTAAAAGAACGGTTGCATATTTTCAGATGGCAAAAATAAAAGTAACTTAGGTTTTCACTTATAATATGAGCATCCTCCACTTCTATACAAAAATACCGTATCGTGATTTTCGTTTCCTATTTGATTCTCCTAAACAAACCTTCATATTCGTCGTTTTTCTATTAAATTCTTTCTTCAATCTTTACATTTCTTCCCTTATACCAACATCTCCTTTTTTTAAAGGACAATACGTGCTGGCTTGCGCTGTCACCGTCTTTCTGTAACTACAATTCCAACACGTACTAAATATTGGTAACTCATTTATTTATCGCATAAAAAAACTGGAACTAACTACCAGTTATATGTGTTCCCTACTTCTTGTAATTACAGGTCCTTTAAAAGTCGCTAGAAGAGGCACCTTGCAGGTCATAGCAAGGTGAGGGTGACTAGTGCAGCGAGTATTATCTCCTCTGCACTAGCTATCTACGCATTTGGACTCTACTTCCACTTACCATCAGGTGGAATGTGGTCATATGCTACGCATATTATAAAAAAATACATTTATGCATACTTTTTTCTGTTATTAAAGGCACAATTCTTATACGCGATTACTCGATTACGCGATCTCGAGTGATCACGCTCCGTGCTATTTCGGGAACTAGCAGAGCGTCTTTTAATTAATGCTGATGTTTATTAGGAAATATAATTTCTTACAAGGAGAAGCGCATTCTGAGCACGTAATACAATTATACGACAATAGACTTTAAATTACTCCGACTCCCGCACGAGGCAAGATGTGTCTCACAGTATGAATATTAAAAAATTTTCTCGCTGCCCGCGAAATTTTACACATAATCAGAACGGGGTAGGGTTGAAATTCGCGGTCGCACTGGAATAATATTAAGGAGCCTTTACATAAAGTAGAACGCATAAGCTTTCAAGAATGTGGGTTATATAAACTCGGATTTTCGAGTGTTTAAAATGATAGCGACGTGACAAAAGGCTTTTAACTTGATGGTATTATGGTAGGTGAACTTTTTGCCGTCTTCGTAATTGTCAGACTGTTTTTGGCTTCATGGGACTTAATTATTATCACGAATTATATGTTTATAAAAAGAACATTTTGTTGTTAAAAATACTTTTAATTGAACGCAGTTCACATAAACAGATTCGAAAGAGGTATTTAATTTTTTAAAGTAAAGATAAGTAAGTACTTAAAAAAATGAGCCGTTTACGGTTTTCACATACATTTTATAAAATTTTCTTATCTTCGTTAAATAATATTTGTATCCTGGTTTTAATAACTTTTTTGGTTTTATATAAACATTTTATTAAATTTTGTTATCTTCTTTTGACATTATATTATATTTTGCTTGCAATCAATGCTTTTTTAGGAACGTAATTTTAGGAATATTTGGAAACGGTTTTACTTAGATAAAGGTAAAGTGTAACAAATATAACTGGTTTGTTACAAATATACAAATTAATCAAGCCATTTTTTTTTATCTTATAATGATAACGCACGTCGCAAAACTCAATTAAAAGTAACTCTTATTACCTTGATTCACCTATCACTATCATTTTTTAATACACTCACAATTTAACACACTCACATGAATTACCCTAACTATTCACTAACAGTCACTGAGAATCGTCGAAATTTCTCTCAGTTCTGCTACGATTTCGCAGCGTAAACTCTCGATAAGTTTTGATTGTATAAAATTTACCTATAATGATTTTATAAATACAGTTTTTTTATTATTTGCTTTTATAATAGATCGTTTCTAAGTTGTTAAAGTTTGATTACGCCTAAGGATGATTTCTTATAGAAAAAGTAATATTAAACAGTGGTGAAATTCATAAAATAATTTGAACTATTTAAACCACCTTAAATAAGGAAACTAAAACATTTGGAAAAAAATAACGATCACTGTTGAAGATTTGAGAATAAATGTTTACTGAATATATTTCATGTTTTGGTCATATTTTTTACGTGACGAGTGCATCAATATGTCCTTAAACGCGTGGAATATAAATATAGGTATGTTTAAAGCCTTAAAAAGACATTAAAATAGCATTTAAGTAAATAGTAAAATGTGTTATGAAAACTTCAAGTCCTACACTCTAAATTAACGTAAAATGTATTTTCATTACTCATACTCTGAAAGTAGGTCTGAAGTTGCCTGAGTAGCGGGTTGAAAGTAATACTTTTCAGCCCTAGGGAGAATCACTTTCAACTGACAGCTGCTGTCAAATTTTAAATAGAAACTAGTTCTTTTTTCACTTTTTTATTGAATAATGTTCCGGCTTTCTATATACAGCCACTCAATTACAGCGCGGTATAAAATTGAAATAACATAATGTTAAGTATTTAAAGAATATATTTTTAAATGACTTTATTATACTTTATTTTCAACTATTTCTTTAAAATAACAGATTTTGGCAAAATATTTACCATTTTTTAAATTATGAAAATGCAAAATAATGGCTGAATAGCTGGCCGGCCACAGAAAAAAAAACAAAATAAGCGGGAAAGCGGCAATGCGATCTTCATTTTTATTTTACATTTGTAGAGTTTTGTTAATACTTCCGTATAGCAAAGATTTGTATTCACTGTTAATTATATTTGTATAACATTGTGTTAATAATTAACACAATGAGTTCATCTGATTCAGGTATGAAGTTAACGCCTGATTTTATAGGAGAAAGCGGGCTAAAGCAGAAGTTGTTGATTTATGTAAAATAAAATTTACAAGTTTTTTCTTTAGCTAATCCATTGTTTTATTTTTACTTTCCTTGTATTCGTAATGAAAAGCACAGTGTTTACCTCGAGTTAAAGACTTATTTAGTCCCTCGAACTATTGGTGCCCTCGCTACGCTCGGGCGCCAAACACCGTCTCGGGACTAAATAAGTTACTTTCACCCCTAGAGTAACAATGTACTATTCCTTCATTGCATTTTTAATAACTAAAACAAAATATTACTTCTCTTATAATTCTGCCAGAACACCGATTATTACAAGACCGGGCCCTTTAAGACTAATCTATGAATTTTACAATTTAATAACATATAAATAATAAAAGCTGTGGATCTTATGAAATAAATATTAAAATAAATAACAGGGTCTAGATTGTTAGACTTACTTTTGCAATGATATATATTATTTATTTTACAATTTATGTACACACACACAAAAACAGCAAGAAATATATATATACACTAGCTTTCCGCTCGCGACTTCGCCCGCGTAATTTTTGTTTTCCCGTGGGATTTTTTTTCACGTAGAAAAATTACCCTATGTCCTTCCCCTGCTCCCGAACAATCCCTATACCAACTTTCATCAAAATCAGTTCAGTAGTTTCGAAGCCTATTCAATACAAACAAACAAACAATCAATCTTTCCTCTTTATAATATTAGTATAGATGGAGACACTGTACAAAGGAAGGTACTGCTTATTTCTTATCGAAATGTCTTCCAGCAGCCCTAGCTGTTACTCATAGATATTGCAACAAAATGGGAGTTTAGTGAGTTAGTTTACAAACAAACGAGACAAAAAAATAGATCACACAAGAATATTTTAATACATTAAATAAATATAATAATATACTTATATATATGTGGACATACAATAAATTAATAAACTACATTGTCGATAGATAATGAGCATTCACTCGCCCCTTAAACAGTTGCAAAGTTCGACATTCGCGTATATTTGCCGGTAGAGAGTTCCACAGTCTAACTGCATGGACAGTGAAGGAGTAGGAGAAAAAGCAACTATTATGGGACGAGAAGGAATGTTGGGAGCGGATATGGGATCAGCAATGAGAATCAGGTGAACGTGCAAAGGAGAATCGTTCACGTAGATATAGACAGGATAATGGCCATTTTCACCAACCTCTTCTTAGCTTATGGCATGCTGTCACATTCTTTTCATTGAAAACAAAAAGTTACAGCATACGTCTTAGGGGCTTCCTAAGCTAAATCGGCCATAAGTATACGAGCATTTCGACGAAATCTGATAGGAAGCCAATTAAGCTTTTTCCGATATTCAGTAACATGATCGTATTTTCTTAAATTGAATAAATATGAACCTTATACAGGTATTTTGCAAGCGTTCCAGTTTGTTCAAAACCTCCTCAGTAGCATCGAGGTAACAGGCATCAGCGTAGTCAAAAATTGACTAAATAAGGGATTGGACTAAGTAATATTTCGTATGTAGGTATATTTCGTATAATGAAATTTCGTATGTACTAAGGGTAAAAAAACTTTGCAGATATTTCAGTGAATCAAAGGTGTAATACCTTCTTTCTCACTTCACTGATATGCGGGTGCCAGGACAGATTTGAATTTAATATAACACCTAAGATTTTCGTAGTGAGAACAAAGGGAATAAGTGCACTGCCGAGTGAAATAGAGTGCAATAAGGTAATGTCAATTGAGGTAAGTATGGGGCGACTTCCAACTAGCAAGGCTTGCGATTTACCCGTGAAATTATTAGGCGATTCGCGCAATGCCCCGCACGCATCACGCTATACGGGCGGCTTGCAGAAATACACAACCACGCTCGTGGCTGCCTCGTTGCAGATTTGCATCACCGCGTGCAGCTTGCTCCGCATCCACGTGCACGTTTTCCACGTTTTCGGAGGCCCCGCATGCAAGCCTCATTTCATACCACATCTCCGTTGTGAAAGTACAGGCCACTGAAAAAAAAACCAAAATAGGCAAATAGGCAAACGGCAATCCGATCTTCATTTGTTTTTTCGAATTGTAGAGTTCCGTTCCGTATATCAGAGATTTGTATTAATACAATGACTTCATGTGATTCAAATATGGATTTAATGCCTGATTTTATAAAAGAAGAGGCTAAAGCAGATGATGTTGATTTATGTAAAGTAAAATTCACAATATTTTTTCTTTAGCTATTTCACGTTTTTTATTTTCACTTTTCTTGTATTCGTAGTGAAACGCACAGTGCTTACCTCGGGTTAAAGACTTATTTAGTCCCTCGAACTATTGGCGCCCTCAGTACGCTCGGGCGCTAATCCCCGTCTCGGGAATAAATAAATTATTTCATCCCTAGGGTAACAATGTATTATTTAATGCGGAATCACGCACGGTTCTGCGGAGCATGGTGTACCATACCACGCGTCTCGCGCCCTGCGCCCACACTTACAAGCACGTTGTTTGTAACTTTTTCGATTTGTCTTAAAAACACATGTAGTTTGAAAACATAGGTCACGCACTCCCGCGCTACGTTGCGTGCTACGGGCAATGTGCGAGAAGCCTTAGTGTCAAAATGGTATTTTGGTAATCAGGAAATCCATAATATTCTCGAAATTGGAAATCTATTTTTAACCGACTTCAAAAAAGGAGGAGGTTATCAATTCGGTTCATTGATTTACTACCAAACGTAGATAGAGCACTTCATACAAAAACGCGCTTGAAATCTGTCACCTAATCGACTATACATTTTGTACGCTGTTAAATAGGTAGTTGAATATGCACACCCGAATTAAAATTACCATAAAGAAAGTACCGTAGTAGGTGTATATTGGGCATTCTAAAACAGTTTTCATCAAAACACCGCAAACGAACGGAGTGAGATTTGAGCTACGCTTCACTGCGCTCTAGCTCCGCTACGCTCCGCAAATCTCACTGCGTTCGTTTACGGTGATTTGATGAAAACAGTTTGAGATTGCCCAATATACATTATACAGGGTTAAATTATTCATACCATTAAATTGTAATTTTTGATAAATAAAGAGTTATGCGAGTATATTGAATCACCATATTTGTTTTCATTAATAAAACGCAGAAATTTTTGTTAAAAATATTTTTTTTATTATAAAGCAAGTAACAAATATCATCATAGCTAAACTAGAACAATACTTTAAATACAAATTTTCATTCAAGTACAATTTACTGAAGTCACAAATTACATGTGCTTAAGTACCACTTTTTTATGAATAAAACATTCCTTAGAGCGCACTCTTTTTTATGAGTTATACAATTGAAGTTTACCTTTAGCATAACTATTGCGCAATGTTGCAAAATTAGGACAACCTTTGCCTTCAACATTTATCAAAAAGCAGTCAGAACACAAATCTTTAATCCATTTTTGCTTTTCAACACCTTTCATTATTAGTTTTTTTGCAGCGGCGACCGCATATTTAATAGTAGAATTTGTGTCTTTAGATTTTATTTTTTTTTAATTTAGATTTGAGTTTTTTCACAGCTGTCATAAACGACCGAGCACCTGCACCAGCTCTTAATTTGGCCTTCATAGCATTTTTTACTATCCATGAAGCAATTTTTTCTTTCTTTCCAGCGTCTTTTGATTTCAATCTTCTTTGAGCCATATTTAATAGATCTAGATCAGCTTTGTGCCTTACGTTAGCGTCGTTGTTTATGTAAGCAATATCGTGGTGCATACAAGCGTTATCCAATTTATTAATTCCTCGCTGACCCTTAAGTAATCGTTTCTGAAGCTTTGTACCGGGTCCGCAATATTGGTAGCCCGGTAAATGTAACTCAAACGGAATCTTATTTATTAAGCTGTTTATGATACCACTTCCTTTCTTCATTGATAAACAAAAAGTGAATCAATAAAGATATCTTGAGCTATTTTATATCATAAAACCAATTTATTCTTATCAACCCAACTATTTTCGCTATTACTTAATCCTAACCATTTTACAAATAATTTGTTTCCTTTTCTTTTTATAACCTTTTCAATGAGGTATAGGTCTGGAAACTTAGTTTTTTGTAACTCGTATGCATAAAATGAGCCGAGGATTCTTTGATTGCGTCTGTCCTCTATTTGATAAGTTGTTGGGTTAGTGTGATTAACTTTTACTATACGAAATATTTCGGTGGACCAGTTTGGCGTATAGCCTTTGTAAAAATCTGCTTTATATCTACTTATGCGAACATAATCACCAACACGAAATGTATATCTCCGACTTGTTTTATTCTTTTGAGAATTCATAATATAACCTTTGACTATAAGCTCATTTACTTTGTTAACTTCCACAGGCTTAAATTTTGTTATTCTATGCAAAGTGTTATTGTAGTGTTCTACAACGTCCTTTAAAATATTTTTATACCATTGGTAATTTCCGTTCAAACTAAATAGTTTGTAAAGGTGAGATTTAATTGTTCTTATAAATCTTTCTACTATAGATGCTTTTTTAATAGAATATGTTGAATAATGATTAATATTATACTTTTTCATTAATTGTTTAAAATTATCATTGTAGAATTCTGTGCCTAAATCAGTTTGTAAATTTTTAGGTTTTCGTAATGATGTAGTTAAAATACTTTGCATTGCATCTGTAACATAAGTTTTCGCTTTTGATTTTAAAGATCTGATCCATACATATTTTGATAAAGTGTCAATTACGATAAGAATATATTTATACCCTTTATTAAACTGTGAATATTTTTGCAAATCTATGAGGTCGGCTTGCCATAAATCATCTATTCCTTTTATGATCGTACATCGCCGGGAAAAATTCCTTCTTGCTGCTTTGTGAAGCTCATTCACTATGTCTTGTTTGCTCATTATTATCTGGTTTCTCTTGAAGCATGTGATCAATTTCTGTCCTTGTGTAAAACAAGGTGGCTAGCTTATTAAGTATTGAACTTTCAAAATCATTTAAACGAATATTTACATCACTTAAAATATTAGTTCTTAGTTCGTGTGTCTTTTCATCCACGTAAGCTTTATTGGCGGCTTCGTCATCATTGCCTGGCGATATAAGCCCTTTTAATCTTGATGATTTTAAATCATATTCACCTGTTTCTGACTTCACTAATGTATCGTTGAGATTTCCAATATATTCCTCTAATCGTAAACGTTTATGAACGTGATGACCAAATTTATCTACATTCATTTCCGTATCTATGCGGTGTTTGCTGTATAACTACTGATCAGTTTTTTAAAATTAGGTTCCTTATATTTGGTGTTTTTAATGATGCCTGCTTCGTACAGCTCTTCTATAATCGCAATAATTTCATTATCTAAGCCGGTATTGCCAGCATCACGAGATGCAAACAGTAATTTCAATCGATCTACTAATTCATTTGGATCATCCCAATAAACGTAATCTATATCTTTCTTTACACTTTTTTAAAAGATTTATTCCTTTTCCTACCGTAAGACTTTCTGTGCTGTCATACTTATTTCTAGAGAACTTAAACAGTGGTTTAATAATATGCATGTACTTAAACCCTTTGTTACTATTAATTGGCTTGCGTGGATCACAATTACGCCTATGTGCATTCGTTTCTATTAGAAGCTCTTTATAATTTTGCAAATCTTCATCTGTGATAACATCCAAATTTGGTGTCTTTTCAAATAGTAATTCTTTTAATCCAAGAGTTTTGTTTAAACTTCGATTTCCAATTTTTATAATTTTTCCGTCGTCGAAAACACGTGTTTGGCCGAGCATAAGTTTTCCTCGTTCATTTTTTATTCCAAAAGGGATATTTGCGTCGGGTGAAGCACACCACGATAAACTATTAAGTGAAACATTTGGTGATGATTGAAAGGACTTAAAGGAAGCATCACTCATATTATTGTTGTCAGAAGGTGATACGACAAGGGTTTTTTCGGAATTAAATTTTTTATAGAACTGTTGTTCCTCTTCTTCATTAAAATCGTCATCAGAAAAATTTGTTGCCTCGCTGTCATTATGTTTATTTTTTTTTATTGTATAATGTTCAAACTCATCCTCATCTTCATGAGAAATTTCATTGTTCTTAATGGCTATTTGTTTCAGTGGATCGGTTATAGGTTTGAATATGGATTCCAGAGTGGCATCATTTGTATTTTTCATATCCTTTATCATTTCAACCTTTCTTTTTACAGCAGCTGCAGCTTTTACAATTTGTTTTTTAAGTTGCTTTTCCATTTTGACAAGGATTCCGTTCAATGCAAAATCCAGAGTAATAGTGATTGTGTATTGATGAAACAATAACTTATGTATATTAATCTACTACTACAAAAGTATCGAATGCCATCCTATAACATCCTTTACTTCTTTCGCAGTCTTTATTGATCACAACATAATTAAATGGTTTATTCCAAATAGTTGAGCACATTTCACGGAACTGAGACCACGACATATCTGAACCTACATGCTCATCGTAAACGTGTTTTAAATTTACATCGTCTTGTTTAAATAAAATAATGAGGTTAGAATTGTCCCTTATAAGTTGTTTAGGTACTTTACTGTATGTTTGGTTAATGTAAAAACAATCAATATTCTTATGTCGACCCATAGCAAAATAATCCCGAATGCTATTTTGGTTTTCACAAGCTACGTCGTCGAATATTATAATGGAGTTTGGCAAAGCTTCGTGTGGGCTTATGATATCATTATTATGGTTATATTTACTATAAGATATGTCTGCAACTAAATCTAATACTTTTTCTAAGAACACATATTTTGGTTGGTATAATGATTTAGAATATACATATAAGTTACGAAAACGTGCACCATTCTCATGTAATAACAAACCTATTACTAAGTTTGTCTTGCCGCAATTTGATCCACAAACAATACATCGTATAGTGCTCGGCAATAAGTTGCCATGTCGCTTTGCTTCACATAATGATGCAGGACAGATATTATAATCTAATTTTAACGTTTCCTTTTGTTTGAGGAACTTCATAGCAACTTGTCCGTTTTGATTCGTGGCTTTTAACAAAATGGATATAACACTTTGCGTTCGTAATAATAAGAGAACTAGCAGTATATTTACTTGTAAGTGCACTCACTCCACCATATAGACTAAGCATTCGACGGCGGTAACAATAGCAAGGAGTAGAAGAATTTGGATACTGTTACCACTCATTATATTAAGTTATTGGACGTGTCTAGAACACACAATGTTAAAGCATCGAGAAAAATGGAGAGAGAAGAAAGAGCTCTCACCCCTCTCGAATCGTGCAATAAAAAATGATATGAGTAAGGAATCGATGCTTAAAAATAAACATTGTTTAATTACTTGCATCCCTACTTTAACAAAGTAATACACTGCGTTCTTTAATAAATAAAACTATATTTTTAATTTTATTACCATTATTTTAAACTATGTATTTGAATTCTAATAAATTTTATCTTAGATTTATTTATAGAGGTAATTCTGAATGAATGTTTTTCAAAATATTTGATTACATTATAGAGGTGTTAAAATAAAAACAAATATTTTCATACAAGTCTTTTTATTTTTAAATAATATTTATTGAAAACAATACAAGACTTAAACTAACATAACTATTTAAAATAACATAAGTCTTAGTTAGTAAAATTTATAAGCATTACTATAATTTTTCAGAAGAATAATGTTGTTGAAATAATGTATCTCCGTGAGTGTACACGTAACTAAAGATAGTAGGTACGCATCTAGCACATTAGAGAATTTTAATATACATCTACAAATGTTTTAGGTCAGTAATAGTTATTTAAAAACTATAACTGTAACCACATATTTTCTTAGAGATATTAGTTATAATATTTTCTGCTTGATCCATTATTGGATCAATATGCTCGGTTACCACATATTGTGTTTTTATTAATGGATCATTGCTGGTTGATTCCAGATCTAATATTTCTAATTTAATTAATCGCCGCCCTTTAGTAGGTATTGTTTTAATTAAATAAGAAGGTTCGTTCCCCTTCGTATTCTGCAGTAACTTGCTTCTCCTCTTCATGGGCTTCTTTTTATTAAAAAGACTTTTAACCACCTTGGCATGCAGCGGTGAATCTTTAGCATTCCAATGTGGAAATTCTTCAGAGAAGCCCTCCAACATATCTTGCGCATTTTGCTCAAAGCAAGGAGGATAATCTTCTGTTGCCTCCTTGCTTATGAGTAGCGACTGCGAGATTTCTTGGGTATTCTGAAATTTAATTTATTATGCAACAAAAATAATTTCACATCGAAGAAATGATTGATATAGTGGCGGAGGTAGAAGAGTATATCTAGGATCCACAAGGAGGCTGACTATCTTATACGGAACCGATAGAATATGAGAATCACGATAACAGCATCACAACCATAAGGTTTTAACAACAACATTATCTTCCAACTAAATCAAATATACAAATAAACATTAACTAGTGATCTAACCACTACACAAGAAAAGAGTTTGAAGAAAAATAATTTATACGACTTACCATGATGTATTTGGGTGACCGTAGTTGTCACTTGATAAATTATGTGTGAAACAAATTTTAAAAACATTCGACTTTAATAGCTATTTATAGTGTAAATATAATGCTGACATAACAACAAAGCATTCGCACGGAATCGCAATTGGATAAATTACTAATGAACTATAAGTTGGAATACCTAAATCAGCAATAACATGTCCCAACCAGTTTCGAATTGTTCATTGCGTGTGCTATTTTATTAATAGTTTTATATTTTATGGATTATAAAATAAAAAAAACATGGTAGCTGGTTTATAACGTTATATATTTTCATCGTTACAATACAACATTAAGTATTTGATTAAAACTAGGTAATTAATTTACCTATTTACCATTAAAAAACAATGTATAATACTATTAAACAAATAACTGATGGATAACAATATTAAAATTAAATAACTTTACAATATAAAGTGCCGTGTCGGTACATACTATACAATTTCATGTATGTTTTTATTCTATTAACTTATTCATTACTTAAGCCATATAATAAATAAATAGATGATGGGGTAACATATTTCTCAACTTACAATTTGATTCATGATTACCATTAAAATAATAATAAACTATACAATACGGTGCTTCTAAAGAAAAACTAATGATATTAAACTAAACTATCCCAGTGACCCCATGATAAAGTAGAAATTTTGTTTTTTAATATGATACGTTTATCGTCATTACCTGACAAAGCTATTTTGTTCTGTTCTTGAGTAAATATTTCGTGCTTAAGAGATTTAAATATGATATTTTTTTTCTTCAAAAATGTATTTTCATTTAATACCTTGTAATAATATTTATATTGTACATCTTTTAATACTTGCTTCTGTATGCCTTTTGCTTTTTTTAATTCATCTTCTGCCGTTTTAATACGGTATAACTTGGACCTTAATCCTACAAACTTCGAAATCAAACTTCCTCCTAGCTCATCTTTAAAGAGACCTGGCACCTTTTTGTTCCAACTAGGAATGTCGTATACGTTATTTTCAGAATAATTACTAGTGTCGAAATAGGGAAGAAAATTTGATTTTAAATCAGCATAAAAATCTTTACTTTGTATTGAATACAAAAAACTATCAGTATCCGTATAACAAAGTTTTAACTTTTCCTTATAAAAAGGCTTCATAATAGAATAATGAAAATCAAACATGTGACTCTTAGATATTTCCAAAACGGAAAAACCAATGTATATAGGTTTATCCAAAGTGATTGTTTCAGGCTTCATTTGAATGGCTACCAGTGAAAATTGTAACACTGTGAAAATTTGGTCGAGCTATCATTTGCTCTGCACAGAAACTTTTCTTTGTTTTGTTACTATCATCATTCCACTTATTGACTAATTTCACATTAACCCTCTTTTCTGTGTCTTCTAACGTCTTGCCAAATATACTGTTGTTAAGAAGTTTGAAGAAATCTTGTTCAAATGTAGATTTAGCTTTTTTTCGTAATTCAGTATTCATGTCAATATACTGCTTTAAATAAGGACTCTGATTAAATTGAATAACTCTATGTATTTTTTTAACAACAAACCATGTTTTATACATGTTTGCAGATGAGCAAAATGTATGACATAGAAATATTTATCGTATAAATTTGGAATCAATTTTGAAGTTTTAGAACCTGGCGGAGTAAATTTTTGAGCACAGAATGGAAAATCGTTATGATCATTATGCAAATGTTCGGGGTATTCTAAATCTACTTCTAGTATATAACCAGTGTCTCCGTTAGTTGGCACATTTATAAAATCTATTCCAGCGATTTCCAAGTCATTCAATAACTTAAAATTGGAATGAGGCAAATAAGCACACATTGCATATCCATACAGATTATTACAATCGATATAAATTAGAAAGTTATTACTTTTTCTTGGATCGTAAGTTTTTAAATACTTGTTATTGGCTTTTGAATACCTTGTCGAACATAAACATATTCCACCGCGAATACCTTTTTGAATCATTCTTATTATTTCCAGGTCGTGTATTAATTCTAATTTAACATCTGTTTTTAATAGCATGGCATCAAAACTGAGACTCGGTGCTGTAACATAAAAGGCTGGATCTAATTTATAATTCATCTTACATGTCTGGCGAAAACTTTCAAAAACGTCAGCTAATAAAAGAACATCTGACTTAAGATACAAGTCTGTGTATTCACCGAGATTCGATAATTCAAACGTTTGCCAGATTTTTTTTGCATGATCATAATCTACTTTAGATATATTACTATTGCGTAATTTGCTGAAAAAGAACTCCTGAGGCGGAAGTACTTTTTCTTCGTATGAACTCCAAGTAGTCATGTATTCATATGGATACACCCCTTTTCGTTTTATTAAAGCAAAATGCTCACGAGAAGGAAAATAACGCCGCAGATGTTTAAAGTCGTCATTTTTTAAGTTTGCGACAAGTTTCTCTATACTTGTGCCTAAAAATTTAAAAGAATCAACAAATCGAACAGGTATGATATCTTTATCATTAATTTGAAAAAAATTTGTAAAAGATATGTAGTTTTCCTTATTTTTTGCTATTACTTGTATTTTTCCTGATAGTTTTCCCAACTGTCGTATAAAAAGATGACTGTCATAACCCGCTAAATTATGAAAAAATATAGGAACAAACTTAGGCAAACAATATCTAATATTGCAATAAGAATGAGCTGCACCACGATACCGTCCTGTAAGATGGCAATGATCTTTAACTTTATCGTCAAACAATATTTTATCACAAAGAAAACAATTTGTAGCCCGAGCAAAGTTCGCTTTGTCTTCATTTGTTAAACAAATAGCCACTGGCGACTGCAAAACGTTATAAATATCGGTTATATCCAATAATAGACTTTCTAAAAACTTTTCTACACAAGCTGGACCTCGATAAGATACATATTTATTACGCGACTTATCATAAGAACACACAACGTAATAAGCAAATGCTGATGGTACGTGTTTTTGCAATATCTTTGTACAGCCTGATCCAGAATCGAGTTCAGTTGGTTTTAATAATGATTCAAAATCTGCGTATAAGACGAAGGGCATGTCATGCATTCGCTCGTAATGATTAAATTGAATTCGTGTTCCATCACCGGGTAATATTGTCGATACACCACCACAAACATGAGCTTTCAGTTTATCATTACTATCAAAGAATATCATACAATCCTCGCATAAATATATTTTAGAATGATGTTTAGTTAATTGAAGACGAAGTAATTTAGATAAATCTTTAATAAGACAGTAATGGGTGCGTTTTCTGTTTTCCAGGAAAAGCATATTAATGTGATGATCTTTGCGAATCTCGCTTTTGTATAAAGGTCCAACAATGTTACCATTCTTTTGAATGCCGTAAATATTAATACTTATGCGAGGATTATTCTTTTCAAAAACTTTGATGTCCGCAAACCCAACTGGAAAAATCATATTTTTGATATTGAGTACATTTTTAAAGTGTGGGTAAGCTGACGTTCGATGTGCGTTTCTGTTTATAGGAAATAGTGCTGCCATGACACACCATAAAAAACAATAATTATCAGAATTTTGAATGTTGATACATGCTCGTTTACATTTTATGGACTTTGGTAATTCTATAAAACTGGAGCCTCTTAACGGGTTATATTTGTTTATATTTACTTCTAGATATAGGCTTTGTAAATAGGCCCACCCACTATCTCTTTCTTCAAATTCTTCAATTTTTTTACAAATTAAGTGAATAATTTTTGAAAACATATCTTCAAAATTGAAGTTTTGATGCAAGATGAAGTTTTCCGTTGCAAATGACTTGATTGAAATCGAATCATACTTACCAAGCAGAAAGAATTCACAGAAAAGTTCAAAATTAGCTTTAACATTAGTGTGAGCTTCAATTTTCGCTATGAGCAATAGGCGTACGCGAGAGCGCAAGTGCCATAAAAACTCGGCGGGCGGGCGAACACGCGCACTATCATGACCCTCATCTTCATATCGAACACGGTACGATGCTATACGATTACGAAAAGCGCTATGAACTTTTTCAACCCCCTCACTATCAACGACCGAACTGTTGTTCTTATGTAAAATACTTTTCAAATGTGCAGAGAAAACTTTGTTATTTACGGATACGTCACAAACTGAACAGAAAGTAGACCTCGACATTATGATTTGGACAGTACAAATTCTCAAAGTTAAAGTAATAAAGGCTTAAGTATGTAAGTACCTAATCTTTGAGTTTGCTAACGATAAACAATAAGTAAACCAGCTAAAACATAATTTACGCAGAGAGAAACAAAAGAGAACCTATTTTTTAACTTTATCTTTATAAAATATCCCCTCTGTGGTAAACTTTGCCTTAGCTAATTTTACAAAATTTTTTAATGCGTAAAATTCTGGAGATTCTGCTTCGCCTTGCAAGCGTACCCAAACGATAGCGCGCTCGCACCGGTCAAGGCCGCTGAGATTAGATACCTCCTTCTGGTTGTAGAGGCGTAGCTCCACTAGCAAGTCGCCGTCGAGCTGTGCAGTCCGACGCGTTACACCACCAGGTACTCGGCGTGTCAGGATACTGGTGGTCTTGTTTGGCAGGTTTGGCGGCCGCGAAACCTCGCTGTCCGACTCTGAGTCGAACAACCACTCAGAAGTATTGGACGACGATGTATTCTTCACTTCTGCACTCTTCGCCTTCGATAGGCACTTTATCGCCTTGCTTCTCTTCTTTGGACTAGGGAGATAGAAAAAGGATACACGATTATTGTACACATTAAACACTTGAAATTTAGATATATGTAAATATAGCAATAAAAGTACCTGATGTCTTCGTCGTCGGTATCAAAGAAAAGGTCAGATTCACAGCTCTTCTTGGCTGACCTTTTGTTTTGCTTGCTATCCAACCTGAAAATAGTAAATGTCATATTAGTATTAAGAGTGGTTACAAGAAAACGAGTTGAAGATTCACATCTTCAATTCATAAGATAAAAAAAATATCATCATCATCAGTCAATCAGCATGCCACTGCTGGGCTTGATGGTCCCTCGTGAAGACAGCACTTGGAGAGGTCACGTCATATACAGCCTGGTCCAACGGCTCAATTTGTTGAAGCATGAAGATGATCAACCACTTATAGACAATTAAAGAATAGATATAAAGTATAGCAATAAAGTATAAAAACTTACGAACATTTTTCAGCTGTCTTGGTCTTGAGATTTTTTGATGAGGAGGTACTGAAGCACTGTTAGTGGTCAGAGATAGCACTGGAGTGTACTGTGACTACAGTTTTTCCGGATTTTATATAAGAAAAGTGCAATGCAAGTAATAATTTTACTGAGGTTCTCAACCTATACCTTATCTTTATAATCATTTTTATTTAACATGACTAATCTAAAAAAGAATGCTCATTAATTTTTATATTGTTAAATAAGTAAGTAATATTATAAAATATTATATATATAATCACAAAATTATTAATTTCCGTCCAAATCATATCCACACAAAATATTTATAAGAAAACAAATATGCATTCACGGATATGATGTCTATACGTTATCGAGAATCCTAATGCATTCACTTCCACTTCCATGGTCAGTGTTCGTTTTTCAAACACTAAAGAACTGACACTTTATTTAGAGAAAATATTTTTTTTTTCGTGATTTTTTTATCACACCGCGCGTTTTAGGCAAAGGAGACGCGAAGCGCTCTGGGTACTATGGTACCCGGGACGTGTGAGTGGAGCAGTTCTCAGGTCTGCAACAAAATTTTTGATCCGCAGTTGCGTATGATCCAAAAACGGTCCGATCATCGGCTGAACTTCGTCAGCTATATAAAAAAAAAGTACTTACGTAGCAAGAAAGAAACAAAACGACGAACTGACGCAATTACGTGTATTGGATTTTTATTTTCGAGGTGGTAGTAGTAGATCGTTATTCAGCATCACAACATCTAAGAGAAGATTATAGTTTGGTAGTTTACTTTCAAAAAGTCGGTTCCATACTCAAAATATAAAACTTAATAACGTTTTGCACCTCTGACTTTCATGATATTTAGCAAAATTTGATATTTACCCATAATTCTACCAATGTGCAATATGACGCGGAAATAATCAGCAAATTAATTGTTTGTCGTTTATTTCCATAAACTTGCAATACAATACTGTGCATATACAGCAAAATAGTTCTTTACCGTTTAATTCTGCTGATGCAGAAATCTCGTGTAAGGCTGCATGCTCCAAATTTTTTTTCATTTCGGGTTTATTATATTTATTTAAATTATACATGTACATACATATTTACAATTACTAACGAATATTATCTCCAAATTAAAAAGTCTTCTTTATAATAACGGATGCGATTTCTAATTTTCATTTTTCGATACTACTATTTAAAACAGATAAACAATAGGTATATCGTTCTATTAGGCGAACCGAATGTATTGTAACTGTTTCGGACAAGTCCAAAGCTCTTAATTTTGATAAATTTAATTAAAGATGGATTTCGGGGTTCAGTACTAATATGGCCAAGTTATCGTCTATGAACCCTTTGCTGTAGTAGTAACCAGATTCTTTTGAGAGTAGAGTTTATGTTCATGTTTAAATTATTCCCTTGTTGTAAGAGTATTTGCATACTATAGATCAAGAGGGAGAGAAATGTAACTACATATAAGAATTTTAAAAAAATTGAGGAAATGTTGAGCTCCATCCTGCGCCCCACATGGTGAGTGTCTATCCAAACCTGCCTTATACACTCCCCCCTTCCAAAACCACTCGGAAGTTCCTCAAGCCCTATCCTACCTAGCAATCCTACCTCTAATATCCTACCTCTAATATCCTACCCCATAGCATCTGCTTTGACAAAAGTAATTTTACGTTAACAACCTCTTATTGTATGCACCTCAGTCCGTGATGAATAGCTTATTTTTCTGTGAGCCACCCCCCTCCCAGACTCCTTACTCTCCTAAGCCACTGATAACAAACGTCATAGATGTATGTCAATAAGGGATTTTGCAAATTTAAATAATACTAAACGTTAAGCGGAATGTGTTCAAAAATCCATTTTTCTGTGAGCCACCCCCCTCCCAGACTCCTTACTCTCTTAAATCCTTGAACACCGCGATTAAATTCTTCGAAAACAACTTATAAAGATTCAAATAAATTGCAGATGCAACTAAGTCTATAACTGCTACTAGTTTAGTTAAAATAATACTTTCTAGAACCAAATGGACCTTATAACACAGAACATCAATTTGCACCATTAACAATAAACCAATAGTACTATTTGATTGACATATTTGATATTTGTTTCAATTTAGTTTTATTCTTCAGGCTGCAATCAATAACCTAAATTTCTGTGAGCCGCCCCCCTCCCAGGCTCCTTACTCTCTTAAGTCATTGAGACAGCGCTTCCGAATAATAAAAATAATAAATTTGATACTAGATGCAAACTTAGCTCATAACTATCCTATTCCACTAACATGTACCTACAAGATTAAAGTTTCGTACCTATACTATTTTAATATTATAGAAATCTTTGTTGCTTGTAGTATAAATTGATAATAAACTATACTATGTTGAGTCGGTCCTTAAAATTCCCTCCTAGTACTGCATTAGGCTTTTATTTCAACTAAATTAAATTTAATAAAATGAAATATGTGGTTATCCATTAGTTGCTTTAACAGATATGAAATCTGAGGTGTTATGTGTCTTTCAACCAACCTGAATAAACCATAATAAGCCGTCGGAGATTCTGAACAATAGTCAGAACTAGCATGAACAAATATCGCCTCACCTACTTATTACCGATATCAGGACAAGTAGCCGGTTGTGAGGCGACTAAAGTCAGAGGGACTTAACCGTAGAGTTCAAAGGCCCCCTCAGAGACTGCAAAGACCTACAGGTCTCATCCAATATATGGTAATATATCAATGGAATATAAGCGATAGCTATCCAACTGCTCCTTCTTCCCTATCCAGAATAACCTTTTGCCCTTTATACTTTGCCCAAGTTGGAGCTTGTGTAGTGTACGAGTTTGGCATCATTGCAGCCTGTTCGCTGCGTGTAGAGTATGGATTTCCGTAAATATAATTGTTCTAGGTAAGCTATTATTTCAACTCGCCTAAGAACTTTATTTAACCTAACACCAAACATTACAGAAGTCCATTGAAGTGTAGTGTCATCTGGTCGAGCAATCAACAAATAAGGTCCAACACAAGTTCCTAGGTTAATTTAATAAAGCCATCATACCAACCTAACTATCCCACTTTAAACAAATCGAAACATCTCCCTAAATTCAAAACTTACAATCACTAACTCTTTAGTGTATATAGTGTATTATCTCGTAGGGTTTTAGCCAGTGAAACAAGGCTTGTATTGTATTAATTATAATAGTTAAATATAGATATAGCGTTTCATTTCGCGGATCAATGAAAGAGAATACTAAGTTTTATCTTAATGGCACGTGTGCACGTAAATCAATTAGCGATAGAGTAAATGAATGTTAATAAAATATTTTTAATATAAAACATTTTAGGGGTCAAGTACAAATAAAATAGCAACCAAAGCATACCCGAATTAAAATAACAGAGAAGGTTCTAAACAAAACATATAAAATAAAATGTCAACAAATAACAACAAAATAACAAAATCAAAAAACCCGAATTAAAATATTCAGAGAATGTTCTTGACAAAACATATAAAATGTAATTTTAGTCAAGAAACATCAAAATAACAAAATCAAAAACCCGAATTAAAATATTCAGAGAATGTTCTTGACAAAACATATAAAATGTAATTTTAGTCAAGAAACATCAAAATAACAAAATCAAAAACCCGAATTAAAATATTCAGAGAATGTTCTTGACAAAACATATAAAATGAAATGTTAGTCAAGAAACATCAAAATAAAAAATCAAAAAACACGAATTAAAATAATCAGAGAATATTCTAGATAAAATATATAAAATAAAATGTTAACGAGTAACAACAAAATCAAAAACCCGAATTAAAATCAAATAAAATACATTTTACCATTTCAAATTGAATGATGAGTTCTTTTTAATAATTTAAATATGGTTTAATAAAGATCATTCAATTTTCCATTGGCAACAAACAAATGACCTGCCTGGATTACTATTTATTTAGCTTTGTGAAGCAAAATAACTAAAATTAGGACAAATTAATCAATCTTCTACATTTTATTGATTTTACAATTTTAATTGAATCCAGGCAACCCTAAAATAAAACACAAACCTCTGTAGTCTTCTCGGTCTTGGATCTCCACCTTGGGTAGCTACCTACTAGGGTAGGAAAAACTATGCTTTTGGATCCATAACTCAACCCTCCCCCTACCCAAAACACACTACTTAACAAATTATATTCGAATATACAAGCATGGAGATCCCAGACCTATCTCGCTCTGGAACAACTCTTGACGCTGAAATAAATGTTATAATTCTCTCCCCCCGTCCCCTTTCTACGATATAATTATATGAAACAGCCTTGTCAGGTATTTCGTATGTTTTAATTTTACCGCGAAGTGATATGGAGTGGTTAAGAAATACTGGATCACTCCGGGGCTAGTGCTTGCAAACTACTTTTTTTTTCTCTAATCTACCTTAATCTACACGCAGGCCTGTAAATAATAGAATTAGCTTATTCTACACTAGCCTCACCAGCACGCTTTTCCAACCACGACTGATTTGTCTTTTTCCCATATCACTTTAATTGACAACAATAAAAAGATTTCCTAGCCGCTACTAAACAATAATATGTTAACTAAACTATAATATATATATGTCTCCCATTGTTCCCCATTTCGACTTGTCTTTCGCTGCACTATAGAAACCTTTCATATTGTCGTCGTTATTTTCGTATTCGAGGCAAATTGTTATGTAATAAGTAAGTTTAATTTTAGTTCTTATAAATGCGTACTGTACTCTAGAATATGAAAACTAGCATGTAAATAGACTTCCACACAAAAAACAGCCTTCACCAGGAAGTGCCATCTTTCTTGCAAGGATAGTATTATCGTATAATTTTATTTATAAAATAATCCTGTCCCTGTTAGTCTATAGTTACAGTATCGTAACTGGCAATGTTTTTTTTTTTATTTATTTTTTATTTAAACTAATATAAGTACAGTCCCTATACACCAGGGATGACTCCCTTAATAACTTATGTCCAATATAATACTCAGTCATTAGTTTGAATTTAAAGTATTCTGAATGTGTAATCTAAAAATTTTAAGAGGTTAACACCTCAGCTATTTGGATAAATTCTCCTAACACTTAAAACTAAATCCTTGAGATTACTCTACAATTTCACCTCGAGACTATTGAAAGAATCCAAATGCTTGCAATACAAAACAGTGTTATGTAAATGTGTATATACCCCAATATATATAAAATATATTATCTTATATCTAGGTTCTTTTTTTTTTTTTGTAAATCTCCAATTAATTTTTTTTTATTTAGTCAACTAAATATTTATGAGTGAACTTCAATTCAATTGGTTAATAATTGCTTGAAATTTAAACTGTAACTATTAATACCAAATTATTACGTCCACTGTATTAAAGTTTCAAAACAAACTTAAAACTAAACTTCAAGCAAAATATTACAAATTTCATTAATATTAAGCACGACCAATTGAAAAGAATAATATCTACCTTATTACTAAGTTCGTGTGAGATTGAGTATTATATTTGGACTAACACACACAAAATTCAAGGAATATATAAAACATAATGCAAATAAAAGAACAAGATTTCAAGAAAATGTGTACCGCATCTCAACCGAAATTCGTGGACGAGACTCAGACCATTCTCTTGATACCTTCCTGATCTAAACCCCAAAATTGCTACTCTATTAACTGAAATGAAATTATTCTTTGACTAATGTGTCTGCCTAGAAAGCTCAGAAGTCATTAATTGGAATTTGACTCTAACTTTAAATGTAACGTCCATCTTTCAGTTTGTTTGCTACGCTCACTTTTTAAATTAGCTACTCTACGCTTATTGCATTTATATGTAGTGTATGTAAAATGAGTCGAGTACGGGAATATTGAGGACCTCTAGATAGTCGGCATTATTTGCCCTAGGAAAGTACTCGCCAAACCCAACTCGTATGTAGGATTCACTGAAGGTATTCCCTCTCAGCTCTGCCGTAAGTGTTAAGCTGGCCGGTCTTGGGCGATATATTATTAGCACCCTAGCTCAACACAACTTTATGTTGAATCGCGTACAGTATTATTGTATGTGCAAATGTCTTGAATTATGTTTGCAACGCGTACTGTAAGTGTACTGTTAGTGTGATGTTTGTTTATGTATCGATTACGCTTATGCTCTACACTACGCATCAAATAAATCTCCAAACTAATAGATAGACTGATATTAAATTCCACAAAATAAAAATACCCGTAAAATTTCTAGGCAGACTATTCCTACCCCGTGCTCTATAACGAAACACCGTGAACATTCCTTCCTCAACAATAATTATAATTTCTAAATGAGCCTTTCGTCGTTTAATTAAGGTAAAATTCGAAGAATTTTATTTCAAAATAACAATTAGTTCTTTATATTTTTTTATTATTAGTCTTTCATGAGAAAATTGTTTAATAAAAACCTATTTATCGTGAAATTCGTAAACACACCCCCACAAACAGAAGAAATCTCAAGCAACAAAATCTTAAGGACTTACCGACTGCCGCTCGCACTTTGCGCACTATTAAACTTACACTTTCGCGACCGAACTTGAATAATAATCCCAAATCTTCCTCCCTTCGCCTTATATAGACCGGCTGATCCAGAAAACAAAGCGATTCAAGTCAACAAAACTCGCCTCAACCATTTTCTTGCTATCTTACTCCTGCGCAAGTGCCACGTCAGTTTTCTCTCCCTCTCTAACCTCAAACCAAACACTGCGAACGCAAGTCGCAACCATTTTTTTTTTGCTATCCTACTCCTACGCAAGTGCCACGTCAGCTTTCTCTCCCTCTCTAACCTCAGTCGAACACTGCGATCGGCGCTTGAACGCTCCATAAAGAGCATACGAATTATAGGTATATACGACTCCTTCACTAATAGCAACATGATTTAAATTCTTAAACAAACAAACAACACAAAGTATTACACACACCATAATACCGAACATATAGGTTTATAAAAGAAAAAAAAGGTGTAAAGGTTTCGTCTAATAGCTATTTAACTGTAAAATCCCGCTCAACGTCTTTTATTTATGAATTGTTAAAGTGTTCAATATTTTATTATTTTAACTGACTAACTAACCGTCCGTAATACATCAAAGCCAAAATTGATGAAATATCATACTATTGTAGTATTATAAGGATTAAAATAAATAGTTCTATTCTTTTAGTTCAGAGAACAATAGGTTGATAAAAAAAATCCTTCTCGATACCAATATCTCCACAATATGACCTTTTAATTCCGTAAAAAAATATAATTAAATGTATATCAAATGTACTCCTATTAATTATTTCTTGGGAAACTACTTGAATAGGCTACAATAGCATTTTACAAAAATGCTAAATCCCTGCTCCTAAAACATCGTTGACATTCATTCTCCGTGTAAAATTGCCGCTCTAAATCAAACAGGAAATATATTCTCCGTGCCAAATCCCCTTCTTAATAACTGATCTAATCTTATTTATAATGAGCTTATAAATGGTCATAGCTACTCGCCTTCTGTCTCTAATCTAACATCCCTTCTCAATTCTTATTAAATCATTACTACTAACCGATCAACTAACCTTTGATTCATGTACGAGACGATCGTTACAGTATCTATAGCATAACGATATTGATACGACATGACGACAGAACCATAGAAGTTTAAGAAAATTATTGTAATAATACATAGGTGGTATTCATCGGCAGCATCTCATACACGTTCCCACCGCACTACCCTATTTAATTAGGATGTTAAGACCTTAGTCAGCCAAGGTAGGTAGTTAAAATGTTCTTAATATTTTTTATATTTTCATTTTTTAAATTATTGGAATATTTATTTTCTATTTTTTATTCGTGTGATGACTGGAACACATCTTTCAGGGATTAGCCCGCCCTTTTAAATATTTTGTAAAAATCAACAATTTTATACTTTGTTTTATAATAAAGAATATATTCAATTGAAGTAATTTAATAAACAAATAAAAGTATTAACGTGTGAAAGAAGCCTTATTATTTGAGTAAGCACTCGTAACTGGATATATGAATAATGTGCAATAAATTTATTGCTGATAAATGAATTTCGTGGGTATGCTTTGAAACTGTATGGCAGGCAGAGTGTAGAACGGTACAGATCCGAGAGTTGAGTCCTGAAGCTACGAAACCTCAACCTGTTTAATTTCTGTTGTTATTGCACTGCTACCTAGTTGAATGCCTTAATATTCTGAGATAGAAAACCTTGAAAATGTGTCTAGTAAATCGCAATCAATCAAAAGTATACTGTTTACAGTCAAACAACAGAACACAATAGAAACATTATGAAATGAAATGAAATAAAAAATCTTCTTTTCCATTTAACCCTATATAATGTATATTGGGCAATCTTAAACTGTTTTCATCAAATCACCGTAAACGAACGCAGTGAGATTTGCGGAGCTAGAGCGCAGCGAAGCGTAGCTCAAATCTCACTGCGTTCGTTTGCGGTGTTTTGATGAAAACTGTTTTAAAATGCCCAATATACACCTACTTACCGTATTTATCGAATTCAAGCTTATTCTTTATTAGTAGGGCAACTATTTGAAGTACAACCGTGTGCAGTTACATCATTTCATACCTAGCCACATTAAATTTGACGTTTTAGTAATTGCTACAAGAAAATATCAACTTTATACTCTCAAACATAATGCTCAAAATTGCTTATCGCGTTGTTGCTCCAACGCATGGAAAAGAACTGCACGAGGCAGTTCTTCACCGGCCCACTTTTCGAACGTTCATGCGTTATCTACGTTTGGTAGTAAATCAATGATTCGGTTGTATTTTTTTTATTATGTTTGTTACCTCATAACTCCGTCATTTTTAAACCGATTCCCAAAATTCTTTTTGTATTTGATAGAGTATACTGCAAGGGTGGTCCCATGGTCACCAAAGTCAGGATCGGATGATGGGATCCCATAGAAAATCGAGAAGAACACTGGGTGAGCTGGAATTAAATTAGGGTTTCTTTCACTAAAAAGATTTCATTCACTAAAAAGTTAAAAATAAAATAAATAGAACCGACTTCAAAAACACTGAAAACTTAAAAATAAGTAATATTCTTCTATATTGAAGTCGGTGACAAATTTTAACACTTTCTAGGAGATTTTGAAGTCTGTTCAATTTTTTGTAAAAAAAATTTTATTCTAGAAATCTATTGTAATATTATGGAATTCCATAATATTACATTCGTATTGTAAATAAAATCCCATATGCCTGTCTGTGTTGCTTAATTTTTGTTACTGAAATATAGTCCTTTTAACCCAAGTTCAATATTTACCGCTTATGAAATATTTACGTCTCGCGAATGCTTTGCCGCGAAAATAATTAATGACCCGTGTACAATACCAAAAGAAAAGCAAATAAAACTTTTTACCGTAACACGGAGTTTGGGCTATAAATTCACTTGTAATCCCTTTTTAACGCTAAGGCACTGAACGGTAATTAGCATAAAAACTTCGGACCTTTTTGGCTGAATCGTATACCTCTGTGCTTGTTTTACGCATCAAATGTTACTTTTATCATGTCGGAATAATAGCGTCACTGCAAAAATAAATCATATCAAATTCGTCAAATTATTAACTATTTTTGGGAATGTCTTAAAGTCAAAAAATAATGAATTACTCATCTTAATGTATTTTCTTAATACAAAAAAAAATGTTCGTTGTATCAACCGACAAAGTATTATTTTATCACCCCGGTTTAAGGGACGCTTCACGACATGGTATTAGAATGATTAATACTCGTATATAAATAAAAAATACCCTAACTTAATTTTATATACATTTTCTAATAAATTCAAAAAATGCTGCACTAGTTGAGAGCAGCATTTTTAGAAATTTTTTTCTTTTTTTTTGTTTTTTATTTTATTTTTCTTATTTCGTAATGGATGTGTCCTGAAGCGTCTCTAAAATTTTCCAGGGTGATAAAAAAATTTGCGTGTATACAGAGAGCTATATTACAAAATTCTGTCTTCTGTTTTTCTCAACAAACCGTACCTACTATAGCCAAAGTATTCCTTTGACATCTAAAAAGGCTTTGACCTAACACTGAAAATAAAAATAAAAGCAAAGGTACAATCTTCAATAATTCACATTACTGGCGAACTTTTTTCGAAATGCCTCCTGAAATCAACTGGAAAGGCAATAACAGGGCACTCGACGAAAACAAAAGCTGCTAAACAAAGATAAGAAGAAAACATAAATTCGAACCCTTTCGCATTAAAAAACATTACTATAATCTACCCGCGTGCAATGTCCTCGATATTCCCTTTTCCACGATTTTTACGAATTATAAAATCCCATTTGAGTATATAATTAGCTGAAGGGCTTGGAGCGTAAATTTTTACGAGGGCTGTATTTTCAATGCGAAAAAGTGTTTGAATGTAAATAAGGGTTAATTGCTTGATTATTAAGGTTGGGAAATGAAAGTGGCAAAGAGTCAAGTGGGAGGTGTTTTAGGTTGTAATTAATTAAATTAACACATAATTTATTAGGAGGATTACATTCGAAATTGTACATTTTCGAGTATCTATCTATCTATCTATATACCGGGTGTAACTTAACACCCCAATAACATTTAGGGGGCATATAAGTTAGATACTAAATGAACCTTCGGTGCTTGTCTGAGACCTAGAACCCCAATACTTTCAGAGTTTTTGATTTTAAAGTGAAAGCAAAAACTTTCAAGTGACAACCATAATCAGCTCTTAACACAAAATAAATTTAAACACAAAATGACACGTGACAGACGTGAGCTTAGTATTCCTCGTACGCTTACGTATGGCTTTCGGCTTTTAATACCAAAAAAATAATTTATTTAGTTTGTATGACGTGAGCGTAGTATTCCTCGTACGCTTACGTAGGGTTGTCGGCACTTAATACCAAAAAATTTTTTATTTAGTTTGTATGGGAAAAAAAGTAGCTTTGTTAGCCCTAATATTTTTTCTACAGAATATCTACTTCTGATGGATACATACCCTTAAATGTTATTGGGGTGTTCAGTTACAGCCTGTATATAAAAAGGAGATGTTCCCATCTATAGACGCACGCACAGCCGTAACCGCTAATGGTAGAAACATGAAATTTGGACAGTTGTCTTAATTCAAAATGCGGACGCACTAGAACAGAATTTTAAAAAAATACCCTAAGGGGATGAAATAGGGGTTGCAAGTTTGTATGGAATGAATTGAATCTTTAAATTAGCAACGATTTTGATAAAACTTGAGATTCATGCTCTTAAAAATATTTCATTGAATACGTGTTTCATGGTTTATTGGAATTCACCCCCTTAGGGTGCGAAATATTGGTTGAAAATTTGTATGGAAAATATTTAAAATGTGCTCCAATTTCTATGAAATTTATTATCCGGGCTTATTAATAGGCTACAAAATTATTTTTCCTACGGGAAAATACAAAATTCCCACGGGAAAACAATAATAACGCGGGCGAAGCCGCGAGCGGAAAGCTAGTACTGTATAAACTTTGCTGTATTAGTATGAGTTATCTTAAAACATGCATAGCTGTGGCCTGGGGGGCTATTGTCTAAGAAAAAATCCATCACGATGGCTTACAATTTGATAGTAGCAGTCCCTCCATTACTCCTTTAAAAAAAAGGAAATCGGCAAAGAGTCTTATGTTCACGGCGCAATGGCTGTCAAATTATAAGCGATCGAGATAGATTTTTTCATAGACAAAAACCCACCTGGTTTGAAGGGTTTCTTTCCGTACTTTTTTAACCGACTTCAAAATAAGGAGGTTATCAATTCGACCCGTATGTATGTAATATTTCCAGAACTGTCCAGTTTTCGTATGTTAGTCTATATCAGCGTCTGAACAAATGTGCCAAAATTTCAAAAGTGTATGTATGTATGTTTTTATGTTTGTGTTCGCATATCTCCGGAACTACAACTCCGATTTAAGTAATTCTTTTTGGTTTTTTTTTACTTGATATTGTTCAACTAGGGAATACTGCAAGTTTCATCAAAATCGGTTCAGTGGTTTTTGAGATAGGGAATTTTAACCGACTTTTTAACCGACTTCAAAAAAAAAGATACAAATAAAAAAATATTTTACAAAAAATATAAAAACCAACTTCAAAAAAGTTAAAAATAATGTAAGAATACGCATAGACAACATCACACTTCTATATTGAAGTCGGTGACAAATTTTAAGATTTTCTAGGGGATCATCGTTTGGCACCGACTTCGATATAAGTGTGATGTTGTCTGTGCCTATTCTTATATTATTTTTAACTTTTTTGAAATCGGTTTTTATTTTTTGTAATTTATACAACGAAGCTGGCAAACAAGCATACTGCCCACCTGATGGTAATTGGTAGCAGTCACCTACAGTACATGTAGCTTGAGCTGTGAGGTCCGCAGCAATCTGCAACCCCCACAAGAACCTGAAAACCGTAATATGTAGATAATTAGGAACTTAAAGTCTCGTATCACACTGTTTGTTATCGAATTCCTCCGAAACTATTATTATGTTTTTTTTCTGTATATTTGGTAGGCCTGAGGGTGGTAGGCTATTTTTTATGCCTCAAGGTGATAAGTGTGGCCCTCTCAAGAGTTTTATTTCTTGGGTCATTTTTTGTTTTATGGTTTGTCACCATCACCAAGCCCCATTCTTAATAGCGATGTTAGTATTTTTATTGGCGAAACATAGCACTTGTAAGTCAAAAGTCAAAAGTTATGGTGTAATTGACCCAACTTTGTATGGACGCCCCAAAATTAATTTAACATCATTAATTTTATACGACCATGTAAGCATCGGTAGTTTGCAACTTGATAGGGCATGTACCAAACACACTGTATACTGAGATAAGTTTGTACGGAACCCTCGGTGCGTGAGTCCAATCGCACATGGCCGTTTTTTTTATCATCATTGCCGATTAATTGTAACATAAATTTCCCTACAGGAAATTTCTAATCAGGTTCCTACTGCCATCTAGTGACATCTCCATGTATTAGTTACCTTTTTTTTATCTAAATTCAGAAAACATTGAACGCGCCTTGGGTTATAATAGTTTTATGTATATCGTGTCTTTGATTATTTTCAAATTTAGTTCAGGAACTTTTAATTCAATAAATATCGATAGTTTACTTGGTTTTTTATCTATGTTTATTAGTCTATGTTATCTCAGAATAGTTAGTCTGTGGAGTGTGGACTGGCTGAGCCGAGACAGCCATATTTTCTGTTTTGACGTTGACGGTCGAACGCTTGTGTCTGTTGGCTAGATAGCCTAAATTATTTTATTAAAACAAATCTGTAAGTATCACACCGTGAAATGGTTAATTCCTCATTTTGATTCTTTTAATTGATTGTCTCGTATTCAGCGCAGCGTTTTAACCAGGTATTCCTTTTCAGCAAGCATCGATAAGCGAACACCTAATCTTCCACACAGTTGGATTTACTCAATTTCATATAAGGGCCTCTAACCCATTTTACGTAAGTTATGTTCATGATTATATTATTCCTATGACGCCTTTTCGATATTTCAATCCTTGCTTTCTAAATTTTCAGCCGTTCGTTCTTATGATTATGAAGCACGTACGACATAGTCTAGCATCATTAAAATAGACAGCCAGCAATCTACCAGCGCAGCCAGGCAGACCCACTTTCCTCCGACAGGTACGTTACCGTTTTCTGAGATCGATTCCTGTGGTAGTGTTTTAAATTTGTCCTTAGATTTCATATTTTTTAATTGTAAGGTTATCCTACATGATTGCCAGACATTCGGTGAACATTGACCTTTCAAATTAACTTGAACCACATTACCATAATATTCCTAATATTCTCATCAGTTACCCCTACAATACAAGTACAAATGTACTTGTATTGCAATCTTTTATAGTGATTGCTCATACCTATTCGTGTAATATTACAGGAGGAATTCCCTACCCCGTGGTTATTGAATACCCCGGAGTCAGACTTAACTACTGAACCCGGTTGCCCCGACTTCTCTTCTACCACCAGTGTCCGGTGGCCCGGAGCCTGTGGTGTCTCCAGAGCAGGATCTCCCCGAGTTTCACAGCTGAGTCCACTCCAAATAAGTTTATTATAAAACATAATTCTACCATCCCTAGGTAAAGGCATTTAGGGAGTTAACTAAAGAGAGCGTTATCGATCAAATCGTGCAAAGAACCTGTACCATATTGTCAAAAAAATATTAGTGATACTAATCCTCACCACTGATTGGCAGCCGTAGGCCACAATCAGTGCGCCCACTAATATTGTGTTCCCTTGGAAAAAAAAAATCCTTATGTCGGCTTTGCCGGATTAAACCACATATTTTGACATTTCACTCTTTTATTAATCACCTTTTATCTATTAACCCTATGCTCATTACTCAAAAAATTAAGTATTACATAATCAACGAGTGAATCTTGTCACTCGTTGATTGACTTCTCTGATACCCTAAATGATACAAGTCTGAATCTGTAACCGGGTTTTATTGGACCCGAGTGAAACAATTCCTCATCATAGGACCACTCTATGGGACTGGTGAGGCTGACCCTTGTCTTGTACTATACAGCTAAATTTTGTGTGCGTGTTCAGACAAGCAAAATGAACAACTTCTACTATGGGACCAATCTAGAAATCTCGAACAAAAATGAACTGTTCAATACATTTAAGTTCAGTGAAAGGTGAACATTTGTATGGAACGGCTGATTTTTTCGCGATTTCAAGGTTGGTCACATAGTAAAAGCTGTTCAGTTTACATGTCTGAACAAGCACACCAAATTTGGCACCTGCTTGAAAATTAATCCTGTATATACAGGTTACTTTTAATCACCCTGGAAAATGTAAAGGACGCTTCAGAACACGGTACCTAGCAGAACGATTTAAATATTATTAAAAAAATAACTCACCTATTTAATTTTATATTACCTTAAATATCCAAGAAATACTGCAGAATTCCGAAAGATTATTTTTTTATATGTATACTTATTCATTATTAACCATTATTATATTTTATATAATAATGGATGTGTCCTAAAGCATCCCTCAAATTTTCCGGGGTGATAAAAGTAACCATGTAGAGTTGTGTACCAAACATATGCATCCTATTCCTAGGGTATTTTTAATTACCCTACGGACCTGTGCGGCACTTAATGAGAAGCCGGCACATGTGTCGTCTTCCTATAAATCATTCGCCGTAGCTTCTCAAACTGTTGCCAAGTTTGCCCGGCATCAAACTTGCCTGATTCAGTTTTCAAGTTTACGTTGTGTAGTTGGATATTAAAGTTTCTCCAAGTCACTTGTAATAAATAATGTAGATATAATGGTTTACTGGGCGCTTTGTCGCCATCTAGGAAGGGGTTGGTTTTGCCGTTTAAAGCATTACTTCAAGTAGGCTTGGTTTATATCTACACTTCTTTTTTACACCACGGGACCTCCACGAGGGATCGAAGGAATCAGTTGTGGTGTAGTTGTTTTATTTTACAAATAAAATATAAATGTACTATATTGCTCTACCAAACTAATAATCGGCTAGTTTTGGTCACGTAGAGCGCTGTCTCTGTAGCACAAAACAAGAAGTTCAATATCTTCTAGGAGCTATGAAAACAATTATTTTAAATGGTTTTATTCTTAATAATATAAATAATATTATAACCGTCATACAGATATCTAAGAGCGTCGGTGGCGCTGTGGCCTCGGCACTGGACTGTGCCCCGAGTAGAATCGGGAGGCCCGCGATCGATCCCGCCATGTACCAAAGTGTTTTTCGTTTCACGAATTTCATATGTACATTTCTCTGACGCTCCTACGGTAAAGAAAAACATCGCGAGGAAACCTGCAAACACCTGCGAAGTAATTCAAAGGTAAGTATATGAAGTCAACCAATCCGCACTGGGCCAGTGTTATGTTAGGGTAGGCTCGTGCCACTCGGTGGGGACGTATAATGAGCTGTGATGATGATGATGACAGATATCTTTGAAAATATGTAGGGGATTTTAACAGCTCTGTAATGTTCACCGGAAACGTCATGAAATATCTGTGATAGAGAAATAATAACACTCACGACTTAGAGCTAATGAAAGTAACTATCATCAGCAATAAATTGTAGTCAGTGGTTTATAACATATGTCTGCATGATAAAAGAACACAAAAAAGTTTCAGCTATTGCTTAATGAACTTTGAATAATAATTGTTGTAAGGAGCTCACTTTTTTATTTCTTTACACAGAGATTTAAATCGTATTGTTCGGTCTCGCTCGTACAAACACGTACGTACGTAAATGTACAAATTACTATGGGGAGAGGACGTGGGAATACATGTTGCCGAGTATACTAAATACCCTTCCGGAGGACTTTATCAAAAAAATTTTGAATGGCAATGAAAGGAGCTGCAGAGGGCTACTTTATTCTTATTATCTGTGGCAGTAACAAGTGTGATCCTGGTGCATTAATATTTCTTTTTACCTTTTCTGTTGTGTTTGAGTGAGTGTGCGAATTCCATCGCGCCGCATATAAACCCATACGGGGTTTTCGCTGGGGCGATGTTTTTTATGTTCATTATTGTTACCATTTATTATTAATAAAGAGAAGAAAAAAAAAACGTACCGGATGCCAAATTAAGTAAGTGATTTATTTGGGAAATTATGAAAATAATTAATAAATAGGTAGTTACGCATAAAATGTAATTCCCTTAGATTTGTGGGTATTCCTCGAGTTATTAAAATACTTTTCATTACTCATACTCTGAAAGTAGGTCTGAACTTGCCTGAGGAGCGGGTTGAAAGTAATACTTTTCAGCCCTAGGGAGAATAACTTTCAACTGACAGCTGCTGTCAAATTTTAAAAAAGAAGCTAGGTCTTTTTTCACATTTCTATTGAACCACGTTCCGACTTTCTATACAGCCACTCAATTACAGCGCGGTGTATAATTGAAATAACATAATGGTAAGTATTTAAAGAATATATTTTTTAAATGGCTTTATTATAATTTTTTTTCAACTATTTCTTTAAAATAACATAGATTTGGGCAAAATATTTTTTAAATTATGAAAATGCAAAATAATGTCTGAATAGCTGGCCGGCCACAGAAAAAAAAAAACAAAATAAGCGGGAAAGCGGCAATGCGATCTTCATTTGTTTTTCCCATTTGTAGAGTTTTGTTAATACTTCCGTATAGCAGAGATTTGTATTAACTGTTAATTATAATTGTATAACATTGTGTTATTAACACATTGAGTTCATCTGATTCAGGTATGGAGTTATCGCCTGATTTTATAAGAGAAAGCGGGCTAAACCAGAAGTTGTTGATTTATGTAAAATAAAATTTACACCTTTTTTCTTTAGCTAATTCATTGTTTTATTTTTACTTTCCTTGTATTCGTAATGAAAAGCACAGTGTTTACCTCGGACTAAAGACTTATTTAGTCCCTCGAACTATTGGTGCCCTCGCTACGTTCGGGCGCCAAACACCGCCTCGGGACTAAATAAGTTACTTTCACCCCTAGGGTAACAATGTACTATTCTAAAGGCACAGGAAGGCATATTTTATTATTTTACACTTGAAATTAGGGAAAATAAAAAATGCATTTGACGTCCAACGCTCGGAGCTTTCTGCCACAGACTACGACGGAATGAGTGAGCTCACTCTTCCCAACGTGGACAGCTCTTAGCCTTCATCACACCTGATGGTAAGTAATGATAAGACCGAAGGTGGAAGAGAGCTTCACCAGAGGGTCTATTACCGATCTCATGATTTTGCAAATGATATCATAGTGCAAAACGAAAAATACGATTTCCGGTCAGATTTTTGATCATTTGGTCGTTATTTCATGATGACATCATTGAAATTATGCCATAGTGATGATATCATTGGAAATCGGTAATACGAAATGCAGCATTTCATAACTTCTTTTTCTCAAATTTATACCATATCATACGATGAAATATCCATAATTGGCCTGCAGGACTAATACACAACTGAGGTTATTAGGATAATGTTTTAGAATAAATAAAGAACTTAAGTATCATTGTATTTAGGCCAACCCTCACTTTTAAAAATTAAAAGATTCGTGAATCCTTCAAGATAATATTGTAAGTACAAAACTGTCATTATTATCAACAGCTTATTTCCACTTCGCTACGTTTGCATTAATTTCTGAGATTCACCCCGCTTGTACTCCGGCAGGTTGCTTCGCTTGAAATTTACACCTCTTTAGTAATTAAGATAATGTTAAAAACAAAGATTCCCCTGCAAACATTTCTTCTGGAATAAAGGGTTAGAGCTTGTGTATTTTAGCGTTATTGCTGCACCCCTGGGAGGTGGAACAGTTATCTCTTATTATGACAAAAGCACTGAACAGTCTATTTTATGTTGGAATGTTGCGTTTTTACGCTTTACCGGTCTTTATTTCGCGTTTTCTCGGATACTTTTCACGATAGCATAACAGTTGCGAGCTCCCGAGTAAAATTATCCTTTTTATTTGAATCGTCGCTTAACTTTTCTTACCTTACCTCCATAATTTTCGATTCGGATTCGAATTTCACTCCCGCTATGTTAAATGAAAAAATTTTTTTTTTGAGATACGAAAAACAGCTTAAACATATATTAATTATAATAAAAACCACTAACCAGTGTGTGATAAACTTTGACTGGTGTAAAGATTTTTTAAAAAGTTAAAGGAAAAAATGCTTATGATTATCAATAAATTATTATCAGCTTATATACATATGGGAGGTATTCTATAAATTTTATATATTCTTTGGAAAATGTCTACATTTTATATAAATGTTATTCTAACTTGTTGGTCAATTAGAAAAAAGCACAATAGGGCATTAATATTGAACAGGTTGTAGCGACCTCGCTACTTATGTATACTTTTCATTGTACATTGTCATCTCCATAAGATTATTATTTTATCACACATTCCATATCATGTCATTCATCTTTGTTCATAGTTCTGTCATTCGCACTCTCGTCTTTTGTCCTGTCTGTATAACAAACAACATTTCGCTCCGTACTTACTATCTTCTATAATTATATTTTATTTTATCCCGTGTTGTAAATACTTCTGTAAATAAATTTGTACATAGAAGAAACTAGTTTTTACCAACATCTTCTATAAGGTCATTCATTAAATTTCATACAACATTACTGCCCTCGAGTTTCCCAGGGTAGTAATGTATTACCTTTTGTTGCCTTTTCCGGTGATTAAATTAAAATTAGTGAGTAGTTGAAAGAAAAAGAACATTACTGCCGCGGCCCGCAAATGTAGCATTGCCAGGTAATCGTGAGTATGCGAGCTGAGGCGCGGCGAGGCACACATTAGAGAGTCTGGAAACGATCAGTTGTTGCTAAGGTTTGTATTAGTGCTTTTCTCAAAAAAGCGGGTAAATTAAAACAGTAATAATACTCGTTGTATGTACAATAATGTTTTATTATTATTATTTAAACATTAAATATATTCACCAAAGAGCATTTGGTTATACTTTTGCAGCCATTCATTACTTTTATACCCAAATAAGCCGAGAAAACGTTACTGACAGCGATTTAGATTTCTTTTCATTTATTTAACTTTAACTTATCGATGGCGCTATACGCAACAAGAGCGGTGTCTTTGTTTCAAAATTGTTTTAACCTTGCTTTAAGCGATCATGGTAATGCCCCATTATACTCAAACTGAAATGTCTTGAAAAAATTTGCTCGATTCTACTTTCTTTGTAAAAAGTGCCAAAATGCGTATATTTGTATTTCATCAAGGCTATTTTTTATTTGCAACTACTTTTTTTCCGAGTACATAGGTATGCAAATACGTGTCTAATATGTAGTTGTCAAACACTTTAAATTCAAAGACCTGTGATAAAACGTACGCCATGATGTAATTAACACTCACGAACTCTATTGTCGTCGACATAAAGATTATATTCGAACGACATCTTGAATACTATAGACAACAGCATAAGGTTTAGATGTTCGCTTTGAGGCGATTATTATTGATTTATCTGTTAAAAGATGCTTTTGTTTTCTTAAAAGCAAGGAAAACAAATAAGTTTCTGAGTCAGCATGGCACCAACACCGAAGCATAATGGCTTGTATTATGTGAAATCTGTTACAAGTCTAGATTTATAGTTAATTAAATAAATATAAATAAATGCTTAATGATAAGATGATTTAATCCAAAAATATATGCTTACATACAATTAATTCCTTTTTTTATTTAAATTCCCCCTACTTACTTTCATTAATTATAATTGTCCCAATACATATTGGGATCATGCGTAGTGTTGTAAAATTTTGTCGATATTTTTATTTTACAGATTTCCTAAAGATTTTTTATACATTATAAAAAACATATGGATAAAGTGTATTGTCAGACGAAATTGGAGTCCAAGAAAGCATAGTCAAATTTGCTCCAGGTATTTTCCATCAGAATAATTTTGTATGTACTTAGTAGTAAAACTATGAAATGGAGACGTCATGACGTAAGTCAAGTTATTTAATGAAAGGAAATCTTTAAACTAAAATATAATTTATGAAAATAAAAACGTAGGTATTTAATTTCTTAACTATTTCTTTAAGGAATCCTTGACACGGATGCCAAGAACAACCAGTTCAGATGATTTTTTTCTAAGAAGTAAAATATTAGATCAAGAAAAGAACTTGAAAGAGTCAAAAAGGTAAAATATCAAAACGCCGCCTTCGGAAAATTTACATTCTAACTAAGCCCGGCCGCACATCAAGCGTAATAAATCTATCGAAAAATGTCTTAACAATAAATTATGGTCAAATGTTAATGTTTTTAGTTTAATTTCCAAGCATATGTACAAATAGTAGTTTTAGCATTCACGAATTTATCCAAGGTTCAAAATCCATGAGGGTTAAATTTTCGGGTAAGTAAATTAAATATGAGATTAACCTCAAGTACCTCTAAGCGATGCGATAAAAAATGAATTAAATCTAAGCGATGAAATAAAAGCAGTGTGTCTTCGATTTCCTTCCCATAGAATTTGTGAATCTCTGAAATACCCGTCACTTAAATAGTCCAAATTTTAGGGTTCCGTACCTCAAAAGAAACACTGAACCATTATAGGATCACTTTATTGTCCGTTTGTCTGTCAAGACTATCTTGGAAACGCGTGAAGGTATCGAGTTGAAATTAAAACCTTATAATTACTCAGTTCTACACTAACAAGTTCTAGTCCCTTAAAGATGTGAAAAAATCAAACTTCTAAGTTAACAAAAAAAGGTACGGCCGTTTCGTATATTTCGACATTCTCACGGGCATCAAAATGTATAGGGTACTTTTCATTGATCTAGCTAGAACTATGAAATTTGTGAAGTTATATAGTCTTACACTACAAGTCAGGGAAAATCTCAAAATCCACATTTGTAATTAAATCATAAAAAAATTAGTCTCTATTTAAAGTATAACCTACAATTTTATACGGGACCCTCGGTGGGCGAGTCCGACTCGCACTTCCCGCTTTTAGTTTCATGAACGGCCAGCCTGACGCCCTGACTATACCAAAGAGACACAGCAGCTATTAGCTGGATAAGTTACATAAGAAAATCTACCCTTAATTATTTATGTTATATTTCTCGTAATAAAGACCATTTAGTATTAGGGATCTATTAAATACCTACATAATATAATTATCGACGTTGAAACTAGGTGAGTGATGAGCACGACATCACTGGGGGAAGAACTGACAAGCGAGAATTAGTGACGACCTACAAAATTTCGAAACATCTTGCATATACGTGTCTCTGTCTAACTTCTATTAGCAGCGCCTAATGTCAAAGTGAGTCAAATATATTAAGTTCAGTAGCTATTTTTGCTAGGTTTCTATGCTTTAGTTATTCTTCTGAGGTAAAAACAAAACAAATTGTTCACTCATTTTCATCTAGTTAACTCGGGTTATGTTTTTTTCGAGTTGATACATCTCTATTACTGGGTACCTACTGTGACTGCATATCAAGTTACATGTTAGAACCTACTAAAGAAAGATTTTGCAAAAATTACTGAGAAATCCCCACAAAAAAATAATGTCTACAGTGTTGAACATTATTAAAGCGAAACATAGTGCGCGGGCGCAGCTATTAATAATATATATGTTTTATTCAAAAATTAATAATACCTTTGAACTAAGTCATATAATTTATTTCTAATTCTAACAAGTACAGAAAATGTATGCAAATTCGTTTGTTTGTTGTGACAATATTAGAATGGCAAAGCGAATCTTTTTTACAATGTAATACAAACCTTGCCGTCTAGCCTTACGATATCCATAATCAGTCTTGGAAATCATAATTAAAGTTTTCCTTGTAGAATACCGTTTCTTATTATGTTCATAATTATGGAAAACCTCTCGTAGGCAATTGCATGTTTGCTATAATGTATCATGTTGTCTCCAGATATACTTTTTATACGTTTCTATACAGATCTGTAGTAGGTATACAAACTATTTGACAATAGAAGTAATTAAACTTACTTTTCGTGGATTGTCAATCTTGTCAGGGATATAAATTTTCATCCCTCTTTTAGGGGTTGAAATTTGGATAATCCTGAAACAGGTGTTAACTTATTTATCGATTGGGGTACTCATGTGAAGTTTCAATTAAAATAGAGCAAATAATCTGGTTTCCCCATACAAACTTTGGAGCCCTTTTTCAACCCTTTAGAAGGTGAATTTAAAAAAATCCTTTCTTAGTGCACCCCTTCACCTCATAAGGAACCTACGTGCTAAATTTGGAATCTCTAGGCCCAGTGGTTTGGGCTGTGCGTTGATATTATCAATTTTCACACTTTGACACCCCATATCCTCCTTTTAGGGGTTGAAATTTGGAAAATCCTGAAACAATTGTTAACTTATTTATCAATTGGAGTACTCATGTGAAGTTTCGATTAAAATTGAGCAAGTCATCTGCGGGCCAATTATGGATCTTTCATCGTATGACATGGTATAAATTTGAGAAACAGAAGTCATGAAATGCTGCATTTCGTATTACCGATCTCCAATGATATCATCACTATGGCATAATTTCAAATATGTCATCATTAAATAATGAAGAAATGATCAAAAATCGGACCGGAAATCGTATTTTTCGTTTTGCACTATGATATCATATGATATCATTTGCAAAACCATGAGATCGGTAATAGGCCCTCTGGTTTCCCCATACAAATTTTGGAGCCCTTTTTCAACCCTTTAGAGGGTGAATTTTAGAAAATCCTTTTTTAGTGCACTTCTTCATCTCATAAGGAATATACGTGCCAAATTTGGAATCTCTAAGCCCAGTGGTTTGAGCTGTGCGTTGATATGTCAGTCAGTCAGTCAGTTTCGTATTTTTTATATATATAGACTAGCTTTTTCCCGCGTTAAATTCGGGGTAAGGCAACCACCTTCCAGCAGCTTGAACTGTACTAATTATAGATGCAGAAATATTCCTGATAACTACTCCTCTCGTCTCGCCGCGCCGCCCGCGCTCGCCTAGGTACCCGATTGACGACGATCGAGATGGCATACCTAAAATGAAAAAATATATAGAACCCTTATGGGTGATGATGTTTCACGTCTGCCACGTTAGATTTTAAAATTGTTGCTGTTTTCGTAATTAGCGACTCGATAAACCACAAAACGAATACCCATGTTGATTTTCAGACTTTCTCATCCCATTTCCCTTTTTTAGGGGTTGCATTCTGTAAAAACTTAAAACACGTGTTTACTCATTTATTGATAACAGTACTCCTGTAAAATTTCGAATAAAATCGTCTGATTTTGTTACGTCATACAAATCTTGGACCTCCGTTTCAAATCCTTAGAGGGTGGTTTTTGAAAAATCCATTCTTAGTGCTCATAGCCCTTAGACCTCATAAGAAACCTACTTGTTAAATTTTGCATCTTTAGACCCGAAGGTTTGGGCTGTACGTTGATATGTAAGTCAGTTTCTTCTTTTCCATATTAAGAAGAAGATAGAAAACGATGATGGTAGTTCACGACCGCCATGTTGGATCTAGAAATCGTTATTGTTTTTGTAACCAGCGACCCAATAAACCATACAAAGGATACCCATATTAATTTTCAGCCTTCGACACTGGTGAGTTCTGAAAAAAACCTAAAACAAGTGTTGACTCATTTATCGATAGGAGTACTCCTGTGAAGCTTCAAATAAAATAGTCCAACTAATCTTGTTCCCCCATACAAAATTTGGAGCCCCATTTCAACCCCTTAGGGTGTGAATTTTGGAAAATCCTTTCTTTGTACATCTCATAAGGAACCTACGTGCCAAATTTTAAATCTCTAGACCCGGTGGTTTAGGCTGTGCGTTAATATGTCAGTCATTCGGTTTCTTCTTTTGATTATATATACAGATATAGATAGAAGATAATCAGTAATATGTAGCCGAGACCTATATTTAATAAATCCTTTTTCATCCCGAGCCCTACTTGTATTATGTAGAGAAATTTAGAGATTTACAAATATCTCCAAGTATGCGTCGGAGCTTAAAAAATAACGAAATTTTGGATCCCTGTGATACCCAAGATATAAGTCGGGGGAATCTAATGTACTTATGAAAAACGGTGAAGTGTGAAAAAATCATATATTTTTCCTTCTGGCACTGGCTGCTTTGCATTTTTAACCGACTTCAGAAAGGAGGGGGCTGTCAATTCAGTTATGTTCGCTACTGTGGAACTTCGTTCATTGAGAGCCGATCTCTGTGATATCGCGGGGATGGTCCCATTTAGATACTGGCGGTCCGGTGCTTTTTGAAAGAATCGACTGGAACAGAAGTAAGGGTGTTTGCCTTGGTTTTTTGGTGTGTCGTTTATATAGATAGTCTAATTTTGTACAAATTTTAGACCTCCATTTCAACCCCGTAGAGGGTGGTTTTTGAAAAATCCATTCTTTTTGCACTTGCATAAATCCAAATACAAAATTTGGAGCCCTTTTTCAACCCTTTAGAGAGTGAATTTTAAAAAATTCTTTCTTAGTGCACCCCTTCACCTCATAAGGAACCTACGTGCCAAAGGAATCTTTAGGCCCAGTGGTTTGGGCTGTGCGTTGATATGTCAGTCAGTCAGACAGTTTCTTCCTTTATATATATAGATGGTAGCCAGGGCGCACTATCACTGATTTATTAGAGTGGAAAAGTAAATACCTACTTAAGAAGTAAAAATACCTAAGTATATAAAATATGTACCTACTTGTAATATTAATGAAGTTAATAGGGTTACACTACAGGGTACCTACTGGAATTCAAAAGGCGGGATGCTTGTGGGCAAGGCGCTGTGTTCGTACAGTCAGAAACACGTCAACATATACACTATGCACTTAGTACCATCCTTATTACAATCATGTTAAGGTCTATAGTTGTACTGCATGTGTATACCATGACTTGTGGCTTACCGTACCTATCTCAGTCCCCGACCTCATATTCATCCCCACCTCTACCCCCATTCCCACCCTCATCCCCATCCCCACCTCTACTCCTATCCCCACCGCCATCCGCACGCCCTAATCCTATCCCGTGCCTATCCTTATACCATCTTTTTCCTGTGTCTATCCCTGTTCTGTCCATATATCCCATCTCATCCCTAACCCAATCCCGTCACTACGTTGTCCCTATCCTGCCCCTATCCCATCCCTTTACTGTCCGGTCATTATCCTATCCCTATACTAATCGTATCCCGCCCAACACTTCTCATATTGTCTATGCGTTGCGCTAGTACTCGTAGGTATTTTTCCAATCCGACCATAATAATAATTAGACTTAAAAATGTTTATATAGGTAATACTGAAAATATTTTGTAAATATTGCATTAAACTTAAAAACTTACGGATTTTCATACAAACAGTCATCCCTTATTTCACCCCCTTAGGGGTGGAACTTCCAAAAATACTTAGTGGATGCCTACACTGCATAACGTATCTATGTACAAAATTTCAAGTCTGTACACACAACATCACACTTCTATATTAAAGTCGGTGCCAAACGATGATCTCCTAGAAAGTCTTAAAATTTGTCACCGACTTCAATATAGAAGTGTGATGTTGTCTGTACCTATTCTTATATTGTTTTTAGCTTTTCAGTGTTTATAAAGTCGGTTTTTATTTTTTGGAAAATGTTTTTAACTTTTTAGTGAATGAAATCTTTTTAATGAAAGAAGAAATTTTTATTGTAATACCATACCTGGTATTAAATTAGTGTCTCCCTCGATTTTTATGGGATCCCATGATCCTGATTTTGGTGACTATGGGACCACCCTTGGAGTATACCTTATCGAATACACAAATAATTTTGAAAATCGGTCCACAATTAGCGGCGTAATCGCGTAACATACACAACGAATTGAGAACCTCCTCCTTTTTTGAAGTCGGTTAAAAATTACAAACATGCTTTAAAAAAAATTCTGATATAGGAGTATGTAATGCTTTTTCTAGCTAAATTGTAGTAATATAGGGAAATCTTAAAGTTAAAGAAAAAAAACAAACTTATTCCTTTAGTCCGGTACAAAATGAAAAGCTTTATTCTTGTAAGTACATAATTATAATTTACTTATGCATATGTTAACACAATTCCTCAATGCAAAGCACTTAACTTAATGTTTAATCGATACAAGCCAAGGGCAGGATGGTTCAGGTTTGTTTGATCAATCTCGGCAGGTAAAAATCAGGTACAAATTGGGTACAAAACTACAAAATGAGGGGCAATAAAGTACACCAACAAATAGTTATAGGTTTCCTTTTTTTTTTAAAGAAATTAGTAGCCTTCTCCGGAGCGGTTGTTAGTGGATCGTACCTTCTATGCTAAGTCTTGCAATCACGGGTCAGAGATATGATATTCCAGTTTCTTAACTTATTCTTTCTGTATATATATTTATTACTGGTGTAATTCCACAGAATTCCTCCTTGATATCAGGTTATTTTGTTATGCTAAGCAGCGGAGCCCTATGGCCTCCGGGAACTGCCCTGGAGATTCATAGCACAGTGTTATGTTAAAAATATAATTAAATATGCCTATAATCTTAGGGTCAGTGGGTCTAACACTGAGTTCTGAAGGAATCCCAGCCAATACATTTGAATTTCATGTAATAAACATTGCAAGTTAATTCCAAACACAATTTTCAATGAATTGTCAAAGTTTCTTATTGGTTAGTTAATAAAAGGACATATGGAGGGGAGAGCACCTATTTTGTGTATAATTATTGCTATTAATAAAAAGAAAACAGCTTAATTTGTGAGTTATCTGCCAAAGAAGGATGTGAAACTTAATATTGTGAAAATTTAGAATTTAACATGAAATTCGCAAGTGTTACTCAATATATGCCTTAATCCCACTAAGATGCCGTTTACTATCAGGGTTTTTTAATGAAATAGGGGATGAAAAAGGCGAATTTTGGAAATGTAATATGTTTGATTTAATAATCAATTTACCCACAAATAAAAATAAAATTAACAAAATCTGCTTTAAATCATGAAATATAATAAGTTAATTAGATACCTTATTGTGGGCGGAGTATTATCTATCGATATAATTTATTTATTCAACTAATTCAATGAATCGCGCGCCGGCGATTATAAATATGATTGAGCTTTTACTCTTCAAGCTGAAAACAAAAATAACTGACTTTGGAAATAGCTTTTCAAGTTAAATTCACACGGAAAACGAGAGAAATACCTATGGATTTTCTTCGCAGAAATTAAGATAATGTATGTAGAAATTAAGATTTCGCAAGAAATCAATATTAAATTACTTCGGTCGATGTCTCACAGACTAATCATAACATAGACGATAGACGCGTTCAAAGACTAATGTGAAAAATGGGCGCGTTCCATCTACGCGCATACTAGAATCGAGGTCCGTTCACCGAATGTTAAGCGTCGTATTGGCGACGGAACCTTCCCTAAAACCAAATTCATTTCATAGCTTGTGTGTCATGATGTATCAAGTCAACATACGGATCTATCGGAATTCTACAATATGCTATAAGTATTTCCAGCCAAAGTTATAAGCTTGGTTGAAAAACGAAACGTAATGAAAAATGAACCATAAACAAACTGTGAATGCTTTCCAAATTCTATTCGACGAAACTATAATTATATGATCTATAAGTTTAAGTGTATTTTATTAAAATATGTCTATAGAAATGATCAAAACAAACGGTCTAAATGTCAAATTCCGAATTTTGAGAAAATCAACCCACCTAAATGGAAGCACGGGATTTTGGGCGAAAAAAAACTATCTTTGTAAATAAGGCCAGGATAAACGCGAGATTTATTTTGTTTATGCAAAAATTGAATAATGACCAAAGATAATTGCAAATGTCACTGACGTGACGTGAAACGACGTTGACGTTGACACTTGACATTGATATTGTGAAATTAATTGACAAAGTTATTGTAATTATGATTTTAGTTGTGAAATTTGTGTTAAAACTACAGTGAAACCAAAATGTTTTTGCAAAATTAGTGTTTTATGAAATTTTAAGAAAAAACGGTGTTACAAGTATGAAACTATGTTTATTCTTTTTCAATGTTACTTTTGATTAGATTTAGCGAAAAAATTAAATTGATCCTTATTCATTCTTACATAAAGTTTATACCGACGTTCATCTCTTAATACCTAAATGTGGATACAAAGTTCCTTCTTTATTTATGTCATGGACCCAAATGCTTCTTTTTAGTGTCTTTGTAGGTTGACAACATAATGCAGCCACCACTCATTCGAGAAATATACAGGATGTTTGGTGCATCGTGTGCCAAATTGAATTCAATGATTGGAGGGGTCTTTGGCTACCTCTTCAGCCCCCATAAAAAAATCTTGCTCAAACAGATTTTTTTATACTGATTTTAAATGGTTATGGGTGAAAATTCAGAAAAGTCTACATTTAAATTTAAATATAAAAAAAGTTATGTTTTATTAATTTTCTTTTTGATCTTTAATTTGTAATATTATACGCTTCTTTTGAAACTAAAATTACTCGCCAGCAATATCTAGTTTTTTTTACAGCCCCGCAAAGATGTTTTTACGTAAAAAAATAAGCTTGAACGTCAGCTTTGATTTTAATAAAAAAAAACTAAAAGTGATCATGTTCTTCCAATTTTTTAAAAACATCTCTGGACTGTCCCCTTTCGAATGGTGTGCAATATGCTATAAAAAGTAATTAGTAACATCACTAATTTTCAAATTTCCTAAACATAGTCGCAATTTTCTAATATTCAACAGGTAAATTAAAAACAAGTTTTTGCGTAAATAACACTCACAATTCACAAAACAGATGACATTTTCTGTCTCTTTCATAAAGTAAACCGCCCGTTATTTGTTTGAAACAGGTAAAATTTGTTGTTTCACTCTAATGAAGCGAAATCTATCTTCTATCCCTTTCTTGCATAGCGCAAACCTGTTTTGAACAAATCGCGAACGGGCCCCACATCGGCGCGGCGGCCATGACGTAATCTTATTTTTTAGTCGAGACATCACTGCCTCTGCTATCTAACGTGTGTGCTAGCTTACTGTACTCCACGATTCTTTCATATAGTTGTTTTGTTTTCGTTAAGTTTTGTCGTTTTTTGTTACGTTTTATTAACGTTCGGTGTTATTGGTAAACTTTGTTGACTTTTTTGTTGTTGCAATGGCGACATACTCTAAGGCGCATAACACATTGCACCGGACACCGCTGCGGTGTACGGAGGGACGAAAACCGCATGCGGCTGCGGCGGCACGGAACCGTGCCACCGTACGGTTTGCTCCGTATCACCGTCCGGAGCTGCGGTGCACGACGCCCCGCATCGCCGCATTATCTATGTCGAGATCTATTACGCGTATGCACGTCCTTTCTATGCAAAAATCCGTACGATACTGCAGCACAGTGTGGCATACCCCGCGGACCGCACCGCATCACCGTCCGGGAGTGCGGTGCCGTCGCGCGCGCCGCACAACCGCACAGGCATGCGGTGCGAGTGTGTTATACCCTGCGGTTTTTGTATACAAATTAAGATTCTTCAGTCAAAATTAAAAACCGCAGCGCCGCACACCGGAGCGGTGTAACGAAGAATATGCGGACATCATAATGATTTATGGTGAAGCCCGTGGTGTCGCTCGTGCAGCGCAACGACTTTACCAGGAACGCTTTCCTGATCGACGATTACCTGGCCGCAGAGTCTTCCAAGACACATACCGAGCGACGTTTACGCGAGACCGGGAGTGTCACTCCTCATGAACCAAGGGGACATGTTGTGCGACATAATGTTGAACAGAAGTTCCAACGAGGGAGATACTAATACAACGCATAGAAGCGGCCTTCAATACAATTAAAAACGAAATACGGCTTCGGACTACAACTGTAGAAATACGTGAAAGATGTCGGGCCTGCATTCAAAATAGGGGTCAACAATTTGAGCAGGATTTGTAAAAATTATGAAATAAATGTTTAAAATGTCACTTTATTTTTTTATTTCAAGTAAAACCTACGAAATTTAAAAATTATACCTGCTTGTGAATTTTATTAACGCAAAAACTTGTTATTATTTTACCTGTTGAATATTAGAAAAGTGCGACTATGTTTAGAAAATTCGAAAATTAGTGATGTTACTAATTACTTTTCATAGCATATTGCACACCATTCGAAAGGGGATAGTCCAGAGATGTTTCTAAAAAAATGGAAGAACATGATCACTTTTAGTTTTTTTTTAATTAAAATCGAAAGCTGTCGTTCAAGCTTATTTTTTTACGTAAAAAAACTAGATATTGCTGGCGAGTAATTTTAGTTTCAAAAGAAGCGTATAGTATTACAAATTAAAGATCAAAAAGAAAATTTAGTAAAACATAACAACTTTTTTTATTTTAAAATTAATTTTATGAATTTCACCCATAACCATTTAAAATCAGTATAAAAAAATCTGTTTGAGCAAGATTTTTTTATGGGGGCTGAAGAGGTAGCCAAAGATCTCTCCAATCATTGAATTCAATTTGGCACACGATGCACCAAACACCCTGTATAATATCCCTCTTGTAAACATTTAAACAAACAAACAAAAAATAAAATGACTAAGATGAGGTTCGAACTGTTTGCACTACATATGTACTTTTTGGTGTGATTTTATAGTTAGTCAAAGGGCATGCATTTAAAGCGTCAGTATACCTATGGAATACGACTCACAGTTTCACTCCGCCCTCCGCATTCTAAACATAGGGTAAACACGCCTGCAACGACCCACTGAAAGCCCTAAGAGTGCACCGACGTCGCTAACGGTGCCCTCGGCTATTTATCTTTTGAATGTGCTTCAGAAAAGGCGCTTTGATGAATACGTGAGATGGAAACTAGATCAGCTTACAATGGTAATATTAACTGATAGATTAAGGTAAAAGAGTAGAGAGACTATGAAAAGAGATTTGGTTTTTTCTGTTTGCTTCTAGTTGTTGAATTACAGTAATACAGATAACGATTTTCGCAATATTAAAACTACATTGTTAAGGTATCGCAGACTTTTATCTTTTAGTTATCACGGAATCGGAACAATTATTACTTTTACTAACTTATACCAACTACTTTAGTAAAAAAAAAGTTCATGGTATGGTATGTGACGATATGGTCTAATAATATGGAGGCGAGCGTAACCTCCATTCCTCAACAACTGAAGAAATATTTTACCGAGACACGAAACTCAACTAAAGAAAACACATTTTTGTGTTATTATAGTGACTTAGGTAAAACAAACTTAACTATCTCCGTGGTATAGTGGTTAACACCATAGTGGGTAGTGGAGTCGCAGTGTGGACCTTACCTAGCGCGCCCATAAGGGCAGGGAGAGCACCGGGGGGTTTAAGTGGGTAGGCCTGGCACTCTGCCGGGAGAGAGCCCATACACGCTTGCAATGACGGGTACGGTGCGGTTACGCATTTCCTCCCAAGGAAAAAAAAGAAAAAAAAAGGTTACTCATTGTTTCTCTGCATCACCCAAGGGTTGGCAGAAAATGCCTAAGGCATTAAGTCCGCCTTTGTACATAAATAATTGTGCATAAAGTGTTAATAAATAAATAAAGAAATAACTCCATTGAGTGTTGATCGGGAGGTCCGGGGTTCGTTTCCCCATGGGGACAGAACATTTTCTGCTTGGTTTGGTTGGCGGTAGAGCTTCTGAGCCCGCCTGGCTAGCTACCAGCGTCTTACCTAAGTTTGTCCATCATAATAATAATGTTAATAAGTGTTTTTTTTATTGCAACTAAGTTGGCAAACAAGCAAACTGCCCACCTGATGGTAAGTGGTAACAGTCACCTATATTACATGTGACTCTTGTGAGATTCGCATCAAACAAAACTGCAATCCACACAAGAACCACAGTGTACGAGTACGTTGCCAACTTGTGACATCAGATGTAAAGTCACGGTACCCAGTAATTGCACTGCCATTTCTTATCCTTCAAACCAGAACACCGCAATGCAAGCGCCGCTGCTTTGCGGCAGAAATAGGTAACAAGGAGGTACCCAAGCAGACGACCCTGGTTTAGAGTTTATAATAAATCTTACATTTGTTTTGTAGTAACTAAATAAATATATATTATGTTGTTTTTGAAATAAGTATTTTTGTGTTAATCTCATTTTCTCTAATACTAGACCAACCGTAACATTATCCGCAATTAGCATTATCAGTGTTTCTCTTATCCAACTATCATGTTTTATTACGGATCAACTTTTACATAGTGATATATTGGACTCCGTTTCTTTGTACTTTATTATCATTAACAGAAACTAAACCGCAAACACCCTTAAACTACATACCTACGAGGGCGGGTCAAAAAGTTCGCGGAATGAGGGGCATGGAGGGGGGAAAGGTGACTTTTTACTACCTGCACTAGTTATGACACTCATTAAGAGTATAAATACTAAGTTTCAAAAAAAATTGGTCATAATTACCTGAGCTACACATCAATCAACAAGTCAATCCGGAAGAAAATTTGCAACATGGAGAAAATTGAGTTTCGCGCAGTCATCAAGTTCCTTACCAAATAAGGAAAACCTCCCCAGACTATTTTGGAAGAGATGTCTTCTGTTTACGGGGACTCTTGCCCTGGTAAAACCATGGTTTACAAGTGGCACAACCTGTTTAAGCAAGGCAGGGATTCGATTGAAGATGATCGGAAGCCAGGGTGGCCTGTCGAGGCAACCACGGCAGAAAACGTCGAAAAACTTGTAAAATTAAATTGGAAGATGCCCGTTTAAAGAAGAAACAGCTTGCAGAAATGATTGGAGTATCAGCTACAACCATTTTGAACATCCTACACGACCATCTTGGCATGTCAAAGGTGCAGTATGCAAGATGGGTGCCGAGAATGCTCACGCCACACCAGAAGCAGCGGCGAGTTGAGTGTTGTCGCGAGTTTTTAGCGCTCTGTGGTGAACAAAAGGATGAAGTTTTGAACCGAATTGTGACTGGAGATGAAACATGGGTTCATCATTATGAGCCTGAGTCCAAACAACACTCCATGCAGTGGCACAAAAAGGGCACACCACCTCCGAAGTAATTCAAAGTGTCTCCATCGGCTGGAAAACTCATGGCTACTGATTTCTGGGATTCAGAGGGAATCCTCCTTATTGATTATAAAGAAAAGGGTGTCTCTATCACTGGAGAGTACTACGCTGCACTATAAGAACGTCTGCAAGATGCTGTGAGAGAAAAAATACGGGGAAAATTGACTAAAGGTGTGCTCCTTTTGCACGACAATGCACCCGTGCACAAGGCGCTAGTTGCGATGGCTGCTGTTCAAAGAGTGGGCTTAGAAATCTTGGAACATCCTCCCTATAGTCCAGATTTAGCCCCAAGCGATTATTATTTGTTCCTAAAAATGAAAAAAGAGCTTCGAGGGAAGAAATTTTCTAGCGATGAAGAAGTGAAGAGCGCAATTTCGGCCTATTTTGACGACAAAGAGAAATCATTTTTTTTCGAAGGTATTAATAAATTAATTGATAGGTCTAATAAATGTATTAGAGTTAAGGGGGAATACACTGAGAAGGAAAAATAATTTTGTGTTTTATTTCTTACTTTTTACCCTCCATTCCGCGAACTTTTTGCTCGTACATACCTACTACAAGTCCTAATAGATATACTGGTGTTTTTGTAATTCTTGTGCATATAAAATTGGCAGCCATTGTTAAGAAGGAAAGCTTCGATAGTGCGCAAGGCCGTCGCCTTCCAATCGGGAGGTAGCAGTTCGAACTCCGCCACGTACCAATGTGTTTTCAAATTTTGAATTCATATGTACGTTTATTCGACGCTTTTACGGTGAAGGAAAATCGCGAGGAAACCTGCACACACCCGTGAAGAAAGAATTTCTTTAAAGGTTGTGTGTGACCAATCCGGACTGGGCCAGCGTGGTTGACTAAGGCCTAATCACCCTAGTTTAGGGTAGGCTCGTGCCCCTCGGTGGGGACGTATATGAGCTGTTGATGATGATTGATGTTTAGAATGACATTACCATTTTTCCTCTCAATAATTTTAATTTGATAACACACTACAAAAACATTTAGATATCCAGCGAATATTATTTTAAGTTCCTTGAATATATTACTATGAAACTAAAGGAAAAAACTTAAAAAGGTATATTGCCGTAGAGTAACAGGAAAATGCAATATGATAATACCAACCTATTTGGAGCGCATTCCTAAGGTAAGGCAGATTTTACTGTTACTATTTCCATGTGAGCCCTGTTGTTGCAATAGCTGGAGGTAAGGGTGCTAGGGGACACTGTACCAGTGTCAAGTTTAGTTTTGCTCTGGCGATGATGGTAGTTACAGGTGCGCAAACGTGGCTGGGGTATATCAATATTACACCCGATCTCGTAGTTGGTGTTACATTTCTGTGTAGACTGTAAGTTTATAGTTTATCAGTTGTTTATAGGATTAAGTGATTTATTTTTCAAATATCTCAAGATGTCTTATGTACCTATATGTGATCTTCAAAAAGGAAACAGAAGTAAATGGCTCTGGATTTGGGTTTCAAAATGATATTATATACTTTGGTGTCGTAAAGCAATCTAAATCATGACCCTGAAGCTTAAAAAAGCTATATCAATATTATTACCTACTTTTCTTACGAAAAACAAATTTAATAGAAATTATTTTTTTTAATTAACCCTGCGCATCAAAATGCTATGTATAAATATCCTTATCATTATCGATATTTGATTTATGTTCAAGGGATTTTCCGTAATGTCGCCAAGGTCATGTGTCCAAAGATTGACCCCTGATCAGGTCCCAAAAAAACTGGTTGTGAAAACGGCGAGTCTTAATTGTGCTATAAATATTCTCCGATCAGAAGAACAATTCACCAGTGTCAATATAGAAACCTAGGTCAGGAATTTCATTGTTATGTAAGTAAATTATGATGATTATCAATTAACAAAGTCAATATTATTGAATTAGAAGAGTTTTTTAATTGTGAATTATTCCTTGTGAAATAATGTTCATTAAGGTGAATGATCTATAAAATATTCCTATAGTATTAATATTTATAGTTACTTAATCAATTAGTAGGTACGTAATTGTGATATAATATAAGGATAATCAATAATTATGACACATTGTTTCAAATTGCTATCAAAAAGCAATAATTGGTATATTGTTATGTCCTCAATTTAGTTAACATTTCTTAAAAGAAAAATGTTTAATCAAATCTAACTCCAAGAAAGGGACATCAAATTAAAAATAATATTATGTTATTACAGACAATTATATGCCTACCTATATTTTTATGTATAGTAAAGTGTGTTTAAATTTTATAATATTTATAGTTTGTTAACCTATATTTTACATAAACATATACATTTTTGTTTTTAAAGTTCTTTATTACTCACATTTTAAAACTAAATGCACGTATCATACGAGTATACAATAAAAATTGATTATTAGAAGTATAGAAATTAATTATTAGAAGTAGAGAATTGTTACAACTAAAATAGTCAACTGTACACATAGGTATACATTCTTTTAGCTAAAGTGTGTAAATATATTATAAAAAATATAATAATTAAAATGCGTCTATATAAAATGGATTCCTTATCGATAAAAACATGCCTTGTGTAATTTCCAGCTATAAAATTTATTTTATGGCATAGAGCACATCAAATGTACAGATACTATTACATATACTATTCAAATTATAAAGTTACCAAATTTTTGCCATTACCGTGTGTTCCAAAAATGAATATAATTTAAATTTTGCTAATTGAAAATGGGATTATTTAAACGAGCGACTTTGAAGTTAAAATAAAGGTGTCAAAAAAATGACAACTGAAATATTAAATGAGCAACAGACTGTGTGCGACTGCCAATATCAAAATTGGAGCGACTTGGAAATATTAAATTTGAGTACCTTGTTATTCAAAACTATCAGTATTATAATTCTTCAGCAAACAATTTTATTATTATATTGACAATTTGACAACTCAAAAGCAACATATGAAAAGATGCAACATAGAGCCCTCTTAATGATTAAAAAAAATGGGAGCGTTTGGCAGCACAGCGGCCAGAGTGGCGCAGGATGGTAAACAGCAAAGTTCGCGAGTTCGAGGATCAGCGTAAAACTGACCTCGATGCCAGACGCGACCAGCTAAAGGCTCACCCTTCTGTTGCCATAACATACCATTACGAAAACGACGTACTTATGTGCCCGCAATGTGTGCACGGAGTTTCGCCGCGAAGATAGGCTACATAAGTCACATCTTCGGGCGCATGAGCGCCAAATCACCGGCTAGGAGTCGAAGTGGTCGCCATGACCGAAACCGGTCGGACTAATCATCATCATATAATATTATAAATTTTAATACTTATAAATGGCATGAATTTGTTTTTATTAAAATCTAAAGCTAGTCAACTAACTAAAATAAGGTATTTTTTTAGTATCCTGCAGCAGGGGGGAGGGGGGGGGGGTGGAAATTGAGATGGGGCATGAGGTTGGATCAGAAACTGGGGGTAGTGAGAGGAAGCCCCCTTTACAGGGGGGAGATGCACATTTATTGGCACTCATCGTGTTTGAAAAAAAATATTATTGAGGTTAAATTCTGTGAAAACTATTCAAAATTTGTCCTAGCCTAAATTGAAACAAAGACAAAAATCATTACAAATTAACAATGAGACAAAAATGTTTGCGGTATCCGGCGTCGAGAGCCGTCCAGAGCCGACGCTGGACACCGCAAACATAAAAAAATTAGGTACCTACTTAACCTAACTGAGTTTGAAGTGCCTTGAGTCTATTCAGGGTAGTCCTAAAAAATGTAACTTAAGCTAGGAAGCTTCTATCAGCAAGAAGTCGTGTTTGAGGTGCTCCGAGTCAGTTCTGGGTGGTCATAAAACATAACTTAACCTTTTTTATTTCTTTCATCGCGGTTGGTAAGTGCTCGATGGCCCAGTGGTTAAGGCGTCAACAAGGTATGTTGGAGACTCGGGTTCGAATTCCGCCCGAGACGAAATTTTTTTTCTTGTATTTGATTTATTTTCCTCATATTTTCAAAGTATTTAACATCTTTAAAGAAAATGTAAAGTCACAAATATAAAAAGAAATAATTATTCATAATTTGCCATTTTATTAGTAAGTTAATTTATTTCATAATACGAGTATTATTCACAACTCAGTTGCTTTGCGATAGTTTTTATATATATTTCCAATTATGTATTTATACTGGTATATATTTAGATTTATTACACATAGATTCAGATAGACAATCAGTTGACTGCTCTAGGAACTTTTACTCTATGCAGAAATAACTCGATATGCTCTCGAGTCCTTCTGAAGGCTACATTAAGAGCAACAATCTTGTGAGTGGACTGAAGTGTAACTGACGTGTTTTTAGTTTCCCGGTAAGTTCTTACTTTCATATCAATTAACATAGAGTAAATTATGTTTAAACTTGCATGTGGAAATACGAAGGTTAAAAATTTTCTTTAATAAAATACTGCAGTAAAATTCTTTATCCTTGCAATTTTCGTATGGAATATGTTGTGATCATTATATTTTCTTAACAAAAAAATATTAAAATCACATTTTTCAGCTTTGACTCACATGATTTATAATAGCAAAATGGAAAAATGGGGTGTGGCTTTCTGTTAAATTTTACCTAATAAATTTACAATTAGTTACTTATTCAAACTGACCAATAATGTATCTATATGTAACTATTTAAAAAATAGCCAACACTAGTATTATCCCACTGAAATATATTTACGACACTCAAGAGATAGTTAAATATAAATTAAGAATTAAATAGGTTGTCTTATCATGATTACACTTAACCTGATAGCATGCTTAGGTTGCAGGGGCCCTACCATGATCGCTTATAGCAAGGTTAAAACAATATTGAAACAGAGATACCGCTCTTGCTGCGTATAGCGCCATCCCGCTGTCAGTGCGTTTTTAATATTGTTTTGAGTGATCATGGTTAGGGGGCTGTTCACCAATTATAAACCATTTGTTTAACGGTAAAACAGTACCGTTTCTTTTATCAATTAACTGTTTACGGTAACTTAAATATGTATAATAATAATAATAAATATGAATGCTCTTAATAATAAATATGATTTTTTTTCATTTTAGCTTTTGGCGTACATTACCAGGCATAAATGGTATATGTACTTCGATGATTATTTATTTAGTTAGGGTATTGTTTCAAGTTTTCTTGCAGAGTATGTTAACTTATCACTTCTATCATATTATTTACATTCAAAACAAAACAATTGCATAGGTACACTAAAAATATTAACATATTTCAACACCAAACTATTTGCAATCTAAAGCTCTTCACTGGTTTAAGTTTAGTCTTATTGCGGTAAACTCCAAGTCGGCTCTTACGAAATACACGAGGGAAATGGGCGCGAAATCCAATAAATATTAAAACGTTTTTATCTGAACGACGCGCGTATCAACTCATCTCAACCCTTAGTAAATTCACATCATTCATTACTTACTATTTGTGCCCGCGAACTTTAAAAAAACCGGCCAAGTGCGAGTCGGACTCGCCCATGAAGCGTTCCGTACAATTTATAACGTATTAAAAAAACTAATTACTAGATCTCGTTCAAACCAATTTTCGGTGGAAGTTTACATAGTAATGTACATCATATATATTTTTTAGTTTTATCATTCACTTATTTTAGAAGTTACAGGGGGGGGGGGGACACACATTTTACCACTTTGGAAGTGTCTCTCGCGCAAACTATTCGGTTTAGAAAAAAATGATATTAGAAACCTCAATATAATTTTTGAAAACCTAATCATAGATACCCCACACGTATGGGTTTGATGAAAAAAAATGTTATGGGTTTCAGTTCTATGTATGGAGAACCCCCAAAATTCATTGATTTTTTCTATTTTTGTGTGAAAATCTTAATGCGGTTCACAGAATACATCTACTTACCAAGTTTCAACAGTGTAGTTCTTATAGTTTCGAAGAAAAGTGGCTGTGACATACGGACGGACAGACAGACAGACAGATAGACATGACGAATCTATAAGGGTTCCGTTTTTTGCCATTTGGCTACGGAACCCGTAATGAATTTCATGTTTCCAGCTCCAGTAGTTTGCACTCTACGTTTATGCCTCAGTCAGTCACTCACCAAAACCTTTTATAATTGGGATGATGACTCAATTCTAATTTTCACGTCTCGTCATAAAATATTAAAAAACCGTAGAAAAGATGCAATCATGTGAAATTAGAATGAAAATTGGCTTAGAAATACATAGATACAAGCATTTTAAGCTGTTAATTTGGAAGCGATTAGACAGAGAGATCCGACATCAACCGTGACGTCATTGTTGAGTACAGTCATATAAACTCCGTGTAAATTTTCATTTTGCTAGAAAGAGATGGAGATAAATCTTTAATACCTTATATCTTGGTTGTTTTTATAGTTATTCGAAAACCGACTTTTTCTTTCTGTTTTATATATGGTCGAGCTTCTATGAAAGCAATATTTTTTGTTCATTCATCTAGCCTTGCATACTTTTACTACCTATGACTTTCCTATTAACCTTGAATCAAACCCAGAATCTAATGCTTTTAGAAAGATTGATACTGGTATGATATTTAAAGTCCTTCTGAATATTATTCTCGATTGGTAAAGGATAATAAATAATTATTTATTTTATGACATCATGTCAAACACATTTTATGATATTAATAACAATTTGATGTGAAAACAAATATACAGATAGCAATAAGAACCTTATCCTATGAATAGCCACTCTACTATACTATGTCATAGTGGTAAGAACACTGCTAATAGTGTTTACACATTGACGTATTACGGCAAATATTAAATATTTACAAGGATGGTGACAAAGTTGACGATGCTTGTGAAGATTTCGTAATGATAACTGAGGATTTGCGATAGGATATAGGACCGAGCGGAAAAAAATCTTGGTCAAAGAAAAATGCTACTCGAGTAGTGCTTAATTTGTGATGACGAAGCATTTTTTATCAGTCTAATAGTCTAACAAAATTTTGAAAAGTAGTAACTTATAGTATACTTAAGAAAATATACAAATTAATAATATCAAATAAAAGTTGATATTATTCGATGTCGTGTCGATGGCGTGGACTCGGCACTGGCTTTCTAATCGGGAAATCCGGGGTTTGATCCTGCTATGTACCAATATGTTTTTCATTTTTCCAACTTTATGTTCATTTGCCGACGCTACTACGGTAAAGGAAAGAATCGTGAGGCAACCTGCACACATCAGCGAAGAAATTCAAAGGTATAAGTGGAGTCAAGCAATCCGCCAGCTGGGCCAGCGTGGTTACTAAGGCCTAATCACCCCAGCTGCTTTAATCCCATTTCCCTATTCAGGAAGGTCAGCTGGTTGTGGATGTACACACATACGATCCTTTATGAACTCCCAATGGCATAAAGAAATCTCATAGCGTCAGATTGGGTGACTAACTGGTGAGCATAAAAAACAATTCCCGTCATATTTAAGGCCGCTACTACTGTACTCGTATTCTAACGGATACGCACTGGTGCCAATAAAAAAAATTGTTTGAGTTGCTCTTTCGTTTGATATATCATTTGTAGCTGTAATGTAGGTTTAATGTAATAAATATAATGAAGTGTTAAAACCCCGCTATTCATTTTGAAACACGTGGTATGAATTAAAAGACACTTAACAAGTATTTAACAAGTCTTTATTATCATTACTTTGTTGTTGATACTATGCATTGAAAGTAGGAAGTTGTCATTAAATTAAATGGTTGTAACTGTTCATGAAAATAACAATATTCATACTTCTATGCGAAAACAACGCCTTCCGTGTAATGCGTATCATTAAATAGGAATGAAGGAATGAATTTTATCATCATTTATTATTAGGTGAGAGAAAAATGGCGTGCATTTTTTTATTCAAACTCAAGTACTTACTTAAGGCACTTATTGACGTCAAACCAATTACAAGACTAATCAACTAACAAATAAATTCAAAATGTAAGAAATTGAAACAAGCAATGTATTGTTTATTTAAACCTTGTATGTACTCATACCTACTCGTACATACGACCCAACCATAATTAAGATGTATGCAAATACAAGTAAAATGAAAATAAAGTAGACCCTACACATGTTCGGAAATTGGGAGAGCCTTCTCGAGAAGAACAAATACTAAATTCGGAAGCTCTATTTTTTTGTCGATTATTTCATTCGTTGTGTGATTCGTTGAGTAGATAGAAAAAAAAAGATTAAGCTTTTCGATAAATCCTGAAAGTATTGAACCGATTTTTTTAAAATAGCATATTAATAATTTACTTTTATTCCGAAATCTCTAAACGGGTAACACAGAACGACTAGTATTAAAAAATAAACAGTTTTTAACCGATTTACAAAAAGATCTTGTGATGGGATCCCAGGAACAGGACCACCGGAGGGAGACTCTATATCAGGGTGGCCTGTTTGGGTAGGCACCTCCGACTTAGCTATTTCTGATGCAAAGCAGCAGTGCTTGCATTGCTGTGTTCCGGTTTGAAGGATAAGATATTGCAGTAAAATTACTGGGTACCGTGACTTTACATCTTAATTTACAATTTGGCAACGTACACTGTGGTTCTTGTGGGGTTGCAGATTTGCTGCGAGTCTCACAAGAGCCTCATGTACTATAGGTGACTGTTACCACTTACCACGGTGGGCAGATGCTTGTTTGCCAATTTAGTTTTATAAAAAATCAAGGAAAACCCTTAAATTTTATAGATACTTGCATGCTTTTTCTGACTCTGTTCACATATTTGCCTCTGGTAGTCATAAGCCGAGCTGATGATGGAAGCCTGAAAGGATCCTTGACTTTTGGGAGTTAGAGACTAGTTTTTTAAATACAATAAGCACGTATTGAGCCTTAGTTCTATTCTTTCAAGTTACTTCGGAGAGCTGATATAAAATTTATTAAACAGATATTTTACAAAAAATAAAAACCAGAAATACAAAATAATTATATAATTAATTTAAGAGTATACGCATCCTCACATTTTTTACATCGCTGTCAAATTTTAACTCATGATCATCGATCATCTACACCCGACTAAAAATGTGATGTGCGCATTCTTAGATTATGTTTGTGTTTTCGAAGTCGATTTTTTGAAATTTCAATATTTCAATCTTTCTTTCCTATGATTCCTCAACAAATTAAAAAGAAACTGCTAAAATCACAACTGATTTTGACTTCTTTTTGTAAATTATATTTTTATTTTAATCTTTTTTCCTATGATTCCTCGACAAATTAAAATTAAACTTCATAAAATCACAACAGATCGTACAGACAAATGCACTCAACTATTTAAACATGACGCGTTGTATGACGAAACGTCACACCTTTGCCGTTTGTTGAAAAAAGGCCATGTAAATGAAAACACGTTTGAGACGACACGACATGATTCCCGTTGACGTACGCTCGCAATTACGTAAAGTGAGATATTAATCATTCTCGCGAAAACATTTTTTTATAATTGCTAAGATTAAAAAAAATGCGTGCCTCGCCACGTGCAATACTTGGTGGACAGTTAAGGCAAATTTTTTGATAAAAGTCCCCTTGCCATCCCTTAGTCTTAATTTCTGCGCTGAAAATATTGTATGCAGTACTTTTAAAACAAACCAAATCAGCCTTTTTTTATGGAGGGCCCGGCAAATGAACTCCTCTCGCCTGATGTTAAGCGGTGAAAGAGGCCCGAATTAGTCCACTATCCTACCTGGCCCTTTCCGGTCCAAAAGATGCTTTTTCACGCCTCTTTTGAAGGAACCCATGTTGTAGGATGGAGGAAACACGTGCGCAGGTAGAGAATTCTAAGTGTGAGACAAACGACAGAAGAAGGAATTTTGGAATTTCTTGTTATGGTGTGAAAAGGAGGATACAGTTTACGGATGACTCCGAAGGCCCTTACGCGTGTTTCTGTTAAGGAATGGAGAGGGAGGGATAAGGTCAAAGAGCTCCTCAGAGCATTCCCCATGGAACATTCGGTAAAATGCGCTAAGGGAGGCGATGTCACGACGAAGTTGTAGAGGCTCGAGAATGTTTTAAATCGATATTATAATATTACAAAAAAAATTTACAAGTTTTCCATACAAATGAAATTGAAACTTAAGAACAGTGCACAAAAGTAATGAAATATAGTTAATATAATAGGTAAATTGTACCGATAAGTGAAAATATTTTAACTTCCCTATTTAACTATGAGTATATTTAATTAAGTATTACAATACATTCTTATTAATCCATACTATAATATTATAAATGCGAAAGTGTGTCTGTCTGTCCCTCTGTTACCTCACCACGCTTAAACCGCTGAACAGATTTAGATGAAATTGGTATATATTTTGAGTCCCGGAAAAGGACATACTAGGTTATTTTTTATCTCGAATAAGTTCCCGAAGGACACAGATGAAGTCGCAAGCAGCAGCTAGTACTTTATAAATACGAAAGTGAGTTTGTTTGCTTGTTTGTTACGCTTTCACGTCGAAGCCACTGAACTAATTACAATGATATGATGCTATAAGAATAGCTTAAGCCCGTGGAAAGGACATAGGCTACTTTTTACTCCGAATTTTAGACTTCCCTGAGGACGCAGACGAAGTAGCGGGCTACAACTAGTATTTATATATAGTAACTCAGAATCGCAATCCGTCCCTATTTTGCCGGGACAGTCACGATTTCTATGATATTGTCCCGCGTCCCCGCGATCATTAATTACGAGTATGTCCCGTTTTGATGACAGCACGCGATAGCGACATCCATCCGCTTAATGCTGTAAAACAAAACTACACGCAAAGAAATGTTTAAAACATCGAATCATAAAGCTATAAATCTCTTTTAATCATCACTATATGAGATAGCGTTGCAATTTTAAGAGTTATTTATTTTCTTAAACTCTTAAATTCTCAATTTGCAAGCGCGGACGCAACATATAGACGCATCATCTATATGTCGGTGGGTCAATGTCGTTACCTCAAAAAAAGAATGCTCAATTAATGCTCAACTAAATATTTGCTTTGCTTACAAAAAAGCGTGATAAAAATTAAAATGTTTTTACTGTGTGGACGTAAATTATATTTCCAAGTACTTGAATCGACAATTGGCTATGCCTCTATTGAGAGACCGTTACTATTGACACAAGTTTGTAGTTAACTCTATCCTTGAACGAAGTCGAGGCACCGGCAACATTTACTTAGCAGCGTTATTATGTTTATACGACACTCCACAGACTCTATATGAAGTCAGAAGGCATAAATCAACCTATACAACACGTGTTTATTGGAGGATCTTTCCAACGGGATATTTTACTTTTGGAAATTTATTAAATTATAAACTAAAAATAAGTTTTTGTTTCAGTTTGTTATTGTTTTATCCTGTATACGTAATTTTAGGTTACTAGATTTCAGGATATGTCAGATTATTGTATCATAAGATATAGTAAATAGTTATTTTTGCGTTGAATTCATAAAGGAAATAAACAAAATAAGGTTCTAATCATTCGCGGTTTCCCGCGACTATCACCAGATAATCGTACCACCTCGTGGAGGTCTTTCAATGGCCGGCCGTCATTCCTTCTCGAAACATGCCCTGCCCACTGCCAGTTAAGGTTCACAATTCTTTAGGTTTATGTCGACCTTGGTTCTTCTGCGGATCATTTACATTTCTGATTCGATAATGCGGAGAAAACCGACCATAACCCGCTCCATTGCCCTTTGGGTGATTTTGAGCTTTGTTGTAAGCGTCGATGCTACTTGTAGCAATCTACTGTAAGCGGCCACGTCTCGGCCTAGACATGGTCTTTACTAGCAGTCTACACGTATTGAAGACATTGTCGATTATTTAGTTCGTTTCGCTCATCTCGAGATACTGCGGTGATGGGCCGAGAGCATGCTGCGTGTATTGCCTAGCCGAATTGTATCCATTGATTGACCTCTTTCTAGAAGTAGGACTTACTTAGTTGAACTTTAGTTCCGGATATACTAGTTAGCAACTTCCAGGGTAAAGCCTCCATCAGCCCAACCTTGACGGACGGGACGGAACGACTTAGCAAGCAAACATACTTCGAGTTTGGGGCTCACTTGATTCAGAGCTCGTCGAGCATTATGGCTAGGTCTTCCCGCGTGAGTAGTTGTGTCGCATTGTGGATCCTACCACACGCGCCAAAAAGGACCAGGAGAACACCGGGGGGTTTTAGTGGGTAGGCCTGGCACTCTGCTGGGTTAGCCCCACACACGCCCGCTGTCTAGCCTATGGCCGGGTATGGTGTGGTCATGCATTTCCCCCTTGATAAAAAAAGAGGCTTTTTTTTTTTAGTTTATTTAAAACTCCACAGACTCGTGGTCCGTGCCTTCTGAATTCTTGGGTACAATATTATGTGATCTATAAAACGCTTACTACTAAGTACTCTTCACTTAATCTAGGGTGAGTTGCGCATTAACAATTTTATAGTTGCCTATATAAAGATAATCTAATATTAATAAAATAATAATTATTTGCAATAAAGTGTATTATTATTTTCGTACGTGTATTATTATACTAACTATATAAGAAAAAGAGGCTTAGCTCCGAGTATGATGTTATCAAAGAAAATAAGGTGCGTTGACTCACTGTTTATTAATGTTAAGTTCTCTCTAGTCCAAAAGCTTATCCTCTAGCTCTAGCGAACGTCACCTCATTATCCTGCCTATCCCACACCTCGCTGAAGCTGTATTGGTTTTGACTTTTGAACCTATAAAAGACTGCCATAATGGTGTTTTCGTAAAGTAGCTGAAGCACTTGGGGTCTCACTAATACATAGAAGAATAAGTATATAAGAAGTTGCATTTTTATTTTATCGAAAATAACAACGCGTCCTATCTGTATGTTTGTTTGTTCTTCATAACGATGCCTTGCAGAACACACCTCAAGCATTTCACGTCTATGTGAATTTTATGCAAATGACAAACACAAAACGATTACCTAAACACATTTACCCTCTAAATATACAAGGTGTTCGGTCAATACCCTATCAAGCCGAAACTTACCTATGTTAACATCGTCAGTATAAAAGATATGGCGTCATAAAAAATTAGAAATCGTGAAATAAATTCCCCATACATTTTTTTCAAAGACCCAACTATTTGTATGGGGATATCAAAATAAATTTAACAATTTCCAATTTTCAATGACGCCATAACTTTTATATAACTATGTTAACATGGGGAGGTTTCAGCATGAAAGGGTATTGACCAAACACGATGTAAGTATAATACCTATGAAATTTTGTAGTCGCCCTTCTATGATAGATTTTTCATCTACTTTACAAACTTTTCGTGTAATTAATAGATGGTACATAAACTCTTGACATTATTATAAACTGCAGATTTGTTTAAATGAGGTGCAAGTTATATTTAGTTATCTAATATTTTTTTTATATTATTTTGGTTTTATAATAAATACGCTGTCCCAATCCCTTTGGAAAAAAAGTATATTTTCCTTCCCTTTAAAATGTCTTGAAATAATAAATTTTATGAATATGGTATTTGTGGCGTGTGTTCGTTACCTAATATTTAGATAAATACATAAATCATAATATATGTAATACGATACATAATATTATACGCGTTGCAAACCTGTATTCATCATCATCATTTCAGCCAAGAGACGCCCACTGTTGGACATAGGTCTCCCCCAAGGATCTCCATACCGATCGGTCCTGCGCCTCCCGCATCCAGCGGCTTCCCACGACCTTTACCAGATCGTCGGTCCACCTCGTGGGGGGCCTACCAACACTGCGTCTCTCGGCACGCGGCCGCCACTCGAGGACCTTTCCGCCCCAACGGCCGTCAGTCCTACGAGCGATGTGTCCTGCCCACTGCCACTTAAGGTTTGCAATTCTTTGGGCTATGTCGGTAGCTCTAGTTCTTCTACGGATCTCATCATTTTTGATGTGATCACGTAGAGGAACCTCGAGCATAGCCCTCTCCATTGCCCTTTGAGTGCCTTCTTATGAGACCCATTGTAAGCGGCCACGTCTCAGTTCCGTATGTCATTACTGGCAACACGCACGAATTGAAGACTTTCGTCTTGAAACACTGCGGTAGATGGACCTGTATTCTACTTAGTTCAAAATTACTGCCAAGTCAGTGTTTTTGTCCATAACAAGCAAAGCGTAGAAAATTAAGAACATACATACACTAGATGTAGTTATTTTAGTAGCATATGAAAGCATAGTACTTGGTAGGAACTTCAATTTGACAATTAAAATCAAAACATCCTATAAAGATAGCATTTCTACAAATTTTGCATATTCTTGCTGTCTATAATAATTATCCACGTCTACTATTTCAACGGTGTCTAGATATAAATTAAATTTGTCAAAGAAATAACTTTTTATGTATTGTTGTTGCTGATATTAAGTCGTTCTTATAAGGGTTCCGGATATAAGTCTGATCAAAATCGTGTTCCATACTTCATAACCCTGTTCGTTTATGTGAATCTCAGAATTTGCATCTTCTTTTGTATCTCAAAATCTATTTCGATATTTTTATTTTAAAGTAATTTTGATAGGGAGGTTGGTTTGGAGTTTTCGCAAAATAAAAATACGTATTTTTATGCATCAGTGTATTCTTCAACGCCATACAGAGGGGAAATGCCGCCAGCGTACTGGATACTATGCCGCGGGACAAGGAGCTAGACGGGGCGTGTTCTTTTTATAGGTTATACTTTGTGTATCGTGTGTTAAGTTTTTAAATAGTTTTATTTTATATAGGGTTTAGTTTAGTATACAAATAAATACATTCGAATAATAGTATGTATATATTTGAAATCGTTATATTTGTGAGGACTAATTTGAAATTGTTTAAAACTTTAAATAGCGATAGACATTCTAAGAAACTTTCAATATCTATCTATAATTATCCTGAGTTTATTTTGTAACCGCACTATAGGTGTATTCACTTTATATAATATATAAAGTGAATAGACCTATAGTGCTGTGACGTATTAGGAACATGATAATATCATGTTCTTAATACGTCACAAGAGCAGATGTACAAGGTTTAACTAATGACCTTCCGTCAGTCTCGTAGTTTTATAAGAACTACACCTAGAGACTTGACCTAGAGACTTCTATGCCTTAGAATCTTTTAATTAACTGTCTGTTTGTAGAAGTGTTAGTTCCAATAAAATGACATCTTAAAATAAACTTAGATTCTTATAAATTTATTGAACAATTCAAGGACAACTAATAAAATTTAACTATTTGAATTGACGAATTTGAAGGAATTCAATATTTGCGACTTAGCATTTTCCTTGTAAATGCAAAAAATTTGGAAGTTTGCTTTATTCTTAAAAATCGTTCACAAAACCTTTAAAGATATCTAATTGGTTATTGATATATATTAAAAAATATTCAATAAGGTCTACATTTCCAAACTGTGACGTGTGCGGAAAAGTTGAGGATGTATCGGCTTCAAAAGTAGATGGATGTTTTAGTACCACACATCACATAGTATCACACCAACTATTGCTCTTATTTAGTATGGTTATAATAGTTGGTGTGACATAGAAACATTTTGATTTGAACCCTATTACAGTTATATGTACCATTCCACAAATAAAAGGATTTAATTTCAGAGTGCACTTAACATTAAGTGTAAAGAAGAAATAAACCAAAACAATATTTTTATTTAACTTCTGATTCTAAAAACTTTTTCGGACAGGCAAAATGTATTATTGTTTTGATTTTGATTATTTAACTTATGAGTTACCGGAGGTAGACTTTGTACGAGGGTCGTCTGCATGCGTACCTCGGTCTTAGCTATTTCTGTCGCAAAGCAACAGTGCTTGCATTGCTGTGTTCCGGTTTGAAGGTTAAGATATGGCAGTGAAATTACTGGATACCGTGACTTTACATCTGATGTCACAAGTTGGCAATGTACATGTGGTTCTTGTGAGGGTTACAGATTTGCTGCGAATCTCACAAGAGCCACATGTATTATAGGTGACTGTTACCACTTACCATCCGGTGGGAAGTTTGCTTGTTTGCCAACTTGGTAGAAATAAAGAAATGTTTATTTCTAGTTTGAAATAAAATGTCAAAGTTAAAAATATTGAATTATGGTTGACATTACTCGTATAATTGCGAAGTAAACATGTTCCTTACTTTATTTAGGTACATTGTATTGTATAGGACATTGTAACGCAAACCGACATAATTACATTGCAATTACACGACCGTGAATATCTCCCTATTTAACACTCACTACTTCCTTAATAAAACTTTTAACTTACTTAAAAACTTCTTTAACATTGTAAAGCTACTTGTATTTGCAGCCATCATCATCCAAAATAAATGCACAAGTTATTTTAATCATTATTCAATAGTACGGAATTTCAGTGTTATTTAAAACTATTTGCAGCCAACAGCATCCTAAATAGATGAATAGTACACATAACTTGATTCTTTTATTATTCAATAGCAACGGATGTCAGTTTTAGAAATTTACATACAATAACAATTTTGCTACGACTGCATGGTTTCCTCTAATAACTCGTTTAAAAGGTTAGTTAGAATATTCATATTTATTCTTTGCCTTTAAGATTTTCACGATGGAGGTTCTGCCGGCGCACCCTCTTATTCAGCTGACACACGATGACGTGAAGAGTACACGTCAGTTCTATGACGTGGATGACGTGAAAAGGATAAATGAGAGCTTGGATGCCGTGGAGGACTGGGTCAAAAAGCAGCCACACTTGGTAGAAGCAAGCAGATATCTGAGTAAGTTTTGAATACGTGACCAAGATTACGACCAAGAATACGAGACTATCCACTCGAGAGTCATAGACATTAATCGAACTAAATAACGTCATCCTACATTTGTATTAATATAATCTAAAGTATCACTTATCCTCTTAGAGGATAAAGCTTATTCTAACGTAACTTCTCGGGGTACTTTTTTAACCGACTTCGCAAAAGGAGAAGGTTCTACGTTCGACTCTATTTTTTATGTACGAGTATTTTACCGATTACTCCGCCATTTGAAGGCTGATTTTTAAAATTTTTGTTGCAATCGAAAGAATATGTTGTGGGTTTTATCCCATTGTCACTAGGTCATGATCTGGTTTTATATTTTTACTGAATATATTCATGTATTTGCATCTGGTACTCAAGTTACTGAGCTGAAAATGGAAGGTTTCTAAGTTAAGGAGCTTCGGAATAATTCTTCTAATACTGTTTAGAGCGAAAAACGTTTTATTGTAAGTTATTCTGGTGTATGCCTTGGCTCAAATTCTAATACGCATGTAAGATTTAAATAACTTTGTGCAGCACTAAGTAGGTATTTTGACTATATACATCTTATGTCACAAGTTAGTGTTATGTCACAGTAATTTCTGTCTTCTAGAGTTACCCTTCAAATTAGAACTAGCAATGCAAACACTCCCTACTTTCTATCAGAAATAGTTGGGATAGATGTACCTCCCCGAGTAGACAACACTACTGTAGACTATACGCAGTTTTCTTCAGATAAAAAGCTGTACTTGCTCTCAAGTCCTAGGGAAAGCAGCACTTGTACCTGCCTACCACTGCAAACCTCTGGCAATCTTTCTAATGGCGTTGCATGGCTGCGGTCATCTTTGAGGTAGAAGAGTAGAAATGCTTCCCTTCCCTGGCCTACCAATAAAAGATTTGTCAAGTCTTTCCACTCTCTCATTACATTAGTTGTTGTAGTCGTATGTAATACAGCCTCTAATTTGCTAGCTAAATAGAATCCATACTTTTAATGAAACATTTTAGAGTAAGCAATTTATTTCCAAAATATTATGTAAGTATTTAGTAAATTTATTTGTCCTTAAGAAACGGATTTTTCACACGGGAAATGATTTATGAAATTAAATTATTTACATACAACAAAGTAGATTTTCGTATACATATAATTACATAGACACATAATAATATCTTTGTAGTAGATGTTCTCTGGTTAACTCAATTAAAAGTAGAAACTATAAAATACGTTCTTTCAACATCAATTCTTAGTTAAATAAATATCAATTAACATTTAACACTGCAACTTTATATGCAGAAAGACTTGTTTTCTTACATTCACTCACTCAAGTTGCAAAAAATAGCGCTTGTTTTTAAGCCATGCATGTATCGTTGACCATGCAGTTTTGCATCAGTCGTAATGTCAATGACCTACGTTGATCCTATCAGTGTGCGGAGTGCGAGTTTTATCGAGCTTTACTCGATCGTACGCATCAAACGCGTTAACGCGAATTTGTATTGATTTAGAGCAGCGCCATCTAGTAGCCGCTATGGAATGAGACAGCTTCATCTAGTGACTACTAGATGGCGCTGCGCTAATTTCATACAAATTCGCGTTAACGCGTTCGATGCGTACGATCGAGTAGCACTCGATAAAACTCGCACTAGGCACACAGATGTTTTAAAATTTGAAATTAGTAATGACGTAGATACTTTGAAGACTGCGGGGTCAATACGTCAGTCAACATTATTTATCTTTGATTTTTCTAAGATTCCTGATTGTAATACTCATTAATATTCAATTAGTTTCATTCAAATTCGTTTCATCTACAATATCTATACTTTGTGTGAGTTTTCATTATTATAAGAAACCAGTTACAACTTCCAGTTACAACTTAGTTATTAAAGGTAATTTTTTAGAATAATAAGTAGTATGAATAGAAGACAAGTTAAATAGAAATTAAGTACTATAAGCTGACAACAGCAATCAATATAAAGGGATAACCTTGTAATAATAAATTGAAATATTTAAATCTAAAATTAATTTTAAAGAAACAAAACTAATTTATTCGAGAACTCTTCTTGATAAAATCCATTCTTTGCTCTTTTATTGCAAAAAATTCGGAAATTCGATTCATGTAAGACACGTCACTATAATATAATACATATAAGTAGTTTTCTATGTTAATTGTATTAGATTTCATCTCAAAAATAGAATATTACAATCTAAGTTTAAAATAGTTATTTTATTTTTTGTTAATTTTAATTTAGTTCTAGTTCAGACAATTTTGATTTTATGCCTCCCAGTAAGAAGATAACGTATACGTCGCTCATTTGTTTAATTATATTAGTATTTTCGTGAAATTACTTACACCATTACAAACAAATATTAAAGTTTTATTGATCAATTGACTGCTTATATATAAGATAGTGTAATTTGTTTATAGTTGACCGTAAAGCGATCTTTGCTCTTTCTGATTTTACAAGCTTTTATTTACTTTCACCTGTCCGGTGTCTGCATGGTGTCTGTAATGGAATCTTGCAAGTTAAATTTGACCTACTTCCCGGTTTCCGATTGAGCTGAAATTTTGCATGCATATGTATATCCCATGACAATGCAATATTATGATGACATGGAGCTGATCTAATGCTGGAGCTGGAAGGGAATTGGAACTACGCAATAAAACGACATAACCCCATCGAGTTTGGGCTCGTTTGCTTCGTATTAACGAGTACTAAAAGCCTGATTTAATTTTTTTAAATAATTTATCTTGTTTATTAATTACTAGATGTCCCGACAGACTTCGTTCTGTCAAAAGCTGTTTGACGTAGCGTCGTGGCACGGCTGGAACAGCTTGGAAATGATGTGTTCTTTATGTTTTTTCCGGCATACACTAATGTGCTACCGAACCCCTCGTGATCTTCCAAACTGCGAAACCGTACGATACTACCCTCGGCACAAAGAGTCATATTCCCATTTTAATTTACAATTTAATAACCTGCATGGTTTAAATTATAACCTATGTTTTATCTTAGTTACTTATTTTAAGCTCGCTCTACTGAATCTTTTTGAAAGATGGCGGTGTGCGGCGAAATCATATTTTCACTGAAAATGCAGCGGCGAAAGTGCGAGAAACATCTTTGTAAATAAAATATCATTAGTAATAACATAATCTACTTAAATAAATTGGTATGCTAATGAAAAAGGCTCGTCGAACTAGACCATAACGTAAATCAATGGACTTGCCTACGTCATACAACAAATCGATGCGAATAACCCAAAAATAGAAACTTGTTTAATCGAAACAAACAAAGTATGACGAATACATTTTAGCCTTTGATAAAATGGTTATCGCATAAATTAGATTTCTCTAATATATAAAAATCCCGTGTCACTGTGTTTGTTATCGAACTCCTCCGAAACGGCTTGACAATTTTTTTGAATTTTTTTGTGTATATTGGGTAGGTCTGAGAATAGTTCGTTAGCAATTTTTTATACCCCTAAGTGATAAGGGCATCCCTCTCCAGATTTTTTGGGAAATTATCACGGTGAAACGTATACTTAGTTCGCAGGCACAGCTATAGTTTTTTGATATAAGTAAAACTCAAAACGGCTGAGAAGACGTATGTTTCTATTAAAACGTGGAGGTTTATACATTTTTAAAGTCTTTTGAAATCATCACAGGAATTAATTAAATTTACCTGGAATGGATACGCTTATATTTTGCTTTTTTGCATGCGGTAGGTAGATGAGTTGTGGTGCGAGAGGTGTTTTGGCAAAATATACAATTGCATGCCCTGACTGACTGACTGATTTATCATAGCCGAGTCTAAGCTATTTAACCTAGATATATGAAATTTGGCCAGCAGGTTTCTTTTATAACCCTAACATCCACTAAGAAGGGGTTTTAGTTCAGTCCCAAAGGGTAAAATAGGACTCGTATGGCGGTTCGTTAGTTTTGAAGCTAGTAACATGAAATTCTCTATTAATGGTTATAGTTGGGAAAGGGAAAACATAAATGTTTAAAGCATTTTTAAAAGTATACTAGTCTTGACGTATTTATACTAGAATTTTTAGGAGACCCCTTCCTTCCCCCTACTGATTTATAATTTGTTTTTACTACGAGAAAATATATAATCTTCAAGAGAAGACGAAAATGATGCGAGCAATGATGCGAGTGGAAAACTAGTCTAGTGCTATATACGTTGCTTTAAGATCAAGGCTTGTCGAGATCCTCCGTAAGTTCACCACTAAAGTGGCAAACTATACAATTGAACTTACGGAATTACAAAAACGGTAATTTTAGAATCGTATAACATTAGACCCACGCCTGAGTAGTAACTTCCAGGCACTGGCTCCTTTCTTTAGATATCGAGATGAATCCGAAATTATCTTCTCCCTTTCTAATAATCCTTATATTAGATAGAGTCATAGAATAGACGTGGGCGTTATTTCACGTCACTAGTTACAATAACTAGCTACGCGGCATGTAACCGAATAACTAGTTTCGAGACAAATTACAAGTAGTGATTTTTGTAAATGCGTTATTATATTACTGTGATTGTAGGGTGTGAGTCGTTGCCCAATTGACGTATAAACATATAAATGTTAACTTAGATCCAAAAAGAGTTTTGATAGGGTCATCAATCTAATCTAATTACCTATCATAAAATTTAAATAAAACAAATAAAATTATAAAAAAATGTTATTAAAATCATAATTTCCTAGTAAATACTTAAAAATATTTAATTGAACACATGTTTCATGGTTTATTGGAATTCACCCCCTTAGGGTGCAAAATGGGTTGAAAATTTCTATGGAAAATTTTAAAATCTGCTCACTACGAAATTTATTATCCGGGCTTAAATAGGCTACAAAATTATTTTTCCTACGGGAAAATATAAATTCCCACGGGAAAACAATAATAACGCAGGCGAAGCCGCGAGCGGAAAGCTAGTCAATCATAAATACATTTAATGCAGTCAGTCCTAAGCCTGAATAAAGTATGAAGGGAAGTTAATTAATTGATTTAAGTGTATAGCTACAAACACGTTGATAGTGATTTAATTTATTTTCGTTTCGTGTGTAACTGTATAGTTGGTGGAGGTATTTATGCAAACAATCACAATAGCTGAATAAAAATAGCTAGTTACAAAAATCACTAGTTTTGAAACAGGTGACGCCGACCAAGAAACCGGTTTCGTTACGATTCTTGAAAATAACGTAACGACCCACGTCTATCATAGAATACCTGAGTTAGTCTAGTGCTAGATATACGTTGCGTTAAGATCAAGGCTTGTCGAGATCCTTCGTAAGTTCACCACTAAAGTGGAAAACTATACAAATGCACTTACGGAATTACAAAAACGGTAATTTCAGAATCGTATAACATTAGACCCACGCCTGAGTAGTAACTCCCAGGCACTGGCTCCTTTCTTTAGATATCGAGATGAATCCGAAATTATTAGATAGAGTCATAGAATTCTTGAGTTTATCTCCAATGAGTTCACAGGTCTCGACTCATATAAAGAGCAATTTATGTGTATCTGACATTAAAGTATTCAAAATTATGTATTTGCAAGAATTTGTCTCCAATGCGTTCACAGGTCTTATAAAGAGCAATTTGTGTATCCAATATTATGTATTTTCATGTGGATCTTTTTATTACAGCTCGAGGTCTTTTGGAAAGACTGTTTATATTGGCAAGAGGTTCAGTAGAGGGTACGAAGCAAAAAATAGAGAAGCTGTTCACTTGCCGCGGTCTTATGCCAGAGCTATGTCTCAATAAAAACATCGGTGAATTCGACAAGATGTGGGAATGCGTGTAAGTATAAAAAGTCAACACAAAAAATTTACAAAAAATAAAAATTAAATACCGACTTCAGAAATACAAAAAAGTCAAAAATAAAAATTAAATAAGAATACAACATTACATTTCTTATCTTGAATTCGGTACGGATTATTGACGATCGTGAGTAAAAATTTGGCACAGACTTCAAAATAAAACAAATGTATGTTATAAAAATACTAGCTGTGCCGGCGAAATACGTTTCGCCATTAAATTGCCAAAAAAATTCTGGAGACAAATTTTTCTAATCAATCCAGTAGTTTTGGAGCCTGTTCAATGCAAACGAACAATCAATCAAATCTTTCCTTTTTAAAATATAAGTACAGATACCTCTACATCTTTCTTAATAATACTTAATTTATACTACCAAAATATTCCAACCAAACATAGTCTCCATAATTCTTCCACAGTGCTGTGTTACGCAACCTCAAATATAGCCATCCTAAAAAAATAAGATAAAACAAAGCCTACTCCATTCAAAGTTCTATTTTCGTGCGACAAATTTGCGGCACTGCAGTCTTCATCAGTGTTGTATCCAAACTTCTTGGACACAACTTTCTGCAGCCGCCTCCTTACCAAAAATTTTATGTGATCTAGATCCGTCAAAATTTCCGCGTAGAATTAAGCACTAGTGAATATACAGCACCAGAACTGTTAATCATATTGTTGACCGAAAGCGCATACCGCCAGCATTTTTTAAAAATAGTTTTAAACATTTCAGAAACTACGTGCCTCTGCCGAAGCTCTGTCCTAGTGACTACTCCCGCGTGATGATCACACAATTCACGACAGACAAACTGGACGATTTCTCTCTTCTCACCTACTTCAGATATAGTTTTTTGGTAACTATTTAATTATTTGTATTTTCAGCTAGCGTTTATATTCGTGGTGTACTTACTTAAATTACCAAAGCTGGAATACTGGAGTTCAATATATTTAGTATAAACGAGAGTAGGGACTTATATCGACGAACGGCAAAAGAAAAGGAGATCGTAGATTTTCCCTTTAATAAAAAAATACACTGTAATATGAATAACCTAACTAACTAGGGAGTGCAATGAAATATAAGGTACTCAATATAACGTACAAAAATAAGGTGTTTTTTGTTTTAAGATATGGATGGACCTAATGGATATCTTGAAATTGTCACCTCCTTTGAAATAATTGCTCCTTTGAAACCATAAAAACAGTAATTATCATTAAAGGTAATTTTTAGATTTAACAATGTGTAGAGTAGCTGCTGTAGTTTTCTATGACATAGTAAAGCTGGGTGTCGACATTACGAAGCTGCCTCGTGGTTTGTTTCGCGAGGCAGCCCCGCGATGGTGCAAGATTTTCAGCTGTAAAGCTACATAATATTTTTACTAAACCGTATAATGTAATCGACAGTCCGTAGTAAAGAACATCATCAAACTAGTAAATATCACAGCGCAATAGAAAAATGCAGTAAGCATATAAATAAGAATTATTATTTATTATTATTATTATTTAACAGGTTGGCAGTTGAAACAACTGATGTTGACCTGTATCCTGTTACTCTTTTGCTAGATATTTGTCCAATCTATTTTTAAATGAGTTAACTGACTGTGCTGATATTATTTCTGCTGGCAGATCATTCCATGTCTTTACAACTCTATTGCCAGAAAAGTGCTTAAAAGTATTTTTATTTGACGACACCTGTGATAATTTTAAATGATGCCCTCTAGTAAGTGTGTATTCTTCGAATATTTGAAAATTATTTTATCAAACCCTTCCAGATCGTAGTGCCATGCAATATAATATATATATATCTTATAAACCTCAATTAAATTTCCCCGTACTCTCCGCTCTTTCAAGGTACAAAGCTTCAAACATGACAGCCTTTCCTCATAAGATTTGTTTTTCAGAGATTTAGGTACTTTAGAAAATCTGCGCTGTACTTTTTCCAATATCTCAATATCCTTTTTCAAGTGTGGACTCTAGATCTGGAAAGCATACTCCAAAATGGGTCTAATATATGCTTTATGAATTTTCAGCATCATCTCAGGTGTCAGATAACCAAATACTTTCCTAATGAGGTAAATGAAACTGTTGGCTTTTTTGGTTATTGTTGTGATATGATGTTCCCACTTAAGATCTTCACTAAACCTTTACATTTTTCAAGTTTTCATTGTCGATATGATATTTAAGATGTGGGTTTTTATTTCCAATGTGGAGAACGGTGCATTTGGAAGAGTTTAATTTAATCAGCCATGTCTTTGACCAGTTTGATATGTGATCCAGGTCCTTTTGGAGGCGTTCGTAGTCAACCAATGGGTTGGCAAACATTTTTGTGTCATCGGCAAACATACTGTCATTGCAATTCAGACATTTTGGTAAATCAAAAGTGTAAACTATATACAACACCGGCCCTAAGACTGAACCTTGAGGTACACCACTATTTATATATCTTTCGTCTGAAAGTGTATCACCAACTCTCACTCGAAAGGTCCTATTGAGCAAAAAAGCTTCTATCCAGCTCAACAGTTTTCCTCGTATACCAACATGCTCCAACTTTTGCAGCAGTCTCCTCCTAGGCACTTTGTCGAAAGCCTTCTCATAATCTAGATATATTATGTCAATGGGGTCACGTCTATCATCATTTGTTATAATTTGTTATTTGTTATAATTTTTTTGCTACGTTCAATAATATTGTATTAAAAATATGTAGATAGGTTAAAGGCGGTCTAAAATTGCCACGGCAATACCAAGTCAATTGAATTACCTTGGGCATAGCTTAGCGTGAAGCCGATTTTTATCTCTTTATCGCTCGGCTGTGTGCGTGAGCCTTTGAAAATCATAGATACAATCTTTCTTTTCTTCTACCAATCCGCACTGGGCCAGCGTGGTTGACTTAGTGGCCTAAGCATCCTAACTTAGGGTAGGCTCGAGCCCCTCGGTGGGGACGTACATGAGCTGTTATGATGATGAATCTTTCTTCGATTTTTAAGCTATTGCATAGCTTTTATCGCGGGCTTTGAGCGCGGCGACCGAATCAAGAAATTCCGTAACGAAAAAACCTAACACCTCCCACTCCGACGCGCAGGCCTATTCGCTAACTACGGTTGAAAACTAGAACTGTCATTTTTAAGATACATTTTATATCCATTACTAGTTAAGTGATCTTATGTCTTAGGGCAGCGTTCATGATAGCAGTAATGGATGATAAGTTCCTTTCAAAAATGACAGTACTAGTTAGCAACCGAAGTTAGAGAATAGGCCTGCTGCACAGCGGTGCGGCGGCGGCGTTGAAAGCCGTGCATCGTCTAAGGTCGTTTCAGTTTGGCAGACTTCCGTACGGTGTTTTGACGCGGTATTTTCCAGATATTTAGAGGATATCAAGTCTCAAACTTATGTTTCTTATTTCATACCATAAACCTATAGTTTCAATGATAAAAATTCCTGAATAACCTACATGTATTGTAAGATAATAAAAATATTTTAAACAATATGAACTTCTCATTTATTCAATAAAAAAAAATTGTTTTCTTATCGGTCACCATGCTCAAAAAGTGTAACTTGAATTAAGATCAAAAAAAAATACTGCATAAATAAAATAAATAAATAATTATAATTGCATAAGTTGATAAAAAATGCTATGCAATAGCTTTACCGCGGCAGTCCCCGAGTGCCTAACTTACATCCTATAGCTAACTTACGTTATAAGCAGAAAGTAAAAATATTCGTTCAGAATTATAGCAAAGTTCACTCGCTTTTGTCTATTTTTGTTTGTAATAATGAATGAAAATAAATGAATCCTTCCCCTGGCCAGCCCCTTCAGTGTGTGAATAGCAATTGCAACACTTGTGCTGGAATACTCACTTACTTTCTACATTTTGCGTTAAATCAGCACTATTATGAACACCTTATCGTTGATTTTCTTCTTTGATTTCCTATATTTGAAAGGCTGTATGGTTCATGTGATTTTTAAGATACATTTATCTAGAAAATTATTAACATCGCAGACAAACATTGTTTTTTTCATTTACAAATATAATCTTTAAATACCTAATATTTCAAGAAATAAGACGCTTCACTAAATCAATGAAATTAATTTACCTCGACGTATGTTAAAGAAAGGTTCAGATGATATTTAATGAGCTAAACACCGCCCGTAGATTACTAAATCGACGGGTCCCAAGAACAAAGTCGCATCTAATAAGCACCTACTTGCCAGGACGTGGCTTTTTAGTTGAGTGTAATTTAGATTACTTACTACTTAATAAAGAAAAGAAATCTTAAGGAACATTAGAGTAAAGGCAATTCGTTTACTTTATGTACACTAGTTCCACGTTCTAATAATTAACTTTATTATTTATTTTTTTGAAAATGGACTCTTATAATATAATCCGATTTTGTTTTTCGGAATACACTAGTACTTAACTGTAAATGCGACTTTGTTTTATGAAATCATTATCGACTTATGTGTGTATGCAACGCTGTACTTCGTAATTTTTGAATTTATTAACATCGTATATTCAGTGATAACCGCGCACTTGGTAAGAGCGCACGTTTACCGTGTTATCTAACTTACCTGTACCTCTACCACGAGTTACCATCGATTGCACACTGTAGTTAACTACAGTCGCTAACGTGTTAACGCAGACGATATCGTTTTCGATAGTGACCGTACCATGAGTTACTTTTGCATTTACCTGACTTCGTAACGTTAACTCGATAGTATAGTAAACGATACAAAGGATACAGACTACTTAGCAGGTAATTATTTGTTGTCGTCATGTTGGTAATACGCTATAATCCGTCCTCGCAAAAAGGTAGCTCAATTCGGTTTCTTACCATATTGTTATGAAAGATTTAATTTAGTCGGCTTATACGTCAACTTCAATTTATTTCATAGGTTATATTTTTAATCATTGTTTGATTACATTCACGAAAACTTATTTAGTTTTATGTTAAAGAATAAGTTTTTATTAAATGTAGGCCATGTATTGATTTAATAATGATATAGACAAGCGCTCCATGGTTCCAGTTAATGGCGCAATTCATAGGAATATATAGTAATTATAGTTAAATTGTAAGTATTAACATTGTTGTAAACATTGTAACAATTTTCCATTAAAAATAATCATTTTCTATGCTTTTATGGGTTTGTTTTTTAGTACCCATCTATTTAAAGATGTGGCTACACAAAGAGACCTATTGGATTGATAATTTAAATGTAAATAGTGCAATCCGTTATAATTGAAGGATTTTCCATTATAGCTAAATAATTTAACCAATTAATTTTTTCTTTCAGGCTTTAGATCACCATTATCTCAATTGTTCCCGAGGGCCCACAGGAAAATATGTATAATATTTGTTTAATTCAATAGAGCTGACAAATATGCTGAAAATTGATACCTGCCAAATGTAGTATTACAGGAGATATACAACTGCATAAGTGAGTGGGTGAATGAATAAAACTAAAAATGTTACTCCTTTACAGTATGAGTATTTATGATGAAGCAATTTATATAAAACTTAAAATAAAGCTGATGACGTCTGATGTCGGCCAATATTCATATAAAATACTTGAATTTTACAATATTATGATTATCTATTAAGGCTTTATGTGATGTTTAATGATATGTCTGTTGTTGCAGAAGTTTAAGTTCCAAAATTTACCTGGAATTACAGTCCAACCATAGAAATTACTGTACAAGAAAGAACCGGTACTACTGTTGTTTATTATCATTCAATAATTATCATATTTTAGCAAACTTAATAGATGAAGAAATTTGTTTAATCGACACTATTATATTATTAAAATATATTCTATTGGTATTTTACTTATTTTGTATGATTACAAGTCAGTAAAATTATATTGCTGCCAAAATCTTAATGACAATGAAACAGCTAAAAACTCACTGGATACTTAGCAAACTGCACATTATTATGAGGTAAAATTAGGCTAAATGATCTAAGGGTAAAATACAGTAGGAAGTTAGTCAGAAAAATACATTTTGTTTGTATTATTATTTTATCATAATAACAGCAATGGTAGGGAAGCAATTAAAGAATATTACTATAAATGCATTGTTGACTGAAATAGTGAATTATTGTGTTCACATTACGACTCTTACATGGTTTTTGGGTTGGGCAATATATATCACCAACAAACCTGTTTTTTCATACCATCCACCTATTTGACATGAATCAGAATAAATTCAAATATACAGAAGATTGTTTGTTTTATTTCATATTGTTTATATTCATTCAACAGCTTACAGGAAGTTATATTTATTAAGCACTTTGATATTGAATCATGCCCATATTCTTTTACGTAAGGTAAGGTAAGAACTTCTTTTACATAAGATGTAAAAGTAAAAATATAGTTTTATAGGAATGTTCATGACTGACCAATCTCATAAAAAATGGACAATCTCCATTGAAAGATAATGTTTTTGATGCAAATTCTTAATGTTTATGTTAAATAACCAGAGGTACTAGGTCTTCTGTGTTATTGCAAAGCAGCAATGCTTTTCTGTTTTATATTGAAGGATACGAAATTTCAGGGTACTGTAACTACATTCATAAGATAATAACCTACATCTTGTACACTTTGGTCATTAGAAGACAGGTGACTATGATCATCTAGTAGACTATTTGCTTGTTTGCCAACATTCTTGTGTAAAATATGCACAAATACAACAATTCTGTTGTTCTTTATATTAGATTCAGTATGAAATATAGACCTAGAATTTTATTGAAAATTAATATTTTTTGCTTTGTCAAAACAAGGAAATCCTACTTAGGTAAATAAATTAAAGTGTGGGCTCATGTAATTTATTTATTTTTGGTGTAAAAAATGTGTTAACAACATCTTTTTATTAATCTACCAATAAAAAAAATCATCAACCAATTTTTCCTTTTTAATGCAATCCAAACTATTGTGACACTGTAAAATCCAACTGCAGCTGTGGCAATAAATCAGTTCAAAAAATGAAATGCTAAAACCGAAGGTCTTGGCTGCACCATTCTGTATTATCATCAATGCCACTCAATCAAATCATCCTCCGCCACTCATCCAAAATAAATATAGCTGTAAAAAATAAAATCTTATAATAATATGCACCTTTTTAAGTTTTAACTGACTTCAAAAAAGGAGATGTTGACTGAATCATTTTTTTTAAATATTATGTTCACTGATTACTCCGCCAATTGTGGACCGATTTTCAAAATTCTTTCTTTTAATCGATAGAGGGATCCTGGGATAATGGAAGGAAACACTTAAATTACAGAGGCACATCCAACATGTTTCATTTTTTTCTGACGATATTTAGGTAAGTAGGTACCTATTTGCATCTGATAGTCATCATATCATGTTACTGAGCTGATGATGATGGAAGGTTTCTGGTAGGTGATGAGTTTGGGAATTTTACTAAAAATATTGAAATATTTTTTTTTTCAAAAAAAATTAAACAGGCTCCAAAACACCAAAAGTCTTAAATACAAGAATACATACAATAATTATCACATTTTTATATTGAAGTTGGTGCCAAACTTTTCAGGTGATATTGCTTGGCACCGACTTCAATATAAAAATGTGATATTGTATGTATTCTTATATTATTTATGACTTTTTGGTGTTTTTGAAGTCAGTTTTATTCTTTGTAAAAAAATTAGGTATACCTATTACCAATAGCTTTTTATTAGAGATACAACTCTTAAGAAGTTATTTAAAAAAGTTATTAAGGTTTATAATATAGAAAATAAAATGCAATTCTTTACATTTGAGGGTGTATGAATGTTTTACCTCTCTACACAGTGACAATGATTTTTAACCACAATTTTTTTTTCCTTTTGAATGGCTGTTATATCCAGCTAATTCTTTGCTTCTTCATTGGACTTGTTGCACGCAAGTATGTGGCATCAACAGTCCCATTTATGGATAATCTGCAAGAAATGTTTTGTAAATAAAATGTTATAGAATAGGTATTTTAACACTGATATAGACTATTTTTAATTTGTTATCAGCTTGTCAAACAATTCCTTAACTTCTAGGGATGCCTTGTAGTTTATTGAAGGTGTTATTTTTCCATACATAAGGATGACATTTTGTTTTGTTATTTCCAAAAATCCAAGTTTTGCATTTACCTACTGAAGGGGTCATACGAAGGCAATCTGAATTATTACCCATATATTCACTTCAGTTGTCATAAAACAGTATTATACACTTACGATACCTCTATGATCATAAAGCTATTAAGATCAAAACAAAATTGTAAGTAACTTTTAAAAAATGGTAATTTGATTTTGAGGTTACTTACATAAACTCTGTATAGCTTTCAGTTTCAAGTCTGTATTTGCTTTTAAACACCAATGCTGAAATGCTTATTTATAATACTATAATTGGCACAAAAATAGTTGTAATCACTCTTTTGAACTTTTTCTCACGACTGCTCCCGTATTTTAATTGTTTTCGTGTCATTGACGTATATATTATGTATGTGTTATTATTCTTGAATTCAGCCGTGGTTGGCATATTCCATGCAAAAAAATCACAACTTATTAACTAATTTAACTCACTAATATTATTCCAAACTTGCTTAGATTATCTATCGAATCGAGTCTCACGCTTGAAAATGTAAGTGAGTAACGTAACTACAGAGTTATCGTTTTGTACGTTATCGTCTATCGAGTAGCTGTCAAATCATGAACTCATGGTACCGATTTCCATACAATATGCACAAAACGATTGTCGATAGCGAGCGCGTTTTCGATAGGTTCGCGACGTATCGTAAACGATTGCACTCATGGTACCGATTTTAGTTCACCGCGTTACCGCTAGGGGCGCTGTACAAAGTTCCATACAAAAATGTACGCAGTCGATATCGACTCCAAACGAATGCAAACTCATGGTAGAGCTACTGACGAGTGCATTAGTTGTTATTGTTATCGCGTTGTCTGCGTGTTGCATCGCTCGCTCGTAGAAACCGGTTCTAGAATGTGATAAACTATATTGCTGATTACTTCAGTCAAATATACGTTTTGTCTCTGACTACGGGGACAAAATGACTACTCCAACGAATACTATTTCTCCCCAAAGTTATGCAACTGTCGCACAAAACCCGATGTTTCCTACAAAGGATCAAGCCATCGTACTGGATTCCATCGAGAACATCCAAATAAAAGATTACGCTCAAGCGTTGGGAAAAATTATTGACCCGAAAACGATCCGATTTTTATCACGCATCTCAAATAATCGGATTTGCATTTTTTTAGCTACTAAATCGATAGCAGATGACTTGGTCGATAATTACAAATGGCTAACTATTGCGGGAACGGAATTAGTGATAAGGCCATTGATAAATAGAAATAGAAGAGTCATATTATCCAATGTTTGCTCAATTATTCCACATACTGCAATTGAAGAAAAAATGAATAGTATGAATATTACACCGGTATCTCCCATAACCTTTTTACGTGCAGGATTTAATGACCCAGGCTTTAATCACATCCTAAGTTTTAGACGACAAGTATATGTTACCCCGGAAGACTTCAACCGATTACCTGAACGTATCCAGATAGAGTATGATAATACCACCTACTGGGTATATTTATCTTCGGACACAATGACCTGCTTTTTATGCAAGAAAGAAGGACACGAAGCACAGTAATGCCCTGAAGCCCCACCTCAGTTTGAAATGGACATCTCACAACCGAATGTAGAGGGTAGCCCTGTGCTCCCTAATTTCAAACGACCTCACCCTCCGACCGAGTCCACCAGCGAGAATCTCTCAGAACTGATTCCCGCCATCGATGTCGCCTCCCAGGTTCAACGCTGCGATAGTGTTACTTCAGTGATAATTGATGAAAACGATGACAGTGACACCTCCCAGTCCAGCTCCAGTTTAAGTTATGAAACAAGAAATGGTACCAAAAAACAACGCAAGTCACCTACAATTGATACACGCTCTTCCAGTTGGCACGCGATTGAGAAACACATTCAAAATTCTCAAAAATATTATCCGCTGACCTCTCAAGAACTCAAAACCTACCTGGAAAATACTTTCGGCGTTACAAACATTAAAGACATTACACTTCAATATACTGAAAATATTCATACACTTATAGATATGTTTAAGGATATTATACCAATAATTTCTAATCGAAGATTTAAAAATAGGATAACTCGTTTGGTAGTAAAATTAAAAACCGTAAGTATTTAAAATTCATCATCACAGCTCATATACGTCCCCACCGAGGGGTTCGAGCCTACCCTATGTTAGGGTGATTAGGCCTTAGTCAACCACGCTGGCCCAGTGCGGATTGGTCGACTTCACATACATCATTGAATTTCTTCGCAGATGTATGCAGGTTGCCTCACGATGTTTTCCTTCACCGTAGGAGCGTCAGATAAATGTACATATGAAATTCGAAACGAAAAACACATTGGTACATGGCGGGTCTCGAACCCCGACCCCCCGATTGGAAGGCAAGTGCCGAAACCACAGCGCCACCGACGCTCATTTAGTATTTAAAATTAAGTAAATTTAATATTTTTAAAACTATAATTTAAAAAAGTTTAGTTTAGTTAGTAATACTACAAAATGACTTTAAACAAACCTATCAGTGAGTGTATAGGAATTAATATTGTTCAATGGAATTGCCACAGTTTATACCATAAGCGGGATCAATTGGAATCTTATTTAATTAGAGATAACGTTCATATTTGCATACTATCGGAGACTTGGCTATCTGAAGATAAAAATATTAACTTCTCTGGGTATCGGACTTTTAGAAAGGATCGAAACGATAACTACGGTGGGCTTGCTATATTAGTTCATAGAACAATTACATCACGTATAAAAGACATTTCATTTCAGTCAAATTCTTTCGAATATAATGTATAGAACTAATTAACAATATTAAGCTACAGTACATTATTGGTATATATTCCCCCCAAAGTTTGCAAGTAAGTAAAATAGATTATGATACATTATTTAGTCACTTTAATAAAAAAACTTTAATAGCAGGCGATTTTGATGCACATCACATTACTTGGTCTTATCGCACAGACACCCGGGGTCGTATGTTAGCCGAGAATAGCTCAGATCACAGCTTTATTTACTTGAATGACGGATCGCCCACCCGTATAGCTCAGGTAGAAAATAATACAGTGTGCACGTCGCCTGATGTGACATTCGTTAGCGCAGATCTTGCTTTGGATTGTGATTGGTCGACCACTAATGAGACTTTAGGAAGTGACCACTTATTGTTTAATATTAAAATTAAGCAGTCGCACATGGTTTTTCTATATCCCAAAAGAAATTTAAAGAAAGCCGATTGGAATAAATATAAATCAGAAGTAGAAATAAAATGTAATGATTTTAGTCTTCATAGTAATGTTCAAGAAGATTATGATAATTTTTTATGTATAATTAACGAATCAGCAGAGGCAAGCATCCCATTCATTAAACCTAACTTTAATACTTATTCTAAATTTAAGCCTAAACCTTGGTGGAACCAAAATTAATCCAAAGCGGTTGCAGAGAGAAGGCTGGCTCTTAAGTTATTTCGGAAAAATTGGAACCCTGAATCCTATCAGGTATTAAAAGATAAGATAGTAATAGCTAGGAATTTAATAAGACAGGCAAAAAGGAAATCGTGGCAGGATTTTTGTGAGAGTGTAGATGGGTCAACTTCCAGTTCTGAAATGTGGCGGAAACTTAGATGGATGAAAGGTAAATTTTGCACTACGGAACCTCTGCCTGAAAGTGAAGCAAATGAATTTATAACGAAGCTTACCCCTGATAGTGTCACCTTGCAGCCTTTTTCTCTATTACAATCTCTTCCAGCCCCTTCATTATTTTCGATGGCGGAAATCTTATCGTGCTTAAAGAGAAAGGATACCTCAGCTGGACTTGATAATATTGTGTATTCAATGGTCTATAATCTACCTCAGAAAGCTATGGAAATTTTGTTACAAATTTATAATTTAATTTATCAAACTGGTCAAATTCCAATTCAATGGCGAAAAATTAAGATTATTGCCATTCCAAAGAGAGATAGTAACACCAAAAAGTATAGACCGATTTCATTAATAAGTTGCATGTGTAAATTATTTAATATTATGGTAGCGAGACGGCTGGAATACTATTTTGAAAACAAACGATATTTTCACGAAGGAACCTTAGGATTCCGCCGAGGTTATTCTTGCCATGATAACTTATCTCGTTTCGTAATAGACTCGGAAATAGCGCTGACTAAAAAAGAATTTACACTTTGTACTTTTGTAGATATTAACGACGCGTATAATAATGTCTTAATTAATACCCTTATACAAACATTAACTGATTTTGACGTGGATCCTTACATATGTAGGTATATACATGAATTTTTGAAAGAACGGTATATAGTCTATAAACTCAGCAGCGGAAATGAGTTAACAAGAATATCTCGTCAAGGTTTAGCTCAGGGTGATCCTATGTCTCCTATTTTATTCAATATAATTACAATAAAAACTTGTAGGAATCCTAATTACGACGTCAAAATATCACAGTATGCGGATGACTTTTCGTTCTATTTTTCAAATAATGACATCAACACATGTACTGAAGTAATACAATGTGTACTAAAGAAATTTCGTGAACTCATTACACCAATAGGTTTCCAGTTTTCGCTTTCCAAAACCAAGCTATGCAAAATATCAAGGAAATACAAAATACCACCTATTTCAATAAAGATTGATAACTATGAAATTGAAGTTGTACACTGTGTTAAGTTTCTAGGTATCTGGATAGATAGCCGCTTTAATTAGACAAAACATATTGGTGAATTAGCACAAAAATGCATACCGTTCATAAACATACTGAGTTGTGTTAGTAATTCATCTTTTGGTATACACCCCATACATTTGCGCCGATTATACATCAGTATAGTAAGAAGTAGACTTGATTACGGAAGTTATCTTTTTGGAAACGCAAGTCCAAGGCTACTTCAGAAATTAGATGTAATACAGAATCAATGCTTAAGACTTTGTGGTGGCTTTATCCGTTCTACACCGACTCATGTGATGCAAAGCGAGCTATGCATCTCTCCTCTTTTTGTGCGTAGAAGTTATTTGAGTCACAAATACTTCCTTAAAATATCCGCTAGACTAAATGATTACAGTCTTGAACGTTTGTCCGTTTTTCAGAACCTGATAACGTCGAGTTCTCATTACTGGCGAAATAACCAACTTCCTCTTTTGCATTTAAGCTATACCCAATTTCAGGGATTAAATATTTCCAAATTCCAAATCTGGCCTTCTCATCAACTTCCTTTTTTTATCTATTCAATTAATTTGGCGAATGTTATAACTACTAATGTTAAAAATATAACTTCTTCAAAAGCAAAATTGTCGTGTGTGGAGCTTAAAGATGCCACGGTCTCAATGATACAAGAGAATTACCCCGACTTTGTACAAATTTTCACAGATGGATCCAAGACTGGTGACTATAATGGTTGCTCCTTTTTGATCGGAGAGCCTCGGTGATGGCTAGATTTAGCGTAAATGATCAAAATTTCAATATTATGTGCTTAGAACTTTTGGCTATTGTTGAGGCTCTTCTTTATGTAATGTCAACTAATTATAAAAGAGTTGTTGTATTCACGGATTCAAAAAGCAGTTTGTTTCACCTTCTTGCTTGTAATAGGGGAAAGTTAGGTAGAAAGGAGGCTTATCTTATTATTGAATGTATCGAGCAAATGATACGTAATGGGATTAAAGTCTGTCTGCAATGGATCCCCTCCCACGTGGGGGTCTTTGGCAATGAGGTCGCCGATGAACTCGCCAGAGTAGCCCAATCCGAAGGAATTCCTCTTCAGGTGTCTCTCCAGTCCTCAGATTATATCCCGATCGTTAAAAAGCGTTGTTACGATCAATGGAAGACACATTATGACAACAAATCCAATGAAAAGGGAATTTGGTACAAATCGCTTATTGCTGAGCCTCCACAGACACCTTGGTTTAGTAAAAGTAAAATGAATCGCAAGGAATTAGTAACTTGTTTTAGATTACGATCGGGTCATGTTCCATTGAACAATTTTGGTTACCTCATGCGCAAAATTGAAAGCCCCAATTGTGTTATCTGTCAGACTAAGGAAGATCTTCTGCATTTGTTGATGGAATGCAAAATTAACGAGACACTTAGAGATAAGTTATTAATAGATACACGATGTCCTAAGCAAGATATTCTGTTTTTGTTTCACTTAACGTTTAGTTCAAGTTTTATTTGTGAAAATAGTAAATGTATAATAAGTTTTTATATAAAATCTCTAGAGTTAAGAAAACAAGTGATGTCTGTCCAAGTTTAATTGTAAATATATTAAGAATAAGCTGGCTTAACCATTAGGTGTATAGCTTAATAATAAAAGATAAAAAAAAAACATCGTATATTGGTACGTCTGTGTCAGTGGTGTATGTAAATAAATTAATAAAAAAACAATGGGCAGCTTAATACTTTTACTGTTTTAATTTAACATTTAAATTGAGATAATAAAGGGCAAAATCAGTTTATTATATTATAAAACAGTTTATTTTATTATAAATAAAATAAAAGAGTTGGATATACGAAAACTATCTGACGTCATGGCTTAGGTACTTGGCCTTTTCTTATATACGAGTTAGATAAAATCTTCCTGAAAATAGATGCCAATGTCATTAAGATATTGAAGTCTTGGCTAGGTCTAGCGCATTCGTCTGATCCCTCAACACTATTTAGAGATCACAATAATGTCGGCTTGAAACTTAAAGGACCATCAGAGCTCTATAAACACCTTAAAGTCATTAAAACACATATCTTAAGCAAATCCAAAGCAGGGACCGGACCCGGTTACCGTTATAGCCGGTAACCTTAGGGTTTTGATGGGGTATTTTATAATGCTGGGTTTTTAAACCCTTTGCCTTACGGTAAGCTTTCAAACGGCTTACCGGTTTACACATTAATCCCTTCGATTGAATTAATTCGGGTTACCGCTAACCGATATCAAAAACCCCCAAATGGGTTACCGTTCTAAACGCTGATTAATTTGTAAAAAATATTTTAGACCTTAGGTATATCGCGTGTAGATTACTTTTGCACCGCATATTTGCCGAAGGTCGCAACCGAACTCTGGCGTTATTGCGCCCGCAGTGCTATTTCAATCGCTCGGTGTGCGTGTGGGAAAGGGTTACCCTAACCCGAACAGTAAGCGGTTAAGCGCATAAACACTAAAAACCTTTAAGATTGGGTAAGCGGTAAATTATTGTTGTGGGTGGTAACCCCTATTTTACGGATTATCGTTATTGTTGGGAAACCTGTTGAACGGCTTACCGAGCCCACTGGGCTACCATACGAATGGGTTACCCTTTCGAACGGCTTAAGCAAATGAACGGGTTTTCCGGTCCCTGATCCAAAGACGATACTGTTAAATCTCTCCCGAACGACAATAACAGTTCCGAACTAGAGTCTATGCTTCAATTCCATAAAAATGCATGATAGGCGCGCAATCAAATCAATTAGGGTTAGGTTCGATCAAAAAACTGGAAGACAAAGTAATACTGAAATCCTTTCTTCACCAAGATAAAAATGACAAATATAGGGTACACACAAAGAAACTTGAAGATGCAAAATGACTGGATGACTATCGGTGAATTCTGTATTCTGCCAGCTCTGAAGTGGCAAACTCTACTTAATGATTGGTAGCCTGCAATTCTGAAATTCTATCTTAACGTCTTCCAGATGACTTTCTCAGAACAATGTAATCTAGCAAGAAGCGGAATAGTAACAGAAAAACATCCTATATGTGTGGCGAAGCACCTGGAACAGCTAGGCACATACTGGTGGGATGCAGAGTTCCTTTTAGAAAAGGGTCTTTACTCGCGACGTCATGATAAAGTTTTAGGAATCATACGGGAAGCAGTCAGTCAAGCGGTCGCAAGAGCCCAAAAAAGGATGACAACAACCACAAGCCTCATCCAATTCACCAAAGAGGGCTCTAAAACAAAATTAATAAATAAGCCCTTATTCGATCATAGGCCCGGCACCGGATTGAACTCTTGTGATGGATACGTATGATTAACAATACGAGTACAAGTTTCCGTCTGACGTAGCGATTACTTCATCCAGGACGGACATTTTGTTTTACTCTCGGAGACTAAAGCACGTTTTGCACATCGAACTTACCGTGCCGTTGGAAAATAATATTCCTAAAGATCACACATTTAAATTAAATAGGTACTAAGATCTTACCAATGATATCACACGGCTATTATGTTCACTTATATGCGGCAGAAATAGGCGCGAAAGGTATTCCGGCAAAACCCTTATACACATTGCTGAAAGATCTAGGCTTATCGAGAACGTCCGTGAGCTCAATATTAAGGACCGTGACAAAGGCGGCACTTACGGAATCGTATCAAATATGGCTAGGCAGAGAGAGGAGCCGAGGTGGCGAAGGTGAATGTTGATGCATTGTAAAGTAGCTACTTAAACCTGCACCTGGGTCGTAAGCCCCAGGCACTGCTCTTGGCTCTTTTCTCTGCAACGTGATGGACCCGGCACTTGCACGGTGAATCCATGGGATGCTAAGTTATCGTTTCTCTCTCTCTCCCTGTGAACACCAAACCTTCCTTAGACTTTTTTGCTTCACTTGTGTAGATTTAGAGCCTAGTTCATTATTACCTAAGGGTTGAGCAGAATCTGACCATAATCAATGAACATGACAAAATTCATTACAATATTTGTGGTGGTTGTGGGCGTTTAGTGGAGAATAAATCGCTAGAGAACTATTAAAACTAGAGGGTACCTCAATATTCAATGGAGTAGGAAGCGTCATACGTAAGATTATGACCAATAGAACAGATGATTTATCTTGCTGACAGTAGGCATGAGTAGTGCCATCGGTAGCTTGTAATTGCTGTTGTGATAATTCTGTATAATCATTCTTATCAATAACATCGTTCCAAACTTTAGCCATCTTTAATATTTTGAGCGTCTGGCGGCAAAGGGCTCATGGCGATGTCACATTGTCCTTCAGGTTCTATAATATAAAAGCGATGACTATAATATTCAGCATACAAAGTACATAACTCATTACGAATAAAGTTATGTAATTTTAGTTAAACAAAGTTAAATATTTATCAAGTTTTCAATAGAACAAAATCGTATAATTAAGTTTATTGCAGAAAACATAAACGCAAAATAACATAAGACTTTTTTTTCGTTAATTTTCCATGAAACAATATCCTATCTGCACATACGATTGTAAATTTTTTATGTATTTTTGACGAACAATAACTTATGTGAAAATAATTTGATGGAAATAAAAAAACAGTTCCATTATCAAATATAACTAAGTTATTTTTAAAGTATAAAAAAAAACAAAAAAATAATAAAATTGATCTTAAATGATACTTTTCGAAATGGTCATAGAACAATATCTGTAAGTCACAAACGACGGTAAGTTATTTTGTTAGGTATTCTGAAAGTAAATAATATAATATGGAATAAAAAACACCTTTACCTATCACCTTATCTATTGAATAAGAAAGCTAGAACGATTACTTGCATAAAATAAAGTTTTCATCGTCTGTAATCCTGGTTCGAAGTGGAACCAACATTATCGTTTTTTTATAAGTTCAGGGCTAACTCCAAATTTTTTTTGTTTCTTGATAAGGCTGTTGTTGTAAAAACATGCACTGAATAGTATTTTTAAAACAAAACTTAATATTTCGTCACGATTTGTAGTAAAAGAGTTCCGCACTATCAAAAAGACCGCCCTGCGGCATACAAAGCCACTTCTGACGTTGGGTCGTGGCGCGCGACATGTGAGCTGGGAAGAACAAGGTTGTACATGTTCATGCTTTATTGTTCATTCAAATACATTTCAAAAAAGATAATGTTCAATTGTTTATCTAATAAACTAGAAGTGTGACGAAAAAAATAATTACATTCCCATAAAGCTAATGTAATTCCAAACACTTATAAATAATAATGTTTATTTTGTCTTATATGTCCATAAGTTTTTGTTCTAGGGACCCGTCGAAATAGAAACAATGATCATTCATAATAAAATAGAAGAATGAGTCAACAACATTATTTTTGTTTGCTTACAGATCGGCGAATACAGACTTCACTATGATTACAGCATACAAGAGAGATTCGTCATAGACTTAAAGAATATCAGACATTTCAATATTATTAGCAAAATCAATCCCATCGTTGTCAGGAAATCTGAGGTTTTGTGCTCTGTAAGTTATTTTGTTTATTTTTTTTTTCTTAAACAATATTTGTATTTCTTCGTATTTGTGTATTGTATGTAAGATTTCTTTTATTTATATTGAATAATCTTGATGGTTGTTCTCAGTTCAAAAATTAATGATATTTCTTCATTGTATATTTATTTTGTGTTTATTCGACACACATACGACAGGTCCTTAATAATATTTGATTTAGGCTACATATTTTGCATTACAGTACTTCATATCACCTAAAATCTTAACAAGCTTTCATGTTTAAGGAGGGGTACGGCACGAAGATCAAAGGTATCCACCTCCTAAACGCGCCGACTTTCGTCGATAAACTGGTGTTCCTGCTGAAACAGGCGCTGAAAGAGAAGGTGGCGAGCAGGATCCACGTACACAGCACCTACGAGGATCTTCACAAGCACGTGCCAAAGGAAATTCTTCCTAAGGAATACGGTGGTGATGAGACTTCGTGTGATAAGCTAGCCGGTGAGTAAAATTAATAATACAATCAAATTAGTGAAGAAGAAATTGTAAATATTTGCTAGTCAAATCAAATATCAGTAAACGTAACGTCTACGTGGATCAACTAAGGTTTAAAAAAGGTTTGTAGCAAACGAACAAGATAAACTGCTCCAAATGTGGCACTTTATTGCAGTTGTTGGAACTGCACACCGACTGCAAATGAACTGCACGATTGGTTTGCAGTTGTTCCAACTGCTTTCAAACTGCATCTGAACTGCAATTTCGCAGTCGGAATGCAGTTCAAGTGCAGTCCGTCTATACACGGTTATTTTTTTATCACCCTGGAAAATTTTAGGGACGCTTCAGGACACATCCAATATTATATAAAAAAAATAAAAAAAAATTAAATAAAAAAATAAAAATAAAAAATATAAAAAAATAAAAAATCTCTAAAAATGCTGTTCTCGACTAGTGCAACATTTTTTGTATTTTTTAAAAAATTAATATAAAATTAAGGATGGGGGTTATTTTTTTTATTTATATTTAAATCATTCTAATACCATGCCGTGAAGCGTCCCTTAAAATTTCCAGGGTGATAAAAAAATAACCGTGTATAGAGCCTTACGTTATTGTGTTAGTTGCTTGGTGGACGAGGAGTAATTGGCTTACTATATAACGCTGTTGAGCCGAGTGGGTGTAGTAAGTGTAGGTTATGTTACTCTAGAGATGTTACTGTGGTAAACTCTTATATTGGCTCTTATAACAACCACGGAAGAAAGAGAGCGGCGACACAATCGTAAACACGATTTTTTCTTCTTAAACCATCTTAATCCGTGATCGCACATAAACGGCCTTATTCATATAAATTTTTAAGTCATATTTAAGTTAAGCGATGTCAGTGTCACTTTCAATCTCATTAAAAAAAGAAAGGACATCGAAAGTGACAGCAACATTGCTTGATTTTTTTTATGAATACGGCCGTGAGTTAATATTTTCAATACTAGTTGACAGTCATTTGTTGACGGATAGCGACTATTTCTTGGTAATATTTATCATTAATTTTTTAACTATGTTTCTTAATTTATATCTAAGGGCTCGATTGCAGCAGTAAATCAAATTAATTTATTTTGTTTAATTTTTCAGAGCAATGGAGGGAAACTTTGAAAACAAAAGAGGCGATTCGAATCATGAATGACTGCGAAAAACTGATAGCTGATGAGTCCAAAAGGTCTGATTCCAACTTCAACGAGGACTATTTAGGCATGCCCGGCTCATTCAGAAAGTTGAACGTAGATTAAGACTGCATTTTTGTAGTACGATAGATAATATATAGTTTCGTAATCGTTCGCAGGAAAAATCCATGGAAATTACATTAGCAAATAGCGAAAGGTTGACTCAAGCTAATGTCATATTCATATGTTTTTCCTGCGGAGCGCCTGCGAAGAGAGTCTGTCTTTATGTTGCCGCTAAGGCCGTTCATACACAGAGCCATGTAAATCTCCACTAGCCGGCAATTTTAGTCTTTAAGGACATCAATATAATTGACATATAAACAAAAAGTTGGCGATGCGCGCATGAATTTGTACAGTGGAAGTAGTTTGAAGATTAAGGCATATAGTAGGGTCAATCATTAAAAAATCACTGCAGAAAAAACCGGTTCTCTTCATATATATTGAATAAAAAATCTTTAAAAAAGATATGTTATTATTCAACGCATTCTTTAGAGGATGGTCTTTTTAATTTTTGATAAATTAATTAAAACTTGGTTAAAATGTGATCCAAACATGCCTCGATTTTAAAACTTTAATCCTAATCGCGTCGTAAATATTAGGTTAAATCATATACTTTCGATTCAATAAATAAAGTGAACAATATTCTAGCGGATGGTCTTTTTTTTCTTATTCGCCTTTATTAATTTTTAATTGAAATAATTCATCTTACGCGTAAAGGTTTACTTAAATATTCCCCTCACTCTCACTCACTCCTATGTAATCAGTGCGGAACGATCGACGCAAGGTTATTGGAACCACTATGCGTCTTAAAATAACCGGTTTTCGGAGATTCGCGTAGCATTGTGTACGAGCGCTTAAAAAGCGCTGGACCACTTAAAAGAGTTTTCACTGCCGGAGGGCCGTTGGTGCTTCTAGAAAAATCTTCGATAGGTACTGCCAAGGCCCACCGTGATACAATACCAACAAAAAGTCGAAGAGAAGTGTCTGCGTATGAACCTCTATTGTATTATGATAGTCACTTGGAGACCAAAAACGCAGGGTATCTGTGATTTTCGTAGCTCTGTGTACGAATTGCTTTAGCGGCAAGCAAAGTTAAGAGTCATAGCTTGTATTCTGTGGCAACTTATCTCTCCTACGTACCATGCTCCTACCGTTCAACTTCCTAGCGCAGTATTAGTAAAAAGTTTTGTTGAACCCTTAAAATTTGAATAGATATAAATAAATTAATTATAATATAAATGTAACTAAGGTGAGGTATAATGCCTAGTTTTAATACAATATTAAATTATTTAATTCTTTAGTTAATACCATGTACGCACACAAATTTTCAATGCTCTAGTAGGGTGTCATCATGATGTAGTGTAATACTAGTTTTTAACATTAATAATGTCCTCCTAACCGATATTCGGTCACGGCGGCCAATCTCCACAGAGACTAGCCATCTGCGCAGGAGATATTATAGTGCACAAGTGACTGCGCAAACGCAAGTGCACTCTCTGTTCCTTCACTCGCCTAGTCCGATGGGACGGTTAACCGACACGACCGGGGCGAGATCAGGCGCAGGACCCACTGTTTAACGTGCCTTCCGAGGCACGGAGGAGCTTGAGATGTTCTTATTTTGGTCACCCATCCTAGGGCTGACCACAGCGAACGTTGCTTACCCTTAGCAATCGTTCGCTGAACGCACGCGCCAATGCACCACCAAGCTCGTTTTTAACATTATGTAAACTCTGACAGGCAATAAAGAATTGGAATTTGAATTCGGGTAGTCTGAAAAAACATAAGCAAAACTGTTAAGCGGTGGTCAAAATTAAAGTGACAGACGTTTAGTTAATTAGTACACCAATGATTTATAATATAGCAAAATGGAGGCGATGAATACTTTTTATTAGATTTTTTATATTATTTTTTACTATTGGTGGTAGTACAGAGGTGGCCCCTCTGTATGGATTGTGCCATGTATATAAATTAGTTGTTCTAATCGTCACAGTACACCTAATGGATAAGTAATTTATTATTTTATGCGGTACTTGATACTTAAATTTTAAATTGTTTCTCTTTTGTGAATGTTTCGCAATGCTAAGTGTTCACCGAACATACTTTTTTATCCTCAATAATATATACTTATGCAGGGTGTTCGCGTATCGCGCACAAAAACTCGGGTAGTTTAATATTTAAGTCGTCAATGATATCAAAAGGCAAAAATATTTCAGCAAGGTATGATATTATCTTTTATAGATATGAACTGCCATTAGATACTTGGACAGAAATAAGGGAAGAAGTTATACCTTTGTGCATTTAAAGCGTTGCACATTATTGTACAGGGCCCTCACCATGGTTGCTTAGAGCCATTGGCGTCTTCAAGCTACTTTAAAACAATATTGAAACTTAAAGCTTAAAACAATATCTCTCTCGCCGCATTTTAGACTGATTTAAGCGGTCGTTGTACACTGCTGTACAGTGATACAGTGGTACATCAAGTTAAATAATGGGCCTCGGAAAACATCAGAAATCATAGAAATCGCGGCTATGCCAGAGCGGATAATTTAAACTATTACCCGTGCGAAGCCGGGGCTGGTCGCTAGTTAATAGAAATCTTCCCCTGGCATCATTCTATCTTGCTGAAAACTGCATTAAGATCCCTTGCGTAGGTAGTTTAAAAGATCTAAGCGTACAGACAGACAGCGGGAGCGACTTTGTTTTATACGAGTAGGTATTATGTAAAGATTCATATTTATTTGTCGTATAAAGTAAACATGTACTAAACATTCTGTACTATGAAAATGGTAGAGGAATTATTAGAAGCTCTAAACGTTTCAAAAGATTTACCTTATTATGTATGCGTTTGCTCAATTAGATAAAGTCTAAACGAATTATTTATTTATAATGATTGATTTTATTTACAACTTTTGTAATATGATGAAGATTCTTTGTAAAAGGCGTGGTATGGGAATATAATAGAGATTATTGAACTAAGATCAATCTGAATTTAATAAAATGGTAAAAGTTTTATTTGATTTTGTTTTCTTTTAAACTTCCTTGCTACTATTAATATATTAACATATAAGATGGACACCGCAACGACAGCCTCCCCCGCCGACGTGCCCCCCTCAGTCCACCTCTAGAGGTAGGCCACGGCGTCCGGTGGACCGGCCGGTGCGGAACTCGGCCAAGTCCGGTCCCGGGCCCTCCAGATGCTCGACGAACCGGGAAGCAAGAATTTTCTCAAATAATTTCCCGGCCTCGTCGAGCAGCACCACCGGCCTGTACCCTGACGGGGCATCGGCGGGGTGATTCGGCTTCCGAAGTCGCCACACATTCTAGCACAGGAGGAAACGGCCCGAGGCGATGCAACGAGATTTTTTTTATACCACTAAGTTGACAAACAAGCAAACTGCCCACCTAATGGTAAGTGGTAACAGTCACCTATCATACGTACTATATACTCGTACATGTGGCTCCTGATGTGAGATTCGCAGCAAAACTGCAACTCCCACAAAAACCACAGAGTACGTTGCCAACTTGTGACCTCAGACGTGAAGTCACGGTAACCAGTAATTTCACTGCCATAATATTACTATTCATACTGGAACACAGCAATGCAAATACTGCTGCCTTGCGCAGAAATAGTTAAGACGGAGGTACCGAAGCAGACGACTCTGGTAGGTACAGAGCCTCCCTCCGGTAAATCTTAGGGACTAGAAATATCGAACTTTAGGACCCTACAAACCCTTTGACCTATTATCATGTTTGGCATATTTTATGCATAGGTTAACAAAACAATTTCAAATAGCACAAATTTAATGTAACGAAGACATTTTTTAATTTTCGAGAATCAGCTAATAGGCTTACATATTATTATTCAAATTTGACAAAATAGTTGTTTGCTTTATAAAAAAACTAAGATGGACCGATGAATAAGTAAGGGTCACGAATTCACGAACAGTCGCTGATGCCCCTCAGCGTAAAATCGATTGGCCTTATGATCCTTGGGAGAGTACAAGTAAATTTTGAAAAATGTTTAAACTTCTCACTTTTCTGAAATTTCTTACTTTACAAAAACTGGAAACTGTAAAATATTAACATTTTATAAGATTCATCACCACAGCTTATATACGTCCCCGCCGAGGAGTTCGAGCCTACCCTATGTTAGAGTGATTAGGTCTTAGTCAACCACGCTGGCCCAGTGCGGATTGGTCGACTTCGCATACACCATTGAATTTCTTCGCAGATGTATGCAGGTTGCCTCACGATGTTTTCCTTCACCGTAGGAGCGTCAGATTTATAAGATTATTTATCAGCGTTTATAAGATTATTTAGTACAAAATAAAAACAAAATAAAAGTTAATGTAATAACAAAACATAAAAAAATTGTTATATATACTTTTTTTGTTTTTGACAATATTTAATTCATGAACAAAAATATTTTAAAGAAATTAAGGTTCGTCTAGACCTATTTTTTCATAGCAATCCAATTACGTGTGTAATTTTAACATCTTTTCATGTAGGTATGTTCAGTTATTTTTCCGCAAACTGTGGTCCGATTTTCGTAATTCCTTTTCCATTCAAAGGTCATCTCTCATTGTCTAAGTCAGAAGCAGATGATAAGTTCAAGGTAAATTTTGTAAGTACCTTCAAACACGACATGTGTTTGAAGGTACTTACAAAATTTACTCTTTATTGTAGAAAACAACCTAAGAAGAATATAATGCAGATGTAAAGCTCGATGCAGCTAAGATGCAGATGTAGCAAATTACAGTCGTTATTTAGCGAAGCGTCGGTGGCGCTGTGGCCTCGGCACTGGACTGTGCCCCGAGGAGAATCGGGAGGCCCGCGATCGATCCTGCCATGTACAAATTTGTTTTTCGCTTCACGAATTTCATATGTACATTTATCTGACGCTCCTACGGTGAAGGAAAACATCGTGAGGAAACCTGCATACACCTGAGAAGTAATTCAAAGTGTATGTAAAGTCAACCAATCTGCACTGGGCCAGCGTGGTTTGACTAAGGCCTAATCGCCCTAACTAGTTAGGGTAGGCTCGTGCCCCTCGGTGGGGACGTATATAAGCTGTGATGATGATGATGATGATTTAGCGAAGCAAACTCGGCTAGGAGTAATTGTTTGCTATAACGAAAACATAAGTAGGTACAAGAAACAATGTTTTTAGGACTGAACCGCCGGCACCGTTTTAATTCTTCTATTTGCACCACTGTACGGAGGGAATGATTTTGACAGATGAAATTTTCGAAGAAGTTTGCAGTTAAAACGTATCTATACATATAATATGTATAATAATCGTAGGGGTAAAAAATCTGTAATTGCAAGATAACTAGAAAAAAAACCTTTTTAAAAACAAGCTTTTATTTAAATGCGCTAAAAAGAAAAAATAAACTTTTACACTAGAACTTTTACTTATAACGTCATTTCACATTTGACACAATTTATATAACATAAAAGCTTGTCGTGAGATTTATTTGTGTGAAGTAACTTAAAAGTACTTTTAAGTACCTACTCGTATTTACTTCGTTTGAAAATTCTAATGGATAAAATTATTCACATCAAATTATTGAATTTACTTGTTTATCTACAAAAGTAAATCTCGCGACAAGATTTTATGTCAAATAAATTGTGTCAAATGTGAAATAACGTTATAAGTAAAAGTTCTAGTGTAAAAGTTTATTTTTTCTTTATAGCGCATTTAAATAAAAGCTTGTTTTTGAAAAGGTTTTTTACATTTTATTTATTTTTTAAATTTTAGTTATCACTGGAAACGTTTCTCAGTCTGTTCATCTCATTCAACGCATCATTGATGCAAGGTCATTTGCCGGTTAACTTGGAACAGTCTAGCTCTTCAATAAGAAAACCTTCTAATGATTTTACCCCACTTAAGGCCACGTATGCTTGACCAGCAGCGAAGAGCTTGGAGCATATTTCAAGTTATTCTTAGCAAGACATTTTATTTGATATTCATATGTGTGCATTAAAAATAATTGGTCCGCCAACTTGGGTATGCCGCCATCTTGGATTTAGAATGACGTCCCACAGTCAACCATGCATTGTCATCCAAACTGTACGTGTGTACAAAATTTCAGCTTAATCGGTTAAAGATATCTGCTTCAAAATTGTGTTGCAAGATTTCACCCGAACATACTTACATACTTATATACTTACATACTTACATTGCAAGTTAAATAAAAGCTTGTAAAAAATACACAGAACCTCGTAAGCATAAGCAGAACACAATGGAGTAGTTTAAAAAAAATCCGAAAAAAACTGGACAGATTTTGATGCGGAGTTTATCAAAATGCTTAGAATTTTCCGGAATGACACAGTGAAATTAAAGACTTCATGTTTTTTTTTGTAATGCGATATGTGATAGCTGAACGAAAAAATTGTGGATATAAAAAAAAAGTTTCACTTTAAAAAATAATTGTCCTATTTTTGGATCGAAGCGAATGAAATAAAATAACTTATTGTGTTTTGATTCAGATATTTATCAGTTTTGAAGACGCAAAAAAATACTTACATACTCGTAATTAATTAGCACAAAAAATAAAAAATAATATTTCCTCAAACCTTTACAAACGCTGTAATTAAGTAACTGAATATTAGTTTTGTGAATATAATTCCATTAAAAAGAATACTATATTCAGTAATGCGCTGTATGACTATGAAGTATGGTTTAGAGTTAAAAATCCCATAGGAAAAGAGGTTAGAAAACTAACTCTGTTATATTCTCTCTTTCTCTTAGGAACATTTTCTAATTAACATTTGTCTGGCCATTCTTAAGTAAAGATTTTAGTTTGTTTTAAAGATAAATTGATTAAATAATGTGCATATTTAAATAATATGTATCAGACTTTGTTGGCAAATGTAGAGCTGAGTTAACTGTAATAAAAAAGTTATAATTTTCTTATATATAACTACTTTAGATCACTAATAAATTAATAGATCAACAATAGAGGCTTAAAGATTTTTTTAAATAAATGCCTACCCTTATTATTTTTCTCCAAAACAATGTCAATGCCTGGTGTACCAGAATCTGATGGCAAATATAGAGCATACTTGTTATCACATTCTGTACACCTACGAGTATATATGAATATATAACCCCATTCTGACATTTATTCTAATGCACTTTGTATAAAAAGAAAATATTTTTTTTTACATGCAACAGGGCAGCTCTTGGTCGTCAATACCCCTGATGCTGAATTATGATAAGGCTGCAAATGGAAGCGAGCATGACCTGAACTCCTCAGCAATGAGGACTGGCTATCTCACGTCTATTGACGAAACACAAATTTACATAATGTTATAATGATTTATATAATGTTATAAAAATAACATAGTTATAATGATGACACATTTAGGTAAGACGGTGGCAGCTAGCCAGGTGAGTCCTGACACCCTACCACCAACCAATACCCTTTTTTTTTATTTCGGGGGGAATCCCCATGGATACCCTGCACTGGGGGGTACGGGGTTATGTTGGACTCCGGACGAGTGACTCGCAGACCTACCAACTAAACCACCCCGGGGCTCAGCAGCTCGCGGGAAGGGGGAGTTGCACGCTGGTGCATTTATCCCAGTCATACCCCGACTGGCGTTCGCCCGCGTGCACACCGCTCTCTGTCCGTCAGAGGCATGGAGGGTCCGGAACACCCCACGGAGCACCCCCACCATCGCAGGAACCTGTGCAAAGCAGGCAGCCGTCACCCCACGGACGACTACCCGCAGGCTCCCACTAGGGCAGCGAAGTACGGTGGAGCCACCTTCCGACGCCTTCTCGCATCTGCGAGAGGATCCTCCTCCCTCCTGCGCTCGGCTGTCTCCTTCTGCGCGACAACAGATTCGCAGAAGTCGATCATCGCCTGCCACGATCGTCTGCCAACCAATACCCTACCAACACACGGAGAATAAAACCCTTGAATTTTAGATAAAAACCCTAGCGGTTTCAATCACTAGACCACGAAGGCGGTTATACGAGTATTAACCTTAATTAAGGATTTCCTATTGAATCGTATTCTGTTAATTTTGAAGTTAGTGGTGTTTTTATTGTTGCTACGTTAAATACGAAATTTCCCAAGTCTCGTAAAAAGTTGTAAAATCTTATGCAAATCCTAGGGCTTTTAGGAACTCTGACATTTTTATTCACGGCTCTCTCGAAGTTTTAACATCTACTTAGAATATCTTATGTTATGTAACAAAAACATTGTGGAAACGCTTTGGCGCGGATTTGCATAGTACTGTTTAATGGTTTGATTTCATTTACATTTGGTTTACAAGGAAGCTTACAAAGTAGGGTACGAGTGTAAGAAGCAAGAATAATCAAACAAAACACGAACGTCCAAGAAACCAAGAACACAACGTCTGAGGTGTTCAAGAATTAGTCACTTACCAAATATATTCTTACATACACCCCAACCACAGTTAAAACTTATGCAAATACGGTGACACGTAAATGAGAAAAAGGAAGAGACTCTACACTTGTTCAAAAATTGGGAGAGCCCTCTAGAGAAAAACACCTAGAAATTCAGAAATCAAAATATTCTTTATTCAAATGAGACTTGAAAGAAGGCTCTTTTGAATCGTCCAAATTTTTTATCTCCCACCCATTCAAGACATCTTTTGGAATATTGGGCGCAAGAAACTTATCAGCTTTATCAGAAAAGCGCCGACATTTACAAAACATTGTGTCGATGATGCCATATACAGCAATATTTGTTTACATGAATGGGTTTTACACAACATTTTTTTACATTGTAACGAATAATATCTACAAGTTAACACCAGGAATTGGCTTCGTTCAAATAATCGTTGACTTAATAATAACCCTTATTCCTAGCTTTCATAAGACGCTTTTTTACATGCGCCTTAAACTTATGAAATGACAAATAAGTAATACTTTGGGAAATGTCAAACTTTTTATAATAGTCCCATATTATGAAAAGTCATACATTTTCCAATAAACGAGCTTTTAGTTTTTTGAAACTTGTACGTTGGAGCACCAAGTTTATTTTTATTTCGTGTATTATATGGTAAATTTGAAAATTGGTATCAAATGTTTATTACACTTTATTGCCTAACAAGATAAAATTTTATACGTTACAAATGAAGTTTGCGAGGGCGGACTTATCTCTAACAGAGATCTCTTCCAGCCTGTAGTGCGTGTGCTGAACCAAAATCATGTAGTAGGTGTATATAATTTCATTTCTATCAATAAATTTATTTTAAACTAGCTGTGCCCGCGAACTTCGTTTCGCCTTACGATAGATTTCCCGTCATATTTTTTCCGTGGTATTCATTTTTCCCATGGGAAATATAGCCTATGTTTCTCACGAAGGATGTAGCTTTCTAATGGTGAAAGAATTTTTAAAATCGGCCCAGTAGTTATCGAATTTTCGCATAGGAAAGAAATATTTTCCCGCGGTAAAAATTATAATATAGCCAATAACCATCAGGGACAATGTAGCATTCTAATGGTAAAAGAGTTTCTCAATTCGAACCAGTAGTTTCTGAGATTTGCGCTTACCAACACATTTTGCGATTCATTTTTATATAAGTATAAGATAATAGCTCGACATACATATAATATAGCTCGACGATATTGCTTACACAGGAAATTTATTTTTCATTTCATTTCTTTAATTTGCCCTACAAAAATCCACATCTAATACGCGAGCGACATAGAGTGGTGCAAAAAGGTCAAAGAGCGACGCAGCGCTCATTGTCTTATCAATGCGAAGCTGTCGAACGAGTTTTTTCTTAGTGTTTTTTACGTTCGTTTCAAGTAATACTATATCTAGAATACTAGGATAAATAACACACGCGCATCATAAACGCACGAGGAAAGACGTCTTGTTGCCGTTTGCGTTAACTATTCACTCCAGTGATATATTTTGTAGATGCATACAGTTTTAAACCTTAATTTTTCTAGTTTCAATTAAAATCGGCCAATTCACTATGGAGTCGTTTGAAGTAAACCCTCTTTGTCAATTCCCTCCTAACGCATTGGAAATCATGCGAAAACAGTATAGTTTGGACGAGCCTGGTGCAATGGACGATGTCATCGACATCTTATTGGCATGGATACGGGAGCAAAGTCATTTCGTCAAAAAGGATTTCGGTGAGTATATTTTTTTTTCAATCAACTGTTAACTGAACAGTTTAAGGTTCAAAATCAATCAGAGTAATTTGATAGATTTGTATTGACATGTTGTTAACTGACCTTCCGCATTTAGGTAGTATGTTTGGATTTTTCGAAAATGAACAGAGACGTGGAATATGTCGAGGTTTTTCTGATCATAATCATTAAGATTACTTACAACCTTTTTAAATGATAAATATTTTACTGGACGGAGACTCTGTACCAGGGTCGTCTGCTTAGGTACCTCCGTCTTACCTATTTCTGCCGCAAAGCAGCAGTGCTTGCATTGCCGTGTTCCGGTTTGAAGGGTAAGATATGGCAGTGAAATTACTGGGTACTGTGACTTTACATCTTGTGTCACAAGTTGGCAACGTACACTATGGTTCTTGTGGGGGTTGCAGTTTTGCTGCGAATCTCACAAGAGCCACATGTATTATAGATGACTGTTACCACTTACCATCAGGTGGGCAGTTTGCTTGTTTGCCAACTTTCTGCAATAAAAAAAAATCATTCAGATTACTGACAATCTTTTTAAATGATAAAAATTAAAAAAGGAATGTATGGATACCGAAAATCGTAAAGACTTGTCCTCTAATTAATTGTCATACTTACATCAAATAATTTTTGGTTAGGCATAGGCACAGACACAAAGCATATAAAGTTTTATTTACAGCATCGATCTCGATTTGCCTAGCCTAAGGATAAGATACACATAGAAGTGGCTTAGTGGGTACATCCCAAACTTACCAAGAGCCTTTCATACTCCAGTAGTTAAACCATCGGCAGATACAGTGCAATAGCATTCCACTATATCGTACATCAGTTATCCCAGCAAATGGGTACTTGCAAGTATACCTACGCGAACCCTCATATCTCCATGATCAGTAGGTACTCTTACGTAGAAATTGGGATTCAGCAACCGTTCCCCGGCAGCCTCTTTTCCAGGTTGTTCTTGGCTAAACGGGTTGCTAGTTGCTAGAATAGTATGAAACGGGAAAGAAACTGGAATAAGAATACTAACTGATTTAAAACCTAGCATTTATTGACTTCAATGCTTCGTCTCAAGACGAAACACTGAATTTACTGGAGGGAGACTCTGTACCAGGGTCGTCTGCTTAGGTACCTCCGACTTACCTATTTCTGCCGCAAAGCAGCAGTGCTTGCATTGGTGTGTTCCGGTTTGAAGGGTAAGATATGGCAGTGAAATTACTGGGTACTGTGACTTTACATCTTGTGTCACAAGTTGGCAACGTACACTGTGGTTTTTGTGGGGGTTGCAGTTTTGCTGCGAATCTCACAAGAGCCACATGTATTGTAGGTGACTGTTACCACTTACCATCAGGTGGGCAGTTTGCTTGTTTGCCAACTTTCTGCAATAAAAAAAAATCTATTCGTGTGTGTTGCCAGCGATGACGTATAAGAAGGCTCAAGATCACTCCGAGTTTCTCTACGCGATCGCATCAGAAATGATGAGATCGGTAGAACTAGAGCCGCCGACATTGCCCAAAGAGTGGCAGTGAACAGAACACATAACTCGCAGGACGGACGGCTGTTGGGGCAGAAAGATCCACGAATAGCAGCCGCCGTTTACAGGGAGACCGTTTACAGTGTTAGTAGGCCTGCCACAAGGTACACCGATGATCTGATGACGGTCGCGGAAGGCGGCTAGATGCGGGAGACGCAGAACCTAACAGTTTGGAGATCCCTGGGAGAGGTCTATGTCTAACAGTGGGCGTCTCTTGGCTGTAATGATGATGATTTTGTAACTTTAAATTAGGTTCATTGAAAAACCTCTCCGTCGAATTCTGAGCTTCTTATTGCGACTGAGAATAGTTCCAATTAATGCTCTTCTCGTTACAAAACACTGGTTACATTGGTGTCACGCTATGTAAATTAGTGCATGCAGACAGCGTGTCGTGATGTAGCAGCGACGCTGATATCAAAGCCGTTCATTAGTACTGAGCTCTAACGACCTTACTCACGCGCCGAAATATAACATTAATATTAGTGGAATGCTAACCGCAACTTAGGGTACCTATTTTAATTATGAATAATATGACCTGCGCAGTCACATTAATAAATAGGTCAAGAGTAGTCATAACTTTAAGCAGTGACCACAACAATAAAATACAACTTCTTTTTAATAATCAGTCATAAATTAAAGATGTTGTCTCTTTAACTTATGACCAGACTAACCTAACCTTTTTGATGTTATAACGAGATTATGAGAAAGGTTAGCTATTTAGTCTTCAATGTATGCTGGTTCATCATAATTATACGTATGATTATGAACTCTTAATTATTTTTTGGACATTCAAAAGGTAAATCTTTTGAACCGGCCAAGCGCGAGGGTTCCGTATAAACTAATTTCCTAGCTATGTACATATTTGCGGTTTCCATGTTTTCCTTAATAAGACCTTGCTTCTTGACAAATTTCATGATCCTATATCAACGGAAAGTACCCTATAGGATTTGGTTCCCTTGTGAAATCGTAAAATTTACGGAAAAAAGCGACATAAACGGACATATTTTTTAATAGTGTTGACTTATAAGTATGATTTTTTCGCAGCTCAAAGAGACCGTTAACCCGAGTGATTGTTAAAAATTTCAGTTTGATATCTCTACGCAGTCCCGAGCAAAGGGGTCTTGATAGACAGACAATAGAAGGACATATTTGTATTGTATTGTAGTGGGCTCCCTTTTCCGCATTTAGACTCTTATTCGGTCCATTATGCGTGTGGGATGGCCGGTTATTCTAACCAGCCCAGCTCCTTCCAGAAGCATAGAAGTCTCCTGGGGCGTTCACAGACTTCTAGGAGTGACCACGGATTGCCAAGGATTTCTGTCCGTTGTTTTTTTTTTTATTGCTGTAAGTAGCAGACGAGCAGACGGCCCACCTGATGGTAAGCGGTATCCGCCGCCCATAGACTTCGCCAATATCAGGGACATAGCTAAGTCGCTGCCAACTTTGAATGTTGCTCTCTTTGAATAGTGCTCTCTTTAAACCTCTCTTGAAAAGGGACATGTCGTAGCGTTCGGGAAACACAGCAGTGGGAAGTTCGCGACATGTTCGTAGTAAAAATGAGCGTTGAAAGCGAACTGTACTCGACGGCATTGCTTCCAGGTAATATGGATGAACCCCACTGCGGTGTCGAGTGGTACGATGATAGAAAGGTGACGTTGGTACCAATTCGAACAGTTCCTCGGAGCACTCACCGTTGAAGAGACGGTAGAACACACAGAGAGAGCTAAAGTCCCTCCGTGAGCTCAGTGACTCTAGCGAGTCCGTTAGATTGGCATCCCCGATGATTCGAGTAGCTCGCCTTTGCAGAGAGTCAAATGGATCCAGCTGGTATTTAGGAGCCCCTGCCCACAGATGCGAGCAGTACTCCACGTGCGGACGAACTTGGGCCTTATAAAGTACAAGGCGTTGATAGGGCGTGAAGTACCGCTTCGCTCTACTAAGCACACCGAGCTTCTTGCTGGCTAGTTTGACCTTGCTATCCAGATGGCTCCCAAATTGGACTTTACTCGTGATCTCGACACCGAGAATACCAATGCTTTCAGATATTTTAAGGGATACTCCTTGGAACTGGGGCGCTAATGAAAAATTGTATTTTTGGCAGTAAATGCGCAAACCTGCGTCTTTGTGGGGTTGAACTGCACTAAATTCATATGCCCCCATTCTGAAGCCCACCCCAAAGAGTTGTGTGGCTACTCCCATGCATTTCAGGATTACATGGGCAGCTGATTCTTCAGCATCTAGACATCCTCTACACAAGGGACTGTCAGTTACGCCTAGTAGATGTAAATGTTTGTTGAGTATGTTGTGTCCTGTTAGAGAGCCTACCACTATTCTTAGTTCTAGTCGGTTTAAGTAGAGCAGTCTATTGATCAGTCGCGGCGTAAGTGCAGGTATCGCTTCTTTGGACTGTCTACATGTTGAGGTATTTGCCCAACGGGCATTATGTTTGTTTTGGGTATATTGCCGTGTCCATGTTTTCAGCACTTTTAGGCGCTTAACACATTGCCGCCGCATCCCGCTGCGGTGTACGGAGGGACGAAAACCGCATGCGGCTGCGGCGGCACGGAACCGTGCTATCGTACGGTTTGCTCCGTATCCCCGTCCGGAGCTGCGATGCACGACGCACCGCATCACCGCAGTATCTATGTCGAGATCTATTACGCGTCGTATGCACGTCCTTTCTACGCAAAAATTCGTACGATACTGCGGCACAGTGTGGCATACCCCGCGGTCCGCACCGCATCACCGTCCGGGCACAGATTAGATAATAGTTTGGTCCGGGAGTGCGGTGCCGTAGCACGCGCCGCACAACCGCACGGGCATGCGGTGTGAGTGTGTTATACGCTGCGGTTTTTGTATATAAATTAAGATTCTTCAGTCAAAATTAAAAACCGCAGCGCCGCACACCGGAGCGGTGTCCGGTGCAATGTGTTATGCGCCTTAGCCAGCAGGTCCGCAGCATCATTACCGAACGACCCACACTGTATCCTTTAATCCACTGAAGCGTAATTCTGTTGCGTATTCTGAAGCCGTATGCTCCAGTTCTTCATGGCAGTCGTCTATAAGACGGGATGTGATGATGCCACTTCCCAGCACTTGTAGTACAGCCATGCTGTCCGTAATAATTCGAATGTAATAATTCTTTATACACCTTCTTGCGTGATAGCGAGTCTCACATTAAGATATTGAGTTTCCATGGCCCAGAGCTATTGATATGTTGATGTTAAGATCCATCGAGAATAGTTTTCGAGCTGTCCGTGTATATACAGACTTCGTTTATTCCGGATTGATCTTGTTTGTGCTCTGAGAGCTGTATATTGTATTTCCTGTCGAATACATGCCTTTTGGGGATCTGGTTATATGGTGCCGCTATTAGGGGCTGATAGTCGATCATCCTGTGCCATAACATGGTGTGAATCCCCATTTGGTGATGCCACATTCCTAAGTGTTTTAATCTGATAGCTGCCATCGATGCCTCTTGTTGGATGTGCAAATCAAGAGGGGGCAATCCCAGTATCACTTCTGTAGTGGCAGCTGGAGTAGTCTGCATACAGCCAGTAACTGCTGAGCAGGCTAGCCTCTGGAAAGATTGCAATTTTTTGATGACGGTACTGAGTTCGGTCCTAGAATAGAACAGGCGAACAGATGGAGAACAAAGCAAAGCAAAATTAGAGTTCCGTTTTTTTTTCTTTTTGAGGCAGATACGGAACCCAAAAAAAAATTAAGTTTTCTCATTCTAAAAATAATCGACGGATGTCAAGTTTACAACTGCTAAGTAAAATTAAGAGACGTCAGTACCCGATGTCCTTGAATATGTTCGGATTGCATAAGCAATTATCTACTGCATAAATTATACAAAAATAAAAGATCAACCTCTTAAGTTAAAAATGGATATAAGGTTATCAGTGTCACTGTTTATTTTTAGTTCTAAATGCTTGCAGTATTTTTTTATCTGCGACGAGACAACGCTAGCACAGGGCACTACCTAGTAGGTACCTTTCTTTTCTCAAATCGTTTCGTCGTATTTCTTATACCCTTTTAGATTCGGTCTCATGTACGCTCGAAGCTACTCGGTCCTCATTAGATACGATCGGCTCACATCTAGGTAGACTCTGCACCAGGGTCGTCTGCATGAGTACCTCCGTCTTACCTAAGCAGCCGATGTATATTGAAACCCGCGGAGGAAATACAAGGAGAAGGCAGCCTATTTGGAGGGAGACTCTGTACCAGGGTCGACTGTTTGAGTACCTCGGTCTTAGCTATTTCTGCCGCAAAACAACAGTGCTTGCATTGCTGTGTTCCGGTTTGAAGGGTAAGATATGGCAGTTACTGGGTACCGTGACTACATCAATGCGGTTCTTGTGAGGGTTGCAGATTTGCTGCGAATCTCACAAGAGTCACAAGTATTATGGGTAACTGTTACCACTTACCATCAGATGGGCATTTTGCTTGTTTGCCAACTTATTAGCAATAAAAAAATTGGTTCCCAATCGATTTCGAGCGTATATGCTTTAGCAAAATCTAGGGCAGTGCTGCACCGCCCCCTTTCCTGAGGGGGCGGTTGCCATCCGATGAAGCCTTAATGACCTTTGGGTTAAAGGCGAAGGGCGGTTTAATTTAGTCGGTAAGAGTCCAACATAACCGGTTCGGCCGGCCGTTCAGGTATCCATGAAGATTTTCCGCCTTTCTACTCCTGCATGAGTAGAAAGAAAAACAGTGCTAGAAAGATCAAACTCTGAGGATATGATGCCAATGGAATACTTTAACATAGAACTTTGCATTTTCTTTTAAAATGCCAAATAGATTAAAAAACGAATAAAATCAATACAGAAAAAAATTCGTCTCGGGTGGGATTTGAACCCGGGTCGCGTCCCCAACATACCATGTTAACGCCTAGATCTCTTGCAAAATTTATAGGATGCAAGTACCATGTAATCTACCACTCACCTGCGATCTCCGAGGCGGAAGATCACTTCAATACTGCTGCTCCGCTGCTGACGCTACTATTGCCCTCCCTCTGCTGCTGCTGCTGCTACCGTGATCAGCCAGGATAGTACTGTTATTTCGGAACTGATTCAGTGTGTTAACCTCTCAACCCACGCTCTGCCTTAGTTACGCGTTAATAAATTACTATTATTATTGTATGCTTGTTTATTTAATTTACTCACCGAGATAAACTGTCACATTGCATCCAAAGGCATCGGCTGAATCACACTGTGTAGTACCTTCACCACTGTATCATCCATTAATCTTCCTACTACTTAACATAAGCTTATACACGGTTATTTTTTTATCACCCTGGAAAATTTTAGGGACGCTTCAGGACACATCCAATATTATATAAAAAATAAAAAAAAAGTAATAAAAAATAAAAATAAAATATTTAAAAAAATAAAAAAATCTCTAAAAATGCTGCTCTCAACTAGTGCAGCATTTTTTGTATTTTTTAAAAAATTAATATAAAATTAAGGAGGGGGGTTATTTTTTTTATTTATATTTAAATCATTCTAATACCATGTCGTGAAGCGTCCCTTAAATTTTCCAGGGTGATAAAAAAATAACCGTGTATATATTCTTTATTGTACACACATTTTCATACATTTTTTATATACGTGAGTTAAGTACAAGGGCGAGCTTATCTCTTAAAGAGATCTCTACCAGCTAACCCTAGCAGGTGTAAGAGAGGTTTAAAATTGCGGGAAGTAAAACTATGTATAATTATAAACGTATACACTATAGATATAATAATAAACTAATATATACTGCTATAAACTAAGAAGAATATCAATCATCACAGCCCATACACGTTCCCACCGAGGGGCTCGAGCCTACCCTATATTAAGGTGATTAGGCCTTAGTCGACCACGCTGGCCCAGTGCGGATTGGTCGACTTCACATACATCATTGAATTTCTTCGCAGATGTATGCAGGTTGCCTCACGATGTTTTCCTTCACCGTAGGAGCGTCAGACAAATGTACATATGAAATTCGAAACGAAAAACACATTGGTACATGGCGGGTCTCGAACCCCGACCCCCCGATTGGAAGGCAAGTGCCGAGTCCACTGCGCCACCGACGCTCTCGAAGAAGAATATATATACTAATAAATATAGTCACTTTTATGAGGAGTTCGAAAGGAGATGGTCTTTTACTTTTGATTTGAAAGATTTGATAGTTCGGCGTTCACGTATATCAACTGGCAGTCTGTTCCACAGTTGGGCGGCACGGACGGTGAAGGAGTTATGGAAAAATTTGCTGTTTGAGGGTGGAAGCGCAAGTGTACTTAAGACACATGCTCGCTTGGGGCGACAACTAGGTAGATGGTGGAAACGGGATCGTAGATATTCAGGAAAATTGGGATAATTAAGGATTTTATACAAAAGGGAAAGGATATGCATATCTCTGTGAAGTCTGATAGGAAGCCATTTGAGCTGTTGACGATATAGAGAAACGTGATCATATTTTCTGAGACCAAAAATAAAACGAATAGCCAAATTTTGAAGACGCTCCAGCTTATTCTATAATTCTTCAGTTGCATCTTAATAACATACGTCAGCGTAGTCGAGCGTAGGATGGACAGGAGTATATCCTAATCACCTGTATTAAATGCGTTACTAAAGTCAATCAGAACGTTAATGGTGAGAAGTTTATTATCCATAGCAAAGCGAATATCATCTGTGACATTCAGCAACGCAGTAACAGTACTGTGACAAGTACGGAAACCGAATTGATAAGGGTTTAAAAGGTTATTTCTAAATAGGAAAGTGGAAAGTTGTTTATGCACTGCATTTTCAAGGATTTTCGAAAGGTAGGGGAGGATTGAGATAGGACGGAAGTGGGAGCAAAAAGTCGGATTGGGTAGTTTTGGAATAGGAATGACGTGTGCAGATTTCCACCCACTTGGAAAGACATTGTTCATTAAGGAGAAATTAATTATATGGGTAATGATAGGCACAATGTCATCCAGTAGAGGTACAATCATATTCCTACCTATGCCGTCATCTCCTATAGCCTTGGAAGTAATGGAAAGGACACTTTTTTTACTTCCCCTTCAGTGACAACCTGAAATGAGAATATTTCACAGTCAGGTGTGGTATCATGTGCAAGAAGATCTATTGTAGATGATTTGGTAGCTTCATCCATAGAAACATAAGTATTGGAGAAATACTCATTGAGAGAGTTAAGATTCGGAAGTGTACAGGGACTGTCAGATTTTTGCCCCACACCAATTGACCTCAAAAATTTCCAAATACGTGACGTAGGTATATTATCGATAGATGCATGAATAAAGCGACGTTTTGCGTCCCTACAAAGCCTATTGCAGAGATTGCGCAATGTTTTGTAAGCTTGCAGATTTTCCTCACTGTAATGCATTTTCAATTTTCGCTTAGCCCTGTCTTTTCTAGTCATATTCGCTTTAATGAAAGGTGTAAGCCACGGTGCAGGTGAACGCTTTATTCGTACTGGTCTAATCGGAGCATGACAGTCATATAATTTCATGAGTAAGCTATTCAGTATCGCTACCTTCTCGTCAATTGTGTCTGCAGCAAATATTGACGACCAATCCATACAAGAGAAGTCATCCCTCAAGCGATCAGTATTAATACCACCAAAATTACGCTGAAATGTTATTTTTGTTGTATATTTGGGAGGGCGAACCTTATAAGAAAGGTATTTACATTAGACTGTTATCTATTTAAGTATAGTTAAGATATATTTGTAAATGAATGATCATGATTGCCAAAGTATCATACAAACTGCGGTCATATTCTTTAATTGCTTCTAAGCCCTATTTTAGTAAAACTGTGATATTAATCATAAACCAAGATTATCAAAAAAAGGTTTATAAAGTATCCAATTAGTTGCTGACTGTCTCTGCATATTTTCAGTGTCATTGAAATTTCCGCAGCATTTTACTGACTTATAATCATACAAATTAAAAAAAATACTGAGAAAATATAAAAATAAAACTGTCATTGATATAAATCTTTTTTTAAATGTTTGATATACTATTTGTTTGTTACTGTTTGATACCTATTTAGATAATTATTTTTCAAATTATGTTTCTCGTAGCATAAGTTTCACGCGAAGCTAAAAATGGGCGATGCCAATTTTTTGCCATTGCAAGTTAAATAAACCGGCAAATAAACCGGTAGGTAGGACGATTAATGTTTCGATGACGAGTCATATCTATTGGATGCGCGCTAAGACTATGAATGGTTTACGTGCATCGTTGAACTTTACTTGCAAAATTGTATTTAGCATGTACTTTTATAAAATAAATAAATAAAAAATAATGGCTTGTAAAGAGAAAAAATGGAACGTCAATATTTTTTTAAATATCGACATAGCGGATCAATAAAAAAGATTTAGTCGGCATCCCTATTCTAATAAAACCATGGGTATATATCGCATGATGTTTCCTGTAATTATGAGATTATGTGAGATGATAAGTAATGTAAATCAACATTCAAAGTTGATTGATTAGGTATAATTATAACGAAACACTCATATAAATATTTCATTTTAGTGATAAATTACCTAGGAAGATATTGTTGTGTCTGTAATGCCAATGAACATTAACTAATTAATTAGAACTGTTGCAATTATATTACCTCATTAATAAGTATCCCTAATTGCTATGGGGCTGCTCAGTACAGATTTTTTTCGATATATAAGATTACTAGCTGTGCCCGCGAACTACGTTTCGCCATACTATTTTTTCCCGTTTTTGAAACATTTTTCATTGATGCTCAACTATTCAACGTAGCGTGATCTTATATAGCCTAAAGCCTTCCTCGATAAATGGACTATCCAATACAAAAATATTTGAATCAGTAGTTCCTGAGATTAGCGCGTTCAAGCAAACAAACAAACAAACAAACTCTTCAGCTTTATAATATTAGTATAGATGTACATTGTACGTTATGTATGGAATAACGAAGAATTATTTGTAAGTTGTGATCATTTTCATCATTAACATTTCAGCCAAGCAATGTCCACTTTTGGATATTAGGGCTCTACCAGATCGTCGGTTCACCTTTTTTTTATTTAGTTATAATCACCACACACTGGTGGTCCGTGCCGTTGTTATTTTAATTTTCTTATTGATCTATGTGTTCTTATATAAGTCCGACTACTCTTATATCTAGGGTGAGTTGCGCATCACCTAAAATTAAACTATTCTACATGTTCTTCTTATGTATATAATCAAACATATACAGATACACACACATATATGTACATACATATAGATACATACATACACACAGATATATACACATATTCCCAAAACATTAAACGTTGGTTCACCTTGTAAGGGGATTACCAACGCTGCGTCTTCCGGTACGCGGCCACCACTCGAGGACAGTCAGGACAGTCAGGGTTTCGTCCACCATGGGCGGGTGAGGGCGTCGGGCATTGATCGCCTCTTTTCTGGGCATCGTCTCGGTAAGCTATAGCTCGCCGGTGTTGGACGTGTCATGTAGTGACGGGCTCCTCTTCGCCACCCCTATGCTGCGACTCCGGGATCGAGGCTCGGCCCTCCGTGGTCAAGCATACCAGGCGATTGGGTCTTGCCCCAGAGCCAGCGTGCGCCGGGGAGTAAGCTTCGGCTTACACTGCAACCGGAAGAGCGGTGGGAGGAGGAGCGGGCCATTGGTCTCTTCTGGTGGTAGTGGTGTCAAGTCCGGTGTTGGTGTCGCTTAGGCGAATCACGCGCGCAAGCAGAGGGGTCCCACGGCCGTAAGCGACACGAAATCTGGTCAGGTGGTGACGTCGCCAATGATGAGCACGCTGCCGGGGGAGACCCCCTGCAGTAGCTACAAGTCACTGACGAAGCGTAGTCTTGTCCGGGGTGGGTCGCCTCGTCGTGGGATAGTGGTGGTAAGGGGAAATGGGTCACCGTCTCTCTCCGCCCTGGGCGACAGCAGGTCGCGGGGCAGCGCTCGTCCGGAAGAGTCTGGAGGCACACCCCGGGCACACACTGCCGTAAATGTCCCGGGAATATGCTGCATACGACTAGCTTCTGGAATGATGCCAAGCCGAGTTGGATTCCTCAATTTACCTCTTTCTGGATGTTGTACTTACTGAAGTGGACTGTTGCCCCAAGTAAACATATTCGTCTACAAATTGCAATGTAGAGCATCCAACCCCCACAGGAGTAAGGTACTACATGGGAACTGTACATAATGTACATGTTCATTTTAAGACTCACTTTTTGGGAAAATTTACAATGGTCTTGTGCCTCTATGTTCTCTGTCATCTATGGTTATGTGTTCTATGGTCTCAGCGTTGACTAAGATATCATTAGCTCGGTACTAACATAAACGGCATCAAAGCGACTCCAGAGCGGGACTCAATACGGGAGCTGTCTGCGTAGGTACCTCTATCATACCTATTTCTGCCGCCAAGCAGCAGTGCTTGCATTACTGTGTTTCGGTTTGAAGAGTAACAGGCAGTGAAATTACTTGGTACCTACCTCGTACCTACCTACTTCACTTGACATCTTAAGTCACAAATTGATAAAGTACAGTAGGTTTCAAAAGTAGATAAGCATTTTAGTACCATCTCACACGAACTGACGACACGTTTAGCGCAGAGGTCGAGTGATCACCTACTGCGCAACGGGTCGCGGGTTCGATTCCCGTACGGGACAAATGTTTTATATGGCCTACAGAAATTTGTTCCGGTCTGGGCGTATGTGCATGTGATATTCTATGTTTGTAACTGTACCCACGACACAGGAGAAAATCCTAGGGTGGGGCGACGTTTTTTTTTTAAAAAAACTATTAACAGTTCAATGTAGGTGTAACCATAGTAAATGAAAGGAATAGTTGGTGTGACATAGTACTAAAATATCCATCTACATACTTCTGAGACCGACCGTACATTGGGGTCCTTGTAGGAGTTGCAGATTTGCAAAATTTAGGAGTCACATGTATTTAGGGCAACTATAGCCACGTGTTTACCAACTAAGTTGTATTAAAAAATGTAATAAACCTATATTTTCAGATCGAGGTTATTTGGAAAGGATCATTATAAAATCAAAAGGATCCGTGGAAAAATCTAAAGTGATTCTAGACAGAATGTGCACAGCGAGAGTGCTTTTGCCGAAGTTTTTTAGAGTTTACAACATCATGGATTTCGATCTTGGCGTAATGTAAACATTTTCTGTAATTTGTATATACATACATTCAGAAGCCTTCTGCCCGAAAAGTAGAGGTATAATCTTTATAATCTAGGTAAAGAAGACAAGCCAATTGCCGCTTTTCCTGTACTAATTACAGACTCCAAACTGCTTCTAAGAATGTTCCATACATAAAAAACTCGATAAGCTTTTCCGATCCCCGATCCAGGCATCGAATTCGGGACCTCAAATTATCAGTCATACTTTTGACCAACTTAAAAGCGATCTCTTTCCTTTTTATCTCATTATAATTTTCTCAAACTCACAGAAGTTACAAAATAAAAATGTTGAATAAAAATTGGTTATTTAATATTAGGGTATTAATATCTTTGTTTGTGTAAGTCGCAGTATATGGGTAAGTAAAGTCAGACTCGTACGATTGACTGACATGGTTTTCGAAAAGTATTTCTCGTGACCCTGTAAGTCCCCAGGAACCCTTTCTAGGACAGCATGGTGAAACAGCTCAATTTCAAATATACATTTTAAGTATCGATTACACAATTATTTTAGATGGGATTAAAACGTAGTTAAAATAAAAATATTTTGTTAATTGAAACCTGCTATTATTTCGGCCTTTTTAACTGACTTCAAAAAAGGAGGAGGTTCTCAATTCGATGCGTATGTTTTTTTTTGTGGGTACCTATGTTACGCGATTACGCCGCCAATTTGGGGGCCGATTTTCAAAATTCTTTTTGTATTCTATAGAGTATACTCCAAGGGTTGTCCCAAGGTCACCAAAGTCATGTTGTATGTACCTATTCTTATATTATTTTTAACTTTTCAGTGTTTTTGAAGTCGGTTTTTATTTTATGTGTATCATATTTGCCGATTTGTTTTTATAAATTAATGCCATCTTGTATCCTTTTTTTACAGTTGTTTCAAAGCTTTTATCTGAGAGTTTTTCTATAACGAAAAAAAACCAAACGTATAGTTGTGTTAATTGATAAACCTGTAATTGTATTATATAAATCTTTAATTGTGTGATATACACTTGTAATTGTATTTTATAAATCTGGATTAAATTTTACTAAGAATATATAGGTATACTTTTATAGTGAAGACTGCATATTACCGGATCTCACCGAACGATACGAAAGAGTTTACATATTGAAGAACCACGGGCAAACATTTACATCGGACCTCATAACCAATTATTATCTGAGATCGGTTTATGTATGTATTCTTTATTATTTTAATAATTTTCTTGGTATCAGGATAAAGCATAATATTTTTGTTGATGCTTAAATAACACCCACTCAATGTTTTTAATAAAACAAACTCCTAAATATATAAATAAAAGAAACGAGCAATATCAATTAATTTAATGAACATTAAGTTTGTTTGGGGATGTTTGACCTCATAGACGACTGTATCTATTTAAATGAGCAGTGAAGTTTGCCTGGGGATTTTTGAACTCATTGAAGACCTCGGGTTTATGTTCCTGTATGTGTGTGAGTTCACCTTATCTAAGTGGGAAAAAACTTAGACATTATTTTATGATCGAGTGACTTGCAAATTTGCTACAAAACCTACAAGCCGCCGTTACAAGTATACTAATTTCGCTATCTCATAACATAAGCTATCTTACTGCTAAGCATTAGTAAGGTTGCTAGTCATCTTGTAACGTGGTGAGTGGTAGAAAAGCATATGATTTGTGTCAATTGATAAATGATAACAGATATAGTAAAACATTCTAACACTTGTATGCACCATTATTTTTAGTCATTTTATTCCCAGACTATTTTGTACTTTTCTAAATGTTAAGGACTATTTAGTTCTCTTACTGTTTTCAAACCCAAGTTTTTTGGCTATCAGAAAGAGGAGTGCACCGCATACTCGTAAGACAAAGGCTCCATTTTTGAATCTTCCGTCTGGCGTCGAACGCTCGTCAGGCGTCGTATTCATTCGATTTTATCTTATCTTTATTTCGCTTTTGATGAAAATCAAAATAATATTGATATTTGTTTTTGTGTTATGTTGATTTTCGTCGAAAGCGAAACGAAAATCAGTAGAAATCGAACTTAGACGACGCTCGACGAACGCTCAACGATAGGCAGTAGGTTCAAAAATATGGCCCCTGTACCATTATCTGCTTATCAGTGATGATTCCATTTACAATAATAATAATAATCACTTTGTATTTATTTATCAAAAGATTTATACAGGATTACTTTTTTATCACCCAGGAAAATTTAAGGAATGCTTAACGACATGGTAGTAGAATGATTTAAATATTAATTTAAAAAAAACAGAACATTTTGTATCAATGCCTTTGTTTTCGAGTAATATGTACATTAACAATTTCAGCCAAGGACGCTTACTTTTTGACATAGGCCTCCCCCAGGGGCTTTCTACATTAGGTCATGCAAAAAGTGGAAATGCAAAGTTAATTACACGATTAATTGTGCTTTTAATAGTAGGTATTTATACGTATTTTTCCAGACTTTCGAATACTTGAGCAGATACGATTACTGCGAAGGATACATAGCAATAATGGATTACACGACGACTAATTTGATGGAAATGGTTAAGTGTTTGGACATCGTCGAATTAAGACAATTTGTAGAAATAGCTCTTGTAAGTGGTTAATTTGCCATTGTATTTCTCTTCTTTAAATACGAGTAACAAACTTACTGTTTGGCCCCATGGTTAGTGACTACACAAAAAAGAAATTACAAATCCAAATACGACATTCAACTTTAATAAGCTTTTGGCACTTGGTATAAACAAATATTCTGTGTTGTTTGCTCTTTGTCTTTAAAATAGGGCTGTACACTTCAATAATTATTATTTTATTTCTTTTAAATGATATTTTTGTGACACGTTGTATAATTGTACATAATGATATGTTAGTCACAGTACCCAATAAATTTTCTGCTCGCCTGAGCACCACGAAGGGTGCTTGGGTACCTCCGTCTTATCTATTTCCGTCGCAAAGCAGCAGTGCTTGCATTGCTGTATTCCGGTTTGAAGGGTAAGATATGGCAGTGAAATTACTGGGTACCGTGACTTTACATCTGATGTCACAAGTTGGCAACGTACACTGTGGTTCTTGTGGGGGTTGCAGTTTTGCTGCGAATCTTACAAGAGCCACATGTAGGTATTATAGGTGACTGTTATCACTTGCCATCAGGTGGGCAATTTGCTTGTTTGCCAACTTAGCTGCAATAAAAAAATGTAAGCATCGTAGGCGTTGCTTTGTAGCATATGTATAATATTATTGATAGGCAACCCACTGAGAAAATACAAAGAGAAGGCGGTCTATGCAATGAAGTCTTCATAGTCCCGACGAAACACATTTACAGTTATATAAGCTCTACAAAGCAAGCACTACAAACGCTGCTATCAGTTTGACATGTGCCCATATTTTCTATTATATTATATATATAATATTTTCTAAAAAATAAGTGCTGCATTATTGGTTGACCTAAGAACGAAAGAAATAATGTTAACGATAAGAAATTATCTTTTCACTCGTTTATTTTTCACTAAAACAATTTCTTCTGGAACATTCGACACTGACCAAAATGATGACATTTACAGGTACCATCTAGCGTGCGAATATGGAAAACTTGTATTGAACGCATCCACAAAGCGTGCTTTTCGAGCACTTCCGTTGGCCACTTGATGATTTTTGAAGTCATCACCTCGCTTTTTAGCTTCACATGATTTCATTGAGAAAGCGTCAACAACAACCTCCGTCGTTTAGTAGTTTTTTCTGCTCTGTTTGGTTGGTTAGTGGTAGGACTTCCGGGCGCCACCTGGCTAGCCACCATCTTACCTAAGTTTGACGCCATAATAACAATGTTTGTTTACGCTCGAGGAAGAGCGAGTGGCAACACTGCATTATAGTCTGTGCAGTGAGAGCCTTTTGGCGGCCGGCCGCATGTAACATGTCAGTTGAGTCGAAACGGAATGACATTGAAAAGAGGTTAGGACCGAGCATCAATAAAATATAATACACAATATTTAAGCATCTAACATTGTGTTTTGCGCGGCGCACCTAATATCGGGGTGCGAAAGCCCGCTTTGTGTTGTGCAAAAGTTTTATCGTCGCGTGTGTGAGCCGTGGTGGCCTAATAGGCATTTGTAGTGCTCCGGTCTCCACCGGTGGATCCACCGCAGAACTTCAGGAGCCGCGACTTCCTTCGAGCTAGCTCAGGAAGTCCACCGGCTACATACGCAGACTGAACGGAGACAAGGTAAACATTATCTGTATCGGTTTTTGGATTCAGCAATCAAAGCATCATTCGGCGAAACGCCGACGTGGTGGTGTCTACTTTGGGCACCACCATCTTTTGGTAGCAGAGCGTGGTTTTTAGATTTGAGTGGTTGATTAGTATTGTACAATTAATATTGTAATCTTGTTGGTTGTCCAAACGGGCAATACATATTAATTGGTTTTGATTGCTGATTTTAAACCGACTACAATCTCATTTGTGGACCGATCTCCCTAACTAGTTGTCATTGTCATTGTATATGAAAAATTGGGGTTAAATGCCTTTTGTTGTTCTAGTTAAGTTCTAGCATTTACCTATATTTGATTTTGGTTTGTTTTTTCATATCTTTGTTTTGCCCTTGAATATTTTGTTTGTTAAGTTGTAAACTTATAATTGAATTTAATTTGTTTAAAAGATTTTGCTGCTAAATGACTTTGCTGTTGTTGTAATACACTATTTTGCTGTGTTAAGTTTTAGCATTTACATTTGATTTTGTTTTGTTTGCCTTTGAATATTATGTTTGTTAAGTTATTGACTTAATGCTTGAATTTAATTTGTTTGAAAAATTCCGTTGTTAAATGCCTTTGTTGTTCTAGTTAAGTTCTAGCATTTACACTTGATTTTGGTTTGTTTATATATTTTGTTCTGCCTTTGAAGTTCCTCCCGATCTGTTTTATTGTCTGCGGTTGTCGGTCTGTTTGTCCGTGTATTATTATAGTGTTTATTAATTTTGGTGCAAAATGGTCCCGCCAGTCAGCCCGCTTAGTGGTGCCCGCGCGGGTGCACAAAAGATTTTGAGATGGTTTGCTAGTGCCGTCGCTTTGGTAGACCGACCAGACCGAGAACAGGCCTTGTTAATTCGGCATGAGGGAGTACCTGCTCGCTTGAAGGAATTGGAGCAGCTTTTCGTTGCTCATCAACAATATCTGCTCGACCACCCAGCCGAGGGTGCCGCTGAGTTGCGGGCAGTCGACCAATTTAATGCCGATTATGATCAGTGTTTTGAACAGGCGGATGTGATTATAAACAAGGCTCAGGCAATCCTATCCGCCCGGAGGGGTGAGTCGTGCACGCCCGGGGAGGTCAAGCCTACCCCGGCCGGCTTGCTGGGCATACTGCCCACTTTAGACATCCCAACCTTTGATGGGAACCTGGCTTCTTGGATGGGGTTCATTAACCTCTTTGATAGCCTGGTTCACTCGAGGGACGATCTGTTCCCTAGCCAGAAATTGGCCTATTTGCTCTCTGCCTTACGTGGAGAGGCTGGTGTGCTTGTCCAGCATCTACCTGTCAACGATGACAGTTATGAGATTGCAAGGGCGTTGTTGACCGCCCGGTATCAGAATGTTCGCTTGCTAGCGGACACACATGTGGCTGCCATTTTAGGGCTGCCACGAGTATCGCGGGTCTCCTCATTGAGGAAGGAGATTTTGAACCCGCTGCTAAGCGCTATTAACGCGCTCAAACGACTTGATCTACTGGTGGACCAGTGGTCCTTTATTTTGCTCCACCTCATCCTCAATAAGCTTCCCATGGAGATGAAAGGGCGCTTTGAACAAAGATACGGGGGCAATAGTGCCTCGTACCTCCCCCCCTTCTCGGATCTCCTCAGATTTTTGGAGGATGAGTGTCGGATGACCGACCACTTGGATCTGGCTCCTATACCGGGACCGAGTACAGGCCGCTATGAGGCAATCCGGGCAGCGCCACGGAGAGAGCGCCGCCCGTACAAGCAATATACTGCCGTGCGGCAGAACTCTCCACAAGGGGAGAGGCCGCTGCCTTGTAAGTGTTGCAAGCGCGATGGCCATCGTTTGCCGGCCTGTCCCAAATTTGTTGGCCTACGCACCGAGGGGCGTAGAAATATGGCCAAGCAGCGGAATTGGTGCTACCGCTGCCTGGGCTTGGCATCGGCTTGCCCCCACCCACGAGATTGCCACTGTTGTGGAGGGGCCCATCACCCCCTTTTGTGCTTCAACAATAGAGACACTCGTGAGGTGGTGAGAGAGAGGGACTCGCACACGGGCGGGGGCCCTCGTAGGTCACCCACATCTCCGAGGAGATCGGAGGGGCGTGCCACCCCTCCGCGGAGATTGGACAGGCGCCCCCCCTCCAGTGAGAGGATTGGGCGCCCCACCCCCCCTACGGGCGGAGGGGATCGACGCGCCGCTTATGAGGCGCCACCGCGGGATTGGGCCGCGGTAATTAGGGAGCCACGCCGGGAGCCGATACGCTTCTCTCCCCCTCTGATGGAGAGACCTCATTTATCGCGGGCTCCCCCAACTTTCGCCCATCATGGGCACCGCCCGGCCCCCCGATGCCGCTTTGATCGGGGCCAGTACGTGCCGGATTGGGACCCGCTCGAGCGCCTTGAGCGCCCTATTCCTCCGCCGCGCACGCATTTTTCCTTGAACCCCCCTTCCCCCCCGTTGCGGGGAATGCGGGAGGATTTTCATTAAACCAACTGTCGGCTGCAACCCCCCCACAGGAGCAGGTGCTGTTACCAACAGCCTCCGTACAGGTGTGGGGCCCGAGGGGCACCTTTGTTTTAGTTCGCGCCCTTTTGGATACGGGAGCTCAGGGTTGCATTGCCTCCAGCTGGCTGGTCCGGCAGTTGAGTTTGAACACATCTCCATACCTTGAATCGGTACGAGGAATCGGAGACCTGCGGATCCCGGATCCGATCGGTCAGGTTTTGTTCTCCTTCTCCCCCCACTTCTCTTCAGCGCCCAAAATTGGCGTTACCGCGATTGTTTATGAGAAGGTTGTTGGTCAGCTTCCGCAACAGCACGTTTCGCGCGCTGTCGTTGATGCGACATCAGGATTGACCTTGGCTGACCCTTCCTTCCACCGAACCGGTCCGATTCACTTATTGCTCGGTGCCGATGTTCTAGGCCGCGTGTATTGTGGGAAGAGGAGAGAGTTACAGAAGGGTGGGCTGGTAGCCTTATCTACATCGCTTGGGTTTGTAGTGATGGGACCAGTTAGGCATAACCCACCATCTCCATCGGTGGACAGTTACATAACTGTTAGCTCCACCTTATCGGATGTCCTACAACGGTTTTGGGAGGTGGAAGAGCCCCCTACCGTGAAGCGAGTGAACCCCTTGGACGAGGAGTGTGAGTTGTTCTACCAGAACAATACAGGTCGCCTTCACTCGGGACGGCTGATCACTCGTTTGCCCTTTTTGTCAGTTCGCCCCTCACTTGGCAGCTCCCGGCCGTTGGCCGAGAAGCGGCTGCTGTCCATGGAGCATCGTATGAGTAGGAACTCCGACTTCAAACAGAAGTATGTCGACTTCATGCGAGAATATGAGCAACTGGGGCACATGTCGGTCTCGCGACTGGACTGGCGAAACGAGGAACATAATTTTCTTCCTCACCACGCGGTTTTGAAACCTTCCACCGGGAAGATACGCGTTGTTTTTGATGGGTCAGCTCCCACGTCTACCGGAGTTTCGCTGAATCAATGTCTGCATGCTGGACCGAAGTTGCACCACGAGGTGGGCGATGTATTGACCAACTTCCGTCGCCATGCCGTCGTCTTTGTGACCGATATCCGGATGATGTTTCGGCAGACTGTGATTCACCCGGACGATAGACGATATCAGCTCATATTATGGAGGGAGGATCCCAGAGATCCCATGCTGGTCTACGAGCTGAACACCAATACATACGGTTTGCGTTCGAGCCCCTTTGTGGCAATTCGCTCACTTGTGGAACTCGCTGAACGTGAGCGGTTACGATACCCTCGCGCATCCTTGGTTCTCAAGGAGGATGCATTTGTGGATGATATTTGTACGGGCTCCTCTAGTGTCGAGGAAGCCTTGATTTTGCGAGATGAACTAATTGCTCTTCTCGGGGCTGGTGGTTATGAACTGAGGAAGTGGATGTCCAACTTACCTCAGCTTTTGTGTGACTTGCCAGACGACCACCAGCAGGAGCCTCATATTTTTGAGAATGCCAACACTCCAGATTTACTGTCTGTTTTGGGAGTGCAATACAGACCTGTCCAGGACACGTTCACCTATCGATTGGAGCTGCCAAGCCCCAAGGTCTGGACGAAACGGTTGGTTTTGTCTACAGTAGCTCGTACCTTTGACCCAAATGGCTGGATTAGTCCCGTAGTATTTTGGATGAAGTGCTTCCTACAGGAACTTTGGTCAGCCGAAGTGTCGTGGGATGAGCCCCTCTCGGGCCGTTTGCTGCGAGATTGGGAGTCCTTCATGTCGTCTCTCCCCGACATTAACCGTGTTAGTATCCCTAGACATATACTGCCTAAGAGACGGTTTACGGCCAGCCTTCATGGCTTTTGTGACGCGTCTGAGAGTGGATACGCAGCCGTCGTATATATCCGGACGGTCGATGATAGAGGAGCTGTTAAGCTCCACTTGCTAATTGCTAAGAGTAAGGTTGCTCCACTTCGGACTCGATTAACGATTCCGAAGTTAGAATTGTCTGGAGCTACTCTTCTGGTTCGTTTGATGAACCACGTTGTTGACACCCTGGGACGTAGTGTGGACTTTGAGTCGCTTTTTGCTTGGTCCGACAGTCAGGTTGTCCTGTGTTGGATTAAGAACTCCGTCCACTCCCTGGAAGTATTTGTGGCCAATCGGGTATCCCAAATACAGGCCTCGAAGGCCACGTTGATTTGGCGCCACGTGCCAGGTGAAATAAACCCTGCTGACTGTGCATCACGTGGCAGCGAAGCCCCTCAGCTTATTGACCACACTCTGTGGTGGGGTCCCGAATGGTTGTTACAGCCGTCTTGGCCTTCCACACCAGCTGTGGTGAAGGCACCAAATCCGGGCTTGCGTGTTCACGCTGTCGAGACTATGGCGGCTCCAGAGCGGGAATTTTTATTAGACCGCTACAGTTCTCTGGACAAGTTGCTCGGCGTGACCCCTTGGATAAGAAGATTTATACGAAATTGTCGCCGGCCTCAGGACAAAGATTTGTGTCCGGTTCTCTCACCGCAGGAGCGCCAAGATGCTCTTTTGCATTGGGTGCGTATGACCCAGTCTAGAGCGTTTGAACCGGAACTTAAGATTTTCCGTACCGGGACGTCCAAATTGAAGGGACCCTTGGTGCGTTTGACTCCCTTTCTGGATGATAAGGGATTGTTGCGTGTAGGAGGCCGATTGAGGCATGCTAACTTGCCTTATAGATCACGTCATCCCCTGTTGCTCCCCAAGGACGGACCATTGGTGCGATTGTTGATCATTGATCGCCATGTGAAGAATGCTCATGCCGGATGTAATGCATTGACCGCGCTCCTCCAACGGGAGTTTTGGATTTTGTCAGCGCGAAGAATTATCCGATCTGTTATCTTTCGATGTATGCCCTGCTATCGTTTACGCCCCGAGACGATGCAGCCCCAAATGGGTGATTTGCCTGCTGATCGTGTGAACGAATCGATGACCTTCTTAGGAGTTGGAACTGATTTCGCGGGACCGTTCACTATAAAAACGTCGCGACTCCGTAATGCTAAGACTGAAAAGGCTTACTTGTGTGTGTTTGTTTGTTTGGCCACTAAAGCCGTTCATTTGGAGGTGGTGAGTGCACTCACCATGGACGCTTTCTTAGCAGCGTTAGGCAGATTTGTCTCCCGCCGGGGACTGCCATCTCTAATTCGGTCCGATTGTGGGACGAACTTCAAGGGCACTGATAGACATATAAGAGAAGTTTGTGAATTTTTAGATAAAAATAATATTGAGATCGGATCCACACTCTCCCGTAGGGGGGTAACATGGCGATACTCCCCGCCGTCTTGCCCTCACTGGGGAGGGATTTTTGAATCTGTTGTAAAGGCCGCCAAGACTCACCTTCGCCGCGTTATTGGGGAGACTATTCTCACGTTTGAGGAACTCGCGACGGTGTTTCATAAGATTGAGGCGGTTCTCAACTCGCGTCCGTTATGTCCGTTGTCTACCGACGCGAACGATTTGCAGGCCCTCACGCCGGGCCATTTCTTGATAGGCAGACCACTTAACGCCCTGCCCGAGTATCCTTATAGAGATGTCAATCCAGGACGCCTTTCGCGGTTTGAGTTGCTTCAGCAGCTTACCCAGAGCTTCTGGCGCCGCTGGCACCTTGAATACTTACACATTTTGCAACAGCGCGTTAAGTGGTCAGATAAGACAAACCCACCGAGGGTTGGAGACCTCGTGTTAGTGAAGGACCCAAACCTGCCACCCTTACGTTGGCGTCGCGGACGCATTGTCCAACTTACTCTAGGGTCTGATGGTGTGCCCAGGTTTGCCGAGGTCCTAGTTGGGGATTCTGTTTTGAAGCGCGCGGTCGCTACTCTTTCTCGCCTCCCCTTAGACTGATTTGGCGGACAGTCCGGGACTGTCCGGAGCGGGGGGATGTTTACGCTCGAGGAAGAGCGAGTGGCAACACTGCATTATAGTCTGTGCAGTGAGAGCCTTTTGGCGGCCGGCCGCATGTAACATGTCAGTTGAGTCGAAACGGAATGACATTGAAAAGAGGTTAGGACCGGGCATCAATAAAATATAATACACAATATTTAAGCATCTAACACTGTGTTTTGCGCGGCGCACCTAATATCGGGGTGCGAAAGCCCGCTTTGTGTTGTGCAAAAGTTTTATCGTCGCGTGTGTGAGCCGTGGTGGCCTAATAGGCATTTGTAGTGCTCCGGTCTCCACCGGTGGATCCACCGCAGAACTTCAGGAGCCGCGACTTCCTTCGAGCTAGCTCAGGAAGTCCTCCGGCTACATACGCAGACTGAACGGAGACAAGGTAAACATTATCTGTATCGGTTTTTGGATTCAGCAATCAAAGCATCATTCGGCGAAACGCCGACGTGGTGGTGTCTACTTTGGGCACCACCAATGTTAATAGCATTGTTATCTTCCGTCCGATAATTAGAGGTAAGATAACCAGTTCCTCAGTTGTTGAGGAGTCCAGGTGAAGCTCGCTTCCATCTTTGGCCTTATCGTCACTTACCATCAGGTGATATGAATGCCAAGAACTTTCCTGTTGTATCTAAAAAAACATATTTTTGTGTTTCCTCCAAGTCTCCCTCTAGGGCCTTACTTTTACAAAATTTTAAGAATATACAAACAGAGATAGTAATATTGTAGCGTATAGTGCTATCTCGCTCTCACAGTGGTTTTAAGCGATCATGGTAAGGCTGGTAATGATTTTGTGATAAGTCAATGAACTTGTGACCTTTCGCGTTTATAAATAAAGAACATTATCCTAGTCCTTTCAAATTCAAAAATCTTTATTCAACATAAGTCTTTACAGGCACTTATATTGACGTCAAAACAAAGCAAAACATTCTAATTTAAAGGAAACATATTTAACCTTGTATGTGCATACATCCTGAATATACTCAAGATGTCTGCAAATACAAGTAGGAATGAAAAGAAAAAAAAGGTTGAATTTACACCAATCTGGTTCAATCTTACTAAAGTACATACTCCATCTCTTCGCAGAAAAGCTACGGACTTAGAATAAAAGCGGTACATCTGATTTCAAGTTCTAAGGTTATACACGCCCTTGTCTCGATATTGAAACAAATGCTGAGCGAAAAACTTAGAAATCGTATCCACGTTCACAACAATGTTGAATCCATTTACGATTTCATTGACAAAAATATTCTCCCGATGGAGTACGGTGGACCGGGTCTCTCTAGGAAGGAACTGCATAGTAAGTAGCAATTAGATATTCTTAAATCTCCAATCGAATCTGCAGGTTTTGTTGTCATCATCTCAGCAACAACAACTTAGGGAACTCTTAGGAAGTAGGTTGTTACTTTTTGTATTTAATGAAAAGAATGTGACAGCATGCCACCTAAGAGTATCTGAAGCTAAAACAAAGCTTGTGAAATTGGTCATTAAAGTCCCTGGTTTGATCTTTGATGTAATCAAACATGATTAATTGACTCTTAAGTCATTTCGTTTCCAACTGTTGGATAGATGTTGACCGTGTCGCCATGTTTTCATGAATAATAACCGGAAATCGAAACTGGGACTTCTAGTTTCATGGTAAGGATTGTTGACCGCTAGAACAGATAGTCGGCAAAGCGTAAAACAAAAAAAGTCATGATTCGATTTCGTTTACTAATTCTGTTTTTATACTGCTCTTATCAATTAATATCTATACTTTTATACTTACTTATTATACTATACTTACTAATATTATAGGTAAAGCTGAAGAGATTGTTTGTTTAGTTGAACGCGCTAACCTCAAGATCTACTGATCCAAATTGAAAAAATCGTTTTGCGTTGGATAGTCCATGAATCGACGAAGACTTTAGGCTATAATATAGCCTAAAGTCTTCGTCGATTCATGGACTATCCAACGTTAATAAAAATGTTAGCACAACTTACTTAGGAATACTGGTATAAGAATAGCTCTCTATATGTATTATTTTTTGTGAATTTAAGTTTTATTACCATACAATAAATACATAGTTTCATTTTAAGCTTCAATTGTGGTTCTTTTTTGTATAAGAGAAACCCATCAATTAGTAAACGTTAAAACGAACCACATTCACATTTTTTTAATTATCTACAAAGTTTAAGAGTATTCGGAGCTGCAGCATATTTATATACATATATTTAAATAAGTAATCTATCATTAAATTCAAATAAAACAAATAGTAATTTTACTTCATTTAACAGAGCTGCACATGTTTTTGTAAATCCTTCGATATATCAAAAGTGTGTGTTTGCTGGGTGGTTCCCTTTTGCGTAAATACGGACTATAACATCACGCTTCTACGAATAGGAGCTGAGCATTAATGAAAAATGTTGCAAAAACGGGAAAAAGTTTATTATGGCGAAACATAGTTCGAAGGCACAGCTACTCCTATAAATACATGGGTACAATGAATGTAACAAAAATTTACTTCAGGCAGGATTTGAACCTGCGTTGAAAGATATCCTGCGTCGTCATAATAACGTTTATTTCGAACAAAGATCTGTTTTGTTTATATCCTACCGTTAACTAAAATTCTTCGATTCCATCTGGTATTTAAATATGAAAGCAAAGAAATTTTGCGCCCTGCGCCATTTTGTATTTGTCAACTGCTTCGACAAACGCATGGTAATAGAAAATTCACAAAGAATTTTTCTTTCGCAGTAACATATTTGGATGCAATCAGCTCAGAAGATTTCATGGCATACATTAAAAACATTTACACTGCGAAAACAAATGAAGCGCTGAGACAAACTGCTGCGTTCAATGATCAGTGCCTTGGAACTCTAGGCTCCTTCAGGAGTTTGAGAGTGGATTGAATTCATATCTACAGTGTTATTTAAATATCAAAAGGTATA